>CM044311.1:93393950-96103950 GCA_024291935.2 Okapia johnstoni | reverse complement strand
ACTCTGTGCTAGTCTGTTGTGGCAACCAGAGGGGCCTAATACATGTTCTTTGTTTTTTTCATTCCCTGAAGTAAATATTTCAGTAGAGGTAAGTTAGGTCACACTTTACCTCTGTGCGGATCAATGACTGCAAGAGCCTCTGGTCCCAGCTTTATTTCTGCCTGCGTCTAAACAGGGGATTTAATCTGAGATCCACACCTCGGCAAGTTCATGGTGAAAATTCAGTGTCTGTGAATTTGACTGTGCCCAAATGCCCTTGCCACGTTCACCAAATTTTAACTGAAATGCAGCATTTCTTTGTTGACAACAAACCACAGTAAGATAAGCAATAACCATGACTTTGTCACTGATGGAAATCACAATCTTTTCCCAATCATATCACAATTGTTTCTGATACCTCAAATAATCATTTATACTCAACACTATTTTGAAACGATGGTAATTATCGCATCCACAGCTAGTCCTCATTAACTTATTCATTAAAAAGAAGCATATATTATTTTATAAATAGGTATTTATATATTTTGATAACTGTTTTACTATAACTGGATCCCTTTACAAATTTTTGTATTTTATTTTGGTCATTTCTGAACATTATTCTAAGGGGGATTCATGGGCAGAGCTGCACTACAAAGCACCCGTGGCACAGAAAATTTCAAGAGCTCTTTGATCTCAACTCTTATTTCCCGGTGACTGTGAATGGCCAGGCCTGTGTCACAAAGTAACCTGAACTCTATCCTCCAGGCACAAGGTCTCATAATGAATAAATTCATCTGAGCTGCCTGAGCAAGTGTATTTGACAATCTGGTGTTGCCAATGCAGCTGACGGCACAGCACCCCTGGTAACAGCACCGTAACCAGGAGAGTCACCAAGCTACAGTGCTTTCCATCCCAACAGCTCACCATGCTCTGAGCCACCCCTTCTCTGACATGTGAAAAGGTTTCCTAGCTGTCAGTCTCCCCTTTGTCCCATCATTGCTTATTCAACTTTTCCAGCAGCATCATCAGCTCCAATAATGAAGGCAAAAATGAGGCTACGTTGTTTGTAGCAGATCCCACACTGCACGGCAGAGTTCTAGAACCCAGCAGATGCTTAGGAACTGTAGATGTGTGAGTGAGAACATAGAAAACCAGAGACAACCAAGCAGAGCCCTGTGCTTGTCTGAATCTTCTTCATTCTGACTCATGTCTGTATTTCTGTTTCCTCATCCAACACCTTGATTATCTTCTTGTCCCTGCCTCTCCTGTCTGGCCGCATGTCCTATTGGGTTCTAGGTCATATCCTGCTTCTTACCACAATTATAGGGTATTTTTTATTTTACCAAAAATGTGCTGCTCATTACTTGTCAAGCACTCGGTTAACAAATCTTGCCCATAATACCTCAGTGTATCCTCCTAATAAACCTGTGAGTTATTATGAATATATCCATTTTCAGGAAGAGAAAACTGACTTAAAAGACTACCTAATTTGCTAAAAATAACATAATCAGCAAACTGCAGAAAGAGAAATCTATCCTAGTCCTCTCCAACTCTAGAGCCCATGTTCTCCAATCCCCACTGCAACTTTGAAATTTGAATTCATCACCTATTAGATGAAGAATTGTACTCATCTCACACACTAGCAAAACAATGCTCAAAATTCTCCACGCCAGGCTTCAACAGTACGTGAACCATGAACTTCCAGGCGTTCAAGCTGGATTTAGAAAAGGCACAGGAACCAGAGATCAAATTGCCAACATCCGTTGGATCATTGAAAAAGCAAGAAAATACCAGAAAAATATCTACTTCAGCTTTATTGACTACACCAAAGCCTTTGACTGTGTTGTTCACAACGAACTGTGGATGATTCTTCAAGAGATGGGAATACCAGACCACCTGATCTGCCTCCTGAGAAATCTGTATGCAGGTCAAGAAGCAACAGTTAGAACCACACATAGAACAACAAGTTGGTGCCTTGCTTATTTAACTTATATGCAGAGTACATCATGCAAAATGACGGGCTGGATGAAGCACAAGCTGGAATCAAGATTGCCAGGAGAAATATCAATAACCTCAGATACGCAGATGACACCACCCATATGGTAGAAAGCAAAGAAGAACTAAAGAGCCTCTTGATGAAAGTGGAGAGTGAAAAAGCTGGCTTAAAACTCAACATTCAAAAAACGAAGATCATGGCATCCCGTCACATCACTTCATGGCAAATAGATGGGGAAACAATGGAAACAGTGACAGACTTTATTTCTGGGGGCTCCAAAATCCCTGCAGATGGTGACTGAAGCCATGAAATTAAAAGACACTTGCTCCTTAGAAAGAAGCTATCACCAATCTAGACAGCATATTAAAAAGCAGAGACATTACTTTGCCAACAAAGGTCTGCCTAGTCAAAGCTATGGTTTTTCCAGTAGTCATGTATAGACGTGAGAGTTGGACTATAAAGAAAGCTGAGCGCTGAAGAATTGATGCTTTTGAACTGTGGTGTTGGCGAAGATGCTTGAGAGTCCCTTGGACTGCAAGGAGATCCAACCAGTCCATCCTAAAGGAAATCAAGTTCTGAAAGTTCATTGAAAGGACTGATGTTGAGGCTGAAACTCCAATACTTTGGGCCACCTGATGAGAAGTGCTGACACATTTGAAAAGACCCTGATGCTGGGAAAGATTGAAGTCAGGAGGAAAAGGGGACAACAGAGGGGGAGATGGTTGGATGGCATCACCAACTCGATGGACACAAGTTTGAGTGAGCTCCAGGAATTGATGATGGACAGGGAAGCCTGGCATGCTACAGTCCATGGAGTTGCAAAGGGTCGGGCATGACTGAGTGAGTGAACTGAGCTAGATGAGAAAGGCTAGATGTCTCATTAGGTAACAGTCAGTAGTCTATAGCCTTCTAACAGGGAGAGACATTATACGTTGCCACAACTTCCATATGTAAGCATTTTTAAGAGTATTTTTTGTTTGTTCAACACTTATAACAACATGATGAGTTGGATTAACTTATAACAACACGAGGAAATGGGTTCAGAAAAATCAGGTGACTTGCCCAAGTTTGTACAACTCGTAAGCAAAGGAACTCAAACCCCTGGCCAGCCCTGTCTAACTTTAATCTACTATACTTGGATTCCTTTATGGGTCCATCAGTCTCCCTTAGCCAGACCAAGTGCAGGATTGTTGCCAATAAGCAAACAAACCAAAAGAGATTCTCCAATGTGCCCAATTTCCTTCTTCACTTTAGAAAGCCAGCATGCTGGGCTGATGTTCCTAACTTTAGGAGAATGGGGTGGTTTCCTCATCACCTGCTATACTGGAGTGCTGTTTGCTCCAATTCTGTCCTGGGCTCTGTGCAGATTCTCACAGAGGAAGCCATGTGGACACAGACAATAACCAACTCGGTTTTCCATCTCAGACTTGACTACTTGTGTTCTCAGGAGTACAACCCAGTTAAAACGACTCTTTCATGAATGCATGCCATCTAAATCTGCCCTGGGACTTGGTTCCGTGGTTTTCCTTTGGCACATCTCCAGTCTGAAGAAACTACCACCAGGGTGGGTTGGTAGCACTGCTGTACTGCAGCCTCTGAGCCTCCTCTGAGGAGGGTGAGATTATACCAACAGTGTCCATCTAGCGAAACATCAGTGGGATGACAACACTTTGATTGTGCTCAAATTGTGATTAAGGAATCTTTGAAAAACCCGAGTAATTGTCCCTTTTAAAAGCTACCTACTTCCAGAAGGATTTTATCCATACACTTTAACTGGTATCAGAATAGAAGTTAAATAATCATAATCATTACTTTGCAGGGAAGAGGAAGGTAAAGAAACGCTTTATTTTCTTGAGGTTGGCAGGCCTTTGAGAAAGAATTTCTTTCTCCTCTGTCACTTCTATAAAAAAGAAAAATCTATAAAAATCTTGTCAGGAAGAGCATTTCACATCCTTTTTGGCTATCCTCATGGTTTGAAGTGGTGGGTAGGGATTTAGATACAAAATTCCCCCAGATTTTAAGGCAAATTCTTTCAGTTACACTGTAAGAATTGCTTACAAACCTGGTGTCCAATACCTGTGATATAAAGGGCATTGTTTTCCAGTGTCATTTCATTTTATCACTTTTAATTAAACAAATAACAGGCATGCTCAAAAAAAAAATGAAATGCAATTGTCAACTTCAGCCATTTTACAAGCCTCTCAATTTCTCAAAAGGTTTTAAAAGAAAAGAAACTTGAAAGCGACATTGTGTGGTCCAGGTACCGCTCTGCGGATTTCTCCTGCATTCTCATGAGACCCTTGGGGCACTTAAAAGTGACTCACTCATCTCCCTTTTTCTCTAACTTCTCATACAGTGTGGTTATTACTGGAATTGAAAAGGAGTCCTGTATACTTCAGGGCTTCTCTGGTGGCTCAGACAGTAAAGAATCCACCTGCCAATCCAGGAGATGTGGGTTCAATCCATAGGTTGACAACATCCCCCGGAGAAGGAAATGGCAGCTCACTCTAGTACTCTTGCCTGGGAAATCTCATGGACAGAGGAGCCTGGTGGGCTACAGTCCATGGTGTCGCAAAGAGTCAGACATGACTTTCTGATTAAATAACCACAACTTGCATACAGTAGACAGCCTTACTCTAGCTATCCAAGGCTGAGGATGTGAATAGAAGATGCACGTTCACTACTGCAGTGTAGACCGCTGATTAATAACTAGTGTTGGGGCCAGGCAGATCCAGTCTCCAAATTCTGCTCTGTCACTAGCAAGCTGTGTGACTCTGGGCAAAGCCCTGGATGACTATAATTCTCAGTATCCTCATCTGTTTTGCCAAGATAATTATAGCCCCTTTGTAAAAGTGTTTTTCTGCGGAACAGAAGCTCCATAAAAATCAAGGAATATTGTTTGCTTTGTTTACTGGTACATCCTGGTGCTGAGCACAGGGTTGTGGCACATAGCACTAAATAAATATTTATTCAGAACAATGAAAAAATAATTTTTATCAATTTTAGTTAATTCATAAAGTATGTAATCACTATCATTTAATTAAGATATTAACATATTATTGATAAGATTTAATGAATATTTACATTTGATAATGAATAAAAATTTAGAATGAATGAATAAATATTCATTATTTAGAATAAATGAGAGATGATAGTTTTTAGTACAGCTGCCAGTCTATTAAGGCCCAATAAATAGTCAGTATTACTATTATTTTTTCCTCCAGGAGTTTCAGATTGGTCTCACCCAGACTAAAGAGGTCACATAATTGACACCCCTTTCCTTCTTTCACCTGGAGCTTTATTCTCTGAGTTTCAAGTCTTTGTGAGTTATATTTCAGTGACAAATGCTAAATGCTTCTTGAGCACAATCATTATGTTCAATGTCAGCAGTTATATATAAAAAATAGGCGAAAAACATGTTTATATTTTAAATGGGAAAAATAGATGCTGACACTTCTCACCTTGCCAAGCTTTAATGATTCAAATCATTTCTTTATTGGGATTTTAGCAGCTAACATAATGGAGGACTTTAAAATTTCTTTGAATAAATATATTCCCTACTCCAATTCACCTATTTTTCTAATACTGTTTCATTTAGGTTCTACTTTATTTACAAAAGATTTGCAAAACTTTGCTGAAATTTAATGAGAATTTCCCCCTATTTAATTAGCTACAACTCAGATCTTTACAGAGTTTTCATACTCTCTGATTCATCTCTTATGTCCTATTTAAGTTCTACTCTCTGCTTACAAAGGAATAATTCTGTACTGATCCAGAGGCTTCAGTTAACTAGCAGTGACCAAAAGTGAGTTGAAGGCAAGGTGATGGCTGGGAGAAGGGATGAGGGTTATGAAGGTGTTGGGGGAGGGAGACAAGTGGAGAGACTCTTTTCAATCTGGCCCTCTCCAGAGAGAGACAATAGCTTTGGATCAAGCTTCAGACACCAGGGCTCTGCTTCTTAAAGTGTATTAGGAAGAGCCCTCACCAAGTACCTATTAAAACTGCAGATAACCTGGACCATAGAGCAGGCATTTTGGGATACAAGACAAAAATCTGTATTTTTAAACTAAGTCTTCATGTGGACACCATCAGTACTAAAGTACACAAACTCATGGCAACCTAGATGAGCAGTGAGTGCTGGGTCTTGCAGCCATGAGATCCCAGACCCCTTTTAATAGAGCCTCTTAGAGCATCAACAGAAAATCTAACCTACCTATTCAAACAGTGCCAAAAAAATTCACACACTTTCCTAAATGTAATAAAAACTAGAAATGAAGCAAAAGTAATTTATATCAAATCAACACTTTGATATTTAAATGTTCATATATATCCAACTACACCAGAAGACAATGAAGCAGTTCATGCTTGCATTCAGACATGCTAGTACCATGACTATTACAGCAACAAAAAATGTTGCTTCATGTATTTTTTGTTGGGAATTCAAAAGCTAAGGCACCACTGCCATTAGTGATAGAATTTTCCAAAATAGTGAACAACTCTTAATAAAATTTTCAACAAAAGACCATCTTTCCTAAAATTAAATTGTGGTTGCCTTCTTGGCAAAATCAGTGAGATATAAAAACAGTGCTAGGAAGACTTTGTAGATCCTATGGAGTTATTTTCTTAGGTCAAATAATTACAAACAGGCTTTCAGTTACAAAAATGTCCAAAGAGACATTTGAAGCTCATGCCAAATGCAGAAGAGAGAATTGTTCATTGTATGGTTTCTCTCTCCTGTGCAGGAAATCCAACACCCACCGCTCCCATCTTTTAAATCCAAGAAGGATCCCCTTCATACACCAAGTTCTGTAACAACCAAAAACAGTCCTTCCCCCAGTTTGTACAAGTCTCTCACTTAGAACCACTGAACTAGAAAGTTATGAACCGGGAAGAGACATCAGCGAGCAGAGTGCAAAGAAGACCTGTCATTTGGTCCCTGAGCCATGACTGACCAGTCTCTGCTCAGTGTCTATGAATCATCAGAGATTCAGGGTGCTAAGCTCTTTATACTCAGTAACTCACTTCTTTGTCATAAAAATCCTTTGAAGTAGGTTTAAAGCCCTTAGTTCACATAAAGAAACTGATGTTTGGAGTTAAACAGCCTATTCAAGGTCCCTGAGTAGCATGGTTGACACCTGAACTAAAGTGTCTGAATCGAAGGCCTGGTCTTCCCATGGTACCTGCCACTGCCCAGAACAAGAGGGCAGTGCTGACCATCAGCAGGACCAGTCTATGGTGCAAGAGTCCAGCGGAAAAAGAGCAAAGGGTGTAACTTGTAGCAATAAATTTAATAGCATTTAAGGTTAGAACCGAACAACAAAAACAAGGTTGGAAATGGAAATACTTATCTTCACTAAAACTTCCATTTGTGGGCCTGAATTAAGTTAGACAGGAGTGCCCCCTGAATTTAGGGTTTGTTTTTTCTGGGGTTGCCCTTACACACCCAAGTGTCCAAACTCTTGCAGCATTACTTGGGCTTTAGGGTAGGTGTTGGTTTGCCAGAGGGTCTTCTCAGTATCTGGTCCACCTGCAGCTTGACAGGTACTTTACACTTGTCCCTCGAAGGGCCTTTTCTCTCTGCTTTTGTTCTTGCTCCAAAGATAAGACTCTTATTTGTTACTTGACACTTGCTGGCCTGATGGTCGGGGTAGAGGAAGGACATGCCCTACCTTTCAAGTTTAGCATCAGACTAAGCAGATGCTGGTCTTTGGTTGGCCTTTGCTAGCTTCCTCTTAATGGCTTGCTGGCTTTCTCATCTGCCATGAACTGAGTGCTCAGATGTCATGTCTTCTTGAAAATGCTTGTTTGTCTTCAGAATTCAGATGACTGACAGCTCTCTGATGGGTTCAAGTAACGTTGTGAGTTGGGTGAGTATCTGGTGTTTTTTAGTATAGTGGCAAAGACGGGAGGGGAACTTCTTTTCTGCTTTCCACATCCTCAGCAGAGGTGAAAAATTGCTTTATGAGAAACATGAAATATTTCACATGATCACATTCACATGGTTAGAAATGCTGCTGAGGACTCACTGTGAAAAACAGTCCTTCGGCAATTCTTTATCATCCTCATGCTATAACTCAGAAGGAACTATTTTTATTTAATTCAACTCTTTCTGGTGTTATTTCTTCTATTATTTAATTAGTAGTGTTGCCAAATACATGGACACACAGCTATTTCTTGATTAACCAATTTTCAGTTCAGTTCAGTTCAGTTCATTCACTCAGTCGTGTCTGACTCTTTGCAACCCCAAGGACTGCAGCACGCCAGGCCTCCTGTCCATCACCAACTCCCGGAGTTTACCCAAACTCATGTCCATTGAGTCAGTGATGCCATCCAACCATCTCACTCTCTGTCATCCCCTTCTCCTGCCCCCAATCTTTCCCAGCATTAGGGTCTTTTCCAATGAGTCAGCTCTTAGCATTAGGTGGCCAAAGTATTGGAGTTTCAGCTTCAATATCACTAAACATCAGTCCTTCCAATGAACACTCAGGACTGATCTCCTTTAGGATGGACTGGTTGGATCTCCTTGCAGTCCAAGGGACTCTCAAGAGTCTTCTCCAACACCACAGTTCAAAAGCATCAATTCTTCGGCACTCAGCTTTCTTCACTGTCCAACTCTCACATCCATACATGACCACTGGAAAAACCATAGCCTTGACTAGATGGATGTTTGTCAGCAAAGTAATGTCTCTGCTTTTTAATATGCTGTCTAGGTTGGTCATAACTTTCCTTTCAAGGAGTAAGTGTCTTTTAATTTCATGGCTGCAATCACCATCTGCAGGGATTTTGGAGCCCCCCAAAATAAAGTCAGCTACTGTTTCCACTGTTTCCCCACCTATTTGCCATGAGCTGATGGGACCAGATGCCATGATCTTAGTTTTCTAAATGTTGAGCTCTAAGCCAACTTTTTCACTCTCCTCTTTCACTTTCATAAAGAGGCTGTTTAGTTTTTCTTCATTTTCTGCCGTAAGGGTGGTGTCATCTGCATATCTGAGGTTATTGATATTTCTCCCGGCAATCTTGATTCCAGCTTGTGCTTCACCCAGCCCAGCATTTCTCATGATGTACTCTGCATATAAGTTAAATAAGCAGGGTGACAATATACAGCCTTGACGTATTGTTTTTCCTATTTGGAACCAATCTGTTGTTCCATGTCCAGTTCTAACTGTTGCTTCCTGACCTACATACAGATTTCTCAAGAGGCAGGTCGGGTGGTTTGGTATTCCCATCTCTTTCAGAATTTTCCACAGTATATTGTGAATCAATAAGGTCTAATCAATTTTAGACCTTATCTATTGATTACCAATGTGACAGATGAGGACTTATCTCAGTAATACAGTATTCTACCTCCCTTCCTTAAAATATAACCATAGATCTAGATTTAGTTTCTATCTCAGCAATATTTGTAATTATAGGCTTTGTACTTTGATCCCACTTTTATTTATCATTTCATTCACTACATATTGCTTTGGATCCCCCTGTTTACATTAAGCTTTCTGATCACCTCTATTTCTTTCCATTTTCCTCTCGTCCTTCTCTTTTCCTTGTTTATCTGTACCCACTTAAATCATTTTTTAGTTTGCGTTTTTTGAACCTTAATGAAGATTTTCTTGTTTTACAGATAGCATGAATCCAGTCATTCCCAATCAATGAGCAGGGATTGCATTATTATGATGCTGCAGATATTTGCTACATAGCCAAGTAGTGTGCTATGACTATATTTCATTTCTTTTCGAAGTTTTGGTAATTTATATCTGTCATTCTTTCTTCAAGCATCATCTGCTTTTAATGCAGCTTATGTTCTTCCATCATCTCATGGGCTGTATCAAGTCAGTGACTGCCCTTCTCAATTTCCTGAATCTTTGGCTTCAGGAAAGACTATAGTAATGTGCATATGTCAGTCCCAGCCTTCCAATTTATCCCTCTTCCTGGTAACTGAAAGTTTTTTTTTTTTTTTTTTTTTTAAACATATGTGACTCTATTTCTGTTTTGTAAATAATTTCATCTGTGCCATTTTTAAAGATCCCATCTATAAACCATATCATATTATATCTGGTTTTCTCTGTCTGACTTCACTCAGTTTGACAATCTCTGGGTCTGTCTATGTTGCTGTGAATGGGATTTGTGAGTTTATAATGGTATGGGGGGTTTGTACACTTCAAATTTCTTAACTACAATTGTAATGGAGTCTTGGGAAGGGGAAATACATAAATGCATGGACTCAGTCATTATCCTGAATCATATACTATGGTACTGTTTCACAAGCTTGTCTGGTCGAAATCCCAAGGGAAGAGCAGAAGAGCGTTTGTGTAGAGAGATGGAAGCAATCTGAAACTGTGTGCCATAAATTAGGCAGAGATACTTGTGAGGAGCCTGGTAGGACGTAAAGAAATGTTGTTTCTTAACTTCAGTTTCAGAGTTCTCAAAATCTGTATCTACTGCTCACATAAGAAGACATAGACTGTCCTTTGATTGTCAGAGTCTTGAAGGAGACCAAGAGAGGCATATGTATCAAGCAATCTAGATGCATAAGAGTTAATGGAGACAAGAAAAGGCCCATATACAGAGAGCAAGGTCATTCACCATTAGATCTAACCATCCCATCAAAACTGATAAGGTGATAGGGCTGATTCATGTTGATGTATGGCAGAAACCAATTAAAAACAAACAAACTTAAAAAATGGATGAAGTGAATCTTGATAGCAGACAGGTAATATTTCTTTCTGTTAAAAATTGGATGACAAATTTATAAGCCCTTTCATCTCAACTACATCTAGTTCCTTAGCTCTTCTATTGCCTTTAATGGTCACTGGACACAAGTAGATCCCTTAAGAAAGGCAGGTGAGTAGAAAAGCCTTGCCAGCCATGGGGACATGAACAGTCTCCTGTGGGGCTCATTCTTTCCTTTGACATTCAGAAGATATTTATTGAACAACTACTCTCTTCTCAACACATCCAATTAGGAGAACCTTGAGCAAGTTAAATTCTCATTGAGTATCTAATTGCTTTTCTGTGACATGAGGGTTAAAATAGCATCTACTTCACAGAATGGATATGTGAACGAAGTGAATGTATTCTCATGAAATGTGCAGTAAAGTGTCTGAAATGACTAAATGCTTAGCTACTTTTATTATTAACATTAACCAAAACACCTGACCTTGAGGATCTCAAGTAGGAGAGAAATATATATGTAAACTAATATTACCATTTAAGTATAAAATAAACCTATTTGCAGGGAAGGAATAGAGACAGAATAGAATAGATGTAGAGCATGGACTTGTGGACACAGCAGGGGAAGAAGAGGGTGGGGCAAATTGAGAGAGTAGAACTGACATATATACACTACCATGTGTAAAATAGATAGCTGGCAGGAAGCTGCAGTATAACAGAGGGAGCTCCGTTTGGTGCTCTGTGATGAACAAGAGGGGTGGGGTAGGGGAGGAGTGGGAGGGAGGCTTCAGAGGGAGGCGATATATATATATATATATATATATATATATATATATATATACACACACATATATACACTTATAGTTGACTCATATTATTGTATACAATAAACATGACATTATAAAGCAATTATCCTCCGGTTTAAAAAATAGGTGTTACGAACATAAAACAGATGAGTTAAATAGAAAATAATAATAAGGTGGTAGATATAAGCCTAAATATGCCAATAATTATATTAAATATAAAAATTAAAAGACAAGATTGCCCAAGTGGATGAAATAACTCAAAAATATAATGCTTATGAGAGAAAATCTTACATATGAAGGATGCAGACAGGTTGAAAATAAGAGAATGCAAGAAGACATACCATAAAATGAGTAACAAAAAGAAAGTTTACAGTCAAAGAAGTATTTCTTCTTCACACATAGTTTTGCAAAGGTGAGTGCTAAGGAGGTGAGAGAGTGACTCTGCTTTCATGAGCACTGTTCCAAGCTGCTTCTTCCAGGTGCCACCATTGCCCAGCCACGGGAAAGAAGGCAAGAGTGTGCCTTCTTTGTACAGAGTGTGCCAGAATGTACAACTCAACATTTTCAGGTTCCAGGCACAGAAAACCCATTACTTCTGCTCAGATCCCACCGATTGAACATTTATCACATGGTTACAGTTAACTTCTAGGAAGACCACAAGATCTAGTCACTCTATCAGCAACCATGTACCAGGATGCAATTGTGGTGAAGGACAGTTCTCTTAGAAAATAAAGACCTTTTCCCTCTTAAATACAGGAAGGAGAATGGATATTTCAGTGTCGCATTTTATAGGAGAAGAAATGGGGTTTCAGAGAAGTTCATCACAGCCACCCTCACATAGCTAGTAACTGTGCATACATGTTAAGTCACTTCAGTTGTGCCCAGCTCTTTTGCGATGCTACGGACTGTAGCTTGCCAAGCTCCTCTGTCCCTGGGGAATCTCCAGGCAAGAATACTAGATGGAATTGCCATGCCCTTCTCCAGGGGATTTTCCTGACCCAGGGATGGAAGCCATGTCTCTTATGTCTAGAGCATTGGCAGTCGGGTTCTTTACCACTAGCACCATCTGAGAAGCCCAGCTAGTAACTGCAAGGCCTCAAATCCTTGGCTGTTCAATCCCAGGGTCCTTGCTCTTCAGTGGCTGTTACACAGCCCCTGCAACTCCTTTCCACGTCTTTTCATCTGTGCATCTCTCGGTTTCTCACCAAGTTTGGGAGTAGACTTGAAAGCCAGGAGAAAAACAGGACAAAGAGAGAGCCCATCAAGGTTAAGAAAGAGCTCATCCCATCATGCAGTCCACCCAGCACACCACAGGAATTACAAAGAGCAAGCTGTTGGCATCCCAATGGGGTCCCACACTGGGTAACACTTTTCTGGTCTGGAGAATACAAATCCAGTTCAGACAAAGAATGATGTGCAACCTACTTTCTCCACTTTTTGTGGGAAATGTAGCTAAGATTCAAAGAGAAAATTTTGCTTTCTTATTTCACTATTATTATATTAAATTCTGCATTTTTTTCAGAAGCTTTATCATTTGGAAAGCCTGGGGAAAAACAAAAAGGAAATCTGTTCAGCCAGAAAGAGCATATTGAATTATTACAGAAGAGATAGCCCTCAAATTCTGAAGATATCCAGAAATTTCAATTTAATTCCAGAGCAGTGACAAAAGTGAAAGAAAGAGGCAGGAAAAGAGAAAAGAAAAAAAAAAAAAAAAAAAGGAGAGGTGAGGTGGGAGAGGCAGGGGAGGGGAAGAGAAGAAAGACCTACTGTCTTCCTATCATATCCTAGATTTCAAGCTATCTTGATGTGATTCACCAAATTAAAACCAGTAAGTTTCCCTACAGACTTTTGTTGTAGCAATGCTTGTATTTCAAGTCTCTAAAGAAGTCCCTATTCTGAAAAGACTCCATGGATTATCTCCGTTGCCAGGGAAACTGCCTGGATTTGAATGACTCTCAGGGATTCCTGCAGACAAGCCCTGGCAGTTAGGAGGGCCCCATGGTAGTAGTAGTCTTCAAAGGCCACGGCTCGGCACCATCAGCCCTCATTCTATTTCCAGATCCAGCTACTTGCCTCTCATGTTCTCTGAAGTCTGAGCTTTTCCTGGGAGGCAGGGGGTGGAGGAGACATACACCACAGTGCTGTATTATGGCATGATAATTTCAGTAATTTACAAGGGGCTTAATTGCACACTCAGGAATCTTCTGTCACCAATTTTGCTTTCGGTTGGATTTATTTTGTACTTTTTAAAGCATATCAACATGATGTCACAACTAAGAGATAATCTGAGAGAATAAAACTAAAGTGGATAATTGAAGTAGTAATGACTATTTGCTCTGTGTCTTCTAAGAATGACATATGTTAGTCATTATTTATTTAGTCACGCTTAGTTATTATTTTTTCATTATCAGTATAAGTGAAACTCACTCAGTTGTGTCTCACTGTTTGTGACCCCATGGACTGTAGCCCACCAGGCTTCTCTGTCCATGAAATTTCCCAGGCAAGAATACTGGATTGGGTTGCCATTTCCTTCTCCAGGGGATCTTCCCGATCCAGGAATCGCGCCTGGGTCTCCTGCTTTGCAGGCGGACTCTTTACCATCTGAGCCACCAGGGACTCTGTTATTAAAATCAGCCATAGAATACAACAGATTAGAGGGAAATGATGAAATGATTCAGTGACAAAATGTAGATGGATATGGTTACTGATCTGTAGGTCTAACTGATTAAAAACAAAGTCAATATCCATGAAGGCCCTCTTGGGGTGTGGGGATCAAAACTCTAATGTACATATTTATATTTAAATTCTATTTGTGTTAAATTCTCCAGATGTTGGTTTTGTAGGAGTAATGGAGAGAGGAATATTTTATTGCTCTGAGCTTGTTTCATAAATTCAAAGATAGAAAATGTTAAACTTACATGGGTTAATTAAATCAGATGAAGGCAATGTGGCTCCAAATACTTTATCATGTAACTGCTTAAGGGAATGAATTTCCTCATCAGTGAAAGGCGAGAGAAAGGTTAACTTTCTAAGTTCTTTTCACTCTGAAATACTATGATTTTATCCAGTTATCAGGGGAAATGGGCATTTTGGAAGCAGCTATCAGACCCAAGCATGGCTAAAATATGGCATAGGGTGTGTGTTTTGTTTTGCTGCCCATAATCCACTTGTCCTTCTTTTAACTGTACCTTTTCCTTTAAAAAAAAAAAATAATATTTTCTTCAAATTGCCACTCCTCTGAAACTCATTTAAGGCATATCCAGTGGATTTAGTATATATATAGTAACTGACTTCCCTAGTTCCTCAGCCCAGATTTGTCCCAATTTCTGTGATGAATCAAGCATGTGTGTGAGGAAGCCTCTCACACACACACAATGGTCTCTCATTGACAGGCCTACTCAGAATTCATATCCTAGTGACAGCAATCAGGTTACCACTTCTAAATGTCACAACCGGAAAAGACCCTGGAAATAATCCAGTCTATCTTCTCAGATCCCAGTTTAGAGAATCTGAGGTCCCCAAACATTAAAAGACTTGCTCAGCAACACAGAACTGGAAATGACCAAGATCTGGGCTAGAACTTGGTCCTCTGGCTGCATGATCAGTAAATCACAACCAGATACGCAGGCCCATAAGTTGTCAGGATTATCACATCCATAAATCAGTTTTAACACTTAATGGAGGTGTATTTTTCTGTACTCATCAAGTCACCTTGCTGAGTTCAATGGGCAAGAGAAGTTCTAAATTATCAAGACAATCTTTAAATAATTTCAAGTAAAGATCATACTATGAACGCTCATCTGAAAGCTTCAGTCTCTAAATGGCAAATCACAAGAGCAATGAACTTCTTTAGTTTAACTTTCTTATGTTCCATTTCTTGATTTGTAAAATAACAATAATTATAAATTTCCCCTCAGACTGGTATGAAGACAATATAAAATAATACAAGTCAGCTGCTTAGCACAGATCTTACTCAGCCTCAGCACTCTGTTATGATTACTTCTATCATTACTAATACTAATGGTAGTATTGCTCTATGACTAAACCTGGCAAAATGTCCTTAAATAAACAATGTCTAGTTACACATTCTTTACTTAACAATCACTGAAACATGCTTTTCTTGCAATTGGCCTAATTAGTTAAACTCTTATCAGAAGAATGTTCTAGTATAAATGTAAGCATGCCCAGAATCTCTGTTGAATTGCATCATTCAAGCTTGATTTAATCACCAGTGTGAACTATCTCACTAAGCCAATCCAACCACCTTTTATGAGAACTGCAATGACAAAAAGATAAGAGCTTGAGCAGCATTTCTGTATCTTTACAATTTGATCAGTTTATTCTGTTGATTTTTTTTTTTTTGTATAAAAATGTTTTCTTACATACTTTCTAGTCACTAAACGGAGGAGAAATAAAAAGAAAATGGAATTGTTTCCTAATAAGATTGAAAGGAAAGTGTGTCTAACAAGCCTTGGAGTCCTGGAAGTGTCAATGCAAAACACGTCTGGTGATAAACACACTCGGTTATTCCTGAATAACAAGAGGGCTGTACAATTTAATTCAAATAAATAGAAAGCATTCAGTCTACAGTTTAAATGCTATATTCTTGGACACCAGAAACCATCAAAATGGTCTCTCTTGACTCAGGTAGGAAAACAGCACATTCTTTTGGTGTAAAAACAAAAGTTAACGTCTTTACTTGTGTCCTCCAGAGAGCTTGCCAGTGCTACAGAGTGTTCGTCTAGTTTAGCAGCTCTTACAGTGAGTCCTTGACAGGAAGAGTCTAAGGCCTTAAACCATGAAAACATTTTCTGAAAAGCCAATTGTAGTATATTTTCCTCTGTGGTCTCAATGGAATAAGAGGAAGAGACAGAAAGGGAGGAAGAGAAAGCTATTCTCCAGAAGGAAATGGAGCAGAGATCTGCAGAAATGCAAAACTCCACGGACATATTCCATGTGGTTCTGATAGTGAGAATTCAGTGGTTTGATCCTTTGATTCTTGAGCTTCCAAATTATGAAGGCCCCTCTTCCCTTGATTAGAAAAATAATGCAGAAAACTGGAAAGATTTAAGCATTCTCCAACCACCTAAGATAACCAATGTGATAATTCTGGAATATGCCCTTTAAGGAATATTTTTAAAAGTCTACAAAATCATGACAAACTTTCCTATTTCTTTGCTTGCTTTTAAGTAATTATCATGATAATAATTCTCCTGCAACATGGTTTCCAAAGGCTTCTTATCACCACCACTGCTATCAAGATAATTCAAAGTACTATCATCTTTCACCAGGATTGTGGTCTCCACGCTTCTGCTCTTTTCCCCTTTTAGTCTATTCTCAGCCAGCCAGAGAGATAGCACTTAAACCTACCTCAGAGTGGTTCCTCTCTGCTTAGACAGAATCTTTCAATGACAATGGCTTTGCATTACACACAGAGTAAAAGACAAAATTTAATATGCCTCCCTAAACATTCTCAGCTTTTTTTTCCTGACCTCATATCTTATTAGCTTTGGCCTCATTCATTCTACATCAACCACACTGACCGCTGTCTCACCAGGCATGCTGCTATCTCAAGGCTTAGTGATTTAGCATGTACTGGTCCTTCTGCATGGATGTTTTCCTTCCAGACAAACCTGGCTCCCTTCCTTCCTTTAGGATTTCACACCTGCCTGTCTCTCATTGTGACTTTCAGGGGCTACCTTATCTAAAACTGTGCTACATCCCCATCTACCTCCCCCCTTTTTTTTGGTTCAAGTCGTGTGAAGAACAGCCCAAGAGATGCTATGAGGGAGTGAGGAAGTGAGACTGGGAAAGGAGGGGCTATTAAGGAATATGTTACTTAGAGGGTCAATGCTGTGTGCAATTGGGCTGAATTTACTGGGAAGCCCCTGAAAGACTGTACTGACAATGCCATGGAATTGTCTTCCTGAAGTGCCAGGAAGCTGAGGTATTTATTTACTCACCCAAGCTCTTTCCTGGGGGCAGATGGGACTTTTAACAGAGACACACAGGAAGCCATCAGCATGTATGGGGACTGCCTGCAGATATTTCTGGGGATGGGTGTGTGTGTGTGTGTGTGTGTGTGTGTGTGTGTGTGTCTGTGTCTGTGTGTGTGTTCATGTGTGTGCTTGGCAGCAGTAATACACAACTAACATCTCCTAACTGGTGGTCCTGTCTCTGGGTTTGCCCCCTTCCTCTCCCCACCATCTACAGCTCCCAAAGTGATGCTTCTAAGACACCAACTAGATCAAGCTATTCACCTGTTTAGATCTGTCAGTGGCTCCCCACTGCTTTCAGAATAAAATCCAAATTGACTCTACATTTCACTACTCTTCAAGCTTCATCTCTTACTCACATGAGGCTCTAGGCAACCATACTACTAATAACTCTAGATTCTCTCTAAAACCACACTCATGAGGCCCCCAAACACAACAATCCTTCTGTCTGAAGGCTACTCATCAATGCTTAACAATCATTTACTTGTTCAGCTACTACATGCCAGGCTCTGAACAAGACACTGCAGATACACTGAGGAAGAAACCACAGCTCTCATCTCCAAAGAGCTCACTGTCAAAAAGCCTACTTCATGCATTTTCTCTTTTTATGTATTTTTCTCTTAGCACTTAATTATCTAACATATTATAACATACTATATTTATTTTACTTATTTATCTTGTCTATTGACTTTCTGTTTCACTAGATTACTGATTTTCAAAGAGAGAGATTTTAATTTATTTTCTTGAATCTCCAGTGTTCAGAATGGCACATGGCACATCATAGGAGAGGAGCCCAATAAATATTCAGTGAATTGAGTTCTTTACGAAAACTAGTTAATGAATGGCTTCATAGTATTCACTTGTTTTCAGGTACCATACTTTACTAATTACCTACTTTTGGCCACTTAGTTTGCTTCCATTTATACTTCTCCAATAAATGACACTTAATGAACCTCTGTGAACATACATCTTTGTCTATATTTACAATTATTTCCTTAAGTTTAATTCCCAGAAGCTAAATTGCTGAATTAAATCAGTTTACAACTCTCTATCAATTGTGTATCAATCTTGCAATATGCATAAGACACTATTTTTTTCTTCACACCCCATCTGGCACTGGATATAACCATTGTTCAAGCCAGTCTGATAGGCATTTCGTTATTATTTTAATTTGTATAGTTTTGCAAGTCACAACAGTTTTTGAAAAAGCTGGCTTTGGCCTGTCCTATTTTATGTAGTTTTCTAGAATGGACATGGAAAAATAATTAGTAAAAGAAACACACTAAAGTTCACTTGGTCCCCTCTTGGTCTCCATCTATTTTATATTAAAATACGACCAGCACAAGCTGTTATACTTAGAGATGGCAGCATATCTGGATTACTGATGAGGTCACCTTTGGAAACGGCACTGCATCAGTTTGATCACATAATGAACTGAACAGATAAAGTTTTGAGCCAACTACCCTAGGAAAGAAGAGTTTCTGAGACATCTCCCACTTTGGACTTTGATGAGGAGCTCCTGGTACCTCCAATATTGGGCCACCTGCTTTTGAGCTCAAAAAGCCACTTAGAATACCCGTCACCTGGAATAAACTCCATCTTCCAATATTAACAAACAAACCAAGAGCCCACCCAGAACTTCAAGGTATTATATACTTTTCTTTCCCAGAGTAAATACTGGCAAGCAGAGTGAGAAATGTTAAACCAACCTGAAAGAAAGAAGTCTCTACTCATTTTCTTATCTTTGAAATAAAACTGACATGGATATCTGAGACGTTAACATGGTGTTTGAAATGCAAGCCCACCGCACAGACTCATTCCATTTTGTAAGAATTGACACCTCCAGGCATCACGGCTGGACAGTGGGTCCCTAGGCGCGCTATTCATGCCTCACCCAGCCCTCCTTGATGCCGGTGTATGTTTTCAATGAATCACATCAAGATTCTAACCACAAAAATCCAGAGCTGATGCTCATTTTGGGAAGCCAATTTCTCTTTCCAGTTGAAAAATTTATTAGTAAAAGAACATCATCAAAGAACCAGCTGCTATGATATCAACTAGCACAGGCATCTGCAAGAGCGGAATTTTTCTTTAATGTTTTCTCAGAATTCCTCCCTTTTATGAATTTGCTTGGAAAGGTAAGTTATATTCTAAAGTTTTCTTTAGGAAAACATTTTCCATTTCTTATATTGTGAGTTTTTTTTTTTAAGTAAACCCTTAATTTTTACAACTTTTTGAAGAACTTGTTTTGCCCCTGGATCAAAGGGGAAATAATCTCTTCCTTCTACTTCTGGTTTAGCTGAAGTTTGAGGTTGGGGCTTATCAAAGTGACCTGCATGGAAACAAGAAGCAGTCTTTGCTCTCTGTGCCAAACTCATCATGTTTAACCTCCAGGGATGCTAATGAGAATCAGAGCTGAGTGGTCCCACAGGAATGCCACAGGAAGCCAGACTGTGTTCCTTCTGCATTTGAAAGGGCATTTATATGCAACCTGCAGCTGTTTAGAATGTGGTTAGGAAGACCTCCTATGGACTTTTTGTCAGACCTCTGGGGCAGATATAATGAGAGATCTAGATCTAAGTTTTAGGAGAAAAAGATCAAACCACATGAATCTTAACCTTTGTTCTTCCAGTGCAGTGAGAGAAATATTCAAAATACAACTGTAAAATGTACCTTATGTCAGCGAGGACTCACAGCTCTGTGCATTCTGTTTGCTTCACTGCCCCATTTTTTCATGAGATGAACAGGAATTTGAAGTATGCACCATGTCCTAAATATGAAATTAGATGACTTAGAGAAAGTGACTAATGTGTTAGTGAGGGTGATAATCCCAAAGGGAAATAAACAGGACCCTTTACAGTTAGCATTTAGTGGAAGGTTAGAGAAGGAAATAAGAAATGCAAATCAAAACCACAATGAGGTACTATCTCACGCCAGTCAGAATGAATGCTATCAAAAAGTCTACAAACAATGAATGCTGGAGAGGGTGTGGAAAAAAGGGAACCCTCTTACACTGTCGGTGGGAATGCAAACTAGCACAGCCACTATGGAGAACAGTGTGGAGATTCCTCAAAACACTGGAAATAGAACTGCCATATGACCCAGCAATCCCACTGCTGGGCATACACACCGAGGAAACCAGAATTGAAAGAGACACGTGTACCCCAATGTTCATCGCAGCACTGTTTACAATAGCCAGGACATGGAAGCAACCTAGATGTCCATCAGTAGACGAATGGATAAGAAAGCTGTGGTACATGTACACAATGGAATATTACTCAGCTATTAAAAAGAATGCATTTGAATCAGTTCTAATGAGGATGATGAAACTGGAGCCTATTATACAGAGTGAAGTAAGTCAGAAAGAAAAACACCAATATAGTATATTAACGTATACATATGGAATTTAGAGAGATGGTAATGATGACCCTATATGTGAGACAGCAAAAGAGACACAGAGATAAAGAACAGACTTTTGGACTGTGTGGGAGAAGGTGAGGGTGGGATGATCTGAGAGAATAGTATTGAAACATGTATATTACCATATGTGAAATAGATCGCCAGTCCAGATTCAATGCATGAGAGAAGGTGCTCAGGGCTGGGGCAATGGGATGACTCTGAGGGATGGGATGGGGAGGGAGGTGGGAGTGGGGTTCAGGATGGGGGACACATGTATACCCATGGCTGATTCATTTCAGCGTATGGCAAAAACCACTACAATATTGTAAAGTAATTAGCCTCCAATTAAAATAAATTAATTAATTTTTTTTAATGTGTTGTGATGGAGAATAGCTGAGAAGGATACACTTTACAGGTGGTCAAGGAAGGTTTACAGGAAGAGGAGATATTTAGATAGAGATGTTCAGAAGAAGGTGTTGGTTATTGAAATAGCTTTTTATTCAAAGTATTACAGTGACTCAGAACCTCTGGGATCTTTCTTGAAAAAGTCAATATCCTCTTCCTGTCTGAATAGGACAGCTTGTTGTTCAATTTCTCTGATAACTTGAGAGGTTTAGAGATGCTGCTAGTCACCTGCTGTTCTAAGGGTTTAGAAGACAATCATGGATAATGAGTTAATAGAGGTTTTTTCCCCTTCTTCATAAGAACTTAACCTTTTGGTTAATTCTCTACTCTGTTCCCCTGGTAACCTCATAAGGTAATATGTCAACTGTTGCTAGGCAATGTTGTTAATAATAAAATGACTCCATACAGGAAGGTTACATTTAGACTGGAAGAAGTGTATCTATCTGATGGGAAGTCATAGCTCCAGGCTCTCTTTTGTCACTCTCTCTGACAACTGGGCATGGCCCTTGCATGGACCCTGGAAACTCTGCCTGTGCTGCAGAGTTTGAGCATATTGCCTCCTGTGAGGCTAGGGCTGCTCAGATGTGCTTCTTTTGCCCAATGTGCTTCTTTTGCACTTGAGCAATCACCTCAGGAGAGATGAACTGAAAAACACAATAACTGTCCCATGGACACTGCAAGGCTTTCCACAGGAGAAGAATGCCACTGCCGCCCTCCTGGGAGCTTTGGATTCTGAATCCCAGCCTTCTTAGTACACTGTGGCCTATAGTGGCTCTTGAGTCTGAACCTAAAAAAATGCCTGGTAGGCTCTGCAGAGTAATACTCAGTGGAAGAGAAAGTTTTAAAACATTGAGAGCTTTGGGTGCAAAAGTCAAATGCAGAGTGATAGCCCTGAGTTGGGAGGAAATCAACACAATCTCTGAAACTTATTTCTCTTCCTGCCATCTACATAGCTTTCTCTTCTCATTGATTCTGCCTATCGCCAAATAGAGAAGATACTGAAGCAGTGACTAGCATCCACTCTGTTGTGTAATTCCAAGTCTTCTGGATTTCACAGCACAACAAACATAAAAAAAAAATTATTGACTGAGCAAACATCAGGTTTGTCAAATTTTCTTCTGCCAAGGAAGAGTACAAATGATTGCAGCACAAACACACACACTCAATTCTCTGTGTCATTTCCAAAAGAAAGGAAATATTACACAAATGTAAGAAGGAGAAGACTTTTGGGTTGAATAAATTTAGCTTCATGAAGCTTACCAGGTATAAGAAGACACAGTCCATGTTGGATAGATCTGGGGAAAGCCCTACCTTAAAACTTGTAACCCACTTGTGTTTTTTTTTTTTTCTTTTTTTTTCTTTTTGTCAGTAATTAGGGAAAAACACACCAAAAGCTCATACTGGCCCACAGCCCAGTATCTGGGAACCCCTGAATCAGACGTCTTCAAAGCTGCTTTCCAGCTCTGAAATTTTCCAATTCAAATCTCACCTACTCTAAAAAGACCATTTCCAGCACACATTTTTCTGGAATGGTACCAACCTAATCCCTCCTCTCTGAATTATTTATACAAATGCAATCAATAATGCACAAGTTTGATATTTATTCAATTCTATCTTAAACCATTAACTAAACAACTTCTCTGTGATCAACTTCCCAGTCTAGTAAGATGACACATTCTTTAACATGTAAGAAGAGCTCTTTCCCATTCACTTAGCAAAGTTCTAGGCTAGAGGTTGGCAAACTTTTTCTGGAAAAGACCAGTTCCAGTCCAGTTCAGTCGCTCAGTCATGTTCGACTTTTTGCGAACCCATGAACCGCAGCACGCCAGGCCTCTCTGTCCATCACTGACTCCCGGAGTCCACCCAAACTCATGTCCATTGAGTCAGTGATGTCATCCAACCATCTCATCCTCTGTTGTCCCCTTCTCCTCCTGCCCTCAATCTTTCCCAGCATCAGGGTCTTTACAAAGGAGTCAGCTCTTCACATCAGGTGGCCAAAGTATTGGAGTTTCAGCTTCAACATCAGTCCTACCAATGAAAACCCAGGTCTGATCTCCCTAAGGATGGACTGGTTTGATCTCCTTGCAGTCCAAGGGACTCTCAAGAGTCTTCTCCAACACCACAATTCAAAAGCATCAATTCTTCGGCACTCAGCTTTCTTTATGGTCCAACTCTCACGTCCACACATGACTACTGGAAAACCTATTGCCTTGACTGGATGGATCTTTGTTGACAAAGTAATGTCTCTGCTTTTTAATATGCTGTCTACATTGGTCATAACTTTGCTTCCAAGGAGTAAGCGTCTTTTAATTTCATGGCTGCAATCACCATCTGCAGGGATTTTGGAGCACCCTCAAATAAAGTCAGCCACTGTTTCCACTGTTTCCCCACCCATTTGCCATGAAGTGATGGGACCAGATGCCATGATCTTAGTTTTCTAAATGTTGAGCTCTAAGCCAACCTTTTTTTTTTTTTTCAATGTAAAACATTTAATTTAAAAATGTTGACACTACAATATACGTGGATGGCACACAGATTAGTATCTTCACACAAACCCACCAGGTACGCTTCGCTAGCCTCCTGCAGCACACCGATGGCAGCACTCTGGAACCTCAGTCTTTGGGCATGATGGTTAAGCCAACCTTTTGATTCTCCTCTTTCACTTTCATCAAGAGGCTCTTTAGTTCTTCTTCACTTTCTGCCATAAGGGTGGTGTCATCTGCATATCTGAGGCTACTGATATTTCTCCCAGCAGTCTTGGTTCCAGCTTGTGTTTCTTCCAACCCAGCGTTTCTCATGATGTACTCTGCATATAAGTTAAATAAGCAGGGTGACAATATACAGCCTTGATGTACTCTTTTTCCTATTTGGAACTAGTCTGTTGTTCCAGATCCAGTTCTAACTGTTGCTTCCTGACCTGCGTACAGGTTTCTCAAGACGCAAGTCAGATGGTCTGGTATTCCCATCTCTTTAAGAATTTTCCACAGTTTATTGTGATCCACATAGTCAAAGGCTTTGGCACAGTCAATAAAGCAGAAATAGATGTTTTTCTGGAACTCTCTTGCTTTTTTCGATGATCCAGCGGATGTTGGCAATTTGATCTCTGGTTCCTCTGCCTTTTCTAAAACCAGCTTGAACATCTGGAAGTTCATGGTTCATGTACTGTTGAAGCTTGGCTTGGAGAATTTTGAGCATTACTTTACTAACGTGTGAGATGAGTGCAATTGCATGGTAGTTTGAGCATTCTCCGGCATTGTTTTTCTTGGGATTGGAATGAAAATTGACCTTTTCCAGTCCCGTGGCCACTGCTGAGTTTTCCAAATTTGCTGGCATATTGAGTTCAGCACTGTCACAGCATCATCTTTTAGGATTTGAAATAGCTCAACTGGAATTCCATCACCTCCACTAGCTTTGTTCGTAGTGATGCTTCCTAAGGCCCACTTGACTTCACATTCCAGGATGTCTGGCTCTAGGTGAGTGATCATACCACTGTGATTATCTGGGTCATGAAGATCTTTTTTGTACAGTTCTTCTGTGTATTCTTGCCACCTCCTCTTAATATCTTCTGCTTCTGTTAGGTCCATACCATTTCTGTCCTTTATTGAGCCCATCTTTGCATGAAATGTTTCCTTGGTATCTGTAATTTTCTTGGAGAGATCTCATCTTTCCCATTCTATTGTTTTCCTCTATTTCTTTGCATTGATCACTGAGGAAGGCCTTCTTATCTCTCCTTTGGAACTCTGAATTCAAATGGGTATATCTTTCCTTTTCTCCCCTGCTTTTCACTTCTTTTCTTTTCACAGCTTTTTGTAAGGCCTCCTCAGACAGCCACTTTGCTTTTTTGCATTTCTTTTTCTTGGGGATGGTCTTGATCCCTGTCTCCTCTACAATGTCACGAACCTCCGTCCATAGTTCATCAGGCACTCGATCAGATCTAGTCCCTTAAATCTATTTCTCACTTTCACTGTATAATCATTAGGAATTTTATTTAGGTCATACCTGAATGGTCCAGTGGGTTTCCCCACTTTCTTCAATTTAAGTCTGAATTTGGCAATAAGGAGTTCATGATCTGAGCCACAGTCAGCTCCCTGCCTTGTTCTTGCTGACTGTATAGAGCTTCTCCATCTTTGGCTGCAAAGAATATAATCAATCTGATTTCAGTGTTGGCCATCTGGTGATGCTCAAGTGTAGAGTCTCCTCTTGTGTTGTTGAAAGAGGCCAGGTAATAAGTATTTTGAGCCTTAAGGGTTGGGTGGTCCTCGGTGCAATGACTCAGTTCTGCAGGAGTATAGTAAAAGCAGCCATTGACAATATATAAGCAAATCAGTGTGGCTTTTTTCCATTAAAACTAAATAGGCTAGATTTGGCCTTAGGGCCATAATTTGCTAACCCTTGTTCTGGGCAACAGGACAGGCTGTTACTTAGTCACTAAGTCATGTTTGACTCTTCTGTGACCCCATGGACTGCAGCACACCAGGCTCCTCTATCCATGGGATTTCCCAAGCAAGAACAGTGGAATGGGTTGCCATTTCTTTCTCCAGGGTATCTTCCCGACCCAGGGATCGAATCCAGGTCCCCTGTGTCTCCTGCTTCGGCAGGTCGATTCTCTGAGCTGCCAGGGAAGCCTATAAAAGGACAGGCACTCTTTGCCCTGTTTGCACATGAACTAAGGATTCTGTTAAACTATTGACATCCTACTGTTGCCACTTGGTACTCCATCGATTTATAGCTGTTCATTTCTATATGGGAAAATCATTTTCCCAGCAGAGTTCCAGATGTTGGAAACAGGGAGAGAGAGAACACCCACTTAGTAAGCAGATTGGCAAAATTAACTTTGGGTTAGGATGTCATGGACAACTTCCCCCCATTAATTTGTAGCTTAATGGCAGAGTCTTTTCATAGATTCTGAGGAATATAGAGTGAAACCTAGTTCTTTCATAGCACTGATGATGAAGGAGAAAGAAGAGTAGGAGGCAGGGGTAGAAAGGGAAGGAGAAAGTGATGAAGGCAAAGAAAAGGAGGAAGAATTGCAGATGGAGAGTTTGATTTCTTATTCTGGAGGATTTTTTTTTTTAAACTGTACTATTTTGCTTACTTTCCTATAATCCTCTAATAAAACACTTAATGGAGAGAATGTTGTGGGTAGCAAGTTCTTATAATGTCTTTCTCTGAAATTAGACTGATTCCTTACCAGAATAGATACCCATGTTGTCGAAAGGGTTGATTTTGGGGTTTGGTCTTCATGGAGCTTAGTTTGTTTTATAAAGCTCTCTACATTGCTATTCTCGAGGAACACCATGCAAATTCTGGTGCCTGATTGACTGATCTGCAGGCTGTCCTGTTTTTAAAACATTTTATATTGCCAGCAGTTGTCTAGACCCACTGTGTAGAAATTAGGAGGCAGTTACCTGCTTCTTTTTTAAAATGACAGCCTAATGCAAGCCTATTGTTTTAAGGTCTTTTGTCCTTACAGGAATTAGATGGGGACTGGTGGCCAGACAAGCAGTAACAGTCAACCCCTTTTACCTGTGTGGGAGTCCCAAGAGAGCACACCTTCACAGCCCCTGCCTCACAGTTCATGTTCAAGGTAATGGCATGCCATCAGGCCATCATATATTTGAAATAATGCATATATTTGAAATAATGCATTCCTCATCACGGTGTTTATTAATAGACCAGCAAAAGGTAGTGTTTTGTTCCTATTGTTTGACACAATACCTACCAGTGCATTTCGCTGCTGCCTAACCATTATGTCCTCACATGGAAGGCAGTGTGGCCACAGCTTTTGGAATATTTTCTTTTAAGGGAGCTATTCAGACTGTCTTACTGATTCTCAGCAAATAGTCTCCAATTAGGAATAAGTTTTCTCACCCAGTTAACAGTTATATGAGAAACTAATGAATAAACTAATATTCCCTACTATAAACAAAAGTAAAGTGGATACAGTGAGATCAGAAAATGAATCGCATGGCCATTCCAGGGGCTGCCCAACATTCACGCTGCCTTTTGGAGAATGGTAAGACTGTTGTCATAGACACCCATCGCTATTCTGGTGAGAGCTCTACTCAAGAGCGCCTCTCCACCCTTTTGTGTGTATGTGTCTGCTGCTCAGTCAAGTCTAACTCTTTGCGACCACGTGGGCTGTAGCCCGCCAGACTCCTCTGTCCATGGGATTTGCCAGGCAAGATACTGGAGTGAGTTGTCATTTCCTTCTCCAGAGGATCTTCCCAATCCAGGAATTGAATCTGGGCCTCCCGCATTGCAGGCAGATTCTTTACCATCTGAGCCACCAGGGAAGCCAACTCAAGTTAAGCCAAAGAGAATTTATCTTCTGGAATCTGAATCTTTGGGAAGCTGCACAAAGATGGAAAACCCTCACAGAACGTCTTTAACAGGATGCTCATGTCTTGAAATGTTCAGTGAGTTTCTGGGACCACATTCTCAGGGCTGTGTATCTCCTATTCCCACCCAATGTTATTAGTATTCTTTGGATTCTGTGAGCTGCCCTTCAAACAACCAGTATATTCCTTTTCTGCCTAAATTAACCAGAATCCAGG
Organism: Okapia johnstoni; assembly: GCA_024291935.2. NCBI lineage: Eukaryota > Metazoa > Chordata > Mammalia > Artiodactyla > Giraffidae > Okapia > Okapia johnstoni. Next base: position 96,076,145 of record CM044311.1, on the reverse strand, counting down.
TTCTCACTTGCAACCAAAGGGCCCTAACTGAGACAATAAGTAAGAATTTTAAGGAAAATAACAGAGTTTGTAGCTCTTGCTTCACTTTTTTCCTGCCAGAGAGATCTATAAATGTAACGTGGCAGTGACCTTTCCAAGTGTGAAAAGAGAATGAAAATGGCATAGGCTACTAACAATGTCTAGGAACCAGTAGGTTTTAAAAGTCAACAATCTTTTAAAATAATAATCGTTTTGCCGACAAAGGTCCCTATACTCAAAGCTGTGGTTTTTCCAGTAGTCATGTACGGATATGAGATTTGGACCATAAAGAAGATTGCATGCCAAATAACTGATGCTTTTGAACTGTGGTGCTGGAGAAGACTCTTGAGAGTCCTTTGGACAGCAAAGAGATCAAACCAGTCAATCCTAAAGGAAATCAACCCTGAATATTTATTGGAAGGACTGATGCTGAAGCTCCAATACTTGGGCCACCTGATGTAAAGAGCTGATTCATTGGAAAAGACCCTGATGCTGGGAAAGATTGAGGACAAAAGGAGAAGGGGGCGCCAGAGGATGAGACGGTTGAATGGCATCACCGACTCAATGGATATGATTTTGAGCAAACTCCAAGAGATAGTGAAGGACAGGGAAGCCTGGCGTGGTGCAGTTCATGGGGTCTAAAGGGGTAGGGCAGGACTTAGCGACTGAACAATATTCACACCAAATGCTGCCTATGGTCAGCAGCATAGGCTGCTGTGTTTGGTGAACACGGTGAAACACTGCTTTAAAATAGAGTGTAATTGTTGTGAAAACCACAAACATTGGTATCAATATTTTCTATGGCTCAATTTTATAGGAAAAGTAGATAGGAAGTTGAGTGACTTATTCTCATAAGCAACCTTCAGTGGATGTAGGAAAAGAAATCCGATTTCATAACCCCTGTTCAGGCATCTTTCTTTAAAATACTCTCACTACTGAGATCAAGTTAGTTGTGAGTGATTTATTACCAATTTTGGTTCCTATTGTTTTAACTGTAATCTTTACCTTCAGGTTCCCGTAATTTCTCCTTTCTTTTGAACTATTATTTCAACTACCTGGAGCATGTACCTCTTCTTTAACTTTTTTTTTTTTTGGTTCAGTATAATTTGACATGGATTCAATATTCCAAAAATATCTCTGGCTCAATAGTTTCTACATGGAATATGGTAATGTGAGTTTTAATGAAAGCACTTCTCTCTCTCATTCTGGTGAATCCTTATCTCTGCTGAAAAAATGATTAAGTAACGGAATCATGATGCCTTCTCTTTAGGTGAAAATGAGCTTTATGTTCGTAACTTAAATATGTGAGCCTGGAAATGTACTTGTTCTTCACTTGTTGTGTACTACCTTCTATGAAGAGTAATTATATGGTTTTGCTGTTTAACAGCAATGAACTTGTAATGCATTAATACTCTAATCAATGGCTTGTGCTTATATGCAGCCAAACTGTCACCCCCTTTTATCTGCAGTATACTGACTTCTCAGAAGAGCACAAAAGAAAGAGAGCCTGTTTTCCTTCTTAACTATAATTGTGTATTTATTTTCAACCCTAGGATTCAATCATAACAAAGGCTGAGTTGCTCCTTAGCCTTCAATGGGGCTCTGTATTCATGGGTAAGATGCCTAATTGCAGTTGTATCTGGCCACCTGAACTCACAAAGATTAAGCAATTTAGAACTAAAAGCAGCCACAGTGGTTCTTTATAGGGGCTATTATGGCAGTAGAAGTTTGATTTTCTGAACCAGAAACGCAGTTACAACACAATCTTTATCTAATACATTTTCAAAGAAAGTGAGGAAGAGTCACGGTGAAATAAACAATTTTCTAGTTCTGCCACTAACTAGTCTGTGATCGAGGGCAAACTCCCTAACAACTCTCAGTCTAAAATTTATCTGTAAAATATATACAATAAAATATGCACTGTATATCCCAAAGAATCATTAGTGGATTAATACACAATAATACGTGTGTGCTTAGTACTCAGTCATGTCCGACTCTTTGCAACCCCATGGACAGTAGCCCACCAGGCTTCTCTGTCCATGGGATTTTCCAGGCAAGAATACTGGAGTGGGTAGCCATTCCCTTTCTCCAGGGGATCTTCCTGACCAAGGAATCAAGCCTGGGTCTCCTATATTCCAGGAAGATTCTTTACTGTCTGAGTCACCAGGGAAGCCCATTAATAATATATAAAACTATAAAGTCTTAGAAAGTCTAAGGCACTGGGTAACTGGAAAGCATTCTTCTTGAGAGCCAGGTTGCCATGGCACCAGGAATTAGTTTTATGTATTACTGAATTCTGACATGGATTCTTGGATTCTTCTTCCACCCTGCCATTTGAGTGGGTCTGATCAGCTCCCAAGTTGGCATAAACACTAGGTAGGCACAAGTCCATCTCTCTTGCCAAAGTGTTAGTTCAGGGATGAAGAGCCAAGCACAAAGCAGTTCTTAGCCACAGACACTGGTTCAGGGCAGGCCCATGACTTCAGTGCTCCAAAGAGAAAGAATCAGAGCTTCCAGTATAATGACTTACATCCCTGCTCCAGTGGGTGTACTGTACAGACATAGGTGTGAACTATTACAGCCATTTTGCTACCATAAGGGATACTCATCTGAGAAATGCAGAAGTTAAAGAGCTCCAGGGGACTAAGTCCAACTGTACATAAAGCCTGCCCTCCCTCTGTACTGCTTCCATCATGGGAGCCAAAAAATGTTCTTTTATTGTTCAAGCCAATTTCAACTGGGCTTTTTTGATATTTCAGCTAAAAGCATCTTGGTTTATATATTGCCTCAAGGACATAATATGGAGAAAGACATGGAGTCAGGATTAAGAACTCATCAAAGGAATGAAACAGCATTAGAGGAGGAGGGATGAAGGTTCCTTCATCTTCTTCCTCCTATTTCTTTCCTCCAGATTACTGGTTGTGTTTCCTGAGAGGAAGCATATGGAGATGGAGGAAAAGATGACTACATCTTGAATTGATTAAGGTAATGCTTCAACTATCAGTGACTTAAGAGAACATTCATTTAGAATCCATTTTTTGTGTGGAGGGGGAGAATAGGTTAAGTTGGCTCCTGCCAGTTATTCAAGACCCCGGGTTGACGGAGTCTTTGCACTTCCGCATGTATAGCTTTTGAGATGACTCAGGTTGTTGATATCTAGCCAGTGGACACAAGAAGAAAAGAGGGTTCTAATCCCTCTTCCAGTAAATAAAACTTGATGACGTAGCAAGTGTTAGTCGCTCAGTGCGTCTGACTGTCTGTGCTTTTGAATGCTAAGCTCTAAGGCACATGTGCACACATTTATTAAAATTGTATAAATAAACCCATCTGTAGCTCAAATATTACTTAATGCTCACTTCTAACCATTTAGATGTGAAACTAAAATAAACTAACACTGGTCGCCACACTCTAGGGGAGTAGGATGCACACGTCGAGTTTTGGATCTAACAGTTTTATGAGTTTGCTATTCTTCTTTTGACATTTGATTTTTTCTTTGGAAACTTTTGTTCTCTAAAAGCTTAATCTTATGTTGATATATTCATGCATACAAAATCAGTTACGCAGCTGAGTTACTCTAAAGTGACCAGCCCTCCCAGGAGGCTCATCAATAATTGTCTCTGAGTGATTTCAGGTAGCTATGGCACTGACAGCTTTAGGGCATTGTCTGAGGTCCATTTCTCCTCCACATCAAAAGGCTGCAGTTTATTCTCATGTTGTGAGACAACAAACACTCTACAGGTTTTGTCTTTTTCCTTTTTTACCTCAAAGCCTACATACATATTTTTGCTATTTGTAGAAATCCACTTCTGACTGTGATAATAAGACAGAATTCCAGGGATGACATATTTTATCAACCTGAAAAATTATGAAGATATGTGCACTATAAAGAACCTTTATAAAATGTATTCAGTAGATAAATACCATATACTACTCACTCAAAGCATAATATTCAGGCTTGGAAAGATATTTGCTGATGATTTCCTTTACTGTTACCCTAAAATATTTTTGAAGTATATTTTTCACATTTATTTAAACAGCATCATTCATTAGGAAGATTCTTTCCACCACAACCAGAGTTCAGTATAATCGAGAGTCATATAAGAGAACCAAACACTTAGCAACAGGCAGAGGCTGTCATTAAATACTATCCCTTGGGCCTGTTCATGAACTCGATTATAAAAAGGAAAGTAATAGGAAAGGTCTGAAAGAATGCTTTCATCTCTGGTAGTCTTTGAGTTAGAGAACTAAGAGAAAAGCACGTGTACGTTTGGTTTTAAAAAAAGTACAGATGTGTCTAGGTCACTGAGATCAGTGTGAACACTGAATACTATAGACCCACTACTATTAATAACAATTCTCCATAACACTAAAGGGCAGCTTTGTTTGCATTTATTTAATTTCACTTTCACTGACTACCCAAGAGGATGACATTAAATCTTAGGTTGTGCCTGTTTTTAATACAAGCTTTGTGAAGATTTTATTCATGTCTCATTCAATCAACTCATTAAGCGTAAAATTCATCTCAATATTGCTAAACATTAGAGAAATGCAAACCAAAACTAAAACGTGGTTATTACCCCACTACAGTCAAAACAGCTATCATCAAAATGTCTGCAAACAAGAAAAGCTGGAGAGGATGTGGAGAAAAGGGAATACTCCTATACTGTTGGTGGGAATATATAATAAGTGGGAGCAGCCACTATGGAAAATACATAACATTTCCTTAAGAAACTAAAAATAGAGTTGCCACATGATCCAGAAATCCCACTCTTGAACACATATTTGAAAAGTGAAGTGTTAGTCACTCAGTCACGTCCAACTTTTTGCAACCCCATGGACTGTAGCCCACCGGGCTCCTCTGTCCATGGAATTTTCCAGGCAAGAATACTGAAGTGAGAGCCATTCCCTTCTCCAGGGGATCTTCCTGACCCAGGGACAGAACCCAGGTCTCCTGCATTGCAGGCAGATTCTTTACTGTCTGAGCCACCAGGGAAGCTCACGAAAGAGTGAAATAATTGCATTTTCAGAAACATGGATGGATACAGAGATGATCACACTAAGTGAAGTAAGGTCAGAAAGAGAAAAATTAATAGTATATGATATCACTTAAATGTGGAATCTGCAAAATTGATACCAATGAACTAATTTACAAAACAGAAAAAGATACACAAATGTAAAACACAAAATTAGGGTTACCAAAGGAAAAAGGTGGTGGGAAGGATAAATAACAAGGTGGGGACTGACATATAAACACTAACACACACACACACACACACACACACATATACATACATAATAGATCATCAAAAAAGACCCACTGTAGCCCATGGAATACATATTACACAACACTCTGTAATATCCTACATGGGAAAAGAATCCAAGAAAAAATAAATATGTGCATAATTGAATCAGGTTGTTATCCACCTAAAACAAACACAACACAGTAAATCAACTATATTCCAATCTAAAATAAAAGTTAAACAAAACAAAGAAAGAAACTGAGAGAAATAAAGAAGAAAGATAAACAAAGAAATACCTACTATACTCCCTCAGGCCTTGGTACCTGGGCTGGAGTCACATCCCTGGAGCCTGAGCTGCTCTAGGGTCCCAAGGCTGGAGTGAGGCAGAGCCGAGGGAGCTGGGGAGGATGTACCAGCAAAGCAGCCCCCCTTGGATATGCAGTGCCTGGGCCCCTGTGGATGAGACTCCAACCTCCAGATCCAGGTGGGCCCTCCTAAAGTTCAGGCAAGTCTAGTGCGCTTAAAGGATGGTGGGCCCTTTGGTCTGGAAGAGCTCTGAAAAATCACTTGGCCTCCAAGTCTCCCAGTTGTAGGGTTCCCACCAGCACCCTCCTCCTTCGGAGCTGCTATTTCTAAGTAGGACAGCATCCTCAGCACTGCAGTTTTGCCAGGGTTTAAGGTTTGTCTGGGAGGTGCAGGGTAAAGGGGGAAAAGTAATGAGACATAAACCCTGGCACATTCCACGCTAATCTACAAGCCAGCAACATGGCTTTCTCTAGGGCTCTTGGAATCCAAAAGGAGCATGGAGAAGTGCTGCCGCCTTGTGGACATTTCCCAGAACAACAACTGGAAAACGGATGCTTCTCGGTACTCCATATTGCTGCGGGCCTGTAAAGAACACTTGCCCTCAAGAAACGTTCTGGGGTAGGTAGTCGAAAAACAATTCAATTACAGGGCAGACCTTCAAGAAGTCAGTCTCTAGAGGTCAATTTAATCTTTTTTTTGTAAAGTATATGAAAAGATGCTCCACATGGCTAATTATGAGAGACCAGAAATAAAAACTGCAATTCAAAACTACCTGCAAATCAAAACTACCTCACACCAGACACAAAAACCATCATCAGAAAGACTATAAACAGTAAAATGAAGAAGACATGGAGAAAAGCAAACCCTCCTATGCTGTTTTAGAGAATGTAAATTGGTTACAGCTTCGATGGAGAACAGTATGGAGGTTCCTAAAAAAAACTTTAAATAGAGCTACCACATGCCCCGGCCATCTCACTTCTGGGCCTCTTCATGGAGAAAAAACATAGTTCAAAATGATATATGCACCCCAACCTTCACTGCAGCACTGTTTTCATTAGCCAAGCTATATTAATAGAAGCAACCAAAAAGTCCATCATCAGAGTGATGGATAAAGAAGATATGGTACATATATATGCACCATGGAGTATTACTCAGCCATTAAGAAGAATGAAATGATGCCATTTGCAGCAACATGGATGGACCCAGAGAGTGTCGTACTGAGTTAAGTACGTCAGACAGCAGGAAAAATGTCATATACATCCCTTACTGAAGTATGTCTCAGTGAAATAATGCGTCTTCCAGCAATATGGAGGGATGTGGAGATGATCATACTAAGTGAAGGAAGTCAGACAGAGGAAGGACAAATTGCCTATGATATCACTTATGGGTAGAGTTTAACAATCAAATTGATACAAATGAACTCATTTACAAAACAGAAACAAACTCAAAGACTTAGATAACAACCTTATGGTTACCAAACGTGACAGGTGGGACAGAGAAATTAAGAGGGTTAACATATACAGAGTAATATATATGAAATAGATAATTAACAAGGACCTAACTTGTAGCACAGGAAATGCTCTATTACTCAATGCTCTATTATGTATGACTTAAACCCATCACTTCTTTACGTTGTGTTAAATGCAGTTGATACTCTGAAGATAAGGCTCCCACCTCTACCGTTTTCTCCAGCCAGAGGCCCTCACTTTTTGTAGTGCCTTCTCATGATCTCAGATCATTTCCACACATGATAACTAATTTCACTGTCATGGAAAACCCAGCAAGTTCAGTTCATAAATGATAAAACAGAGGTTCAGCAGCTCATGTGAGTTTACAATGATGGAGCTAAGTCTGGGGTTCATGATTCCCATATAATCCCTTCTGCCCATTAGTGTGGGAGCAAAACACAGACTGTCTGTCCTGACTGCCTTCTTGGCACCTTCATTTTTGTGCTCTTCTGCAGTGAACAAGCACATTGGTCAGGCAGACACGTGTTCAAATCCAGATACTCACCTTTACTTACTGGGTGATTTGAGTAAAGTATCCTGCTTACTGAAGCCTCAGCTTTGTCATCTGTAAAATGGGATGGTAATTATAAAAAAATCTATCTCACAGAATTGTAGTATGGATTAAAAGTGACGGGACACATGAAGAGCTCAATACCTATTAGCTATCATCATAACTGGAAACACAGGCATGCCATTGGCGATTATGTGAATTATTCAGTAGCCTCCAGTCAGCTCAAAGTGATACCTTAAGTTCATAACCCACTGTACCACTGGGATGGAAAATTCCTGCATCGGTAGCTGTCTGTGTCTCATTTCAAGGCAGTTTTTGTGAATTCTATTAAGGAATGCTATATTCTCAGGAAAGACTGCCAAGGCAGGGGATTTTTGACTTCCTATTTCTTACTCATAACCTACAGAAAGGTGACAAGATACTCTCCAGCCATACACACAGTTCCCTGCAAACATACCTTGGAAGCATTTTAACTGGCATCAGATTTGTAAGCTTTCTAGTACCACACTTCAATTTGCACAGGATTCCATTTTGTAAAAGCTGACAGACAACCTCAAGAGATGGTCTGATGACCATTCCCTCCAACCCTTCCCTGGTAATGTTCTTCCGTTAATGCTCATTTTAGTATCTTCAATAGCTTTTCCAAGACACACTGAGGAAGAAGCCTCTGTGGTTACATTTTCAGTATTATGAATGAATTATTCATATATGTCACGGTGATTCATAAAAAAGTGAAAGCATTAGCTCAGAACATTCTTAGAAGTGTAGCTTTAGCATACAAGATACAAGCCCTACTCAAAGACACCTCGATGCTTTATGGCCTTCAATGACTCAAAATTAAGTGACATATTTTGAGCTGCTGAAACACTGAAGATGAGTGAGCGACCTTTGTTCTCTAACTCTGTGTCTTATACTGAGACAGACTTTGGAAAACTCTTTACTACCTCTTTAATAACTACATAGACTTCTCCAAAGTCCTGAGAAACCCTTTCTAAAGCCCACCTGTGTGTCACTGTAACCACTTTGAATACAGTCAATCTCTCAACGGGCTCAGAATATATATCCAAGAAAAATACTTCTGCAGGCAATCCAAAGAGCTCAGCTGAAACACCATGCAATTCTTCCAAAGGCTTATGCCTCAGTAACATCTCAACTCTTCAGCTGAGCCAAATCAAGCATAGATGAAAGGGAGAGGTAACCAAAGAGGAAGTTAATGGACCTTCCTGTCATTACGTGACTATAAATTTAGCTCCCAACTGACTCCTTGGTTCTGGAACATTTATCACACTTAGCAAGAAAGTTAAATTCCTAGTGTGTCTTTAGTTACACAAAGTTGAGGAACTGATCTGAACAAAGACATGAACATTCTTGCTGCATGTGGAGTTTTCCCCAAGAAGCATCAATAACACATCTTGACTCTATGGTATTAACATTTTGTTGGCAAAGAAGAGCCATGGAATATGAAATCCATCTCAGCTCTTAAATCAAGATGTCATGCTAGTATGACCAGCAACCTCACCACACTGCCATTTTCCCAGACAATTAAGAATACAAGATTTTATATTTTTTCCAGTTGCGTTCCACAGTTTGAAATGATTTTGCCTATTAAGCAAAATGTCACTGTGGTTTAGTTGCTAAGTTGTGTCTGACTCTCAGTGAGCCCGTGAACTGTAGCCTGCCAGGCTCCTCTATCCATGGGGTTATCCTGGCAGGAATATTTGAGTGAGTGGCCATTTCCTCCTTTAGGGGATCTTCCTGGCTCAGGGATCAAACCCATGTCTTCTGCATTTCTTGCATTGGCAGGTGGATTCTTTTACCATGTGCCACCTGGGAAACCTTGAAAACACCGTTACTAAACAGCAATAATATTATGGCTTTTTGCATTAATATCCACATTATTACATACTAGGTATCTTGTATGACTTTTATATAGTTAGCTCATTTAATCCTCAAAAAATTACATGTAAATAGGATTTTTATATTCCTGTTTTACAGGTGAAGAAACTGAGGCCTCAAGAAATATTGTAGAGAAAGAGTTGTTGTTTAGTCGCTAAGTTGTGTCTGACTTTTTGTGACCCTGTGGACTGTAGCCCGCCAGCCTCCTCTATCCTTGGGGTTTTCCAGGCAACAATACTGGAGTGTGTTGCCTATAGAAAGAGGAACAGTTTTAATTTAAACCCATGTTTCTAAGGTTAAAGACAGTCCTCTTAAGCACTCTCGGAATCATCCTTTGGTATCTCATGATTTTTAATGTTTTAGAACAAAAAGTATGTAATTGTAAATATGACATTTTGGACCGCATTATATAATCACCTTTAGCATACAGAGTTGGTAGAATTTTAGGTAAAAGCAAAATATTTCAAGTTTACATAAATATACACAGAGTTTTTATTTTCTAATATAAGCTTTTAGTTGGATATGTTTTGAAATATTGAAAATAAGTGAGAAATATTTATTCCCATCTCCTCTCCACTGCTGCCTTTCTATATTCTTAAAGTAATAAGCACTTCAATTAGAGAACAGATTATTTAAGGTAGGTGGTAAGAGGTTTACTAATTCAAATGAACAAAAAACACTGTTATACTTCAGTGAAAAGTTTTTAAGGTGTTGATGCTTTTTTTTAAATGTTGTTATTCACATACCTCTGTCCATCAGTTTTAACAATGTGCACAGTAACGCTCAGATTTCAATGTGCATAAGGGTTCTGCTTGCGATTCCCAGGTTCTTTCCAAAGATTTTGATGCTGCTTAACTTAGGGACCTATATTCTTTGCACGTGGGCAACTACGTTCTTAACCACCCTCCAGCAAGATTCTGGAGCAGATAACCCTCAGACCTGAACTCCTTACTCCTTAGTGAGAGCTCCTTGCTTTCTCCTGTGCCTGCACCATCCACACAGCATCAAGAATGACCCTGGGGGTGGCCTGTGTAAAAGCCTCCTCTGGCTTCTGATGCATTTAGAGCACATTCAGCCTCATGAGTTTGGCCCTCCGGGCTGTACATTTGTGGCCTCCCTCTCCTCCTGAGTCCGTCTCTTGTCATTCTCCCCAAACTCACTCTGCTCCAGCACCTTCAGCTTCTTCCGTGGGTCAAAAAGGCCTGACGTGGTCTGATTCTAGGCCCTGTATGCTCATTGTTGTGATGGCTCTGCAAAGTCGATTCCTTCTTACAACTCAGCCTGTGCTCTATAACTCAGGAACTGCACCTACCGAGCCCATGCGTCACGACTATTGAAGTCAGTGCCCTAGAGCCTGCGCTTTGCAACAGGAGAAGCCACTGCAGTGAGAAGTCTGTGCACGGCAACTAGAGAGTTGCCCGTGCAGCAGTGAAGACCAAGCACAGCCAAAAACGAATAAATAAGTAAATAAATACAATCTCTGTCCAAAATCTGTTGGATGAATGAGTAAAACACAATACCTTACAAACATGCGTAAATAAGACATACAAGAAAAGTGCCAACCACCACCACCACCACAAATATTACAGGTGCCCTTCTAGGTATACTTTGCATACAAGACCCCCTTTATTCTTTAAAACGAAGCGGGTGCAATGAAAATCTCTATTTTTGCAGACGACACGGAAAAGCTAAGCAATTTGATTAACATACAGCCAGGAATAGGCTCAAGAAAATGTATTCTTTTTCATGATGAAACACTGGGTGGGTGAGTAGGTGTATGAATGAATACATGACTGTGAAAGGGCAGCAGGGTAAACAAGTGAATGAGTGAATAGCATCAACTCAGGACACCAGATTGAAAAGAGAAATTGCTTCTTCATTCAGATGTAAAGAAAACGGGGCAAAATTTACAATTCAAATGTTATCCAAAAGTATATCATGTGAAAACATTCACGTGAAAGCACTCACAAATACACAGCCTCTTTCTCAACAGAATGAACTTTCCCAAGACTGCTGGGAATTAATTGACAGCTGTGCAACAGGGTGAGAGGGCAGCCTCTCAGTGTCACAGACAGTGACATATAAATAAGCATCATTTGAAGGGGTTCAAATCAGCATCCTTCTAGCTGTGGAAACAACACACCGCTTTTGGAGACTGCCAGGGTTTTGGAAACTTGAGAGCTGGAAAGATTTGAGCATTTGATAGATGATGATCTTCAGTGTGTGTCCCTGGCTTTCTCAGGCCACATGATACCTAGAGCTGGGCTTCAGGATATCACTATGCTAACCGCTGACTTTTAAGTAAAAATAAAATCAAACGCCTGATCATCAGCATGGACTACTGGGGTTCCCACACACAAATGACCATAGGACCTTGGCCATAAAGACAGTTTTATTTTTCAGTTGAAATACAAACGGGAGATTTATTACAGGAGTGACAGATAGCATGATTAATAAATATCTGTCATCTTTTTATTCTTTCTTTTATGCTAGTGGAATTTGATTTTAAAAGAAAGGCAAAATGAGAGGAGGAGGGAAGTGGAGGGGAAAAAGACCAGCAAGGGAGGGGACTAGTGGGAAGAGAGGGCAGGCAAAGTGGAAGGAAGGAGAGGGAGGTAGGAGAAAATAGGGCTTGTTACCTCTGGCTGGCAATAAGCGACCTCAGAATCCTCTTATTAGAACCCACTAATCACTAGTGCCTTCACTCCTCACTTAAGTAATTTCAGCAAGGTCACCTCCCTGTAACCTCAGAGAACCATGATTCACATGCCTCCAGGTCCAGAGCCCCATCTCTTGGCCCACAAAAAAGAGACAGAGAGAGAAAGTTGTATACAATACATACATATTGGGTTGGCCAAAAGGTTCATTCAGGTTTGTCCATAACTTCTTAGGAAAATACCCAAATGACCTTTTTGGCTGACATGACACATGTTTGGTTTGTTTCTAATTTTTTTAAAAATTTTGTTTTAATATGCATTACTCCATACAGTCACTCAAGATAATTCAGATAATCCAGTGAATTAACTGGAATGACCCTAAAGATTGAGAAGCACTGTTCACTGTGTCAAAATAGAGTGAAGAGGTAGATATGCAACTTTCTTGTTACATATCTATATTCTGTTAGCATTCCAGTTGCTATAATTATTGTTTTATTACTACTATAGTACTATAATGATCAGAATAATCATCATTACTACGATAACAATTCTTCTGATTTCTTCTCCGTCTTCTCCTTCCACATTTATTTTCATGGTTCCCTCTTTCTATCACATTAGCTTTTGTTCATCAAAGTGTTTGCTTAACTGTTTTTCCATCTTATCAGTTGATTTTCCATCTTAATGGTTCAAGTTTTCTCCTTACTGCATTACATGATGGAGTGATGATAACTGGATTTTTCCATAATTTATACAATGATGTATGGCATGAAGATTTATCTAAACTTAATGTAAAAATGTACAGAAACATAAAATATAAGAAATATTTTCCTTCTTAGCCCACTCTCCATTTTCTTCCAGGTTATCTCAGTTCTATTTCCCAGAGGAGGAGAAATTTTAGTGCATTTCATACATCCTTCAAGTTATTTTATACATACACACACACATTTGTACTTCTTTATATAGTCACTAAAATTGGCTCATGTTACACATACTCTTTTATAACTTTCTTTTTCCTTTAAACACTGTTGGATCTCTTTCTAGGTCATGAGTAGTCATCTCATTCTCATTCTTTTTACTAACTTTCTGGTACTGTGTTGTATAAATACACCCTATTGAAAATAAAAATCTCTATAATACTTATGAACATTTAAATTTTTTATTCAACAATTTAAATCAAATTGCAGTGAATATACATTCATGTTTGGACACACACTTATATAAACATAGAGATTAAAACTTAAAGTCTTACGAGTAAAATTATAGCAGTAAAAGGTCCTCTTATTTTGAATTTTAATAGTTTGCCAAATTTCCTGATGCAAAGCAATACCAATTTATAATTTTTAAACTAAATTTATGTTCTTACAGTCTGAAATTAAAAATTAATGCATCCTCATTTTAACAAATAAAAATCATATAGAGATATCCTGAGGGCCTCCTTTCCACCACCTTCCAATTACAAACAACCCTTTAAAATACCCAGTGTTAACTATTTGGTTGATGGATTAGCAAAAGTCAAGAAAATCTATCTAAATAGACATTCTTTTTTCAAAGAAGACATATAGATGGCCAAGAGGCACATGAAAAGATTCCCAGCATCACTACTTGTTGGAAAAATGCAAATCAAAGAGGCATCACTGCACATTGGTCAGAATGGCCATCATCAAAAATTCTACAAACAATAAATACTGGAGAGGATGTGGAGAAAAGGGAACCCTCCTACACTGCTGATAGGAATGTAAACTGGTAGAGCCATGATGGAGAACAGTATGCAAGTTCCTTAAAAAACTAAAAACAGAGCTATCATATGATCCAGCAATCACACTCCTGGGCATAGATCCAGAGAAAACCATAATCCGAAAAGATGCATGCACCCTAATGTTCATTGCAGCACTATTTACAGAAGTCAGGACATCAAGGCAACCTAAATGTCCATTAACAGAGGAATGAATATAGAAGATGTGGTACATATATACAATGGAATATTACTCAGCCATAAAAAAGAATGAAATAACACCATTTGCAGCAACATGGGTGGACCTGGAGTTAATCCTGCTAAGTGAAGGGAATATAGAAAAAAGACAATAAATATCATATGGTATCACTAGTACATGGAATCCAAAATATGATAAAAATGCTATTTACAAAATAGAGACAGAGGCACAGATAAAACAAAACAAAACTTATGGTTACTGAAGTGGAAAGGGTGGGAGAGGGATAACTTAGGAGTTGGGGGTTAACATAAAATCACTGCTGATGGTGACTGCAGCCATGAAATTAAAAGACTCTTACTCCTTGGAAGGAAAGTTATGACCAATCTAGACAGCATATTAAAAAGCAGAGACATTATTTTGCCAACTAAGGTCCGTCTAGTCAAGGCTATGATTTTTCCAGTAGTCATGTATGGATGTGAGAGTTGGACAGTGAAGAAAGCTGAGTGCTGAAGAATTGATGCTTTTGAACTGTGGTGTTGGAGAAGACTCTTGAGAGTCCCTTGGACTGCAAGGAGATCCAACCAGTCCATCCTAAAGGAGATCGTCCTGGGCATTCATTGGAGGGACTGATGTTGAAGCTGAAACTCCAATACTTTGGCCACCTCATGCGAAGAGTTGACTCATTTGAGAAGACCTTGATGCTGGGCAAGATTGAAGGCAGGAGGAGAAGGGGACGACAGAGGATGTAATGGCTGGATGGCATTGCCGACTCGATGGATATGGATTTGGGTGGACTCAAGGAGTTGGTGATGGACAGGGAGGCCTGGCGTGCTGCAGTTCATGGGGTCGCAGAGTTGGACATGACTGAGCGACTGAACTGAACTGAACTACTCTATAAAATAGAAAACCAACAAGGACATACTGTATGGCACAGGGAATTATACTCAATAGTTTGTAATAACTTATAAGATAAAGGAATCTGAAGAGGAATACATATGTGTGTGTGTGTATGCGTGCGTGTGTGTGTGTATACACATATATATACACACACATATGTATAACTGAATCACTTTGCTGTACACCTGAAACTAATACAACATTGTAAATCAAGTATACTACAATAAAAAATTTTAAAAAAGAAAGTCAGTAATAATTTTTTTAATATCTTAGTTTCAACATAAAATATAAAAATATAGACATTCTAGTTCTGAAGTGATAGAGTCATTCTATTCCTGATAGTGAATATATTGCTAAGATATGCCATTTGAGCAAATAATATAAAATCAAAGGACTAAGCTATTATTAGTAGTTTCCCAAAAGAGTGGCTTTTGTTGTTGTTGTCATTCAGTTGCTAAGTTGTGTCTGACTCTTTAAAACCCCACGGACTGCAGCACGTCAGGCTTCTGTGTACTCCACTATCTCCCAGACTTTGCTCAAATTCACATCCATTGAGTTGGTGATGCTTTCTAACTGTCTCTTCCTCTATTGCCTCCATCTCCTTTTGCCTTTAATCTTTCTCAGCACCAGGATCATTTCCAATGAGATGGCTCTTTGTATCAGTTGGCCAAAGTAATGGAGCGTCAGCTTTGGCATCAGTCCTTCCAATGAATATTCAGGATTGACTTCCTTTAGAGCTGACTGGTTTGACCTCTTTGATGTCCGGGGGACTCATAACAGTCTTCTCGAGCACCACAGTTCAAAAGCATCAATTCTTCAGCACTCAGCCTTCTTTATGGTCTGACTCTCACATCTGTACATGACCACTGGAAAAACCATAGCTTTGACTATACAGACCTTTATTGGCAAAGTGATGTCTCTGCGTTTTAATATGTTGTCTAGGTTTGTCAGAATTTTCCTTCCAAGGAGTGTCTTTTAATTTCATGTCTGCACTCACCACCTGCAGTGATTTAGGAGCCCAAGAAAAGAAAATCTAACTGCCTTCACTTTTCCCTCGTCTATTTGTCATGAAGTGATGGGACCTGAGGCCACAATCTTTGTTTTGTGAATGCTGAGATTTAAGCCAGCGTTTTCACTCTCCTCTGTCACTCTCATCAAGAGGCTCTTTAGTTCCTCTTCGCTTTCTGCCATTAGAGTGGTATCATCTGCATATCTGAAGTTGTTGATATTTCTCCCAGCAATCTTGATTCCAGTTTGCGATTCATACAGCCTAGCATTTCATATGATGTACTCTGCATATAATTAAATAAGCAAAGTGACAATGCCTTGGCATATTCCATTCCCAATTTTGAAGGTTGTTTTTTTTTTTTTTATTCTCTCATCAAACTTGTTTTCTGAACAACTTTATCTTGAAAGCCAACATACTCCAGCGTAGAAAAGCAGAATCTTACATTTCTTTTCTCAATCTATGTCACCACTTGCACTTTTTTGTTTGTTTGTTTAATTTGAATCAAATAAGAACTGTCAACAACCACATTTTCTTTGCACGTAAAGTATCTTCTGGTTGGCACTAAGGTGAAAATCCTTTTCTTTGCAAAGCAAACCCCATCCATGCTACGTATGGGTTGTTGGAGTCCAGTGGGACTGATTTCATTGCACATTTTCTAGTCTGGCTCACAGATCACGAAAAAGAATTATAAAACAACAGACACCTCCCTTTTCCTATATCCTGGATAAACAGAATAAAACACGTCAAGCACTTCTCCTTCCTTTATGTACTGCATTTATGCCAAGAGCAGCTAATTCATACTCTCTCCATCAGTGGCATCACCCAAGTCTATAGTGAAATATCTACCAGCAGACGCACAAGAGTGTAATTGCTCTTCCACAATGTATTCCATTGATATTTTCCAACATCCATCAGTGTTATTTGATAAAGAATTTTGCCAATAGCTCATTCTGCTTTGCCTGTGATCACACTATTTGTCATTAACGTGGCAGCTGTTGTTATTAGCTTCTTGGCACTGGTGTGACTTGTACCTGTGTTTTGGCAAGATGAATGCAACCTGGAAAGATGCCTCTGTAGTTCTGGTCTTTTTTCCACCAATGACAGCAGAAGTCATCAACTTTGCTTCAGAAAGTATTATTTTGAGTTTGTTTAGGAAAAACAGAGAGGTCACTTAAAAAAAAAAAAAGCATAATATGAATAGTACTATGGGCTTATTCCAATATTGAATAAAGTTTTATATGGAAATTTTCTATATTTTGCTAGTTTAAGTACATAGAATCTTTAAGATATTCATGAAATTGTCACGTAAGACTCATTTTTCCTAAAACAATACCTATTCATATTATAGATTGTACTAGAGTCCCATTACTCTTTATGGTTGTGATGCTTTGTGAGATGTAGTATTTATGTTTCAATTTAATCACCACTTTTATGCCCCAATGGACTCCTTTTTTTGTGACTTGAACGTTTTTTAAATAAGTATAACATATTCAATAGGAATAAAAATGCAAATTTCACAGTTAATCGCATGTTAGCTGAGATGAACTGACCATCAGCCTGGGTCAAACATATAAAACCCTAAAATGTAATGTGAATTCTATAACTAACACAATAAACCTTACATGTCATTGTTTGTGAAATTCATATGAAAAGTGTGTTTATTGGAGTCACCCCAAAATATATGTTCCATGTGTGACAGTCATTGCAGCAACTGCAATGACTGCTGGTCAAGAGTCAGCAGGGTTGGAAAACCCCACTTTGAGAAACACTACTGCAGTGCAGTGATTGGTTGCTCCCACAGAACTGCTTTCATCTAAGAGCTTTGCTAACTTTGGGAGAAGATCCCATCAGTACAGAAAGGGAAGACCGCAAAGGATACTGCAGTGTGAATACAGTCTCTGTTCTTTCACTTTCCCTGAAGTCTGTCTTTTCATCTTTACCTGTGTTTCACCATTCTGACAATAAGTTCTTTTAAGAATCATTCACTGGATACCTGAGTGTAAATTTATACAAAAATACAGGCCTTTCATATTGACTCTACAAATTTGTATTAAGCTTAGTTTAGAGAAAAGGAAACTGAAACTGTGAAAGGTTTTTAAGTTGTCCCCTAATCACTTACCGTTAACAGGCAGAAGTGAAGTGAAAGTCACTCAGTCATGTCTGACTCTTTGCGACCCCATGGACTATACAGTCCATGGAATTCTCCAGGCCAGAATACTGGAGTGGGTAGCCGTTCCCTTCTCCAGGGGATCTTCCCAACTCAGGGATCGAAGCCAGGTCTCCTGCATTGCAGGCAGATTCTTTACCAGCTAAGCCACCAGGGAAGCCCAGGCAGAGTTGGGCCCAAACCCAGGTCTTTTGGGCTCTAAGTCTGGCCCCATTGGTCTGCATGCTCGCTGACTTGTTAGAATGCTCATAAAATCTCTTTTTACTTTCTTGTTCTAAAATCGTCAGTGATCTGCGACTTCCTACAGGAAGAGGACAATCTGGCCTTCAGCTATGTTTCCAGCCCTGACACCCACAGAATGCTCAAGTTCCCCAAGAGCAGCATGTCCATCTCTGCTCTCACAACTAAGTTCAGGATCATTCATTTCATTTGCCAGCCATTCCTAGCTTTGTCCACCTATCAAAATCCAGCCTGCCCACCCCTACATATCTCTGCCCCTAGGTCATATAGCATGTCCTGAGCCTCTGCAGGTAACCACTTATCTTTCTGTTGGAGGAAAAAGCATGAGATTGACACCCAAAAAGGTACATTTACACCATAACTGTCCAGTGATTGTTATTAGGTGGTTAACTAACCAGCAGCAAAATGATCATCTGGAAAGGCTTTTAAAAATGCGGATATCAACATTTCTTTCCAGACATACTGCTGGGGTGGAGTAGAATGTATGGGTTGTCAATAAGCTTCTAAAAGTAGTCTCTTCTATCTTAAAATTTGAGATGCTCTGTCTATACACATGTGTTCAAGGGATGCTCGCATGAACAGTGACTCAGTGGCTTCAGGAAGGTTGGAGGATCACATAAGAGTGGATATGTTCCATTATCCAAGCAAGCCCCTGAGGTCCAAAGTTGAGCCTGTATCTCTCAGGGAGGGCCTGAGTCTCTCACTCTCTTTCCTTCTGTCACCTGCCCACACTGCTTCCTGAATCCATTAATGCATTCCCCTTTTGATAGCATCTCTTATTTTTCTCATTACAAATTGGTGTATATTTTTGGAGAAAAAAATAATGCAGAATGAAAGAAAATATCTGCAAATGATATGATTGACAAGGGCTTAATTTCCAAAATATACAAACAGCTCATACAACTCAACAACAAAAACAAAAAACCCAATTTAAAATTGAGCAGAAGACCTACATAGACATGTCTCCAAATAAGAAATACAGATGGCCGATAGGGACATCAAAAGATGCTCAACAGTGAAAATCAAAACTACAATGAGGTATCACCTCAAAACAGTCAGAATGGCCATCACCAAAAGTCTACAAATAGTAAATGCTGGAGAGGGTGTGAAGAAAAAGGAACCCTCCTACACTGATGGTGGAAATGTAAGTTGGTGTGGCCACTGCGGAAAACAGTATGGGTATTCTTCACAGAACTAAAAAGAGAACTACAATACGATCCAGCAGTTTTACTCCTGGGCATATATCCAGACAAAACTATAATCAAAAAGATACACACACCCCAATGTTTGTATTACAGTAGCAGTATTCACAACAGCCAAGATATGGAAGCAACATAAATGTCCACTGACAGATGAATGGATAAAGAAGATGTGATACATGTATGCAATGGGCTATTACTCAGCCATAAAAAGAATGAAATGATGCCATTTGCAGCAACATGGATGCAACCAGAGATTATCATACTAAGTGAAGTAAGTCTGACAGAGAAAGACGAATGCCATATGATATCACTTATATGTGGAATCTAAACACAAATAAACCTGTCTGCAAAGCAGAAACAGAATCACGGACATAGAGAACAGACTGGTGGTTGCCAAGGGGGGAAGGTGTTGGGAGAGGGCTGGAGTGGGAGGTCGGGGTTAGCAAATATAAGCTATTATATATAGAATTGATAAATAATAAGGTCTTATTGTAAAACACAGAAAACTATATTCAATATCTTGTGATAAAACATTCAATCTCAGTTAGGGTCACTGTTGCTCTCAAAGGACTTTGTGCTCTCTCTTTTCAAGTTCTAGTACTCTCTCTCTCTTTTGTCCCTTTTGGTCTAGAGGTGGGAATAATCTGGTTGTCATGTATCAAGAGTTCTGGAATGGAATCTCCTATTTTCTTTATACCCCACATACGCCTTTGTAATCTACCCCTTTGCAAATAAACCTCCTCAAATTAACCTTATTTGGATATGTTATTTGTTTCTTGTAAAAACTCTGACTAGACAGTCCTACATGTTACAGGTGAGAAAACAGAGGCTCGCAAAGGAGGAAGTAGGAGAATACAGATTCAATTACAACTCACCAGACTCCAGAACTTGTGCTCTTATCCGCTCTTATCACCTCCTTGCATTATCAGAGAGAGGTAGAAGAAGGATACAGAGCGAGCCAAGTTGGCCAGTGCAGAAGGAACTTTTTAGTTTCCTGAATAAGCCCAGCTTGTGCCCAACTCTGGGTCTTGTTTTTGCTCTGCAATTTGTATGTAATTCTCTTCTGAGTTCACTTTTTCTCATCATTTGCCTCTTAACATAATACCATATTTTCAGAGAGACTTCTTCAAGTTCCTAATTTACTGTATGCACCCATTGTTACTCAGCTACTCTATCATACCACCTTACCTTACTTTCTCTATAGAATTTATATTCTCTGGATTTATTCTCTTTATGCATTTATTTATTGGTATTTTTCCTGCCTCTCACCCCCTGGCAGATAGAAAGTCTAAGGGGCCAGGGACCACATGGGTGGTGTTTAGCCTTACATTCCCACTGATGAGGACATTGCCTGATACACACAAGCAAATGTTTAATAGTAATCAGTGAATGAACAAAAAAACAAGACATGAATAAATAAAGGCAATTATATAATTTTAAGGTGAACTAAGATGACAGATTGCAAAGGGGTGGGTGGTGGCCAGCTAGGAAAGAAAGCAAACAAAGATTTTTCTTTCCAGATGTTTCACATTGAAGGCAGCAGAGTAGCACAACAGAAAGCAGCCCTCACATTCCAGGTGAGTTTATGATTAAAATAAAACAAATCTATGTTTCTAAAATTCTACTATTTTAAAGAACCATTTCACCATGATTCTATGCTATTTTACTGCTTTCAATTATAGAACAAAAATAAATGCTTTAAAATAAGGATCAAGAGAAATCAGATTATATACCTATCAATTTTCAATGCAAATTGGTATATCTCCCACTTGGGAAGGTATTTCTCCTCTTTTTCTCTCACTGTGGAATGGCAGCTTGTTGCATTTCTGTTGCTGCTACAAGGAAAGCAGAAGAACATAAATCAAACAGTTTATTTTGGGATGATGGTCCTTATAAATCTTTGTCTTTTCAGATTCAAAGGTCAATGATATTTTCTGTTTGCAAATTTATTTGTTAAATGCATTGCACATTACTAGTTCTGGCAGACAGTGAAAACTACAAATTTATCACTGCAATAACTTCATGAATATGGCGGGTCATTATGCACACAGTGTGACCATTTTAATTCTCTTTTTTTCAGTGGCCTCTTACATACACACACACAAAGCTAAAATCTACTTTGCCCACGTGTCAAAACCCAATTCAATATCTTTTTAGACACTTTAATGGATTGTAATCCTTCATTCTGCTTAAGATTAAGCTGAACTTCTGCCCTTTAATAAAAACTCTCCTGAAAAGTTTTATGTAGTCAAGACTTATTTTTAGTTTTGATTTGGATGCTTTATATCAAAACTAAACAATTCAAAATGACAGGAACCACTGTTATTGCTATATCTTGAATTTGATATGACTTTTTTCTTTAAGGAGCTTAAAATGCCCTCACATATAACTTTCATTATTCAAAATGTCAGTCTAAAATGGAGATGTTGATTTTCATTTTATATTCTTTCATACTCAAAAACTGTTTGTACTGCTCACACAGACACATTAATTTGTAAAAAAAAAAAGTTAAAGGGATAGCAAGAGGGAAATGGAGAGATGGTAGAATTATGGACTACTGAAATTTTGGCATAGAAGATACATAATCCATTATTCTGTGTTGCATAGTGAAGAGAATATGGAATATTGTTTTAAATCACTGTAGTTTTGGGCCTCTTTGTTCCTGTAGCATCACCTCACCTAAACTGATCATATAGTATGAATATAGGTACCTATGCTAAAAAATTCCTTGTATCATCTATGAAAATTACAACATTTAACAAAAACTCTAGACCCCAATCCTATTTTTAATATCTACTCACTGTGTAGCTAGAAAAAAGGACAGAACTTTTTTGAATTTGTCCCTAATGGCTCAGCTGATAAAAAATCCACCTGCAATGTGGGAGACCTGGGTTTGATCCCTGGGTTGGGAAGATCCCATGGAGAAGGGAAAGGCTACCCACTCCAGTATTCTGGCCTGGAGAATCCCATGGACTGTATAGTCCATGTGGTTGCAGAGTCAGACACGACTGAGCGACTTTCACTTTCACAAATCTCAATTTCCCTTTCTATATAATGAAACCAAAACTGTATCTCTCACATGGCTGTTATAAGAATTAATAGACAACTTTGCCCAGTGACTGATATCTATTAAGAATGTATTAAACGGAAGCCATAAACACAGAACCCACAATTTCAGTGTAATGAGCTATTGACCATCACTAACATAGATCAGATTGGCAAAGTCATACTTCTTGCTATTTTCCCCCAATTGTGCTTCTTTCTCAGAAACCCTGAGCCTTCAACTCTAGCAGTTTCTTCTAAGTTGCTGTTTCTTCAGTCATGTTGGTTTTCATAATTCGTTAACTATAGTGAGTGGTAGCTAGTAACTACTATTCCTTTATCTTGATCTTGGCCTTGCAGTCTGACATATCTAGTTCTCTTTTTGAAGACAACTCTCTCCTTACTACATCTTTTAGGGAGGATCTAATTTCAAGTCTTCAATGTTCTCATTCAATCCCACTGATGGTTTAGTCCTTCTTATTCCCTGAGGAAAGGGGTCTCTAGTTATCTCTCTGTAGTCCTGTGTGTCTGACTCTAGCTTCCCTTTCAACACTAATTTGTCATTTTCTCCTACACAATACTAAGAGGTCAATGGGAGCTTTATACATTAAAGAACTTCTCAAATAGATTTCATTCTACTTTTTTATTAGTTGCCTAAAATAATCATGTGGTTTTCTATGTTTAAAAGTAACACGTTGTTTCGATAGTGAAAGCCTGAAAGCTTTCCCCCTAAGATCAAGGACCAGAGAGGGAAGCCCACTTCACTACTGGTAATTAACTCTCCAGTAGAAGTTCCAGCCAGAACAATTCAGCAGTAAAATTGCCTAAGACAAAAGGCATTCACATTTAAAAGTGAAAGTTGCTCAGTTGTGTCGGACTCTTTGCGACCCTATGAACTATACAGTTCATGGAATTTTCCAGGCCAGAATACTGGAGTGGGTAGCCTTTCCCTTCTCCAGGGGATCTTCCCAACCCAGGGATCGAATCCAGGACTCCCGCATTGCAGGCGGATTCTTTACCAGCTGAGCCACCAGGGAAAGAAGTTAAACCATCTTTTGTCACAAGTGACATGATTCTATGTAGAGAAAATCCTGAAGAATTCACACACACACACATAAAACCTATTAGAGATAATAAATTCAGCAAAGTTCAAGACTGCAAGATCAATATGTAAATATCTCTTGTATCTCTACACACTAGTGATGAATAATCTGAAAATGAAGTTCAGTTCAGTTCAGTCGCTCAGTCGTGTCTGACTCTTTGCAACCTCATGGACTGCAGCACGCCAGGCCTCCCTGTCCATCACCAACTCCTGGAGTTTATGCAAACTCAGGTCCATTGAGTTGGTGATGCCATCCAACCCTTCTCCTCCTGCCTTCAATCTTTCCCAGCATCACGGTCTTTTCAAAGGGTCAGCTCTTCGCATCAGGTAGCCAAAGTATTGGAGTTTCAGCTTCAACATCAGTCCTTCGAATGAATATTCAGGACTGATTTCCTTTAGGATGGAATGGTTGGTTCTCCTTGCAGTCCAAGAGACTCTCAAGAGTCTTCTCCAACACCACAGTTCAAAAGCATCAATTCTTCAGCGCTCAGCTTTCTTGATAGTCCAACTCTCACATCCCTACATGACTACGGGAAAAACCTACATGACTACTGGAAAAACCTACATGACTACTGGAAAAACCATAGCCTTGATTAGATGGACCTTTGCTGGCAAAGTAATGTCTCTGCTTTTTAATATGCTGTCTAGGTTGGTTATAAGTTTTCTTCCAAGGAGTAAGCATCTTTTAATTTCATGGCTGCAGTCACCATCTGCAGTGATTTTGGAGCCCAGAAAAACAAAGTCAGCCACTGTTTCCACTGTTTCTCCATCTATTTGCCATGAAGTCATGGGACCAGATGCCATGATCTTTGTTTTCTGAATGTTGAGCTTTAAATCAACTTTTTCACTTGCCTCTTTCACTTTCATCAAGAGGCTCTTTGGTTCTTCTTCACTTTCTGCCATAAGGGTGGTGTCTTCTGCATATCTGAGGTTATTGATATTTCTTCCAGCAATCTTGATTCCAGCTTGTGCTTCATCCAGCCCAGCATTTCTCATGATGTACTCTGCATATAAGTTAAATAAGCATGGTGGCAATATACAGAAAATAAAGTTAAGAAAATCCATTACAATAGCATCAGAAAGAATAAAATTGAGAATACATTTAACCAAAGAGGTGCAAGATTTGTATACGGAAAACTAAAGAAAATATTGCTGAAAAAAATTAAAGAATATACAAATAAATCGAAATTTCCCTGAAACTTTACCCAACACATAGTTTCACTGTTAAAATTATGGTGTATATTATTTTAGACTTTTTCTATTCAGTATCAATTGTGATTCTTGATTGGAAGCAATAAGAACTATCATACTGAATGACATTTGCCTCTCTGAGTTTCAGTTTGCTTATCTGGTAAGTAAAGATACTATCTGGACCTATTGCATCTGGTTATTGTGAAGATTAAAGGAGATATAGCATGCAAAATACATAAAACAGTACCTATTACACAAGAAATCTATTTTCATATTTTAATTACTGTTTTTATAGTTGGTTTTTTAAATCAACTGTAACTTTTCAGTCAAGACTCTCTGTTACAGCTGGCCTTATATACATCCTAACTTACCACTCTCAATTAAAAAAAAAATCCTCTCTTGTAAGAATATTTTTCTTATTTTTTATTTAAAAGTATTTCTTCAATACTTTTC
Source organism: Okapia johnstoni (assembly GCA_024291935.2). NCBI lineage: Eukaryota > Metazoa > Chordata > Mammalia > Artiodactyla > Giraffidae > Okapia > Okapia johnstoni. The sequence goes on along the minus strand of CM044311.1, from coordinate 96,050,775 downwards.
TTACTGTTATTCAATACTTTTCTTATTTGTTTATTTTCTTCATCTGTACTTCAACTTACAAGGACATTTTTTTCTTAAATGCCATTTCCTTCTATCAGCAAATCCAACTCAATACAACACCTACTCAAGTCTCAACTCCTCTACTACATATACTCTGATCACTATGACACCTAATATCTAACTAGTGGGGATAATATGTGTGTTAGATTGAATTCTTCTTCAGAGCACTTTCCTTCCAGTATGAGACTCCTCCCTACAGGAGGCTTTCCTACTCAAGGTTATATGACTTGCTTGAACCAATGGAAAGCAAGTGGAAGTGACAGTACTATTGATACTGGTGCTGGTTGCACAAGCTTGTGACATATTAAAAGCTGAATTATACATGTTAAGTGAGTAAATTCTATGATATGTGGATTATATCTCAACAAATCTGTTACAAAAATACAATACACTACATATACAATACTAAAGTACAACAGAATTTAATATACATAAAGTAGAATTAGTGAGAAGAGATGATAAATAATTTTTTTTAAGTGTGTGAACTATTTCAATGAAGAAAAGTCACATGGAAGACATAATTAATGCAGATAATTAAATAATGAGAATTTCTGAGATGCCTATGCTAATTTTTATAAATTATAGAGAAAACTTATTATCAACATAATAGTTGATATTAAATGTGTCATATCAATATATAATAGTATCAGTTTGGATTAACTTCATCTTTAAGTGTCAGAAATTCCTACATACTGGTGGCATAATCATTACTGAAATACATACTTCTCTGATAAAAATGTAAGTAGCCCAGGACAGGTAAGTTGGTACAAACAGTACCAGGAATCCAGGTGCCTTTTAATTTGTTGTTTCATCATCCTCAACTTTTGTCTTCTACTTTATCACAAAATGGGTACTCCAACTTCAGTCATCATACCCACAGTTTGGCCCCAACAGGACAAGAAAGGGCAGGAGAGGGGCATGCTTCTTTCTTTAATGATGTTAATCAAGAGCTACATATATATCTTTCATTTATTCACATTATCATGCCAAACTGAGAGGGATACTTGGAATATTTCTTTTGTTCAGCAATGAACCCAGCTCATATTAGTTTTATGCTATAGAAGCAAAGCAGAATTCATGTTTGGTGACAACTTGCGGTCTCAGCTCAAACACCAAATGGCCAGAACTGCTCCCCAAATCATGTTATTATGTTTCAGGACAAAGGCCATTTACAGAAATGCTGCTCTTTATATTAGTCTCTATTCTAAATACCTTGTAAACTTTAGTGCATGTCATTTAGGGAGAGCAAGCAGCCTCATGCCGGGTCACAGATAAAACAGGGGACAGGAAAGATAATGAAGAGTTCCTGTGCTGAGTGAGGGTGACTCAGTTTGGTATGGGGAAGGCAAATGAGATGGATGGGTCCTGGCAAATTGGCAAGCATTGTGCTACTGAACACGATAGCTAGTTCATAGCTGCCTCTTATTAAAACACATGGAATCCTGAGTCTACACCTAAAAGACATTCCAAACATTTAAGACAAGTGTCTGACTTTTTACTGAACTCTGGATTCAATAGGAAATCACTTTTTTCTTAATTTTGTTTTTAATGTTTAAAAACTTCATGCTGCTTTCCTGCGGACCAACAATTTGAGACATCTGGCTGAGAATAGTGAGGTAATATATCAGGTATTTAACAATGGATAGCCCATCAGACTCTGAAAGTAACCCTTGCACTGAGAATTATTATAAAGGGTAGTGACAATGATGTGGGACTTACCATCATTACCGACTTATTGAGTATCAAAATGTCACCTTTACTGAGCATTTTCTGTTGGTAGGTATTGTACTCAACCCTTTTTACATTCATTATCTTGTCTACACAAAATGTCTTGTGCTATTTCTCTTTTAAAAGGGGAGTGGATGGAAACTGTGGGTCATAAATCTTTAATAACAGATCCAGGGTCACACAGCTGGTAAGGGAAATGGCTGGAACTTCAATCTGGCCCTGTCAGATATCCAAACCCATGTTCTTAATTCTCATTTAATATCATAAGTAATTTTTATGCCTTTCCTGAAGCGATATAAGGGAGGTTTGCCACAAAATAAAAATAAGAATGTGATAAGTAGGGATGCAGAATCTCGACATTTAAGCATAGAGGCATCCCGTCAGAGAAACAGCACTAAGGATGAAAGAGAAGGATTAACCAAAGTCTGAAAAGCCTCGAGAGGAACTTCCTGCTCAAAACATCATGCATTATCTTTAAACAACATCTGGAGGGCCCTCACACTATTTATCCCATTCAATGAAAACGAGATTTTGACGGTTACAATTTTGTGGCTTTAAATCCACAGTGGAGCTATGCAACTTATTTAGCACAGGTGTTTAATTGTGATAAATTGGAGGAAGTCCTGGTATTCAGTGGCCTCAAATGAACATTACCATCTGGGTAGAGTAGGGTAGTGATTTTTTGACAACAAACTTGCTTGTAAAATTTCAAGAGCGGTGGCCTGTAGGAGATGTACAGGCATGGATCAGGAGGTTGGGCATGCATGGAGGGACAGACTATTTAAACCATCCCCGGGATGACAAAATACTACAGAGGATAAACAGGAAGACTTTGTGTTTATTATGTTTTTGATTATCTATTTCTTTTTCAATGAAAAATCAAATACTAAAAACATGTGGGTGTCTCAGTCAGTGACAGATTACATTGCCATTTTGTACGTTAAAGGAAATTTATGTGGACAGCTTTTGGCAAATCTTTCTGTTCATGAAGAGTGCACAAATGTTCCTATGGTCTGCCACAAGAAATCAGTGCATGTTTTAGTTAATCAAAAATGGATTAACAGAGAGATTTCTGTAGCCAACTGATGTGAAATAACTGTGACTTCTCACCTGGAATAATGGAAAAACCAAATATATATGAACCAGTGTTTTTCAAGACATCGGACATCAGGCAATGAAGGAAAGTAATTTCAGAAAGACATAAAAAAAATAAAGTGAGCTTTACAATTGACCAAGCAAACTGACTTGAGAGTTTCCAGGCCACAATACAAGGAAGAACTGATGCAGAACCTGGTGCACTCCCCAGGTGAAGAGACAGAGTTGAGAGTCTAGAGAGACTAAAGCTGCTAGAGTTGGCAGAGCATCAACAAGGAGGGTCTACGCACAGAAGGTAATCAGAGAACTGGAGGGACTCTCTCTCAAATATTCAGTAGAGGACTAATTTATGTGATGTGTGAGGAAACTACCAGAAACCCAACGCAGGTCACCTGAAAGGTGTATAGCACCCTCACAGTGCATGGAACCCAGGCAGGGCCAATAATAGCCTATTCTCTCCAGCCACACTGAAAAAACACAAAATTTGCAGGGCAATGGGTAGAGTAACCAAAGGAGTCTTGCTTATTTAATAGTGGGTAAAATTAACCCTGATTAAACACTGGTCTGGTTCTGCTTAAAAAGTCTTAAAGAAAGGAAACTGGCAAAAAATTAAATGCTTTCCAAATAACTGAACTGTATATAAAAAGAAAGCCTAATAATATTCACAGAAATATGAAATAGCCAATATCCCACAAGATAAAATTAACAATGCCTGGCATTAAAAAAAATTACGAGGAATGCAAAGATGTAGAAAAATAAGACAATAATGAGGAGAAAAACCAAATGACCAAAATTGAACCAGAACTGACATAGATGTTGGGGTTAGCAGACAAAAATATAAAAACAGTTAGTATAACTCTATTCCTTACATTTGAAAAGTTAGGTAATACATGGAATATTGAAAAACTCAAATCTAACTTCTAGATGTGAAGACTATAATATCTGAGAGGAAAAATACACTGAATGGTATTAGTGGATAATTCACCATGCTAGGGAAATGTAAGTGTACTTGAAAATACAGCAATACAAAAGTATCTAAAATGAAATGCACAAAGAAACATGATTTTTAAAAAGTGAATAGAACATTATTAAGCTGTGGGACAAATTTAAGCAGCCTAATATACATGTAACTGGAGTCCACAAAAAGAGAAGAGTGATAGAAAAAATACATGAATGGCTAAAAGTTTCCAAATTTGTTAAAAATAATAAAACCATGGATCTAAGAAACTCAACGAACTCCCAATGCAAGGAACATGGAGAACATCACACCAAAGCACATCATAATCAAGTTGCTTAAAAGTAGGAATTAAAAAGAAAAATCGGAAGAGCAGGCAGAGAAAAAAGCTGTATTACATCTACAAATAAAATAAGGAAATCACATATTTCACATTGAAAATAATACATTTGAAAAACAGTAGAGTAACATCTATCAAGTACTGAGAGAAAAGAAAAAAAATACTTACCAACCCAAATATATAACTATATCCAGTAAAAATATCTTTTAAAATGAAAGTACAGTGGAGCCTTTTCAGGCATACAAAGCTGAAATAATTCCCTACCATTAGTCTTGCATTACAAGTAATGTTAAAAGAAGTCCATTAGGCAGAAGGAAAATGATACCCAGTGGATATACGGATGAACAAAAAGGAATTAAGAGTTATCTGGAAATGCTAACTACATGGGTAAATATACAAGATATTTTCTTATTATTTAAACCTCTTTAGATGATAATTAAGTGTTTAGACAAAAATAGTCACAATGAGTGTGAGGTTTATAATGTTTGTAAAAGAAAAATATATGATAATAATAACACAAAGGCAAAGAGGAAAGAAACTGAACTATGTAATTATGAACTTTCTAATATGTGAAATGTAGCACCATCACGTGAAGTTAAATTTCAAGGTAACAAGCTGATAAAAGAAGCAAGGCACAATTTAAAAAATAAATATTTGATCAAAAGAAGGAAGAAAATGTGAGAAAGGAAACAAAAATCTGATATTTCATAAAGAAAATAAATAGCAAGATGAACAAATTAAACTTTAATCACATCAAATGTTAAAATGCCTTTAATCTCCACTTAAAATGCAGAGATTGTCAAACTGGTAAAAAAGCAAGAACCAACTCAGAAGAAATACACTTCAAATATATAAACACATATACATTAAAATTAAAAGATGGTAAAAGATACACCATGCTAATATTATTCAAAGGGAAGCAAAGAGGGCTGTACTAATATCAGACAGATTAGATTTCAGAGCAAAGAATAGTTTCAGGGATAAAGGTCACTTCATAATGATAAAAGGGTCAATTTATCAAGCAGGCAAAACAATCCAAAATATTTATGCCTCTAATAACAGAGCTTCAAAGTAATTGAAGCAAGAACGATAGAACTGCAAGGAAAACCAGACAGATCCACAACTGCAATGGAAGATTTTAATACCACTCTCTTGATAATTGAAAATCCTAGTCAAAATCCCAGCAGGCTTTTTTGAAATTGGTAAAATTATTTTAAAATGTGTATGGAAATGCAAAGGACCTAAAATAGCCAAAACAACTTTGAAAAAGAAAAACAAACTTGGAAAACTCACACTATCTGATTTAAACTTATTAAAAAGTTACAGTAATTGAGATATTGTAATATCAGAATCAAGTTAGACAAACAGATCAATGGCACAGAATAGAGATTTCAGAAATATGCCCATGCATATAAGGAAAATTGATTTTTGACGTAGATGCAAGGCAAATTCAGAGGTGGAAGAAGAGTTTTTCAACAAATAATACTAAAACACAGGACATCTGGATGAAATATTCCTTTTTTTCTACCATATACAAATATTAACTGAAAGAACTTAATGCTAAAACTAAAATTTCTAGAAGAAAATCTTTGTATCCTTTGGGTAGGCAAACATTTCTTAGACATAACACCAAAACCCTGATTTACAAAAGACAAATTGATCAAGTGGAACACATTAGAATTAAAAAGTGTTTTCAAAAGACATTCTTTAGGGAATGAAAGGACAAAGTCACAGACTCAGAGAAAATATCTGCAAAGCACATATCTAATACAGGATTTGCATCTAAAATATATAAATAATATATAATATATAAATAATATATGAAAATTCTCAAAAAATGTAGGCAAAATTATGAACATACACATCAGAGAAGAAAACAGACAAATCGCAAGCACATTAAATTATTACAAATAAGTACATCATTATTCATTAGTGAAAGGCAAGTTAAAGCCATGGTGATATATATACCTTTAGGAATGACTTAAAAGGTCTTACCATTGCGAGTGGTTGTAAGACAACTGGAATTCTCACGCACTACTGGTGAGAATGTACAATTAAGGAATCCTGGAAAATTGTTTGGCAGTATCTTGAAAAGTTAAACATACACCTACTAGATGATCCGGCCATTCTACTCCTAAGTATTTACCCAGCAGATATTAAAGCATATATTCACACACCTATGTTCACAGCAGCTTTTTCTGTAACAGCCCCAAACTTGAAACATTTCAAGGCCCATCAGTAGATGAATGAATAAACAAATTGTTACATATCCATGCAATGGAATATAACTCAGCAATAATAAGAAATGAACTACTGATAAATGCAATACATTTCCCATGGACGAATATCAAATAGTTAACGCTGAGTGAAAGAAACTACATAATCTTTTCAATGAATGATATGTGAAAAATACATGTGAAAAAGTAAAACTGTTACCTTACATCACACACAAAAATTATGTAAACATGCATCAAAGATGTAAATTTAAGAATGAAAACTATAAAGTCAAGAAAATGTGAGGGAAATTTTCACAACATTCAATTACTTTCTTGGATATAACACCAAAGCACAGCCAACAAAGAAAAGAAAACTAAACTGGACTACATCAAAAAATAGAAACTTTTGTGCATTGAAAGACTATCAACAGAATGAAAAACAACCCATAAATGAGAAAACTATTGGCAAATCATATTTCTGACAAAGGATTAATAGCCCAAATACATAAAAACTTCTACAACAAAAAACAAGCAATCTGATTTAAAAATAAGCAAAGGACTTGAATAGATATTTATCTAAAGAAAATATACAAATGGACAATTAGCACATGAAAAGACACTTAACTTCTCTAATCATTAAGAAAATGCAAATCAATGAGATACTACTTCACACCCGTTAAAATGACTGTTATAAAAACAGAAATAGAAAATAACACATCTTGGTGAAGATATGAAGAAATTGGAACCATTGTGCCTTATTGATAGTAATGCAAAATGATGCAGCAACCCTGGAAAATTGTATAAAGCTCCCTCAAAAAATTCAACATATTCACAAAATTATTATATGATCCAGCAATTCTACTTCTGGGTATATAACCAAAAGAACCGAAAACAGAGATATGAACAGTTACTGGTATACACTTACAGTCCATAGTAATATTATTCACAATGCCAAAAGTTGGTATCAACCCAAGTGTCCATCAACAGATGAACAAATAACCAGAATATGATATATCCATGAAATGGAATATTATTCAGTCTCAAAAGGGAAGGAAACTGGAAACGTGCTACAACATGGACGAACCTAGAAGACATTATAATATATGAAATAAGCCAGTCACAAAAGGACACATACTGTATGATTCCACAACTGTAAAATGGTACAGACACTTTGGAAAATAGTTTGGCTGTTCCTCAAATGATGAAACACAGAATTATCTTTTGACCCAGCAATTTCTCTCCAAGATATAGACTCAAGAGAAATGAAAACATATGTCCACACAAACACTCGTACATAAAGGTTTATACCAGTATTACTCATAATAGCCAAAATGTAGAAACAACAAAAATGCCCATCAATGAACCAACAGATAAATAACATGTGGGGCATTCATATGATGTAATACTACTCCATCATAAAAAGCAATCACGTGTTCATACATGCTACAAGGAATGAATCTTGGAAACACCATACTAAATGACAGAAGCCAGTCATGAAAGGCTGCATACTTCATGATTTTATCCATATAAAATGTCTAGAATATGTAAATCTATAGAAACTAGATTAATGATTTCTTACAGCAACCGAAGTGGGGAGGGGGTGCCATTAGGTAGTGACAGCTAAAGGGTACAGGATTTCTTGGTGAGGTGATGGAAACATTCTAAAACTGACTGTGGTGGTGATTACATACAACTGTGAATATCCTAAAAACCACTGAAACATACACTTAAAATGGGTGAATAATATGGTATGTGAATTACATCTCAATAAAGCCATTTTTCAAAAACTAAGTAGACTTGTATGTTAACACATTTATGATAAAATTTGGTTCTGTCCCTATATTTTAAATACGAGGATGATCATTGTTATAGTTTCATCAGTCAGGATGTACTCATTTATGCTGTGGTAACAAACAAACCTCAAATCTCAGCAACTTAAGATAGTAAAGATCAGTTTTTCACTCACATGTCCACTGCCAGTTGAATGGGAGCTTGGCTCTTCCGTCTTCATTCCAGGATTCAGACTGCTGAAGCTGCCACAAAATGGAACATTTCCTGGAAGAAGGAAAAAGGAACTCTACAGGGTCTCACTCTGGTAACCAAATGCTTTTCCTGAATTCTTTCACTCCCAACTCATTGGATTCCCCTGGTGGCTTAGACAGTAAAGAATCTGCATGCAATGCAGAAGACCTGGGTTCGATCCCTGGGTTGGGAAGATCCCCTGGAGAAGGAAATGGCAATCCATTGCAATATTCTTACTTGGAGAATACCCATGGACAGAGGAGCCTGGTGGGCTACAGTCCATGGGGTCGCAATGAGATGGACATGACAGTAACTAACACTTTCTCCCAACTCATTGGCTGAAAATTTTCCAATCACAGATATCCATGATATTCAACTGGACTTTTATTCCAAGACAGGGAGTGGGGACTATTTGACAAACAGCCCAAATATCGACCACATAGCTAATAGTCATTCAGGGTTTACTGTGTATCACGAGCCTTCTAAACCCTTGCATGTATGATCTCACTTAATACTCACCAAAAAAAAGAAAAAAAAAAAACATAAAACCTTCTGAGGCTGGTGCTAGTAGTATCATCAACAGCAATATTTTATACAGGAGAGAATGAAGGCACAGGGGACATTCCTAAGCTTAGTAAAGTTAACTAGTGATTGGGATCTGAATCCAGACAAGGTGCCAGGGCCAATGTTCTCGACTTCTTCACACTACTGACGCCTGGCATTCATGTATTCCCCTACCTCTTATTCAGACAGGAATCTATCACAGAATCCAAAAGAATCTAAGCAAGCTCCCTTGCGCACATTATTAAATAATGACAGGTTAGTGTTCGGGTCTCCTAGCCTCCATCTGGTGTCCTTCTGGCATCAATGCTTTCCCCACCGTCCTTGGCAGAGCCCTGATTCTCATGCTCATCTCCGGCCTGCTGACGCATCTGGAAGCTTCAGACAGAGCCCCTCCGCTTCATCCTTTGTGCTCTCACTTATTCCACTTATTTCTTGGCTGATGTCTCCATCCCCATCAAGAGACAAACTCTAAGCAGGAACAAATTAAAGCAAATGAAAAAACCAGGCTAATTTTCTATTTCTGTGGTCTAAAATGCTTACCTTTACGTCAGAGTAAGGGCACATGTTTTGATAAACATAACCATGTATGTGAGGCATTGACTAAAGCAGATTCTAGTTTAGGTAAAATAAAAATACATAATTCATAGAAAGACATCGTTAAGCTGAGGAGTTAGTAAGGAATGATACTAATAAGAACCTAGTTTAAGAACACCAGGGCTTCCAGGTTCAGAAATAGTGGCTTTGATCTTTCAATACAGCCTATTACTCAGACTCAGGATTCACAGCATTAGTTCTCACTGACCACTTGCAGGGCCTAGCACTTGCCAACCTCATGGAAGATGTCTAGTGATACCTGTTGAATTACTTGAGGGAATGAGTAAAAACTGGGCATAACGGAAACATCCCAGGGCCACCAGGAATAGGAACACATTGGGTGGACTGGACACCAGTAAAGTCTATGACTAAAGATGTCACACAGTCCTGTTCCTTTGTTGTTTCTGACAATATATATGCTGCTAATTTTTGCAAATAGACCAGACATTTGAACAGGCTAAGATCAAACAAAAAATCTAGACTGCATCATTGGCATCAATTGATACAGTGAGGGACCAGTGGGAGAAAAAAATGGGGAGTCTTCCCCAAATGACAGGCAAGAAAAAAGCATCTTGATCAAGCTGGTGTTCTCAGACTTCTGTTACCAGTAGGAACTGGCCTAATGTGATAATAACCTCTCTCTGGGGTGGCTTCTTAAAAGGAAACAAGCTACCCGCTTTTGTGACCATTTGGAAGAGCAATCCTGGCAGGTATCGGGCATCTTGGCAAACACCCCCCAGCACTAGGACATCTTTGAAGAGACCAGCGTTGAAGAGTGCCTTCCGTTACTGTGAGCATGCGTACACAATTAGGGAGGAAACCATCGAGCTCTGACTTCCAACCCATTTGAACTTTCCCCTACTTCTCCTTTTTGATAGAAGGCAACCTAACCCCCGTGGAGATTGTTCAGAGGCAGTGAGGAGCCACAGAGAAAGCACATTTTCATCAGGCTGTTATTATGGGAACACTGCCAACAGGAAAAATAATGGGAAAGAAAGAAAATTCTGATTATCCAACCAAGAGGCTTGAAGCATCTGTGGCTTAAGGCCAAGACAAGGAAGGGAAATTAAATGACAAAATGAATCAAAGTTGTCTTCACCCACCAATGTGTTTGAAAGGGCAGGATGCTGCCTGCTTGTGCTGCCCAAGGTTTTCTCCATGTAACATATTTAGAGTTGATTTTTAGCTCATTATTGCAATTTTCTTTCAGGAGCTTTAACAGTCACAATTCAATTTAACTTCTCTTTTTTTTTAGCTGTAGTAAATCAAGTATTCTGGATGGGTCCCATCTATGGTTTTCAGTTATCTTGGAGACTTTTCCCTTGACAAAGATGAAAAAGAAAGACTTGAAAAGATTTTAGAATCCAGGGGATGCCACCTTTCATATAGGAAAGGAGGAGGAGTTCAAAGGTGGGCAAGTACAGGGCTGTCCATGAGAATGACTAAAAACCTATCACCAGTGCTGAGTGCGTGTGAAAATCCGGATAATTTTTATTACTACTACAAATATTTTTCAAACAGTACTCAGTCCCAGGCACTCTGCAATGAGTTTTATATTCACAGTCTTACTTAATTTGGATGAGAAACATGGTGGTCTGCTTTCTAAAGGATTTCATTCCATTAAAAGGCTTTTAAACAGGAAGCAATTTGGAAATTATGCTATGGTTTACAGATGTTAGTTATTAATGTGATGTGCACATCATGGGATCATATTTTAATTTATCAATCAATATGTTTTTCATTTCTAATAACTGTTTCTCATCCTCTGGGCATTCTCCATGGATGCAAGATTAGAGAGCTCTCATGGCCTGAAAGAACTGTTAGTGTAACACAAAGGCAGAGAAATGAATTTTTGAGTTTCAAAAGCCCTGAAGGGTTGACCCTGTAAACAACAGATCTGGAACAATAATGATGGTAAGACGCACCTTTTCTATGCCCAGACCACAAGCTGGACAGCTTTCTTAAGTGACCCTGAGAAGTGACCTGGGTATTAACTCCTTGGTAGGGACGGAGGAGCCTGGCAGGCTACAGTCCATGGGGCTACAGGCTATAGTCGCAAGAGTTGGACACGACCTAGAGACTAAACCACACCACCACCAGGGTGCAGTAGAAACTTCAGGTCAATTTGGAGGAATTGAATAATGTAGAAGACTGTCCTTCCTTCCCCTGATTCACCCTGGGGAAGTGACATGCCACTCACCACTCCCTTGCCCTCAGAACTACTGGGGAGTTTTAAGAAGAGGTAGCTGCAGAGGGTCTCCAGAAAGTTGAGACTGAGATCTCATTAGAGAGATTTTCTCTGGGTTTCATTCGGCTGCAGGAGAAACCAAATGTTTCTCTCATTCTCTGGGAGGTCAGGAAAATGGCTGAAAGGCCACCAACCTGAAAAGCACCAGGGTTAGGATGGAGAAGGAAGGGCAGTGATGAACTGACCTCTTCAAGACTCTGCAGTCAGGCAGACCGTTTATTACATACCAGAGACTTCATTCCTTGGCATGTCACACTTCTCCTCTCCCAACATTATAGGCACAACTCAGGGAGATAAACTGATTGAAATGAATTCTCTGCCTCTTGGAAGAGTGCATGCTTGAAAGAACAATTAAGCAGATGTGTACAAAAGTAACAAAGGCTCTGTTTCTGCACACTGGTACCCACAGCATCTCAGTGCACAGGGATGACATATGAGAAAGGAATTAGATATCACATCCATTAACCCCTGGGGAGATCTCGGCAAATCATGCTACCTTTCTGAATTTCAATACCCTCATCTAGTGAACAAGAAAATTGGGTTAAAAAAATGTTCTATGGAAATACCTTTTGGGTTTTCCAGAAATAAGGGGAAGTCATTTCATGGGACCTAGTTCAAGACTCCCCTGCACCAACTTTCAGCTGGGACAGTTCGATTTCAGTCTTTTTTTTTTTTTTTTTAATGTATTGGAACCAATGTACTAAGAGCAGAGTTTATGATTCTCTTTCTTCAATGGTATGTTTTCATCACAGTATCACTCCTGACCTTTTCTTATTTGACTTTTTCCCTTTCTTCCCAGTCTCCACTCCTATTTTTGACAGTAATGCTGGCAACCTCACATATTTCCAAAAACTCCCTTTTTACTTTGCTTACATTGGAGATACATGTAACATTTACTTAAAAAAAAAAAGAAGAAGGATTGACTCAGTTCTGTATAGAGAAGTTTAAAAACCACTTGATTCCTTATTGACTTCTAAGGTCCTCTATACTTTCTATATTCTAGGAAGATTTTTGAGGGGTGACTTGTAACTTTCCTCTCAAAAGATGCATTGAAGACCTAAACCCTTTGAAGCTCAGACAGAAGAGAAACAGGAAACAGTATTTACAAACATAATGGAATTCTCCAGGCAAGAATACTGGAGTAGGTTGCCATTTCCTTCTCCAGGGGATCTTTCCTACCCAGGGATTCAACCCATGTCTCTTGCGTTACATGAAATTTTTTTTTACTGTCTAAGCCACCTATTGATGGATGGAGTGGGACAATACACAAGCTAAATAAAAATAGATATGAATTTAGAAGATTATAACTACAAGAAAAAAATGATGCAGGTAAAAGGAATGACTAGTGTTTCAAGGAAGTGGGTAGGGAAATTGGAATTTTTAAACAAGGCAGTGTGCGAAGACTTCGCTGAGGAGGTAACATTTTAGGGCAATTAACCTTGCTGCTTTCTGCAGGGAAATAGTAATGAACTTAGAATCAGAAAACCTGCATTTGATTCTTGTTATGAACTGAATTATGCAACCTTCCCTCTTCATATGCTGAGGTCTTAACTTTTAGGACCTCAGAATATGACTGCATGTGGAGATAAGGCCTTTAAGGAGGAAATTAAGTTAAAATGAGGTCGCTAGGGTGGATGCTAATCCAATATAACTGATGCTGGTGGAAGAAGACGAGACTCCTGGTTTTAGGACCTCAGAATATGACTGCATGTGGAGATAAGGCCTTTAAGGAGGAAATTAAGTTAAAATGAGGTCGCTAGGGTGGATGCTAATCCAATATAACTGATGCTGGTGGAAGAAGACGAGACTCCTGGGATGTGCCTATATGGAGGCAGGAGAGACCCTGGGATCTCACAGTGAGAAACTGGCATTTGGAAGCCTGAAGGGAAACCAACCAGTTGGCACTTTAATTTTGAACTTTCAGCCTCCAGAACCATGAGAAATAAACTTCTGTCGTTAAAGCCACCTAGTCTGTGGCATTTTGTTAAAGCAGTTCAGGCTGACTAATTCAACTCTGAACTCTGATCCTTGAGACCTGCCCTCTTGATCTTCACATTTGACCTGGACACTTGGACACTCAAACTCAACATGTCCCTAAATAAGCTCATGATCTCCACCCTTGTCAATCTGGCTCCATCCACAGACCTTCCCACTTCTCTTGATTTTGGCTCCAACCTTCTAGTTTCTCAGATCAAAAACAGTCACCCATGGGGTCACTGTTTTTGTCAGACTCTAAATCCAATATCCCAGCAAATTCTGCTGGCCCTACCTTCAAAGAATATTGAGGTCTAGTTACTCATCACCTGTGCTGCTACCACTCTGCTGCTACCACCACCTAAATTTCTGCAGTAGGTGTCGAACGGGTCTCTCAGTTCCCACCCTTGCCCTCTCAGGATGTGTTTTCCCAGCAGTCAGAACTTTTTAGCTCACCTACACCTTCCCCATGCTGACAGCCTCCAATGAGGACACACTGGATGTCTTCCCTTTAATCCATGATAACAGTTTCCACTCCTCTGCCTGCCTTTGCATCTCTGTCAAATGCAAGTGATGGGTGCCAATCCCTTTGCTACAGCCAACTCTGAATAAAGAAAGAGCCTCTGCTTATTCCCATTTGGGTGGCCTTCATTTATGTCCACAAAAGGCATGTTTAAAATATTTGATAATGATGCAGACTGGTTTTTATGGGCCACACTGAATATTTTTTAATTTTACCTTTGCTTCATAAAGTGCTTATTTTGAAGACTGTTTGTAGATCAGAATAAGAATAACATTAAGTATAGATAACTAAGTAATTATTGGACTCAATGGAATTGCGTGAGCCTCTCTTGTTAAGCCCCCTGTTAGAGGATCATACTTAAACCACCCCAGCATTCTCTAAAGATCTGAGTTGTAACTATGCACTTTAACCATTACAGTGTTTCACTATGACGACCTTCTTCCCTTTTTTCTACATGCATAATGATTTTCATTTTGCTGCAGTTCAAGTTTACGTATATTTGTTTTCTCCTGAGTAGAGATGGACCTCAGAATGTTCTATGCTTATAGTCTTTCAAACACTTGAAACCCTATTAAATTGAACTTTATGTTATTTTCTCAATACTGGAACATATTTGCCTTCATTTTTTCCATATAATTATTCTTCTATAATTTAACATTCCCAATAAACCTGTTTAGGGATCATAGCTGCGTGTGATTCTATCTTCTTATTTGTGTAAAGAATTCTTTGGTTAAACAAGTATTAGGTATAATCGCAGGACTTCCCAGAGCTTAACATACAGAGTGAATTTTTAAGAAGTGGAGATATTTACACGATACTGAAGGATTTTTTTTTTTCTTCTTATAGACCATCTTCATGTTTGTGCTTCAGGTGTCCTAATCCTCACATACTGTCATGACGCTGATAAACTTTTCCAGGTTCCTCCCACTCAGTAAGACTTATATCCCAGGATGGTATTTGGCTTGTTTGTACTGGGACTGAGAAGCTAAAGGCATAAATCAGACCATTCTATTGTAAAAATAACAGTATTCTATAGGTAAATCATGTATTGATCTTAGCATTTTTGTGGTCTTATATACACATTAATTACTTTCATCATGCAAACTTTAAAAAACACTACATCTTGGTTGGGTATGGAGTGAAAAACTATCAGGGCTTAAAATAACAGCTGACATATCTTCTGTACTCCATTTTCCTGCTAAATAAGACCTTCATTCCCTGCTAAATGTGTTATTTTAACACATTTTAATTAGTGCCAAGCCCAAGATGCCATTATGCACAGAGATATTTAATATTATGGAAAAGTGAAAAGTGTTAGTCGCTCAGTTGTGTTTCAACTCTTTGCGATTACATGGACTATAGGTAGCCTGCCAGACTCCTCTGTCCATGGAATTCTCCAGGCAAGAATACTGGAGTGGGTTGCCATTTCTTTTTCCAGGGTATCTTCCCTACCCAGGAATGGAACCTGATTTTTCTGCATTGGCAGGTGGATTCTTTACTACTGAGTGACCTATACTTCAATTTTAAAAAAAAAAAGTGAAAAAAATTAAGCAGGTCAAAGGAGGAAGTTCAAAGTCAAAGGGTGAAAAGATCACTCTAACCTTGGAGATGGTGGAAGCAGCAGTGAGTAGTTGGTGAGTAATGATCTTATCTACTGCAGATAGTCTGATTTGCATTAGAAACTGATCCCTTTCTGCCAAGGAATTTCCTTTTAACATGCCAATGCTATTGGAGGGGAAAAAAAAAAAAAACATAAAGGCTCTCCTTTTACAAGGGCTTCTCAGGCAGGGCTTCCCTGATAGCTCAGTTGGTAAAGAATCCACCTGTAATGCAGATGGGTTCAATTCTTGGGCTTCCCTGGTGGCTCAGTTGGTAAAGAATCGGCCTGCAGTGTGGGAGACCTGGATTCAATCCCTGGGATGGGAAGATTCCCTGGAGAAGGGAATGGCTACCCACTCCAGCATTCTGGCCTGGAGAATTCCATGGACTGTACAGTCCATCGGGTCGCGAAGAGTCGGACACGACTGAGCGACTTTCACTTCACTTCTTCTCAGGTAAGCTCAGTGGGTAAAGAACCCGCCTCCAATGATTCCTGTGCAGGAGGGCATGGCAACCCACTCCAGTATTCTTGCCTGGAGAATCCCAGAGACAGAGGAGCCTGGAGAGCTACAGTCCATTGGGTGGCACAGAGTCAGACACGACTGAAGTGACTGAGCATGCATGCACTCCTTTAACGAACTGCCTTAAATTTGTTCAATTGCCTAATATGCAGTGTCCATCAATAGCTAGGAAGAAGAATCTCTGGAGTGAAACACAGATGGATCTATATTACCAAGAGGCCTTGGGGTTCAGGAGAAAAGGAAACCTACATTCATGTCACAGTATGGAGGGCACATGTAAATCTAGGTAAGTGCAATGCTCAGGGCCTAAGGAAAAAGGTAAATGTCACTGGACATGTGGATGCCCCTCCTAGATAATAAGTGAGAGGGTAATAAAAGGAGTTTACAGGTCCCTTAGGTTTACACCTTACATCAGTTTGGAGTTTACACAGAATGTCTCAAATATTATTTTTATTGCCCCAAGCTCTGCAATAGTTACACTGCCAATTTGGAGTTAATTGTTATAAAAAAGTTAGCATAAAGTCTTTTCCATGAGAGTTGAATAAATAGATTTTTGCTTTTGATTCCGCGAAAGCATTTTCCTTTCAGTCACTTCTGGTTTTTAATTTATCAATAGTATTTGACATGAGGTCATCAGAGCTGCCAGGCTGGATCAGATCATGAAACACATATACCTTGCAAGGTTCTGAGGCCTGTGGAAGCTTCCAAGGTGTGGTAATGACTGTGTTAGTTGGGCTTCAAAGGAATGGGAGAAGTATAGCGGCCTTGTCCAAATATGAAGTTCAAACCTGTCTCCAAGTATTAAAACATCAACATGTGTGAATTGAGCGAGTTGAGTATGAGTGTGAAGGTAGGGGAGCAGTTCCTGTATAAATCTTATTTGGCTCTTTATAAGGATACAATTGGAATATAAAATAGCCACATTTGGACAGAGCACAATTCCACTCCCAAATGTATAAGCCTCCTCTAACTACACTGTCATGCAAATTAGGTCGAAATATGCTTAAAAACCTACAGCTCTTGGAATAAAGGGTATTTTCCCCAAGCCTGTTTTAAACAAAATGAATGACATATTCTTCCACAAAGAGAGATGATTGACATTACATATGCCATGAAATTTTCCTTTTTAAAATCATGGCATTTATAACATAAAGAGATAGCAGTTATATCATACAGTCTTCAAGCTCAAAAGTTAAAAAAAAAAAAAATTCTACTGGGAAAACAGGAACAATATGTCCTACAAAGAATGCAATTAGGCAGAGCTAGATTAGAGAATCCACAGAGGGTAAGACACAGGGCTGATTATCTTGAATTTAATTTGCTGCTTTTGCTATTTCCCCATGCATTTTAGTGACTCCATAGAGATTAGCCTGCAACAGCTTCATTTTTCAATTGGTCTACTTAATGTGATGGTGTTTTTTTCTTTTTTTTTTCATCAGGCATAGTAAAATATAACTGCCCAGACCTATATCAGTCTTTCAGCTGTCTTGTCATTTCCAGTGGGAAAGTAACAGTAAGGTATTTGACATCTAAATCTCCCTTGAGGTAGGTTCAGTCAAAATTTCTTTTAAATGGGGGCACTTGAAGTTAAGTTTTGTAAATACTGAGATACATTGATGTTGAGAATGGACCCAAACTTGGTAGATGGAAGAAAACATCTCTGGGTGCCTTCTCTGTCTCTTGAAATGCCAGAGTTCAAAAAAAAAAAAAAAAAAACCCTGCCAAGAAGCTATAAATAATCAAGAGATTTTTATTTTTTCCCACAAAATAGCCAGGAATTTTTATAAGGGACAAGAGATGTAAATTTGTAACTTTTTAATTGTTTATATATCTTATAAACCCCACTGTTTCCTCATCTAGGTGTACTGAGTCTGTCTGCCCCACGCCCAAAGACATGCAGATTTTAGCTTCCTTAATATTTTCCTCAAGAAATGTCATCACATTCAATACATCATGAATATTTTATTGCCTTTACTACAAATTTAGCAGAAATATGGAGGAATTCTTTCCATATACAGACCTCACTCTTGCAGGCAACCTCCTACATTCTCAAGAGTTTGAGTATCTCCAAAGTTCAAATGGTTTTCCCCTCCCCTCTTTTTCTACATTATTCATACTTGCTTCTCTTTATTTAAACTGAGCTGTGGACTCTACAAATTGCAGGGTTTAGTAAAACAGAAATGCACCATATTGAGCTTTGCAACTGATCCTTATTACTTGAGGAAGTCCCTCTAGGTTCTGCCATCCTACCACATCCAGTTTCACAAGTTTTTTCTCTAATCATACACAGTTATGTGCCAAGAAGTGAACTGGCAGTACAAGATCACCTGACTTTTATGAAGCTCTTTTTCCTTTGAATTTTTGGCTTGGAAAAGAGATTATAACAGTGATATTATTGGGAGGGGGGCAGTTGTTTGGAGTTTCATGAGTAGAATTCTAATTTTAGGTGCTAGTAGGCAGTGTATTTTCTTTTCCTTTGGATACCAAATAATGCAGAACTTTAAGGAAGCAGCAGGTAAAACAGACAAGACAATCTGATTCTAATCATCCTACTGGAAACTTTTTCTTTCAATATTGTATCCTGTGTGTAAAGTGACCTAAGACCTCTACTAGAAATTCACAAAGCTAATGCAATACCATCGATTCTTGAATCTCTAGAAAATAATTTCTCAGGCAAGATGACTTTTTGGGTTACATTTCCTTCTGCAGTTCTGAACTTTTTTCAAGTTCTTCCTAATGATCTTTAACACTAGTGTCTTTGTCACCACTAGAGCTACTGTTTGCGTCATCCAAGATATTTTTCTGAGAACTCCATTTCTCTCTAATTTCTTCAAGACTTTTTAAATCCATGTAAGAGGATGTCTATAGAGAATTTTGTCCCAAGCCACAAGTATTCATTCACATAACCTGAGAAGAGCTGGTTTTCTTGTTCATTCTGTAGGTGTAAAGTCATGCTCTCCAATTACTGGGTGGCCTTTTAAGTAACCTGAAAAAGCTTATTTACAACAGGATTCCAATGCTTGCAATTCTAAGGTCATGCATGCCAGGATAATTACTAAACCTTTGTTAAATGTCCACATCTTGCCTCACTTGGTAACAATTCTACTTTCTGGCCCCTGTGACCTTTTCCAACTAGCATTGATTGTGGTCATCTCTGGCTAATGTAGGTCTTTCAAATAGTTCTTCATTTGATTAAAAAAGGTAACTGAGAGATGTAAATAGAATAGCACCCTCTACTCCAAAGATGTCCATGTTCTCGTCCCCAGAATTTGAAAATGTTAGTTTGAATATGTTAGTTGAATATGTTAGTTGAAAATGTTAGCTTATATGGCAAATGAGAATTAAATTTGCAGAATTAAAATTGCTAATCAGCTGGTCTTAAAAAAAAAAAAAAGGGATAATCCTGGAGGATACGAACGGGCCCAAAATAATCATGAGGGTCCTTTAAAGTGAAGGAGTGAGGATGGAAATTAGTCAAAAAGAATAAATGACACAGGAAGAGGCTGGAAGATTTGAAACATGAGAATTGCTCTCCCCTGGCCCTGCTGTCTTTGACAGTGGAGGAAGGCTCATGAGGGAAGATTTTAGAAGCTGGGAACAGTCCTCAGCTGACAGCCAGCAACGTAACAGGGGCCCCTGTCTCATAACCATAGGGAACTGACACATACAACAGCCTGAATGAGCCAAGGAATTGATTTTCCCCAGAAAGAAACCTCTAGATAGGAAAATGGTCATCCTGACACTGTGATTTTAGCCCTGAGAGACCATACTGGACTTCCAGCCATGGAACTGTGAGATAATAAATTTGCTTTGCTAGGACTCTGAATTTGTGACAGGTAACAAATATTTGAGAATACCTGTATTAGGGAACTGTTGACTGAAACTGCCTGACTTGATCAGCCACAATAATAACTTAGCCTGGGTTATCTCACTATAGGAGGTCTGAATAATTAACATGGCGAACAGGGAGAATCTGGGAGGGGCCAGAAGGAGGGAGGAGATGCCATCCCATAATACTGTCCTGCCACCTTCCCAGAATCCTTCACGCTGGTATCCCTCTTGCCTAAGAGGTGCTC
Source organism: Okapia johnstoni (assembly GCA_024291935.2). Classification (NCBI taxonomy): domain Eukaryota; kingdom Metazoa; phylum Chordata; class Mammalia; order Artiodactyla; family Giraffidae; genus Okapia; species Okapia johnstoni. Next base: position 96,030,260 of record CM044311.1, on the reverse strand, counting down.
TGTGTAACCAAGAAGGACGCTCTGGCTGTGTGTGTGCTCAATTGCTAAGTCGTCTTCAACTTTTTCTGACCCCGTGGACTGTATCCCGCCAGGTTCCTCTATCCGTGGGATTTCCCAGGCAAGAATACTGGAGTGGGTTGCTATTTCCTTCTCCAGGGGATCTTCCCGACCCAGGGATTAAACCTGCCTCTGCTTCATTGGCAGCTGTGTTCTTTACCACTGAGCTGAATCAGACCAAATATGAGCCAAGCAAGATGACTGGACAGAGACAATCAAGAAACTAATCCCATTACTGTAAAACCTCAAACTGCCTTGTAGCAAAACAGTTTTGCTGTGTTCCCTTAACCTGCTGCTCTCTGCTCAGCACCCCTTCCCTACCGCCAAGAAAGTCTTTTGCTTTGGGACTTCCCTAGTGGTCAAGTGGTAAGAATTCGACTGCCAACCCCCGGGACACGGGTTCCACTTGTGGTCCAGGAAGACCTCCACATGCAGCAGAGCAGTTAAACTCATGAGCCACAACTACTGAGCCAGACTGCCTACAGTCCATGCTCCACAATAAGAGAAGCCACTGAAATGAGAAACCCTTGCACTGCAAGGAAGAGCAGCCCCCGCTTTCCACAACTAGAGAAAGCCTGTGCACAGCAACAAAGATACAGAAAATCCAAAATTAAAGTAATACTTTATTTTTTTTAAGTCTTTTGCTTTGTCAGCCTGTGTGTCTCCTTGGACAATTAACTTTCAAGTATTAGACAAGAGCTCACTCTTGGGCCCTGGGAGGGATCCCCCTTCTGCAAAACCTTTAATCTAAGACACATTATGACAACTTGAGTACCAGGTAACATTTGCTTTTAAGGAACAAACAATTTAGGCAGAGAAATTAAGCCTTATAGACAGCATATATTGTCTATTGTGGTGGTAAGTTATTCCATCATACAATTATCACATCAGTAATACACACAGAGCAAATGAGTAGAAAGCACTGCCCATTTCTTTCCTTTTAAAATGAGTAACACTCACTCAGGTCCTCACACCCCAAAACAGAGGAATTTTTTAAAGTCACAGGGTAGCTATTCCTAGAGTTAACCAAAGACAATTATTTGCAGCAAAAAAAGAAGAAAAGTTTCGACAGAAAGGGGGATATACTAATTTTTCCAGTGTCTCATTGTTCTACTACCCAAGGATTTGGGGCTGAGCTGTTGAATTTCAAAGTTTTTGTCAAAATGCTGCCTTTATCTAAGAATAGCATAATTTGGTATCACTTTAAAACATGAATGTCAAGAAAATGCCAGGTATGTGGAGGAGAGGCCCATGGTTGTGCAGCCTGAGTGTGGGATGCTGTGTGGGCAGCAGTGGTCGGGGAGGGACAGAGGGTTGGGTGTGGAGGTCTGGGCCATGGTGAATTCTGGCCACGATTCTAGAGGAGCAGAACTTTCTCTGAAGGGATCCCTTCAGGGGTTTATGAAGGGGAAGGACTTGATCAAATTTGCGTTTAGAAAGATCACGCCAAAGGACATAGTAAGGTTAAAGCTACTGCTATAGTCTAGCTCCTACTCTCCCCAGGAAATCACAAATCTGGTGGGAACTGAGATGGAGGCACAATAACAACGACATTCGTAAGTGTACACGTATCTTCAACCCTCACAGTGATGCCCAATTTATCACTGAGGAAGCTGGGGCTCTGAGCAGTAAACTTGCTTCCCCCAGGCCATGAAGCCAACAGTCAGAGTGCTAGCACTAGCCCTTCTGAGACAAATCAGTGCTCCTTCTGCATTCATGGGATCGCCCTCTGTGCTTTCAGCAGCAGCTCATCTGTGAAAGAGTCAATGATTGTGTCTAACTCCACAGGTTACAAGAGATCAGAACTGCATATGAGCTCTGGGTTCCGTCTATTAAAACAAACAAGATACTTTAGAGTTCAGGGTAGGAAAAAACTAGTCTTCCTCCTCATCACAAGTGCTCTGATCATGTTAATTGAAATTCACACACACAAAAATAAATGATTTAATTATAGAAGTAACAGGAAAAAATAATCAAATCCATTTTATGTTTTGGAAATTGTGAAATGCTGGCTGCATGTTCAGTTGCTCAGTCGTGTCGAACTCTTTGTAGCCCCGTGGACTGTAGTCCACCAGGCTCCTCTGTCCATGGGATTTCCCAGCAAGAGTACTGGAGTGGGTTGGCATTTCCTACTCCAGGGTATCTTGCCATGCTAGGGACTGAACCTGTGTCCCTTACATCTCCTACACTGGCAGGTAGATTGTTTACCACTGAGCTTCCTTGAGCTTCCTGTTTATTGAATGCTTAGGCTCTGCTAGGTTAAACACCCCTGTCAACATGGACACAGTAAGATGACATTGTTATCCCATTTTGCTGGAGGAAAACAGAGGCCCAGGTCAGTTAAGTAATGTGCTCAAGGTCAGGAAGTAAAGACAGGGTCAGAGTTTGAATCTAGGAACTTCTGTCTTAAAGTTCCCAACCTCCATGTCACAATGCCTTAAGTCTGAGAAGGCAATGGGTAAAGGAACATGAAAGAAAGTCAATACAAAATTAACTTTTTGGTGATTACTTATGACAGCTCCTAAACTTCTAGCATAAACTCAGGTTCATTGATTTCTTCAAATATACTCAAGGGAAAGCATGAATCAAGGAAACTGTGCATTTTTCTAGAGAAACTTTATGTAATTTTTATCAGGTTCTGAAAGAAATTATGTGACCCTACATACAAAAGGCATCACATTAAAAGAAAGGATACATTGCTGAGCCTGGTTTCCCTGCCTTCCTCAGGGTCTCGGTGCTGGGAACCTGGGTTATCCTCAGGTAATAATAACTGCTTGTGGACCAGCATCAAGATGGCTGTAACCCTACCTCCAGGCAGGCATCCTCCACAGCAATGCTCCTGTGTTGCATGAATTGGATCATCCTTCCCTCAGAATCTTCTCACCTGTTCATTCTTCTCTGATCCGAGGGATTCACTGGTAAAACAGGAAATAGAATAACTTTGTTTTTCATTCAAACAAATCAAAGTTATGTTATAAAATATAGTCAATTATATGTAGAAGTGTCATTACTGTTGTAGCTGCTTCACTATAAAATATCTGAAAGGCTTAAGTCTGTTGGGTGACAGAGAATCAGAATAGACCAGAAAGCCAGAAGGGCTGTAGAAAGGAGATGGAAGACAGAAGAGGGAAAAAGAGCAAGTTAATAAAGGACTACCATGGGGCCATCTGTGATGGGTGCTGAGGGGACCAGAGGGTGACTTGAAGAGAAAGTATACAGTATCTGTCTCATCCTCCTCCAGATTCTTATCTGTGATCTAGGAAGTAAAACAGTTTATTTTCTGTCATGGATTGTGTCTGACAATATTGCAGGAGAATAATGAGGACTTAAGATTCCAGGAATCAATGAATTCATTCTAGAGCTCAGCTTCATTGGTTCAAAGGCAGACAAAGTTCAAAAACACAGCACGTTTGTCTCTGCCATTGGAAATTCCTGATAAAGTTGATTTCAAACCTTGTTAAGATACAATATTTTTTTTTCTTTTCCCCTTGTTTTGATTACTTCAAAAGGCCACCAACTTTACAGACAGCCCTTAAACTCGATCTATTAACTTTCCCTGGGAGCATAACAGTCCAGTAAACAGTGCCTCAGACAGCCCGCTTCCCTCTGTGAGAACTGTGTGGCTGGTCAAAACGGACCCTCAGGGATGGGGCTTCATACAAGAATAAATAAATACAGGCTGTCAACAAGCCACTCTGAAAAGACAATAAGGAAAATGTCAGGTGCTAAATTTTATTTGTGTATCAATCATTTCATAAACAGCTTCCATTATTCCTGTTCACTGGCCAACTCTTGCTTGAATGGTTACTATTTTTTTTTTCTTTTTACCTTTCATGAAATTTCTTTTTCCTCCAGGTAGAGAGGCATTTTAATTTTTTTAACTCCAAATCACTCCCAATTTATGAAGTATGGCTTCAAAGATTTGACAAATAAAATTAGAATAGTTTTATGTCATTAACTACAGAGCTGTGATCGATGTGATAGGATGTGTGTGATCACTCACCTAGAGCCAGGCATTCTGGAATGTGAAGTCAAGTGGGCCTTAGAAAACATCACTTCAAACAAAGCTAGTGAAGGTAATGGAATTGCAGTTGAGCTATTTCAAATCCTAAAAGATGATGCTGTGAAAGTGCTGCCAGCAAATTTGGAAACCTCAGCAGTGCCCACAGGACTGGAAAATGTCATTTTCATTCCAATCCCAAAGAAAGGCACTGCCAAAGAATGCTCAAACTACCGCACAATTGTACACATCTCACATGCTAGCAAAGTAATACACACAATTCTCCAAGCCAGGCTTCAACAGTTTGTGAAACGTGAACTTCCAGATGTTCAAGCTGGATTTAGAAAAGGCAGAGGAGCCAGAAATTGAATTGCCAACATCTATTGGATCATCAAAAAAGCAAGAGAGCTCCAGAAAAACATCCACTTCTGCTTTATTGACTGTACCAAAGCCTTTGACTGTGTGGATCACAACAAACTGTGGGAAATTCTTAAAGAGATGGGAATACCAGACCACCTGACCTGCCTTCTCAGAAATCTGTATGCAGGTCAAGAATCAACAGTTAGAACTGGACATGGAACAACAAACTGGTTCCAAATCAGGAAAGAAGTACGTCAAGGATGTATACTGCCACCCTGCATATTTAACTTATATGCAGAGTACATCATGAGAAATGCTGGGCTAGATGAAGCATAAACTGGAATCAAGATTGCCAGGAGAAATATCAATAACCTCAGATATGCAGATGATACCACACTTAGGGCAGGAAGTGAACTAAAGAGCCTCTTGAGGAAAGTGAAAGAGGAGAGTGAAAAAGTTGGCTTAAAACTCAACACTCAGAGAACCAAGATCATGGCATCCGGTCCCATCACTTCGTGGCAAATAGGTGGGGAAACAGTGGAAACAGTGACAGACGTTATTTTTGGGGGCTCCAGAATCACTGCCGATGTTGACTGCAGCCATGAAATTAAAAGACACTGGTTCCTTGGAAGAAAAGTTATGACCAACCTAGATGGCATATTAAAAAGCAGAGATATTACTTTGCCAACAAAGGTCTGTCTAGTCAAAGCTATGGTTTTTCCAGTAGTCATGTATGGATGTGAGAGTTGGGCTGTAAAGAAAGCTGAGTGCCAAAGAATTGATGCTTTTGAACTGTGGTGTTGGAGAAAACTCTTGAGAGTCCCTTGGACTGCAAGGAGATCCAACCAGCACATCCTAAAGGAAATCAGTCCTGAATATTCATTGGAAGGACTGATGCTGAAGCAGAAACTCCAATACTTTGGCCACCTGATGTGAAGAACTGACTCATTTGAAAAGACCCTGATACTGGGAAGGATTGAAGGCGGGAGGAGAAGGGAATGACAGAGGATGAGACGGTTGGATGGCATCACTGACTCAATGGACATGTGTTTGAGTAAACTCTGGGAGTTGTTATGGACAGGGAGGCCTGGGTGCTGCAGTGCATGGGGTGGCAAAGAGTAGGACATGACTGAGTGACTAAACTGACTGAACTAGGTAGATCTAGCACGCCTAGGTCAGGAAGGCTGACAAAGAAGAACAGTTCTCCTGGAATGCATTTGTAAAATTTTCTTTGCTCATCTGATATAAGGAATTATTCACCAGTTGCTTATTGCCTATATTCAAGTGTCCAACTTAAATATTTAGTTTTAGAAATAGAACGAGTCTTAGGGATTAATGTTCATAAAGATCAAATATGTTTCATCTCCAGGGTCAACTCTCATTGATTGTGCATGGTCATTGGGAATGCTATGTTAAGTAGGATTCTGATGTTCAGTCTGGGTTCCGAGCAAAATGAGCCACGATAAACTTCTGTGTCCACCATGAGTATAGAAATGGGGTAGAGCTGATGGAGCTATTAATAGTTGTCATTCTGGCTGTAGCCCAACCCGTTAATTTACACATGACAAAACTAACGCCCATTAGGGGAAAAAGATGTAAACTTCAGTCATTTCAGGATGTAATAGCAGACCCAGAGACAAAATTTAAGTATAGACCTGAGTTCCTCACACTATTCACAATGAGCAAGTATGATAAGACAGATGTGTGGATATTTTTTGATCAGCCTATTGCAGTTTCCTGCCTTTGCTAATTTCAGATTTATATGATTAGATATATCTTCCTTTGGAGTACAACTTTTGTAAAAATATTCTGAGAGTGGAAACACTTCACACTTTATATGAGTTACTCTTTCAGATAATTTGCTATGGCATCATAAAAGAGAATGAGAGTAAAGGGTTCTCTATGTGGGTGAAGGAGGTCAAGAGGGTGTTCACTGGGGACTTAACAATTTTACCTCTGATAGGATGTAGAAGGGCCACATAGAAATATATGGCTTGGGAAGTAGGGCGATGTGGTATTATATTATTTGCTGTCTTTATACCCCTTGAACACCTTCACATCCCCAGAGATCTTCAGCATCCTGGCTCAACCCTACTTCTGTCTTTAGAACTATTTCCATAAATTTGGAATATTTCTATGTTGCACGCCTTTCCTACTTTTACATCTCATGTTCAAATTTAACCTTATAAGCATGATTCCCTTCCTCTCTTTTTAAAAAATAGCACATTCCATCCCATCCCTCTGTCCCTTTCCCCTAACATGTTCTATTCATACTTCGTTGTCACCTGACCACTGTAAACTCTTCCCGGCTGTATTTGTACAACATAGCATCTGACACAGACTATCTTTCACCTTTGTAACAAATGATGTGTTTGCTTTTCTCCCCTGTTGCTAGATTGTACACTTCGTGATAAACACAGTCTGTTTTGTTTCTGGCAGGTTTCTCAGCCCATAGAATAGTCTCTGGCACACTGTAGGTCTGCAGTGGAAACTATACAGTCTGTGAAGGCTAAACTGGTCCGTATCTGATCCTTTATAAAAAAGGCTTGCTGACTCCTACTACAGAGCATTACTAGGGATGAAACTAGTCAACGGCAGCCATAGCTATCTCTCTGTAACTGAGATGATCTGCTGAGAAGGTGAAGCGATTGAAATAAGGAGGTAAAATAACAGAGCCAATGCCCCAGACCTTGAGCAGGCCCCCAGCTGCAAACTTCTGAGCAAATTCTGGATCTGTGCATTCTATCCTATGACTCTAATTCCTACAGTTGGTTAACTTTACTGCATATTTTTTTAAACTATTAATACCTGAGGTCTGGTTTCACCAGAAGGTAGTTGGGGCTGTGAATCAGTCTTCCCCTGTTCTGATCTTAACACATGAATAACCCAGTTTTTTCTTGTATCCATTACTCATCCTGAACTGAATCTCCATCTATTTCCCACAGTTCACTTCTCACAATATTGCTTCTGGACTGCATGTGCCTGATTTTTCGACTGGAGAGTAAGATGGTTATTTGACCCCCAAACCAAATTTTATTGTCTTCCCTGCTCAAGTAGATTGCCTCAGCGTTCGTTCGTCTTTCCTCAATTTATCACAATCTTTTGGTATTACTTCTACTTTAGAGCAATATGAAAATTTCAATGGCACGGTTTCTAAATCCTTATTCAAGTTATTAACTAAAATACTGAGCATCACAGGACTAAAAACAGAGTCTTTTGATGTACCCCTAAAAAGCTCCCCAAGCTTTAATAAGATCCCATATATAGGATAATTCCACCGATTATAACTCACACAGATTATATGATACAGTCTTAACTTGCCCTTCTGACCATGAGGTTACTATGAGGATTTTTTTTTTAATTATTTGCTCTACTCAATAATAGATGCACAGGAGTAGCATCTTGTGACTTCTTAGTTATTTCTTGTGTGCTCAGTCACTTCAGTCATACCCAACTCTTTGCAGCCCCATAACGTAGCCCACCAGGCTCCTACGTCCATGGCATTCTCCAGGCAAGAATACTGGAGAAGGTTGCCATGCCTTCCTCCAGGGGATATTTCCCAAGCAAGGATTGAACCCTCATCTCTTCTGTGTCCTGTACTGGAAGGCAGATTCTTTACCCCTAGTGCCACCTGGGAAGCCGGGTATAAAAGGAGAATGTCATCCTTCTAATTAGGCTTGTGGCACCTGTTTAGAAAACCAGACAATGACTGTCCCTTGCTTAAAACCATCCAAGTCTTCTGTGGCACACACAGTGATGACCATCAAACATCCCAGGTGCTTCTCTACATTTTGGAGATCTCCTGCCATTAGGCAGGTCTGGTAACTAGATCAGGCAAGGTAATATGATGAGAAGTGACAGGTGTCCCTCTCTGGCTGAAACAGTGACAATCCCATATGAATTTCTGCAGTATCTCTTTCCCTTGCCTTGGTGGCTAAGGATGACTGGTGCTCTATATGGTGTAGCTACTAGATGGCAAAGCCTCATGGCCTGGGTCCCTGAACTACTTCTGTGTGGAGAAGAGCCCCCTGCTTACCCCGGGGCCACATGCATGGTGTGACATCTCTGCCTCACTTCTTCCCTAGCCACACTGACCTTGTTGTTGGTCCTGGAGGATGCCACACCCTTTCTAGACCTGAAGTCTTCCTGCATGTTCAGCTCTGGGAATCCAAGTTTCCTCTGCCTCAACTTCCATTCTATCCTCTCTGGACTTACTTTGACTATTTTTCCTCCAGATTCTAACTGAAATACCACTTTCTGAGGGAAATTTCTTGACTCATCCAAATTGTCTTAGAACTTCTATTACTATATGCTTTCATGACATCCTGTATCTCTCCTTCAAAGTGCTTTGCAACACTGCAGTTACAAAATGTGCATTATTTTAATTTAACTCTATTTTCTTTGCTAGATTATAAATTCATCAAAGTAGGGGCTTTGTTGAATTCACAACTGTAATACCAACACCTTGTGTAAAGCTGGTGCACAACCCTCCAATTACTGATAACTACTGGATAGTCCCATGAAGTTGGAAAAAAGACAAACCCAACAGATTTTACACTTGTCCCTGAATTCCTCTGGTCCAGTTATCTGATTTCTTTTGATCTCTAAAGGCCAAGGCACTTAATATTATGCTTGAAATAGAATTACCTTCTCCTTTAAATTTAGCTTATCAGCGCTCCACATGATGTGTCAAACAGAGACAGAAAATGGGTGAAAAGGACAAAGATGATGAAATTTGGTGCCCAGCTGTGCAACACAGTCATGAGAAGAGTGGAAACTGGAGTAGCAGATGTGCTATATGGTTTATGGATAAGGGGAATGGGTGGGTCTGTGAGACCTGGGGATCTGAGAGGAAGGGTGATATTTAAGGCAGGTACAGGTGCCAAGAACAGTTCCTGCCTTTCCTGGGGCCCAGGTACAAACTACAGATTAACCTTTTATCTGAAGCCATGAGCAGACCACCATCCAAGTTCAACTGTATCACCTACAAAAACCAATAGTTGCTGCACCTACAGTGCCTAGGTTGGTGCGGGGAGCAAACTTGTAACAAATTACAGCTGAATCATCAATTCTGCTCTTTAGAGTTAATGAACCACTTTATTAAGTCATTTTATACAGTCATTTCCAAAATTTGAAATCTCTCAGTCAAACCTAATGCAAGCATCTCCAGGGAAGAAAAGTTTCAAGGCTAATAGTGGCTTTTGAGTATGATGGTAAACTCAGCTGGTATCTGAAGATGTGTGTCTGTCTCTGGCAGGAGTGGGGAAATATGCATGCGTTTCCAGTGCCACATACTGAAAGACATGTGACAGTGGACTTAATACGGTTTTATATATATTCTCAGTTTCTGGGTACATATATGTATGTACATATGTGTGTATATATGTACGATATGCATATGTATGTATCTGTGTGTGTGTGTGTGTGTGTGTGTGTGTGTGTGTGTGTGTATGGTTTCCCAGATGGTGCTAATGGTAACGAAGCTGTCTGCCAATGCAGGAGATGTAAGAGATGTGGGTTCCATCCCTGGGTCAGGAAGATCCCCTGGAGGAGGGCATGGTAACCCACTCCAGTATTCTTGCCTGGAGAATCCCATGGACAGAGGAGCCTGGCAGGCTACAGTCCAAGGGGTCGCATAGAGTCATACATGACTGAAGCACATTTAATCCCAGAAAGTGTCTTAAGAACTAACTGTCAAAATGAAAAACAAAAACTAATTTGCATCTATGAATGAGTGACAGTCGCTCAGTTGTGTCCAACTCTTTGTGACCCTATGGACTGTAGCCCACCAGGCTCCTCTGTCCATGTGATTCTCCAGGCAAGAATACTGGAGTGGGTTGCCATTTTCTTCTCCAATATGCATCTATATTGTACTATAAATGGAATGTTCTGCAATAAAATCTATCAGTTGTGGCTCTTCTTTCTCTATCTGAAGGCACACATTCTAGTCTTGACCATTAATGTTTCAAGACTGGATACAGGATAGCAGTTGAGGACTGGTAGTCAGGACAAAACCAGAAGACAATGGGGATCAGGTGAACCTATCTTTTCTCCAACACAGGCCCTTCATCTAAAGGAATTGGGAGCCAGGGCTTCTATTGTTATTCATGTCACTTATGTATTCCTCAGCATTTCTCAAGTAACTCTTACAGACATAGCACTTTTAAAATTCTAAAAATACCCCCCATGATCCTCATTACTCTATAATTTCCCCCATTAAGTGTGGTGGACTGGTAACTGTGATCATCTCTCACGCCCAGAAACCAGATCCTCCTCAACTGGAATGAACTTTAAAGCAGGTTCTTTCCTAGAGTTTCCAGATAAGAGCATGATGCAGTCAGTACATTGACTGGCTAAGTAACAATTCCAGTCTAGTTCCACTGGATTTCTGTCCTATGGAAATGTAAGATCATAAATGAGAATTATTTTAAGCTACTACACTGTGGTCATTTGTTATACAGCAATAAAACACTAATGTAGAATACATTAAAATTAGAAACTTGATCTATATTTCAGAAGCTTACTCTCCAATTGGGAAAATAGGGTTTTTATTCCCTACATGTTGGGCTACCCAGGAGGCGCTAGTAGTAAAGAACTTGCATGCCAATGCAGGAAACATTAGGAGATGTGGGTTCGATCCTTGGGTGGGGAAGATCCCCTGGAGAAGGGCATGGAAACCCACTCCAGTATTCTTTCCTGGAGAACCCTATGGACAAATGAGCCTGTAGGGTTACGGTCCATGGGGTCACAGAGAGTCAGACATGACTGAGCAACTAACACTTACTTTGAGTTGAGTTCAATTGAGTTCAGTTCAGTCACTCAGTCCTGTCCGACTCTTTGTGATCCCATGGACTGCAGGACTCCAGGCCTTCCTATCATCAGGTCCCAGAGTTTACTCAGACTTATGTCCATTGAGTTGGTGATGCCATCCAACCATCTCATCCTCTGTCATCCCCTTCTCCTCCCAACTTCAATCTTTCCCAGCATCAGGGTCTTTTACAACAAGTCAGTTCTTCACATCAGGTGGCCAAAGTATTGGAGTTTCAGCTTCAAAATCAGTCCTTCCAATGAATATTCAGGACTGATCTCCTTTAGGATGGACTGGTTGGATCTCTTTGCTGTCCAAGGGACTCTCAAGAGTCTTCTCCAACACCACAGTTCAAAAGCATCCATTCTTTGGTGCTCAGCTTTCTTTATAGTCCAACTCTCACATCCATACATGACTACTGGAAAAACCATAGCTTTGACTAAATGGACCCTTGTTGGCAAAGTAATCTCTCTGCTTTTTAATATGCTGTCTATGTTGGTAATAGCTTTTCTTCCAAGGAGCAAGTGTCTTTTAGTTTCATGGCTGCAGTCACCATCGGCAGTGATTTTGGAGCCCCCCAAAATAGAGTCTGTCACTGTTTCCATTGTTTCCCCATCTATTTCCCATGAAGTGATGGGACAAGATACCATGATCTTAGTTTTCTGAGTGTTGAGTTTTAAGCCAACTTTTTCACTCTCCTCTTTCACTTTCCTCAAGAGGCTCTTTAGTTCTTCGCTTCCTGCCATAAGTGTGGTGTCACTTAGTCTGATGCTATTGACATTTCTCCCAGCAATCTTGATTCCAGCTTGTGCTTCATCCCTACATGCTCACTTTTACCCAATCCCCCTAAAAGCAAAGTACTTTATCATATTTTGAAGTGTCAAGTCAGTGTCAACCTTCCATCAACTCCACTAAAGTTTTATAAACTCCTACCAGTACCATGCTGTTAAAGTGCTGCATTCAACATGCCAGCAAACTTTAGAAACTTAGCAGTGGCCACAGGACTGGGAAGGCCAGTTTTTATTACAGTCCCAAAGAAAGGCAATACAAAGAATGTTCAAAATACTGCACAATTACACTCATTTCACATGCTAGCAAAGTAATGCTCAAAATTCTCCAAGCTATGTGAACTGAGAACTCCCAGATGTTCAACCAGGATTTAGAAAAGGCATAGGAATCAGAGATCAAAGTGCCAACATCCATTGGATCATAGAAAAAGCAAGAGGATTCCAGAAAAACATCTAATTCTGCTTTATTGACTATGCCAAAGCCTTTGACTGTATGGATCACAACAAACTGTGGAAAATTCTTGAAGAGATGGGAATACCAGAGTCACCTTACCTGCCTCCCACAAAACTTGTATGCAGGTCAAGAAGCAACGGTTAGAATCAGAGATGGAACAATGGACTGCTTACAAATTGGGAAAGCAGTACGTCAAAGCTGTATATTGTCACCCTGCTTATTTAACCTACATGCAGAACTCATCATGTGAAATCTGAGCTGGAACAATGGAAACAGTGATGGACTTTATTTTCTTGGGCTGCAAAATCACTGCAGATGGTGACCATAGCCATGAAATTAAAAGACACTTGCTCTTTAGAAGAAAAGCTATGGCAACCTTCAACAGCATATTAAAAAGCAGAGATATTACTTTGCCAACAAAGGTCCATCTAGTAAAAGCTACGAGTTCTCCAGTAGTCATTTAGGGATGTTAGAGTTGGACCATAAAGAAGGTTGAATGCTGAAGAATTGATGCTTTTGAACTGTGGTGTTGAAGAAGACTCTTGAGAGTTCCTTGGACTGCAAGGAGATCAAACCAGTCAATCCAAAAAGAAATCAACCCTGAATATTCACTGAAAGGACTGATGCTGAAGCTGAAGCTCCAATACTTTGGCCACCTAATTCTAAGAACCGGCTCATTAGAAAAGACCCTTATGCTGGGAAAGATTGAAGGCAGGAGAAGGGGAAAACAGAGGATGAGATTGGATTGGATTGGATTGCATCACTGACTCAATGGATGTGAATTCAAGCAAACTCTGGGAGATGGTATAGGACAGGGAAACCTGGTATGCTGCAGTCCATGGGGTCACCAACAGACACAATTGTTCGACTGAACCACAACATTAACCATGCAACCATGTACCATATACTGTCTGTGCCCTGGGATCCAGAAATAGTGTCTGTTCTCAGGAGGATCCTAGATTGGAAGTATGAAAGCAACTACAGGGCAGATGTATAGCTCTCTGCTGTGAAAAATCACAGGGAACACTGGGTTATGGATGATTCATTTTTCTCTTGGCAAGAAAGGCTTCTTAAAAGAAATGACAACAAAAATTAATACTGAATTTCAAAAGGCTCAAACGTGCCTTCCAATATTAGGTTCAAACAGGTCTCATAATATTTCCAGACAATTTCACTCAGTGATTGTGCTTTAAATTTTTTATTGTTCAGTGGACACAGTGGTGCATTTAATTGCTTTCTTGGAAATTGTGGGGCCATTTATGCAAAATAAAAGTCTATATTGTCTCTGCTAGGTAAAACCTATCATCGCACCCAAAGTCATTTAACTTGATTCCTTAGAATGTAAAATTTCAAGAGTTGAAGAACTTGACAAGTAGCTGCTGTTGATGAAAATTAAAATGCCTTTCCCTCCTTTCCTCTTAAATACATTTGCACTGGATTTGAGAAAATAGACTTTTGAAGAGAGAGGAACTGATTCCATTTCCACAACTGTAACTGTATAGTGGCAGGATAATGAGGATCACAGAGGAGCTCAGCATAGTAACTCTGTGTACGATAATTTTTAAGAGGGTCAAGAGAACCAGTGGAGTGTCTGTGTATGTATAGAGGTACGACTCAGGTTCTCATTTGAAACTTCTGTCCTCTAGAAGAAAATGAAACAAGTACATTTGCTCTGCAATTTTCTCTCTTTTGAATTCAATTCCATATTTCTCCTCGTGAATTGCCAATTGCCCTTCAGTTTTACAATCTTTTAGAATAATACAGCAAGGTCAAGAATATGAAAAGATATTATCAGATGAAGATCATTTCTATGCAAAATATATATGCAAATATACACATGCACATACATGACTTCTCATTTATACTGGCTGACTTATTTAGAACTAAACAAAATGGAATCTTGAAAGATGATGTCTTCCCGGGTTTCTTATGTCTAAGACCCAAGAATAATGACTATTGATCTTTAGTCCACCTTATAAAAAGAAATGCACTTTATCCATTGGTTCACCATTAATGGCTCTCACATAACAACAGGCAGTAAAATTCAAAGTGCAAATTGATATTAAAAGGGCATGAATAAAAGACCATTAAATGCAATTACAATAGAAATGAAAGAAAGCACACCTACGGAGGGAGAGAGAGAGAAAGAAGGGAGAAGGCGAGTGCCTTAGGGGTGTGGCTTTATGATAAATGCAGCAAGAAAAGCTTTACTGAAAACCTGGGAGAGTTTAGTAGAGCTAGAAAGGAAGGAGGAGGTTCAAAGGGTCAAGCTATTTTACATTACTGAGGTACTCTTCATCAGCCAGCTCAGCTCATTGGGGACCACAGATAGCAGTCAAATGACCCCACACAAACACACACGGACACTCTACCCTTATCTGAGTCCCTATTTGAAATTCTCGCCACTAGCATTACTCTTAGGTAACATTCTTGATGTCAATTACTGTCAATTACTGTCAAAGGATTAAGGTATTTCTTGGGGAGCACACAATTCAACTAGGTAATAAATTAACAAAGGTATATTTGTTTAATTCTCTTTAGCACTTTCAAGCATGTAGAAGACAACACAGCCCCAAGGAAATGAGACATGAAATAGGTTAGTTTTGCTGGGAGTCAAAAGATGCAATGGGGTTAGACTAACTGATATTCAGTGACAGTAGATGGAGGAATCTGAAGCTGCTGAGATGCTGAGAGCAGACTAGGGAAAAGCGATGAGGCAGGAGCAAGAGTACTATGTGCCACTTTACATCTATCAGTTCATTTAGTCTCAAACAAACCTATACAAGTAGGAACACTTATCTCCATTTTAACTACCAAGACACCAAATGTCACCTGAAAGAAGTGGCACCATGGGTGCCAGAAAGTGTCAACTAAGTGTCTCCAATGCCACTGGGACGAATCCCAAGAGTCCGGATCCTACTTCTTGCTCATGGAATCTCTAGGAAGAGGTGCTGTAGGCAGCAACTGAGAAGACCTAGATGATCTTGGGTTCAATCCAAGGTGTGCTAAAAACTAACTATATGGCTTTGATCACTTAAGGACCCTTTTCAACCTCAACTTTCTTATCAATAATTTGGGAATAACAAGAGTGCCTGTTACATGTAAGGTGCTATCTGGCATGAGGACTTCTACCTAGTACGCTCAGGAAACCCCTAGTAATATCAACAATATGAAGCACAAAGAGGTTGTGTATCAGTGATGGTTTGATCAAAGAACTGTGGCTTCTATGAATGCTGTAGAACAAGGGATTCGTTATGAAGCTAGTCCTTGCATGATTGTACAAGCTGATGGGGACGCTTAGGCAGGCTGTGGTCTCTGCATCTAGTGTTGAGCTCAGCATCACCAGAGGTGAAGCAGACTGGCAGTAAGGAAGGAAAGCCAGATATAGATGAGCAAAATGATGACATGGAACCCACGTGGACAAGCAGAACCTGTGCTCTCCCACCTTGCTCTCCTACATGGATACATGTCTCCCACCTTGATGTGGTGTTGATAAGCATAAGAAGCTGGCTCACTCTATACTTGGACCAGAGTGCAGAGAATCTGGTGGACTACCTGTGGCCCATGTGCTTCCCCAGCCAACAACATGCACCTGCAACAATGTGTTCAAGCTTCAGGCATCCACCCTAACCATATAAAGATATGGTTGCTGCATTGCATCTGTCTTGCAAATAACATGCATAATTTCTCTTGTGGCTAACACTAAGTTTCACGATACAGGGAAGGGAATTCTGGGAAAAGCAGATCTAGTTTAGCCAAATTGACAAAGTACAAGCCAACACATTCAGGAACACACATGTTACAGTCTCAATACAGGCCAGTTCCTTTATATTTTAAAATATAAATAGAGATGCTCTCTCAAAACAACAGCCTGACTCTCCCCGGAAACCACTTTCTGATGGGCAATAATAAATGTGGATCTAAATCTGTCCTCATCTGGACTTCCTGGAATCTAAGACTTTGCTTCTCACCAGCTTTGGAGCAGTAATTACTGCCCAGGCGCTGTATTTTCAGTGCTATAAACATCAAGCTTCTCACATACCAGGTTCATCGAACACTTCTTTATTTAAAAAGCTCTGTGGACTCCTACTACAAGATGATCAAAACCAAACTCCTTAAGTTGTCCTTCCTATCTGGTCTCACACAGCTTTTTATTTTACTAGCTTTGTACCCCTACACCATTCTGATCTACTTTTAAGATAGCCCCTCCAAATAATATTGTAGTAGGCAGTAGGTATGTCACCCACTAGATAATAAGCTACTCATGAATAGGGGCTGAGTCAGTAAATGGTTGAATGTATGGACGCATCAAAGAACAAATATTGTCTATTTTTCATTCATGTTCATTCAATTATTTGACAAGTTTATATGGATAGGCTTCTGTAAGCCGGGTACTCTATCCAGCATACATAAAAGGGATGAAAGCATCTTGATCCTAGCCCTTGTGGAGTGAACATTCTACTCAGGAGTCAGATATTAAATAAAAGGTCTTGGGAAATCAATGTACAATCGGTCATTGTGATAAGGGCTGAGAGTGAATATAAAATGATTGCTATTTTTATTAAGTAAATTCACTTTCAAAATGACTGATTGAGTCAAGAAATGTGATTTGTGGATATCAGAGAGCAACAGGAATTAGCCCAATGAAGAATGGACAAGCAAATAAATTTGTCTTAGTGCAAGGCTCCAAATAATTGAAGGAGCCCATTCAATTCATCATTTATTAGCTGCAAAGCATTCTCCTAGGCAAGAAGTAAGTGGGACCTCAAAAACTGCCCAAAGAACTTTGAGAAAATATCCAACCACAGGCTCAGAATGGTTATGTAATATGAGTAAATTAAGTTTCTCTTAGAGAATAATCTTTGAAGAGAAATTCAGCTCTCTGGGATCAAGGCCATGTTATAAGATTTTGGATACTCCTGACCAGACTAAAGACTCTCAATAAGTACATGAGGTATCAAACTCCTCAGACAACAATTTGGTAAAACAACCATGGAGCTTAGGGAATTGAATTTTAATAATGGAGTGTTAATCATTTATTTTGTATCCAGCACATAAAATTCCCAGATGCCAACTACAGTGCCAAAAATGGATGTGTGGAAAACAGCAGGTCCGAAATGATAAATCTTGTGATTCACACGCCTTGCTTGCTCAAAGTCTCTAATGATTCATTTCATCACCGTAGAGCTATTTCCTTAACAAAATGTGTCCTCACCCCTGAATCCAAACTCCTAATTTTCTGTTTACTTTGTTTGTCTTTCAGTTTGGTCTTTGTCAAAACCCTTCCCTCTTAAGAATCTCCTCCTTATAAAATCTGTGCCTTAGATCACCTCCAAAACCTGTGAAGGATTATGAGAGGTAAGAACAAAGAGAAGCTAGTTAAAACCTTGCCAACCATCTGATCTCTTTGTTGATTACACCTGTTTGTGAATTTTTTTTTCATGTCATATTTTTGTTTCAGCTTGTCATGGGTAAGACGAGAGATTAAAAATGCATGTGAACATTCACTAAACAGCAGTTTTGATACATCATGCGATGTTTAGCAACATAAACAGGTTTCAATTAACTTAGTGGAAAATACACTTTGAATTCAAAGGAGTCTTTATTTATCTGTCCTTTCACCCAATCATTCATATATTTATTCATTAAAGATATATCCAACATATTTTAGGAGCCAGATATTAGTGATCTCATGGTAAGCAAGATAGGCATGACATCTGCTTTTGGAGTGTTAAGGTGAGAAAGAAATTAACACAATTTAATACACTATATATGCCTCTGTGTATGTCTGTGTGTACCTTAATACAATACACTCTGTATACCTCTGTGTGTGTATACATGCACATGTGTATTGGGGGTAAAATAACATCACAAAACTTGTTTAATGTACTGCCTCTGAGTGTGTAACATGACATTAGAACTAAAATTTAAGTGAAGAAAAGAAGCTAACCTGAAAAAATCTGGGAGAAAGGCTGTTTCAGTTTGAAGAAGGAATAAGTTACAAGGCTATGTCATGAGTTTGGCATGCTTGAGGAATCAAAAGAAATCCAAAATGAATAAAGTAGAGAGAGGGTTGAAAAATGCGGTACAAGATCAAAGTGGAAACATAGGCAGAGGGTAGATTATTGTGGGTTTATGTCTATTAGGAGCTCTTCATTTCTGGTATTACAGATCTAAGGATTCCAAAGATTCACAAAACTCTTAATTTTTAGTGTACATTTTTTTTGTTATGCATCTGTGCATTTTTACAGTAGTCTTGACTCAAGGCAGTCTAAGAATTAAGACATGATCTGTTAATTTTATAGTTTTAATCCAGCACTGGCCTAATGTGCTTTTAATTAAAATGTTGAGTAGACACATCATAAGTTGAGGATTAGCTTCTTTCAAAGTCTCATAACCCCTTCTATTAGTGACTGTAATACTTTGGTACTTACACATTCTAATCCTAAATGGTTCAACTAGCTGTTATTTGAAGTTTTGTTTTTTTGGTGCAGGAAAATGGAAGTATTTCATTAAATCATGCCAAGGGTCATAGTGTTAAACCTGTTTGAGAAGAAGGATAAAATTAGATTAGGAGTTGTTTTATTCTTCTTGAAATGTGCATTACACCAGCACATCCTGAAATTGGTACAATAGGTAATTTTTAGCCCTTGATAATAACTAAAAATGTAAACTTCTTACATTCTCATTTTTCACAAGTATTTGGCAACTATTGTGTGAGAACAATGGAAGCAGATATATGATACTATATTCAATATCCCAAAGAGATGATGAATGATAACACTTACTGTTTAAAAGAAAAATGGCCCTATTTCAAGTGTCCTTTCTGGAAGTTCTATGGCTGTTTAGGGAAAACTTCCTAAAAATACTAAGGCAGTAGAGACAAGAATGAAAAGAGTGAAATATAGTCTCCATTCTTTTCTTTTATGTTTCTAAGGATACTATTTAACATACATCATTTTGACAAAGCAGACTTATTTATTAGACAAAACTTATGATCATTAAATAGCTTTCCAGATGCTATGTCCATGATAGTGGATTCTGAGAAGGTTCATTATATGAATCAAAACCCTGAAATACACCATTTTTAATGTGATAAATGTCTTTGTCTGCTTTACTCCATAACTTCAATTGAAACGAGCTGACACATGAATAAATATTTATATCAGCTTTTACATTAAAAATGAAAAGGCTGCTTGGAAATCCTATGTTGCAACTACTCATGGGTATTTGACTGATGATGATCCATTTGTCTCTAATACAGGGTATATTCTAAAATCAGTAGAATCTGGCAGAGAACCATCAAAGAATATGTTGACACCTTATTCAATTCACAGCACAGCTCTGAATCTTTGGTTGGGTTTTCCCACTGAAGTGACTAGTTTTAGTTCTGTAAAAACACCAATCATTGTAGTTATGGGATTACATGCAGTAAAAGATATCTTTCTCTATGTGGTATGCTGGAAAGTTATCCTAAATCTTTAGTTTGTAGATTCAGGGACAAGTCTGGAATACTGATGGAAATGGAGGAGGACCACCTAGAAAGAAGATAGTAAAGTCGTAGTGATAAGGTCAGGACATATCATAAAAGACTAATATCAGAGGATGGAGTTAGAACTTCATCTGTGTGCATTGAGGAGCCTCTGAGAATTTTTAATCAGAGAGGTAACAGTGACATTGACTTTTCAAAATGATTTATTTGAGCAGAAGCTGCATGACAGATCTGCATAAGGAAGAGCTTTTCCCTTTATAGTGCAAATATGACCTCCAACAATTCCTTCCAGCAAGAGGTGGACTCTATTTCCTCTCCTCTTGACTCTGCGTTGGCCGTGAATTGCTTTGGTCAAAAGGTCAATGCAGAAGTGCTGCTATGTGAGAAGCCTAGAAGCTTCCTCCTCTGCTGCTTTGGAGCTCAGCTGCCATGCTGTAAGATAATAAATGTAATCCTGAGCATATGGAGAGGCTCTGGAGAAAGAGGTGCCAGAGGAGATGGAGTCTAAGTAATAGACTGAGGAATACAGTAGAGCAGAGGTGCCCCAGGTGACAAGTGACCCGAGGGCCTAAAACATGTGAGAGTTTTCTTGGGCCCCCAGTCCAGCCCTCTTGCCAGCTAAATGCAACTGATCAAGAAGACGAGCAGATGGATCTTCAGTCTATGACAGAATCTTGAGAAATAGCAAATCATTGCTGTTTTAAGTCGTTCAGCTTGGGGGCTTGGCATCTCACAGAGAGTTTTTCTCATAATCAAACTCAAGAAAGATTCATTGAGTTAGTAGCATGAAAACTGGTTTAGAGTATTTTAATAAGGTTAGCCGGGGCTAATGAGAACATGGTCTGGGTGGAAAGGTCTGGGCTTCATTATACTTGTATTTCCTCCTCTCATCGGGAAAAAAAGCTGTATAGCAGGTAAAAATGTTGAGTTTAGAAGTCACACAAAACTGGGCTCCTAGCCTAGTGTCAGCACTTAAACATTTCTTTCCCTAAGACTAACTCACCTAAAACACAGAGCTAATAATAGCCCCCCACATAAGGAACTCAGTATAAAGATTAACTGGGGAAATATGTGAAATTACTTAGCACAGAGATTTGCATATATTAAGTTCACCATGAGGAGATAATTCTGGTATTTGGAAATATGATCAGAGGTTACCCTGTTTCCAAAGTTTCCTCTTTACCTCCCCAAGTGACTTAATTATTTCCAAAAGGGAGTCAAAGAAGAAATGCAGAGAGAAATAGAAAACAACAATTCTTTGTAAGTATATTCAATTTGCAATATTCTATTAGTTTAAATATACAGTGTTTCAATATTTTTATAGCTTATACTCCATTTAAAGTTATTATAAAATATTGCCTATATTCCCTTTGCTGTATATTATGTGCTTGTATCTTGCTTATTTTATATGTAGTAGTTCATACTTCTTATTCCCTACCCTTGTCTTGTCCCTAACCTCATCCGTCTTCTCACTGGTGACTATTAGTTTGTTTTTATATCCGTGAGACTGTACCTGTTTTATTGTATTCACCCCTGTGTTTTAGTCTTTAGAGTCCATCTATAACCGAAAACACACGGCAGAGTGAACAACAATTCTTGACGGTTGAGTTTCAGAGGCTTAGAGAGTTTGCGTTTCAAATGGCTCTGGCCTGAGGCCAGTCTCTGGATGTTAAGAGAGTGTCTACAACCTTTCCCTTCCTTGCTTCCTTCTCCCCAGTCTGGCTGATGGGGTGGAACCTAAACCTCACACTTCAGGTTCTGGAGTATAGGCTCTAAGAAGGGTCTGTTCTCTAGCACATTCTTCACCAGCCAGGTGACTAATCCAAGTCTCAAGAGAGGAAGGCCTATGGTAAATTCTGGATGAATCCAAGATAATCTCAGAGACTTGTGTCCCATTTATATTTTAAGGGAAAATAGATCTTAAGTTTCCTCTGTGCCCAGAAGCCCTGCTTCCATAAGGAAAGGTTGGGAGATAATAGTGGGTAAACAAACAAAACATTTCTAGATATCTTGTCCTTCCTTCTGGGTTATCTCTACCTTGAGCTATTTAACCGGTCTACAAGTCATAGAATACTGAAAGTAAAACAAATACTTCTTATCCGTAGAAATGCAAGTGGTATCCAGTTAAATGAGATGCCTATTACTGCCCTGTGTATACTGCCCAGTTTGGAACACATTTGCAAAATCATTTTGCCAATCCTGATGTCCCTAAGTGTTTCTCTTCTTTTGGATTTTCACTGGAAGCAGCTATGGCTTTTGTTCACTTTAAATTTCACCAAGTCATGATTACACCTCTGTATCAGTTTGCCAGGGGTGCCATAATGAAGTAGACAGATGGGGTGACTTAAACAACAGAAAAGTATTTCTCTCGTGAGTCTGGAAACTGGAAATCATAGATCAAGGTGTCTATAGGATTGGTTTCTTCTAAGATGTCTCTCTTCCACTTGCAAATGGCCATCTTTTCCTATTTGTCACCACACTGCCTTCCGCTTGTGTCTGTGTCCTAATGTCTTCTTATAAAGACACCACTTACAGTGGATTAGTGTCCACTCACATAACCTCATTTTACCTTAATTCTCTCTTTTAAAGTTACATTCTGAGGTACTGAGGGTTAGGACTTAAACCTATGTATTTGGGAGGGATATAGTTCAGCTCATAACAGTATCTTTAAAGCAATGGTTCTTTAATACTTCTCAAGTGATGATTTCAGCCAAACAGACTTGTAAAAGACTATTTAAAATGTCCTAAGTGAGCTGACATTATGACTAGAGATTATGGGCTCCCTTTCCACCACATGCACCAGTACATATACTTCCTATTATTGCTGGGTACTTTAGTGTGAAAGTCTTTCTTTTTATTGTTGGCACACTTTCATAGCTCTATTTTCAAATTCAATCAAATTGCTAACATTCTAGCAAGTGCAGGGTATGACTCTCTTCACTGCCCCTCATCCCTGACCTATTACCCATACACATATTTTCAAGGGTGTGCAGAATTAAGAAAATTGTGCTGAATAAAATTTGACATAAGGTGAACTGAGGATTTCAAAGACTAGTAATGACAGTAACAAAAGGTTAAACTTCCAGAACCTCAATACCTAACTTTATCTAGAGCAAGTCACACATTGACGTCCAGTCTCTAGTTTATCCATCGTTGTGCTACGGGTAACATGAAGTTGAAAACAACATCAAGGGCAATGTCAACGGATGTGAAATGGGAAAATCCAAGACATGAACAAATTCTTCTAAATTCTCTTGGTAAACTCTCCTGGCATACTGGAAGGATTCTGGCTTTGGAGTCTAAGAAATTTCTGGCAGTATGGCAAACAGATATGAGAAATCTGAGATGAAATTATAGCTTTTGTTCACATGATTTTGTGAACACAAACAACTCCCATTCATTGACTTAAAAAAAATATATATTACTGCTTGATGTCCCAAGTGGCCTAAGAATTTGATCTCTTAGGAGACAGAGGTCTGGTCCCTCTTACTCATGGCTATATCACTCAGCCAAAGAAAAAGGCTTCAACCTAGTAGGTGTTCAGTACATATTATTGAATTGAATGAGTGAAAATCATCGAAGCTCTTTGGATTTCAATTCTTTATAACTGAAACAAGCAGGTAGGTGATAGTATTCACTGAACAGTGTTATTGTAAGGAATAGATGTGAGAGTATGGATGGAGTTCCTAGATACAGCAGAAACTTAGCAGGAGTTTCAGCCAGAATATTCCCCAGTTCCTCTGCAAACTGCCTTCAGACTGACCACCAGTCTGTGAAACACACTCCTGTGTTTGGTTGCCACTTTAGGATCTAGATCAGACCCCAGCACAGCTACGTGTACATTTGTTGACATTCCCATCCCAAGGAAGAGTCAGACGAAATGACCTCAAAGTGTCCCTTATTCAAAGACACCTTTTCTGGTGCTTCTCATGGCATTTACCTTTAATTTCTACTCAACAAATATTTATTGAATGAACCAATTGCTTTCAGTCACAAAGCCTTTACCCTCTTCTTCCCTCCCCCACATTTCAGAAATTTCCCTTTCACAGATTTTGGTACAATCATAGGTATTAACTCCATTTTGAACCTGGCTGAGTTCTGACTCTAGATTTTGAAAAAAGACTTAGTGCTCAAATAGGACTTTTAGATGTGTGACAATTTACCGAAAGTGCAAGAGCTCCAGGAAAATTCTCTTAAGTCAGACTTTGGAGTGACCTCTAGAAAGTGATGGCATTAGCTCTGAGAGCAGCTGGCAGGTTCACTCTGGTGTCAGTGTCTAGAGGGAGAGGTGAAGACCTCCTTCTCGCCCACCTCAAGTGTTCGACAAGCTTTCACCTGACAGTTTTAGCTGCAGAAGAATTCTGCAGATGGGCACAACAAAGAACAGAAAATGGAATGCCATGTAAAAGAATAAATAACCCTTTGAGGGAGATAAACTTCTCTCTCCGTTTTTTAAGTGCCCTGGTGGTAGAAGGACTCAGAGTCCAGAGGCGTGGATGCTGAGTATCCACGGTGCTTTTTGATTTAGATCATTTTTGTAGCATTTACTCCTGGTCCTTTGTCTCCTTTTATCATGTTCACACAAAATAAGGAGTCGGGGTCTAGGCCGGATAGCACACAAACTGGAAACTGTGAGAGAGAGAGGAAGAGACTGAGAGCATTTGAAAACCTCCACCTAACCCCCATCCGAAACACCTTCATAAAATTCAAGGTCCTTTTGGTTTTAATTAACTATTTCTGCTGCTTCAGAATCGCCCTCAGGAGGAACTTAAAAAACCTCAGACTTCAGAATGCGCAGATTCCCCCCAAGCCCCTTCTGCCGTTCTTCATGTGGCACCAAACACATCACAGTCTAAAATGTTTAGCAGGAATATTTTAAAGAAAAAGCATCTCTAAAAGGCTGCCACAGAACACACATATGCAGCGTCTGTCTCTTTAAAAAGGACTAGAAATTGCACCAAATGGCAAAAGACACTACTGGTGGCTTCACTACTCCCTGGGAACAAGCAGAGGATCTTTGGAAATTGCACTAACTCTTTCAGGTAAGGCTGGGGCACGGACCCCTATGCTGCTGTGTTAGCTTCATCAGATGTCGGTCTTTGTAGGTAGCATTGAGATTTCAAAGGCTCACCAGGCCATTTAAGGTTTTTATTTGTATTACTCTCAGTGGCAATTGAGATGGAGCTCATTATTTTTCTTCTAAAATTACTTGTTTACTTTGTAAGAAAGTAAACATTTTCCTCAGAATGCTGAAAGGAAAAACTTGCTTTTGGATTGGAGGTCAGTTCCAGGAAATGAAGTGAAAAAGGAAGAAGCATATCTTGAAATCATGTGAAGTACGTAACCACGTCCTATCTTACGCCTTACATCAAGGAGGCAGGTGAATCCCAGATAAGGTCCAATCAAAATTACACTCGAAGAATCCTTAGAAAGATGCCATACTAGAGACCCACCTACCATCTCCCAAACAGCTCAGGTTAGCTTTTGAGCAAACATGTACATTTTTAAGGATACTCTGGAGTTCTTTCAATCAAATATAGTAAGACATGCATATAGTAAGATGCTTGCTCCTTGGAAGAAAAGCTATGACCAACCTAGAGAGCAGATTAAAAAGCAGAGACATCACTTTGCCAGCAAAGGTCTGTGCAGTCAAAGCTATGATTTTTCCAGTAGTCATGTATGGAGGTGAGAGTTGAACTATAAAGAAAACTGAGTGCTGAAGAAAATGCTTTTGAACTGTGGTGTTGGAGAAGACTCTTGAGAGTCCCTTGGACAGCAAGGAGATCAAACCAGTCCATCCTAAAGGAAATCAACCCTGAATATTCATTGGAGGGACTTACGCTGAAGCTGAAGCTCCAATACTTTGGCCACCTGATGCGAAGTACTGACTCATTAGAAAAGACCCTGATGCTGGGAAAGATTGAAGGCAGGAGGAGAGGGGGACGGCAGAAGATGAGATGATTGGATGGCATCACCATTTCAATGCACATGAGTTTGAGCAAACTCTGGTAGATGGTTAAGGACAGGGAAGCCTGGTGTGCTGCAGTCCATGGGGTCACAGAGTCAGACGTGACTGAGTGACTGAACAACAACAATAAAAAGACATGCAGACACAGAAATGACTGTCATGAAGGAAAAGGCTTACCCACAGCTGCCTAGACACAGGAGGCAAGGCCCACCGTACAGGGTCACAGTGGGAAGCACCAGCGTTGGAGAGGAGACAGAGACACTGAGGAGCAAACATGGGAGAGTCCTTATTGTGGCTTCTGTGGCAAAGGAGGGGTGAGGCAGAGTAAGCAGGCTTAGGATTGTTATAGCTTGAATAATTTCAGGGGTCTGTGGGGGCAGAGGAACCTTTCTTTGTTGTCTGGTGTCTGGTCTTAGGATGCTTAAGGCAGTTGACAATGACCCAGAATAAGTGCCCAGTTAAGGAAGTGGCTGGAAGTATGCGTTCTGAATTGCTTTGCTTGCAAAGACACCTCTCAGGCAAGTTCTGCCCTATCTCTAGGAATTAGCTAACTTTGGGAGGGCCGGTGCCTCCGGGATTCATAAGGCCCTAAGATGTCAAAGCATCTAAACCACAAAATAAAAGGTCAAAGACGCAAAATAAAAGGACATAAGATATCTATTTACCTCCCTACCTATCCTGGGATATAGCATCTACCTATGCATCCTTTTATTTTGATTCCCTGCCCATCAGGCAACTTTGGGATTTTCCTCTCAGGGCATTTGCTTTCCGGTCTACTCAGAGTCCAGTCACCACCCGTAATTCAGGCTGTTTGCTGGGGACTGGAGGAGGCATGGTGGGAGGGTGGGAATCAAGGTTCTTCTCCCTGACCAAGGGTTGGTTTTTGACACAAGCGATGGTAAAATTTCTCTGTCGGGGTTGAATCTTGCATCGAGCTTCCCCATATGATTTACCTGAAGTTGAATGTTAATATGAGCTCGTCAGTGTTGATTTCTGCTGTGAACAGCCGGAGAAACCACTGCAATGAAGGCTGTAAATACAGAAAGTGCTGGATTTCGACTGTTTCATATTGCTTATCTCTTTACGGTGATTTGACTAGGTTTTCTTCCTTCTGCGATCCTAGCTCCCTATATCCTAGACAAAGAGTATCCTAGACTTAGTCGCTTAGTCATGTCTGACTCTGCAACCCCATGGACTGCAGCCCACCAGGCTCTTCTGTCCATGGGATTCCCCAGGGAAGAATACTGGAGCGGGTTGCCATTTCCTCTTCCAGGGGATCTTCCCAACCCAAGGATTGAACCCAGGTCTTCTGCATTGCAGGCAAATTCTTTACTCTCTGTGTCACCAGGGAAATCTTATATATCTATGTATTCTGTCTTTTGCTCCCTGTATCTCAGACAAAGAAGTAAAGAATCATGTAAATTCAGGGGCTTCAGTTTCTTTCATGGGACATTATCCTTTCCATTGTGTGCTAATAAATCAGCACCCTGTTTTCCACGTCAGTCTTCTGTACTATAGTTAGCATGATGACTCAGGGGCACTGACAAGAGCTAAATTCTGGAACCTCCAAGTGGAGGGCAGGGCCAGTCACCTTCTTTGAGACCCCATCACTCACTGAGGACCGATACCAGATATAAGCTCTTATAATCCCCTGCTGATTTTCAGAGGTCTCAGTGACACTTTAGGGACTGAGGTGGAAAGGTTAATACAGAATTACTTTCTGGGGCTCGTGGTCATAGCAACTAGAAAAGAAAAAAAAAAAAAACAAAAACTGGCATCGGTGTCTGCTCTGACAGTTGCCAGGCCAATCTGCTTACTTTTTCTTGATACTAGAGCAGTTCAGGCCTTCCTAACTAGCCCCATCTTGCCAGCTAGCCCTTGTGGATTTCTGCCCATTGATCTATGACTAGGTGTGTTCACTCCACACATTCACACAAGGGCCACGTCACTGGATCAGACAATGGCTGAGTTGAGTCTCAAGGAGGAAGGGTTTTGACAGCTTGAACATCTCCCCAAAGAATGTCAACGTGACTAAGGGGCATTGGAAGATACACGCAGTTGTGCTGTCCTCTGCTCTTGTATTACTTCTTGGACAAGTGAGGATTTTCTCACACAGAAGGTCATTCAAGAAGTGGTTGGAATCATGCCTCTTGAATAAATAACGGTGACTGTCAACTCAAGCTTAGAGAAGGTCTTTTTCAAAACACACTATTGTCAAAAGATAAAAGCCAATGTGTTGGAAACAGATACTGTCAGAGGCCTCTGGTCTCAGAGAGAAGGATTTGATATAAATTTTCCTTACTCTCAAAGGCAGCACCCACCATCTCCAAAGAAAATGTCAAAAATGTCTATCAAAGGACATATCATGGAAACAAGACCATGAATCTTGATATTCCATATTTCAGGAAAGGTAAGTAAGGAACCTCAGGTCATGGCAACATACCAGTAGCATTAGCTAGTGCTGACGGTGTGCCATTGGCTGGCTGCCTGGAAGGCAGACTTCAGGGTATTTTTTACAGCAATCAACAAGTTTCACTGACGGATAATTAGTATCAGACAACCCTGGGAAAGCCTTTTATCTGATTCATCAAGCTCATAAACAAGACAGTCCCAGCATGCCATGATCCCATGAAGTGAAAAGACATTTGTTATCCTAAATTATAGTCAACAGCTATCCAGCTTAAGCCTCTGTGCACTGAAGGGTCCAGAATGCTTGGTTGTTCTTTGCCAAGGTCCATTTGGTTTCATCTTTTGTTCTCTTTTCCTTCACACAGGAGATAGAAGGATGCCTCCTGGCTAAACAATAGAGGCCAAACTTTTTTAATATACTAGCTATTGGCTAGCTTTTAATATACTAGCTAACATATTCCACAGACTACTGAACACTTTATACACACTATTTCTTTTAACATTCCACCACCACCAATCCTATCACATTCGTAGGTGGGGATGCTGAGATCATGTGATCTCTCTCCTGAAAACAGCAATAAGCTCCCAGAAGAATTGGGAGATTGGGATTGACATATACACTTGACATATATACACTACTATGTATAAAATAGATAACGAATGAGCACTTACTGTATACAGCACAGGAAACTCTACTCAGCACTCTCAGTTCAGTTGAGTTCAGTCGCTCAGTCGTGTCTGACTCTTTGCGACCCCATGGACTGCAGCACGCCAGGCCTCCCTGTCCATCACCGACTCCCGGAGTTAACCTAAACTCATGTCCATTGAGTCGTTGATGCCATCCAACCATCTTATCCTGTCGTCCCCTTCGCCTCCCAGCATCAGGGTCTTTTCAAATGAGTCAGCTCTTCGCATCAGATGGCCAAAGTATTGGAGTTTCAGCTTCAACATCAGTCCTTCCAATGAACACCCAGGACTGATCTCCTTTAGGATGGACTGGTTGGATCTCCTTGCAGTCCAAGGGACTCTCAAGAGTCTTCTCCAACACCACAGTTCAAAAGCATCAATTCTTCAGCACTCAGCTTTCTTTATAGTCCAACTATGTGCTCTGTGGTTATCTAAATGGGAAGGAAATCCAAAAAAGAGAGGACGTATGTAAACATATAACTAATTCACTTTGCTATACAGCAGAAACTAAGAGAACATTTTAAAGTAACCGTGTGTGTGTGTGTGTGTGTGTGTGTGTGTGTGTGTGTGCGTGTGTTAGTCTCAGTCATGTACCACTCTTTGAGACCCCATGGACTGTAGCCTGGCAGGCTTGTTCATCCATGGGATTCTCCAGGCAAGAATGCTGGAGTGGGTTGCATTTCCTTCTCCATAAAGCAATTCTACTCCGATACAAATTAATTGTGTAAATAAAATTAAAACCTCAGCTTCTCTCTGTGGTTGGTAAGGTCCTGCAGGATCTCGCCTCTGCCTACTCTTCCGATAGTGAAGGACAGGGAAGCCTGGCATGCTGTAGTACATGGGGTCGCAAAGAGTTGGATACGACTGGGCAACTGAACAACAACAACAATGCCTCTGACATTATCTCATGATGTCTCTTCCAAACAGACTTCCTTTACT
The DNA here is from genome assembly GCA_024291935.2 of Okapia johnstoni. Classification (NCBI taxonomy): domain Eukaryota; kingdom Metazoa; phylum Chordata; class Mammalia; order Artiodactyla; family Giraffidae; genus Okapia; species Okapia johnstoni. Next base: position 96,000,298 of record CM044311.1, on the reverse strand, counting down.
CAATTATTTGAACTCACTGAGTATATCCTTGCTTCACAGGCTTTTCTCTGGCTGTTCACTCTACCTGCAATGCTCTTTGACCAACTGTTCATATTTGGCTTTTTATTATTTAGGTCTCAGCTGTAATGTTACCCACATGGAGAGACATTTTCTGATCACCTTTCAAAAAGATTTCTCGCTATTTCTTTCTTTCTTTTACCTTTTACTTAATAGCATGTATTACCATGGGAAACTATCTTATGAAGTCATTTATTTTTATATCATACCCCTCTGATTAGAATATAATCTTCATGTCAGATGTATCTGTCTTGTTCATCACCCTCTACTGACTCACTGGGACATTTAGTTTAGGTACATATCATATATCTGTTGATTAAAGGCATGTGTGAATGAATAAATGAGTTTTGGGAAATATAGGTGACTCATATATTCAAATAGTGATTCATATATAAAGGTCATATAACTATTGAGTAAGAGAGGTAGAACTCAAATTCAGGTCACACTAATTCCAGAACTCAAATTCTTAATGAGTGTCCTATATTGTTTTTCTCTGGAGCCTAGAGTAGACCAACTTTCATCATTTGAAACTGTGCTGAGATAAATGCGGTTCCAATGAATTGGGGGAACTGAGACCATAATCAACCATGTGAAAAAAACATGTAGAGCTGACATTCAACTGGTACATCATAGCATGGCCAAATTGGTGTTAAAGAATTAAAGTGCTTCAGTAGTGATTCCTGTGTAACCATTGCTACAAATTCTCCAAGTGAGAAGATTCTCACCAGTGCCCTCCCATGAGACCTCTGTAAGACTTGGAAACTTCTCCAGAATATCGACTTGATCCATCAACTAAAATATTTACACCTGGCAAAACCTCGGTTTCCATGACCATTTTAATTTATCCTGATTGGTCAAACCCACTGATCATCACATCCATCACTTCTGGAAAGACACCAAAGACAGTCACTACAAAAGCCCAATTCTAAACTTGGTCTATCTTTTCTCAAGAAATAAAACCTGAGATATATCAGCTCAGCTGCAGCATGATAAGAGATAAAGTCATTTTCCATTTTATCTCATCAAATGCTTGTTATAAATTTCAACTTAATAAAAAAAAGAAAAGAACAGGCGATAGTGGAGGGTAATTGTGAACTATTAATTTAACTGGCAAACCTAAAGTGTCCTGAAAAGGATTTAGGGTTCTATAAGGGACCATAATAATAATTTTCCCTTCAACTTTAGTTTTTAATTATCTTTTTGTCCCAGGCCTCCCATTTGTATTGAGTGCTTAAGAGTAACCTGATGAATAAGAAACAGGGTGAAAAACTATCTTCTGGTAACAGAAATGGCCAACATTTATCAGATATTTACCCCATGGTGGGAATTGTGCTAAATATATTATACATGCATCATGCATTTATTCAAATGCCAACTTATCAGATATCAGCCTCATAACACAATTTTGTAAGGTAGACAGTATCATATTTCTTTCACAGATGAGAGAGCTGAGCATTACAGACATTTGTAACTTGCCCTGGGTTTATTAACTACTAAGTATTGGCATCCAAATTTGAACCATGACCTCCTGGATGCAGAGTAAGATCTCTAAACCACTTTGCAGAACTGTCTCAAAAACAAAAGTCAAGCTTGACTGGTTTTCCAAGTTTCTAGTTAACAGCTCAGCCAAGAGAACCAAAGAAAATATTCAGTTTGTCTGGAAGCTCCTGTTAAAATGAAATGATTAACTCCTTTGCTTTTAAGCAAGCAGTGCAGCAATGATTATCCGTTTTTGCTTAAAAACTTTTCCGTATGTTTCTTTTCCACTGGCATATGGTAACACTGACTTTGAGTATACCCTCCAGTTTGCAGTGAAAAGAAATTAAGCTTCTGGATGAATCTAAACCCTAATACATGCCTGCAGGTCCATTCCACTAGGATGCTGTTCCTGGTGTATTTGTCAGTCTAACAGCTAAAAGGCTATATTAATTGTATCTGAGGTTGTGAGTTAATTCCTTTGCTTTCTCTGACTTGCAACTGCCATTAACAAACAATGTGGTAGTAGCATAGGTGGAAGAAATCCTACCAAACCCAAAAAACATGAAATGAAGTCATGGGAGGGGCTGTCATGGGAAAAGCAAGCCCCTTAGGTATTATTGATTAACTAATTAGTCAAGGTTTATAAACAGTCTCAATATGTACATTTTAATGATCGTTTTATTGATAGCTAGGAAGTATGGTAGGTACTGCTTCACTTTAACACAGCAGAGGGGAGATGTGTGGAATGGAAACAGGCATTAAGTGGCAAAAGCCTGGTGATAAAAGTACACTATGACCTGGTTATTCATCCATCTTACTATGTTTAAAACACTGAAGAAAACAATCAGACTAAATCCATTTTCAATTATTCAGAGAATAATCATCTGGGCTGAGGATGACCCAGCTCTTCAGTCATCTTTCACAGATTTCATTGGCTTTTAAATTTTTCACCATTTATTAGCAATTTATGTGAATGCAGCTAGGATAACAGAGATGGGATGAAACCCTACCTCTTTTCTTTTAATCCAATTCCTTTGCCTTTCCACTTGGCCACCATGATTTCTGTTTGTCCCCTCTATGCTAGGTTCTTGGCTTGGCATCATTTCAGAAGTCAGCTAGGAAGCCAAGGTAAATTGTGACTGTTGCCTCAATCACCACCTTACTCACACTCACACACACACACACACACACACAGATCATGATAATGCAAACCAAACTGATAAGTACTACAGCAGAGGAATTTACACAAAAATAGCAATCGTAGGAAAAGAAAGCAGATGGGAGTGGCATGGGAACATAGAAAACTAATGATTTCTGAACACTGTTTCAGACCTTTAATTTGTGTAATTTTATCTAATATTTGGCATAATCGTATGATGGATATTATCTTGTACTAATTTATGGTTGAGTGATGAACTGGCTTGCTCAAAAACCCATGGCTTGTAAGTGAAAGCGCTAGAGTAAGAGCCCACATCACTGACCTCCACGTCTACTATCTTTCCACTCCAGAAGATCTGTTTCTCTTTTGACCCTGAGGAGGCCTCAGGGAGCAGGTGAAAAATGTGCAAGTCCTTCAAAGGTAAGTTGAACTTGAACAGGCAGAGGAAGACTATGGCTATTTCAAGATAAATAATTTATTCAGAGGGTAAGGATATGGGGGAAGCGTGGTATACAGCTGAAAGTATAGACTGATGTCAGACTTTGAAAGGACTCAAATAACTGCTTTTGAAATATCTGCGTAATAGGATTCTGCATGGCCAAACAAACAAATGAAACAAAAAATCCCCGACATATTTGGAGACAGAGACGTTACAGAAGTAACTAAGTCAAAATAAGATGACGCCCTTCAACAGAGAAATGGATAAAGAAGATGTGGTATATATAAGCAACAGAATGTTACTCAGCCAAAAAAAAAGAACAACAATAACAAAATAATGCCGTTTGCAGCAACATGGATGGACCTAGAAATTGTCATACTGAATAAAGCAAGTCAGAGACAGAAAGACAAATATGATATTGCATATGTGTGGAATTTAAAAAGAAGGGTACAAATGAACTTACACAAGAGAAGTAGAATCACAGATGTAGAAAGAAACTGGTGGTTACAAGGAGGATAAGGGGTGGAAGGGGTCAACTGGGAGATTGGGATTGACATATACACACTACTATATATAAAATAGATAACTAATAAGAACCTGCTGTATAACACAGGGAACTTTACTCAATAATCTGTAATGGCTTATCTGGAAAAAGAATCTAAAAGAAAAAAACAGAATGGATATATGTATATGCAACAGATTTATTTTGCTGTACACCTCAAACTAATACATTATAAATCAAAATACTTCAATTTAAAAAAATATTTAAAATTAAAAAAATAAGATGATGTGGGTGAGTCCAATTCAATATGACTCTATTCTTATAAGAAGTGGAAATGTGGATCCTGTTGCAGGCCGAAAGAAGAAGACATGAAGAAACAGAGCGAAGACGGCTGTCTACAAGTCAAGGAATGAGACATAGAACAGATCCTTCCCTCAGGAGGAAATAACTCTGCTGACACCTTGATCGTAGACTTCTCACCTCCAGAAGTGTGAGAAGGTAAAGGTCTGCAGTTTAAGCCACATACTCTGAGACACTTCAATCGAGCAGTCCTGACAAACTAACACAAAGGGCGTGTTCCTAACCTCTTCGTCTCAGTATCATTAAAGAAGTACCTTTTGACTTGAGTTCAACCAGTTCATGCTGTATGCTAGTGACCTAGTCTCACCATTCATACTTACTACTTTAAGACTCTTTCCTACAACCTCATATCAAAACCTCCATTCTATCAAGAATGGAAAGACATCTTATTGAGTCTCTTCAACATTTTATATAAAATTAATCACTTTCCTCTTTTCACTTTCTTCCATATTTTCTCCTTCTTTTCATCTCAACCCCACCCACTCTGCTTCAACCTGCTCTTCCCTGAATCAGGAAGATAGTTCTATTAACTCCATGTAGTACACAGAGATGGCTCACACTTAGCTTATGAGAAATAGTTACAATATATTTTTGGCAAGTCCAGAGTCCCAGATGTCACTGTCTTTAATGTCACTGATGTGAAGTAGCTACAGGACTGCAGAACTGTGCAATTAAAAATAAAAACCATCAATTTGTGTCTTTTAAAAGGTCCTGAGCTCTCCATTGATGATAAATTTGGATCAGCTTTACACAGTTCATCAATTAAGTGTATTTTTTGGTAATGTGTGTTAAGAAATTAAGTTCACCTTCCTTTATTTTTATATTGCTCTATTGGAAATGAAATGTTTATTGCCTCTCTTCTTTCATTAAAATGGAAGCTGCAAAAGCATTGGGCTCTTGTAACTGTTGTTCACAGTGGTATTTCCTGAATTGTAAGTAGTTCTCAGCAAATAGAAAATACCCTATAAATTTCAGTTGAATGAAAAAAAAATTTTCCTATCACTAAAAATAGTAGAAATCTAATGATACTGCTTCATAGAAATAGATTAACTGGATGGGATTTTGGGTTACATTTAGAGATGTATTAGGTTAGCCAAAAAGTTCATTCAGCCCTAAAAGTAACATTTTATGGAAAAAGATGTTACTTGTAATTTGTAAAATATGTGCTTGTAATTGGTCTAGAGTAAAACCATTTGAATCATTGGAGTTGGGAGTAAATACTAGCACCTTAGAACATCAAAATATGCAGAAGTATTAGGCTGAGCCTCAAGGGAGAACAAGTAAAATAACTTTATTTGACTCAAGAAAATAATAATGAATTTTACTGATTTAAATCTTATTAAAAACAAGACAACTGGCCAAAGATGAAGTCATTTATGCTAGGCCCCACAACAGCAAGCTGAGACATAATGATTTTAGCTCTCCCCAAATGGAAACTTAAACCACTTCATTAGGAATCACCTGATCAACACTAGTCAGAGAATCTGCCTGCCAAAGACCCCAGCCATCCCGTAAAAGAAAATTACTTTATAATAATTCACTTACTTTTTTGCCTAATATAACTTTCCTGTCTTGTTCTACCTCTAAAGGTCTTTCATTCTGTCAATAGCTTTCCAGAGCTCCTTTCTAGCTGCTAGATGGGATGCTGTCCAAGTCATGAATCATTCAATAAAGCCAATAAGATCTTTACAATTTATTCATCTGAATTTTGGTTTTCAGCAGTTTAAATAAAAATGCAATAGCTTGTCCTCCTGGAAAGCCCAGTGTGAGTCGATATAGTGAGTTTCCACTCATTAATAATTTTGTCCCTATTACACTGGGACTTTAAAACAGATGGTTTTCATTGAATCGCTGAATGATATGCACGTAACATGTTTCTTACAAAAGCAGTGGGAGTAAGTCAAAATATATAAATGTCTTGGAACACTCATGAGGCAGGAGGTTCTTATATGTATCCAAAGAAATGAATGGGTTACCACCCATTCTGGAGCTAGCAAAGACATGACCAGTGATGCCCACTTAAAAGGACACAGATAAGCCCACAACCCCAGATGCTGAAATGGCCATATTCTGAAGCATGCTCACAAACCTGCCATGTGTAATTTGGTCAAGGGTGATAACAGAACCAAAGATAACCTCATTTTAGTCTTGCTCATGACATGGTGTGAGAGAGACATGAACCTATTTGTTTCCCTCTTCTGAGCACCTAATCTAGAAAATACCAAGCAAATGAGGCTGATAACAGTGAGACCAAGGCCCACAGTTCTTGGCTGAGATACCAAAGACTGCGTATGAGCCAAAAGTATTTAGGAGCAGATAAAATCAGAAAGCAAAAATGCTGAGATGGAAAAAAAAAATATTTGCAGACTTCCAAAACTGGCCTTTCTTGAGCCTTCAACCTATGGTGTCTACATGTTTTGATTTTCTAAATTTCTGGCACTTACGCCCGCCTCTAAGAGGCATAAACCAGGCTGCTAGTAGACACTGAGTTCTCTGGGTTCCTGATACCTTACAGTTCAGGGTTCTACTTAGGTCTAGGCTCACAATAAAGTCCATCATCTCTGGAGAGACACAAGTGAGTCTCAGCAATCAAAAGACCTTAAGCAGAGCAGTGTATGAGGTTTAAGTGGCTTCCTTCTCTACCACACTCATAAATGTATCTGAACATCTACTATAAGATAACAAAATCTACTTGTGAGCAGAGTTTCTCAAATCATTGCTTTTCCGTACTCTGGATAAAGACTCCCACTGTGTCCTCCCATGCCCTGTAACTGTTCTCTTTTCCTATTTACAGCATAACTTTTGTTCATACCCTTGATTGGTAAGTTGTTTATTTCTTTCCTGTCTTAAGCAGATAGGTCACAGGCCCCAGACAGAAAAAGCCCTAAGAATTTATAGCCAGACAAAAATATGCTACAGGGATGCCAAAATAAATAACAGCAAGAGAACTTGCTTGACTATTTTGGAAACTCAATACTTTATTTATTCTCAATAGTTTCTTTGTTTGGGTGGATAAGGTACTTTCTGTCTTTTCCAGAGTCTCCTCAATAAATAGTCCTATGAATGCAACATAGGGTTGGGGAATGGAATATACAGATGAGAGAAAGAGAAAGTAAAAATCTCCCCTTTGCTCTTACATCTGTAACTGTTTGATGTTTACCATCACTCAGTTGCTGGTGAATTACTCTATGGATATTTGCCTCATGGCAAAAGTAAAGGAAATATAATAGATCCTTTTTTAAAAGGAGAAACTAATAGCCTTTTCCTGTTAATTCACATGCAGCATTAATGGCTGCATTCTAATTTTATGTCAGGCAGGAAGTAGGGAGGGAGTGCTGCCATTTCATGGAAAACATTATTGATTCTGTCGCTTATTTAGCTTTTATTATTGTTTATAAAGTTAGCAATTTAAAATTTTTAAAAATCACTTTATATGTGCAATTCCTGTGGAAAGAAAACCAGACAATTTAAATTACATTCCTCTTTGAGAGAGGAAATCTAAATGAGTATTTGGAGACTCTCTACAGTTAGATCATTGATTTTGTGTGCTTGGAGGCAAAGTTAAGTTACAGCATCTTAAAATTATTATTCCAGCTATGAAAAACTGAAGAGAAGGGACTTCATGAACAATGCCATAGTCACATTTGTCAACCAGCTCACCCTGACTTGGGCACACCCTGATTAGACACATGCCTGGGTTTTGGATTTAATCAACTAGCACCCTGGGTGCTGCCTAGCACCCAGCCCCACCTGCCCCCGAGCACTCGTTGTATTTCAGTGGAGGGACAAAGCTCACTTTGTTGTTTTTGTCAGGTATTTTGGTATAAGCAGGAGAAAGAAAACATTTTTGACTTTTGTCTTGTTTGTTTGGATTTTGTTTAAGTTTCTCAGTGCAGGGGCTCCTGGGGAAGATGGAAACAGTGATAAGAAGCATACTAAGAACTGGTTGTCTCTTATCCAGCGGTCTCTCCTGATGGGCATATTTTGAGCCCTAGTGGGAAAAGAGACTATGGGCAGAGGTGTCAAGAGGCAAGTTCATGAAAGTCTGTAAGATTCTAGACACCAGCAGGGTTACTTCAGGATCAAGGTCAATGAAGAGTGGGAAGAAGGGCATTTCACCCGTTTTCCAGTGAGTGGCCAGCAGCAGCCCCAGGGTGGCACCATGGTACAGCAGGAGAGCAGCCTCAGTGCCCACTGGGCCAGGCGGACTGGCCCAGGAGTGGTGTATGTTCAGCTCCCCAGTACCCACGGCCTCCAGACACACAGTGTCAGCCAGACTGTGCTGGATGGGAGGGCGTGCATGGATTTCCTGAGTACGATAGACAACTCTAAGATTATAGAAGCCCTAAGTCCTCCAGTCGAAAGGGAAGGAGCTCAGCTCTGGGGACGTTGAGGACAGATGTGGATGTGACCCCAGTTGTACTCAGGCAGTTCTTGTCTTTGGATTACTTAAGCCTACATAAAAACTCCAACTGGAGAAAAACCCCAAACTTGCAACTCACCTTGGGGAAAACTGTGCACTAGAAGAGAGAGTTCACAGACCAACCTGCCCCCTGACCTCTGTGACCATTTTGGTGTCTTTTTCTCTTCCTTTAGTAGTTTGCCACCTTTTAGATCTCACTGAGCAACACCCAGACCCTGGACTCTGGTAATCTGGGCATCTCTGCTGCTAGTTTTGCTAAACTTTTCCAGTTCCTATTCACTCCATCCCTCAAAACTTATTGTCCTAAGTCAATGGAATAAAAGTCAGACTCTAGAATTAGACCCAAATGTATACTGTAAATTGGTTGTAGAGTTTGATGAAGTGAGTGTAGTATGTCAGGGAGGGGAGATGGAGATCCTTAGAAATAACAGTTGTATCTCTAACTTACTGGATTTAACTAGATAAATTCAAGAAGGATCAGCAATTATACATGAAAAGACACAAGCATCTTCTAGAATAAAACATGATGGAATATTTCACACAATAAATTGGTTATATCTGGCTTCAAAATATTTTACATAAGGAAAACTACTAATGAAATCCAATGATATTTTTGGTAAATAGTATTCACAATATAAATCACTAAACAAAGTTTCAATTTTTCTTCACATAAAAATAAATATTGCAAATCAAAAATTGAAAGGTTAACAATCCAACAGAAAAAAAAATTGCCTGAGACATGAAGCAAAAATTCACAGATGAAGAAAACTGACATTTAAACATACATTTTTAGAAAGATCATATCACTCAAGGCAATCTACAGATTCAATACAATCCCTATCAAGTTACCAGTGGCATTTTTCATGGAACTAGTGCAAAACCTTCTTAAATTTGCATGGAAACACAGAAGACCTTGAATAGTGAAAGCAATCCTGAGAAAGAAAAACAGCTGGAGGAATCAGGCTTCCTGATCTTGGATTATACTACAAAACTTTGGTCCTCAAAATAGTATGATACTGCTGCAAAAACATAAATATACTTCAATGGGACAGGATAGAAAGCCCAGAACTAAACCTAAGCACCTATGGTCGATTCATCTGTGACAATGGAGGCAAGAATATACAATGGAGAAAAGGTAGTTCTTTCAACAGGTGGTGCTGGGAAAATTGAACAGCTACGCTTCACAGGAAGAAATTACAATATTCTCTAACACCATACACAAAAATAAACTCAAAATGGGTCAAAGATCTAAATGTAAGGCTGGACACCATAAAACTCTTTCATAAAAACATAAGCAGAACACATTTTGACATAAATCTCAGCAACACTTTTTTGGATTCACCTCTGATTCAAGAATAGCCATGACATGAATGCAACCTAAATGTCCATCAGCAGAGGTATGAGTAAAGAAGGCAAGGTACATATATTCATTGAAATATTGCTGTTGTTGTTACTTAGTTGATAATTGTGTCCGACTCTTTGCGACCCCATGGACTGCAACACACCAGGCCCCTCTGTCTATAGGATTTCCCAGGCAAGAATACTGGAGTGGGATGCCATTTCTCTCTCCAGGGGATCTTCCTGACCCAGGGATCAAACTCACATCTAGTGCTTGGCAGGCAGATTCTTTACCACTGAGCCATCAGAAAGTGAAAGTGAAAGTCTCTCAGTCATGTCCGACTCTTTGAGACCTCATGGACCATAAAGTCCACGGAATTCTCCATGCCAGAATACCGGAGTGGGTAGCCTTTCCCTTCTCCAGGGGATCTGCCCCACCCAGGGATAGAACCCAGGTCTCCCACACTGCAGGCAGATTCTTTATCGGCTGAGCCACAAGGGAAGCCTGAGCCACCAGGGGAGCCCACAATGGAATAGTACTCAGCAATAAAAAAAAAAAAAAAAAAAAATAATGCCATCTGCAGCAACATGGATGGACCTAGAGGTTGTCATACTAAGTGATGTAAGTCAGAGAAAGACAAATATTATTGAAATCACTCATATGTGGAACATAATTTTAAAATGATATAAATGAACTTATTTACAAAACAGAAACAGATTCACAGATTTCAAAAACAAACTTACAGTTACCAAAGGGTAAACATAAGGTGGGGATAAATTAGGAGTTTGGGATTGACATATACACATTACTATGTATAAAATAGATAACCAACAAGGACCTACTATATAGCATAGGGGAACTGTACTCAATATTCTGTAATAACCTATGTGGGTAAGGGATCTGAAAAACAGTGAATATATGCATATGTATATCTGAATCACTTTGTTGCACACCTGAAATACAACATTATAGATCAACTGTCATAATGTTTTCTTAAAAAAAGTAAAAAAGTTCAACTTCACTTGTAAGAAAAATCAAATACAAATTAAAAGAATTGTCACTTAGATACACAAAGAGACAATAGCCGGTGAGTTGTATCAACAAAGATAATCTCATGAAGTTTTGGTGAGAATGTCAATTGGCACAATCTGTACTGAGGACAATTTGTGAATATCTTTTAAGATCACAAATGCTTATATCCTTTGACCCAACAATTCCACTTCAAAGAATGTATTTTCTGGATAGTCTCTGACATCTTGAAAGATGACTAGGCAAGAAAATTCCTTGCAAAAGTATCATGGCAAATGTTTGCAAACAACCTATCCATCTTTTTTCCTTATCCATTTTTCAATGTGGATCTCATTAAATAAGTTACAGTACAGCCAAGATCCATTATGTGTATATGATGTGGAAAAATGTCCAGTACATATTACCAAACTAAAAGAAAGCCAGATTTAATGTAACATGCACAGGAAGCCACTATTTGTGGAACTACCTGCCTCCCCCCAAAAACCACATACCCCTAGATCTGCTTTTAGGATCTCTTGAAGAACCCTCAGGAAACACGTAACTAGTTGCTTTTACAGGAGAGAAGTGGGTTGCTGGAGGATAAGAGAAAAATAATTTTGTTTTCAGTGTTGACCTGTTAAACCTTTTGAATATTGTACCTTGCACATTTTTAACCTATTCAAAGGGAATAAACTGCTTTAAACACTATCCTATTTGTTCTATTTCTATACTCAAAAGGCCCTGTGTCTTTTACAAGGGAACTGAATTCACCACGTTTCATCTAGCACCCGGTAGGTCATCACTATCTGCTGAATGGATGAGTGAGTAGTTCGCCTTTCCCCAACAGTTTTTTGAACAGCTAGCTTACCCAAAGAAGGCATGCACTCTCAGGGTCAAACAAGTGCATAGGACTTCTCTCACCCTAGTCCTGGCACTGTCAGTAACACCACCTCCATGGTCATATTTATTTCCCTCATGGCACTTATTACTCTACAATGACCCATTCATATGTTTACTTGTCATTGTCTGCCTCTGCCATTAGACTACAAACTTCATGAGGGCAGGGACCTCTTCTGTCTTGGTCCTGTGCCTCCAGTGTTCAAAAATTATTCATTTCAATTTGTCTGGCAAATGGAAGACATCAAATAATAATTATGGGAAAAATGACTGAACGGAAGTATACATAAATTGTTAGCTATTTTTCCTCATATATATGGTTAACAGAGTTCACAAGATTCATTTTTTCCAGTGAATTATTTCTTCTCTACATGCTCTAGGCCTATCAAAACCAGCAAGGACATGCATGCACAACAACAGGGGCTCTAAATCATAACAATATATCAGACTCACAACTATTTAGAATTTTGATACCCAACCCCACCTTGAACCTACTGAAGAATCCTAGGCAGTAAGGCCTTAATGTCTCCATATTTTTCTAAAGCATTTAGATGACTTGGATGGATCACCAAGTTTGAGAACAACCTATAAATACACAATCACATAACACATCCTTACCCATCATTCAAGAGGAAGTAAGGTGCCCATAAGGGCTAATGAGAAAAAGGCAAATAGGTAGGAAATAAATAAGGTACTTAAATTTGAACTGCATCAAGACTTCTCCCTTAGTGGTAGTAATGTTTGTGTGATACCCAGAGTAGAAAGAAACTTGTGAAAAGCAGAATGAACAGATGCCTCAGTGGCAAATCTTTGGGTTGAAAGGGAGTCCTATTAAACTTACTCAAACAATGAAGGATATTTACTTTCTTAAAATTAAAAGGTAGTCTTGCTTTCAGGCAAGATTTGATCCAGCCACGCAGATAATGTTACTAAGGGTGCACCTTTCTGTCTCTCTTCTTCCTTCATAGTAACAATTCAAATCTCAGGATTTAAACAGTGAATGTCCCTGCCAAAGCATCCAGGCTCTCACCTCCTGGTTGCAAATGGTTGCCACTGTTCCAGGTATCGTATCATACTCCTATATTTACCTAATGGAACCAAAAGAAGATGTTTCCTTTTGGTTACTTTTGAGGAATAAATCTTACTTTCTATAGGCTCTACTAAACATAAACATTTTCATGAATCTCTTTACCTGCATTGGGTCATTTCCCCATGTTCCAAACCCATAACAATCTTTAAGGTTTTTGAATATGCTGGTTACCTCCGTCACTAAGAGACCCCACCTCAAGCAAGTATAAATTCAGTGATGAGCTAGAACTGGTTTGTACTGGTTCACAAGGGTAAATTGTTAAATTAGGAGAAAATTTTCCAAATGGAGGTTCAATAAGACATTATTCAATATTAAATGGAGAAGGCAATGGCACCCCACTCCAGTACTCTTGCCTGGAAAATCCCATGGATGGAGGAGCCTGGTAGGCTACAATCCATGGGGTCGCTAAGAGTCGGACACGACTGAGCGACTTCACTTTCACTTTTCCCTTTCATGCACTGGAGAAGGAAAGGGCAACCCACTCCAGTATTCTTGCCTGGAGAATCCCAGGGACGGCGGAGCCTGGTGGGCTGCCGTCTATGGGGTCGCACAGAGTCAGACTCGACTGAAGCGACTTAGCAGCAGCAGCAGCAGCAATATTAAATATATAAACTTGCAATTAAATAAATAATATGAAAAACAAAGGCAGCAAATACTCAAAACCCATCACTTAATTGTTTTACTACACTTGACCATTATCTACACCAAAGATCAGTAAATTACAGCCCTCGTGTCAAATCCAATCTGTAGATGATTTTTTAACCAGTGTTATTGGAACACATTCATTTACATATTATCTAAGGCAGCTTTCACACCACACTGACAGAGTAGAATAGTTGTGACTGAGACCTTATGGCTGGCAAACCTACAGGATTTGCTATCCAGCTTTTCAGAGAAAAAGTTTGTTGACTCCTGATAGATACTCATGAGATTATTTATGTTGAGTGTTTCTTTACAAAGAAAATATTATGAAATAGTATGTCACTGCATGTTTCAAACACTACATTCAGTGACTTGTAACTTGAGATTGGCTATAGGAATATTTACACCATAGGCATCAGCAAGCATTACAAATTGGGGCTTTTGTTCTTTCCTCACATGCAAAAGCATTGGTTCAAGCATTGGTTCATCTGCAAACGTAGTATAAAAGCTACATTAGATAATATGTAAATGAAAGTACCCCAAAGCATTGATTCAGTGTTTACCACTACATGATTGCATGCAGTTAACTTCATCTAAAACATACAGCTGTGATGGGAGAAAGAATGGCTTCCTGGAGGGCAAATGGATATAGGATGGTGGAGGACAAATAAGTGCCCTCTGTAGTTAGTGTCTCCAGGCTTATGGATTATTGCATTTAGTCAAATGACCCAACAAAATGCCAAGGGAAGATACTCCAGTGTCAGGTTATGTGCATGTGTGCACACTTGTATCCAACTCTTTGCCATCCCATGGACTACAGACCACCAGGCCTCTCTGTCCATAGAATTTTCCAGGCAAGAATATGGGAATGGCTTGTCATTTTCTACTTTAGAGGATCCTCCTGACGCAGGGATCGTACCCATGTCTTCTGCATTGGCAGGAGGATTCTTTACCATTGAGCCACCTGTCAAGCTGAAGGAAGTTGAAAGAACATGGATATAGAAGATAGAAATTATAAACGGGAGTGGGAAATGTGGTGACTGCAGCCACGAAATTAAATGACGCTTGCTTCTAGGAAGAAAAGCTATGACCAACCTAGACAGCATATTAAAAAGCAGAGACATTACTTTGCCAACAAAGGTCCATTTAGTCAAGGCTATGGTTTTTCCAGTGGTCATGTATGGATGTGAGAGTTGGACTCTAAAGAAAGCTGAGCGCCGAAGAATTGATGCTTTTGAACTGTGGTGTTGGAGAAGACGCTTGAGAGTCCCTTGGACTGCAACGAGATCCAATCAGTCCATCCTAAAGGAATTCAGTCCTGAATGTTCATTGGAAGGACTGATGCTGAAGCTGAAACTCCAATACTTTGGCCACCTGATGTGAAGAGCTGACTCACTGGAAAAGACCCTGATGCTGGGAAAGATTGAAGGTGGGAGGAGAAGGGAACGACAGAGGATGGGATGGTTGGATGGCATCATCGACCCAACGGACATGAGGTTGAGTAAACTCCGGGAGTTGGTGATGGACAGGGAGGCCTGGCGTGCTGCAGTCCATGGGGTCGCAAAGAGTCAGATACGACTGAGTGACTGAACTGAACTGAGAAAATGTAAAGTTTAATAATGGGTTCTGGGAAAAAGTGACAAAATCTGTAAGAGTCTAAGATAAGAAAAAGGAAAAAAAAAAGACAAAACATAAAACAATGGGATATGATGTATGCACCAAATTGCCTCAGAACAAAATCTATTTAGAAAGTGAACAGGAGGAAAAGCACAAAGAGCTTAAGAAAAGATTGTGTCAGGAAATGGAGGAACAGATAGCACCTTAAATGAAGGAACTCAAAGGTGTCCATTGTCAGACTGTGAGCGGAAGTCAATCAGTTGCTGAGGAGGGTTTCCATTATCCAGAGTCCAAATACCACATTTGGGGGATGGCTTCATTTTCTGGTCCCTCCTCAACTACTTGAGGATTTTCTACTTCCAAAGTTGAAAGGTAGAAAGGGCGCCTCAGAAAAATTCCTACTTACTGAGAACAGCTAATACAGAACGATCTTAAGAGCATTGGGTTGCAGGCATATTTACCCCAGGATGCCTTTAACCAGCAGGATCCAGCACAGCTGGTGGACATCCTACTGTGCTTGGAGAGAGGGAATGGAGGCAGTGTCTGCCCGTGCCAGTCACTGAGATGAAAAAAAAAGAAGCAAAACATATGTCACATGGATTTTCTCATGTGGCCAGCAAACATCTCTGGTCAAAACCACAGGAGGCTATGTACGTGGTATCGAAAGCGGGAGAAACAAAACCAAATCTGTTCGCAGTAGAGTTATGCACAATGGGGAACCTAGGGGACATAGGCACCAATATACCAAAGGTTGGTCTTAATTATCTTTTCAAATAGAACAGACCTGTGCTTAATGGCTTCCTGTGATGGTTATGTTCTTTCTTCCTTTCTTTCTTTTGGTTATGTTCTTTAGTACAAAGGTATGGAAATAATGTTCTCAACAAGTGAACTGGGATCTAATTTAGTAAAGTGAAAGAAATAATCCCAATATACAGATGGGAGGATTTATATTATCTCTATAACCTACAAATATTGGTGTTACTGAAAAGCAATTAAAAAGTTTTTTAAAGGTCTCTTGTATTACAGAGTTTGTTATAAGGCCAAATCAGCACTTATCATGAGCTAGGGTTATTACTCCTGCTTTTGACAAAGATTCTTTGTTTGACCAAACTTTTATCAGACTCCTGAACATTCTTCTATGCCTGTGCACTTCCTTATAAAATTCAGTTTCATCAGGAAGCCAGCTAAGTCAGTTTAATCAGAACCTCCCACTCTTGATATCCTCTCACTTTCCGCACCTGATTAGGTTCCTCTTCACCCACCAACTCCCAGGTGATGTCTGATCACTCTGGCCTGTCTTTGGCAAGAATCCTATTGTTATCTCTGAGGTGCCCATGTAATAATTATTCCTCCACCCTACTCCATGGCTATAAATCCACATTTTTCCTGTGATTTGGAATTGACTTCTGTTATATGAGAGTGAAAGTGTTAGTCACTCAGTTGTGCCCAACTGTTTGGGACCCCATGGACTGCAGCCCACCAGGCTCCTCTGTCCATGGGATTCTCCAGACCAGAATGCTGGAGTGGGTTGCCATTCCCTTCTCCAAGGGATCTTCCCAACCCAGGGATCGAACCCATGTCTTCTGCATTGCAGGTGGATTTTTTACCATCTGAGCCACTAGGGAAGTCCTCGATTGCAACAGTCCTGAATAAAATTTGTCATTACCATTCATCTCAATTACTGGTCAGCTCTGGCGATTGACACTTTTCACACTCGGCTTTATCCTCTTACATCAAAATGAGCACGGATTTTGAAGTATGCATCATTTTTTTGTTTATCTGCTTTGGATTTAGGGAGTCTCCTCTGGTTTACAGCAGCACCCTTTATAGTTAGCTCCATGTCTGATATTAAGTTCAAACTCAGGAATCCACAGACTGAACTTGTTTCATCTTATAGCTACTTAGTCAATTTGTCAAAGAACAAATGAATGCATACACACACACACACGTGCACACACACACACACACATACACCACACACCAGACTTGAAGTTGGTACACAGATTTCTATCAGATGAATGTAATCAACAAATATTTATTATGCTTTTGCTTTGAGACTTGCTGGGCTGTGAGATAAAATTGAGAATTTACTGCCTAGTGTGGGAGAGAGGCCAGAAGAAAATTTAAGTAATAATTAATTATAGTTTGTGATAAAAGTTATCATAAAATAAACAGGGTGCTAGAGAATAATAAAAAGAGAACTCGTAAATTCATGTAGTTGTATAAATGACTGTCAATGGGAATAATAATCATTCCCACTGATGTTTCCTTAGCAATTGGGCTAAAAGCCCTAATGTGAAGTCATGATATTTTTATAGGTTAGTGGTTTCAAAAGTTATTCATGTGTTGGACCACCTGGAAGATGTTGAGCTTAATGAAATAACACTACATGTAGTTAGCTACATCATGAATGTTTTAGCACACACTCGTGTCATTTGGTTAAGTTCATGGCACTTTTAGGTATGTCCAATTTAATTAAATATAAGTGCTACAAAACAATGTCTAAAAAAGTCACAATGATAAACATTGCCCTAAAATCAAAACCTCTGCTGTACATTAGTCTCAGCAATTTCAAATTCTTCCATCAATACTGATTTGCTAAACTTAAATCATAGACAGATGCATGAGATCTAAGGAAATTTGTGGAAGGAAAAACAGCAACTTTAGAGTTTATCCATTTGTCTTAATTTCACTGCTCTGTTCTATGTATCCACAGGTTGAGACTATTTTCCGCCCAACACAGATTTTTATTTTTAGTACAGTGACTTTCGCTTGAATCTCAGTTATGAAACATGGATTTTTGTACACCTGAAATCATACAAATCACCCAATTACATCAACAGCTAAATTCCACCAGTGAGGAATAAAATATTGCCTGCCACAGATGTAAACAAAGGATGTTAACAGCCATCAAACCATCACATTACCTCTGCCCAGATGGTGAGCCCTGAAGGAACTCAGGATGGAGACAAAGGGGCCGCCCAGTGTCAGGTTCATCTAGTAGTCAGCCACTGTTGCCACCCCCGCAATGCTGCCTGGGAAACTCAGGATGAGGAAACACAGGATACTGGCCCCAGATAGCTGAAGTGCATATCAAAGGTATGATTCAGTGAGCCTAAACTCTTGCATCTAAACTCAGATGACCATTATATCTACTACTGTGGGCAAGAATCCCTTGGAAGAAATGGAGTAGCCATCATAGCCAAAATAGTAATATTCAAAATTCTCCAAGCCAGGCTTCAACAGTACATGAACCATGAAATTCCAGATGTTCAAGCTGGATTTAGAAAAGGCAGAGGAACCAGAGATCAAATTGCCAACATCCATTGGATCATCGAAAAAGCAAGAGAATTCCAGAAAAAAACTCTACTTCTGCTTTATTGACTATATCAAAGCCTTTGACTGTGTGCATTAGCAAACTGTGGAATATTCTTCAAGACATGGGAATACCAGACCACCTTACCTGCCTCCTGAGAAATCTATATGCAGATCAAAAAGCAACAGTTAGAACTGGACATGGAACAACAGACTGGTTCCAAATCAGGAAAGGAGTACACTGAGGCTGTATACTGTCACCCTGATTATTTTGTATGGAGAGTACATGTATGGAGAAATGCTGGGCTGGATGGAGCAAAAGCTAGAATCAAGATTGCTGGGAGAAATATCAATAACCTCAGCTATGCAAATGGCATAAAGAGCCTCTTGATGAAAATGAAAGAAGAGAGTGAAAATGTTGGCTTAAAACTCAACATTCAGAAAAGAAGATCATGACATCTGGTCCCATCACTTCATGGCAAATGGATGGGAAACAGTGGAAACAGTGACAGACTTTATTTTGGGGGGTTCCAAAATCACTGCCGATGGTGACTGCAGCCATGAAATTAAAAGGTGCTTGCTCCTTGGAAGAAAAGCTTTGACCAACCTAGTAGCTTATTAAAAAGGAGAGACATCACTTTGCCAACAAAGGTCCATCTAGTCAAAGCTATGGTTTTTCCAGTAGTCATGTATGGATGTGAGAGTTGGACTCTAAAGAAAGCTGAGCACCGAAGAATTGATGCTTTTGAACTGTGGTGTTGGAGAAAACTCTTGAGAGTCTCTTGGACTGCAAGGAGATCCAACCAGCACATCCTAAAGGAAATCAGTCCTGAATATTCATTGGAAGGACTGATGCTGAAGATGAAACTCCAATACTTCGGCCACCTGATGTGAAGAACTGACTCATTTGAAAAGACCCTGATGCTGGGAAAGATTAAGGGCAGGAGAAGAAGAGGACAACAGAGGATGAGATGGTTGGATGGCATCACCAATACAATGGACAAGCATTTGAGTCAACTCTAGGAGTTGGCGATGGACAGGGAGGACTGGCATGCTTCAGTCCATGGGTTGCAAAGAGTTGGACATCACTGAGCAACTGAACTGAAACTCTTGCATCTACCCATATATACAAAAGCATTAAATTCCTTAACTTGAGAAATCTGGTTTTCTTTTATCAACAGTAATCTTTCGATGTTCTGACTACCCGGTCTTTTGTTGAAAAAACGGCTATATATCCCTGCTTACCCAACCCTTGCCTCTCTGGAAGTTTTCTCAGAGTGATCTGAGATGTTGTGTCCCAGGCTTGAAATATTCCAAAAGCCCTCCAAATAAAATATAACTCTCAACTTTTAGCTGGTACATTTTTTTCCAGTTAACAATGGTATGTAATCCATACTGCAGCACTGCTTTTCCTGTGTGTATACATTATAAATGTAGAGAGTTAAGAAGGGCGATCATTATAATGTGAACTCAGGCATGTTTTAAAAAAGATGGGGATTTTTGAGTTTTAATTTTAAAATATCAAAAACATTTGACATGTATTTAAGCATCTAGGAAGTTGATTATTGTAGAATTTCATGCAAAACATAGCCAGGGTGTTTGTACCTACCCTCCTTTGGCATACACTGAAATGCTTCTAATGACATGCCTCTTTCAATAAGTACCCTTTTAGAGCCTAGAAATGCTGCCTAAATTCTGCAGTATATTTTAACCATTTATGGACAGCCAAGCTCTACTAATCTGTTATCATTATAAATATATACGGGGAATTTACATTGGTTCTTTTCTTTGGGCATATGTTACATGCTAATAAAGCTTTACAAAGACCTTTCCAACTTTTCTTGAGTGTCATGTCTCAAGAATTTTAATGAAAAAAAAATCAATTATCGTGAGGCTACACAGAAAGCTTTCAGTTTGCAAATGGTGATCTCCCTCTTAACATCTTAACAGTAAAAGATATGAGCTGATAATGAAATTCTCATAGGTCAGAACTGCTTGGAAACAGAAGCACATCTTTCAACTCATTCTGCCATTTTTCCTCATATATCTTCCCTGGAATCAGATGGCTTCTGCAGCCTGTGGTTTCTTGGTGATTAGGTTCAGATAATAGAAAGTGCTGCACACAACATTTCTGAACAGCTCCCTTTTATGTTAGCGTTCAGTAAATCAACTTTTCATATGCTCACATCTAATTATCTTGGCTAAAGGTTTTTCACCATGCTCTGAGAACTACCTTCATTTATTAGAGAAATGTTTATGCATGTGTGCATGCTCAGTCGCTCCACTGTGTCCGATTCTTTGTGACCCCATGGACTGTAGCCCATCAGGCTCCTCTGTCCATGGGATTTCCCAGCACGAATACTGGAGTTGGTTGCCATTTCTTCCTCCAAGGGATATTCTCCACCTAGAGACTGAACCCAGATCTCCTGAGTCTTCTGCACTGGCAGGCAGGTTTTTAGCCACTGAGCCACCAGGGAAGAGCAGCAATGTTTATGATTTCTGTCAAATGAACAAGGAAGACCCTTGAACACTAAAGCACAATATTTGGATTATTATCATAGTGCTATATAAGCAGACTCATCAAATCTATTGGCAAACATTTAAATTGCTGAGCAATTATGAAGAATGATTAATTGTTTATATTTGTTCATGCTAGTTTAGCTCTTCAAATACAGATACTTCAGGATTATGAGTTTCCAAAGAGTAAAGCACTCTAATCCTGGAAAATAATAACAAGTTCACCAGAATCCTAGAGTCACAAATGTAAAATGTACTATATATAGTACCATAAATTTCAAGATTAGACATAATGTATTACTTGTCAAACAGGTAATCATAAAATTTGTGCCTATATAAATACCAAACAACTATATGTCATGAAGTATATAACACTGCTTTCTTGGTTATGCTTCTTATTTCCCATAATTTTATAAAAAGTAAAATTTTTTGCTACATTTTATGTAATTAAGTATTCCCAAACTGGAGCTTCCATGGTGCAACCCTGAGATTGGAAAGAGATGTAAGTGAACATTAATGAGATGGTATAAAACTGGAAATATTCTGACCCTTGGGGCAAAGCGGTCATGTGCTAGTACTAATTAAGCCTTGTTTACCTTGCTAGAGCAACAGAGAGGTTCACATGCAAAGGAGAAAACAGATGTTTACAAATCACCACTTTCCTTCACTTGAACTTCAGCACTTTATCCATTAACCTGGTCTCTTGCAATATTATTTTGAAAAGTAATTCTCTCAGAAAGAACTCTTCATATGAATGAGAGATTAACACCTGTCTCTCCAAATCATGAGCATTCTTGCATAGAAATGCTTCTTCTATAGGAAATAACTTCCTAGTAATTTTTCTCACAGTAATTATTGTTTCAGGCAGCAGCAGTGAGGAAGTTTTCCCTGTGGTAAGGTAAGATTGCTCCTAAATAATCCTCAGTGCCTGAAATGGTTGGTTGGTCCCTTTTGGGCAAGGGAAGGATAGGGAAAAATATATGCAGAGGAGGGTTGGACCTGAACAGCAGTTTTAATGTCACAGACATACACAGAAAGACAGGTTACATTCTTCTTCCTTGAAGTGGTTGCTTTGCTCAACCAAAGAAAAACTGAATTAGTTCTACAATCTCTACCAGCTGGCTGAAGAAAATTAATACATGCCTCTTCAACATAGCTCCAAGCCTCATATATGAATGTGTGAATTTCTCATGAAGTTTCTTTGCTTTGCATTATATAGTTCTTCCTGAATAAATATGAAATATCTTTTCTCAGCCAACAGGTAGGCTTGATATTCTGTGTTTTGAGCAGATTTCATTATACTTAATTGTCTTTTTTCCAAAGGATGTATCACTTTCTCTGTTATGTATTATCTTTACTATCTTTATTATATTTGTTTAAACAGGAAAGAAGACTTCCTTTTCCAATTAGGGGATTTCCTTTATTTCTCAATGAAGATAGGTGGGAGAACGAATCAAACTATAGAGACCCCACATCAAAGCCACCAGCAACAGAGGCGCCGGGTCACAGAGACCCATGGAGAAGCCCTGTCTAAACCATGACATGTGGCGAGCTCAAGAGAGAAATGAACCTAGAAGCTTGCCAGGGGAATATTTCATACAAAGACAGAACAATTTAAGGCAATAAAGTTAGAGAACTACTCCTGAATGCTGTAAAAGAGCTTTTAAAATGCAAAAAGGCTTTAATTTTGATAAAGTCCAATTTATCCTTTTTTGGCAGGTCATGATTTTGAAATCATACAAAGCAATTAAAGAAATCAAAGTATACAGCGAAGTAGATGGGAGGAAAAAAAGAAACATACCACATTAGAGACTACATAGTAAACACAGCATAGTTTTCAGAGGATTTTATTTAATATCATCAAAAAATTTGAACTAAGTAACCTATGCTTAATATGTTAATATTTTAACATGAACTAACTGAAACATATTTAGTATTTAAATTATATGTATGGTGATTGCAGTCATGAAATTAAAGGACGCTTACTCCTTGGAAGGAAGGTTATGGCCAACCTGGATAGCATATTTAAAAGCAGAGACATTACTTTGCCAACAAAGGCCCGTCTAGTCAAGGCTATGGTTTTTCCAGTGGTCATGTATGGATGTGAGAGTTGGACGGTAAAGAAAGCTGAGTGCCTAAGAATGGATGCTTTTGAACTGTGGTGTTGGAGAAGACTCTTGAGAGTCCCTTGGACTGCAAGAAGATCCAACCAGTCCATCCTAAAGGAAATCAGTCCTGGGTGTTCATTGGAAGGACTGATGTTGAAGCTGAAACTCCAATACTTTGGCCACCTCACACGAAGAGTTGACTCGTTGGAAAAGACCCTAATGCTGGGAAGGATTGGGGGCAGGAGGAGAAGGGGATGACAGAGGATGAGATGGTTGGATGCCATCACTGACTCGATGGCCATGGGTTTGGGTAAACTCCGGCAGTTGGTGATGGACAGGGAGGCCTGGCGTGCTGCGATTCATGGGGTCGCAAAGAGTCGGACACGACTGAGTGACTGAATTGAACTGAACTGATACAATCTTGACAGAGCACATCGAGAGCACATCTTCATTTAATGCCTATAAACTTGACCACCAAAAAAACCTCAAATTCTAGAAGGCAAAAATCATAAAAATCTCATTCTTTGACAAAAATATAATAAATACAGAAATAAGTAAGAAAATAGTAGCAGAAAAGTAAATCAAGAAAGAAAAAATTAGTCTTTGGGTTTCAAAAGAACGCTTCTTTATGCAACTCTTAAAGAAGAATATAAAGTTGAAAACACTAAGTCTAAAAAACTATAATAAAAATATATCAAACTTAGGACATATGACATGCTGTATTCAGAAGAAAACATTTTAGCATGAAACATGTAAATACGAACGGAAATATAAAAATAAGTGAATTAAATATTTAACTCAAGAAATATAAAGGATTTATAAGTCTTTTTAAAAAAGATGGCAAGAAATAGAGATGAATGCAGAAACTAAATGAAATAAAAAAGCAATAAAATAAAATGATTAAAACATCAATGACATTATTATCCTACACAAATAAAATAATCAATCTCCCGTTGCACTAATCAGGAATAAAAAAGGACAATTAAAAAACGTGGAGATGATCACATATAAAGATGAATTATAGGAGCAATTTTTAAAAACTCTAACAAAGCACACTTGGAAACCTGAATGAAGTTAATCTTTTGTAAATATAAGCTAACAATATGGATCCTGATATAGAAAAGACAGAAATAAATCTGCAAACACTAGGAGCTCATTTCAGAGAGCCCAACACAAGGTACTAATATCTTTTTAAGCATTTTCACATAACCTAAATCTTTCATTTCTTAAACTGTTGCAGAAAATGACAAAAGAAGATAAAACTCCAAATTCTTTTTAAAACACCTAATATGTTTCAAATATAACAAAGATCATTATCTTAGAATATGTTAGTTAGTTCTAATTTATTAATGATATGACTCAAATCCTCTGCTAGATTTAGTATGTTTTACCTGCCATGGGCTCTCAAAACTGAGTTATTATCATTTCAAGTGGCTTACAACAACACACATTTATTATCACAGTGCTAAAGCTCAGAAATCTGATATGGGTCTCATGAGACCAAAATCAAGATGCTGGCAGGGCTTTGTTCCTTTCTGGAGGTTTTAGAAAGCAGTTTGTTCCCTTTTTCCCTTGGGGTTGGCAGAATCAGTTCTTCGTCCTAGGGCTCCCTGTTTCCTCGCTGGCTGTAAACTGAGGGCTATTCCCAGCTTCTAGAAGCTGCCTGCACCCCTTTGCTTGTGGATCTGTTCCTCTATATGCAAATCTGGTAACTAGGTCAAGTTTCTCTCATAATTCAAATCTCTCCCCTCTTTTAGTCCATCGCTCCTCTCTGAAATCAATTAAGGAAATGTCTCTACTTTTAAGGATGCCTGCCATTAGATAAAACCCACACAAACAATCCAGAATAATCTCTCCATCTCAAGCCAAATAACCTTAAATACATATGCAAACTCTCTTCTGCCCTGAAAAATAACATACTCATAAGTTTTGAAATTTGGGCATCTCTACGGGAATTAACTTTTCCTTTGAACCACCCCATAACAACCAAAAAAAAAAAAAAAGTTATAGATTAATTTCATCTTTACATATTGATAAAATATGGATAACCTATATAAACACAGTAGCTAGTAAATTTAACGGCATGTTAAAAGAATTACCCCTTTGGCTAAGTGTGATTCATCCTGAAAATTCGAGACTGATTTAAAAATGCAACTTATAATAATATATCACATCATTCAGTTTATGACAGATCAACACATGTTTTTGTTTAACACTTAAAAGTTTCTTATCCACTTCAGTAAACTATTAGGAAAAGGATAAGAAAGTGCGCTGGAAGAGGTAGCTTGATCTGGACCTTTTCGTTTCAATGGCTCATGATACCAAATAAGTCAGAGCACTAACAACTAACCACTCATTACAGCGAGAGGGTAGGTAGTACTGCACCATTTTATGCAAGAAATCAGGCTTCATTCATGAGATACCTTGTCTAAGAACCCTTGGCCTGAGGGTTTCCTCCCATTATCTTTTCTTCCCACTCCCTTCATGGTCCTAGTGGCCACCACATCTGCACATTGGCACTCTACTTCCAAAAGTCTTTCAGACACTGGATGTGGATGGAAGTATAAATGAATAGTTTAATTTCTTAGAGTCAAAAAGGACCTTTTACAGTCTCTTCAACTCTGTGTTTTTGCAAAGTAGAAAATGACATAAGATACAGGATTCTGCATTTATTTTGAAACATCATCTGGATTGAAATCCAGTCATCCAGTTCCTTCTGCTATTATGCTGCTTTGATCATCCTGGGTGAGGCAGAGGCAAGCGCCACAGAAAACTTGCTTAGCTCTGAAATTAACTAAGTTCTAAACAAAGTGAGATCCTGACATTCTTGTGGTTGCTTTGGTTTTGGGGGATTTAGGATGTCTGAATGTGCCTTTTTCCTTTCTTTCAGTGACTGACTGGCTACCCCAATCCTGCTTGACTCATCTCTACTTCCTGTTCTGCTCCTTGTCTCTTGGTCATTGTACTGTGTGTAAGATCACCATTAAAACTCAGGAAAGAAGGTAAAACTAAATTTGTGACTCTGGCAATTGATTAAAAATCATTGAGACATTTGATCTCTACTGAGAAGCCATCTTCTTCCCAGGTCTTCACATCACCTTCCCTCTACACATAAGAATATAATCCAAGATTCACTCCTCAAATTTGAGTTTCACATCTTGACTTCCCAGCACACAATGACATATTCTCTTTCTAAACCCCATGTACTGAATATCTATTATGGGCCACATATTGAGTCAAAGGCTTTAAAATATCTTCATTTATTTAATCTCAGAACAACTTGCTGAGGAAGAATTATAAGTTTTAAGATGAAGAAATAAGAAAATAAGAAAGGATCATAATATTAAGAGGACTACAACCATAGCCACTGTTTACTGAGACTGGCCCATTGACCAAAATGTGCAATAGGCTTTCTGTGTATTAGCTTGTGAAATTCTTCAATAATTCTATAATAACTACTACAATTGTTCGCACTTCATAGATAAGAAAACTGAGGCATAGGGGGTTCAAGAAACATCCCCTGGAAAAGACACTTAAGTAGCAGCATCGCATCTTGAAGCCAGGCAGCTGAATACAGAACCTAGGTCTTAATTACTATTATATTTGCCCAGGTTTACACGGTAGATAAAAATAATCTTACAGAAACATGAAGCCAGGCTTCAACAGTACATGAACCGAGAACTTCCAGATTTTCAAGCTGGACTTAGAAAAGGCAGAGGAACCAGAGATCAAATTGCCAACACCCGATGGATCATAGAAAAAGGAAGGGGATTCCAGAAAGAACATCAATATCTGCTTCAATGACTACACTAAACACTTTGTGTGGATCACAACCAACTGTGGAAAACTGATCAAGAGATGGGAATAGCAGACCACCTTACCTGCCTCCTGAGAGACCTGTATGCAGGTCAATAAGCAACAGTTAGAACCAGACAAGAAACAATGAACTGGTTCAAAATTGGGATAGGCGTTCGTCAAGGCTGTATATTATCACCCTGCTTATTTAACTTATATGCAGAGTACATCATGAAAAATGCCGGGCTGGATGAAGCACAAGGCAGAATGAAGATTTGCAGGAGAAATATCAGTAACCTCAGATATGCAGATGATATCAACCAAATGGCAGAAAGTGAACAGGAACTAAAGAGCGTGTTGATGAAAGTGAAGAGGAGAGTGAAAAAGCTGGCTTAAAACTCAACATTCAAAAAACGAAGATCATGGCATCCGGTCCCATCACTTCATGGCGAATATATGGGGAAACAATGGAAACAGTGACAGACTATTTTCTTGGGCTCCAAAATCACTGTGGATGGTGACTGCAGCCATGAAATTAAAAGACACTTGCTGCTTGGAAGAAAAGCTATGACAAACACAGACAGCGTATTAAAAAGGAGAGACATCACTTTGCCAACAAAGGTCCATCTAGTCAAAGCTACGGTTTTTCCATTAGTCATGTATGGATGTGAGAGTTGGACCATAAAGAAGGCTGAGAGTCAGAGAACTGATGCTTTTGAAATGTGGTGCTAGAGAAGACTCTTGAGAGTCCCTTGGACTGCAACGAGATCAAACAAGTCAATCCTAAAGGATATTGGTCCTGAATATTCATTGGAAGGACTGATGCTGAAACTGAAGCACCAATACTTTTGCCACCTGATGCAAAAGCCTGACACATTGGAAAAGACTCTGATGCTTGGAAAGACTGAAGGCAGGAGGAGAAGGGGACAACAAAGGATGAGATGGTTGGATAGCATCACCAAATCGATGGACATGAGTTTGAGCAAGCTCCGGGAGTTGGTGATCAACAGGGAAGCCTGGCATGCTGCAGTCCATGGGGTCACAAAGAGCTGGACACAACTCAGAGACTGAACATAACAATACCTAGAGAAACAACCCACATGTCCATATCCAACTGAGAATGGATCAACAAAATATTGAATATTTATACAGGGATATTATTCACAATAAAGAGAAATGAAATACTGATACAGCCTACAACGTCTAAGTAATAGAAGCCAGTCACAAAAGAATACACATTAACTGAACCCAGTTATATGAACAAGCAAATCTACAAATATAAAAAATGAAATAGGGGTTACCTTAGGCTAAGAAGAGAGGGAATATAGTTGAAGGAAAATGCAGAGTGACTGCTAATGAGTATGGGATGCTTTTGAGGGGGAGGGCAATGAAAAGTATTCACAATTGATTGTGGTTATCATTGCACAATTCTGTGTATATACTGAAAAATCACTGAATTTTACAATTCAAATAGGAAAATTGTATAACATGTTAATTACATCTCAATAAATTTATTTTTTAAAATAGGGCTAGAATATCAACCCGAGATGTTTGGATTTAATTCTGTGCTTTTTTGGGCTATACCTTGCAAGCCATCACTTATTAAGCCTCCCCTTGTATCACTAGTTAACTCTCCTTATTGGTCCTTCTCCTCTTCCTAATCAACTAAACCACTGCTGGGCAAGAATGGCATAGTAATTATCTTTGTTGCATCAGATCCTCAAACGCCAATTCTGGTATTGTTATTCCCAAAGTCAGCTCAATACATTTTTTGTTTGTTGAACGACTAAAATAAAATACTTCCAATTGAGGTGATTCTAGGCTTATAGAAAAGGACTGTTTCTGAAAAGCTGAATAAGGTTTTAATGCGAATGTCTAAATATTCTTGTGTGCTCACTATTTGGAAAAAATCATTATCACCATGTCACTATCTCTGTCTTAGAGTGAACAGCCATCTGTCTATTTTGTATTCTTGGAAATTTGATTTTTGGAAGTCATACTCATGGCCCCTTAAAGCAGGTACATTTTAAATCTTCTTTTTTCCAAGTTGATTTGGTTCACTGGTGTAACACTGGAGACTCTACCTGGAAAAATTCAAATGTATTACAAGTGTTTTTGACATTTAGTGTCATAATATTCTAAGTGGGTTTAACTTTTACATCTCCATTAGCTGGTGGTAATAACACAATAAAAAGTAACAAATGATTGGAACATTCGAAAGGAGGATAAACAGCTATAAAGATATGTGAGAGTAATTCTGCAACAATTTCCATGGATTTGTGCTATCAGAGAATCACACATAGTAGAATGCAATAAAATAGTACTTTTAAATGTTCCATTTGTTCTTACCCACCTTGCGCAGTCACTACTAAGTCTTTTAATCATATAGTAAGGGCATTCCTTGCCCTTGTCTCTCCTCTCTATCCCTCCCACTACATATGATTTCTCCCAAGAGGACCATAGGAATCATTTGTTGTTGTTATTGTTTAATTGCTGTTTAGCTGCTAAGTCGTACCCAACTTTCTGCAACCCCAAGAACTGTAGCCTGCAAGACTCCTCTGTCCATGGGATTCTCCAGGCAAGAATACTGGAGTGGGTTGCCATTTACTGTGATGCAAAACATTCTTAGGTATCCTTGGAGACAACAGATAAAAGAAAGATGGCTGAAAAAGAGGGGATAGAGGGAAGAAGAGACCATTCTGTTTGGAGAAGAAAAGAACTTCCATTGAGACCACTAGGATGCCACCCTTTCTGTTACTGTTCGGATAACACAGTCCATCCACTCACTGGTATGAATACTGAGTTTGACAAAATGGGTCAAATTCCTGTCCCCAGAGATTCTTCTCCATGCATTCTTCCCCTCACCTTCCAGGGCAGGTGCACCTACAGAACCTGGTAACAAATGTCAAAACACTTTGTTTGCAGGCAGCATCTTCTACGGCACAAACCATCTCAAACAGCCTCATATTTTATGGAAAACTTAACTTGTGTAAGTTTGAGTATTTGCATTCAATTTTAAGGGTAGAGAAAGAGTGAGTTAGTGGATGGAATATTTCAGAGGTGGATCATGGGACCTTATGATCTTTCTAAAATTCCCAATTCCCTTGCTTTTTTGGCACAAATATTACACTACATTAAATTATATATTTTGGTATAAAATGGCTTCCAAAAGCAATTCAGCCTCATCCATACTCAATCAAGGAAATAAAGACAGTTCCAATGCTGCTTGGAAAATCTAGCTGGATTGAATTGCCAAGAGACAATACATATTATTTTCTAAAGGTTGGTTCAAGAATAATACGTATTAGTTATGGCTGCATTCCACACTGGCTATAGAATGAATAATCATCCTATCATCATAGTCTACTTCATTTTATTAAGTTGGCTAAAATGTGTTCTCTGCATTTGCTTTTTTAGTGGGTTTATAGAACTTATATTAATTCAGTTCAGTTCAGTTGCTCATTCATGTACGTCTCTTTGCGATCCCATGAACCGCAGCACGCCAGGCCTCTCTGTCCATCATCAACACCCAGAGCTTACCCAAACTCATGCCCATTGAGTCATTGATGCCATCCAACCATCTCATCCTCTGTCGTCCCCTTCTCCTCACACCTTCAATCTTTCCCACCATCAGGATCTTTTCAAATGAGTCAGTTCTTTGCATCAGGTGGTCAAAGTATTGGATTTTCAACTTCAACATCAGTCCTTCCAATGAACACCCAGGACTGATTTCCTTTAGGATGGACTGGTTGGATCTCCATGCTGTCCAAGGGACTCTCAAGAGTCTTCTCCAACACCACAGTTCAAAAGGATCAACTCTTCGGTGCTCAGCTTTCTTTATGTCCAGCTCTCACATCCATACATGACTACTGGAAAAACTATAAAAAATATAATTAGTTATATTAAGTATATAACTAAAATATCCTTTTAAAACATCAGCAAATAGTCTATCTGATAAAGAACTTGTTTGTACATATAATAAAGAATACTTATACCTCATTAATGATTTAAAAAAACAGCTTAAAAGTAAAACTTCATCTCTATGACATTCTATCCCCAAATTCATAACCCTAGTCTAATTATGGGAAAAATCATGAGACAAACCCAGATTGGGAGAGAGTCTGCAGGATAACCGGCCAACACTCTAAGACTTCCAAGGTCATGAGAACCAATTAACGTCTTTGAAACTGTCAAAGACCAGAAGAGAAACATGACAACTAATGCAGTGTAGTATCCTAGGCTGAATACTGAAGAGAAAGGGGAAATGAATGGGGAAATTGATGAAATGCACATAAAATCCACACTTCAGGTAATAGTAATTTATCAATGTCAGTTTCTTAGTTGTAACAAATATACCATGTTAACATAAAGTATTAAGAGGTATACAAGAACTCTCTGTTCCACCTTTGTATCTTCTTTGTCAATATAAATTATTCCAAAATGAAAAGCTTATTTTTAAACAATGGGTAGAATATTTGAATAAACACTTCACCAGAGAAAATATACTAGTGATTTAAGGCAAGGAAAGACATCCAACATCATTTAGCCATTACAGAAATGCAAATGAAACCCACAGTAGATATCACTACAAACATAAATCGAAGAGCTAAAAAAAATAGTGGGACTTCCCTGGTAGTCCAGTGGCTAAGACAGTTTCAATGCAGGGGTACTGGGTTTGATCCCTGGTCAGAGAACTAGATCCTGCATGCTACAACTAAGAGTTTGCATGCTGCAACTAAAGATTCCACACATTGCAATGAAGCTTGACGAAAAACCAAGACATGGTGCAGCCAAACATAAATTAAAAAATAAATATTAAAAAATAAAAATAAAAAATAGTGACAACACCTAATGCTCTTAAGGATGGAGAGAAATTGGATCACTCCTACATTGCTGGTACAAATGTAACACAGTAAAACCCCTGCAGAAAACTGTTGAGTGGTTTCTAATAATATTAAGTACAAATTTACAATGTGACTTAGCAACTCCACTCCTAATTATCCATCCAAGAGAAATAAAAATATATGTTCATGGCAGCATTATTCATAGCAGCCAAAAAAAAATAACAGAAACAACCCAAATGTCCATCAACTGGTGAACTGATACACAAAATATGGGTTGTCTATACAATGGGATATTATTCAGCCACACAACTGAAAGAGGTGCTGATTCATACTACAACATGGAGATATGTATACACACACACACACACACATATACACACACACAAACACACACACATACATACACATACCTTAAAAACATTATGCTGAGTAAAAGACAGACCTAAGGATGGACCACATAGTGTGTGATTCCATTTACATGAACTGCCCCTAAAAGAGAAATATGCATTGACAGAAAGTAAGTCATTGGTTCCCAGGAGTTAGGGGTGGGAACTGGGAGTAACTGCAAATATACACAAGGCTTATTTTGGGGCTGAGAGAAATGCTCTAAAAATGACTGCAGAGATGATGATAGAAAATTAGTAAATTTATTTTAAAATATTCAATTGTCTTAAGTGGATTTTGCTTCATATAACTTAATATATCAATAAAACTGAAAAACATGCTTTCTGTATAAAATTGAAATTATGAAGGCAAGTATAAAGTACTTATTACTAATTATTCCATCACTTAAAAATATATTTTCGTACATATCTTTTCAGTTTTGCTGTTTCCTATTGATTTTAATTTTAAAATCAGGGCAAGTCAAATTTATTTTTTCAGTTGATGTGTATTAACTTAAAAAGTTAACTAATTAGGGTTGATATCTTAGGAATTTAATTGACAGAACATGATCACCCCTTTCTCTCATCTGGTTTAGTCCTCGGTGATGTAATTGCCAGGTAGCACTGACCGCTGGTCCAACCAGCCTGGAAAATCTCACTTCATCTTTGCTCCCAAAGTACACACAAGCCACAGCTGCACTTCTAATCCAATTAGAAACACAAAAGCTCTGTGTCCAAAAGAACAACTCAGGAAATCAGGAAGGTTGCACACTTGACTTTGGCTTTTCAGACCAGAATGCAGAGGGCACTTTTCTTGTCATAGGAACATGTGAGGATGTCAGACCCTGTCTGTGACCTTTGGTGGCCATGCTGTGCAGGGAGCTGCCTGCAGTTCTAAGAAGGCTCAAAATGAAACATGTAAGGTTATTAGGGAGGGTTTTTTTTTTTTTATTCCTTTGTTTCATTTTCCTTTTTTATTATGGTCATTTTTGGTTTTCCAAGTAGAAAGGGACAGTTCAGACATTTCTGAAATGAATAACAACATCTCTCAGCCCAGACTCATCCAGAAAATTTTTTAGCTGATCCTAAATGAGATTTTTAGCACATGCCAGAGATGCAATTCATCTTAACCTGTGTCTAGACGATACAGGCAAAGACAAGTATGCAGAACAAAAGGCGCTATAGGCCAGATACACACAAACACCAGTATGGCTTATATTGTTTCTTTCAAACCACCTGCTGTCCTACACAGACTTTCTTCTCAGAAAGGCAAAGGGTACGGACAAATCTTGTCTGTCATAATGGATAAAGTGACTGAAAGTGGAGTATCTCAACAAGTCTATATATTTTTGTTCTTTGCCAACTAAGAAGCGCTCATAAGATTTCTCATGCTGTTTGAGTCTTGATTTCCCTTTTTCTCTGCTTGCTGTGAAACAATGGGGAGGCATCTTTCCTAGCACTTAACTTAATTCTAAACACCCTAATTAGAAGATATAAAGCACCATTAGAAACATGCCCACAAGCACTAGAGGGCAATGCTGGACAAATATTACTGAGATTCAAGGAAACACTAGTGAGTAGGGACTAGCACCTCAATCGTTTGCAAATGAACTGTGCTTCAGACGCAACTTTGAATATTCTACCTCCCTGAGCAGGATGCAGCCTTCAGCTCTTTCCTTCCAACCTGATTACAGGAATGGACAAAGAGGGTGAGGCTTTCTTGGTAGCAATCAACTCTGCTTCCTGGCTTCATCAGGGCTTTTTGCCCAGATTGAGGCTGGGCCAGTTAAAGAGCAGGTTGGCAGAGTGAGGAGATAATGGCCAACGTGAAAGCCAAGAAAGTGTCTGGAACCAGAAATCAGAATCAAAGCCTGACATCTACAGTAGAAATAAAAAAGGCTGTGTACTCAGCTGGCTCTCCTGATCTCCAAAAGGATGCAACAGGGCTCAAGGAGTTACGTGACGGTTAGAATTATTCATACATATTCATAAAAACTAATTTGATTAAAATCTAGGTAACAACTCACAAAACTATAAGATGATATTTTGTGACAGGTGTGGTGGTGGTGGTTGTAGTAACAATACAGGATTCAACTCTGTTTTATTTTTCATTTCTCTCTCTAATGCAGTCTCCTTGGGCTGTGGAATCATGGTGCTGCTCAATCAGTTCAGTCGCTGTCGTGTCTGACTCTTTGTGACACCATGGACTGAACCATGCCAGGCTTCCCTGTACATCACCAACTTCTAGAGTTTACTCAAACTCATGTCCATCATATTGGTGATGCTAACCAACCATCTCATCCTCTGTCATCCCCTTCTCCTGCCATCAATCTTTCCCAGCATCAGAGTCTTTTCAAATGAGTCAGTTCTTTGCATCTGGTGGCCAAAGTATTGGAGTTTCAGCTTCAGCATCAGTCCTTCCAGTGAATATTCAGGACTGATTTCCTTTAGGATGGACTGGTTGGATCTCCTTGCAGTCCAAAGGACTCTCAAGAGTCTTCTCCAAGACCATAGTTCAAAAGCATCAGTTCTTCGGTGCTCAGCTTTCTTTATAGTCTAACTCTTACATCCATACATGACTACTGGAAAAACCATAGCTTTGACTAGACAGACCTTTGTCAGCAAAGTAATGTCTCTGCTTTTCAATATGCTGTCTAGTTTGGTCACAGCTTTTCTTCCAGGAGCAAGTGTCTTTTAATTTCATGGCTGCAGTCACAATCTGCAGTGATTTTGGAGCCCCCCAAAATAAAGTATCTCTCAGTTTCCATTGTTTCTCCATCTATTTGACATGAAGTGATGGGACCAGATGCCATGATCTTAGTTTTCTGAATGTTGAGCTTTAAGCCAACTTTTTCACTCTCCTCTTTCACTTTCATCAAGAGGCTTTTTCGTTCTTCTTCACTTTCTGCCATAAGGGTGGTGTCATCTGCATATCTCATGTTATTGATATTTCTCCCAGCAATCTTGATTCCAGCATGTGTTTCATCCAGCCCAGCATTTTGTATGATGTATTCTGCAAATAAGTTAAATAAGCAGGGTGATAATATACAGCCTTGCTGTATTCTTTTCTCTATTTGGAACCAGTCTGTTGCTCCATGTCCAGTTCTAACTGTTGCTTCTTGACCTGCATATAGATTTCCCATGAGGTTGGTCGGATGGTTTGATATTTCCATCTCTTGAAGGATTTTCCAGTTTTCTGTGATCCATACAGTCGAAGGCTTTGGCATAGTCAATAAAGCAGTAGTAGAGGTTTTTCTGTAACTCTCTTGCTTTTTCAATGATCCAATGGCTGTTAGCAATTTGATCTCTGGTTCCTTTGCCTTTTTAAATCCAACTTGAACATCTGGAAGTTCATGGTTCACATACTGTTGAAGCCTCACTTGGGGAATTTTGAACATTACTTTGCTAATGTGTGAGGTGAGTGCAATTATGCAGTTTGAACATTTTTTGGTATTGCCTTTCTTTGGGATTGGAATGAAGACTGACCTTTTCCAGTCCTGTGGCCACTACTGAGTTTTCCAAATTTGCTGGCATATTGAGTGCAGCACTTTCACAGCATCATCTTTTAGGATTTGAAATAGCTCAGCTGGAATTCCATCACCTCCACTAGCTTTGTTTGTAGTGATGCTCCCTAAGGCCCATTTGATTTCATGTCCAGGATGTCTGGCTCTAGGTCAGTGATCACACCATCGTGGTTATCTGGGTCTTGAAGATCTTTTCTGCATAGTTCTTCTGTGTATTCTTGCTATCTCTTCTTAATATCTTCTTCTGTTAGGTCCATACCATTTCTGTCCCTTATTGAGCCCACCTTTGCATGAAATGTTCCCTTGGTATCTCAATTTTCTTGAAGAGATCTCTAGTCTTTCCCATTCTATTGTTTTCCTCTATATCTTTGCATTGATCACTGAGGAAGACTTTCTTATGTCTCCTTGCTGTTCTTTGGAACTCTGCATGGGTATATCTTTCCTTTTCTCCTTTGCCTTTCGCTTCTCTTCTTTTCTCAACTATTTGTAAGTCCTCCTCAGACATCCATTTTGCCTTTTTGCATTTGTTTTCCTTAGGGATGGTCTTGATCCCTGCCTCCTGTACAATGTCACAAACCTCCATCCATAGTTCTTCAGGCACTTTGTCTAACAGATCTTGTTCCTTGAATCATGGAATCATGGTGCTGCTGAATACTTGAATAAAATCCCCTAGTACATATTCAGCAGCATCGAGGAACTTGCTAGAAATTAATATTAATACTCAGACATGACCGCAGTCCTCCCAAGGCAGGATATCTGGCAGTGAGGCACAGAAATCTGCATTTTACATCATACATATGAAAGTTTTACAACCACTAGACTAGAGTGAGGGCCGAACAGGTTGTATTTAGGAAGTAACTTTTACATGGTATTATATGTATTACAATCATGCAGTATGTTATCAACTATCTCTTTTACACTTTTTTTTTTATCATATACACATGATAAAATCTTTACATGCTAAAACTTATTTTCCAGAATACATAAATTATTTTTATGCACCTGAGGATGTATTTTATTCATAGCATTGATTTAAATATTGATGGCTAGATTCTAAAACTAGCACAAGAATTCTTATTAAATTTCTAATAATAGTACTGATAGTAAAGCATACAAATGTATAAAGCTTAAGTTTACAAAAAAGGCTTCAAATAGAAGATACAATAGATTCAGGAAACTTTCTTAAGGGCATACAATTAGCACCGAGTAGGGAGTCACATTTGAATCCAGAACTTGGAACACAAAATCTGAGGGGTGAGGCTACTGCCTCCACTGCAAAATCAAAGGGGGCAAAACAACTAGTCAGTAGTGGTTTAAAATGCAGCATTTTAAAACTTCACAATAAACTCATAGAGCACAGACTTGTGGTTGCCAAGCATGGGGGGATGGAGTGAGAGAATTTGGGACTGGCAGATGCAAGCTAGTCCTATTATATATAGGATGGATAAACAACAAGGTCCAGCTATATAACACAGGGAGCTATATTTAATATCTGGTGAGAAACCATAAAGGAAAAGAATATTAAAAAGAATATATATATGTAATGTGTGTGTGTGTATATATATACTGAATCACTTTGCTGTACATCTGAAACTAACACAACATTGTAAAACAATACTTCAATAAAAATTACAATAAATGTAAGAAATCCATGAGGAAGAAAATAGCAAATTTTAAATAAAGATGGGCTCCATTTTAGTTTTTCATTTGTTTCAGGCTCCAGTATACCACTATTACTGATCCTGTGTTTATTTACAATTTTGACACATTACTTGGGGTGTTTTTTGTATTGATTTTGATTTTGGAAAATATAGCAGGAAAATAATATTTACTTTGATTGTCAGCTACCTTGATTATTATCTAGTTAAAGACTCAACCTTAAACAATGCACCCTAGTGTTGTGCTGAAAGCTTTACATCAAGTACCTGAAGGCATCATCACAACCCACTAAGCACACAATTTGTTAGGTATGCATATTCTGGGGCTATTTGATGCAAGAAACAACTTTGTATTTGAAAATAAACACAAGCACATAAAAATACACACATATATACAAATATCCCAAATATTTGAGAGATAGAATATATCCATTAAATTCCACATGCCGGTTTCTCTTTGTAAAAGCAACAGAACACAAGACACAATTCCATGTGTTTGACTCACTAGTTTTCCTTTTTTGTATTGCTTTCCTAATTTTGTATGTGAAACATGCTTGCATTGTATTAGTCCTATAAACTGTAGGAATCACTGGACCACCACTGAAAGAAATGTTTCTCAAAATCTATACTTCAGAATGTGAGTGGAGGATTTATTCTGGCTGCTTCTTGAGATGGAGAGATCATAACAGTGAAGGAACTGGTTGGGGATGGAACTAGGTAAAAGGAAAAAGAGAAAGAAGATGAGGCAGAAGCACCAAAAAGAAACACAGTTCCCCGCACCCAAGGTAGTTCTTGACTTCCTTTGTCTCAGAATCACCTGAAGCTTGTGATCTTCTCCCGAGTTTTAGATTCAGCTTGTCTGAGTTGGATCCCCAGCACCACAGAGGATGCTAGGTGCAACTAGGCTTCAGAACCACTATACTAGGGGACACAGGAGGCCAGCCTGGACTGGGTCAGCATAAATGGAATTCTCCAAAGTCCTGCTCAAACAATGGTAGATACTCAGCGCTGGGCATCCCCTACAGTTTTACTGGGCTGTGAATGGGTTT
This sequence comes from Okapia johnstoni, assembly GCA_024291935.2. Classification (NCBI taxonomy): domain Eukaryota; kingdom Metazoa; phylum Chordata; class Mammalia; order Artiodactyla; family Giraffidae; genus Okapia; species Okapia johnstoni. The sequence goes on along the minus strand of CM044311.1, from coordinate 95,962,093 downwards.
GTAAACAGTGATATCTGAGCTATTCTGGGGAATAGAGGGAAATTTTAAAGGAGATGTGTAATTGCAGAAGGGGAGGGAAAGATGAGAAAACTGAGGATGAGATTTTCAATACCTTTACGGTGTACAGGGTAGCGCATCCGTCCTTCTATCCATGTGCCCATGTGATCTTCAGTAAAACATTTATTTCTCATGACGGCCTCTGGCAAAGTCTGTCTGTGGGAGCTGATGTCAAATTGTTGAGGGCTTTTTAAGAACGGAGAGTTAGAAGAATAGGAACTGCCCACAGGAGTTATGCTTCAGGTACAAAGTTTAATAAGGAAGGGGATCCTGGTAAATACAGGTCAGCAGATCCCAGCTTCTGAACACAGAGGGTGCCCTATGTGGCTGCCATCCTTTGAATGTACTGGAATTTCACATGAATGGTGACTGGAAAGCATCTCATTTTTCTGAAATCATAGTCTGAGTGGAATCTGTACTCTGGGTTTTTCGGTATTGGGCTGTTACTACTTATTACATCCCTTTTTACAACATCTTGTTGAAGAGATTTTTCACCAGTGAAAGTGGTGGAGTGTCAGTGTGTTATATCTTTCAAGTTGAGCTAAGTGGTATGAGTCATCACAGCCCACAACAGGTACATATAGTCCCTATGAGGGTTACACACACCTACTCCTGATCATTTTCTCTCATAAGCGGAGTTAAAAGCAAAGTGTTATGAAAGAATTTCATGAAATGCCAGCGCCATGAAAGTGTTAAGGGTAAGAGCAGCAATTTCTATTTGAAGATGATGTAGCCCAGACATTTGGAGGTAGAGCTGACTCCTCATGGCTGTACCAGCTTCACTTCTGACCTTGGATAAGAGATCTAGACTTCTGTGCTCAATTAACACCATCTTCCCAATTTTTCATATTAAATAAAAAGAGAGATAGGGTGGCATTAAAAAAAAAATGGCCACAGCAATATCTCTGCTTGGCATGCTGCTTTCCAGAACCTTCTTACTTTATTTTTCTCTCCTTGACCTGGACATCCTTGTGACTATGTGGACAAGGCTGGCAGAGCTGATGCTCTGAGACTTCCTAGACTGGTCACATCCCGTCCTTGGCTGATACATGAGATGGTCCATTGTCCTCAAGACACAGTGATAAAGAGACCATATCATGCAAAGAGACCCCAGAAAGACAGAGAGGTGCCTTAGGAGCCCTGGTTATTCCAGAGTCTTCCCAGCTCAGGCATGTAGTACATGAATATATAAGTGAACTTTGTATGATTCCAGCCCCCATCTATGAGCTGCCCCAGATGACACAAAATGTAGCAAAGAGGACTCGTGCCACAGAATGCTGCATGGATTGCAGATTCAAGTGCAAAATAAACACTGTCATCATTTTAAGACATCAAGTTTTAGGACGGTTTGTTACACAGCATTAGATAACCGGAAGAGAGACAGAATGTCTATCAGTAGCAGTAAATACCATCAGTGAAAGGAATATTTCCGATCATCTAACCTAAGAATAGCAACCTTTGCAGCCACTTTCTCTGTTTATATATTTTACTTTTCTTTGTAGTAAATACCACCACCTACTATTATATATTATATATTTACTTGATTGCTTATTTATTTCTTTTTCTCTACACTAACAGAGTAAGTTCTACTAGGTCAGAAAGAGACTATAGTTGTTCACTTTTGAGAATCTTGATGCACTAAGTCATAGTATTGTGACTGGAATGAGCAAAGACACTTTATCAGGGGCCTGATACTATCAGAACAGTTAGGAAATACATTTTAAATCTATATTTCATACTGCTTATGAGATCAGGTCAAACACTTGAATAAAAAATATTCTTCAACAAACTTCCTTTTATTTCAGCAGAATTGGCTGAATTAAGTTTTTGTTAAGTATTTTCCTACCACTTCAACACCATGAGAAGAGACAAATCCAACATTTGAAAGGTGTTTGTTTCCCTGTACTGAAAGAAACTTGATGATTTATGAAATGCAGGTATGCCCAAACTTCTCATGAACCTAATGAGTGATATCTTCATAAAACAGTTAAAGAAATGAAAATTAAGGTCAGATTTATAAAATCCTAGTAAGGATTCTGGCTTCCCAGGTGGCATAGTAGCAAAAAGTCAGCTTGCCAATGCAAGAAGGAAATGACAACCAACTCCAGTGTTCTTCCCTGGGAAATCCCATGGACAGAGAAGCCTGGTGGGCTACAGTTCATGGGGTTACAAAGAGTCAGACACAACTAAGCACACACATACACACACACATCATGTAAGAAAGGGTTCTATGACATGACAGAATATTAATTACAATAAATGGTTCAGGGCATTATTTAAGTCTCAGATTCACGGACACAAGTCACCATATTATTGTGGAATGACTGAAAAGAGTATTGAAATAACATATGATCTTATTCACTGTGACCACAAAGCCAATTCTGTTCAATTTTTCTTTTGATTCTAATTTTAAATTTCTCAGTTTTAAACTCCACATCATCAAGTGTTTGCTGAAAAAGAATCTGCTAAGCAAGGCTATCAAACAGGAATGGAAAGGTTACTCTGTGTGATTCAAATGAGTTGCTCTAAGCTCCACCCAAACAGTTAATGAAAGGGTCAGAGCTTGATATAGATGGTCAGATTTTATAAACCAGTGGCTCTGAAAAAGATTCAAAGTTTGGGAACATTTTAATAGGAACAGTTCTTATATTTGAACAGTCTATGCAAGTCTTCCTGGGCATTTATGCATTAATGAAAACTTTTCCTTCCTTAATATTTATCTAGCATTACTAAATAAAACAGTTAGAGAAACTGAGTTAAAGAACACTGGATACCTCTAACACCACACATGGAAACCTTGAGGACGCTAGAAGCTTTTAGACACCATATTCTCACAGCAGAAAACAAATGGAATTAACTTTATTCTCCAACCATATAACCAAGACTCACTGTGCTTTCCAGGAGTAGATTTGAGTAACACAAAATATCCATTTCCTTAAGTGCTGATACAGCAAAGCCAGTTACTTTGTGTGGGACATTAACAACAGCACAATAAATGACAAAAAAGAGCTTCAATGAGCAATTAATACAAAACAGCTGTTTTTACATCGATTATTTTCTTAAGGGAACTATGATCATTGAATCGATTGAAATATAATCACCAAAGTGAAGAGGAACTAAAGAGCCTCTTGATGAAAGAGAAAGAGGAGAGTGAAAAAGATGGCTTAAAGCTCAACATTCAAAAAACGAAGATCATGGCATCTGGTCCCATCACTTCGTGGCAAATAGATGGGGAAACAATGACAGACTTAATTTTCTTGGGCTCCGAAAACACTGCAGATGGTGACTGCAGCCATGAAATTAAAAGACACTTGCTCCTGGAAGAAAAGCTGCGACCAACCTAGATAGCACATTAAAAAGCAGAGACATTACTTTACTGACAAAAGTTCTCTAGTCAAAGCTATGGTTTTTCCAGTAGTCATGTATGGATATGAGAGTTGGACCATAAAGAAAGCTGAGGGCTGAAGAATTGATGCTTTTGAACTGTGGTGTTGGAGAAAACTCTTGCAAGTCCCTTGGACTGCAAGGAGATCCAACCATTCCATCCTAAAGGAAATCAGTCCTGAATATCCATTGGAAGGACTGATGCTGAAGCTGAAACTCCAATACTTTGGCCACCTGATGTGAAGAACTGACTCATTTGAAAAGACCCTGATGTTGGGAAAGATTGAAGGCAGGAGGAGAAGGGGATGGCAGAGGATGATATGGTTGGATGGCATCACTGACTTGATGGACATGAGATTGAGCGATCTCTGGGAGCTGATGATGGGCAGGGAAGCCTGACATCCTGCAGTCCACAGAGTCACAAAGAGTCGGACACAACTGAGCAACAGAACTGAACTGAATCTTTGAATCAATAACTAACAATCTTAAATTCTCATGACACATGTTGTCATATTTGCTTCCAGAAATGCAATGTGCATTTATATTCCATTAACAGTGTGTTAGAGTGTTTATCTGAGTGCGCTTTCATCAGTATTGGGCATTATATTTTTTTAAATCTTTGTCTACTTCCTAATTGAATAATTTCCATTTTTTTGCTAAACAGTAAGGTTCAGCATTTTTAACTTCCTAACTCATACTTACTTTTTTATTGTGGTAAAATATATATAACATAAAATGTAACATTTAACTCATTTTAAGTGTACAGGTCAGTGACATTAAACATATTCACAGTGTAGGAGAGAAAGAAGAACATTGCACTAGCCAAAAAGTTTTATTTGGGTTTTTCCATAAGATGTTACAGAAAAATCCCAGTGAACTTTTCGGTCAATGAAATAATTTCCCTCTACCCTTCTGAGTTCTTGGCTGATACTTCTGTAATACAAAACAGATTAATAAGACAAAACATACAGAATTTATTAACATATACCTCATACATATATATATATATACATGTATATGTGTGTGTGTGTGTGTGTGTGTATATACACACACACATATATGACATATTATACACACACACAGGAGACACCCAGGGAAAATGAGTAACTCCCTTAAGTGGCTTAGAATGCAGCCTTAAACACTATCCTAATAGAAAAAGAGGGGGCCAGATTGGGGGACATACAGACCTTTTAGAGGAGCACAAATGATTTCTAGGAAAGATGAATGGGTGCCTAGAAGAACAAGAAGGAGACATGATAGCTTGTGACAAAATTCATCTGAGTGTAATGTCAACCTCTAGTCTCCTTTCCTGTTACAAAAGTCAAAGTTTCCTGGTGGATGAAACTGCCACGGAGGGGATTAACACTTAAATCCTTTTGAAGGATCTGTCTTTTGACAGACAAGGGAAATTCAAAGAAAGCATCTCCTTGCATTTGCTATTTATTAAGTGCCTAGAGCTCAACAAAAGTAATTATGGTAAAGCGGTCTTTTTTAGGGTGACATACTCTGCTACCCCCCAGCAATGCTGGGCAACCATCACCACTACCCAACCACAGAACTTTTCCACCACCTTCAACAGGAATTCTGTACCTGTTAAATAATAACTCTCTATTCCTCCCTCCTCACAGATCCTAGTTATTCCACTTCTATTCTCCATCTCCAATGATCTTCTTACTCTAGGTACCTCATATTAGTGGAGCTGTATAATATTTGTCCTTTGGGGATTAATATATTTCACTAGCATAATGTTTTTAAGGTTCAGCCATGTAGCATGTATCAGAATTTCATTCCTTTTTAAGGCTGAATGCTACTCCATGGTGTGTATAAGTTGTTATATAATACATTTTGTTTACCCCTAAGCTAAAGCACATGGGAGAAAGTTTAATCACAACTCATGAAAGGAGAAATGCTGCTTCTGAGAAAATAAAAAGGGGGAAAGCAAGCAAAACAGTCTTTGGGGAGAGAAAAGGCTTGTACCAATGTGTGGTTGAAAGACAAGGGCAATGTCCTGGTTGAAAGATATCCAGTGGGCATTTTAAGAATGTGGATATCTAATGTTTATTTTTAACATGACTACTTGTAATACAACTCCTCTTCCAACTTTGTAAAATCAACACATTACACTCAGAAGTGTACAGTAGGAGTGATGCTATTCATTTATTTGTCAGCATCAATTGAAAATGAACTGATCTTTACGACTGGTTCAGAATGACTCAGAATTGATCAAGTAAAGTCAAGTTCCCAGGAATCCACTGAAATATGGCAGAAGGCTTTAGACACTCTTTGGGCAGGCATGAGGGCCAAGGCAACGACCTCAAACTTCAAGGGCTTAGGTATGCGTTTTATAAGATACCTGGTCTAGGTATACTTCACTGCATTTTGCACTTGGGGAATTTTGAAAAATTATCTCACCAACCAAACCAAATGACTACCACCCTGTGATGCTGGGCAGTGGCAGCAAACTTCAGTTTCCAACTAGCCACTTAATCAGGAGGGTCAAAAACTGACACACTTAAAGTGATTCAGCACCCAGAAAATAATTCTAGTTTTCAATTTTCAGTTCAGTATCTCACAAATTATATGAGTTATTCAAGACTTTATCATAAAATAGCCCAATGGTTATATGGTTTTGCCCAACGGTAGGCTAAAGAAAGTGTTCTGAGCATGCTTAAGGGAGGCTGGGATGAGTGATGATGTTTGGAAGGAAGGGATATTAAATGTATTTTTTGTTTAAGGTATTTTCAACTTTAGATATTTTAATCTTATGATGGGCTCATCTAGCTGTAACCCCATGTAAGGCAGGGAAGATCAGTATTTTAAAAGAACTTCCACCTTAACTATTAGAAAACTTTCTCCTGGTTGGTGTTGACAATCTTTCCATTGAAACACAATGCTTTCTATTCAATTTATCTTTGTGCATTTTAATCCCCACCTCCACCCTGAACACACACACACACACACACACAGACACACACACACACACAGACACTTCACAATTCTTTAACTTTTTGGCTGCTTCTTGCCAAAATTAGACATCTTTCTCATAACATCCCTCTCTTTTGAACAGGTAAGAAAATCTGTTAAGATATCGATTTGGACATCATTAAAAGGCAGTGTTGGCCTCAGTGACTGATATGTTTGCTATAGTATGTGAATCCTTATCAGCAATCAGCCTGATGAAGGAAAAAGTCACCAGGACAAATAAATGAAGGGCCTAACGATGCTATGAGGAAATGGGTTCTCAAGCTCTACTCCCAGCATGTTTATTACAGGGCCATGTCCCACATTATGCTCATCAGTTGCTCCTCTGGAATCACTGATGTGGGCTGATGTCAGTTCTGCCCTCTCAGGCATATCTCTGAATTATGAGAAAGATAAACGGATCAGATAGAGTAATCAAACTCTCTGTCGAGTGTAATTACTTGAACTCATTTTACAGGCATCCTTGTTCATATGACCTTGTTTAATTCCCAGAACACAACTTGATGTTCACCCTTTCGTGACATGCACACTGAAGAATTCTGGCACAGCGGCCAGGGATGCCTGCACTCTGCAGGCTGCTGCCTCCTCACTTTCTGCACTGCTTTCTGATACCACATGGACAAACTGGAGGCAAGTTTGGGAAGGCTCCGATCTAGACGGTGGACACGAAAATAAAAAAGTGAAATGAATGAACAACTGTCAAGGGGATGGTTTAATTGTTCTTTCCCTTGTTCAACTCACAAATTAGCTATTCTAAAAATTACCAACATGTTCACTGCCCTTGAATATACTTTCCGTGAAAGACTGACATTGAAATGAATATTATGACACAATGTGCGTGGAAAATGCTATGGCCAAAAGACTACATGAATTGCTTCCAAGGCTGGGAGTTGAAGCTGAGTCAAAGGGAAAAATTCTTAACTTTATACATTCACTTTGGGTATCTCTTTCTACGTGTCTTTCTTATTTACCTTTTTTCTTTTGTGGTTCTTTCTGTGTACTGTAGACATGATTTGAATATGAGGTTGAACCAGAAAAACATGCTTTTTCCATTCATGGAGTTTATGATCCAAATATTACAGTACTTTGTCTTAGAAGCACTTATTATTTACTAATAATTTCACCACCAAGAAAACAGCAACCCTTCATAATATTGATAGGTGATATTTCTTAGGCTATTGGTATGGACCCTGGCACTTTGAACTTGGTATTGGTGAAGACTCTTGAGAGTCCCTTGGACTGCAAGGAGATCCAACCAGTCCATCCTAAAGGAGATCAGTCCTGGGTGTTCATTGGAAGGACTGATGTTGAAGCTGAAACTCCAATACTTTGGCCACCTCATGCGAAGAGTTGATTCATTAGAAAAGACCCTAATGCTGGGTAGGATTGAGGGCAGGAGGAGAAGGGGACGACCGAGGATGAGATGGTTGGATGGCATCACCGACTCAATGGACATGAGTTTGGATAAACTCCGGGAGTTGGTGATGGACAGGGAGGCCTGGCGTGCTGCAGTTCATGGGGTCGTAAACAGTCAGACACGACTGAGCGACTGAACTGAACTGAACTGTTCCAAGTGTCATTAAACATATTTAATTCTCACAGCAATGTTGATGTGAGCATTCTTATTATTCTCCTTTTTACACATGAAAACACTAAAGAGCAAGGACATTAAATAATATCTGTGGTCACATAAGTAGTAAATGGGAGAGTCACTCTGTGATTTGAGATGTCTTATACCAGATAGCATTCTGTACTCTCTTCTGAATATTGGGTGCTGGTGCACCCCTTGAACCTAATTTTTCTCCAAGTTCTGTTCCGATGGAAGGAGAGGAAGGTCATATGAAGCCAACAAACAATCAATCTCTCACTGAGCGAACAAAATGGCCCAGGAAGACTAGAAGTGCTCAGTAGACAAAACAATGGAAACAATGGAAGAGGGAGAGGGTGAAGAGTGTCAGGCAGGAGAGATCTGAATTTAGATGAAAAAAATCTAAAGATATGCTGTTGTATCTGTAAGCAGCTAATGAAGAACAGACACACTCTAGACTTTTCTCAATAAATCGGGAATATCATTATGAACAGCAACTAATTATCAAGGATGATCTCAGCAGTAACCTAAGGGTTGGAGGTCTTTCATTTCCTAAAATAACTGAGTCGAGATCTCAAAACTATTCTAACCACTTTCTATCACTTCTTTTGATATGAGGCTCCCTGTTATGTTTGTGTGCCTTGAAGGAAAACTTCCTCTAGTACTTATAAGCATCTAAATTTTGGTAAATCGGTAACCAAAATTTTAGAATTCTATCTAAAATTCAGTGACTGGATGGGCTTAGAGGCTTTTCTCTAATGAGATCATTCTACTTTGGCCATCACTGATATCTGTATGGCCACAGGGTGCAACTGATATAGATCAAGATGAACGACCATCATTGGAGGGAACAATGAACCAAGCATTCAGAAAAATAAATGATTTATTTTTGCCTATGAATGTGTTTTAAAATAGAAAGTAGGTGCTTTTTAAAATATGGGCCATTATCTTCCATTTCTGGGTGGTAAATTTGTTTCTTTTTATTAGCCAACTTTGATGCAAAGTTCAAAGGTTAGTGGAGAGTGGAAAATATGAGACAAAAATGTTCAAAGACCAATTTTTGATTTCTGCAATAGCTTTTAGAAGGGAAGTGATTGTGTGTGTGTGTGTATGGATATAAAATTTGCTAAGCCTATTCTGGATCACCATCTTACAAGAGACGGCCGACCAAATGATGCTGCTTTACAGACATGGGAATTAGTAAATGTTCTGTCCTGTGTCTGTGTTGTGGATATGAAGGCAGATGAAAATAATCATTTCTCAAGATGTTTCAGCACTCTCTGACATAAATCACAGCAGGATCCTTTATGACCCACCCCCTAGAGTAATGGAAATAAAAGCAAAAATAAACAAATGGGACCTAATTAAACTTAAAAGCTTTTGCACAATGAAGGAAACTATAAGCCAGGTGAAAAGACAGCCTTCAGAATGGGAGAAAATAATAGCAAATGAAGCAACTGACAAAGAATTAACCTCAAAAATATACAAGCAGCTCACGCAGCTCAATACCAGAAAATTAAATGGACCAATCAAAAAATGGGCCTAAGAACTAAACAGACATTTCTCCAAAGAAGACATATAGATGGCTAGCAAACACATGAAAATATGCTTAACATCACTCATTATCAGAGCAATGAAAATCAAAACCACAATGAGTTACCACCTTACACTGGTCAGAACGGCTGCTATCAAAAAGTCTACAAACAATAAATGCTTGAGAGGGTGTGGAGAAAAGGGAACCCTCTTACACTGTTGGTGGGAATGCAAACTAGTACAGCCACTATGGAGAACATAGTACCGTGTGGAGATTCCTTAAAAAACTGGAAATAGAACTGCCATATGACCCAGTAATCCCACTGCTGGGCACACACACTGAGGAAATCAGAATTGAAAGAGACACGTGTACCCCAATGTTCATGGCAGTACTGTTTACAATAGCTAGGGCACAGAAGTAACCTAGATGTCCATCGGCAGATGAGTGGATAAGAAAACTGGTACATATACACAATGGAATATTACTCAGCTATTAAAAAGAACACATTTGCATCAGTTCTAATGAGGTGGATGAAACTGGAGCCTTTTATACAGAGAGAAGTAAGTCAGAAAGAAAAACACCAATACAGTATATTAACACATATATATGGAATTTGGAAAGATGGTAACAATGACCCTACATGTGAGACAGCAAAAGAGACACAGATATAAAGAACAGACTTCTGGACTCTGTGGGAGAAGGCGAGGGTGGGATGACCTGAGAGAATAGCATTGAAACATGTATATTACCATATGTGAAACAGATCACCAGTCCAAGTTCAATGCATGAAACAGGGGACTCAAAGCTGGTGCACTGGGATAACCCTGAGGGATGAGATGGGGAGGGAGGAGGGAGAGGGGCTCAGGATGGGGGACACATGTATACTCACGGCTGATTCACGTCAATGTATGGCAAAAACCACTACAATGTTGTAAAGTAATTAGTCTCCAATTAAATAAATTAAATTAAAAAAAAAAAAAAAGGATGTTTCAGGAGTTAGAAAATTTCAAAATGGCTTCTTCGTGCCCTTTCTTATCTCTGAGTCTGAGTAAGCATGTGGTTTCTTGGTCCTTTATGCAGTCCCCACAGAAGTGAAAGGTAGTCTCTGTTTGCAAGTGGCAGCCTCATTAATAACTGGTATCTGTGAGTATTATAATTATTTTGTTTCTAGATTCTTAATATGAAATGCACATAGCAAGTTATTTCAGCTCCCCAAGGAGCCATGCAAAACACAATTAAAACAACTAAAATTTTCATAAGAAAGCCCATATAACAAGTCCTTTAAAAAATCAAATAGCAATACCGAGGCAGTGAGGATCTCTGAATTCTGTTTTGAGCTATTGGAGCATTAATACATAGAAATAAAGACCCACTTGATAGTGTGATTTGAAATGTTTCCATTTGATATCGCTTTACCCACTGAAAATCCATTTTCTTGAAAACTTTTGGCTTAAAATATGCTGACTTAATGCTGAGGTGAAGAGTGACTGTGGGTGTAATTGTGACATTTCTCCACATCTTTGGCCTTTTGTCCATTTATATATCATCACCATGGCTACTGTGATAACATTTAAAAGAATTCTGATGTAAATCTGACAGCACCTCATTAGGTTTTCTTAGAATCATGTAATTAGGTAAGAAAAGACCACTGATTGAGAAGGTTAAAGCTGCCTGAGACTGGATCACATATCCCGATTAACAATCACAACGTTCATCTCAAAAGTGCTCCCTAATTTAGTGGATGCTCCTTTCAGCTGGGAAACAGGAGATAGTTTTAAAACTTAAAGGTTTAACAGGAAAAAAGAACAACCTTGAGAGATCATTTCCTGTCTTGGAGGTGTGGCCAGACAGAAAGAGAGAGGGTTGCTTTTCTCCTTTCTTTTAAAAGGACTCACACATGCTTTGATGCTGGTTTCAGAAAAGCTTAGCACCCTGTGAAGGTTAAGTCTCTGGATCTCAATATTGTAATTTACCATCTTTATTTTGCTTAACAAATTGAATAAAATTAAGGACAGTAAAAGTGCCATTAAATCAAGGTTCTCTCAGGATGAAAAGCCACCTACCGACAGATATGGCACACATCTGATTCATTTCCTTAATAATTTTTAAATATAAGGTGTATTCCTGGGTCCAGAGGTGAAGTTGAAGTTAAGCATAATTTTTAAACAAACACACTCTGTATTCTGTAGAAGGGAGTGTGGCATGAAAGCTATTTAAGCCGTCACCACAGCCGCCTTGTTTGCAAAAAGGCATCATAAATGCTCAGTTTGACATTCTTTGGGGTTTCAACTGAGGGGAGAATGTTTACACACTTGAAATCTTCTATAATGAGGAAGAATTTACACTAATTGGCAAATCTAATAGGAGAGCTGATTAGCTCTTACAAATAGCTCAACTCCATTATTTGACACGACTGCACAACAGTGGCCTTAAGAGAGCTCTCTTCAATTTTATAACAGAGTGGAGAAAAAAATGCAGACAAAATCAATTTGCTATTGTTTTCAAAAAGTGTTGCTGTCCACCATGGAATTGACTTATAAAATTTTTGCTTAGCATCAAATGATCCAATCTGAGAGAGGAATCTATGTAGACGCACCTACCATACCAAGTGAGTGGGGTCAGTGGTCTAGAAGCAAACTGCAGCGCGGAGCACTTGCAGAATATTTGTTATCATGTGATGCTGGTATAAAATGGATGTTACATTAGAACAGATTTCTCAGTGATAATATGATGGTATGTCCTCTGCTTTTCCTCAAAAGAGTGCGTTCCCAACTCTTCACCAATCCAACAGTTAACAACTTGAGCTCTTTACCACTCCACCTGACTTTCAATCAGTGATGATCAATTGAGATGGGGATTATTTGAATTTCTTAAGACACATTTCATTGCCATAACATAGGGTTGTCACAGCTGAGGGTTATGTTTCTGGCATCTAGTGGGTTGCTTTCAAATTGTGGTGCTGGAGAAGACTCTTGAGAGTCCTCTTGGAGTGCAAAGAGGTCAAACAAGTCAATCCTAAAGGAAACCAACCCTGAATATTCATTGGTGGGACTGTTGCTGAAGCTGAAGCTCCAATATTTTGGCCACCTGATGCCAAGAGCCAACTCACTGGAGAAAACCCCGAAACTGGGAAAAATTGAAGGCAAAAGGCAAAGGGGGCGGCAGAGTATGAGATGGTTCGAGAGCATCACCAACTCGGTAGACACGAGTTTGAGCAAACTCTGGAAGATAGCAGAGGATAGAGGGGCCTGGCATACTGTAGTCCATGGAGTCACAAAGAATCAGACATGCCTGAGCAACAGAACAAGAACAACATCTAGTGGGTGGAGGCCAGGGATTCTGATAAACATCCTACAATGCTCCAGATGGACCAAACATAAACAGTGCAAAATGTCAATGATCCTCAGGTTGAAAAACACTCTCTACATAAATGCATTTTATTTTTTTTCTTAGTAAACAAGTAAATGTTTCTTTAAAAATCATTCATTGCCTAGCCTTCCAAATTTGTTCATTTCATCTTTTTATGAAGGAGAAGATTCTGATGGAGCTTCAATATGTAAAGAACCCTAAATCTTTCAAAGTCATTATCTCCAGAAACAGAGGAGCTGACATTTTTCTCTGAAATCACCAGACAGAACCCCTTCACTTTGCTCTTTAAAACACATGTCTAAAGAAGGTGGCCTTTCGGTCTAAAATCCTGGGAGGAATCAGCAATCTTCCAGGCAAAGATGCTCCTTAGGAAAAGCAATTTGTGGCATGGTCAGCTTTACTGTTATCTCAAAAGAGGGCATGAGCAAAGGCCAATTCTGGGCTAAAAGCCAGATGAGGTGAAAATCCTTTATAGTGACCAACGATGGACCCTTGGGTAAGCTCCAAAATGTCACTAGTGATGAGAGGAACAGCAAAGCAAGTCAGAAAAAGTCCTTGTTTTTAGACCAAGTGAAAAAATTGCTGAAAAGGCGTATCTGAGCTGCCTGCACACCACTCCATTTTTAGACAGACAGGACTCTGTCTTAAAAACAGTGAGGGAAACTGAAGGTGTATGTTTCACGACAAACATTAAGTCAGAACAAACTTAATCTTTACAGAGCAACTTTTGTACTAGAGATTATGTCTGTTGCCACATAATACAAATATGCAAGTATTAAATTATTTCAAATGGCAAAGTAGAAACTTCTCTAAAAATGGGCTCATGTATCATATATCTACTTATCCCACCTAACTCTGTGACAAAATGGTTTGGAGTCCACAGGAATTATTGCCCTATAGAGAGAAAGCTTATGAAGTAGGTATTTTAAATTCAAGACCGCAATTAAGTTAGCTCAAGTTAATGTTTCAGGATTTATGCCAACACAGAATTCTGGAAAAAGCTGAGATCAGACCTCAGACTGCATTTATTATTCTGCTATATGGGGACAATAATCCTAAAAAGACAAAGCATTCCTCTTCAAGCTGTAATCAAAAGGGGATGTATGGCATGAATCTAGTTGAATTTTGGCAAGATGATGAGATGATATTTTGCTGTAAGTTCTGCAAAGATCAAGTGTCTGTTAAACTAAAAATGAAACTGGCAGTTTCTGCTTACTCTTAAAAAATTAATGGAAAGCCAAAGCTTAGAAATTAGCAAAAGTTTCATGTTTAGCAAAAGTTTATGTTTCTACAAGAAGTATTCTACCTTCTTAACTTCTCTATTTGCTTCTCTTGCCAAGGTGTTTTTACAACCTATAAACTTTCTGACCAAAAAAAAAAAAAAAAAAAGGCTTGAATTTCATTGGAAAGACTTCATTTGGTTTAAAGAATTTCATCCCAGTTCACCACTCTTTTTTAACACAGTGAGATTCACAATTTTCTTTACTCATTTATCTGACAGTTTCTGGAAATACAAGGCAGGTGCCATAGTATACCATCTATACCACACGGAGATAAGAAGAGAGAGAAAAAAGGGCTTAAGAAAAGAGGGGAGAAGGAGATTTAAAAAGCTCTTATAAACCATATGACCGTGAATAAAGCCAAAATTTACTTTTTCTCATCTTATGCCAGAGATACAGAGGAGATTAGACATCCAAATACACATTAGATAGCTTATATACTTGTGTTGTACGGTGCTTGTTAGTCATTTTTAATTGAAGTCATCACTTGACAGGAAAAAAGGAAAATAGTTAGAAATTGACCAAAAACATCACAGCCTTTCCCAGCCCTCCCAACAGAATATTGCCTAGATTGTCTGACTCCACGGGGTCTCTGGGCATTTCATTGTCTTTGAGCTATTTTATAGCCCTGTAAGCTGTAAAATACTGATAACAAACAAATGATTATTGTCCATAGAAATGCAAATTGCTCCTAGTGCAGATATAGGAATTGATGATTATTGCCCTGTGTATTGGAGAAGGCAATGGCAACCCACTCCAGTACTCTTGCCTGGAAAACCCCATGGATGGAGGAGCCTGGCGGGCTGCAGTCCATGGGGTCGCTAAGAGTCGGACACGACTGAGCGTCTTCACTTTCACTTTCATGCATTGGAGAAGGAAATGGCAACTCACTCCAATGTTGTCGCCTGCAGAATCCCAGGGACGGGAGAGCCTGGTGGGCTGCCGTCTATGGGGTCGCACAGAGTCGGACACGACTGAAGCGACTTAGCAGCAGCAGCAGCAGCCCTATGGATATTGCCCAGATTTCCATGAAGTAAGCAAAGGTATTTCAGTAATCCTGTTTGCCTATGTATGTATCTGCTATTCCAATGCTTCTTTCAACTAGTTGTAACATCTGACTGTTGCCATTATTAATTCATTAGTTAGGCAAAATAGTTGATACATATTCATTTTCCATGTAAATGAAAATCATGATTATATTGTCTTTTTTAAATTATACTTTGAGGTAACCAATGTTTTAAAATTGGAAGATAATACTCAAAAGTCAAGTTCAACATCTTTTTTAAAATAACATATTCCAGCAATCAAAGGTTGTTGTGTTTTACAGGGATCAGTTAGTTCTAACAGAGAATTAAGTTGCTTATATTTATCAAACCAATCAAATCACGGCATAACAGTGACCATTTTCCTGTCTTTTGTTTTATCCAACGTATGCATGTCTCGACTCCCAATTCCCTCCCCTTAACATTGGCAGACTCTCTAGTATATTTAAAAAATGCTCTCTCAATCCATATTTTATAGATTTATCTAGATATATGGCTTCTTAGAAACATTTATTTAGATCTATGGACCCTTGAATATACATAGTGTTGTTCTGTATGTTTAAGTTACACAACCAGTAGTTTAAGACATATCTTACTCTTTCTTTTTTTTTTTTTACACAATATTGTTTTTGAGATTCATACAGCCATGGGTAAATAAAGTTCATTACTGAGGATGGTTGCATAGAATTCTATCATATGCACTTAACACCAGTCCTCATCCTTTTTCCTGTTAATGGAATCAAAGTAATCTCCAACTATCTGATACCCACAGCATAGCAATGACCATCTTAGTACATTATTTCCTGTGGACCTGGGAGCTAGATGTGAACTTCTGGTCTGACAATGTTCACATGCTTGGTTAGGCTCAGCAGTGCCACACAGACCCCCATTAAATAGGGACTCCTCTCCCACCATCACTGCATGAGTGTTCCAGATCCCACAGTACTTCAGTATTAACACAACTTTTCCATTATTGCCATATGTACAGACTGTGCAATGGTATCTTTTTTCTATCTTTGACATAAATCACAGAAAGATCTTTTTGATTCACCTCCAGGAGTAATGAAAATACACAAAAATAAACAAATGAAACCTAATTAAATTTAAAAGCTTTTGCACAGCGAAGGAAACCATAAACAAGATGAAAAGACAACCCTCAGAATGGGAGAAATTATTTACAAATGAAGCAACTGACAAAGGATTACTTCCCAAAACATACAAACAGCTAGTGAAACTCAATATTAAAAAAGCAAACAACTCAATCAAAAAAATGGGCAGAAGACCTAAATAGGTATTTCTCTGAAGAAGACACAAATGGGCAAGAGGCAGATGAAGAGGCGCTCTGCTGTTGCTGCTTTTTTTTTTTTTTTTTTGGCTTCTTGTTTTAATCGCTAAGTCGTGTCTAACGCTTTTGTGACCCCATGGACTGTTTACCCACCAGGCTCATCTGTCCATGGGATTTTCCAGGCAAGAATACTGGAGTGGGTTAACATTTCCATCTCCAGAGGATCTTTCCCATCCAGGAATTGAACCTGCATTTCCTGCATTGGCAGGTGGATTCCTTACCACTGAGTCAACAGGAAAGTTCACAAAGATGTTCAACACTGTTGATTATTAGAAAAATGCAAATCCAAACTACAATGAGGCATCATCTTGCACCAGTCAGAATGACCATCATCAAAAATTCTACAAATAATAAATGCTGGAGAGGATGTGGAGAAAAGAGAACCCTCTTAAACTTCTGGTGGGAATGTAATTGATACAGCCACTATGGAGGACAGTATGGAGGTTCCTTAAAAACCAAAAAAAAAAAAAAATACAACTACCATGAAGTGTGTGTTAGTCACTCAGTCATGTCCAACTCTTTGAGACTCCATGGACCGTAGCTCACCAGGCTCCTCTGTCCATGGGATTTCCCAGACAAGAATACTGGAGTGGGTTGCCATTTCCTTCTCTATGGGATCTCCCAGACCCAGGGATCAAATCCAGGTCTCCTGCACTGCATGCAGATTCTTTACCAACTGAGCCACTACTAGGCATACACCCTGAGAAAACCATAATTCTGTCTTAATTTGCATTTTCTTCCTTATGACTTATTTTCTTCTTGAGGGTGCCCTTGATGTTAAGAGAATAGCAGCTACAGAAGAAGAGAGCCAATAAATACAGAGATGTAAAAGAATTATACCCAATTAATTCCTGTATTTCCGGTCCACAAAGAAAGAAAGAATCATTGATTCAACCTTTTTAAGATTAGATCTTAGGCTTCCCTGGTGGCTCAGACAGTAATGAATCTGCCTGCAGTGCAGGGGACCCAGGTTCTATTCCTGGTTCAGGAAGGTCTCCTGAAGGAGGAAATGGCAACCCACTCCACTATTCTTGCCTGGAAAATTCCATGGACAGAAGAGCCTGGCTGGCTATAGTCCACAGGATCACAAAGAGTCAGACATGACTGAGTGTCTAATCCACACACAGGATTAGATCCTACAAAATGTAGGTTATGTGATTCACACATTGAAAAACAAACAGGAAAACACATGCAAATTCTAAAAAAAGAGAAACAAATTGATCAAATATTTAACTAAATTTTCGACAACTAGCAATTAAAATTTAGGTACGGTTCCATTGCATACACTGTGTACACTTACATATGACACAGATTATTTATTTTCATTTCACACAGGGCTAACTTCATCAATCATAGTGGATATGGTACTAAGGGACTACAATGCTGTTAGTGGCTCACAAAACTTTTTTTATTATTACCGTTATCTATTATTCTGACATCATACATACTTGTGTTGTGTAGTCCTGGATATGCTAAAAACAACAGTTTACACCTTAAAACCTTAAAGAACACAGATAATCTTGTCTTTTATGCTTCCTCTTTTGGTGGTGACTACAAAATAAATGAAACAGGAGCTCTTTTGCAGTCCAATGAGAGAATAAGGACATGCACAAAAAAATAGATGGCAAATGCACACTGTCATGATGGAGCATATGGGGTCCCTTGGAGTAACACTAAATCCATTCTAAGAATCACCTTGGGGTGCAGGTGAGGCTGGGGGAGAAGATTTCAACACTCTCTCTTTACCTTCCTTTCCTTTACCTTCTTTACCTTTCCTTCTTCTTCCCTTCCTCAGTCTATACGATGACCAAACCTCTTCCATCTTAAATAAGACCCTACAACCTCATCCCATACTGCTCTTTACCGAGCCTTTCTTCTTAAATCTCTTAAAAGAACTGTTTATATCCCTGCCTCCACTACCTCACTGTCTCTCTTCTTATGCCTCTTCTATCTAGATTTTCCTCCCTCACTCTACAACTAATACTATTATATAAAAGAACTACAACAAATTGTTTTAGAATCCCTTTACTTTCAGACATTTATTTTCCATCTTTGGCCATAAAAAATGATGTTGCTATGAAGATGTTTGTTGACTCTCTCTGTGCATAAGCAGGGGGTATTTCTTCTGATATGAATTTCTGCAAATGGAATCGACAGGTCCAAAGAACAAAAGATTTAATAGATACTGCCAAAGTTTCTTCTAAAAGGACTGAATTCACCAACTGATATCCCTCTAATGGATTTCTCTGTAGCAACTGGTATTAGATTGTTCTTTTGTGTGTGTGAAACTCCCAACCCTGTTGATTCTCAAATTCTACTGGAGATGAGCAGAATTAGGGGAGTTGGTTAAAATGTGGGGTCCTGGACCCTCACCCTTGGCCAGAACTTTCGACAAGCTTCCTAGATGATTCTGAGGCACTGAATAAGAGTTTAAAGAAACTGTCCTTGTCCCTTGGCCTGCCTCCTGCCTCTGTCTGTCCCATGGAACTTTTCTTTTTATGCTCAGCCCTTCGACTGTGGTTACTCAGGTTTATCTCCTCTCACTTCACATAACATCCTAAAGTATTAGTAATGTTACTCACTCACATAGTTTTAATTACCACTGATACGCTGATGAATCCCAGAAATACATCTCCAGCTCTAACCTCTCCCGAGAATATCATACCACATGTCCAGCTGTCTATGGGCTCTATCCAAATGGAGAGTCCACAAATTCAAAGTGACCAAATTCAAATGGCATTATCTTTCCCCACAAATCTACTCTTTCTGTATCCTGTTGTTGACAACCGCATTAGAAATCTCTCTGCTGCTTCTCATTCACTCCCCATTTCCCATCTAGTATCAATATTAAATCCTATTGATTACATCATCTAGATAATTCTCCAGTTCTTTTGTACCTTCTATACTATACCTAGAACTACTGCCCTCATTCCTGTCATCTGTAATCTCACAGAGGCTTTCTAAATGGTCTCCAGGTCTCCCTCCTTTCATCTTTCTCTTTCTGATCTACTCCTCTCAGAGCCAGAATGAGATGTCACAAAGGCAATGTGGCCAAGTTCCTTCTCTCGGACCTCTGCAAGCCTCCATAACGTAAGGTATGCCAGGGCTTCTCTGACCCCTCCTCTCTCACCAGCTTTCCCTTCCCAGCTCTTCTCATCCTGCATATCATTCTATCATAACACAAAACTGGGTCCATTTTCCTGGCACAATATGCTGCTTACGACTTCAAGCTAATGCCATTTCCTTTGCCTAGAAAGACTGCCTGCCTTTTATTTTACTGTGTCCAATAAATTTTTATTCATAGTTTAAGACTTAATTTAGGCATAATCCCTTCTGGGGGGCAGTCTTGGAGTTCAGCTCAGATAAAAGACGTACCTTTTGTGTTCCAGAATCACATATTCATATTTTCACCTTCCTTTTCTGCAACGAATACTAACAGAGTAATTCTTATCCACAGGGGTCATCATAATAAGCATTGGGGGCACAATGGAGAATAAAATGGAAGGGCCCACGGAAACATTATAGGATTTACTGTATCACAGTAAAGTGTGGTTTTGCATCTGCCGCCTCAATAGACTGTCGCCTCCTTAAACTTAACGACAATGTCTTACTGATCATCTTTGTATCCTGTTTCTTTGGAATAGGTCCTCAATTAATACTTCGGTCAAACATGGACAGTTTCCAACCAAATGAGACAAAGATGACTTACAAATTAAGTGACAGTTTCAACTAGTATTTGAGATGAGTCTTAAGCTCAGTTTTCTAGAAGAGTGTTTTAATCTGAGACAGGAACAAGTTATTTTTCACAAAATAATCATAGAGATAAATATTCTAATGAATTCCAGGGAATCCAAATCACCTTATTTTTTACCATGTAGTTCAAAAGACACTTGGACTTAAAAAATTTTCTTGTGGAAAAGAAAGCTTTAATTAAAATTGACCAGAGATCTGTTTTACTAGTTTGTAAAATATGGTGGCTTATCAGAGATACCCACAAACATCTCAGATGAAACTGAAAGGCCACAAACAAGCTCCATCTGAGTGTCAGCAACTCCCTGAACAATGGAAAGGCCTGGTACTTTCATAGGAATCTGATTATAGGCTCGAGAAGGGTTTGTAAAGTCAGCACACAGGTTTATCAGAAATACCAGATGCTTCCTGACTATGAAGAGTGTTCAGTCCCTGTGAAAGAACATTTTGCTGAATTAGACTTCTATTACATGAAATTTCAGAAGTATGAGTTTGGGTTCAGGAAAGTAGTATTTGGATCTCTTTAGGTTAAATTTTTTAAGCATAGGTATTTCCTAAACGGTAAGGCCTACATGGTGTTTTAAAAGTGCCCACATTCCATTTCAGAGTGATGGTAGAATATATATCATGTCCATGAGTCAGAACACTGCCTCACACCTTTTGCAGCAGGGTAGTTTTCGAGAGTCCTCTAGACAGTGAGAGTGATGTAGCAGATGTTAACACAAAGGAAAGAGCAAATGAGATGTGAATTACAGGGTGACGAGGCTTGTAAGAATCTCATTTGTTTAACCATCTGAATGGCACACTCTAGGTACTAAATGAGCTAGAGAGTATGGAACACAATTTTCTGAATAGCCAAAAAGGTGATTTAATGAACTATGCCCATTTGAATGTCCTCACAGCCTCTTGCCTTTTCAACCAGCCATAGCTTACTTAGCTTTTCTCTCCCAGTCTTTGAAAGGAACCCTTTGGATGATGATGACCTTGTCATTCCATTTTCTAGGTAATGTAACATCAGGGATTATTACATGATTAGTAATTTAATTACCAGGTGTATTAGCAGATATTCTTTTGCAAATTAAGAACTTACTCTTAATATCTTAATAACCACTCGACTTCAGATTTGGCGGTTTGTGTTGTGCACATTTAATGGCTCTATTTCTTCATTCCCACCCTGGCTGCTGGGAGGTGTGAAATCCCCAACTTTCCAAAATGTTACTTGTCTAAAAACAACCCTGTGGTTTCCCCGATGTTTTTAATGGCTTCACAACGTGATCAGATTCGTGATGCAAAGGTACTGGCCCAGGAATGCTTCTCTTTTCCTGTCACTTCTGAAGCCAGGTGAAATCATTTATTCTTGAGTTGAAAGTAGAGACTATAATTTAATTTGCCAACAATAATGGAGAGTTCTACCACTTATTTCTCATTCGCTGGATGTGTTTCCCTGTTCACAGATGAGAATTTCAGTGAGCTGCGAGGATAAGTTAATTTTAAAGCTCACCCACAGACCTGCTATCCTCTACCTACTTCTGGGAAATAATTGGATAGGGAATAACATTTAAAACAGAGAATAGTTCTGTGGCTGCAAAGTCAACATTTCCAGGAAACTTTTCTGACTTGTAGACAATGTGGGTAGGCTTGTTTTAATGTTCTAATTAAAAGTAATTTCACTGCACTGTATATGTCAGTATAGTAAACAGGATTTCATTTTTCCATTTTGTTAACAACTACGCCAGTTCAGGAATATATAAACCTAATACAACTGATGTGAGGGATACAAAACATGTTTTTGTTTTTAAATATTAACATTAAAATATACTTTAAGTGTTATGTCCTAAAACATAAAGATATCCTCTGCAGGTGTCTTATATTTCTGATAACTCAGAAACAAAGAAAGACCAAAAAGAAAGGAATTTCTTTAAAGGTAAGTTGAAGGGTCACAAGAGGTTTAATGGGGGAATTTGATGACCCAGCATACAAGGTTAAAACAGACACCCTCTCAAAAAAGTTAATAAAGTAGGGAAATCACAGGAAGCAACCACACTTATCTCCTGCACCAGTGATGTGCTGGAGCCAGCTCCAACAAGGACGAAATTATTCCCATAACTTCTTGACTCTGAGTTAAGTGGTATCTTGTTGGTTGCTTAAAATTGGCCAAGATAGAATTATTTATACCATGGGAATTAGCAAAGGCTGTGGATCTATTATTTTGCTTTTGTTTTTCCAGGCATGCCACTATATTTTGACCATTGGCAGTTGGGTCTCATAAGGGATGGAACCTGAAATAGAGAAGACACCCCCCCCCCCCCCCCCCCCCCCCCCCCCCCCCCCCCCCCCCCCCCCCCCCCCCCCCCCCCCCCCCCATTCTCTCTGTAACCCTAGAATTTCAGAGCCTCTCGTGACTCCTGTTGCTGCCTTCATTCTCTCCCTGTGGACTTTTTTGTGAGTTGACATGGTTTCCAAGTTGAAATAGCCTAAGGAGATATAGAATGAAACCAGAGCCCCTTGCATCATCAGAGTCCCTAGTATCAGCAAAGAGAAAATGCTGCTAAGTCACCTCAGTCGTGTCCGACTCTGTGCGACCCCATAGATGGCAGCCCAGCAGGCTCCGCCGTCCCTGGGTTTCTCCAGGCAAGAACACTGGAGTGGGTTGCCATTTCCTTCTCCAGTGCATGAAAGGGAAAAGTGAAAGTGAAGTCGCTCAGTCGTGTCCGACTCTTAGCGACCCCATGGACTGCAGCCTACCAGGCTCCTCCATCCATGGGATTTTCCACGCAAGAGTACTGGAGTGGGGTGCCATTGCCTTCTCCGAAAGAGAAAATGAGTGGTCTGTAAAGAGAATCTTGAGTCTTCCTTCAGAATGTGGCTTCCACCCTTGCCCCCATAGAGTCGAGTCCATACTCACCAGCCAGAATGACCTTTTCTATCTGATAGTCAGTGCATATCATTCTCTGCTCAAATCTTCTAATGGATTCCATCACTTTTAAAGCAAATTCGGTCTTCTCTCCATGACCTAAAGGACCCACTGTTCCCTCTCCAAGATCCAAGGGTGCACAATTCTCTCCACTTGGTCCCCTTTCTTCTGGCCATACCCTTCTCTTGCTGTTTCTCAGACATGCTAGGCATCCTACCACCTGAGGCTTTTATAAATTCTGGTGAATGTGGACTAGAAAGGTGAAGTTGCATGGACTACAGGGGAATGATTGCACGGGACAGGTGTTAACCAACATCAGTAGTTTTATGAAACATATGCCCTGAACAGGAGGTGCAAGCAATATCTAGACAATGAATGAGATTTGTGAACAGATGAGATCAAAGGAAACTAAGAGAAAATGGAGAAATGCTAAGGAGGAAGAAAATACTCAGGTGCAAAGTTACAACAAGGCTTTCAAGTGACCACAAGACACATAAGAGCAAACTGATCACTATTAATGAGATTTCTTTTCTTTTAAGCAATGCATGGTATTTTGGAGAGAGTCAAAGAATTGTGAGCTAAATCAAGCACAAAATTGAACATAGACAAGGTTGGCAAGTGTTAAAAAAATGTGAGTCAGTGGAAGCATATACTATAGTTTTCTTCTGATAAAAAAGGATTCCTGCTTTTTCATACCTAATACAAATCACTATGTAAATAAAAATATTTTTCAAAAGCTAGGCATTGAGATATTATATTAATCCCTGTAGTAAGCAATCAATAACCACTAACTATGAGCCAACCCTAGAGAATTAAATTATATAGAGAGGATTTAGATAGATATAATTATGTATATAAGTTAGGTATGTATAACTATATATATATATATATATATACATATATATATATAAAATAATTGAGATAGCTGTAAGTACCAATCCATGTATGTACAATTTTTCTTATATCCCAACAACTCAATGTGAGGGATGATACTAGGAATTCCGTATTACTCATGAAGAAACCAAAGTAGGGAGTGGTTAAATAACTAGGCTGTAGTTTGATTAATCAGTAAAGTTGCTTATGCATAGGCAGTTTACAGCCAAAGCCTACTCACTTAGCCATTTAGATTCAGATTTTCAAAAATTATTTCTTAAACATTTATAATTTCTTAATCTTTTAAGGTTAAGACTTCCTTCAGTGAGAAACTTCCATGTTAGCTCTTTCCTCAGTCTTTACATCTGAGTCACAAGCTCTCCTGCTCTCTGCCCATCCTCATCACCTGGCTCTTGTATTACTACCCAAACCCCTAGCTCCAGTCTTTTCCATTTCAATCCACTGTGCCAGGATAAAGGTGCTCACCCTCACTCTTCTCAGTCTGCACAATTGGCTCCTCATTCCTGTGTGGTCTGTGTCCCAGGGCCCGTCTCTAAATGGCTTGTTACTGGTCCACAGTGAGGGAAACACAGACATGGAAAGCATGCATTCAGTCACTTATCGCTATGCATCAGAGTTATTGACATCTTTTGAACTCAGTGATGACAGTTTGAGTTTGGATTTTTTGTCTGTCCCTTTTACTTTCATTTTTACAGTAATTTTTTTTATCACATTTTATACAAGTATGGATAGGCAATAGATTAGAAATGAAAAAGGGCTTTTGCCACAGATAACTTTAGCAACACTTCTGTCCTGGAAGGTGATCAACCATCCCACTTGGCCGGGATTCAGGGAGCTCCCAGGACCCAGGGCTTTCACTTTTTACAATCGAGAAAGTCCCAGGTACGCCGGGTGTTGGCCAACTTGGTCTCCAGGGCCTAATCTACAGTCCAAACGCCTTCGCTTGTCTTCTACAGTTTCTTTTTTATTTGCTCTCATCTTACCAGCCACCCTTGCTTTCTCCTTTGCCCTAACATATACCATTTTATTTTCTGAAATTGAGACTTGTCAGTGGAAATGCTCAGGGCTGGAGGACATGATCCACCTTGAATGCCAACTCAGATCACATATCGTTACCTTCCACAGTGCTGTGCTGAGTCCTTGTCTGAGAAAGTCAGAGGATTCAGGGCAGAGGGAAGAACAGGGCCTTCAGAGTAAGATGGCAGGACACATTCTACCATGCCCCCACGCCTGTCCTATGACAATGACCTTCCTCTTTAATCCAGTCCACTCAGTTTAGGTTAATTTTATGTGTCAACGTGACTGGGCCACAGGGTGCCAAGATAATAGGCTAAGTATTATTCCGGGTGCTTGTGCACGTGCGTGAGGGTGTTTCTGAGTGAGATTTACATTTGAATCAGTAAACTGAGTAAAGCAGAAGACCCTCTCCTTTGTGGGTGGGCCTCATCCAGCCCATTGGAGGCTGGAAGAGAACAAAAAGAAGTTAGGGAGAACTAGCTCTCTCTGCTAAATCTGTTTTGAGCTGAGATACTGGTCTTCTGCACTCAGATTAGAATTTACCATTGGCTGCACCGTCAGCTCTCCTGGTTCTCAGGCCTTGCAGACTAGACATAGAATCCAACGGCTGGCCTGCCTGGGCCTCCAGTTTGCTATTGGCAGACTGTGGGACTTCTCAGTCTCCATCAACATGTATCCTGTGAGTCAAATCTTTATAATAAATAGAGAGATGATATAGATGTAGCCATAGACACAGACACAGATAGAGATATATATGGTTCTACTTTTCTAGAGACCAGCGGTTAATACACTCGAGCATAAACTAGGGTTGGTGTCATGGGACTCCTGGGCAGATTACAGGACACAATGTGTAAAGCAGGTTAGCAAGGCACTGAGCATGTTACTTGGTACAATTAAATTATTACCACTATTTCAATAGTGAGTAATGCCATTGTCCATGGGTTGGAGGGTACATGGAGGTAAGTGAGAGAGGACTGTGTAGATGGCATGTATTTGTCTCTTTCTTCAATTTGACAAAAACACATGTGGATCACTCTGTGGAAGTTTTCCAATTTACTGTCTGAATCAGGTCCATATTAATTTTGAGTCTCAAAAATCCATACTGTTAAAAAGAGATAGATGATGTCTGATCATATCTCTAATGTATGTATTATATTATAATGCATCATATTAAGCACACAACATTGATAAATATATTTTAAATAAATAAAGGAGACTTCTCAATTCATTGCTGTTCCAAAACAATACTGCCTACTTTTTACACACCAGATGTCACAGTATTTTTTCATGATTTTGTATTTACTTGATTTAGTTGATATCGGTCTTAAGTTTGTTATGCTTAAATCTATACACCCTAATTTACAATGGAGTATTTGTTAACAGTATGTAAATATTTTTGAAAGGGTGAAAACCATTCCAATCAGACTGTGAAACTTTGCACTGTATATAAATTTCACTTTCAAAGCCAAACTTTTGTATAAGACGTTATGCCACAATGTTTGCCTTCTTAGTTTGTATCAGCATATCTTGTGGGTCGTTAGGATGGTAGCTGTAATTGTCACCAGTCTAGTCAAGTGTGAATCTTACATGTGGCGCTTTCTACTGTTGGCTGTAAAAATGCCGTAAAAAGCTGAAGGTCATTCTTACCGTCTGTTCATCTCTAACTGCAGAAAAATACAAGCATTCCTTAATGCTTAATATTACCAATTACAATATTCATTTTAGGAATAATCAAACTGCTGTAGAAGTCTGGTCAGTTTGCTTAGACGTCATGTTTTTTGCTCCAGTC
Organism: Okapia johnstoni; assembly: GCA_024291935.2. NCBI lineage: Eukaryota > Metazoa > Chordata > Mammalia > Artiodactyla > Giraffidae > Okapia > Okapia johnstoni. The sequence continues at coordinate 95,935,147 of CM044311.1, read as the reverse complement.
AACACTGAACTTGGTCATTTCCACCGAGTTCTGCCCGCTTTAAGTGGCACAAGTGAGGTCTTTGGTCACAAGTAGACCTGAATTTAAAACTTAATTTGTACCACTGCGTGATTATTTATCTTTCAAGCTGTTAGTTTAACGTCTGTAAAATGGGAAACTAATACCTACTGAAAAGGGACTTTGTGAGGCTTGAATGGGAGGATTATTCCTTTATTTACTCAACAAATGTTTATTAAGTATCTACGGACTGAAAGCACTCTTATAGATGCTGAGGGTACAGCCGTTAAGAAACACCCCCATTTCAAGTACAAAACACGTGACGTGGTGTTAGCGTCAAACGGATCATTAGTGTTGAGGTCTTTCTCTTTTAAAGTCCACATTATTTTATGTTCTATGCTTTCATGTGCACCAGATTATATATAATATTTTAGTAGCTTTTCAAGTGTTTCTGTCCCATAACCAACTAGGCTTTTTGAGGACAGGGGTAATATCTTTCAAGTTTTTCTGTTTTATATAATGCCTGGCAGTACTAGGTGGGAATCAGGCAGCTCACTGACGGAATCACCAATGACTGACTGGTACTTTGTCTGGAGAAGCTGGAGGGGAGAGATGGTTTCAAGACCAATAGCATCAATTTAGTTCTTAACTTCAAAGGCACATTCTTTGATGACTAGACTCAATTCCCACATTTTACTGGATATCCCAAAGTGTGATTGCTGAAAGAATATTTTTATTCATTTCTAAATGTCTGTAGGTTGAGATCAACACATTTTTTCTGAATAATTTTAGAGGGCAGAAGACCTTGTTCAATTACAGGACCAGCAAGGTGAACTATAAAACACATATATAATCATATCCAAAATTAGTTTCTTTGAATTACCACATTTTTTGGATTTTCTTTTGTGTAATAACCACAAGAAACTAATTTTACATAGTTACAAATTGGGTCTTGTAGAGCCACACTTTTTCTTGGATGACAGCCTCTATTGTTGATTGACACTTCCAGGTGCCAAAGAGACCTTGCCAATTGGAACTTGATTTATCATCAACTTTCTACCATTGTACCTCATCACCTTTTTATTCAAGTCACTCTGACTGCATAAACTACAGAAGCTATTTTCAAATTTTTACTGTTTTTCCCAATTGCATTTCACTGCCCAACTATTGCTTTTTCCTTCATGGAATTCTTGGATTCTGAATCAGACACTTTTTCTTGCCAGTGTCTGATTCAGAAACATGATACCAGATGCTTGTGTGACGGCCAAAATTGTATAATTGGTCTCACTGGTTTATATATTTTTGTTCAAATCCTTCACTGATTTATCTCTCTTTATACTCTTACTGGTTTATACCCTTCCTTCCAATCCATTCTACACACTGTCACAAAAGACCAATCTTCCTCAACAACACTGTGAAAATACCTCATCTTTTCAATCCTTCCTTGACCTCACAAGGCACAGAAACACTCTACAACTGCACCAATGTTCTGTTAAGTCCTGATTCTAGTATCTCACTGTCTTGAGTATATTGAAACAATAAATTAGCATCAAATGAATGGTTACTCCTTATGCCACGCTGTTACAAACATTAGCTGCTTTTACAAATGAAATATCTTTTTACTGACATATACATATAGAGCAGGGTGTGTAATTATACAGCTTGATGAATTTTCATGTACAAAACACCCCTCTATAACCTGCTCCCAAATTTCATTATTTGCTTTAATCATCACAATTATTTTATGTGATATTGTGATCTGTCTAAAAGAGATCAGTTATAAAAGGATGAGCTTAAATTCAAACTGACGCATCAAAATCCAGAGCCTATGCTCTTCATGACATTTGTAAGCATTATCTGCTTTTGCTCCAGACAAATGTGTATAATCGTTGTCCACGAAACCCATTTTGTATTTTTTTGCCTCCATTCTTGTTATTTTTATAACCCTAACTATTCCCTCTCTTTTTCCCCCTTCCCTTCTTAACTTTCCTTCTAACTCTGACTTCTGTTTTAATAATCAAATCAAGTCCTATTTGTCACTGCTTGGTACATTTTGGCAGCACTGGGCAGCAAACAGAATCCAAGATTCAGAGAGAGAGAATTCTGGGTTCAAGTTCCACCTGGGCCCCTTACTGGCATTTACCAACAGTCCCTGTGCATTGTCCTCATGTACTGGGTGGGCCAAAAAAGTAGATTTAAAAATAACCTTAGAGTTTTTCTAAAGTGAAAACCATCCAACATAGACTGCTTAGCACAACGCCTGGTAAGTAATAGACAGTTTTTAAAAGATAATCTTTATCCTTAATAACTCTTCAGCATCTCTTTCTCTCCCTCTAATAACTCTGTTAGTCTCCACCCATTATTTAACTCATTTACCCACAGCTGGTGACTCTCTTTATCTTTGGCCTAGATTATTACTGACTCCTTCTCTTCTACTTCATTTGTATATATTTCTTGTGTTTCCTAACAGTTGGTAAGCTTCTTGCAGGCTTCTTGTACTGTTCATTACAGACAGGCTCTGAAGCCACTCTGTATGTATTTGTTGTTTCATAAAGAAACCAGCTCATGGTAACCAACAGATGATAAATTCTGACATGACAGATAAAAATAACATGTAACAGCAACCTGAACCAAATTTAGTATTTTCGGTAAAATTATTTCCCCAGTTGCACTGATAAGAGGAAAACAACTGACATGAATTGAGCTTCTTAGTTTAATTAAATTACCTATGCCACCATGGTTCTGGGAAGAAAAAAAATGCATAATTCCATTAAAAGAAAGAAGAATACAACTCTCTGTGAAATTAAACTGCTGTTTTGAAAAATCCACAGGATTTGGTATTGTTGTCTTTAAATGAATGATCTAACACCTTGGCTGTAAGAAGCATTTATTGTACAGGTGTAAAAAGAAACAAAAGCAGCCATGCAGAGAAGAAATAACTGCATTCTTGGAACAGAAAGTAATCAGGTTGGAAATGTAAGAAACTGAGTGGGAAATGAATGAGAGTCTTAACAAATCATCAGTACACCAATTCCTGCCAATGGTTCCACCCCTTAAGACAGGTAGTGATTGCTATAATTTGGAAAATAGTTTCCTTTGAGATTCTTAAAGGATGAGTTCTTTGAAAGTTGTTTATGTCCTAGGAAAGTTGTTTAGACCTAGAGTCTAGGTTTTTACAAGCTGTCCCACTGTTTATTGCTAATATTTATATGTCAGTGATACAAAGAAAAGAAACTAAATGGCAAGTGTTTGAAATATCAAGATGTTTCTGAGAAGGAATCATTCTTGCTCACCTGGTGAGATCCTGAACACTTCTGAAAGGATAAAGTCCAGGTAAGGGGAAATAAAAATAAGAAGGGAATTAGCAAGGATATGTGGGTCTTATAATAAAGAGCTTATCTAGAGAGTAGAGAGAAGAGGCTGCAAGGGAAACTAAGAAGGAAAAGTTGGGGGTGTTGGAATGAGGACAGAAGATTCTAGAGCAACGTATTTGAGTTTGACAGACTGTGAAAATAAGAAGGAGAATGAGAATATTAATTGCTAAAAGATATGAATGCATGCTCCCTCTGCCATTTTTGTGAGAGGCAAATATTATACCAGAGCTTCCCTGGTGGCTTAGTGGTAAAGAATCCACCTGCAATGCAGGAAACACAGGTTTGATATCTGGGTTGGGAAGATTCCCTGGAGGAGGAAATGGCAACCCACTTCAGTATTCTTGCCTGGAGAATCCCATGGACAGAGGAGCCTGGCGGGCTACAGTCCATGGGGTTGCAAGAGTTGGACACGACTTAGTGACTAAACCACCACCACCACATTATACCAGGGCAACAGTCAGCACAAATTTGATGAGCTGAGAGCCTTACTCTACTTTAGCAAACTTAAGAAACAAAATAATGCCCTCCTGCTCTCAACATCCCCCTAATGTTTCTTAGGAGATACATCTTAGGTATCTATTTGGGGGTAACTTACTATAAAAGCAGCAGCAGCAGCCATAACAGCTGCTAATATTCATTGAACACTTACTATGTGCCAGTGGGAATCGAATAAGAATGAGTCTCTGGGTCATTCTATTGTATTATCACAAGCATATTTTATGGTAATTGTTTTTATTATCCCCAACTGACAAATAAGGAAACTGAGGATCAGAGTAGCTCAGCAATACTCCATAGCACACATACTAGTTCAGTTGTAGGACTACCCCAGACTCCAAATACAGAGTCGTAATTACTACAATGCCTTATAAAACAAACAAAAAACCAAACTGGGACATACATTTATTGAGTGCTTACTCAGTGCATCAGAAAGTACATTTGGAGTTTTACATGCTTTGTCTCTCTTAATCTTCAGGAAAAAATGTTTTAATATTGCATAAAGTATCTCCAAGCCCCAATCATTAATGCAATTTGATACCTAGAATCTATAATATTGATTAAATGTTCCTCAAAATCTAAACTGTTTAGTGACAAGAATGCTACTAATTTAAAGTAAGTAGACTGGAGGTTTGAGGTTGACATGCACACACTGCTTTATTTTAAATAGATAACCAATGGAGAACTACAATATAGCTAGCAAGGGAACTCTGCTCATTGGTCTATAATAACCTAAATAGGAAAAGTACTTGAAAAATAATAGATATATGTATAACTGAATCACTTTGCTATACATCTAAAACTAACAGAGCATTGTTAATCAGCTTTGTGTATGTGCTCAGTCGCTTCAGTCATGTCCAGCTCTTTGTGAGCCTATGGACTGCAGCCCACTAGGCTCCTCTGTCCCTGGGATTCTGCAGGCAAGAATACTGGAGTGGGTTACCATGCCCTCCACCAGGGGATCTTCTTGACCCAAAATGAACCTGCATCTCCTGCATTGTAGGCACTGAGCCACAGGGGAAGCACTCCAATATAAAATAAAAATTAAAAAATCTCAAGTAAATAGAGCTCTACATGCATGATACATTGCTTCAGGTGTGTCACTCTTTGTGATCCTATGGACTGTAACCCGCCAGGCTCCTCTCTCCATGGGATTCTTCAGGCAAGAATACTGGATTGGTTTGCCTTTTCCTTCTTCAGCGATCTTCCCGACCCAAGGATAGAACCCACATCTCCTGTTTCTTGCATTGGCAGGTGGGTTTTTTATCACTAGCATCACCTGGGAAGCCCAAATAGACCTCCAACTACACCAAATCCAGACTATCACTTTTGAGAAGGTGGAGTCGAGGTGTTTTCACCACCAAGTACAACTCAAAACCCTAGAAATTATATACAAAGTAGATATAAAGTAAACAAATCTTTGAGCTTGTTGGGATACTCAGGGCCCAAGGAGCGACAGGGTGATTGATTTTCTGGGTTTTCTATGTATGCCTGATAGGGTACTGCCATGCCAAAGGGCAAAGGCAAAATATCCTAACAAAAGCCTGGTATCTTCAACCTAAGGACAAGAAAAAGATAGCCGACCAAGACAAAAAAAACCCAACAATTTTTAGAAAATCAACACTACTCTAGCCAACCATCACAGAAAAACACACTGTGGAAGCTCCTTCACCCGTGCCAATAAATGTTAAGGCAGACCCTCTGGTCGACCCTCTCCAGGCTGTAATAGGGTACTCCAGTCGCCCCTCTAGTCTGGTGTCAGAAAAGGCTGAGTAGGGAGTTTGGACATTAATTCTATGAAAGTGAAAGTTGCTCAGTTGTGTAGGACTTTTTGCAACCCCATGGACTGTAGCCTGCCAGGCTCCTCTGTCCATGGAATTCTCCAGGCAAGAATACTGGAGTGAGTAGCCATTCCTTTCTCCAGAGATCTTCCCAACCCAGGAACTGAACCTAGGTCTCCCGCATTGCAGGCAGATTCTTTACCATCTTGAGCCACTAGAGAAGCCCTTTAATCCTATGGGACAATAATAAACCCATTTTTCTCCTCTCTGTAATGTCAATAGAGACCACATAAGAAACTTAGACTTCCACCTCCACGTGGCAGGAATGGAGATACACTCTTGCTCTTCACTGGGGTGATGTCAAAGGAGACCTGGTGGAGAGTCAGGAATTTTACCACCACCCAGTGCGGGCAATAAGGCCCCTGTCCCTCCTCACGATGCCAGTAGGAGAAACACGGGAGTAGTCAAGAGACATTCTTACCCCTTCCAGCCTGGTAACTATCTTATCATTGACAGAATGTCTTAGGAAATAAATAGAACATTTCAGTAAAGAAATGGGAGAAATACAGGAAACCAACTGGAAATTCTAGAACTAAATATATATATGAATGGGGAATTATTTTTTTAGAGTCAATGCATAAGCTTATCAACAGAATGGAAGGGAAAGAGCAAAGAATTAGTAAACTTGAAGCTAGAACAATAGAAATTAGCCAACTTGAACAACAAAGAAAAAAAAATTCAACAGCAACAAAAAAATAACAAAGCTTTTAGATCCTGTGGAACTATAATAATCTTGCCACGGGAGTCCCTAAAGAAGAGAAGAGAGAAGCAGAAATGAAAAGATAGTGAGAGAAGTAACGGTTGAAAACTTGCCAAATTTGATTAAAAAAAACACAAACCTGAAGACTGTAGAAGCTGAACAAATTCCAAATGGGTTAAAACCAAAAACGTTCACACAAGCATGTATAGTTATACTTCTGAAAACGAAAACCAAAGAAAAAACCATAAATGATAAGAGCTAGAAAAAAATAAATGCATTACATATAGAGAAAACAATTTTATTGATAGCAGATTTCTCATCTGAAACCAGAGACATCTGAAGGAAGTGGCACATTTTTTAAGTGCAGAGAGAAAAAGATTAACCCAGAATGCTAAGTACCTTCAGAAATGGAGAAAAAATCAAGATATTCTAAAGATGAAAGAAAGTTCAGAGAATGTGTCAATTGCAGACCTACCCTAGAAGAATGATTACAAGAAATTCTCTAAACAGAAACTAAAAGGAAATTAAGAAAGAATGAAGCTTGGAACCTCAGGTAGAAAGAATATGATAATCTAAAAGATGTATAAATATTCTAGACTTTCTTTCTTTCTTGGATTTTCTAAATCATGTTTGATGTTATATCAACAAAAAAATTTAACACCCATTTGCTGTTGTTCAGAACACACTTAGAAGGAATATTCAAGACAATTATGTAACAACTGTGAGAAATTAAAGGAAGATAAAGGGAAATAAAATGTCTTTGATTTGTTCTAAATAATAAATTGAGGATACAAGTAGACTTCCATTAGTTACATGTGCATGACAACGTATGACCAAGAGTAGCCACTTAAAACTATGCAAATAAATACACTGAAAAATGCTACATATAAAATATGACTATAAATATTCAAGTAATTTATGGGAAGATATGAAAAAGAAGACAAACAAGGAACATGTTTAAGCCCCAACATATCAATAATTACATTAAGTGTAAAACCAAATAGTTTGAATTCACCCATTAAAAGGCAGAGATTGGCAAACTGAATTTATAAACATGACCCAACTCACTTCAAAAAGAGTAATATAGGTTGTCGAAAGTAAGAAAATGCAAAAGGTTAAGCAAAAGAATGCAGGAATGGCTACATTAAAGTCAGATATATAGCACTTCAGAGCAATGAATATGACCAGATTCAGAAAAGAGCATTGTCTAATGTTAGAAGTGTCTCAAAAGATAAACCAACACTAAATGAGTATGCAGCAAACAAGAGATGCAAAAGATGTGAAGCAAATATTAGTTGAACTGAAAGGAGAAAGGGGCAAATCTGTAAGAATAATTAGAGACTTAAACGATCATCCTCAATGATTCATAAAATAGCAAGTGTAAGTAGTAGCAGGAATATAGAACTCAACACCATCAACCAACAGAACCTAATCAACAGCACAGAATAGCCTGCAGAAGAACAGCTGCAGGTGCCCACGGGCATATACCAGGACAGGCCATATCATGGACTATAAAACAAATCTCAAAAAACTTAAACAACTGCCATATGCAAGTATGTTCTCTATGATGATATCATATAATAACAGAAAAATAATAGGAAAAAAAATCTCCAAATATTTGGAAACTAAGCAACACACCTCTAATAATCCACCAACCAAAGATAAAGTCTCAAATGAAATAAAAAACATTAAATTAAATGAAACTGAAAATATAATACTTCAACATTTGTGGGATATAGACAAGCAAGTGCTGAGATGAATATAGCACTAACTGTGTACACTGGAAAAGAAAAAAAGTACCTCAAATTAATAGTCCAAGATCCTATCAAAAGACCCTTAAAAAGGATAGCAAAATAATTCCAAATCAAGTAGAAGCAGGAAATTAATAAAAAGAAAAGCAAAACTCAGTGAAACTGGAAACAGGAAAATAACCGAAAAAATTGATGAAATAAAGAACTAGTTGTTTTCAAAAATCAATAAAATTGGCAAACTAACCAGATTAACAATGAAAAAAATTAGGAGGACAAAAATTTCAATATCAGGAGAAAAACTAGTTATCACTATGGATCAAAAAGCAAAAGCAAAAAAGGAAATAGTACACAAAACCATGAACACATACAATTTTGATAATTTATGTGAGATAGATCAATTCCTCTAAAAAATCAGTGTACCGCATTGCATGCAATATGAAATAGATAACTTTAATAATTCTATACCTATTAAGTAAACTGAATTCTTTCATTATTAAAAATGTCCCAAGAAAACTCCTTACCTAGGTGGTTTAACTGGAGAATTCTACAAAATGTTTAAGGGATTAGTACCAATTCTAAGACTTCCCAGGTGGTGCTAGTGGTAAAGAACTTGCCTGCCAGTGCAGGAGACTTAAGACATGTGGGTTTGATTTCTGGGTTGGGAAGATCCCCTGGAGGAAGGCATAGCAACCCACTCTAGTATTCTTGCCTAGAGAATCCCATGGACAGAGGAGCCTGGCAGCCTCTAGTCCATAGGGTCACAAAGAGTCAGACATGAGTGAAGTGACTTAGCACGCAGGCACACACCAATTCTAAATAATCTCTTCCAGGACGTGTAAGAGAAAGAAACCCTTCCCAGTTCATTTTATGAAGCTAGTATTATCCTGATACTGAAATCAGTCAAAAACAGTACAATAAAGGAACATGACCTATCAATATCTTCATCAATATAGACAAAAATAATCCTTTAAAAAGTTAGCAAACAGAATTCAACAATGTATGAGAAGGATAATACAATATGACTAAGTGGCATTTATTCCCCAGATGCAAGCCTGCTTCAAAACTAGAAAGATAATCAGTATAATCCACTATATTATTAACAAAGAAATTTTTTCAGATAGTATGAATCATTACAGAGAAAGGATCTGACATAATTCAATACACTTTCATGATACAAGCTCTCAGAAACAGGAGAAACAGAGGGGGAACTATAATGAGTCAATAAAAAACATCTGCAAAAACCTTCAACTAACATTTTCAATAAATTATTTACATCTAAGATTGCTTCTCTGACAGCTCAGTTGGTAAAAAATCCTCCTGCAATGCAGGAGACCCCGGTTTGACCCCTGGGTCGGGAAGATCCGCTGGAGAAAGGACAGGCTACCCAACTCCAGTCTTCTGGCCTGGAGAATTCAATGGGCTGTATAGTCTATGGGGTCGCAAAGCGTCGGACACGACTGAGCGACTTTCACTTTCACTGTCACCTTTCATTTGCGTCTAAGACTGGGAACAATGCAATTTGGTCTGCTTTCCCCACAATGATTCATCACAGTATCGAAAATTCTAGCCAGCAAGGCAGGGAAGGGTAAGAAAAGGAAGTAAAAGTACACAAATTAGAAATGAGATGTGAAACTGTTCCTTTATATTTATTTACAGTTGATATAATTGTCTATATAGAAAATTTCAAGAAAATCTCCAAAAAAAGGTAGAATTAATAAGAGGATTCAGCAAGGTTACAGGATATAGAATAAGGCAACAATGAATACTTGGGAACCAAATTTTAAAAAGTGTAATACCGTTTACAATGGCTCAAAGAAACAGAATGCTTAGGTGTAAATATAATGAAACTTATATGCTGAAAATTATAACACTAATGAAGGAAATCAAAGATTCAGATAAACTGAGATGTAACATTTCTTGGATCAGAAGATTAAACACACCAGAGATGTTGATTTTCCCCAATTTATATACAATAATGAAATTCCTATAAAAAATACAGCATGTTCTTTTTTTAAATAAATATAAGGCTATTCTTAAATTTATACTTAAAGACAATGGCACTAAAGTAACATCCCCCCACAAAAAACAAAATAAAAATTGAAGGTCCTGCTTTTTAATCTACTAGACACAACTGACTTCAGAAATTTAAAAAGGTGACTCAAAAAATTATTTGATGTACAGAATGGGGGAAAATATTAGCAAACCACGTATCTTGTCATGGATTAGTAACTAAAATTTATTTTTTTTTAAAACTCTCAAAACCCAACAGTAAAAGGACACACACAACTCAATTCAAAAATGGATAAAATATATGAAAAGGTATTTCACCAAAGAGGACATGGAGATGTCAGATAAACACCTAACACTGAAAAGATGTTCAATACTATTAGCTATTAGGGGAAGGAAAATTAAAACCGCGATGACATAACTGTACTCCTATGAGAAAGGCTAAACAGTAGTGAGGACAACGAAGGCTGGTGAGGATGAGGAACTGAGTAACTAATAAATTGCTAAAGACCATGTAAAGTAGTACAGCCACTATGGAAAACTGTTTAGGTGTTTCTTAAAAAATTAAACAAGCAACTGCACTATGACTCAGTAATTGCACTCTTCAGTATTTATCTCAGGGAAATTAAAACTTATATTTATACAAATGCTGTACATGAATGTTTACAGCAGCTTTATTCATAAAAGCCCCAAACTGGAAAAATCAGAAGTCTTTCAATGATGAATGGTTAAACAAACACTGATACACCTATACCCTGAAATGTTACTCAGCAGTAAAAAGGAATGAGATATTGATGGATGTAGCAACCTGGATAGACTTCCATGGAATTATGCTGAGTGAAAAAAGCCAATCCAAACAAATTATACATTGTATAATTCCATTTAAAGTTCTTGAAATGAAAAAATATATAGAGAAATGAAGAACAGACTTGTGGCCACCAGAGATTAAGAAGCAAATGTGCGTGAGAGGAAAGCAGTATTATTACAAAAGTCTCCATGAGGAATTCTATTTTAATCACTTCCTCTTTACCCCATTAGTGAAGGACAGATTCCTGCCCTGGGGCTATGGGGATGGCCAAACACCTAACATCCAATCCTGGACAAAGGAGATCCAATGGAGCTTATCCCTCTCATGCAGTCACAGCCCAGAGAAGGAAGACTGCACCGCACGTGACCACACGGGGGCTGCGCTGGAAACGGAGTGAACGACCAAAGGTTGCAAAGGGAGGCTTTTGTGGTATCAAGTTTGGGGTGATCCTTGGTTCCAATGTAGAGATGTGATTGGTTTATTTGAATAAATCCACGGGTGCCAGGGAACCAAAGCTCACTGCTCAGGGCTAAGCAGGAACTGGGCTTCCCCCCTTGTAAGGAGTGTTCTTTAGCTAAGGGTCCTTATCTGCTGGGCAGGAGAGGGAGAGGGCTTAAGATCAGGTCACTGGAGGACCTCTCTGTTCTTGATACGAAAACAACACCATATCGGGCCTGAAATTGAGGACCTATACTGTAAATCGTTTGGCAAAGGAAATGTTCTGCATCTCAACTGCATCAAAGCTAATAACCTTGTTGAGGTGATGTACTGTAGCTCTGTTAGTCGTGACTAGTGGAGGAAACAGCACAAACCAGCAGAATGGTGGCTTAAGAAGATGAGGGAGTATTTGGCATAACCAGGACTTATTCCAGGAAGAGAAGAGTTGCTTCTGAAAAGAGACAGGACTTGAATAGACAGCCTCCAGAACAATGTAAGCCTGCAAGTCTCAAAAGACTATTACAGAATTCAACAAGTATTCTTTCTATGTATTTGCATGCTGTCTATAGTCCATTGCTTTTTTTTCAGTGTATATTAGGATGTGCAAAAGAGGGAGAAGAATGGCTTTCCCTCCTGGGGAAGATGCAGCTTTTCAGTTTTCAGACATATGAATGGATCTCAGAAAATAGAAGCTAACACAATCCAGTATGGTTCTGGTCAGTACGATACAAAAGTGCTCAGTGAATACAAGAAGTTTAGATTTGGGTGTACTTATAAAGCAGGAAATGGAAGATACACAAAATTATAATAATATAATTTGGAGATGTAAAGAGAAAGAGAACAGGATAGGCTTTGAAGAGTAAACAGATACAACAAAAGGTACAGAAATATATATAGTGTATCCGGTGACAACAATAAGCCCAGCCCTAAGAGAAATTTCTTTGTGGAGTTCTCAGTGGTTAAAATATCACATTCTGATATTGGACTGCCTAGTTCCGGCCATTTAATATAGGGCAAGTTATCTAACCTCTCTGAGCCTCATTTCCTCATCCATAAAAAGACATGATGAAAATGGCACTTTTAATAATATGGTTGTGATGTCAAAATGTGAAAATAGGTACAAAGAGTTTGTCATAGTGCCTGCCATACAATACGCACTTGATAATTATTAATGATGATTTAAAAGTTTTAATCATACATAGATTGGGCCAGATAATCATGAGTTTTAAAACTTCATGACCCAGAATCACAATCTGGTGGGTCTAGGAAGTAATGAGGCACCATGGAAAGCTAGAAAAGGATCTAAAATCATTAAATAATAATCTTGACTGGAATATTTATTGATGGTAGAACTCTTTCATTTGCTGCTCCTCGCAATTATTTTGTAATATTGGAGTTATTAGGACTGTTTTATAGATAAGGAAGATGAGGCAGAAAGACAGTGAGCTACTCGAGTTCATACAGCAAGAAAGATTAGGACCAGGCTTTCTAACTCTTGGTCCAAAGCTCTGTCTGTCTGTCAGTGGTTTCTGTGCAGAGTTGCTTGCACTCCTGCAGAAGGGCTAAGTTCCACATCAGCAGGGAGAGGATGAGGCATACACATGGAAGCAAGGAAGCACAATATAGAAGTTCATTATTACATACTAGGAAAGGAATCATTTAGACAAATTCATCTTTTAGTAGAGTAAAAGTTGGGTGGGGAGAGGTTTGAGCTGAGGGACCATGTTATCACAATAATCCAAGAATATGAAGAAAACATCTCCCTTGCTTTTGGTAATTGGAATGGACAGGGCAGCTGGAACAGCTAAAGGAGGAGTCTACAGGGAAATAACGAATATTTTGAGACAGATGTTAAATCTTAGAACACTGACCTCTATCCTTTGATATCTTTTATACTCATTAATTAACCTGGCTTTTTCCAAAATGTCCCCCCAAACTATTAATAAAACCCTCTTCATTATGATTACAAGGGGTTAAAGATCTTTGTCTTTTTAAAATTATAATAACTATTGTGAAAAGCTACTATTATTTCCTCTTTGGACAGAGGTTTTTGACACATATAATTTTTCTGAGAGTTTCTTTGTCTAATTTTCTCTCTAACCACAAATTTACTAGGAGAATGGTAATTATATGGTAAACATCTGGCTTTGCCATTATTGCTCACATTATTATAATTTTATAACAATAAACCTGAAATTTTTCATGAATTATAAACACAATTAGCTGTCAAAGCCCCTTTTTAATTCACAAAGAATTAGAGAGACAGTATTCTTGAGTTTTTCTCAAGAACAAAATTTAGCATTATGACAGCTATGCTTTTTTTCAATCTTTTAATGAATATTGTCTGTAATTCTCAACTCTGAATATTATTGAGTGATCACATTTTTCTTCTGTTTTAATTTTAGGTGAATTCTTTTGTTTGACAATTAGAAACATAATTAACTGTAATTTGAAAGCTTAGCTTTGATTTCTAAGAAAAGGAGCTACACTAAGATTTAGAATAGCATATGAAGTGAAAGTAAAAACAATGTGATAAAATCTAAAGCAGACTGGGAAACAATCTAAGCCCAAAGACCTAATTTAGCTGTCTAACAATCATAGAAATAGTTTCTCATTTTGACGAAACTTATTTTACTTTTAAATTTCACTGACATTTGTACAAAAGATGTTGATATCTTAGAAATGAAAAATCTAGTCCCACTGACAAGTATTAGAGTTTCTGTGTATGCAATGGGACACAAACTAATTGGGGAATATTCACAGTCTTTCCACCCTTTCCTTTCCTCCTCTGACAGTCTCATAATTAGCACAACTATCTTCTCCCTCCTTCTTTCTAAAGAGCAAATATCTCATTCCACTAGAGAGAAGCTAGGTCAACCTATAGCATATAGGAATGGATTGAGAGGGAGCAATGGAAAGATCTAGAAAGGACTAATTGTTATAAGGATGGAGGAAATTCTGAAAAACTAGCACATGTAACAGAATTGAGTGTAAGAGAAAAGGAGATATTAGCTTCTCCATGGAAAATACTCCTAGATTCCTTTTTTGTAGGGTTATCAAAAAATACAAGGGCTCTTGTTGGATAACAGAAAAGGAGTTCACCCCCCTGGAATGGGTGTTTTCTCTTTTTCTGATATGTGGTCTTTGATCCCACCCTCAACAAAAGGCTCCCCCAAAACCTGTAGATTCCCAAGTGATACAGCATTAGGAACAACTTTTGTTCTAATGAGGCAACTCTGGGTGGGCTTCTGGATGGCCCCTAGATGAAGACTGGTCACCAGAAACATAAAACCATAAAGATTAGAATTTTTAGCCCCACCACCCATTCTCCAGAGAGGGGAGAGGAGTTGGAAAGAGGCTTAACGGTTGATCATGCCCACATGAGGAAGTCTCCATAAAATGCCCACAGTATAAGGTTCAGAGAACTCCCAGGTAGGTGAACACGTCCACAATCTGAGAGGGTAACACTCCCCAATTTCACGGGGACAGAAGCTCTTGTGCTCATGACCCTCCCACACCACTGCCTACATATTTCTTCATCTGGATGTTCATCTGTGCCTCTCTCACATCCTTTAACAAACTGGTAAACATTAGTGTTTCTCTGAGTTCCGCAAGAATCTCAAGCAAATTAAATGAACCTAAGGAGGAAGTCATGGCACCCTGAGGTTAACAGAAGCACAAGTGACAACCCAGAATTGCAACTGTCACCTCAAGTGGGGTGGGGGAGGTCTCGTACAACTGAGCCTGTAACCAGCAGGATCTGATGCTATCTGCAGACTGGCAGTGTCACAATAGAGCTGAACTGAAGAACATTCAGTCAGCATCATGAAAATTGCTTGGTGCGGGAAATCACTCCCTCCCATTTGGTGACCACAAAGGTCAGAAGTTAAGTGTTCTGTAATAAGCATCATGTAGACACAGCAGGGAAAACTGGGTTTTTCCTATTACTGATGTTCAGTTAAATGTGAATTTCAAACAACAAATAATTTTTAATGTAAGGATGTCCCAAATGTTGGGTCATTTGGTACTTACTCCCCGCCCAAATCTGTCAGTCCTTCTTTATATTATCTATTAAGGAATGGATTCTTTTAAAATTACTTTAGCTGTTGGACTAAGTATCTTTGATAAGGCCCTATTTTGAGATAGGACTAAGAGGATTTATGCTTTAAGAGTCACATTTCTAACAACAGGCATCAAGTTGATGTCTTGGGAACTTTGTTCAAGTGAGGTAGAACCTGTGTCTTGAATACCCTGAATTTGCTGCAACAGACTCAGCATTGAAAGATCTGAGTGTGTAAGCATGAATGAAAGAATAATAATAATAACTTAACAAGATCTCAGAAGCTCACAGAATGTCATGATATAATCTGTTTCAATAATTTTTTTTCTGTTTCCTTGGGATTTCACTCCATAATTAAAGCAATCATGGAAAGAACCAGATGTACACCGTAAGGTCAAGCTTACTGTAATTATTCACTATCACATTTTTGGCTGAAATTTTTAAACACAAAATTCATTCCCATAGCAGAAGAGAGAAGAATTGTGCTGTTGCAATTTCACTCACTTATTTTAAAATTTAAATATGGGGAAGAAATTATATACACAAAGCTGTTATTTGTCTGTCTCTCTGAGTATGCAGAAGAGAGATAGAACTCTTCATGCGATATGGGGCATGACTGCATTCAAATAGGCACTATAATTAGTCACAGTAATTTTTTTTCATGCTGCTGGAAAATGCAGAATATCCATACGATAAGCTCTGAGCCTCAGCTGGCTGTATTTTATTACGCTAGTAAACGGGTATCTGATTAAAATAAAAGTTGAAGGGCTTTCTCTTTTACAAGTTTTCCTAATAAATTTCTTTTCTCAGCCACCCTTAAAGTTTCTGTAGTTCCAATGTCTTCATACAAACTTTCAACAGTCCTTGACTAAACTCTGCATAAAATTCATGTGTGCTTTTTATGGCTGATGAAGCACTTTGTCATGTGGCCCCAGGGATTCTGCAGCCTCAAACTCCATCATCGTGACATAATGGGCAATTTTTCGGACAAAAGCCTGTGCTCCCTCTCAGGTAAGGAACTTTGCTCATGGTGGCCATCCTGGGTGGAAAACACTCGTCTCTATACTCCCACTTCTATCTGACTGACTCCTACTTATTCTCCTGTTATCAGTCAGCTTAGATGCCACTTCTCATGAGAAGTCCTTCTTAACCAAGATTCATTGGGTGAACCTGTAGTTAGCTCCCATACATCTAGACTTCATGTTAATGATAGCAATTATTACACTATGAGCAATTACATTAGAGCAATATTACACTCAGTTGTACATGCTCATTTATCTATATCCTTGGTAAAGAACCCACCTGCCAAGCAGGAGATCTGGGTTCAATCCCTGTGAGGGGGAGATCTGCTGGAAAAGGGAATGGTTACCCACTCTAGTATTCTTGCCTTAGGAAATCCCATGGGTAGAGGAGCCTGGTGGGCTATAGCCCAAGAGGTCGCAAAAGAGTCAGATACGACGGAGCGACTAAGCATGCAGACAGAGAAGTTCTTTTAGGATCGAGTCTTATTTATATTTTTATCCCCAGTACCTACCACACTGTTCTTACATAATGGGTCCTCAATAATTGCTGTTGAATGAATGAATACATAAATGTTTGTGCTGCTGGGAATTTAATCTGTTATGGCAGATTTTCCATTGGCAAACTGATTGTATCAGCAAAGCAAACAGCCATTCCAGTGAGAAACTGCTGAAAATTGCTGCAATTAGCAAAAACAGGTGGAATTTTGCAGGCATCTGCTTTTAGTACAATTCATTCTCTTTGAAAAATACTCAGAGAAAAGGGGTTTACTTTAGGTGCAACCAACTGTGTTCCAGTCTTGCATCACACATCACATCTTGAAACTGTAATAATCGCTAGCAGGAGTGAATGAAAAGTGATACTTTTGTTGTTGTTTAGTCACTGAGTTGTTTCTGACTTTTATGATCCTTTTTATGGACTGTAGCCTGCCGGGCTTTTCTGTCCATGGGATTTTCTAGGCAAGAATACTGGAGTGGGTTGCCATTTCCTTCTCCAAGGAACCCAGGGACTGAACCCAAGTCTCCTGCATTCCAAGTGCATTCTTTACCGCTGAGCCACCAGAGAAGAAGTAGTAGTAGGAGATACCACTCTCTCTTAAACACCTTCACTCTTCAGGAAGTTATGTGGATGGTGTGGACTTCCATGCAATACATCAATTGATGAATGATTGAGCCATTTTTAATTTCAAGTTCTACTCTAACAAAGGCCATGGATGCACAGTCAATACTTGACCACTTGAAGCTCTGTTTCCAAGGTTGATAACTGTTCAATTGGTCAATTGCTCAAAAGATAATCCAATTGACTGTCTAAATAATTGAAATACTAGAAATTATATTGCATTTTAGAATTTCTTAAAAGTCTTTTGAAGGCTGAATCAAATTAGCCAATTAAAATCTGCTCATCTGCTCAGCCATCAACATACCTACATCTGCCTTAAGTAACCATACAGATTCAGACAACGGTGGTGAGAGAAGATGAAAAATTTGATGATTTATGTATCTTTTTAAATACGGTGGCTCAGATGGTAAAGCATCTGCCTACAATGCGGGAGGCCTGGGTTCAATCCCTGGATCGGGAAGATCTCTTGGAGAAGGAAATGGCAACCCACTTCAGTATTCTTGCCTGAAAAATCCCATGGACGGAGGGGACCTGGTAGGCTACAGTCCATGGGGGTCGCAAAGAGTCGGACACGACTGAGCGACTTCACTTTCACTTTCTAAATACAGGAAGACAGTAGAAGAGGAAATGAGAGGTCCCCAGTGTTTGAATCTGATTTCTATAAGAACAAAATAGAAAATTCCAAAACGCATCTCCAAACTAGCTTTTTAAAGTAAGAGTATTATCTCCACCCCACTCCCAATTATTAATAGCTAGAATACCAGGATAAGCTTAAGTAATTATACATAATGGCTGCAAGTATTCCAAGAGTCAGGAGTTACCCTACAATGCTTCAGTTCGGTGTCAGGCATTATAAACAAATCTGTTGTTTATTGACAACTTAAACAATACTGAAATATTTCAGGAGTTTGTATAATTTACTATTATTGGAGGGGGAAGCAAAATGTAATAACTTAGTGATTACCTTGTATTATTGTTTCTTGAGTGATCCGGGATATAATGGCGAGTGAGTTTAAATATCAAATAGCTACCTTAAAAGTGTTGGGAGCTGGAGTAGCTACATCTCTGAGCATCTATACCAAAGAGGATCAGCCTACTAGATTTGATATAAGCTTTCCAATTTATCCATTTTGTTCTGAGTGCTACCCATTTGAAATCTCTGCAGTGTGATTTTTACAGCCAGATAGGAGAAATTTATTAGACACTGATGGAAAGTGTTGGGCCAGATATAATGGAAAAAAATACCTAGGTTCTACCCAGGCTATTTTCTTGGGCTTCATAAAAGAAATATAGAATACTTAATGTTGCCTTGGGATTTATTGTCTCAGTTTGGGGACCCTTGGACATACTCAATGCTGACATCTTCATTTGATTTACACTGTCTGTTACAGACTGATGCGTCTTTTGAGAAAATACCAAGTACTAATTATAAATAACCTTAATGAAGTTATAAATATGGCCTCTGGACCTTCAAATTTTCATCTGTTTTGCTTTCATGAAACAAAAAGCTTTCAACCTGCAGTGAGTCACAGTGTCATTTTTTTAAACATTTAAACTGTCTCAAAATCGGACAGATGTATAACACAGAGCATTTAAAGGAGACTGTTTTGCTTAAGTAAGTTACAATGCTACAAAACACTGTCAGAACCCTGCAAAAACACTTCACTTCAAATATGTGACTCAAGAAAATGCTAGAAATGATGACTTCCTAAAACATCAACTAATTTTTATTTTGGGTTTGTTGGTAATAGACTAGGACACAGTTTTCTTTGGGAATGATAAAATCCAAAACTGGCTGGAGATGATCCATTAATATCCATTTTTATTGCTAGTTTGCTAGTGCAATACTGGCCTGAAGTATGTGGAATGGGAAACTATCTTGGCTACATCAGCTTGGGAACAATGCTATAAACTCAAGAACTCTACTCTGAACATCGTAACTCTTCTCATTTCCATGATCTTGATTGGAAACAAAGCAGTCAATTGTACATAAAGTTTTCCAAGGAGTCAGGGGGCTTTCTTAATCGACTTGAGCATCACTTATGCTTAGTTCAGTTCAGTCACTCAGTCGTGTCCGACTCTTTGCGACCCCATGAATCGCAGCACGCCAGGCCTCCCTGTCCATCACTAACTCCCGGAGTTTACCCAAACCCATGTCCATTGAGTCGGTGATGCCATCCAACCATCTCATCTGCTGTCGTCCCCTTCTCCTCCTGGCCCCCATCCTTCCCAGCATTAGGGTCTTTTCCAATAAGTCAACTCTTCGCATGAGGTGGCCAAAGTATTGGAGTTTCAGCTTCAACATCAGTCCTTCCAATGAACAGCCAGGACTGATCTCCTTTAGGGTGGACTGGTTGGATCTTCTTGCAGTCCAAGGGA
This sequence comes from Okapia johnstoni, assembly GCA_024291935.2. Lineage (NCBI taxonomy): Eukaryota > Metazoa > Chordata > Mammalia > Artiodactyla > Giraffidae > Okapia > Okapia johnstoni. The sequence goes on along the minus strand of CM044311.1, from coordinate 95,915,158 downwards.
CTCTCAAGAGTTGTCTCCAACACCACAGTTCAAAAGCATCAATTCTTCGGCACTCAGCTTTCTTTATAGTCCAACTCTCACAGCCATACATGACTACTGGAAAAACCATAGCCTTGACTAGGCGCACCTTTGTTGACAAAGTAATGTCTCTGATTTTTAATATGCTGTCTAGGCTGGTCATAACTTTCCTTCCAAGGAGTAAGTGTCTTTTAATTTCATGGCTGCAGTCACCATCAGCACTGATTTTGGAGCCCCCCAAAATAAAGTCAGCCACTGTTTCCACTGTTTTCCCATCTATTTGCCATTAAGTGATGGGACCAGATGCCATGATCTTAGTTTTCTGAATGTTGAACTTTAAGACAACTTTTTCACTCTCCTCTTTCACTTTCAACAAGAGGCTCTTTAGTTCTTCTTCGCTTTCTGCCATAGGGTGGTGTCATCTGCATATCTGAGGTTATTGATATTTCTCCCAGCAATCTTGATTCCAGCTTATGCTTCTTCCAGCCCAGTGTTTCTCATGATGTACTCTGCATATAAGCTAAATAAGGAGGGTAACAATATACAGCCTTGATGTACTCCTTTTCCTATTTGGAACCAGTCTGTTGTTCAGAAACCTCAATAATTACTATTTATAAACTTGAGATTTACAGACCCAAACTCTCCACTTCCTTCCTGCTCTGAAATGCAGAAATAACCTAAATGTATCCCCAATCACTTTCCTTAAGAATGTGATCCTCCCAATCCATCTCTCTCTTGATAGATTTAATTTTCTCTACAGCAGGAAGGACCATCCTCTCTCTCTTTTTTTTTTTTTTAGAATAATTAGACAAAGGTTTATTCACAAGGGGACTATTTGAACATGTGGGTGGGGTATAGAGGAAGACAAGAGATAGTTCAGGAACCTATCTGGGCTGTTAACACCCCTTGATCTGAATGGGTGGGGAGAAAGGGGAGAAATTACAGCATCTGTAGAGTCCTATTCATCAAGCCATCTTGAGAGGGGAATTACCTTCAAAGGAGGTTCATAGCCAGCCCAAGGCAAGCTTACTGTGAGGTTGCCAGGGAATTACTCCCTGCCTTCTCTTGCCTCCCTTTCACCAATCTCCTGCTAGGGTGCTGGCCCTACTTAAGCTGAAGCCGGTGAGCAAAGGAGCCCATTGACTTACTCTGCACTGTTTCAGTGTACTGGGCAGACCGTGGAGGGACAGTGGATCTAAAGGAACAAACAGAAGGTATTCAGTGCACAAACTTGACCATCCTCTTTGTTAAATGTTTCACTTATTTATCTGTCTCCCTAAACTGCAATGCGAGTTCTAACAGAAAAGGGGCTATGTTTTTCTTTTTTGTTTGTTTGTTCACTGCTTTATTCCCAGGAATGTACACAGAGGACAAATCGAATAAATGGTTGTTGAATATAAATGAATAAGCACATAAACTGACAATAATAAGCTAATGATTAATAAAGGTTGTCAAGTGGAAAACAAATCTGGAATTAGATAAGGAGAGAACTGATTCAAAAATACTACTGCCAGGCGCTGAAGGAGCATATTGCAATTGGGGAATGGAAGCTGGTGCTCTAGAGAGAAGACCCTGACTGTAAGGTCTGTAGGCATCTCAAAGGACATGTAGAAAGATTAGTCTGGTACAAAAAGGTGTAAACAAGGTTAGAAAGAACTAGGGGTGTGTGTGTGTGTGTGTGTTGTTAGGGGAAGGTGGAACAAGGATATGGTGACCTTGTAGAGTTCATCAGGAATGTTCTTCCCTGAGGTTAGCCTGTTTTCAGTAGGAACCATTAAGGAGGTGCTGTTCTGCTTTCCAAGGCTTGTTCTGATTACTTTACTCATGTCAAGTTAGCATGTATTTTGTCCAGATTGGATAGTGGGGGCAAAAAGTCAGCTAATCATTAATAAGACAAAGAATGAGAATTTGGAAGGTCTGTCTCTGGCCTTGTAAACAAGAAGGGGGAGGGGCAAGGTATTGAAAATCTCATCTAAGTCACATGGAGATGTGTAGTTCTTTGCAGTAAGCTATTTCCCATAATACAAAAGCACAAAGCAATTTCTTGACCACTGGGATTTTCCAGAAGCACAGGGCTTGGAGAAATTTTGACATTGTCAAGGGATTTATGTCAAGGGACTACCAAATGAATAACATTGTAAATATAAAATGTAGTCAAACAAGAGATAGTTAGAGATTGTAGTGTACATCAAGTACATCTCATTATATTTTTCCTACTTCTAGCTGTGTCATTCTAGTAAGATGTTGCTTCATTTACACATTTATCACAATAACAACTACAAAGAGAACAAGGGTGGGAATAGTGTTTGCAGTCCTGCCTGCCATTCATGGGTTAGAGACAATGGGAAGCATGATATGATTCTTTCCTACTTTGTTTGGCAGTACTAATTGTGATGCTACTATTTAAAGATTCTTTGTTGATTTTGTTGTTTTTTAATGATAATGAACCCCACGAACAAACCAACTACTTTCATGTGGCTTTTCCATCTCAGTAAACAGCAGATTCATACTTTCTGTTGTTAACGTCTCAAAACTGGAGTCCTTCTTACTCCTATCTTGCATTCACAGCACATATTCAATTGACCCACAAAATGTCATCAAAACACAGGTATAATACAACCCCTTCCCACCACCTCCACTACTGCCTGGTCCAAAGACATCAACTGGAGTTCTACAATCATCACCATTATCACCATCAGGTCAGACACACTCCCACTTTAGTGGTCCTGGCTCCCTGTTCCTGTTCCCTCTGTACAGAATGCTCTTATTCCTTCATGCTCTCTCTGTACATTTTTTGGTTCTTGGCTTAAATGTCACCCTATCAGAGAGGTCTTTCACATCCACCCTGTACAGCTACCCCCTCATCCCTCAGAACCCCCTTTCTCTGCTTTATCTACATTATGACACTCATCACCATGATTCATTCATTCATCACTTCCATCAATCAACCATAGAATGTTTTATTCACTATTGTGTCTCTGGCACCTAAAACAGCATCTGGCGTAGCTTTGGCATTCAAAAACTATTTGTGGATGAATAAATGATTTCTCTTTTCATGAAATTTCAAATTTTCTGTATAACTACCTTGCTCTGGAATAGAGGAAGAAAAGAGAATGACTTATCAGCACTACTGAAGAATTTTTCAGATTGTCATAATGATCTCCCCTTAGGAAAAGAGAAAAGTTATACTGACTACATTCAAGTGTATTTTTTTTTTTTTTGGTATAAACTCTCCCGTGAATATAAGTTACATACTATAAACATAAACTTACATTTTATGTTCCATTCAGGCGGATGTAATTTTGGGTCCTACTCATCCTTATATACATAGCATCTGCCACATGAATATAGGTTGGCATAACTTGACCAGAAAACAGGTTTTCTTCAGTTTTTCAGAATTTGTATTTTTAATCAGCTGGGTCAGTAGTTTTTAGACCTCTACTCATTATGGTAGGTTTAGGGAAGATACGGTAATGACAGATATGGGCCAACCTCTAATGGAAAAAGTCTCGTGAAAGTTGGACCAATCAAAAGCCAGCCTTGGGCTTCCCTGGTGGCTCAGTGGTAAAGAATCTGCCTGTCAGTGCAGGAGACACAGGTTTGATCCCTGATCCAGGAGGATCCTGCAGGCCATGGAGCAAAGGAGCCCATGTTCCACAACTACTGAGCCTGTGCTCTAGAGCCCAAGAGCTGCAACTACTGAGTCCACGTGCCCTATAGCCCGTGCTCCAAAATAAGAGGAGCCACTGCAGTGGGAAACCCGCACAGCACAACTAGAGAGTAGCCCCTGCTCTCTGCAACTAGACAAAAGCCCGCGCAGCAACAAAGACCCAGTACACCCAAGAAAAAAGCCAGCTCTGCTTTAATGGAAAGGACATGAAGAGCAAGCATTGCAAAAGCTCTGAGACCTGAATCTAAACTGAAAATGGTAGAATTGGCACAGAAATCTGTACTCTTTGCAAGATATTCCAAGACTGAGCTTACATCTCACTCTTCTTAAACAGGAACATTGGCCAGACCACACAGTGTAGCAATCCATCAATGGGATTTCATCCTGAGCCCCAACCACTGCTGGGAGAAGGAAGCCAGGGACATGAAAAAAACTTTCTCAGGAACTAGGGGTGGAAGAATAAATATAAGAACATAGATATGAGTTTCTTTCATTGATAAAATTTAATAAACAAACCTTTCTCCTTTTCTGTGGAAGTTCAAAAACTATTTGGGTATAAAATATCCTTCAAGATTAATTAAATCAGACATCCACATGTGAAAGAAGGAAACCAAGCCATTATCTTACACCAGGAACAAAAACTAACTTAAAATGGATTACAGATTTGAATGTAAGACCTGAAGCCAGGAATTCCTAGAAAAGAAAATAGTAGGCTCTGTGACGTGCGCCTTGATGATGAATTTTTGCATTTGATATCAAAAGCAAGGGCAACAAAAACAAAAATATGTAAGGGACTTACATCAAACTAGAAAGCTTCTGTACAGCAAGCCATCAATAAAATGAAAAGGCAAACTACAAAATAGGAGAAAATATTTGTAAATCATATATCTGCAAAGGGATTAATACCCCAAAATATATAAAGAGCTCATACAACTCAATAGCAAAAAAAAAAAAAAAATCTGATTTTAAAATAAGCAGAGGATCTGAGTAGACATTTTTCCTAAGAAGGCATATATTTGGCCAACAGGCACAAAAAAGAAGCTCAACATACTAACCATTAAGGAAGTATAAATCAAACCATAATGAGATATGACCTTACATCTGTTAGCATGGCTATTATTAAAAAGACAAGAAATAACATATGTCTTTAAGGATGTAGAGAAAAGGGAACCCTTCTACACTGTTGGTGGAAATGTAAATTGGTACAACCACTACAGAAAACAGTATATAGGTTCCTCAAGCAGTTAAAAATAGAGCTACATGATTCAGCAATTTCACTTCTGGAAATTTTTTAAGGGCCAGGAGGGCAGGCAGGATGGACTCTAGAGGCAGCCATGGAGAAGTTTATAGACATGAAGGGAGGCAACTACATGATTTTTTTTTTTAATGGCTGTATTTTATACTTCAAGGTACCTTCTGAGATGGTGGAGTAGAAGGACATGCACTCGTCTTCTTCTGCAATAACTCCAAAATTACAACTCACTGCTGAACGACCATCCACTGGAGAATGCTGGATCCCACCAAAAAGAAGATATCCCATGTCCAAGGACAAAGGAGAAGCCCCAGCAAGATGGTAGGAGAGGTGAAATTGTGTTTAGAATCAAACTCCATACCCGCCAGAGATGCTCAGAGAAATGTAAAAAGACAAAATGGTTCTCTGAGGAGGCATTACAAATAGCTGAGAAAAGAAGAGACAATAAAGGCAAAGGAGAAAAGGAAAGATATACCCATGTGAATGCAGAGCTCCAAAGAATAGCAAGGAGAGATGAGAAAGCCTTCCTCAGTGATCAATGCAAAGAAATGGAGGAAAACAATAGAATGGGAAAGACTAGAGATCTCTTCAAGAAAATTAGAGATACCAAGGGAACATTTCATGCAAAGATGGGCACAATAAAGGACAGAAATGGTACAGACCTAACAGAAGCAGAAGACATTAAGAAGAAGTAGCAAGAATATACAGAAGAACTGTACAAAAAAAGATCTTCATGACCCAGATAACCACGATGGTGTGATCACTCACCTAGAACCAGACATACTGCAATGCAAAGTCAAGGGGTCCTTAGGAAGCATCACTACAAACAAAGCTAGTAAAGGTGATGCAATTCCAGCTGAGCTATTTCAAATCCTAAAAGATGGTGCTGTGAAAGTGCTGCACTCAAGATGCCAGCACATATGGAAAATTCAGCAGTGGCCACAGGACTGGAAAAGGTCAGTTTTCATTCCAATCCCAAAGAAAGGCAATGCCAAAGAATGCTCAAACTACCGCACAATTGCACTCATCTCACAAGCTAGTAAAGTAATGCTCAAAATTCTCCAAGCCAAGCTTCAACAGGATGTCAACAATGAACTTCCAGATGTTCAAGCTGGATTTAGAAAAGGCAGAGGAACCAGGATGTTGTCAAATTGCCAACATCCCATTGGATCATCGAAAAAGAGAATTCCAGAAAAACATCCTATTTCTGCTTTATTGACTAAGCTAAAGCCTTTGACTGTGTGGATCACAACAAACTGGGAAATTCTGAAAGAGATGGGAATACCAGAACACCTGATCTGCCTCCTGAGAAATCTGTATGTGGGTCAAGAGGCAACAGTTAGAACTGGACATGAAACAACAGACTGGTTCCACATAGGGAAAGCAGTATGTCAAGCCTGTATGTTGTCACCCTGCTTATTTAACTTATATTCAGAGTACATCATGAGACATGCTGGGATGGATGAAGCACAAGCTGGAATCAAGATTGCTGGGAGAAATATCAATAATGTGAGATACACAGATGACATCCTTATGGCAGAACACGGAGAAGAACTAAAGAGCTTCTTGATGAAAGTGAAAGAGGAAAGTGAAAATGTTGGCTTAAAACTCAACATTCAGAAAACTAAGATCATGGTATCTGGTCTCATCACTTCATAGCAAATAGATGGGAAACAATGGAAACAGTGACAGACTTCATTTTTGGGGTGTGCAAAAATCACTGCAGATGGTGACTGCAGCCATGAAATTAAAAGATGCTTGCTCATTGGAAGAAAAGCTATGATCAACCTAGACAGTATATTAAAAATCAGAGATATTACTTTGCCAACAAAGGTGCATCTAGTCAAAGCTATGGTTTTTCTAGTAGTTATGTATGGATGTGAGATTTGGACTATAAAGAAAACTGAGCACCGAAGAATGGATGCTTTTGAACTGTGGTGTTGGAGAGTCTTGAGAGTCCTTTAGACTGCAAGATCAAACCAGTCAATCCTAAAGGAAATCAGCCCAGAATATTCATTGGAAGGACTGATGTTGAAGCTGAAGCTCCAATACTTTGGTCACCTGATGCGAAGAACTGACTCATTGGAAAAGACTGTGATGCTGGAAAAGATTGAAGGCAAGAGGAGAAGGGGATAACAGAGAATGAGATGCTTGGATGGCATCACTGACTCGATGGACATGAGTTTGAGTAAGCTCCGAGAGTTGGTGGTAGACAGGGAAGCCTGGTGTGCTGCAGTCCATGGGGTCACAAAGAGTGGGACAGGACTGAGTGACAGAACTGTACTTTGAAAAACAAACATCCTTTTGCAGATTAGCATTCAAAGAAATTCTGCTTCTTCCTTTTCTTGGCCCACTGACCTTAACAGGTTTTCATTTACTTTGTGCTCTCTTGCTTTCATCTTTAAATACTGTTTTATCTCTCTACAATAAAGGATAAGAATGGTAGAAACTAAGTTTCAGAAAAACTTCTAAGCACTGCATTTAAACAGTTATGATTTCTCCAAAGGTAACATATTCTACTCTCCTATTAAGTCCCATAGCAATTCAATTACTTTTCAAAGTGCCAGAACTTTATTCAAACTGCAAGCATCTTGGAAAGGGGGCCATGCTCAGAAGCCTTGCCAGAATCAGACTTTAACTAGACATTTTAAACCTGTAATTCAGTATAATTCTGGCCCTCTGACTGCAATGACTGGTTTAGAAATGGATGCAGAACATTCACTGGTTACCTGGATACAGCTGAGAAACTTTTACTAGAACTGGATAGGAAGAGAAACTTTCCCCGTGACCTTTGTGAGATTTCATTCCCACATAATACATAAGAAAGCCTGATATAAAGTGCTGATAAGTCTATTACCAATGTGTCTTTTCAGTCAACAAAAAAGAGTTCTAATATGATTTGAGTTTCTGGATGCAACATGCCTGAAGCTCTCATACTCCCATTAACCTTAGTTTTGGACTATGGCCGGCATGAATTTACATTTTTGGCAACTGACTGGTACACTTGACTTTTAAACTTCATGAAGCCCTGTGTTGTTATCAAGTCGTCAGGATGGGTATGGACACATGGCCCACGAATTTAACCTACAATTTCAAAATGCTGAAAAGAGTGAACAGAAATTGCCACCAAAAAAAGGGTGGGGTAGATTTTTACCTTACGAATTTCTTATAGAAAACGGTACTTATCCATAAGCATCAAAAGAACTGATCTTCTTTGAAAATCCTCCAATTACGGCAGGATAATGAAGATATTTCACTCATTTTTCTTGTACCTAATACTTGTAACAGTCACCTTTCTCTATTTGCACTTTCATTTTTTATGTTCATATGTGAGTATTTCAAGTTTGCAGTTGATGTAGAGGAATCACTGAATTGTTTTCTTTCTTTTATGAGCCTTCATGGAGACTTCCTGGGTGGCTCAGATGGTAAAGAATTTGCCTGTAGTGTGGGAGACCCGGGTTTAACACCTGGGTTGGGAAGATCCCCTGAAGAGAATGTCTACCCACTCCAGTATTCTTGCCTGGAGAATTCCACAGACAGAGAGGAGCCTGGTGGGCTATAGTAGATGAGGGTGCAAAGAGTCAGACATGACTAAGTGACTAAGCATGCACACATGCAAGGTGCTCTGGGGGTTAAAATTCCTCCATTGAGGATACAAGCCCTAGGTTATAGGTTCCTTAGGAGAATGGGCAGTGTCTCTTTCATCTGTGTCATTTCTGCTAATCAACATGAACCCCTTTTTTGTGATCTTTATCTCTGTTCTGTAGTTTGTATATGAGTCACTTGGCTACATTTATTGCCTTGAATGAGTGAGCAGTATCACCTCCAAAGCAGAATAAATTTCACAGTACCTTTGATCAACAGTACATTATCAGCAAAAAATTGGAAAACGGCCTTGCCCAGCCTCCCTCAGCCACTCATCCCTCTTTCCTACAAGTGCAAGAAGTTGGCATTTTTAATTTAAAGCTATGATCTACCAAAAGATTTGCCAATGGAGAGCTTTAAAAATTCCTTTTTGAGAACCCTGAATTCAGCCCTATTTTCTGAAGAAGAAATGTATTTCTCTTTGTGATGTTGAAATACCATCTAAAGATTCTCCAAAGAACTTGAATTGGGTTTTCACAGATTTTTGAGAGTTTTTTCCCATAGCCTCTAGAGAAAATTGCCTCCCATTTCTTTAAGTAAAAGGAAACAGTTAGAGAGGAGAAGAGTAATGTTTTTCTATTCAAATTTTTCTGTGCTGTGATGTTCTTTGGTACCCCTGTGAGAAAACAGCCGCTGCTATCTTATTTCTACCTTTGTATCTGTTTCTAAATTAACTTATGATCGATGCTGCCTTTGTTTTATTTTATGACTACCACTGAAAGATGAATTATGAATTAATAGGGAATTGCTAATTTCAGCACAATCAAGAACATCTTTAATAAGTGAGGACTGTCCATAAAGAACCAATAGATCATTTATGGTAAGCATTAATAACTTACACTAAACCCAATGTGACCAATATATAAAAGAAATTTATTATAAGTATCTAGAAATAAACTTATGCTCACCTTAGATATGAGTTATACTTGTTGACTCGAGTCAATATGATAATGAGAGATATTTTCAAGGCCTTGGGAGCAGGTTTTTATGTCAGAGACTGGAGAGTAAATTTAATTGACACCTCCCTGATATTCAGACTTGCCTTATCTGTATAGGCTTCACATGAATTTTCAATTCGATTTTGACTTCAAATGGGAGTTCCCACAAATCCAAACACCTTGTTGAAGCAGCAGAAAATGAATTATGTGGATAACAATATTTCATCAAGCTTGAAACTCCACTGTGTTATGTCCAAAGCAGTAAAACTGTGTACATAAATTGCTAAGTCACAGTGAAATTGATGACTTGTATCTCATGTTTTAAAACCAAGATGACTAGTTAAAAAGAGAGAGAGAAGGAAAATCATTCCTTTGACTTGGCTCATTCTATTGTTATTTTCAAGTTCAAATGAATGTTGGAGCAAAAAGCTATCCTATTAGACCTAAATACCTTCAAATTAAGTTCTGTGACTCTCTCTCTCTGGGTGTGTGTGTGCATTTTTTTGGCTGCCTTTATTTTACTGAGATTTTCCTACTCAAAGATTAAAAAAAAAAAAAAAAAAAACCTATATGACTGCATTATCACTGTGTAGGAGAGTAGAGTTTGCCGCGACACCCCCTCCAAATATGTCCATTAGGTATGAGAATTAATTTAGGCTGAGTATTTTTAAGAAACAGAAGATTCATAAAACTCTCCTCTTCTCTACCCCTTCACTATCTAAAAGAATTTAGATGGAGGGCCTGTTGCCAGAACAGAGCTACCACTCGAGATATATGCCAAGCATATAGGCTCAATGTGCTGAGTAAACTTCACAGGGCCTAGGGCTCAGAGTCCACTGTGTGTCTCAGCAGCTCTGTCTGGCCCAGCAAACATGTGTGTGCCATTTGCTTTTCCATCTCCGGGTGAAATGCTGTTTTCTGCTTTGAAGTCTCAAATCCCTATCCCCAACATCCTCTTCTGCCTTTAGCTGAAGATGGTATTTAAGGTGAAGGTTTCACTCATTCTGTTGAGTTCCTAAGTTGTTTAGTCTCTGTCATGCATGCATGTTATTAAACGTTTCATTTTACCCTGTTAGTCTGTCTCACGTCAATTTGATTTTTTGACCAGCCAGAAGAATCTAAAAGGATAAAACTGTCTTCTTGTCTAATAACTGTACTGTAACAGGACATACTGTTTAACTGTAGGGGATGGAAAAGTTTTCCTCATTCCTCTAAGGGTCCCTGGCTAGGTATGAAAACTAAAGTGAAAAAGACAGACGAACAGGAGAAAAGCATACACTTGTTATGAATTTTTACATGTACATGGGAACTTTAGCAAGAGAATGAAGGCTTAAAGAATTGACAAGAGGAGGAAGTTTTTATTTCATTCAGATAGAGAAGCAATAAATTTGTGAAGAGTTCACCAAAGAGTTTGGGCCAGGAGTAGTAGTGGCTAAGAGTTAACTAGAAGTTAAGGATTAGTTTAACGAGGTTTATTTGTACAGATTTCTCAGCCACAGGTTCCCAGTCTCTGGTGACAAGAATACTTTCCATCCTCCTGGTTCAAGGAGGGTGACTTTCACATGGGAACTTTATGACTAGTCTCAAGAAAGAAGAGCTTTGGGTAGGGGTGGGTGATCACAGTGAGCGACCTTTCTGCTTCTGCCATTTTTTTGTTTCAAACTCTTTTTGCTTAAGATATTAAAAATGCCAAAGTCCCAAGTTGTGTGGTAGATTTTTCTGAACCTCAAACCAGCTTATCATCAATAAAACTTTAAAAAATTTACATGGCTGGAATATCAATTTTGATACAAAGGATAACCCAGGTAAGTTAAGCTCTCTACCACTTGTCACACATTTTAAGCATCACCACCCCAGTCAAACTCAAATACCATTAAAAATTTCCTCACAAAGGGCCAAAGTCACCTGGATTTCGTTTTACCAGGTGGGTCTCTAACAAGTTGCTGACAAACAAACAAAAATATAAAATCAGCGGTAATGGCAACACCATCTCCTTCTCAAAAGACTATTTGAAGATATTTTTGAACTCTGGTCTGAATCAGAAAGATAAGTAGGGAGAGCTACTGCTAGAAGAAATCTACTCTGGGGAAAAAAAAAATTTTCTTAGGTAGATGTGAGTAGAAAAGAAGGAAAACAAACAGCCTGAAAATCAACATAGAAGTAAGGTAAAACATGGTATTCCCAACAATCTAGAATTATCAGTGCAGCTACAGCTAGAGTGTTAGGATCTGCACTAGACCTCTGGCACCCAGAAAGTAGGGTGAGTGTATTACATACTAGAAGTCCCATTCCATTGGCTAAAGTACTTTCTTTTTAAAGGCTCCCTTACCATATTTGAACATTCCCAGAAGAGACAGTTTATCTGTTTATCGACTACTTTCCCTTGAGGACTACAAAGAGAGCTGGGCTGAACAGGTAAGAGGTCTCAGAAGGATGCTGAGATCTCAAAGGGGAAGGAGAATAAATTCTGTTGAGATAAAAGAAGGGAGAACAGGTCTAGCCAGAAACAACACAGGAAATAACTGTCATTCCTGCTGCTGCTGCTGCTGCTGCTGCTAAGTCACTTCAGTCGTGTCCGACTCTGTGCGACACCATAGACGGCAGCCCACCGGGCTCCCCATCCCTGGGATTCTCCAGGCGAGAATACTGGAGTGGGTTGCCATTTCCTTCTCCAGTGCATGAAAGGGAAAAGTGAAAATGAAGTCACTCAGTCACGTCCGACTCTTAGCGACCCCATGGACTGTAGCCTACCAGGCTCCTCCGTCCATGGGATTTTCCAGGCAAGAGTACTGGAGTGGGGTGCCGTTGCCTTCTCCGAACCGTCATTCCTAAAAGGCAGCAAAGATAGCAATGGTGGCAAATGAACTGGTGGGAGTTGTTTACCACACTGTTTTAGCACCTTCCATTGAAAGCAACCCATCTGTTGCTGCTTCAACGCTGGTCTTCATCTAGGCAGCCATTCAGGCTGGGCTTCTTTGCTCTTCAGTGGTTGAGGAAAGATTTCTACATTGAGTGAAACCCAGACCTGATGATGATTCCCACTGATTCTTCTGTCAACTGCATCTAATTAGCCCCTAACCCTCTTATTTTTTGAGAAGGAAATGGCAACCCACTCCCGTATTCTTATCTGGGAAATCCCATGGATAGAGGAGCCTGATGGGCTACAGTTCATGGGGTCATTAGACATCCCATAAAATTGGGGATGTGGGCTGGAAATCAATGTATTTTCTACCATGCTTGTCTTTATTATTTTAGTGATTTCATTGAGAATTAGGGAAGGTAAAGAGAGAGTGTGTGGGTAGGGACGGTTTTAATTGGCTGTGTTCGTTTTACCATCTTTACCCAGAAAAGTGGCTGCTATTGGTTATTTGAAATCGATTCTATACTATTACAGAATTTATTCCTCTTTTAACTTTTAGAGAGAAGCTTGGAAGGCAAGATAGATAATGTTTTCAGAGATGTGACCTGGCTCTATTTCTTTTGGGGATGTAGGAATAATAGACTGCATTTATTGTTTAATATGTGTCAGGCACTGTTCTCAGCTTTAAATATGCATGAATGTAACTTTACAATAGCCTTATAAGATAGGTATACTATTATTATCCCAAGATTATAGCTGGGATACCCACCTGAGAAATTTGGTTCCTTGGGACACACTTGTATCACTAACACACTGCCTCCTTTTATGCTGGGGGAAGCTGTGACCATATTCTCCATGCTTACAGATAAATTTACACGTAATTCTTTGTTGTCTACATTCTGTGTATTTGAATATTAAGTTAAAATAAAGACAAAAGAAAACCCAGACCTCCATACTAGCCTTGTATGCTTCACTGAAGCTACACAGACTTCATGCTTTCTGAATCATGACTATTAAGAGTCCTTTTCCTTGCACATCAAAAAACAAAACTGGCAGTTTCCATGTGCTGCATATCAAGGGCAGAGAAGGCAAAACCCAGGAACTCTGTCACAGAATATATAAAATTTATACTCTAAAAATCAAATTTCTCATTTGCAATGATTTCCCTTTCTTTAACCTTTCACCAAGTTGGAGTCCAATAGTTTTTTCTCCTCCAGGAGATCACACCTTGGCATCACAATGGAAGGAAATTGTCAGTCCTCAGGTCAAAGTTCTTTTAACAATTGTGTGCATTTAGTTTATATTTTAATCAAATTTTCTTCATGTGCATATCATATGTTCATTGTCAAAGTACTGAGTTTAAATCAAAGAGCAAGGTACTTCCTGTGATTAGCACAGTCAGTATTCAGACAGCAGAGACAAATCTCTCAATGTCCTTTGGTTGTTCCAATTGGCCCATTGTTCCAGAATGGAAAGTGTCTCTCTACAGATTTATTTTTCTTGGTCTCTAGAATGCTTGCAAAATGTTATCTCTCTCACCATTCTACAACATGTTGGCAACACTTGGCTGCCATGAGGCTGACATTATTGTTGTAGTGCTTGCCATCAATTGCTCATGATTGAATGTCTTCATTCTATGTCATCTTTTGATGTCTTATTGATACTTTATGGGATATTTTGTTACTGTCATAAATCCCACATTTTAGAAGCTCTTTAGGTAATAATAGGTTTGATGACCACATTGGGAGAATCACATATTTTTTGTGGTGGATATATTCCAAAGTCCTTCCACAAATCAAAACTTGCATAATCCAAATCTCACTCTGACAAATGAAGTAATGTCCCTGCATGGCAACAACACTGGCCCAGTCAAGAGGTCACTTAACATGGACATTTTGCAAGTCTGAGAAACTTAAAAATCTTAGACTCATCTTTCTTCTATTTTTAAAATATAGACTTTATTCATACTTTCATGTTGTATGCTTTTAAATTCCATAATCGAGATTAGAATAAATAAAGCCACACTGTATTCTATCCTCTCATCTAAGTTTATGGAGGAAAATACATACTAAAAAATTGAATTTAGTTTTTGGTTGTACTTTAGTTCAGTTCAGTTCAATCGCTCAGTAGTGTCCAACTCTTTGCAACCCCATGGACTGCAGCATGCCAGGCCTTCCTGTCCATCACCAACTCCCAGAGCTTAGTCAAACTCATGTCCATCCAGTCGGTGATGTCATCCAACCATCTCATCGTGTTGTCCCCTTCTCCTCCAACCTTCAATCTTTCCCAGCATCAGGGTCTTTTTCAATGAGTCAGCTCTTCGCATCAGGAGGTCAAAGTATTGGAGTTTCAGCTTCAGCATCAGTCCTTCCAATGAATAACCAGGACTGATTTCCATTAGGATTGACTGGTTTGATCTCCTTACTGTCCAAGAGATTTCCAAGAGTCTTCTCCGATACCAGAGTTCAAAAGCATCAATTCTTCTGTGCTCAGCTTTCTTTATAGTCCAACTCTCACATCCAAACATGACTTCTGGAAAAACCATAGCTTTGACTAGATGGACCTTTGCTGACAAAGTAATGTCGCTGTTTTTCAATATGCTGTCTAGGTCGGTCACAGCTTTTCTTCCAAGAAGCAAGCATCTTTTAATTTCATGGCTGCAGTCACCATCTGCAGTGATCTTGAAGCTCCTCAAAATAAAGTTTATCATTGTTTCCACTGTTTCCCCATCTATTTGTCATGAACTGGCAGTGACAGTATGACAGTAACAAAATAGATGGGACTGGACGCCATGATCTTAGTTTCCTGAATGCTGAGTTTTAAGACAACTTTTTCACTCTCCACTTTCACTTTCATCAAGAGGCTCTTTAGTTCTTCTTCGCGTTCTGCCATAAGGTTGGTATCATCTGCATATCTGAAGTTATTGATATTTCTCTCAGCAATTTTGATTCCAGCTTGTGCTTCATCCAACCCAGCATTTCTCATGATGCACTCTGAAAGAAGTTAAATAAGCAGGGTAACAATATATAGCCTTGACGTACTCCTTTCCTGATTTGGAACCAGTATGTTGTTCCATGTCCAGTTCTAACTGTTGCTCCCTGACCTGAATACAGATTTCTTAGGAGGCAAGTCAGGTGGTCTGCTATTTCCATCTCTTTAAGAATTTTCCACAGTTTGTTGTGATTCACACAGTCAAAGGCTTCAGCATAATCAATAAAGTACAAGTAGATGTTTTTCTGGAACTCTCTTGCTTTTTTGATGATCCAACAGATGTTGGCAATTTGATTTTTGGTTCCTCTGCCTTTTCTAAATCCAGCTTGAACATCTAAAGTGCACAGTTCACATACTGTTGAAGCCTGGCTTGGAGAATTTTGAGCATTGCTTTGCTAGCATGTGAGTTGAATGCAATTGTGCGGTAGTTTGAACATTTGTGGGCATTGTCTTTTTTTGGGATTGCAATGAAAACTGACTTTTTCCAGTCCTGTGGCCACTGCTAAGTTTTTCAAATGTGCTGGCATATTGAGTGCAGAACTTTCACAGCATCATCTTTTAGGATTTGAAACAGCTCAGCTGGAATTCCATCACCTCCACTAGCTTTGTTCATAGTGATGCTTCCTAAGGCCCACTTGACTTTGCATACCGGAATGTCTGGCTGTAGATGAGTGATCACACCATCGTGATTATCTGGGTTGTGAAGATCTTTTTTGTACAGTTCTTCTGTGTATTCTTGCCACCTCTTCTTAATATCTTCTGCTTCTGTTAGCTCCATACAATTTCTGTCCTTTATTGTGCCCATCTTTGCATGAAATGTTCCCTTGGTATCTCTAATTTTCTTGAAGAGATCTCTAGTCTTTCCCATTCTATTGTTTTCCTCCTTTTCTTTGCATTAATCACCGAGGAAGGCTTTCTCATCTCTCCTTGCTATTCTTTGGAGCTCTGCATTCACATGGGTGTTTCTTTCCTTTTTTCATTTGCCTTTCACTTCTCTTCTTTTCACAGCTATTTGTAAGGCCTCCTCAGACAATCATTTTGCCTTTTTGCATTTCTTTTTTGGGGAGATGGTCTTGATCCCTGCCTCCTGTACAATGTCATGAACCTCCATCCATAGTTCTTCAGGCACTCTGTCTTGCAGATCTAATCACTTGAATCTATTTGTCACTTCCACTGTATAATCATAAGGGATTTGATTTAGGTCATACCTGAATAGTGTAGTGGTTTTCCCTACTTTCTTCAATTTCAGTCTAAATTTGGCAATAAGGAGTTCGTGATCTGAGCCACAGTCAGCTCCCCGTCTTGTTTTTGCTGACTGTATAGAGCTTCTCCATCTTTGGGCGCAAAGAACATAATCAAATTGATTTCGGTGTTGACCATCTGTTGATGTCCATGTGTAGAGTCTTCTCTTGTGTTGTTGGAAGAGGGTGTTTGCTATGACCAGTGCATTCTCTTGGCAAAACTCTATTAGCCTTTGCTCTGCTTCATTCTGTACTCCAAGGCCAAATTTGCCTTTGACTCCTGGTATTTCTTGACTTCCTACTTTTGCATTCCAGTCACCTATAATGAAAAGGGCATCTTTTTTGGGTGTTAGTTCTAGAAGGTCTTGTAGGTCTTCGTAGAACCATTCACCTTCAGCTTCTTCAGCATTACTGGTCAGGGCATAAACTTGGATTACTGTGATACTGAATGGTTTTCCTTGGAAATGAACAGAGATCAATCTGTCATTTTTGAGACTGCATCTAAGTACTGTATTTCGGCGTCTTTTGTTGACCATGATGGCTACTCCATTTCTTCGCAGGGATTCTTGCCCACAGAGTAGATATAATGGTCATCTGATTTAAATTCACCCATTCCAGACCATTTTAGTTTTCTGATTCCTAAAATATAGATGTTCACTCTTGCCATCTCCTGTTTGACCACTTCCAATTTGCCTTGCTTCAGGGACCTAACATTCCAGGTTCCTATGCAATATTGCTCTTAACAGCATCAGACTTTACTTCTATCACCAGTCACATCCAAAACTGGGTGTTGTTTTTGCTTTGGCTCTGTCTCTTCATTCTTTCTGGACTTATTTCTCCATTCATCTCCAGTAGCATATCAGGTACCTACCGACCTGGGGGATTGTACTTACCAATACCAAAAATATAACAGTGAGGGATGTGAGGAAAGATACTCTTTCCTAGCATGGTGAATGGCACACAGTTGTGACTAAATATATATTCAATGAAAAAGTGAATGAATGAGTGAATGAGCTCTTATTGACCTCTAAATTACTTTCTTAACATGTGATCTTCCTGTATGTAGAGTAAAATTTTTTAATATGTAAAGTCTTTTCAACTTTGTAGAGGAATCTCTATTCATTCTCTTGGCATTTGTAATGCTTCATTAGGAACATGTTACTTGTATCCTTAGTGTTATTGATTCTAAATGGAGTGAGTGTGAGTTGACTGATGTAGATGCCAGCAAAACCCCATTCAATCTAAGACTACACAGGTAAAACTACAGTTTCCAGAACAAAGGGGACAGCATTGATTTAGCTTTGCCCTGCCCCTCACCCCCACCAGGCTGCATCTGGCAGGGTGAGGTCCTGTTAGGGAAATTTAAAAAATATATTCTTGTTTAGGCTTCAGAGACATCGCAGAGCAGGCCTCTGACCTTGCTTCTAACCTGCCTGGACACTGCCCTGATTGAATGACTGTAAGTGACTGTCTGTTGTGAGTTCAAGACTTGCAGCTCCTTAGATAAGATGGGAGAGGAATCTTGCTGTTGAACTGTTGAGCCCCTTTAGGGGGCCTGGCCACCAGGCTGCATCTGGCAGGCTGAGGTCCTGTTAGGGAAATTTAAAAAATATATTCTTGTTTAGGCTTCAGAGACATCGCAGAGCAGGCCTCTGACCTTGCTTCTAACCTGCCTGGACACTGCCCTGATTGAGTGACTGTAAGTGACTGTCTGCTGTGAGTTCAAGACTTGCAGCTCCTTAGATAAGATGGGAGAGGAATCTTGCTGTTGAATTGTTGAGCCCCTTTAGGGGGCCTGGCCAACCAAGCTCCAGGCTTAGCAACATTCCAAGTTTTATAAGACAAACAGCATTAACCTGAAACCAGGCTTGCCATCTGGTCACAGACTGATGGTAATATCAGTTTGCGTCTGTCCTGGGATTATAAGCAGGAACCCTGAACTACAATCTTTGAAGTCTTACCTGTGGAGCAGACACGCTGCCTGGGACCCTTTCCCAACTGGGGACCCCATATGTGCTGTGACACAGGACTCCCCAGGGCTGTTTATGTCTGGATGTTGGTCAAAATCCAATTTGGTGATGTATCCTCTGCTCTTTCTATCTCTCTTTTTCTTTTATTGTTAGTGTACTGAAAATAAGCTAGATAATTCTCTACTAAATATTTGCATTATATATGTGTATATAATGAGTGGCTTATTTTGTTAACAAATCCTTTGAACCTGAGACCAAAGTGAAAACATTCGGCAAAACAGCTCTCCAACTGCAAACCTCCATTTCCGGAGCAACAGGCATATGCCAGGCACTGTGTTAAGCACACAGAAGGCACCCTCCTCTTGATTCCCCCAACCAGCTGCATGGAAGACCTTTTGTTAATATCCATTTTATACATTTAGAGACATTTACCCCAAGTTCTCAGCTAATAAATGAGAGCTTAGACTGAAAAGATTCAAACACTATTTGCATCTTTAACCACTTTGTCTACTGCCTCACAAGATAGACTTGCACAGAGAAATGATAGGGATGAGAGAGAAATCAAAATACTGTTTTTTGAGTGATCAGTATTACTCTGGGAAATTAGTCTGGATGATTAAAAGCAGGGAAAGACAGGGTAACTATTCTCATCTCTCTGAAAGGTTACCATGAAGTAAAAATTAGATTTGTCTATAGAACACCCAACATTAGGTGTTAGGGTTAAGAATGGAGGTTTTAGGGTGAGCAATTCAACTTCAATACATAAGAAACCCTAACAATATCTACACCAAAAAGATTACAGGCTGCTTTGGCAGGAAACAAAAGTTTCAACCAGAGACATGCTAATGACTTGCAAAGACGATAAAGAATAGATTTGTAGATAAACAGGTACACCAAGTGCCCTTAATATCCCTTTCAAAGTAAAGATTTTATGATTCAACAGAAGCTAGTAAAAGGAAGGAGAAGAAAGGGGGAAAATATTAAAATTTATTGGCCACCCAGTTAAGAACACTATTTATGCATCATCTCACTATTCACCATAAAGTCAAGATTGCCCATCAGGTTAAAATCTCCATTTCTATCTTATGTACAAGGAACAAAAACCTGATATTATATGCCCATCTTGCATACATGGAAACTGAGGCTTAGAGTATATATGTGTGTATATATACACACATATTTATAAGTATATATAATATGTATATGTGTGTATGTGTGGGTTAAGTCATTCAGTCATGTCCAACCCTTTGCAACCCCATGGACTGTAGCCCACCAGGCTCCTTTGTCCATGGGATTCTCCACCAAGATTACTGGAATGGGTTGCCATTTCCTTCTCCAGGGGATCTTCTCGATCCACGGATTGAATTAGGTCTCCTGCATTGCAGGCAGATTCTTTACCATCTGCGTGACCAGGGAAGCCACAAGACATAAATAATATGTCTAACACTACACAGTTGCATAATAGCAGACCCTCAGCTTAACTTCTGACCTTTTTGACTCTAAGCAAAGGTCCTGAGCAGAAGAAGAACAGTGGATGTAGAACTACTGGAAAAGAGACAGGGACGCTGTTAAAGCAAAAGAATATTCAATAACACTTGTTATAGTTGGCAAGGCAGACTAAATTTATTCAGGATCATCCCAGTAGGTGGGGCTTCCCATCTGGCTCACAGAATTGCAGAATCCACCTGCAATTGTAGGAGCTGGGGGAGACGCAGGTTTGATCCCTGGTTCAGGAAGATTCCCCACAGGAGGAAATAGCAACCCCTTCCAATATTCTTACTGGGATAATCCCATGAACAGAAGAGCCTGGCAGGCTATAGTCCATTGGGTCACAAAGAGTCATACACAACTGAGTAACTGGGCATGCATGCACACACCAGAGAAGGTACACGAACCACTGCAAAGGAATTTTACAGTGTGGGAAAGAGACTGGGCTCAACACTGAATACAGATAGGCAAGTGGGGACTGACTTTCAAGAAGCAAGCACAGAGGTCAGTGGATGAGGAATTATTAAAAGGGAATGCCAGGGGTAGGAGAGATTTGGGCTCAACCAACTGAAAAGGAACCTTGCTGAAGACCAAACAGGTTATTGACCCACCACTGGTGGAAGTTGAGGAGACCGATCAGGTATCAAGGGTGGGGAGTTCTGATTCAACTGATTCAGCATGTTTCTGCTAAAACTTGGTTTTCCTAGGAAGCACAGAGATGGACCTAGGAGAAGTTTCAGGAAACGGAATCAAGTTAGGTCAAGCAAAGAATCTCAAGGCCAAATGTAAGACGAATTCATCATAAGAGATAAATAAGGAGAAGTCAAAAGCTGGTGCTTGGCTGAAGAGGCAGAAGCTCCAAAATCTACCTTTGAGGGAAGGGATGGCAGTCAGTGGGAGTTGTGGGGACAGGAGGGAGAAAGTATGGGTGCAGCATAAATACCTGCCAGGGGAGCCTCATATCTGCACTAAGGACTTAATGTTACTGCTCCACATAAATCCATTCTAAACCTGAATATAGAGAAATTGGTTGATGCAGAAGAGATTAGAACTGGGGTGGGAGGATTATGGAGGAATAATTCATGTATTTCCATCTAGTTAATTTATTAGCTACTGACTAGAAGCCCCATGACAAGTAGTATTTGAGTAATTTGGTTATGACTAACTTCTTATGGGCAACTTGGAAGTCTTAATGGGCATTTCTCCACATTCATTTCTTCAGTGAGTATGTGCTAGATGCTGACTCTCTGTCACCGGAAAGAAGACATGAACCCCTATCTTCATGGTGCTTACATTTGGGAGCAGAGACTAAAATAATGAATAAATACATTCTTGAGCACACCAAGAGAAGTTCTGTGAAAGAAAGGGCATAATAAATGGGTTGGAAGGTCGGGAGGGAGCTTTCCATTTTAAATTCAGCTGCTGAGAAAGACGCATTTGAGGAAAGGCTGGCATCAGGGGAAGAAATGACCCTTGTAGATATTCTAGACCCATCCTTCTAGAGGGAGGAATGACAAAGGCCACCAGGAAGGAAACATGGCCACGTGTGCTCAGAAGAGAGAGATATGTATAGGAGAGAAAAGAAGAGAGGTCAGGAAGAACCAGAAGATGAGCTCACGTCAGACCTTCTGGATCACTGCAAAGCCATCGACTTGCACTCTGTATGCAATGGAGAGCCACTAGAAAGTTCTGAGTGTAGGTGTAGCATGATCTAACTTGTATTTTTAAATTATAAAATAGATACCAAGATATCCCAATGTGTTCATGAAAAATAGATAGTCTGCTAGAGGCACCATAAAAAAATAGAAGATTCCTACTGCCTGTCACATGGAGGAACGTATTAAAATTCCCTTCCATGAACATATCTTCACTTGCCCTAAAAAAAAAAAAAATTCTTACTGCTAGTAACACCGTCTCCTTCCCCTCTTTCTGACTGAGCTGCCAAAAGTCTTGTCTACTGTTCTCAGCTCTTGTTTTCAGCCTCTCTACCTCACTTGGCAAAACAAGTGTTCTCTATTTAACTCTAGAGCATACTTCTTATTTTCTCAAGCATGCCCCTGGAAAGGCTCCATCCCTTATTCGACCCAAACTGATCAAAATGTCCACCCAAGGAAACCAGGTCCTCCCCTCAGGATAGTTTTGCTGCTAAAAACAAATAAATAAAATTTTCCCTATATATGCTGACATTCAAAAATACACTAAAAAAGATTTGAAATTAGGGATTTTGAGAGTTAGAGATCAGAGTCATTTCTGGTGTTAGTTCCTTGGACTAAGGTGTGTTTGCTCTCACACCTTATTTCAGAAGAGGAAGTACTTCATCACATTGTGGGAAGTGATGAAATATCAGCAGAACACTGAACAGAAGGTGAGGAAAGGAGGTTTCATTTCCACTTCCAAACTGAAGTGGAAATTTCAGTTTGTGGAACTGAAAACTTCCACTTCCAAATTATCCAGAAACAGGCCTGTCAACCAAGGACTAGTTAAAAGGCTCATGCTGTGGTATGACTAGAGCAAGAGATTTTCAGACTTGGTTTATTCAAAACCGTGTTCTTCATCAGTTAAAGTCAAAGCCCCAGAAGCAGAGGCAGCCTGCAGGGAGGAGAAGGAGGAGGATGGCTGGGCCAGCTGACCACCAGGAGGAGACAGACGGGAAGGGCTGACAGAGTGGGTGGAGGTGTGAAAGTCAAGCGTTGCCGTTTTGCCCAAGGCTTAGCCAAAACAGAGACCAGAGGCTGTGAAAAGCAGGAGACTCAAGTACACCCAGTTCCTTCTCCCACTCTTTGCAAAGGTGGTACCACCCGCGGGAGTAACAACTCTTCACTAGTCTTTATTATAATAATAGAATGTCCTCCACAGATCAAACATCCACAGTACAAAAGATTCCCAGTCTTCATTCCAGATGGGCAGTGGGTAACACTAGAAAATTTCCTTATTCACAGTTACTCCAAAAATACAAGCTATGCCTTAGAGCCCTGCTACTCAGTATGAAACTTACCCAGCAACATCTGAAAAGTACAAAATGCAGATTTTTGAACTGCGCCCCCAGTCCTAATGCACCACAAGCTAATTTAAACATCCTTAGGGGCTTCCCTGGTGGTTCGGATGGTAAAGAATCTGCCTGCAGTGCAGGGAACACAGGAGACACAGGTTCCCTCTCTGGGTTGGAAAGGTCCCTTCAAGGAAGAAATGGCAACCCACTCCAGTATTCTTGTCTGGGAAATCCCATGAAGAGGGGAGTCTAGTGGGCTACAGTCCAGCGGGTCCCAAAGAGACAGGACTGAGTGACTAATACTTTCACTTTCAATGATTTACATGACCATTAAAATGATAGCAGTAGTGTCTTACAGCAGTGATTCTTGAACTTTGCACATTAGACTCACCTAGAGAGCATTTTAAATATCCCTATGTAAAACTGGTACTTCAATATCATATATTTCTGTTACTAGTACTTTTTAAATCCTCAGGAGATTCCAATAAGTAGACACGTTTGATGATCAGAGCCTTAAAGATGATAACTACATTTGCATTCAAATGGGAACATGCCCCCAAACTTTGCATTACTGATTACCACTGAGGTTTTTCCTGGTAACTTAAGTATTGAAAATCTCAATAAATCCTACCACAAAAAACTCATGGTTAAATTTCCAAATTCTGATGACATTAAACAATTTCTAAAATTCCAATGATACTCATTTTAATTTGCAGCAGATCTGTAACTGACAAATGGTCAGAGAAATCCAGAAAGACTGCTCAGTCTCTTTACCCAGAAATGTCAACAATTCTTTGTTTTTAAATACTGTTTATATTTCAAGTTTGTTTTTTAGATGCAACAATTTCTTGTTTCTTATTTCTCAAATCATTACTCAATAAGGGAAATAAAGAACCTTAACTATGTTCAATATTTCTAGGCATGATGATTTCAAGTGTTTTGCAAGTTAGCTTCAGGAGCTGAAAAGATTTATCAGTGGCAGGTGATATTTTTGTTGAATCAACAAGATAGACGGGTCTTGTGGTTGGTGTTTAGTAAGTCAATCATTTTCACTACACAATGGGTAACACTGAAATAAATTTTTCTTTTATTCATTGGAAGGCTATCTTGTGATATTAAGAACAAAGAAAATCAACTCTCCAGGGAACCAGAGTCAATCTTCCAAAATGTAACACATCCATTAGCAGAAAAAAAAAAAAGTGTCAGATGAGAAACAAATTGGCTAAATTGGTTGAAACATCTCTTTAAAATTGTTTGCATACTAAAGGGAAGACAAAATAAATAAGATCATCATTTTCTAACACACAAGTATCTACTGATTTTCAACTGCTTCACATTTCAGATTTTTCTGTTCTTACATTTTAGCAGTTTTGGTTATGCTGCTGCTGCTGCTAAGTCGCTCAGTGGTGTCCGACTCTGTGTGACCCCATAGACAACAGCCCACCAGGCTCCCCTGTCCCTGGGATTCTCCAGGCAAGAACAATGGAGTGGGTTGCCATTTCCTTCTCCAATGCATGAAAGTGAAAAGTGAAAGTGAAGACGCTCAGTCATGTCCGACTCTTAGCAACCCCATGGACTGCAGCCTACCAGGCTCCTCCATCCAGGGGATTGTCCAGGCAAGAGTACTACAGTGGGTTGCCATTGCCTTAAGCAGCAGAAAATAAAATCAAATTGACTTTAAAAGAAAAGAGGACAAATTTATTGGTGCACATAGCTAAAATATTCAGGTGTGTCTGGCTTCAAGCACTGCTGTATCCAGATGTCAAGATTATGCTAGAAATGACCTTCCTCCTTTCAAAGTCAAACTTTTTCTCTTGCTGCCTTAATTTTTAGTTAAATTTTCACTTCATAATGGGTCATTATATTCATTAAATTTCCTGTATATATTTCACTGACTTCTCTTGTTTCAATCGCCCATCTCCTTAATCAAATTCCTGCTGAAGGAGATGTTTGTTGGAAAATCAACAAACATCTGGATTCCAGTGGAAGATGGAGCCAACTTTGTTTAAACTACATACAGTGAGAAGAGGGGAATGGTATTTCCCTAAAGGATACACAAAGGTTTGATGTCAGAAAAGAAAATACAAATTCTGCAGTGGCAAAATAATACTCCATAAAGGCTCCTAAATTATTTGTTTTGAAAACAAATGTATGATATTACAATTATCTTTGAGAAGTTCAGGAGAAACCAGCTTGGAGCATCATCAATTTTCTTCCTTTTTTTTTTTTTTTTTTATCTTTTGGTGTGGGCTTTCAACACATAGAGGTTGTATCAATTACATTTGAGGAAACAGAAACTGTCTGATGCTCTCAATCACAAATCTCAAAAGTATGGTTCTTAAAGAGGAAACTAGGGACAAGGTAGGGTGAGATGTTCAGGCACAGTGTGGGAAGCCTTACTTGTTAACTGTTTGCTTTGTTGGATGCATTGTTGCATTGTGAAATCCACCTCTTTTGAGCATGGCCAAGCGCTAATTTTTATAAGTACTATCTCCTTTATCCACCTATTGTTGACATAAAGATGCTTACCGTCACTGTATCTAAGTAACTAGAACAATTAAAATAAGTTCTCTAAAGATAAAGACTCTGTTTTCCAAAATGCAATACATTCAGGATTTCAAGGTGGAATCCTGAGATTAATAGCTATCTGTTCTCTATTAGCATAACCTCTAGCTGCCAGAAATTCAGGGTGGATCCTGTCAAATAGTAGCTAGTATCAAGGCTTCAAGGAATAGAGAACATGACTTGAGGTCTTAGGGATGGCAATTCTAGAGACAAATTCAAAAACTAAAAGGATGTTCTGAAGACCAGAAAGGGTCAGGGACTTGTAAAGGCAAAGCCACAAAGTCGTTAAAGCTATCTTGCAAGAGTTAGGATCGGCTCTGAAGCACAAATGAATATTTGTCCTTAGGGGACTGGGTGTCATAGGATAGGGACCCAATAAACAGTTTGAGTTTCTGGAACATTGTGCACACATCCTGAGTACCTGCACTGAGACAGCAAGTGGTCAGAATCCACATTCCATCAGCAGGAGACTTGCCTAAGTCTCACTTTCACAGGGCCCCCCAGCTCCATTTTACAGAGCTCTCTTAACAATACTGCCTCCATTTCATTTTCTTTTCACAACCCAGAGACAGCAGTCACATGACTAAAAGTGAAATCCCATCTATTTTTCAGTCTTGTATTGGATTTTTTTTTTTAAGTAAAGAAAAAACATTTACAAGACTAAATGAATTAAAGAAATAGAATTGATGAATGAAATAGTTAAGAAATGCTCAAATATTTTTGTGGAAGCTGTCTTTCAGTGAATTATGGGTATACAGAGAAATATGCTAGATAGCTGCCTCAGCATCTTGTCTATCTTCTGCCCATTCCACACCAAGAATTAGAATATCAGCCCTTATTCAGACTTGTCAATGTGTCAACCTAGAAGATTCACAGCATGGTATCATTTTAAAAAAATGAACACAGTTGCTTTAAAGTACCACGTCACAATCTCAGCACTAATATTTTGAGCCAAATAATTCACAGCTGTAGCGACACTCTCATGCACTATAGTATGTTCAACAACTGTGCTAGAGTCTACCCACTAGATGCCAGTACCAGCCCCCCATTTTGTAAGAAACAAAAACGTCTCTGACATTTCCAACTATCCCCTGGGGTGCAAAATCCAATCTGGCTGAGAACTACTGCTTTAAAATCTAAAATAAAAACAGTGAAATATGTGGAACACATTTTACCAACATAATGTGAAAACTGTAAGCCACTGGAGGCGGGGGCAAAATTTGCCACGCCTAAATGTGTCTCCTTGGCATGAGGATTATTTTAGGCTATTTTTAAGAAACAGAAGACTCAGTAATTTGTTCTTTTTACCTCCCCCTTAACTGCCTAAAAAATTTTAGTTGAAGACCCTGGTCTAGGAAAGCACTATCACCAGAGATGTCTACAAAGAACGTGGGCCAAGCATGGGAGAGGAAGCTCAGAAGGGGCTGGAGACCACACACTTCTATGCCCCTTTGTTGTCTCTGTGTGGCACAGCAAACATCTGTTCACCAAATATCTAGTTTCCCATCTCCATGTGAATTGCCTTCCTCCTTTTTGAAGTCTCAAAACTCTACCCCTCTCCCTTTCTTTCAAATGACATATAAGCCTCAACTGCCTAACTTTTCCTTGGTCTCATTTCTCTTATGGGGGCCCTGAAGGCATAAGATTAAACTTGTTCTTAGGTTAACTGAATTCTTAGAACAGCCAGAAGAACCTAGACAGAGCAGAGGAAAATATTTTCCTTCCCCAAACACCATAATATAAATATCTTGCCTTGTCTCATCCCTTAAATTCTGGCATTGTTACAATAATCTTGTTGCAATTACCCACGAACCTATTTTTTAAAAGTTGTGAGAATAAAATCTGAAACTGCAAAATAGGGTTCCCCTGGCCACATTAACCTTGAAAGTTACAGTAAAGAGAA
This sequence comes from Okapia johnstoni, assembly GCA_024291935.2. NCBI lineage: Eukaryota > Metazoa > Chordata > Mammalia > Artiodactyla > Giraffidae > Okapia > Okapia johnstoni. Next base: position 95,887,628 of record CM044311.1, on the reverse strand, counting down.
CTGCTGTTTAAAGCAGTGCCAGATGGACATGCTTGTTTAAATGAAGATCCCTCTTTCCCACTTTGCTTCTGATGTCTGCTGGTCACTATAGCAACAAGAACAGGGGAGATTCAGAACCAGGACATATGCACTCCAGCATGACAAGTTCAATTTAAATCTAGATCAGCAATGTAACCCCCAAAAAAAGAAAAAAGAAAAAAACAAAGAAACCCCTCAAAACTCAGAAACATAATGAGTACACATACACCATCAGAACATCACCATACTTTGCTGTGGCATTCCTAGAGTGACACTGGTTTAAAAAACAAACAAACAAAAAACCCCAAAAACTTTGGAATTAAGAGTAGGAAAAACTCAAACATTTTCATTAAGGCATCACTTTTTCAAATCCCTCCTGGGCGTTTTGGATCCTTCAAATCTCAGGCAGGTTTAATAGAGTGTCCTTTTTTAGCACTTGGATAATTTTTTTGCCCATAAGATAGAGTGGTGATGTCACCAGTAATAGTGAGTGAACAGAATTTTGAGTATTTAAATCACGCAAGAATACTCATATATTCCAAGTAAGGAATGAGCACAGAATCACCAAAGAGGGTGGAGGGAGAAATCTATACTCCAATGGAATTTTTAAATTTTATGTCCTATCAAAGTTTTAAAAATAAAGTTAGAGTAATGTTTACAGCCAGAGATTTATTTCCAAATCGAAATTGCAAAGTGCCAAAGAGAAACAATGAGTTATTTCCTAGTGGGATTAAAAGTCATTATTTAGGATATGTTATTTCCTGATTTTTATCACTGCAAATTCTTAAAATGATGTTTAGAGCTTTCTTTTCTTAGACACTGCTATAGCAATACTTCAGTTTAAGGAGCTTGGGGATTGAATTTCTTACTCTCATAAACTCAAACTTCTAAAGGTGACTTCAATATATCTCACTATGGATTAGTTTTTGTGTAGAACCAAATTTAAGATATTTTTAAAAACCCATGCTATAATTTTAATAAATCTCCTAGAAAAAATTAGATAAAATGTATAACTCAATCATTCTTTTCAAGAAGGCAGTTTATACTTAAACTCAATTTAATTCCTCATATACATCTAAAGGGCTTTCCAGGTGGCTCAGTGGCAAATAATCCACCTGCCAATGCAGGAGATGCAAGAGAACCAGGTTCAACCTCTGGGTTGGGAAGATACCCTGGAGGAGGAATGGCAACCCACTCCAGTATTCTTGCCTGGGAAATTCCATGGGCAGAAGGAGCCTGTTGGGCTATAGTCCATGGGGTCACAGAGTCAGATACAACTGAACGCTACATACACGCCTCTAAAGACCACTCTTTCCCAGCAACTGACAGAATTTATAACTATGTCTGCCCTGCTGTGTTGTGTGGTTGCCCTTCAAACATTCTTGAGAGATATTGGAGTTATATTTCTATTTCTTATTCTCTAGGTTAGCTTTTATAACTCTAAAAGTAGTTCTTGGAACTGGCTTTCAGCTTTAATTTTTTAACCACTTTGGGTCTCTCTTGATTCAGAGTAACTTTGTAAATGAGGCTGTATCTATGTACCGAAAAGGAACGGAATTTAATAAAATGCAGAGCAAATAAAACCTTTTAAAGTCTACTCATATAAACTTGGTATTTTATTGCTTAAGGGCATACCTATATCTATCTATCTATATACACACATACACACACATATATATAAAATATAGTCCATATATACATAATATATAATATACATATGAAAATATGTATACTAAAATACGTATGTATTTAAAAACTACCAAGGGTTTAAGTGATGAAAGACTGGCTATTTTCTTAATGAACTTAGAGTCTTTGGAATTTAATCCACAGTTTTTCTTTAAATTATCTTATCTACTCTCAGATAAACAGCAAGTTAGTTATCCTTCGTATGTGATAAAAATGACAAACCCCACTAGGCCCAAGACTAACAATGATATAGGGAATTTGCTAGAGTTCAGTTTCTAAGGTTTAAATGCGATGATGGATAATCACACTGAACCATAAGATAGTAAAGAAAAGTCCTTGACTAAGAGTAAGAAGCACGCAGCATTAATCACAGGACAACAATCTGTTCCCATGAGGGCTTGGTAAAGATAAACTTATAGAAATTTCAAGTTAATTTGTGCATGTAGAGAATGAAAAAAATGAGAAAAATAGAAGAGTACTTGAGTTTGCTAATATATTCCCTTTTATATAAAATTTAGTCATGTGGACAGTAAAATTTCTGAACATTAAGTTAAATGGAAAATGATATTTTCTTGTCAAATTCCAAGACATATTTAGATGATTTTTTTAAAGCCAAATATATATTTTATCTATATCTGGCTTCTTATTAACTTTATGTTAACTGTGGAAATGGCAATAAATCCAAAAAACTAACAATTGGCTTAGATGCATATATTTTGAAGACTTAGAAGGTTTTCAACAGCTTAAAGTTGTAATATAATTAAAAAGGAAACAAACAAACACAATTCTAGGGTCCTACAAAGCATGTAAGGTCAAAACAACTTATTTTGAAAACAACTGAAATTAGTGATCCAGAATATGCAGACACACCCTTATTTCAAAGAAAACTACATGCTAGGTCAAATACCCTGTTTAATTCCTCCGTGAAAACTGTTGCATCATTTGTGGGAAAGATAATTTTTAACCAGAGATTAGCTAATTTATTTTATCTTATAATATAAAGAGCCAATTTTATATTGACGTACAGCGTCAGGCATAGGCCCAGGTTGAAGCTATTAGGTGAAATGACATTAGGTGTTTATTGGTGGATAAATGACTTCCCCTCAAGGTTAAGTCAGGACGAGTCATCTCTTCTGTAAGGCAAGTGAGGCACCTGCCTCAAGCAGAAAGTTTGAGACAAATTATCAGTGATCAAGACAAACAATGCTTTAAATGCACTAGTTCTAAAGATCAAAATAAATACAGAAATACACATAGCCACAAATACCACATTTTTGAAAAAGAAGAGAATCTGTACTGATTCCAATTTATTACTGGTAACAACAGCTAGCCACTTGCTGTGTGAACATTTTTTGTGTTTCAAGATTTTTAAGATTCACTCTTTTCCATGCCACGTTTTGAGAACAGGGGAATGATTATTCCACTTTTTATTTGGTCTTTATGCTATTGTTTCATGGTTAACCAAGAAATATTTTCACTTCATGCTCATCACTATCATAATATGCAGTTGAGTATGTTGCCTTATAAATATACTGCTCCCTGATAGTTCATTTTAGATATTAGGAGTGAGAGTCACCCTGAGCACCCACTCTTCCCTGAACATTTACTCAAGACCCAGTACTGTAATTATGCCTTACACACTAGGTGCCAAATAACTATCGACTCAACTGAAAGTTAAGGTAACAGTTCTGGCTATGTCCACTTTCAATCTTTTTCTTTGATAATCCCAGTTGTACACTTAAAGCTTATCCTCTTTCCATTTTCTTGAAGTTGGCTACAGAGCATTTGTATTTTTTTATATAGTTGAATATGTTAACCATGGTTGTCTACAACTAATTGGACGGTAAAAATTATTATTATTTATTCCTTCTCCTTTTGTTTTGTTGTTATTCAGTTGCTCAGTAGTGACACAACTTTTTGCAACCCCATGGACTGCAGCATGCCAGCCTTCCCTGTCCTTCACCATCTCCCAGAGTTTGCTCAAATTCATGTCCATTGGATTGGTGATGCCATCCAACCATCTCATCCTCTGTTGTCCCTTCTCCTGCCCTCAGTCTTTCCCAGCATCAGGGTCTTTTCCAATGAGTCAGTTCTATGTATCAGGTGGCCAAAGTACTGGAGCTTCAGTTTCAGCATCAGTCCTTCCAAAGAATATTCAGGACTGATTTCTTTTAGGATTGACTGGTTTGATCTCCTTACAATCCAAGGGACTCAAAAGAGTCTTCTCCAGCACCATAGTTTGAAAGCATCAATTCTTCGGCACTCAGCCTTTTTTATTGTCCAGCTCTCACATCCATACCGGAGAAGGCAATGGCACCCCACTCCATTACTCTTGCCTGGAAAATCCCATGGACGGAGGAGCCTGGTAGGCTGCAGTCCATGGGGTCGCGAAGAGTCGGACATGACTGAGTGACTTCACTTTCACTTTTCACTTTTATGCATTGGAGAAGGAAATGGCAACCCACTCCATTGTTCTTGCCTGGAGAATTCCAGGGAAGGGGGAGCCTGGTGGGCTGCCATCTGTGGGGTCGCACCGAGTTGGACACGACTGAAGTGACTAAGCAGCAGCAGCAGCACATCCATACACAACTACTGGAAAAACCAGTATTTGGACTGGTTTTTGACTATACAGACCTTTGTAGGCAAAATACTGTCTCTGTTTTTTAATATGCTGTCTAGGTTTGTTTTAATGGTTATTTAATAAATGTGAATTACAGGCATGCTTTTTTAAAAATTCAAAAGGAAGTTACGTTGAAATAAATCAGAGAATATATGTACCCCCAGCTTTTAATTTTAATTCACCACTGTATTTACCTAAGCCAAAATGTAACATCCCCATCATATTTCTAAATGACTTAGCTTAAAATGTTTCTTGAGATTCTCAAAAGCAAAAAAAAACACTTATCCTACAGTAGAGGTCTTCCTGATTTTTTTTTCTTAAATTTTTTTCCGTTTATATATAGAAACTACGAAGAAATAAATTATACACCCATTTCATGGAAAGATATGCTCTACCTTAGCAATTTACACCTTTCCAAAGACATTGCCTCTGCTTGTTACTTGGGGAAAAATATTATTACATCAAAGTTACATATATATTTATATTTATACTGCATTCACCCATTTCTTCCATCCCCCAACCCCCATCTCTGGCAACTACCAATAAGTACTATCCATGAGCAAGCTGTGTTTTTTCTTTCCCAGATTATACATATAAGAGAAATCATATAGTATTTGTCTTTCTCTGACTTATTTCACTCAGCACAATACCCTCGCTGCTACTGCTGCTAAGTCGCTTCAGTCGTGTCCGACTATGTGCAACCCCACAGACGACAGCCCACCAGGCTCCGCCATCCCTGGGATTCTCCAGGCAAGAATACTGGAGTGGGTTGCCATTTCCTTCTCCAATGCATGAAAGAGAAAAGTGAAAGTGAAGTCGCTCAGTCGTGTCCGACTCTTAGCGACCCCATGGACTGCAGCCTATCAGGCTCCTCCGTCCATGGGATTTTCCAGGCAAGAGAACTGGAGTGGGGTGCCATTGCCTTCTCTGACAATACCCTCGAGGTCCATCCATATTGTCACTAATAACAAGATTTCATTATTTTTTATTGCTAATATATATATATTAGACATATATATGTATCTGTTATATTTACTATATTTATGAATATGTATATGAAATAATTATATATACATATATAATTCAGCCATTATATGGGGGAAGTTACCATGGTTTTTTATTCATTCATCCATAAATGGATATTTAAGTTATTTCCATATCTTGCCTATTACAAAGAATGTCTCAATGAACATGGGGGTGCCTATATCATTGGAGGTTAGTATTTTCATTTTCTTTGAGTAAAAACCCAAATGAATTGCTGGATCATACAGTAGCTCCATTTCTAATTTTCTATTTTCCATAGTGCTTATACCAGTTTACATTCTCACCAACACTGTACAAGGGTTTGCTTTTCCCCACATGTTCACCAACACTTGGTATTTCTCATTTTTTTGAGAATAACCATCATGACAGGAATGAGGTAACATGTCATTATGGCTCTGATTTGCAGTTCCCTGATAATTAATGATGTTAATTATTTTCTCACACGTCTGTTGGCCATCTGAATGTCTTCCTGGAAAAATGTTTATTCAGATATCTTGCCCAATTTTTAACTGGATAGCTTGTTTCTTTACTACTGTGTTTTATGATTTTTTTTTTTGAGTTTTTAAAATATATTTTGGATATTAGCCTAAGTAATTCAGGGCTGCAGGGGCAGCACCTCAGTCTTGAGGGTCTAATCGGCTTCTTTGTATATTGTGAGTGTCGATGGATGGCTTCCATTTTGTGTTCTGAAATGGTTGCCCGGGTCCTACTGCCAAGTTCACTTTTCCAGTAATTCAAGACGTGGCCATGTTTCTGTGCTGTGAGGTCAGGACTGAGGAGTTGCACACATAACTTTCTTTTTCAGCCCACTTTGGCTGCTATAAAACATACCACAGGCTAGGAGCTCATCAACAACAGAAACTTGTATCTCACAGTTCTGGAGGCTGGGAAGTCCAAGATCAATGTGGTAAGGTTCTGGTGAGGAGTTTCCTCCTGGTTGATCCTTCTTGTTGTGTCCTAACATTGTGGAAGGGACCAGGGACCTCTCTGAGGTTTCTTCTGCAAGAATGTTAATCCTATTCATAAAGTCTCCACTCTCATGATCTAAGCACCTCCCAAAGGCCCCACTTCCTAGAATACCACCATCTTTGGGTGTTAGGATTTCAATATAGAAATTTTAGGAGGACACAAACTTTTCAGACCACTTTCCTTTGCAGGCCAGAGGGAGTATTTCTTTGTATGACCATGTCAGTTTGAAAGAACACAGCTAGTGAATACAATTTTTAACTTTTTGGCCATGTCCCAATAACAACTGAGAAGACCTATTACTAAAGAAAGAAAGGAAAGGATACGTGAGGTAACCATCATTTTCTGGCACAAATATTAATGGAGGTGGAAATGTGAATTTTGTATCAATTGACTGCTTGATATTTCTCCATTATCTTTCTTTCTAGATCACTGAGCCATAAAATTACATGCATATGCTGAGAACTGTATCACACATGAGATAGTTAAGATGTAAAATCCCCATGAGGACAGCCAAAGGCAGATATACTTGCCTTCCAGGGCATGTGGCAAGGTTGCAATATAAAAATTAATCATTGAGTGGCTCCAACAGAAACTGGTGAATATGAAACAACTAAGCCAACTATTGTTGACTCAAAGAGTATGGGCAGAGTCAAAGAAAACTGCTATGAGGACACAGGATAGAGAACGTCCACTCTTCCAGTCAGGCCAGGGTGTGGGGCTCCAAAAAGAAGTTTGCGGATTGGGGGAGGGTCCAAAAAGAATGCCTCGTGTTGTAGGAACACAGTATGACTCAGGAAAACAAAAAATACAATCAGGAATTTGGATTGGCATCTTGGAAGCTGCAGAGAAAAATAAATTTTCTGTTCTTAAAAAAATATACAGTCTCACTGTCATTCACAGAATTAACTCAGGTAAAAGACTTAAACAACAACATGGGAGGGAGCAGGACTGAACTAAAATGAGCAGAACTTAAACTATAAGAAATGTTTAAAGAGTGTCTCTGGCTGATTGATCTGTAAAACCTGAGCTAGACAGAAGATAATCAAATATATACTGATCCTTATACTATGCACTGGTTTTAATGCTATTTTAAAAACTCTTCCTCCAAAAACAGAATCTGGGTTTCCATCCTCCAAAGTTCTTTTTCCAACCTTTTGACAAAAATCAATTGATGAAATATTTGTTGAATACTAACTAATACGATCTGCTGCCCAGTGTGACCAAGATAGAGCTGTGGCATTTGAGATGCTTACAAGTAGGGCAGAAGGAGGAGGTAGGCTCCCACACAGATGGCAATGCCACACTGTAACAAAATGCTAACCCTAAGACGCAGCAAAAAGCAGAGCCTACTGGACTGAGTTCCTTCTGAGAGCAGATTTCATGGGGAAAAAGTAGCATTTAAAAAATCTCCTCGAGGAGGCAAAGATTTAAGAATAACTACCAGTGGAACAGAAAGGCAAGAGCATGCAATGAACTCTCCGTATCAAAGAAGAGAAGGAAACAGAGAATGCGGGACACAGACACACCCGCTACATTCTGTACAATGGTCTGTCTGGTCTGTCAGACATTTATTCTACCACCAATGACGTGCTCCAAACCATGTCTCTTTTCTGCCTCATATTCCACCTACAACGCCAGTACCTCCAACTAAGCATCCAAGACTCTGTCTTCTATCCAGCAACTGTCAAGGCCTCCTGTTGGATTGCACTCTGATGCCTGCAACTCATTCTCCATAAAGCAGCCAGATGTCTTTTTAAAAGGCAAAGCCTATCCAATCTTTTTCCAGCTTAAAGCCTTGCAGCAACTTCCTAATGTGAACAGGGGAAAATTTTTATGTTTTTAACTCACCCTACAAGGCCCGCAAGACTTGGCCTTTTCTAGACTCCCAACAAATCCATCCACGCTCACCTTCACATGTATCGTAATGCTCCTTTCACAATGCTCCGCTTTGATTTCCTGCCTTACAACTCCTGAGCATTCTGTTCCTTCCTCTAGAAATAATTTTATTGGGTAAATTCTCACTCATCCTTAGGTGACATCTTAGATGTCACGTCCTCAGAAAAATATCTCCTTCAATCTTAGTTGTGATTCTTTGTTAAAATCCCTTACTAGTTCCTTATGATTTGTAGGCTGTCTCCTGATTTCCAACATGTGTGATCAATGTGTAATATCCGTCTCCATGAGGGCTATTAAACTCCATGAGAGTAGAAAACAAGCTGATCTTATGAAATGCTTTGTCTTTGGTGAATGTCACTCAAAAGGTCTTCATCGAATAAGTGAATTAATCTATGCATGAATGAACAAATAATTAAGGACTTTCAGCAAAGATGCAATCTAACATGATTTTAAAATCCTTCTGATGTTTTGTCTTCACAAGGTGAAGACATCTTTGTACCAAGATACACTGAAATGGCTTACATTTCTACTGTAGGGTTTTTGAAGACCAAAGTAAATAAAATTCAGACAAGTAAATGAAAATATCAATCTTGAAGATTCTGCATATCTGATAAAAAGATAATTACAGATAGCACATACTTGAAATGATATCTAGACAAATTATGCATTATCTAATTATGCTCATACAAAGGTGACCATTACCATCCCCATTTGGTTGTCAGGAAAAGTGAGGCAAAGAACTATGAGGGGATTTCCTTTGGATTGCCCAGCTGTTAGGATGGCAAAGTCTGGAAACCACAAAGAGTGACTCTTGGTCATAATACCTCTTGGTTAGTTTGTCCTTTAAGCGAATATATTAAGTTGATAGTGGTTTCTCTGAAAATTTAGACTTTCGCTGCTTGAAGTAATGTTTCCTTTACTATAGTTAAAATATGATCTAATCCAGGGGTCCTCAACCTCCGGAATCCAATGCCTGATGATCAGAGGTTGAGCTGATATAAAAAAAAATAAAGCGTACCATAAATGTAATGTAGTTGAATCATCCCCAAGACATCCCCACTCCCGGAACCCACTTTGAGGAAAAATTCTTCCACGAAACTGGTCCCTGGTGCCACAAAGTTTGGGGCCCACTGATCTAATCAATAGTAAGGAGGAACTTAGACTTTGACTACAATAAGACATACTTTAGGGCCCACAATGGTTACCTTTGTATGGGGACAAACTAGGTTAAAATATATCCTCTATCATGTGAATACTTTGAGATCACTAACCAACCCCATTGTTTTCAGTTTCTTAAGCTCTGTTAGGGAATTTTAACTTTTGAAAGGATTACTGTTTCTTGTAAAATTATGTCATATTTTACGCTGCATGGCAAGATTTAAGGCCCGAAATAATGGCACCAATTTAGAAAGAAAAATATCTGTTGGTAGTTTAGTAAATTATACTAGATGGGTCTTGTTAAATACAACTACTTGAAGATTTGACTTTTTAGTAAAGAATATTATGGTAAGACATAATTTTAATACAGTTCCTTGGAATAACTTTTTTATTCTAAACCAGGTTTTTTTTTGTCTAATACATATGAATCTAGAATTTTATAGATAGAATTATCCTCTACTAAATCTTGTTCTTACTGTTACTTGGACAACACTTTTCACATCACTAAAGAATGAAGGAAGACATCGTCAGATTCAATTTGAGTTAAACCAATCCTAATCAATATTTTTTGGGTCTCTAAGTATTAACTTTTAATAAGTGCATCAACTTGTCTCTTGAATGATATAATTTATACACTGGTGTAAGCAACGTAAATGTCAGTAAATTACTGTTTTAAACCTTTCTCTGTTAATTAATTTTGCATCTTAGTAGATGCTAAGGAGAGTTTCCCCATGTTTGGTATACAGATACATAGGAACTCCTACATGTGCAAATATGTGTATGTGTATTTCAGCTAATACAATAGGTATTCCAATGAATACATATAACTTAATGGTTAAGATAATGAGTTTTAAATAGAGATCATCTGCAGTCCAATCCTGGAGCCAAATCATCTATTAACTTTGTAGTTCTATGGCTGAGTAAATCCATTTATAATATGGAGGTGAAATTGCCTATCTTACAGAGTTTTTATAAAGATTAAATGTGATAAGATAAACTTTTAACAGAGGAAATATTCTAAGTATATATTAAATAAATGTTTGCCATTGTAATACAATTACAAAATATCTGAGCCTGTTATGACAGAACTTCAGAAATAATAAGTGAAAAGATTTCAATTCTGTTATCCTATAGGATTTGAAAATTTTTTGATCTATTTATAAAGACATTTTCTGATTTGTACTGAGAGATTCATTTAAAGTAGCACTATTTCTCATGTTCTACTGTATCTCTCATTTTGACTCATTTTTATCTTGTGATGTAAAACAGTAGGAAGCAACATTTCAACACTCAGTGAATCTAACTATCTAACCTCAATTCATCACTCACCACTCTTAGAAATCAAAACCATTCTAAGAAAACAATACTTACAATGAAGAGTGACACTTTAAGCCTTCAAGTAGGAAAGATTTAAGCACAAATACAAATCAGTATGCAGTGCAGGGTCTGAGGTTGGGTTTTACCAACTCGCACACTTGAGCTGAGATTTTGGCATATGGAATTTTCATTTGAGCAACAAAATGCATCTAATTGTGTAATTTGCATTCCTCAATGAATGCATGTAGAAAGCAAGAGTAAATAGTGTTTTAATTTTTGAAGTGAATAAATGATTGGCTTCTGGAAGGCACTGCCTTCCAAGAATCTTCCTGGCTTAGAGTATATTAATGAAATTGCAGGGGAAATGAGAAACTGGGGTAAGTTTTCAATAGACCATATAAATCAAAAAACTCTGAGATACAAAAGCCTTCAATGAATATTTGTGTATGTGTATATTCTTAAATATACCTCCCTCAATTTATCTTTTTCTCTTAAGCTTAATTGTTTAATGTTGAATGAAACAATAATGGGATTATAGAGTGACACTGGGAGGTTTATTAAGTTTTTCGACTCACTTGAACCAGGCAAATGCAACATTTTCATTTGAATAATGTAAAGAATTGTTAATTCTGTTGTTGTTAATATTACTCTTAAAGCAAAATGGAACGTATGGCTGAAAGTAACTTTCTGATATTTTCACTTCAAGAACTTCATATGCAGTTATTCATTTTTTGCATAAATACTTATTGTATATCAGGCATATGCACACATGAATTTGATACTAGTATTTCTTCTCTTACTGTTTTATGAAGAAGCAAAATGACATAGAATAGATTGTTATTCTCACACTAACCATTTTATCATTCCTCTTCGATTTGAAAAACTAACCACCCTAAAAACTGCACTGTCTTGCATTCATTGCCTATATAGGTGTCCATGCAAATGGATTCTAGCCTGTGAGATGTAAGCAGACTTAAAGACTGACATACAGAGGGAAGTTAGTCAGAAAGAGACAAACAGATATTGTATATTAATACATATATGTGTAATCTAGAGAAAGGGTACAGGTGAATCTCTTTGCAGGGCAGGAATACAGATGCAGATGTAGAGAACAGATGTGTGGATACGGGTTGGAGGAGAGCGTGTGGAATGAATTGGGAGATTAATACTGGCACATATACACTACCATGTGTAAAACAAATAGCTAGTGGGAACCTGCTATACAGTACAGGGGCTCAACTTGGTGCTCTGTGGTGACCTAGCTGGGTGGGATACGGGGGTGGTGGGAGGGAGACACAACAGGGAAGGGATATATGTGTATGTGTGTATGTATATATACATAGATGACTCGCTTCAATATACAGCGGAAACTAACATTGTAAAACAACTATACTCCAATTTAAAAAAAAAGTAAACCATACGTGTACATGTTGTCATAACTATATTAGCAAATTCTTCTATGAACAAAAAATAAATCTATTTTATCAATAAAAAAGAAGTAATTAGATGGGGTTTCAAAAGGAATTTATCATGAAAGAATCTCAGCCTCTTAACCCAAATAGTCTTGCTACCTACATTCCATAAGTACAATGCTGTCCTAAAAATACAGAGAACAAATATCAGGAAACTTGCCTCCTAAAGTTTTTGTAAAACTATTACTATATAAGACTTAAGACTCTGAAGTTGTGACATAAGAGAAAAAAAAAAAAAAAAAAGTCTTATTTAAGCCATTCTTGTTTGAGTCTTCTCTAATGAATACATAAAGCCACTATAGAAATGATGTTTGGGGACTTGTATTCCCAAAATCATTTTATTAATGCATTGTATAAGTTATTTAAGTTCTGTAAATTCAGTAGGGAGCATACTGAATTTACAGAACTTATTTAACATACAATGCATTAATAAAATGAATTCAGTAGGGAGTATACAACTCAGTATACTGAATTTACAGAACTTAAATAACTTATACAATTCATTAATAAAATGAATTCAGAAGGGAGTATACAACTCAGTATACTCCCTACTGAATTTATAGAACTTAACTGATTTATACAATTCATTAGAAAAATGAATTGAGGAATGTAGGTCCCCAAAAGTCATTTCTTATATTGCATATATGAAAAAAACCTATGGCTAACATTATACTGAATAAACACTAAAGGTTTTTCCCTTAAGATTAGGAACAAGACAAGGATACTTACTTTTACCACTTCTATCAGCTAGTACTGAAATTTTACTCAGAGCATTTAGGCAAGAGAAAGTAATTAAAATCCAAAAGAAAAATTTTCTCTGGTCTCAGGAGACATTATCTTGTATGTAGAAAGTCCTAAAGAGTACACATTTCTCAGCACATACACACAGGCAACGTCTATCAGAGCTCACAGACAAATTCAACAAACTAGCAAGTAAAAACTGAATGCACAAAAATCAGTTGCATTTTTTTGCACTAACAAGAACCAATGCAAAAAGGAAACAAAGAAAATTCTATTCATAGTAACATCAAAAAGAATAAAATAACTAGAAATAAATTTAACTACAGAGGCAAAAGATTTGTACAGTGAAAACTACAAAACACTGCTAGAAGAAATTAAAGATCTAAATACATGCAAAGACAACCAGTATTCATGGATTAGAAGACTTGATATTGCTAAAATGGCAATACAATCCAAAACAATATATAAATTCAATGCAATCTTTATGAAAATTCCAAGATTTATTTTCAAAAACAGAAAAGCCCATCTGAAAGTTCATACACGGTATATCAAGGGACTCCAAACAGCCAAACAATTTTGAAAAGAGGAACAAAGTTGGAGGACTCATGATTCCTAGTCTCAAAACTTACTACAAAGTTATATTAATCAAAATAGTGTGGTTCTGGCATAACAACAACTATACAGACCAAGGGAATAGAAAAGATCACAGAAATAAACTTTCACATATATTGTCAATTGATTTATTAATACAAAATCAGTGTCAAGGACAGTAGGCAGAAAAATGTACTCTTTTTATAGTGCTGGAAAAACTGTATATCCATATGCAAAAAAAAAAAATGTAGTTGGACCCTTAGCTAACACCATGTAAAAAATTTAATTCAAAATAGATTAGAGACCTTAACTTAAGTGCTGAAACTAAAGAAATCATAGAAGAACACATAGGGAAAGCCTTCATAATATTGAACTGGGGAATCACTGCTTGAATATAACACCAGACACCCAGGTGACAACAGAAATGTTGTTTGAACAGAAAGGTTGGATGAACTAATGAACTGGAATTTATCAAAATTTTAAAACTTTTATGCATAGAAAGAAAATTGCCTGAAAAATGAAAGGCAACCTGCCTACTGAATGGCAGATGGTGGCGGTGGGTTAGTTGCTAAGACTTCCTCTTACAACCCCATGGACTGTAGCCCGCCAGGCTCCTCTGTCCATGGGATTGTCCAGGCAAAGATACTGGAGTAGGTTGCTATTTCCTTCTCCAGGGGATCTTTCCCATCCAGGAATCAAACCCAGGTCTCCTGCATTGCAGGCAGATTCTTTACCCACTGAGCTACAAGGAATGGCAGATAATGTTTGCCAATAACATATCTGATAAGACATTAATATTCAGAACATACAAAGAATACCTACCACTTAACCATAACAAAATTAACCAACTAACCTAATTCATAAATGAGCAAAGGACTAGAACACTTATCCAAAGAAGATGCACAATGAGAAACAAGCACATGAAATGATGATTAATGTCACTAGTCACTTAAAAAATGCAAATCAAGTCCACAGATATATCACCTCACACAGATTAGGATAGTTAATATCAAAAAAGGACAGAAAATAACAAATGTTGGTGCAAATGTGGAAAAACTGGAATCCTTTTAAATTGCTGGTGGCAATATAAAATGCTGCAGCTGCTATGAAAAACAGCTTGGTGGATCTTCAAACAAATAAACAGAACTACCACATGGTTCTGCAGAAAATTCTTCAAGAGATGGGAATACCAGATGATTTGATCTGCCTCCTAAGAAATCTGTATGCAGGTCAAGAAGCAATAGTTACAACTGGACATGGAACAACAGACTGGTTACAAATAGGGAAAGGAGTATGTCAAGGCTGTGTACTGTCACCCTGCTTATTTAACTTAAATGCAGAGTACATCAAGAGAAATGTTGGACTGGATGAAGCACAAGCTGGAATCAAGTTTGCCAGGAGAAACATCAATAACCTCAGATATGCAGATGACACAACCCTTATGGCAGAAAGAGAAGAAGAACTAAACAGCCTCTTGAGGAAAGTGAAAGAGGAGAGTGAAAAAGTTGGCTTAAAACTCAACATTCAGAAAACCAAGATCATGGCATCTGGTCCCATCAGTTCATGGCAAATAGATGGGGAAACAATGGAAACAGTGACAGACTTTATTTTTTTGGCTCCAAAATCACTGTAGATGGTGACTGCAGCCATGAAATTAAAAGATGCTTGCTCCTTAGAAGAAAAGTTATGACCAACCTAGACAGCATATTAAAAAGCAGAGACATCACTTTGCCAACAAAGGTCCATCTATTCAAAGCTATGCCTTTTCCAGTAGTCATGTATGGATGGGAGAGTTGGACTATAAAGAAAGCTGAGCACTGAAGAATTGATGCTTTTGAACTGTAGTCTTGGAGAAGACTCTTGAGAGTCTCTTGGACCGCAAGGAGATCCAACCAGTCCATCCTAAAGGAGATCAGTCCTGAGTATTCATTGGAAGGAATGATGCTGAAGCTGAAACTCCAATACTTTGGCCACCTGATGTGAAGAGCCAACTCATCTGAAAAGACCCTGATGCTGGGAAAGATTGAAGGCGGGAGGAGAAGGGGATGACAGAGGATGAGATGGTTGGATGGCATTACCGATTAGTTGGACATGAGTTTGAGTAAACTCCGGGAGTTGATGATGGACAGGGAAGCCTGGTGTGCTGCAGTCCATGGGATTGCAAAGAATCAGACACAACTTAGTGACTGAACTGAAATGAACTGAACTGAACCACATGGTTCAGCAATCCTCTTTATATATAGCCCCCCAAAACTGAAAGCAAGGATTCAGTGAGATGCTTGTATACTAATATCCTTTGTATGCATGCATGAGTGCTTAACTCGCTTCAGTCATGTCCAACTCTTTGCCCCTATGGACTGTAGCCTGGCAGAATCCTCTGTCCATGAGATTCACCAAGCAAAATACCAGAGTGGGTTGCCGTGCCCTCCTCCAGGGGATCTTCCTGACCCAGGGATCAAACCTGAGTCTCTTACTTCTCCTGCACTGGTAGGTAGATTCTTTACCACTAGCATCACCAGGGAAGTCCAATGTCCATTGCAGTATGGTTCAAATAGCCCAAAGATGGAAGTAACCCAAATGTCTATCAACAGATGAATAAACAAAATGCAATATATCATTAAAATTAAACATTTTTCAGCCTTAAATAGGAAAGACATTTTTACACATACTAAAACCTGGATCAACCTTGGCAACACATTCCATGAAATAAGTGAGGAAAGGACAAATATGGTATGACTCCAATGATACGAGGTATCTATATCTATAACAGGTCAATTAAGAGAGACAGAAAGTGGAATAGGGCCGAGGGAAGAGAGGAAGGGGGCGCTGGTTTATAAAGAAGTTTCTGTGTGATGTGATGAACAGTTCTGAAAATGGACAGCAGTAATGACTGCACAACATGATGACTGTACTGAAGGCCACCAAATTATACACTCAAAATGTGTAAAATTGGTAAAGTTTATGTTCCTTATATTTTATTACAATTTTAATAATATACTGCAAGGATTCCAAATATGACTTTTCATTGTATAATTGTTAAAGTTACATTCAAAACTTTAAAATATAAATATATAATATTTACTATACTCATCCAGGAAAACAAACCATAATGTTAAAAATAATATAGTAATTGGTTATCTAGAATCTTTAAAAAGCTTATAATGAAGATATCAATTTATTCTTATCATCATGGCTTCCATCCTTCTGCATTTTTAATATTAAGTGAAGAATCCAAAAACCACAGAGATTCTATAGTGAAAAGTAACTCTGGTAAATCTAATACTAGAAGAGGAGGGATTTCAATTTAATATAAATTAGTATCTCAATTTATAAATACCGGTATAAAGGTGAAATTTTATGTAAGAATCCACTCACCAATCTAGTCTTAGATTGGTGATGTCTAGCCTTAGAATTGTAAGCTAAGGTAAAATTTATTTTGAAAATAAAATAACCCACATTGGATTTTTACCCTAATTTTACAAGATTTTCTTGCTTTTTTTCTTTGTGCATTTTACCTCAGAAGAAAGAAAAAGCAAAACAGTTTAATGCTTAAAACACAAGCTTTACCCATATTGTAAAGAACTCTAAAGAGCATTCTATTTCATTCATGTTTTCTAATATGCGTAGGAGGAATATCAGTCATGGCATTTACAGAGTAAATGAACTAAGAATGTAGTGTGTGGCCAGTTCCATGATGTGCATTCAAAATAATTCTTTAAAGATCAAGCATATGATCACTGTGTTCTGATGCCTTTGAATGTTAAGCTTCTTTTCTTTGATGGAAATCATGCAGTTTATCTCTGAATATCAAAGCCCACCTTGCTTTGGGAGAAACTGGAAGCAAAACATTTTTTTCACAGTTAAGATAGGACAGAAAGTAAAACAAGGATGTTCAATCACAAAATTCAGGAAGGAAATGAATAGCTTCAAAATATTACTTCTTTAATACTCCAAATTATCTTTATAATCAACATCTATTCTGTCGATCTGAACATGAAATTTCCAAACATTAAAAGCAGTTTCTAGAAGATGTGTATAATTTTCCTTTCACATGCTGCCTCGTGAGCTCTGCAGTACTCAATGCCAACAGTTCTTTGTTTTAATTAAAGGATAGATGATTTACAGAGTTGTGTTAGTTTTGTTAGTTTCAGGTGTATAGCATGGTGACTCAGTCAGTGATTCAACCAACTTTTCCTAAGCAGCTTCAGTTTCGGCTCTTAGCAGTTAAAAGTGAAAGTGAACATTTAACACTTTGTGAAAAATAAAGCATGTTTGGTTTTAGAATTAGAGCAAAATAACAATCATTTACTTTTTGAAAAGTGTTAGACCACTGGCTTTGGGTACGGTCAATATCCATCAAGAATTGTTTAGAATATTCTAATAGAAACCCATCTCATTCATTCTAGCTCTTGACTTTGAAAGACAAGATAATTACAAAAAAAAGAAAACTTGGCAAATAAATATTGCAACGTTTTGGCATGACTTATATCCTTTCAGTCAATGGGTAGTTTTACAGTACATAATAAGAAATTTTAAACTCCCAAACTATTATTGTACCAAGCACATGCATTAAAATGTTAAAAATAATTCCCAGCACTGAGGCAGCTGTATTAGTCCCCATACATTTGCACATAGATATGATGGTTCAGACCAAATTTACTAACAAAGCAACTTCTTGTTTGTCAACTATTTATTGTTGGACAACTGAAATTGAAAACCTGTCCTACCTGCTCATCCATAAATAGTAGCTTCAGAATCCCATCACTTGTTTAAAGGTGAAAGTGAAAGTTGCTCAGTTGTGTCCGACTCTTTGCAACCCCAAGGGCTGTAGCCCGCCAGGCTTCTCTATCCATGGAATTCTCCAGGGCAGAATGCTGCCATGGGTAGCCATTCCCTCTCCAGGGGATCTTCCTGACCCAGAAATCGAACCAGGGTGTCCTGCATTGCAGGCGGATTCTTTACCAGCTGAGCTACCAAAGGTGAAGCATAGCCTTATGTTTAGAGTATTAGCATATCAGATACAATATAACTTGTTAATTGACAACAAATGTTTCAATATTTTAGTCTGAAAAATGTAACTTCTTTATATGAAAAATCATTACCAATTGGAGATTCTAGGATAATAGTTCAGTCATTTATCATTTCAAAATCCTCTGAGGGTTCTACTCGGGAAAGCTGGCTACCAAGTCACCTAATTGTTACGGTATAAGCCAGCGACAGATGAGCTAGTTGGATGGCATCACTGACTCAATGGACATGAGTTTGCGCATCTCTGGGAGATAGTGAAGGACGGGGAAGCCTGGCGTGCTGCAGTCCACGGGGTCACGAAGAGATGGACACGACTTAGCAACGGAACAACAACAAAGCAGAAGGTCTACCTTGTTGACTTTAGGACAGTTAGACATCATTGGTATTACCCACTGACTCAGTGAACTATGAATTAAGATTTAGCATTTTATTCTCAAAATTCCTTAGGTGTCCAAGAAAGAAAATGTTCTGACTATGACAGTGTTTTCTAGAAAAATTACACTAGTAAATTAATAAAAAACAAGAATTCAGAAGGCTTTTCAACTAAGTAAAGTGACGCTCTGAATGTGAATTCTAAATCATATCCATTGATATTAAGATTCAATATTCAAGCATCAACATGCATATGAAGACAATTTTTGC
Source organism: Okapia johnstoni (assembly GCA_024291935.2). Classification (NCBI taxonomy): domain Eukaryota; kingdom Metazoa; phylum Chordata; class Mammalia; order Artiodactyla; family Giraffidae; genus Okapia; species Okapia johnstoni. The sequence goes on along the minus strand of CM044311.1, from coordinate 95,868,446 downwards.
CAAAGTTAAGACATCTTTCACCAAAATTAAGTAGCAGAAATAAGATAAACCTTAGACTAGTGACTCCTCAAAAGTGGATGAAATCATTGTCAGGATACCAGCACTTCCACCCAAAACAACTAGAATCAGTGATGTAGACGATCTGAACATCACTTTTAACCTAATTTGACATTTACAGAAAACTGCACCCAACAATGACAAAATAGACAATCTTTGGGAGTCCACAGACAACATTTGCCAAAATAAAATATGTGATAAGTCCTCAAACAAGCCTAAACAAATTGCACAGAATTTAATTCATTCAAATTATGTTTTTGGGACATATGATAATTAATTAGTCCAATAAAAAATAATCAGAATATCTTCCAGATTCTTAGAAATTGAGCCATAAATTTTAAAATAAAATGTAGGTCAAGAAAGAAATCACAAAGAAAATCAAGCAATCTTTGGAATTAAATGCTAACAAAGGTATAATATATGAAATCTTTGGAGATACACATCTGACACAGTGTTTAGAGGTATGTCTAATAAAATGCATATATCAGAAAATAATAAAGATTGAGAACAAACCAAGCATCCATCTAAAGAAACTAAAAGATTCTAGTGCAAATTAATCCTAAGAAAGTAAAGGAAGGAAGTAATAAAGAACAAAAGATAAATTTGGTAATTCAGTGAAAAGTGTATCATTCTTGAAAACTACTGATTATGAAACCCAACACATGAAACCCTAAGTCCAGATGGTTCCAGCAATGAGCATTTCCAAACATTTAAGGAAGAAAATGTGAATTTCTAAAAAAGGAGGGCTGCTTCTCCTGTGGTTAATGAGGCATATCTTTGATACAAAACCTGAAAAGGGCATTACAAGAAAGAAAAATTATAGGCAGATCTTTTTTGTCAACATAGATATAAAATCTTAATAAAGTATTATATAAAATTAATTTATATATAGAAAGGATAATACACCACAATTAAGTGAGGATTATTCTGTGAATGCAAACTTGGTTAACATTTGGGGAAAAAATGTATTGTAACATATTAACCACAAAAAGAAAGGCAAATCCAATGAATGTTGATAAAGTTTGTGATAAAATTCCACATTCTTTACTAAAAGCAAAACAAATGAGCCACCAGAGAAGCCCAAGAATGCTGGAGTGTGTAGCCTATCCCTTCTCCAGTGGATCTTCCTGACTCAGGAATTGAACCGAGGTCTTCTACATTGCTGGCGGATTCTTTACCAACTGAGCTACCACCGAATCCCCAAAATACAAATATTCTCAGCCAAGGTGGAATAGAGAAGAGTTTTCTGAATATGCTACCAGTTTTAAATGCAGCAGAAATTATACACAATGATGAATTATGAAATGCTTTCTGCTTGAGATGGAGAGTTAAGAAAAAGATGACTGCTCTTACCATTTCTGGACACCAATGTACTGAAACTCCTATCCAATAATACACTGAAGGAAGGGTGAAAGAAAAGTTAGCCAAGAAAAATACATCTTTATTCACAGACACATGAGAGTATCTGGAGAAAAATCTGAAAGAATCAATAAACAAAGTTTAAAAATAAGCTAAACTCATCTCTAATGAAGAAAGTCACGTTAACAGTAACTCCTGGGTAATGGTAAGAAGTAGTTTCTGCAAGGAACATGTAAGAATATGCCACTTCTTGGTCTCAGTGCTATCTAGACTAATATGTTTCCTTTTTGAAAAATTTACTGAGCTAATACAGTTAGGTTTTTATGCACTTTTCTTTATGTATGTGAAACTACAAATGTTTACATTAAATGTCACAGGTAATATTTACTGAGGCATAGGAATAATCATATTTCAAGCACTGTACCATTTAATATTCAAAACAATTTCATAAGGCAGATCCTGTTTTTAACTTCATTTTACAAATAAAGAAATAAGTTCTTGAAAGCTGATGAAACAATCCATGTATCTGTGATACAAAGAGTCAAGAAATTTCAACCCAGATCCTTCTGTTTGACAAGTGCATTTTCTTTTATCCCTAAATGTAATGCTTCCATTGCTTCTTAGTTCAATGGTTTTTTGTTTTTTTTCAAACTCTCTCAACAATTCTGTTCAAGATTTGGAGCAACAAAAAGAGGCTAAAGTATAATTTTAAATGATTGTGAATTCACAACAGCCATGACCTCAAATGATTACCCGCCTGAAAAAACGATGCTTAGGGAGATAATGTTGAGTGCACACTGCATTTTACTTACATTCACACAAGATTGACTCAACCTGCCAAATGTTTAAAAATCAAAGCCAGACTTATGGTCCAAACATATATTAAATCATGTGCACAAATGATTCATAACAAAAGCCAATCCACCTGCCGTGTGCTGGCAGCCATGAACAAGTCACGGTTACAACTAAATCTGAAGAATTATTCTGCTCATATATTGTTAATGATGCGATTACAAAAGCATCAAAGCACAGGAGATAAATGAGTGTCCATAAAATATAAGACATATTCTCTGGTAAGACTCAAAGTGATTGCAAGAAATTAGATCACGATGCTAGTTTTTTCTTCTTTTTTCAATCTCCCAGCAGAAGTTGATATAAGAAGAGAAAATATTTGCGGTCGATACACCAGGCAGTAAAACCTTCCCACTTGTGTGCAGATGGAAGCTAGCTTTATCTGGTTCATATGTTCTAAGCACATCTTAAAATAAAAACTGGAGGCTGATCTGCACCAAGAAAAACTGCACAAAACTGAAGAAGCAAGGAATTTAAATTTCCAATATGTCACTGCAATTTTTTAATTTTCAAAGGGATAATAATGCTGCCATTTTCACTTCATCTGATTCCTTTTGAAATCCACACATATTTCAAATATTACATCTGACCTAATTATTGCAAGGATGCTGAAGTCACTTTAAAAAATTCAATTACAATACCCAGTATGTTTTGTTTCCACTTACAAATTCATTATTTGAACTTGCTGTCAGAATTCATAGCAACAGAGTTTCCAGTTATAACACATGTATGACATCTGTTATTTTCTCTTGGAAGTGAAGTCCTTGAAGTACTTTGGCAAACTTTGTTAAGAAAATATACAGTTATCATTTTAGCATCATCCTACATAACTGTACATCATCCTACATAACTGTACATAACTGGACAGTGTTTATCTGACAATTATCTTTATATCTTTATTGAGTTTTAAAATCATATGCTACTCTTGACAACATAATCCATTTTTTTCCTAAGAAAAACAGAGAAACCAAGCACTACATTTTAGTGAAGTGTTCGATTAAAGGATTAGGTCCTTTGTTTACTTTTTTACAACTCATGGGCATGTTTTCCATTTTAGAAAAAAAAATTTAAAAAGGAAGGATAAGCTGAAAATAATGTTGTCTTTGTCTTAGTCTATTATTTCAATCCCTGATGAACCCAAATTCCATGAATGTAGGGACCATGAAGGCCTTATTCACAAATTTACTCTCAGATTAGCATGACACTTACCGCATAGTAAGTGCTCAGTAAATTTCCATGGAAAGGATGAGTGCATTTGTCATACAAAGTCACCTTTGATATCCAGGAACAAAGGAACAGAAGACTGCATTTTGGTCAAGAGTCCTCAAGATCCCACTGAGGTTTGATGAGTTCCTAGGAGGACTCCCAGGACTCAATTGTACTCTCAGCTATGATTTATTACAGCAAAAGGCCACAGAGCACAATCAGCCATGGATTCAGGATATTAGGAAAATGAACACAAGCTTCCAAGAACTGGCTCCCAGTGGAGTCATGAAGACATGCTCAATTCTCCAGCAGATGTGACAACATACATGAAACACTGTCTCCCAGGGAAGCTCACTGGACTCACAGTTTCACTGAGGGCTTGTCACATATGCACCTGCTGCCTAGCCCATACCAAAACTGCAGACTCCTTGAAGGAAAATAGATATTCTGCATATATCATACTGTTTGCATCAACAGTTTAGGCACAGTGAGTCATTGTTATCTCTAGGCATGGTGGGAACTCTTTTAAAGTCTGGGTTCCCAGACGCCATCCAAGGGTTTACGATAGAAGTGGCCCTCTTGATGGACAGCGGCCTCAGGACTACTATGTTACAATTTTCTACAGAAGACTCATTTCAACTTCTCAGGTAAACACAGTGCTGCTCACCTTTTCTGTCTGATTCCCCTCTTCCATTTTAACACAGCCCTGTGGGGAATCCATTTACCCAGTATCACTGATTGTTAGCATATGTATTTTAACACTAAGTAACATAACTAATAATATGCACTTTTTTAGTGGAAGTTGTGATGAAAAACATATTAGATAATACAAAACAAACATAAAAAGTCAATTGCTTTATTGGACTTATGTACTATTATGAGTTATTTGATGGGTCCAGGGAGGGGTCATTTTTCTGATATGACTCATTGTAAAAGGTAGAGATATTGTCTTATTAGTATTTTGTTCCTTGAAGTACTTCGACTTTCTGTAAATTATCAGTGCCACAAATATTTGTTGAATGAATGAATAAATTTATGAACACATATTTACATATGCTTTTTGAAAGATAAATTTAGCTATTTGCTGCAATTTTATTACTCAAAATTCCTTTTAAAATACTGCTCTGCTGCCTCCTATGTAATGTGTTCTGGTTAAGGACATAGACTTTTTTACTTAATGAATTAATAAAATAAGTCTTAGCTTCAAATGGAAAATGTCTGTGTTTAAGAAAGGAGTGTGAATTAGAAAACTACTGTCTTCTGATGGGAAGACAGGGTGATTATGGTAAGTTATCTTAATGTCACCAATACTTCATTTTTTAAGGACATGCCTTTGCCACGTAACTGTGTATGTCCTCCCAACAAGAGGATGACTATATTCCCCAACCTATTGAACCTGGATTTGATCACTGACTTTCTTGATGCCTAGCTTGTCATAATGTAAGCAGAAGCTTGAAAATTCTTTGTGAGACTGGGTTTCTGCTCTCGTGCTTCTATCATGGCCAAGAGAAGGATGTGCCTGGGCTGGCCCACTGCTCCGAGGGAAGGGATAGGAGACATGGGGCAGAAATGACTGCTCCCATCCAAGCCCCATCCGGAGCAGCTGGCCTCAGGCCAACTCTCACATGTCTGAGTGAACCACAGCAAGACCAGCACTGATACAGGAGAAATCAATGTCTATTTTTGTATGCCACCTGACTGTTAATGAAAGTCATATAAAAAGTCATGGAGGCAAATTACAGGGGACCATTTGCCAAGTCACTGTGAGGAGAGTTTGTAACAATACAAAGCACTTATAGCTGACTGGAAGCAGATGCCAGGCACATCCTGGAAATGGCATTTATAGTCTCAAAGGATTTTTTTGCATCAGTTAAAACCAAAACATAAGATATATTTTGTAAGGGCCATTTTAAGATATAACTTGAGTCATTCTAAGTAAAATATTAAAAGTTAATTTGATGTCATTTTATATTCACAGTCTTCAGAAATCTAGACTCCCTAGTTATACTCTATGAATTAAATTTTTATTTAAATCTTAGACCAGTTTCAGTGTAAAACAAAATGGCATGGCAGAGTGAACAGTGAACAGCAAGAGTGGTAAGTAGTGGTCAAAACTATTCTCAGATCGGCACTGAGTTCACCAACAGGTGGGTGAAAAATAGGAGAAGAGATAAAAGTCAAACACAAGAATGCATGCCTTCATCTCATTTCATGTCTCTCTAACCAGAGGGAAAATAAAGGCGAGGCACAGGGAAAAGGAAGCAGAAACTGTCTTGTTATGGCCATGAAATCTTGAATTTCCAAACAGCTTGACTGGCTTACACACACCCACCAACTCACAAGAATAAGGCAACCTGCTCCAACACGTATTTTCTTTCAGATCCTAAATTCAATTAGGTCAAGTTCTATCTGATTATGTGAGGATTAGTACTATCTACTATAACAAATTAATCCCCAAATGTCAATGGCTTAAAACAGCGAGTGTTGATTTGTTTATCTAATAGTCCAATCTGGGGGCCTTTTGTCCTTGTCAATCTTCAAACACCCAAACTTTGTCTCTCTTGTGGTTGCATACTTTCAGGGCCTGAGTGAAAGTGAAGTTGCTCAGTCGTGTCTGACTCTTTGCGACCCCATGAACTGTAGCCTACCAGGCTCCTCCGTCCATGGGATTCTCCAGGCAAGAATACTGGAGTGGGTTGCCATTTCCTTCTCCAGGGGATCTTCCCGACCCAGGGATTGAACCCGGGTCTCCTGCATTGGAGGCAGATGCTTTAACCTCTGGGCCACCATGGAAGCCTGAGAGCCCTCTGCAAATAGTTAATGCCAAGAAAATAAAGAAGAAAGCATACCTGCTTCTTTAAAGGACCAGAAGTCACACTTTCTCTGATTTTCCATTGGCAAGAACTAGGCACAAGGACACACGGAGGTGAGGATGTGTAGTTTCAGGCTACATGGCAGCCTAGCAGAAATGTCACACAACGGGAGTGGGAGCACACATTTCAAGAGGGGAAGTAGCCATCCCTGCCCTACCGATACAACACTGCTTTGCCCAGAGAGACTAGCACAAGCCTTCAACATAGCAAATGCTCAATACATATTGGTAGAATAATTGAATTAGTGAATGATACAAACACATGTACCCATTTTTGTCTTCTAATGTTGATACAGATGTTATTATTGCCTTTATTGGTTTTCATTGAGTAACTGCTCTAGGCTAATGGCTAAGCTTATTAACTCACTCTTTAAAATAAATATATCAATATCCCCCTCTTTTGCTAAGTGTTGAAATAAAAACTCAAGCCTGAGTCTGACTCCACAACTGAAACTTTCAGAGGCATTTAGTGACTCCTTCACAGTTTTAGCTCAATCACATGATCTGTAATTTAACATTTTCCATGTATAGAAATCTGTACCAGTTACTGCAGGCTCTTGGAGGACACAATCTCAGTCTTTAATTATTTTTTTCCTTGTACCCCCACCTTCCTCACAGCTAGCATGCATTTCACCTTATAGCAATTTATTGAAACATAGGAAAATAAAAAGTTGAATAAGTTGTTTCATCCTGCAAATTGAGTCTATTTTAGTACATCCGAGGTATGTGTAACAGTGTATATATATAAAATAGTATATATGCATATACATAACTGTAAGCATACTATGTATATATGTGTATATATATGTGTGTGTGTGTGTGTGTGTGTCATATATCTATATATAACAATAAGTAAATACTGTTAAACCAAATCAGATTCTCACCAATTTTCCTGCTCTACAGTCTGGTTTCAAATTAAGGTTTGAAAAAATAAAGAGAAAAATATAAATTCAGATAAGATTTCAGTTCTGTTTTTTTTTTTAAAAGAAACAGGTTGAATTGTTCCAGGGTTATAAACCAAAAATGAACCGTTAATTTAGAGCAGCCTTAATTATGATCTGAAGATATACCTTAAAGATCAAAACCATAGGTTCTGACTGAATCCATCACTAAAAAATTGTGCACTTTATTCTGAGCTCCAGGATTGAGGAGAGCAGAGCAAACTGTGAAAAGATTGAGAAACATAATATCCCTATAGAATTATTTTGATAAAAGTGGTGATAAATTATTATTTCTTATTGAATCCAAAGTATTTATTTCAAACATTTAAAGATTTTTTCTTTTTAATGTTGAGGTTAGTGAACAGATTTTCCTATCATTTAGTAGAAGCTAGATAAATTATGAAGGCCTTAATTTGTGACTGGAGAAATACAATGTAAATAGCCAAACAATGAAACTTTAGTACTAAATTCTTTATGAGATCACACTTGTGCAGATATATTCCTTTACCCGTGACAGTTTAAACCAACTTATCCCAAAGTTTTTGGGCTAGCAATTTACTAGCATTCAGTTTTGCCAAATATTTTTACAGGAATTATTCTATCTTTTAAATAAGCAAGTAGCTACCTTCATATAAAAATTGAATAAAAATAGAATCTATGATTTATGTTCTTTGTATCAGAGGATAACTGTATTAGCTACCACATCAGGCAAACCTACAAAACCCAGTGGCTTCTACATCCCTTTGTCTCTGACATAAGGTCTACTGAGGGTTGGATGGCCTCCTTCCATCTTATATATATGCTGTCTGTGGCTTCTAAGGCTGCAAAGACAGGGAAGAAGAGAGGAAGGAAGCACATCTCCTAATTGTCTTGACTACTAAGTGACACATGTGTCTTCTGACCATAGTCCATTGACCAGAAGTAGTCATGTGACCTTGACCTAACTACAAGGCAGACTGGGAAATATAGAGACCCATGGAATCAGTTGATGACCACTGTGTCTGCTACATTTACAGCAAAAACAAGCACACAACTTTCCTGAGAGCTGGTCCAGGGATTTTTCCGTGGATCTTAATGCTCCAGCAAACTGTACTTATTGAGCTCTTTTTTAGTTGTGTTCATCACAGCTATCATTCACATAAAAAGATATTTCTGGTAGAATTGTAGTGGCAGACATTATCATAACATTCTCAGTCTTGTAACTCTGATTCTGAATTTCTGCATGTTGACCTAGGGGATTTATTTTACAAGCTTCAAATGATTCATAGCTGAAACCAGGTTACCTGAAACTTGATTTAGTAGGCCTGTATAGTAGTAGAAGGCAGGGATATGCATAGTAGCAGGCACGGGTATGATTTAGTAGGGTCCTTCTCATAAAGAAAAATATTTTTTTCTCATTGGATATGAATTCTGTTTCTCAGATTCTTTAATAAAACCAAAGTATCTTACACCAAAATCTTTCTGCATGTATAGGTAAAAACTGCAGCATTATTTTTAAGCACTAAAACCTCAACACAGAATAAAAATAACATAGCCAGCTATTTTTCTTTTCTTTTATAATATGCATCATGTAAAAAGTATTATAATAAAATGAGAAAAATAATTTTTCGACAGCATTGAAAGTTTTTAAAATTAATGCCATGCAAGTTAGAATGGTATTTTCTAGTCCTGTTCCTAAGAAAATTGTGATGTACCATATTTCATAATAATTTGAATTTATTATTCATCAATATCTCAAGTATTTTGCAAGCAAATTATTATTTTAGCAAAGCAAACAGATTTCCTCCAACTCTGCTCACATTGATTAGCAAAGATGTGCCTAAGGGAGTTTTGAAACTCTTCTAAGTGTTCTTGAATGTTAACTCCTTTTCATTATGATGAAACGCAGCCTATTCTTCATATGGACTAGTGGACAAGAGACGTTATTTTAGCCTAGATTATGAGATATGGAGAAAATATTGTCATCATTCACCTACAGCAGATTATTGCAGGCATTCCCTATTGTGAAATAATTTAATCAGTAATTTCAACAGAACGATATTACACTGTATCTTAACTAATGCTTGTTTTCCCTGAATTTGAAATACCAGATGATATTAATTGTCACAGAATGACCTCAAAAATAATTCTGTTTGTATGCTATTTGAAGTCTGTATTCCCTAGACTCTAGGAAGAGGCTTTAGGAATTCTGATGTCTTGTGTTTTATTTATGCCTAAAAGGGGGTTCTGTCTGTCTGGTTTAAGCAAGCTAGAAAATGAGCAGAATTTCTATTTTTTTTTAAGACATTTGAAACAGTCCATGAGTGCAAGTGGCACTCAGCATTCAGAATCCTCCCTTCTTTGAAGTCCTAAATATTTAGGTGAGCTTTTAGCATTAATTGGCTACAAAAAAAGTGTAACAGTGAGCTTTTCAAATACAAAAAAAAAAAAATTGTAAAGGAAGTTGTGCGTAAAGTTGAATCATACATGCAGTGTACTTATACAAAATAAAGAATGAAAAGCATGAGAAAGTGAAGGAGAAAAACATTTTATTTAGAATCAGTATTATTTTCACTCTTTCCACTCAGTAAATTATGTGCTAAAATGGTCATAAGATTAAAGAAATGAAGATGCTCGTTCCTGACCTTACATTTCAGTGACTTCTACGAGTGTGAGCATCTCCCTACCTTAACAATGATTCTAATGAAGAAGGTTAAGTATTTGCATACAACATTTCTCCTAAATATCTATTATCATCTTGATCTATTCTTCAACCAACAAAACAGCAACAAAGGAAGAACTTATCGTGTTGGCCCTACCAGGAATTAATATGCACATACAATATACTTTATGTGAATTTGAATGGATTTTCAAAGGTAATTTTAGCAATGTGTACTTTTTACTTTATCATCTAATTTAAGACTTTGAGCATCTGAGAAGTTTTAATTTAATTATCCTAATCAGATCCATAGCCACAGCCATTAGATCCATCCATTCCCTCCGGGGTGGGGGTTGGGGGGACAGGGGGAGTGGGTTGTGGGGGAAGGGTAAAAGTATTTTGTGAATAGCTGGCAGACTTCTGAGGGTTTCTCCGGAGGAAAATGACCAACAATCTGAAAAGACTGAGCTAGAGATTAAACGGAAAAGGCTGAAATCAACTGACTGAGTGCGTTTAAAACCCACAGTGGTCAAGACCCGGGCATTGTCTTAGAAAAGCAAGTCCATAACCACCTTACAAGACACTTTCCCCTCTACCTGGATGGGGTATACACATCGAAACAAGCATTATTCTCTGATTCAATCAATGTTCAACAAATAGCTTACAAACTGCCCACTACCAGCATGCAAGCCTTGGAGTAAGACACGCATGGGGGTTCAAACTCCCTATCTTACACTTACTACTTGAAAGTTGAAACTGGCTAACATTTTCTGTGGCTGATCCTTTCTGTTGTAATTCCTCAACTCTGCTGTAGCACAAAAGCAGCTAAGGCAATGCCTACATGGATGGGTGGGGTTGTGTTTCAGTAAAGCTTTATTACAAAAATAGGCAGCTGATCAGATTTGGCCTGAGGGTTGCATCTTTTCAACCTCTGTTTCAACCTCTGACACAAGACCCAGAAGCAACTGCTGCCTCTGGGGAAAATAAATGAGATGTATGAAGTTCAAGAAACAGCGATTTACTTTCTATTGTGTAACTTTCTATAATCTTGAATTCTGTACAATGCACCACATTAAATCCATAGTTGCATTTACCTTTGTAAATAATCATTATTCTGATGTATTAATAGCAATCAACTTGCCAAGGCATCTACTTTATCGTCTCTATAAAGAGGATATTTTATCTCCTCTCCTTCTTCAATAGGGCCATGGTAAAAATGAAATCAAACACTGGATGTAAAGGTGCTGTATAAAAACCTAAAGTGCCACCTAAATGTACAGGGCTATTTTCATTATTTTATAACTGATACTTTGGGGAAGGAGGAACAGCTTAGCAGTTAAGATCTCATGCATCAGAGTCAGACTGTTAAAGATCAACCAGAATATTTCCAGTTTCCTTTTCCTTTCACCCTTTAGCATGATCAAACAGAAACAAATTCCATATCAGTACTAGGCTTCGAGTAATTTAGAAGGCAAATATGGTGTATTAAAAATTATTATATTGAAATAAAGTTCTACATGGAACTCACACTTTTAATAATTCATAGTTATTGTTTTCTTAAATCTACTAATTTACTAGAAAAAAACTGAGATAAGAAATATGATTTCCTTTTATTCTTTTTTTTGTTTGTTTTTACTTTCCAACTCATTTCCAGATTCAACTCTGGACCCTGTCCTTTTGACATTTACTGTCTCTGTAAGTATTGTTCTATTGGAATTGATGAGGATCAGAATAATGACCTTAGGTGCAATAGAATCCTCAAACACTAAGCAAAATTTAATTAGATCATGTAAACATGATCAAAAAAGAAAACAGAAATGTCTATTTTAAAACCACCTTCAATAATAAATCTTAACATTAAAAGAAACCTCATGTTAAGCAAGTTAAACAATCTATTTTCATTAAATATAGACTGAGATTTATTGAAGGCAAATATAAAAGATTTTTGTATTACACCCTCCCAAGCTTTATAATTGCTGAAATAGTTAAGTAAGAGATGGAAACATTTTAAGAGATAAGAAGAAAGACAAATGAATCAGCATGATGAAATCAAGTACTCACTATTTATAAAAAAAAAAATATTTAAGCACACTGATTAGTAATTGGTAAAATGGACACTTATCATGGCATTTGAACCATCTAGAAAGACTGAAAATTCCTCACTCTTTTAAAGATCCTTGAGCTACAGAATCCACAAAGTAATGAAAGCTGGAGATGAGATGTGAAGTCTTTTGGGTATTATTCCAACAACAAATCCAATATTGAAGTGGAAGATGCCGTATATGTCATTGAGTCTTACACCCTGAGGTAAGGTAGCTATGAGCAAAAACATAAGTATGCATAATTCTGAACTCAAGAAGTAATAAACTGGATGGGGAAATGGATCTTGAGTAGCAAATTCTCTGGGCAGCCAAAGATGAAAGACGTTCCTGTTTACAAACAGAGGCACCGGAGCAAAGAACGGCTTCACTGAGGCAAGAGCTAATTAAATCTTGAGGAAATTGTTCCAAGGCGTGGAAGATGGAGAGTGAATATCAAAGGGACTAGTTTAAGAGGAGTGCCCTCAGGATGAAGGAAATAAAGCAAAATGAAAACTTCTTAGGGGGAAAAAAATGGAAAACAAAGAGCCATCACTGTGGGCCACATTCTTGCTGAAGCAGGTGGTGGTAGAAGTTGTGAATAACACTGCACATTTCTGCTAAGAATTACTAACATCATAATGGAGTCACTGATACTCCAGAAACCAAATACAGTGTCAGTGCTCATCTCACAAGGGGCACAGTCTGCTGAAGTGGTCTCACTAGTCACAGTTGGAGGACAACCTCTAGAGCTCATGCCTGAAGGTAGAACTGCAGGGCTTGAAGCATGGACAACTTGGGGCCTTTCACCAAGTGATTAAAAAAAAAAATTTGCTAATAAAAACTAACAGGGAATGTTTATCTGGAGTGACAAAAGAAACCACAACTGATTCAGAATGTTAAAAACCTAACACATGCCACAAAGAGCCCAAAATTCAGAGCAAGGCTTCACAGCATTTAATTCATATCTTGACATAAACCTGACCCTGCACCTTTTGGTCAAGATGTCAGGGAAACTGGCAGTAGAATACCAGGGAGGCATATTCATAATCCAGGATGGTTGGCCATAATTTCATCACACAGACACATGGAAGTGACTTTGAGCCATGCAGTTCATGTAACCTCCCCCACACCCCAAAGTGAAGGTAAGTGTACACCTCAACTACACCTCCTTCAGCAAATTTTATGTATAACTGGCCAAAGTCACTTCACAGGAGAAGAAATGAGATGGAAGACATTTCAGAGGTGGGCAAAAGTGGTCCTAAACAATTGAAATCACAGTGTCCTATTTTTGCAAATTTTACAAGAACATATCATGCTCAACCCATAGTGCATAGTTTGTTGGACTCTTGCTACAATCTGGCGGGGGCTGTGTACACAAGGAGCCCTGCAGCTTCACTCAGCTTCACTAGTTTCACAGCAAGTGTGCCTCTGCTCAGCCTCTGGGGCTTCTCAACTGCACCCTGGTGGCCACACTTTGTTGAGACAAAACTAGTGTGGGCCAATGTGTGTAAGTACCGAGCAGTAAGGTTTTAATTGCTGAAGTGTCCATTTCAAAGATAGTCCATCTCAATTAAAGGTATAGCCAACTGTACAACACACTTACTAGCAAATCAGCCAGATAAGGAACTAGGCCACCCACACTCACAAATTTTCCCATTTAGAAAGGCCTGAGTGCCCTACATAACTGCCATTTGAATGATCCCACTTTTCCCACTTTGTATCCCAATTCTCTCTCTTGCATTTTAAATTAACCAATGAAGAGTGAACCCACAAAATATGAGGCACCCCATTGTTAGACCCCAATAAAGAGACAGAACCCCGGGCATGCCTTCTTCCTCTCTTTCACCCCCTCTCTCTCTTCCCCACTATACCCTCCCAACCCACAACCACACTGTGTGACCCTCAGGCACCTCCTGTACCCTCCAGGACTTACGGACAAACTGGGAGTTAAGGGCTAATATGTACCAACAAGGATATTTAAAATACATGACCAACAAGGATCTATTGCATAGTGCAGGGAACTCTGCTCAATATTCTGTAAATAACCTACATAGGAAAAGAATTAGAAAAAGAATAGATACATGTATATGTAGCACTGACTCACTTTGTTGCACACCTGTAAACAACACAGCACTGTTAATCAAGTATATTTCAAAGTACAATAAAAATTTTTGTAAATAAAAATAAGTAAATAAAAGAGAGTAGTAACTCTTGCTCTTTTAAAGTTCCAGGAGGGTTGTTGCTGAGGTGGATCTGGCAGTCATAGTAAGAATCACAAGGGCTGGTCCAGCCACAGCCCTGGCTCCTGTTGGGAAATGTGTGCGGGCCTCACGCCCAATAGCAGGAGCCCAGGTGATGCCTCAGGTTTTCCTAGCTAATAGCATCTCTATCGTAGGCTGCGACTCACACAGACCAGCCAGACGCTAGATTTTCACAACAGTGATGAGCAAGATGCAACAAAACCTGCTTCTAACTACCCTGCTTCTTCTTTATGCTTATAAAGCTTACTGAAAATGAGAACAGTAACAGATACTTTAAAATACTTAAATAAAAATTTTTCTTGCTTATTTTTTTGAAGATTCCAGACTCTTTTACAGTGAGACTAATGGGACTCCAGTTCCCAAAGATTTAGAATTTCTATGCTTGATAGTATGATCTGCAGGATGATTTTGGAAAGCTCTCTGCTCAAGAAAAATCAACCCAAGAAGAAGATGAAACTTCTCTCTCAATCATCATTTTAGAATAAAAGAGAATGAGTCAAGGCTACTTTTCCATTAAAATTCAAATCTCTTCTCTAGCACAGACTAAGAAATCTGGCCACATTATTTTCAATTAGAAAGCTCATCAAGAATCAGTATATTACATCAGAGAGTTATCAACCATGTATCAGAGAATATTACCCAGGAAAGTTGTGTTCTGAAGTTCTGAGTCAACACAGAGGGAACGAATATAGATAGAAGAAAATGCTTTCTTGAGGACAAACCATCAATAGACTTTCAGCATGGGGTGGACACTGAAAGCATATGGGCAGCTAGAATTATTGAAAAGGTAAGAAAAATGGAGAAGGAAGAGGCAGTGCTGAAGTTAGATAAATTTTTGTTGTATAGTTTTGCCAGTGGCCTGCTTTGCCCTTAGCTCCTAACCATGGTCAAAGCTACACATTTAATGCTGTATGGTCAAAGCCATGAGCAAAACTGGAGAGCATTCTTGTGTGCTCAGTCATGTCCGACTCTTTATGACCCCATGTACGTAGCCTGCAAGGCTCCTCTGTCCGTGGGATTCTCCAGGCAAGAATACTGGAATGGGTTGCCATTTTCTTCTCCAGGGGATCTTCCCAACCCAGGGATCAAACTCATGTCCCCTATATCTCCTACACTGGCAGGCAGAGTCCTTGCCATTGGGAAGGCCATAATTGGAGAGGTCAGAATAAATTACAGTGAGTAAGCAGATGACTGCTTTACATGCCAGGACCTTTAATTAGGGGAGGTTTGATAGGCAGCCAGTTTAGAGCCCAATCTTAAGCCAGCATTTCCCAAAAGGAAGTACAAACACCACCCTTGGTATGCCAGATGATGTAACATGAGTGGCCATTTCTATTGGATATTTGCATTTTGCTTTTTATTAATCTTAGTGTAGTAAAGGAAAAATTATATCTACCTAGTAAGTTTACAGAAATGATGCTTTCTTTATAAATTAATCACTTAAGAAAAAGTGGATCAACTCAATAATATTTTTTATTGGATGATACTTGGATCTGATAAGAACTATCGAGGTGGGATAGAAGTAAATTGAAGCTTAGAGAAGTTGAACAATTGTCATACATAAGCCTCTCCTTTCTTAGGAGTGTAGAGAAAAAGCCATATTTCAAAAGACAAAAAGAGACACAATACCTGTTAAGGTGCCCATACCTCAAATTCTTAAAATTTTATCAAGTAGCAGTGGATATAGTTAGAAAACTCAAAATACACCTAAGTTCATTAGATTTAAATTTGAGCAGGGATCATGCACTCCTTTTTCCCCATGAGGAGTTTGAAGTCTGGAGTAAGTAAGTAGCTTAATTTCAAAAGTGCAAAGAACCAAGTTAAAGTTGAACATAGGTCTGCTACTTCCAAACTGTGTTACCCTAACACTAGTTCAAGATGATATGATATAAGATAACTGATGTCAGAAAATCAGTATGAGCAGGAAATTGGTAAAGATCTCAGGTATAATTCAGAACATTTACTTCATCAGCAATTTCTAACTAAAATTTTACATTCTCCTAGAAGAGAAATGTGAACATCAAATCTGCAGTCAGGATATTCAACCAGAAAAATAAGAATGATGCATGCAAGAAAACTATGTGTGGACATGTACATTAGGCACAAATGCCTATACTTCCATTATATGCATATGTGATAAGGTAGTTTATTGATAAAAATCAACAGTATATTATGCCATAGAATGAGAGATCTGAAACCTTATCTTCTGGCCTCAAAACCCGTACCTGCTATGTGACTTGGGGCACGTTTTTCATCTTCTCTAAGCTTCAGTTTCCTCAAAACAGGGCTAGTGACAGTAGCTGTACAGTTTCTGTGAAGATTAAACAAGGTAAGAGCCTCCCCCAAAGAAGGATTCTATACATATATACAGAGATTCTGAAAGGTAATTCCTGCCATATGCAGGGGAATAGCCAAGAGTTGAAGCATCAATACAAACTAAAGATCCCAACAAGGTAACAAACTGGCTTAATTAGAAACCACAAATACTGACAGCACTAGTACTTCTCTTTACTGTATTTTCTAGCAAGAGAGCTCAAATTATTCGATTGCCTCTTTCAATACCAGACATCAGGCAACCTTCCAGGCACTAACTCTGTATGTTATTTCTGATTGCATCTATACATACACAGTGTCATAGTGGAAGTTTACTAGGGATTTCTCCCCAGATCCATCCCACTCCTGGCAAGCACGGTCAGTTAGTGGGCAATCCCCCCCACCAATCTCTCTCAATAAGTATGGTCTTGGAGGTTTTTATCCCACGAACACATATACCAAGGCTAAACCAATCACATTCCACCAGCCACATGAGCTACATTTGCCCAATAGCAACTCTCAAGATTTTGCAGAGCTAGCTGACAAGATTCTAGCTGTTTCCACTGGATATGAACCCAAGGGGCTGTGAGACTGGAGCTCCTGCAACCAATTCTCCACCAAAGTAAAGAGGCTGGCATTAGAGGAAGAAGTTAGCATGTGGACAGCAGGGCAAACAACTAGGGATCAACAGTTCAGTGGGCACAATTTGATGCCTGAAGGCAAAGCTAACAACTGGCATTTTAATTCAAAAGCCAGTGGTTCTCTTTTTTATTAATACAAATAAACCCAGAGTGATAGAAAATTATTACTAGATAGAAAAGATACTAACAGAAATACCCAATGCTCATGTATTTTGAGAGAAAATGCTATGTAGTTCATAGAGTAATGCGGATTCATTGCTTCTCAATTTGTGATTGTATAAAGTTACCACTGTTGTAATCACATCTTTGGTTCCCATATTGTGTTGAGCACATTTCTTAAGCAGAATTTTGGCACGTGTACTCTGAGAACCACATGCAGCAGGGCCACGTGGGTTGTGGGCAAACAGTAGACATTCCTGGGTTCGAGGCCAGATGTGTTTAAATTTCCAGGGAAAATGGTGAGGCCAGATAATCTGCATTTTTCTTAGAGTTGGCACTGGTCTCACACAAAAGTGTATGAGGACTTTCTTCCTTCATGGTTACTAAGCCTGCAGAGTGTACGGAGAGTGTGGGTTTGTGGTACAGTACTGGACTAATTCTTCACAGATGTCTTTTCTATTTTTACCTTACAATTTCACATTACAGATTGGAAGTTTTGCACTGTGATTTGTTGTGCTGAAATGGTACCATGTGCCATAATTTCTGAAGACACTGGTATCAAAGTAGATTCCCAGGACTTATTCTGGATTCAGTTAAGAATGAATGGAGGGAGCCCTACAAAATCTGTACATTTTCACAACAAGTTTCCTAATTAACTCTGATGCATCCTGATATTTAAAAGACATTGGACTGTAAAGATCAAGAAAAAACTGAATTCTAAGCAGAGGAGAAAGAATATTAAATCTGAAATTTTTGAATTCCCTTTTTGCCCGGTCAATCTAGGAGACACATTCACTTTTCTCCACTTGCAATAGGTTTTTCCTTTTTCAGCTTACCACAGCTTCACCTCTGTAGAACTTTGGAATTCATGGTGATCTCTATATACAGCAATGCAAGCCACTTGCAGACCCCAGCCAGTTTTTAATTAGGAACATCCCTAAAGGAAAAACTCAGGCAGTCTTACAGATACTGCTGTGCCCACACCTTGTCACTACCCAGCAGGGCTTAATGCTTGATGAATTTTAGGATATTTTTAAAGTAGGAAATTGAGCATACAATGAAAATGTAAAAACACTGCTGCATTCATCAAATAAACTCACTGTGAGCTCTGAATTCCATTTTGTCCCTCAGTTAAAATTGAGTTTGGGTTATGCACATACTTCAGGAATATGAAAACTATTATTTGCCTCTTTTTCAGATATGGGTTTTGGCATCCCCTTCAAAACAGCTGTAGAAATTGAGCTGCATATAGGCGAGAAGAAATGCAGTTTCTTATTTTTTTTTTTTTTTACAATGGCTTTAGATAGAAATGAGAATGCTTCTATGTTATAAGATCTTAGGAAGAGGAAAAGGAACTGCATTTATAAAAGTTTTTCATTCTATCAAATGGACAGAGTTGCCTTAATTTGTTAATTTCTGGGCTTTCCTCAATTGTTTTTTCCTGCATAGATACAAATTAGACACTGGGAAACAGAGAACGAGAGAGAAAGATTTGTTTAATCAGTCACCTCCAAATCTATTAGGAAGCCAAAAGAAAAACACATTATTTTTTGTAAGTGTATCTATTATTTCCTTAATTAAGAAATTTTAAGAGAAAAAATCCTTTAAGGTAATATTTTCATGGAAGTTTTAAAAACTTAATGCTTACAGATTTTATTATAATAAGCGTTTCTCACATGTCACAATAATAAGACAAAGAGATTTGATCACATTTCCCCCAAAATAGAGGCATTTAAAAAAAATAAAATAAAGGCACCTTTAACACTGTACAGGTCACATACATTTCCTTAAAACACACCTCCAGATAAACCCTTGGCAATAAGGCTGCACAGAGCATTTCATTTCCGCTTGATCCCGAGAAATAAGCAACCTAGAACACCTAAAGTGCTGTGTCGGTATTTCCCATTCCTAGTCACACAGTGATCTTTAACAGTAAGGTCTGACTCAGCATGTAACAGAAGCAAGAACCTACAAAGGCTTCTGGGTTCTGTCAATGGCTTATTTCATATATGGAACCATTAAGTGTTTATCCTTATTAGGGATTATTAACCAAAAGAAAATCCTGTACATTTGGTTCAACTTTTCACATTGAACCCCATCTTATGTGCAATATTTGTCAAGTGTATCAGGGAGGGTTTGATCAGAATAGGAGCACTATGAGCCACGTATGAGGATAGGACATTATGCAAATGCAAGAGTTAGGGGTTAGGTCCACGCAAGGCTATGATTTCTGCATCTGGTTTTGGGCTTCACTTGTTACAGATCAGATAGACAGGCCTCCAGAAGGGTACTGGATATGAGGTGGGGTGTGAAGCACAAACAGAAACCTGAGAGGATGAACTGTAACCCATCAAGATCAATGACTCTCCTCATTTCATGCCATGTGACATGTGTGTAACAAGATAACGACAGTGCAAATGACAGACAATGCTTATCACGGCACTGTCTCCCTAGTGATGAAACAACCTGCTTCAGAACCCTTCTAAACACAGATAACTAGGCAGTCATTTCCAATCCAGTGGAATTGACTGCAGAGAAGATTGCTAATGTCAACACAGCATTCAATAAAGAGTTGCCCTTTTATAGGATTTTCTTAATCTCTTGATCTCAATCTTCATCAATTTTGTGATTTAAAGAGGCTATGGGGTAATTAACCAAGATTTAAGACATTACTTTTTAAGGGAAAAATGAATTACAAGGTTCACCAACCAACTTATGAATGCTATGTTTGATCGATTATCAAGAGAAAGTATTTTATTAGAAGTAGTAATAATAAAACCTGCTCTTATGAAGACTGAAAGTGAAAGTTGCTTAGTTGTGTCTGACTCCTTGCGACCCCATGGATTATCCAGTGCGTGGAATTCTCCAGGCCAGAATACTGGTGTGGTTAGCCTTTCCCTTCTCCAGGGGATCTTCCCAACCCAGGGATCAAACTCAAGTCTCTAGCTGAGCCACAGGAGAAGCCCAAGAATACTTGAGTGGGTAGCCTATCCCTTCTTCAGGGGATCTTCCTGACCCAGGAATTGGACCAGGGTCTCCTGCATTGCAGGCGGATTCTTTACCAACTGAGCTAACTATCTACATTTATTTTTCTTTGTTCTAAACTTAAAATTCTTTGAGTCTATCTGAACTTGTTCAAAAAATTAGCCCCTAGATCTTAACAATGGGACAAAAGTCAAAAGGGGACATGCTTTCAAAAAAAAAACAAAACAGATTGGTTGGAGCTGGCTACTGTCTTCATTCACTGTCTGTGGGAACTCTTCTCAGCTCAGTTGCTCAGTCGTGTCCCACTCTTTGTGATCCTATGGACTGCAGCACACCAGACTTCCTTGTCCATCACCAACTCCCAGAGCTTGCTCAAACTCATGTTCATCGAGTCAGTGATGCCATCCAACCATCTTATCCTCTCTAATCCCCTTCTCCTCCTGCCTTCAGTCTTTCCCAGAATAAGGGTCTTTCCCAATGAGTCAGTCCTTTGCATCAGGTGGCCAAAGTATTGGAGCTTCAGCTTCAGCCTTTCCAAAGAATACTCAGGACTGATTTTCTTTAGGATTGACTGGTTGGATCTCCTTGCTGTCCAAGGGACTCTCAAGAGTCTTCTCCAACACTACAGTTCAAAAGCATCAGTTCTTCAGCACTCAGCCTTCTTTATGGTCCAACTCTCACATCCATACATGACTACTGGAAAAATCATGGCTTTGACTATACAGACCTCTTTGCTTTTCAATATGCTGTCTAGCTTTGTCATAGCTTTTCTTCCAAGGAGCAAGGGTCATTTAATTTCATGGCTGCAGTCACCATCTGCAATGATTTTGGAGCCCAGGAAAATAAAGGAGAACTCTTCTATAGGTGCTAAACAAAAGGAATGCTTCTATAGGTATTAAATTCATAAATGTCACAGGTGTGTGAACTTTCTTTCTGCTCTTAATCATATTTAGTTCAAATATTCCTTTCCTTAGGTCCATTCACTTGATGTGAATTCTCTCTAAATTCCTTTTCTCTGTGTGATCTTTCAGTTCTTATTTTCCTCTCAAATCTCTGCATCTGACATCTGTTGTTTCATTAAAAATTCCTTTCACCATACAGCATTATTCTTCACCCATTCATATATGTACTGATTGTTCTTCGCTAGAAGCATTCTGGTTTACTCATACTTCTTTCAGAGTTGTAAGAGTCATACTATATTAAGTACAGAATTGAACCCGAGTATTACAGCATTTGTTCTGGAGTATACATTTCTATAATATCCTTGGGCTTCCCTGGTGGCTCAAATGGTAAAGAATCCGTCTGCAGTATGGGAGACCTGGGTTTGATCCCTGGGTTGAGAAGATCCCCTGGAGAAGGGCATGGCAACCCACTCCAGTATTCTTGCCTGGAGGATCCCATGGAAAGGGGAGTCGGGAGGACTACAGTCTATGAGGTCACAGAGAGTCAGATACTACTGAGCAACTAAGCACACACACATATCCATATCATACTGCTTCCTCATATTGATCTTGTGGTCAGTTAAACTCCTTAAGGCTTTCCACACAAGGTGTTTTAAATGACAATACCATTTCCATAACTGCACAACTGGAATATTTAGATTTGAGAGCAGGTCATTATATTTGTTACTTTTACAGTTTACTGGCCTCAAAAATAAAATGGAATGAATTGGGTCTACAGTGAAATTTTTTATTGAATATACAGTCATTTTAAGCAATTATCACTACCTTTTCCATGTACTCAGGAGTCAGACTTTCATAATGTTACTTTGGATTTTTCTGGCCACTTGTAGCAAGTCCACTTGTATACTCAGGACACTATACTTATATTCTTATGAGACCGTAAACCACACAAGAGTTGAAATTTTTTTGCTGCTTTTTCACTAATGTATCTCTAGCAGTAGGTGCTCACTCAAAACTGTAGAATAACTGAATGAATACAACTGGCACTTTCCATATACTAAATTATTTAATCCATTTAGTAGCCCTAACAAATAAATGTTATTTTTACTCCATTTTACTGATGAGGAAGTGATACATTTATTTCCACATTCAGACAGGATATTGACTAGTTACTAGAAATAAGCTCTAATATGTATATAGAAAATAAGAAACTACAGCCCAGAAAAGAGACAACCAACTTTCCAAAAGCTAATTAGATTTTTTTTTATATACAAAGTCCAGCTATTAATTTACTCAGGCAAATTTTGAGTAGCTTTTCACCCAAAATTGTATTAGCTCCTAGGAAGAATTAGGAGATGAAGGACAGCCCCTCGCCTGAAGGAGCTGTGAATCATAGTCAAAATAACAGGAAGTGTGTACTGTGTGTAACATGAGAAAATAGGATGCAGATGAAGAACCACGCATATGCTCACTCAGTGTCTGAGTGGACATAATCCAAACTTACAAATAGGAAACCATTTAAAACAAAACTTATCAAAGGCTCAAATGGGAATTATAGAAGTTGAATCAGACTTCAAAATGAAGTAGGAATCCCTTCTGAACTGCATAAAAGCTGAGATGATGGGGGCCATTATGAGATCCAGACCAAGATTTATGAAAAGACTTTGTATTGTTAAGAAAACCATTGATGCTTTATTGCCTCATAAATAAGAGTTGGGCTGACCACATACATACAAAAAGACAGTTACTCCTCTGTCATGTGGATGAAATTAATCAACTGAAGTCAAGCTGGGTTTTCAATGGGTCGAGCTTGACTAGTTATGGTTTATATCTATTCTCCATTCTGGACCTTAGAAAAGTTCTTTAATTACAGGACTTCCTAAGTTATGAAAATCTTTTTTGGATTTCTTTTTCTGTTTTCACATATATCAATAATGCACTAAAACAAATGACCAGTTGAAAGAGTTTGAAGCATGAGATTTCTAAAAATAAAACTCTGAAGTGTAATAATCTATACAGCTTGTGTCAAATGCTTAATACACATGTATTCCAACACAGCAGCCATCT
Source organism: Okapia johnstoni (assembly GCA_024291935.2). Taxonomy (NCBI): domain Eukaryota; kingdom Metazoa; phylum Chordata; class Mammalia; order Artiodactyla; family Giraffidae; genus Okapia; species Okapia johnstoni. The sequence continues at coordinate 95,845,112 of CM044311.1, read as the reverse complement.
GCTGTTGTTGTTCAGTCGTTAAGTCATGTCTGTCACTTTGCAACTCCATGGACTGCAGCACGCCAGGCTCATTTCTGCCAGTATCTCTCACAGTTTGCTCAAATTCATGTCCGTTGAGTCTGTGACGCTATCTAACCATCTCGTCCTCTGCCAACCCCTTCTCCTTTTGCCTTCAATCCTTCCCAGCATCAGGGTCTTTTCCAATGAGTTGGCTCTTCACATCAAGTGGCCAAAGTATTAGAGCTTCAGCATCAGTCCTTCCAATGATATCCAGAGTTGATTTCCTTTAGGATTGACTGGCTTGATCTACTTGTAGTCCAAGGGACTTTCAAGAGTCTTCTCCAGCACCACAATCCAAAAGCATCAATTCCTTGGCACTCAGCCTTCTTTATGGTCCAACTCTCTTATCCATACATGATTACTGGAAAAACTATAGCTTTGATTATATGGACCTTGTCAGCAAAGTTATGTCTCTGCTTTTTTAATATGCTGTCTAGATTTTTCATAGCTTTCCTTCCAAAGAGCAAGTGTCTTCTAATTTCATGGCTGCAGTCACCGTCCACAGTGATTCTGGAGCCCACTAAAATAAAATCTGTCACGTGTAGGCTATTTGCCTTAATTTGACGTGTCCTAGTAAGAATAAGCATGTGATATGAGCGATTAGGGCTAATTTCAGTCCAATAAGGCATTTGGGAGATGATTTATGAAATGATAAAATTCAGAAGTGAAATATTATTTTAGGTGATTCATTTCTTTAGATGGTATATTAATCTTGCTCTCACCACTACAAGCAATTCCAATCACAAGGTCATAGTCAAAACCAATTCTTAATTTCAGCCAAAAAGCTGACTTTTACCCCATTTTTTACTTCTTAGTGATATAAGAAGCAATTTTAACTTCCTTGGTTACTGATGAGACTCTCAATATTAAAATTATTGAGAATCGCTTGTATTAGGTTGGCCAAAAGGTTCATTCAGGTTTTTCTGTAACATTTTATAGAAAAACCCAAATGAAACTTGTGGCCAATCCAATACTTCATGAGTCACTCCTCCTTGCTCCTTTGATTTGTTTCATTTTGTGTTTTTTAAGACTTCAGTTTTTTCAAGCAGTTTTAGGTTCACAGCAAAATTAAAGGGAAGGTACAAAGATTTTCCATATATCTATACACCTGCAGAGGCTCCCCCATTCACCCTTCAGATGGTGTATTTGTTACAGCTGAACTTACACTGACACGTCATAATTACTCCAACTCCATAGCTTACCTTTGTGCTCATTCATTGATGGCACACACTTTTGGGGGTATAATGCCATGTACCCATTTTTAAAATATCCTACACAGTATTTTCACAGCTCTGTACTTTGTGCATGCAATCCTCTGCCCATCCCCAACCCATGGGAACCAGTGACCTTTTTATTTTCTCCATAGTTTTGCTTTTTCTGGAACGTCATAGAACTGGAATGAAGCCTTTTCAGATTGGCTTTTCTCACTTAGTTACATGTACGTAAGTTTTCTCAATTTTTTTTTAATGGCTTGACGGAATTTAGTGAATTCAAATTATTAAAAAACAGCCATGTATACGAATATTTTGAGATTTTTCTATGACTCTGGTAGAGTTTATAATAAACATTTTTTTACAGTGATAATGTTAAATATCCAAAACAGAACTTTATAACAATGATAGACAGTAGGGTTAATAATTTTGAAACATGCAAAAAAAAAAAAAATAAAGGTTAGGACATTCTGATCTATCTAAAACTAGATAGACTTATTTTAATAAGATAATTTAGATGCGTAGGAAAATCACAAAAAGGTAAAATAATTACAGTGATTCATCATTTTCTTGGAGAAATACACATCAAATGTCATTTTAGTTAAATGGAATTAAACATGCACCAAAGAAAGCATGAGAAGAAAACAGTGTGTGGGCACTGCTGCTTACCAGTTGGGGCCGTTAATAGAAATTAGTTCTTACAGCTACTAATAAATTTAAGTGTCTCATTATGTTGCATCTGATTCTAGTGTTTAAAGAAACATTGCTGGAGAACTTCTTTTTTGCAAAAACATTTTCTCCTGGGTAGGCACTGTACATGTAAACATCCCTTTTCTCATACAGCATTTGTGTATACATATATATGCTATCACGCATAGTGGATTGAATAGAAATCCCCGCAAAAGTCTCATTCATCAGAAATGTTAGAAGGTGAACTTATCTGGAAATAGTGTTTGCCAGTGTAACTGGTTAAGATGAGTCATACTAATGAGGGTGGGTCCTAAATCCAATGACTAGTGTCCTCATAAGAAGAGGAGGGGTCTCACAGAGATGCACCCAGAGAGGAAGTCCACAGGAAGCCAGCCAGACACCGGAGTGATGCAGCTACAACCCAAGAAACACCAAGCTTGCTGGACGCCTGGAAAAGGCAAGGAAAGGTTTTTCTCTAGAATGTTCGGAGGAAGCATGGTCTGATAATACCTTGATTTTGTACTTCTACCCTCCAGAACTGTGAAAGAATACATTTCTGTTGGTTTAAGCCACTGAGTTTGTGACATTTAGCCTTAGGAAACTATTATACCAAGTATCCCATATTTGAGAGGAAATACAAGGAATTTTCAAGGGTAAATTTAACTAGACACAATTCAGCTTTATTTTCACCTTAGGCACTGACTTAAAACCACCCCCTCACATCACTTATATAATTCTACTGTACAAAGAATTTCATAATTGTAAATGCACAATTTCTTTGGAAACTAAAAGATAATGCATATTAACTACTAAAATCTGATCTGTATTATTAGTGATATCATTCAAATGCTCTGACCTTCAACTTTTTCACTGGGAAAATGGGATTTTGCAGCCTCATCAATTACAACCATTTTTTTTACATGTGCACAGAAGTTTGCCTAAATTCCTCTGATGGAATTTAGACTGTTATTGAGTATTTAAAATCTTTGAGTCCAGGAATATTATTTTATCATCTTTTATTTCACACAGAATAATATCTTTCTTGTGTTTTCCAAGCACCCAGATATTGCCTATATCATATGGGGCATTCAAAAGTTTGTTGAAATGATCCTATCTGCTCAATACCAGAATAATACTATTTTAGCGACTTCACTTTCACTTTTCACTTTCATGCATTGGAGAAGGAAATGGCAACCCACTCCAGTATTCTTGCCTGGAGAATCCCAGGGACGGGGGAGCCCAGTGGGCTGCCGTATATGGGGTCGCACAGAGTCGGACACGACTGAAGCGACTTAGCAGCAGCAGCAGCTGCAGAGCTGAAGAAGAACTTTAAGGTGACAGTACAACAGACAGAATCTAACACTTTCCTTCTGGGTACTGAGGCTCAGAGAGTTTATAGCCGCAATGAAACTACAGTCCATATTCTCAGCTTCCACCTAACACAAAAATTCCTGTTCTTATTAGGAGAGATCTCAACATGCTTTGCAGAATTGGCATAATGGGTTAAGATGGAAGGCTTTTGAAAGCTGACTTCCTAGGTTCAAATTTTGACTGTATCACATACTAACTTTGCAACTTCAACAATTAATGCAGTTTCCCCAGGACTCAGTTTCCTTATCTGTGGAGTGAATTTAATAATTACAACCCCCCCAGAGAATGAGTTAAGACATATAAGCAGATAATAAGGGCATGAAGAATGTTGGTGGCTGCTATGATTGTAGCCAAATGTTGCCTGTACTTTTGTAAATAGCTGCTGGTAATATATTTTGTGGCTTAATTCTGCATGTGCTCGCTTTCCTGCTTCATGGAACACAGGGTTACTCTCTAGGCAGTACTGACATTTGGGGATGGTTAATTTTTGGTTGATGGTGGCTCTCCTTTGCATTGTAGAATGTTTAGTGGCATTCCAAGTCACTGTATGCCAGTAGCATACATTCCTTTCTTTGTATAAGAATGATAATGTCACCAAACATTGCTAAACACCCCTGGGGGGACATTATCTCTGATTTAGAACTACTGCTCTAGCCTTATGTTTTTTGAGGGCTTGGAGTAGCTCTTACGTCACTTTTTTAAGTACCAACTACTTGGCCTCATGCCCTTCTATAAACACGTATTTTATAATTTGTTGTATTATTCAATAAGTATAGCATGTTTAGAATATTAGAGCCTAAAATAAAGGGTTTTCCCACTCCTGCTATCCCATCAAAACTTTTATCTGATATTAAAAGCTACCTCAGTGCTTGACATATTAGAGAGATTTCATTAATGATGGCTGAATGAATGAATGTTTGCGGGAGAAACTGTAACCTTTATTGAGAAGGGTGAAATGTATCCCCTATGTACTGAATTTTTATCATGTATAAGGCACTATATTATATGCCTTATACACATTATAACAATTACTCTAGCTGCCACATTGTGGCAGAATCAGATTTTGTAGATAAACCAAGGTTTAGTTCAGAGTCACGCAACTAGTAAGAGACAGAAGCCAGTTTTCAGTGCAAATATTCCTAAATCTTCATCTATACTTTTTATCCTTTAGATATAATTGAGTTAAATTTAACAGTCCTTGAATGAATAGAATCATCTATTTATAGTATCCACCTATTGAATGTGTTCCCTAAGAGTATGTAGACATGGTAGAAAGTTTTATATCCAAACAAATGCAATAGAAACTAATGAAAGCATCTGAGGATGGCTTTGAAAGACACTTTTACAGTGTAAGGTTGAGGAAAAGCAAGCAGGTAACTTCCCCAAAGCATTTATTCATCAGTCACGAGCCCAGAACAACTTATCTTATTTGACATACATCTCATCACCTCTACTCATGCTTGTAGCTTTCATTTCAGGATGGTGTGTTCACGGCGGAAAGTAGTCTCAAAGATTTATTATGTCATTAATCAATACTCGGTGCCACAGAGCAAATAAACCACAAATATGCTGAATCTGCCTGTTCAGTTGTCTTTAACACTGTCAGCCCAAACGGACTGAGATCTGTGGGCCGAGTGTGTCTGCAAATGCACATGTGCCAGGAAAGTCCCATCTCAAAAAATTAAAGACTACTTAATCATGACTTACCACTTCTCTCAGATCACACCATACCTTCATAAATTAGAGCCATCCCTGATATTTTTAAAATAGAGTAAAAAAAAAAAAAATCCCATGTAAAAAATCACCCCATCTCCTTTTAGGAATATGAAGACTGATCACTGCATCTTTTTAAAAAAATATATATTTTGAATTAGAGGATAGTTGCTTTACACTGTTGTGTTAGTTTCAGATGTAAATCAGCCATAAGGATACATAAGTCCCCTCCTTGTGAACCTCTCTCCCACTCCCAACCCCATCCCACCCATCTAGGTTATCACAGAGCACCAGGTTGAGCTCCTATCTTATATAGCAACTTCTCACTAGCTACCTATTTTACCCACGATGATGCATACATTTCAATGCTAGTCTTTCCATTCATCCCACCCTCTCCTTCCCCCATTGTGTCCATAAGTCTGTCCTCTGTATCTGTGTCTTTGTGCCTGCCCTGCAAATAGGTTCATCAGCCCTATTTTTTCTAGATTCCATATATGTGTATTAATACATGATCTTTGTCTTTCTCTTTCTGACTTACTTCACTCTGTATCAGCTTCTAGGTTGATCAATGCATCTTAATGGGTAGCATTACCTTCAAACATGTGAGCTCTTCAGCAAAAATGAAACAAACCAGGTGACTGGCATTTCTTTTTAATGGCTACCGGCCATTACATAGGTTCTGTTCTTTGGGGACAGCAAGGGGGCTTTTGCTCCCTTCAAACACAATACCTTAGGCTATGCACTAACAATTATGTACATTCAAATTTGATTATTTTAAGTTCAATCTTCAACTGTAGTGTAAATAAGGAACTGCATGAGTTTGTTGCTTTTCACTAACATTTAAGAGTTGCTTAATACACCGATGCAAATCAACTATACTTCAATAAAAAGATAAAGTAAAATAAATTTTTAAAGAATTCCTTAAAATTATACAAAATGTACAGTTACTAAAATAGATTTTTTTATTCTCTCCCCCTTAGAAAGGAAGGGGATTCAGTTGTTCCCAGCCTAGCTAGAATCATAATAAAAGTATACCAGTAATTCATAATTTAAGTATTATAACATGTTTGAAACAATCTTGCAGGCTTATTTTCCAAAGTTCACTTTATTGTGATCAGTTTAGATATTGTACTGTTTTCAGTATTTTCATTATATGAAATCTACCATGTGTCAGAGATGATTTAATCTAATTAAGAACTGCTAGCAGGACTTCTACATTTACAGTAATTCAGAATTAGTAAGGAAAACAATTTATCATGGTCTAGTTTTATATTAAGATGCTCAGGTTGAAAGAGTGGTGTAAAAAGCAAAACTAACCAAGAAACAGAAAACACTAAATTATATAAGCTGTGTTCAAATTCCATTTGATTAAATATTATTTTCTGTTGCATACAGTCATTGAGAAGTTGGTTATAAATTAGTCTTAGACATTCAACTTGAAGGCAATCGTTTCTATGTTGGAACACATTTTTCACTTAATAACTACAGGTTATATCTACAATCAATCTACACAACTCTAAGTCAGACACGCAACTGAAATACATGGCATTATTTCAACTATAATCAACCATTAAATATATAACTTTTATTGAGCAATATATTAAAAATTTTTGGAAAACAAACCTAAGTTCCTTAATAGTGATGACTTAATAGCAGTATTAGAGTCAAGAATCCCACCAGCAATACAGTGTAAAGAAAGATCAAAATACTGGCTACTGAAAAGTTCTGTTACCTTTTAAATTCAGTTCAAGCTTATTAAATAGCGATTCTAATTTGAACCTTGTATTCTGCAGTCTGCGTGATCACAGATGAAAATAGGAAGCAAATGTAAGTATAAATAACAGCAATGAAGTGAGATAAGAACAACAATAGACTGAGTACAAGTCACAGATTATGTAGGAGGAGAAGAGGGAGTGGGGGTGGGAGTTCGGGGCTTAACAGGGACTTCATGGAGGAGGAGAAAATTTCCAAGATGCATCAGGGAGGTCAAATATATAGGGTATATTTAGGAGATTTAATCGAAAAGACAGAAGGTATGATTTTACTCCTTCCTATGATACCTGATGAACTCACTTATAATTCTAGCCTTTCTCAGAGAATCTGGTAATTAGATTATATCACTTCATAAGTACAAGTTACTATAACTAAACTCCGTTTTGAGTTTGAAGTTCTGGGAAACAATCTTTTGAAATTCACATTTTTAATAACTTGGGAATTATTTCAAGCAATTTACATGAATTATCTGATTTAATTCCACGACATACTCACAAGGTAAACTGCAACTGCCCCCGTTTTGTAAATAAGGAAAATGAAGCACAGTGTGATCAATAACCTTCTGAAATTCATGGGGCCAAGATTTAAACCCAATCAGTCTAATTCTAGTCCTAGTTTTTACCAGAATCTCAATTAAAGTAATAAAATTTAATTAATAATGTAACTAACATCTACTTTGATGTTTTCCCAGTTGCCATTTTATTTGAGTTCACATATCACACTGTTATTAAGGGGACTTAGCCCAGTTCCTTCTGTGAAAATGATCTCTACTTTTTTATCTACTACATAGCCCATGACCCAGCAATTCCACTTTTCAGTTTAAACCCATTACATCCATGTGTCAGTACATTTAAAAAAAGGATCTTCAAAGGCCTACGGCAGCATCATTCATAATACTGCCATACTATAAAATAGCAAAATGTCCTTCAGTACTAAAATGGATATATAATCTGTGGTAGACTCATGTAACGGAACTTTATACAGCAAGGAGAATAAAGGTCTTACAACTACACACATCATGGATGAATCTTCCATATAAGGTCTGTAAAATAAATCAGACACAAAAGAGTATGTATCAAATGAATCCATGTACATAAAGTAGAGTAAGAGGCAAACCAATCTAAGCTGTTCAAGTCAGCGCTTTTAAGGACACCAATGATGTTCTTTTTAAAAAATTATAGCTGTTGATTACATGGATACTTTTACTTTGAGAAACCTCATTGTGTTCCTCGTTTATGATATGTATACTCTTCTGTATGTGTATTATATTTTGAAAAAAATGGTAAAACGCTAATGACATAATGCACTGATTACTGAACAGAATAACTATATAACAAACATATATTGCATGGAGGAAATACTAACAATTAAAAATAGCCTTATTTAACCAAAAACATGGATTTCGATATCCAACTTTATATATTCAGCCATCTAATTGTAAGCTTATTTAAGCAGACATTTTATAGTCTTTAAGTAACATAAGCTAAGAATTTCACTCTTCTGATTTGCATCCGGGAAAAGGGTAATACATACACATGAGCCAGTCTATCAGTAAAACAGGGCAAATATTTTGGGGATGGGAGCAGCGGGTGAGCAGGAAGCAGGAGAAGTAAATCAAAGTCTTTAAAAAAAATTCGGGAGCCCAGTTACCCATCACATTGTGGCACTAAACTCCAGAAATAATAGACAGTCTAGCCAGGCATGAGTCTATGAAGGAGTGAAGGAGGCTTTCTCTGGCTATGGCTGCAGGGTCAAAGTCAAGTGTGAAGGGCCACGATAAAAAGTGACAGCTGCCATAAACAGCAGTTCCAGCCACAAATCCACGGTAACCATCTTAAACTGTGTTCCATTCCCCTGTTGGTGTTTTCAACTGCGCAAACTATAACCACCTTTAAAGCCACTGGAAAAATCTCCAAATATTAAAAATTAGATATATGACTATATCTAGAACCAAGCAGTTATATGGGCATTGACTTTGTTATTCTTTTCCCACTAAAGCCTCCTAACAAAGTGAGAAATTGTTTTAGTCCTTCCACGGAATGTTCATGTAAAATATTTAGAGGGGTCAAATGTTTGCAGCTGTTAAGCATGAAAATGTGAATAGCTGTCCTGAAGCACATAAAACACCATTACAAGTTGGAAAATATTAATAAATTATTGGACACTTAAATTGTGCAGCCTGTGGCTCCCCCAAATGATGAAATAGCTCTTTGGTTGGGCTAGCCAGGCATCTACTCATTGGTAGAAGGTAAATAAGCAGATTAATCTCCTTTGTGTTTGTGCTCTCTTATCTCCTTGTTAATCTATAATTTATTTAGGGAGCAGCACATATGATTTGGGACTAGAATCTGTTTTATCTCCCAACATTACAATGGTAAATCCCTTCATTGACAGAAACAGGCCATAGTACAGTTATTAAACTAATCCTTATTATGTTATACTGAATATTTGTTTCAGATTGCAGTTATGCATGAATGGGTAACATAGGATGCTTTGACGACCTTTAGAAATCTTTCTGATTAAATGCTATTGTACTTCATTATGACATTTCCCTCCTTGTACTACCAGATTTGATGTGTATGGCTTAATAATGCAAGTAGACACAAATGTTAATAACTTTACAATTCATTGCTTTGCTATTTTTTAATGCACATGAAATTTAGTACAAGTTTCACTGGCTGGAGGCTTACATGAATCATATAAATTAGAGGGTAACAAAAGAACATATCAGCATTTGTTAGCCTAGATGCACGAATTTTGTACTAACCATTTTAATATGTATTACAATTTTTCCACCCTCAAGGTAAAAAGCCTTTCAATTTTTCGACCAACATCATAATTGAATTGCTTCTCTTTCTGCCTAAGGATGACAATTTTACACTGATGCAATCTTTATTAGATTCCAAGGATTATACTGATGGTACTGGTTTTTCAAGTTAAACAACTCACCCAGCAAAAGGGGTATTTCAACAAAATTATGAGTCAAAAACAACAAAAACAAAAAGTTAAATCTGTCTTTAAGGTTTAAAATGCCTGTTTAATTATTGTTTCAAAATAAGCTGAAAGACATTTGATAATTGATTCTCAAGAGAGCTGGCTACACTATGAGAAGGATATAAAGCCTAGAACTTGATACAGCATTACTGGCCCCAAACCATAGTAACAAAACAACACATTTTTCACACTAGGTAGTGTTCTGTTCCTTTCTGATAAATGCATTTTTAGGTTAGTGCTTGAAACGGAATTTTAGAAATCACAAGATACAATCTTTGTAGCTGAGAATTTTCTCACCTCAATTATTATTTTTGAAATAGAGTTTAAATCAACAGCTTCATAGAGAGTTTTGAATATCCTGCACTTGACTTTCAAAGTCTGAATAGTATCCTGACAGTGATAGAAAGAAAAGCTTCAGATGCTCTAAAATTTAAAACTCAAAAGTTACACACAGGAAATTAGAGATGAGCTAGATAGGCCACTTGTGTTTTAAACAATGAATCACAAATTTTGAAAAACCAAAGAACACATATAGTACAACAGGTCATTTTGATGGGTTCTTGTGCACAGTATCAGATCTTCCTGTTGCCTTTGGTTTCTGGCTGGAATCTGGGTGAACAGCAAAAATGAGGGTTGCTGATCATAAGGAAGCATTTGAGAATAAAAAGAATCACCAGAAAGAAAGCAATTCATGTGACTCTCTTGACTGCAGACCACACAAAGAGACTTCATCTAATAAGCACATGAGCACGTATACACACACACACACACACACTCATATACACGCACAAAAGTCAACTGGAAGAAAACAGGATAATTCTCATAATCAAAAGAAGAATAGTCTTCTAAAAAGAGATGAATCAGGGTCATTCTGGGTTTCCAGGTAGCATTAATTCAGGGCATATGCTTTTCCTATCTAGCATTAATCCAACTTTCTTCTGATAAATGTACCTAGATTTTTCTCTCAGTAACCAACTCTTTTCTCACTTAGCTCAAAAGTAGATCATATGAGCTTAGCCTAAGCCAATCAGAGTGTCATTATTTTCTTAGCCTTGGTAATTGTCCAAGCATACACATGTAACCCAACAAATAACATCTAAGATTTCTAAAGAATACTTCTATTCCTGCCACCTCATATTTAAACCCCAGAGGTTATATATTTTCAGGGTTACTATGATAAGTTATTATGACTGAAAACAAATCACTGAAAGTTAGCAAAAACTTGGAGAAAAAAAAAAATACATATGGACAACAAAACCATTATATGATAAAGTAACTAATGTAGCAAAACCAAGCCAGATATTTGCTCATAAGTCTCAAAACTAATACAATTTTTAAGAGAGTGAACACTCAGTAAATGATGCCTGACACTGCTCAGAGAATAAATGCACAAAAGGTCTTCACTGAAGACCAAACCCTAACCAGCTAACTGGAGGCCTCCACTTTCATTAAGATCTTGGTGAGCCTCTGGAGAGGGTCCCTATTAAGCCACTTAAGTCTTTATCCTTAACAAAATTTCCATGTGTAATTAAATGTAGGGATGATGAATTAAACTGGAATTGAAGCAATTTGTTGAGTTCTAAAGCCCAGGAATTATTAAAAAAGATTTAAATCCCTAAATAAAATATCAGTCATATATCCGAAAGTAGACTGTTCTAAAACTGAACTTTAACAATGGCCCAGTCTCAGTACTAGGTATATTGCATACTTCTCTCATTAAATCTCCACAATGACTTTTTCAGGTAGGCATAATCAATATTACTTTCCAGTTGAGAGGCCGGGGTACAGTGATAATGTGCTGAGCTGGGATTCAAATCTTGCGTCTGAGTTAAGCCAACAGATTTTTTTTTCTACTGCCAGTCCTTGTCCTATTTGTAGGTATCTTTTGATTATATTCATAACGTTATAATTTCCATACTGAGATATTTTTTAATCTGCAAGCTCAAACTGAATCCCCTTCACATAGTTAGAACTCCATTTATTATTGATCTCTCTCGTAGCAGGTCCCCTCCCCAACAAATAAAAATAGGGTTGTTGGGATTGTACAATTTTTCTAAAACATGTGACAGCATGTTGCCAAGGTTTAAAAGTTCTTACACTGTTTCAAACAGCAAGGTTAATTTTTAAACTAATTCCTAAATGGCTGAATGTGATCAGCTTGTTACATTTCAATGCAGTTTAGAATAGTAAAAAAAAATGGAATGCAATTAAATATCCAAAAGAAAAGTGGATAAATCAATTACTAAACAATGGAATATTCTGAAGTCATTTAAAATGTTTTCATAGAGCAACAAATACCATGAAAAATACTTACAGTATATAAAATGGAGCAAGACACTAAACATTATGTATAAAATATGACTCTATAGTTCTATTTTAATATATAGAGAGATGTTTTTGGTTATTGCTGAATAAAAGGATTATGGGAATTTCCTTGCAAAGACTGTTGCGATTGCAAGGAGAAATCTATTACATCTAGCTTAAGCATAAAACATGAATTTATCATGAGGATCCAAGGGTCTGTAAATGCAGTCAAAGGTGGAAGTCGAATTGGGCTTCAGGAGAGATGGCAGTGGAAACTAGAGAGATGGTAACATGCATGGAATCTCTTTTTCCTCAAGACTTTTTGGACAACATCTTCTGTTCCTTTGAACATCTATCTCCTTCTCCTCTCCAGACTGGCTTTCTTTGCTTCTGGGTGTGTGTGGCAGAAACTGAACATCCCACTTTACCCAAGTTCACAGTCTCACTTTAAGCAACCAGAAAACACAGGTGAGTGTCTTTGAACTCAAACATTAATAGGAGTCTCTCATTCACCTAACATGGGTCACAGTTATCAATCCTGGCTCAATACATGGTAACCAAGGCAAACAGGTCGCAGATTAGGAACCTGAGCTTTTAGTGCCAACTCCAGGGATTGGGAGTGGGAAATCAAAGTCTGGGATGCTACGCTAACATTTTTTCCTGTAAGAGGAAAACTGTCAGTACATACTTGTTTTTACATTTTCATTTTTTATTTATTTATTTTTCTGGATTTTGAAAGTGAAAGCATGCATCTTTTGTACAAATGAGGGGAGAAAAAGATGTCTGCTAGGTTGAACAGACCAGGTGAGTCTTCCTAGGTGGGCAGTAGTCATGGGCTATTCATACCCTGATAAGACTCAAAAAATTTCGGGGACATTTTGGCTAGGAACTTGATACAAACTTTCTTTCATTACTACTCTCTTTGCATCTCCAGGTTTCAAAGATCCTGAAGGTAAAATATCTCATGGGAGAGGGAAAGCTCAGTTTGGGGCCCAAAGAGCTAAGAGACTTGAAGTTCCCAGCTTCATTTGAGGCCTAAAAGGATATGAGTAAGAAAAACAGAAGCAGCATGATACAATGGACCATTCACTCCCACCTTTAAGTCTGTCCCACCTTTTCGAAGTTAATCACACTCAACTGACTCTTAATTTTGCAAAATGAATAGGCTTGAACCAGGTGATCTACAACTCTGAAAACATGCACTCCTAAATATCCAGTAAGATTAAGTCATAAAGTAATGAGCTTCGGATATTCACTTGGGTGTTTCGACAGCCAAACTATATCTTCAAGCTATTTTAGCCTGTGTACTAGAAAGGAATTTTCAATATTTGGGGTCTTGGTCATTTATTGCAGAATAAGCCTTGTCATTCAGAAACAATCAGGTGTGCAATGCAGTGCTACTTTAATGGGTTTTAAACCCTCCTTCATGGTTCATTAACATGGTTGGACATAATTTCAGAGGTCATAAAGCACAATAGCTTTCCTACACTTAGTGATTAATAGGTCAATCAGCTTACAGACTCAACAACATTCTAGACAAGCACAAATTGAAACTCACACACAGCTAATTGTATATGGGATGTCCCGAATGTCAATACAAAAATAACATCTACGCATTAAACTACTATCAACTACGTGAGACTGCCTTTTCAGTTTACTCTGTCTATATGCCACAATGTTCCCATTAAGAATGTTGTGACACTTCTGCTGTTTTGAGAGATAGAGAGGGTAAGAAGTCATAGTTTTGCATATCCAATGAGTTGCACCTTCCTCTCAAGTATGTTCACTATGGAAACTGATTCTCCATACGCCTCACTCATTATTCTGTATTGCTTTCCCACTTGCCCACTGCACAAGCACATTTTAGTGTCAGTCAACGTGGCTCTTTTTTTTTAAATATGTGCTACACATCATAAATGGACTTGCATTCCTACTCTGATAATCAAAAGCCTGTCAGGAGGTTTGCTGGCATTCGACTCTGATATTACACTGTTTGACATCATTCAATAATGTGTTGCACACTGAACAAATAAGTGTTACTCTTTAGTGTCTAACATACATCAAAATAAATGGCTATTTCAGTTCTAGTTTTCACTGAGTGACATTTCTATGTGGTGGCATGCTTTTACTTATCGACCTTAGCTTCCTGGAATGATGAGTCTCAAGACCAAATATTAGCTCTGTTGTTCCCCAGCCTATTTTTAACAAGTTGTCAAACCCAGGGATTCATTCCAAACAGTTTCAAAAAACAGATTGCCATGCCTCATCTACTAAACTGCTTTATTATCTTCTGCACCACTGGTACTCTCACTAGACCCTGCCTTCAAGTTTCTGATTTCATGAACCTCGGTTTCTATTTCTATGTAACTTTTTTCCTCAACATAGCTATAGGTTTCTGAATTGTTAATGCTCATTGACAAGATTATGTCTGGGGATGTAACCTTAAATAATGGGGATTATTTAAAAGTTATCTTTGCAAAGTGCTTTATAGACATTGCAGAGGCTTATAAAGGAAGAGACTAAAAACCTGAATTAGCTATAACTATGCCAGGCACTCCACTCAATGCCAAAGTCTTACCATGGATAATTCAAAACTACCTTACCAATTTAGTCTGAATTTGTGTGTTCATTTATTCTATCAGTGTACTCTGTAATGGTTACTATGACAGATAACCAGTTACATCAAAAATGTCCCTTTTTTCCATTAAGGATTTTGTTCTCTCCTTTCGTAATGTGGAGTCTTTTAGATATTTCAAGTAATGTCTTTGTCTTCCCCATATTTTTTATATATTGTATCTCAGGTAGTAAAGAATCCGCCTGCAATGCAAGAGACCTGGGTTCAATCTGTGGGTCATTCAAGATTCCCTGGAGGAGAGAATGGCTCCAGTATTCTTGCCTGGAGAATTCCATGGACAAAGGAGACTGGCCAGCTACAGTCCATGGGGTTGCAAAGAGTCAGATACGACTGAGGGACTAAAACTCTTTGTAATGTGGAGTCTTTTAGATATTTTAAGTAATGTCTTTGCCTTCCCCATATTTTTGATATATTATTTTTTGCAAGTGAATCATGGTGGTGAGAAGAGAAAAGGTGTATATATGAATCATGGAGAACACTCAGACTAAAAAATAACATCAAAACTACTCACATATTACGAAGTCAAAGCATTAGAAATGAAGCCATCATGCCCAGCTCTATTGTATTCCCCACTCTATCCCCCAAAAGAGAATCAACTACTTATAAACATTTGATATTATGTCTTTTAATGATTACCTCCAAATCCTAATTAGTATAGTTACATTGATATTCCTAGATTTATCAATGTGAGACACTATTAAATATCTAGTTAGAATATGAGAACTTTGTTCATTTATTCTGCCTTTTATCTCCTCACCTACTTGTAAGCAACACTGTAATGAGCACCTGTCGTCTCATCCTTACCCTCAGTTCCCGATACATTTATACATTCATATACCTGATTAACATGTATTGAAAACTACTATGTGACAATACCTTTTAAATGTGCTTAGAAATATACCAGTGTATATAATACAGCAAAGCCTCTGTTTTTACCGGGAAGAAGGAGAAAATAGGCAGCAGACATAATATACCAGGTACTTGCTTACGACAGCTAAGAATACAAAGTGAATAGGAGTGAAGGGGACCTAAGACCTATTTAATATAAGATCATTTGACACTCTCAAGGTCCATCTACATCTCTACAAATGGGCCAATTTCATCACTTTTTACTGCTGGGTAATATTCCATTGCATATATGTACCGCATTTTCTTTATGCATTCTTCTATTGATGGATATTTAGGGTGCTTCCATGTCTGACTGTTGTAAACAGTGCTGCTATGAACATTGGGGTTCATGTATCTTTTGAATTATGTTTTTTTTTCCAGATACATGGCCAGTAGTGGGATTACTGAGTCATAGGGTGGTTCTATTTTTAGTTCTCTAAGGAAACTCCATACTGTTCTCCATAGTGGCTATATCAGTAAAACAAACTAACACATTATAAAACAACTATACTTCAAGAAAAATTAATTAAAAAAAATTTGAGAAGTCCTTTTTCTCAAGGTAACATTTCAGTGGACCCTGAAAAATAAGGAACAAGTGAGCCATGTCAATATCAGGGGGGATATCAATAACAATAGCAAAAGCATAATTGATTTGAAAAAGACATGTCATAACAAACCTAGTGTTGATGGAGACAGTACATAGAACAGAAAATGAGAAGGTCGGGGGTGGTGGGCAGGAAAGGGGTGTGTTGCAGGGCATGGAGAATGTATTCAGCCGATAACAAAGAAATTTATAGTATACTGAGTGAAATGAGATCCCAGCAGCTTCATGCACTGTGATGAACAGAGACATACAATGTCATCACCCACTATATCTCCAGCCTGGGCCCCTCCAGCATAGCCTATGTACCTACCACTAAGCACCCCCAGATTCTTCAAATAATATAACACTATTCTTAACAATATTATTATGGAAAAGACACTGAAGTAGGGACAAAGCCATGGTAAGAATAAAAGACAATGAACTTAGGTAAATCTAAATAAGGTGGAGAAAAACCTTGAACAAAGGCAGTGATACAAGGTGCAGAGAACAGTGGACAGACTCAAAAGAAATTTCCTGAAAGAAACTGGGGCTGTTTAAGTGTAAAGTTTAAAGGAGTCACAGGAAAAGAGATTAGACGGGTCCAAAGTGTCTACCTTAGGAAATAGATATAGTTGAGAAATTCAAGAGAGGAGGCAGGCTTGCTGAGATTAAAAAAAGTTTATTATTGGACAATTTAGGTTTTAGGTATGTGTTGGGTATATGTCTTCGCAAGTACAATGTGAAAAGCATCATTTCAGGGAGAGGTTTTTAAAATTCTCCTTTAGCATTTACTGTGTACTATTTTGTTGTTGTTGTTGAATTAATTATTCTCCTTTAGTTTTACTGAATGAAAACTGTAGCACATTTTGAAAAGGTGATAAGTTTAAGCCAAAGGTTACACATCAGCAAGTTGACAGAAACTGGTAGAACTATTCTGGAAGCAAGATCACTAATAGCTGATGATATTCTAGGTGCTTGTTACACGAATGGGCTCATTTTGTGGCAAATGAATTGAAATGAACCGTAGCTGATAATCTGTGTACGTTATGTGTGCTATAATACTTTAAAAATATTTTTAAAATTAAAACCTTTGGCCATCTTTTAAATCCTAACAATTTTGGAATTTCTATTATTTCCAATTTGAAAATGCACTAATTTTGCAATTTTTCCCCTCACAGGAACATCAATGGCCATTATAAGACATAGCTAAAATCACTTGCAAGGAAGCTTAAAAATAAAATATCAGCTCATGAAAAATAACCCCAGGTTTCCAGTAAAATCAATTTCCTTTTTTCTCTAAAGGGTCTTTAGAGAAACTAAAACTTTTGTTTCACTTGATTTTACTTTTATGTCAAAATACTGTAAATAAGAAATTAAGCCAAATAAAAATTTGGAATTACATACTTCAAAAAAAGGAAAATATATCAAAATTTTAACAGTTTGAGCATTTGAGCATTTCCTTTCATGAGTTGGGCAATGGACAAACTAAAAAATAAATTAAAAAAAACACAATTCAGATGTTTTTCATTTTTATTGCTTATATTATATATTTATTTCCATACACTTTCCCTCTGCATCTTCTAAAACATTTGCTATTTTTATTGGCCATTATTTCTTTGGATGATAAATATAAACCATGTATTACAGAATTTACTCGGCAAATTCTCAGATACATTCATTACATAGTTTTTGTGTGTGTAAACCTGTCAATTTAACTCAGTAAGTCTACAAACACAAAATTAAAAGCTAGTAAAAGCAGAGAGCACATAATTCCATTTTGGAAATTTCATTCTCTTTGCTAATAATTGATGTAGAAGATTTGTGATTGTTTGTGATCTCACTTCTTGAGGTAATGTGAGGGGAGGGTGGTGGGGCTTGGGGACAGTTTTATTTTATTTTTTTTGCTAAGAAAGAGGCACTAGGAAAGGTGCAGGATTCCTGTCTTTACTACAGTATCTGGGGAGTAGCAGCAAATATGAGATCAACCAACAGAAATCAAAGCTCACAACCTTTACTTAACTTTGATAAGTAAACTTGTGACTATTCAGGTTTTTACAACTGACTTAATCTGTATCACAGAACAGAATCTACAGAGTTAGAATAATAAGTCATCATGAAAGAAAATACAGTGGAACAACCCAGTCCTTGACGATGTTACTGATCTACTCACACTGCCTCACCTGCAGCTGTCATATCACTGGGCTTCCACAAGAAGATGCGATAATACATGTGCTTCTTTTCAACCAATTTTTAATTGAAGTTATATTAGGAAAACTACAACATCCTAAGGATGTTACATCCTCAGTAATCTAGGGGGACAAATCTATTCTAACACTTCCCCACGTATACAAGTGCCCCAAACTTGACAAATAAATATTTCCTGAATTTTCAATTAGATTTAATTTGCAGTTTCAGTTCTTTAAATCTATAGAGCTACAGCAGTGTTTCTAATTTTTTTTCATTATCAACTCCTCCCTTCACCTCAGCAGAAAAATTAAATAACATTTAAATTTATGTAAAATGGATTACTACAACTGGTTTAAACTAAAATTTAATTTATCCTTAAGGAGAGTGCAATATATCTCACAAATCCATTACAAATATAGGTTTGTGCTAGCCCCCACGTTCACTGCAGCAGTATTCACAATAGCTAAGACATGGAAACTACCTATGTGTCCAGTGATGGATGAATGAATAAAGAAACAGAGTGTATACAGACCATGGAATGTTACTGAACCATAAATAATGAATGAAATCTTGTTATTTGTGAAAACATATAGGGGCCTTGAAGGCATTATGCGAAATAAAGTAAGTCAGACAAATCTTGTTATGATCTCACTTATGTGCAGAATCTAAACAAAACAAGCCCATTGAAAGCACAGAATGGAGGCTGTCAGGGACTGGGGGAGGAGGGGTGAAATGGGGAGACATTTGTCAAAGACTACAAATTCCCAGTTATAACAGGAGCAAGTTCTGTGTGGTAGGTGGGTGGGTAGTGTGTGTGTGTGTATGTGTGCGGTAGGATGGGGTGTGGAGATAGTGTAGATACAGAATAAACAGAACTGCACAATATAAATATTTACAAGTTTATTTTATCGTATATAAATAAATATTAAGCCTAGATTACAGGCTGTTGGTGTGTGTGTGGTGTTTAAAGGAACAGATATTTTTTCCTTGGGTGACTGGGTGCACTCCTATCTTCTGAAACTTGTCTGAAACATTTCCATAAGATGCATTATGCAATATATCAGCAACTAATGAAGAAGAAATATGATGGCCATGCACTGTAAAATGTATGAGAACACTAATTAGACTATTGCAGAAATGCTTACTGATGTCTTTTAAACACCTGCTTGGTAATTTTGAAGCCTGGGTGTTACCTCATTTAACAATACATGCTTAATTAGGAGACCAAGTTAGGATTAAATAATAAACTCAGGACAGCCCAGCAGGCTCTATGACATTAACTTTCTACCTCATCTACAAAATTTAAATAATGATCATTCATTTACAGGGGAAGCGACAGGATAGATGTATCAGCTCCCTCAAGGCAGTGTCCGGTGGCTATTAGGAACTTCATTTCATAGAATGACAGCGCCGATTTAGGGATGAAGGTGTGTACAGGGATACTGGAAAGATGTTACGCGGAGCCAGGAGGGGAAGGCTGGAAATTTCCAGGATTTCTCTGCAGGTTCTGGTAGCCAATGTCCCTGCGCTCAACAAAAACAAAATGTCTCTGAGGTTTCCATCCTGGTGTCCTGCAGCAAGTACCTGTTATTTTACACATGTGCCACTCCAACTCCTTTGCATATACATTTATTCCCCTCTATTTTGACACATGAATACAGTGGGAGATTCTATAGTCGTAAGCATGACAACACCCCGTTGGCCACAACTGATGACTGGTCTCTTGCTACTGGAATATTCCATAGACCAGCAGTACTGACCTCACCTAAGAGGACATTAAAAGTACAAAATCTCTCACCCCACCGTAAACTTACTAAATCAAAATTTGCATCTTCAGAAAATCCTCAGATCATCTGCAGGTCCATGAATATTGGACGCACTTTGTTACGGATAGCCGATCAGTCCAAGCTTTTGACTCCTTGTAATACTTTCAAGTTGTTGTCGCCTACACCATTGGTCCTCTAGTTCAGTAGGCTTTGGCTACCTGTAACTAGCAGAACCTAGAAAGCTCTACTTTACCTATTCAATCAATTTCATTTCTTAAAACAAAACAAACTTTACATTTAACTTGTAAACAATTTCCCTCTCCAAAGCAGCATGAATGGCAACTTGTACCAGGATTCTTGCCTGGAGAATCCCATGGACCTGGGGCCTGGAGGGCTACAGCCCATGGGGTTGCAAAGAGTCAGACATGACTGAGCGACTAAAATACTACTACCACTAAAGCAACATGAAAATAAACACCGAGAAAAAATAACATTGGGGGATCTGGAAGAATCATCTGCCGAGGTTTAAAGAGTGATTTAGCTTCAGCTTCTTTGAACACAGAATAACTACTTATGTTCAATGGCTGAATTTATCTGCAGGAAAAACATATCACCACCTATAATTGATGATTTTTAAAAATAACATTATGCTGACAAATTATAAGAAAAAGAAAAAGGATGGAGAGAGAACCCATAGATTAAGAGAGACTTAAAGGATAAGAGGCAAGACAAAATGCAAGTGTCTCTGCTTCAGATCTGAGTGATAAAATAAAAGAAAAAAACATTAAAAATGTTTACTATAAACCAAGGTAATGACTACTTACTACTTATGGGAGGGGGAGGGGTTGTGATTGAGAAGGAGTCCATGGAAGGTACTGGGGTAGGTGGCCAAGTTCTATTTCTCATCCTGGTCGTAGTTGCCATGCAAGAATTTATTAGGGCATACATTTGCTTTGTGTGGTTTTTCTTTAACGTATACTTTATTTTATTATAAAAATATATAAACAAGTCTAGTAGGACAGTGTGGTTCTACCCAAGAGAATAAATATTATCTTTTCTACACATTGGGCTCTTTACAAATATGTCTAAGGCATTTACTTTACTGGAGCAATATTAAAGTCACATTAAAAAGAAAAATGAATACCCTTTTAAAACAAAACAAAACAGAACAAATACTGGACACGTTTTCAGGACTCATCATTCTGGATTCAGCTGTTATTGATTCATTTCTTAAATCAGTTCCATTTTCTTATTTCAGCATTGCAGTAATCGTCCAGGGCTTTAACAAGAATCTCTGGATCCTGGATGCCCCAATGCTAGCATGACCTCAATGCATGAACAATAGGCCATTTACTCATCCTCATCTGGAAAAGAGGGGTAACTATAACAACAACCTCAGAGATTTCATAAGGATGCAAGTGTTCATATTAAATCACTGAGGCTGATCCATATATGGTGTTAAGACCCATTAGTTTCTAGAAACTGTGAAAAGAGCAGAGCTTATGGAGTCTAATGGTTTAGACTAAGTCCAAATAATTTAAGAAGAGTAACTATTTTCTGCCTGATTTCATAAATAGTATAAAGGTTCATTTAGGAAAAGTAAATGTGTAAGCCATTTTCTATCATTCTTAACATCTGAAAAATAGGTTATATTCAAGTACCAGATAATTGTTTTAGAATAATATCCTACTGGTTGAAGTGCAGAGTCAAATTTTTGCACATTATAAAGTTTTTTGATAGTTACCATTTGCTGGTGTCATATCTAAGAATAGTTCATAAAACAATTAAAAAGGTTTTTGATCAAAATTGCCTTTGAATCTTGATAAATGTTTAATCTATTTAATGGATACATGGTGGTTCACTATATTCTTCCCTATATTTTTTATACTTTTGTTAAAAATATCTCCAAACTCAAAAACTTATATATATTAAGTATGTACAGGTTTCTGTTTACCAAGAATACCTCAATGGAGTAGTTTAAAAATATATTTGTCTTAAAAATATATCCCTTTGAAATAAGGAATAAAATTATAAGCATACACACACACACACACACACACACACACACACACACACGGCTGCTCTTTCAAATCTCTTCTAGAAGGAAGGATGTTAGGAAAGCCTAACATGTAATCTTCCTAGAAGTCCAAACCCAGTTAGCCTTTCCAACTGGGTTGATATAGAGCATTTTTTTTCTTTGGTTAAGCAACATGTTATAGAAAAGTAAAAGTTGCTCAGTAGTGTCTGACTCTTAGAGATAGTCCGTGGAATTCTCTGGGCCAGAATACTGGAGTGGGTAGCCTTTCCTTTCTCTAGGGGATCTTCCGAACCCAGGGATTAAAACCAGGTCTCCCGCATTGCAGGCAGATTCTTTACCAGCTGAGCCACAAGGGAAACCCAAGAATATGGAGTGGGTAGCCTATCCCTTCTCCAGCAGATCTTCCCAATTCAGGAATTGACCCAGAGTCTCCTTCATTGCAGGTGAATTTGATACAAAGGGCTCACCGATTTGACAGGCAAAAAAATTACATTTTTCTTGTTTAGTTTGTATTTCTCAGAACTCTAGTGAAGTGGCCTTGTTACTTTCTACATTTATTAGTCCTGTAAAAAACTTCTTTATTTTTTTGGCTCCTGTTTCAGTAGGTTATTCATCCAGTTACTATTACTAAGAATTCTTTATATATTGCAAGTATTAACTTTATTGTAGAATACACATGCCACATTTTTTGTTTTGTCTAATATTTATCATATATAGGTGATAGCCTTTATTAATATCGGTATATACTTTATGTATTTATATATATAATTTTTCCTTTATGTTTTCTTTCTTTGCATTTCTACTTAGAAAAACCTTTTCCTTTCTGTTACCTATTTATATATATTTTTTTCTTCTTATTCATATATTATTAAATATTATATATATAATCAGTTCAGTTCAGCCGCTCAGTCGTGTTCGACTCTTTGCGACCCCGTGAATTGCAGCACGCCAGGCCTCCCTGTCCATCACCAGTTCCCGGAATTTACCCAAACCCATGTCCATCGAGTCAGTGATGCCATCGAACCACCTCATCCTCTGTCGTCCCCTTATCCTCCTGCCCTCAATCCTTCCCAGCATTAGGGTCTTTTCCAATTAGTCAACTCTTCACATGAGGTGGCCAAAGTATTGGAGTTTCAGCTTCAACATCAGTCCTTCCAATGAACACCCAGGACTGATCTCCTTTAGGATGGACTGGTTGGATCTTCTTGCAGTCCAAGGGACTCTCAAGAGTCTTCTCCAACACCATAGTTCAAAAGCATCAATTCTTCAGTGCTCAGCTTTCTTCACCGTCCAGCTCTCACATCCATACATGACCACTGGAAAAACCATAGCTTTGACTAGACAGATTTTTGTTGGCAAAGTAATGTCTCTGCTTTTAAATATGCTATCTAGGTTGGTCATAACCTTCCTTTCAAGGAGTAAGTGTCTTTTAATTTCATGGCTGCAATCACCATCAGCAGTGATTTTGGAGCCAAAAAAACATAAAGTCTGACACCGTTTCCACTGTTTCCCCATCTATTTCCCATGAAGTGATGGGACAAGATGCCATGATAATCAGGTGATAAAGAATCTGCCTGCAATGCAGGAGGCCTGGGTAATCCCTGGGTTGGGAAGATCCCTTGGAGAAGAGAACAGCTACCCACTATCAATGCACCTAGGAAATTCCATTGACAGAAGAGCCTGGTGGGCTACAGTCCATGGCATCACAAAGAGTCGGAATCCATTGAGTGACTTTCACTTTCATGTATTTTTTGACTTAGCATTTTTCCATTTAGAACTTATTTAGATGCATTTTGTGAAGTAGAACTCTCAATTTAGTTTTCTCCCTCAAGAAGTCAAGTACTGTTTATTCTAAAAACAAATACATCTGTACTATATATTTGAATTGTCTCCTTCATGTTATAAAAATTATAAAAATAGGGTATTTTTGTGCACACAGAATCTCTTTGTTATAGTTGACCAGTCCAAAAATGACAACAAGCAACTTTAAGTCTCTACAGCTCAAAATATTTATTTTCTCAGAAAGAGAAATGCTTTGACAAATCAAAGAAAGAAACAAGATCCCCATTTTATAAATATATATATATGTCTCTCTCTATATATATATGGATTGATACATATATATATATTAGTAGGATAAGTAGGAAAGAGACAGAATTTAAACTTTTAAATTTTTCTACAGGCACGTCTGTGGCCCATTCTGGTGCTGGAAACATAATTTTATGACAATGAAGTCATAATTATGGTTCACACAATATTGAAATGATCTTGAAATTCCATGACAGGGGCAAAATTTTTCATTTTTACTTTGAAGATGAGACTTAGAACTGTAAATAGCCTTAGAAGAGTTTATATCTTGTCTTTAGTGAACTTTAGCTGTGACACTGACAGGGTCCAACCCTGAGGACAGATACTGATGAGCCGCTGCGGAATCTTGTGCCGACTAGGACCCGCTGGAGAAGAAAAGTTAACCAGCGAATATGAAAAATAGAGGTTTCTATCACTAGTCTCACTGCATCCTCCATTTTTAGAAAGGCAATCATATCCTAAGTACAATCTAGCATATCCTTCTCTCGAAGACAGGCAAGCGGGTCCATCTAGAGAAAGCAAGGAAATTCTCTAGGCTGTGCGTTTCATTTGACCTTTCTGATGAAAACTCTAAATCATAGGTTGATGAGAAAGAAGAGATAAACAACGAGAGTTATAAACACAAGACACCAAAATGTACCACAAACACAAATAAATCACACCTGTGCTATATGAGAAAACAATCTAAATTCTAAAGAGAGAAAAAATACTGTTCCTACAATCAGAGTGGATAAAGCTTATAATTTCAGGGAGGGCAGAGACAACATTTTGGTGACATAGGTGACAAGTTCTCCTGACATCAAGGGATGCAATGATTCACTGGTTACACAACATCATAATTTTGGTGTGTACCTAGAGGCAAGAGATAACCCTTCCCAGAGACACAATGACCTAGATTGATAGAAGCTGGATCTATCAGTTTAACACACAGGTAAAAGATTAAAACACCTTCAACACACAAAAAATGTGTGTTTTATTGAAAGAAATACTTAAGAATACATTTACCCTTATGTAACAGAATCATCAAGGGAAGATATTTTCTTTTACAAAGAGCCCAAGAGTACTTTTCAATTCTATTTTTTCTCTCTTAAACCAATGAATTTCAAGCATTTTCCAACCCAATGCAATATATATAAGAAACGGAAACACCAGCAGTCTGGAATATAATCCCTTGCCTTTACCCCTCTCTATCTGATTGTGTTTACTTTGAAATAAAATATATTTTCTCATTTACATTGTCCTTCCTTGGAAATTGACTCCTATTTTCACATGTCTTAAAGCCAAAACCAGAAGCATGTTTATGGTCTTTACCTAACTGCCCTTCTCTGTAGATTATGTACTAGGTGGAATTTTTATGAAACAGCATCTCTATGATATTCACCATTATTTACAAATGATATATTCTTTTGGTTTTTATGTGGCAGTTAAATTGGACTATGAATATTCAGGGTTGATTCCCTTCAGAATTGATGGGTTTGATCTCCTTGCTGACCAGAGACTCTGCCCTGATGGTGAAGCTGAACCTCTAATACTTCGGCCACCTAACGCAAAGAGCCGATTCATTGGAAAAGACCCTGATGTTGGGAAAAATTGAGGGCAGAAGGAGAAGAGGGTGACAGAGGATGGGATGGTTGGATGGCATCACCACTTCAATGGTCATGAAATTGGGCAAACTCTGAGAGATGGTGAGAGTCACAGAGGCCTGGTGTGCTGCAGACCACAGGGTCACAAAGAGTTAGACATGACTTCACAGCTGAACAACAACAAAATTGGACTATGTGGATATTCCCCTTAGTCATTTCATCTTTTATTGTTAGTGGTAGTGTTTATGTGTGTGTGTGTATGTATGTGTTCACCAACTTAAAGATGCTCCTTATATGGATGTTCATCCAAATCAGCATCTCTGAATCTTCTTCTTAATTTGAAGTCACACCTCACACTGCCTGCTGGGTACTTCCTCTACTTCTCACTTTTACCTAAAATCTAGCATCCTGGCCAATTGCCCAGACTCTGTCTCCAGCACACAAACAAATGCCTTTGTTTGCTGGTTTCCTTTCTTATCTCCATTATGCACAGCAATGATTGTTAGCAGAGTCAGAGTTCGACACTAAGAGAGTCAACATCGAATTAAGATGAGGCTTGAAACACTTCATCATCTTTGCTTCCTCCTCTACCCTTCTCTCTCCTCACATCCAACTATCCAGTTTATGTGGGTTTCTTTCTGTAACTTCTCTGTTCACGTACAAAAGCCAGCAAGGTCAGTGGACAATTCAAACTATTCTGTGTCTCCACCTTAGAGACAGCATCATAAGGTGTTTCACTGCTACCAAGGTCCTGAGGACATTCTTGTTTCTTCTCTGGATTCCTAACTTACACACTTTTCTGTATAGCTTACTATTTCACCAAGCTTTCCTTTACTCCACTCTGGAATGACAGCTTTTTTTTTTTTTAAAGGAATCATCTTGATTTAATTTGCTATGTATTTTGAAGCATAAAATACATGCCCAACTTGACAACAGAAAAAGAAACCTACCTGCAACTGAGGAGAATGGACAGAATCTATGTTTCAGAAATAAAGAGGAAGGGCCCATTTATGTGTTGGACACTTCAACCCAGCAGGTTTACACTGAGCTATTCTTACAAAATACCAGTGGCAGAGACCAGGAGCATAACTAACCGAAAAGATTTTTAAAAAAAAGGTGTTGTTTTGGTGGTAACTGACAAAAAAGGCCATCTTTCCCAAGGGAATGATCGGATTCTGTAAAAAACACATAAAACAAAGTAAAAAATAAGACAAAAATTCAAGATCTGTTGTATTCGACTGCAGCTTTCAGGATACAAGCCTGAATATGAAAGTGTCAGGGTTACTGAAGAGTCTGGTTCCTCGTGAATGCCCTGAGTAGTGTGATTTTTCAGGCTGGACCGTGGGAGTTTGCAAAGGCTTCAACGGCAGGTCTAGGCTCAGAGCTGTGCCTCAGCACAGATGCAGGTATGCAGTCTCTGAAAGGGGCTGCAGGCGAGGACGCAGGCCCCTGGTCAGATCACACTCTTCACACATTTCCATTTCCAGGTCCAGAGTCCTCATCCCCCGGACTCTTTATCTCAGTTCTCAGGCAGGTATGTCCTTCAGGTACCTCAGCGGAGCCACCCTGTTAAGGAGGTGTCCGCTCCTAGTGACTCCACACCTGGCATTTTACTCTTCTGAGGTCTTCCCTTTCCCATTCCCCTCAACTTCAGGGTCCACAAAGCTGCCAGCACCCTTGGTTTGCAGCTCCATCAGCAGGGGAAGGGCCGTCCCTCTCTCTGACCCCGCATCGGGGTACAGCGCCGTGGGAAGAAATGGGACAGGGCAGAGGGCTCCTTCTCTGGTTTTAAACTCCTACTGTTACTGTCACATAAAGTGGTGATGAGGCTTAAGGTTTTAATTTTTGTCTGTGGTTTTTAACAGGAAGCATGGCCTTGCCAACTCTTTTGTGGAAATAATAAGCAAGGCCTTCTCTATGGGTCACGAACAAGAGGCTGTTTCTCCTCCAGGCCTGTGGGGCCAGGGCTTGGAGCCAGGAGCTCAAGCCTTTATTTCATCCTTGTCCAGCTGCAGAGCCACAGCGGAGGGCCGGGCCCTACAGCAATGGGGCTAGCAACACACAGGGAATGGGGAAGGGGTGATTTTCTATCGAGAGTAAGGCTCTGGGCAGACAACAGACAGAGCTAATACCCTAGGCTGAGTGCAGCAGCGACTATAGTGAGGACTGGAATCGGGCCTTTCATTGTAAGCAATGATGGAATCTGTGCAAAGTGGAGAAGAGACTCTTTCATTCCCTTTCCTAAGGCAATGAGTACACAGAGGCATGAGGACAGCTCGCCTCACCACAACACAGTGGAGGTGAACGTATTCATAACTGAGAAGAAAATCACATAAAGGAACAAAGGTGCTCCAAATAAATACCCAAACATTCTCACACCCATTGTGTCACTAGATCCATGATTAATACCTTGAGACGAGCATATTTATCCAGTCCTTTGTCAATATTTGTTTTTATGAACTATTAAAAGCTTGGATCTCGAGCCTTGAACTTTCTATTTCTATTACTAAGCTATAATTTCTATGCACAAACTAAAGAGATGATGAAATGTAATTAGAATACACCTTTCAAGAAGAGAAATGAATACGTAATAGGATCATGTCAAAACAAAGTTTGAACTTGAGGAAGGATAACCGCCAAATACTCGCAGTGTTTCGCTGTTGCATGTGATGATGTTTGAATCAGGGACCGCTTACTGGATAGAGATGACTGAACTCTCACTGAATTCAAAAGTGACCTGAAAAAACTACATCTATCTTTTTCCTTTGAAAAGGATTTGGGATCTAATCTTTACCCTTTAAATATAATCTTTTCAAGTAAGCACATTTTGAGGACAATATAATGACCCGGAGGTGGTGAGTTTTTTGTTTTTTTTTAATGTATGTCCTTCCCAGGTAGAATAATCACCTGATTACTAAAGTGCCTTTAAGTATGATAGTACCATTTTAGCTACTTTTAAAAAGTCAATATGAATGTAATCTCAGATCCTATTATTATTACACTTTCAAAAAACCATTCTCCTCATCTTAAACCGAACACTTTTACAGTCTACAGCAGATCTCCATCATTCAGAGATTTAAACTTCATGATTTTGACAACTGGCAGTGACTATGAATGTATGCTAAGTCACTTCAGTTGTGTCTGACTCTTTGTGGTCCCGTGGACACTGGCCCTCTGTACATGGGATTTCCCGGGCAAGAATACTGGAATGGGTTGCCATGCCCTTCTCCAGGGTATCTTCCTGACCCAGGGATCAAACCAGCGTCTCCTGAGTCTCCTACTTTGGCAGGCAGGATTCTCTACTACCATTGCCACCTGGGAACCTGTATATGTCTATGACATATAGTAATTTGTCATTTTCTGGAGCCCTTCATTGAAAGGAGTAAATCCTTCCTTTCCCTTCCTTACCCACACAACTCCCTTCAACCTACCCATGAACTCAGCCATCAGATGCTAATATCTAGCCTGGGAGGGGACCTCCCAACCTTTTCAAGCCATCATCACTCTTGCTTTAAAACGCAAAAGAATATATCCTTTGTCCAAGACCAATCAGAGCCCACCTTATCCAGAAAGGAAGGGAAATGGAAGACATACTAAGGCTTCTTTTTAATTAAAGAAAAAAGTTGACAAGTCTGTTTATGCCTGCTGCAGTAATGGTGGATTTTTTTTTTTTCTCCCCCACCATGGAACAACCTGAAGTTTCTGTGATTTCCTGAGGCTCTCAAATCTCCCACACTTGTCCAATTGTGTCAAAGATTAAAAGGAATCTAAGAGGGAAATTCCTGCATTAATACGAATGCACCTAATTTCAGAGTGCTCTCTTTACTTTTAGAGAATCGGAGTGTTGACAGGCAGATGAGGATTTAGATTTGGGACACAGCCATCTCAATGACTCAATGAGACGAAAATGTCAACAATAATTTGAAAGTTGTCTCATACATAACCATATGACATTAATAATGAATGCATGAGAATTTGTCATCACCATATGTTTTTAGATAATCATTGGGTTTAAAGATGTTCTAAAGCAGCACTAATACAGATATCCAGGGGAATGTCTTAGTCAAATCTTGGGCAGATTTTCCTCCCATCCCTGATGGCTAAGTTCTTCATGTGTCAATTATGCCAGTTTAAATTTAATCACTCTTCTCCATTTGGTCCTTAATGAAACAATTGGTATACCTCATAAAACGCTCCTTAAATGTGAAACAAATGGTTTAAAAATTTCTGTCACCTTCTCTATTCGTTATCCTTTAGTCAAATCATTAAGCACCAGGTACTATGCTAGGTACTAGGGCTGTAGATAAACATATATAATATTATATATAATATATAATTCTTGTCCTCATGACACATGTCATGAGGGTCAGGTGTGAACTGGGGAATAGCAAGGAAAGAAGACAAGGATGAGAAGGCCTTGACTTGGAAAAGCTACTTTGTGCAACAGGAAAAGACGTTACTGTGTGGACATGGTGAAAGTCACTCAGCCGTGTCTGACTCTTTGCAACCCCATGGACTATACAGTCCATGGAATTCTCCAGGCCAGAATACTGGAGTGGGTAGCTCTTCTCTTCTCCAGGGGATCTTCCCAACCCAGGGATCAAACTCAGGTCTCCCACATTGCAGGCAGATTCTTTACCAGCTGAGCCACCAGGAAAGCCCCACATGGTGGACCCGACATGGTGGGAGAAGGGCAAAGAGGCACAGCATTCAAGACCTCATTGAAGATTTAAAGAACAGAAAATATCTGAAGACTTACAAATTAAATGTCATAAAGCAGATTCTGTTTTTAAAAAGATCTCTTGGGTCATGGTGTGAAGACTGTTTTGGACAGGACTAACAAGGAAACAAACAATCCTTGTAGATATTTCATGCCAGACATAGTATGGCTTGGACAACAATGATGGTAGTGAACATGGAAAAACATGGACAGATTTGATATACATTCAGGAGGTAAAATAACCAAGATAATTTGGTGGTGCAGTGAATACAAGGGATTGGGGTAAAGGGTATTATAAGGATTGAAGTAGCGGTCTCATTTCCTCCATGTTCAGAGTCATGGAAGACTGTAATAGGGAAGAACAGAATCTGTCCATGTTGGATCTGTTTCTTTTCTTTTAACCTTTGCTCCTTTAACCTTTGCTCCCTGTTGCTTTTGATATTGTCATCACTGAAAGCATGCTGTCTATAGCTGTAAACATACAAAATGGCCTGCCTTGGGGAACCCTTCCCTTTGGCTTGAATGTTAAACTAAAATGCCTTTGTTCAGCTCAAGGGAGACATTCTGACCCTGCCCACCTGTTAATTTCTTCAGAAAAGAAGAAACTGACCCATCTCCTCCCGGATGCTGGCCAAGCCAGGAGGCATTTTGCAAGATTTACGGCCTTTTTACTTTACTTGCTCACTTCCTCTCCCTCTCTGTTCTGTAAGAGAGCTGGCATCCAGGCCCCAGTAAGATAGTACTTTAGGACGCTAGCCTGTCATCATCTCAGACACCCAGCTTTCCGAATAAAGTTTCTATTTCCTGCCACAACACCTCATCTCCCAATTGTTGGCCTGTCGTGCGGAGAGCAGGGCAAGCTTGGATTTGGTAACAAGATCAAGGGTTCATTTCCAGTTTTTCTCAACGCCCATCAACATTCATAAGGAGAGATCATAGGTACGCAGTTCTCACTATTTAAGTCTAGAGTTCAGAAAAATTAAACTTAATCATGTTGGTCATTAACATTTGCAAGAACAGTATACCATAGAGGAGAGTTTAGGCTTTGGATTCAAAGGCCTGGGAGGCAGAACCAAAGAGATTGTGAATCACCAGAGAAAGACTCTGAGCTAGCCTAGGAAGTACTTTTCTGGTTTTCATGGTTTTCCAGTTCTAGCCCACAAGTGTTCACATAATAGTAAACTTGACCTTATGGTTGACTTGGTCTGTATATTGAAAGCAAAGAAATAAACATAATGGATTTTCATTTGGCTCTGCTCAGATGACTAACTGACTGGAGGCTGGATAAGGAGGCTAAACTCAAAGGGATCAATAATCAAAACACACAGTAGCTCTGTCTTGCTCTGGAGACTTCTTTATACATTTTGCTTTTTCACTCTAATTGCTTGGCACTCTAGTTAATGATTTCTGTGGGATTAAACTCTATGACAAATAGTACTGATTCTAGCAATAATCAACTCTGTAACCATTCCTGCCCCAGTCTGCTCAGATGTCATCAGCAGAGCCAGCGAGTCCTATCTATGAAATCTACCTTTCATTTCAGTGTGAAGCAGTAAGCAAAATTCTGAGAATATTAACTCAGTACCAAAAGTACCCACTCTATACAAAGAAAATCATTACCTTTTTCATCCTTTATATATACCTTGCTTTTCCCTGTGCCAGCCTGGGAAATATTCTTTCCCTCTGCTGAAGGAAAGTATAGCTTCATAACAAAGTCACATATGGAAGAGAGTACCTTAATATAAATTGCTAAATTGGCTATGATTAGTCATAATGTTTCTCTAACATGATCATTTTCCTTCTCCTTTAATCCCTGATTGGACAAACTCACTCTGGCTTCTGCCTTGTCACTTATAAGACCTACATTTGATTGAGAAATTACTGTATACTTGGGTAATTTGGGTAGATTCTTTAAAGTACAATTTAACCACATTAAGAGGCAAGATATATCTATATTTTATGATATATATCTATGTTTATGACCAGGCTGTACTTATCTATCTATATATTTACTTATGTCTATAAATAGATATATTTTACTTTCATACTATAAACATATAAGTATACTTTGTTTGTTAATTATGGTCAAACAAGTTGAAGGTTAGTATATGCTCAAGCAAAACACCCAAGGGCCAGCCAGCTGGTAAGAAGCATTTCTAAGACTTGAACTCTAGACTGTGCAATTTCCAACCAGAGCTCTTGGCCACATAAAGGTGGTATTTTCAGAATCACTCTTATCTGTAAGATTTCATAATATTCGTGACATCATATGCCTCAATGAAATTAAAGATTTGGATTAAATACAAGTATATGAAATACTACCTTCATAAAAGGTTCTGTGCATGATCTTTGGTGTTTTGAGACAAATGTAACTGAGTCGCCAAAGAAAGAATCATTTTCTCAGACTAAATGCAACTGCTGAGAATTATAGCCACTTGTTCAGCAGCAGCATCTACTTGCAGTGAAATGTCTTTAAAAATGATCGGCTCTCCTAGATATTCAGTTCATTTTCCAGCTGTAAATTATTTAGAAAAGGTATCATCTATGCAGTTCTAATAAATCCTATGGACTGTTTCTCATGATATCATATTTATATGAGAATGTGAAAAATCTCCATCATCTTCTTCTTTTGAACCAAAATAAAATATAGCAGAGCTGCTGAAAACTAACAGTAAAGCCCTGGAATTATGTTTCCAAAAATAGTCAGGAAATATTCAAATAGAGATTTTTTTTTTTTTTGTATGTGAGTGAAACTGATTAAGAGCCTAACATATTTGTGAGCCAATGGAGGTGTCAAACTGATGGTATAAAAGGTTTCAAGTAGGTGTCTACTTATTTTAAGGTGAAAACCATACCACTCACGGCATGCATATTGTTTTAATGCACATGTCTTCCTTAACGAGTTCTGAGTAATAAAAAGAGAATTATTCTAGGAATTTCATGTGGAATTATGTAATGCAATGAACAGTCTTTGCAAATGGTTTCTTTTCTACCTAGGAGATGCAGTGTGTAATTCACTAAAACCCTGGGTATTAACAGGTCCTATATCTGGACTGAACAGCCTTAGCTACAAATGAAAATTTCATAGAAATATAGCCAAGTTTAAAACGTTGTTCTCAGAAGAAGTTGGGAGAGGAAGAATGTAATATTTCTACTTATATTTATCCCTTACCTTAGGAGGACAAGCTAAGAATGGTTTGACTTTTTCTGTGTTATATAAAACACCAGAATATGCCTAAGGGGCATCACTCATTTTACCTGACACATAGTGATTTCTACTTCTGCTTGGGAGTCCTCTCCCTTCTTTACTCAATCATAATCCTTACATCCCAAAGCAAGCACGTTGAAATGTCTTAAAAGTCCTTCCTTACAGCATTCAGGAGAATACTGTCCAATTAACTTCTAAGGAGGTTCATCCTCAAAAGCTTCTTCTAGGGACATGGAAAACAAGGTCTTTATTACTTACATAATCTTTAGATCTCAGAGTGTCTGACAAAGTGAAAAGTGTTAGGAGGTTAAACCATCTCTCTGATAAATCAGCTAGCAAACCTCAAATATTAGTTCCTGTTAAGTCAACCCTGTAATTTTATCTTGAAGTTCTTTCTAATAAGAAATGTATACATCATGGAAATGGAAATTAATTTTCAAAAATCGGGGGTTCTTTGAGAGTGGTGTATACATGTATTTGCAGAAATGAACACTGCATATTACATTGTATTTGCTTTTTTAAATTCTGTTTTATCCTAACATTCTCAAAGACAAAGGAGACTTCAATACTTGGACGATATCTGGGAGACTTCAGCAAGCAGAAGATGGTATATTCCAGAATTCAAGAAACAAAGGCCCTTTTGTTTTCAGTAGTAGCTGATAGCCTCACTTTTCTCAGGACTCAATTTAGCATGGTATTCCCTCCTCAAAGAGTTCAGGCCTAAAGTCATTAGGTGGAGGTGAGCAAGGGAAGTGTCCAGGTGGGGTTCTGGGGATGGGAGGTACAAAGGGAGCCAGAGATCAGAGATGAAGAGGGGTGTTCTTGAGCAAGTATGGAATGGGGTGGAGGAGGTAGCCTGGCAGACAGCCTGGAGGTAGTGTCAGAGTCCTAGCAGGGTACAGAGGGCTATCAAGTGTGGGGTGTTAGAGCCCTGGAGGGGTTCAGAGGGCATGCATGTGGAAGACGGTCTGCCACAGGGGTACCTGAGCCCAAGCAGACTAAAGTTGTCATTTACACGGGAAAGCAGCTTGATTCAGGGTGTCAGGACTTTATCTAGGTGATGAAGGTATCCCTGCAGGAGAAGAATATAGTTAGGGGATGTTTGGGGGTGCAGTTCTCGGTATGAGGAACTGGGATGTGGACAGGGAAAGGAGAGGTGGTTAGGGTTTTAGCAGGTGATGGTGGCAATTCTATCTTGGTTACACATAAGCAGAGTGAGCAAATAAGTAAATACTGGGTTGGTCAAAAAGTTTGCTTGGATTTTTCTATAACATGGAAAGGTTCAAACAAACTTTTTGGTCAACCCAACACTTCAAAGGATGTAGAGGCTGGGATTCTCATTGTCAGAAAATGCAAAAACCAAAATGCCACAGAGACTAAGCAGATGCCCACTGAATCCCTTTTATGAGAGGGCAATAAGGAAGCACTTGGAAACTTCTAATGTCTGATTACTCAAGTCAGTGAAACTACATTGCTAGCCAACAGATGAGTCTCAGATGAGTCCTTAGATTTTCCTGAGACTTAGTACATAATTATACATCATAGACTTAAAGAAACGTTTATGGCTCTAAGATAATTAAGTGTTTTTTAAGGTAATGAGTTACTACTTTTATCCCAAATGAAAATTTGCACTTCATAAGAAAGCTGAGTTTGTTTTTCTTGTTTCTACTGACTTTCACTCATGGTGTCTTATTTCCTTATGTGTTTATCGATTTTTAACTGTTTGCTGCTCATTTTGTTCGTAGACTTACATGTGAAACTTCTTTTGAGTTGTGGGAAGCAGGTGGGTGCTTCCTGAGGGGATGTCATCTGGTCCTGGCATGGGTCTTAAATGCACTATTACTTGGGAAACACTTATATCTAAATTTCTGGCTTGAAGTGGTGTTCCACTGACCACATAGTATGAATTTATGTTATAGACTGGTTCAAATATCAGCTTCTGGTTAGAGGCAATTCCCTCATTTTCATGTGGATACATAGTTACTTTTAATTCAAGTTTAGATGGAGAGTATAGCCCTTTTGAGACCCAGCTATAAGAAAAGAGGGCCCCTGTTTCCCTTTCTCATTTTGGATTAGCTTTAGAATTTTTTTTTTCCTTCTGTACCAGCACCTTTTCCAGTCCTGCGAAAAAGTATAACAAGAAATGATACTCAGCAAATCTGATTCACATGTGCCCTCAAGATGAAAGCAGGTGGCACTTTTCCAATTATTCTCGGGTTCTTGCCTTCATTTAATTATTGCTTTAAATTTTTTGCTTTCTTGCTAGACTACATGTGCATTTCTTTTCTATTTTATTTACTGTTTTCAAAAGAAAGACTGGTCCTAGATCCTCACCTGCTACATTGCTAGAAATGGAACCAGAGGGTAAGTTTTTCACTAATTTCCATTCAGTTATGTAAACTTTATAGTTAAAAGTTCAATAATATGCATTGTTATTTACCTGGGGAGAAACTATTATAGATGACACGGATTATCTCATAACTTTAAATTCAAAGAAGAATTTTAAGCTATTTTAATCTTCCCCTGTTAATGGATTTCTATTCTTTTTGTAGAAGCTCAATAATTTTCTCTCAATATTCTAAGGGATAATGATTTATTGACAGGCCCACACAGAGACTTGCATTCTATGCTAGTTTCTATACTAAAAAAGCTGTATCACTTCGTAGGTGACAATCTCACTAGACTACAACTTTAAGAAGTTAGTAATCTCAAATGGAAAGTTTTCTGTTTCCTATAGCATTTAATC
The DNA here is from genome assembly GCA_024291935.2 of Okapia johnstoni. NCBI lineage: Eukaryota > Metazoa > Chordata > Mammalia > Artiodactyla > Giraffidae > Okapia > Okapia johnstoni. The sequence goes on along the minus strand of CM044311.1, from coordinate 95,808,554 downwards.
GTGGACAAGAATAATACACAGATGTAAAGAGTAAGTCACAAAGAGGCCGTTCTGGACCTAAAATCTCATTTGTAACCATAAGATCCTCAAGCATGTTGATTTTAAATCAATGCATAATTGCATAGCAGACACTTTCTACTTATAATTCTGGTGTCATTTGGTCTCACAAGACCTAATCTAAAGTTGGTAATGCTTATTACGTTAAAACTTACCAATGCCACTTGGACAAATTAAACTATGTTAGATAATTAAAATATGCAGTATTTAATATGATACTTCAAATCAGTACAGATACTTGACAGACATATAAGGGGTTCAATAACTCATCTTTTAGAATTCAATGAGTGAAGCTGCTTCTTTTCATCTTATGCATAATGTTGCACTTCACAAAGGAAACACACTGGAATGTACCAAGAGTAAACCAACAGTTTATTTTCACTTCTATTTATTTTCTATGAAATACAGGTTTCTAACAACCATACAATCAAATCATGTTGCTTAAGTCCTGATAAAAATAAGATGAAAATTTCCTCTTGTTGCTGCTAAGTCACCTCAGTCGTGTCCAACTCTGTGTGACCCCATCAACGGCAGCCCACCAGGCTCCCCTGTCCCTGGGATTCTCCAGGCAAGAACACTGGAGTGGGTTGCCATTTCCTTCTCCAGTGCATGAAAGTGAAAAGTGAAAGTGAAGTCGCTCAGTAGTGTCCGACTCGTAGCAACCCCATGGACTGCAGCCTACCAGGCTCCTCCGCCCACAGGATTCTCCAGGCAAGAGTACTGGAGTGGGGTGCCATTGCCTTCTTCCTCTTGTTAAGTTCTGATAAAAACTAGAAGGGGTAATGCTTAGTAAATGCATGAATGTTTCCTTGTAAATTTTACATACAAGTTGGTTCAGTCAAGATGCTTCACTGATTGTGGTTTTATGACAAAACCCACATGTTAAGTAATCACATAAAAAATGTTTTGAGAATAATAGTGTTGCCTGACAGTGTCTGGCACCTAAGAGCATCTGGATTTAGTAAAATATATGTGGAATAAATCAACCACTGAATGAATAACATGTGTAACAGATTTACACATTTAAAATAGCTCAAATCAAATAGCACATTATTCTTAATCCTATTAACTTATCAAATTGGTATTCTAGGTCAGAGCTTTTAGCTCTGTGGATGGACTAGAGGAGGTCTCATGCTTTTGGAAAGTATGTACAAAATTATGATTTATAAGCCTAAATGTATTGTTCCCCCCTGCTGAATGATCACTGCTCCCAAAAGATCCTTAAAGTGGCTGAGGTGAATAAAGGTTAAATATCACAATCTTAAGCAAAGATGGACTCTCTGTTTGGGATCAAGTTATTTTTCTAATCAACATGATTCTCTTTTACCAGAACAAAAAAGAAAACAAAATACTCTGATATAGCCAAGTGTTGGGATTTTAAAAGAACAAAACAGTATTAAGTTTCATCACTACACTTACTGACATAAAATCTTATGAATGTAAACTTCACAAGGGCAGGGCTTGTTTTTTTCTTTTTGTCTTGTTTACTGGATGTGTTTCCCAGCACCTAGAGTGGCACTTGACTTATAAAAGGTCGTCAGATTTTGTTGAGTAAACGAGTCAAAATTCAAATAAAGTATTAAAGTGGAGAAAGACATTGGTGATATTTCAACAACTGAGTGAACTATCATTATAAATATTAATAAACTCAAAACAGAGGGTGTATCCGCCAAAATATCAAGTTATATAAATATGAAATATTACATACAGATATTTTATGTGCTTAGATTCTGGAAAGCCCTTAATTATCAACTTCAGAAATACCTGAAGCACGGGCTTCCCTCATGGTCCAGTGTGTAATTCGCCTTCCAATTCAGGGGACGTGGGTTCCATCCATGGTTGAGGAACTAAGATGCCAAATGACAGAGCAACCAAGCCTGCGGGTCACACCTGCTGAGCCCAGAAGCTCTGGAGCCCCCGCGTCTCAACAGGAGAGAAGCCTGCGCGGCAACTACAGAGCGCATGCGCTGGAGCCGGGCGCGGCCAGGAAAAGATTCCGAGCGGCAGCCGCAATGAAAAGATTCCGCAGGCTGCAGGAAGACCCGCCTCACCCAGTGGCCAAAAAACAAACAAAAAAATGAAATTTAAGAAGCTGCTGTTTAAATGACCTACTGTAAGTTTTGAAAACCTTCCTAGGGTATGGTAAAAAAAAAAAGAAAGAAAGAAAGAAAGAAAGAAATTGGAAGAATTTGGCCCAATGAATACCTATTTATAATATCTATGATGTTATACTGAGGTTTGATCTAAAAGCTTAAATAATCTTCTGGTTTGCTCTATTGAATGGTTTCCCTTATGCCAGTCAAGGTAAAAGGGTCCCAGTTATGTTATTCATCCATCAAAAGCCCAGTGTGCCCTATAAGCACAATGTGTTAAGGAACCAGCTACATACGACAGAGCTTATACTCATGCAGGGGAAAATGGAGAGATCCAGGTCTTTGATTTGTGTCTTCTGTTTGAAAGGATTAAATCACAAATTACTAGATAAACAAAAGAAAGCAAAAAAAAAAAATCAAGAACTAACAGTGAGTAATAATACATTATTCATTATATCCACATTTACACATTGATGACAAGTTAAGCCTAGAAGAATATTTAGGGATGATCCAATCTTATACTCATTTGACAGATGGAATACAGAAGACCAAAGAGGTGACTTGGCTTATGCAGGATTAAAAGAAATAAAGCAAGAAATCAGAAGTTAGGATAGACAACCATGTTTTCTAACAGCTATCTCAGAAGGTACTTCCTCATAAAAGGGCCTGAGAACACACTTGTCCCCTAATATAGCTACTCAGTGTTAGTTGAATATATTAGATCCATTTTATTTCCCATATAAACAGACACGTAATGGCATGCTAAAAAACTCAGCACAGTCTAGAACTGAGATTTAGGTCCTCTGAGAGGTGATTATTTATTAGCTGGTATGCTAGTGGTTCTAATCTAAGAGCTCTCTTAATAAGAAATTAAACTGTAGGTAATGGCTATCCTGGTGAAACGTTGATGGTTACATTCTGATACACCATATTGGAGCAGCATTTGGCAATATCTATTGCTTATCTTTTGACCTTGCCATCTCATTTCTAGAAGGTAGGCCTACAGACATGCATACACATTGGCCAGGATATTTATAAAAGTAACACTTGTAATAGGAAAGAAAAAAGGCACATGGCTAGCTCTATTCAAATCTGTAGGATTACAGTGAAGTGACTATTTAAAAAGTATCTGAAAATTTTAGTCCCAGCATCTATATACACAGTTAACCTTTGAACAATGTGAGGGTTGGGGCATCCACTCTCCACAGAGTCAAATATTCATGTATTGTCAGCCCTGTATATCCTGGAGGTACTTCTGTGTCCTCTGTTCCTCCGAATCCACCTATTCCACCAACCACAAATTATGTAGCACTATAGAATTTACTATTGAAAAATATCCACATGTAAGTGGCTCGCGGAAGTTCACATTCATTTCTTTGAGGGTCAAATGTGGACTATCAAATTCATCTTAACTAATTCTTCAAAAGCACAGAAACTGACACCTCTTATACAGAGAACTTCCATAAATGTTCCTGATCAACTCATTCTACCCTAAATGTACTCACTCAACCTACTAGGAGGTACCATGAGGGCTAGCATCCATGATTGGTGTCAAACACCTAGATACTTATCGAGACTCGAAACACTTAGACACTCAAAACCCGTTTTCCTTTTGTTTGTTTCTATAAAGCAGTGGTAACAGCACTAACTTCATTAGGCAGTTCTAAGCAATTATACTAACATCAGAGCCACTGTGAATGGCGATCATCATCATCATCTGTATACGCATACAGGCATTATATACCGGAAGCATCATTTTTGTCATCTTGGAAGTGGTTAAAATACTGGATCCATTTTATTGGGTTGCAATGGAGCTCAAGGGAAATGTTGACTACAATATCCTTTACATTTCACATAATTTTAAAGTAGTATTATTAAAAATTATTTTAACAGAAATCCTAAGAATTCTCAATTGAGGTGTATGTCTCATATTATAATTACAGAGGTTGTGACAGAGCTATGGAAGGAGCAGTGTCTAGTAATATAGAAACCTATTTAAAGTAAAAGTACACTGATATGTCATGTGCCTACTATACAGAAATTCTGAAAGTATAATAGTATATGCAGTAAAAAAGCCAAAATTCCTTCTTTTCCTCCTTAAATATAACCATTTATTGAGGCTCGTATATTTTTTTGAAGCATGTATAACCACTGACAAACATTGGGCTCTATATTTTAAAAAGGGACAACAGTCTATGTTTTTCTTTGCAAGTTCTACTTTCTATAGACCCTCAAACTGTATGACAAACACCTCAAATCTGACAATCTGTGTAATATCAATAATATATATTCTTGTGATTTTGTAGCTTCAAAAAGAAACAGGTTTAATTTTATTTAAATCGAGAATCAGCAATCCTTCTTTTTTCCCTGTAAAGGGCCAGATGATATCTTCAACTTTGAGGGTCATATAGTCTTTGCTGCAACTACTCAACTCTGTCATTGTAGCATGAAAGCAGTCAAAGGCAATATGTAAACTCATAGGAACGGATGTGTTCCAATAAAACTTTATTTACAAAAACTGGTTATGGGTCAACTTCACCTAAGGGTTCTGTTTGCTGAGCCTCATTTTAGATCACTTTTCAGTATCCAACACTAGTTCCTAGTTCCCTAAGCCAGACAGCATTTACATGAACTTTATATCCTTGTGCAAACTCATGCAAACTAGAGATTTCACGGAGACTTTTAATTTCTAAAGGCACACAATTTTCAAATGATGAGTAAAACACTGTCACAGGGCAAATAAAAGGCATCTTGAATATAACTGGCCCCCATGGATAGAGTCCCAGTAGACTGCTGCTTTATAAAGAGAAAATGGCACATCATTTATTCTTTATTAAATGAAAAGAACAAAAACTACTCAGAAAATATATTAAAAGCATGTGCAGATTAAGTGAAAAAAGAAATCAATGAGGTAAGGCAGCAAAAAGAACTATGTCAGTGCATTTTATTGATCATTAACCTTTTGCTTTAGGAGGCATTTGAAAACAACAGAGACGTTTGTTATTGGTTTGGCATGAAACCTCTAATGATGCATGAGAATATATGCTCAAAAATGTCAAAGGTCACTAGAATCACATATTGGCAGATAAAATGTTTTTGATACTGTGTTATATAGAAGTAAAAGGGCAACAAGCTCACTTTGATTGTAATGCTCACTGGGGAAGTTTTCTGGTACTTCATAAAGTAAAGTTAAAATTGAATGTGGTGCAATGTAACCTTGACCTTTTTTCTACACACCATCAAATAACACTTTGCTAAAATAACTATGTCATGGATGTATTTCTTACCAAGTATTCATTAAAAATGTCAAGTATCATCCAAAATTGTTATATTAATGGTGGTTCAACTATTTACCAGTGTAGATTTTTTGTCAAAAATTGGAAAACCAACTCACCGATAGACAGAGACACAGGTGTCTATCTTAGACAAAGTTCTCTGCCAATTTACTCATTCTGTGATTGCAAATGTCTAAAATATTTCCATGAGTGGTATTTTATCTAAGCTATTGAAACATTACAATAAATTTGATTGAACCTACTTTTCTAGAACAACAACAGAAAAAAGGTCTAAGGAAAACAGGGATCTTCAAAGTTCTCTAAGATTGCATATCTTTTAAAGATCACCAAATAAACATTGGAATAAAAAAATAAATCCTACCATCCTCAGAACATTATACCTATAGGACCTGATCTGGATTTCTTGAGCTGCTTTATTTGGAAAATAATTCAACACTCTCTTTTCAAATAAAATCAAATTACAAAGTTAAGCTCTAGAGGTGTATTAATTTGATAAAGACAGAAATGAACTTTAGACCAAAAGTAGTAACTTAGTATTAGGGTAGGATGGATCTCCTGATTTTTATTGACAGTGATCTACAGTCTATCTGAAGAGAAGACAATACTTATAACATGCAGTATAAATGAGAATACCAAATACGCATTAAAAGAAAACTACCCTCATGCATTCTCCTATAGAGACTTTTTAAAAATGAGATGCCCCGTGAGATTTACTTTCACACAAAAAACAAAACCAAAATAAGACATCATCCTGTATTTCTAGTTTTCCCATGCCCTTCCCTATTGAATTCATTAACACTATTATTGATCTTGTCCCCAGAATCTCACAGGTATTTCATTTTCATTTCTCTGTCTCACCCTTTCCATTTTCTACTCCAGTCCGCACAACCGAAAGTCTTATTTATACAATCACACTGACCTCCCAACTTGCCTCCCCACTTTAAACCATTTAACACACATTGGCCAATTTGATTCTTCTAAAACTATCTAGATCATACCACTCTTATGCTTAAATATTAGATTGTTTTCCATTTTACTGCATATAAAATCCACTTTCTTATCATGACAAGTTTACAAGATGTTTGCATATTTCATCTGGTATTATTTTCTCTTGTTCAAACTCTATTCTTGCCTCAAAGACTTTAAATGCTTTCTCTGTTTGGAAATGTGAAGTAAAATTCATATTGTATGGCAAGACAAGAAAAAATTACATGTAAACTTTTTTCTGTGCCCTTTCCCCCTGGCTGTGCACTGTGTATCTGAATTACACATGAGCCAAACCTCCACTGGCAGAAATGCCTGCTCAACCGTAAAGACCAATATTCTCTCACATCAACAAGAATCAACCAGGCAACTCTTCAAAAAACTAACAATCCTTCTTGATCTTGTAAAGGGTCACATGACCCACTGGAAAGACACTTAGATCAGGATTACATAAACTGTCAATAATATGTCATTTGATACAGTCTCCTCTGCCTCAAAAAACTTATATAACTATGTCTTGATTTCTAATTGGTAAAACAGAGTGCCAGCCGGCTCAGTCGCTTCAGTCACGCCTGACTCTTTGTGATCCTATGGACTGTAGCCCACAAGGCTCCTCTGTCCATGGGGATTCTCCAGGCAAGAATAATAGAGTTGCCATGCCCCCTTCTAGGGGATCTTCCCAGCCCAGGGAGTGAACCTGTGTCTCCCGCATTGCAGGCAGATTCTTTATCACTCAGCCACCAGGGAAGCTCAGTACTCATGAGCTTTCTGAGATGCTGTTCCTGGGTTATAATCATCAAATTTGGCTCAAATAAAATTTTCCATCTCTTTACCACAAATGATTAATTTCTCAGTGACAACAGATTATCAGGCATTGATGAATGAATGAGATACACATAAAGGATGAAAGTTCTGCAGATCCAAGGATAAAATAATGACAATATAAGAAAAGCATGCACACACAGAACTAGGTATTTTATAATTAAAGCCTCAAGTCCTAATTAGGCATTTTTTGAAAATGTCATAATTACAATCAGCTATTAAATGTAGACAGACAAGGGAGGGAAAATATTATTATATGAGCAAAAATTCAAAAACTCTTTTATGCTGAAAAAACATAAGAAAGCTTAAAATCAGAAGGATTTTGTTTATGTAACTGATTGTATGTCCCCAGATTCAACAGGAGCCTGATTAGAAACATTCCTCTATCAAAATGCCATCTCAGTCAATTCAGTGCACTCCTAGCCACACTAGACTATGCACTGTGCTTTACATGGGTCCCATGTTAATTCTTACAACAACTTGACTGAGGTGCTATGACCATTGTCCTCATTTTGCAGATTAGGGAATCTTGTGTCTCTTATCTCAACAGGCTATAGAAATAATACTTCAGCAAATCATCGGCGAGGCTTATAGAAAAGAAGACACTGCAGATTTCACTGCTGTGTCTAACCATTTATGAATCTTAGTTTAACTTCCGTCTCTTGCTAGAGAATGGAGAGACTGTGGATCCCCAGTTAATTAAGGTAAAGGACATTTCATGTATTTCCCCATAATTCACACAGAAATGTCAGTTATTAGAGACTGGCATCAGAAGCAACAGGACTGAGAAGATGACATCAGACTAAAAGATGGGAAGAAGATTCCAGAACTCTTTAATTCATCTAATTATTTTATTTATTGATTCTCTACCAGTTACCAAGAAGAGTGCCTACCTCTGAGTTACAAAGATGAATAAAATGTATTCCCTGCCGTAGACTCAGTGACTGTCATTTGAGCAGAGACAAGTAAACCAATGATAAAAATATGCTGTAATAACTTCTATAATAGATGGTATTTACGGAACACTTTAAGAGTTAAATATATACCTAGCTTCTGAGTAAAGGAAACAGTGCAAAACCAGTTGGCGTCAGATGCTCTCTTATAAGAAAGTAGGGAAACGTTGAAAACACAATTCATTAACTAATTATACACATCTTAGTATATATTAATAGATACATAATAAAAAAACAGTTTTCAGAAGGAAATAGAAAAATTGCTGTGAAACAAGAAAATTTACTTTATTACTGTTTGACTATTTACTTACTTATCCCACTCACCAAATTCATACCATATTGCTATTTATTTTAGACATAAAGCTGTCAGATTAATGCATGCTCTCATGCAAAACTTTATCCTTGATTGTCTGAATTTAATTCCTAAGTGCCAATGCCTGACAGATGGTTTCAACTTTTCTATTCTTACAACAGACGAGTTTACCCTTTTCAGGAAAACAATCTAAATTTGATTTCCAATAATTCTTAAGGATAAATTAGTGACTCCATGACATAGCTATAAAGTGTCCAGCATATCTATGCAAAATACTTGACAGTCAATTGTCTGGTAAACCAAGTGATGTTTTTATATTGACAAGTGAAATTTAAAGCATCTTTTCAAATTAACATTGCTGGGAATATAGACACATTATTGTAAACACTAATACTTGACAAAAGCATTTCTATTCCTGAAATATTTATTTATAAGATTTTCAAAGTTTATTTCCTTTCTTACACTTGATTCAAATATATTTCTCTTTGGTGATATTTGTATAATGCTGATTAGTATATACTCCCATGCTTAAAATCTATTTTTAAATTTCAATATAATTTCTATGTTCAGTTTGCAACATTCTCTTCTCTTTTTCATGCTTGTTTTATGTCATACCATATTTTTAGAGATTAAAGTTTAAAAAGTTAAGGAATATAGAGGATATAAATATTCCATAATGAATACATGATTTATATGCACCATACATATTAATTATATCATGTTATATATATATATATATATATCTTTAGGAAAATAAAAATGAAACAGTATGATATATACAACACCAAGATTTTGCAAAACACAGCTTTCCCTCTGGCCACAGCTAGTAACCTTAACATGATTTCAGAGCATCCAAGTCAAGCAAGCATTTCAGAAATTCCTTTGACCTCTTCTGATTAATCACCCAATCTCTCCATAAGGAACTCTTCTTTCCACATCCCTGCTCCTTTGTCTAATATGCAATTTTATCCTGTGCTTTATTATATTATTCAAATTATGAGCCCATTCTTTTCCTGTTTTACTTGGCTCCAAGAACAATGATTTAAGATTCAGTTCAGTTCAGTTACTCAGTCATGTTTGACTCTTTGCCACCCCATGGACTGCAGCATGCAAGCCTCTCTGTCCATCATCAACTTCCGGAGTTTACTCAAACTCATGTCCATTGAGTCAGTGATGCCATCCAACCATCTCATCTGCTGTCGTCTCCTTTTCCTCCTGCCTTAAATCTTTCCCAGCATCAGGGTCTTCTCAAATGAGTCAGCTCTTTGCATCAGGTGGCCAAAGAATTGGAGTTTCAACTTCAGGATCAGTCCTTCCAATGAACACTCCAGACTGATTTCCTTTAGGATGGACTAGTTGGATCTCCTTGCAGTCCAAGGAACTCTCAAGAGTCTTCTCCAACACCACAGTTCAAAACCATTGATTCTTCGGTGCTCAGCTTTCTTTATAGTCCAACTCTCACATCCATACATGACCACTGGAAAAACCATAGCCTTGACTAGACGGACCTTTGTTGGCAAAGTAATGTCTCTGCTTTTAAATATGCTATCTAGGTTGGTCATAACTTTCCTTCCAAGGAGTAAGCATCTTTTAATTTCATGGCTGCAGTCACCATCTGCAGTGATTTTGGAGCCCAGAAAAATAAAGTCAGCCACTGTTTCCCCATCTATTTGCCCTGAAGTGAAGGGGCCAGAAGTCATCATCTTAGTTTTCTGAATGTTGAGCTTTAAGCCAACTTTTTCACTCTCTTCTCTCACTTTCATCAAGAGGCTCTTTAGTTCTTCTTCACTTTCTGCCATAAGGGTAGTGTCATCTGCATTTCTGAGGTTACTGATATTTCTCCCGGCAATCTTGATTCCAGCCTGTGTTTCTTCCAGCCCAGCGTTTCTCATGATGTACTCTGCATATAAGTTAAATAAGCAGGGTGACAATATACAGTCTTGACGTACTCCTTTTCCTATTTGGAACCAGTCTGTTGTTCCATGTCCAGTTCTAACTGTTGCTTCCTGACCTGCATACAGATTTCTCAAGAGGCAGGTAAGGTGGTCTGGTATTCCCATCTCTTTCAGAATTTTCCACAGTTTATTGTGATCCACACAGTCAAAGGCTTTGGCATAGTTAATAAAGCAGAAATAGATGTTTTTCTGGAACTCTCTTGCTTTTTCGATGTTCCAGCGGATGTTGTCAATTTGATCTCTGGTTCTTCTGCCTTTTCTAAAACCAGCTTGAACATCTAGAAGTTCACAGTTCACGTATTGCTGAAGCCTGGCTTGGAGAATTTTGAGCATTACTTTACTAGCATGTGAAATGAGTACAATTGTGTGGTAGTTTGAACATTCTTTGGCATTGCCTTTCTTTGGGATTGGAATGAAAACTGACCTTTTCCAGTCCTGTGGCCACTGCTGAGTCTTCTAAATTTGCTGGCATATTGATTCAAGATTAGTAAAGGAAAACTTTTCACTCATAACCAGAAGCTTTTCTGTGTGAATAAAGGAAACCTTCATTTGAAATCCACCTTGCTGGCTCTAAGGACTGGGGAAGACTAAGTATTTTCTCTCTTGCATGGATTAGCGTTTTTTCACTCGCTGCCATGGCTATGAGCCCATAAAGGAAAACATATTCAAACCACTTCTGAGAAGACAATGCTATGATAACTGAATCTGAAATGTAAATCTGAGATGAAGCCTGAAGACAACAGGATCCACATTTTAAGAGCGTGGAGCTCAACCTCCATGTGAGACTTAGAAACTATACTTAAATTAAAAAAAAAAATTAATTAATAATAAAAATCAACAGGAGGAAAAACAGATTTTAGGAGTCAAACCCCTGATTCATGCTAAATAAATGTAAGAATTTTATGAGTGAGGAAACATTTTCTTAAAATATTGAATTTTATTGAAGCACAATTCTCTTACAGGGTAAGTACATAATGACTCAATATTTATATAGAATACACTGCATGCAAAGTTATTGTAAGAATTTTGAGGAGGGTTTTGTTTCTTACCATCACAAATACTCATTCCCTTGAATTGGGAAGATAATGTTTCTTCCTCTTTATCTCAGATTTAGAGAGAGACTTCAAGGAGTTCACTTTATGTGTCGTCAGTATTTTGATAACATATTGGATTGATGTGTGTGTGACTGAGCAGGGCCCTGTGGGGCCTTTTTTTCCAGGACAGACGCCTCCTGCTATGTCCTCTGCCTGCCTCTTATTTGTAGAAAAGCTGTAGTCTCCTAGGCCTTTTCTGAGTCACGAAAGTCTGGCTGAAGAATTAATGACTGAAAGGATGTGAACATGAAGTGACAAAGATATCTGTCAGCGGCTTCCCTGGTGGTCCTGCCAATGAATCGCCTGTCAATGCAGGGGTCACAGGTTTGATTGATTGCTGGTCCAGGATGATCTTGCATGCCTCAGGGCAACTAAGCCCATGCACCCCAACACTGAGCCAGCCCTCTAGAATCCGAGAGCCATAACTCCTGAGCCCACGTGCTTAGAGCTCATGCTCTACAACAAGTGAAGCCACCACAATGAGAAGTCTGCATGCCACAACTAGAGAAGAGCCCCCGCTGACTGCAACAAGAGAAAGCCCAAGAGCAGCAACAAAGACTCAGCCATAAATAATAACTTTTTTTAAAGAATAGCAGTTGGGCCAGCCTAATTGGTAAGAATTTAAATAGTCTATCAGTCACATGAAAATCACAGAATATTTAGTTCCTCCTTGAAGTACACAGGTAACACTATTTGATGCACAATTCCTGAATTGTTTTACAGATGCCGAAGCCCCCATCAAATGGAAGAAGTCAACTGCTTGATGACCATGAGCACACAGCCCCTAGACTGGATGAAGCCTGAGGATTGACAGTGTTAATTGTGTGACACCACCCTTGCTACCTCACCGTCAACCATTTAGAGAACTGTACAGAGCTGATCACATACCCTGTGATGTCCCTCCCTCACTTTGCCTTTAAAAGTGCTTCCCTGAAATCCAGTAGACAGTTTAGGTTTTTAGAGCATATGCTGCCTGTACTCATTGTACAACACCTACAATAAACGCTACACTTTCCTTTACCACAAGGAGTTAGTAGATTGGCTTTACCACATGAGGGCAAGTGGACCCAAGTTTGGTTCAATAACATGTTTTCCACATGGGATTATCTGAAGGACAAGTTGTCCAGCCTGCCTTCTGAGCTGCAATATACAAGATAATCACTACAGTTAACAATGACATATAGTATACATGAATGTTCTTAAATTCTGAGTTCCCTCCATAAGAAAAAAAATTTTTTTTTCCCTTTTCTTCATATCTTTATGAGATGATGAATGTTAACTACAATTGTGGTAATCATTTAATGATACATGTAAGTAAAATCATCATGTTGTATACCTTAAACTTATACTGAAGTGAAGTACAAGTCACTCAGTCGTGTCCGACTCCTTTCCCTTCTCCAGTGGATCTTCCCAATCTAGGGATTGAACCCAGGTCTCCCACATTGCAGGCAGATTCTTTACCAGCTGAGCCAGAAGGGAAGCCCAAGAACACTGGAGTGGGTAGCCTTTCCCTTCTCCAGTGGATCTTCCCAACCCAGGAATCAAACCAGGGTCTCCTGCACTGCAGGCAGATTCTTTACCAACTGAGCTATCAGGAAAGCCCCCCAAACTTATACTACTATGTACCAATTATATCTCAAAAAATCCAGAAAAAAACAAAAATAACAAGGTGATAAGACAAAAATAAGATGCTTTATAGTTATATTCCATAAGCCTTGCTTGTTTGTTTTGTGGTATAAAAGAGTTATACCACTTTTTTTATATATACCTAAGTAAATCATGAAGCATGGAATGTATTACTTTAATTAAGGTGAATATTTTAACAAAATTAGCATGGGTAAGGCTAAATACATCTTATATTACAACTCCTAATCTCAATACTGCCACTTCATTCCAAAGATAACTATTATTTTTGATTTAATACATTTTCTTTCAGACCTATGGTATTATAATGAAAGTATATCCATTGAAAATATCACTTACATTTTCACATGATTAAAACCATTCATTTTTTCATCTTTACATTTGCCTGTAACTCTCAGAATTTGCAATGGGGGAGGTAGTTAGGAAAACTTGACTGCTGGTTGACCCACAAGCTAGACCCAGGCAGCTGGAGGCTGCCCATCCCAGCTACCTTGTCTTGGTATGTGTGTTCAATTTGCCTTCCTGTTCCTAGAAGCTGCTCCAGGCATACAGCCTCAAAAGAGGACTAGGTGAGTGACAAATCCACTTAGGCGCTCTATATAAACATTTAACCTCTGTCTGGTGGGCAAGGAGATCTTCTTGTCTTGCAGCCATCCAAGATAAGCCTTCTTCTATGCTCTCCTGCTTATTATTATTATAAACCTGCTACTTAGGAATCTGAATGATATGCCTTTTCCTTTGGTCTCTCACACCCTCCACCTATTTCAGATTAAACCCAGGAAGCTCCTAAGGAGGTTATGAAGCAGCAATCTATCTTGCATATTTTTTACTTGCAGATTTCTTTTTAAGTACTCCATGCTAATCCTCAGCATCTATTTATCATATCATATTTAATAGTTTTCCTTCTTATGGACTTCTAAATTGTTCTTTTTTTTCTTTCACAGACAATGAATATCCTTCTTATACTATTAAGAAAGCATTTTGATATAAATCTCACAGTTTATAAATTCTTAAGGCTAAAAGATAAATACTTTAATTAGATTCATTCTTTCATAGATCTTAATCATGATGTCTGATTTTACTTTACACATTATTTGTCTTATTAAGAAATGTTTTTGTCTTGCCTCAGATATTCTTTACTCATTTGTATTTTAGAACAGTGGATACCAAATCTGATGGTTCGTTTTAATCGGCTCATTAGACAAAAATCTGTAGATTCCTTGCCTTCTCCTGAGAGACTCTGATTCAAGACACTTGGGGAGGAGCCCAATTCTGAAACTTTGGTTTGAAAGACCACAATACAGAAAGAAGACCTAAAGACACACTCCTCCTTCTGTTAAACTTTTCTTACAGAAAATTCTCAGGATAAGTTATTTTCATGCATATGCTATGCTCTGCCATGACAGCAGAATCTAGATAATAACCTCTGATGTCCTAATACAGAAAACTGTGGGACTTGCTGTTATTTCTAACTACTGATATCATCTATACATCACAAATAGCTGTGCACAGGGCCTAGGTAAGGCCTGGGAAACACAGGATTTTCAAGGAAGAGCCAAGAAAAAAACCCATAGTATATGCTGGTAGGAAGGCACTCAAAGATTTTCTAGCTCAAAATTAGTGGCTGGAAAGCTTCCTGTTTTTTTTTTTTTTTTTTTCCTGCTGTTGGAAAACGGATCTTAGGTTTGTTCAAGTAAAATATCCAGATCCATATGTTTAGTTAAGGTACCACTCTCCTAGACAGCATATTAAAAAGCAGAGACATTACTTTGCCAACAAAGATCTGTCTAGTCAAAGTTATGGTTTTCACAGTAGTCATGTACGGATGTGAGTGTTGGACTATAAAGAAAGCTGAGCGCCAAAGAATTGATGCTTTTGAACTCTAATGTTGGAGAAGACTCTTGCGAGTCACTTGGACTGCAAGGAGATCAGTCCTTAATATTCATTGGAAGGACTGAGGCTGAAGTTGAAACTCCAATACTTTGGCCACCTGATGCGAAGAGCTGATTCATTTGAAAAGAACCTGATGCTGGGAAAGATTGAAGGCAGGAGGAGAAGGGGATGACAGAGGATGAGATGGTTGGATGGCATCACCAACTCAATGGACGTGAGTTTGAATAAACTCTGGGAGTTTGTGATGGACAGTGAAGCCTGGTGTGCTGCAGTCCATGGGGTCGCAAAGAGTCAGACACGACTGAGTGACTGAACTGAACTCCTTAAAATCAGGATGTCATGATTAAACTCTGTTTTCATGTTAGAGTCTTACTCAAATTCTCAAGAAATATCTCATAAATAAGAATAAGCCTGAAGATATTCCAGGGGGCTCATACATGTTTTATTCATAAAAATTTGAAGATATCTAAGAGTCAAGTTTTTCCTTTATTGATATCAGTCAGTTCAGTCGCTCAGTCGTGTCCGACTCTTTGTGACCCCATGAATCGCAGCACGCCAGGCCTCCCCGTCCATCACCAACTCCCGGAGTTTACCCAAACTCACGGAAAGGCTTTAAACTAAAACACTCAGATGGGAATATGCTATTAGAGAAGAGGGGAGAAAACAGTTAATTTTTGGTGCATTTTTTCCCTTAAGAATACTATTTTGTATCAAGGAAAAAAATAATTGAAATAGAACACTTAGGGATGCACGGCCCTAAAATTATTTACATATGACCACTTTGGGAAAGTGTTTTGAATCAGTAAAGAATGAAGGCTACTTTTCCTTTTTGATCTCCCCTTTAAACCCAAGAAAAAGCTGTGGGTATCTCTTTTCAATATGGTGCTTTGTGTGTCAATTTTCACCCTGAGCAACAAGCAAGTATACACACGGGGTCAATGAAAATGGTAAACAAAATGAAACTTCAATATTAAGAAATTAGCACTCACCTGCTCATTTCTGTAACATTTAAGATGGGAGAAAAGCAGAACTGGTTCTAAGTTCAGAAAGCCGAGGGCTTCCTTTCTCAGGCAGAGCAGTAACCACATTCTCTGTATTATTTCCTTTATTTATCACACACCAGAGGCAGGCACATCCCATCTTCTTTTCATAGGTGAGGAAAGGGATTTCGAACGCTTAGGAACTGAGCTTGAAAGCTCCAGGCAAGTGAGAGGCAGGTTCCGGCATTACAGGCTCTCTGATTTGAAAGCACATTATTGAAATCATTTCTTAAACCCTCCTACACTGACCCTTCTAAAACATGATTTAAGTGTACCTACCAAGACTGGATGCTCAGCTCACAGGTCTGCAACACTTCTTTCCCATCAGTGTGTTGCTCCGATCTGGAAATTCTTTCCCTTCACTGCCCCCGAGCAAGCACCTTCTGCTTGCCTACGACCTTTCAGTCTCCTTCTCTCCTGAGCAGCTGGGGCTCATCTACCTTTGAAAACACCTGTAGCCACTTAGCTGCCTTTTCAATGGGGCTCTCTGCAGAATGATCTCCACAGAACTTAACAAGCCTCTGAACAGAAGTATGGGTATGTGTTGTTTTAAAGAAAATTCTCTTTGAAGGTAGTGAACAACCTTTCAGTGAAAGGTACATGTCCCTGAAAATAAGTGAAATGTTTTCAATTAGTATTCAGTTCAGCTCAGCCACTCAGTCATGTCCGAATCTTTGCAACCCCATGGACTGCAGCACACTAAGCGTCCCTGTCCATCACCAGCTGCTGGAATTGGCTCAAACTCATGTCCATCGAGTCGGTGATGCCACCCAACCATCTCATCCTCTGTCGTCCCCTTCTCCTCCTGCCTTCGATCTTTCCCAGCATCAGGGTCTTTTCAAATGAGTCAGTTCTTTGCATCCGGTGGCCAAAGTATTGGGAGTTTCAGCCTCAGCATCAGTCTTTCCAATGAATATTCAGGACTGGTTTCCTTTACGATGTACTGGTTGGATTTCCTAAATGGAAAACCA
Source organism: Okapia johnstoni (assembly GCA_024291935.2). NCBI lineage: Eukaryota > Metazoa > Chordata > Mammalia > Artiodactyla > Giraffidae > Okapia > Okapia johnstoni. The sequence goes on along the minus strand of CM044311.1, from coordinate 95,791,439 downwards.
CTTCAGTATTCTTGCCTTGAGAACCCCATGAACAGTATGAAAAGGCAATTAGTATTACCCTGGAAAATATACCTAGGACTTACTCTCCCCTTCTGCCTTTTCTTTAGATTCAAACCTTGGTCTAGATCTATTGTTTTCTCTTTTCTCTCTCTTCACTATCATTTCACTACTATATCAATGAATCTCCCGAGCTATGGCAACTAGATTTTTTTTTCCTCATTCTGCATTCCCTAGCAGCTCCTCTTACAGGAGAGGGAAAACCCAAGGAGAGAATGGCTTTCTTTCCTACCGAAAGCATCTAGTCAGGTGTTACAAATTAAGACAAACGCGCTTGATTTTTCTAAAGTAAGAAAGCTTTTCTTCATGTGGTAGCAGGAGCCAAAAAAACATTCCTGGACACTTGCAGTCCTAGCAGGACTTAGTCTGTCACTCATGGGCTGTGGTCTTGGCAGATGAAAGTAAACTGCTCTAGGTAAGAACACCAAACTAAGAACTGTCCTCAAAATGGGGCTCTCAGACAGTCTTCCCATGATTTCCTTTTACTCAATACATTCCTCTATGCCAAAGCTCTGCAAAAATTCTCAGCTCCTCTTGCTCTTCAGACTAACATCTGGAACCTTCTCTGTAGCCAAACAAGCTGTAGTAGGCCAAAGACATGGTTTCAACTTAATTACATGAGGAACATGTATGATGTCATAAACAGGCCTGACTGACTTAAGGCTGAAGTGGTGACATTTTAGTCTGAGATTTAACATCTTTCTGAATAACATCCTCTCAATAGTATTACTGGACTTACAACATTCTGAGCGATCTGCCATTTGGATCTTGTTTTGAGAGAATAAGGATTGCCACTAACAGAGACTGAGTGCCTGACATGTACTCAGTATTTTGCTATAAGCCCCATAAATATTACTTTAGTTCTCACAATTACTTGAGCATGTATTCTATTGTATCTTTCTCATCCTCAAATTACTCTTTAGTCCTTTCCTTTGCTTTATAACTTGCATGGAACCTCCATAAAAGGAGACGCCTTGTCCCAAGACCAGTATCTGAAACTATGGATGAAATAATGAACTACCATTGGAGGTTTAATACCGTTTGTGTATTTTGCAAGTAACCTTTGAAGAATAATTCAGCATTTAAAACCCAATCATCATAATATTATTATTATTAGACTCTTATTGAGTACCCATTAACCGAACATCACCGACTCGATGGACATGGGTATGGGTAAACTCCAGGAGTTGGTGATGGACAGGGAGGCCTGGCGTGCTGCGATTCATGGGGTGGCAAAGAATCGGACACGACTGAACAACTGAACTGAACTGAACTAAGCAAACATGATAAAAGCTTTCTGTGATTGGATCATGTCCTCTTATCATGACTATTCTCCAAGGCAGGTCCTTCCTTTCATTGGTGTCTTTTTAGAGATAAGCATTGTATCTCAGAAAGTTTAACCTGCCTACACAAGGTCACACAGTTCTTTAGAGATATGCCTAGGGCTCCAACCCAGACCTATTACTGAGAACAAATGTTCTTAACCACTATGTCACAATTCTTTCTTTCCAAGTTGGTCAACTTTCTAAAAAGAGATGATATATTGCTTTTCTTTATTTCAAATACATTTTAAAATGCATGTTAGTCTCCTTGTCTCCAGGGGCATCATGGGAGAAAAAAAGTAAGCAAGTAAAATATGCAAGGGCGAGACAAAATGGTTCACTCAACTGTTACATCTAAATATGAGCTGCACACAGTGATGAGTGTACTTATTGTGCCACAGTTTATGATCCCAATGAGCATTTCCTTATGTGAATCTGAAACTTACTCTTGCAAGGGCAGCCATTCCTGTCTGAAGGCTTTGGAAAAGCCAAAACAGCAATCACACTGAATGCATCCTTCACTTCATCAATAGCCAGTCTCCACCAACACTTCACATTAGCATGGGCATTTACATTAGTCTGTCCCATTCGACTGTCTGACAGTAAAATAATTCTACTAATTTGCTATTCTTATCACTTGTCTCTGTTGTTGTTTTTTTTTTTTTTTCTTTCTGAGTTTTCCCAGGTAACATTCAATTATACAGGATTTAGTTCTTTTTCTTCCCCATGGTATTACTGATCAAGGTAGAATCATCAGCCTGAAAGATCATTTCAGCAGGCAAAGTAAGATTCAAGAATAAGAATGAATGCTGACAACCAATAGAAACACCCTTTCTTACAAATTTAATTCTGTATTATTCTGGTGCAAGTTCAAGAGCTAATTATCACCTACGTGTAAACCAAGACATTAAATTGGGACACAGGGTTCAAATAAAAACAACAGCAGAAAACCTAACCATTCAAATGAATTATAGTCCTATCTGTTTACATATTTTCTTTCAAAAGCATGGTACAATTTACTAATTGCTAAATTTGTAATTGCCGTTCTGGTTATTTTGCCTCCAATATTTACTGAAGTGTCTCCAAATGATAATGAATATCAGTGCAATTTTCATTTTTAAAAAGGGCAAAATACTTTAGAAAAAAATGAAACCAGTTAAGATTAACTTTAAATTTAAAAAGAGATATCATTATAAGAATATGAAACAGCAGGGGTGATTTTAATTAGAAAATAAAACTTGTAACACTCTAATCATTTTCCCTTATTTAATTGAACTGTACTCTTAGGTTTTCATTTAAAATTGTAACACTATTGAACAACACAAAACATTTTCATTTTAAAAATGTCTGAAGAAAATTAAATATACAGCTTGAAAAATATTTTTAAAACAGACAAATATTTTTATAATTTTTACTAAAAGAATTCTGACACTTGGTCAATTTTAGATTGGATAGCCTTCCATGTAAGAATTAGAGAATATCAAAATTCACAATACCTAAAAGAAGTCTTCCTAGGTGTTTGGTTCTCCAACTTGAATTATCAATAACAGCAGCAGAACAAATTATACTACAAATTGGCATTAGAGATGCTTATTTGGGATCTCTAAATCTAATGGATCTGATTTTCAGAGAGACTAAAAACCTAATTATGCCTCAGACCCGGGGACTGCAGCCAGACTGACTGGGCTAGAACCCCTTTTCACTGTGTCCCTGCTGGGACGATCTTGTGCAGTGTCCTTAATCTTCCTGAACCTTGGTTCCCTCATTTGCAGAAAGGGCTCGATAATGGTATCTAGTTAAGAAGATGGCTGTGTAGATGAATTGAAAAAATATAAAGAGCTTACCTCAGAATCTGGCACATAGAGAGTGAAGACAAGTTAACAGCATCAATATTACATGACTATGAAAAGTTAATCTGATACTAGAATCACTTTGCTCTCTCTTCTAGGAACTCCTGGAATCATGTACCTTTCTTCTCAGTAGAATGAGACCAAAGGAGGGCTCTGAATATATATAAGGCCACCTTCAAACATTGCCTTTTGTCTTCCAGTGTCATATAGTTACCTATGGATGCGAAGAAGAATGCTCAGAGCATGATTGTGGGTACTCACACACATCAATTTGTTTCTTAACTCTCAATAGGTAACACCAATAACCACCATTTTCTTAAGAGTGGAAACTTTTACAACGAGCAGTCACTGAAGATTTGACAACCCTGAGAAGATGACACCACTGGGGCTGGTTTGGATGGTCTCATCTATTTCTGCACATTCCCCAGTTCTTTGTCCTTTATTTGCATGTTCACTTCCTGAGTTGTGTCTGACTCTTTGCAACCCCATGGACAGTAGCCTGCCAGGCTCCTCTGTCCATGAGATTCTCCAGGCAAGAATACTGGAGTGGGTTGCCATGCCCTCCTTCAGGGCATCTTCCTGACCCAGGGATCAAACTCATTTTTTCGGCATTGGCAGGTGGATTCTTTACCACTGAGCCAGCAAGGAAGCTGAAGTTACACTAATACAACCAGTGCATCTAGACTTAAAATCATAGCCACACACACGTGTACACACGCATATGCATTCCCATACCCTGGCACAAGCCCTACACATACTTTTTCCGCTGAATCTCCTGCCTCTAAATATACCTTAGGGTTTTCATGTAAGAAAATAATTGAATTATTATTTCATGTCTAATTTTCCTTACATCAATGATAACATTTAAAACTCTTTATTAATTAAAAATCAATCTTTTTCTACTACATGTATTCAAATACTTAGTGTATATTATAGCACAGGGATTGTTTAGAAGCAAGTCTCTAACCCTTATACCAAGGAGAAAATTAATGAAAGAGTTGATAAATTGATACCAATATTAAGAAGATATTTGTCAAAAAAGTGTGAGTAGCTTTATCAACCAAATAAAATCAGAAGAAACTAAATACCATAATTCAATAAGATAATTTTCTGCTTCTCTTTTTTCCCATCTCCCCAGAGCTGAAATACCTTTAATAGAGAGGGCATTGTCTCAAACTACTGTCATGAGATTATAAAAAGATAAAGGTTAAAAGATAGAAAGACAAAAAGTAGACTGAAAAATATAAGCAATGATAGCATCAGAACAACTATTATGGTGCCTTCTTATTTCCCCCTTAAAATATTCTTTTTGACCATACACAATTAATCACGCATAGGCATTTGCTTTTTATAAATTTTATTAGAATAATAAAAAATAATACATACAGATAACCATAGGATACACACACAGGAATTTAAAGGTAAATGTCATACTTTTCAATATGAAACAAAGTACATATCTCATGGAGATATATTTCTAGAAACGCCATGAAACAAGAGATTAATCATCTTGAAAATGAAAACTATAGGAACATATTATAGGAATTATTAAGTAATAAAAAGGTACAACTCCATTACATGTTGCATAAAATACAGGTATTGGAGAAAGTGTTTCCCCACTTTTTGACCTGAAATAACAATGGTCATATGAAATCTACTTGTTCAGATTTTTTCTAGATATGTACACTATATACAGACCTTCCAGAGAAAAGTTTAAATATTTTCCTTCTTTGTGTATAATGATGTTATCTTAAAAGGAATCTCTAAATGTAAAGTATGCTTTATGGTGATATCAGAATTTTGCTAATATGTATTCTCTTTTGATATTTGTTGGTTTCAAATTCAGGTATCTTTGCAAAGAACAAGTTCCTGCAAAATGTGAAACTGTTGGAAAGAGGTAAAAAAAATTGATTTTGCAATGCTTAACACTCAATCTGCTGATTTTCTTATATTTTTAACATATTGCTATGAAGTCATGTCTTTGACAATCCTTTGAACACAATGCATTGAGAGACTGAGTCATACATATCAAAGTCAGCAGCATGGCCATGGTTCTATTACAAATTTAGCTCAGGAGCTAAAAATACTGCCAGACTCACTCTGATAGACTGTTGGACTTCATTAAAAAACCATCTCCACCATCCAAAAAAGAGTCCCGTAATGGAATCAAAAATTGGAAATGAAAGGATCATGTGAATTTCTTATAATATATGGGTTAAGATTCACGTCATTTCTTATTTCCTTCACCAGGTTTTAATAAAACCTGAAAGCTTGTTCATAGGTATGAAGGACACGATTCCTTTTAAATTTATTTCACTTTTTAAAACTTTTGAGAAAAGGATAGAATGTGATCATGCCAATATTATAATATCATGGAATGAAAGAGAAAGCATTACCTACAATGGAAACTTTTCTTAAAGTGCAAACTTTAAAAATATGACAGGTTCTCATGACTTTAATATTATTAAATAAACTCACACTAATATTTTGTACAGGCTTAGTGCATTAGGGGTAACAGAGCACATTCAGATTTCCTTCTTTATCTTTTAGCAAGTAATCCATGGGGCAGAGGCAGATAAGATGGGTATTATCTCCACATTTTATGGATGAGTAATTGAGAAGTAGAGCGAGAAAAGTGATTTGTAAACAATCTCACAAACACTCACTAGTATACCTGAACAAAACAGCACACTTCCAAACTCTAGTGGAGCATCTCTAACAACATTCTTTTGAATCACATGCACCCTTTCCAAAACAGGGTAATTTTTAAAATGTAACTTTTCATCCTTGAGTATTTCAAATGAGCATTTCAAAATAATATTAATTATATCTTCCAAACAGTGCTATTACAATGGGAAGAAAGCATTTGGATTACATGAGTTTTTCTCTATTAGTTTAAAAAAAAAATATATATACTACAACCAATGTATGTGTCTGCATGTGTGTACACATGGTAGCATGTGAGTCTTCATCCACAGGCAGTGCCTAAAATCATAGCTTAAGAATGTCTCTATCAAAAATCAGATGTATGTAATATGTAAATTCCTTTGGTTTATCAAGTAAATATTAAGGCATTTGATTCCCCTAAAAGGATTTACTGTTTTTTTTCTATTATATTCATATTTTACCTACGTAGAAATTTAAAAATACAGTTGAAAAAAAAAACATGCATCATCATTGTATTTCATGAAAGCACTTCTTTTGTAACCAATTCAGTTTCCAATAAATAATTAAAAAGTGACTATCAACACAAGGTGTTTACAATAAAGAACATTATTACAGAGACATAACTTGACACAGGGTAGACAGTGGAGATGGCTGACGTACAACCTCTTGCATCCATATCTGTCAAAGACGATAAACAGCTCATTAATGAGAACCGTACCAATTTAAGCAACCAGGACAAAAGCAAAATCTTTCCAATCATAAGCAAATCATATCAGGGACCTAATTTACTACAAGTTAACATTAGCTTTCATTTTACTTTATCAATGTAGCCGATATTATTTGCCATGAGTATCTATAAACACCCTGATGTACTTAAGTTTTCTTAAATGATTCTGGGCTTTGTTTATCTAGTATTATTTAATTTTAATTGAAAGTAAAAAAGCAACTTAATCATTTTGAAAACAACTATACTCTAATACAGACAATTTTGAGCTAATTCAATGGTTTAATTAAAGCTTCATTGGAGAAGGGTTCTGAAAAATCTGTTTATTTCTCTTTTGTGCATTTCTACATAAATTGTTATGCATAATATAAAACAACATCTTAAAAAAGCAATCAGTAACAAGCTCCATTTCCCTAGAGATGGCTTTGTCTGCACTCAGGACCCGCAACCTATGCGTGCTCAGCAAGACGGCAGATGTCAGAGGAGAAGGCTATTCTTGAGTTGGCAGCCCTCAAATGCTAAAATCATGTCTGTTCTGCAAACACTATAGAACCCGTTCCTGTTGACAGTTCCTATTTGGCCATGCTGTACACCAGATCTTAGTTGAGGGCACGTGGGACCTTCAATCTTTGTTGCAGCATATGGGTTCTTTAGTTGTGGCATGCAGGATCTGTAGTTGTGGCATGCAAACTCTTAGCCGCAGCATGCAAACCACCAGGGAAGTCCCCATGCTGGATCTTTTAGCTGTAGCATGCAGAATCTTTTTCATTTCGGCATGTGGCATCTTTAGTTGCAGTATGCAGAGTCTTTCAGTGGCATCATGCAGGGTCTTTTAATTATGGCATGTGGCATCTTTAGTGTGGCACGCAAACTCTCAGTTGCAGCATGCAAACCACCAAGGACGTCCCCATGCGGGATTTTTAGTTGTAGCATGCAACCTGTTAGTTGTGGCATGTGGGATCTAGTTCCCTGACTAGGGATCGAACCCCAGGCGCCGGCATTGGGAGTGTGGTGTCTTAGCCACTCGGCCACCACAGAAGTACCTGGCCATATTGTAATTTTAACTCTGAACCTTGAGCTATCGTAGGAACAGGACAGAATATCTTACTCTAATTTTAAAACTTAAATACTTACACTAATACTACCAATAATAAGCTTAAATTAATTTCTAGTTTTGCTCTACTGAAGTGCATACACTTTTAAAAATGTCTGGAGTCCTAAACGGTTTCTACAGATTTTTATGTTGCAGAACTCAGTTCTGAAATAAACATTTCCCATTTTCTTCACATGGTTACTTGTTTGTCTTTGGTCTAAGTACTGCAGTCTTTATGCTTTCATGAAAAGATAAAATTCCTCCAAATTTCCACATCTCCCTTTCTCTATATTTGCTAAAGATGTCCCATTTTGTTTTCCAAGATTACAGATAAGGGTTTTAATCCTGAATGTCCAAGACTATAGATTAGGTAGAGTTCAGTGAAAGGAAACAAACAAAGTTATTTAGAGAATAAAGCATGAAGACAGGATGGCTTCTGCGGTACTTAAATGAGGCCCCGAAACACCACACTTGAGATTTAAAAGAAAAGATAAAATGTGTTCTACCACTGTCACTGATAAAATATGTATGAAAAGTCTGTTTCCCTCAACTCTGAGAGTGTAACCATATATTGTAATAAAGTAGGCTTCATGTGGATTTTGAAAGGAAAAGTATGAACTTCCTTTGAAATCAGAAACCAAGAACTTGTTTTAAAAAGTGTCTTTCAGTTTGGCCAAAAGTGGGTTATGACCTTAAAAATGTTAAAATTTCTACTTGGTAAAGAACTGATAAGACATATTTATAATTTCTAGGAGGCAAACAACTGGAATATTAAAGATCTTAAAATTGTTTTGTGGGTTCAACATTGCTCTTGAGAAAAGGAATTCTATTTTTATGGAACTCCAAAGGCAAATTTATGCAAAGCTCAGAACACAAAAATTAAACTAATAACATTTGCTAAACATTTCTCAAGGTTTTTTTCCCCTGTCTTTCGGCTCTTGTCATTCTCCTTACTTAGCAGCACTCTTGAGGAATTCCTCTTTCCCTCACTTCTCATATTCTAAAACCTTCTCAGCATTCAGACAGAAGACATAGTAGAAAAAAAAAAAAAAAGACGGGGGGCTGGCGGGCGAGCACAAATAGACTCTTTTGCAGGCTCATAACTGATGCTGGGAATTGAGACACTGACTTCGACCAACTTACTGGTTATTCTTGGAATCCTGATCTGTTCGCTACTGGTCCCATCCCCGCCATCTGTTGTGGCCTTAACTTCAATGATGTAGTCCTCTTTAATGGGCAGCAAAAGTTCAGCTGAAGTTTTATTTGTGTTCAGCACTTGCACATTATTTTGACTGCTAGTCCTATAGAAAACCTAAAATGCATGAACAAACATTTTTTTTTTACTGTCTGCTTTTATTTTTCATCAAAATTATTCCTCTGATGTTACTTCATTTATATCGGTTGTTTTTCTATACCCACTACAGTATCTGCTGCATTCATAGATCTATCATAGATCTTAGATGAGGGATCAACACATGGTAGAATCATCAAATCCTCAAAATCAAGGAGGTGGGGAGACTGAACTTCCATGAAACATTCAGCTGGTTGGGTATTTGTAAGGCTTCAGAGATGGGGCAAGGACCTACTATATTGAGCCTGAACACCAGACCAAGGAATCAGAGCCAACACTATGGATTGGCTAGTATATAGATGGGTATCAGAAACAGGAAACAACAAACACTTCAGCAACATTTGGCCTCAAATTCCCATATGAGCACAATTATTTCACTTAAATTTATATTTAAGAAATCAGGCATTTTGGAAAAGTATTCTTTTCACCAACAGGTTGATATCTGTATGTCAAAAGTAGTTTATAAAGACCACACCATCACCATTTAGGGGAAAAAAAAAAAAACAAAACTGTTCAAATCTAGTTTCCTTTGAAAAGTACTACCAGAAGTGGGAAAAGAAAGCACTGCAAATTATACCACTTACTTTATATCCTGTTACTTCTGATTCATTCTCCATGGCTTTCACTTGCTCCCAATTAAGCAACACTTTCGTGTCTGTAGCATTCCAAACAACATTTCCTGGTGGCTGACTGGGAGCTTGAAATGCAAAATGAAAAAAGTAAAATAGATTTGAGCATGGAGTGATATTTTACATACAACACATAGATAAAGGAGACGGCAGAAGTAAGGCAGAATCTCTTTGGTAACTCATAGTACATAGGCAGAATCAGAAAAAAATAACAGAATAGCTAAATTTCCTTTTACAAAGTCATTTCCAGAACTCTGTGAGACAATTTATTTTAGCATATTCATGATACACTTTAGGGCATTTCTTCCCTGGTGGCTCAGCAGTAAAGAATCCATCTGCAATGCAGGAGACATGGGTTTGATTTCTGGGTTGGGGAGATTCCCTGGAGAAGGAAATGGCAACCTACTCCTGGAGAACCCCATGGACAGAAGAGCCTGGTGGACTATAGTCCATGGGGTTGCAAAAAGTCAGAGACAACTTAGCAACTAAACCACCATCACCACAGTGATCTCTTGGAAAACTTGTTGATACTGGAGATAAAGAAATTCTTTTATCCACCACTAGAGGGTTGCCTGTGGATGGGCCAGGAAAGGCAGGCAGTGTGTCCTGTTTCATACATCTAGAGGCTGAGAGAAATTGCCAACTGAGCAGATTAAAGTTGTAGGAAATGAAGTGCGGATGATTTTTAAGCCAGACATGTATGATGAGATGAGCAAAATGGGAGGAAATCAAAAATAAAGATTACTTAGATTTATTCCCATGAAGTAATAGCTACACACATGAAAAATTGCAGCAAACAGTCTATATTTTAGTCTTCGTTTTCCAAGTTTAAATCAATTTTTGAGAAAAATAAGGCAAAACACTAAACCGTTAATGAGAATTCCATTACATAATTAATGAAACTCTCTGAGGTTTAAAAACTTGGATTCATAATTTAGTTTCCTCTCATGAACACTAGACACAGGGGGAGGGGGGTTTGGTAGCGTTTGTCAAGAGCAACATAGTGCCCTGACAAGTCAGTTTCTTAATCACAAAACGGCAAACATAATATTATCCATTTGGCAAAAACATCACGATTGCCCAAAACAGTGCTGAAATACGGTTGTACTTGTAGATTTAGACACAAAATGTAACTTGGTTAACTGAATTTGTTATGGGGAAATGATATAAAGGATTGGCTATGCTGAGACATTTGTAGATATCGCTGACTCATGCCATGAGGGAGAGGTGGCTGGATTTACATATGGGAAGAGTGCACAGATACACTGAGGTGACTACTGATACTAAACAAGACTATTCCCTGCAGATTCTCTGGCTTACTGTCTGTTCTTTCATACTACCCCACATTGCGTTTAAAATTTGTGATCTGGTATTCACAAGGAGTTTAGGTCAGCTCAGAGCATTCAAGTTGCACAGCTTACATAACAAAACATATATAATGGCAGTTGCCTAGGGTTTCTAATGACTATATTCTGGGGGCCCCATCCAAATGTTATGAATACACTGTTGTGAGAACAGTTACCAAAGTCTGTGATTCCCCATGGCCTAGCAGCACCAGAAAAGGACAGGTTCCATTTGATGCAGTTCAGATAATATACTTCAGCATGATGTGTCCTGTCAAGAGATACGTGCTCGCAGATTATAGAAAACTTGAGTGATTTTGGTGGAATCATTTATTCCAACACTAATCTTGCAGAAGAAATGACTTCATGTTTAGCAGTTAGGCTTATTTTGTATGAGTCCCAGAATATCCACAGATGAGCTGAATGAGTGCATCCTGAGCTGAATACGTTTTGAATGGACAAAAAGAAAAAACATAACAACAACAAAACAGAAAATGGGAAAGGGGGGAAAATAAAAGCTTCGTTCTGGGTCTGATTACTAATTTTACACATTGGTGTTTCTAAGCATCAGATAGTCATGTTCTGTTTTCATCATTTTTGCTATTTTTTGAAAAAATGAAATTGATTGAACAAAAAAACCACATAAACATTGACTTTCAGTTCAGTTCAGTCAATCAGTTGATTCCGACTCTTTGCGACCCCATGGACTGTAGCATGCTAGGCCTCCCCTCTCTGTCCATCACCAACTCCTGGAGTTTACTCAAACTCATGTCCATTGAGTCGGTGATGCCATCCAATCACCTCATCCTCTGTCATCCCCTTCTCCTCCCACCTTCAATCTTTCCCAACATCAGAGTCTTTCCAAATGAGTCAGTTCTTCGGATCAGGTGGCCAAAGTATTATAGTTTCAGCTTCAGCATCAGTCCTTGCAATGAATATTCAGGACTTATTTCCTTTAGGATGGAATGGTTAGATCTCCTTGCAGTCCATGGGACTCTCAAGAGTCTTCTCCAACACCACAGTTCAAAAGCATCAATTCTTCGGCACCCAGCTTTCTTTATAGTCCAACTCACATATCCATACATGACTACTGGAAAATCCATAGCTTTGACTAGACAGACCTTTGTTTGCAAGGTAATCTCTCTGCTTTTTAATATGTTGTCTAGGTTGGTCATAACTTTTCTTCCAAAGAGTAAGCGTCTTTTAATTTCATGGCTGCAGTCACCATCTGCAGTGATTTTGGAACCCCCCAAAAATAAAGTCAGCCACTGTTACCCCATCTATTTGCCATGAAGTGATGGGACCAGATGCCATGATCTTAGTTTTTTGAATGTTGAGCTTTAAGTTGACTTTTTCACTCTCCTCTTTCACTTTCATCAAGAGCTCATTAGTTCTTCTTTGCTTTCACTGCCGCATAAGGGTGATGTCATCTGCATATCTGAGGTTATTGATAATTCTCCCGGCAATCTTGATTCCACTTTGTGTTTCTTCCAGCCCAGCGTTTCTCATGATGTACTCTGCATACAAGTAAAATAAGCAGGGTGACAATATACAGCCTTGACGTACTCCTTTTTCCTATTTGGAACCAGTCTGTTGTTCCGTGTCCAGTTCTAACTGTTGCTTCCTGACCTGCATACAGGTTTCTCAAGAGGCAGGTCAGGTGGTCTGGTATTCCCATCTCTTTCAGAATTTTCCACAGTTTGTGGTGATCCACACAGTTTAGCCTTTCCCTAAACACTAACAGTCACATAATCATGAGCTTGTTATGCTAGTTGCATTCCTTTGGTATTCTATTTAATAAATGAAGCATTATGATATTTTAAAAAATATTTACAAGCTATTTTAAAATCATGTCTTATCACTACTGGTAAGAATAACATCTGGAAAATCCTTGATCAGACAAACTTTTTCTTCACATTTAAAATTCTATTACTGTTATTGACTAATGTTTATTAAAACCTAAAATATGTTAGGAATGGTATAATAATTTTATAATTTACTTAGTTCTCATTATACTGTATTATAATAATGCCCATTTTCTGTACATGGGTTCCCTGGACACAGAGAGTTTAAAAACAGATTCTACATTCATGGTGATAGCAGCATCATCCCAAGTAGACAAAAGGTTGGGCAACCCAAGTGTCCATCAACAGATGAATGAGTAATCAAAATGAGGCTTATCCATATAGTGGAATACTATTTAGCCCTAAATAGGAAGGAAATCCTGACACATGTTACAATATGGATGAGGAAATTATGAATTATGAAATAAACCAGTCACAAAAAGACAAATTCTGTATGTGAATCCACATATACAAGGTAGCTGGAGTAGTTAATCCATAAAGGCATAATGCAGAATTGGGGTTGCCAGGGGTGAAGGAGAGGAGAATAGGAGATGTTTAATAGGTACAGATTTTCTCTTTCATAAAACTCTTTTCATAAAAGAGTTCTGGAGATCAGCTACACAACAACCAACCTAACACTAAGGAGCATTTAAAAACAAGTAAGATGGAAATTTTACGTCATGTGTATTTTTATCACAAAAATTAAAAGCAAAGAACTTGCTAAGATGCACAACTGGTAAGAGATACCAGGTGGATTCAAACAAGCTCTCGTTAATTCCAAAGTCTATGCTTTCCCTAATACATTGTGCTAACTACCTGTGACTTCAACTCTTTAAAGAGTTGACAAATGATTTGTCCATATGTCCACAGTTTTTATTCACTAATTCAGTATCTTGTCAAAGGTAGATGTCAACTTAAGATTTTATATGTAACTGACTGCCATTTTAAGGCAAGAAGTACAACACAGGATTAAGAAAAAAACTTTTGTAGTGTTATTAGAAAATAAGTTTGAGCTATTCCCCATGTGTCCCTAAGGAATGGTTCATGCAATGATAAAGTAAGATACTGAATTGGGTAAACAATCAGGAAAAAATACCAGTTACAATTCATCATGGTGTCAGCAGGACAACATATGGCTGGTCACTGTTCTCAAATATGGCATAACAGGATTTAGAATGAATTTTCTAGCTCAATGGTTTTGAAAGTCCTCTAAGACACAGCCCAATAAATGCTATAAATTTCACAAAGACCAAACTGGAACATTAACACTGACCATCAGCTTGAGAGCTTGAATATAGCTGATCATATTGAGGCTGAGAAGACAAGAAACATAACAGAAAGAAAAAATAAGAAAGAAACAGTGAAACAATTGGTGTGTTAATTAAACACTTAAATGATTTGTTAACTAACATAGTTCTAAGTGTTAAGGGAAAAAGCAGACAAGGAGGTGCCAATATCTCAAGTGCATTTTGAAAGATGATATGAGTTTCACATGCAGGGGTTGGGCTGGGTGTGGCAGGGGGTATCCGAGGCAAAGCACACAAGCCAGGGTGCAGAGGCCAAGAACTAACACAGTGCCATGGGGGGCTCAGCTCTGACAGTACAGGTAAGGATGAGGGGAAGGGATCAGAGCAAAGGTAGTTAGAGAGGCAGGTAGGAGCCATATTCTAAAGGGTCTAGAAGGTCAAAGGAATTAGCAAAGGAATTTTATTTTGTAGGTAATTGGCAGAAGACTGAAGAAGGATCAGATTTGTGGAGCCAATAGGTGTGTGCTTTCATAGATCTTCTGCGGGGCAGAGGGAGAAGGAGGAGAACCTTGGTGGAAGCTCCGTAGGGAATACACTGTAGCACTTTGTGTAAAAGACAATAAAGGTCCAAATGCAAGTGATGGTAGTGGAGTTGGAGGGATGGAGCAGAACTGGAATCTGTGAACAGGTCATGATGATGGTGATCATAAGAGTGGTGGTATAAGAAAGAAGGCTAGGCAGCCAGAATGAATGACACAGGCCTTGCAGAAAAGGTTTCTATCTGGAAATCCCTTTCAGTCACTACATACTCAATAAGCACTTGCTCTGTGTCAGAGATTCTCCTAAGTACAGTAAGCACAGAGGTAAAGATGTTGTCTGACTTCTAACCACGGACCACGTTAGTGGTTCCCAGAGATCAGTACTTGTACCACTAAGATAATTTACGTGGATAATATTTTAATTGCAAATATTTGCCTATATTCACATTAGGGGGAAAAAAAAAAAAAAAAAAACCTACTACATCCAACTCTTAGTTGGATGCAATTATTCATAAAGATGATTCTTTTTGATGAGGCTGAAATTGGCACATCAGTGGTAATCTACTTTAAATACAACACATAGATTAAACTATGATCTAAATAATGACACAGAACAAACGGGCATTACACAAACAAATAACTCAGATGTTTTCAGTTGCACACAGATGTCTGGTAAACACCCCAAAACACACAGTCATAATTCAAATTAACTCTGACCTAAGGATATATTTACTACAAATAATTCATGTCAAATTAAGCAATCAAGAACACAATATCACTCTACTAATAACAATCATTAACACTCCAGTTGGCTCATTGCAAAACTTATTTTCATGGACACATTTCTGGCAAATTGATTATGTTTCTTTTTGCTATTCACTGTAGTTTTAACTGTTAAACTTTTCTCTATTTAAATAACTGATTGCTTTCATTTTTATAGAAAAAAAAATTAGGACTACCACCTTGTAATGAAGAGAATATTAATCATGTTCTGTTAATAACAATGATACACATCCTTTTAAAATAAATATATTTGAGTATTAAAGTAAATATATTAGGGAAATAATAATCAGGTCATTTGAGTATGTGAGTAAAATCTTGCAAGAATCATTCAATGACTGGAGATTGTAAAACATTAAGCAAATTATGAACAAAGTTTGATTATTGTATGACCCAAACTTCCCTTTCGTATCTTCATCCCTACTTTCAACTTCCACCCTTTAGTGATCTTTAGTTACCTTGTATTGGGGGCTTCTCTGATGGTTCAGTGGTAAAGAATCTGCCTGTAATGCAGGAGACATGGGTTCGACCCCTGAGTCCAATCCCTGGGTCAGGAAGTTCCCCTGGTGGAAGGCATGACAACCTACTCCAGTATTCTTGCCTGGAGAATCCCATGGCCAGAGGAGTCTGACAGGCTACAGTCTAGAGGGTGGCAAAGAGTTGGGCACAACTGAAGTGACTGAGCCTTGTATTAAGCCTTAACTGCTCTTCTTTTCTAGCTTACTAAGGTCATACATCAAATATTAACCCTTTCCTTCCACAAACTATCAAAATTATTTACCTTTAAGCGAAAGTGTTAGTCACTCAGTCATGTCCAACTCCTTGGGACCCCATGGACTGTAGCCTGCCAGGCTCCTCTGTCCATGGAATTCTCCAGGCAAGAATACTGGAGTGGGTTGCATGCCCTCCTCCAGGGGATCTTTCTGACCCAGGTATCGAATTTGGGTCTCCTGCTTTGCAGGCAGATTCTTTACCACTGAGGAGTCCACCTCGGAAGTCTTTACCACCTGGGAAGTCCTAACACTACGCCCTCTCTGAGACATGAGCTCAGAACCTTCAGATTATGAGACTGATGTACTGCCACTTCACTAAGAATTTACCTTGGTGCACCAACAAACAGCAAGCCTGAAACATCACAGACAAGATCTACCTAATACACTTCAGACTTACTTCTGCCATTTACAAGTCACCTGTACCAAGCTTACTCCCTTGACCTGATAGAAGCCACCGTGTCTGAACTGCAAAAGAAGGACAACAACTGGCAGATCTATTGCTGAATTTAAAAACACAAGACAGTGAAATATATGAAACTGTAAAGCTTCAAATCAGACGCTGCAACCTGAAAGTTCCCGAAAGCCAGAACCAGCTAACAAATATTTTTTGTCTAACCCAAATAACTGCATCTTAATTTTGGGTAGGTGCCAACAGTTAAACTTGGGAGGTTTCATTTAAGTTCTAGACTTCTGGTTTCTTTTGCAAAACCAGATGATGAGAAACACTGGTCTTACAATGATGGATAGAAAGGATGGGATGAAGGAAGAAGAGATTGTCCCACCCATCCACCATTGCTTATTTAAAGCCGTTATGTCCATTGAAAGCATTTGAGGTCATCATTCATCTTTCTAAATCAAGAGTCATTTGGGGTAATTTTTATATATCTTGAGGACATTTAATTGACATATTTATATAAGTAACACAATTGCACTCATCTCACATGCTAGTAAAGTAATGCTCAAAATTCTCCAAGCCAGGCTTCAGCAATACGTGAACCCTGAACTTCCAGATGTTCAAGCTGGTTTTAGAAAAGGCAGAGGAACCAGAGATCACATTGCCAATATCCGCTGGATCACTGAAAAAGCAAGAGAGTTCCAGAAAAACATCTATTTCTGCTTTATTGACTATGCCAAAGCCTTTGACTGTGTGGATCACAATAAACTGTGGAAAATTCTGAAAGAGATGGGAATACCAGACCATCTGACCTGTCTCTTGAGAAACCTGTATGCAAGTCAGGAAGCAACAGTTAGAACTGGACATGGAACAACAGACTGGTTCCAAATCGGGAAAGGAGTACGGCAAGGCTGTATATTGTCACCCTGCTTATTTAACTTATATGCAGAGTACATCATGAGAAACTGCTGGACTGGAAGAAACACAAGCTGGAATCAAGATTGCTGGGAGAAATATCAATAACCTCAGATATGCAGATGACACCACTCTTATGGCAGAAAGTGAAGAAGAACTAAAGAGCCTCTTGATGAAAGTGAAAGAGGAGAGTGAAAAAGTTGGCTTAAAGCTCAATGTTCATAAGACTAAGATGATGGCATCTGGTCCCATCACTTCATGGGAAATAAATGGGGAAACAGTGGAAACAGTGTCAGACTTTATTTTTTTGGGCTCCAAAATCACTGCTGATGGTGATTGCAGCCATGAAATTAAAAGACGCTTACTCCTTGGAAGGAAGGTTATGGCCAACCTAGATAGCATACTGAAAAGCAGAGACATTACTTTGCCAACAAAAGTCCGTCTAGTCAAGGCTATGGTTTTTCCAGAGGTCATGTATGGATGTGAGAGTTGGATGGTGAAGAAAGCTGAGCGCCACAGAATTGATGCTTTTGAACTGTGGTGTTGGAGAACACTCTTGAGAGCCCCTTGGACTGCAAGGAGATCCAATCAATCCATCCTAAAGGAGATCAATCCTGGGTGTTCATTGGAAGGACTGATATTGAAGCTGAAATTCCAATACTTTGGCCACCTCATGCAGAGTTGACTCATTGGAAAAGACCCTGATGCTGGGTAGGATTGGGGGCAGGAGGAGAAGGGGACGACAGAGGATGAGATGGTTGGATGGCATCACTGACTCGATGGACATGGGTTTGGGTAGACTCCGGGAGTTGGTGATGGACAGAGAGGCCTGGCGTGCTGCAATTCACGGGGTCGCAAAGAGTCGGACATGACTGAGCGACTGAACTGAACTGAACTGAATCCAGCTGGATGGAGTAAATTAACTTGCCATATCTATAAAGGCTTGAAGTTGAAGATGCTGTAGGGCAGGATATGAAGGACGAAGGCGCAGGCAGTATAGGCAGATGAAAGAGCAACTCAGGGATCCCTGGGCATCTCTTGATACCTGCAATTTATTCTTAGCTCCTTTAGAAACATTTTTAATGATCCTTATTACTGGCTGGTAGGATTGATTATCAGTGTCTAAAAATGTTTTGGCGTAGACTATACTATTATTGAAAGTCTCGCAAGTCCTCTGTTCCTCACCATCTGTGAGAAGATCAAGCTCCCCTGCCTCTCTCTCACTGACAAGCAGCTTGGCCACAGCACTTGTGGTCCCCTGCCATTAGGAAGACAAACGTCCCCTTCTCACTGGCATCTCACAGACATCAGGCTTCATCATATAGCTTTCTTTAGGCAGTGGAATGAAAGCAAATGTGAAATGACACCTTTAGAAGACACTGAAGAGCATGGTTCATCATTTTCCCTCTGCCATGAGACCAGCATGACTTAGAGAGCAGCTGTTCCTTCATCCTGGCTCCTGGAATGAAGATGGAATAGACTGTATCTGAACTACACCAGTGATGGACATGCGGTATGAATGGGAAAGAAACTCTTGTAATTTTAAAGCATCTGAGGTGTGGGAATTTTTGATATTTGAGCTATGCTAGCCCAGTCTGACAGCTATTAAGCAGTAGCCTAAGCAGCTCTAGCTTCCCTTGGTGGCTCAGAGGCTAAAGTGTCTGCCCGCAATGCAGGAGATCTGAGTTCGATCCCTGGGTTGGAAAGATCCTCTGGAGAAGAAAATGGCAACCCCCTCCAGTACTCTTCCTGGAAAACGCGAAGGACGGAGGAGCCTGGTAGGCTACAGTCCACGGGATCACAAAGAGTATTACACGACTGAGCTTTTTTTTTTTTTTCATTTTCTGGGATTCCCTGATAGCTCAGTAGGTAAAGAATCTGCCTGCAGTGCAGGAGACCCTGGTTTGATTTCTGGGTCGGGAAGATGGCTGGAGAAGGGATAGGCTACCCACTCCAGTGTTCTTGGGCTTCCCTTGTGGCTCAAATGGTAAAGAATCTGCCTGCAATGTGGGAGACATGGGTTAAATCCCCAGGTGGGGAAGATCCCCTGGAGAAGGGAAAGGCTACCCACTCCAGTATTGTGGCTGGAGAATTACATGGACTATATAGGTCATGGGGCTATCATTATTTGGGTTATAATCCTTATGATTATACAGTGGAAGTTAGAAATAGATTCAAGGGATTAGATCTGATAGACAACAGTGAGGGAAGAACTATGGAAGGAGGTTCGTGCCACTGTACAGAAGGTAGCGATCAAGATCATCCCCAAGAAAAAGAAATGCAAAAAGGCAAAATGGTTGCCTGAGGAGG
Source organism: Okapia johnstoni (assembly GCA_024291935.2). Lineage (NCBI taxonomy): Eukaryota > Metazoa > Chordata > Mammalia > Artiodactyla > Giraffidae > Okapia > Okapia johnstoni. The sequence continues at coordinate 95,771,601 of CM044311.1, read as the reverse complement.
CCTGACATAGCTGAGAAAAGAAGAGAAGTGAAAGGCAAAGAAGAAAAGGAAAGATATACCCATTAGAATGCAGAGTTCCAAAGAAGAGCAAGGAGAGATAAGAAAGCCTACCTCAGTGATCAGTGCAAATAAAGGAAAACAATAGAATGGGAAAGACTAGAGATCTCTTCAAGAAAATTAGAGATACCAAGGGAACATTTCATGCAAAGATAGGCACAATAAAGGACAGAAGTGGTATGGACCTAAAAGAACCAGAAGATATTAAGAAGAGGTGGCAAGAATACACAGAAGAACTATACGAAAAAGATCTTCATGACCCAGATAATCATGATGGTGTGATCACTCACCTAGAGCCAGAGATCCTGGAATGGGAAGTCAAGTGGGCCTTAGGAAGCATCACTACGAACAAAGCTAGTGGAGGTAATGGAATTCCAGTTGAGCTATTTCAAATCCTAAATGATGATGCTATAAAAGTGCTACACTCAATAAGCAAGCAAATTTGGAAAAGTCAGCAGCGGCCACAGGACTGGAGAAGGTCAGTTTTCATTCCAATCCCAAAGAAAGGCAATGCCAAAGAATGTTCAAACTACAACACAATGGCACTCATCTCACACGCTAGCAAAGTAGATTCAAAATTCTCTAAGCCAGGCTTCAGCAGTATGTGAACCGTGAACTTCCAGATGTTCAAGCTGGATGTAGAAAAGGTAGAGGGACCACAGGTCAAATTGCTAACATCTGTTGCTTCACTGAAAATGCAAGAGAGTTCCAGAAAACATCTATTTCTGTTTTATTGACTATGCCAATGCCTTTGACTGTGTAGATCAGAACAAACTGTGGAAAATTCTTAAAGAGACGGGAACACCAGACCATCTGACCTGCCTCTTGAGAAATCCGTATGCAGGGCAAGAAGTAACAGTTAGAACTGGACATGAAACAACAGTATGGTTCCAAATTTGAAATGAGTATGTCAAGGCTGTATATTGTCACCCTGCTTATTTAAGTTATATGCAGAATACATCACACGAGATGCCAGGCTGGATGAAGCACAAGCTGCAATCAAGATTACCAGGAGAAATATCAGTAACCTCAGATATGCAGATGACACCACCCTTATGGAAAAAAATGAAGAAGAACTAAAGAGCCTCTTGATGAAAGTGAAAGAGGAGAGTGAAAAAGTTGGCTTAAAGCTCAACATTCAGAAAACTAAGATCCTGGCATCGGGTCGCATCACTTCATGGCAAATAGATGGGGAAACAGTGGAAACAGTGGCTGACTTTATTTTTCTGGGCTCCAAAATCACTGCAGATGGTGACTGCAGTCATGAAATTAAGATGCTTGCTCCTGGGAAGAAAATCTATCACCAACCTAGACAGCATATTAAAAAGCAGAGACATTAATTTGCCAACAAAGGTCCGTCTCCTCAAAGCTATGATTTTTCTAGTAGTCATGTATGGAAGTGAGAGTTGAACTATAAAGAAAGCCGAGTGCTGAAGAATGGATGCTTTTGAACTTTGGTGTTGGAGAAGACTCTTGAGAGTCCCTTGTACTGCAAGGAGATCCAACCAGTCAATCCTAAAAGAAATAAGTTCTGAATATTCATTGGAAGGACTGATGCTGAAGCTGAAACTTCAATACTTTGGCCACCTGATGCGAAGAACTGACTCATAGTAAAGACCCTGATGCTGGGAAACATTGAAGGTGGGAGTAGAAGCGGGCAACAGAGGATGAGATGGTTGGATGACATCACCGACTCAATGGACATGAGTTTAAGTAAGCTCCGTGAGTTGGTGATGGACAGGGAAGCCTGGCGTGCTACAGTCCATGGGGTCGCTAAGAGTCAACATGACTGAGTGACTGAACTGAACTGAACTGAAGCAGCTCTCATGAAATACAATGCATTTTTGTACCTGCATGGAGTTAGGTACTGAAGTGAAAACGGGCTGGAGAGAGTTGATGGGATCTCTCTTAGGAATTCCAGTTTCATTTTTCAGTTCCATCTGGTTGGAAACCCAACCCAGAAGGCTGGCTGAGTTCCACAGTTCATTAGAACTAACTTGATACATGGTCTACATTTTGAAATTTGTGTAATCATATCTCAACTTTCATAACCTGTAGATTTTTCCTTTGTCAACTCAATTTCTACTGTATTGGCAATATAGTAAAATAGAGAGAAAATGATACTAATTCTAGTAGAAAGTAGCACAGTGACAACACTAATTGATAGGCTGTAACATTATTTCATAATTTCAAATGTTATGTGTCAAGAATAATATTATGTTCAAGGCTTTAATTATTATCACTCTTTTACCACATATAATGATATCCTCCATATATCTGATTATCAGACTCCTCAACACCAGCTCTGTAAGTTTTACTAAGTCTGCAGCCACTTGACTGCATACAGGCGATTACAACAAGGCTATTGATTGGATGAAGCTGGAAATATAAGACATGTCTATCAATAGGAAAATGGCTAAACTGTGATGTATTATCATAATGGAATGTTATACATACACTAACATATTTATGAAAATTATTAATGACCTAGGGAAAGTTCTGATACCTGGTAACTAAATACGTGGCTAAACCTCCACTGTCTAAGAGAAATACTTTATAGAATATAAGTTTGAAAAGAAAGAACAATTTCAAAATGGTGTTTCTGAGTGACAGGATTATGGGTAATTACTTTCTTCTATTTTCCGCCATTTTTCAGCAATGAATGTTTTCCTTTATTTACAGAAAGTAGAGGTTGTTAAAGAATATTGCTGTCAAGAATTTTCAGTAGTGATATCTTCATAGTGTGGATAGGGAAATTGGCACTGACTTTCAAAACATGGAATTTTAAGAACATATGTTTGCTGTGACTTAAGGCAAAACTCAATAGATTTATTGACTACCTGATGGTAATGAGCTGACTTACATGATAAGTGGTAGCTTGAAGATATACTTTCCACTTGGATTTCACTTGAGTTGAACATCAGCATTTGTAATTACACTGCTAAAATATATGACATGGTGCAGAAAACAAGTCACCAAAAGCCACTTTTTCCCAAATAATAAGATATATTTGTCCTGAAATCACGAACTGTAAATTTATTTACCATAGGAAATTGACTCCATTTTTTATAAACCCAACAAAAATACCTGCTTCTTAACTTATTTTAAACTCAGAAAAGACTCTGTGTGTGTGCATGCTAAGTCACTTCAGTCATGTCCAACTCTCTGCAATCCTATGGACAACCAGGCTCCTCTGTCCATTGTGTTCTCCAGACAAGAATACTAGAATGGGTAGCCATGCCCTTCTCTAGGGGATTTGCCCAAGCCAGGAATCAAACCTGCATATCTCATGTCTCCAGCACTGGCTGGAGGGTTGTTTACCACTAGCACCATCTGGGAAGCCTAGAAAAGACTTTACTTGGGATCTAATCTAGAAAGTCAGGGAAGAAATCCTTTCTTCACTTTTAAATGATTGGGGATTTCCTTAACTAAAATCTCTCCTTTAGAATAATATCAACATGAAAATTTGTAGTCTATAATTAGAACATTTACAAATTTTTAGAGAATTCATGGGCAAGGAAGGCCAATTTTCAAAAAAGTACCAAAGCTCCTACCAAGTAAAGTTCATAAGATTTATACATTTGTAAAAAGGGAGTATTTGATTCTGTATTAGCTGAAACTTCCTAATAGAATCCTGATTAAATTCACTGTTATATTGCTATCTTGCTTCAGAGCTTACAAAATCAGGAATCCCTTTCCTGAAGTCCACAGACTGGGGGAAAAAAATGTCTAAATCTGAGGCATGTGCATTGTTAGTAAACAGTGTATTCTAATGCTGTATGTGTGATCTGTGGCATGTCATAAACAGACATGAATAGGTGATATATATATATATATATATATGTACACACACACACACATACATACATGCATACATGGTATGTGATACACACAAAAGCCACAAAAGCCAACAAATACTATTTAGTCACTGGGAGAGGAATTGTCTTTTACTCTTCTTATTGTTTTCAAGAGAAAGCTGGATTTGGGGGCCTTGAGCACACACGCATGCACAGGTCCTTCATGGCTTCCCTGGTAGCTCAGTGGTAAAGAATCCTTCCTGCAATGCAGGAGACATGGGTTCAATCCCTGGTCCGGGAATATTCTCTGGAAAAGGAAATGAAAACCCACTCCAGTATTCTTGCCTGGGAAATACCACGGACAGAGGAGCCTGGCCGGCTATATAGTCCATGGGGTCGAAAAAGAGTTGGATGTGACTTAGCAACTTAAACAAGTCCTTCATATTCCTTTAGTGCTAACATCACAAAGAGGAAGCAGGTTCAGATGTCTGAACAGACAAGACCATGTTGCTAGCATTTAAAATGGAGAAGAGCTTATTTTTCATTATATTTATTATTTTGTCATTGTTATTCGTTTATTATTTTTTAACATCCAATGATACCAGTTTCCTAACACAGGAAGTTAGTTTTCATTTTCTTTAAGTTTATTTAAGTAAAAAGAGAAGTTAGTTTTTAAGAAAAAATACTAGGTATACATTAGTAGAGAATGCCTACAGAAATGGCAAAAATTGAGAAAGCAGATATATCATCATCTAAAATTTGAGAAGCCTTACACTGATATATATATATATACATCATGAGTCTTAGAGTGGTTGGTTATATAATTAAATTGTACCTATAAAAACTCTAGAATTTCCAAATTAGGTATTCGAAGCAGGAATATTCATTTTATCAACAGACTCTGAAATATTCTGACTCATATTCTTTCCATGCTTGTTTTATTCACATTTCCTTTTTACTTCCTGAGGACACACTTAATTGGCTTCCTTAAATTCAGGCAATTAATTCTGGCTCAAATTACACGGATGAGCATTCCATTTGGACATGTGAACACTCAAGTGAAAAACTGACTTCACCATTTAATTTCACTGTTTTCTTAAGTAGATACTCATGTATAGTCATTGGTGAAGGCATAAAACATAGGATTCCCTTTCTTCAAGGGGAGAATCTGGGCATGTGACAGAGGCCAGGCCAATCAATGTTTTCTACCTACTGGCTACAACTTGGCTCTGAGTGGAGGAATCAGGAAGGAGCTGCACAATTTTCCCAGCATGCTGAGTTGATAGAAATGGGCTTGGAGGTGCTCACTGGAAATTCTGTTACTCTGAAGAGGGTATCTGGTGAGAATGATGTTACCATGGAACAGAGAGCCAAGAGATAGAGAGTCTTGTTGGTTTAATAAATACGTATAGGGCACCAACTATGATTACTTAGACAATAATGATAGAGCAATGATCAAAACAGGGAAAATCTCTGCCGTGCAGGAGTCTGCCCTTCAGTCAAGGAAGACTGGTGAAACAATAATAAAATAAACATGAATATGCCACAGCATGTATGATGCCTCTAAGCGTCATGAGCAGGAATAAAGCAGCAAGGAAGATGAGGGAAGGTTGGGAGACGAGGTGCAGTGCTTTTAAATATGGCAGTCAGGGGGCACTGAGGTTACATGTGAGCCTGGGGGAGGCTGCCACACAGGCATCTAGAGGAAGAGTCTTCCCGGTAGAGGAAAGAAAATGCAGAGGCCCTGAAAGGAAAGTGGAATGAGTCAGGTGGAAAATAGTAGGAAACAAGTCTAAGTAGGATTTGAAGTTGGATTACACAGGCCTTGTCCAACATTTTAAGGATTTAGCATTCATCTGGAGTGGGATGGGAAGTGACTGGAAAGATCAGAGCAGAGAAACAACACCATCACTCCTACTCTGGGTGAGGGAGGCAAAGGCAGCTGGGCTGAATGACCAGGGCACTGCTCTGATCCCTGTGAGGGCTGTACCAGTTGGTACCAGGGTGGCCGCAGTGAATGCCTTAAGAAAGTGGTGGATTCTTGTATAAGTCAGGTTCTGGATCAGGTGTAGGGTATAAGAGAAAGAGAAAAGTTGAGAGTGATCCCCACCCAAATTTTGTGCCTGAGTAAATGAGATAATGGGATTGAGTTTACCAAGATGGGGGAAAACTGTAGAAGGGCCAGGTTTTAAATGGGGTGAATAATTTAGCTTTAGAAATGGGTTTCCCTGGTAGCTCAGTTGGTAAAGAATTTCATCTGCAATGCAGGAGACCCTGGTTTGATTTCTGGGTCAGGATGTTCCCCTGGAGAAGGGATAGGCTACCCACTCCAGTATTCTTGGGCTTCCCTGGTGGCTCAGATGGTAAAGAATCTGCCTGCAATATGGGAGACCTGGGTTCGATCCCTGGGTTGGGAAGATTCCCTGGAGAAGGGAACAGCTACCCACTCCAGGATTCTTGCCTGGATAATCTCATGGACAGAGAAGCCTGGTGGGGTGCAATCCATGGGGTTGCAAAGAGTCAGACATAACTGACAGTCAATTTGAGATAACGGATGATTGTCAAGGATGCAAAGAGTTGAATCTACCCACAATGAAAGCCAGAATTACCACTTGACTTTTCAAAGTCATACAAAGAATATGTGGCCTTCACATTCTTTCTTGCAATCTCCACACATACACTTCTTAATATGTCTCCTTTCAGAAGCCATATCATTTCATCATTTATATGCCATCTGAAATTTTTCCTCATCAGCACATCTAGATAAAAGTTGTTCTTAAGAGTTAGCTCTCTTTGGGTTGCCAGTAACAAAAATCCATCTTATTTAAAGATGCTAATTAGTGTTTAACTTAGAAATGCTTTAAAAAATACAAGTATTTGGATATCAGAAATTAAGTGCTTAATGGAAGCTACACGTGCAGTATTTAACTTGAGAATCCTTGTATTATTTACATTAATCAAAAACATCACCCAAGATCTGAATGAATATAAAGCCTTGCATACAGAATTCCCTGATTACAAGTATATGAAACTTGCACATTCTAAGCAAGATGGTGAAGGACTCCAGAAATTTTGGAGCTTTGAATTCATCATGTTCATTCAAGAGGAAATACATAGTACTTCACACTTACCGGCTTCTTTAGATTTCGTTCACCCATCTAGCCACCCACTCAACATTTAAGGAGGGACCTTCAGTGCCATGCTGGGCACTGGGGCTGGGTGAATAAGACACAGACGACTCTTTCCCCATAAAGTTTACAATCCATAGGAGAAGGTAGACAGCAAGGAAGGACTCAGAGATGCTATTTTTCTTCTTTATGCCTGAGGTATGACAATAATTCTCCTTCATAATGATAATCACAAAATCCCTATCAAAGTTCTTAACTAGGATTTCAAGCTAATACCACATTAAAGGTTAGGATGACTATTAAGAGCTGTCAGAAATACTTTTAAAAGATTTTCTTAGTTGTCATTTTGATATATTTGAAAAATTATTACCATAAAATTTCAAAATTAACAATGGTCTTTATATACAATCTTTGAATAGTTACGGGATTTTAATTATCTCTATGAATTTCCCACTCTGCGTAAGAAAACTTTCTTTAATAACACCGACAGCCCCACAGACAAATTCCAGTTAGATTATGGCAGTAGGGATGTATCATTTTCAGGAGGATTTTATTCAACTGTTGGAATTTCCATCACGCTCCAGCTCCATGAGCACAGAAGTTCTGTCTATCTCTGATCACCTTACCTGGTTCCTAAACACAAAGTAAACTCCCAATAAATACTGGTGCTATGTATGACAGGAACATTCTAATTATATGGTTGAAAGAGAAGATACCACAGTGATTAAGACTAATTTGTATGGCTCTCTGGCTACTTACTCTGTGATCTCATGGAGTTATATATAACCTCTCATTATATATATAGTTATTATATAGTTATATAATGTCTCAGCAAACTCACCTCCAAAGTGTGAGACTACTGATAATTTCCAAGTCATGGTGTTGCTGTGAGTATTAAGAATCAATACATGAAACACACTTAGAACAGTGACTGGAAATTGCTCTCTAAATTGCTAGTCATTAAAATCATAATCATCATCATTATTGTAACCTGCAAATTTCTACTTTAGATGGGGTATTTATATGCTATCTTTAAATTTCAAAGGGGTTTTGCTTCCTTTTAAAATTTTATTTCACTCACTGTGCATTACCATGATGTTCCTATTGATTTATAATCAATCTCTTCCTTCTGTCTAACCAATTCACTAAGCTCTTCACTGATTCCATGATGATGTCACACTGTCTTTTACAATCATAATTTCTTAGTGAGTAATCACATCAATTATTAAGTCAGACGAAAGAACCAGATAAATCTGTTTGCATATATTTGTGCAATCAGAAATTTTGATTAATACTGTGCTTTGAATATATAAATAATGATGTGTATTTAAATCTTACTAATTCACAAGTGTTACTGGGAGTACCAAACATACTTAAATGCAGAATATTTTTAGCTTATTGTCACACCTATATGTTCCATGGTCTAAACTCCAACCACATGCTATAAATAAGAGATTGGGTCAGGCTTCTCCTAATAATTAGTGAAGGACACTTAATTATCACATTAGATGGCTGCTTGTAAACGCATGCTGCTTAAAGGGATTAAAGTGTTTTATTGCTAAAGTTTTACTCCAAACTCTCTTTCTTATAGATAATATTAATACAAAAGTAACCATATAGACTTTCCTAATCAAATTAACACTGGTTAAAAAAAAAAAAATCCAAAGTAGTAGAATTATGTCATTGTTGTTTGTTTTTCACGTTTTGGTCACACTGTGTGGCATGCAGGATCTTAGTTTCCTGACCCAGGACTGAACCCATGGCTCTCTGTAGTGGGAGTATCTTAATTGCTGGACCACCAGGGAAATCTCTAGAATTATCTTTGTATGTATGTTTTAACTTAGATCTTCCCTGGTGGCTCAGATGGTAAAGAATCTGCCTGCATGTGGGAGATCCCTGGGTCAGGAAGATCCTCTGGAGAAGGACGTGGCACTCTAGTATTCTTGCATGGAGAATCCCATGGGCACAGAAGCCTGGTGGGCTATAGTCCATGGGGTCCCAAAAGAGTCAACACTAGCCAATACAATTATATTTTATACTATCGTTGTTCTTGGCAATTTTAGCCAGCCAATGAAAATCTGGGAATTATATATGGAAATAGCATTAATGAAGTTGGTGATCAAGCAAAATAACTACTTCATTCCCATATAGAGCAAGTTTAAAAACATATTTTACTGAGATAATTAATTTTTGGAATAAATTTAGAAGAAAAATTGTTTTCTGCAAGTCAAAGTAATACATCATTATGGTAAAATTAAAGTTAATCCCTTCATGCCTCACATTCCTCAACTTTAAAAAAGAAAGAAAAATGATACCTATCTTAATGTGGTAGGTCTGAAGTGTAGATGTGGAAATACATGTCAAACATGTGGACATAAAATGTTCTCAGTTGCTATGATGATGATGACAATGTAACTCAAGTGGCTGCATTGCATACAGTGACTACACAGATGCTGGCTGCTATCAGTTTCATGGAAATATATGTAAACAGCAATCAAACTGCAAATCACTGATTTTCTTGTAGCCTAACTTAAAGCCAGGTTAATGTATAGCTCATTATTGGTGTTTGTGAATGCACCTGTGAATACACAGTTACCAAAGACTCAGCTTTGAAGGCAGCACTGACTGACATCTCTGGTCAGATTTTTAAAAAATATCAATATATTCATGTGGACCAACATCTTTGGATGGTAACTTTTTATTGTACACTGCCCTCTTTGGAATAATGTAGGAAAGAAGAAAAAAATCACTTTTGATTGTTTGGCCTGAGCTTTAAGTTATTCATGCTTAGCAAAAATCCTCAAGGTTTGGAAACCTAAAAATACACAAAACAAACCAATTAGTATGATCACATTTTTAAAAGAAAAGTGGACAGACTTGACTGAACATCCACACTAGGATTTTTCAAAGGTGTACATTCATATTCACATGGAATTTCTAACCAAAGATTTAGGGGAGTCAGGAAGACATGTATGTGTGCCTCTGAGTTTGAGCTGGCTTTACAGAATCCAATGGGCTTATGGACTTGGGTTGTCCATCTAGAATAATAAAGAAGACTATTATTTTTAAATGGAAAGTATGTTTTTTTGCCATTTAAAATATCAGAATGTACGTACGAGTTTTCTTGGTGGTTGCATTAACTGTAGCACTAAAGGGACCGGCACCAGCACTGTTGAAAGCCCGGACAGCCGAGTAATATGCCAGGTTGCTCTTCAAGCCACAGAGTCTGGCTGATGTCACATTTCCTGCCACTTTCAGTTTGCTTGATGATTCCTCTTCTCCTCCATTATTCCAGTACCTCACCTGGTAGACAGAAAACATAAAAGATGCGAAGGGTTGATAAAAGAGCATCCTTACATTAAATGATTTTCACTAACACGGGCACTGTAATTTATGTACTTCATCGGTTATTTCACAAGTAGTTATTAAGGACCTACTATGTGCTGGGTGGATCAGTGATAAAGAAACTCCCTGCCAATACAGGAGATGAGGGTTCAATCCCTGGGTTGGGAAGATCCCCTGTAGGAAGAAATGGCAACCTATTCTAGTATCCTTGCCAGGAAAATCCCATGGACAGAGGATCCTGGCAGGCTACAGTCCATGGGTCCTCGAAAGGAGTTGGAATTGACTTAGCATGCAGACAATGTGCCAGGTCCTGCTTTAGGCTCACAGAGGTGAAAGAAAAGGGACCCCAGGAGGAGATAGATATTAAGTATGCAAATAAACCAGACACATTCAAAGAGTAAGTGCTACATGCTAGTAGACCATAGCCTTATAAATGGGAAAATGAAGGGGAAATCTGCATTTCTACTAGACTGAGCTGCTCCTCTTTCTCAGACTCTAATCAACCTGGCCCAAGTTTTACTCCAGAAGGCTAACAGCTATGCTTAAACTCTAAAGGATGGTGAAGATTCCTTCTATGAAGAAAGTGACTTGTCAGAGCAAAGACCATCAAAAAGCCAGGACTGTCCACTGGCTTGTCCTACAGTGATAGCTAAGTGTCACCAAGGCTCCCTGCACTATGAAAAAGGCAATCAAACCTTAGCCATCAGAGTCATGAAGGCAATAGAGACTTGTGGGGTCTGTGGAAAAAAGACTGGCAAGTCTCATCTTTGTAATGGAACCCCTGCTCAGCGCTGGCTGATGGGGAGAAGATGGATCCAGTGTTTATGGGTCTTTTTACAAAAGAAAGCAGAAATCCTGCTTTTAATGTCAAATGGCCTAAGTGAAGAGTTGGCTCCATCTTTTAAAAACAATGTATAGACAAACAAAATGTGTTTATAGGCTGCATAGGGTAAACCCATTTCAGTTCTCTGAGAAAAATACACCTAAAGTTACAGTTTTGTTCTGTTTTTTTTCTTTTAAATGATAAACTATAAAATTATTTCTTTAAAAAATTAGTAGTAAAATATAAAATCTCAGGTTTTTCAATAATAATCACAAAATGTCACAGTAATATTATGCTAGATAAATAATTTCCCCATATATGTGCATGTATATTATGCATGTATGTTTACATATTTGTATCAATGACCCCTTAAATACATGCAAAATACGGGGCTAATGGATAGGTGTATGTGCATTTTTCCTGGAAAGCAGCTGTCAGTTTTCAAAAAAACCTTGAAAGGAAGATGCAAGCCCAAGTGACTAGGATTAAACTGATCATGTAGTTCCTACAGCTTTAAAGCATTAGATATACTACAACTTGGGCTTCCCGGTAGCTCAGCTGGTAAAGAATCCACCTGCAATGCAGGATACCCTGGTTTGATTCCCGAGTCGGGAAGTTCCCCTGGAGAAGGGATGAGCTACCTATTCTTGGGCTTCCCTGGTGGCTCAGATGGTAAAGAATTGTCCCGCAATGCAGAAGACCTGGGTTTGATCCCTGGGTTGGGAAGATCCCCTAGAGGAGGGCATTGAAACCCATTCCAGTATTCTCGCCTGGAGAATGCCCATGGACACAGAAGACTGGCAGGCTACAGTCCATGGGGTCAAAAAGAGTCGGACATGACTGAGCGACTAAGCGCAGCACAGCACATACTAAAACTTGATGATAAAATTGTAGGAAAAAAAAAAATCCACCTATCTGACAGACACCATTTACCATTCTCAAGAAAAACTACATATATTTTTTTTAATTAGAAACAACATGCCTAACTGTCTTTTATAAAGTCACACCCAATAAATTGGGGCTTCCCAGGTGGTGCAGTGGTAAAGAATCCATCTGCCAATGCAGAAGGTGTAAGAGATGAGTTCGATCCCTGGGTTGGGAAAATCCCCAGGAGTAGGAAATGGCAACCCACACCTGAGCACACACATGCACACATGTGACAGATGGATAATGGCTACTGAAAACACACACTGAGTTAGCCAAAAATTTCATCTGCGTTTTCCTATAATGTCTTACAGAAAAATGCAAATAAACTTTTTTGACAACCCAATACATTCTAAATTCACCAACTGTAAGCACTAGAGTTATTGCTAGGTTTAGATGACTCCAAATATAAAATGCTCTCCCTGCTCTTGAAAGCATTGTCTAGTTATTAACTAAGAATGACACATAATTGATAATTTTAATAAAACATTATGGAAACCTCAAAACTTCTGGCCGGGGATATGGCATAGATTGGGGAAAAGATCACATAATTATGAGCTTTAGTAAAGGTCACTCAACAGATGGAAGGGCAGAGGTCAGTTGAAGTTAAGTAATCAATCAGGATCCTTACATACTGGCCTCTTGTTAGGTTCCAACCCTTGTACCGTTCCTCTTGTATTCAAATTACCTCAATATAAGTTGCCTAAGAAATCTCTCCTTAGAAGACTGATTTAAAGAAGAGATAAAAACAATTTTCAATTGGTATACGGATTATCTTTCATAAATCAATTCATACAAGGTGCTTGAAGGCTCTTAACATCAGTTTCTGAAGCACTTCAAGCAATCTCCATGTATCAAAATGAGAGATTTATTTTTAGATCTCAGTTGCTGACAAGTATTATCAATATTTAATCATAGAGAAAATTAGTGCAAAAATTGAGCATGGTATTAGTTCAAAGTGATTATATGATCTTCTCAAATAGCTTTAAAAGTTGAATAAAAATGCATATAACTAAAGCATAAAGAAATAAAGCAGTGACATATATATTTCTAAGTAATAAGTCAGTTACATTTTGGTCAAAATATTTATATGAGGATAGACTAAAGACGGAAAAGCCAAGCATGAAAAGAGACCAAAAGTTCCACACCTGAGGACAGAATATAACTCCACACTAATTTGGATTTCCTAGGCACAACCACAGTACAGGGATGAAGAAGGAAATGGGTCCAGGCTGAAGGAACAGACTTTGAAAACACAACTGTGTAAAAAGAGTTAGTGTAACACTGACAGAACATGAAGGCAGCATCTACACAGGATGAGCAGAGAAAGAAATGCTACAAAACTCATGAAGAGGTCTGCCGACAAGAAACAGAGTCAGCAGACCGGACCGCAGGAGACCAGCTATAACACACTTATCTGAAATGATCTTAAAATAAGTATATTTAAAATGTTCAAATTTACAAAAGAAGGGACTAAACTTATGACATGAGAAGAGGAGACAAAGAAAAAAGATGGGGCAAATCTGAAAAATATCAAGTAGAATTCCAACCCCTGAAGAATACAGTGTTAAGAAAGAAATCAGTCCCAGATCTCAGCTGAAGACTGGAAGGCATAGAAAAATGGATAATTTCAGAACATGAAGAAAGAAACAAAAATTATGAAAGCCAAGTTAAGAAACACTGAGAATAAAACGAAATGTTCCAACCAGAGTTCCAGAAGGAAAAGTCCAACAATTAAAGGCAACAATTAAAGAGAAAACGTCTTGAGAATTTTCCAGACCTGAAGAAACACAGACATTTTCGTGTGGCAGCTTCACTATGAGTTCAGAGCCAGCAGAAATAAAAGGCAAAGCTACTCCAAAGAAAAAGGTGATTAAGACTGAACTGTGGCTCTCAACATTGTTTCATCACCTGAGAGGCACAGGCCACTCCCTTCATCAGTAGAGGATGACCCTGCCTTGGTTTTTGCTAGAGGGAGTGTGCCCCAGGGGTAGCAACTGCATTCCTTGGCACAGCAGACAGCAAGAAGGGAGGATGCTAAAGTAGAATCAAGCACAGGAGGCAGATTTGTCTTAGTCATCACCATAGCTCTGCCACTCAGTACAAAGCTTGTACACATCAAGTACCCAATATTGTTTAATTTGTAAATAACTTAAACATATGCAGTTTACAAATGCCTCCCTCCTTCCCATCACAGAGATACAGCAGAAATATGTATCTGGTCTCTGCTGGAGTTTCCTGACACACACCTCCCTCCAAATCCTTAGGATGTCAGAAGTGATAAGTGTCATTGTATGCCAACAAGATATCTGGTGACTGTGCCTTTCTGGTTACCTTCAGGATGGAGATTGGTTGCCAGGGTAATCAACCTTGTAAATTGAGAGGGTTGGAACTTTGAGGCCCACCTCCTGACACAAGGCTGGAGGTTAATTTAATTTGGTTAACTAATAGTCAATGATTCAATCCTTCCTTCCTGGCAATGAAGTGCTAAGTTGCTTCAGTTGTGTCCGACTCTTTGCAACTCTGTCCACTGTAGCCTGCCAGGCTCCTCTGTTCCCGGGATTCCCCAGGCAAACTGGAGTGGGTTGCCATTTTCTCCCCCAGGAGATCTTCTCAACCCAGGGATCGATCCCCTGTCTCTTATGTCTCCTGCATTGGCAGGCGGGTTCTTTACAACTAGCGCTACCAAGCTTCCATAAAAAAACCCTAACTGACAAGGTTTGAGGGCTTCCTAGTAACTGAACATATTGAGGTGCTGGGAGAGTGGAGGGCATGGAAGCCCTGTGCCTTTTCTCAGGTACCTCATTCTAGGCATCTCTTCCACTTAGCTGTTCCTGTGTTGCATCCTTTATGATAAATGGATAATGGTAAGTAAAGTGCTTTCCTGAGTTTTGAGAGCCATTCTAGCAAGTTATCAAACCCAAGGAGGGGGTTGTGGTAACCCCCCAGTTGATCAGAGGAGACCTGGACTGATGGCATCTGATGTTTGTGTGTGGTGGGTACCAGTCTTGTGGGACTGAACCCTTAACTTGTAGGAAAGTGAAAGTGTCAGTCGTTCAGTCATGTCCTACTCTTTTCAATCCCATGGACTGTAGCCAGCCAGGCTCCTCTGTCCACAGATTTCTCCAGGCAAGAATATTGGAGTGGGCAGCCATTCCCTTCTCCAAGGAATCTTCCCAACCCAGGAAGCCTTGTAGTATCTGAAGCTAACTCCTCGTACAGTGTCAGAATTGAATTGTATTTTGGGACACCTAGCTGGTTATCAGGGGCTTCTCTGGTGAATCAGACAGTTAACAATCTGCCTGCAATGTGGGAGACCTGGGTTTAATCCCTGGGTTGGGATGATCCCCTGGAGGAAGGCATAGCAACCCACTGCAGTACTCTTGCCTGGAGAATCCCATGGACAGAGGAGCCTGGTGGGCTACATACAGTTCATGGGGTCCAAAAGAGTCAGACAGGACTGAGCAACTAAGCACAGCACAGCTGCTGGTATCAGAGAACAGGTTGGTGCAGAGAAAAAAACAAAAACAAAAACAAAAAAAAAACCCCATATTTTTCATGTCAGAACTGTTCTGTGGACAGAACAGAGAGGGATATTTTTTCTCCTTTAATTCACCAAGCTAGTTACTCAAGTCCTAATACTCTATGTGCCTATAAAACACTGGGACTCCAATTTCTCGATGAGATAATAATTTTTTCTTTAGAACCGTAACACCAGTTCACAAGCCAATATATTTTGATCTGAGTAGGTAAACAGAAGCAAGCTTGAGGAATGTCAGGATTTAAAATGCTATCTCTATTCCTGCAAGTAATTTGGTTATTCGGAAAACTAATGTCCTTGCAGTGAGGAGTCCTTCATATTATGGCATCACAGATTTCATTTAACGTTAAAACGAAATGCAGTTTATGAAAATAATCTACTGAAAAATGGCACCTTTTTAAGCCATTAAAGTACAGGTATTAAGTTAGAAATGCAATTTTAGTACACTGAAATAATTTTGTGTATACTTCTAGATTTTCAGGGAGACAAATATTTCATCTTAGCTGCCAGACAAAACACATTTCAATAAACATCAGGCAGGCAAATGCATTCGATGGTGTTTAAGAAGACAAATCCAGATCTATCTTCTACTCTTCTTTAGGAGTTCCCCGGCAGCTCTTCCCTGCTTGGCTCTCAGTCCCTGGAGGGCTGACTTGTGAGAACTACATGCCAGGCTCGCTGACCCTCCGGCTTCTCACTGGATGGAGATCAGATGGAGTAGGACGCTGTGGGACTCACCAGGTACAAATCCTTTCTGTGTCCCCTATTTCTTGTTTGCAGGAGATAGTTTCATTTAACCTCCTTGACCTTCCTTGATTTCCAAAGGGCAGATTCAAATAGTTGCTTATCAGGAAAGGGAGGAAATGCAGAAACTAAGGAGAATCAGTAAAGAAATAATAGTGCATGGGAGTGGAGTGGAGGCGCAGGGACCTCAAGAAATATACTTAACAACACCTCTGAGTTCTTCTGCAGGAACTAACCAGCACCCTTCCCCCCACCCAGGTAAAGGATGAGCACAAGATTCCTGGAGTACGTCTCTGTTACTTCACAACCAACCAATTAGAAAAACGTCTGCACGTGAGGAAGATAGATGAAGGCTCTGACCCCCTCCCCAAATGATTCTCCCTTTAAAAACTTTCACGGTCAAGCAGAATCTTTAGAATTGGTTTGTGGACACAAGTCTGCTATCTGCCCAGGTTGCTGGCCTCCTGAATAAAGCAATCTTTCCGTTCCTACCAGCACTTGTCTCTTGAGCTTTTGAGAGGTGAGCAGCCAAACCTGAGTTTAGAAACAAAGAAGCCAGGAGATGGGCCGGTGCAAGATAATCTCTCAATGCTGAGTGAGTCACAGTTTGGTAAGGACAATATTTGCCTAATAACAAACCCTGCTTTGTTTGGGCAACCCTCACTCACACACATACTTACTGCTCTCTCCAGCATAACAAATCCTTCCATTACCTCCCAACAGTCTGCTTTTTATTTACTCAATTCATTTTTTGCTGGCTTTCTATTTATTTAAAAGGGCTTGAATTGTCTATCCAATTTTCCTATGTACCTGTGACTCATTGTTCTAGAGTGAAGTTAATTCTTTGCCTGATTGTAAGGAATCAGACTCTTTCTATATGTTTTCATTTTTGCCAGTAGAAATTTTATATTCAAAAAAAAGTTCAAATATTTAACATCTTTTCTTATTCTAATTAAAATGGTGGGAACTAAATATATTCCATACAGCTGTTTACAACAGGAGGCTGAACAGAGATATTAGTGAAGTTTCAGTTTGGACTTCTGTATACATTTTTTTTTTTTATTCTTCAAACACAGGACGATTTATTTCACTAATCATTGTTGGATATTAGATGGCTTCCAGTTTTTCTTCATTATGGAAAAGTAACTGCCCTTATTCAGGCAGAGTTTGTTAATTTGTTTTTTTTTCTGTTAGAAAGGCATCTTTGAATAGTTGAGAGGTTTAATGTGGCTATTTCTTTTTTTCTTTTTTAAATAAATTTATTTATTTTAGATGGGGGCTAATTACTTTACAATATTGTAGTGGTTTTTGCCATACAGTGACATGAATCAGCCATGGGTTTACATGTGTTCCCCATTCTGAACCCCCCTCCCACCTCCCTCCCTATCCCATCCCTCTGGGTCATTCCATTGTCCCAGCCCTGAGCATTTGTCTCATGCATCGAACCTGGAATGGTGTTCTGTTTCACATATGATAATATACATGTTTCAATGCTAGTCTCTCAGAACGTCCCACCCTCAACTTCTCCCTCAGAATCCATAAGACTGTTCTATGCATCTGTGTCTCTAATGCTGTCTTGCATATAGAGTTATCGTTACCATCTTTCATATTCCATATATATGCATTAGTATACTGTATTGGTGTTTTTCTTTCTGGCTTACTTCACTCTGTATAATGGGCTCCAGTTTCATCCATCTCAATAGAACTGATTCAGATGTATTCTTTTTAATGGCTGAGTAATATTCCATTGTGTATATGTACCACAGCTTCCTTATCCATTCGTCTGCTGATGGATATCTAGGTTGCTTCCATGTCCTGGCTATTGTAAACAGTGCTGCGATGAACACTGGGGTACACGCGTCTCTTTCAATTCTGGTTTCCTCGGTGTGTATGCCCAGCAGTGGGATTGCTGGGTCATATGACAGTTCTATTCCCAGTTTTTTAAGGAATCTCCACACTGTTCTCCATAGTGGCTGTACTAGTTTGCGTTCCCACCAACAGCGTAAGAGGGTTCCCTTTTCTCCACACCCTCTCCAGCATTTATTGCTTGCAGACTTTTGGACAGCAGCCATTTTGACGGGTGTGTAATGGTACCTCATTGTGGTTTTGATTTGCATTTCTCTAATAATGAGTGATGTTGAGCATCTTTTCATGTGTTTGTTAGCCATCTGTATGTCTTCTTTGGAGAAATGTCTGTTTAGTTCTTTGGCCCATTTTTTGATTGGGTCATTTATTTTTCTGGAATTCAGCTGCAGGAGTTGCTTGTATATTTTTGAGATTGTCTGTTGCTTCGTTTGCTATTATTTTCTCCCATTCTGAAGGCTGTCTTTTCACCTTGCTTACAGTTTCCTTTGTTGTGCAAAAGCTTTTAAGTTTAATTAGGTCCCATTTGTTTATTTTTGTTTTTATTTCCAATATTCTGGGAGGTGGGTCATGGAGGATCCTGCTGTGATTTATGTCAGAGAGTGTTTTGCCTATGTTTTCCTCTAGGAGTTTTATAGTTTCTGGTCTTACGTTTAGATCTTTAATCCATTTTGAGTTTATTTTTGTGTATGGTGTTAGGAAGTGTTCTAGTTTCATTCTTTTACAAGTGGTTGACCAGTTTTCCCAGCACCACTTGTTCAAGAGATTGTCTTTTCTCCATTGTATATTCTTGCCTCCTTTGTCGAAGATAAGGTGTCCAAAGGTGCATGGATTTATCTCTGGGCTTTCTATTTTTTTCCCATTGATCTATGTTTCTATCTTTGTGCCAGTACCATACTGTCTTGATGACTGTGGCTTTGTAGTAGAGCCTGAAGTCAGGCAGGTTGATTCCTCCAGTTCCATTCTTCTTTCTCAAGATTGCTTTGGCTATTTGAGGTTTCTTATATTTCCATACAAATTGTGAAATGATTTGTTCTAGTTCTCTGAAAAATACCATTGGTAGCTTGATAGGGATTGCATTGAATCTATAGATTGCTTTGGGTAGTATACTCATTTTCACTATATTAATTCTTCCAATCCATGAATACAGTATATTTCTCCATCTGTTTGTGTCCTCTTTGATTTCTTTCATCAGTGTTTTATTGTTTTCATATATATAAGTCTTTTGTTTCTTTAGGTAGATACATTCCTAAGTATTTTATTCTTTTTGTTGCAATGGTGGATGGTATTGTTTCCTTAATTTCTCTGTTTTCTCATTATTGGTGTATAGGAATGCAAGGGATTTCTGTGTGTTAATTTTATATCCTGCAACTTTACTATATTCATTGATTAGCTCTAGTAATTTTCTGGTAGAATTGTTAGGGTTTTCTATGTAGAGGATCATGTCATCTGCAAACAGTGAGAGTTTAACTTCTTCTTCTCCTATCTGTATTCCTTTTATTTCTTTTTTCCGCTCTGATTGCTGTGGCCAAAACTTCCAAAACTATGTTGAATAGTAGTGGTGAAAGTGGGCACCCTTGCCTTGTTCCTGACTTGCGGGGAAATGCTTTCAATTTTTCACCATAGAGGATAATGTTTGCTGTGGGTTTGTCATATATAGCTTTTATTATGTTGAGGTATGTTCCTTCTATGCCTGCTTTCTGGAGGGTTTTTATCATAAATGGATGTTGAATTTTGTCAAAGGCTTTTTCTGCATCTATTGAGATAATCATATGGTTTTTATCTTTCAATTTGTTAATGTGGTGTATCACATTGATTGAATTGCGGATGTGAAAGAAACCTTGCATTCCTGGGATAAAGTCCACTTGGTCATGATGTATGATCTTTTTAATATGATGTTGGATTCTGTTTGCTAGAACTTTATTAAGGATTTTTGCATCTATGTTCATCAGTGATATTGGCCTGTAGTTTTCTTTTTTTGTGGCATCTTTGTCTGGTTTTGGAATTCGGGTGATGGTGGCCTCATAGAATGAGTTTGGAAGTTTACCATCTTCTGCAATTTTCTGGAAGAGTTTGAGTAGGATAGGTGTTAGCTCTTCTCTAAATTTTTGGTAGAATTCTGCTGTGAAGCCATCTGGTCCTGGGCTTTTGTTTGCTGGAAGATTTCTGATTATAGTTTCGATTTCCGTGCTTGCGATGGGTCTGTAAAGATTTTCTATTTCTTCCTGGTTCAGTTTTGGAAAGTTATACTTTTCTAAGAATTTGTCCATTTCTTCCAAGTTGTCCATTTTATTGGCATATAGCTGTTGGTAGTAGTCTCTTATGATCCTTTGTATTTCTGTGTAATCTGTTGTGATCTCTCCATTTTCATTTCTAATTTTGTTGATCTGATTCTTCTCCCTTTGTTTCTTGATGAGTCTGGCTAATGGCTTGTCAATTTTATTTATCTTCTCAAAAAACCAGCTTTTAGTTTTGTTGATTTTTGCTATTGTCTCTTTTGTTTCTTTTGCATTTATTTCTGCCCTAATTTTTAAGATTTCTTTCCTTCTACTAACCCTGGGGTTCTTCATTTCTTCCTTCTCTAGTTGCTTTAGGTGTAGAGTTAGGTTATTTATTTGATTTTTTTCTTGTTTCTTGAGGTACGCCTGTATTGCTATGAACCTTCCCCTTAGCATTGCTTTTACAGTGTCCCATAGGTTTTGGGTTGTTGTGTTTTCATTTTCATTCATTTCTATGCATATTTTGATTTCTTTTTTGATTTCTTCTGTGATTTGTTGGTTATTCAGACACGTGTTGTTTAGCCTCCATATGTTGGAATTTTTAATACTTTTTTTTCCTGTAATTGAGGTCTAAACTTACTGCATTGTGGTCAGAGAAGATGACTGGGATAATTTCTATTTTTTTGAATTTACCAAGGCTAGATTTATGGCCCAGGATGTGATCTATCCTGGAGAAAGTTCTGTGTGCACTTGAGAAAAAGATGAAATTGATTGTTTCCAGGTGGAAAGTCCTGTAAATATCAATTAAATCTAATTTGTCTGTTGTAACATTTAAAGTTTGTGTTTCCTTGTTAATTTTCTGTTTAGTTGATCTATCCATATGTGTGAGTGGAGTATTAAAGTCTCCCACTATTATTGTGTTATTGTTAATTTCCCCTTTCATACTTGTTAGCATTTGCCTTACATATTGTGGTGCTCCTATGTTGGGTGCATATATATTTATAATTGTTGTATCTTCTTCTTGGATTGATCCTTTGATCATTATATAGTGTCCTTCTTTGCCTCTTTTCACAGACTTTATTTTAAAGTCTATTTCATCTGAAATGAGTATTGCGACTCCTGCTTTCTTTTGGTCTCCGTTTGCATGAAATAGGCTTTTCCATCCCTTCACTTTCAGTCTGTATGTGTCCCTGGTTTTGAAGTGGGTCTCTTGTAGACAGCATATATAGGGGTCTTGTTTTTGTATCCATTCACCCAGGCTTTGTCTTTTGGTTGGGGCATTCAACCCATTTACATTTAAGGTAATTACTGATAAGTATGGTCCCGTTGCCATTTACTTTGTTGTTTTGAGTTCGTGTTTAAACATCCTTTCTGTGTTTCCTGCTTAGAGAAGATCCTTTAGCATTTGTTGGAGAGCTGGTTTGGTGGTGCTGAATTCCCTCAGCTTTTGCTTGTCTGTAAAGCTTTTGAATTCTCCTTCATATCTGAATGAGATCCTTGCTGGGTACAGTAATCTGGGTTGTAGATTTTTCTCTTTCATTACTTTAAGTATGTCCTGCCATTCCCTTCTAGCCTGAAGAGTTTCTATTGAAAGATCAGCTGTTATCCTTATGGGGATCCCCTTGTGTGTTATTTGTTGTTTTTCCCTTGCTGCTTTTAATATTTGTTCTTTGTGTTTGATCTTTGTTAATTTGATTAATACGTGTCTTGGGGTGTTTCGCCTTGGGTTTATCCTGTTTGGGACTCTGGGTTTCTTGGACTTCTGTGACTATTTCCTTTCCCATTTTAGGGAAATTTTCAACAATTATCTCCTCGAGTATTTTTTCATGGCCTTTCCTTTTATCTTCTTCTTCTGGGACTCCTATGACTCGAATGTTGGTGCGTTTCATATTGTCCCAGAGGTCCCTGAGGTTCTCCTCATTTCTTTTGATTCTTTTTTCTTTTTTCCTCTCTGCTTCACTTCCACCATTCTATCTTCTACCTCACTTATCCTATCTTCTGCTTCCATTAGTCTACTGTTGGTTCCCTCCAGAGTCTTTTATCTCCTTTATTTCATTATTCATTATATATTGACTCCTTTTTATTTCTTCTAGGTCCTTGATAAACATTTCTTGCATCTTCTCAGTCCCTGTCTCCAGGCTGTTTATCTGTAATTCCATTTTGTTTTCAAGATTTTGGATCATTTTTACTATCATTATTCTAAATCCTTTTTCAGATAGATTCCCTATCTCCTCCTCTTTTGTTTGGTTTGGTGGGCATTTCTCATTTTCCTTTACTTGCTGAGTATTTCTCTGCCTTTTCATCTTGTTTAGATTGCTGTGTTAGGCGTGGCCTTTCTGTATTCTGGTAGTTTGAAGTTCCTCTTTACTGTGGAGGTTCCTCACTGTGGGTGGGGTTGGATGGGTGGCTTGTCAAGGTTTCCTGGTTGGGGGAGCTTGTGTTGGTGTTCTGGTGGGTGGAGCTGGATTTTTTCTCTCTAGAGTACAATGGAGTGTCCAGTATTGAGTTTAGAGATGTCTATGGATTTGGTGTGCCTCTGGGCAGCCTGTATATTGATGCTCAGGGCTATGTTTCTGCGTTGCTGGAGAATTTGCGTGGTGTGTCTTGCTCTGGTGTTTACATTTTCAGTTATATTCCCCTGCTGACAACAACAAAAATCTACTAGGTCCCTGCCCCTTCACTGCCCAAGTTATTTTCCTCTGTCAAATATTCTTTAAAAAAATCTACTAGCTCCCCTCCCAAAATATGCTTACCTGTAACATTTCAAATGCTTCCCAGGTTGCTCAGTGGTAAAGAATCTGCCTGCCAATTCAGGAGACCTGGGTTCAATCTCTGGGTCGAAAAGATTGCCTAGAGTAGGAAATGGCAGCCCACTCCAGTATCCTGTCCATTGGGTAACAAAGAGTCCGACACAGCTGAGCGCATGCGCGCGCACACACACAAACACACACAATATTTCACAGTATAGCTTTTCCCATTGCTTGTCAAGATTATTATCCCGAGTTTTATTTTCTCAAGACACAAAATGACTGTAAAGAAATGGACTGTATGTACCAAAATAGAACTTTGGAGCTTTTGTTTCTCAGGCACCTACTACCCATGAACTTAAGCCATCTGTCTCCTCTTTATCTTGTTCTTATCTGCTGTTTCTACAAAAAAGGGGCACAAGAAAAGATCTGAGCCTGAGTGTTGCGGTTAGAAGATGAAATAAATTGGAGCCCAGGGAAATGAGCTCCTGAACGACTTCTTCGGTCAAATCAGAAAAAAAAAAAAAAAAAAAAATAGTCTAGATGCTAATGATGATGTGTGCTCAGCACGCCCCATGGCACATGATCAACCCCCACTGAGATGAGAGGAAGGCAGGAGCTATTAACAATTGCGAAGATATATTGGGGAAACTGCAACCCAGAAAGTTAGCCACACGACTGCTAATTAAAAACTCAGCTAAGTCATTTATTCTTCCAGGTTACTGTTTAAATCATTACTGTGACTATGAAAATACATATTTCTATCTTGGCACAATTATATACACTATTTCTTAAGCTGTCCCAAAGAGTATATCTTTCTCTTGTTTCTTTCTTTTCATACAAACTAAACCCCTGGGGGCTTTCCAGGGGGGATTAGTGATAAAGAATACACCTGCCAATGCAGGAGATTCAAGAGATGAGGGTTCCCTGGGTCAGGATGATCCCCTGGAGGAGGAAATAACAACCCACTCCAGTATTCTTGCCTGGGAAATCCCACGGACAGAGGAGCCTGGCCAGTATAGTCCATTGGGTCACAAAGAGTCAGACACCACTGAGCACAGCCAGCACAGCGCAAGCCCTTTGGGGAGAAATTTTCACTAGTTGTTTCCTTTCAATACTGTATTCAGCCTTTATGTGGATGTTAAGTTTGCTACTCTTTACAGGGAAGATGCTATAATTATTTCAAGGCAATTTCCATTTGCTCATCACTCCTTCATCTTTTTTGCTCCCCTCACGAATGGCAACACCAGTAGCAACACAAACAACAGTACTGAGTCCCATACTCAAGACTGTGCTATGTGTTTCTATACTACTTCACTGGTTTTCACAATTTTCGTTACAATGAAATCTTATCCCAATGCCCAATATGCAAAAACAGAAAAGTAGAAGCTCCCAAAGTCTCTTTGGCCCATTTTCACAATGGCTGCTTTATCTCATTTAAAAATTCTCCAATGATGCTGTGAGTTATTTACTATTATCTTTATTTTAACAGGGCCTTGGAGAACATCCATCACGTGCTCAAGGCCACAGAGCAGTTAGATAATGGACATGAAATTGCATTTACTCAGTCACCATGAGCTTTCCGCATACTTCCTGTGTGCCGGATACAACTGCTGGCACCCGGGATACGTAAGTGAACAAACAGGCAGGGTTTCTTGTCCATGATGGAGATTGTATTCTGCTCTAGTGGATTTGAATGCAAGTTTGTCTAATTCAAAAATGGTGTGAACTTAACAAGATAACTATTCTGGAACTACATGGATTCTTTGGTTTTCTCTCTTGTTCCATCAACCTCTCTTTCCTGACCTGAGCCACAGTGGTGTAATTTTCTTTCCTTATAGAATTGCTTATCTGGATGACTTCTGATTCACTTAAACATCAACATCTACCTGCCCTCAAGCTGTCAGACAATCACAGTGACTGGTACCATCCCTGTGGCCCTTGGAAGCCTACCAAGCCCATCTATACATAGTCTCTTGTTTATTTCTCTTAACTATTTCACAAGCTACAACCAGGTCAGAAACTATGCCCCTGTCATAGAGTGTACCCTGGAGAAGGAAATGGCAACCCACTCCAGTATCCTTGCCTGGAAAATCCCATGGACAGAGGATACTGGTGGCTGCAGTCCATGGGGTTACAAGGAGTCAGGCATGACTGAGCGACTAACACACACTAAAACACACACAGAGAGTTTGTAAAGGGCAAGGTTATTGAACGGGGGAGGGGTACCTCAGTCTCCTGTCAGAGGGATGTATGATGAGCTCATTTATTTTCTATAAGTAAATCTGATTCAACATTGAATTTCATATCCTGCTTGACTTCAATCACTCCTGGGGTTCCCTTCCCAAAGCTTTGCCAAGATAACTTACTGTTACACTGTTTGATCCCTTTAGGCCCAGCAATTCTGCCATTCTGGGGGAATAAGAAGTCCTTGTTGAGTAGAGGAAGCACATCTGTTCCCTTCTGTGGTCTCACCATCACCCTGAGCACTGCCAGGGAGAAAGTGATAGGACTCACAGGACTTGGTAAGACTAAGATCTTTGTTTCTTCCAAAATCACCTGAAATTTCTCTTGCGTTTTTTTCCTCTGTGGTATTTTCTCTTTCCCCACTCTCTAGGATACATGAAATAATCTGCTTAAAGGCCTGAGCTTTGGAAACAAAGCCAGGAAGGAAGGAATCTCACAGGTAATCCCATCTTAATAGCTGTCACAAACTCTCCCGAGACAAAAGAGCTTGGAGTTGAAGAACTGCTTAAGAATATTCACTGGGGAGACATCTATAAATTTATATCTCAATATTCTTTGGGAATATGGCTCATGCTTCTTCACTGGTTACTAATATGAGCCAGAAACTGTGAGATGCACAAGTATCTAATCTCAGTTTATGCTCTCAAAATCCTAGTTAGGTTAGGTCCATTGTTCCCATTCTGCAGGTGACGAAAGTAAGGCTCATAGAATTTACATCACTTTTCCAGCAAAGTGAATGGCAGGGTTGGAATCTGGCACAGATTTGACCTCAGAACTATGCTATTACATCTGCGTTCCTTCTATCCCCGTCAATGCCACTTCTCTAATTATTGGGGTGCTACTATTGGTTGCCCATTATCTTTCACTGCTTCCATTCACTGTTAGGGAATTAAAGGAATTTTTCATCTGAATGTTCCTGGCTTCCTTTAATATGCTAACCAAGTTGCTCTTCTATATGTATGTGGTGTTTTGCTTCTTCAATATCATTTTGCCTTCCTTAAGTCGGAACAGTTCTGTCTGTGATCAAGGGTCTCCTAAGACCAGGGCCTCCTATACATACGTGTGCAGGAAGATATTTCCCTATGGGTACTCACTAAAAATTCACATTCACGACATCTATCCCTGATGTTTGGGTTTAGTGGGTCCAGGGAGTATTCTGGGGACTCATCTTTAGCAAAAATTCATGTAATTGGGGGAAAGTGGCCTATGGTGCCTCCTTTGAACATCACTCCTCTAGTCTCTCCTCTCTTGACTTTGCCATTAGTGCTTACTCGAGTCACTGCTTGTTTGGTTACAAGGACCCGGAACTCTTGGAAGTTCACATGTAAAGAGAGTTGACTGAAAAGAAGGACAAAGTGACATTATGAGGAAGAACACAGCCAACTTGAGTACTGGATGCTGTCAAAGAACTATTCTATTTTGTTCTTTAAGGTTACACAGGTCCTTGTCTCCTCCATTTTTTTAGAGTTGCATCAGAGTATATCTGCTCCATCTCATCTCTGTAGAGCTTTTTGGTTCTATTTGCAATGTCCTTCTCTGGGCTTCCAGAGGGCTGAAATGGTAAAGATCTGCCTGCAATGCAGGAGACCTGGGTTCAATCCCTGGGTCAGGAAGATCCCCTGGAGAAGGAAATGGCAATCCACTCCAGTATTCTTGCTTGGTGAATCCCATGGACAGAGGAGCCTGGCACCCTATAGTCCATAGGGTCTCAAAGAGAATCGGACAGGATTGAGTGACTAACTCTTTCACATTTTCACTTGGCAAGTCTGACCTGGGTCCTAAATTTGACATATAACTGCATCACTCTCACTAAACACAACCTCTGTATTGCTTGCTTCAAGACACCATACAAGAATCTGACGTAGTTCAGCTGAACTGTCCATGGGCAGTTGCCTTTGATCCAGTGGCCACCCTGGTGCAGTTATTTGAAGTTATGTTGGCAGGTGGCACATGGTCCTGTACTGCAAACATGTGCTACATGTAAACCTGCCATGGAATCAGGAATTAGAAGCATGAGGGAAGCTTCCTAACAAGATGGCTGGGGGTGGAAGTGAAACCACAACTATGGCTACTAAAAATCATTGCCAGAGAAATTTTAAGACTTATCTTTTTATCTTGTCTGCTTTCTGCTCAATTGTTTTCAGTTCTCTGTAACTGCTCCCTCCTAAACATGGGGCCCAATCAGAATGGTTCTTCTTAACAGTTACATCTGTTAAGCCATCTGTGACCTGGCCCCAGCGTATTTTTCTTTTCTTCACCTGAACTCAGCTTCCACAGGTAGACCTCTACTCTTTCCATTCCTCCAAAGTGCCATGCTCAGTCTGGAATGTGTCCACTTTTTCCATGTTTACCTCCTTTTTCTGTTAAACCTGAATGCCCTTAAGAAGCTTTTCAAGGTCTCTCATCCCTCTACCATTCCGTGTGACCTATTCTGATCTTTATTACATTTGGTTTTGTGTTATCCTATTCCACACCATTCATCTTCTTTCACCAAAGAGAATTATTTGAAGGCAAGAATTATATTCTACACAGCTGGCTTCTTTAGAGCCTAGAAGCAACAAGTCCACCAAGAAAATAAGACAAAGCACTGGAGATTGATTTAACTGTCGTCACAATCATCCATGAACTTAAAATACTACAGTTCAATCTTATTTTTTGTCAATCCAGCTAAAAGATTAGGCCCACAGGATACATTATTTCCTTTCATTTTATTATTATTTTTTTTTCTACCATGCTAAAGTTATTGTCATTCAATTGGCTGCGTTAAAATCAATATTTGTTGATAGTCACAGGAAACAATATAGTGATACAGTGGAACAAAAGTCAGACTTTAGCTAAGATGTCATTGCTATAAAGACTTGTAAATGAAAGCAGACAAAGTAGCCTGCCAACATTCATACACAAGCTAATTACTTTTAAAAGCTATTACCTCATAACCGAGTAAGTGTCCATTGCTCAATTTCCAAGGAATAGCATTCCATGAAACTTCAATTTCTGAGGAAGATAGGCTATGTGCAGAAACTTGAGATGGAGCTATTGTAGGCTCTGTTTGGGAACAGAATGTGAAATACAGTTATAATTTTGATAGTTAATTTTAAAAATCTACTTAAGTTTTTATTTTAAAAAAGCATTGTAACATATTTGAAAATACTATAAAATACTCTTTAAAAATATTTGAAAATATGAACCATGTCTTGGTCACGTCCCATTTCCTAGGAAAAGATAGCATCATAACCACAGGCTTTTTCTTGCTGAACAACCAGAACAACTCTACCCTCCTCTCTGGTACTCCCTTCTTGGTATTCTTTTTCCCCTTTTTTCCCCTCTGTTCTTTCCACTATATCATTATTTCTCGCTTTTTCATCCTTCAGTCCCTGTGGGAAATCCTATGTCTATAAACGCTACCTATTTTTATTTTTGGTCTTGCCAAACATAAGTCAAGGTCTATAGAATTCATTTACTCAATAAGCATTTAGTGAGTGTCTTGTCCAACCAGGCTCACAAGAGCGGCAAAGTTCAATGAGATCCTGTACTCTTCTGAAGCAGATAAACCTGCATGGAGCTATTACACAGAACAGAGATCCCCTTGGTAATGGAGAACTCCTGGGGTTTCACAGGCCCTCCGCAGTGATTCTCCCATCTCAGGACACAGCTCTGAGTAGACATGTCTCCTCCCCCAACATTCGTTTCTATGTTAAAGGATCCTGCTCCCTGGCCATGACTGATGGATACTGACAGCCTGGTCCAAGGATGGGCCTGTTAGATACCTTTCTCTTGAGAACATGGGCTTGGAGAAACAAGGAAGACTTGAGGCCAGTCAATCAGCCCTGGTGCCCTAGAGAGGCCCTAGATTTCTGAGGGCTCAGAGTTTCCTTGATTAAGGCTCTTCATGAGGTCTGCTATTCAATATCTCCCCCTTTGGTTCACTGAAATGTCTGAGGATATTTCCAATAACTCTCGCTTTTTTCAAAGATGAGTCAAGTCAGACTCTGACATCTGGAACAGACAGAAAGACCTTTAATTGACTCATCAGTGGTGGCAGGAACGGTAACAGGAGAAGGGATGTGCAGGAGGCAAGAGGATACTAAAAGGCTCTGGCTGTCGCCTCCCTCCTAGCTGCCAGCCCCTGTCCTGTCCAGGATGCACAGGGTGGACAGCACCCAAAATGCCCTGGTCAAATACTATTACTCCTCAGACCCCTGATCTGCCTTTGTAATAATAATCCTTCTCAGTAACTCTTGGAGAAGAGTTCTGGCTATGAATTTAAAAGCTCTTTCTGGGGCAAAAATTTTGATAAAGCATTTTCCTTTTTCTCTCAGAACTCTGTGGAAAAAGAACAAAAATAGGGGGCCATGGTATGATGAAAAAGTGAGCTTTCCTTATTTGTTTTTAGGAATGACAACTGTGGACCCACTTCCGCAATTTACTGTAAGGCTTGGTGGACAGAGGAGATGCTGTGAAATCATATTTCATGAGCTCAGACTACTCAAGAGCAAAAGCCTAAGTTAAAATACTAGCTCAATAGGTCTGTATGGATTTTGGCAAATTCATTAATTTTTCATCAAGCTTCCATTTTCTCCTATGTAAGTGGGAAATGACAACAGTACCAACATATAATTCCTCTTTGGAAAATTCAAATTAGGTAATGTCTGGCTCATAGTAAGCATTCAATACTTGCTACTCCCACCATTCTAATTAGGTAGAACCACATGAGCTAGCAAATATTCAGCTGCTTTCGACCTACAAAATGGCTTTATAGACTTCTCCTAACACTAATATTATTTTCTAAAGAGGTGCAATAACTAGGACAGAAAGGCAGACAAAGGGAATGAGTCCAGAGTGGAGTGTGTGTGAATCTATACCAACCGGAACTGGTGAACCCCATCCTCGAACCTGCACATTCTGTGCTTCTCCAATGTCATACTTGTGGTCTTCCCTCTCCAATCTGCTAAAACCTCTCAGCTGTTAGGAACAACTTTATAACTTGAGACTAGGGCTATTCAAAGAGAGTATCTTAATCTTACCTCCAAAAGAAGAAAGCTCTGGAAGGCAGAGCTGCTCCCTGCTTCACAGCCTAGAATTCAATGTATTTCCCCTAAACAGATGTTAAACTAATTGTGAACCCCTCTGACTATTCACTGAGTTTCATACTTAAGGTAAGCATGGTTGATCTTTATTACCTGGATGAGGACTCTAACTGTAACTTCAAACATTCTTCTTTTGGAAATATATCTGAACTCACAAAAAACTTTCAAATTGGGGTTTTGGATTACAATTGGATTATTAATTTGGAACTGAGAAAAAGAGCTTCCTCCATTTATGATGAGGTTACATATCAACAAACACATAGTCATTCAAAAATATAAGTTGAAAATGCATTTAATACACCTAATATACTGAACAGCATAGGTTAGCCTGTGCTGTGTGTGCTTAGCTGCTTAATCATGTCCTACCCTTTGCGACCCCATGGATTGTAGCCTGCCAGGCTCCTCTGGCCATGAGATTCTCCAGTCTAGAATACTAGACTGGGCTGTCATGCCCTCCTCCAGGGGATCTTCCCAACCCAGGTCTCTCACATTGCAGGCAGATTCTTTACCTGCTGAACCACCAGTGAAGCCCAGAATACTGGAGTGGGTGGCCTGACTCTTCTCCAGGGGATCTTTCCAACCCAGGAATCAAACCAGGGTCTCCAGCATTGCAGGCGGGCAGATTCTTTACCAGCTGAGCTACCAGGGAAGCTCTAGCTTAGCTTAGCCTACCTTAAACAGGCCCTGAACACTTACATTAGCCTCCAGTTGGGCAAAGTCATTTAATACAAGGCCTATTTTACAATAAAGTGTTGAACATCCCGTGTAATTTATTGGCTACTGTACTGAAAGTGAAAAACAGAATGGAGAATGGTTAAATGGTACAGAATGATCATACATGTATCCACTGTTGACCCCTATGGTTGCCTGGCCAACTAGGATCTGTGTCTACTGCTGCCCAACACCATGATACATTATTTGACTCCCCATCACCAGCCCAGGAAAAGACTGAACCAAAGTAAAATTTCCACTGAATATGTGTCCCACTTCACACCATTGTAAAGTTGAAAAATCATTGATAGCCTTTCCATACCTTCTTCTGCAGAGAAAACTGTTGTCACTGGGCTAAATGGTCCTTCACCTTTGTTATTATAAACACCCACTTTAACTTCATACAGTGAAAATGGCAGGATGCTTTCATTCCTAAAGACGTATCTTGGGGTATCAGGAGATGTGACCACTGTCTGGATCCAGTTGGTTACTCCAAGAGGGCGGAAAGCAACAACATACCCAAAACCTTCACCATTCTGTAGTTCTTCAGGGACTGGCTATAAAGGAAAGACATATTAAATCATATTTTCACATGAGGGCAAGGCAAAAATAATTCAGCTTTAATATGGAGTCTTTTCTAAAAGTCATCAAATAATAATCTTCATTGTACGAAGTGGCTGGATTAAGAAAGGAGAAAAGGGACAGGGAGACAGTGAGCTGCTTTAAAATAGACACACGCCACTCTCTCAGCCATCCAGATAACTAACTAGAATTTCCAAAATAATTTAGATTTTTGAGCATCCTATAGCCCCACTCTGAGTTCTGAAAAATAAAGATATACTTTCAGTTGAAATACTGCATCTCTAAATTAAATAAAAATCATCTTCTCCCTAATGTTGATCTTATAGAAAAAATTATATATTGACATGATAATTCAGTACAAGAGTAAAACTTTAAAAAAGGAAGTAAAAAGAAGGTTTTAAACTCAACGCTGTATTTGCATAATGTCAAAACTTTCTATTGATACTCAATGATCTCTTGACTTCTTATTTCTCCATCAACATCTTCAAAATAGAGACAACTCTAGTGTTTTCTGGCTTTGTTAATTAACATTTTTCTAAATTACGACATAAAGCAAGGGCTGAGAGAATGGCCCAAAGCAGCACTGCCTGGAGAAGTGGCATGTGCATCATCAATGGGGGAACAGCTCCAGAGTCAACAGTCTAGACTTGACTCATCCCCAGCCAGATGACCTTGGGCAAATTATTTAATATCTCTATGCCTTAGTGTTTTTAACCTAAAAAGAAACTGTTGTGAGGATAAAATGGAAAAAAAAATGTGAAATGCTAGGAACAGAGATTAACACAAAGTGAACATTAAAAAATATGAGCCCATATTAATAGCTCTACCATCATCACTAGCACCAGCAGCATCACGCAGGAAGCCCTGGCTGTGGGAAGACCATCACCCTAACGGGGCAGACGCTGCCCAGACACTTACATCCCAGGTGATCACCAGTTCAGACCGGCTCCCACCTCCTCCACTGACTTCTGAAGGAGGCACTTCCGGCACTACACAGGTTAGAGAGAAGAAATGAAACCCTATTCACATTTGGTAATCTTTATCGGAAGGAAGACTCAACATTGTTTACTTTTAATATTTGAATAATTCTACAATTGGCATATGACGTGTGTGTGTGCACGTGAGCATGTGTGTATATACATGTAATATGTATGGGTGTATCTCTAAATAGTCACGATTTACATTTGCATACAATTATTAAAGATTCAAAATATCTCAAACAGTAAGGAAAAATTATTCAGTATGAAGGTTAATAAAATGAGAAGAAACGTTTCACGTGGGACTATGATAAACCAATCCAGCATGGAAGTGTTTTCCCCAAGTGTCAAAGCTACTTTTTTTTATTGAAATATAATTGATTAACAATGCTTTAGGTGTACAGCAAAGGGATTCAGTTACAGACATATATACATACGTATGTACACACATATATATATATTTTTTCAGATTCTTTTCCCTTATAGTTATTGGAAGATATTGAATATAGTTCCCAGTGCTATACAGTAGGTCCTGGTTGTTTATCTATTTTATATATAGTAATGTGTATCTGTTAATCCCAAATTTCTAATTTATCTTGCCCCTTTCCTTCTCCCTTTGGGAATGTTTCTTTTCTATGTCTGTGAATCTATTTCTGTTTTGTAAATCAGTTCATTTGTACCATGTTTTTAGAGTCCACATATAAGTAATATCATATGATAATTTGCCTTTCTTTCTGCCTTAATTTTACTTGGTATGATAATCTCTAGGCCTATCCACATAAGCATGGACATTTAACTTGTGACTACTCTAAGTAAAGATAGAGTTCTCAGAACACTGGCTTTATATAAAAATGACTCACACTGAAATCTTTAAATCCTGTTATTTTATGAATCTCACACAGGCATTAGATTTCTCACTAACAGAAATTTATGTTTTATAAATCTCATGACACACCTAGAGTGTAAGATACCTAAAGTTAGGTCCTTGTTGTGTTCACAGCTATATCCACTGTACCTAGAAAGTGCCCAGCACACAGCAGATACTTTCTAAACATATTTCTGTGAATAAATCAACAGAGTCTCAAGAGAGACGTGGCTCCCCAATTTCTCATAATCCCTGGCACGAACATTCTATGCATTGTCCTAAGTGAAAAAGCATCATTAAAATTACTGAAATATATTTCATGACTTCTATCTTGGCTTTGTTCCAAAGTGATACATCGGCTGTATTTCAAACACAATTTTAGTTTACAGATTCTGAATAGCGAAGTCTTAAATCCTGTCTGATGCCTCAATAGCGTGATACCATATACACTTTCTGTTCTGTGGTTTCAATGTTAGGCTGTTTTTAGTATTACAAAGGGGTCTTATGGTTAATATTAATAGTTGCCCCTCATTAAAATTTTAAAAATAATTCTCTCTTAATTTAATACTCAAGGAGACAAAATATACCTATTCATCAATCACTGAAGCTCATTCACTGATCTTGGAGGGCAGAATGAGATTTCCTAGCAGCTGATCTCCCAAAAGTCATTATCCTACCAATTTGTCAATGCTTGTTATAAATGAAAACAGCACTTCCCCTGTTAACAGGGTGACGATGTCAGATAGTAATTATAACCTTAAGTGACAAAAACATAGCCCCTCTACATGCACTAATGAAGGCCGGCGCTGGACTGAACTCTTGCAAATGCCACACTACATCAGATTAACTTACACGTGTGTCTTTTGACAAATGCCATATGGCCAGACTGCTGTGAGATAGGTCAGATAATTGCAACGAGGCATTACTGAGGCTGAACCCCTGCCGGCCTGGGGATCAAGGGCAAGAGAAGTGGAAACACACACCAAGGAAGACCTATGAAGCCATGACTCAGAAAACAAAAACACTAACCTGCCTCTTCAGTTCTTACTTTTTCTGAGGGTAAACTGGGTTCTCCACCTCCGATTTTGTTACTGGCTACAACCCGAAATTCGTACTCCACCCATGGATTTAACTCGACTACTGTAGCTGTGTGTGTTTTCCCATCAATGACCTCAGGCACTACAAAGGAATATTTCAGAGAGGTAAATGTTTGCACATCTTAGGGTTGATCTAAAATCCAATCATTTGTACCAGTGGCATCTGCTTCACCTCCTTTACCTGTTGTGGCCGTTTGCCAACCCACAGAGAAGGGCGTCCTCGCCTGGACAGAATAGGCTATAACTGGGCTGTGGTTGTCTGTACCTTCTTTCCAAGAGAGCTGGGCTGTTGTGTCTGTAATTTCATCTACCTTCACGTTCTCTGGTGGCCCAGGTGAACCTATGGAAGGCAAAAATGCAAACAACAGTTCAGTTCAGTTCAGTCACTCAGTAGTGTCCGACTCTAGTTAGCAATTCCATAAACCAAAGTGAAGAACCTGCCTCATGACACATGAATACCTCCAATGGATCCCAATTTCAAAAGCACTTAGGGAAAAAGGAAATTTCCTTGGCAATAAAACAACCATCTTCTTCCTTTTGCATTCCTGTTGTTAGATATTAAATCTGGATTTGGAGCCATAAATTCCAAAGGCATAACACTCCACGACTACAAATGACATCTGCTTTTTGAGTCCTCTGGTAGGATTCCTGTACCTTTCCAAATTCAATAACCTTCACTTTTGCGTGAAGCCTTTTTTTCTTTTAATCTCCTGGGACATCTCTGTAGTTTCCGGTTTGTTATCTAGAGCTGTTTTATTCTACAATGCACTCGGGGTCATTTTTCATCCCAGTAGCAAATCAGTACTTTGGACAGTAGCTCAGATTGGCAAATTTTCTAAGGCATTCTGGATGATCCTGGTTTTTTGGAAGTACACACACACACACACACACACACTATCACTATCACTGAATTAATGATATGTTCAAAAACACATCAGCTTGGCAGCAGCTGTGGAATGCTTATTACTGTGAGAGCTGACAGAACTCAGATTTTATTTCTTTGAATTAGCATCAGTCCTCACTGGTACATCTTCTCGTCTATTTGGGTGGGGTGGGGATCAAATCAATATTATAACTTGCATGCTCATATTGCTATCTCATTTTTCTTCAGCAAGGAAGGCTCAGTTAACATGTTACAAACAAAACACTGAGCCATTAATGCTTACCTCTTACTATGAGGTCAGCGGCAGATGAAACACTGTCCACCCCTGTCTGCACCATACAAACATATTTTCCACTGTGCTTTAACTGAATGTTTCTGATCATTAAATCACCTGATGAACTCTGTTGGAAAACACAGGTAATGAACATATTATTATTCAGAAAACACAGAATCTTAAAGGCCATACTCAACA
Source organism: Okapia johnstoni (assembly GCA_024291935.2). Taxonomy (NCBI): domain Eukaryota; kingdom Metazoa; phylum Chordata; class Mammalia; order Artiodactyla; family Giraffidae; genus Okapia; species Okapia johnstoni. Next base: position 95,735,492 of record CM044311.1, on the reverse strand, counting down.
ACACCACTGGGACAAAACCCGTATTTGAAGACCTAGGTGGTTACAAAACAGAAGATTGCTCCAATGGAAAGTATGGAAATAAAAAGAAGTTAAAAACCATACAGGACTGCAGATATAGGTTTCTGTAGCTAAATAAATGACAAGCTTTCCCCTGAGCATTTATGGTTTCACAGATAAATAAGGGCAGAGATTACAGTCTCAGAGTCTATTTACTTCCACTAGGGTGACACTTCTTTTTATAGCCACTGCTCAGCACCAGCTCAACTCTTTTCTCTTGTTCCAGCCTCTCTGCAATTATCTGCCTGAGAAGAAGAGGGAAGCACTTGGGTATCTGGTGGGAGATAAATGCAGCACGACAAGGGGATTACCACGGTTGAGACACTTTTCTGAGCTCTTTGAAGCTTAAAAAGCCTAATGCTGTTTAATTCCTTTGCTACAGAATTTAGGGACAGTCAGTATGAACCCCTCAGTAAGAAGAAATTAAACATTTTAAACCAAAAAATAATAGCTGCCCATAAAGACATTGGCTGGTGTTTCCCAGTACCAATTAATGAAGCAAATGTATTTCTAAAAGCTCAACTTCAAATAGTCCTCGTTTTAAAAGAATGTAAAATCATGTTCATAAAATGACTAACTGCAGGCCAGTTTCATGCATTAGTAAAAGTATGGATTGAAATAAAATTATTTGGAAAGCAAAGCCTTTTGAAAAGGATCACTTACTGGGAAAATCTCTAAACTGGTACAGATAAGGAAGCAACGAGTGGTTTGTCTTATAAATTAAAAGGATAATTTTACTTTTGGGTTTTCCTAGTATTTGTTGAAAGATGGATTCCACTATCTTGTTTTTAGGTAATTTCCCAAGATCTTCTCTAGGGTGGTTTCTTAAATATTGCTTCAAATCCTCAGGGCTCTTAATGGTCTATACATTCTCTGATGCTTTGGACAGTATGGCTTTAGCATGATTTTCTTGAGTACTGGGAATAGACAGATGTGAGGTGATTGATGGCTGTAATTAAATCATAATCCAGAAACTGTTAAGTTTGCACATTCTACTTTCATCAAGTTAAACTTTTTCCTTTCTCTCCCTCTCTCTCTTTCTCCTCAGGGTTATTTAGAAATTTATCCCTAGGACAAAACCTTCGATGCTTGCTGACCTTTAGAAACTCTCAGGTTTTATGAGCTCCATATCCTCACAGGAGGTTGATTATCATTTCCATAGAAATCTCTTATTTTCAGTGAAGTAAGAACTGTTACGATTAAATTCCATTAAGGCATTAGGATAAGCTATTATTATTTCCTGTGTTTATTTGCTTATTTTGAAAGCAGTTGGGTAAAAAGGGGCTCAAAGCAGGATTTTCTTTATGTCCGTAGATTCATGAATACAGTTTCTAGGCACATAAGCTAGTTTTGTTTCTTGAAGAAGTTAAACAAAACAAAAAAAAGACTGATGTTGGGTTTGTCATTTCTGTTCATTTCGGTATTGACGGATGAAGAGAGACATAACTTAGCTAGTTTATGTAATACCCAAACTATCTTCCGGAAGAAATATAGCTAGGCTCACGATCAAGAGAGATATAACTTTTAATTATTTTTTACACTGAGTGAAAACGGAAGCAATGAACATGCAGACAAGGAACAATTGAGTTTTTCTTTCAGAACCATCATGAAATTGAGTGGATGAATACATTAATGAAAAATAAAATGCAGCAAAAGCTAAGAAGGATCCGGTCCTTAATTGTTGTCTTTCTCAGTAGACTAAATTTATATTGCTCCTCTTCCAGCGCTTTTTCTCTCTCACCCTATCTGTTGTCTTTTAATTGAAGCAATATAAAGAGTCAAGACTGATCCTAACAAAATTTCATTAAATGCTTGCCATATATGATTCACTTGAGGTTAGAGAAGTGCCTTATATATAACCTCTGCTCTCTAGGATAGAAACCTAAGTCAGGGCTTTATGTGTATGCGAAAAAAGTTATGTTTACAAATTTATGGAAGTTTATTTAATAAAGGTTCAATAAATCGCATGGCACATGCCTTGTATATACAACCTCAGAATGAAAGAGGAAAGAAATTTCCAGTCCCGCCGAGGATGTGGAGCAACCAGAACTCTAATTATTACTAATGGGAATGCAGACTGGTGCAATTACTCTGGAACTCTGTTTAGAAATATCTACTAAGGCAGGATATAAGCATAATCTACAACCCGGCAATTCCACCCCTATTACATACTTTACAGATATGTGTGCATATGCTCACCAAAGACATTTATAAGAACGTCTGTGGTAGTACTATCCATAACAGCTAAAGGATGGAAACAATCTAATATCCATCACAATAAAGCAGCTTAATAAGCAGTGAAATATTCATTTAACAAAATATTAATAGACTATGAAAATCAATGAACTATAACTACACAGATCATGCATAGCCAAGTCTCAACATAAATAAAAGATATATATCAGATAGTAAAGAGTAAAATGATACTGACCTACTATATTACAAATGTGGATTGTGACAATCTTTGGTGGGATATTTAGTACTTCAATGAAGCAGTCACTAGGACTTCTGGAATAGGGGTTCCTTTGTTTCTGGATTTCACTGTTGTTTACTTGAATGGATTCATTTTGTGAAAATTCATCAGGCTATACATTTATAGCTTGTGTATTTTGGGGGAGAACATAATAGCTCTCAAGAAGCAGTTATTCTAATGTGTAATTATGGCTCTAAAAGCACCACTGTAAATAGGACCATAGTTGAAATGGTCAAAAAACATGGCTGTAATTCTAAACTTCAATTTCTTTCACAAGAAGAAAACACTTAATAATAATAAAAATACTATTAATTAGATCATTTGATACTTTCTTATTAAAATGAAAATGACTATTCCCAGACATTAAAAAAAGATAAAAAAGGGACAGTTCAGTTCAGTTAAGTCGCTTAGTCGTGTCCGACTTTTTGTGACCCCAAAAACCGCAGCACACCAGGCCTCCCTGTCCATCACCAACTCCCTGAGTCTATCCAAACCCATGTCCATCGAGTCGATGATGCCATCCAGCCATCTCATCCTCTATCGTCCACTTCTCCTCCTGCCCTCAAACTTTCCCAGCATCAGGGTCTTTTCCAGTGAGTCAGCTGTTCGCATCAGGTGGCCAAAGTACTGGAGTTTCAGCTTCAACATCAGTCCTTCCAATGAACACCCACGACTGATCTCCTTTAGGATGGAATGGTTGGATCTCCTTGCAGTCCAAGGGACTCTCAAGAGTCTGCTGCAACTGCTGCTGCTAAGTCGCTTCAGTCGTGTCCGACTCTGTGCAACCCCATAGACAGCAGCCTACCAGGCTCCGTCGTCCCTGGGATTCTCCAGGCAAGAATACTGGAATGGGTTGCCATTTCCTTCTCCAGTGCATGAAAGGGAAAAGTGAAAGTGAAGTCGCTCAGTCGTGTCCGACTCTTAGCGACCCCATGGGCTGCAGCCCACCAGACTCTTCCGTCCCTGGGATTTTCCAGGCAAGAGTACTGGAGTGGGGTGCCATTGCCTTCTCCATCTTCTGCAACACCATAGTTCAAAAGCTTCAATTCTTTGGCGCTCAGCTTTCTTTATAGTCCAACTCTCACATGCATACATGACCACTGGAAAAACCACAGCCTTGACTAGACGGACCTTTGTTGGCAAAGTAATGTCTCTGCTTTTAATATGCTGTCTAGGTTGGTCATAACTTTCCTGCCAAGGAGTAAGCATCTTTTAATTTCATGGCTGCAGTCACCATCTGCAGGAATTTTGGAGCCCAGAAAAATAAAGGCAGCCACTGTTTCCACTGTTTCCCCATCTATCTGCCATGAAGTGATGGGACCCGATGCCATGATCTTAGTTTTCTGAATGCTGAGCTTTAAGCCAACTTTTTCACTCTCCTCTTTCACTTTCGTCAAGAGGCTCTTTAGTTCTTCTTCACTTTCTGTCATAAGGGTGGTGTCATCTGCATATCTGAGGTTATTGATATTTCTCCCGGCAGTCTTGATTCCAGCTTATGTTTCTTCCAGCTCAGCATTTCTCATGACGTACTCTGCATATAAGTTAAATAAGCAGGGTGACAATATACATCCTTGACATACTCCTTTTCCTATTTGGAACCAGTCTGTTGTTCCATGTCCAGTTCTAACTGTTGCTTCCTGACCTGCATACAGGTTTCTCAAGAGGCAGGTCAGGTGGTCTGGTATTCCCATCTCTTTCATGATTTTCCACAGTTTATTGTGATCCACACAGTCAAAGGCTTTGGCATACTCAATAAAGCAGAAATAGATGTTTTTCTGGTACTCCCTTGCTTTTTTGATGATCCATTGGATGTTGACAATTTGATCTCTAGTTCCTCTGCCTTTTCTAAATCCAGCTTGAACAGCTGGGAGTTCACAGTTCACATATTGCTGAAGCCTGGCTTGGAGAATTTTAAGCATTACTTTACTAGCATGTTAGATGAGTGCAATTGTGCAGTAGTTTCAGCATTCTTTGGCATTGCCTTTCTTTGGGATTGGAATGAAAACTGACCTTTTCCAGTCCTGTGGCCACTGCTGAATTTTCCAGATTTGCCGACATATTGAGTGCTGCACTTTCACAGCATCATCTTTCAGGATTTGAAATAGCTCATCTGGAATTCCATCACCTCCACTAGCTTTGTTTGTAGTGATGCTTCCTAAGGCCCACTGGACTTCACATTCCAGGATGTCTGGCTCTAGGTGAGTGATCACACCATTGTGATTGTCTGGGTCGTGAATAACTTTTTTGTACAATTCTTCTGTGTATTCTTTCCACCTCTTCTTAATATCTTCTGCTTGTGTTAGGTCCCTACCATTTCTGTCCTTTATTGAGCCCATCTTTGCGTGAAATGTTCCCTTGGTATCTCTAATTTGCTTGAAACGATCTCCGGTCTTTCCCATTCTATTGTTTTCCTCTATTTCTTTGCATTGATCGCTGAGGAACACTTTCTTATCTCTCCTTGCTATTCTTTGGAACTCTACATTCAAATGGGTATATCTTTCCTTTTCTCCTTTGCTTTTCGTTTCCCATCTTTTCAAGGCTAATTATAAGGCCTCCTCAGACAGCCATTTTTCTTTATAGCATTTCTTTTTCTTGAGGATGGTCTTGATCCCTGTCTCCTATACAATGTCACAAACCTCCATCCATAGTTCATCAGGTATTCTATCAGATCTAGTCCTTTAAATCTATTTCTCACTTCCACTGTATAGTCACAGGGATTTGATTTAGGTCATACCTGAATGGTCTAGTGGTTTTCCCCACTTTCTTCAATTTAAGTCTGAATTTGGCAATAAGGAGTTCATGATCTGAGCCACAGTCAGCTTCTGGTCTTGTTTTTGCTGTCTGTATAGAGCTTCTCCATCTTTGGCTGCAAAGAATATAACCAATCTGATTTCGCTGTTGACCATCTGGTGATGACCATGTGCAAAGTCTTCTCTTGTGTTGTTGGAAGAGGGTGTTTTCTATGACCAGTGCCCCGTTCTCTTGGCAGAACTCTATTATCCTTTGCCCTGCTTCATTCTGTACTCCAAGGCCAAATTTGCCTGTTATTCCAGGTGTTTCTTGACTTCCTACTTTTGCATTCCAGTTCCCTGTAATGAAAAGGACATCTTTTTTGGGTGTTAGTTCTAGAAGGTCCTGTAGGTCTTCATAGAACTGTTCAACTTCAGCTTCTTTGGCGTTACTGGTCGGGGCATAGACTCGAATTACCTGATATTGGATGATTTGCCTTGGAAATGAACAGAGATCATTATGTCATTTTTGAGACTGCATCCAAGTACTGCATTTCGGACTCTTTTGTTGACTGTGATGGCTACTCCATTTCTTCTAAGGGATTCCTGCTCACAGTAGTAGATATAATGGTCATGTGAGTTAAATTCACCCATTCCAGTCCATCTTAGTTCACTGATGTCCTAAAAAAGGACAAGGGAATTCCAAAAGGAAGTTTCACTTTGACCAAACCAATCTTGTCCCCATCAGTTTTCACTGTTAATGGTTAAAATACATGTAATTAATTACTGATTACAATAAAGAGAATAGGAGAAGTGTGTCCAAAAAAAAAATCCAAGTAGAATTAGTCTATATGCAGTCTAATAGCACTTGATAGATTATTTTTCAATATAGTCATCAGTAGAATTACATCTATTATTTAGAAATATTTGGAAACAAGCTTGTAATCCCTTAAGTGTACTCATAATTCACATAAAGCAACTTACAAACATTACAAACATTAATACTCTTTGAATAAATTGTTAGGGGCACTAATAACTCTGAATAAATTAGCTTCTAATTGATTATCTCTTAAATTAGTGTTTTATTCTTTCTTTATACAGTTTTCCTAAATTCTCCTTTCCCCCACCTCAAATAGAATGGACTAGAATTAGAACAATACAGAAGCAAATCTTCATTTCCCTATCCCTATTTCCCTTAAAACATCTCCCTCAAACTGCAGCAGTATAATTTCAGTTTTTCAGAAAACAAGTCCTTTTTCTATGCTGATGATCATAGCATTACTTGAAAATGGAGCTTTTCAGTAACAGAAGAGCCCTGTTCCTACAGGTTAAACAGGGTTTTAAGATGAGGGAGACATTTCCCTAAGTCATATGAATTTTAGCTCTTTCTAAAAATCACTATCTTTTTAAATATGATCATTGATTCAAAAAATATTCATTAAACAATGGCTATACTTTAGTCACTGGGGATATGATGGTGAGGGAAAAAACAAACCAACAAACAAAAAAACAGTCCTTATGTTCATGGAGCTGACAGCTGATAGATGGCCATTAATCAAATGACTACTACAAATCACAGTGTAATGCAAGGTCCAAGTACACAGACAAATCTACGAGTTTCTGGAGTCTTAATATATTGATAGTTGAGTTAATATCTGCAATAGAGCAGAAGCTATCCAGCAAAAGAGGATTAGAAAAAACGGTCTACACTAGAGACTTACACACATGCAGAGACACTAAGACAGGTGAGAAAATAGTCTACTTTGAGAGTGTGAGGGGTAGGGTATGTCAGGGGGATAATCAATTCACAAATCCAAATGAATAAGCCTCCCTCACTACCACAAGCTCCATTTAATTTTGCTGTAGCTGACTTCAGGTTCATACTCATGTCTTAATGACAGTACATTTTTTTATTATATTTGAAAAACTCAAAGAACTTTGCTAAGTAATTAAGAATTATTTACTTATCTAATCATTTGTTCATCTAATTACATAGATTTCTCCAAGTAAAGATCATATTTACAGAACATGTTACATAGCTAAACAGTAAATGGATTTATAAGCCAGTCACCTTTGAAGTAAATGCTAAGGGAAAGTCCAGAGTACATGAGAGGAATTAGAAGAGAAGTTTGTTAATTTCCCCATATATTTTCCTAGATGATGATGGTAATGAAATTTCTGATAGAATTTAAAAACCACTCTGTATTGAAAGAAAAACACTACATAATAACCCACACCAGGTGAAGATAAGGAAGCAGGCAGCTCATCACTAAATACAGGTAAGCTGAAAGTACATTGCGAGAGATACTGCATGCTAAAAGTCAGAGTATAAAATAAACCTTGGAACTTGGAAAACCTCTTGAACCCTGCAAATATAACATGAACTTTCAATAAAACAAATTTTCAGCAAAAACTAATTCCCTAGTAAGCACTCTTGATATAAATGCTGCTGCTGGGCTGCCAAGGAGCATAATTTGCTACTTTAAGTGGGAAAAAAGGTATTTTGAAAACAATTTGGAAGGCAAGGTAGAACAGAATTTCTCTTTTTAAAATCACTTTTACAAAGCCTGTTATTGTACAGACTCCAATATTAATCATTCATCGCAGCAACTGGGTTGTCTTCCAAGCCCTGACACTGCATGTAAATCATACACAGGAACCTTGCAACAGTCTAACCAATAGATTATTTCTGAAACCTGAGTGGTAGTTTTAACTGTGAAGGTCCCTTAGGGAATTGGTGGCAGATGTGAGTCACCTCTGTATTTCTGACCAACCAATTTAAGTCCCTCCAACACATCCCAAATGGCTATGACACGGCCACCTGTTTTACAGATGGACACTGCTCACTCAAGGAAGAGAAATAACTGGAAGCCACTGAGAGATGAAGATAGGCCCTAATGCTGGAAACAATGTTCATTTTTCTGATTAATAGTTTCATCTGACACTTTGATGACAAGTTATCTGTAGAGGTCTATATTTAGGGCAGTAATAAGCAATTGCTTCACATCAAAATGTTTTTGTCTTTCTTTGGTACCAATACATCAGAATAAATGATCCTTTATAGATTCAAAGGATTAGATCTGATAGACAGAGTGCCTGAAGAACTATGGATGGAGGTTCGTGACATTGTGCAGGAGGTAGTGATCAAGAACATCCACAAGAAAAAGAAATGCAAAAAGGCAAAATGGTTGTCTGAGGAGGCCTTACAAATAGCTATAAAAAGAAGAGAAGCAAAAGGCAAAGGAGAAAAGGAAAGATATGCCTATTTGAATGCAGAGTTCCAAAGAATAGCAAGGAAAGAAAAGAAAGCCTTCCTCAGTGATCAATGCAAAGAAATAGAGGAAAACAATAGAATGGGAAAGACGAGAGATCTCTTCAAGAAAATTAGAGATTCCAAGTGAAAATTTCTAGCAAAGGTGGTCACAATAAAGGACAGAAACAGTATGGATTTAACAGAAGCAGAAGATATTAAGAAGAGGTGGCAAGACTACACCGAAGAACTGTACTAAAAAGATCTTCATGACTCAGATATTAACGATGGTGTGATCACTCACCTAGAGCCAGACTTGGAATGTGAAGTCAAGTGGATCTTAGGAAGCATCACTATGAACAAAGCTAGTGGAGGTGATGGAATTCCAGATGAGCTATTTCAAATCCTAAAAGATGATGCTGTGAAAGTGCGGCACTCAATATGTCAGCAAATCTGGAAAATTCAGCAGTGGCCACAGGATGGGAAAAGGTCAGTTTTCATTCCAATCCCAAAGAAAGGCAATGCCAAAGAATATTCAAACTACTCACAATTGCACTCATCTCACATGCTAGCAAAGTAATGCTCAAAATTCTCCGAGCCAGGCTCCAACAGTACGTAAACCGTGAACTCCCAGCTGTTCAAGCTGGATTTAGAAAAGGCAGAGGAACTAGAGATCAAATTGCCAACATCTGTTGGGTCACTGAAAAAGCAAGAGAGTTCCAGAAAAACATCTACTTCTGCTTTATTGACTATGCCAAAGTCTTTGACTGTGTGGTTCACAATAAACTGTGGAAAATTCTTAAAGAAATGGGAATACCAGACCAACTATCTGCCTCCTGAAAAACCTTGATTCAGGTCATGAAGCAACAGTTAGAACTGGGCATGGGATCAATAGACTGGTTCCAAATCGGGAAAGGAATACGTCAAGGCTGTATATTGTCACCCTGTTTATTTAACTTAAATGCAGAGTACATCATTTGGACTGGAACGTTGGACTGGATGAAACACAAGCTGGAATCAAGATTGCCAGGAGAAATATCAATAACCTCAGACATGCAGATGACATGATTCTTCTGGCAGAAAGTGAAGAACTAAAGAGCCACGTGATGAAAGTAAAAGAGAAGAGTGAAAAAGTTGGCTTAAAGCTCAACATTCAGAAAACTAAGATCATGGCATCTGGTCTCATCATGTCATGGCAAATAAATGGGAAACAGTGTAAACTGACAGACTGGGCTCCAAAATCACTGCAGATGGTGTCTGCAACCATGAAATTAAAAGACACTTGCTCCTTGGAAGAAACGTTATGACCAAACTAGACAGCATATTAAAAAGTAGAGACATTACTATGGCAACAATGGTCAGTCTAGTCAAAATTATGGTTTTTCCAGTGGTCATGTATGGATGTTACAGCTGGACTACAAAGAAAGCTGAGCATGAAGAATTGATACTTTTGAACTATGGTGTTGGGGAAGACTCTTGAGAGTCCCTTGGACTGCAAGGAGATCAAACCAGTCCATCCTAAAGGAAATCAGTCCTGAATATTCATTGGAAAGACTGATGTTGAAGCTGAAATTCCAGTACTTTGGCCATGTGATGTGAAGAACTGACTCACTTGAAAAGACCCTGATGCTGGGAAAGTTTGAAGGTGGGAGGAGAAAGGAATGACAAGGATGAGATGGTTGGATGGCATCACCAGGCTCAATGGACATAGTTTGAGTAAACCCAAAAGTAAATTTTTGAGTATAAGTTTGGTGGTGGACAGGGAGGCCTGCCATGCTGAAGTCCACAGGGTCGTAAAGAGTTGGACATGACTGAGCAACTGAACTGAACTGATCCTTTACAGGATTTAGATATCAGCTTCTCCTATCATAACTATTGCAAGAGTGACATATAAAAGATAAAAACTTGGTCAAAGACCCTTCAGCCATATTTTTAATTGTATCCAATACCCAAGTTACCTTAGAGGTATTAGTTTCTATTTCAACATCAAGCTCATATTAACGGCTTGGGGATATTTTTTTTCTGGTCAGGGTAGTGTTTATGGAGTATCTTACTAGAAGCTGGTGATCTCACGATCCCTAGAGTCTGTTCCCACACAGTGATTGTTCCTTCAATGCTTCCTAAACTTCAGTCATTAGAAGGACACCTCTGCATTTTTGGTAAGCCACATCCTATGGCAAAATGCTCTATTATTTACTTAATTTTTTCTTAAACTATTTACCTTTCTTAAACTTAAATTATATAGAAGTCAATACAGAAATATGTGTACTTTTATATAACATGGAACACTCCTGACCAAAATAATAGTTAAATGATAAAATGAAAAGGGTAGAAATAGAAAATAATGCAAACAGACATGGTCCAAGATAATGTAAACGGACACCAGCTGTACATTTTCAAAGTCTCTGAGAGTGACCTTTGCTCTTTTCATTAGAAAGACAGATCAGCAAGAATTGGAAAATCATTCGTGACAAACCTAACACCATACTGAATTACTCTCATTGATTTAACCTAAATGATAGAAACAAAACTGAAAACAGCATGGATCTTATTCTACTTTGTTTAATGTCGCCTATTGGGTACCTTACCTGTGCTTTGCAAAACACTTGGCTACCCAGATCATTAAGCCAGTAATTCTCAACACTGGCTGTACAATAAATTCACCTGCACAGTCTTTATAAACATCCCAGAAATCATGAAGCCACATCCCAGAACAGTTAAATCAGGATGGATGAGAAAGAGACCTTTTAGCTAATTCTAGTGATCAGCTAGTATCAAAACTCATTAAACTCCTGAGATTTCATATTCTTTATCTTCACTCCTCCTGGAACTAAAAGGTTCAAGACAGTCACCAACATCTTCTCCCTAGGTTTAAAGCGCTACAATCAATAAATGCATAAAATAATCATCACGTTGGGTTGTTTAGTGCTGGATTTATAAGCTGAGAGAAGTACTCCAGTACATATTTTCATTCTGGAAGATGGGTAAGAAAGTAATATTTGTGAAACAGGTACTATAGGTCAAGCACAAGGCTCATTTCCTTGACATTAGATTGCACTGATGTACTTGTAGCCATTGAAATAATTCAAAACAGTGATAGGTTTCTACAGAAACTGTTAGTCAATGTGAATCACCCTGATATTACTCTGAACTGATGTGACAATTCTGACAAAGAATGAAGGTGGTTCAATTCACAATATCTTGAGCACAATATCTAAGAGCATATCTTGAGTAGCAATCACATCTCACAGATCAAATGTCTTTTTTGTCTTAGTTGTTTTCACCCTGATATGAGAGGTTTAAAATATACTGGGAGTAGATCTGTCCCTTGTAGAATTATAAAGTTAGCACATAAAAAATGAAATCCATTGAAAGGTACAAAAAGCCACTGTTTCATGGAAACTTGAGCAAGCAATTTGTGCCAAATGTCTTGCATTCACTTCCTAGTTCCAATTACTTTTGGTGTGTAATAAATTACTCCCAAAATTTAGTGGCTTAAAAAAAATGATGATCATTTATACCACTCAACAATTTGTAATCTGAGCAGAGATCATCAGCTCATCTCAGCTGTAAACATTATTAGCTGGGGCAGCTTGAATGGGGACAAGTAGTCCAGCTTACATGACTATTGAATGGTGTTGGCTAGTGAGTGGAAACACAGCCATGCTCTTAAGGTAGACCTCTCTGCCTACCTGTTTGTACTTCCTCATATTATGCTGGCTGGATTCCAAGCAAAACTGTACCAATACAACAAAGTGGAAGTACATGCATGTTTATGAGCTAGCCTCAGCAAACACAGAGCTTCACTCCTATTTTTCTTTATTGGTTAAGGCAGTCACAAAGGTCTACCTGGGTTTAAGAGGAGAGGCATACATTTCACCCCTTGATGAGGAACAGTGTCAAAGTCATAGTGAAAGAAGAGCAAGTTGGGCAAACTGTGCTTGTGTAGCCATTTTTGGAAAACACCATGAGCCACATCCCTTCAGATCCATTCTGTAGCTGCCATACTGCCTCTTTTGAGGGTAGGTGACCTACAAAGACTATACAAAATGGTCCTCTTACTTTCTGTCTTTTCCTTGGATTCCTCCCATCAGCAGTTCTGAGAGAGGGAGAATGGTGAGTTTGTAGTCTTTGTTTATCAAGATTCATCCTTGCAGGGTTGTTTTAAGCTGACTGTGCCAAGAAACCAAAATAGATGTAAAAAAACTCCAACAACCCTGATCTAGATGTCCTTTCATGTCAGTAGCCTGTGTGATAAGCCAGAGAAAAGATACCCACAGTCAGAGAGAATAAAATTATACTCTCTCCTAGGAGAGTTGTTCACAAAGTGATCATGCTAGCTTTATTACAACTTCAGACCAAAATATTCCAACAGTTTGCCTAATACTCCATAAATATAGATTCTTAAAATCTCAAAGCGAAAGAAAGAAAAGTGAAAGTGAAGTCGCTCAGTCGTGTCCGATTCTTTGCAACCCCATGGACTATAGCCTACCACACTCCTCCATCCATGTGATTTTCCAGGCAAGAGTACTGGAGTGGGTTGTCACTTCCTTCTCCAAAATCTCAAAGTCTTATTAAAAAAGATGACAAAAAGATGAGAGACTGAGAGAGTCAATTCTAGGCAGGTTGATAAGATGTCCAGGGTCCCCAAGGAGGTCTCAAGGAGGAGGAAAGGACAAATGTCTTTTTTTTTCCCTCTACATTCCTTAGTCTTAGTCACATAAACCATTTTAAAATGTTACATAAATTAGTCACATAAAATGTTTTCCATAACTGATGATTATGCAACAAACAACTCAGTTTAAACTCTGTACTAAGGATTATATAACAACAATGTATCTTGCTTGAGGACAGTTTCTCCTTGAAAACCTTCTGACTAAGCCTGTTATCTTAAAATGTATATTATGGGAGTGGGTCTAGTAAGATCTTTTCAACCTTGAGACATTCTTTTGATTTATTACAATAACTAATTAAAAAATATATATAGCTCTCTTGCTTAGGCTAGCAAGGGGGCACTTTCCATCCTTCTTCTGATGTCTATGTCAGAAGCTTTCTCTGTCACTTTTATTACTTTAATAAAACTCTGCTACACAAAAGCTCTTGAGTGATCAAGCCTGGTCCCTTGTCCCGAAGCTAAATCTTCTTCTTCGGAGATCATGAATCTGACATTGTTCACTGTAAGCTATCAAAGACAGGAAGTTGGATGTCAAATATTATCATTAGACTATTTTTCTAGTAAAAAGCATCATCTAAAATTTTAAAGTCAGTATTAAAAATGGTTTTCAAAATTATAGTATTTACTGTAATAAAAAACAGCTAAAATTCCTGGGTTTTGTGTCTAAAATTTTCAATTGCCCCAAATGAGCCATTTATTATTCACTTTCTTATTCATGTCCAGATCAACTATATGGTATAATTAAATATATTATCTTGTAAAGTAGAATAATTTTCTTTCTGAAATTGAGACATAAAAATCCAAGCCACTATGGACGATTACAACTCAATAATAAAAAGTCAAATAACTTAATTAAAAAACAGACCAATCACCCTGAGTTCTGATTTTCAACTGGCATATAAGCAGTTTAGCAGTCATCACTTTGTTCTGAGAACAAGTAAAAAGCTAAGCAACTCCTCTTAAATCTGACAGAGAAGTGGGTCACAGAATAAAACCACTGCCTCTAAAATGGAGAAACAAACAGGCAAATACAGAGAACCACAACTTTCTGGAGCAGAAATCCAACAGCAGAATTTTCCCTGGAAGCCAGTACTGAAGTAGAGAAATCTGAACTGTGACTAATGAATTTCTGGAGGGTCAGCAGAACAAGTCTAAGAGGTAACACTCCTGGGAACCCAGGACATAGGTGGTTCCCCACACTTTTCTGAGTTTTATCTCCAGGAACTCAACTGGATCTTCAGAGTGAATAATGATTGAAGATCCTTTCATATTTCTGGGAGGGGAAGGTAAAATGAATCATTCTGCATTAAGCCAGAGCACTATATTCTTCTTAAAAAACAAATTTTCCCTTCAGAAGAAACTATTTACCAGAGCCTAACTTGCTGGGGTTTTGTAATAGCCTAGTGAATCTTGCCCATGGGGTCGCATAGAATCACACATGACAGCAACACAACACCACCAACTGTTTCTAAGAAAAATACCCAAATCTAGCTTCCCACGTTGGGGAACAGAAACACACAGCTCCAGTACCTCCAGCCATCCTGTCTCATCAAATGGGTGAGGAGGAGACAAAGAACTGGTGAAGCTGATAATTCAGGAGAGGTTAACCAAAACAATGGGACCAAAACACAAAACTAGAGAATACTCCCTTCTCACTCCCATACTTTCCCACTATATTTGTAAAGCCCTATTCACTGCACTTCTTTCAGCCAGTACATCATTCATGCGTTTCAAGAGAAAATTTACACAGCATATTAAAATGCAAAAAACACAGTATTTAGAGGTTGAATACACATCAGAACAGGCATCAGACATGGCATGAGTTATCAGACCAGAAATTTTAAAGAACTATGATTAATATGCTAAAGTATTTAATGGAAAAAATAGGTAGTATGCAAAAAATGGATAATGTAAGCAGAGGAATGGTGATTCAAAAAAAAAAAAAGTAAAATAGAAATGCGTAAGTTGAAGGGCAAGTTCCTATCATCTATAGGAAGCTATATAAGACAAGACACCTGTTTTCTCAAGGATCTGTAGAGAAGAAAGTCTCCTCGAAAAACATTCTTAAAAAAAGAAATGCTAGTGATCAAAAATACTGTAAAGAGATAAGTAATGACTTTGATGGGCTCATTAGTAGACTAAACGTGTGTGTGTGTGTGTGTGTGTGTGTGTGTGACAATCAAATGCTCTAAAACTTAAAAGATGAAACAACTGAAAATAAAGAAGAAAACACTTAAGAACTGTATAATGGTGGTAACAGAAGGAGAAGAAAGAAAAAAAGGAACAGAAATAACATGTGAAGCAGTGGTCATGAAGAATTCCCCAGATTTATATCTGAAATCAAAACACATGTCTCTCTCCAGAGAGTACGAAAATGATATAGGCCAGAAACACAGGCCTAAATAAGAAAGGAAGAACATCAGAAAATAAATAAGTAAAATATTCTTAATTGATCTAATAGTTTTTTCCAAAATAACAATTCACTGCTAGGAGGAAAGGGAAACTAAATATATTCTTACCATATGTTGGATCATAGAAAAAAAAAGAGAATTCCAGAAAAAACATCTACCTCTGCTTCACTGACTATGCTAAAACTTGGACTGTGTGGATCACAACAAACTATGGGAAATTTTTTTAAGAGAGAGAAATACCACACCACCATACCTGCTTCCTGAGAAATCTGTATGCAGGTCAAGAAGCAACAGTTAGAACTTGACATGGAACAATGGACTGGTTCCAAATTGGGAAAGGAGTACGTCAAGGTTGTAGATTGTCACCCTGCTTATTTAACTTATATGCAGAGTACATCAGGCAAAATTCCAGGCTGGATGAAGCACAAGCTGGAATCAAGATTGCCAGGAGAAATATAAATAGCCTCAGATATGCAGATGACACCATCCTTATGACAGAAATCAAAGAGGAATTTTTCATCAACCAAAGACTTCTTGATGAAAATAAAAGAGGAGAGTGAAAAAACTGGCTTAAAACTCAACATTTAAAAAACTAAGATCATGGCATTGGGTCTCATCACTTCATGGGAAAAAAATAGGGAAAAGTGGAAAGTGAAAGATGTATTTTCCTTGGCTCCAAAATCACTGTGAATGGTGACTGCAGCCATGAAATTAAAATACAGTTGCTTCTTGGAAGAAAGGTTATGAGAAACCTACACAGTATATTAAAAAGCAGAGACATTACATTGCTGATAAAGGTCTGTCTAGCCAAAGCTATGGTTTTCCCAGTAGTCATGTATAGATGTGAGAGTTGGACCATAAAGAAGGCTGAGCACTGAAGAATTGATGCTTTTGAACTGTGGTGCTGGAAAAGACTCTTCAGATTCCCCTGGAGATCAACCAGTCAATCCTAAAGGAAATCAACCCTAAATATTCACTGGAGGGACCTATGCTGAAGCTGAAGCTCCAATCCTTTGGCCACTTGATGCAAAGAGCCAACTCTTTGGAAAAGACCCTGATTCTGGGAAATATTGAGGGCAAAAAGAGAAGGGGACAACAGAGGAGGAGATGGTTGGATGGCATCATCGACTCAATGGACGTGAGTTTGAGAAAGCTTCGGGAGATTGTGAAGGACAGGGAAGCCTGGCCTGCTGCAGTCTATGGGGTTGCGAAGAGTTGGACACAACTGAGTGACTGAACAACAACAACAACAAAAAGGACCTAGAAATTTTTCTCCTTGATGTTTAACAAGATTGAAAACTTATGTCCACACAAAACCTGCACACAGCTTTATTCATAATTCAAAAATTTGTAAGTGACCAAGGGGGGGCCTTTGGGAGGTGAGTGGATATACTATTATATTCAGTACAAAAAAAAGAAAAAAAAACCTCTTAAGCCACTAAAAGATATGGAGGAAATAAAAATGTACAGTACTAAGTGAAATAAGTCAATCCAAAATGGCTATATACCACGTGATTCCAATTACAGGACATTCTGGAAAAAGGCAAAACTATGGAGATAGTAAAGATTATAGGGTGCCAAGGGTTGTTAGGATACTCTAAAGCTGATGATGATGATGGATGTAGATCTCTTTGAACATACCAAAGCTATTTAATGGTACACTTTAAATAGTTGAATTATGAGAATTATTTCCTAACAAAGCTTTTAAAATAATAAGTCGTCATGAATCAAAGATAATACTATGGTTAGCAGATACCATTTACCTCCTCATTTGGTTTGACTGATTTGTTCATTTATTGGATTTGTTATATTTAAGCCTATTTTTGACAAGTTTTCTTTTTTCAGAATGTATTCATGAACCTTAGCCCCACTCCAAAAACAAAACCAAAATTATAAACTGCTAGTTCGTTCCTCCACCTCCAGAGATGAGATATTTTAAATTTGCAAATCACAGATACAAGCAAATACCTGTTATTTACAATGGAGGATCTGAAAGAATTATAAGCAATATTGAGTGAATTATTACTGACTCAGAAATTCCTTTAGAGATTTTTTAGAAGTATCTGTACATAGCTGCATTCAGATTTTAATGTGCTGGGATACATACAAACATATTTATAGGTACACAAACATACATGTTAGTATCTCTTCGGTGGTAGCATATAGTTTTCAACTGGCTAACTGTAGGATGGGTCCAATGGTGGAATCTCAATATGCCCTAAGATCAACAGTAAACAACAGACACCCCCACCCCTGAGAAAAATTCAATTCCTAAAAATTGGAGTGGTGGCATTTTATAGAAGTTACGTGGGGAACAATATGAAATTCACAGCAAAATCTCCCTGAAATATCCTGTAAATACCTGCATATCTCCCAAACTTTCTCTCCCATAGCTTTAGCCTCCCTACTTCCCCAAATTCTCTTTAGTAACTCTCCATGAATACCAGTTTTTAAAATCTTCATATTCCTCTTCAAATTGCTACAGTTTGAATATTCCATTCAATCCAATAAAAGTTATGAGAACTATTAGGAAAAGAACAATACAGATTTTTTTTTGACTACATGAAAATGAAAAGTTTTATTCTGAGTGATATAATAATAGACAAGTTTAACACAAAAGTGACATACTAAAAGAAGACATTTCCAGTGAATCACACTAAGATATAATTAAGAGCCTGACTACATAAAGACCTACTGTAAATCTGTAAAACAAAAGACCTGACTCCTAATGGAAGAAATGAGCAGAGGATAGAAATCTGCAAGGTATGGAAGAGGAACAGGAAATGGTCAGTACATACTGTGAACTCGTGTGTAAGTGGAGGATTTCCTGCTGTGACCTAAGGAGAACACTATCTAATGGACACACACAAAAAATGGTGAGATTCAAAATCTATTATATGCAAATATCAATATCATTACTTTGTTTCTAGCAGAAATAAAATAGGTCTTATCCAGCTGATGGTTGTCTTGAAGCAATGTGTTTTGCTTTTGCAATCTGGGGAAGTCATTCTCTATCGCTAGATTTAAAATAATTTTTTGAATATTCTTCTATACAATAATTTAGGCAGCTGGGCTTTTGTAAATTTCTTGAGCTAGAAATGAGGTAATTTTTTTCCATTTTCTGCAGCAGTTTCATGCATTTCATAAGTCAGTATTAAGCCCTGAATTTTCTTGATTTGGAGGAGTTGGTTATAATTCTGAATCTTATTTATCTATCCAAGTTACTAATAAGTAAAATGGAAAGATTCTCAATTTTACCGTTTAATTTGAGAAACGAGAAACTGTTCATAAAGAGATAACACTTCTCAACCATCTGCTTGGGAATATTTTTATTTTAAAAAAATCAAGGGAAAAAATCGTGTGGAAAAGACTGGGCAAACAGGTTCCCTCCTGCTCTGCTGATGGAACTGTAAATTGCTGCAGTTTTCCTAGAGAAAATTTTAGAAACAATCCTACCAGCAGTGCTAGTTGTAGTAACAGCAACAACAGCAGCAAGAGCTAACACAGTTGGTCTAAGTATTTTATGCATACCTAAGAATAAAGTATTATTATCATGTTAGTTTTATAGATGAGGCAAAGAAAGATAAACAACAGTTCACAGGCGAATGAAACAGGTTACAAGAGTTGGAATTTGGAGTTCAGATGATTTAATGATACACCTATATGTATAATTCCAATCCTATCCAGCAATTCATACCTGAACAAATACCCTCCAGAAAACAACCTGGGAATTGCTGACAAAGTGTCATTACTCTTCTTTCAGAATACAGTAAACTTTTCTTTTCTATACTTCAGAATTGTCCCAAGTGGAATCTGACTGATAGTCATTTTGGAACCATGGACAAATCTAAGAAAAATGAAAAGCCTTACGATATATAGCTCTTATATTTCATCTAGGAGCACTGATGCTTTTTATTATTACTTCCCTGTCTTTCTCTACATCCACCCATTCATCCTAAGAAAGTACTGTAGCTGCCTTTATTTAGACCTTCTGCACTTGTGCAAATTATTAACGTATTTTAATCTATCTTTTGAGGGACATTTTTGTCCCATTATACTTTTCATTGGTTATTGTTGATACATAAGTAAGTCTATTGCTTTTTGTGAATTTATCTTGTGTCACAGTAGTTGACTGAACTCTGATTAGTTTTTAAAAATTTTAGAGTTGATACTATTTGGTTTTGAGAAGCCCTAGTATCATTTTGTTCTCAAATACTCATAATTCTGTCTCCTTATTTCACAAAATAGATGTTTATTCTTGTTCATATTGACTGTATTGGCTCAAAAACCTCCAAATGGATTTAAGGTAATGGTCTGTATGAAAGTTGCTCAGTTGTGTCCAACTCTCTACGACTTCATGGACTATACAGCCCATGGAATTCTCCAGGCCAGAATACTGGGGTGGGTAGCCTTTCCCTTCTCCAGGGGGTCTTCCCAACCAAGGGATCAAACCCAGGTCTCCCGCATTGCAGGCAGATTCCTTACCAGCTGAGCCACAGGGAAGCCCAAGAATACTGGAACGGGTAGTCTATCCCTTCTCCAGCGGATCTTCCTGACCCAGGAATCGAACCAGGTCTACTGCATTGAAGGCGGATTCTTTACCAACTGAGCTATCAGGGAAGTCCAAGGTAATGGTACTGGTGTGTATTTTGTGTTTTTCCTGGTGTAAATAAAAGGATTCCTGGTATTTACTTTGAAGATATTTTTGAGATGTAGAAGAAACAATTATTTCTTCCTATATTGATCATTAATTTTATTGAATGTCTTATAAATGTTCATTGAGGATACAGTGGTCTATTTTACTATATTTATTGATATGAAGCATACACATTTCTGAAACCATCACTGAATGCTTATAAAAGTTTATTCTTTTAGTACAATGTTCATATATTTTTGCTAAAATTTTATTTAGGTTTTCATACTATATTGAAGAAATCGATTCATATTTACTTATTTTTTTGTAATCTTGCCAGGTTTTGTTCTCAGGAATATATTAGCCTAACAAAAAAAAATTAGAAAGATTTAAAACTTTTTATATTTTCAAATAGGTTATATAACAATTTATCTATTGCCAAAAAATTGAAAAAATTACCAGTAAAACTCTAGCCTTAGAATCCTTTTTTGCGGGGATAGGGAGTTACACATTTTTCTATGATTTTGTATTTACAAAGGAATTCTTATTAATATTGATCATCTATATTCTTCCCCAAAGTTTATATTTAATGGGTTTTCATACATATGACTTGTACTTGGAATGCTCTGTTTATTAATTCTTTCTTACCTATCACATTTTCTTTCTCATTTCTGATTTTAGCTGTTTTAACAGCTTTATTCTTCATTAGTATCTTTCAGAGCTCAATCATTGCTCTTGGCCATTCCTCCATCCTTCCATTTCTTCCTCCATCTATCTCCTTTCTATATAATTGTTTTGTTATTTTTCTTTTCTAAAATTTACAAGGGTGTGAAAAGGAAGAAAAGGAAGGTGTATTTTCTAATTTTAGGATCAATGTTGTATATATATCTGTTACTTCCATTATGAAATCGTTTTTTTCTAATTTCTGGCAAACTGATCTGTTGATGGTTAAAAGAGGAGTTCTCAGACTATGTGACAATTTTGTTTCTCACTTTTCTCTTTGTTCCTGACTTGATACATTTTAATGGCATATTAATTGGACTATTATGATTCATGATTACTATCTTTATGGCAGAGCAAACTTTTTCTTTCTTTCTTTCTTTTTTTAACTTTTTCTAAAATAAATTCCTTTTTTATATTAAAGGTTTGCCTTGAATTACTATTTTTGAAATTAACACTTGTTAACCTTTTTTTTTTTCTGTTAAAAATGACTGATAAGTATTTACACATCTTTTCACTCATAGTGTTGGTTTTGTTTTAACTCTGGCTGATTTTATGGATTTTAGCTCAAGTTATAAGTTACTTGGTCTGACTTCTGCTCATCTTCTTATAAATTTAAATCTTGCAGGGCTTCTACTAGGGGTGGAGCTTAATAAACACTGTACATAATAAACACAGCCCTGGGATACTAATCACACCTTAATTAGGAACTGAGTCTCTCTAAACCTGGGTGGGCAAATAATGAGCTAGTGAAATAAGCTCAACTTCAACTATTTTGTGCAGTTCCCTTTTTCCAACAGGCACTGGAGAATTCTTTTTTTTTCATCCCCAAATAGCTTTGTGGGAGGGATTGTGAGGGGCTGTTGTACTATGTTCAAGATGAATAACAATAATTCTTCTGGTCTAATCACCAATTTTTATGGGCTCATTGCTGAATACAGTCTCCTAATGATCTTTCCAAGTCAGTTGATATTTTGAATTTGGACAAGGTATAACATTTATATGACACACTAAGTGGAAGATGTTTAAAAACACAGTGTATTACCACTGGTACTGTTTGGGATGACTGCTTTGCCTCGGTTCTGTATTTCAAATGCACATAAAACCTCTTACAGAATTTTGTATCATAAAATAACTTGTATTTTCAAACCCTTAGTCCTCATACCCAAATAATTCTATGAAATTAATCAAGTCAAAGTGACCATATTGTGTTATTACACACAAAGGATTTCTTTCAAAGATACTCTTTCCTGCCATCGGGGGCTGGGAAATCCAAGACTCAGGCTCACAAGGAGTGGCTGTCACTTGACTGTGATTGTGGCCCGTGGGAGAAAAATCACACTGAAGGCAGTCAGTTCGATGAGTGGCAGATTGGTTGTCACTGCTAAACCTGTTATTGCTTCCAGTGACTTTTATCCCCACAAATTCTAATCCATCACAGGTCCAATTCCACAGAAGGTGTATAAAGCTCTACAGCTTGGCTCTATACATGCCTCATTTCTAAGCTATCTGCCCCACATCAGGTTTATCAAAGCAAATTCATTTAAACACCCTTACAATATACAGGGAACTCATGAGATGTCTTTACATTCAAAAGTTTCAAACTATAGTCAGTCTCCATTATATAATATGTCTAAGTCCAAAAGTTAGCTTATCAAGGCAAGCCAAATTATTTTTGAACGTTCTTAAAAGCATACTTAAATTGTCAGGCCCTTAAATCCTTAGGTACCAGCCAATAATGTTCTTTCATGTCTCTCTCCTGTACTTGGGGCTATTATCCCCTTTTTCTTGTCAGTAGAAGCTTAGATATATTTAAAAGCTGAGAAAGAAAGATGCTCTACTGAGTACTGGGTGAATGATGTAATTCCTCTTTTTCCTTCCTCCTTTTCTCTTCTTTTATTTCTTTCTTTTCTTCTTTTTTTTTTTTTTTTGGAGGGGGAGTGAATGGAATAGAGTTCTGTTAATTAAGCATGGCTATGATAGAATGTTACTACTGTAAACATACTGTTGGGACTGTGTCTCATTCTATTACTGTGCATATATGAAATTTCAGTGTATACACAAACCCCCATACATTCTTACCTACATATATACAACTACATATGAAGATATCTAGACACAGGCAAAAGGAGAGAGAACAGTATTCTTGGAAGAGGGACCAATGTGTGCAAAATCTCGTGGTGGGAGGGAACATGGCACATACTAAAAAGTTTTGGGAAAAGAAACCAGAAAATGGGAAACATAAAGGACCCCAGGCAAGGGCATCATCTAGTGAGCAAGAGGATCTAGACCTCACGTGTACCTGAACACAAATTCCCTGCTTCTCTAATTACAGCACATGGTGCCTGCAAACAAGATTTGCTTGGCAAACAGTGGACTTAAGTGAACGCCTTTTACTGTTGATTTAGTTATACAACTTTGATTTGTCCTATGGAACAAAGCCTGTATTTGACCTATATTTCTCCTTGGTGATGTGTCAATTTGCTTTACACAATTAGCTTAACAAGCTTTTCTGAATGTAATACATTCTGACAGAGCAGAAACCTGAACTGCAGTTGAGACAGGAGGTAAGTGGGCGGGACACGACAATAAGATTGATGAAGAAGGGGTGCAGCCTTATCACATCCTTGTGATAGTAACTGGACGGAACCGGCTGAAACCAGCTGAATGCAAGGTGGCACGGAGAACAGTCTGGTCATTGACTTTTAGCTCACTGTATCTTCATCATAATACTCAAAACCAGTCTCTTGTACACCATGAGAATTCCAAGGGCCATAAAAGACCAAAAAGCAGCAGTAGCCCAGTTCCTGTAGATCTGCATCCTTCCCTGGAATAGTAAGACTATTCTTCCGACTCCTTACAGCATGCAATTACTCAGTCCATAAAAACCAACAATCCCATGCCCTGGGGCCACTCTCACTTTCTGAGGAGGTTCCCCGTTCTGCCTATGGAATGTCTATCTCTCTAAATAAATTTGCTTTCACTTTACTCTGGCTTGCTCTTGAATTCTTTCCTGCATGAAGCCAATGACCCTCACTTGGTGACCTGTGTTGGACATGACAATTTCCTTTCCTCCAACAGTCATCACACTCCTTTGGCATGAAGTGCAAGTCTATATAACAGATTTAATCTAATTTGTTAGAGGTTGTTTTGAGCATCTGGGTTTTTCTAGAAAGGTGTGAGCTTTTTATACAAATGAATGAATGCTGAGTACCCAGAGTAGTCTCAAGGACAAGTGGCTGGAACAGTTGAAAGCTGTATGTTTGATTTTCCATTTTTTTATTCTTTCTCTCTTTTTCTTAAAAAAAAAAAAAAAAAGTGGCTCTTAGACTATCCAGCTTTCTAGACAGCTTTCCCACTTACCAGCTCCTCCCTCACATTCTGTTGCTTTTGAAAACAGGGAATCTATCAATGAACACAATGCGATAAAAGAAAAGCAGACTTTCTAGATATTAATGTGAATGCTGCAATGAACACACAATCAGAGGATAAGCATTGTTATGTGACTCCCTTCTCATGCAACAGAAAACCAATTTATTTAATTGCCTGTGCTTAAGGGTAATGTCATCTTGTAGGGCTTACCATTTTACACTGATGGGAGAATATTAAGTTAACTAATGCCACAAGTCAATAAAAAATTCATAGGCTGTGATCAAGCATGTTAGAAAAAGAACAAAATTAGCAAGTGATAGGGTTAATTCATGAAAATGCATGGTTCAGATACCTGACTCTTGTAGAGAGATGGCTGACTTAATACTTTACCTACAACTTATCAGTAGCACAGCAGCAGTTAAGTAACATTATTATCGTGAATATTCTCAATTCCAAAATCCTCTTAAGAAAGCAGCTGTCTACTTCAGTCTTAGCAAATGTTTCTTTGAGGATGTTTGATGCATATAAAATCAAAATGCTTTGAGTTTTTAGTATATCAACATATATTTCTTTAGCATTAGCTCAGATGGAGGACATTGTATTGGATAATATATCATCAACAGTTTAAAATCCAGAGGATAAATCACAAATGCTGTTATCTACAATATGCAGAAAAGCAAATGTTTTAAATCAAATTCTTTATGAATTAAAGTCAGAGTAAGAGCTGGGTTACAGGAGAAGCATTTTTCTGATTGGATAAGCAATTATTGTGAAGGTAACATTCTAGCCTTTTTTTTTTTCCCATTGCCTCCTCTCCAAGTAAAGGCAAATGATGAACCCTAAGCATGGAGTAAAGAGCTGGTAGAGGATACTGGCATATGCCTTTTCCTGTTGTGATAGAAGAGATTAGTGATTTAAAAAAAAAATGCTTTTAAAGCAATAGTGAAAGAAATGGTAATGCTTTGTAGCAAGTGGTGAAGTTCTTAAAAGCTTTGAATCGGTCAGAACAATTTGGAAAGTTAACTAGAACTGTGAAAACAAAACAAGCCAGATGACAGAAAATAGAAATGGCATTAAAATTGTACTTAACTGTGGCTAGATATCTAAACATCCCCAATTTCTTCAAGACCATTTGTAGAGGGTCACTAGGGCTGCTATAACAAAGTAACATAAACTGGCGGGGCTTCAAACAACAGAACTTTACCCTCTTAGAGTTCTGGAGTCCAGAAATCTGAAATCAAGATCTCTCTCCAAAATTTCTAGGATAAGACCCTTCCTTGCCTCTTCCAGGTTCTGGCAACTCCAGGAACTCCAGGACTTGTGGAAACATAACTTCACAGTGTCCGCCTCCATCTTCACAGGGCCATCTTCCCTGTGTCTATGACTTCACAAGGTGATCTCCTCTCTGTATGTTTGTCTGTGTACAAATTTCCCTTGTCTTATAAGGACAACAGTCATACTGGATTAGGGTCCATCCTATTTAGTATGACATCATCATAACTTCACTAACTATTTCTGCAACAACCCTTTACAAATAAGGTCACATTCTGAGGTACTAGTGTAAAGGACAAACTCTTTCTGTGTCACCTTTACGGTCAACTACTCTACACACACTCAGAACGCCAAATGTGTGTGTCTTCCATACCAGGCAACTCTCCAACACTAGGTCTGATAATTCAATTACAGGGAGTCCTATAATTCAACTCTGATACTACCTGCCTGGAGATAGCCTCAGAGCCCACCAGTCAAGGGCTCAATCCCATGAGACTGGCCCTACTTCAGATATCAATCACGAGTCTTAGATTGCCATTTGTACATCATACCCATCACTTATAAACTGACGTTCCCTTGACACGCTCCTTGGGCTCAATAATGTGCTAGAAGGACTCACAGAACTCAGGGTAGTATTTATTTCATGATACTTTAAACATTAATACCATAAAGTATCATAAAGAATGCATCTAAACATCCAGAGGAAGAGATACATAGGGTGAGATCCTGAGGGGTTCCAAGTGCAAGAATTTCTATCCCAGTGGATGTGGGGTGTGTCACCCATGAAGCATGTAGCTATGTTCACCAACTCAGAAGCTCTCTGTGGTGAAAAGTACTTCACTTTTGGGATGTTTATGGGAGCTTCATCACATAGGCCTGGTCAATTATAAATTCAATCCCCAACCCCTCCCTC
Organism: Okapia johnstoni; assembly: GCA_024291935.2. Lineage (NCBI taxonomy): Eukaryota > Metazoa > Chordata > Mammalia > Artiodactyla > Giraffidae > Okapia > Okapia johnstoni. Next base: position 95,708,987 of record CM044311.1, on the reverse strand, counting down.
CTTCCTGAAGGATGGGGTTGGGGTAGGGATTGTTGAAGTTCCAGGCTTCTAATTAAGGCTTTGTCTTTCTCGTGACCATCCTGAAGCTATCCAGGAGCCCAAAGATTCACTTCATTAGGGCAAAAGAGGTTTCATCACCCAGGAAATTCCAAAAATTTTAGAAGCTCTTTGCTAGGAACCAGGGTCAAAGACTAATAATTCTATTATTTCATAGCTAGGCATTAGGATTATAACAGATCTTTTAAGAGGACACCATTCAGGTGGCTCAGTGGTAAAGAATCTGCTGGCCAGTGCAGGAGACACAAGAGACACAGGTTCGACTTTGGGTTGGGAAGATCCCCTGGAGAAGAAAATGACAATCCTCTCCAGGAGTTTTGCCAGGAAAATTCCACGGACAGAGGAGCCGGGCAGACTACAGTTCATGGGGTTGCAAAGAGTCGGACACGACTGAGCATACACACACACATTCAAGTTTTAACACCAACCTTTGAAGTTGCACACAATCCTAACACATTACTAGACCCATGTATATACATACATACTTTTAATAAGAAATACTTTCAAATGAATACAGCTGAATTAACCATCATATTGTTTTGTCCATAAGGAGAAAAGCCAGACTTTATAATGATGCACCACTGACATGTTAGCCAAAATGAATGAAGATAATCGTGTGTCGATGCAAATTGGCTGGCAAGGGAAACTGGCCTTGTGATTCTGGATTCACAGACATGTGGCCAGGTATGAGGTCTGCTGTTTAATCTGAGTGGTTCACAACACTGAGTCCCTTCTTAGCAGTTCTCCTCAACGTATCTATTTTCCCTTGAAATTTATATTTCTCCCTCAAGTAGGACCATCACACATGAGGTGACAAAATGGACCAAAAGAAAATATTTGTGTTTTGGGGACTCACAGATTTAAACTTGGATCTAAATCAGCTCAGTGACGTTGGGCAGATTAATAAGTTTACAAATCCTTGGTTTAAACACCTGCAAAATGACAGTTCTTACCACTAACATCCAGCGCACTGCAAGAATTCATTGGGATGAAGAACCTGGCCTGATACATTGGAAGCACTTCATAAATGTAAACTTCATTCAACTTCATAACATTTTATGTTGAAAATACACATTTGCATAAGAACACCTTCCCTTCTGGAAGGGAATACTAATGACAAAAGTATCACAAAGTACTTTTAACACAAACACAAATTTATGTTTATGTTAAAGTAATACTTAACATAAACACAATAAACATTAATTTTAAATAAAATTGCAATTTACAGATTGAAGTAAATGTGCTCACTTTCTGGTAATTACAGTAATAAAATTAGATCATAGATCACTACAGAATTGAAACCCTAGTTCTCTCAAAGAACAAACATTACTGGCATAACATGTATGTCCCTGATGTTTCTATGGGGGCAAAACATCAGAGACGTATAAAAAGCATGAGAAAATTGTCACGACTTACCCCACCAACTTTCTCAAAGTGAGATCCATCTTTCTTAAAATCCGTGAGGGCCCCATTGAAATACCAGGTAAACATGATATCTAAGAGGGGGTCATGTTGCACCTGGCAGGGCAAAATGACACTCTCACCCACGGAGACGTCCATGTTGGATGGCGCCAGAGTTATTCTTGTCGGTTCTATTGGGGAAATAATAAAGTGTTAAGCAAAGCTTCAGCATTTTTATTTTGATAAAAGAAATTTTCACAGGCAGATTGTTAATCTTACTTATAGTGTGTATGTACGTGTAGACATATATATGTGTATATATACCTCTATATAATGAAAAATCTTCAAGATTAAAACAGACATTTTGATGAAGACCCATAATGTATTTCACTGCATACACAAATTCTTGTTAAAAGAATTAGGATATCTAAATATATAGGCTATAGAAGTTGAAAAATTAAAGTCACCTGTAAACAAGAGTTATAAGACTATTACAAAATCAATTTCATTTTAGTTTTATTGCTTCATGAAATATAAGAGTAGAAATAGAAATCACTGCATTTTCAATGATTGGAAAATATACTACTACCAAGATTTAAATAGACTCAAAACTCTTGAGATACTACAAAAAAAAATGATGTTTAGAAGAGGTAGGATACTTAGTTAAAACGCTAATTAATTTCTGTTTCTTCCCAAATGCAAATATCCACATGTGCATTTCTGTCATCACAGTCCTTACAACTTTTGTGAATTTAAAGTTCTCTGACTCCACTTTCCCATTGCTTCTCCCCATTTCTTGCTCCATGTCACAGCAAAAGTATTCAAAAGAGTCATTGACTATGTTTTTTACAACAGCAATCTCCTGATGCTCCTCCTACCCCATCCTGTAGGACCCCAGCCTTTCTCATCTTGGTTGTTTTGGCTGATGTTCTTCCTGGTGTTTACCACATACCCTGCAGGAATGCTTCTCTTTCCTTCTCTGAGCCCTCATATCCAGTCTCAGTCATGCCAATGACTCCCCACTCAGAATATATTTAGATTTGAACGCCTTCCGCTCATCAGCTGCTCTGCTCCCACTCTCACTGTGGTCGTTATCACTCCTGCCTGCATTACTGCAGTGTCTCCTGGGACCCCTCCCACTTCAGCCCTTGACTCCCCATAGTCGGCTCTCTACTGAGCAGTGAGAGTAACCCCTTAAATATACACTTTCCATCATTTCATTTCTCTGCTCAAAATTCTGCACCAGTCTCTACTTTTCACTCCAACTAAAACCTTAGTCCAACTAAGTGCTAACAAGGGTTACAAAACCTCTACAGGATTGTCCCTAAGAAATCAACTGAATTCCTTCATCTCCATGAAATCTTGGTTCACATCTCTCCTTCTCTGATCACCTGGTTTCATGCTCCAGCTTGTTTCTCAAACACGCCTCTGGTATTTTCTGCTTCTTTGCATTTTGTTTTCATTGTATTTCCTTGCTTTATATTCCTTGTAGTATATTTACATACTTCTTATTTTCTTTGTACCTCTGGAAGAAGGTACAGTGCATGTGGGCAGCAACTTTGTCAGTTTTTTTACTGAATAACCCAAGCATGTTTTTGCGTTGTGATAGCTGCTCAGTCGTGTCTGACTCTTTGCAACCCCATGGACTGTAGCCTGCCAGGGTCCTCTGTCCATGGAATTCTCTAGGCAAGAATACTGGAGTGGGTTGCCATTGCCTTTTCCAGGAGATCTTCCTGATCAAAACTGTATCTCTCGAGTCTCCTGCATTGGCAGGCAGATTCTTTACCACTGCACCAGCTGGAAAGGATAACCCAAGCATGGTAGGTACTCAATGTTTTTCTTCGACAAATAAATGAACAAAAGTACAACCACAACTCGAAGTAACTCTGACTGATAGCAAGGATTATTCCAGAGATTTAAACATCTCCAGAAAATATTAAAGATATTGAAAAGGGAAAAAGTGTACAAAAGATTTAACATAATAGAATAGTACAAAATAAAAGTATAGGAGCAGCATATGCTACTTGCAGTTCTATTGACCATTATGCCAACTAGTAACTCGTGGATTCCTGGTACACACTGTGATGCATAAGGAAATATTAAGAACTGTTCTCTTGACTGTCATTTGTTAAAGATAGTGAAAGTGTGAAACTGTTAGTCACTTAGTCATCTCCAACTCTTTGCAAACCCATGGACTGTAGCTCACCAGGCTCCTCTGTCCATGGAATTCTCCATGCAAGAATACTGGAGTGGGTAGCCATTCCTTTCTCCAAGGGATCTCCCTGACCCATGGATCGAACCCGGGTCTCTTGCATCGCAGGTAGATTCTCTCCCATCTGAGCCAAACACAAGGCCGACCTTTATAGTACACTGTGTATCATGAGAAACATTTTTTTCCTTTGATCTTAGTAAGAAGGCACACAGAATATCCCTATGTAAAGAAGTCTTTAAGAAAGGCACCTACCTGTAACAACCAACTGTGTTGTGCCATTTGCTTTCCCAAACTGGTTTTCTGCTATGCAGGTATAAATTCCAGCATCAGCTTTAGTTACGTTGACAATTTTGAGTCCTCTGTCATTTAGAAAAGAAGTTCTAAAGGAAATACAAAAGAAACAAATAAATATCTAGAGGTCACTTTTTTCCCCAAAGTAAACAGAATTTTTTAACAGAAGTATCACCTTTAGCTACTATATTTAAAGCAAGATAAAGCAGCCCCTTAGTTTTCTTGGCTATAAAGAAAATTAAAACAAAATTAACATACACATGCATAAAGATGACTGAAAAAAGACATTCTACCAATTTGAGTATTTATGGATATTTTTACACAAATTTACTTAACACCAATACCAAATATTTTACCTGATTTCAAGGATGCCTTTATCATATAAGTGTGGTATGTTTTCAAAAACTATACAGTGAAGGAGAATACTCATGGTTTAGCCTTCTCAGTTTGGAGAAAACAAAAAGTAGACAGGACACTATTTTCCTTAAATGTGAAATAGCTTATGAGAAATAAGAAACTCCCTGGTCTTTAATGATGAACTTGGGAAAGTCATATCTAACCCAGTATAAATCCAAATTTTGCAAAAGAACATGCACATGGTCACCCACGAAATACTGCAGAGAATTTGGCCAACGTAAATGAATATCACATTTGAATTTCTGAGTGTATGCTTAAGGTACTTAAGGCTTTTGCATCTAACTAATTAACTAAGCACATAGAACTGAGTACCTTACATGTGCTAGACACTATCAGAATCCCTGAGATCACAGAGTGAGCAAGAGAGAAAATCCCTATCTCGTGGAAATAACAGTCTAGTGAGTGGCACATGCAGTAAATGATGAAACAGGTAAATGTGGTAAGTTCAGATTTTTGAGAAGTAATCAGAAAGATTTGGATGGGGTGATACAATAAAAACAATGGCCACAGGGAATGTTTCCATGAGAGAGTGCTTCTGAAAAGCCTCTTAGAAAAGGTGTCATTTGAACAGAGAAAGAAGAATGAGAGAGAGCTGACCTTCATTAGTCGGATTCATGAATCTTTCCTGCCCATCTTGTCTACCCAGAATTATTTTCCTTTTCTTTGAATCTCTAAAATCTTTACTATCTATATTACGCATTTAATGCTTTGAATACTGTTTATCGTTTACAGTTCACATCTGTGTTACCGGAGTGTCTCCTCTATCCAAATGAGTGGTAAGCTTCTTAAAAGATCTGCAACTCCAGCATCAGCATGGCATGATAAGTGTAAACCTTGGTCAAACAATGCTCCAACTTCTGGGTGACACAGTGCAGTAGACAGGAGAGATGCTGAGGACCTTAGACTAGAGTTGGAGGATCTCAAGTCAATCTCTAAATATTATCCTATTTGTGGCAAGATACTTAGGTGTGTGTCAAAAAATGTGACTATTAGGACAAGTTAATGTATCAAAATACACAAGATACAGATTTTGTGCTATATATGTATGTTTATATATGTGTGTGTGTATATATATATAATTTGTATGTAGTTTCCATAGCTTATGATTCACCTTCACTTGCATCTTGGTTATATTTTCTTGGGTGGGAAGGTTGCAGTGGAATCAGAACTGGCACACAGTGACCTGTTGGTGATCCTGGGTAGAGATACCCATGACTGTTAGTTGCTCATATGATTTTTTTTTTTTTTTGACATGTCCAGGTATATTTCAAATACAAAGGTTTAAAAGCAATGGCTTGGACAGCTAACCAGCAAATACATAGCACTATTTTATCTCAATCTAAAGAACTACGGTGAAGGGTTAAAAATTCTAAGATCCTGTAAAAAAGGTGCTATATCTGATTTCCTTCCAGAGGCCCTGCCCTCTTTGCTGGGTGTGACATGTAATCTCATCACTTTTTGCAAAGGGATGATAAAAAAAAAAAATCTCTTTATACCTTATGTAGAAGAGAGATTTTCTTAAATAGTGTGCAATAATAACTGAAAGAGAAAAGCCTGCAGGGAGGTACACATGAATGAAAGCTTAAGATATGAAGATTCTTTGGCAGAACATGGGGAGTAAGCTGAGAGAAACAGAAATGTGATCACTAATCCTGCTTTACTCCCTCCTGCCCAATTCTGGCTTAGACCTCCTTCTTGGCATCCTACTACCTGCAGGAAAAAGATGACATCCTAAGCCTTAGTCCTATCTTCCCATCAGGACCCTGCCTCTTTAACTACAAAAGGCCTTATGAATTCTATGCTTGGTTTGCTTTTCTCATCACCCAAGCCTTCTTTTAATTGCTTTTGTGCTTCTTGTCTTGGGGCCTTTATAAAACCTGTTCCCTATGTCTGATAAACGTGTATTCAACCATCAGATTTTGGTCACTTCCCTGAACCCATGGGTCAGATTACATCTTCCTCTACTGATTATACATCATCTGTCCCTTTGTCATAGCAATGGGCAACTGGCCAATTATATACCTGTGTATTTATCTGGCTAATATTTTCCTCCTCTTGTGAGTTTAGAGATGGTAAGGTCTTTTGAAGCACGGAAAGTGGACAGTGTCAGGATTCTTCATCACTAAATTCCTAGAGCCTTGAACTATTTCTGGTACAGAGAGATGCTCAAATATAAAGCTTGCTGAATGAATAAATGATTACGTGCCTTTAGAGAGTCAGTGTAGAAGAGATGAGATTAGTGAAGGCAGGTTTCAAGGGACTGAGAACTTTACAAATTACAAGGAAGTAAGTTCAGAAAGTGTGCAGACTTTTATACAAAAACACATTTATGTATATATGCACATATGTATGTATGTTCTCTATATGTGTGCCGTTGTTGCTCAGTCACCCAGTCATGTCTGAGTCTTTGCGACACCATGGACTGCAGCATGCCAGGCCTCCCTGTCCCCCAGCATCTCCTGGAGTATGTTCATTGCATCGGTGATACCATTCAACCATCTCATCCTCTGACGCCCTCTTAAATGTGTGTGTGTGTATATACACACCTATACATACGTATATAAAAATATATGTGGAAAAGGAAAGATGAAGCAGTAGAGGGCTGAGTGAAGAGAATTCAACAACTCCTAAGATAAGAGGACTGAAAATACACTTGTACTATCAAGCAAGATGCTAATAAAGGGGGAAGGACTGAAAATAAGGGGAAGAGAAGTGGGCGGGAGGAAAAGGGAGAAAACTGGCTGAGAAATGTCTCAGAGGAAGAAGGAATGAGAATAAATGAATAAACAAGGGCAATGTTCCTGACCCATTCTGGTTGCTAATGTTCTTGTTAAACTTTTGACCAAGATCCCCAAAGAACATAGTCCTTGATCCACAGCTTCACTCAGTAAATTTTCCCTCCCACTGCTTTAAAAAAGAAAGCAGAGATTTGCTGGAAATTTTCATATTTAAAACTAAACAAAACAAACAAGAAAAAAAAAAACCAAGTTGATATCAGAAAGATGGTATCAGAAGGTCTTGAAGACATTGAAAAGCTGAGGCAACCTTATCTGTTCTGAGTTGGAGGGTGGAAATAGAACTGGAAGCTCCAGGAGATGGGCAATCAACCACTTCTGAGATTAGTAAGTGATAAAACAAAGGAAAGATGTCTACTGTTGCCTGAACAAATATTCAACTTAAGCACAGAGCTTCACATTTGGGTACAACAGAGCAGAGACAGGCAATTTCAGAGATCTTCTCAAGCTATAAACTAGTGTAACTGTCAACCTGTGACTACAAATATAGAACTATTTAATGTTGGAATAACTAGAAATCCTTTAGTGCGTGAGGTTTAATAACTCTAAAGAAGCAGGCCTAGACTAATGACTACGTTAAGATAAGTAACAGTTTAAAAGGCAAGGCTGGTACCTCGGGAATCACACAAAAACTCCAAAACAAACATATTAACTCTCAAAGAATACAGACTCTGTACATTGTAAAATTTTGAGCTAATTGGATATTTTCTTCCTCAATTGGTTCTTCCAGTCAATTCTAAGAGGTCCACAGGGCATTTCACACAACATAAAAATAAACAATATTCAGTAAATGGATAGAGTAATTGTTTCTCAACAGAAAACCTTCAATAACCCATGCTTCCCTACAGAGATTCGAAGTGAAAATTTTATACCACTTCACTATAAATGAAACTGCTTTCTGCGCTTTCTGGGAACACGATTTTCTGCAAATGGGTAGAGCTGAAAATGTAGATAACCATGAGTGACTCTAGTCTTGGCACAAAAAGTTTAATGAAGATTTATGAGACTGAAATTCAGAAATGTGGTACTCTGGTCTGATTTGAGAAATGTGTAATTTTAATCACTGTGGCACTTTAACTCATTGATCAGTTTTATAATATACCTTTATATGAAACCTTTTACCAGTTTTTCCTTTTGTAGTAAAAGAGGTTAAGTATTTCACTTAACTTCATACAGTATATGGTTAGTTTGGAATAAGGAAACTTAATTGCTCTATGTTGCTCTAATAGTCCATTCTGTAATTTAGTGATAGCATTAAATTTATGGCTGTTAAGAAACTGTTTGCTCAGAAAGTAGCCTGCTCTCTATGCAACACTGACCTGTACTATATGATGACATTTTAGCATAAAACACACTACGTTTTAGAATGGAAAAAGTGTGGAGTATTATGCATGCAAGGCAGGAAAACATTGTTTTCCCCCTGCCTCGGTTCTGAATATTACGGTAATTTATTCAACTTGAATTTTAACAAACACACAGCGACTCTACATTTTCTCAGGAAGCTCATCTCAGTGGAGACGAGATCACATGAGACTGTAATGATGAAACCGCTCTATAGAAAATAACAAGGCTATTTTAGACTTCACTTTCTGAGTACATATTGTAAGAGACGGATGCTTACAATTAGCAACAAGAAAAAAGTACTCATGAGGCATATATTACAGGATAAATAATGACATTTAAGAAAAGCAAATATAAATTGAAAACGCATGAGAAAATAAACGTCAGAAACAAAGAGCATATAGCGTAGGTTTTCATTTACAACCAATCTCACTCCTGTATGCTTGGTAAATGACGTTCCTCCCTTGAGTTCAAAGATAACCTACAAATAGTATTTAGGAAAATAATATTAGAATTTTCATCCTTTTAGCTATACCATTTGGAGCTTTCATATTATGAATTCAACAGTGTTAGTTTAGTGATTTATTGGTGAGAAAGTCTCCAAGGAGAAGAGAGACAGAGTAGAGAAGACTCAGCAGTTAATTATCCTATATTTGAGTAAGTACCAGGCTAATAATATGCAGCTCTGTTACTTTGTTGGATACACATGTTACACGGAATAGGCACCTGAAGTCCTAAAGAAATAATACAGTGTGGCCCGACTCTGTAGCCAAAATAAATATGTATTTCTCACATTAATACTTACCCATAGTCATAAGAAGAGAACCAACAATAAAAGAACATTTTCATTACATTTATAAAACTTTTCCAAATGCATATCTATCATAACAAATATATCTGGAGCTAAATTTATTGTTATGACAGAGACAACAGTTTTTCTCCTAAAATGGACTCGCATCTATAGAACAAAAGGCCCCTAAAAAGAGATTTCCAGTTCAAATGATTATATAAAACTATTTAAGTAATTCATGAAGCCTCAGCAACAACCCATTTGAAACATTTTAATTCTCATACAATAGATCTGTAAAAATTACAAATACTCAGATGAATGAGTTAGTAAAACAAACAAACATGACAAATCAACAATTCTCTTATGGCTCATGTAGTCAAAGAGAACCTCATAAAGAATATGTAATAAGATTCACAGGGGCCTCGTACTTGACACTCTTCTTCTTTGCCTGAAAGAGAGATTCATGAATCAAATCAATGTAAATCAAGATGTCAGCTGTATTACAGAGAAAGGTGGTACAAAACTGCTTAAGTGAGCAGCTGTGGTTTCCTGACACCTCACCCCAGAATTAAGCATATCTAGACTTCCAGGCACAGGTATATGAGCACAGATCCTCCCTGTAAGGGCAAGCTCCCTTCCTGTACAGCAAAGAGAACAGCAGAATACATTCATTCTCTACAGGCAGATAGACCCACAGAGAAAGAAGAGATCTGAGCTACAATCTCAAGGTCTTCTACCCAATTACAGGAGTCAGATGCTTTCTCTGAGGAGGTGTTGAAGAGAGACACAAGTGTTATTCAAATGAAAGCTCTTCTTCCTAGAGACTAGCAGTCCTGGAATGGAGCCCACCTTCAACAATAACCATAGAAGCAAGATACCTTGTATGCAAAAGGGAAATGTCATTGACTCAAGGAGTGTAGAAGGTGCTGGGTATTTTTTGGTTGCCTAGAATCTATTTCCCTTTCTTAAGTAGTCAACACTGACCTTTCTTTGGAGAATTCTCTTCCATTATTGTATGTGGTCTTGGTAGGAATATGAATTAATGGTACCCATCCTATCCTAGCTGAAGGGGAAATATGGAACACAGGGCTGCAGCGTTTCTCAAACTTTGTGTGCATGCTCAGTCGTGTCAGACTTTTTGCCACCCTATGAACTGCAGCCTGTCAGGCTTCCCTGTCCATGGGATTTTCCAGGCAAGAATAATGGAGTGGGTTGCCATTTCCTACTCCAGGGTATCTTCTCAACCCACGAATGGAATATGTTTCCTACAATGGCAGATTCTTTATCACCGAGCCACCTAGGAAGCCCTTCTCAAACTTTTGTTGTTGTTCAGTCATGTTTGACTCTTTTTGACCCCATGGACTGCAGCACGCCAGGCTTCCCTGTCTTTCACAATTTCTTGGAGCTTGCTCAAAATCATTTCCATCAAGTAGTGATGCCATCCAGCCATCTCATCCTCTGTTGTCCCCTTCTCTTCCTGCTTTCAATCTTTCCAAGCATCAGGATCTTTTCCAATGAGTCAGTTCTTTGCATCAGGTGGCCAAAGAATGGGAGCTTCAGCTTCAAAATCAGTCCTTCCAATGAATATTCAGGACTGATTTCCTTTAGGAAACCCCAGTCCAGGGGACTCTCAAGAGTATTCTCCAACACCATAATTCAAAAGCATCAATTCTTTGGCACTCAACTTTCTTTATGATCCAACTATCACATCCATACATGACTACTGGAAAAATTATAGCTTTGACTATAGGGACGTTTGTTTGCAAAGTAATGTCTCTTCTTTTTAATAAGCTGTTGAGGTTTGTCATAGCTTTTTTTCCAAGGAGCAAGTGTCTTTTAATTTCATGACTACAGTCACCATCTGTAGCAATTCTGGAGCCCAAGAAAATCAAGTCTGTCATGGTGTCCATGTTTCCCCATCTATTTTCCATGAAGTGATGGGACCCAATGCCATGATCTTCATTTGTCACTCTTCTCTTTCACTTTCGTCAAGAGGCCTTTGTTTGATGAAAAGTTCCTCTTTGTTTTCTGCCATAAGGATGGTATCATCTGCATATCTGAGGTTATTGATATTTCTTCTGTCAATCTTGATTCCAGTATGTGCATCATCCAGCCTGGCCTTTTGCATGATGTACTCTGCATGTAAGTTAAATAAGCAGGATGACAATAGACAGCCTTGATATACTCATTCCTAATTTGGAACCAGTCCGTTGCTCCATGTCTGGTTCTAACTGTCGCTTCTTGACCTGCCTACAGGTTTCTCAGGAGGCAGAGGTTTCTAGTATTCCTATCTCCTTAAGAATTTTCCACAGTTTGCTGTGTTCCACACAGTCAAAGGTTTTAGTATAGTCAATGAAGCAGAAATAGATGTTTTTCTGGAATTCTCTCACTTTCTCTATGATCTGACGGATTTTGGAAATTTGATCTCTGGTTCTTCTGCTTTTTCTAAATCTAGCTTGAACATCTGGAAGTTCTTGGTTCATGTACTGTTGAAGCCTAACTTAGAGAATTTTGACATTACTTTGCTAGCGTGTGAGATGAGTGCAATTGTGCAGTAGTTCTAACATTCTTTGGCATTGCCTTTCTTTGGGACTGGAAAGAAAACTGACCTTTTCCAGTCCTGTGGCCATGGCTGAGTTTTCCAAATTTGCTGGCATACTGAGTGTAGGACTTTCACAGCATCATCTTTTAGGGTTTGAATTAGCTCAGCTGGAATTCCATCACCTCTGATAGCTTTGTTTGTAGTGATGTTTCCTGAGGTCCACTTGACTTTGCACTCCAGGATGTTTGGCTCTAGATGAGTGACCAGATCATTGTGGTTATTTTGTATATTTCTTCTGTGTATTCTTTCCACTTCTTTTTATTTTTATTTTATTTTATTTTTTTTTATGACAGATGGTATGAGTTTATTTTGTGTATTTGTGCTCAGACACTCAGTCATGTCCAAGTCTTAGTGACCCCCATGGAATGTAACCCGCCAGGCTGCTCTGTCCATGGGATTCTCCAGGCAAGAGTACTGGAGTGTCCACTTCTTTTTAATATATTCTGCTTCTATTAGGTCCATACCATTTCTGTCTTTTATTGTGCCCATCTCAAACCGGATTCTGCACCATTCACCTGGAGGAATTGGTCTTTCAAATACCCCTTCCAGAGCCGACCACCAGATTAGGGGCCACGGAGTTAAATTTCTAATTTCCCAGATGGTTCTGGTGCTACTGATTTGGGGATACATTTGAAAAACAGTAATGTAGGCTATGTCCTTTGGATTCACCCGCTTCAGACTTAGGTTTGTAACATAAGGATGAAAATAATGATTAGTTCACTCATTTCAGCACTCGCTGTGACAAGATGTTGCAATGCAGGATTCCTGGAGCCATTCAATTCCTGTCCATTCCTAAGTCAGTTCTTACAGCTTACTTAAAAATTTGTTCAAGATCTTTGAATTGCTTCTCAGCTAGAGTGCCCAAATCCCTAAAACATACAAGTTACTAAAAGTCAGTGCCATGCACGTAGTACCTGTTCAGTAAAATTTTGTCTTAACCAGTGTGAAGGGTTCAGAGACAGTTTTCTACATAGAGAGGATGAAATTTTTCTACAAATTGAGTGACCCTACTATTTCAATTCTAAAGTCATCCTCTTTTAGAGATGCCCATCAATGTTTAAGTGGCTCATTTACAACTTTATGCAGTGTTTATCTGAGACACAAAGTTCTTTGAAAAATCCAAAGACTCCATCTTTAGAAAACCCACACACATAAACAACTATAATAATAATAATATACAATTCAGGATGCATCATTTATGTTACTGGGGACACCAGGTTAGCAACTCTTGGTAGAAATTCAACTCATCTGATGACTCGGGTGTGTTTAGACTCTGTTTGTATAGACGTTTCAGTGTGAGTCTTTTAAGCTGTGCTTTATTGATATTTTCTTTTTATAATGACTATATACATTTGATTACTGGCTACTTATAAATATTTTGTACAAAAGAGAGTACTGATATTACACAGAAGGGAGAGTCTTAGATCCCATGTCATCCACACCCTGGAGTGGGTCTCAAAGTTTTCTGAGAAAAATCTCAGCCCCAATAACCTGAACTTGCTTTTCCCTCCTTTACACAGAGGTTTAATCATTATCATCTATTTTGACACAGTATCTGGTAATCTACCAACCCTTAATGCGATGATACAAATTTTAACATTAGTCCAACTAACTAAGCATTTGACTCTGCATTTTCACAGCAGCACCTTCTCTTTCTCCAAGATTCTTGACACTGAACATAACCTTGGAATACTTTCTATTTTCAAGCTTATTAAAACATACATGTGAGAAATAAGCTTTCATGGAAAATTAGCTAAAAATAATGGTTATCTATTCCTCAAGAGTATTACGTCTTAAAACTCAAGGTTACCCTTGGACTATGGGAAAGAAAAAAAAAACTTTCAAAGTCATATTTCATCTTAAGGACATTAATCTATATATTGCTCAATGTTATCTCCATCACAATCCACTGAATTTGGACATATCCATTTACATATTTTTGCCTAGGAATAGCTGCATATCTCCTCATCAAATGGCTTCATTCAGTCTTACAGACAGCATGCTGCTGCTGCTAAGTCGCTTCAGTTGTGTCCGACTCTGTGTGACCTCATAGACGGCAGCCCACCAGGCTCCCCCGTCCCTGGGATTATCCAGGCAAGAATACTGGAGTGGGTTGCCATTTCCTTCTCCAATGCATGAAAGGGAAAAGTGAAAGTGAAGTCGCTCAGAGAGCATGGATTCTGTTATTAGCAATACTATTCTTTGCTCATTTGTTAAAAGCTCTGAGTCAACACTGTGGATCTCAACTAAGTGAATTAATCTGTTGGCATATGTTTTGTACACCAACCTCAGACATTCATTCTGTAAGTATTTAATGAATGTGGACTATGGACCATGCTCTGTGATAAGCAAAAAGGATTTACTGGGAAGAATTTATTCTGTCTCGATGAAACTTGTGTTCTAGGAAATTGGAACTTTGGCATATTTTTTTCTCCTCAATGTTCACTTTGTGAGTACTTTGATAAACTATCCTCAAACTCTTTGGAATGAGGCATGATGTCAGGAAATGAAATTAACTAGAAGATATAAAGTTATTAAATCAGTAGAGTCATAAGCAAATAATACATTTAATGAGGTATAAGGTGTTTCAAGAACCTAAACTAGAAAAACATACTTTATATCAAGCTTTAAAAACAATTTTCCCAATTATGTAAATTAATAAATACTGAAGAAAATTAAGTACCTAGTACAATCTTCAAGTTAAAGAGGCTTCCTTCTTTAGCATTTGAATGTAAAAGGGAAGAAAATGATTTCTTCAAAACGACAGATTATATATATTCAACCTCAATTACAGATTTTTTTCTCAGAATTACAAGACTCACAAGGGGTCAAACACTCTCGTGCCCCAACAAAAACTGCTTCAGCAATTAAGTCTACAGTAAGATATTAATGTAGTCTACATTAAGATAAAACATTGCAAATAATATCAGTAAGTGAGAAACAGGTGAAGCTACAAAATGATTTTTTTTTTATTTAAAAATTTGTTAAGCAGTAAGAAATGTAACTCTGTGTACCAACTGATTGGAACTTATATAACAGATTATACAGAACTTATATAACAGATTATAAATTATGAATAACTCCTTTCCAGCAAAAGAATGCAGAAGGCAGCAACCATCAGTGCCAGTCCACATGTTTATTTCTTTTTTGATAGAAGTGCAATGCCAGCTCACCTAATCATCCATTCAACCATCCTTCTATCCATTCCACCCCTCTTTCTATTATGGGCTTCAAGAGGAGGGAAGAATAAACTAAAATACAGCACTTTCATATTTTAATAGGAAGCTTCAAGTATAAATCTATTAAAAAAATCAATTTTATCCATTTCTAAGAAATTGTTGCAATAAATTAAATAAGAAACTTGTAGGTACTTTTAAGATATGGGAAACTATACAAAAAAAGAATAAAATTCATTTCAACAAATACTTGTTGAGCACTTATAACACACTAAGTTTTCTGAAAAACTCACATAGGAGTAAGAATTGGCCCCCACTCTTTAGAGACTTACAATCTAATGGCTGAGGGGGATGCATTTAGTTCATGCACAACCACCAATAAAATATGATGGTCTGGTATGAAATTTTGTATCTGAGGTACAAATTTATCCAGCTCTATCACAATACACACAGTAACCTTTTCTCCAATTCCTACACTTTATTCGAAATCAAGCCTCTAGTAAATACTGCCTGGACAACTCCAACTTGCCTCCTAACTAGAGTCAGTGTGCTTTATACTCTTTCCTCAACCCACTCTCCACACTACAGCCAGCGTGGTCTTAAGCAGAGCATGACACACTTCCGTGTTAAAATCTTCAATGACTTATTATTCCATTTAAAATAAAACCTAACAGTTTTATTACGGTCTTCAAGGATCCCATTTCTGGATTCCGCCCATCTATGGTGCTGTTGTTGTTCAGTTGCTAGGTTGTGTCCAACTCTTTCTGACCCCATGGACTGCAGCACGGCAGGCTTCTTGGTCCCCTGCTATCTCCTGGAGTTTGCTCAAATTCATATCCATTGAATTGGTGATGCTATCTAACCATCTCATCCTCTGTTTCCCCCTTTTCCTTTCGCCTTCAATTTTTCCCAGCATTGGGGGCTTTTCCAGTGACTCGGCCCATCTCTGGGACCTCATATTTCATTAGTCTTCTCTATGCATGACACTTCAGTCACACTGGCTTTGCTCTTGAGTCTCAAATAACTCAATTTCATTCCCATCTCCTGGCCTTTGTTTTTGTCAGTGCCTCTCCATAATGGCATATCTTGGCATGACCCACTGCTTCTTACTATTTAGTTCTTGTGCAATAGTTACTTCCTTAAAGAGGCCTTTTTTGAAATATTCTATATAATTAAATACCTTTTCCCCTTGGTGGCTAAAATAATTGTATTTTTACCCTATTAAATGTGGTTTGTCCTTCTCCAAGTTCCATGAAGAGGGGACCATATCTGTCTTGTTCACTGCGGTTTCCTCCATCCCAGCACAACGCAAGGCATGTGGTGGGGGTGCTAGACTGCGTTTCTCAAAAGTGGCCACAGGAGGACTTCCCATCCTAAATGCTCTCCTAAAATCTCGCCACTCTCCCATGAAGAGGGAAAGTCCAACTCCCCTCTTTCTGAATCTGGTTAGGTTGGGAATTCACTGGTAACCAATGGCATGCAAGGAAAATAAAGTTTTGTGTCTTTGAAGCCTAGGCAATTAAACTCCACTTTTCTTGCTTGAATATTCACTCTTGAAGCCCTTATTGGACATAAGCATTTCAGCTTCCCCTGAGGCCACTATGTTTTGAGGCAACCCAAACGAATCCACGTGGAGAGAACACACAGAGAAGCCATGGGCCTGCCAGAGATACAGCAGTGCAGCCAGCCCCCAGCTCCTGGAGCCCCAGCACAAGCCTGACTGCAGCCATGTGAGCTGCTCTGAACAAACACTGCCAGCCAAGCCTCTCCCCAATTCCTGACCCATGGAAACCACAAGAGATAATAAAATGATTGCTGTTTTACATCGTTAAGTTTGAAGGTGATTTGTTATGCAGCAATAGTTAAAGGGAACAGTAGGAACTGAATAAATATTTGATAAGTAAATGAATGCTAAAATAGATAAACATGTCTGGAACGGTGATCAAGGCTACACAGATAGAGAAGCTGAGAACCCAGGCGAGACTGCCTCCTGCACGAAGAGCCATAATACACTGTGTTAGATGACACAATTGGGCCTAAAGAAACCTCAAGGGTAAAGCAGAAGAAAGAGCTATGAATCTCACCTACAGGGCTTGGGAAAGGCTTCCCATAGTGAGTAATAATAAGATGGGCCTTGCTTGATAAGGAGGGATTTGCTGCGCTGAGAAGAAAAGACATTCCAGCCAAGGAAATACAGAGTTATAAATGCAGGAATACATACGCACACTGCAATAAGAGCTCTGCTTTGTTCTCCCTTTTTTTTTTTTTTTTAAAGAATTATAAAAAAGGCAATGGTATATACTCTTGATAATGTTAAAGAGTCAATATTCTTATTCTGAGAGAAAGTTCCTCTTTTTTTCTATCTTAAACATTATTATCAGAAAATGTGCAAAGGTAGTACATAGTGACAGGATTCTACAGCAGAATATTTTTTCTTTAAATTTTCAGTGAAAGCAGGGATATAGAACATGATTAGGCTGTAGGCAAATGCACATGGGATTTTGGGGCTTGAGTGAGAAAATCTATATGACCATATGGATGTGGTATGGGGAGACACACCCAGTAAATAAAACATCTATGCTGAGCATCATTATGAATTAATGTACCCAGTTCTAACATAGAACTGGCTGGAAGTGAATTCCAATGCCCAGGACATTCAAATTCATTAACCAGCTTTCCCCTACCAAAATCATAAACTGACAAAATATTTTTAAAGGGGCCTTAACTTTTACATCCATAAAAATCAAATTTAAAATATGGATTTAAGAACCACACAGTCATCTGCAAAATTTAGTTGATATAATTTTGGGAAAACATTCGAAAGCTGCCAATTCTTTAATAATACTTGGGTGGAATTTATTCACTTGAGGTTAAATAACATAAAACTCAAAACTGGTTGCTGTAAAAAAGAAAGGTATTATTTGTTTTGCTTTGTTTTAAGAAAGGTCTTTGCTCATCTTTCTTTTTAACACAGTCTTATTACTCTTAATGTATATGAGTAACATGATGAAAAAAATAATATTAAAAATGTAGATGTGGGGATTAGCAGATGTAAACTGTTATATATAGGGTAGATAAACAACAAGGTCCTACTCTATAGCCCAGGGAACTATATTCAATACCCTGTGATACACCAAAATGGAAAAGAATATGAAAAAGAATATATATAAAGAACATATATATGTATATATATACACACACACATGTGTGTGTGTGTGTGTGTGTGTGTGTGTGTGTGTGTGTGTGTGTGTGTGTTTGTAACTGAGCCAGTCTTCCCTGATGGCTCAGTGGTAAGAAATCCTCCTGGAATTCTGGAGATGTGGGTTTGATCCCTGGGTCAGGAAGGTCTCCTGGAGAATAAATGGCAACCCACTTAAGTATCCTCGTCTGGAAAATCCCATGGACAGAGGAGCCTGGCAGGCATCAGTCTATGGGATTGCAATAGTTGAACTTGACTTAGCGACTAAAGACAATAACTGAATCATTTTGCTATACAGCAGAAATTAACACAAAATTATAAATCAAACATACTTCAATCAAATAAATTTGAAAAAAGAAACT
Source organism: Okapia johnstoni (assembly GCA_024291935.2). Classification (NCBI taxonomy): domain Eukaryota; kingdom Metazoa; phylum Chordata; class Mammalia; order Artiodactyla; family Giraffidae; genus Okapia; species Okapia johnstoni. The sequence goes on along the minus strand of CM044311.1, from coordinate 95,690,344 downwards.
GTATCAACAGCAGCAGGTACCTCTTTTCGAGAGCCTATGCAGAAGCCACCGCCGTAGTGGATGCTTCATATATTTCATTTTATTATTTTTATTACTGCAACTAGAGTCCACTGAGACAAAAAAAGAATGTAAGAGAAAGAGGGCAGGACAGAGCTGGAAGTAACTGTCCTTTCTCTGCCTGTCAACCAACATGAGTCTTTTTAGCCAATCTCTTGCTAAGAGTTGGCTATGCCACCAAGCAAATGCCACCTAATATAGCGACTAACTCTGCACGGTAAGAATTTCTGGCCCTGATGCACAAAATAAGGAAATCAAGGCTCAGGGGTTAAGCAACTTGCCTAACATCACACCTGTGTGGTAAATGGCAGAGCCACAATTTGACCAATATCTTTTTGACTTCCATTTTCTGCTCTTTCCACTTACTAAAATTAAATCACGAAGCAAATAAAATATACACTTAACTTCATCTGACACAATGAATAATATGCACAGAATTAGTATGCACGTAAATAATGATACAAATAGGCAGAAAATTAAGCTGACTGAAGTTAAGAGGAGAAAATCTGTAGGTCTTGTTTGTGGCTGGAGAATGAGAAGGAGGAGAGAAGTGATTATGATCCCTTTCCATGAGTCCCATTCCAAACCCAGTCTTGGGTTGCACTGACTCCTCTCTTGATGATCTTCACTTGTCTCTTAAATATAGTTTATGCTCTTAGGGTGTGGGGATTATGTGGCAAATTCACTCTTTCCTCTTCTTTTTCCAGCTGGAAGCATAAGAGAAATGGAGGTATGGGTTGGGGAACCCAGCGACAGGAGGGGAATGTTCTCTGTTTTCTGAGATTCTTGTGTATTTACCCAGGTGTATCAACCTCCCCTTCAGAAAAAATTATCTTCCTCCAGGGTTCACATCCTCTGAAGGAGAAAGATGGTTCTTCATCTGGGAAGGAACTCAGGTTAGCTTTTCTTATTTTCCTAGTTATATGTGAACTTTGCTTTGGACATAATTGGAATATATAAGCAGTTTTACTTCCTGTACATGCAATGATTTTGTTCAGATGGTGTTTTCCCTACTGTTTTTGCTTTGCTTGGTTTCACAGATTCTTCACAATGGAGCTTCATCATCACTTCCTTTGAGATACCTCTCTGTATGGAGTTGCTTGCCCACTCCCCCAAGATGCTGGCTGAGACAACAACTCTTCTCTGTGCTTCTTACTGTCTTACAAACATCTCCATGATAGACAGGGTGGAAATGTCCCATTTCCTTGGGCAAGTCTCAGTTTCTATGTGCTGTCTTGGCAGGAATCACCATTGGGCCCCCCTTTCTCACCAGAATGCCCCAGACTGTAGAATAAATTATGTATGGTCACCTTAATCATACAATCTCTCCCATATTAACTTATGGGTAAATTCTCCACATTCTAAACAGAATGTGTGTGGACTCCCTGAGGGTTTATCTCTATATTCCCAGCCCAGTGCACAGTCACTAGTGTTGAAAACATAAGAAACTAGTGGGCAGCCTGAGTACCTTCCCTGCAGACATGAAGCAGAGACAGCAATCTCGAAACAACTAATATCCAGGTCCTGAAAGTTGTGTTAAAATTCTTCTCTGTTACTGTAAATTTACCAGTAAGAGATTAATCTTGAGTTAAGGGTACAGTCCTTTGGCCACTTGATGCAAAGGGCTGACTCATCGGAAAAGACCCTCATGCTGGGAAAGATTGAGGGCAGGAGGAGAAGGGGATGACAGAGGACAAGACGGTTGGATGGCATTACCGACTTGATGGACATGAGTTTGAGCAAGCTCTGGGAGTTGGTGACGGACAAGGAAGCCTGGCGTGCTGCAGTCCATGGTGTCACAGAGTCGGACACAACTGAGAGACTGAACTGAAGGGTACAGGAGTAAAGGTTCCTTGAGATCTTGGCTTATGTGCCCAGGGGTAGATGAACTGAAACTCTCTGAGCTTCATTACCTATATGATCAGTGTGAGGGGACAGTTGCTGAGATGGGACACCAAGGGTAACAAGGAAGATAATCCAGTCTGGATTTTTGTGAAAGGAGCAATGGCAGGCAGAGAGAGAACAGCAGTTTTGAATAGTATGAAGAAAAATCGACTCCAGTGTGATAAGAGACAGAGGAGCCAAGAAATGTGAGGAAATAGGGAAGGAATGGAGACAGAAACAATTTGGCAAACAAATTCTTCATCTTCGTCTAAAAGCTCCAGCCAAGGGAAATACCATCTAACAGATTTGCTGGATAGTAACAGAGTCCCCAGACACATCTTTACAAAACAAGACTGTGGCGACTAGTAGTAGCAATGGCAGAAATGCCAAGTGGTTCTTGCTCTGACGAATTATCTTGTTTACTGGCAAGAGTTTAGATGCTACTTTCAAGTAACATCATCAAACTATTCAGTGTCCTAAAAGGGGCAAAGTGACCAGTTGGGGGCATTTCTTGAGCTCTGAAACTCCTATATTAAGCTACTCATGAAATCAAGAGATGGATTTAAAATTGCATGCAAAATTTTGCTTAAAATATTAAGGTACAATTTATAGACAAAATAACCTTTTTGGCACAGAGTTATGTGACTTCTAAAGAAGGAATGCAGTCATGTAACCATTGTCATAATCAAGGTCTAGAACAATACCTTTACCCTCCAAATTCTACCATGACCCAAAAGAGACACTCTTTCCTCCCACTCTGAGCTCTGGACAAGCAGTGATCACTGTTTTATGTCTGTATACATGGAATTGCACAGCATACAAAGCTAACTGCTTTTTAAAGCCAGCTTCCAACTACATGTAAAAAAATACGTTAAAATTGGGTAATATATTTTAAAACACTGGATTATGGCTATTAATATTTGGGGAAATCTTTATTTCTTTCTTTAGAAAGCATTTAAATTTCTATAGTATTAAATGCTGCCTAAAACCTTTGAGACAACTTTAATGTGTTTAATTAGAAGTAATGGGTCATTCTTAGACTCTGCTGAATTGAGGCTATTGTAATAAAATATTTACTATTATAAGCAATAGCATTCAAGAGAAAACCCCATTTTTAAAGATAATTGGCTAATGTGTTTTAAGTACCACTAAGTGATACAGAAAAGCTAAACATTCTCTAAAATATGCCAGCTGGCTTTCTCTTCTTGCATACCATGCCTATTCACATTCTCAAGCATCTTTTACAATTCTCCTTAGCTGAAAGGAGACAAAACATTCTGTTTTATTTCAAGTCTTTTGAAAATGTGGATTTAATAAATGAATATAAAAGCACTAAAATTTTGACATTTAGTGAAATACCATTGTATGCTCGAAAGGGTAGGGCATTTCTGTTTATAAAGAAAATCTCCGTTTTACAGAGTAAAAAGCAGAATAGTTCTTCTTAGTAACGGATGATACAAATATAAAACAAAAAGAAGGGGAAAAAACTTTATCAGAATTAATACTAGTAACTTAAAAGTTTAGAATATCTGTATTCCAAGTAACAAGTAGACCTTTACTTAACAAATCAATTACTATATAAACCAACTGCTGGCCATTTAAATGATGTTGTAAAAATAGGCATCCTCTACTTACATTTAAATTTCCATCAGCTTCAGAATTAAAGATACAGACTCTCTTTTAAGTAAATGATTTACTACTTAATGATATGTACCTGCCTAGAAACTTTTATCCACTGCCATGTTTTCAGCTACCATCTATAACACCTAAATTTCTACCTATAGCTCAGGCCTCATTCCTGATTTCCAGATTCAAATAGTCAATCTCTAAACCCACAAAGATTTATGCAGTTGGTTTGAACAAGCAGATCAAGCTAAAACAATTTCAAATTGAATCTATCACATTTGCCCTCACCTCCACTCTTTCTGTATTGGTCCCCATCTCACTAAATAGGTCTAACACAATCCTGATGTCCAAACTGAAAATTTAGGATTTGACTTTTACTAGCATCTTCGCTCCTTATCTTTAATTGAATCAAATCCTTTGTCCTGTTGATTTAACTGTTTCACAACCCTCTCTATTCTCTTTGCTATTTCTTTAGTTCGGGCTCTAATTCTCTCTTGCTTATACTGCTGAATTGTTGCTAACTGGGATTGCTGCCTTAGGCTGCAATCATTTTAATTCATGCTCTCTATTGCCACCATTGTGTTTTTTTTAGAACATAAATTTTATCTTTCTCCTGGGCATATATCCAGTGCATGGGTGCATGCGTGCTAAGTCACTTCAGTAGTGTCTGACTCTTTCTGACCTTATGGACTGTAGCCCTCCAGCTCCTCTGTCCATGGGATTCTCCAGGCAAGAATACTGCATTGGGTTGCCATGCCCTCCTCCAGGGGATCTTCCCCACCCAGGGATCAAACCTGAGTCTCTTACATCTTCTACATTGGCAGACAGGTTCTTTATCACAAGTGCCATCTGGAAAACCCTCATATATCCAGAGAAAACTATAATTCTCAAAGATATATGTACCCTAATGTTCACTGCAGCATTATTTACAATAGCCAAGACATAGAAACAACATAAATGTCCATCAACAGAAGAATTCCTAATACACACACACACATATATATACACATACACACACACACACACACACACAAACACACACAATGCAACACTACTCAGCCATTAAAAAAGAATGAAATAATGCCATTGGCAGCAATATGGATGGACCTAGAGATTATCTTAAGAAGCAAAGTAAGTCAGACAGAGAAAGATACATACCATACCATACCATTTGTATGTAGAATTTAAAATATGACACAGATGAACTTATCTACAAAACATAAACTAACTCATAGAGTCAAATCTGTGCTTGCCAAGGTAGAGGAGAGTGAGAGAGGCATGGAGTGGGAGTTTTGGATTAGCAGACACAAACTATTACAAATAGAATGGATAAACAACAAGGTCCTACTGTACAGCACAGGGAACTAATTCAATATCTTATGATAAACCATATGGAAAAGAACATGAACAGAATGTGTATATATGCATAACTGAATCACCTTGCTGTGCAGCAGATATTAACACTATATTGTAGATCAACTATATTTCAATAAAAATTTTAAAAATAAATAAATGTGATATTTTAACTCTGCCATTTTATTTTGTTGCTTTCATCAGAAATAAAGTCAGAACTGTTTATTTCATTTGGTTTCCTGTGCCACTCACAATAAAGTCCTTGCTCACCTCCACGGCCTCTCTCCACAGCCTTCTCTCCTAAATCACTTTGATTCAATAAACATCAAATGCCTATGCTGTTATTGCCTTTGTGCATTTGCACATGCTGTTCCTCCTGCCAAGAACTCTCTTCTCCAGTGGATCCCAGTCATCGTTGAAGTCTTCCTATACATATTACATCTGCCAGACAGCCTGCTTTACCCCCTAATTTGAAGATGGGGCCTGTTCAGCTAATCACTGAACATTCTGTACTTTGCCATTTGAGTTTTATTATAACTGTCCTCTGTTACCTGTCTTCATACCCTGTAAAGCTACAAATAATGGGATGTACTTCTCTGATGAAATTTAAATATAGTGCCTAGCCCATAGTAGGTATTCAAAATATTTCAAGTGAATGAATGAACACTTAATTTTAAGAGCTCAGGAACCACTATTTCATTATAAGCCCTTATTATCTATTCAGATCAGCTTCACTAATACCTCTGGTGCGAAGTAATCTCTTTATTACCTTAGCTTGAAAGGTTCTCTCTACTTGAAAGCACTGACACTGGTTTAAAACTTTTCTGTAATTCAGGTGTCTCACTCACTTAGATCCATAATACTATGGCTGATGCAAAACTACAAAGCTGTTACTGTGCTAGTACAAAAACCTTCACACCATGTAAATTATAATTATTCAAACATATTGTGTGGTTTACATTGGGTATATCTATCAATTTATGAAATTTTTAAAAAACACATTTAATCTTTGAATTTGTTTTTCTGGTTAGGGTTTGAATGATACTATGTATCTATATAAATACATAGATATCTACAATTATGACTCTATAGCATACTAGATATAAATATAGACATGTGTTTATGCATGTGTGTGTGTGCTTGGTCACTTCAGTCATGTCTGGCTCTTTGCGACCCCATGGATTGTAGCCCACCAGGCTCCTCTCCCTATTGGATTCTCCAGGCAAGAAAACTGGAGTGGGTAGCCTTTCTCTTCTCCAGGGAATCTTCCCAACCCAGGAACTCAACCTGTGTCTCCTGTATTGGCAGGCAGGTTCTTTATCACTAGCATCACCTGAGAATGTATATACAGGTTTAATCAAAGAACAACTGTCAAAACCCCCTAAGTTAGGCTAGGGAAAGCTTTCCGATTTATCCTAAGTTTCTTATTCATTGACAAACCCATTTTGATTTACCTAAAAACACCAAACAAAACAAACAAACAAAAAACCCACAAAGTACAACGAGAGTAAGTAAGAAATGGATTGAAAATCTTGCCATAAATATGTTACCAAAAAAAATTTTGCCTTCTCTTATATTTTTAAATTCATCAGTGAATTCTTTGTCCCCAAGATGAGATCTGAATCTGCATGTATTATGCTGGAACAGCCCATGATTGAACAACCACAATAAATCTATCATTTAAAGTGCTTCCCCAATTTGGCTTAAGGCTGCAGACCAAGAGGGATAGATATGGGGTTTCTGTTGCCAAGTGATGGCTGAGACCCACTCCAATTTCACATGAACTTGGAGAAGATTCAACTCTGCAACTTGTTCCATAATTGCTTTGAGCAGCTTTCCCCCTAAGCATCAAGGTCCTGGCTTATCAGTGCTGTCGCTGTCCAAAGAGATAAAAGCAAAATCCAAACCACCAGCCCTGGTGCTATATACTGAGTACTAGTATTTCCCCAAAATTTTTATGTTAAATCCTAGTCTCCAATGTGGCGGTGTTCAGAGGCAGAGCCTCTAGGAGGGGATTTGGTCATGAGGCTAGAACCTTCATGAATAGGATCAGTGCCCTTATAGACAAGACCTCAGAGAGCTCTCTGGCTCTCTTTCTGCCTTGTCAAGGATATAATGAGAAGGCAGATGTTCTTACCAGAAGTCAACCGTGCTGGCACCCTGATTCTGGGCTCCCATCCTACAGAACTGTGAGAAATAAATTTCCAGTGTTTAAGCCATCCAGTTTATGGTGTTTTGTTGTAAAATCTCAAACTAAGATACCTGTGAAAAACTGCAGCACTATGACCCTTGCCTTAAACATGTTTCCTCTTTTTAACCTCATTTTTATACCTGAAAGTTTCCTTATTCACTGAGGAGATGTTAAAAATATTTCATATGGGAGGTTCAGGACGGAGAAGACATATACATACCTATGGCTGATTCATGTTGATGTATGGCAGAAAGCAGCACAATATTGTACAGCAATTATCCTCCAGTTAAAAATAATGGCATTTAATAAAATAATTTAAAAAAAGAAATACATCATACAAAGTAGAAGATCAGAAGGCTTAAAGGGGCTTCCCTGGTGGCTCAGATGGTGATGAATCTGCCTGCAATGCAGGAGAGCCAGGTTTGATACAGAGGTCAGAGAAATAACAGTAATAAACATGAGACAGGGTTGGAGTGACCATCACTTTCCCCCCTTTCTTCTTAAATCATAATCTCAGTTTCTCAGTGGGCATATTCCCATCTAGGAAAGAAACCTGTATTTCCCAATCTCTATGGTAGCTACATTTGGCTAGGGAACTAACTTCTGACAAACTGGGTCAGGGAACTAATTTTCCATAAGAAAAATTGTTGGATGGAACTTCTGGGAAGTTTCTTAAAAGGGAGTAAGTAGAGCCTGATTTCTACCTTCTTCTCCCCTGTCATCAGGGGATGACACAGGGATGACACTGGGAAGAATGTCTTTGAGAGGCTGAAGCCGTCCAGCTGCCAGCCTGGTTCATGATGGGAAGCTGGTGGAGCAGCAAGATAAAAAAGGTATGTATCTTTGATGAGTGTGGACTCTGGGTAGCCTTACCTGCCAACCTTCCAAGAGACCAACCAACCAATGAGTAGCCCGACCCACCAACAAAAAACTTCTATGTCTTTCAGCCACTGCCTCTTCCAATGTTTTATTTATAATGTAACCTCATTGGTCTGTATAGTAAAGGCTATAGTTTTTCCAGTAGTCATGCATGGCTGTCAGAGTTGGAGCACAAAGAAGGCTGAGCACCCAAGAATTGAAGTTTTTGAACTGCGCTGCTGGAGAAGACTTTTGAGAGTCCCTTGGACAGCAAAGAGATCAAATCAGTCAATCCTAAAGGAAATCGACCCTGAATATTCACTGAAAGGACTGATGCTGAAGCTGAAGCTCTAATACCCTTTGGCTACCTGATGCGAAGAACCATCTGTTTGGAAAAGACCCTGATGCTGGGAAAGATTGAGGGCAGGGGCAGGGGGCGACAGAGGATGAGATTGTTGGATGGCATCACTGACTCAATGGCTGTGAGTTTGAGCAAACTCAGGGAGACAATCAAAGACAGGGAAGCCTGGTGTGCTGCAGCTCACGGGGTTGCAAAGAGTCACACATGACTTAGCAACTGAACAATGATAACAACAACCACTACCTCATTCTTATTTATCAGTGTATCTACAGACAGTGGGTACCATGGTAAATGCTTACTTTATAGCAACTGTATAAGGTAGGAGTTCATTTTTCGGTGTCATATCTTTTTGCCTTTTCATACTGTTCATGGGGTTCTCAAGGCAAGAATACTGAAGTGGTTTGCCATCCCTTCTCCAGTGGACTATGTTTTGTCAGAACTCTCCACCATGACCCGTCCATCTTGGGTAGCGCTACATGGCATGGCTTGTAGTTTCATTGAGTTAGACAAGGCTGTGGTTCTAGTTTGATTAGTTTTCTGGGATTGTGGTTTTCATTCTATCTGCCTTCTGAAAGATAAGGATAATATGTCTTATGGAAGCTTCCTGATGGGAGAAACTGACTGTGGGGGAAACTGGGTCTTGTTCTGATAGGTGGGGCCATGCTCAGTAAATCTTTAATCTGATTTTCTATTGATGGGCAAGGCTGTGTTCCCTCCCTGTTGTTTGATGTAAGACCAAACTATGGTAGGAGTAATGAAGATAATGGCCATCTCCTTCAAAAGGTCTTGTGCACCCACTGCTGTATTCAGCACCCCTGACCCTGTAGTAAGCCACAGTCAACCCACACCTCCACTGGAGACTCCTGGACACTCACAGGCAAGTCTGGGTCAGTCTCTTGTGGAGTCATTGCTCCTTTTTTCTGGGTCCTGGTGCACACAAGGTTTTGTCTGTGCCCTCCAAGAGTCTGTCTCCCCAGTCCTGTGTACATTCTGTAATCAAATCCCACTGGCCGCCAAAGTCAAATTCCCTGGGGGAATTCTTAATCCCTTTGCCACATCCCTAGGATGAGAAATCTGTTGTGGGTCCTAGAAATTTCTTAACAGTGTGAGAATTTATTTGGTATAATTGTTCTGCAGTTTGTGGGTCATCTGCTCAGTGGCTCTGTGGTGAGGTTAATGGTGACCTCCTCCAAGAAGGCCTATGCCACAGGCTGTGTGACCCAGGTCTGCAGCACCCAGAGCCCCTGACCCTGGGACAGGCCACTGCTGAACCATGCCTCTGCAGGAGATACTGACACACTCAAAGGCAGGTCCGGCTCAGTCTCTGTGGGGTCTTTGGGTCCTGGTGCACACAAGGTTTTGTTTGAGCCCTCCAAGCGTATCTGGCGGGTATGGGGTTATATTCTAAACACGATCGTGCCCCTCCTATTGTCTTGTGGGGCTTCTCCTTTGCCCTTGGACATACGGTATTTGTTTTTGATGGTATCCAACATTCTCCTGTTGATGGTTATCCAGCAGTGAGTTGAAATTTTGGAGTTCTCGCAGGAGAAGATAAACGTATGTCCTTCTATTATGCCATCTTGACCCCAGCATGAAAAGGCAAAAAAAATATGACACTGAAAGATGAACTTCCCAGCTGAGTAGATGCCCAATATGCTACTGGAGAAGAGTGGAGAAATAACTCCAGAAAGAATGAAGAGACAGAGCCAAAGTGAAAACAACACCCAGTTGTGGATGTGACTGGTGATGGAAATAAAGTCCGATGCTGTAAAGAACGATACTGCATAGGAATCTGGAATGTCAGGTCCATGAATCAAGGCAAATTAGAAGTGGTCAAACAGGATATGGCAAGAGCGAACATCAACATTTTAGGAATCAGTGAACTCAAATGGACTGGGATGGGGGAATTTAATTCAGATGACCGTTTTATCTACTACTATGGGCAAGAATCTCTTAGAAGAAATGGAGTAGCTTTCATAGTCAACAAAAGAGTCCAAAATGCAGTACTTGGGTACAATCTCAAAAACGACAGAATGATCTCTGTTCGTTTCCAAGGCAAACTATTCAATATCACAGCAATCCAAGTCTATGCCCCAACCACTAATGCCCAAGAAGCTGAAGTTGAAACGTTCTATGAACACCTACAAGACCTTCTAGAACTAACACTCAAAAAAGAAGTCCTTTTCATAATAGGGGACTGGAATGCAAAAGTAGGAAGTCAAGAGATACCAGGAGTAACAGGCAAATTTGGCCTTGGAGTACAGAATGAAGCAGACCCAAGGATAACAGAGTTTTGTCAAGAGAATGCTCTGGTCATAGCAAACACCCTCTTCCAACAACACAACAGATGACTCTACACATGGACATCACTAGATGGTCAATACTGAAATCAGATTGATTATATTCTTTGCAGCCAAAGATGCAGAAGCTCTATACAATCAGCAAAAACAAGACCAGGAGCCGACTGTGGCTCAAATCATGTCTCCTTATTGCCAAATTCAGACTTAAATTGAAGAAAGTGGGGAAAACCACTAGACCATTCAGGTATGACCTAAATCAAATCCCTTATGATTATACAGTGGAAGTGAGAAATAGATTCAAGGGATTAGATCTGATAGAGTGCCTGAAGAACCATGGAAGAGGTTCGTGACACTGTACAGGAGGCAGTGATCAAGACCATCCTCAAGAAAAAAGAAATGCAAAAAGGCAAAATGGTTGCCTGAGGAGGCCTTACAAATAGCTGAGAAAAGAACAGAAGCTAAGGCAAAGGAGAAAAGGAAAGATATGCCCACCTGAATGTGAGTTTCAAAGAATAACAAGGAGAGATAAGAAAACTTTCCTCAGTGATCAATGCAAAGAAATAGAGGAAAACAATAGAATGGGAAAGACTAGAGATCTCGTCAAGAAAATTAGAGATAACAAGGGGACATTTCATGCAAAGATGGGCACAGTAAAGGACAGAAATGGTATGGACCTAACAGAAGCAGAAGATATTAAGAAGAGATGGCAAGAATACACAGAAGAACTATACAAAAAAGATCTTCACTACCCAGATAACCATGATGCTGTGATCACTCACCTAGAGCCAGATATCTTGGAATGGGAAGTTAAGCAGGCCTTAGGAAATCATCACTACGAACAAAGCTAGTGGAGGTGATTGAATTCCAGCTGAGCTATTTCAAATACTAAAAGATGATGCTGTGAAAGTGCTGCACTCAATATGCCAGCAGATTTGGAAAACTCAGCCATGGACACAGGCCTGGAAAAGGTCAGTTCTCATTCCAACCTCAAAGAAAGGCAATGCCAAAAAACTTTCAAACTACTGCATAATTGCACTCTCACACGCTAGCAAAGTAATACTCAAAATTCTCCAAGCCAGGCTTCAACAGTACGTGAACTGAGAACTTCAAGGTGTTCAAGCTGGATTTAGAAAAGGCAGAGGAACCAGAGATCAAATTGCCAACATTCATTGGAGCAGCGAAAAAGCAAGAAAGTTCCAGAAAAACATCTTATTTCTGCTTTATTAACTATGCCAAAGCCTTTGTGTGGATCACAACAAACTGTAGAAAATTTTTTAAGAGATGGGAATACCAGATCACCTTACCTTCCTCCTGAGAAATTTGTATGCAGGTCAGGAAGCAACAGTTAGAACCAGACATGGAACAAGAGACTGCTTCCATATCGTGAAAGGAGTGCATCAAGGCTGTATACTGTCACCCTGCTTATTTAAATTATATGCAGAGTACATCATGCGAGATCCAGGCTGGATGAAGCACAAGCTGGAATCAAGATTGCCGGGAGAAATATCAATAACCTCAGATAGGCAGATGACACCATGCTTATGGCAGAAAGCGAAGAAGAACTAAAGAGCCTCTTGATGAAAGTGAAAGAGGAGAGTGAAAAATTTGGCTTAAAACTCAACATTCAGAAAACTAAGATCATGGCATCTAGTCTCATCACTTCATGGCAAATAGATGGGAAACAATGGAAACAATGGGCTCCCAAATCACTGCAGATGCTAACTGCCACCATGAAATTAAAAGACACTTGCTCCTTGGAAGTGAAGCTATGACCAAACTTGACAGCATTTTAAAAATCAGAGACATTACTTTGCTGACAAAGATGCATCTAGTCAAAGCTATGTCTTTTTCCAGTAGTCATGTATGTATGTGAAAGCTGGACCATAAAGAAGGCTGAGAGCCAAATAATTGATGCTTTTGTACTGTGGTGTTGGAGAAGACTCTTGAGAATCCCTTGGTCTGGAAGGAGATCCAAACAATCCTTCCTAAAGGAAATCAGTCATGAATATTCATTGGAAGGACTGATGCTGAAGCTGAAACTCCAATACTTCGGCCACCTGACGGGAAGAAATGACTGATTGGAAAAGACCCTGATGCTGGGAAAGATTAAAGGCAGGAGGAGAAGGGGATGACAGAGGATGAGATGGTTGGATGGCATCATTGACTCGATGGACATGAGTTTGAGCAGCCTCTGGGAGTTGAACAAGGAAGCCTGGCATACTGCAGTCAATGGGGTCGTGAAGAGTTGGACACGACTGAGTAACTGAACTGAAGGTAGGAATTATTATCTCTCTCTTATGGATGAGGATATTAATGTTTATAGGTGCTAGAGAAGTGACCTAGTGATACCAATGTAGCAAGTGGCCAAGTCAGAAATACCAGGTGAGATTCTAGACAATAAAATTTTTTCATGCATCATCCCATCATTGTGTAAAATGAAAGTCACTTAGTCTCCAACTCCTGGGGCCCCATGGACTATACAGTCCATTGAATGCTGCAGACCAAAATACTGGAGTGGGTACCTGTTCCCTTCTCCAGGGGATCTTCCCAACCCAGGGATCAAACCCAGGTCTCCTGCACTGAAGGCAAATTCTTTACCAGTTGAGCCACAAGGGAAGCCCACCATTCTCTAAAGTGGGAGTAAATCTCTCCTGTGTGCCTTCAGCTAAACCTGTTAATCGTTTGTCCTCTTTTAAAGTTAAAATTAAAACCTCTGCCTACTATAGGCACAACTGTGAGGACAAGTGTGTTTATTATTGTGCAAAGCATTTAAGTCCTTGGAACATAATTACTATTTAATTTATGTATGCAATTAAAAGTCTTTAAAATGTTTTCAACAACAAAAATGTCACCATTTATACAGAAAGGTTTAGCTTGCAGCATTGTAAAAATTAAATAGTTTGTATCTCGACTTGTTTAAACTGGCTCGGACAACTAAATTCGAAATCACTAATTACTTTTCTGTTCCCGAAATCTATTCTGTACTGCCTAGCACTTAGTTAGATCGTGTTTCGTAACCGCTTAGTTCACAATTTAGCCTTGTCATCCTGCTGTGGCTGCCTGAGGAATAAAGTATCATATAGTCTCCCACAAAGTATCATAAGAATAGCAGATTGTGTTGTCCTAACCAACTCACAAAAATAACTTTGGGACTACAATCTAAAAGCAGTTCAACCTGGCTGCCTGTCTGCAGTAAGCCTTAGCAGTTTTGGAAAAGTAAATTTACATTTCTTGGTCTAAGAAATTGTTTCCTCGTTTCCCCCATCTCCAAAAAGAATAATTTGGACCCCATGACACCAAAGGCTGAGACCACCTCTCAGATTCTGTGTTCTCTATACAAAATGTTGCCCTGAAAATGCTTCATGGTTATGCCTTAGCTATGGAATTCACTCTGACTGTGTGACTTTAGGCACATTACATAATTCCTCTAAGCTTCAGTTTTTTCATTAGGGAAATGGAGATAATAATATGACATAAACAGCACAGAGCTGCAGAAAAATTTAAAGGACATAATACGTGTGGCACTCTGTATCAGTTTCCTTTTTCTCCAATTAAAAATTACTATAAACTTGGTGGGCTAGAACAACACAAAACGCATTGCATGACAGTTCTGGGGGTCAGAAGTCCAGTGTGGGTCACAACAGGCTAGAATCAAGGTGTTGCTAGTGTTGTGCTACTTTTTGTTTGTCGTCGCTGTTGTTCAATCGATAAGTCATGTCAGACTCTTGCGACCCCATGGACTGTAGCCCACCAGGCTCCTCTGTCCGTGGGATTTTCGAAGGCAAGAATACTGAAGTGGGTTGCCCTTTACTCCCCCAGGGGATCTCCACCCCCAGCCCCCGCCATCCTCCAGGGATGGAATGAATGTCTTCTGCATTGGGAGGTGGAGTCTTTACCACTGAGCCACTTGGGAAGCCCTGTGTTACTCTGGAAGGTTCTGAAATCATTTTCTGCTCCTTCACATTGTTGGAAGAATTCACTTCATTGAAGTTGTGGGACTGAGATCCCTATTTCCTTGCTGACTGTCAACTGAGGATTTTCCCATTTGATAGAGGAATCTGGAATTCCTTTCTTCATCGGCCCCCTCCCACCATCTTCAAAGTCAGCAGTCCCGATTAGGGTCCCCCTCATGCTGGACATCTCTTCTGCCCCTTCCTTCATTATCATACATTTCTTTCAGACACTTCTGCTGTCTGCTTCTCTTTTCAAGTGCCCATCCGGAGGATCCAAGATAATCTCCCCATTTTAAGATCAAGTTGTTGACAACCTTAATTTCACCTTTACTTTCATTATCTTTTGTCATGCGACGTAATATATTCAAATTCTCCAGAAGAAGGACATGGACACGTTTGCAGCCATCATTCCACTTATCAGAAGCTTTCAGCACAATGTTCCAAGAGGTGTCAGTACTCAGTCAGTAATAACGATACCCAGTACTTATGTTTACTCTCTGCCAGGTTCCGACCTAAGTGTTGTAGAGATATTTATGGGTTTTACCCACATACAATCAATCCTGGGTGTTCATTGGAAGGACTGATGTTGAAGCTGAAACTCTAATACTTTGGCCACCTGATGCAAAGAGGTGACTCATTGGAAAAGACCCTGATGCTGGGAAAGATTGAGGGCAGGAAGAGAAGGGGATGACAGAGGATAAGATGGTTGGATGGCATCACCGACTCAATGGACATGGGTTTGGGTAAGCTCCGGGAGTTGGTGATGGACAGGGAGGCCTGGCGTGCTGCGATTCATGGGGTCGCAAAGAGTTGGACACGACTGAGCGATTGAACTGAACTGAAATGACCCACATACCAACCCTCATAATGTGAAGTATGTGCCAATATCATCCTATTAATTAACAAATGAGGACTCAAAACACACAAAGAGTAAGTCCCTTCCTTGAGCTGGTAAAAGAATACAGATTGGAACCCGACAGTCTTGCTCCAAAATCTGTGCTTTTAACTAAGCCCTATTCTGCTTCTTCATTTTAAATGTTATCACAGAAGTCAGGGAATCAAGAGAGCCTTTGCTTAAACTAACACCCGTAAAATTACTTCAATACAGGGCAACGTGATTGAGATTCATCTGGCATATGCTGGCATCTTGTATTTCCCTTGCCCTGAGAGGTTGGGCCACCAGGAGCTGAGAGGGCCTGGGTCCAGGGCCAGCATTCCTTTGTCATTCCAGTTTTGAGTCTTACCAGTCAAGTGGGGAAGAAACTCATTTATAAAATACTCTATGTTGAAAGAGGTGAGGTAGATCTGTTTTTAGATTTCAAAACCTGATTAGTATCATCTCGAGAGTATTACAAACAAAAATACTGCTGCTGTGGTTCCTGGACACCTCACATTTTATTGAAATGCTACTGCATTTCATTTCATATTGAAAGTCTACTTCAGCATTACTATGGAAAGCAAGAAGAAGGTCAATCTCCACCTTTATGGGCAACAGAATACCTTTCATTTTCCTGAACGATCACCTCTCCTTTCTTCCAGGAGGAGAGTGCCCTGGGGGAAGCTCTGGGTTTACAATCCAAGTTGACCTCACTGCCCACCTGCACCTGAATCAGCTTTTTCATTGGAGTCTTTGAAAAATCTGGAGCAGAAGCTGAAAAGAAGGAAAGAATGTGAATTTGATATTTGATTTCATTTCTTTAAATTCCCATAAATTTCAAAGGTTGACTTTATAATGATTTTTGTTAAGGTTCTTGACACATGAGATATTACTACTTGATTTATTTGACTGACGGGGGACCACTTACAAGATGCTTTCAATGCTCAAAAGCTAATTCCTACTATTGTGTTTTCCGGCAAGTTCTAATTCTTGAGACAGTTACTTTATATGAAAATTTTAAGTTTACCATGAACTTTTAAAATAGCTCAGTCACGAATTTAATAACACTAAAAACATTTATCATAGAATGTTCTTGAAAGTTCCATGAAGACAACAGGATCAGTCTCTCTTGTGATTTCAAAGACACAACGTGTAGCACAGTGCCTGACAGTCAGTAGGTGCTCAGCAATGTTTATTGTATAAAGGCTGAGTGCTGAACACTTATTCTCTTGTATAAACATTATCAAGATCTATTATAAACATTATTAAGATATATTATAAAATTTTCATGTGGTTAGCTTTAACTTCAAAGTTGGAGAAGTATAACATGCATTATTACACTATGTTACAATATTCCATTAAATACTATAATATGTAGAAAATACGTTTGCTAATAATGCATGGGATGCTGATCTTGAAACAATACCTGAACATTCAAGAGACAAAATAATGTATCATTTGAAGGAAAGTATATGTTAATCAGAAAATCATCTTCCTTTTACTGAAAATGTGGAAAAAAGTTAAGAACTCAGTGCATTTCTATAAATATCGAATCTACTTTTCTACAGCATATCCCAGTGAATATAATCTATTTTTTAATAACTGGATATCATACAATGAATTATGTGATACATATATGTGATTGCAGATAAAGAAGACATGTTATCTTAGAGGTTGCTGGCCTTAAAAATTAAGATTCTAAGAGAATAATTTTTACTAAAACAAACCAAAAATATCTTTATATATCAGTATAATCTCTTTTCAAACACAGGTCATATTTTTTCATACAAAAACCCCATGCAACACTAGGCAGAGATTCATTTGGTTTAAGGTGACTAAACTATGGTTTATAAGATTAATTAAGAGTACAGCAGGCTTCAACTTCAGATATATGCACATTTTACCTCCTTTCTGTTGTAATACCATATGTCTCTGTCATGGATAACACCAGACAGATTTTCAGGTGATGATCTACTGTTCCCAAGCTTTAGTCTTCTTGGTACAGATGATGTGTTTCTAACTTCCAGGCACCAAGAGACACCTGTTTTCCTTAAACCAGTGTTTTTCCATGAAACACATAACATTTTGGCTATCTTGGGCACTGAAGGACATTGAGCAGTCTCTCTGGCATCTGTCTGCAAGATGCCAGGAGCATATGCAGGCTCCATCCTTTGCTATCGTACCCTTACACTGTGGCGGCCAAAAATGTCTCCAGACATTTCCCACTATTTCCAGGGTGC
Source organism: Okapia johnstoni (assembly GCA_024291935.2). Taxonomy (NCBI): domain Eukaryota; kingdom Metazoa; phylum Chordata; class Mammalia; order Artiodactyla; family Giraffidae; genus Okapia; species Okapia johnstoni. The sequence continues at coordinate 95,672,644 of CM044311.1, read as the reverse complement.
AAAACCACCCCCAGTAGGGAAGCACTGAGTTAGATCAACAGGACTGTGACTTGCACTTAAGCAATTAAGAAAGCTATCCTTCTTTCACTAGATTGACTCTGATAATGAAAATTCAATGTGCTGGGGATCATAATACGAGGCCTGAGAGTGGTGATGATGCTAGAACCCTGAGTCAAATCAAACTGGAATCCAAATTCTCTATTTTAATTACAATGAACAATAAATTTCCCTACTCCCCTTCTCTTTCCCTCCTTCCCACGTTCTTCCTTGCTCTCTTCCCTCCTCCTTCCCTCCTACCCTTCCTTTTTTCCTCCTCTCTTTCTTTCTTATCTATACATATTATGTTATGCTCTGACAATTTTGGTTGGACTTGAAGTCATTTGCACCTTACAGTGTCTTTTCTGGACAATGGGCCTAAACATAACGTTTCCTTTCTTCTCTTATACCTGAAGTACAAGAGAAACATAATTCATAATTTCATGTAGTTGAGCCTCGGTTAGTTATGACTCTGGTGTGCCCAAAGCTTGAAGCTTCCAGAAGAGTTATTAAAGACAAAGACAACAACTCCTTTTGGATCAATAAACTATTGATTTGAATTTTGATATTTACTTTTATGGACCAGCAACTGAGAATACCAGAGTCACTTATTCTCCTAAAAGGTACTTCTTAGTTCATATTATTGGTGCTGGATAAAGATGTTTTAGCTTAACACTCTCTTCCCTGTTTTTTTCTACTTCAAACTTTGGGTTTAATTCTGGCCATAATTGCTGCTTTTCCTTAAAAATTATTAAAGTGTATGCCTCGATTAAAAACTCTACATGATTCTGCTGTGATACTGAAAATGTTATTAGACGTAGGAATCTCATATGAAAGGTAAATATTTCTGCTTCTGGCAAAAATGGAGGATTTAAGAAAAATAAATTAAGATGAGAAAGTTGGTCTTACCCATGACCTTGAGCTCAGCACTAGAATAGACGAGACCATGTTTGTTCTCTGCTATGCACTGGAACATTCCAGAATCGGTCACATTTAGGTTTGATATTGTAAGGGCACCATTTTCTATCTGTATTCTCTCCTAGACAATAATAAAAATGCTTTGCATATAAATGTATATACCATTGTAGATGAAAAATGATAACCACTGAATATGATTTCAATCATGCAAAAGTATCCTTAATTTCCCTCATGGTATTAGGCAATCTGACCTGAAATTTAAATGATTCCCTTATGTGAAATGGTGATGGTGACTTAACATAACAGCTAGACATTAAAAATACTAATAAACATGCTACAGTCAAAAAATATATCAGTAAAATAAATAACAAAGCATAAATGGAAAATATTGCAACTATTTCATTTTTCCCTATGGATAAAGTTGCAGACTTTAAGAAATGTACCAGACTTTCCACCCCATGAACTGGAAAGGTTTTCACCAGTTTTTAAAATCATGCAAATTGAAGACATAATAAATTCCATGTATGAAAAAGGGTGCTGGGAAACACGTATCTATTTAAGGTTTGTAGGTATTATGAATGGTTATGTGGAGAAATCTGAAGGAACATAAGTGACTTAGTACAACAGTGTTTAAAAAGAGCAAAAATTACATGGCTTAAGAAGTGATTGAGAAAATATTCATGTAACAAGGTAATGATATAACTGATACATTTATTCTCCAGAGGCCATCCATGTTATCAAACAGGAAAAATGGAAATTACATTCTACATATGATTAAAATAAAGCCTTCTCTAATTTTCAAAATGAAAAAAAAAAAATAGTGTAGTGAAGAACAAAGTTTGAACTATGGTCCACTTATTTGTATACTTTTTCATTGAAATTGTAAATACTACAGGACCTCACAGTCCCTGGTTGGCTGCATCCATGGATCAGGGACACAGAGAACTGACTATAAATTATACAAGAGCTAACACTTGCATGTTCGTAGGTTGACTTTATATCATAAACTAAATTCATAAAATAATCTTTCTCCAATGAAATTCAATACTGAAAATATTTCCTCCTTGGAAGACTGGGTACTTGATTTTATCCTTTTTTCCCTTGCACCACTTCTTAGATGAATGTGATAAAAAACTCAACAGATGAATGTGTGCAAACTCACCAGTTTACTCTGGCAGTTGGTACCAGAAAAGGCATTTATACAAAGTGGGAAAAAGGTGTATTAACCAGGCACATTACCTTACCTCAAGCACAAGGGCTTCTCCATTTTTCAACCATCGGTAGGAGGGTTTGGGCTTACCACTAGCCCGACATTCCCAGTAGAGACTGTCCTCCACTGCTAATTCTACATCTTGTATTAGTTGAACCCAATGAGGCTTTGCTGCAATGAAAAAAATAATTTAAACCACTCCACAATAAAAAACAAATACTTTACCCACATAAATATAAGTGGATATGACTACAGGCAATAATAGATTAATGTAAGCTAATGTAATGTAAGTGGCTAAAATTGTATTTAATTCACTCAGTCAGTCAGTTCAGTCACTCAGTCGTGTCTGACTCTTTGCAACCCCATGAATTGCAGCATGCCAGGCCTCCCTGTCCATCATCAACTCCCAGGGTTTACCCAAACTCACGGCCATAGAGTTGGTGATGCCATCCAGTCATCTCATCCTCTGTCGTCCCCTTCTCCTCCCGCCCCCAATCCTTCCCAGCATCAGGGTCTTTTCCAATGAGTCAACTCTTCACATGAAGTGGCCAAAGTATTGGCCACTTCAGCATCAGTCCTTCCAATCACTAGGTATTTACTAAGTAGGTATGTGAAACATTTCTAGATTTTAGAATGGATGTTACAACCTACCCTTTCCTAAGTCAAATTCATTATGTTTTCTCTGTTTTCAAAATTCTGGGCACTGTATTACATTTTTCAGATATCAGCAGAAAAATTCAGGTACACAAAATATATAGATTTTCTTGTCCAAGAACATTTTTGAATTATGAGATCACAGCTGATGACAATTTAATATGTGAATGACAGCAGATACCAGTCTTTATTATGCACTAAAAATCAGCATCAATAGAAGAGAAACTTGTACAGCACAAGGAAAAAAGTATTTCCTTCAAGTTAGAAATAACTCTTAATTAAATACAAACCAGTGAACATCTTATGATGAACCTCTGTGAAAATTAAAATGAAAGCAGGGAAAGATGGATAAATTCGTTCAATCTGAATCAAATGATTTTTTATGAAAAAGAAGTAACTCATGCAACCTTAAATTATGTATGCAAATCAGGTACATCAAGTGGATTTATCATTTTTACTTACATTTTAGAAGACACTTGGGAAATCTTTTTACAGATGAAACCAACATACCACTCACAATGAAAGTCACTCAACATTCAAAGTATATTCGGCCAAATCTCAGTCTGTGTTTTAGATCTGAGACTAGGAGGTGAGATGTCTTCCGGTTTCACATTGCATTATACATGTGATGTGTACTTCGGGGTTCACATTTGCATCCTCCATATGAAGAAAGATTTTATCTATTTTTATTTAATTTCAACTATGGGAAGATTTGTTCTTCTGTTTATAGATCATAAAATTGCCTTTTTTTAAAATAAATGAAACTGAAACTATAGCTATTCAGCTTTTAGAGAAAATGTACCCATTGAAGTTTTACCTTATTTTGTCTTTTTATAAAATATAAACGGCTTGCCTAATCTGAAGTATAATTCAGTCCCAAATCACTCCTGTCTACTCTATATTGAAACACACTGTCTTCTTTCAGGAATTAATCAGCCTAGGCAGGATGAGACTACAATAGACTCACATATGATCCCTTGACTGAGGCTCAAGTTTCTAGCAAAAATTTCCACTGGCTTCTCGTACTACTGTTCTCCAAATGGAAAGATAATTTGTTGGACTAAGCAAATCCTAAGATTGCAATTGCCACATAATGTGATTTATCCCCTTATTCCATCATATGAGATTCAAATATTCTACTGGATTATTTTTTACATGAAATATCAGAGCAGATAATCAGAGAACTGCAAGGCATTTATTCAATATAGACTTCAGACAGAATTTTAAAGTAACTTTCATGAAACTCTCTAATTGACCTCTGATTTCTTTTTTTTTAATTGAGATTTTTTTTTTTCATTTTATTTTTTGGCTGCACTGCACTGCATATGGCATCTTAGTTTTCTGATGAGGGAACAAACCCGTGACCCCTTCAATGAAAGTGCAGAGTCCTAACCACTGGACTGCCAGAGAGTTCCCTCTAATTTATTTCTTAGGTATGTATAAAAATGGACTAACGCAACCATCTGCCTCATTTACTAAGTATAGCGGATGATGTTTGTTGTCTATTGTGTATCCATTTTCTCTCTTCTTTATTCCTAAGATGCCCTAAGTTTTTATTGAACTATCTTCTCTTCTACAAAATCCATGGAAACCTGATCATATTCTGTGTTCCAGAAAAAGCTTGTAAGTTGTTTAAGCCAATTCTCCTTGTTAGTGATTGGTTTAGGAATGAACACGCAGCCAGTGAGATCTGTGAAGTGAACTGCAAGATGTTTTAGAGAAAGGAAGCATGGACAAGAACTAATGTGCTGGTCACTGCTGGTAGCCATTCTATGACTATCAGAGAAATCAACATGCAGAGAAAGGGAAAAGGTAAGGGCGGAAAGAAATGTCACAGAGAAACTGAGCTAGGGCCTGATTATAAGGCACTTAAATGTCAACTTAGCTTTGAATGACTTGTTTGTGGTCGACTTAGAGCCATATAACCACATGGCTTAGGTGTCCCCAACACATATCTATATCATCCCATCAACATGTAGAACATGGCATCAGGGAAACTGCAACTTGATGCTGTGTATTCTAACCAAATCTCGTAATAAGAAGGAAGAATTACAATACAGAATGGCTCATGCTATTAACCCACACCTCCATTTTGTTCCTGGCAGATCCTATAAACTTACAATAAAACAAGTGTCAATCCAATCAGATAAAATACACTTGCAAACTTCATATTCTTTTGAAGAGGGTTTACTTGTCTTTATACTTATCTTTGCAAAATTTTTCCTCTCTGCAACATTTATGTACACTATACAAGTTTGCATTGCAAATTATTTCAGTTTTCAGTTTTTAAAATAAATAGAATATATTATCTTTTGCCGTTCACAAATGTGATCAATTCTCATTCATTTCACAATATTTTTAATGGTTAAACTGCAAAAATATATTCACTGAGTTTACGTCTTCACATATTTTATAGTACATTTTATAAAATGATTTATTTCTACTTTCTAAATCATACTTTCATAGAAATACTTAATATATGGATTAAAGATCTAAATGTAAGACCAGAAACTATAAAACTCCTAGAGGAAAACATAGGCAAAACACTCTCCGACATAAACCACAGCAGGATCCTCTATGACCCACCTCCCAGAATATTGGAAATAAAAGCAAAAATGAACAAATGGGACCTAATTAAAATTAAAAGCTTCTGCACAACAAAGGAAACTATAAGCAAGGTGAAAAGACAGCCTTCAGAATGGGAGAAAATAATAGCAAATGAAGCAACTGACAAAGAATTAACCTCAAAAATATACAAGGAGCTCATGCAGCTCAATTCCAGAAAAATAAACGACCCAATCAAAAAGTGGGCCAAAGAACTAAACAGACATTTCTCCAAAGAAGACATACAGATGGCTAACAAACACATGAAAAGATGCTCAACATCACTCATTATCAGAGAAATGCAAATCAAAACCACAATGAGGTACCATTTCATGCCAGTCAGAATGGCTGCTGTCCAAAAGTCTACAAGCAATAAATGCTGGAGAGGGTGTGGAGGAAAGGGAACCCTCTTACACTGTTGGTGGGAATGCAAACTAGTACAGCCACTATGGAGAACAGTGTGGAGATTCCTCAAAAAACTGGAAATAGAACTTCCATATGACCCAGCAATCCCACTGCTGGGCATACACACTGAGCAAACCAGAATTGAAAGAGATACGTGTACCCCAATGTTCATCACAGCACTGTTTATAATAGCCAGGACATGGAAGTAAACTAGATGCCCATCAGCAGACGAATGGATAAGGAAGCTGTGGTACATATACATGATGGAATATTACTCAGCCATCAAAAAGAATACATTCCAATCAGTTCTAATGAGGTGGATGAAACTGGAGCCTATTATACAGACTTAAGTAAGCCAGAAAGAAAAACACCAATACAGTATACTAACACATATATATGGAATTTAGAAAGTTGGTAAAGATAATCCTGTATGAGAGACAGCAAAAGAGACACAGATGTATAGAACAGTCTTTTGGACTCGATGGGAGAGGACGAGGGCGGGATGATATGGGAGAATGGAATTGAAGCATGTATATTATCATATTTGAAATGAATCACCAGTCCAGGTTCGATGCATGATACAAGGTGCTTGGGGCTGGTGCACCAGGATGACCCAGAGGGATGGGATGGGGAGGGAGGTGGGAGTGGGGTTCTGAAAATGGAACACATGTACACCCATGGTGGATTCATGTCAATGTATGGCAAAACTAATACAATATTGTAAAGTAAAAAAAAAAAAAAAAAAAGAAATACTTGGCAAAAAAAATACTTAATATTATTTTTTAATAAAAGTGATTTGAAAACAAGTTTGGGCAAAAAAGATAATCCAATTTTCCTAAGACCCTGATGCTGGGAAAGATTAAGGCAGGAGGAGAAGGGGACGAAAGAGGACAAGATAGTTGGATGGCATCACCCACTCAATGGGCATGAGTGTGAGTAAACTCCGGGAGTTGGTGATGGACAGGGAGGCCTGGCATGCTGTAGTCCATGGGGTGGCAAAGAGTCAGACACGACTGAGCAATTGAACTGAACTGAATTTTCCTAAAAATAGTCTCTAAACAAAGGTAACTGTATTAACCTTTCTTACCCAAATATAACAGTACATAAAATAAATGTGACTACAAATTAAAGGCAGCAAACATGGTATATTTTTACTATTGTAAAGCATAGAATAACACTGAAGAGGTCAAGTGAGCCTGAGTTTATCTGGTTGGACTAATGCAGTAATTACAAGTTTTCCCAGTAGACAGTTTCTTTCTGCTTTGTAAAGATCACAGAGAAAGATATAAAATCCCATTTTCTAGAGGTAATAGCAGATAGAAAGGAGATATCTCCTTGATTCAGTTAAGTAAGTAAATTGCTATTCTTAACCCCCCCCAAAAAAGTGAATATTTCATTATCATATGAATCAGTTTAAAATGCAATATGAATATGTCTCCAACTTCATTGCAAAATTTTCTTTCTTTTTAATTCCTTTTATGATAAATATTTATCCTCACTTAACGAAGTATAGAACAGAACAAGCTGGACATTGGGATTCTGCTAAAATATCCTACCCAGCCTCCAATCCCAATACCAATAATTTATAAAGAGAGCAAAAGGTAAAAATCCAATATGCCGAAAGTGAAGGCTTACCATAGTAAGTGAGACGCCCCCTGGCGACATTTTTCCCTCGTGAATTCTCAGCAATGCATTCATAGGAACCTGAATCTTCCTGCTGGAAGTTGGGAATTTCAAGCACACCACTGAACTTCCTTAATTTAATTTTACTGGGAAAAGGCAGTCCATCACTTCTTCTCCAATTAATCTGAGGTACAGGACTATGAAGAAATTTATCAAGTTAATCTCTATTTTAAGCAGATGTCTGGAAGCCTTTTAGGCTTGACAAAATAAAACTTCTGTTAGGACAGAATAAAAATGGCACAGATTTTTCAAATGCAGAAACACTCAGCTGTCAATTACACAAACCTGCAAATGCAAAGATTTATCTCTTTAACTTGATATTTTAATAAAATAAACCGTGCATTTTCTCAAGTGAATTCATAATTTAGAGAAAATGCATACCCACAGTATTATAATACAACAAATGAGCAAGCAAAAGAAAAATAACACCAATTTAGTTTATGAAATTAGGCAGGCACAGTCATTTACTGCAAATTGCCTTTAAAATTTCAAACTAAATTATATAATGTGAATTTCCCATCTATTTTATTTTTCCTTTACTTCTAAATGAAAGAAATTTTTAGAAAACAAGGAAAAGAAGAGTCTGTCAAAAGCTATCTCGATCTCTCACAGCAACCAAATGTTTCCGCATATCAGAGTAAATGTTACAAAACTTACTTTCCAAGGGCAAAACATTCCAATTTCACAGTTGAACCTTTAGCTGCTGGAAGAGTTTCTGGAAACTGAACTTCTATTTTCGGCTCATATTCACCCATCACACCTGTAAAGGCACAATACAAAGTTAATGGTTTCAATGTTTCCTTCGGAATTCTCCCTTTTTTCTTAAATATATTTTTTTGCTCTATTTTGAAGTAATTCTTCCTAATGATTTAAATTACTGACTTGCCATCTGGTAGGTACTTTTAGAAGCAGTGTTACCTTGGACCAGATATGTAATATTATTAAACATGTGGAAACTTTGGATTCCATGATTTATAAGTTACAGCTTACAGAGGAGTTTCAAGAAAACAACTAGATCTTTTTTACATTATATAAAATGGGAGGCTTTTTTATTCTGTATTCAATTTGGAAATTTCTAGTCAAACTTAAATCTACAATGTATTATGACTTCTTAAGATATCCTAAAGAGCAAAAATTATGGGAGGAAATTTACTTAATGGTACCCTGGTAGCACAGACACCAACCTTAAACTTACTAAATAGCTCCCTGAAGACAAGAAATGGTAACGCAATAAACAAGAAAGGTCAAATTCAATTACACCTGACTGGAAAGAAGCACTTAGATACTCTGTGCTCATGGCACTGTGCTGCATCAGATATTGTTTTGTGTAAGTGGGGCAGTTACCCAGGCTTATAAATCTGCTTTGCAGTTCATGGGCTCCCTTGAAACAGTCACTGAGGGGCTAAAGAAACACATATTTTCCTTTTTCCCCTCCAGTTTTAGTGAGTTATGACTGACAAATAAAAACTGCATAGTGTCATTTCTTAGGGTGTACAATGTGATGAGTTCATACATGTATACATTGTGAAATAATTGCACCAGTCAAGTTAACATATTTAACACCTCACATAGTTACTATTTTCAATTTTTAAAAATAATTTTTTTTTTCTCTAGTGAGAACACTTAAGATCTACTCTCTAAGCCGATTTCAAGTACACAACACAGCATTACTATAATCACTATGCTGGTAGGGATAGGAGAAATGAGGTGATGTTGGTCCGAGTGTACAAACTTTCAATTGTAAGATGAATAAGTTCTAGGGATCTAATGCACAATTTTTTTCCTTTAATTTTATTTATAGATGTTTTTTAACCTGTAACAAAATATTTAGAACTTTAATAATCTCAGGCTGGCAAAAGTTAAGATAGGCGACGTCATGAGAATACAAGGTGACACCCAGGCCTGAAGGGTTCATATCTGGTTTAAAGGCATAGTGCCACCATCTTGAAATTCTTTCAAAAATTTTTAACAAGCAATTCCTCATTTTCACTCAGTACTGGTCCCTGCAAATTAGGAAGCCAGTTCTGAGTAAGAATTACATTACAGGGACTTATGGTTGATGGAATCATTTTAGCCACTGTACTCATAAACATTTTTTTTTCTGAAAAAAAAACAAAATAATTCTGTAGGGTATACTTTTCACTTCTCCTAATTTGTTTTGCTTGTATTCACAACAGCATTTCCACTTAGAATTGCCCCTTGAAATATTCCCTACCGTCAGAACGAAGCACCAAAGGAGTTGGGGAACCCAGCACTCTGGCATTTGTCACTGTACTAGTCACCACACACGTATAATTGCCCACGTCAGATGGTTCCACTTTGGCTATGTAGAGGTGGCCTGTCTCTTGAGAGACAAATCTCCGACTATCTTCTTCGACAAATGATGGATATTCATTGAAGATCCAAGCATATGACAGTTCTAGGAAAATTTTCAGAGAAAAGAAATTCCATCATGAAGGAAAATTTTCTACAAGATATTAAAAATATCTGAAATCACCTTTACTGCAAAGGAACACTTAGTGTTTTTTGCAGGTCATGGAGAGAAACAATTACGTGACACAATGCTGTGTTCATTCTGCATTCTATAGAGGTCACTGTCGATCAGCATTCTTGTGGGAACAATATTATCACTGTCATCATTATCACTACTCTAGATACCTACTAACAAGTTTCTCTGGCTTGTCTTGCTCCCTTCTAATTTGTGTCTCCACACTACATGCTCTATGATCTCTCAAAATTATCAATCTCATCATGCTACCTCCTGCTATAACACTTTTGACAATTACTCGGTAGTCTTTGGAATAATGAAAAATTGTTTAACTTGAAAATGAGACCATGCATGATTAAGCCCCTACTTATTGGCTTAGAAACTGAGAAGCCCACTCCTGTCTCTTTTTTTTTTTTTTTTTTGTGGGTCTTTTCTTTACATATGCTGCTCTCAGAGGCTGTCCTGTCCTTTTGCTCTGTTCAAGGCTTTACTCTCCTTTCAACACCTAAGCTCATTCTGTCGAAATAACTTATAAATATTTTTCAAAGATTGGTTCCAACATCATGAATCACCTACTCAGAGAAGTTTTCCTTATCTCTCATTCTCTGAGTAAGTGCTTCTATACAGAGCAACTCCATGCTCATATTACTTAAATCACTTGCCACTTTTATATAACGATCTATTTACTTATCTGTCCTCCCAGCACTTGGTAAACAAAAAGAGATGTCAATTCTTATCCTGCTTGCCTTCCTCTTCTAAAAGTAGCAAATGGAAATATCCAAAAACTTCTAACTGTCCTCAATAAAGATTTATTGAGTTAATTAAGATAAATTATGTTCCTAATGTCTAAATCAAGTCCAATAGTAGAGTTTTCCTGAACTTTGGGAACAAGGTAAACTAACTCTCCCTAAAGGAACTGTTGCTCTCTTCTGTGATAATGAGGGCTAAATATTATGCTGCTTTGTTCTAGATGCTCATATTTTTCAGAAGCAAGTCATTATGTAAGTATAGTTATTGTAGTTGGCTTATTTAACTCTTCCTTTCTGTGGCTGTATTTTCTTTTCCAATTTCACTAACCTTATAGCACTGGTTCATACTGTAATGCTTTTCCAAAAGCATCTTTAAAAACCAGATGCAATAAAAATCAATTTTAATAAATAACAAACTCAAAAAAAAATGTATTTAAGGCATAATTCCAATGGTGTAGGGTCTTTCCACTTGTTAGAGGGAGGGAATTAGTCATTACACAAATAACAATGCCACAATGTCACTGGGCGAGTTACTATGGGTTTCAGAGGAAGGAGAGACGTCATTCTCATAACTGAAGAACAGGTCTTAAAAAGCAGGAGAACATTCTGACCTGAAGGGATAAAAGTGCTCCTGAGGGAGGAAAAAGAGAATGCAAAAGGGGAACAGGGTGAAGAGCAAGCACCTGGTGAAAATGAAAAATGACGGTCTCTCTTCTACCTTCAAAGCAACTGGGAATGCTGGATGATTCTAAAGCTTAGCAAGTCAGTGTCATACTGTGCAGATGGTCAGAAACATTGATTTGTAATCCTGAACTGAGCTTTACATCAGGTTATCATATCAGCAGAGTGTTTCATGAAATTCTACTCAGTCATGTGATTTGTTTGTTAAATTGTATGAAAACAAAATGTATCTCCAACATCCACTCCACAGTTGGTCTCTTGCCTGTCCTGATGGTGCTTTCTCTTGCACTAGCACTAAATAAACTACAGAACTAAAGAATGCTGTAGGCTTCCCTGACAGCTCAGTGGGGTAAAGAATCCACTGCAATGCAGGAGACCTGGGTTCCGTCCCTGGGTCGGGAAGATCCCCTGGAGAAGGGAATGGCAACCCACTCCACTATTCTTGCCTGGAGAATCCCATGGAGAGAGGAGCCTAGCGGGGTACAGACCATGGGGGCTCAAAGAGTCGGGACGTGACAGAATGACTATGCAGGCTTTCTTTGTATTAAAGAAAGCAAAGCAAAGCAATTTTATTCTGCTTTTTGAAATGTTTTATTCATGAAATTAATATGATTGTACCTCTCTCTTTAATTCAGGGAGAGTAAAATTTCTACTACTCCCTAACAGAACAGGCTGCTTCCCGCTAACGAGGTTCCCCCAGGGTGTTAATGCTGCCATTCCTACAGGATTCCTCACAAGGGCAACTACAGCTTGAGGGCTCCCCAACAGAATGGTCACAGTATTTTCAGAACTGTGCTCTGGCATTCTGCCTGACCAAGTTTTCCTCCCCTATCTTCGTTCAAAGTTTTCAGAGCTAAATCTCAGTCTGATTCTCCCTTGACCCATTGTTGCTCCCTCCCTCCTTATCCTTCACAGGCACTTTTTCTGTTTTGTTTGCTTGTTTATGTGTGTGTTTTTTTTTAATGTCTGATTCTCTGATCCCGCCTTATAGTCTGTTTCTTAGGAGACCTGAACTCACATGGTGCTGCTGAAATTGAGCAATACACTCTCTTCCTTCATTGAGGGGTATTTAAAAACTGCCCCTCCCGTCAGACCTGGAGGAAGCATTTCCTTTCACTCACTTTCTTTCAGGCAACTGTCCCTCTCCACAACTTCCATCAGGAGAGTCCTGCCCCTTCTTACCCAAGCTCCTCAAATATACAAATTGATCCTTGGTTTATTCTTAGTGGCTCAGCTGGGAAAGAATCCACCTGCAATGTGAGAGACTGGGTTCGATCCCTGGGTTGGGAAGATCCCCCTGGAGAAGGGAAAGGATACCCACTCCAGTATTCTGGCCTGGAGAATTCCAAGGAGTGTATAGTTCATGGGGTTGCAAAGAGTCTGACAGGACTGAGTGACTTTCACTTTTTCACTTTTATTCTTAGTACCTGCCCTCTAGAAAAGTCCAGACAAGTCAGTATCCCAGTCAGTGTAAGCCTATCTTGACACCTAACTCCTGCCCCCTCAAAGAAGAAAAATTCTCACCATTTACACAATCTTTCTGGGCTTGGTTACTGATTTCTTGTTGTTCAGTCACTAAGCTGTGTCCAATTCTTTGCAACCCCATGGACTGCACAATGCCAGGCTCCTCTGTCCTCCACTGTTTCCCTGAGTTTGCTCAAACTCATGTCCATTGATGCTATCTAACCATCTCATTCCATGCTGCCCCCTTTTCCATTTGCCTTCAATCTTTCCCAGAATCAGGGCTTGTTCCAATGAGTCAGCTCTTCACATCAGGTGGCCAAAGTATTGGAGTTTCAGCTTTAGCAATAGTCCTTCCAATGAATATTCAGGGCTGATTTCCTTTAGAATTGACTGGTTTGATCTCCCTGCTGTAGAAGGGACTCTCTAGAGTCTTCTCCAGCACCACAGTTTGAAAGCATCAATTCTCTGGCTCTCAGCCTTCTTTATGGTCCAACTCTGACACATGTACATGATTACTAGAAAAACCATAGATTTGATTATATGGACCTTTGTTGGCAAACTGATACCTCAGGTTTTTAATACACTGTCTAACTCTGTCATAGCTTTCCTTCCAAGGAGCAAGTGTCTTTTAATTTCATGGCTGCAGTCACTGTCACCAATGATTTTGGAGCACAAGAAAATAAAACCTGTCACTGCTTTCACTTTTCTCCTTCTGGTTGCCATGAATCGATCGGACCAGATGCCATGATCTTAGTTTTTTGCATGTTGAGTTTTAAGCCAGCTTTTTCACTCTCCTCTTTCACTTGCGTCAAGAGGCTAGTTAGCTCCTTTTCACATTCTGCCATTAGAATGATATCATCTGCATATTTGTGGTTGTGATATTTCTCCCAGAAATCTTGATTCCAGCTTGTGGTTCATCAAGCCTGGCATTTCACATGATGTATTCTGCATATAAGTTAAATAGGCAGGATGACAACATATAGCCGTGATGTACTCCTTTCCCAGTTTGGAACTAGTCTGTTGTTCCATGTCCAGTTCTGTTACTTCTTGACCTGCATGCAGGTTTCTAAGGATACAGGTAATGTGGACTGGTACTCCCATCTCTTTAAGAATTTTCCACAATTTGTTGTGATCCACACAGTCAAAGGCTTTAGCATAGTCAATGATAGCAAAAGTAGATGGTTTTTTTCTGGATTCCTCTTGTTTTGATATCCAATGGATGTTGGTTCCTCTGCCTCTTTGAAACACAGCTTGTACACTGGATTGAAACACAGCTTGTACACTGGAATTTCTTGGTTCATGATCTGTGGGAGCCTAGCTTGAAGGCTTTTGAGTATAACCTTGCCAGCATGTGGAATGAGTGCAATTGTATGGTAGTCTGAACACTTTCTGGCATTGCTTTTTTGGGATTGGAATGAAAACTGACTTTTTCCAGTCCTGTGGCCACTGCTGAGTTTTCCAAATTTTCTTACACACAAGTGCAACAGTTCATGCTTCATGTACTGTTCAAGCCTAGCTTGGAGAATTTTGAGCATTACTTTGCTAGCATGTGAGATTAGTGCAATTGTGGGGTAGCTCGAGCATTCTTTGGCTTCGCCTTTCTTTGGTATTGGAATGAAAACTGACCTTTTCCAGTCCTGTGGCCACTGCTGAGTTTTCCAGATTTGCTGGCATATTGAGTGTAGCACTTTAACAGCATCATCTTTTAGGATTTTAAGTAGCTCTGCTGGAATTACATCACCTCCACTAGCCATGTTTGTAGAAATGCTTCCTAAGGCCCTCTTGACTTCACACTCCAGGATGTCTGGCTCTAGGTGAGTGACCAAACCATTCTGGTTATCTGGCTCATTAATACCTTTCTTGTGTAGTTCTTCTGTGTATTCTTGACTAGTTTTCTTAATGTCTTCTGCTTCTGTTAGTTCCTTGCCATTTCTGTCTTTCATTGTGCCCACCCTTGAATGAAATGTTTCCTTGATATCTCCAATGTTCCTGATGAAATTTCTACAGTCTTTCCCATTCTACTGCTTTCCTCTATTTCTTCGCATTGTTCATTGAAGAAGGCCTTCTTATCTCTCCTTGCTATTCTCTGGAACTCTGCATTCAGCTGCATATATCATTCCCTTTCTCCCTTGCTTTGCACTTCTCTCCATTCCTCATCTATTTGTAAAATCTCCTCAGACAACCACTTTGCCTTCTTGCAGTTCTTTTTCTTTGGGATGGTTTTGGTCACCATCTCCCTGTACAATGTTACAAACCTTTGTCCACAGTTCTCCAGGAACTCTGTCTCCCAGATCTAATCCATTGATTCTATTCTTCATCTCCACCATATAATCATAAGAGATTTGATTTAGGTCATTTAGGTGAATGGCCTAGTGGTTTTCCCTGCTTTCTTCAATTTAAGCCTGAATTTTGCAATAAGAAGCTCATGATCTGAGCCCCCAGCAGCTCCAGGTCTTGTTTTTACTGACTGTATAGAGTGTCTCCATCTTTGGCTGCAAAGAACATAATCAATCTGATTTTGGTAGCCTTAAACCACTGTACAATAACCCACCTATTGGAATATGATGTAACTAGAATAATATGGTGGTTTTCTTCCACTGCTTTCTCCAAAGACATCCTCAGAAAATCAATAGAGATAACAAAAATCTAACAACACAAAATACTAACTCTAAGGTTTTGAGCTGGAATAAACAGAGGAAATAGGAAAATCAGAAAGAAATACCACTGTGGAGATGGGAAAAATGTTGTCCTGAAAAAAGATTTTGAGACTCTAGGAAGATAACTTAGAAGCAAATGCCTAACACATGGGCAGAAACATAGCAAACAAAAGTTTAAAAAAGAGCTTGGGCTTAATAATGGTAGACAGAATAGTCAACATTCTTTGACTTTACATACTTTTACCCTAGAACATGTCTACATCCTAATCCCTAAATTCTGATTATGCTACCTGGTAGGGCAGGAGGGACTATGCAGATGTTAATACATTGAGGGTGTTGTGATGGGACAATTATTCCAGATTATCTGGGTGGGCCCACTGTCACTACAAGGGTCCTTATAAGAGTGAAGCAGGAGGGTCACAGTCATCGAAAGGATGTGTGATGTCAGAGGCAGAAGTTATAGTCAGAGAAATATTACTTCAAGATGCTAAATTTCTGGTTTGACAGTGAAGAAAGGGACCACAAGTCTGGGAATGCAATGACTTCTAGAAGCAGGAAAAGGCAAGAAACCAGATTTTTCCCCTGCACCTCTGGAAGGAAAGTATATCTGCCAACATCTTGATTTGTAGTCAAATGAAACTAGTTTTGGACTTTGGACCTTCCGAACTAACAAAGAAGAAATGTGTGTATTTGAAGCCACTAAATTTATGGTGATTCATTATAGCAGCAATAGGGAAAATAACTCACACAGCAAAGGAAGTCTGCAGATGCGATGAAGCTGAGACTCTAAGATGGATCTGGAATTATGAAATGTAATCCCAAACATCCTAAGGAGCAAAAAGGGGAGATGGGAGAGTCAGAACTGTAACTAGGAAAGCAGAGAACAGAGTGATGGGATTGCTGGCTGAGGCCAAGAGCCAACAAATGTGGGTAGCCTCTAGAAACTGCAGAAGCATGTGAACACAGCCCTTTATATTAGCCCAGTGAGACCTGTGCTGGACTTGAAGGAGAGAAGACTATAGCACCTCAAAATATGCTTGTTTGGCATAAGGATCACTTTAAGTTGATTATTTTTAAGAAGCAGCACTTAGGAAAAGTTCTGAAAACTGAGTAGAAATTATCCTTTTGTAAGAGACATTTACATTTATAGGGGAATCTCTCTGTGTGTACCAGGAAGAAAAGGATGACTAAGCTCTAATCAATGGGGAATTTAAGAACTTAAATCTACATAACCGTCTTACTCTTGTTGACCATACTTTTCCTGACCACCTCCCATAACAGCTGTCTGCTTTCCTACCACATTTTCTTCTGTCTTTTATCTGGAAATGTTACTTAAGGTGGTGACTCTGGCCATTACAGGGAATTACTCATTTTTCTTGGGTCTCTTCAGTGTACATATGAGATATATGCATGCATGCTCAGTCATGTCTGACTTTTTGAAACCTATGGACTGTAGCTTGGCAGGCTCGTCTGTCCATGGAATTTTTTCAGCAAGATTACTGGAGTGGGTTGCCATTTCCTTCTCCAGGGCATTTTCCCAACCCAGGGATCTAACCTATGTCTCCTGCATCTCCTGTATTGGCATGCAGATTCTTTACCACTAGCACCACCTGGGCTATTATATATAGAGTATGTATATATAATATATAAGCTTTATATTCAAATTCTGCTTGCTTTTCTTCTGTTCATTTGTCTCTTATTATGGGTGGGGGGTGTCTAAGCCAAGAGACTGGAAGGGTGGAAGGAAAACTATTTTCCTCCTCCACAGGTTTCTGACCTGCAGCACTGTGAGATAACAAACCTGTGGCGTTTTGAGCTATGAAATTTGTGATAATTTGTCACAGTGACAACAGGAAACTAACACAAATGATGATGACAGTTTCAATGAAGTGTTCACTATGTGTTAGGCACACTGAATGCTACAGATACAATTTTCAAAGAAAAGCAAACAACCAGGGACAAAAAGTGGAGAAAGCCTAACTTGCTAATGACTAAGGAAGAATTAGCTTTTACATAATCTGTTTATAAGATCAATACAAGTAGGGAGAGGTAATTCCAAAAGAGATATTAAGCTACAATGAAACCACAAAGCAAATGAATTAGTGAGTGAGTGTTCCATATAAAGATTCAGACCCTCCAAGATTCATGGAAATAAATCAAACCTATAGTTATGGTATATACTGTCATGAGTGGTACACAGAACTTTCTAGCACCAACCTACCTTTCTTTACAGACTTTCTCATTGAAATGGAACAAAATATAACTTTTATGTCTTAAAGAGAAAGAAGATCTGCACTATTTCATTTATTGCCTGCATGTCTATGTTAAAATATATATGGTGCCACTCTGATTAAAAATGTTAGAAAATTATGTGATTCACTGTGTTCTGAAAAAAGAAAAAAAAAAAACCTGGCATAATACTATCAGAGTTTTATTCATCACAAAAATCTGCATTTGCAATAAATGTTAATTGTATACTGCAAAGTAAAATGTATATCAAATCAGCATTCTTTGGAGACTTTTCAGCATCATTTTATGCATGATGATAAATACAAAGCTATAATAAAAATGATAATTTTATATACTCAAACAAGCTAGGCTTTATGAAACCTTTCCCAACCTCTTGTGTAAATCACAAACACATTATGCCAAAACTTCTTGGCCGCTGGGCTTTCTATTAACAATGTTACATGAATATTGGGAATTAGAAATATTTCTTATTAGAGAACAAAGACGTTTTACCAATCAAAGCCATAAATTAACGAAATGTAGTACTGAACCTCAGCTTTCTAAAAAGCAATAGTTGATGAATGACATAATTCCTCCAATCACATGCCTTCCTGAGTCACTTAAGTGTAAGGCCAGTCAACTTAACATGAAATATGTCACCTCAGTGTTTACCTGGAGATACATTAATACACATATTACTGACATTTAAGGGTTTATTTCGGGTTCCATTATAAAATTCTATTATGAGGGATATCCAATCCTTTGTATAGGCATTTTCTAGAAGAAATTCTATCAAAAAGAATCGCAGCTGAGCAAATCTGTGCAAGTAACTTAGGCGATTTTCTGTGATGCCAAGTGGAAAGTGTGACCTACTCTAAAATAAGACATATTTAAAAGGGTCTGAGAGCTTGCTTGATGTCACTCAAGATTTTTAACACTGATTCATACAGTTGAGAAGGAAATTTTGCTAGTTTACACCTGACACCACAATGACAGAGGATCTAAAACAAATAACATATTCAAAAATCTAAACCAATTGTAGACAAATGAAAATTTGAGTTTCAAAGAAGGATAGAGGATTAGGATTGAAAAAGTCTGCACCTTGAAGCAGAAGGCATCTATGGCCACTTCTAACATTTCAGTGTCTTGTCTTTCAAAAGTTGTTTTGTAATAACTTTTGGTGACAATATTACTTACACAGGTTTCCAATCCATTTTGAGACACAGTACTTACAGGCTTGGCTTGTGAAGGTCCTAGGATTAGAGCAACGATCAGAGGGAAAACACTAAAGGTCACATTTCTTTCCTCCTTTCATACCAGGTGGCCAGGGTCAACAAGGAACAGCTAGGAGGTCAACCCAGACTGCTGCCTGCTTTGTAAGCTACATCTTTTGGAACATACTCACACCCATTCAGTCGCTATCGTCTAGGGCCACTCTCAGGCTGTAAGAGCAGAGTGAGTAGCTGACACAAAGACTATATGGCTTGTGAAGCTTCAAAGATATATCTGATCTTTTTCTTTTTTTTTTTAAGTTTGCTGACTCTTGTTTTAGGCTAATATTATCTCTAGACCAAATTTATGAGCTTGACAACCTATTAGTTGTCTTATTTATTTTTACTCCTCTCTTCTTTATAGGGCTGTCATGTTGTTCTTCTTTAGTGAAAAAAAAAAAAAATCATAGAGCTCATGCTAGCCCATTAGCCCCCTGTACATCACATTTTTTTGTTTCTCTCTCTTGCTTTAGTCAGTACCATGAGGAAGCATATACCAGCCATTCCATTGTGTAATAGCTTCCAAGGAATAATGCAGTTCTGTGACCACTACTTTTGATTCTACTATTTTCTTTTAGGAATGGGGAGTATTTTCAGTGGGTACCTGCATCTTCCATCACATTCTGACTTGACAATGGTCTTCAATTTTATTGCTTCTGCTAGGGAAGCTCATCTCCTAACAAATGCCTTCCGGGTATCATGGCTGCTAAAACTGATTTGGTGTCAAAGTGACACTCTTTCCTCCATATTTGTTGAAGTAGAAATGTGCACTGCCCTCTCTAGAGGCTATTTTTAAATTTTTGCTTCTACAGACATGTCTGTGCGTAGGCACTCAGTTGTGGCTGACTCTTTGCGACCCCATGGACTTCAGTCCTTCAGGCTCCTCTGTCCATGGAATTTGCCAGGCGAGAAGACTGGAGTGGGTAGTCATTCCCTTCTTCCGAGGTTCTTCCTGACCCAGGGAATGAACTCGGGTCTCCTGAATTGTAGGCAGATTCTTTGTTATCTGAGCCACTGGGGGAGCCCATTTCTATATATGCATTCTTCCTTTTTCTCAAGAACGTTTATTTATTTATTTTTCCAACGCACCTCCTCTCTCTCATCCTTAGTTCAAGTTATTTTGGTGAGACTGTCTCCTTGCTACAAGGCAATCTCAAGAGGAGGAAATACAAGTGGGAGTCAACTGCAGTGACATTCAGTACTTGATGCCCAGCAATGATCTGGGGTAAAAGAGGAGACAGATTTGGACATGGATTTGCAAAACCAGTGGCAAGGCATTTACTGACATCGTTCCTTTGCAAGGGTGCTAAAGAAATAGGATATTGCTACAGAAAGTGGTTCAGACTTCTGTTATAGAAGATGGGATCCAACAAGGACCGGATGGAGTCATCACGATGCTTTATGAGGATATGACAAGACTTCTCATGCCATAGACCCAATCAGCAGTTACTCATCCCCCAGCTTGTATGAGACTTGCTGGTATTACAATGACACTCAGGAAGAGAGCCACAAAATGGTAGTTAGAAGTTA
Organism: Okapia johnstoni; assembly: GCA_024291935.2. Taxonomy (NCBI): domain Eukaryota; kingdom Metazoa; phylum Chordata; class Mammalia; order Artiodactyla; family Giraffidae; genus Okapia; species Okapia johnstoni. The sequence goes on along the minus strand of CM044311.1, from coordinate 95,652,065 downwards.
AGAAAAAAGAGACTTTGGGGAATATAATGCATTTCTTCTTGGCTTCCTCATCTTTATTATAAAAATGTACCTTTTCAAAGAGTTTGCTGCTGCTGCTGCTGCTGCTAAGTCGCTTCAGTCGTGTCCAACTCTGTGAGACCCCATAGACGGCAGCCCACCAGGCTCCCCCGTCCCTGGGATTATACAGGCAAGAATACTGGAGTGGGTTACCATTTCCTTCTCCAATGCACGAAAGTGAAAAGTGAAAGTGAAGTTGCTCAGTCGTGTCCGACTCTTAGCGACCCCATGGACTGCAGCCCACCAGGCTCCTCCGTCCATGGGATTCTCCAGGCAAGAGTACTGGAGTGGGGTGCCATTGCTTTCTCCTTTCAAGGAGTTTAGATACCCTGAAAATGTTAGAAAGTGATTTTATGATTAGCTCAAATGCTAAGACATTGGAAGTTTCATTGACATGACTTGCTTCTGCAAGCTAAAAGAAAATGCTTTGTAACAAACACATTTTTGTACACTGCTACAGTTGATATGGGCTTCCCAGGTGGTGCTAGTGGTAAAGAACCCCCGGTGCCAATGCAGGAGACATAAGAGACAAGATTCAATCCCTAGGTCGGGAAGATCCCCTGGAGGAGGGCATGGAAACCCACTCCAGTATTCTCACCTGGAGAATCCCACGGACAGAGGAGCCTGGTGGGCTACAGTCCATGGGGTCAGTCAGACACAACTGAAGCAACTTAGCACGCACACACACACACACGCGCGCTTGATATACTGTGCATTTGGTTCACAGATCTTAAATATATGCCATATCCTTTTGCCCAGGTTTGCACTTGCTTCATCACTTACACTGAATAATGGATATTTTTAATGACTTCAGTGACAGTAAATAACATTTTCTTTTTAAGTGCAGTCCAAGAGAAGGTAAAGAGTCCTACAGCTCATGGGAGTGCTAATTGGAGCCAATTATAATTTGATTGACCTGCCTTGCTTATTAAAATGATATGCAAAATTTACACTGCCTTTGCAAAATGGAAATTGTCTTTAGTACAAGCTATCTATGGGAAGGCCACCTTTTAATGAATCTAAAGGTGGTGCTTTTGGGTTGTAATTCCCACATCAAACCTCAGAAGCTAATTCCAGATAGGGATTTCATGGGATTGCAAATGATACAAAAGAAGTCTATGGAGGGGGAAAATGTGCAATAAAATAAATGAAATAATTAAGGGCTAGTGAATAAAGGAGCAGCATCACAATAACTCGGTCCATTCCTCATCAAGTCTCATTTTCTTTTATGAAAATTAAAATGATTTTCTTAAGGAATGTGTTGAGGACTTGATATTTCTCTTCTTATCATGTAGGTGATTTTTTTAAGCAGAATAAATGTTCATTTTCACTGGTAAATAGAAATCAGGTTACTAGTAGGAGATGAAGTCATTCTGCCAAATCACAAGGGTCTTTGTACAGAGGACAATAAATGAGTTCTTAGGAAGGTAAAGACATTAATATTTCTCTCTCTCCATCTCTCTCTCTCTCTCTCACACACACACACATACATGAGTACTACTACTTAACATTAGTAACCATATCAAAGTGTTCATCAAAATAGGGTTGAATACCAATTTAAAAAACTTATTTTAGAATGGATCTTCACCCTTCCTGGTCTAGCTTTTCTGAATGACAGATTTTAAAAAGTGGTGGCTCCATGATAAACTATACTACTAAAATAGTTCTAAGTCATCTCATTAAAAAAATAAATCAAATGAAAATCAAATGAATCCAAATCAAATAAATATTTGATTATGGCAGGATATGCAATTATGCCTGAGTAAGTGAAATAAACATGATAACAAAAAAAACCAAGACCCAAAGAAATCAATCACCAAAAGTAATTCCCTTCCTTCCAATCTGCAGGGCTCTATAAATGCCAATTTCTTTAGGCACTAAAGGGTATGCTCTGGAGATTTCATAGCAGCCTCAGGTTCAAGTCAAATATAGATAGAAGTTTGCAGGCTTTCAGAAAAGTGATAGATCACAGAGTCAGAAAAATAGCTTTCAGACCACCTCACATTTCTCTGCCTCCCGTGTTCCCTAACACATGTATAAAGGCATACATCACTTTATTGAGTTTCACTTTATTTTGCTTTGCAGATATCCTATTATTTTCCAAACTGAGAGTTTGCAGCAACCCTGTGTTACATGAGTCTATTGGGGCCATTTTTCCAACAGCATTTCCTCACATCCTGTCTCTGTGTCACATTTTGGTAATTCCTGCAATCAATATTTCAAACTTTTCATTATTATTATGTTTATTATGGGGAACTGTGATCACTGACCTTTGATATTACTGCTGTAAGTGTTCAGAGCATCCACTTAAGACAGAAAATTGCTGGGGGCCAGGAAAGGCTACCCAAAATATGACTCAATGGCATATTGATTATTTTGAATTAAAGTTACTCAAATGGCTAATGCAGGAGATACACTCTGGCCCTCATTTCTGTCTCTCTGAAAGAAAGAAATAAATGTCTCCTGGGAAAGGTGCACTCCCTGTGTCTAGAGGTAGACGGACATCCTTATCACCACAGATAGGAATCTGGGGCCAAGAAGCTCATATAAACAAACCTTGTTATTTCCTTATTTTACTACCCAGGGCCCATACTTTGTTTAAATTCTTCACTTATTAAGAACCCAAAGCTTCAGTTTCTTTGTCCTGTCAAATCTTTACAAATGTACTGTTTCTTTTCCTAAAAAGTATAACAGCAGCCTGTTTGGCCACTTCTGAATTCACTTTCTGGTCACATGAATTAAAATGTGCTTCATTTCCTCTTTTCTATCTTGTGTCAACTTAATTATTAGTCAAGCCACAAGAGAGCTTCCCAGGTGACTCAGCGGTAAAGAATCTATCTGCCTGTCAATGCAGGACATGAGGGTTCGATACCTGGCTCGGGAAGATTCCCTGGAGAAGGAAATGGCAAGTCACTACAGTGTTCTTGCCTGGAGAATTCCATGGACAGAGGAGCCTGTCAGGCTCCAGTTCGTTGAGTCGCTAAGAGTCGGACAAGATGGAGCAACTAACACAGACACAATAACAAGGAAGGCTTGTGGAAAGCTGAAAGGCAGAAAGCTAGGCTTCTTGTGCCAGTTAGGAAGTTGTGAAGGCAAAGGAGAGGTTCTTGAAGGAAATTACAGGTGTCATTCCACTGAAGACATGGATTATTTAAAAAAAAAAAGCCTAACAGCCTAATTGCTAATATGGAGCAAGCTTTTGTGGTTTAGATAGAAGATCAACCAGCCACAACATTCCTTTAAGCCAAAGCCTAACCAAGAGCAAGGCCCTAACTTCTTTTCTTTCCAAGAAGGCTGACTGAAGTAGGAATAGGAAGATGCAGAAAGAAAAGTTGGAAGCTAAAAGAGCTTGTTTCATGAGATTTAAAGAAAGAAGCCATCTCCAAAACATTAAAGCACAAGGCGAAGCTGCAAGGACTGATGGAGAAGCTGCAGCAAGTTATCCAGGGGATCTAGCTAAGATAATAATTGAAACTGCCTACACTAAACAACAGGTTTTCACTGTAGGTGAAACAGCTTTATGTTAGAAGAAGATGCCATCATCTTGATAGAGAGAAGTCAATGCCTAGCTTCAAATCTTCAAAGGATAGGCTGACTCTGTTGTTGGGGATTAATGCAGCTGATGACTTTATGTTGAAGCCAATAATCATTGATGATTCTGAAAATCTCATGGCCCTTAAGAATTATGCTCCATCTACTATGTCTGTGCTCTATAAACGCAACAACAAAGCCTAGATGACAGCACATCTATTGACAACAGCGTTGCCAATACTTAAATACTTTCTGAGACCTACTGCTGAGAAACAAAGACTCCTTTCAAAATATTACTGCTCCTTGACAAGGCACCCAAGAAATCTGATGGAGATGTATGGAAGTCTTGCTGTTTTCATGCCTGCTAATAAAATGTCCATTCTGCAGCCCACAGATCAAGGAGTAATTTCAACTTTTAAGACATATTATTTCAGAAATACATTCTGTAAGGCTACAGCTGCCATAATAGTGATTCCTCTGACAGATCTGGGCAAAGTCAATTGAAAATCTTCTGGAAAGAATATCACCATTTTAGATGTCATTACGAACATTCATGATTCCTGAGAAGAGGTCAAAATATCAACACAAACAGGAATTTGTAAGAATTGAACTCCTACCTTCATGAATGACTTTGAGGGTTCAAGACTTCAGTAAAGGAAGTAATTGCAGGTGTGGTAGAAACAGTAAGAGAACTAGAAGTAGAAGTGGGGCTTGAAGATGTGACTGAGTTGCTGCAATCTCATGATAAAACTTTAACAAATGAAGAGTTGCTTCTTATGGCCAAGCAAATAAAGTCATTTCTTAAGACAAAACCTACTCATGGTAAAGATGCTGTAAAGTTTGTTAAAACAACAATAAAAGATTTAGAATATTACATACTCTAATATGTAATATTTGAGAAATTCGACTTTTCAGAAGATTTCAGAAGGTTCTCTAATCCTGAAGGTTCTGCCATGGGTAAAATGCTATCAAACAGTACTGCATGATACAAAAAAACATCCTGGAAAGGAACAGCCAATTATGAGGCAAACTTCATTGTTGTCTTATTTTAAGAAATTGCTGTAGTCATGCCAACCTCCACCAACCACCACCCTGATCAGTCAGGAGCCATCAACATTAAGGCAAGTCCTTCACCAGCCAAAAGACTGCAACTCCCTGAAGGCTCATAGATCGGTTAGAATTTTTTAGCAATAAGGTATTTATTTATTTATTTTTGGCCACACCACTCAGCTCGTGGGATCTTAGCTCAACAACCAGGGACTAAACCTGAGTTCACAGAGCGAAAGCCCCAGGTTGTACCCACTGGACCACAAGGGAACTTCCAGCAGTAATTTTTAATTAAGGTTAAAACACTCATTTCAAAAAATAAAGTTATTTCACACTCAATAAACTACAGTCTAGTATAAATGAATCTTTTATATGTACTAGAAAGACAAAAAAATCATGTGATTCACCTTACTGCAGTATTTGCTTATTGTTGTAGTCTGGACTGAACCTGCAATTATCTCTGAAGTCTGCTGCCAGTGGTACTACTGACAACTGTTTCCAAAATGTAGTAAATTTTATGTTTACTATTTTAATTAATTTCTTTTCTTTTACTTTTTTCAAACAGCAAACAATTATAATAAAAGCTTTAAGAGAAACTGACTCTTTTTTTTGGCTCAATATATTTAACTGAACCAATACAAAGAAATGCAAAACAAAACCACCACCTGCTCCTCACTCTTTCAAACATTTCATTGCAAAATGTTTCTAATAAAGGAGAGAGGTTTCCTTTTGAAAAGGAACAGCAGCAATCATGTAAGCTATTCTTCAGTTGATATCATGAAAAGTTTTGTTTTGATTGTTTGTTTGTTTCCAAGAAGCAAATATGCAGATCTGCAGTATAAGAGTATTAGATCTGGCCTTGATCAAAGTCAAGGATAAATATATCTAGACATTTTAATGTTTGACATAAATGTTCACTGATCCTCTTTCACTGAGAAGGATACTGAGCTTCATTTCCTCAACTTCTAATTCAATATTATGTCTTCTATTTATTTCCCTAACAATATTACATTTTTATTTTCAGAATAAATTCATATTAAACAAGTTGTCCTGCTGATTTAACTTGCTTTCTTTGATTCTTTTCCTTTCACATTACCTGAGGTGATATAAAGATTTCTTCTGTCAATTATGTTTCAGCAGTTAATACTCTATTATAAGCAAGAGTAATGCATTTATTTTAGTTACCCTGTAGGACTCTAGTCTTCTGCTTCTAGACAGGTTTGCTGTCTTTTTTGAGACCATTTGTTTAAGGCTCTGGGAATTATTGAAACAGCTCATATTTGTTTTATACCACATTTCATTTCACCAACATATCTTCTGGGAAATTTATAAGAATGCTTATTTCTGTCATTCTTTTATTAATTCAATTAGTTGACCTTCAGCTGGCATGTAATGAAGGACTTTCCTAGCTTCCAATGTGAATGTGTTAAATCAAACAATATTTAACATGCCATGTTTTGGATCAGAGCTATATTTTATTTCTGTTGCTCACAGACACTCAAATTACTTGGGCTCCAATAAAAAAAAAATAAATTTTATCTCTTCTATTTAGAAAAAGATTTTTTAATTCCAGTCAGAATTCTCTTTTTGCACCACTTGTTCATAGAGAACATGTAAGAAGGCAAGATCTTAATACTGAGGATTCAGTCATCAACTCCTAGGAGTCAGGAGACTCATAACGGTTAACAGTTACACAGGGTAGAAACTGTTCTGTCCTTTCTCCAAATTTCCTTTCAGCCTCATACAAGAAGATACGAAGGGAAGCTTTTCTACTGCTTAGCAAGGAAGCAGTAAATATAACATGGATAATGGAAACTAAGAGAGTTTGAAATACTGTTTAAGGATGACACAAATTTTGACCAAGCTATGTCTTTGATTGTGAAAAGAACCTGAAATAAGCTTTGATGGTGTGAGGCATCTTTGGAAGAAAGAAGGATTTCTGCACTGGAGTCATGGGATTGGGGGTTAACACCTGACTTTCTCTCATTCTAGGTATGTGCCTTTGGTAAATTCACTTAAAATATCTGGCCTGTTTTTTCCCTTACATTAAAAATGAGAGGGTTGCATAAGATTGCCCTGAGTGCCAACCTGTAGGTTTTATGAGATTGTTCTGGTTGCTAACCTATAGGATATGGGTTCTTTGGGAGTTGCCATAAGATTGGAAAATCCATATGCATCATCATGATGGAGAAACTGGACACATTATATACTACAAAATATATAAGAAGGTTCTGCTATTTAAAATGTGAGTTATACTGTAATTAACAAAACTGTACATTCAATTAAAGAGTGTTACTGAAGTCATTGTGACTTTGGGGTATCATGCATTTTCTCTCTCAGAAATACAAAAAAGTAATAAAATTACCTGAGTCCTTACTTTGAGCCCGATACTGATGTTAGCAAATTAAACATATTACATTATTTAATCGTCACAAAAGTCTATAAGGCAAGTCTATTAACATACTTTTTACACAGACTTGGTAATTAAGACAATGAAGGAAGTTCCAAGTAATAAACAGTGTTAGAAGGATTTGAATCCATGCAACGTGGAATGGCCCGGAGAAGGGAATGGCAACCCACTACAGTATTCTTGTCTGGAGAATCCCATGGGCAGAGAAGCCTGGTGGGCTACAGTGCATGGGGTCAAAAAGAGTCAGACACGACTGAAGCGACTTAGTACCCAGCATCCAGTGTGGACACAGGGGCTTCCCTGGTGGCTCAGATGGTAAAGAATCCACCTGCAATGTGGGAGACCAGGGATCGATCCCTGCGTTGGGAAGATCCGCTGGAGGAGGGCATGGCAACCCATTCCAGTATTCTTGCCTGGAGAATCCCCATGGACAGAGGAGCCTGGCTGGCTACAGTCCATGGGGTTGCAAAGAGTCGGACATGACTGAGTGACTAAGCACAGCACAATGTGGAACAGAGTCGATCCCATGATACAGGGATATCTTCTCTGTGTGGTGTCCAAATCATGTGACAATAGTAAACTTTTCACAGTTAAGATGAATCCATAAATTCAAAAGGGTTGATGACTATTTGTGTTTCAGATTCCCTTTTATCCTTTAAATATCCTCTGTTATAAGTTTTATCTCAACAAAAGACAGTCTAGGGTAGAGGTTAAAAACAAAAGTTACTGATAAATTAAACAACAAACCATGACTAGAGTCCACCCCTAGTTCTGTCCCTACAGCTACGTAACCCAGGGCAAGGCTGTTTTCTTCTCAATGCCTCAGTTTCCTTGTTTGTAATATAGAGATATCACATAGCTTTGGTGTTTGGATTAATTAAGAAACACAAAGTATTTACAGTCATGCATGATAATTAGTGAAGGTTCAATAAATGTCTGTGTTTATTGTTTTTGTTGTTTTCCACTTGTTTGATTGCCCTCTGTGGGGATCCTACAAAGAAGCTAAATATGCAAATTGCAGATTTTGTGAAGGAAACAGAAAGGCAGGACTGTACAGCACAGCCACTGCAATGAACCAGCCCATCCAAATTCAAACAGTAAAGATACAATTTTCACTGGCAGATCTAGGGAGCAGACCAAACCAACTGGAGGAGCTTAAGATGCTGGTAGCAGATGTCAAGCTCTAAGATGATGGTGTGCATGAAGGTACTTGACTCCTATAACCAGCTAGGTTGAGTGGTGAGAGTTGCTTTTTGACAGTGTTTTGATGCACTCTAAGGAGACACTGAGATATGTACTTCTGGATATATAATTATGATCACATGTGAAAAACAGGACAAAAACTTGGCAATAAACTTTCCCCAAACAAAAGAACTGACAGAACTGGACAGAGCAGATTAAAATTACTATATAGCACAACCAAGATTACAGCTTACCCTTGAGAGAGAGAAAGAGAGATTCTGAGATAGTCCACACTCAGTCTGTGGCGTGCTAAGTCACTTAAGTCATGTCCAACTCTATGTGAACCTATAGACGGCAGCCCACCAGGCTCCTCTGTCCATGGGATTCTCGAGGCAAGGATACTGGAGTGGATTGCCATGCCCTCCTCCAGGGGATCTTCCCAACCCGGGGATTGAACCTGCATCTCTTATGTCTTCTGCATCGGCAGATGTGTTCTTTACCACAAGGGCCACCTGGGAAGCCCACTCTTAAGAGAAAATACAAGTTAAGGTAAGTGCTTTGAAAAAAATCAACTGGTCTCACTTTAAAAGAAAGGTAAGAGGATCAAACACTGATTCTGAGAAAGTCACAATGCAAGCAAGACAAAATGCAGCATCCTTTTTGCACAATTAATCAGATGAGCTAAGTATGCCACAAAAGCAGGGGTTCACAGTATAGATGGTGGAGCTGGGGAGTGGGTACCCTGCTCTGCTCAGCACTGAAAGCTAGCATTGATTTGCAGTTCTATTTCTAAGTTGCTCTTGGAGTTATTTCTAAATGGGAATGATCACTTCTAAATGTCAGTTGACTGTCTGTTATCTTAAGTCATAGAAATATCTCCTCACATCTCTATGAAGATATTGAGAGAGGCTTTGCCTTTAAAATCAGAAGGGCTGTTAATTAAATGCTCAAGTGTGCTGTTGTTTTGGGAGGCATACAGATATTAAATGAAAAGGAGAACAGATCCCCATCCCACTCAACTGATGAACCTCAATGATGGCATAATGACACAGGTAGGAAAGGAAACCTAACTTATATTTAACATTCTACTATCACACACATAAAATGGGATCCCAGTAATTAAGAATGCTCTCTACTATTCTTTAGTTGATGAATTCTTACCCTGGGGTTAAAGGGAGAAAGTTTAAAGGCAGATGATCAGCCCAAATTAGCTCTTCTGACTGATGGCTGAGTCAGGATGGTTTATTCCAGGCTCTCTGAATAGTCAGATAATAGCCCATCCCAGTGCCAGGGTGATTTCTGATAAAAACTGTATCACTGAAGTAAAATTAGCCTAGTGTTTCTCAAAATATAGGCACCTAATGGATAGTAAAAACAAATAAGCTAATATGGACAAATTTTAAAAGGAACGTGAGTTTAAATAAAATTCTACATTGCAAATGTTTATGAAAATTTAACATGCTAGAAAGGTAAGTATTTAAAGCATCTTAGAATTATTAATTATATAATATTATGATCAGATACATTCAAATTAAGTGGCTATAAAGTCACTAATTTTTGGTAAGTATCTTAAATATGACTCAAAAATTAGTACCAGAAAAATTATAATATATGAATGCTCAGAGATGTTTCATAATTGTTTAAAAGAAGAAAAGAAACAAAGAAAAACAGAAATTGCTTTTACAACCCAGCAAAAGTTTATCTTTATTAAAAACTTTCCTACCCCACAAAAAGGTTTTCAAATAAATCCTAATTTCCTAATTATCACATGTAACAAGTTTTTTCCTAAAAAAGTTGTATTCTAAGGGGCAGATAAAATAGTCTTTGGATATACAACATAGGTTACCCATTTTTCTTCACAGCACATCTCACAAAATTGCTTATAAGCACACAGGCAAGAGAAAATTGACTGGCCTTTATGACCTTAACAAATAAAGCACTCTTGTAGGCCGCTTGGCAGAAAGTACTGGAAAAAAATCAAGGAAATCAAGTTTTATAAGGATTTATCCTTATCCTTACTTCAGAGAAAAGACGGCTATTCCGTAAGACCCTCTTCTTTTTTTATCTTTTTCTTCTTTAGGTTAGTTACCAAGTTTTAATTTGATTACTGAAGCTAATTCTCACAATTTTCCATATTAGAGATCAATATATATACTCCTGGCATTTTTCCTAAACAACTGATTAATTTTTCAGTTTGGATTCAGTCTGTGAACATCAAGCAAGTGACTTTCTATGCAAGTTATTGGCAGAAGAAATTAAGGCATATAAAATATAATTTTAATTATTGAGCCTTGTCTTTCAACTATTGTATGTTCAAATAGATAATTTACAGACAAACCTATGGAATCAGATATATTTACAGAAAGACTAAATTAAGTCACCCTCATCTTGTCACTTAATCAATAGGTTGGATTAATTTGGGAAATTAACATGCTGCTTAATAAAGTAAGAGTTTATGAGTTACATGAGAGGAAACAGGTATCCCCCTTTCTTATGCGAAGAATATTTCTGACTCTTATTGTCTATTTAAAATATACTTCTTAGGACTTCCCTGGTGGTCCAGTGGCTAAGACTCCATGTCCCCACTGCAGGACACCCAGGTTCCATCCCTGGTTAGAGAACCAGATCCTGCGTGCCACAACTAAGACCTGATGCAGCCAAATAAATAAATATTAAAAAAGAACCCCAAACCAAAACAATCCCAGTTCTCACAAACAATATAAAAAACTCACATAAGGACCATGACATTATTTTTGTGCTGGTTGCTATGGTTTGAGAAGTATTACATAAATGAGAAGAGAATCTTATCACTTTAATCCCATTTTATGGATGGGAGTATTGAGGTCCCAAAATTAAATGAGTTCTCATACATAGTATGGGACTAAAGTAAAGTTGAACCCAGGCTGGTTCCCAAGACCCTGCTCTTAAAATCTAAGCAGCTCCATATCCACTAATTCAGGCTTGCCATCATTGTCTGTTTTCCCTCGTTAATCCAAGCTCTGTTCCATATGCCAAAGATAAAAGAGAGAAAATGAAGGCCTAAAAGTTAGATTCCAAGCCTAATGACTTGGAAGGAAACCTTATTATTCTCTCTGAAATAAATAATGAACTCCTGGAAGATGTAATTAAGATTCTGGGGAACAAGCATGATAATGACTTGTAGGAGTCAACATACACCCTTGCCTTTCTTCAGATCTCTTCTTTGGAATTGATCCCCTATTCACATGTCTCCCTCACCTCTCACTGAAGCTAAACGGTACTGAGAACTACATTCAATGGTCTTCAAAAAGTACTCTGTGAAGTACTAAAAACAAAATTCTCATTTATTAGCCTAGTGATCTCATTAAGGAGCATTACTCCAGCTGTCAGCTTAAGAGCTCTAACAGGGCTGGATTCCCAGATCCTGAAGTATTTGACTGGGGTGGGACAAGGGCCGAGAATGCCAGCTTTTGTCAAAGGGTTTGACTAAATAGAAGAAAAATGTTAAACAACCCTAACACCGTGCCGTTTTATACTTTCTCTCTCTGGTGAGAGTCTGCTCTTTTTAGAGAAAGGGCCATTTCATGACAGAATAATTGGTTCTGATTCCACAGTTTTCTATGTCAGTGTTCTTTCTTCCATGAAGCCTCAGAAAGCTCTGAGCTCCATTGGGGGGAAAAAATCAGGATACAGACTCAACCCACTTAGAAGCTCCAGCCCAGTTGGAAAATCAGGCACTGGAAACAGAGCAGAAGTTGCAGAAGGCAAGGAGTCCTTCCTCTGAGAATTGCACAAGGTCACTGTATTCTGGGGCGTCCCTGGTGGCTCAGATGGTCAAGAATCTGCCTGCAATGCGGGAGACCTGAGTTTGATCCCTGGGTTGGGGAGATCCCCTGGAGGAGGGCATGGTAACCCACTCCAGCATTCTTGCCTGGAGAATCTCATGGACACAGGAGCCTGGCAGGCTTCAGTCCATGGGGTCGCAAACAGCTGGACAGGACTGAGCGGCTAAGCACAGCACTGTATTCGTGCCTGGAGAATTTCATGGACAAGGGAGCCTGGCAGGCTATGGTTCATAGGGTCACAAAGAGTCGACATGACTGAAGTGACTGAGCACGGTCATCACTGTCATGATCAGACCATGCCTACCAGGTGACCTGGGTCAGCCTGATGCCTCTCCTAGCACACAGTATCCACCCACTCACCTGTTCTTCAGGTCCCCACTTAACACTTTCAGAGGTCTTCCCGACACAAATTACACCATTGTAAAGTTGGTAATGGGCTAACAATAAAAGTCAGAATTTAGCAGTGTTCAGACAAATGGGTAAACGTAACTGAGCAATCAGAGATATGATACACATGCTAATTTAGGTGAACAAGTAGGATTATAAAGGCATCCTGCGCTCTGAAAGCATTTCCTCTCACATTTATTAGTTTCTCTGCCACAACGCTATTTATTAAAGTATAATAAGAGCCCATTCGTGGTCATGAATTACCGGAGATGGGTCTTACCAGAGGAATTAAACACGCAACAGCCTGTGATATGAATGAAGGTGTTTTAATAACTTTGGGTTTGGCAGCCCAGTAAAACATTATGATCATCTTGGGATTTACACTGAAGTTAGCAGTCCTGCTTAATGGAAGCAGGTTGCACGCGAATAACCTATGCTCACCTAATTACATGTTTCCTCCTTAGGGTGATATGGGTTCAGATTAAATAACATACAGAGGCATATCATCTCAAGGGCATAAAACTGCAAAGAATGTGGACATTTCTATAAACAGTAAACACTTTTTTCCTGGGTTAGGAGGCAGTTTTAAGTAGTGCTCAAGAGCATCAACTCTGACCCTGCTGCTCATCAGCTACCTCTGAGCTTCCATGCCCAACTGTGAAATGAAGAAAACAATACCCTGACCTTTATGAGGTTGTTGAGAAGATTAAATAACTTAATGTACTTCAGTGGTTCAAATTAAATGCTCAATAAACTTTAGCTATTAGCCTATTTTTTTAACTTGTATTATTATTTTGCACTCTCCTACTTAGATTGGTGAGAAAAACAGTGCCCTCTAATTTTGATAAGAATTGTTATGTGACTTTACTCATGTGAGTAGAGATGGGAAGTGGAATGACAGAGAGGAGATGAGAAGGAATGGAAAAAGAGGATGAAGATGAAGTAAGAGGAAGGGGAAGTAAGGAAGGACTGAGGGAAGAAAAAAATGAGAGTCTATATCAGGATCCAGTAATGTGGACTATTTAATTCAGGAGAGATTAATTAGAAAGCATTACTCCAATGGAAAGGGCTGTGCTTAGGCAAAGAAAAGTTGCTGGCGAAGAGAATTAGAGGCGACCAGGCAAGGGTAGAAGGCCCATAGCTCTGCTTGTCCTACTGACACTTCGTCCTTTCTCATCCTTTCTTTCTTTCCTTCCTTGTTTTACTCCTTTTTTTTCCTGCTTCCCTCCTACCCTCCATCCTTTCCCCACTCCTTCTCTCCTTCCTTCTTTCCTCCCATTCACCCAACAAACATTTATTCAGGCGTCATTAAACCCTCAGAACATCATAAAAATACACGCTACGTAAATCTCAGTAACAAACGCGGAAAGATTAGGTATCGGGTAGAGGATACTGCATAGTCCATCAAGACAGAGAAATTCAGTGCCAGTAGAAGTGTGAGTGTATGGTGACTAACAAGTTAGAGGAATGCTCTGCTTCTAGGAAGCCTGCATTTTCATAACAGACACAAAAATCTCTATCAGAATAATCTCATTTGATGAGAGCTACTACGAAGTAAGTGTCAGAAGGTAAGAGAGAACTCACAGGGTGCAGGGTGGTCAGGAACAGGGTTTACTTCCCTAATTTTTGAACTGAGGTTTAGCATTCACCTACAGAGCGCAGCATTCTAAATGCATAACAGGGTGCATTTTATATCTATATATACCTGTGCAACTATCACCAAGATCAAAGTCCAGAACATGTCCAGAGACTTGGTTCACCTACTTAAGTTTTTCATAAATGATATTAATAGCATGCTATATGTCTTTTTTTTTCGCCCCCACCGGGCACTATTTTAAGACCTCTCTCTACTACACTATTTACCTATGTTTTCTAACCTCTGTACATACTCCGTGATGTGCATCAACCATACTTCTACTCATCCTCTAACCTGGTAATGGGCCTAAGGTTGCTTCCAACATTCCAGCCATCAAAAGAACATTGAAACGGACATCTTCAATCATTAACACTTACTGAGCTCTATGAATTTTTTAAAGAAAAATCATGAGTAGAAGTAGTAAGTCACTATCTGAATCTATAGGAAGAATAATTTGATCAATGCCAGACTACTTTCCAGAACACATATCACTCTGCACTCCCACCAGCACTGCGCATTTGACTGTTGTTTTGTATATTTACATCCCCTGACATCTCAGCATTTAGAAAATCTTTTCACATAGCTCTAAAGCTTCTGAATTTCCTCCTCTTAAACTCATCATTCCTTTCCTGGGGTACATTTTTCAAAGTGTGTGGCTGTCCCCTTCTTGATGATTTATTTGTAAGAAGAATATTATTGAGGTAATACAAGCTGAGATGTGATTAACACAGAAGAGCAGACCCTGAAGAGATCGGGGAGGACCAGGCAGAGGACAATGGCCCTCAGGCAGCACGGAGGCCCACTGTGTAGAGGAACAGGGAAGTTCACCAGTGTGGCTGAAACACAGTGGGAATGGGTTGGGAACAGGGGTAAGGAAAGCAGATGAGGTCAGAGATGGATAAAGAGCCGGAAATACCCATGTGATTCAAAATCTGCCAGATGGGACAGTTTTCCTGTTCCACTTGCAGAATTTTTAATGTTGAAACTAACCTTTTACTTGCCATCAATGAATGGAGTATGGCAAGCACAACTGCAGCTGATGTGCTTTCAAGAGGTTAATAGTAATAAAAGTGTTGTGTTAGTCGCTCAGTCACGTCTGACTCTTTGTGACCCCATGGACTATAGTCTGTCAGGGTCCTCTGTCCATGGAATTCTCCAGGCAAGAATACTGGAATGGGTTGCCATTTCCTCCTCCAGAGTATTTTCCCAACGCAGGGATCAAACCTGCGTTTCTTGTGTCTCCTGCACTGACAAGCAGATTCTTTACCACTGCACCAGCTGGGAAGCCCAGTAAAACAATTGTGATTCTAAGCATTTAGAACATCATAAAAGTGCATTCTAAATAATCTTAATAACAAAGAGTTAAACTATTACAAATCATGTAGAGGAGAGTTTGTGTAGCAGACTAAGACACACCACTGAGAGAGCTCAGAAAATTGCTTCCCCCTCACGGGAAAGACTAAAAATAATAATAATAATACACTTATTTCATTAGACCAGTCTGTGGAGATGTTCACCTCAAATTACTATTGAAATGAGTCTACACGAGGTAAGGGATTTTGAGATTTAAATTTAAGGACAAACTGTTCTCATTTTTAAGTAAAAACTCAAAGGGTAGTAAAAGGTAGTAAGTTAATAGCTATTATAAAAAAAAAAAAAAACAAGCCTAGGACTGATTACTGAGAACATTATATAGTCTTAATAAAATATATTAACTTTTCAGATGTTAATTAAGCATCTAGCAATATAAAAATAATGTGATTCATAAGCAATGTATCCTAACCCTCCTGGAGAACAGAAATAGAAGATTTATTATTAATCTGGTAGAGAGTGAAATATGAGAAGGAAATGGCAACCCACTCCAGTATTCTTGCCTAGAGAATCCTGTGGACAGAGGAGCCTAGTGGGCTGTTGTCCATAGGGTTGCACAGAGTCAGACACGACTGAAACAACTTAGCATGCATACATGCATGCATGCATTGGAGAACGAAATGGCAACCCACTCCAGTATTCTTGCCTGGAGAATCCCAGGGACAGAGGAGCCTGGTGGGCTGCCATCTATGGGGTCTCACAGAGTCGGACATGACTGAGCGACTTAGCAGCAGCAGCAGAGAGTGAAATAACAAAGAATTTGTTGTTTGACATTGGGACACGTGACATCTAACCTCAATATGTCTGGCCAACAGTAAAAAGTCATGAAGATAATGATGAGCATGGTTAAAAAAAGAAGCAAAGAAGAGTAAACACGGAGATAAGTATATTAACGTTTGTTGTTGTTTAGCTGCTCAGTCGTGTCTGATTCATTGCAACCCCATGGTCTGTAGCCCACCAGGCTCCTCGAGAGATTTCCCAGGCAAGAATACTGGAGTGGGTTGCCGTTTCCTTCTCCAGGGGATCTTCCTGGACCAGGGATCGAAACTGCGTCTCCTGTATTGGCAAGCAGATTCTTTACCGCTGAGCCATGAGGGAAGCCTCCATATTTATGTTTATTTTATAAATGATTTTTTTCAAATGTTAAATGGGAAGTTAATCTCTCTTTTTAGCTATTTGATTTGAAAAGATGGTGTGGAATATTAAAGGGTGAAGATAGTTTTTAAGCCTTTGCAATAAATGTTAAAATAACCATCACAATTAAGAAAATCTTTGATTCCTCTCTCATCTTTAACAGTTTTGCTTCTAATTTTAAAAGAAGATATGATTTTAATCATTCCTTGTTACTCTGCAGTGATGATTAGTAATTTGATATGCACGGAAGTGCTTTGAACTCGTAGGAAAAAAGAGTCTATAAATATAGAACTCTCATTCTTTCAAATAATATCAGAAAATGTTTAATGTACAATGAAAATGAAATATATGTTAATAATGTAATAAGATAAAAATGCAAATAATATAAATTGATATAACGATCAAAGCAACTGTAATTAATTGAGTGGCCTGAGAAGTCTAGAGCAGATACACTTGCTTACACAGACCTATTCTATTTATTCTGTTTTCCTGCAAATTGTTCATGTCCTTTTCTGTTTTTCCTGTTGGACCCTAAGCATCTCAGATCAGGAGTATCGTCCTCAACTCTGTGTCCCCAGAGCATGGGATAGGGTAAGAGGTCAGGAAACATATGAACTCATGCACTTGAACTGCTCTATCCAGTGAACAACTGAGGGAAACACACATGCTTTGAAAAATAAAACCAAAATTGGCTTGATTCAGCTTTTCTGTAATCATCAGTATGCTAAGCATCCATCATTGCCTACTCTATTATATACACACACACACACACACACAAACCCATATACACGGAAATCAGAAAGACACTGAAATCAGAGCAAGACATATGAGTCTGACTCCTAATAAATATAGATTTATTAAACATTTATGATAGTGTCTGGTGTTTAGTAAGGCTTACATTAAGTGCTTGATTTATTTAAAAACAAACAAAAACCAAGCTAGGCCAAACCTATGGTGGCCATTACCTTGTCAATTTTGGGCAACATTTTTTTACTGCTCTCAGCCAGGGTTTCCTGTATCTGAAAAATGGAATACTTCTTACTTAACAGGGTTTTTGTCAGGGGTAAAATATGGAAATGACTAGAAAAGTATTTAGCATGCAGGTTCAAAAAACACTCTCTCTTTTTCCCTACTGCTGCTGTCTACACTTTAAAAAATGATCTAGCTTGACTGCTATAATGTGTATCTCTAAATTTATTCTTAAATAATTAACTTTTGGTATAGTGAGTTTCTATGATGAAGAGTCATACGATGAGGTTTTACAGAATTCTGTGTAAAGGTGAAACTTCAGTCCCTTGCTAACCTGTGAGTCCCACCTGTCCACCCCCAGAGCAATTTGTAAACGCCTCCATTCACTGCTTATCATGTGGCTTAAAGGTCTCTTTTTTACATGTTTCTCTATTCCTAGATTATGAGCAGGATCAATGCAACAATTATGTCTTCTTTACTGTTATAT
Source organism: Okapia johnstoni (assembly GCA_024291935.2). Taxonomy (NCBI): domain Eukaryota; kingdom Metazoa; phylum Chordata; class Mammalia; order Artiodactyla; family Giraffidae; genus Okapia; species Okapia johnstoni. Next base: position 95,634,030 of record CM044311.1, on the reverse strand, counting down.
ACTTTGAGCCCAGCACAGAGTAAAATAAATCTTGCTGAATTAAACGAACAAATGATATTGGAGAAATCTCAAAACCCCCTGACTCATCTTCTTATGCCTGGCTGCATTACAAAACAGGAAAAGTTAACCTGCTCTGGACAGAGACTTATAACTGGGTTTAAATGGTTAAAAATAAATTTCTGAATGAAGTGTCTAATTAAAATTTGAAAGTAAATTTTACACAAAGATTCTCCAATTTAACATAAGGCTCTTCCTTTCTCCTTCAAAGATTCTGTTACTTTTTCTTTTAACTTTCCCATTTGTTTATCTTCAAACAGGAGATGTTCATAATCATCTCCATTTAACAGATGGGAACACTGAAGTTCAGAGCTGCTGTGAAATTGCTTTCTCAAACAAGAGCACCACCCTAGTTGGGGTCATGATAGAAGTCCTTTACCTTCCATTACTCTTTCAATTAGAATCTGCTTCCAAGTAATTAACACATTTCCTTTAGCTTGCAAAATAATAATCCTTTGTACAGCTCCAGTGTGGAAAATCTTTATTTGAGAAAGACTTATTTTGGAAAGTTTTATACGAATGTGTAAATCGCAGGCCATTGTGAAAATCACCATGCCATTTCAGGTTTAAAAGTGTAATCGTGATCAACAATTCTGTGCAACCATGACAACACAATGTGTCCCTTTCTATCTGTTTACTCTTAAAGAATTAGAGACTATTTAAGGATTCAGATTATCATGCATGCTATACCAAATGAATGACCTTACAAAGAAGGAGATAAAAGCTCTGGGTACTCAGCTTTGTAAATCAGTGCTAATGATTACTTTGGATTACATAGGTATACATAAAAATTTAATTCCTTGGGAAGCATTAGATTACATTAGATATAGATTCCTATAGGAATCTAGCAATGACAATGATATTTTAAGGAGAACTTAATTTAATATTTGTTTTCATAAGTTTATGGATCAGTGTTTAGTACCTGCTATGAGATCAAAGCAAAGTAAGATTTCTTCTACCTTGAATTTCCAAATCAGAAGACAGTCAGACTTTTAACTACTTCTGTTAAAGATATATTAATGTTCATGTAAGAAGAGGAGAGAAGAAAAACTCAAGAGGGTTAAATGTGTGACCTTGTAATAGAAAGAAAAAAAAGCATCTTAACTCCAAGGTTATTTGTGCCTGACTACCAGGAGACCAACTCAGTTATTAACAAAAATATCAAGAACATACAAAGGCTTCATGTATTTTGGTTCTATACTTTTAATCACAACTTTTAAAACTGTTTATACTAAAAAAGGGATTCAAACTGTCCTTACCGTAACCAAATTAGTTTTCATAAAAGCTTGTGCTCAAGATCAAAAAGAGATAGGAAACCAGTATTTAAAGAAATGATTATTATTATTTTTTTTACCAATTTACCTCTAAGCCACAGGTCATTAATCCACATAGCTAAATTCGAATGCTTTAATCTTATATCCTAGTTATTTGAAACAAGCTGATTTAGTAGTCTAATTAAACATTACAGTATTTGTAAGAACCATTCTAAAATGTATGACACACTTCTCTCTCTTAGTATACTGAGTCTGAGGAACAAAACTCTTATAGCAAAAGCATTAGTTAACATAATGTAATAAACTGATGCTAAGAGATGCTCCGGGGAGCCACAGGGACAGAGTTGAAGTCGCTGTGACGAATGCTCCCAATGCCCCCTCAGCCTCTTGTGTCCCTCATCCTGTCATGTCCACACACCCCACAACTCTGCTACTCAGTGAGTCCTTTTCCCAGATGAGCCCACTCTTCTGACCACGCTCATCTTTATTCAATAGTTAAGCTTTTGTATCATCATTCTATGGTGAGGGACAGGAAAGCCTGGTGTGCTGCAGTCCATGGGGTCACAAAGAGTTGGGTGTGAATTGGTGACTGAACAACAACAACAAACCAGCATTCTGTATTTACTTTTAAGCAACAGGATGTGGTTGGAAAGCTCTTATGAAGCAAGTTCATCTCCTAAGGATAAACTTTGCAAAAGATATAAGATCTTTTATGTTTATTAGACTGAAGGGTATGCTCCTCAGAAGCAGAAGCCTGGCTTCTGGCAATATGTGAGGCTCTGGGGTACACACTGCACATCTTCCAAGGGCATCTATTTTACCATGTGGATACACTATGGGGCGGGAGGCAAAACCTGCAAGAATCTTCAAAGTAAGATCTGAGACTTCAAAAGGTTTTTGGGTTTACGTTTGCTTTCCCATGGCTATATCCCAGAACCCCTAAGGTCTGTGCATTTTTTTCTCTCCTCTTTTCAGAAAGAGAGAGAGAGAGAGAGAGATGGACATTATAGGCAGAAAGAACAACAGCATAACTGCCCTAAATGCTGGAGGTTCTGAGGAGTAAAGGATAGCAGGTCTGGTCAGAAGGAAACCTTGGCAAGCAGAATGGGAGAGTGTCCTAACCTGGGTTGGTACCAGATGTTCCACGCTGTGTGGGCAAGACAAGAATCTGAACTTGACTTTATCTGTGATAAGCAGCTGCTGAAGGGCTTTAAGCAAGAGAGTAAGGTGACTGAATTTACATTTTAAAGCCATAACTGGCTACTGTGTGGACAAGGACTGTAGGGAGAGGCTATAGTGGAAATGGGAAATCTGAGAGGAGACGCCTCAGGTGCACACACTGGCAGTTTCCAGGAGAATCGGAGAACTTAAAAGATGTTCAAGCCTTTGTTGAATGGAATTGCTGAGGTCAGAAGAAGGGAAGAGAAGAACATAGCACACCTCACATGCATTCTCTCAGCCTGAGGAGTCTGGAGGTCACATGATGACCTCATGCAAGGTCATAAGGTCCTGCTGCTGCTAAGTCCCTTCAGTCGTGTCCGACTCTGCGACCACATAGACAGCAGCCCACCAGGCTCTGGCGTCCCTGGGTTTCTCCAGGCAAGAACACTGGAGTGGGTTGCCATTTCCTTCTCCAATGCATGAAAGTGAAAAGTGAAAGTGAAGTCACTCAGTTGTGTCTGACTCTTCATGATCCCATGGACTGTAGCCTACCAGGCTCCTCCGTCCATGGGATTTTCCAGACAAGAGTACTGGAGTGGGTTGCCATTGCCTTCTCTGCATAAGGTGCTAGGAGGTTTAATCAGGACTGAAAGCAGAATTTTGACCCCACCCACAAACTTTTTGATGCCAACTGATCAGTTCAGAAATTCTAGTTCTTCAGTAGAAAGCAAGGCAATATAATCAGAACTTAAAAGTCTAGTTCAATCATAACCCAATGTTTGACTGCCCTCTACCACCATCCCCAACATACCACAAAGCAGTGGGTGTTGAATATTGCATAATTTCAGTTTTTTTGGTTTGTTTTCAAAAACATGTACTCAGAAAAATGTCACAGGAAATAGGAACCTGTTCAAGGTGATCATAAAATCAAACAGAAGTTCCTAGGCTTTCAGAAATATTCTGACTTCCTTCTTCTTGTTTGCCATTAAACCCGATTAAGGTAGGGAGTTCAATTAATTCCCCTCTGATTCTCCTTTCTCTCCTTTGTCTAGATTTATTGATTCTCCATGCCCTAATTCTGAAAAGCCACTTTGCCAGGAATCTCCTGCTTCTCATCAAGTAAAACAATCTTTCACAAGCTGTCTCCTTCTTGAAATCTTCTCTCTTCTCAGCTCCTAATATGGGGTTGGCCAAAAGCTTCATTTGGGTTTTTCCTTAACATCTTATAGGAAAAACCAATTGAACCTTTTGGTCAACCCAATACTTCCATTCACTTGGCTCTGATGGGTTCACCATTCTCTGTCTTTCCTTATTTAGACCAATGTCTAAGGCTCCCGCTTAAACATTAGAAACTATTTCTGACTTATCTTTTTGATGAGATCCTTTCCTCTCACACAAAAGGCAAAAAATAAATGTATACAAAGTAAACAATTACCTAACTTTTAAGCTAAGTTTACTCTATAAGGGGTCCATTCCATTTTAGAAAAGATGCCAAGGGATCAGGAATTTTCTTTCTTCATTGAAGTTGGTGAAAGTGAACTCACAAACATTTGTTAAATCAGCAGTTATTTACTACGCCTTTTCAGTAAGACAGTGACGCTGTACTCACTGGACAAATAAAAGAAAGGAGGATGGCTAAGTCTCCTCAATGTCCATTATTCTGGTTTCTCTAACTGGGGGACCTTGAATATGATAAATCATTTCCATGCTTGACTCCCTTTGACTACAATGTCACCTTTTCCTCCCAACTAAAATTGAAGTCTGTTTCCTTTTAAGAAAAGCTTAACACACGTTTTTACTTACAGAACTCATCATGTTCTTAAAAGAACCCAGGAGACGGCACACCATACTGAAAAGAACAATTAAGAGTTATCAAAAAACCTGAGTTTGACTAGGGCTCTGACATACACTATGTGATTTTGCTCAAATCAGTCTATAAAGATCTCAAGATTCCTCATCTGTAACTAGACTTTTCTATAGTGTAGCTAATGACCAGCATACTACTGCAAACTATTGATGTGGTTATGAAACAATATAGTTTGCTTTAGATATTGATTTCTTTTGCTTGTTTGTTTGTAGGGATGTTTTTAAACTAGTGGAAAAGAAGAGGAAAAAAGATAGATTAGACAAGAATGGTTCATATTCCAACTACAAAAATTGTATCATCAGGTTCACTACTTGTGGTCTTGAAAGGGAATTCAAATATAGAAAAATCTTTTATAATAACCCTAAATATGAACTAAATTTTACACTCAAAACTATTCATCACAGCATTATAACAGCAGAAGTCCAAACAATAAACGACCAACAAAACCATGATGAGATTATCTATTAGAACAAAAGAAAGCATAGCCTGCCCTAGTTACACAAGAGCAATGGAATTCTCCTCCAGGTGTATTTCAAAAATGGCTCCAATGGTATCTTCTGGGAACACAAGAGCGTCACCCAAGAGTTCACTGACACTAATTTAGTGGCCAGAAAATTTGCAAATAACTATGGAAAACTAGGTAGCCTTCTTTTATTTAGTCACAATGTTTTTTTTTTTAATATGTAAATTAAAAAAATTTAAATGTAATGATTCTGATGTGCATTTAGAAGAACGTGTTTGAAAGACATTTTTTTTTCTCTTTTGGCTAATTGTATAATAGGATTTGTCTGAAAAATTATTAAAACATTATGGAATTAAAATAGATACAGCATTTAAATATCATAGTGATGCTGTAAGAATAGAACAGTAACACAGAATAAAGAGTTCAAAAACTGATTCATGCATGTATATATGTATATAACAATCTACATGATATTTTAATACAGTTTTGATGGAATTTCAAAGATGTAGAGGAAAGAATGGATTAGTCATTGAAGTGTGTAGAGATAACTATTAACAGCTGTTCATGTGACAAAAATGATGCTAAATCCTTATCTCACACATTACATCAAAGAAATTCTAGATGGATCAGTATTAAAAACAGCATAAAGATCTGAAAAAATACATATTTAGTTGAACATACTTATAACGTGGAGACTATCAAAAATGACACTCAAGGCAGAACACTATACGTAAACCAAAGGGATTTTACTATATAAAATTTTTGACACTCTAATAAAGCAAAATAAGGAAACAAAACCAAAACCCACTAAATAAAATAATAAAAGGTGACAAATCAGATAAAAAGTACAAAAATGTGCCATATATGACAAATAAAATGATATTCATCTTAAAATATAAGGAATGATTTAAATCATTATTTTTATATTAAAGATTTTCAATAAGAAAAGATTGTTTCCAAAGTGTTCATACTAACATGGAAATGTTACAACATTAATAGAAAAAAATGTAAATGTGTCAGTGCAGTTACTCTCGATTATGAAACAAAATATGCTAAGAAAAAATAAAACAAAATAAATGGACCAAAATGATGGCTATTTTGGTAATGTGGGTAATTTTACCTCTGTGATTTAAACTTGTTAAATTTTCTATGTTCTGTAACAAGCATCATTGATTTTAACACCTTAAAAAAAAACCCACAAACTTTTTTTTAAGTATCTTCAAGGGAAAAGCTTGGCTTTACTTTAAAAATCTTACTTTTAATCTTACTTTAAAAATCTTACTTTTCCTTAGTTTAACTGTATTTAGTGGGGACTGTGTGTCAATAAATACCTCCTTTTCTCCAAGCATGCCATTCTCCTTCATCCAGACAATTCCCTTCCTTAGCATATCTACAATTTTTCAAAAAAAGCAAAGTGTGCACATGTACACAGGAAGGAAATAAACAGCTGAAGTAGAACAGCTACATTACTTCTCATTGTTAGTAATTATTTTTTTTCCTGCCAGAGGAGGAAAGCAATAAAGAAAAGATATATAGAATTTTAGCAGTGAACATGTACTTATTAATTCTTTTTCAGGGCTAAAATGACAACTCTACTTCATTTCATACATTGTATCTCGAAAAATATGCAAAGGGACAAAAGAAAAATGAAAGTTCCTGTGCTCAGCTTCCCGTTCTCAGATCTGAGGTTTACAGAAAAATGTGGTAGAGTGGAAGGAGGCCTGTATTCTCCTTCACAACTAAACATGGAAGACTTCTTTCAGTTTCAGTGGTCAACTGGAATTTGTTATACTTTTCTATGTAAAGCTCAAGATAAAGCTTTGTGGAACCGCAGAGAAACAATAAACTGAAGAATAATACATGCTAAATGTTCTTCGCAAAAGACCCACAATTTTTTGTGCCCAAAGAAGATTTTTAAGTAGCAAGTTTAAAATACAAATAAATAAATACTTGATGGTAAAATATAACACACATTGCATCCATTCAAAGATATCCATTTAAAGATATCTCAGCTTGACAAAATATCTCAATTTGACAGCATATTAAAAAGCAGAGACATCAATTAGCTGACAAAGGTCTCTACAGTCAAAACGATGGCTTTCAAAAAATTGATACTTTTGAATTGTGGTGCTGGAGTAAAGAGATCAAACCAGTCAATCCTAAAAGAAATCAACCCTGAATAATTGTTGGAAGGACTGATGGTGAAGCTGAAGCTCCAATACTGTGGCCACCTGATGCGAAGAGTCAACTCATTGGAACAGACCTTGATGCTGTGAAAGATTGAGGGCAGGAGAAGGGGGAGGCAACAGAGGATGAGATGGCTGGATGGCATCACTGACTCAATACATGAATTTGAGCAAACTCTGGGATATAGTGAAGGACAGGGAAGCCTGACATCATTAACTCAATGGACATGAGTTTGAACAAACTCCAAGAGATAGTGAAGGACAGGAAGGCTGGCATGCTGTAGCCATAGGGTCACAAGAGTCAGACACCACTTAGTGACTGAAGAACAACAGCTTGACAAAGTATAATATCTTGTCAACATTTAAAGGAATCATATTCTCCCTCCTAACTATACCGGATGCATATCATAAATGCAATGTACATACAAGACACATTCTCTAATGGGGGTCCATGTTTGTGAGCAACGTGACCAGTCTCTAGTTAACCTTTCTTTGACCCGATATTTTCTAGCTTAGCCAGAATGGCCCAGGCAATCATTGGCTTCCTGCAGACAGCTTATAACTTGGGGTAGGAAGGACCTTAAGAGGTCATCAACAGTGCCATCTGTTCTTTAGTCTTCCAGTGAAACACCCCATTGTTCAAAAGACCATTTGAAGATTATTTCCCTAAGCTCTTACTAGTATTCTACCAGCACTAAGATAGAGTATGATTGTCTATACATTTATCAACTCCATTATATTTTTTCACTTCCAGGTATAAAGGTTCTCATTCATTTGGCTTGCACAGAGCTTAGAAGAATCAGTTTTATATGATACAAAATTTTTAAATAAATTTGTATTTTTTAAATAAATTTTTAAAATAAATTTGGTTTTAAGTTATGTCCTCTATTAGGATGTCTTATCATAGTCCTAGTAACCACTGCTGTGCTATGTCCTATGTTTAGTCGCTCAGTCGTGTCCGACTCTGCTACCCCATGGACTGTAGCCCACCAGGCTCCACTGTCCATGGGGCTTCTCCAGGCAAGAATACTAGAATGGGTTGCCATGCTCTCCTCCAGGGGAACTTCCCACCCCAGGGACTGAACCCAGGTATCCTACATTGCAGGCAGACTCTTCCCAACCCACTGCTAGTTGTCTCAATTTCTATTAAAAGAGATTCAAGGAATTAGTCTCTAATCATGTGCATAAGACTCAGAGGGTCACAAATGTAACAGCAGATATACACAGATGCTGTTCTCTGGGCAAAACCCTCTCACACTTTCAGTTCTAAATTTTCTCTACATAATACTTCCAATGGAAATTCCCAGGCTATCTATTTAATGCTTCCTTCCTTTGACTAGGTATCCAATTCGTGCATTGTTTTCAAGTTCTCCCAACTCAGAAATACCTGGATTTTCAGTGAGTTTTGCATTTCATCTACTCCTTTCACTTGCTCAAGATTTCCTTCATTATATTACAATGGGCTGCTTATTATGACTTGGCTTTAGCAGACCAGCATTTCTTTCAGTTACGCTTAGGATTCTTCATGAGTCTTTGTAGCTTGGAACATATACCCCCAAAATACTTCACTGAGAATCAAAAAAAATCATGGGCACTTTGATATGTTCCAATGCCTGTTGGAGATATGTAACTGCGCCTCTGTTCTACTTCCATAAGAGAAAGATTAGCAATGTCTTAATTTTACCCTCTTTTGCATCTGCATCTTGTTCTAATATTCCTTTAACCTTCCTTATTCTTCACTCTGGGGCTTCCCAGATGGTGTTAGTAGTAAAGAACCCACCTGCCAATGCAGGAGATGCAAGAGATGCTGGTTCAATCCCTGGGTCGGGAAGATCCCTTGGAGAAGGGCATGGCCACTCACTCCAGTATTCTTGCCTGGAGAATCTCATGGACAGAGAAGTCTGGTGCGTTACAGTCCACAGGGTCACACAGAGTTGGACACAACTGAAGTGACTTAGCACGCACGCATGCATTAGCCACTCTAGTAATGTAAATGACACAATTCTCTCATTTTATGGCTGAGGACTCTCGAACCTCTGCCATTCAACTAATCTATACTAAGGAATCCAGGACTCAGAACCACAGCTACGGAAAACCAAGAAATAACCTTTACTGCTTACCGGCATTAATTTAAGAAAACTCAAACAGATTCTGTGTTAGAGCCATGGGAAAAAACAAAATATTTCACATGAGTATTGGAAAGCAGTTGGCAATATTAAGTATGTGCTAAGAATTAACATTTCATGTTTACACCAGATGTCAGGTATACCACTTCTCTCTCTGAGCTGTCAACAAAGCATAATACAGAGAAAAAAGGTCAAAGAATCCTGAGGGATGCTAGTGGTGCTTAAAGGTATAATGATTGAAAAAGATTGCTTTAAGTCTACATACATCACCACTTCAAATGTCATTTCACATCACAAGTGGAAACAGAATAGGCCTTCTCAAGAGATTTGTGGAATGCAGTATGTTTTGGCAGTAGTCTTCAAAACATAGTATGGTTACTGTAAGCCAGCCAGCATGGGCCCCCTTATCTGAAGATCAATGATTAGAGATGATTGATGGACTCATTTTCTCACCAGAAAACACCAGCCTGTTGTTATTACTGTAACAGATGTAATGTGATCCACACATAATTAATCGAATTTATAAAATGCTAGAAGTATATTAACTAGTCAAAGCAACCCTTATTTTTCTCCCCCAGTTTTCATAATGATATAATGAAGACTCCACCCCCTAATACATTAAGAAACTCTACAGCCAAGATTAATCAGAACAAATTCAGGGAACTGACTGCACCTGCTCATTGATAAGATATACGTGTCCTCTACCACTGCCCTTCTCTTTTCTTTCCTCCTCTCCCCCTTCTTTCCTCTCTCCCTTCCTTTCTTTTTGTAATATGTCAGTATGGAATTCTATCTTTAAAGAAGATTCATGTGTAACTACAACATTTAAAATTGGTAAAGAAAGAATTGTTCTATAATGCAGGAGACCTGGGTTTGATCCCTGGGTTGGGAAGATCCCCTGGAGAAGGGAAAGACTACTCACTCCAGTATTCTGGCCTGGAGCATTCCATGGACTATATAGTCCATAGGGTCGCAAAGAGTCAGACATGATGGAGTGATTTTCACTTTCCCTTTTGGGGAAATGTGAAGTCTGTACACTAAGCTATCCCAAACTTTCACAAACCCTTAGAGCATTTGGCAGAGGATATTTTGAAAAAGTTTCTGGTATGTATGGTCTTTAAGCTACGTAAATGTTTCCTGAAGTGTACTTCTCAGAATATCTGGTCTTGCAAGATACTACATAAAAGGTTCTCTTGTCAAGTAGTTTGGGAAAAGATGCATGCTAGAATCCTCCTTTAGGTTACATAAAATTAACACTGTGCTATTAAAAGCTCTGAGAAATAAAAGAAAGATGTTTTCTTTTGCTTTTCCTAGCATTTTTGCAAACTTTTTTTTTTTTTTTGTAAACTGCCTCACTCTTTTATCTGATGCCTATTACTATTCCACAAGAACACATGGTGAAAAATGATGCTCAGTGTCAAACAAATGGTCTATGAATAAAAACATAAAACCACAAGAGAAAATAAGGAGTCTATGGCAGGTACACAGAAAGCACCTCTACCTAGTGTATATAATGTTTCAACCCATGCATCAGATGGTCGTAGCAGGGGGGTAGTGCACAGGAAGGTTCCTTATCTGTGATGGGTGATCAAGACGAGGGAGTGCAGACAGTATGTGTCATGTTGTATAGAAATTAAAGGGAAAATTAAAAGAAGTGACAGAAGTGGGCTGTAAAATACATAATACTTTCAAGTACATTAATGTCACTGAAAACAGTAAGATTATATTAGAAACATAAGAAAAAAATGTCTTTTTTTCTTTTTGGCTACTCTGCTTGACTGGTAGAATTTTAGTTCGCCGGATGAGGAACTGAACTGGGGTTCTCTGCAGTGCAAGCATAGAGTTCTGACCACCGGACTGTCAGGGAATGCCTGAAAAATTCTTAGCTTTCTACATGTACATAAAAATTTACATTAGGAATAAAAAATGATATACCCATAGCTACAACAGAAGAACTAGTAGGTGGCACCAGTGTAATGAACCCGCCTGCCAATGCAGGAGACACAGGAGACACGGGTTTGATCCCTTGGTCAGGTAGATACCCTGGAGGAGAGCATGACAACTTACTCTAGTATTCTTGCCTGGAGAATCCCATGGACAGAGGAGCCTGGCAGGCTACAGTCTACGGGGCCACAAAGAGTCACACAAAACTGAAGCGACTTAGCACACAAACACTGCTTAATTATCATGTTTACTCTTGGGAATACAATGCTTCTTTATGGCAACTGAACTTTAGCTGACATCTACCACTGACTTTCCAAGTTCATTTCTTTTCAGATGAAACCAAATAGAATCTCAAAAATTACAAAATTTGTACTTTAATAAAACCTCACACGTTAGACCCTCATGACTTTGCTGTGTATAGTTGACTGGTTTATCCCCACTTTGGGGGCATAAAACATTTGCTAATAAGTGTAACAATGTAAACTAGACTAGAAGGGAAGAATGCTTAAGTGCTTCAGAAAATGGATATACAGTGAATTTGGAAAACTGTTTAAAGAAGGATTGAGGTGCTACTTCCAACACTGCAGGCCTCCAGGAGCCCATAATTAGTTGTTCTAATTAGCCATGTTTGGAATTGTTTTATGTACTCCTGAATCTCATAAAAGATGAATTTTTAAAGGCTATAAACAATACTTTTAACTTTCTCTTAGACATATGTCCCCTTGGACTACTGAGTGAATGAGACTTTTTAAAAAATTAGCATTAATTGAGTGTCCTTGAAGAAGAGAGTTCTAACTACAACCCACAGGCTAAAGGCACCCTCAAACCAAATACTGTCTGATCCACATTGCTAACATTTTGGAAAATTTTGCCAACATATAGTTTATAGCTATTCTTGCTTTCCCCATGGAAATAATCAACTGGAGATGAGCAACATTTGAACACTTTGGGTGGCTTGAACCTTTCGTGTGCCATTTTTCATCATGATATATTGTTGTACTTACACATTTTCTTGTTGGAAAAGTGGGATATCTTAAAGTAGCTGTTGGATCTAGATGTCATCACATCTAGGGAAATTGAAAGAGAGAGTGCAAGGCCAAAAAGCTAAAGAAAACAGTAAGAACATATGGTCATTTACATTATTATTAAAGTTATCTGTTGCTCCTTCTGTGACAGAATGGTTTCCGGCTCATTTGATCAGTATTGGCCATAGTACATGCTTCGCAAGACAGAATGGGAGCAAAAATGATATATATACCACCTGTGAATAGGCTGAATGGGTCTTACGATTTTTTCTTATCCCTCCCATGAGAATGACATATCTCAGGGACTTCCCTGGTGGTTCAGTGGTTAAGAATCCTCCTTGCAACGTGGGGGGCACGGATTCGATCCCTGGTTGGGAAACTAAGGTCCCACATGCCTCAGAGCAACTAAGCTCGAGTGTTACAACTAGAGAGCCCACGTGCCACCACTACGGAAGCCTGCCTCACAACTAGAGAATCAGTGTACCACCAAGAAAGAGTCTGCATGATGCAAGGAAGACTTGCTACAGCTAAAAAAAAAAAAAAAGACAAATCTCAGACAGGGGCTGCTTTTTCCCAAATTAAGTAAGTCCCGTGGGCTTCCCTGCTAGCTCAGCTGGGAAAGAATTCACCTGCAATGCAAGAGACCCTGATTTGATTCCTGGGTCGGGAAGATCTGCTAGAGAAGGGATAGCCTACCCACTCCAGTAATCTTGGTCTTCCCTGGTGGCTCAGCTGGAAAAGAATCCGTCTGCAATGTGGGAGACCTGGGTTCGATCCCTGGGTTGGGAAGATCCCCTGGAGAAGGGAAAGGCTACCCACTCCAGTATTCTGGCCTGAAGAATTCCATGGACTGTATAAGTCCATGGGGTTGCAAAGAGTGGGACATGACTGAGTGACGTTCACTTTCATGGAATATAGCGGCAACCAACCTACAGCATAAAAGTGAAGTCGCTCAGTCGTGTCCGACTCTTTGCAACCGCATGGACTGTAGCCTACCAGGCTCCTCCATCCATGGGATTTTCCAGGCAAGAATACTGGAGTGGGTTGCCATTTCCTTCTCCAAACCCACAACATAGAGCCTACAAAACTGGAAATCAATCTAAATTATTATAAGCCACTGAGACTCTGGAGTCATTTGTTACTGCAACAGAACTTAGTAAAAGCTTGACTGATACAGAGGAAATTTCAAATAAATAAAGAAAAAAAATTCTATGTGTTTAATATGCCAAGTATGTCTGTATCTAATGAATTTAACTTAAGAAGACATTAGGAAAAAAGCCACAGTAAGAACTGTAACCAGCAAATGCAAAGTATGTGTGATAAACTCTCCATAAACTCAGAAAAGAACTGCATTTTCTGTTTTAAAAAGTGCATATGAAGTAAATGATGCTGTTAAGTGATTTAAATATGCTACTGGGGAAAAAAATTGTCCAAGTCTCAAAATCTGGCCCTGCCCATTCATCTGAACCATTTGGCTGGTCCCTGCAGACCTCTGAGAATACACAAAGGTGACCACTGTGATGTTTGTTATTTTTTTTTTTTTTTGGATGCAGTTATCAACTGATTCTTGTAATCTAACTGAAAACTTCACACTAGTCATTTTACAATTTCCTGGTTTTAAATCCTGGTATCACTTCCTAAAGTTAATAGGGAAAAATAGGTTTTAAATAAGAGCCAGACCTAAAAGGGAAAAGGGAGGTGGAGGATTTTAAAACTCCTCCCTGACAAGATCAGTCTGGGTTCTACTCCAGATGGGCACGTCCCCTTGAGATGAGCACTCACACACAAACACACACAATAACAACAATACAGAAATCCAAACTGCTCAAGGATAAGATGCTCAAGGATTGAAAGCTCTGCAAACTTAACCAATGCTCAGTCACTGTGATTATCAACAAGCACAGCTAACTGGCTGGCACCTATCAATTGCTCCACACGTGGGAAAGTCGATGAGCTCCAGGGAATATTCCGCTATGCTGTATGCTGGCAGCCGTACTCTCGGAGGACCAATGTTAATGAAGGACAAATTGAGCTGAGATAGGAATTGTCCAGCTTATAAATAAATGAACATCAATGTCCTATACAAGGCAAAAATTCCACTTTCCTTTTAAAGTCCAACATGTCCTAGTTAACAAAATGCAACTCCTGAAATGCTTCAATGCAGTCCCCCAGGCTCCTCTGTCCATGGGATTTCCCAGGCAAGAACACTGGAGTGGGGGTGCCATTTCCTCCTCCAGGGGATGTTCCCAACCTAGGGATCCAACTTGCATCTCCTACACTGGCGGGCAGATTTTTTACTGCTGAGCCATCTGGGAAGCCCAAAGAGTGGAAATTCCCAGGAAAGACTCCACATTAAGGAATGAGAATCTCTGAGAGTGGGATCGTGGAATCCACATTTTCAACAAGTTCTCCAAAATGAGCTTCTTATGTTGCCACTAGAGTTCATGAAATACAGACTTTTGAGACACTCTGCACCTTATGTGTCTTTGGTCTTAACATAGTTGTGCTTACTTTCAAAAGTACGTGTCTAAGTGTGGCAGAGAGACCTGTTCCTACTTCCCCGAGGACACACAGTGGTCTTCCTTTGCTCTTGCTGTGACTGTGTGACTGGGGACCAGTCAACAGAAAGTACACTTAGGTGACGTGCCATCTCCTGCAGTCAGAGGTCCATAAAAACCATCCATGGGACTTTCCCCTCCTTTTTTTCTCTGCCAGCTCTACAAAGACAGAGGTAGTGACCATAGGTTTTAGATGCTGAAATGGAAAGGCATAAATAGATGGAGCCAGAAGCCTACAATCAAAAACACTTGATGTGGACTTTGAGCAAGAAATACGATTTGGTTTGAGCTAAAATATTTTCAGATTTCTTTGTTACAGTAGCTCATGTACTCTTAATTAAAACATTAGTACATACAAATGCATTTTTATGGCAAATCAATGAACATTTAACTCTCTTGCTAGCACACAAATTAGTTCTTAGGTTTCACCTAATGTTACTGTGTTTTTCTTTTTTGACAAAACCCACCAAGTAATAATTATCCTTAATTTCTGCTTAAGGTGTCAAGAATAAAAGCCTTTACCATCCCCGATTTGTACTAAAGTAATAGTGCAATTTTTATTTGAAGCAGAAAACATCAGAGCTCTGCTATCTTTAAACAAGTTCTTATAGAAGCACTATCGCTATAACAGAGGATTTAAACCTCCAGCTTACACATGTGATTTTTTTGTTGTTTTCATGAGCAAAATGCTCTTTCTGACTTCTCTTTGTGAGTGGATGGAATTACAGCAAGGAAAACTGTGGACTTTCCAGTGGGAGAAAATTATTTTCTCACTGACTATAGCAGACCATTTACAGGATCTGAGAATGAAATGGGGGGCGGAGTGAGCCTGAATTCATGCTGCTGTGATGAAATATATGCAGAGCAGTCCTGTAGTCCTAAAATTTTCAGGAAACTTACTCATAGAATGAACAGGTAAATAACCCTAAATGCAGTTTCTTCAAATTGTCTTCTGTGACCTGTCTCCTGCCAGGACCACTTATGGTACGTTCTGTGCTGACTTCAATCACAAAAGGATGCTTGAACAGCACAGGGGCTATTGTACAGACATGTAGCTTCTCTTCCTTTGCTTTTTACATTAAATTTCCTCTCCTCCTTGCATCAGTTACATTACCTCTCCACCTCCACACTGGTGTAGCCCTAACCATAATGCCCTTTGTATTAGCTTGAGCCCTTGGATGTAAAAAACAGAAACCCAGCAGACTCAGCTTAAAATATTAAATGGAACAGAATACATATCCCTATGCTGGGGCTGTTCCATGGCGACAAAGGGTAAGAAAGCAGCTTTGCTAAGGGAGGAAGGCTGGAGGGCCGGCAGCCAGGCAGTCTTTAGCCTTTACTCTGTCCCTGGTCTCTGTTTTCAGTCTCTGAAGAGCTGCTTCTCTGTTCTATGTGTGTCAGCTTTCTCAGCATGATAGGAAAGTTCTGCCTCAAATCTCCAAATTCAAACACTGTAGCCTGTTAGGTCAATTTTCTAATTTCTAGGAGAGAGTAGCTGATTGGGCCTTCTCTGGGCTAACCAGCTGAGATTAGCTGGAACACGCTAGGTGCAGATCTAGGCTGTGGAGGCGAAGGAGGGAATCCACAGGAGGAGAGACAGTCACTGATGCTTGTACGGGCCGGGCACCTCAAAGCCATCTATATTGTTCTAAGTATCACTGTGTTCTTAAGCAAAACACAAGCAAATCTAAAGTCTCCAACCACAGATAATCCAACCTTGATGGCTGCAAGCAGGAAACCCAAACACTCTCCAGAACCATGTTTTCCAAAATGGGGTACCAATATTCCAGACAAATGTACAAATGTACCTTGGGGTACAAGAAAAAATATAAATAAACCCTCTGCATAAATGTACTTAGATATTTTAATTTCACATTTTCTCCACAGTAAACATATTAGGATTATAGTATATTTTGATATATATAAATAAATCAGACATAAATTCATATATATTATTTTCATAAATTCTCACAACCACCCTATAAGTTCTGTGATTATTCCCTGTTTACACATAAGAAACCGAGATTCAAAGGTTAGTTCTTAGATGCCTGGTTTGTCCTCCCCTCCCTATGCCTGCAGGTCTGTCTCAGCGTATATGCATGTGTGTGCACTGTGTGGTGGTGCTTAAAAAATATTTTAATTATATCAGTGCATCTATGAAAAGGGTTTGGAGAATGCTGTCCCAGAATGAAGAAGATATGTAAATTGGAAAACTGAAGCTTGCAATTTATGTAAGCATAAGAAAATTTTCCATCAAAAAGCAATAGACCTAGGTCTGAATTCAAATTTGTTTGTGTGTCTTTGGACAAATCACCTGACTGCTCTGAGGCTCAGCTGGTTGGTGCAGAATGAGAGTGATACTCCCTTCCTTGATGCTATCAGCAATAAGCTCAGCGTCTAGTTGAATAACAGCACTTATCTTATTGTCACTACAGGGTTAACCAGTCACCAGCAACCCCACCTTTCTCCCTTCCAGTGGAGCCATAAGCTCTTGAGGACAGGTGGATTCCTATTTCCTATAGTATGAGTGCACTGCATTTCATCTGGGGAGCAGTTTGGGTGGGGTTCAAAAAATACTGATTTGATACACTACTATCAAGTTTATCAGTAATGCTTTCTACTTTATTCTATTTAATATTAACATTATTTGAGTAAATGGTCATATTTATTATTGTAAAAGTAGCATTATAAGATATAAATACCTTTCCTACATAAACAGATACTTGATGAATGCATGAATAAATCAAAACATGAATAAAATAGTTGGATGGGTAGGTGGACAGATGGAAGGGTGGATGGATGGATGCAAGTAAGGAAGCATGGCAGACTCAAGGAATATTTTTAATTCACAGTTTCCACATTTAAGTAATTTGGAGAAACTGGGGGTTTTTCATTTCCATTTCCAACTACAAAATGAATGTGCAGGAATAAGAGTATTTACTAAATAGATATTTCCTTGAAAGATCAAAATATTTCATTGTTATCCACGTAAGTAGTGACTGAGGCTTTGGTGTCAACAGATTCAGAATATACTTGTCTAAATGTCGCTAGGAATTCGTTAATATTTTGGACTCCTATAAATGTTGACAGTCATATCAACATTGGCATATAGTCAAGAAACAGTTTTACAATTGAAAAATATGATTCATTCAGTCTAGAGATGGGTTCTCTTAACTCTTTGTCATGACATGTTAGCATACCTCCGCCTTCCTGGCTTAGGGGCATTAAATGAGGAGTGATATTTTGTGGCTGAGATAGAAGCTTACTCTCAGTAACCCACCAATCATCTGCTGTATTTTGATTTCACAATCTGTGACAATATTAAAGGCATGCCATGGTGCAACTTTCAGATACACTGTTTTAGGTAAGGGGAAATCGCTGGGTTCTCAGAAAAACCTTTTACACAGTGACCAGTGATGCAAATATCATGGGAGGCAGAAAGCACATTTTGCCCATGAACAATCTATGTATTCTTTACCTCAAAGTTTTGTAAAAAGCTATTGTTGCTCTTTAGTCACTAAGTCGTGTCCGAGTCTTTGTGACCGACTTTCTCGCCTCTTTTCCAGGCAAGAATACTAGAGTAGATTGCCATTTCCTTCTCCACGGGATCTTCCAGACCCAGGGATCAAACCCACATCTCCTGCATTGGCAGGCAATTCTTTACTACTGAGCTACCTGGGATCCAGCTACTAAGTTGTCATAAATTAGGAAGTTGAACAATAGAGGAGTGGAGTTCAAGGAAAAACGAGTGCCCAAGTCAAGACAGCACTAGGATTACGCATTAAGGTATTTAGGGAAATTATTGTTTGGGGTCAAAATCATATTAAAAATGCTTGGTAATATCTCATTGCCTTGAAACAAAGTCTAGTAGCTGGACGAATCTTTCCACAACATTCCTACTTGGAATTTTTCTTTAAGTTCCCCCATCTAAACTATCTGAGTTAGCTTTTGGGTTTTGGTCCTCGGTAAAGGGGAAAAAAAAAAGGTGTTGATACAGAGGGTGTAAATCCCATGCCATCTGGTTATGTTGCTGACAATTCTCACCTCTGTCACACCAGGATTTACACAGCAATTTTTAGGATGAAGTTTCTTCAACCTCCACTACTTGTTTGGCATCTCACACTCTCCTTTTCACATCTCAGAGGGTATGTTGTTGTAAGTGGATGGTAGTGTCCAGGGCTGTTATTGCAAGAAGAATATTCACAGAGTACAGACATGGGAAACTGAATCAGACATCAAAGTCATTTGCTTATGAAACACTGAGAAACACTCAGGTCTATTATTTACTCAGACTAAATCTCATCAGCCATCCTTGGACAAAAATCAAGTCTTCGTTAACATGTGTGTATGCAATAACTTGATTAACCTATGAATTTCTGTCTAATTAGTACTTACCATGAAGGACTCATAAACCAATGTTGTATCTTTATTTATACTAGGATGATTTTTTGTGTGCATTTGAATTTCTAATGGTCTTGTAGTGAAATCAGTAACTGACTGGTAATTATACTAATTCCCAGCTTTTCACAACTACTGGTAACTAGAATAATAATTAAGCCACAGATAATCCCTGGCTGGTACCTTATTTTTGGCTTGCCAATTCCTGATCTTCCAGCTAATTTTCAAGAGTATACAAATCCCTTTCACCTTAAAGAAGTGCTGGATTATTCTGCAGAAAAGATGATGCATAGGAAGTGGCAGAAAGGTCACAGAATGAGTGAGAGATAAGACTCCTGTCAAATGACAGTAGCCTACACTGCTTAGGAATTATAAGGACTCCCAAGAAACATTTCTAATTGTCACCCATTGTGAAACAATTTTTCTTTCTTATGGCATCAAATAAATGGGGACTGCTCTTCAGCAAAGCAGCCCCAGCTTGCTGCTACTTTCCTATAAATTATCTGCATACGTGAATTAATTAAGGGAGTAGGAGGAACATATGCAGTTTCCACACTTTGGGACTCCTGTTGAGGCTCTCTCCTTGCCTATCTATCTCCCTTGTCACTTATCCAGTTCCTCTCCATAGTTTTAATCAAAAGAATCTCCTAGAAGATGATTTATTTCCACCAAGAGCCAGCATACTGCTTAGCAACTAAGTAGCACTCAGTAAATAGAGGGTATTATTATTTGTTGTTGTTATTATTACTGTCATTACTACTATTATTATTTTGCCCCTGTGTCTACTCTGTCAGGCTATGACTCTATTAGAGCATATGACAGATGAGTAAAATATGAGGGCATCTTCAATAATCAGAAAGTAACAATGACATTAAACATTTCTGACCAATGAGAAGAGACCAAGTAGAATGGAAGAAACATGGCAAAGTGAATAAAAATAACACAGTGGTGAAGACCGAAAAGGGAAACTCATGTCCTGGAGGGACGATGGGACTTTATGGGAAGAAGACAAAATGGATCACAGCAGGGCGGCCAGTGCCCCACATCACGCGTGCTGATAAACCCTGAGGTCATGGCTTCGGCTGCTCTATGCTGCCTCATATCCTCCTCTGAACTAGAAGTCTCCCAGTCCACAAGAAAATGAAGCAGGACGGATAGAGGTGCTGTGGTCAGAGTTCACCGTGATCTGTCCGTGTCTGCACCTGTCTGCTCGGTGCCCAGGGCATATCAGCTGTTAAATGCGTCCACCTCTAGAAAGAGGATTTGCAGTGCATTCTCAAAGAGCATTTATCACTGGCCAAATCTGAAAAGATTCCTCTATTAATTTCATGACTATGTTCATTTGTTAACTATTACTTACTGACTGCTTGTTATAAACCAGCCTTATGCTGGGCACGTGGGTGCAGAGCAAACTTGAACGTAGGCTCCGTCTTCAAGGTGCTCCCAAACCAAGGGGTCAGGGCAGTGGATATAAATTATGTCTCGGCAGGCACAACATTAGATAGACCCGGATCAATGACAATCCTGTTTTCGGTGTCTAAATCTGTTGCTCTGGTCCCTATCATTTTCCTGCACAACCTAGCATGCTTTTGTTCAGTTGTTGGTTCTCCCGTGCATGCACCGAGTTCTTAAGAGCTAATGCACCATATCCAGGCAGATTTCCTTCCTTGTTTGCCAACAATTCTACAGACTTCCACGGTCATCTCAGACTGTGAGCTTTAAAAATGAAAGGAGAACTATATGAAGTTACCAAAGGCAGAGAGAAATCAGGATGTCATTCCATGAGGAGAGCTGTGATTGGCGGGCAGTTCTCCAATTTCATGACAATAGAAATGATTCATCTTTTGTAATATGTTTTATCCAACAGCTTATTAAGACACCCTCGCTGTGTGCAACTAAAGGGCCCCTCCTCTGTCATCAGCGAGCGCATCATAAAAGCACTTAAAGGAGATCTAGTCAGGCTCATAAAATCGGGTCAACATTCTCCAAATACATCATAGACAAGACTGCCCAGCTACTATTTTATGTTGATTTAAACAGCAAATGTTAGTTATTTTGATACTTGCTTACTGGGTATAACTCTAACACTGTTTCAGTGGTTAGTGTGTGTCTAACACATCCCTCTCCCTTGTTTTCCTTTTCTTCTCATAATGAAACCCTTTTCCTTTCAAAACTATGTCTCTTATCCCAGTGCTTGTCATTAGATGGAGCTGATTTCAGCCCTTTGCTGGAGGGGAAAAAATCTCATAAGCAAGGCCGATCCAATTAAAACCAGGAGCCACTGAGCAACAGGCTGTCTGGTCCAAGAGGATCTTTATCATTAAGGACCATGAGAGCCCGGAGTTGCCAGGGGCCACCTGTGCTACACAGGGAGTCTACAGAACAATGGAATCAACATGGACGGAAGCAGAGCCAAAAAATACCATGAAAGATAAACTGCTTATGAAATTGGCTAAACTAGTGGGTCTGGTAGTTTGGGTTCTCAGGGAGCAAAGACTAGAGTCTGGGATAAAAGATTTTGATTAATGATCAAAACCTGTGAAAACAAGGAGGCAGAAGCAGGACCTGAGATCAGAAAGAAGTCAAACTGGGGTCATTCAAAATAGTCATGGTCATCCTGGCAGGTAGCTCTGGATTGAGCACTGCCCACCAGAACTGCCCAGTGTTAACAGGCAGAAATGGCTGACCCCAAGACATCTTCTCCTTGTTCAGACACCAGATGCAGGCAGCACCTGGAAGGGTGAGACCACAGGCAAGTGGCTCCTGCAGCCAAGGAGACTGGGGAGGAGCTGAGAGTAGGAGGCCACTGGCTGACCCCACTGCCCACATTGAGGCAGCGAGTTGTTCTGAGTGGCACATCTCCATGTTAACCACACAGCTCTATAGACAGCACGTGATCAACCCAGTTATATGAGCCAGTAAACTCCCTATTTTCTTCAAGTCAGTTTGAGATCAGTTACTTTTCCTGCTAATCAAGAGAATCTATGCTTCCCTTCAAAGTCAAAGATCTCATGGAACTTCAAGATGTCAGCAAAATATATACTGCTAAATTAGACTGGGCAGCCCGATTTAAACTCATACCCACCAACACGAGGGCAGGCAAGGCAGATAAGCCCCAAATTTGCAGTGTGCAGCTGGCTCAGACATTTCAAATGATCAGATACCGAAGACGGGAAATGTCTGTTTTACTGGGCTGAAGGTTTTGTGATTTAAACTGCCAAGTCACCAAAGGGCCACAAGGGCTTTGGTTCAGATGTCATGAAACGAATGAAGTCTAGCATATTTTCATTCGAATAAGCTTTACTCTCATGGAAAGAAGACTTTTCAGTTTCCCCTCTGGTCAGGAGCATGAGAGGAAAATCCAACCAGCACTCCAGGCTCTTAACAGGGAGCAGGGCTTATTAAATTATTTTCAAATGTGCAGAAGTTCATTTTCACTCTTGTAGTTATTTCATTAAGCTCCTGAATTTCCAGCAATATTTCAATTTATATCAATGTAGCATAAAATTTGCAATTTCAACACCTCGATAAAAATGATGTGAATATATAAACATATTTCATTTTCAATACATATTACATATATATCAAGAGGTCCAACAGCATATATCAATAATCATGTGTAAGTGTGTGTGTATGAGGCAGGGGGGAGAGACAGAAAGAAAGAGAAAGGGAAAGAGGAAAAAATCTCACTGACACCAATGTATGTCATGGTCTAAAACTGAATAACAAATGATAATAGCATAAGGATGAAGCATTGTTCAGCACCATTAGGTAACTTAAATGAACTTGATTTTGCCTGCCTTTAGACCTTTTTTGTTGGAATGAGTAAATCATGTTTATAAACTTCTCTAGATAGACAATGTTTTGTTGAGTTTCTTATATTCCAACTCAGCTGACAGAATACAATGCTTGGATTATCAAGTTTCTCAAGGTAATTTCGGAGAAGGCAATGGCAACCCACTCCAGTACTCTTGCCTGGAAAAGCCCATGGACGGAAGAGCCTGGTGGGCTGTGGTCCATGGGGTCGTGAAGAGTCAGACACGACTGAGCGACTTCACTTTCACTTTTCACTCTCATGCACTGGAGAAGGAAATGGCAACCCGCTCCAGTGTTCTTGCCTGGAAAATACCATACCAGGGACGGCAGAGCTTGGTGGGCTGCCGTCTATGGGGTCAGACAGAGTCAGACATGACTGAAGCGACTTAGCAGCAGCAGCAAGATAATTTATGGAAGCAATAAGAGCACATATGCTGTGGGTCTTGCAGTGAAACTTATTTAATAAATATAAGAAGCAAAAACAGAGCACTTGTTACCTCCAGAGTGTGGCGGGGGGCCGCAGAGCAGGACGACTCCCTGGCCTTCACGCACTGACACTGTACTTCTCATTTTGGTTTTAAAATTTTCAAGATCTGATTTGAAAACAAAAAAAAAACAGGATTTCAGAAAGGACCATAAATTTAAAATGTTCACACAAGAGACATTCCTTTCTTTTTTAGGAAAAGTAAAAAAAAAGAAAAAGTCCCTTCTCAGGAACCTTAAGAGGACTTTCAGCATTTGCTTTGAGAAGGAAAATTTGGATTTTGATTTCTTTATTAAAGTTTCTAGAAAGTCAGTAATAAAAATAAAAACTAAACTCACTAACCCTGTAAGTTAAATTCACATATTTCTTTTTATTTATAGTGAAAAAATACAAACTGTTTTTATCATTACCCACATAATTATTTTTAAGTATTTAATAAAGCAATTAAGGCAAATACTATTTTGATCACCAGTGATTATTTTAAAAACCATTTGATTTCTTCATATTTAAGAGCAGAGACATTACTTTGCCAACAAAAGTCTGTCTAGTCAAGGCTATGGTTTTTCCAGTGGTCATGTATGGATGTGAGAGTTGGATGGTGAAGAAAGCTGAGCGCCGAAGAATTGATGCTTTTGAACTGTGGTGTTGGAGAAGACTGTTGAGAGTCCCTTGGACTGCAAGGAGATCCAATCAATCCATCCTAAAAGAGATCAGTCCTGGGTGTTCATTGGAAGGACTGATGTTGAAGCTGAAACTCCAATACTTTGGCCACCTCATGCGAAGAGTTGACTCACTGGAAAAGACCCTGATGCTGGGTAGGATTGGGGGCAGGAGGAGAAGGGGACGACAGAGGATGAGATGGTTGGATGGCATCACCGACTCGATGGACATGGGTTTGGGTAGACTCCGGGAGTTGGTGATAGACAGAGAGGCCTGGCGTGCTGCAATTCATGGGGTCGCAAAGAGTCGGACACGACTGAGCGACTGAACTGAATAACAATCCAGAATAGCAAATTCTAATTCATATTCTCCAGCTTATAGCACGGAGAAAATTTATGGGCTTCATTTTGAACAATGCTTAAGACTATGTGGAAAGAAAAGAAAAACCCGTTTCTCTAAACTCTGATTTAAAAAAAAATACTGTGCATTTCACAGTTAATACACCATGAGGTGTTACTTTCTGTATCAGAACAACTGCACTGTCAATTTGTGAAAGAATATACTTACTTCATAGCTTTTAAGGGTTGATATAAATTGCCTATGTGGTGACTATGAAAAGTAAGGCAGAGCGTGAATTTTAAGATACAACTTCAAAAATTTCAACTTTGCCTTGAAAAATGTAAAAACCGAACAACCATCTTCAAATTGATAAAACTACAAACTGTAGACACATGAATATTCTAAGCACTGTAAACCAATACATCAAAGGGAAATAAGAAGCCTTACGTTATTTCATTTTATTGTTACTAAAAATAGTATTAAATTGTTAGATTGTAAACATGGAATAAAACAATCAGCAAAACTCATCATGTGTGACTATAAAAGGAAAAAACATAGTGTTCATGGACTTATTCAGAGTTTACCCTACAAAAATTACATAACATAGCATTATATCATCTTAAATCTATAACCAAAGCAGCATTACTAAAACAGTAAGGCTCTTGAAATGTAACTGAGTGAAAATGCAATACTGGAATGTTTCCCAAAGACCAGATAGAAGAGTACATCATATCAGAATGTTAGCCCAAACATGGAAAAAGTTTCAAATAATTATTTTCTGACAACCAAGTGTGTATCAAAATTTTTACTGATTTCTTGTCCAATTCCTTGTTCTCTTCTATTACATATAACTTCACATCATAAAACATATTCATCACTGATTTTACCTAGAACATACCAAAAAAGATAAAGTCCTATAGAAACTAATGTCTCTTCTCTTCCAAAGGTGAAAATCTCTTTTGCTTAAACACTAACTATGTCTGTCACAGGTGTGTCCCTTGCTCTGCAGCGACAGTCTCTACAGTATAGAAAGGCGTGTGCGTGTCTGACTCTCTGCTACCTTGTGGACTGTAGCTGGCCAGGCTCCTTCGTCCATGGGATTCTCCAGGGAAGAATACTGGAGTGGGTCGCCATGCCCTCCTCCAGAGGATCTTCCCGACCCAAGGATCGAACCCGTGTCTACTTCATCTCCTGCATTGGCAGGTAGATTCTTTACTACTGTGCCAGCTGGGAAGCCTCACAGTATATAAGGGCAAGGTACATTATTTGTGGAAACCTGATGTGGCCTGTTCATGGAGAATATGCACCAGGAAGGGCAAACAAAAAATACCTGTAGTGCTGTAAGTGTTTTCCCAATTTTTTTTTTTTGAACCTTAGGGAGTATAGAGATAAAAGCAGTATAAACATCCAAAAAGTTTCAAATTACTGATATATCCTCAGATTACATATACAACCCCACACCCAAGTCAAAGCTTCATATGGTTCAACCTTGACAAGAACTATATTAGAACAAAGCCTGTCTAGGAGTCAAAATAAATAAGAAGTCATGCCAGAAATTATCTGGTAGAAACTTCTCAGATTTTTCTTCCTGTCTCCTAATTCTTGCAAACTCTGACATTATTCTGAAGCCTCCAAAGCCAGATTTCAAGAAGAAACCAACATGATAAGGAGCATCTAAAAAGAACTACAACTAGGATCAAAGCTGAATGTGAATTTGAGAAAGAGGATGGATTAGTGGTTGCCAGTGTTTAGGGAAGTTGGGGGCAGGGCTCTGGGAGTGGTTATAAAAGGGCTTTGTGAGGGATCTCAACCACGAGGTGGATATACAAACTACATGTGATACAACTGTATAAAACTAAATACGCAGACACACACAAAATAAGTATGTATACAGCTGGGGAAATCTGAATTAAAAGGCAAAGCTAAAGACTTCCTCGGCAGTCCTGTGGTGACGCCATGCTTCCAGTGCAGGGGTGCATGTTTGATCCCTGGTCAAGGAACTAAGATGCCACAACAAAGATAAACGCCACCTCTCCACAGGTTTTACTTCCTTTCGCCTTCTTCCACACCACCTACAGGCTGCAAGTGGCTCACCTTGACTGCCCTTCTGGCCACGCACCGTGCAGCTCTAAGACATCCCAAGTTCTAATCACACCCTGGAGACAGTAACTCCCAAACTGACCTTAAAGGCAGGGACGTACAGCCAGGAGAGATACACTCCTTATTCTAATTGCTTTCTCTGTGAATACACACATGGACCATTCTTGGTGTATGGAACAGTTCATCCTGACACATGTTAACTTTCTATATTGGGTCAGGTTTTCTAAGGGCTGCTCGCACACTTCACTTTCAAGTTGATCTCATCAGACCGGAGAGGGGAAGACAAGGCCACAAGACAGCAGCAGTTCACACAGAGAAGAGTGAGGGGTGACTGCGATTTCCTCTGACACTCATGTGCTCAGTCTGGAGTCTGAGTCTACTGGCTACATATCGTTGACGCTGGTTTCACTATGTGGATTCATCCAGGTAGGCTATCAAGCAGGATATGCGAAATGTCATATAGTATAACTGCAGGGCTAGAGTACACAAATCTACTTCTGTAGGACTTAAAATCAGCCAAAGAATGACTACCATTTCCCAACAAGAAGCACTTGTTTCTTGAGCAACAAGATGTGTCCAGCTAAGCAAAATGAGAAACATCAAGTACAATATGGCAGAGACAGAAAATAAAATATGAACTGATAAGGTCTACTACAGTGGGATGGATGTTACAGAATGGCCTATACATTTTTGACCAAAGAATTCTGTACAGATTGTTTTATGGGAAATGCTGGAAAAGGTCACATGTTGAACTGGACATACATATGTGCAGTTGGGTATGTCATAAACACATAACATATGACAATAAGAGATGTCAAGGTAAAAAAAAAAAAAATCCCCCTAAGAGGATTAAAATGGAACATACAAGTAGCAATAAATCTGAAACCATGGCCAGCTGACTAAATGGTCCTAAAGTTTAAAAATTTAGAGCTTAGTCTCAAAACACCTTGTGATCACTTGCAATTAAAACAAGAGAAGCTAATAAAATCAGCATCACTGAAAACTGCATGTGTGCTTTACTACTTGTATAACACAACCCTACTGTATTCTATGAGGTGAAGTGTTGCTTTTTCAACTAAAATGCAAAATACTGTCCAGTAGTGATAGTTAAATTGCAAATGGAATACAGATATTAGCAATGTAATAGCTTTCTACACATAATTCCTTAAATTTCTTTAATGTTTAATATTGAAATGCTTAATGGTTTATAGTTACCAAATTAAATCATTACCCGAACAGTGTCAACAAAAAGATTGTTTTTGAAGGAATCAGAAAGCTTCCAGTAAGAGAAGTCATGCGTGTTTGTAAAAAAGCTAGGGAAAAAAACACAATGAACACATCCAAAAAGACAATAAAGATCAAGACTGCAGTTCAGTGAAGGTTTTCGTCTGAATCTCTCTGATACCAGATGCTATAAATAAAGAAGAATCCCATGAAATGATCCAGCTTCCATGATCACAGGTATAATTTCAATTAGCTGAAAATCTCAGTAAAGGATGCCATACTACAAAAAGAAAAAGAAAACTAGGGATCAGGGGATGATCACGACTTTTCCTTTTTCCTGAAAATAGCTGAGGCCTCTGGAAGGCAGCCCAAATTCGTATATAACACAGAACCCACTGACTCTTAATCATCATCAGTATCAGCAGGACATAAACGTACCCATTATTTCCTTCTCTATATTCCGAGCTCCAAATTTAAAACGTCTCCTCCTCTTTTGTTCCCTTTCCTACTTAACGTGTTAGTCAAATTCTCAAAATGTTTAATTACCATTGAAGTTTCTAAGGGAAAATTCTATCATGGCAGGCAAGATGTATGACCTGGGAAAATAAGCGTTTCCTTCTGTAAAAACAACGGCTTGCTCAACAAAGTCAATAGCATCTTAGTTTTTCTCCCCCAAAAGCAGAGCCAAGAAAGACTTGAGTGACTGAGTGTATATGGATCATCATCTCAGGAGGTAAGAAAAAGAGTCTGAGGTGAGTAAAAAAGGGATGGAGGAAAAATCATTATGTGGTACATTACTTACTACAGTCAATGAGGGTTTGATTCTGCACAAACCTCTGGTAAGTGTACAGAATGCCTCCTAGAACTGTCAATTTGAAAGACGGGTGGGGAAGGGGGTTACTTCCTTGGTTGTCCAATGATTAGGACTTCCTCTTCCAATGCACAGGATATGGGTTTATTTCTCAGTTGAGGAGCTAAGATTCCATATGCTTCACGGCCCCTCAAAAAATTTTTAAAAAACCCATAAAACAGAAGCAATATTGTTCAGTTCAGTTCAGTCGCTCAGTCGTGTTTGACTCTTTGTGACCCCATGAACCGCAGCACACCAGGCCTCCCTATGCATCATCAACTCCTGGAGTTCACCCAAACCCATGTCCATTGAGTCAGTGATGCCATCCAACCATCTCACCCTCTGTCATCCCCTTCTCCTCTTGCCCTCAATCTTTCCCAGCATCAGAGCATTTTCAAATGAGTCAGCTCTTCGCATCAGGTGGACAAAGTATTGAAGTTTCAGCTTCAACACCAGTCCTTCCAATGAACACCCAGGGCTGATCTCCTTTAGGATGGACTGGTTGGATCTCCTTGCAGTTCAAGGGACTCTCAAGAGTCTTCTCCAACACCATAGTTCAAAGCATCAATTCTTTGGTGCTCAGCTTTCATTATAGTCCAACTCTCACATCCATACATGACTACTGGAAAAGCCATAGCCTTGACTAGATGGGCTTTCGTGGAAAAGCCAAGTCTCTGCTTTTTAATATGCTGTCTAGGTTGGTCATAACTTTCCTTCCAAGGTGTTCAGTTCAGTTCAGCCGCTCAGTCGTGTCCAACTCTTTGTGACCCCATGAATCGCAGCATGCCAGGCCTCCCTGTCCATCACCAACTTCCGGAGTTTACCCAAACCCATGTCCATCGAGTCGGTGATGTCATCCAACCATTTCATCCTCTGTCGTCCCCTTGTCTTCCTACCCCCAATCCTTCCCAGCATTAGGGTCTTTTCCAATGAGTCAACTCTTCGCATGAGGTGGCAAAAGTGTTGGAGTTTCAGTTTCAATATCAGTCTTTCCAATGAACACACAGGACTGATCTCCTTTAGGATGGACCAGTTGGATCTTCTTGAAGTCCAAGGGACTCTCAATAGTCTTCTCCAACACACCAGTTCAAAAGCATCAATTCTGCGGCACTCAGCTTTCTTCACCGTTCAACTCTCACATCCATATATGACCACTAGAAAAACCATAGCCTTAACTAGACGGACCTTTGTTGGCAAAGTAATGTCTCTGCTTCTAAATATGCTATCTAGGTTGATCATAACCTTCCTTCTAAGGAGTAAGCCCCTTTTAATTTCATGGCTGCAGTCACCATCTGCAGTGATTTTGGAGCCTAAAAAATAAAGGCTGACACTGTTTCCACTGTTTCCCCATCTATTTCCCATGAAGTGATGGGACCAGATGCCATGATCTTAGTTTTCTGAATGTTGATTTTTAAGCCAACTTTTTCACTCTCCTCTTTCACTTTCATCAAGAGGCTCTTTAGTTCTTCTTCACTTTCTGCCATAAGGGTGGTGTCATCTGAAGTTACTGATATTTCTCCCAGCAATCTTGGTTCCAGCTTGTGCTTTATCCAGCCCAGCGTTTCTCATGAAGTAGTCTGCATATAAGTTAAATAAGCAAGGTGACAATATACAGCCTTGACGTACTCCTTTTCCTATTTGGAACCAGTCTTTTGGTCCATGTCCAGTTCTAACTGTTGCTTCCTGACCTGCATACAGGTTTCTCAAGAGGCAGGTCAGGTGGTCTGGTATTCTCATCTCCTTCAGAATTTTCCACAGCTTATTGTGATTCACGCAGTCAAAGGCTTTGGCATAGTCAATAAAGCAGAAATAAATGTTTTCTGGAACTGTCTTGCTTTTTCGATGATCCATCGGATGTTCGCAATTTGATCTCTGGTTCCTCTGCCTTTTCTAAAACCAGCTTGAACATCTGGAATTTCATGGTTCATGTATTGCTGAAGCCTGGCTTGGAGAATTTTGAGCATTACTTTACTAGCATGTGAGATGACTGCAACTGTGTGGTAGTCTGAGCATTATTTGGCATTGCTTTTCTTTGGGATTGGAATGAAAACTGATCTTTTCCTGTCCTGTGGCCACTGCTGAGTTTTCCAAATTTGATGGCATATTGAGGCAGCACTTTGACAGCATCATCATTTAGGATTTGAACTAGCTCAACTGGAATTCCATCACCTCCACTAGCTTTGTTTGTAGTGATGCTTCCTAAGGCCCACTTGACTTCACATTCCAGGATGTCTGGCTCCAGGTGAGTGATCACACCATCGTAATTATCTGAGTCATGAAGACATTTTTTGTATAGTTCTTCTGTGGATTCTTGCCACCCCTTCTTAATGTATTCTGCTTCTGTTAGGTCCATACCATTTCTGTCCTTTATTGAGCCCATCTTTGCATGAAATGTTCCCTTGGTATCTCTAATTTTCTTGAAGAGATCTCTAGTCTTTCCCAATCTGTTGTTTTCCTCTATTTCTTTCCACTGATCGTTGAGGAAGGCTTTCTTATCTCTCCTTGTTATTTTTTGGAACTCTGCATTCAGATGCTTATGTCTTTCCTTTTCTCCTTTTCTTTTCAAGTCTCTTCTTTTCCCAGCTATTTGTAAGGCTTCCTCAGACAGCCATTTTGCCTTTTTGCATTTCTTTTCCATGGGGATGGTCTTGATACCTGTCTCTTGAACAATGTCACGAACCTCTGTCCATAGTTCATCAGGCACTCAGTCTATAAGATCTAGTCCCTTAAATCTATTTGTTACTTCCACTGTATAATCATAAGGGATTTGATTTAGGTCATACCTGAATGGTCTAGTGGTTTTCCCTACTTTCTTCACTGTAAGTCTGAATTTGGCAATAAGGAGTTCATGATCTGAACTATAGTCAGCTCCCGGTCTTGTTTTTGCTGACTGTATAGAGCTTCTCCATCTTTGGCTGCAAAGAATATAATCAATCTGATTTCAGTGTTGGCCATCTGTTGATGTCCATGTGTAGAGTCCTCTCCTGTGTTGTTGGAAGAGGGTGTTTTCTATGACCAGTGTGTTCCCTTGGCAAAACTCTATTAGCCTTCGCCCTGCTTCATTCCGTACTCCAAGGTGAAATCTGCCTGTTACTCCAGGTGTTTCTTGACTTCCTACTTGCATTCCAGTCCCCTATAGTGAAAGGACATCTTTTTTGGGTGTTAGTTCTAAAAGGTCTTCTAGGTCTTCATAGAACCATTCAACTTTAGGTTCTTCAGTGTTACTGGTTGGGGCATAATTCAACAAATACTTCAAAAATTGTCCACATCAAAAAAAAAAAACAGAAAAAAAACCACCTTTAATCAGAAAGAAAGACGGGAGTCTGGAGTATTCAAATGCAGGTTTTCAACCTTAATAATGAAAGGCTTTCTCTGAGAGCAATACTTTCCCTATAGGCATCGGATTTCTCCCTGTGAACTTTCATGGAACTCTCTGTCTTACCCACACTGCACATTAATCAGAGGTGGGCAGAGGAGATGTAATACATTTTGGGGGTACCAAAATGTATATTGCAAACAGATTTCATACTTAAAGCCCTGCCTTTTTAGAGGTTTTAAAGCACGTTCATATTGTAAGTTTCTAAGCAGACTTAAATATTTTAAATCTGCTTAGGAAACAGAGAAGCACTTCAAAAAGTTTTAACATCTTCATTATTTTTGTTTTCTAAACACACTTGGAATACTGGCACAACTGGTGAACTCTAAGCACCTAAAAACACGTTTTAAGACCTTTTCACACAGGTAATCCACAGTTCAGCTTCCTCTGTCTCCCATCACTCCATTGCTCTAGCACCCCCACTCTCAGCCACATACACTGAAACACAAACTCCTTGGATGTCCACAAGCACAAACACACTTGTTCAACCATGCAATGGTGCTCCCACTCCTTCACTGACATTGGACTTTTATTCATCTTCAAAACCAGCTTCATTCACACCCTTTTCATGAAACTCTTGAAATTACCTCCATTCTTTTACGTCAGTATTTTCTATACTTTACTGTTTTTCCATTTTGTTCTCCTATTCTAGGGGCTCCACTAAGATTAGAGCATTGTAATTTTCATCTTGATAGTTCTAGGCTATTGTATATTTGCTGGCATTGTATGGGCCATCAATAGTTGTTTGAAATGAGTTAAATTATCTCTGCATCCATCATGTCATTTTGCTTGGAATCTCCATGCTGGGTCCCCCCATCAAAGTTAAATTCTGTGTGCCTGGGTTGCAGATTTTTAAACTTTCTACCAGTGAAGTTTAGGAAAAGAACACAAGACTGAGCATACCAGGGATCCTGTCTCTGCTCTAAGATAAGCCAGGTCTCTGAGCCTGGAGGAGTTATCACTTGATTGGTCTGTTGTTGTTCAGTCACTCAGTTGTGTCTAACACTTTGTGACTCCAATGGACTGCACCACACCAGGCTTCCCTGTCCTTCACTGTCTCCCAGAGCTTGCTCAAACTCATGTCCATTGAGTCGATTATGCATCCAACCATCTCATCCTCTGTCGTCCTTCTCCCGCCTTCAACCTTTCCCAGAATCAGCATCTTTTCCAAAGAGTTGGCTCTTCGCATCAGGTGGCCAAAGTATTGGGCTTCAGCATCAGCATCAGTCCTTCCAATGAATATTCAGGGTGGATTTCCTTTAGGATTGATTGGTTTGATCTCCTTGCATTCCAAGGGACTCTCAAGAGGCTTCTCCAACACCACAATTTGAAAGCATCCATTCTTCAGGGCTCAGCCTTTTTTATGGCCCAAATCTGACATCCATACATGACTACTGGAAAAATTACAGCTTTGACTAGACAGAGCTTTGTTGGCAAATAATGTCTCTGCTTTTTAGTATGCTGTCTAGGTTGGTCATAGCTTTTCTTCCAAGGAGCTACCGTCTTTTAATTTCATAGCTGCAGTCACCATCTGCAGTGATTTTGGAGCCCAAGAAAATAAAATCTGTCACTGTTTCCACTCTTTCCCCACCTATTTGCCATTAAGTGATGGGATCAGATGCCACAATCTTCATTTTTTGAATGTTGAGATTTAAGCCAGCTTTTTCACTCTCTTCTTTCAGTTTCATCAATAGGCTCTTTAGTTCTTCTCTGCTTTCTGCCATAAAGATAGTGTCATCTGCATATCTGAGGTTATTGATATTCCTCCTTGCAATCTTGATTCCAGCTTGTGTTTCATATAAGTTAAATAAGCAGGGTGACAGACAATATACAGCCTTTACATACTCCTTTTCCAATCTGGAACCAGTCTATAGTTCCATCTCCAGTTCTAACTGTTGCTTCTTGACATGCATATAGGTTTCACAGGAGGCAGGTAAGGTGTTCTGGTATACTCATTTCTTTAAGAATTTTCCAGTTTGTTGTGATTCACACAGTCAAAGGCTTTAGCATAGTCAATGAAGCACAGGGAAATGTTTTTTTCTGGAATTCTCTTGCTTTTTCTATGATCCAACAGATGATGGCAATTTGATCTCTGGTTCCCCTGCCTTTTCTAAATCCAGCTTGAACAACTGGGAATTCTCAGTTCCTGTACTATTGAAGCCTGGCTTGGAGAATTTTGAGCATTACTTTGCTAGCGTGTTAGATGAGTGCAGCTTTGTGGTAGTCTGAACATTCTTTGGCATGGCCTATCTTTGGGATTAATCTGTACCTCCCAGTTTTTCATTTGTAAACTGTGGACAACACTTCCCTCTGAACCTCACAGGGCTTTTTGAGAGTGGATCTTCAAATCTCTTTTCCAAAGAGTTGGCTCTTCGCATTAGGTGGCCAAAGTATTGGGCTTCAGCATCAGCATCAGTCCTTCCAAGGAATATTAAGGGCCTGCAAGCCCTTTGAAGAATAAAAAGAATTCTAGAAGTGTGAGAGTCCCTTATTCCTTTTGCGTCTCTTTCCCCCCCAGTATTCTAGCACTTATATATTTTAAACTATCCAATAACAATCTAAGATGTTTATAACTAGTTTAATGTTCACAATTAGAAAGCTTGATGAGGTATCCAAGGCAATAGCTCTCATTCTTCTAGATCCTGAAAGCAGGTGCCAGAGCAGAACTCACAGGAGGACTTATTCCTGCGGCATCCTGTCCGTCACAGCGTATGGAAATTGCTGATGCAGTCATATTGCTGTTTTGGGTTTTTTTAGCATTTTCTTTTTTTTTTTAATTGGAGGACAAGTGCTCTACAATATTGTGTTGGCCTCTGCTGCACATCAACATGAATTAGCCACAGGTATACATATGTCCTCTCTATGTCTGTTTTTACAACTATCTGTATTTCAGTCTCTTTCATCATCTTGTATATAATTTCAAACATGCAAAGGTCATGCATGCAAAAGCAAAATATATCTTCCAATAACTCTCATGCTCCACTTTTCTTAAATAAGTTCCCTTTCCCACTGACCACCTCTTTGTTTCCTTCCACTTTTTAACTTGGGTTAAACTCAAGCCTGTATTCTCAAGAGTCAGACAAACCCAGCCACAAATCCCTTTCCTGAAATTAACTGTCCGACCTATGGTAGATTCCTTCACTTGTTGATCCACAGTTTCATCATCTGTAAATTGAGGATAATAATAGAAATTATCTCTGCTATTGTTATGAGGAAGAAATAAGATATGCCATACCATTTACTTAAAACAGTGCATAACATAGAAATGTTCAAAAGTGATAGCTATCATTTTTCTTCACATTCTCTCAGAACTCTTGATGCTTCTACCACTGTGCCTATATCAATGCTGTGTTGATCAAAATTTTGATTCAAAACATGCATTTTCTGCTTGCCTTCTGGATACATTTTGGAAATCTAAATGCCATCTCAGAGTCAACATTTCATTTTCCTATTCTTACCATGGCCACTATAAAACCCTACAAGTTCTGTACTGTATTGTTACCAAGACTCCCATGTAATTTGCTACTCGTCATTCCTACATTTGTTTGATTCATTCAATTTTATCATGTTAATTGTTTTGCTGAGTTCATCCTCTTTCTTCCCATTTTTCTCTAATTTCTCACTACCACCATTTTAATTTTATTGGAAAAGTTTTAGAATGCAAATTCACCTGGGGTATACAAAGCATATGTCCCCAATATGCCATGTCTGTCTTTTAAATCTCAGCATCCCCACTGTCATAAGAATATGCTCTATCAAAACTCACTAAATTGATACATGAAGGGATTAATGGATGAATGGATTTACAAGGCTGTGTGACAGAATTTTGTGGAATTGAGCTCATTAATTTTCACAAAAGCTCAATTTAAAGGTAATATTTTTCCATTTTCCAAAAAAGCTGTGGCTCAAAGCAGTTATGGACTTTGACAAAGGTGACATAGTAAGTGATAGAGCCACTTACACTGATTTCAAACCAAATTCTTTTTATCTTTATACCATGTGAGAAGTTTATCTAACCTGTGGGCTGGTCTCCCCACCTGTGGTCTCGCCCTTCTCATCAATCCATCTATGTGCCAATAGAGTTGAGTTCAGCTTTCTTCATAAAACACGTTTCCAGTTGTTAACACCTGCTCAAAATTTTACATCAATCAGTCATTGCCTAGATGATGAAGTCCATTTTCTTGTCCTAACATTTGGCCATTCATTCGACAGACATGTTTATATTTGTAAATATATGTGTGTGTATCTGTATGCATGTGTGAAATATGTACCTGTGTTCTAGGAATTGGGACAAGAGAGCGTGGTTTGTCGTTCAGAGTATTTCTGACTCTAAAACTTTACTTATTCCCCATCCTTCTTTCAACTTATGTTGGGCTTCAGCATCAGCATTAGTCCTTCCAATGAATATTCAGGGTTGATTTCCTTTAGGATTGACTGGTTGGATCTCTTTGCAGTCCAAGGGACTCTCAAGCGTCCCTCCAACACCAAGTTCAAAAGCATCAATTCTTTGGCACTCAGCTTTCTTTATAGTCCAACTCTCACATCCATACGTGACTGGAAAAACCATAGCTTTGACTAGACAAACATTTGTTGTCAAAGTAATGTCTCTGTTTTTTAGTATGCTGTCTAGTTTGGTCATAGCTTTTCTTCCAAGGAGCTACCTTTTAATTTCAAGGCTGTAGTCACCATCTGCAGTAATTTTGGAGCCCAAGAAAATAAAGTCTGTCGCTGTTTCCATTGTTTTCCCATCTATTTGCCATTAAGTGATGGGATCTGATGCCATGATCTTAGTTTTCTGAATGTTGAGTTTTAAGCCAGCTTTTTCACTCTCTTCTTTCTTTTTCATCAAGAGGCACTTTAGTTCTTCTCTGCTTTCTTCCATAAGTGTGGTGTCATCCGCATATCTGAGGTTATTGATATTTCTCCCAGCAATCTTGACTCCAGCTTGTATTTCATCCAGTCCGGCATTTCGCATGATATACTCTGCATATAAGTTAAATAAGCAGGGTGACAATATACAGCCTTGACTTACTCCTTTCCCAATTTGGAACCAATCTGTTGTTCCATGTCCAGTTCTAACTGTTGCATCTTGACCTGCATACAGATCTCTCAGGAGGCAGGTAAGGGGGCCTGGTAGTCCCATTTCTTTAAGAATTTTCCACAGTTTGTTGTGATCCACACAGTCAAATTTTGCATAGTCAATAAAGCAGAAGAAGATGTTTTTCTTGAACTCTCTTGCTTTTTCTATGATATAACGGATGTTGGCAATTTGTTCTCTGGCTCTTCTGCCTTTTCTACATCCATCTTGAACAGCTGGAATTTCATGGTTCATGTACTGCTGAAGCATGGCTTAGAGAATTTTGAGCACTACTTTACTAGTATGTGAGATGAGTGCAATTGTGCGGTAGTCTGAACATTCTTTGTCGTTGCCTTTCTTTGGGATTGGAATGAAAACTGACCTTTTCCAGTCCTGTGGCCACTGCTGAGTTTTCCAAATTTGCTGGCATATTGAGTGCAGCACTTAAACAGCATCATCTTGGTCCAGTTAAAAATACTCATCCTTTGTCACCAGAAGAGTTCTCAGATAATTCTGAACTATACAGTAATTGTGTTTTAGATTAGCTGCTCTCACAAGACTAAGGATTATGGTTAGGCCCTCCTCCACCTGCTCTTTTTGCTTTCCGCAGACCTCAAAGAGCACCTATCAAGCACAAATGGCTTCCACCCAAGCAGTATGATTTACCTCCTCTAAGAAAGATACTGTCCGCTGTCAAGAGCACACGGAATGCTTGTACCTAGTAACTACTTGCTAGCATGCCTTTCCGCTTCCACCAGGTGAACTGCTTATATTTGTTAACAGAACTGATCACCCTTGCTACACATCTTTGCTGTTGTTGAAATTAAATTATTAGTGAAACACTAAAAAAGTTGATGGAATAAGTGTATGAAAAAATGGAACTGTTGCTTACAAAGAGAATTTTTAACTTTTGAAAAACTCAGTAAAGAAACTCACTCTTTCCCCAAGATCGATGCTAAAATAGATGGAAAATGCAAAATATGCAAAATATGCAAAATACAATAGAAGCTTATAAATACAAGGTAAAAATCTTAGACTATTTCCATACCCAGGTTTCTTAAGAAATATTTTGAAAATTATCACTAAAATTCAAAGAAAAACAGTAGATGGAAATCATAGCAGACTCATAAGTGGTATGGTTTATACAAATAATACAATGAATAATATCTTCCATCAAAGAATAGTGCTTGGCACTACATTCAAAACTAAAAGCAAAAAGCAGAAGACATATATAGATTCATAGTTGAAGCAGGAATAAAATTTTTGTGATAAACAGATACTTTTTCTTTAAATGATTATCTATTTTAATTTATTACGGAGTTTTTCAGCTAATGGTCCAACTACTGGTCCTGACTATATCAAAGCCCCCTATGTATTTGGGGAAAAGTAAATGTTGGATTTTTAAATCAAATGAGAAAAAATATGATGTTTTTGATATTGACAGTTCTACTCTTCTAGCACATTAAATCTAGGAAAAAGAAAAGCAAAAAACTATTCCCAGTTGACTGTGGATATTAATTTCACCTATAATACTATATTTTAAAACATGAACAGTTTAATGTAAATCAAAGAGTAACATAAATCTTATTTTCTGAAAATTTTTTCTTCTTATGCTTCATGTATATTTTAAAAAGCTAGCTTTGTCATTAAAACCACATTTTAAAAAATTTATGTGGCAATATTATAAATCATTTTCCTTTTCTGTGAAACTAAGATCTCCAGGTATGACAGAGGTTTGAGATAATTAATAAAATCTGCATGAGAACCATCTTTTAAAAGACAATTTGATTTTTACACTGCCATAGAAACCAGTGTTCTTACACAAAACAGTACCAAATACAGAAAACTATTCTCAAGACTTTTTAAAAATGTTATATTTCAAAAACTAACCATCATCAGGTGTGTCACTGAGGAATTCTAATGATTAGTTATACAGAGATATACTTGATCTTTTCACTTAGAAACATCTACTTGCCAATTTGGAAATAAAAAGATCACATAAAATGACAATATTTTCTGAAAATTGGAACAAATCACATAATTTCAATGCAGTTATCTTAATAATATCTCAAACATTTTTAAAAAGCTTTTCAACAGTCTAGATTAAAATGGCTTAGTGACTTCTTCAGCAAAGAATCTAAGTTAGATTTCTGTTAGAGTCTCTGCTACTAAAACAAGTTTTGTGGTTTTAGACAGTTTTCTCAGACTCTTTGATAAGCAGATTCTTCTGAAAAATGCAGATAATATGACCTGTGTTAGAAACCTGCTGAGACGATTATATGAGAAAATAAACACAAAATTCTTGGAACTTATTAGGTGCTCAGTAAATATTAACCAAGCTGCTTCCCCTCCCCAGCCAAGGATAAACTCTACATACTCATCAACCCAGACCTGAGTCATTCAAGCACAGCTAAAAGTTTCCTTTCTCCTTTGAAGATTTTAACAATATTCCAATTTATCTATACTTAGTCTCTTGCTTTTAACAGGCATGTCTGTCTCTCCAGGAACATAATGATTTCTACTGTTTTCTCCCTGCAATTAGTAGAGTAGCTGCTAAGTACTATTTATTGAAATTCAACACATGAGGTGAATTTTTAAAAAGTTCCTGTTATTTGCTAAATTGGCTGAGTCACTGAGCCTGTTTATACATTTCATAGAACAGTTGCCATTAAGACACATGTGATTTTAGCAATGAATATATGGTGTTACATTACATGCTTACTTCTATCCATTATAGGAATACAGAAAAATAAAAATAGTGACTGAAGAACAATCTATTACAGGAATAAAGAAAAATAAAAAATAAATTAGCATAATTCAATAACCCTCCAACATTATAAGAAAAAAATATCAAATACTGAATCCTTACCCTTATTTATAAATAGCTTTTCTTTTAATGATTCACTCAGCAGCACATTTGCAGACTAATAGCAGGGCTCACAGGTGATAAGAACTCCTATGGTCTGGCATTTAAAGATCACCTTTTTTTCTACACAGAAAGAAGCTAATTAGGTTTATTTTCCTTTA
Source organism: Okapia johnstoni (assembly GCA_024291935.2). Taxonomy (NCBI): domain Eukaryota; kingdom Metazoa; phylum Chordata; class Mammalia; order Artiodactyla; family Giraffidae; genus Okapia; species Okapia johnstoni. Next base: position 95,594,018 of record CM044311.1, on the reverse strand, counting down.
ATTGTATGAACACTTCATACTGTCAATTTTCATCAAAGTGAGAATGAGAGAGAGACATCAAAGATTAGTTAGGGAGTGCCTGAAAAAAATGCTTACTTAATGCATTTCTACTTTATTACTTAAAGTATGCACAATACTTTCTAAAGAATCAAATTACTTGCATGTGAACAGACCTCTTGAGGTTGACACATTTTATCGCATGATTCTCAAAAACCATCTGTGAGACAGGCAACACATGTATCATTATTCCTAATTTCTACAAGAGCAAGCCAATTTCAAGAGAGGTTAGATTTTACCCAAAGTCACACTGCTAATTAAGTATTAGGGCCAGACAGATGACATATCCTCTGATTTCTAACTTGGAGAAAAAAGGAGGAATATCACATTCAAATTATAGTTTAAGCTTCTGATTCCTTTTCAGTCTTTAGAAATTCTACCAAAGAAAACTGAAATGGATAATTCACAAGTCCTATATAAGGTATGTTCATTCTTTCAACTGATCATTCAATCTTCAACAAATGTTACTATGTGCCAACAAGACATCGAAGAAGATGTGCTCGCCCTTCTGAAACTTGCCAGCTCACTTTTTAACCATGCAGTGCCTTTGTTTTCTCTTTCAAAGCAAGGAGGGATAACACCCATCCAGGAATCCCTTGGGGTTTGATACAATGATCAAAGGCGATGATCAATGAAACAGAAATTTCAAAGTGTAAGTGATAGCGACATCAGTTCAGTTCAGTCGCTCAGTCGTGTCTGACTCTTTGTGACCCCATGGACTGCAGCATGCCAGGCCTCCCTGTCCATCACCAACTCCCGGAGTCTACCCAAACCCATGTACATCGAGTCAGTGATGCCATCCAACCATCTCATCCTCTGTCGTCCCCTTCTCCTCCTGCCCCCAATCCTACCCAGCATTAGGGTCTTTTCCAATGAATCCTACCCAACATCAGGGTCTTTTCCAATGAGTCAACCTTTCGCATGAGGTGGCCAAAGTATTGGAGTTTCAGATTCAACATCAGACCTTCCAATGAACACCCAGGATTGATCTCTTTTAGGATGGATTGATTGGATCTCCTTGCAGTCCAAGGGACTCTCAAGAGTCTTCTACAACACCACAGTTCAAAAGTATCAATTCATCGGCGCTCAGCTTTCTTCACTGTCCAACTCTCACATCCATACATGACACTGGAAAAACCATAGCCTTGACTAGACAGACTTTTGTTGGCAAAGTAATGTCTCTGCTTTTAAATATGCTATCTAGGTTGGCCATAACCTTCCTTCCAAGGAGTAAGCGTCTTTTAATTTCATGGCTGCAGTCACCATCAGCAGTGATTCTGGAGCCCAAAAAAATAAAGTCTGACACTGTTCCAATGTTTCCCCATCTATTTCCCATGAAGTGATGGGACCAGATGCCATGATCTTAGTTTTCTGAACGTTGAGCTTTAAGCCAACTTTTTCACTCTCCTCTTTCACCTTCATCAAGAGGCTCTTTAGTTCTTCACTTTCTGCCATAAGGGTGGTGTCATCTGCATATCTGAGGTTATTGATATTTCTCCCGGCAATCTTGATTCCAGCTTGTGTTTCTTCCAGCCCAGCGTTTCTCATGATGTACTCTGCATATAAGTTAAATAAGCAGCCTTGTATAAGTTAAATATACAGCCTTGATGTACTTCTTTTCCTATTTGGAACCAGTCTGTTGTTCCATGTCCAGTTCTAACTGTTGCTTCCTGACCTGCATACAAGTTTCTCAAGAGACAGGTCAGATGGTTTGGTATTCCCATCTCTTTCAGAATTTTCCACAGTTTATTGTGATCCACACAGTCAAAGGCTTTGGCATAGTCAATAAAGCAGAAATAGATGTTTTTCTGGAACTCTCTTGCTTTTTCGATGATCCAGCGGATATTGGCAATTTGATCTCTGATTCCTCTGCCTTTTCTAAAACTAGCTTGAACATCTGGAAGTTCACGGTTCACATATTGCTGAAGCCTGGCTTGGAGAATTTTGAGCATTACTTTACTAGCATGTGAGATGAGTGCAATTGTGCGGTAGTTTGAGCATTCTTTGGCATTGCCTTTCTTTGGGATTGGAAAGAAAACTGATCTTTTCCTGTCCTGTGGCCACTGCTGAGTTTTCCAAATTTGCTGGCATATCGAGTGCATAGCGACGTATTTAGCTGTGAATGTGCCCATTTGTCATCAATCTCTTGATCTTATGTACTTTTTGTTTCTTCGAAGTCATTATACAATATTGTAGAATGTACTTACTGTTTCTTCATTTACTGCCCATCCATCCCTCAATCCTGGATAGAAAGTAAGCTTTACAAAACTAAAGCCTTTCTTCTGCTTAACTTTAATAGTAGGCATACAGAACAGTGTTTTGGATATATTATGGGTCAAGTATATAAATTAATGTTATAGTTAATTATAACAAAGCAATTATATAGTAATTACTATATAAGATTACTATAAAAGATCTCATTCTCCATGCCCCTATATTAACAACACATAAACTAAGTCCTGTATGTTGCTGCAAGATTGAGAATACCTTAGATCATTACCTTGTGCACAGCTGACTTCTGTTGTTCTGCTGTGTATCTCCTGAATGATTAAGTTAAAGCTTACAAAGCAAAATAGCTATAAAAAAAATCTCCCCCAAAATATCATTGTGAAATCTAAAGTTATGCATGTATTTCTCCCTAATTTTCATACTGGTCAGACTTACTGTGTTGTGTACATCAATTTCAAAACTTTTATAAACAAATAAATGTATATAATTTAAAATGGAATAATAAAAATCACATGATTCATATTGAGGTTTGACAGAAAACAGCAAAATTCTGTAAAGCAATTATCTTTCAATAAAAAATAAAGAAATTAAAATAAATCTACACGTGTAATAATGACTTTTTAATTTTCATGATGTTTTCAAAAACATTTAACACAGAAAAAGGAAACTTAATATAAAGTTATTTAAGAAAATAAGGGCATATGTTATTTTGTCATCATACTCTAAATACTGAACCCTAAAATAAACTAAAGCCTAATAGATGATATAAATATTATGATAGTCTGCTTGTTGCCATGGAAACATCACTATCAGTCAACCTCTGAATATGCATTTGCCTATGTTTCTCTGAAGAAAGCAAGCATAAATTTGTTTTCTTTATAAGTTATATCTCAATTTGAGAATAAGCAAAGAACAACAGTGCAATTTTGTGCTATAGAAATACATTACACATGATACTAGATGACATAAGGATCCATTAGCCTACATTAGTCTATTAGAGCCCCCCCCACACACACACACATACACTTTAGTACTTAAAGAGTTCTTGAAAAGGTTCTATCGGTCTAAATTTTTAAAGCACAAATGTGTATACAAATTAGAATGCAATTACAGCAAATGTGCTGATGCAGAGGGTAAAATAAAGTGAAAATAGGACAAATGTAAATATATTACTTTTAGAAAATGGGACAACTTATTTAAGGGGTTATATTATCCTTTGGACCTGTTTATTAAAGGTGCAAGAAACCATGAAGCTGGTGGGTGAAATGTACTCCATCAATGCTGTGGATGATGTTTCTATCCATAAATAAGCCCTCTCTTGCATTTGACCAACATGCAACATTAGGCTACCATTCTTCCCTAAGTATATATTCTATGCTTGAGTGTATGCTAAGTCGCCTCAGTCATGTCTAACTCTTTGTGACCCTATGAGTTGTACTACCAGGCTCCTCTGTCCATGGGATTCTCCAGGCAAGAATGCTTGCCTGATTACCATTTTCTCCTCCAGTGGATCTTCCCAATCCAGGGATCGAACCCACAACTCCTGTCTCCTGCATTGACAGGCAAGTTCTTTACCACTAGTGTCACTTGGGTCCTCATATATTCTGTAAAGCTCTACTTTTCAAACACAGAGATTGCTATGTTCCTGTTCTAATCAAAATCATTTCTTGTTTAATGATTACCTAATCAGGTAGGAGGTAGATACATCACTCCAATCTCTGCCTTCATAGTCATATGCCTTCTTCCTGTGTGTGTCTGTCTTCACAAGGATGTCTTCTTATAAAGACATCAGTCACATCGGATCAGGAATCCACTCTATTCTAGCATGTGAAGTGTGAAAGTGTTAGTCACTCAGTCATGTACGACTCTGCAACCCCATGGACTGCAGTGTTTGCCCATGGAACTCTTCAGACAAGAATACTGGAGTGGCTTGCCATCCCCTTCTCCAGGGGATCTTCCCAATCCAGGGATTGAACCCAGGCCTCCTGCACTGCAGACAGATTCTTCACCATCTGAGCCATCATAACCTCATCTTAATTATTTACATCTCCAGTGACCCTATTTCCAAATAAGGGCACATTTTGAAGTCCTGTGTTAAGACTTCAATGTAGATTTTCTGAAAGAACAAAATTCAACCCACAACAGGTAGTGAACAATATAATAAATACAGCAAGTAGAAATGTTGTGTCTGGGGCAGAAAGGCATTCAAGAATAGAGACTTGGGCATTTTTCTTTATCTATGCATATTTCAGTGGATATCCTACTGAAAGCCACACTTTTTATGTCTCTTCCCAGAACTTTTCACTTATCAGACAATGAAGTATGTTTAATCACAAGCTTCAAGTTCATGACAGTTTTCTTTAGATTCTTCTCATGTCAAACAGAACCAACTTTCCAGTTTTTAGCAAATACCCTCTTTCTTGGTGTTGTCTACTTCTAACACAACTGGCACATTAAATGCAGCATAACTTGACTTAAACTTTTTTAAAATTACTACTTTAGCTAAATTTTGATACACTCTAAGAAAACCATTTTAATTCAGGTACTTTTATTATAACAACAATTTAAATTTTCTCCATTATAAATCTATCAGGAACTAGCTGAATATAGCCTGTTCTTTTACTGCTCAATAAAGGGACATTACAAACCAGAAACAATTAATTTTAATTGAAATCCACAAATGGTTAAAACTAGGTAATATTGACTATAAATGACCTTGAATATTTTTATATACCACCAAGATATGTTACCTGTGATACATGTTAATACAGAAACACAATAAAAACTATACCTAGAAGAAATTAAATATAGCTATCTTTCCTGAAGTCAGCAAACAGGACAGATTCAATAAAGTATATATTGTCTAGACAGCTACTGTAGTATTACTCCATGATGAATACTGTGTTTCAGTATGCTTGATGCCTCTAACTGCATTCATAATATTTAAAGCACTCAAGATATATTTTAGTTAGGAGGTTAGCTGATGTTTTCAATGCAACACTTTCTAGAATGTCACAGTCTTCTGACAGTAATATATGGAAACATTAAAAACTAGTCTTGTTTTATGAAAGCCTTCTATTAGAATCAATGAAATTAAAGAGAAATGCTTTAATAAGATATGTATTTAACTATGACAGTAGGCAAAAGCAGCACTACTAAGGCATGAATTTGGAAAGCAATACATTTTATGCAGCTCCTTAATGTGTATTGCCAAACCAAGGGTAACAAAAATGAGGGATATGATAGTCATGCTAGTGGAGAAAGATGTGTTCCCTGTGATTAAGAATCACAGGACAAGTCAGGGCCTCTGTGATGGCATCAGAGTATATTCTTCATTAGTGTGTGTGTGTGTGTGTGTGTGTGTGTGTGTGTGTTTTTTTAAAGAGTGGGAACTCTAGTAATTTGCCTATTGATCTGGGGTACATATGCACCTGAATTCAGGGCTGCCTGCCACCCATGGCCGCACAGATTGTAATTCAAGTGAGAATCCTTCACATGGATATGATGTGAACAGGGCCCTGAGGATGTGTTCTCTGTTCAACTGTCAATCAGAGAGAAGTTCTGCTTAACTGCCAAGTCTCTATGATCCTGATCTTTACACTACATAACACACATCTGACAATGTTGTGGCCCAGGGCAAAGGCAAGTAAATGCCAGATCAGAATTTCTCTCTTTCCCACTGTCAACCCCTATAGGTCAAACCAACCTCTACCTAGTCACACCTGGAGGACTCGGACCTCTGACTTCTAAGTGCATTGGTTTTAGAGTCATTAGAACTGGATATCAGTCTATGATCTGCTACATAAAACCTCTGCAACTCTGGGCTAGCTGCTTATTCTCCCTGTGATTCAGTTTCCTTATCTGTAAAATAAGAATAATACTCACTTAGAATACCTTAGGAAGATTTTAATGACAACCAGTAACAACAAGAAAAAAAATACATACAAAGTTGTACTATGAACCAGGTTTCCTTGGAAGAAAAGCTATGACAAACCTGGAAAGCGTATTAAAAAGCAGAGACATCAATTTGCCGACAATGGTCCATCTAGTAAAACCCATGGTTTTACCAGCAGTCATGTACAGATGTGAGAGTTGGACCATAAAGAAGGCTGAGCACTGAAGAACTGATGCTTTCAACTGTGGTGTTGGGGAGAAGACTCTTGAGAGTCCCTTGGACAGCAAGGAGATTAAACCAGTCAATCCTAAAGGAAATCAACTGTGCCTATTCATTGGAAGGACTGATGCTGAAGCTAAAGTTCCAATACTTTAGCCAAATGATGCAAAAGATCGACTGGCTGGAAAAGACCCTGATGCTGGGAACGATTGAGGGCAGGGGAAGGGGGCGACAGAGGATGAGATGGTTGGATGGCATTACTGACTCAATGGACATGAGTTTGAGCAAACTCCCGGAAATAGTGAAGGACAGAGAAGCTTGACATGCTGCAGTCCATGCGGTTACAAAGAGTTAGACACAACTAAGAGACTGAACAACAACTATGCACCAGGCACTGCTTTAAGTGTTTCACAAACATTAATTGTTGCAGCCCAGTAGAGCAGTCACTACCTACATGCAACTACTGAGCCTTAGAAATGTGACTAGTCTGGACTGCAGTATACTGTAACTGGATTTCAAAGATTTTGTATAAAAAAAATAGATGCTTTGTTAATAAAATCTACTGGTATAACATCAAATAACTCACTAATAATTTTTATATTGAATTCATGTTGACAAAACTTAGGATATACTGTGTTCAATAAAATATATTATTAAAATCATTAATCTCACCCATTTCCTTTTACTTTTAATGTGGCTACTGTGACATTTTATATTACAAGAGTGACTTGCATTATATTTTTATCGGACAGTGCTGCTTAAAAGTATTTTGCATCTGGAAGCCAAAATACAAATATATTTCCAGAAATTAGGGTCAGAATGTATGGATTTTGACTTTTAGACAGAAAGACTTGCATTATAGGGCATGTCAATAAATCTTACCTTACTATTCTCTACACAAATATTCCACACCAGGTCTTATTTATATGAATATAATACAAGTAGTTTGAAAGTTCCAAAGACATTTTCTTCCACTTGGGTCTATTTACAATTATTTCATAAATGTGTATTCATAAAGTTTCCTGCAGTGTACAAGGGGCACACTTCATTGGGACAACTGCAGGAGAGTTTGACAAAGAGCAGGGTATAAGGAAGCTGACAAAGCAGGGAGCAGAATTGCAGGGCTAATGCATGAACAAGAACATGCTTAGATCTGAACAACGAGGGGACTGGAGGTTTCCAAAACCCAGAGACGGTAACTATACAGAAACAGGTACTGTTCGGAGCTTTAGCCTCTATCTAGTAGGAGGACTCCTAGATAACATACAGTGATCTAGCAGCCAGAGAGCTGAGTTAGTAAATACCCTGACCTTTCCTCTTCCCACTCTCCAACTTCCTACACTGTCTCTCATTAGCCAAAACCTACCCAAAAAGCCAAATGGCAAAGGATCCCTCTGATGTGGTCCATATGGGTCTCCTGGGGGCAGAAAACAGGGTGGAAGATGGGTCTGGAAGGAGAGATGGAAGACAACTAGCACAACTTGTTGTTGTTGTTGTTGTTTTTCACTATTCTCTGGTCAATTAATTGAATAAAGAGATTAGTAATTACGGGGAAAATAAGACATGCTAAGATGCTCCCCCAAACATTTGAAATTGAATTTAGTTGAACGCTCTGGCATTTTTGTCACCAGTGAGGTCACAATATTACTCTCACCACCTGTCCTATTTTCAAGTTCAAGATTTACCATTAACTTTCTTAGAATGAATGATCTAGTTTTTAGGTGTTATTATCCTTTAGGTGAAGAGTGCAGGAGTTTCACTGCTCTGGTTTTCTAAAAGGAGGAAAATAATTTAGATCTCAAATTAAATTGTTCTATTTGAAAAACATGATGCAGTTTATAATGAAGAGGAAAGCAATCTCAATAAGTCTTTTTTTTTTTTTCAGTTACTTGGAGAATAACTCTTTCTGGCAGATCCATCAGGATGCAGCCCAGCTTCAAACTGGATGATCCACTGCAGCCCACTGCCTGATGTCACTTTATGGATGAGGCACTCAGCTGGGAACATCTGTTTTAAGATTTTCCAGGTTAAAGCTTTGTCTTCTATACTACATGGGGCAGAACTCCAGGGCTTTTAATGAATTGCTGGCACACATACTCAATATGATCCATGAATCTCCTATGGACAAAGAATCGTTTTACCCTACTACCTTAATGAATTCCATGATACACACCCACACTGCAGTTGGTAAGCCTGGGGTCTAGGTGAGAATAAGAGGGAGAATTCATCTTCCTTCCTTGCTTACACCCATCCCAAACACATATGTTTGCCATGTATATTGCCATAAAAAGCTCATAAATAGATGGGCTTCTTTTAGCCTACAATATAAAGTAACAACAGAGTCTTTAGACATCAGTTTCATCTCAGGACACTAGATAAAGGGATTAAGGTATTTTGTCTTGGTCTAGAAAATGAAAGGCTGAAATAATGAAACTACAAACTCTCTATTCATCCTTATTCTCCAATATGCACAATTTATTATTTTAATTTAGGACAGCAGAAGGCAAACCACTTGGATGATTCTGATAAGTACATAAAGTATAATACGAGACTCTCAAGTCAGGATGACACTTGGTAACCCAAGCAACTCAAATTACTCAGCCTCCCTACACACACCTAAGGTTCTAAGATGTAAAACAAGAAGGACAATATTATATACATTTCTGGGGTTTTTTTGAAGATTAAATGAAGAACCATATACCAGGGCAGGACAAACACCAAATGTTAGCTATTATTATAAGGCATTAGCCAAACAAGAAGTGTCTTTCATGGCTGTATTTAATGCAAAGCTCTCAGAGTAACCAGAATGATATATTTCACAAATATTTTTCTCTATATTTTGCAAAACATTTCTTATTTTCTCTGTTATACAATGTCCATCACTATACAGCCCACATTCACACTTGCTTATTTAGTTCAAAGAAAAAAAAGTTAGCCTCTTCTGACAGTCATATATGCTTTCTACAACCACGATTAAAAATGTATAAGCCAACGTGTTTCATGTGGTGGCAGTGATCAGGATACTTTCCAGCTGTTAGAATCAACATCTCCCAGATGCCTCTGTATTTTAAATGGTCTCCTTCCATTATTATCTGTGGCTGTCCTGTTTCATACTAACTTTCCTCTGCAAGCCAACTCTAGTCTTTTCAGAAGGCATTAAGTATGAATCATGAAGAAATATCTACATATTTATAATAAAAATTAATGGAGATTCACTGTGGCTGCTTATTGCACCTGCTCTGGGGCCATTTCATTGTCAACTTACATCCTACCACAAAAATGACAAAGTAAGAGAAAAGGACTGAAAATCAGTTTTAGATGAGGTTCTGAGTTTTAAGTAAATCATATACCATTATAGCAAAGAGTTTAAACCTGAATTATTTATATGCTCTTTTAGAACACTAATCTCTTTAGTCATCTGTGCTCAATTAAAAAGAAAACCAGCCATCATTTTTAATCAAGAGAAGAATAAAATTCACTCTGGTATATTATAATCAGCAGGGAAGTATGTTTAAAGATCCCCAGGCCCCAACTCTAAAGATTCTGATTCTGCCAGTGGGGGGGAGGGCTTTTTGATTTATTATTAATAAATATAAAACATGTGTATGCATGCATGCTCAGTTGTGTCCGACTCTGCAACCCCAAGGACTGTAGCCCACTAGGCTCCTCTGTCCATGTGATTTTCTAAGCAAGAATACTAGAGTGGGTTGGCATTTCCTCCTCCAGGGAACCTTCCCACCAGGGATCGAAACCACGAATATAAATATAAATATAAAATAGGTACATCTGGTTAGTGATTTGAGGGCCACATATTTTAATATTTCGCACAAAGGGGTAGTCTATTTGACAGGCAGAAAAACCCGCTGACAGAATTTACCCTTCGTTAAAATGTAAGCCTGGGCTGACTGAAGTCATTTTGATTCTGACAGTTACCAAAAGCTATGTGGCCTTAATTGGTCTTTTCCCAAATGTTCAGGAGAACAGAAGACTACTCCATTATAGAGTAAGCAAAATATATGTACCCAGGACCCTAAGATCCATAGGAATATCCTTGGAACACTGTCATTAAACATAAAAAGTGTTTGAAAATTCTGGACACATAAGGCAATTTAACTCCATGTTTCTCAAAAGAGCATATTAAACATACATTTCTTACTTTCACAATAATTTTTGTGATCATAAGTAGTTACATAGTAATTCAGTCACAAGAGAATGAAATACACTGAGTTTATTTCCCTCATCCCTTATCTAAAAATGAAAACCTTTCACTTGAAAGCTTATGAAAATTAAGTTACTCAATTTCTAAAACATAGTAGTCTTTAAGTAAATAGTAGGTACAAGCATCTTACTCTATGGTAGGGAAGATTTTATATTCTGTTTTATAACTATTTGAAATATATTTTACATATGTACAATTCTTTGACATATAGTTTTTAAAAACCATTGAATCTTCCAATTATAAGGATACAGACATATATCATGCATTTAATTTCCTAAGCATACCAGGAACTCAATATTTTAGACTAATTATACATGTATGCAGTCTATAAATTATTCTGAATTTAAGAACTTGCCCATTCCAAAAGTTCAGTTCCAAGTTTTTTTGACTGGATTTCCAAACAAGAAATACTTAATTTTGAACCTATTATTTTTAAGCATCTGCCTCTATCTTCACTGATATAAGAGTGCTAGAAGCCTATTAGATCTTAAAGAGCCCTTGTTCCAGTTTTCTGCTGCTGTGTAACAATCACTCCAAACAAATTAGTGGCTTAAAATAACAATAATAATTTGTTTCTTCACAAATATGTAACCAGGGCAGGGTTCAGCAGGGAACTCTAATAATCTCTGCTACATGTGACATCAGGTGGGGCAGCTATTGGGACTGGAAGGTATTCTTCAAAGAGCAAGCTGACATTGACTGTCAGCGGGGAGTTAAGTCAGAGCTGAGAGCAAAGAGCCTTGGTTGTCTCAATGGGTGACATGGTTTTGTTTTGCTTTGTTTGGGTTTTTTGCATAGTTGCTTGGTTTCAAGAGGGACTATCAAAAGAGGACGGACAAGCAATATTGCCTTTGATGACCTCATCTTTAGAAATCACATATGATCACTTCCACTGTAGTTAACAGACTTGCCCAGATTCAAGAAGGGTGTTTTCTCTCAGGAGGAATGAAATATCCACTATACATCGGCCATCCTGAAACGAACAGTCTTCCAATATCCTCCTACTATACACCTACTATAGAACATGGGTGGCTTTTTAACAGGTGCTGAACAATGTGGTTATTACTATTTTAAAAGTTATGCATGCTTGAATAGTCCTACAGGGATTGTTGCCTGGCAACCAAAGGTATGGGGGTAGGAAGTAAAGAGACAGAAAAATTCCTTATCAATACAGAACCTTTAACAAGCCCTTTTTTAGGGCATTCCCAGGGCACTAGTGGTAACAACTGCCAAAAGTTCAGGAAGCACTGCTAAGAGACTAGGCTTTGAATCCCTATGTGTCTGTTACACAGCTCTGGGGGAAAGCCATATATTCTGATAGGAAACAATATCCAATACATACTGAATGGGAATTGTAAGGTGCTGAACAATGTGGTGTTACTATTTTAAACCTATGCATGCTTGAATAGTCATACAGGGATTGTTGCCTGGCAACCAAAGGTATGGGGGTAGGAAGGAGACATCCTTATCAATACAAACCTTTAACATTTTATAGGAGAGAAGAGTAACAACTGCCAATTCAGGAGGGCTACTAGTCTAATCCCTGGTCAGGAAGATTGCAAAGGCAATCTACTCCAGTTGGGAGAATCTCATGGAGAGAAGAGTCTGGAGGGCTACAGTCTATGGGGTTGCAAAGAGTTGGACACGGCTGAGTGACTTAGCACGCATGCAAGCTACTTTTAAAAATGAAGATCTATTGATTGAAAAAAAAATTAACAATATTAAAATTTAATTACTTTTCCACTGACTCACAAAACCCTTCAACATCTTTCTTGCCTGCTGCTGCTGCTGCTGCTGCTAAGTCGCTTCAGTCGTGTCTGACTCTGTGCGACCCTATAAACGGCAGCCCACCAGGCTCCATCATCCCTGGAATTCTCCAGGCAAGAATACTGGAGTGGGTTGCCGTTTCCTCCTCCAGTGCATGGAAGGAAAAAGTGAAAGTGAAGTCGCTCAGTCGTCCGACTCTTAGCGACCCCATGGACTGTAGCCTACCAGACTCCTCCGTCCATGGGATTTTCCAGGCAAGAGTACTGGAGTGGTGTGCCATTGCCTTCTCTGCTTTCTTGCCTAGGAGCATCTTACTTCAAAGTTATTGCAGTAGCATAAAATTTGCAATCTGGAGAACCCTAAAGCCACTTATACACTTTTTTGGCAACGTGTTAGAATCATGTTGCATTAATGGGTTCGGGATGAGTGGTACAGATATAAAAAGTGATTTGTTTCTTTTAGAGCAGTAAAGTACACTACTAAAATATGAACATAATGTCAGCATGTAGGAACAGATGAAAACACTGAAAGAGATAATCTGCTCATTTAGCATTAGGCGGTATGCGTTGGTAAAAGCACCTGATATTCATGCAGGTGTCAGAGGTGGAAAGCAGATTATTAAAAACAGTTGGGGTGTTGAATGTTTTGCTATATAGGAAGCCAATGACTGGTAGGAAGTTACACTGTAGGTGATTTTGCATTTGCCATTAAATAAAACACAAAACTTTTTCGATTTCCCTTTTTATGACTTAGGTTAAAACTTTCTTGGTAGATGAACACGTGGTGTTCATTTCATCTGGCTGTGCATTTACAATGTTCCTTTTATGTTGAAACAGCAAATTAGGACACATTCAAGGGAAAAATAAAATATTTTTATGAAGAATTTTTTATATATACTTTTCATACTATAAAAATAAAACAAAGTAATTCTTAAGGCCAATAAATACAAAGGATATTAATAAGTCTCCTTCCACAAATATGCCATGTTAATGGTATAGTTTACCTTACCTTCATAAAATATTATATTTTGTAAATGGCTATGGTAAAATTAATATTCTAGTAGTTAATAGTCTTTTATTTTAATATTGTAAAAATCTGATATTTTTGCAGAAGCCTATGATAAACAAAATTATACAACTGAATTTAGTGGAAAAAAATCACCATTTAACATTAAGAGAAAAATTAAAAACTGTTTTAATTGTTTGCAAAGGTTTAATGTACTCCAAATGGGTAACAGTTTTCAGAAAATAATTCTGCATAAAGGCAAAAATTTACAAGTTAGATACGCATAACAGCCTTTCAGCTACAGATGAGTAGCCAAGGTTTATCATTATCTATATGCCTAAATCATATCACCTTAAAGTCTTTGAGACTCAGCATTCTCATCAGGAAAAGAGGAATAACAGAATAATACCATTTACCATAACCAAATTAAGTAAGACAGCCCTCCTAGAACCTTTCCCAATCCAAAAAAAAAAAAACAAAAAACCCACTATTCAAATTTTAAACATTATTTGTAGAACAGGGTGTAGGTGTAACAAGAACACTGTATAGCTATTCTTGCTGCTGCTGCTAAGTCGCTTCAGTCGTGACCGACTCTGTGCGACCCCCTAGACGGCAGCCCACCAGGCTCCCCCGTCCCTGGGATTCTCCAGGCAAGAACACTGGAGTGGGTTGCCATTTCCTTCTCCAGTGCATGAAAGTGAAGTCGCTCAGTCGTGTCCGACTCCTAGCGACCCCATGGACTGCAGCCCACCAGGCTCCTCCGTCCATGGGATTTTCCAGGCAAGAGTACTCGAGTGGGGTGCCACTGCCTTCTCCGGTAGCTATTCCTACTGCCCTTTAAAAATAATTAGGCCAATAAAAAATTTACTTTCACTCCATATGTTTACTTTGACTTCTTATACTATCAAAACTAAGAAATCTTTTATACTTAGGATGTATAAAGAAAGCATGCCAAAACTTAAAATTCATTAACTTTTAAATGCCTTGCCTTTTTTAAGAAAACTTTTGCATGCCTCAGAAGGACAAGACAAAAAAATAATAATTAAGATCTAATAAGTGCAAAAATTAAAAAGCAGTGGTATAAAATACAGAGAATTAGAAACTGCATAAAGTCCTACCTTCTTACATTCTAGTCATAAATTTCATTCTGAGCTTTCTAATGATTATGAAGAGAAGAAACATTTGTTTGGCTCAGCAATGCACTATGTCCAGAAAGTGTTTTGGTTTTGTTTTTGTTTTTTTCATTCCACAAGTGAAACACAACCATAGCTGATACTAAATGTTCCCATACAGAGAACTCTGTTGGTGTTCCTGAGTGTTTCACAGCTATTTCTCACAGCATCTTCCACATAGGCTGATGAGCTCTGGATTGACCACATAACAACATCTACCTCAAGACAGTGAGGTAAATTCACAGTGAATGTGAAAACAGGCACTAAATATACATGCAGATGCTTGCTCCTTGGAAGGAAAGTTATGACAAACCTAGATAGTATATTAAAGGGCAGAGACATCGCTTTGCCAACAAGGGTCCATATAGTCAAGGCTATGGTTTTTCTGGTGGTCATATATGGATGTGAGAGTTGGACCGTAAGGAAGGCTTGGTGCCAAACAATTGATGCTTTAGAGTTGTGGTGCTAGAGAGAACTCTTGAGAGTCTTTTGGACTGTACAGAGATCAAACCAGTCAACCCTAAAATAAATCAACCTTGAATACTCAGTGGAGGGACTACTGCTGAGGCTGAAGCTCCAATGCTTTGGACACCTAATGTGAAGAACTGACTGACTGGGATGGACCCTGATGCTGAGAAAGACTGAAGGCAAAAGGGGAAGGGGGCAGCAGAGGATGGGATGTTTAGATGGTATCACTGACTCAGTGGACACGGATTTGAGCAAACTCCAGGAGACAGCGGAGGACAGAGAAGCCTAGTGGGCTACAGTCCATGGGGTGGCAAACTTTTGGACATGTCTTAGCAATTGGATAACAACAACAATGCACCAAGAAGGGAAAATAGATCTAATCTGAAAATGCCCCAGGCAAACTGACATCAGTGGTCATCCTTGCTGAATTTATCAGTAAAAGTAATGCTTCAGAGACTGAGGAAGAGAGTGGCTAGTACTTGGATGAGGTCCAGGTACACAAGTCTCTGATAGAATTAATACATACTTTATCCTCTTCTAATCAGCAACGGAGTTCATAAGACTTATCTAGTCATCGACAATAAAAGTAGTTGACATTTTCTAGGATTTACAAAGTATCTGGGGTTAATGGTTTGAGGTTTGGCAACCTACTGCCTAAAGGCCAAATCCAGTGTGCCATCTAGTTTTTGTTATTATTGTTTGCTATATTAGTTAAAAATAATGAAAAGAAGAATTCTCTTTAATGACACGTAACAACTATAAGAAAAAAAAAAATTCAGTGTCAAAAGACAGTCGTACTGGAACACAGCGAAACCCATTTTATCTATACTTTTTCTATGGCTGTATCTACTACAAAGGGAGAACTGAGTATGAATGGACAGAGACCAATACGGCCCATAGAGAAGCCAGAATCAAAAGGTTATGTACTGTAAATCCCATTTATATGAATTTATGGAAAAGGCACAACCATAGACACAGAGAAGAGATCAGAGATTGCTAAAAGTAAGGGATATAGAAAATTGGACTACAAAGGAAAGCTGGAGAAAATGTGCTTCATTGTGCCATCATGCAACTGTCAACACCTGTACATCTATATACACCAAATGGTGTGAACTACATAATTAAGGGAGAGAAAAAAGATCTATTTGGTTCCAAACTCTGTGGCCATCCAGACTCAATAAAACACAGTTTTGTGTCTTTTCAGTTCTGTTTTCTTCCAGCTGGAAGCTACAGAGCAGCTGTAAATCTGCAGTCTCAATTCACATACCATTTAATGCAAGAGATATATTTTATTCAGTTAAAGATTGCTAACTGCATCTGCCTCACGTGAAGATCAGCCAAAGCCTTTGTCCACCTGATTGACCTGGAACCCCACAGCCATTCCTACGTTGACTGGACTGCTCAGTGTTCCTCGAATCTTTGGTTCTCTGCCTTGTAACAGGTTTGTGCAGTTTCCTCTGTAGAGCTTGCTTTCTTTAGTCCGTGCTGCCTCTTCATACCCCCTTGTATCCCCAGACCCAGAAAGATCTTGCTACCACTTTTCACTTATTCTTCCTTACACTCAATCTATCACCAAGTTCTGACACTTCTAATTACCTCATGAACCTCCAGGGTTATGATCCTTTACTGGGCCACCATGATCAATCCATTCTACCAAACATCCTCCACAAACATCCAAGTGCAAATCTCACTCTCCTACCTCCCAGCTTACACCACTTCAATGTCTTCCCACTGACTGACTTCTTACTAAGGCTTGAGAGATCCCTGCATCCTTCATCTCTTTCCACCAATCTCTATGAATTCTAGGGTCCAATCATCAAAGTACTCTCAGGCCCTGGCATGTCCTATGCTTGCTGCTTTTCCAACCACTAAGACTCTATACATGCCATTCCTCTGGTGAAACTTTTCTTCAATCATTCTACTTGTGTCTTCACCCTGTATTCATCCATTAGTCCTCAGTTAAAAGCCATCTTTAACCTTGAAGGTAGCCTGCCTAAATTTAGTTCGTGAACAAGATCACGTCCATCTTTCATCACACTTTTACTGAGGTTTCATACATTCTACTTTTATATTTTCCTGGGTACTTTAAAGCAAATCCAAACAGCTCATTATTTTAAATACAGTCAGCTCTCTGTATCCATGGCTCCTGCATCCTGGGATCCAACCAACCACAGTTTGAAAATATTCAAAACAAAGTTCTACCAAGTTTCTTCCAAAAAGCAAAACTCGAATTTGCCTTGAGCTGTCAACTATTTACATAGCATTTACATTGCATTTACAACTATCTACATAGCATTTACACTGTATTAGGTATTACAAGCAAACTAGAAATGACTAAGTATATTGGAGGATGTGTATAGGTTATATGGAAACACAATACCATTTTATATAAAAACTTGAATATGGGTGGATTCTTGTATGTGGGGTGTTATCCTGAAACCAATCCCCTTGGATACAGAGAGACAAGAGTATTATAGTATTATTTCTTATAGCTACAACCCATTCCATTCCGTTAACATATGAGCTATACCATTAGCACATACAGTGTACACAATAATTTCTTCCAGTCCATAGGATAGATTTTCATCTTCTTCCCATGGCCTTTGATAGAGCAAAACATGATTCTTAATTAATGAGGTCTAATTTAATATTTTTCCTTTTATGAATAATGCTTTGGGGCCCAAGCCTAAGAACTCTTAACTAGTCCTTGGTCTCAAGAAATTTGTTTTCCTATTTTTTATAAGTTTCATATTTTTGCATTTTACACAGAAGTTCATAATTAATTTTGAGTTGATTTTTGTAAAAAGTATGAAGTTTCTGTCGAATCACTGTTTTGCTTAGACATATCCAATTGTTCCAACACCATCTGTTGAAAAGGTTGTATTATCTTGAATTGCCTCTGCATCTTTGATTAGAATACATGTAAAGGTCTAGGTATGGATCCTCTATTCTACTTCTTCATCTGTGTGCTACCCATTTTCCAATACAGTGGTCTTCATTACTGTAGTTAAATATCAATCCTTAATACCAGGAATCAGAGTGAATCCTCACACTTTATTCTTCTTTTCAAGAGTGCTTTCAAAGTCTGTGCCTCATATAAATTTTAGAGTAAGTTTTTCTAAATATAAAAGCAAAGCAAATCAAAATACAGTTCACTTTGTTTTTTTTTCTGGAATGTAATTAAACCTTCAGGTCAGTTTGGGGAGAACTGACATGATGGCATTTTGTTTTATGAACATGGTATTTCATTCCATTTGTTTAGGTATGCTATTTCCTTCATTAGCATTATACAAATTTCAGCATAAAGATGTTGAATGTACTCTGCAAAGTGTGTATCTCTAGGATTTCATTTTCTTTGGAGCACCTGTAACCATTTTGATTTCAGTGAGTTCACTTGTCATCGTATAAAAACATGATTGTTTTTCGTGTGAACTTGTTTTCTTTGACCTTGCTAAACTTAGTTCTAAGAGATTTTTGTAGATTCCTTTGGATTTTACATGTATCTGTAAATACAACTGTGTTTGTTTTTTTTCTTTTTACTTTCCAATATGTATGCCTTTTCTTTTCCGTGACTTACTTATTGCAGGGGCTACAATTTTCAGTACTATACTGAATAATAAAGGTGAGAATGGATATCTCTGCCTCATTTCTGTCTTTACATAGAAACCATCCAATCCTTCATCATTAAATACAATGTTAACTATCGGGGCTTCCCTGGTGGCTCAGATGCTAAAGAGTCTGCCTGCAATGAGCGAGACCTGCATTTGAACCCTGGGTTAGGAAGATCCCCTGGAGAAGGGAATAGCTACCCACTCCAATATTCTTACCTGGAGAATTCCATGGATAGAGGAGCCCGACAGGCTACAGTCCTTGGAGTCACAAAGAGTCGGACATAACTTAGTGACTTTATTATCCTTATACTGGATAAGACCGTGAGACTAGACATCTCGGTCTCATTTATGATCTTACATGGAAACCACTCAATCTTTCACCATTAAATACCATGTTAACTACAATGGAGGTAATTCCCTTCTATTTTTAACTTGGTGAGAGCATATGGGTTAATAAATATGTGACATGATCATATGATTTTTCTTGTGTATCATGTTGATAAATATACTGGTTGATTTTTACTCCTTTTACAAGGTAAGGATACAAGAAGTCTGTGACCCTCCGTGAAGAGGGCCCTCAACTGACCAGGCTGGCACCCTGATACTTGACTTTCAGCCTGGAGAAGTGTGAGAAATAAAT
Source organism: Okapia johnstoni (assembly GCA_024291935.2). NCBI lineage: Eukaryota > Metazoa > Chordata > Mammalia > Artiodactyla > Giraffidae > Okapia > Okapia johnstoni. The sequence continues at coordinate 95,574,736 of CM044311.1, read as the reverse complement.
GCCTATTGTTTATAAGTCCCCAGTCTGTTATTTGATATAGCAGTCCAAATGAACCAAAACAACAAGCTTTTTGTTTCACTGATGTGTTTTACCTCCCCTTCTTCCTGCTCCTTCTCTTTTTCTTCATGTCATTTATTTGTTGAAGGAAATGAGTCATTTGTGCTGTTGAAATTATAATATGGACTAATTGCATCCCTGTGATTTCTTTTAACTTGAACTTCTATCCCCTAAACTGGTAGTTTGACTTAGAAACTTAATTAGAGTCGTTATTTTTTACTTATTTAAGTTAACCATCATTTATAGGTTTTACTGTATACTTTCCATACCATCACATCAAGAGACACCTAATTATGGATGCTCCTTTTTGTAGATGTTAAAATTGATCAGTAGGTTCAGATATTATTTGTTTCTCTACCTAGATGCATTAATCTCCATCACTCTGGAGTTTTGATAAAACTGCAATTCCACTTTTCAATCTGTTTCCATCTAATCCGCATTATCTTATTAGATACTTGAATTATCACTGAGATGGCTTGAGAAAAACTTAGGAGAGGTCATAGTTGACACTAGGGTATTAGTAAGGAAAAATATTTCAATGTGGAATGCTTTTATAAGTGCTTAATTTATTAATGCTGGATCATTAAAAAAGCAAGAGAGTTCCAGAAAAACATCTATTTCTGCTTTATTGACTATGCCAAAGCCTTTGTGTGGATCACAATAAACTGTGGAAAATTCTTAAAGAAATGGGAATACCAGAACACCAGACCTGCCTCTTGAGAAACCTGTATGCAGGTCAGGAAGCAACAGTTAGAACTTGACATGGAACAACAGACTGGTTCCAAATAGGAAAAGGAGTACATCAAGGCTGTATATTGTTACCCTGCTTATTTAACTTATATGCAGAGTACATCATGAGAAACGCTCATGAGGAAGCACAAGCTGGAATCAAGATTGCAGGGAGAAATATCAATAACCTCAGATATGCAGATGACACCACCCTTATGGCACAAAGTGAAGAAGAACTAAAGAACCTCTTGATGAAAGTGAAAGTGGAGAGTGAAAAAGTTGGCTTAAAGCTCAACATTCAGAAAACTAAGATCATGGCATCCAGTCCCATCACTTCATGGCAAACAGATGGGGAAACAGTGGAAACAGTGGATGACTTTATAATTTTGGGCCCCAAAATCACTGCAGATGGTGATTGCAGCCATGAAATTAAAAGATGCTTACTCCTTGGAAGGAAAGTTATGACCAACCTAAACAGCATATTAAAAAGCAGAGACATTACTTCGTCAACAAAGGTCTGTCCAGACAAGGCTATGTTTTTTCCAGTAGTCATGTATGGATGTGAGAGTTGGACTATAAAGAAAGCTGAGCACCGAAGAATTGATGCTTTTGAACTGTGGTGTTGGGGAAGACGCTTGAGAGTCCCCTGGACTGCAAGAAGATCCAACTAGTCCATCCTAAAGGAGATCAGTCCTGAATATTCATTGGAAGGACTGATGTTGAAGCTGAAACTCCAATACTTTAGCCACCTGATGCTAAGAGCTAACTCATTTGAAAAGACCCTGATGCTGGGAAAGATGGAGGGCAGGAGGAGAAGGGGATGACAGAGGATGAGATGGTTGGATGGCATCACCAACTCAATGGACATGAGTTTGGGTAAACTCTGGCAGTTGGTGATGGATAGGGAGGCCTGGCGTGCTGCGGTTCATGTGGTCGCAAACAGTCGGACACGACTGAGTGACTGAACTAAACTGAATTGAATTTAGTAATGAATATTTTCTTATTAAAATCACTTTGCTACTCAATTGTACTTCTTAACTATAAGGAATCAGACAACGACTACTTGCATATTGAGAGGACATCCTATCCTTCAGATGACCTATCTCCCATGCTCTTCCATTACAGTTTATCCTCCTAAATTGGAAAATACTGAGGAGGGCAACAATAAGCCCTTTCCTTAAAAACACTTGCCTCTCCCCTAGTACATAACTAAAACATTGGCAGTTGAATAATATATCAATAAAAAACTTCTCAAAGAAAAAAACGTTTTTTTACCCGGTCTTCTCAAGCTATCACAGCACTCTTCAATCTCCCCCTTAAACAAAAGTAAAAGCTAAGAATCAGCCTCAGAGTCATCTTGCTTCTTTATTCATTACTCAGATCTAGTCCAGACTATCTTGAACGTGTTTTATCAATTCTTCTCCTGCTGTATCTAACTGCACTCTAATTAGCCTTCCTTTTTCTAACCTCTTCACCTCCAAACCATCACATAATCCTGCAGATCAAACATCTGAAAATACACACCTGGTCACCTTGTCAACTCTGACATTTAATATCTTTCCATTGACTATAAATTCCATACAATTTCATATAACACCTGTGTCATCTAATCTTATTTCTCACCAGTCTCCTTTGTGAAAAATTTACTCAAGAAACAAACAAAAAAACCTCTTTCCTTGTATCCATATGTCTGTATTTTGTTTAAAAAGGACTAAGGGCTAGAATGTTATCTCTAAAAACTGAAAGCTGCGTCAATATTCAAAGCTTTTGATGAGCTGTGTGACACGGGCACCAACAAACAGGTTGACTGTCAGCCAATAAATCCCACTGGTTGGTATAAGTTTTAGAGCAGTCTTATTGCCAAGTCTCAGCATTCTTTGGGAAACTATGTATTGAGCTACTTCCTCTACAATATTTCTATTGATTCCTCCAGATTCCCATAGTCCTGCGAAGACTTTAAAGTATTGCCTCATCCCATTTTCAATAGTTAAGGCGTATGGCATTTTCCCTTTTAATCTGTAAATATCTTGAATTAAGAGCTCTCAGATTCATCTTTAATGCCTTTACCATGCCTATAATAAAGCCTGTGCTCTATTTATCTAAGGAAGACCTGTAAGTCTTCGAAGTCCAAGAATAACTGGCATCTCTGAAGTACAACCTTCCAGAACTTTCTTGAATTGGTTAATTTCTCCCTAGTCTGTACTTCGATAAATTCTTCAAATTGCTACCTGCAGATAAGTCCATCTTTCCTGGTATGCCATAAGTCAATTAAGGGCATGGAAGTATGCCTTTATATCCCACATATTTAGCATAAAGACTGGAACATAGAACTTGCTCATAAAGAATTATTACTTTATATACAGCATTAAATGTGCTCAGGATCATTGCTTCAACGAAGATTTGTAACAGCTCTTATCCATTAAGTGTTAGATTCTACAATGTCTTGACTTAGCTAATTTGCATTTTGTGTATATCTTTTTTCGGCAAAAGACTGGAAACCTCATGAGTATGGGCTATGTCCCTTTTGTCTCTCCCATAATGTTTAATATCTCTGAATACCTGCAAATGATTGATAGCTAGCATCAATACAATTAGACACAAAGTTCAGTTACCAAGTAGATGATTAAAAGCTCACTCTCTAGGATTCTCGGCAGAGTGGAGAGGGAGTGAGGCATACCTATCCTGGCAGCCTGCTGTTAGAATGCATGGTTCTTTCTCTCATTATAAAGCCGACTCCCTTCCTGAATGCCACTAGGAGGAATTAATTGGTTTTCTGGATTCCAGATTTCCTACATAAGATGTCAAATGAGTTTGCACCTCATGCAGACATATCTCACAGCAGGGACCAGACTATCAGAAATGTTACATGTTTCCAGTTCAACACTGTCCTGGCTGGTTTCCTGGTCAGTCATTTAGGGAAATCTGAGAAAACATGTCTTGTGTTGTTGTTTTGTTCTCAGGTCAACATCTCCTGGAGAGCTAGCATGTCTTATTCACACCTTTCACTTTCTCTCTAATGAAATGATGCTGTTGTCTAAATAATCATCTGTCTTGTCCACCACCATCTTTAAATCAATCCATATTACACAAGTGTTAAATCTGAAAACAAAAATCCACAAGGACAAGAAACAGTGGTTTCCAGCCAAAGGTATATGTGTCTGGTTTTACTGTTTTTATTACATTTGATCCAGTTGAAACTGCTAAATAAACTTTCCCTAAGAATCTCTTGACAATGTTTCCGTAAACCTAGCTGGGCCTTAAATGTCTTGCATAGTTTTTTTCCCCCCCTAGAGTCAATCTAGTTAGTGGTTAAAGCATGGACTTTGCATGAAAAGTATTGGGTTTCAAACTGCGGCTCTCCTCTTGCAAGCTGTGCGACCTCATCGAGTTGTTATAAGAATTGAATGACAGGACTACACAAATGACTTGCACACTAGAACTGTGCAAGTGTCAGTCACTCAGTCAGGTCCGACTCTACAGACCCCACGACTGCAGCCCACCAGGCTCCTCCGTCCATGGAATTCTCCAGGCAAGAATACTGGAGTGGGTAGCCATGCCCTTCTCCAGGGGATCTTCCTGACCCAGACATCAAACCCAGGTCTCCTGCATTGCAGGCAGATTCTTTATGGCCTGAGTCACCAGAATGCAAGTTCACAATAAATGCTTTACATATTTACTATATCAAATACACAAAAAGAAAAAAAAAATCATAAACTATGTTTTATTAACTAGCACTGAAAATTCTCAAGTGAACATATTATCATCTATTGGCCCCCAAATAAACTTGGTTATGGGACCCAAACTAATGTATTGTGATTTCTTCTTTGCTAAAATACTTGATGGTATATGCAGATATAAGAGCAGAGGTGTATAAAAACAGTGCTAAGGCATGACATAAGAAGAGGGATTTAAAGGAGAGAATGACAGTAGCAGAACCTGCTGACAGCTTAAAAATCAGCTGTCAAAGCCCATACAACTTATACCTCAGTCAAGAGGAGGCCATCAAAACCATTTACTGAGGAACCACTGAACTCAGAGGACAGTATGTGAAAAGTACCAAGTCAGGAAAAAAGTCTACCTTATTCGGTAAATTCATACAACAAAATTGTTGAATTTGAAAACAGTCCACAGAGGAAAATGGTGTTTCCAGTCAAGAATACATATGTACCACATTTTACTGTTTCTATTACACGTAACTCTGTTATTAGTAAATATATGTTCTCTAAGAACATCCTCTGACATCCTCAGTTTCCTGTGAAATCCCACTGATCCTAAAATGCTTTCCCAGATACTTAAGAAAGCGATTGGTATATGGAAGGCCCTCATAACTGCTAACAAGCTATCAAAATTATTTTCCTTCAGGCATTGTGTACCATTCTGAGCACAAAAAGTCTATAAAATGATCCCACACAGTGTACTAAGTGCTGTGCATATAGACAAAAACACAAAAAAATAAAGGTCCTTATGCTGCTAGTAGGCTCATGAATCAGTTAGCGGGGGTGGTGACTGGTACATTATTTAAGAAAGAAAAAATAACTATATAGTAAAAAAAAATTCTAGGGGAAAAAAGCAAACAACTTGACTACAGCCTCAATTAACCAACTACCTCTGAAACTGTTTTCTCCTGCTGCTTCTCTAAAAGAAAGAATCTAGAAAGCACTGTAAAGTGGTGATTGTTTCCAGAGCATTAAGTGCTTTCTTATCCTTGTCCAGGAACCATCTTTGCACACATAAAATATATTTCTACCCAAGAAAATGGTTACAGTGGGATACTCATTTTTGCCTCTGCAGCCTCCATCCCTCCTCTGGTAACAGAACCTTTAATTTCCTTTCAAATCACTTCCCAATCTGCACTCCCTCATGCCTCACTGTAAAAAAAGTGAAGGAGGCTTACCCATTGGTATATTCCAGCCACCTTGTCAGAGTTGGTCCAGAAGAGAAAGGCCTCCTATTCAAGGTGGGTAAGGTTTACATTTGGGATCCTGTCTCCTGAGATTGGTAAGCTTGGGATTCTGACAGTGATCCTGACATGGAGTAGACAGAGGATGACCCAGAGTGAGGCCAACAGAGAGGAAAGGAGACATTGGAGAAACCAAGGGTTGCGGGGCATCATTTGTACCCTTGGATTCAGTCCTGAGTAAAGCCAATTTACTTAGGACTTTTCAGCTGTAGGAGCCAAGAATCCCCTTTGGAGCTTAAGCCAGTTCTGATTTGAGTTTGTATCACCTGTCACTGAAAGAGTCCAAGCTAAAATAAGTGGAGTCTGAAAAGAAACAGAAAGACACTGCCAGCAGGAGAGAATGATAGAGAGCACCAAGTGAGTTTGGTGGGAGGGCAAGAGACTCCTGGCAGGAGCAGAGGCCAGTTAGGAAGCAGTAGGAGACGGCAGGGGTTCCCTGGTGGCTCAGTGGTAAAGAATCCGCCTGCAATGCAGGAGACGCAGGAGATGCGAGTTCAATCCCTGGGTTGGGAAGATTGCCTGGAGGAGGAAATGGCAACCCATTCCAGTATCTTTCCAGTAAAATTCCATGGACAGAGGAACCTGGCAGGCTACAGTTCAAGGGGTCACAAAGAATCAGACATGACTGAGCAGAAACACACATGCACACACATACACCAGACAATAGGAGAAGATAAACATGCTAAGTGGCATTATATTAGTCTTACTGGACACTGAACTCCTTGCAGAGGAACTCACGATCTACTCAAGGCAAAAAGATTTTGAATTGCTGACACCAGTGAAACACAATGTTTAAAAGAAAAAAAAATCCATGATTAAAACATTACTAACAAAGAAATTCATAATCAAGAAAGATAGGGAAATATAATGATGAAATTGAGATCACATCCTAAAATTTATGCTGTGTAACTATTATTATTCATTAGGAGACATAACTATTTTGATGGGTGAGAAAATTATAATATGTATAGTTATATGCCTTATCATTAATATCTCCTCTGATAGGCGATTCAAATCTCAATGAGTTGCCATGGGGGAAAATTTATCTAAAAATTCTGGGTTGAGGGAGACATTTTATTAATAAGTTATCTACTGAAAAACCTGGAGCTATAGATTTTTAGGAAACATTTTCAGTGTAAACATTAGAGCAAATTTAATAATATGAAAAGTTAGTTACCATTAAAAAATGTGAACTTGATAAAGTCATAATCAAGATACTATGGATAAAAAAGAAATGCTAAGAAATAAACATTACCTACTGACATGAAACCATTAACATATTAGTGTTTTTGAGAAGAAAGGGATATAAATTTAGTGTGAAAGTGAAAGACACCATTGTTAATCATAATCTGCACATATAAGAAAGAAAAACTGATTAATGTTCACAGTAGGAAATTTTTATCAATAGCGTTACCAAATCAAATAACTAAAGTGATAAAATAATAAATTTTATAAAGTACTGTTCTTTGAGATTTTGAAATAAAAAGTTCTTAAGCATGATCTATAAGCAAATAGAATTTTTAAAAAGATACAATGAACTCCTGAGTAGCATATTCTTTCGTCTATCACAGAAAAATTAGGGCAGAAAATTCACAAAACAAAAAGAATAATGTGTTTTGCAAATTAAATCATTTTAAAACTGACAAACAAGAGATGACTTACCAAACTAGAATAATGAAAAGATGTACAGTGAAGTATTATATGCTTATAAAAGCTATTTTGATTTTTAAAGCCATAACTTCAAATTGAACAAAAATAAAGGAAAGGAGGAAGAAGAGACAAATCCTCCAAAAGAGATCATTACTCTGAAAATTACAGGATTTCAGGTAAGATTTTAAAGACATTTTCCAACATTTGCAAAATAGAATCACAGCAGTACAATGGATGAGCATTAAACCAGAACTCAATTAAATTAGATGCTCCTGTAGAAGAAGAAATTATAGAATATTTTTAGCATGCTGCAGCAAGGAAATACAACAGCCTAAAAAGTATGGTACACGATATACTATAAAACACCATACACATATAATAGTGCCTTATCCTAAATTAAATGCTTGAGTTCATTCCAGCCTTTTCACAAGCCATTTGGTTTTAACTTTAAATATACCACCCAGGCAGCTGCTTCCTTCACCAGGCAACACTTTCTTTCACAGACAAGCTGTAACAGTTCTACTATAGGCAAGAAATTGCTTTTAGAGTCCTTAAGAAGAAGTGTTTAAAAAAAAAAAAAATACCAACAGAGGAGCAATAAAGGAACACTCCTATAGTGACCAAAGAGGGAAAGTAAAACAAACGGCAGATGATTTCTAAGCAAGAACTTCTCTGAGTTGCAAGGAAATAAAACTGATCTATACAGAGAAATATCCAATCTACTCCTACTGTAATGGCACTGTATGACCAGAAAAAAATCCTTATGAAAGAATGCCAGTTAATCCAATGGCCAAATGGGCTGATGATATTGCCAGCTTTGAGAAATTTCCAAATTTCTGGAATACTGCATTCTGACAAGACAGGATTTCATATGCATATGTACATATATTACAGCATATATATATATATATATATATATACACACACACACACACACGTATATATATATAGCATCTATATAATGAATATATTGCGTTTAATTTGAAAGCAATTTGAATCAGCTTCATTAAAAGTTAAGCAGCACTTTTTCTTTGATCCCTACCATGATGTAATCAACATGCTTTGCATTCAAAAATATTTATAGCAAGTTAAAATGGTATTTCTACTCAAGCAAAATCTTGGGTCTAGAAGTTTTCCATGACAGATAATGGACAAATAAGGGAAGGGGACTAAAGTCCAACCAAGGCTTAATAGAAAAGATTTAAATCGTTTTTTACAGAAATGTAATAAAAACTAAATTGTATACATAATTAAGAGATTAGAAATCTTTTAGATGCTCACACATGAGATGTATTTTCATCATTATCAAAGAGTCTAACTTAATGAATATTATATAACATCCAGTGATTGGCCCATGCTGATGAGATGACTCTATTTCAATAGCAACATGTCTACGGAAATACTCTATTTGAATTCTTACAATTAACTGGTCAAATTTTTTAATGATGGCGTTAACCAAAACCAACTGGATAAGACAAACCACAGCTGAGAAAAAAAAAGCAAAAAAAAAAAGAAAGAAAGAAAAATATATTAACCATTAACTGGATTCCAAGAATGCTACCAAATTTCAATACAGGAAGAGGAAGTACCTAGACTTTCCAGAGTAACAACCTGTGGTTATAGCAAACAAGAGCCACTTCCAATAGTCAGCCTCCACATGACAGATAAGTCTCCTTGAGACCACAGATTCTGGACAAATTTAACATTATTGTTCAAACTGTGAATCATTTTATAGAAACAGTTTATAAGCCTATTATTTGGTTCTTAGTTTCAACAAGACTCCTTGGAAGGGAGAAATGCAAGGGGATTCTAAGAACCATTGTAGTACCCGGACATTTGGAGAGTTCTCAACAAAAACAGAAAAGGCGAAAGATATTTCTATCCAAACTCTCAGTTGTGTCAAAATCCCGAAGTTAGAATCTTTGCCTGGAAAGGAAAACTAGGTTCACTCTCTTCAGCTTAACTTCTAAACTTAGAATTATACAACAGAAGAAGGAGAGTCTTTTAGGGGCTAAATTCTCCTTACAAATAAAGCAATTAAAGCCCAGGGTGGTCAAGTGACTCCCACATAGTGGCTGAGCCAGAACTAGAACCAAGATGTTCCACATCTAATCCTAAATTAATTCTATCCTATCACGTTGTCTGATTACTATAGTATCTGAAATATTTCATTTTAACCCTGCTGCATGACCTTCAACCTTTTCAGCCTACTAATCTCACATTTCTACCACTGACCTCAGAAATTTAATGATGAATGGTAGAAACCAATACAATACTATAAAGCAATGATCCTCCAATTAAAAATAAATTTAAAAAAATAAAGTGAATTAACACAGAAAAATAAAAATAAAGAGGTGACTCAAAAATTCATCTTATCAATATAATGTTAGGAAACATTACATGAATCTGACAAAGGACTTCTTATATCTAGTATGTATAAATAATTCTTAAAATTTAGCAGGACAAATAACCCAACTAGAATATGAGCAAAGGATATAAATAGACCTTTTTCCAAACCAGAGAAATGGCCAATAAATACATGAAAGCAGGTTTGAATCACTAGTCACCAGGGAGATGAACATCAAAACCACAATGAGATATGACTTCATACCCACTAGGACCATTGTAATCCAAAGGACAAATATAGCAAATGTTGGCTAGCTTCGGGAAAATTGGAACCTTCATACACTGCTAAAGGGACTGTTAAGTGCTGCAATGACTTTGTCAAACAGTATGACATATCTCCTTAAAAGGTGAAACGTAGAGTTATTGTATAGTGTTGCGATATCAGCCTTAGTTATAAATACAATAGAAATGAAAACTGTCTACAAGAAAACTTTGACACAAATGTTTACAGCAGCATTAGGCATAACATCCCTAAAGTGAACACAATCCTAATGACCATCAAATACTGAAACGAAGCTCTAAGACATTACACCAGATAAAAAGAGTCAGTGAAAAATGACCATGTATAGTGTTACTCCATTTATATAAAATGTTCAAAACAGAGAAATCCATGGAGATAGAAAGTAGATGAGTGATTTCCAGTAGGAGGACCCTTAGGAGAAAATAGAGAATGACTGCTAAAAGGGTTCAGTTTCTTTGGGGGACTATAAAAATGTTCTAAAATTGATCATGCTGGTGGTGAACATGTATATTGTACACAACACATGAATGAATTTATATATTTAAAAACTCTGTGAATATACTGTAAATCACTGAGTTATATCCTTTAAATGGGACATTATATGGTAATGTGAATTATATCTCAATGAAGCAGTTGTAAAATAATATAAACTGAATCTGTCCATTGTCTCAACTTAAAACACCACTAGCTATTGACAGAATCATCATGGCATATACAGTGTCCGTGTAAAAACTGTAAGAAAGCTCCGTCCTCTAGATAAGACGATAAGTCATCTTGTTTTCCATGCAGACCCAGCCAGAACAAGGGCAACCTGCCTCAATGGAAAAGGAAGCCTAAGTTGGACTTCATCAAAGTGCCTCCGGGCAAGGCCTGGTCCAAACAAACATGCATGACACTTCAGGCTGATAGACTGCTCCATTATTATCACATCAGATGGAAGAGATACTTTTCAAGTTTCTTATAGAAGATGTCATCTAATGTGTTATTGCTGTTGAGTCGCACAGTAGTGTCTGACACTTTGTGACCCCATGGACTGCAACATGCCAGGCTTTCCTGTACTTTAGCATCTCCCAGAGCTTGCTAAAACTACATCTATTGAGTTGGTGATGCCATCAAACCATCTTGTTCTCTGTTGTCCCCTTCTCCTCCTGTCTTCAATATTTCCCAGCATCAAGGTCTTTTCTAATGAGTCAGCTCTCGGCATCAGGTGGCCAAAGTATTGGAGTTTCAGCTCCAGCATCAGTCCTTCCAATAAATAATAAGGATTGATTTCCCTTAGGATTGACTGGTTATATCTCCTTCAGTCCAAGGGATTCTCAAGAGTCTGCTCCAACATCACAGTTTAAAAGCATGGATTCTTTAGCACTCAGCCTTCTTTGTGGTCCAAATCTCACATCCACACATGACTACTGGAAAAACCATAGCCTTGACTAGACGGACCTTTGTTGGCAAAGTAATGTCTCTGCTTTTTAATATGCTGTCTAGTTTGACCATAACTTTCCTTCCAAGGAGTAAGCGTTTTTAATTTCATTGCTGCAATCACCATCTGCGGTGATTTAGAAGACCAAGAAAATAAACTCTGTCACTCTTTCCATTGTTTCCCCACCTGTTTTCCATGAGATGGGACTGGATGCCATGACCTTCATCTTTTTAAATGTTGAGTTTTAAGCCAGCTTTTTTACTCTCCTCTTTCACTTTCATAAAGAGACATTTTTAGTTCCTCCTTGCTTTCTGCCTTAAGGGTGGAGTCATTTGCGTATCTGAGGTTATTGGTATTTCTCCCGGCAGTCTTGATTCCTGCTTGTATTTCATCAACTCCGATATTTCGCATGATGTACTCTGCATCAGTTCAGTCCAGTTCAGTTCAGTTCAGTCGCTCAGTCGTGTCTGAATCTTTGCGACCCCATGAACTGCAGCACACCAGGCCTCCCTGTCCATCACCAACTGCTCGAGTCTACCCAAACCCATGTCCATTGAGTCGGTGATGCCATCCAACCATCTCATCCTCTGTCATCCCCTTCTCTTTCTGCCCTCAATCTTTCCCAGCATCAGGGTCTTTTCCAATAAATCAGCTCTTTGCATCAGGGGACCAAAGTATTGGAGTTTCAGCTTCAACATCAGTCCTTCCAATGAATATTCAAGACTGATCTGCTTTAAGATGGACTGGCTGGAACTCCTTGCAGTTCACGGGACTCTCAAGAGTCTTCTCCAAAACCACAGTTCAAAAGTATCAATTCTTCAGTGCTCAGCTTCTTTACAGTACAACTCTCACATCCATACATGACTACTGGAAAAACCATAGACTTCTCTAGATGGACCTTTGTGGACAAAGTAATGTCTCTGCTTTTTAATATACTGTCTAGGTTGGTCTAGGTTCTTATTTCTAAGAAGTGGCTTTTAATTTCATGGCTGCAATCACCATCTGCAGTGATTTTGGAGCCCAGAAAAATAAAGTCAGCCATTGTTTCCACTGTTTCCCCATCTATTTCCCATGAAGTAATGGGACCGGATGTTATGGTCTTAACTTTCTGAATGATGAGCTTCAAGCCAACTTTTTCATTCTCCTCTTTCACTTTCATCAAGAGGCTCCTTAGTTCTTCTTCACTTTCTGCCATAAGGGTGGTGTCATCTGCATATCTGAGGTTATTGATATTTCTCCTGGCAATCTTGATTACAGCTTGTGCTTCCTCCAGCTCAGCATTTCTCATGATGTACTCTGCATAAAAGTTAAACAAGCAGGGTGACAATATACAGCCTTGACGTACTCCTTTTCCTATTTGGAACCAGTCTGTTGTTCCATGTCCAATTCTAACTGTTGTTTCCTGACCTGCATACAGGTTTCTCAAGAGGCAGGTCAGGTGGTCTGGTATTCCCATCTCTTTCAGAATTTTCCACAGTTTATTGTGATCCACATAGTCAAAGGCTTTGGCATAGTCAATAAAGCAGAAATAGATGTTTTTCTGGAACTCTCTTGCTTTTTCGATGATCCAGTGGATGTTGGCAATTTGGTCTCGGTTTCCTTTGCCTTTTCTAAAACCAGCTTGAACATCTGGAAGTTCACGGTTCACGTATTGCTGACGCCTGCCTTGGAGAATTTTGAGCATGTGAGATGTACTCCCTTTCTAGCATGTGAGAAGAGCACAATTGTTCGGTAGTTTGAGCATTCTTTGGCATTGCCTCTCTTTGGGATTGCAATGAAAACTGACCTTTTCCTGTCCTGTGGCCACTGCTGAGTTTTCCAGATTTGCTGACATATTGAGTGCAGTACTTTCACATCATCTTTTAGGATTTGAAATAGCTCAACTGGAATTCCATCACCTCCACTACCTTTGTTCCTAGTGACGCTACGAAAGTCCACTTGACTTCACGTTCCAGGATGTCTGCCTCTAGCTGAGTGTGAGTGATCACAACATCATGATTATCTGAGTTGTGAAGATTTTTTTTTACAGTTCTTCTGTGTATTCTTGCCACCTCTTCTTAATCTCTTCTGCTTCTGTTAGGTCTATAACATTTCTGTCCTTTATTGAGATCATCTTTGCATGAAATGTTCCCTTGGTATCTCTAATTTTCTTGAAGAGATTTCTAGTCTTTCCCATTCTATTGTTTTCCTCTATTTCCTTGCATTGATCACTGAGGAAGGTTTTCTTATCTCTCCTTGCTATTCTTTGGAATTCTACATTCAAATGGGTATATCTTTCCTTTTCTCCTTTGCTTTTCACTTCTCTTCTTTTCACAGCTATTCGTAAGGCCTCCTCAGACAGCCATTTTGCTTTTTTGCATTTTTTTTTTCCTTAGGGATGGTTCTGATTCCTGTCTCCTGTACAATGTCATGAACTTCCATTCGTAGTTCATCAGGCACTCTGTCCATCAGATCTAGTCACTTAAATCTATTTCTCACTTCCACTGTATAATCATTAGGGATTTGATTTAGGTCATACATGAATGGTCTATTGCTTTTCCCCACTTTCTTCAATTTCAGTCTGAATTTGGCAATAAGGAGTTCATGATCTGAGCCACAGTAAGCTCCTGGTCTTGTTTTTGCTGACTGTATAGAGCTTCTCCATCTTTGGCTGCAAAGAATATAATCAGTCTGATTTTGTTTTTGACCATCTGGTGATGTCCATGTGTAGAGTTTTCTCTTGTGTTGTTAGAAGAGGGTTAAATATGCAGAGTAACAATATACAGCCTTTACATACTCCTTTCCCAATTTTGAACCAGTGCAGTTTTCCATGTCTGGTTTGAACTGTTGCTTCTTGACCTGCATACAGGTTTCTCAGGAGGCAAATAAGGTGGTTGCCTGGTATTCGCATCTCTTAAGAATTTTCCAGTTGTGATCCACTTAGTCAAAAGCTTTAGCATAGTCAATAAAGCAGAAGTAGATGCTTTTCTGGAACTCTCTCACTTTTTCTATGATCCAAAGGTTGTTGGCAATCTGATTTCTGGTTCCTCTGCCATTTCTAAATCCAGCTTGAATATCTTGAAGTTCTCGGTTCATGTATTGTTGAAGCCTAGCGTGGAGAATTTTGAGCATTACTATCCTAGTGTGTGTTGCTCCTGCTGCTTATTCGCTTCAGTCCAACACTGTGCAACCCCATGGACTTTAGCCCTTCAGGCTCTTCCATTCATGGGACTCTCCAGGAAAGAATACTGGAGTGGGTTGCCATTGCTAGTGTATGGGATGAGTGCAATTGTGCAGTATTTTAAACATTCTTTGGCATTGCCTTTCTTTGGAATTGGAATGAAAACTGACCTTTTCCAGTCCTGTGGCCACTGCTGAGTGTTCCACATTTGCTGGCATATTGAGTGCAGCACTTTCACAGCATCATCTTTTAGGATTTGAAATAGCTCAACTGGAATTCCATCACTTCCACCAGCTTTGTTCATAGTGATGCTTCCTAAGGCCCATTTGACTTCACACTCCAGGACGTATGGCTCTAGATGAGTGATCACACCATTGTGATTATCTGGGTTGTGAAGATATTTTTTATCTAGTTCTTCTGTGTATTCTGGCCACCTCTTCTTAATCTCTTCTGCTTCTGTTAGGTCCATGCCATTTCTGTCCTTTATTGTGCCCATCTTTGCATGAGATGTTCCCTTGTATCTCTAATTTTCTTGAAGAGCTCTCTAGTTGTTCCCATTTTATTGTTTTCCTCTATTTCTTTGCACTGATCACTTCGGAAGGCTTTCTTATGCCTCCTTGCTATTCTTTGGAACTCTGCATTCAGATGGGTATATCTTTCTTTTTCTCCTTTGCCTTTCGCTTCTCTTCTTTTCTCAGCTATTTGTAAGCCCTCCTCAGACAACGATTTTGCCTTTTTGCATTTCTTTTTCCTTGGGATGGTTTTGATCACTTGTGTCCTGTCCAATATTATGAACCTCTGTGCATAGTTCTTCAGGCACTCTATCAGATCCAATCCCTTGAGTCTACTTGTCACTTCTACTGTATAATCATCAGAGATCTTATTTAGGTTGTTCCTGAATGGCCTCCTAGTTTTCCCTACTTTTGTCAATTTAAGTCTGAATTTTGCAATAAGTAGTTCATAATCTGAGCTACAGTCAAATTAATATGTTTAATAAGAAACACATGATTTCCCTGGAGACCTCCTCCTACCACCCAAAATATCCTGGTCCTCTAATGCCACTGATCTTGGTGAACTGTACCTCCAACCACTCGAGTCTAGGAGAAAAATATAGCCCCCACATACAATCTCTTACCAAGTGATATAATTTTTATCTCAAACCTTCTAAATGCAAGTTCTCCTTTAATACTCTTAGGCTGTGTAAATATAGGTAATCATTTCCTGAGTCTGTTGATTTGCATTCTCGATACCCTTTGATCTAATTGCTACAGAACAGCCAGCCATTTGATCTTTATACATGAAAATATGTACTCTTGTTTATTGGCCTCTAAAGCGCTTGGAAAAGGACAGCTTACATAGATAAGAACGATCCGGCCAATGAATACTTCTGCCCAGTCACCTCATGTCATTTTCCCCTTCACCGGTTACACTGAACTGACCATTCAAATCTACATCATACTAAGCTCTTTCTGACCTCATGTTCTTTAAGGGTAAAGAATGAAGACTAAAGCGTAGAACTTCAAGTACTAAAGACAGATTATGGGGAAAGGCAAGGCTACTGTTTTCCTTTAGAGTATCAAAGTTGGTACATATTTTGTATTAATTTGATGAAATTCTATTCTCCATTAGATCCTCAGTTCCTGGAAAATAAGATTCATTCCAGAATGCCCAATCACTTGTAAAATATCTAATAATAGCAAATACTCAATAAATGCTCACTGAATAGATGAATGAACTTTAGCCATGGCATATCTATAACCTCTTTCGGTGGCTCACTCTTACTATTACAAACTTTTCAGTGAAAACACTTTATCTACAACTGGGAAGCTGTCTATCACAGGGCAGCTGATTGAATCATAAATCATGCCATTCTCATGCAACAAAGATTTCAGTGAGGAAGATTCCAAGTCCAACTCAACCTCAGTGGTACAGATAATGCTACTATGCAGTATTCCAACACAAAAGAATGTCCTGGGATGAAAATTCAAATCAAAATGCTTTTAGGATAAAATGGATTGGGAAACAATCTGATTAAATCAGGAATGTTCATCAGATATGTCCCACCTGCTCCGTTTCACTCATTTTCACATTGTTATTCAGTCACACAGTCGTGTTCGACTCTTTGCGACCCCATGGACTGCAGCACACCAGGCCTCCCTGTCCCTCACCATCTCCTGGAGATTGCCCAAGTTCATGGCCATTGCATCGGTAATGCCATCCATCCATCTCATCCCCTGATGCCCTCTGTTCCGTCTGCCCTCAGTCTCTCCTAGCATCAGGAACTTTTCCAATGAGTTGACTGTTCACATCAGGTGACCAAAATACTGGATCTTCAGCTTCAGCATAAGTCCTTCAAATGAGTATTCAGGGTTGATTTCCTTTAAGATTGACAGGCTCGATCTCCTTGCTGTGCAAGGGACTCTCAGGAGTCTTCTCCAGCATTACAGTTTGAAGGCACCAATTCTTTGGTGTTCTACCTTCCCAGCTCTCACAACCATACATGACCACTGGGTAGACTATGGCCTGGATCATACGGACCTTTGTCGGCAGATGAACGTCTCTGCTTTTCAACACACTATATAGGTTTGTGATCGCTTTCCTGTGTTGGTGGTATAGTGGTGAGAATTTTCACATTAAGCCCCTCAAAAATAAGAGAATTGGACTGCAAACACAGCAAACCCAGTGGAAACTTAGATTAAGACACTTGTCAGTGTAATCTTCCAACTAGATTTTGCCCCAAAATGCAGAGGTGAAATAATATTTTCATAAATGTCCTAAGATATCAGCAGTTATTTTATAAACTAAAACCTCCTTATGATTCAAAGGCAAACAACAAATATATTCCATTTACGTGGAAAAACATAAAACACATAGACTGAGAAGTTACTGAAAAACCACTGACTTCTACAGAATCTTAGTTTAAAACTCACAACCTTCCTGTGTGACTAGGTTGAAATGTATTGTGTTTGACTAAAACATTTTGCTTTTCAAACTCACAGAGAATGAACAGACTACTGATAAAGTTACAGACTTCTGTTTGAAATTTAACTTGTTGTTAAACCATCAGAGCAAAGTAGCTTTGAACTTCATCAAAGTCTTTATGTTCAAAGATGAAATTTATTTTTTTAGCTTCACTTTTAGTTACGAGAAATAGCACTGCCTATAACTCACAGCAAACTAAGCTCCTACTAATTATAACAGAACAATTTTAGCTAATTAGTCTTTAGTAATTTTTCTTTTCAGATACAGCCAGCCACTCTGGGATTCATCCTTCAAAATTTCTGAACTTCTTTAATCTTTATTCAAATTTACTTTTCTAAGTCTCTATATGCTTTTAAAAAGGAAGAAGTAACCTTTTGTAGGGGGAATATGGTCAATTTATGTTTTATACAAAGATTGCAAATAGACAGCAGCTAAAAGGGAATAAAAAAGGAAAAAGAAACTTTGGGCTGAAGAAATGAGCTCTTAGATATCTTCTTAAGAGACGTAGGTAGGAGCATTTCATAATCCAGTGTAACGTTTTTTTCTGTGATGACAGCATCTATTCTCAACATCTAGGCTGGAAGTCATTAATGACAACCCCTGGGCTATATCTGACTTTCACTTGTCTGCTGCAGATAGGGTTGACCCATGCAGTGTTTTCATAAAAATTAAACTTAGTCTCTAACATGTAAAAGGTCAAAACACTGTATGTAAATAATGGGTTCTGGGTTATTCTGAAAAGCGATCAGCTTTGGTAACTGTATGGTCAGGCCACTCAATGTGGCTATTCTCCTGCTCTCTGTACAGGCCCAGCTCAAAAAGTGCCTGATTCTCCTATATCCTCCTGACTGACATTTCTGGCCCAGGCCCCAGCTAGAGATTGTACTTATCAAAGAAGTGGTGAGGGGCTTGCTGTTATGGTAGTCTCCCTGGTGACCGAAAAGCCAACCTGGCATCAATTCCCCCTATAACTTGCAATCTCCTCTTCTCCCCAGGAGTAAAGACTCTCACCAAGTCCTGCTTGCCTTCTGCAGCACACTGCGGGGTATCACTGCAGGACTTTGCTTCAGACATGTCAGATCCCCCATCCAGTAAATTACTGATGTCTCTGTCACTGACTCCGGGGTCTTTCTTGGGTCTTGAATCTGGGCAAGCACAGGATTTGTAGACCTGTGGGCTGCAACTCAACAGTAACACTGTTCCTGCATTTCTCACTCATTATTCCACTCATTAATTCACTCATGAAATCATGAATAATTCATTTACTATTTTATTTATTACTTCACTCATTAATAGCAAATGAGTGAAATTCTGATCACTTTTCAGAATAATCCAGAATCCATCATTTACAAAAGCCTGGATGGCTGCACAGTAAGCACCCCCTATAGGAAGAGCACGTCATGGTCTCTGGGTCATTCCAGATCTCACTATCCTTAGTGCTTACACAAAGATGGCTTCACTCATGAACAGTATCTTCCTAAGTAGACCAAGTGATTAGAAATATAAAGAAGCACAAAAAAATGGTAGGAGACTTTGAGTTCCAAAAATTGCTTGGCAATGCTGGCCTAAATACAACAAAAATTTAGTTGAATGTAAAGCTGAGCAAACAAAGTAGGCTGCAAAGCAGAACGATTAATTCTAGAGCCTAGTCTGTGACAGCCAGGGCAGCGGAAAGGTGTGGGGAATGAGAGATCAGTCTCAACAATCTGATAGCGTAGGTTTAATTGCCTTTTCGGAAATGGGAGATGAGGAGACCCTGGGCTTAGGAGCTGGATATTTGAAAAGGAGCCCTTTCGTACATGGCTGGGTTTCCCAGGTGGCTCAGTGGTAAAGAATACGTCTGTCAATGCAGGAGATGCAGGTTTGATCCCTGGGTGAGGAAAACCTCCTGCAGGAGGAAATAGCAACCCACACCAGTATTCTTGCCTGGGAAATCCCACGGACAGAGAAGCCTGGTGGGCTACAGTCCATGGGATTGCAGAGAATCGGACACAACTGAGCAACTGAACACACATGCATGCTTAAAGGGCTGCACTCGTGCTTAAACCCACCCACAAACCTAGAGAGAAGGTGAGGGAGTTAATCTGTCCTTTATTTTCTTTTTGGAGTGAGGTTGCAGTGAGGTGGCAGACTTGGAGGGAGTGGCTACTTCAATGAAGAATTCATGATTGGGGGCATATATCTCACATGATTCAGGGTTTTGTATGCATTTTACATATAATAGACCCTCATTTGTGGATTTCATATTTGTGAGTTCACCTGCTCCCTAAAATGGATTTGTAATGCCTTAATCAGTATTTGTGCACTTTTGTGGTCATTCTCAGATATGCACAAAGTGGTGAAAAATCCGAATCACTCAAGATGCATGTTTCCAGCTGAGGTGGAAGACAGCAATGCTCTCTGCCTTGTTTCAGTGCTCAAACTGTAAAAAAGGGTCCCTTTTTCTATGTACTTAGTGCCTTTTTTTTTTTTGGCATCTTTGTGCTTTTTGTTGACCCCACTGTTTAAGTCGGAACTCAAGCATAATGCTGAAACGTTATCTAATCTCAAGCCCAAGGAGGCCATGCTGGCCTTATGCAGAAAAATCCATGTTAGGTAAGTTTTGTTCAGGCTTGAGTTACAGGGTTCCTGACCATGAGGTTAATGTTAGCAAACCGACAATGTCTATTATATAAGATGCCTTTAAACAGAAACATCCATAAAACAAGGTTATGTATCAAATGGTGGACGAAAACCATATGACCTTAGATTTGCAGGAACCTGCCAACTCTACTTTTCCTAAGAGTGATGGTGCAGTATCTACACATTCATTTTTACAGGTGACTGATAAGAAAAAGTGACTATAGATGGTAGGCTACATTGAGCCAATACATTAACATAATACAGTTTACAGGCAGGTGTATCCCTGGTTCCTGGGGAAACCCACAAAAGCTGTTAGGTATGGACACTTCTTCAACCAAGGTTAAGAACAATCTCATGTTGACATGGGAGAGGGAAATTCTCCTAAAGATCAAATTCACATCAATCATTACAAAAATGGTAATATGTTCTACAAATGAGAGTGAACAGATCAACAAATCACAGGTTAACATCAATGATATCCTGAGCTTACAGAACAACATAATGAAAGAACACCTAAACAAACTTTAAGCAATTTAAGTAATAAGAAAATGAAGATGGGTGTCAAATCATCAGAAAAAATAGGATGCTCTAAGGAGAGGACAGAAACATATGGAAAAGAATCAGACAGAAAGTCTAGACAAGAAAAATATAACCACTGAAATTAACAACTCAAAGGACAGTTTAATAGTATTAGGCAGAGAAGAAAGGTTAGTGAACTGAAGACAAGAACTAAGTAAGCAGAGATAGAAAACATGAAAGACAGGTTAACAGACATGGTGAAATGAGAAATTTCAATATACATTTATAAAAGAAAACCAAAAGGAGTATGGAGCAGACAAACAAAATTGGAAGAGATAACAGCTATGAAATCATCAGTTACCATAAGACATGTATTTCAAGATTTGGGAATCATAACCTAGAATTGCCTAAATATGATAACAGCTTATCCTTGAATAGAACACACTGTGTGCCAGGCATTGCTCCAGATGCTTAACAATAATATTATAGCTCATACCTCACACCTGATGAAGTAAATTCTACTGTTATCTTTGATTTACTGATGAAAAGTTGGAAAAATAGGTTCAATATTTGTCCAAAGTTACATGGCCGCTAAGAGGAAGGATTTGAATCCACTCACCCTGGCTCCAGTATCTGCATCTTTAAAATTACATTTTATAGCAGAATTATTTTTGGAAGAATAAGGGCAAGTAACACACTCTCTGAGACCAAAAGAGAGAAGAGAAGAAAAACAAAACAGTAGTGACCATCAATGGAAACTCACAAAATGAACTTCTAGAATATAAAAAATAAAAAGGTCATAGATGCATGAATGAGGGTGCACAAAGGAAATAATAAATGTGGGTAAATCTAAGAAAAAAACAAAACACTGATAATATGAAATAAGAATAAGTCTCCTAGGGCAAACACACACATCTGTACTTTCTCTCTTCCTCTGAGAGATTACCCAAAGTAAGACGTAAGTGCAGTAAAGACATTTTTTGAAGGTACAAACTCAACAAAAACAGGAAAATAGAAGTGCAAAGTGCAATAAAATTTTGGAAACTAGAAAGGAGAAGGGATGGTATTGAGGGTTCGACATGGTAGAGAAAGATGTCTTCAAACTCACAGTGAGGGAAGGAATGGGAGGAAGCGGTAAAGTTGGAATTTTAAGCAATTGTTAGGTACCCAGCTCCCCTGTCCCACCTATATACCACTCCACATCAGGACAGAGGAGGCTTCACTCTCCAAAGAGGGTAAAACATAGGATGTCTTGACAACAGGTCACTAGGCAGATTTTATAGAGGATCTTGTGAGAAAAGGGGGCTTAAGTAAATGTATATGTACACACACTGGATGCTGCAGTTTCTCAGGCCTCTTCTCCCATCAGGCTTCCAAATGCCAATGGAGCCTTTCATCATCTAAGGGGGCGTTTGGACTGTCTTTCAATCAAGCATGCCAGTATAATAACTTTTAGAACGTATGCTCCAGAACAATCACAGCTATCCTTCATCCTTTCTTGAGATACTTGAGGACACGGTGCTCTAAGACACTGAACACCAAGAAAAAGACTATAGCTGAAGGAAGATCCCGGAAATAAAGCCTTCCCCTAGTGTGCAGGAAAACCAAATCTAAACCGGAGCACCCCAAAACCTCCAAAAAAAGATTTCTCCAAGAAGGTAAAATAGAATTCTGGACACCTCTCAGAAATTTGAGAAGAGGTTTAGAAAACTGGCCAAAAATTTGGCTGACATAAGTATCTCTCTCTCTCTCTCTCTTTAGTCGCTAAGTCATGACCAACTCTTGCAACCCCATGGACTGTAGCCTGCCAGGCTCCTCGGTCCATGGGATTCTCCAGGCAAGAATACTGGAGTGCGTTGCCATTTCCTTCTCCAGACATAAGACCATAGAAAAACGGGAAATTAAAAAGTAAGATTACTAATTTGAAGGAAAATAATTATGCATGGAAGGAAAAACAATCATAATTATAGTGTGCTATAAAAGTCAGCTCTGAATATCATTTATAAATTCAGAGTAATATAAACACTGAATATTGACCTAATTCAAATTCTGACCCAATAAAAGCCTGTAATAAAATGCCCTGAATTAATGCATATTCAAATGCTAACCACTGGCAACTGGAGGCAAGTGAAATGTTTATTCTCTGTGGAGGTTTGATTGTGGATTGAGTTGAGGAATGGGCTTGTCATCACTTGGGACTCTAACCAATTAAAGTACAGTGAATGGAATATAGTGTGGATTTCCTTAGTTTTAATTTTTGTGTTTTTGTACGAGCTGTGAGTTTTAAAATGCTGTTATTTTCATAAACCTCATAGAAAGGCAAACTTACATTTCTGTGGTGGCAAGGTGGTGGTATGAAAGTGTTAAAGTATCAGCTACCAAATTTGATGGCCAACAGTAATACTTAAAATTGAAAAATCAAGAGGTAGCAAATAAGCAAATTATTTCAAAAAAATGAAGTAAATAAGAGCCAATCAAAAAGTTGAAAGCTGTTCCCTCTAGGAAAGGAGAAATAAAAAGGATGTGAGCAGAAGTCTGACATTTTTCTTGAAACCAAACAAGAAACTCCCAAACTACGTAGAAGTTTGCATAGGCTTACATTATTTCAGATATAAAAGAAAAATTAGAAAATAAAAGGAACAGTAGCAATAATATCTAATTAATGGTGTTAAAAATTTTAACTAAACTACTGGACAACAATAATATTAATATAGCATCCAGGAGACATGACCACAAATCGCTTTACAGTTAGTTAAGAATGGTCTTATCCATCAACTGAGCTGGTAGAGTTGATTTCCCCTCTGAAATAAAATAAACAAGTAAATCTACCTCACAAGATATACAAAACCAATTCTAGGTAATTAAAGACTTAAATGCAAAGAGGAGAATATTAAACTTTTATAAGTACATTTAAGAAAATGTTTTTACAATTTCAGGGTAAGGAAGAAAAAAATTTAAACAACTCATGAGAGAACATGAGCTATAAAAAAACATCAATACTTTAATGTAAAACTAAGAACATCTGTTCATCATTTGACAGCATCAAGGAAAAGTAAAAAACCTAGCCACTAAAATGGAGAAACATATATAACTGGCAAAGGATTAATCTGGAATATACAAAGAACTCTTAAGTTAAAAAAAGAAAAAAAAAAAGACTACCATACAGTGAAAAAGTATCTGGATAACAGAAACATAAAAGTGGTCAACAAATATCTTAAAATGAACTTAATTTCACTGTAATTATAGAAATGCAAATTAAAACCAAAATTACATTTTAATTTAAAAATAAAAATGCAAACTGAAAAGTGAAATACAATTTTATATTCACTAGATTTGCACAATTTAAAATACAGAACAATAACAAATGTTGACAAATATCAACAGATATTCATAAATATAATGTTGACATGAAAAGTAGTGTAGATGTAAGAATGCTGCTTAATGTCACTACATAAAAGTTTAGAAATTAAAAAGGTAAAAAATGTATCTGTTTCTTAGAAACACACATATTTATTCAAAAAATAAAAAAAACATATAATTCAGAACAGTGACCACCTGTTCAGAGGGAGATTAAGAGAGAAGGAAATGTCATCAAGGCAAGTTACCAGGTAAGCTTAATTGAACTTTGAATTTTTAAATCTTAAGATAAGTAGTAGCTACATAGGCATTCTTTATACTTTTCTCCATACCATTTGCATGTCTAATATAATTCATGATTAAAATGTATTGCCCCTTGAAATAGGTAAAATGAAAACATTTTAACAAAGAATGACAGGAAATTCAAGAATAAGAGAAGTAAAACTAATTGTCAACAAAGCAAAGATATTTGTAGTTTTGGAGGTACTGTCCTAACATTTTGTGGTTGGAATTAAAACTCTGTCAAAAACACTTGGAAACATATTTAAAAAGCTTCAAAACATGCAACATAACAGCAAATCACTAAGAAAATGTCTACAATTCAAACACTTCATTACTTCATGTATTTTTCCCTCCTTAAATTTTGTGATTGTTCCACAAAGAATGTGTTAAAAGGGATAAAGAATGCTTACATAAAGCAGGCTTCTTAAACTATGAATGAGCTTTTCATCTTCATTTAATTACAAAAACTACTTTTAAGCATCTTGAACAGTAAGATAAAACTTCATTGCATTTTCATCAGTGTTCAAAGTGGTGCATTGAAGATAATGTTATTTATTCATTTCTCCACAAAAAACATTTTGAATATATTTTTCCATGGCTGACAGAAACAAAGAAGTATTACTAAGCTTGCAAACATAGCTATAGTGAACAATTAGAACATTTTTCAACGACAACACTTTATTGTTTACCTGTGGCAAAACCAGTCACGGCTCCCCTGGAGTCATGAGCACCTAGAAGGATGTACTTGGAGGAATACAAGTCTCCTTATTAACCCCTTCTTTCAGTGAATGTATTACATCCCTTCAAGACCTCCAAGTGAAAGCAATGCTTTCTAATGCCTTGTAACTTGGAACTCTGATGTATTCAACATTCTCCAGTTTTTGCCACCTTCTTTGACTTCTTTACCAGAAAGCTGTATCTCAGCCTGTACCTCAAAAATTCATTTTTATCTTCTCAGCTCAATGAGGCATCAGGCTAAGAATACCCAATATTGCTCATCATAACTTCAAAAAACCACTTGTGAAACCATTAAAAAAAATTACAAAACAAACAAGACTGAAGAATATCACTGCATGGCAAAACCCACAAAAGCAATCACATGCCAAGCATATGAGAAAATAAAACTTATGAGGCAGATGAGGATAAATTGCAGGGAAACCCAAGGGACTAAATGATACATTCTGGGCTTTCTTTATGAAAGAGAGAATTCACAACAAAAGTAGGAAGGTATTCTGTACCTTACTCCCCACACTTATCCTGACTGGATGCACCCAAAAGAGAAACTCAAGGACAGTAGTACCAAGCCCAAAATAGAAAAACTTGGTTGGGAGAAGCAATCCACTCCATGTGCTCTTGCTTCCTTCTAAGATTTTCTGGGTTTGCCAAGAATGAAAGGCCCAATCATTCTTCACCAGGCCCATTTCTCATGAATATGTTTTCAGAGAGCAACCAGGAGGGATAAGACAAGTTCTCCCTCTAGGAAAAGCAGGCTTGCTTACTGCTTGCTATAAAAGAGGTGGATTCTCTAATCTCAATGCTCCTCTGGGTGCAGCATCCATCCTGGCTAAATCCTACCACCTCTGTGGGACCTGGGGGCAAGGGGAATTGAACCATGGAGCTTGCTATGTGGTGAGTAATAAACCTCTTTGTTCCTGACCCAGGAAATCGTGTCTTCTGGTAGCATCTATAAAACAGCAACAAGCTAGCTTATTAGCTTCTAAGTGGGGTAAAATAAAATCCCAGACTCAATAACTTTATCCCACTTTGCCTATAAATCACTGGCCATGAAGTAGGGGCAGACTGCAAGAGGCATGATATACTTTCAGAAGTATTTCCAAACAAGTTACATTCTCCAGGAAGAATAGACTGAGGAAAAACTTGTAAGTTAATGATACTTTTTCAGATATTAGAAAAGTATAGCATGTAGAAAAAAAATATTCCCGTATTTCTATATGTATTAAGAAATATACTTAAATATGTGAAAGTCGCTCAGTGTCCGATTCTTTGTGACCCCAGGGATAGTCCATGGAATTCTCCAGGACAGAACACTGAAGTGGGTAGCCTTTCCCTTCTCAAGGCGACTACCCCACCCAGGGATTGAACCCACGTCTCCCACATTGCAGGCTGATTCTTTACCAGCTGAGCCACCAGGGAAGCCCAAAAATACTGGAGTAGATAGCCTATTCCTTCTCCAGCAGATCCTCTTGACCCAGGAATAAACGGGGGTTTCCTGCATTGCAGGCGGATTCTTTACCAGCTGAGCTACCAGGGAAGCCCCTACTTAAATACAGTTAGAAGAAATAATGTATTTTGTGAAAGACTTCTGGCAATACAAAATTAAGAGTGGAAACTGCACCTTCCCCTGTAGATCAGAGAAGTGCATCTGACCTCTGCAAATTCAGGGTCATCAACTGACGTGTATAAAGGCTGACTTTGGACAAAATTTGCCTTCTAACTTATTAAACATTTTAAGCATAAAAATGGGAGGACCAAATGGAAGTAGGAAGAAAGACTGCCTCTAAGAGTCAAAATGGCATTTTAGAAAACTGACTATATCTTCAGAATAATACAAGCAAA
Source organism: Okapia johnstoni (assembly GCA_024291935.2). Lineage (NCBI taxonomy): Eukaryota > Metazoa > Chordata > Mammalia > Artiodactyla > Giraffidae > Okapia > Okapia johnstoni. The sequence continues at coordinate 95,547,774 of CM044311.1, read as the reverse complement.
CAGATACGCCTTCAATAAATCAGAAACAGAAATTCATAGGAAAGAACAACCTGAAACAAAACGTATTTCAAGGAATAAGACAAAAATAATCCCTTTCTACCCTTTTAAGAATATAAATAAATCAAACATACAACTAATAGATACACGAAAATTTCCTAAATTCTTTATGGGATGTGTTACGTATAACAAAATAAATTTTCAAGTTCTAAGCAAAGCAAATTAAGAGATCTAAACCAAACTACATGCTGGGAAATTAAATATATATATATATATATATATATATATATATATATATATATGTATGTATGTATGTATGTATATACACATATGCTATGCTGTGTTTAATGGCTCAGTGTTCAAATATTTGCAACCCCATGGATTACAGCCTGCCAGGCCCCTCTGTATATGGGGATTCTCCAGGCAAGATCACTGGAGTGGGTTGCCATGCCCTCCTCCAGGTGATCTTCCCAACCCAGGGATCGAACCCAGGTCTCCCACATTACAGGTGGATTCTCTACTGACTAAGCTACCCGGGAAGCTGAAGAATACTGGAGTGGGTAGCCTATCCCTTTTTCAGGGAATCTTCCTGACCCAAGAATCGAACCAGGGTCTCCTGCAAACTATCAAAATACCCAGGGAAGATACAGGTTAAACATTTTATATATATTCAAAGAGAAAAAACAGAAAACAAAAGAAGTAAAAGAGCAAGAAGTATGAACAAAAAAGAACACAGAGAATATAACGGCAAGAATAAAACCATCCACTGCCATTATGAAAACAGACAGCAAAAGAATAAGCCATGCATTAAATGACACATCATCAATTTATTAATGGCTTGTGGCAGAGGAGGAAGACTACTACCACATTATTAGAACATCTGCATTCTAATTTCATTATAACTGAGATATAAAGAACTAAAAGAAATCTTAGAACCAAGGTAATGATGATATGCATTATATATGAAACACGACAAAAACAAAGGAAGACAGACTAGCAAAAAGAAAGAAAAAGTAGAAAATGGTCTAAATATACATCAGGAAGGTAAAGACTAAATTAGGTCTCTGGTCTCAATTCTAAATTCCCAGATAAAAAGCATGTGATTTCCTCAGGACGGGACATGAGTTCACCCTGGTCCAATTAACATGGTACAGAGTTTGTCTCCAGAGCCAGACCTCATGGGGGTTGCACTGAAGGTCATCGTGAGCTGGGCAAAATCGCAATGGAGGTCAAAGATATGTTACATTCTTGTCTTTCTCACTCTTTATTCCTTTATATTTTCAGATTTGTTAGATGTAATTCTCTAATTTCAATGTTCTGCCAGAGCAAAGGTCATGACTGACAATTCGTTCATATTCTTTTTAGTTCTAACATAGTACAAAGCACAGAGTAACTAATGAATAAACACATCCATAACTAGATTCTTTTTCCTCCCTTAAACAGAATCCTTACAAAATAGTCAAACAGAAAACAGGCATGCACTCAGACATCCACATTCACACACGCATGCACACACACATTTTAAACTCTGCTTTGTACAGTATATAGAGATAAAAAACATATTGAATTAATCTCTCAGCCTATTTCCTTAATTGATAAAAATCATCATACTGTTTCTGAAATCCAAAATGACCACACAAAGTCAGTTATATATTTTTAAATGTTGGATTTGTTATATGTGTAAACATACACTTACAGGCAAACTGGAGCTTAGCTTCTCTGCTGACAATTGTCCCGACTGAATTTGTGGCAAAGCATTGATAACTTCCTGTATCCCAATTTCTGTTGGGGTTAATAACCACAAGATTTCCTCTGATCAGCTTATAACGATACTCCATACTCAAATCAATATCGCTTCCATTCAGCTGCCATCTGTAAAACAAATGTCCAGGATTTCTCCCTTAGTATAATTTTTTTTAAAAAAAAACCTACATCATAGAATCTACTTTAAACATCGGCTCTCTTATAAATGAAAGGGAACAAATATATCATTCAATTGTTACATAACTAGAAATCAAAGATGCCCCAGTTTTTTGTTTTTTTCAACAGAACAAAAGGTTGAATTAACAGCAAGCACAGCTGACATGTCAAAGTAAAAAGTAGACATTACGTTTAAAAACTCATTAAATATCCCACAATTTCAAGAACACATTACTGTAGCCATCGTGCAGAAAACTTGATTTTACTACCCATTCTGAAATTCTGGCCCATCATCTCAGGTTTTTAAATAACTTTCAGAAAATGGGTAATAAAATGGGCCATTTCATATAAAAAACTGTAGCTTTGTCAACATTCTCAAAACTCAATTACAGGTATACTTTTGAACTGGCCCAGAGGTTTTTAACCATGTCATGGGCCATATAGTAGCATTGTGAAAGCACATAAAGCACTGTGAAAAGTGAACATTATCACAAATCAAAGTGCATAAAGTTAAATGAAATATCACATAGCTGTGAAAAATGTATGAGATTTTGTAAACATAGAAAAGCCTTACAAAGGTGAAAACATTTTTTCAAAATGCAGTTTGAGACTATGTATATAGAGTTTTAAAAGATATAAAGTAATACTAAGGAAGTATTAAACATGTTTTAAAATGCATAAAAACAAAACACTTCAAGTTTAAGGTATTTTAGAGCTTTCACAGAGCGAAAAGTGAGAAAGGGTTACATGGCAAACATTGGGAAATTTAGTTTTTTAGGTTTGATTTCCTAAACTGATAGTGTTTACAAAGATATTCATCATTACACTTGCCTATATGCTTACATCATTTTCTATACCTGAAATAGTAGAACATAAAACAATTTAACACTAAGAAAGGAATAAATTTACAAGTTTAGTTTTATTGATCAAAGTAGTATTTTACCATTTGCTAGTCTTAAAAATTAAGACTTCCTTGATTTTTCTTTCTATATTCACATACAAGACTCCTAGGTTTAAAGCAACATTCTGAAATTACGAGGAAAATCTGGAGGCCTCATGTTTTTTCTTTTGAGCTTAAAAGAAAAAAATCATAAAGAAATAGAAAACGTCATAACTGCTTTTTCATTTGTGGCAGATTTTTGCTATTGGTTTGATTTCGCTTGGCTTGTACAATAACTCTCTTATGATCCTTCGCAAGGCAAGTCTATATTTCCACGTGTCTTTTAGATTACTTTGGTCTATTTGGACATTAATGCTGCCCTTAGAATTTTGAACTGGGACCATAAACACCTATTAACCCTTCTTCATTTCATTCCTGCCCAAATCCTAGAACTATGGAAACTCAGAAAAGGAAATTAAGGAAAATTGTTCATCTACATTCTTTCTGAATACTCTGCACTCTTGATACACAAGGTGGTCTGCAGACCAAGGTCATGAGCACCCTCATTATCATCTGAGAGTATGCTTGAAACGCAGAATCTTAGACTCTATCCAGGTCTACTAAACCAGAAATTGGCATCTTAGTGAGAACTGCCAGTGTTTAATAGGCCCATTAAAGTTTGGAAGAACTGGTCTATATTATCCCCAAGAAGTAACCATGGACTGCCTATGAGGGACATAGGTAAGAGTTACCCAATATTGATTTATTCTATTTCATTTTCAAGAACTGTTATTAGAGAAATCAACCTTCCTTCCCTCTTTCCTTCTTCATTCTACCCTTCCTCCCTCTCTCCCTTCATCCCTTCTTGGCAAAAAAAATGTTTGAAAGGGAAGAGAAAAGTGTTAGTTGCTCAGTCATGTCCGACTCTTTGCGACCCATGGACTGTAGCCCGCCACGTTCCTCTGTCCATGGGATTCTCCAGGCAAGAATACTGGAGTGGGTTGACATTCCCTTCTCCAGGGTATCTTCTAGACCCAGGGATTAAACTCGGGTCTCCCACAATGCAAGCAGATTCTTTAACATTTGAACCACCTCTGAGTGCCTATGTGTCCAGGCTCTAAGTAAGGGGTAACAAAGCTCCTTCATGGAGCTTACGTTTTGGGAGAAGCCTTTTTTCTGTTTATCAGTTCCTGCCCCTCCCCCCATGTCTAGTCTCAGTCTCTACCCAATCCTACCATTAACAGCAGAATGAACAGAGATGAGATTCATAACCAAGTGCTCCTTGGTTTAGGGGTTGAACTCATCGTGTGACCATGAGCAATTAACCAAACTCCATTAAACCTAAGATTTCAACATGTAAAATGAAGACAGTAGCATCTTCCCCATACAGTTGTTCTATCAATTTATTTACAAACTGCTGAGAAAAGAAGTAAAGCAAAGGCGAGGGAGAAAAGGAAAGATATACCCAGCTGAATGCACAGTTCCAAAGAATAGCAAGGAGACATAAGAAAGCCTTCCTAAGTGATCAATGAAAAGAAATAGAGGAAAACAATAGAATGGGACAGATTAGAGATCTCTTCAAGAGAATTAGAGATCAGTTCAGTTCAGTTCAGTTGCTCAGTCGTGTCCGACTCTTTGCGACCCCATGAACTGCAGCACGCCAGGCCTCTCTGTCCATCACCAGCTCCCGGAGTCCACCCAAACCCATGTCCATCGAGTCGGTGATGCCATCCAACCATCTCATCCTCTGTCGTGCCCTTCTCCTCCCGCCCCCAATCCTACCCAGCATCAGGGTCTTTTCCAGTGAGTCAACTCTTCGCATGAGGTGGCCAAAGTATTGGAGTTTCAGCTTCAACATCAGTCCTTCCAATGAACACCCAGGACTGATCTCTTTTAGGATGGATTGATTGGATCTCCTTGCAGTCCAAGGGACTCTTAAGAGTCTTCTCCAACACCACAGTTCAAAAGCATCAATTTTTCATGCAATGACAGGCACAATAAAGGACAGAAAAAGTATGGACCTAACATAAGCAGAAGACATTAAGAAGAGGTGGCAAGAATACACAGAAGAACTGCACAAAAAAGATCTTCATGACCCAGATAACCATGATGGTGTGATCACTCACCTAGAGCCAGACATCCTGGAATGCAAAGTCAACTGGGTCCTAGGAAGCATCACTATGAACAAAGCTAGTGGAGGTGATGGAATTACAGCTGAGCTATTTCAAATCCTGAAAGACGATGCTGTGAAAGTGCTGCACTCAATATGCCAGCAATTATGGAAAACTCATCAGTGGCCACAGGACTGGAAAAGGTCACTTTTCATTGCAATCTCAAAGGCAATACCAAAGAATGTTCAAACTACTGCACAACTGCCCTCATTTCACACACTTGAAAAGTAATGCTCAAAATTCTCCACACTAGGCTTCAACAGTACATGAACTGAGCATTTCTAGATGCGGGAGCTGGATTTAGAAAAGGCAGAGGAACCAGAGATCAAATTGCCGACAACCGTTGGATTGTAGAAAAAGCGAGAGAGTTCCACAAAAACATCTACTTCTGCTTCATTGACTATGCTTAAGCTTTTGACTGCGTGGATCACAACAAATTGTGGAAAATTCTTAAAGAGATGGGGATACCAGACAACCTTACCTGCCTCCTGAGAAATCTGTATGCAGGTCAAGAAGCTACAGTTAGAATGGGACGTGGAACAACAGACTGGTTCCAAATTGGGAAAGGGGTATGTAAAGGCTGTATATTGTCAACCTGCTTATTTAATTTATATGCAGAGTACATCATGAGAGATGCCAGGCTGGATGAAGCACAAGCTTAAATCAAGATTGCCAGGAGAAATTCCAGTTAACCTCAGATATGCAGATGACACCATCCTTTTGTTAGAAAGGGAAGAGGAACTAAAGGGCCTCTTGAGGAAGGTGAAAGAGGAGAGTGAAAAAGCTGCCTTAAAACTCAACATTCAGAAAACGAAGATCATGGCATCCAGTCTCATCACTTCATGGCAAACAGAAGGGGAAACAATGGAAACAGTGACAGACTTTATTTTCTTGGTCTCTCAAATCACTGCAAATGGTGACTGCAGCCGTGAAATTAAAAGATGCTTGCTCCTTGGAAGAAAAGCTATAACAAACCTAGATAGCATATTAAACAGCAGAGACATTACTTTGCCAACAAAGCTCCATATAGCCAAAACTATGATTTTTCCAGCAGCCATGAATGGATGTGAGAGTTGGACTATAAAGAAAGCTGAGCGCCAAAGAATGCATGCTTTTGAACTGTGGTGTTGGAGAAGACTCTTGAGAGTGTCTTGGACTGCAAGGAGATCAAACAAGTCAATCCTAAAGGAAATCAACCCTGAATATTCATTGGAAGGACTAATGCCGAAGCTGAAGCTCCAATACTTTGGCCACCTGATGAGAAGAGTCAAACTCGTTAGAAAAGACTCTGATGCTGGGAAACATTGTAGGCAAAGGAGAAGAGGGTGGCAGAGGATGAGCTGGTTGGATGGCATCACTGACTCAGCAGACAACGAGCTTGAGCAAGCTCTGGAAGATGGTAAAGGACAGGGAAGCCTGGCATGCTTCAGTCCATGGCGTTGCAAAGAGTCAGACACAACTGAGCGACTGAACAACAACAACTATCAATCAATCAATTTATTTAAACAGTGTATATAAAACCAGTGGCTCATGGTAGTCATCCAACAAATAGGCAGGCACCAGTGTTAACGTGGGAGGAGTTTCGATCCAAATCTGCAAGTCCGTCTGTTTGCTTTGTTTTTCTTTTCTTCCATCCTCATAGAGTGTATGTTGGTTAAATGCGACCTGTTTGATTCAATACTTTGGGTTATCTCCTCTCATGTGGAATGAACTGTTTCTTCCACATATGGTTTGTCTGCATTTGTACCTGACTGAGAAGTAGAGAAACGTGGGACGAAACACATGCTGGGCTTGACCTTCAAAGAATAAATCTGACAGTAAATCACAAGTAGGTGGCTGAATTTTCAAGCTGCAAACGGTTTGCTAGTAACTAAGTTATTTAATGGCTTGTGGAGGAAGAAGGGAGAACTCCTCTAAATGCAAAGCAGGAAAAATACAGTTAATTTCACACACTTTTGAATGGAGAACTCTCATGACAAATGGTACTTGTGGCTTTGTTACCTATAAAGAACAGTATGTATCAAGGAAAAAAAGGTTTCAGCTCCAAAGTCTAGAATGTTTATGGCCTGATGAAGCATGCCTGATGGCTTCATTTGAAAATTCTGTCTTCTTGTTTAGCTGATGAATAATAAAGGTACAATGGCTATGTGGCAAATTGTAAAGATAAATAAAAATATATTTGTCTTCTTGTCTATTTAATAGCTGGAAAGATTTAAGAAATCATAAAATACGTGGGAAAATGCCTTATTTCAGAAAGCATCTAAGATGTAAAAGCCATCATATCTCTAAGTTTTGACTGAAGACCCAAAATGGAAAACATTTCTTACATTATGCATGAATGTTTCTTACTTCTGTTATCTCACTCACTGTCATATAGACACAATCTCTAAATTATTTTACTGTGCAAAAAGGCCAAAACTTCTCTTTTACATATGTTTCTGCTGTAACAAAATTATAACTGCGTTTGTTTTAGTAAACTCATCAGAGTAAAGATATACTTGAGATACGAAGAAGATGGTCAATATTCTTTTAACAAAGCAATATAATTATTTCTCTCCTTCTTAATACTATTCATCATTAAATGGAACTCATCCTCAGGTGATATAAAATTTCTCAATATCTTATTATACATAGGTTGCTTTTCTTCTTGCTAAAAATATGTTGATTCAAAAGGGTTGTTTTTAAACTCTGCAATGTGTAAGTAACCCGTGAGCCAGGGCATCCAAATGTTATTTTATTCTGAGAAAATAGTGCACTTCACTTCCTAATACAGAAATTCATTTCTGAATATTTTCAATAGAATCTTTTGTATGGAAAATAATCAGGAAAATTGAAGGCACACAAACATACTCCTTCCACAAAGAATGTGTCTAATAAATCTACAAATTAGACTACATTTCTTTGCAGTAAATTGTAATCCAACTGTCCAGAGTTCGTGAACATCATGCATAGTGGTAAGACAGTGACAGGTAAATGGTGCATTTAGATCATAAATTTCGGAAGCTTTCAGAAGCAGACACTGCCTTTTAGCTTTGAACATGCACAATCCTTTGTGAAAGTTAAAAATGTCTACTTTTATGAAGGAATTTTGAAGTTCCTTAGGACTTTAAAGTCTCAGAATGAAATACTTTTTGAAATATGTAAATCGTTTAAAACTTCATAAAAGTAAAATTTGCATATTCCAATTTTATTCCGAAAAGCTTAATGCAGTGATTTGGAGCAAAAGAAGACAGCTCTGGGGCTCTTGGGGTGATGTACACTAGCATTTCAATCGTATAACATTTACACTGTGCTCTAGAAGCAGACTAACCTTGTAGCTTTAGTTCAGTGGTAAATGTCACAAGATTAAGCACCTTCGCATAATCATCATCTTGTAACACTCTTGAATGAACCTGTCAGCTTTCAGTGTTCAAACGCTCATTCTACATGGATTAGGATTTGCTTTTAGAATCCACAAGTGAGGAATGGTTTGTTATTCATATTTCACAACTCTGATTCTCAAGCAATAGGCTCTCAACCCCTTTAACTGCTTGGTGTGGAGCTTATATGTGAATTTGTTCCTAGGTCAGTAACTCGAGGTTCGGGTTCTGGAAGAAGCTGCAGTTCCAGAAGAAGTCCTGGGCCACTTACTCTACCAGCTGACCTGAGGTAGCATGTATTGGATTGGTCCATTTCTAAATTTCAGTTACATACTTTATACAACAGGAACCTGTTACTGGCCTACAATTTCTTTAAGATATTGTACAGGCCCTTGGGTTAACAGTTTTTGAATCGTAATTATAAAGCATAAGGTGGGGATATTTCAACTGGCAGTTATTACTTTTAAATGATGGAAACAATAACTGTGACTTCTAAGAAACAACAGAATCATCAATAATGGGGAGTATATGAATCACTGTCTTCCAATACAGAGAACAAACTATGTGTAAGATTCTGTGTATGTTTGTGTAAACAGAAGTTTATGTAACAATGAGTTAAATTAACATAAAAAGCCTAGATTCTAAGTGTTGAAAGGTACTTTTCAAACCATATAAGCACTCTATCAATCACTGCTGAATTTCTGTCATCAGTCTTAACAGGTAGGTGAGCATACTAGGTGCTCACAGAAGTTTCCTGAATGAAGTGATCTTATTTTACCCTCTAACCTAGCCATGCTAGCCTCCACACAGTCATCCCTCCCACTGTGGTCATCCATATTATCAATAAATATCTCAAAGACAGGGAATGAATATGTAATCATTTTCACTACCATCTAGTTATTATTTATTTGCCATACTAGTTATTATTGGATATGGCAACCTCTTTACTCAAAACCACGCTAGTATGGAATGAGAATCATGAAGACAAACATGGACATATCTTGTTGTCAGTTTAATTTAAGGCACTAAATCCTAACTTGGATCTTCCACTAAAACTTTGTAATAAAAGGTTAGAGAATATCACCCTTGGAAATCGAAACTAACAAAACTCAGTGACAATAAATTGAGTCACATCAGGTAGTTTCAAAATGATCTCAGGATGTAATTCATCTCATGGCTGATTGTATTATCCTTCAAGGTATCTACACCACCTTATAAAGTTGGGTCAGGAAAATGGAAACATAAACAATATTCCAGAGAAAAACAAGTGTTACATATTAGATTTTGATGAAAAACCAAGCAAAAAGGCAAAATAATTTACTAACTTCTTTAAGAAGCTGGGGCTGGGTTTTGAAAATATGCCCACATTAAACACTTGTTAAATCAACAAGCAATACTTTATTTACAGTTTATATAGGTAAAGTCTAGCTCGGATTGACCAGCGATTATCTTTATATTATTCTGAGAAGAATCAAAGAAGATGGCTGCTCTTTCTGCCATCTCTGCTTCCATTTCAGCCTTTACTGGCAGCATCATTCTCATTCTCCTCTGGAGAGGCCATGCCTCCCAGGACCCAGGCGTGGCCGCTGAGACCATTCCTCATGTCAGGCCTTAGAGATTAGTGAGGAATACAATGGTGACCTAGCTGATTTAACTCGTGTTTGATCAGTATGTGTTTTCCTTCCTTCTTGCCTCATGACAAAAACATAACAACAACAAAAATATGTTAATTTTTCAACGACCATCTTTAATATCTAAAATCTGACCTCTACATTTCTCCTGAGTTCTGACTGCTGACAGTATTAGCCGTGTTTTTATTTCATGTTTTTCTGACACCATTCAGAGCTTTCGGTAACACTGCTGCTACTGCTGCTAAGTCGCTTCAGTCGTGTCCGACTCTGTGAGACCCCATAGACGGCAGCCCACCAGGCTCCGCCGTCCCTGGGATTCTCCAGGCAAGAATACTGGAGTGGGTTGCCATTTCCTTCTCCAATGCATAAAAGGGAAAAGTGAAAGTGAAGTCGCTCAGTCGTGTCCGACTCTTAGCGACCCCATGGGCTGTAGCCTACCAGGCTCCTCCATCCATGGGATTTTCCAGGCAAGAGTACTGGAGTGGGGTGCCATTGCCTTCTCCATCGGTAACACTAATAGGAAAGATTTCCTCTTTTTCCAGTTAATATTCTGTGGAGGATGTAAGTAGACCTAGGCAGTCATCTTTGCCACTTCAAGGGCAATCTGTCTTAAAATAGAGCCCAAAAGAAGGGCTCAATCCAAATTTAAGAATATCCTATAGAAGAAACTATAGATTGCTTCTGTTCCTGTGATGCTTCATGACACTTAACTCCTGAAATGAAACCTAATCCCAAACTGTCTCTGTTTCCTCCCAGTTAACTTCATCTCATTTCTTTATTCATGCCACCCATTTAGCTTTCACTATTTGCTAAGCATTTTGAATGAAGGATGAAGAAAGAACTGTCTTCACCTTAAGGGAGTTACATTCAACCAGGAAAGTATACTTCATTTCAGTAAATTTCATAATCCAGGAAGGCTTAGGTACAATAGGTAGTGCACAATGGGAACATGGAACCCAGCTCTGAGGGTATCGAGAAGGCTTCATGGGAGAGAGAGTAGCATAGTCAAGTTTAAAATGCCTACCTCTACTTGCCATCAGGCACCACAGAAATTCTTTCTACTTAGTGTTTGCAATCATTTCAACCATGTAAACATTTCACTGCTCTTAGTAAAATTGACTGTGGGTTTGGGGACCAGAGCTCATCAGCTAGAGAAGTCGGGATGCCAAGGGAAGTTGAGCTTGAGGATAAACAGAGAATTGAGCCTAGTAACCTGGCAGAATGCACTGTATCTCCTTAGGACCCTTATTCCTCCTTAGGACCTCCTTATTCCCTTTAGAAGAATAAAGGGACAAACTGCATGTAATCAAAAATATACTAAATACACGTCATATTGTATTAATATAATGTATCACATACTATACATAATACATACACTATATATGCTCTACCCTATAAACTGTATGTGGTCCCATGTACAGTATTACATTTATGTGTCTGCAAGGATGTGTGGTTTTAGATAACAAGTAAACACCTTACATTTACTCCCTGGATAAATGACGAGCAGAAATTAGTCCATTATTATTATTTTTTCTTTCTTATACTGAATGCAGTTAGTGGACTTCCAATAAATTAAACACATGCAAGCTAACTCCATTACAGCAAACCCTATTTAAAAGGGAGAAACTGTTGCCTGAAAATCTGCATTTTGCAATGCTATGTAGTCCCTACAACATGTGTATCCAAGAGTGCTCCACTGTACTTCATTAAAATTGCTTACTTATTATATAAAGCTGGAAGAGAATTATATTCTGGTTGCTTCCTTGTGCTGAGAATGAAACAGAAGAACATTTATAGAAAAGACCTGTGGATCCAACAAGGATCAAAGTAGAGCACTGCTGTCCAAGAGAACTTTCTGCAAGCACAGAAACGTCCATTTGTGTGTCCAATACAATAGCTATTAGCTATGTGTGGCTACTGAGCACTTGAAACGAGGCTGCTATGACTGGGGAACTGAATTCTCAGTTGAACTGATTTAAACATACCTGGACACATTTGGCTACTGGCTACCATAGTGGATAGCACAGCCTGTTAACTCTTGAGCCAGACTAAATGTTGTAAACACAAACCCCACATGGCCCACATTCATATTTAAGGCTTATCATCTTTGGCCTTTACTATGTTTAAAAAGTGAGAGTCAACATTAGAAATACAGAGATTCAAAAAAAGAAAATTTCTCAACTTTAAACATCTCTTGAAAAGGTTTTGTAGTAGTGGACCAGGATTCCTGGATGATACCAACTGGCCAGTGCTCAGAAGCAATCATGACCACTGGATGGACTTCTGGCTAAATGTGGGACAGACAGTCTCTCATCATGATTCAATGTGTCTACATGTTATTAAGGACCACCTCTTTTAGTTTGTTACTTGCCTGGTCCCCACTGATATTTGCATATTATACCCTGGTCAGTCCAATATGTGATCCCTTGTAATGCTGAATGGCATCAGTTGAAGTGACCAGGGAACTTTCTATTTGCAGTCTTTCATCTTAGCAAATGATGGGCATATTTAACCCTATGAGAAGTCAGAGAAAATCCTTCCCATTTAAAAAATGTTATTAATACTTCCTCAGGGCAACCTCTTTCAGCATCATCAGCAATTACGACGAGACTGAATACTAATTAACCTTTAAATACAGGCTTCTGGGCTCAGGCAGGAAGATGCAAAAGAAAGAATAAAATTCTCAATTAAACTCTAAAATGAGTAATTTCTTTTGAGAATTTCTGAACTTTGGGATTTCTAATATGGCCAATTAAGAGTTCTTTTTACCCAGTGGGATAATAACAAAGACAAGATCTCTCATCAGAAAAGTTTGCCTCAGTCTACAAGACAGGATCTGGGCTTTCAAAAGGATGTTCCTTTACAAAATTCTTAGACTTTACTCTGAATCTTAGAGAATGTGTTTGGGTTGCTTTTAATTTCCATTTTCACATGAACTGTTAATCTCCTCCTTGATATCTTTCTTTTGCCCTTCCTTCCTCCCTCTCCTCATCTTCTCCTCCCTCCCTCCCCTCTCTCTCTTTCTTATCTATGTCCTTGTATTTATAAATACTTACAAAAACATATCCTTTCTCTAACTTAATGTAAAAAAAAAATCCCCACGTTAGATGGCTCAGATGGTAAAGAATCTGCCTGTGATGTAGGAGACTCGGGTTCAATCCCTGGACTGGGAAGACCCCCTGGAGAATGAAATGGCTACCCACTCCAGTATTCTTGCCTGGAGAATTTGATGGACAGAGGAGCCTGGTGGGCTACAGTCCATAGGATTGCAAAGAGTTCGACACGACTGAGCAACTAACACTTTCTTTCACTTTCAAAGTCATTATCTATTTGTACTACATATTCATCATTTTTAAAGGATAGCAGAAAATAAGAACCAGCAAGTGTATTTTCTTCTGGAACAGTTAAAGGAATAACGCAGGATATTACTTGGTTGACTATTAAAATCAAAAACTAGGAGGAAAATCAGGCCATAAGTTAAAGTGTTGTCTAAGTAGATGAGGTTATAATTACAACCCACAGTAGTCTATAATCCCATCTACTCATCAGTATAATTACTGATTCAGATAACATGGATAATAAGGAATCATTGCTTATTATAGGAAAGCCTAATATTTTCACAGTGAAAAGAGGTTTCCTCATGCTTTTTCCAGGTCTCAATTTCTAATGACTCTAAACTGAAATTTTATACTGGTCAGAAGTCTTAACTTCAGAGTATCTTTAGAGCTAAAATGAAAGTGTTTTCTATTTGCCTATAAACCAAGTATTTTAAAACAATACCTAGCATGTAAAATTTCTTCATTTATCAAACTTAAAACTTATTAATTAATTTCAGTCACACATCTCCTATTTTCAGGTACAGATTTGTTTTTAAATGCAATATATAGTATCTCAGGACATATAATAAAACATAAAAAGTACTGTAAAATGGCAGAACTTTATCAACATTTTATACATGTTACCAGTTTATTTAAACATATATATCAGGTTTATACAATAGCATTTTGTAAATACCTGGTATTTTAATTCTATTTACTCTAATTGTAATACACTGGTATTAAAATAAGCACCTGATAAATAACTAAACACAACAAAAAGATATTTCTGAATTTCTAAGCTCAAGACTTCTTGCTGTTTGATTAAACTTTACCAACATAATTAATCTATTCATTTAGAAATAAAATCCTATATGACTATATCTTACATCTTAAGTTTTCAGCTGAACACATTCATCACCAAATTATTCACATGATAAAATGCCAGGAAATAACTTTACTGACAAGAACTGAAAAGAAAAAAAAAAAAAAAAGCAGCCCACACATGAATCATTCACATGGATTCTTTAAAATATTTACAGTCATATCTAAAAGGATAATCTTCCATTTCAGGGAGAAACAAACAGATGCATTGAGAAAGTGTTAGAATATCCTACAAAAACGCTGGTGAAAATGTTTCCAGGATAATGTCCTATTAAGTGGATATGTTCATCTTCCCTCCAAAGAAAAAACTATTTCCACCTGTTGTATGTACTGTGTCTGATTAACTGACCAAGCTCATAAAATAGTTTCTTGTTTTATTTTAAATCATGTTAACAACTTTTCTTATTTCTATAGGTTAAGGAAGAGGCAGAGAGAAAAAAAATCTTCTATTACCTCAGCCAATTCTGACCAGTAACAAGGATCATTACAATTATTGTGTTGAAAATACTCAACAGGTGCTCAATATATATGCTATTGAACACTGTTGACAGAAATTGACCTTTACTTGCAAATGCAAAAATACAAGGGTCTACCTTCTAACCTAATGTTGACCCAAGTTAACAATGATTGTTGACTACTATTATCAACATGGGTTAAGAGAACAATAGGAGTTCAATCAGCTCTACATCACTACTCAAAACACTAAGAATTTCATTAATAAAGGCTGAAGTCTGTCTGTTCTTCAGGTTATAGAAAAGGTTTTGCCAAGCGAAGGAATTTGTAAACAGGGAGTTTGAGACAAACGCTTGCAGTACTCAAAAGAGCATGCTGTTTTCAAGGTGCCTCAGGCACTCTCTCAAAACCATTTAAACAAAAGCAGCATATCCTGTTTATAAATAATTCATCTCTTCATTAAAGTGGGTCCCCTGAGAACCCTAAAAGTAAAAATCATTAATCCTGTATTATTTAAGTATATATCCATCACATCCAAATAAACTATCATCACCTCCCCAAATGTTATATTTTTATCTTAAGATGACGGGAGTTCAGGTTTTTTTTTTTTTTTTTTTTTTCTTTTTTTCCTTATACCTTTCTGTGTTGTTGGAAGGTTTCTAGTGAACAAGTTATTATTTATATTATTTGAAAAATGTATACTTTCACATGAAAAAAATACAATAAAATGTATTTTCTCTTCAAGAATAGTTAGTATGACTTTAATAGGAATGTATTTTATTCTTCTACACTGTATGAAACTTCTAACACATAGTCAGTAAAATAATAAAGGAAGAAGGATAGATGCTGTTATCTTTCTCTAAAACTGTGATTGTTATATGCTTTTACAACATATTTAATTTCATCCCTACAATGGATGTGTTCCCAAAGACTACATATAAATCCAAGTTTATACATTAATTTCTACCACAAATCAATGAAAAGAAATTGCTTATTTAAGAGACTCTATCATGTTTTCTTTAATTAAGAATTCTTACTGTAAAATAAATAATCAAATATACAAAATATGGACCCGAATGTTTAGGTATGACTGTTGAATATAGCAGACAACTATAGCTTCATGTATTATAACTTACTGATAGCATAAGTATACTGAAGCAAAAAAATAAGTTTACAGTTGCCAAATTGCTTTTTCTTTATATGAATTTTCAAACTTTCCACTGTACCTGTAATGAGGTGAAGGGTTGCCTTGTGCTTCACAATTTAAAGTTATTTTTTTATCCTCTGAGCCAACAGGAAAAATGCTGTTGCTGGGTTCTTTGACAAACACTGGGCCCTGTAAGAGCAGCTCACCTATATGGGTAGAAGACATCCAAAAAATAATCATAATAAGTAAAACGTACTGTACCAGCTGCACTCTAGAATTAAAGAAGAAAAGCAACCAACCAATGTCTCTACTCTTTTAAAAAAAGGGAAGCAGACACTGCTTCTTCCCTTATCCACAGAGATGCTCTGTAGGCGCTGCTTTGTTTACAAGGCATCACTGAAGCTGTACTTGCAGCCTATTAACACTTCTAAGAGAATGAAAATTACTATCAAAACCACTGCCATATTAATAAGGTTACTTAAAAGAATAAATAAGGCTGTACTAATCACTTTTTATAACATAAATTCTACCTAAATTATCATTGGTGAATTACCTGGTCCAGGAAGTCTTTCTGTCATAAGCCTCTTTACAAAACTTTAGTTGTATTTAGCTGTATTCAAAATCACTTGAATCCCTGAGTATTGTCTTTCTCATAATACTTGCCATGCATGCAAATCTGAATGTTGACAATGTTATTTTGCATTCCGACCTCAAAACGTTCAATATTTGAAAGGATTTCCATTTGATTACTAGCAAATTGAAGAAAGGGATACAACACTGAACAAGTGTCCTTTAACAAGTGCTTTTGCTTTGGTTAAGAGAACTTGAACTTTCTGAGAATTTCCACATGTACACAACTAGAAACCTGTGTCTGTACGATGCATTTAAAAAGGAAAGAAGTAATGCCATCACTAACAGCTTACGCCACTGCAATTGTTGCCAGAGCATTCTGAAAACAAACACATTCACAGGAAAAAATAGAAACACAACCAAACTCCTTACTCCTATCTCGAAATGCTCAGTAAAACTGCAGGAAAAAATAAATAACCAGACTAAGAGACAAAGAGAACCCCTGAAGAGATGACAAAGAAAATGAGATGGAAAAGCATTCAAAAAGCCTAGAAACAATTTAGGGTACCTAAGTAGTAATAACATTATAACATTAATAAAAGATTTCCCATAACAGGAATAGTAAAATAACACACTACTGAAAATAATCATTGAAATGATGAAAAAGCCACAGTGAAAGCCACCATGTGAATTTTATGTGCCCACATCTGAATTTACGTGCCCATATCTGTTCCTTAATTTTAACGCTTTGTGAGGTACAGAAGAGAAGTGTGGAGTCTAAGAGTGGGTATAGGAAACATGCAAGTACACAGAGCTTTTCAGAACGTGCAGCTGATGATAGAAACGGCAGTCTGGGGACTGTGCAGTCAAATTTCAAACTTTGGCTAACTCTGAGCACTCTTTCACTGACACATCACCACAGAGTTAACCCTTACTATGGCCTACAATGATTTAAGAAAGTCATGGGTTTTCCTCGGAAGTCTCTGCTTTTTATTTACATATAAGGGGAAAATGTCACAAGGGTGAAAAAAGTCTTACTTTTCCTTTGGACAATCTCCAGAAGAAAGGGATTTTGAAACAGATACTAAACAAATAGCTCTTAATTAAAAAGAGCCAATGCTGTCATTTTCTTGAATTTTCCCCCTCAGTTTATTGCATAAAAGTAAAAAAAAAAAAAAGTGTATCATTAATAATATTTATTGTCTTAGAAATTTGAACATATTTCGGTCTGTTACAATGTCTGCCTGTAAATATTTACAAAGAAGATAGATTTTTTCATAGTATTTTTTCTAGCACAATGCCTTCTGAATATTTTGAGTGGCATGTATTTTATTCATTTAGGAGATGGTATACCAATGTTGTACTGACCAACTGATGTCTGCAGGGCTGAAAGCAATAATATATTAACATAATAGTGTACATTTGAAACCAACAGGTAAGTTGGGGAAGGAAACCAACAAAAGGAAAATCGGGTATAGATAAAAAGAGTGATTTCAATGAAAAAGACAGGTGGTTTTAGAGAATCAGCTTATAGTTACTAGGGTGAAGAAGGGTAAGAATAGATTGGGAGTTTGGGATTGATATGTACACACCGCTATATTTAAAACAGATAACCAACAAGGACACACTGCTAACGAAAGATAAATAGAGGTGTTTTTTTAAAATTTTCCTACAAGTGACCACAATGAAAACACAAACATTCAACATAATTTAGTAAAAGTCAAATTCCCAAATGATATTCTAATTCTTCTCCAGAGACTGCTATTAATTTAAGGTGACAGTATTAAATAATTAGAAGCATTTCTTTCTGAGACCCTTTTGAAAGAGGGGTGATAACAGCTAATTTGCTAACATTTATGAACCAGGCACTGTACTCAGCCATTTACAAGCCTTGTCTCCCTTATTCCCAGGCTGCATTTGACCCCATTGCCTACTTTCTGAGGTCCAACTGCACCGTCATCCTTGTCTTTGGCTTTCAGACACGCTGAGCTTTGGGTTCACCGTCCTTCTTATTCTTGTGTTCTGGTTTCCTTTTGTCATTTAGAACTCAGCATAAATGTCACCTTCTCAGCTTAAATAAGACTGCCCCTCCCCCAACTATGTCATGACTCACCCCTCACTTCCAACAGTCACAGACATCAGCTGTGTATGTCACTATCTATAAATATTAGACACATTTATATAAGTGCTTGTCGTTTATTTTATATCTAATTCATTGCTGCTCCTCCAACTCCTAGAGCATGGCAGCTATTCAATATCTGTCTGCCGAATAGATGATTAAGATGAAGAAATTCTCACAATAACTCAACAGAAGACAGATATTATTTTACAGCTGGTGAATGATAAAGTTAAGGTTTTAATTCCGGAGCTTATATTCTCACCTTATAGTTGTTTAGCATCCCCAGAAGAAATGAGACCCAGAGAGGTTAAAAAACCAACCATGGTAACACAGTTTTTGGCTGAGAAACCTGGGATCACAGCCCTGTGGTCATATTCTCGGCTTGTTTCTCTTTCCATTAAACTACACTGTTCTAAATAGGGTCAAAGGTGAAAACGAACCATCAACTTGCTTTGTCCACTTCAATATTTCCTGATGATGGTCTTCCCAGGTGGTGCTAGTGGTAAAGAAGCTGTCTGCAATGCAGGAGACATGGGTTCGATCATTGGGTAGGGAAGATTTGCTGGAGAAGGAAATGGCAACCCACTCCAGTAGTCTTGCCTGGGAAATCTCATGGACAGAGGAGCCTGCCAGGTTACAGTCCGTAGGGTCACAAAGAGTTGGACACGACTGAGCAACTGAGCACACAACATTTCCTGATGACACTAGAGTTAACAGCCTCTGAGACACATATCAGACACTTCTGAAATTTAAGGCTCCTAAAGGCATTCCAGAACACCAGCAGCCATTCCAGAGTCTCCAACGACTCCTAAAATGTAAGTGCAAATAATAATCAACCATGACAGGTTGGTTGATGCTTCACATTCAGAAAAGAGACAAAGGCCACTCAATCTTGTTTCCCCGGAATGAAATCGGTGATGAGAGATGCTGGGTTATAATATTCTAGTCTCCTGCTAGCAATATAAGCTTAAAAGGAAAAAAATTCCGAGGCCTTCACTAACCTAAAGGAAATTATCCAACAGTTTCTTCAAAGCTAATTTTGATCCTCCAAAGGACAAAACCTTGACTATTCACACAGATACTCGTAACCAGCAGAAAGCAGTTTGACTGAAAACAGAAGGGGGCTTCATGCCTAACTACAGGGATTCAATGTAACATTCAGATTGATGCTCAACTTTACTTTTTGTGACAAGGGCATTTTTTTGATATGTTGGCCTTGCTCCCAAGGTCCATTTTAAGTTTACAACCTAAAATAAAGGGCATATAACATTTCCGAACAGGACTAATAAGTCGAAAAATCCAATCCTGAGGTGTTTTTTCCCCCCCCAAACACCCAGAGGCTACGAGTAGTAACTGCCTTTGAATGTAAGTACAAGCTTTATGAGCTCCTAAGGTAATGTCACTAAAAGATCAAACTGTGGCAAATCAATTCTAATGGTCATACTCTATACAATTTTTATGAAGAATGACAGAGAGAAACAGACAAAGGATTACAGGCAGTTGCATTACTTTTACTAGAAGAAATGAAAATCCTAAAAGACTATAATGTTACTCCTGAAATTCACACAGAAAAGGAAAGCATATTCCCCATCTCCCCTTGCAGACTTGCATCATAGCTACACGGCACAAAACAGGAGGAAATGAAGAAGGTCAATCCAAAAGGGAGTTAGGATGGTAGTGTTATTTAAGGAAGAATTTAAGAGACAGTGGATCTAGAAAGGAATATTCAATATACTTAAAAGAGATACCCAACCCAAACAGAAGGATGTCTAGTGTAAGTCAGAGAAAGAAAAAATATATATGCCACCAATGATATGAGATCTATATAACAAGCCCTATTATTCCACAGGAAAGGAAATTTAAGGTGGAAAGAAACACTTTGTAGCAGTGGGACATCACCATTGATTTTGGCATTGGTGGCTTGCAGCTAGAAAATGCTAGGTAAAAAAAAAGCAAGAAATGATTGAAATACAATTTCATTAATACTCTTTCAAAGTCAGAAAAGGCCAAAAATTTCAATCTTAAGATAATTTATTTCTTTAACAAATATCTGTATGCCAGACATGTGCACCACATGAAAAACTAGCTGTGGCAAATTATCTACGCAACAGTTCTTCCGTAAATGTCTTCCCGGCCAACAGAACCTGCCTTTCACCTGAGATATGAAAAGCACCAGATATGTTACCTTTCCAGATCTCTGCAGTTTCTGACTGGGGAGCAGGGTAGACAGCGGGGATTAACTTATAAGACCACTAACACGCACAGAGGGGTCTATTAGTTTGCTAGGTCTGCCATAACAGAGTACCACAAACTGGGTTGTTTAAGAAACAGAACTTGTCTCACAGTCTGGAGACTAGAATTTTGAAATCAAGGTGTGGGCAGGGTTGAATTCTTCGGAGGGCCCTAAGATGAGTTCAGACCTGTCTCCTTGGCTTGCAGGTGGCCACCTTCTCCCCGTGTCTCTTCGCCACATCTTCCCTCTGTGTGCGTCTTTATGCCTGAATTCTAACACCCACCCCCCCAATAAGGATACAGTCATAATGGATTAGGGTCTGCCCTGATGATCTCATCTTCAAAAATGATATCTGCAATGACCCTGTGTCCAAATAAGGTCACGTTCTGAGGTCCTAAGGATTAGAGCTTCGAACACAAATATTCAGGGGATACAATTCAACCAGGAACAAGGGAAGTGAAAGTTGCTCAGTCGTGTCCGACTCCTTGCGACCCCATGGACTATACAGTCTGTGGAATTCTCTAGGCCAGAATACTGGAGCGGGTAGCCTTTCCCTTCTCCAGGGGATCTTCCCAACCCAGGGAATGAACCCAGGTCTCCCCCATTGCAGGCGGATTCTTTACCAGCTGAGCCACGAGAGGTAGAGAAAAATCTGCTAGGACCTTCTAGAAAAGAGCCCTCACATCCTTGAGCTCTTGAATCAATATGAACTATGTTAACTCTAAACATTATGTGTTGGAAAAATAAACCTTTAATGCATTGTTGTCACCTGCAGCTGAATTTACTGTCACCCACACACTAAAAAAAAAGGGTGGGGGGGAGATAATACAGCATACTTTAGATGAGAAAGGCCGATAAAATGCTTATGAAGAATAGCTAATTCATCCATTTTCCATATCAGAAATGTTATCAAGCAATTAGGTTAAAAGGAAAAATGTTGGAGCATGACATATATTTGGTGTAGTACAGCATGACAGAAAAACTGATAAAAATTCTTTAAATTGTAAGTTAACAGCTTACTACATGATTTGCTCAATCTTTACTTCATGCTTCATTCATATCCAGAAATGGAAAAACTGCAAGGGAAGCAGTGTTCAATAGTTAAAGAATTAGAACTGAAAGCAGCTGTTTGAGCTTTACAAGTACTAGAAATAAATGTTCACATAAATGAACGTTCTTCCATAAAGTGGCAGATCCCTTTCAATGCATGAAAGTTTTTTAGCCAAAAATCGCATTTTTACTCTCGTTGCAACCTGCATAAAAAAAAAAAGTAATAAGGCTCATATCCAGACACATTTATGTACATAACAGTCATGTTTAAGGTTAAATATCTGGATTTTGGCACTTCAGCAAACCAATCACAGATTTTGATGAAAGATCACTGGATGGATTAATATTCAGTATATAATATAGCTGAGTAATATTAGAGAACTTGAGTATATTTCTGAGAGTATCTAATATTTTATCTTGATGCTTTTAACCCAATGGCTGTTATTTCTGATTTGTGGAATATTCTTTACATTTGAAAGATGTTTAAGCAATTTAGAATCATATGACAAGAAATAATGTATTGGAAACATAACAAACATGGAGGAGATAGGTTGAAGTCTTTGTAGATTAAAATGTTTTCTTAATACTGCCCCTTTATTTAAATACATGTTATTGTCTTCTTATGAATGTGAGTTCTAGTGCTTTTGAATCTCTCTGACATATTTCCATAATACTCAGTACATAATTATACCTTTCTTGATAGATGGCTTAATAGAAACTCAACATGATAAATATGTTACAATGCTATTGAAAGACACAGTATGCAATGTGTACAATATACTGAGGAGTACACAATCCATGGCTCATTTATTCAAAACTAAAAAAAAAAAAAAAACCACTTATATCCCCGCTTTCTATTATACCAACTTCCACTGAATATCTTTGAAGTATGCAAATTCACAAGGTTCTCTCCAACCATGTTGAATTGAAAATACTTCATTATTTCATTAATCCATTAAAAAAAAAACATTTCTTTAGTAAATTTCTCTTGGAGAGTTTAACAGAGTTGGTTATATTTGTGGTTTCTATTCTTTACCAAAGAGATTGGGTCAAGGCTCTCTGGAGCTCAGGCATGATTCTCTTTGTGTATTTTAATAAGGATGTTTCATATCAAACTCTAGTTGAAGGCTATTGTTTCTATGAAAAAATAATTATACAATAAAAAAAAATTCCTATTATAAAATGGTTGTAATGGAGAAGTTATTAAGAAATAATATGAACCAGTGACTGCATTTTGTAGTATTTTTGAAGCTGTAATTTCATAAAGTAGAAGAGAGAATATTCTTTTCTTGCCTGCACATCAGCAAGCAGAAGCAGGAATTGTGTCTGTAAATATCTGAGTATATGAGATACCATCTAGTTCCCTCTTCCCACTTCTTTTCCCAAACAGGGACTTGCTTTTATATTTCTAGACCATAAGTGGGGAATTAAACTGGGTTATCTGGTAGGTATAGAGATCAAAGAAAGCAAGACAATGAACAGCCACTCCCCAAACTGTATCTGGAACTATGGGGTATTCTTGGGTGAGTCTCAGAGTTGCAGAAACATAAATAGTTACATAATTTTTCAAATTATTTTTCATTTGACCTACAACTTAGATTCACTTTTCATCATGATTTATTGTAGATACAGTATGTATATACTCACATACACAACTGATTAAAAAGTTTCTTGAAATAGTACTAATTCTTACTGCATGCTGAATCATAACATTTTTTTCTATTCTATTCTATTTCATTTCTATCCCCAATTGGATAATCCATGGTCTAGAAGCATCCTTTCTTGTCCCCAGAGTCCAAGATTACTATTTTGGGAGAGGGGAGTAAAATTGTAATGATTGCAAGGTATTTCTTTCATTTCCTTCACTTAATCTTGGCAATGAAGGAAAAGAACAAACCACATTCAACATGGAAAGAGTTTCTGTGGTCTCAAGATGTAGGGGTGACAAGTGAGCCTTCTCCAAATCTGTGAAATCACTATATCTGTAGGCTTGGGAAGAACAAACAGTATTGTGTCCTACTGGTAGTCAATGAAACAAACAAATTTTACTCTGAAAAACACAGTTCCTTAGTTCTGTATAATATGGAGAAAAATTCCTCATCATAAATACTTCATATAGATGCATGCACAGTCTCAAAAGTTAACAAAGAAAAAATTAAACAATGATGATCAGGCCCTACTCTAGACACTTTGCATCCACCCAAGTCACCCAATTCTAAGTGAATATTAAATAGTGAATGAAAAATAACACTCATTTGAACATTATTGCTATTGTTAATATTGATACAGATTATAAATAATAAACCTAAGGGCTAGTAAGGATGAGCTACATCTCTCTAGAATTTTGGTACCACCATCCTGAAGAACATTTTGCTGGTATGCATAAGAAGTTACAGGCTACCCAGGTGGCTCAGTGGTAAAGAATGTAAATTCACGTTCATTGAGTCGGTGATGCTGTCTAACCATTTCATCCTCTGCCACATCCTTCTGCTCCTGTCCTCAATCTTTACCATCATCAAGGTCTTTTTCAATAAGTCAGCTCTTCGCATCAGGTGGCCAAAGTACTGGAGCTTCAGCTTTACCATCAGTCCCTTCAATGAATATTAAGGGTTGATTTCTTTAGGATGACTGGTTTGATCTGCTTGCAGGCAAGGAACTCTCAAGAGTCTTCTGTAGCACCACCATTTAAAAGCATTAATTCTTTGGCACTTAGCCTTCTTTATGGTCCAACTCTCACATCCATATGTAATAACTTGACTATACAGACCTTTGTCAGCACAATGATGTCTCTGTTTTTTAATATACTGTCTAGGTTTGTTATAACTTTCTCTTTTTTTTTTTCTTTTAATTGGAGGCTAGTTACTTTACAATATTGCAGTGGTTTTGCAATACTTTCACATGAATCAGCCATGGGTGTAATGTGTTCCCCATCCTGACCCTCCCTCCCACATCCCTCCCCATCCCATCCCTCTGGGTTATCCCAGTGCACCAGCCCTGAGCACCCTGCCTCATGCATCGAACCTGGACTGGCGATCTATTTCACATATGTTAATATATATGTTTCAATACTATTCTCTCAAATCATCCCACCCTCGCCTTCTCCCAGAGTCCAAAAGTCTGTTCTTTACATCTGTGTCTCTTTTGCTGTCTTGCATATAGGGTCATCGTTACCATCTTTCTAAATTTCATGTATTTGTGTTAATATACTGTATTGGTGTTTTTCTTTCTGATTTACTTCGCTCTGTATAATGTGATAACTTTCCTTTCAAGGGGCAAGTGTCTTAAATTTCATGGCTACAGTCACTGTCTGCAGTGATTCTGGAGCCCAAGGAAAGAAAATCTGTCACTGCTTCCACTTTTTTCCCTTCTATTTGCCATAAACTGATGGGACCATATGTCACGATCTTAGTTTTTTTAATATTGAGTTTCAAACTACCTTTTTCACTTTTCTCTTTCATCCTCATCAAGGGGCCCTTTAGCTCCTTTTCACTTCTGCCGTTAGATTGGAATCATCTGCATATCTGAGGTTGTTGATATTTCTCCCAGAAATGTTGATTCCAGATTGTGATTCACCCAGCCCAGCACTTCACATGTATACCCTACACAGAAGTTAAGTAAGTAGAGTGACAATATAACAGATCATCACACTCCTTTTCCAATTTGGAACCAGTCAACTGTTCCATGTCCAATTCTGTTGCTTCTCGACCCTCATTCAGGTTTCTCCCAAGACAGGTAAGGTAGTCTGGTATTCCCATCTCTTGAAGAATTTTCCATAGTTTGTTATAATCCACACAGTCAAAGGCTTAAATGTAGTCAATGAAGCAGAAGTAGATGTTTTTGTGGAATTCTCTTGCTTTCTCCACGATCCAACGAATGTTGGCAGTTTGATCCCTGGTTCCTCTGCCTTTTCTAAGTGTAGTTTGTACATCTGGAAATTCTTGGTTCACATACTGCTGAAGCCTAAATTGAAGGATTTTGAACATAATCTTGCTAGCATGTGAAATGAGAACAGCCGTCTGGTACTTTGAAGATTCTTTGGCATTGCTTTTCTTTGGGATTGCAACAAAAACTGACCTTTTCCAGTCCTGTGGCCACTGCTGAGTTTTCCACATTTCCGACATAATGAGTACAGCACTTTAATGACATTATCTTTTAGGATTTTAAATAGCTCAGCTAGAATTCCATCACTTCCACTAGCTTTGTTCATAGTGATGCTTCCTAAGGTCCACTCGACTTCACACTCCAGGCTCCAGGTGAATGATCACACCATCGTGGTTAGCTAGGTTATTAAGACATTTTTTGTATAGTTCTGTGTATTCTTGCCACCTCTTTTTAATTTTCTCTACTTCTGTTAGGTCCTTATCGTTTTTGGCCTTTATCATGCCCATCCTTACATGAAATATTCCCTTGGCATCTCTAACTTTCTTGAAGAGATCTCTAGTCTTTCCCATTCTATTGTTTTCCTCTACTTCTTTGCACTGTTCATTTAAGAAGGGCTTCTTATCTCTCCTTTTTATTCTCTGGAACTGTACATTCAGTTGCTTGTATCTTTTCCTTTCTTACAGTAGAAGCATTCACTATTATTGGGTGGCTATTTCTGTTTGGGCAATTTGTAGGATTTTCACCATCTACATCACACACACTCCCTTGCAGTACTGAGAAAACAAATACTACACAGGAGTTGTTTTCCTAAAGCCACACATGAAGAGCACTTTAAAAGCAACAACACTTTATTAGTAATCTCGTTTACAAATTCTGAGTGCTGAAGCAAAGTCCCATTTTTGAATTTTAATAGCCACCAGAATCATTTTAAAAAAAATTGAACTTTTGGTGGGCTGTTTATTACTCAGATATCTAAGGAAGTTTTCTAAGCTTCATGTTATTTTTAAGAGGGGTTTCAAGAGCATTTCAAAACATCAGCATTTGCACAAGTTTGACCATTCCATGGGATGGATTTGTAGAACAATCCAAGATCTATGATATGTTGATACCTGCATCTGTGACACATGTGAATCACAAATTTCCTTACCATATAATCAGCCTTTAGTCTAAATCTTTAGGCTAAATTCTTCAGTTCAGTTTAGTTCAGTCCCTCAGTCATGTTTGACTCTTTGCGACCCCATGGACCGCATCACGCCAGGCCTCCCTGTCCACTGCCAACTCCCAGAGTTTACTCAAACTCATGCCCATTGAGTTGGTGATGCCATCCAACCATCTTGTCCTCTATCATCCCCTTCTCCACCCACCTTCAATCTTTCCCATCATCAGGGTCTTTTCCAATGAGTCAGTTCTTTATATCAGGTGGCCAAAGTATTGGAGCTTCCGCTTCAGCATCAGTCCTTCCAATGAATATTCAGGGCTGACTTTCTTTAGGATGGAATGGTTGGATATCCTTGTAGTCCAATGGAATATCAAGAGTCTTCTCCAACACCACAGTTCAAAAGCATCCATTCTTCTGTGCTCAGCTTTCTTTATAGTTCAACTCTCACATCCATACTTGACTACTGGAAAAACCATAGCCTTAACTAGATGGATCTTTGTTGGTAAAGTAATGTCTCTGCTTTTTAATATGCTGTCCAGGTTGGTCATAACTTTTCTTCCAAGGAGTAAGTGTCTTTTAATTTCATGGCTGCAATCATCATCTGCAGTGATTTTGTAGCCCAAAAAAATAAAGTCTGACACTGTTTCCACTGTTTCCCCATCTATTTGCCATGAAGTGATGGGACCAGATGTCATGATCTTAGTTTTCTGAATGTTGAGTTTTAAGCCAACTTTTCCACTCTCTTTTTTCCCCCTCATCAAGAGTCTCTTTAGTTCTTCGCTTTCTTCCATAAGGGAGGTGTCATCTGCAGATGTGAGGTTATTGATATTTCTCCCGGCAATCTTGATTCTAGCTTGCGCTTCATCCAGCCCAGCATTTCTCATGATATACTCTGCATATAAGTTAAATAAGCAGGGTGACAATATACAGCCTTGATGTACTTAAGTCTAAATCTTCTAAGGCTAAGTTGGAATGCTAGGATTTCAGTCAGTCACCGGTTGAATGCCTGAACACGCTCCACATTTCTCTTTACCTCAGAATTTGAGCTTTACTTAGGAAGTCATGTTTGCTTTTCAGATAGAACCTGAGCTAGATTGTCTTTCTGGGGTTCTGCAAATCTGTGATTCTTTAATTATATGATGCTTGTGTGATGTAACCCATCATATATATTTGGAATCTTTAGTTTGACCTCTCTTAAAAATCCGAATGTATTAGATATAAAGTCAAAATTCACCTTTAAAAAAAAATTGTAGGTCTAGCAATACTAGGCCTTCTCTGTCTCCTGGCACCCTTGTCTGGGCACTGTCACAGAGACAAAGCACATTCTCAGCTTCCCCTGAAGGCAGTCCTATAGGCAGTAACACATTCAGGGCTGTCAGTAAGAATGTCATCTATAATTATATGCAAAATAACTGTGTTTACTAAATAAGATATCTTTAATTGATTGATTTCATTCTTCTCTCTGGAATGTTTCCCCAGTCTGTCCTTCAAGACACAGAGTATTATTTTGATAGTCCAGCCAAAATTAATTCCACTTTATAAGAAATTCAATGGAGTGTACTGGCTTATACCTCTCCCAAAGTATCTATATTTTAGTAATTTCTGTGCAGGTTTCCTTCTTTTTCCTCAACCTACTGCTTTTTTAATTCTCTTAGAGCATACAGCAAAATACCTTGCTCATGATAGCATGATAAGTGCTTGATAAAAAATGATCTGAAAAAAACATGTATTTATGCTTTAGAACTGGGATCAGAAAACTATGGCCCATTGGTCAAATTCAACAGCCATCTGTTATGTTATGCCCTGTGAATCAAAAATATAATATTCCATGACACATGAAAAATATATGAAATTCAAATTTCAGTGTCCATAAATAAAGTGTCACTGGAACACAGCCAGGTACTATCTATGGCTGCTTTCATATTACAGTGGCAGAGATGGGTAGTCATGACAGAGACCATATGGACTGCAAAGCCCAAAATACATCCTATCTGAACATTCTATTAAAAAGTATGCTGACCATGGCTTTAGGAAGAGCCACGTCTGTTAGCAGAACAGTGACTTTGCCTTGTGAGAAACAAGATGTATTTTATAATAGTTCTATCTAGGTTTAGGAAGTCATTTTAGCTCTCAGAGTCCCTGAATTCTCTACTGCTATACAGGAATGATACCAATATTATAGGGCTTTTGATGCAAAGATAAGCAAAAAATTTTAATATAGCAAG
This sequence comes from Okapia johnstoni, assembly GCA_024291935.2. NCBI lineage: Eukaryota > Metazoa > Chordata > Mammalia > Artiodactyla > Giraffidae > Okapia > Okapia johnstoni. The sequence continues at coordinate 95,518,779 of CM044311.1, read as the reverse complement.
CAGCAGTGTCATAAATGGTATTGTTTCTGCATTTTTTTTCCTAGTCCTCATGTCAAATATTTAATTATTTCTGGTTGAGGACTAGTAATTTATCAGAAGGTAGCCTAATAAATGACTTCATTCATTAGAGTCTCTCATCTACATGGCATGAAAAATAGGATGAAATTTTCTTTATCTTCATGATGGTTGTGAACACTGGTACCTGTTTTCACTAGCCTGTTGAGCAAATAATTGCAAGCATTATGCCAAAGACAAAAGGTGCCTGTGGAGGGTGATTACCTCAAAAAGTTTTAAAATACAGAATCTTCATGACACATATGACATCAGTTCTCATTGAGAGACAATTCTACAACAAGTATTTACTTTCCACTCTGTCTTCAAATAATTACTCACCACTGACATATCAATAGAAAACTCAACAAGGTAACAGCAAAGAGCATTCAAAAACCCCATGAAGCAGAAAAAAACATGGGATTCTCTTATATGGCTGTTAGCAGGATGTGTATCTTCTCTCTTCTCCCATAATAGAAATAATTGCCACAGCACTGAGGATCCTCATTTTACTTTGCTGTGTAATCAAGCACATAAAAAAGGCTTGTGTGGCATTGAATATGCTGTAGTAAATATTATTTCTTAACTAAAAGATAGATGGGCACTCAGAAACCCATGCATCACACTGTTCAACATCCAATATTTCATAATTACCTACATAATTATGCTATGCATGTGACCACTTTTCTATATTTCTTATACATATGTTTGAGTTTAAATATCATGTGCGAGAGTGTGCACACACACATACTCATGAGATCAGAATGAAAAGCTGTTTTCCTATAGAGTCAAAAAGTCAAAGCATATTAAAATCCTGTGAAAGAACATGTAGTTATGCAAGTCTTAGGTGTAGACTAAAATTCCAGGAGTCCTGCTACAAAAACTTAATGCTAGTATAAAAATGCACACACACACAAAAACAGAAAACTGCCATCCTTCTTTAAACCTACCTGGGTGGCACTTGAGACTGCCTTTTGTGTGGTACAGATTCTTAGAACAAGAGACTGTATGCTTCCACAGTGAACAAGGAAGCATACAGTCTCTTGTTCTAAGAATCTGTTCACATCCAGTGAACAAGGAAGAACAGGGAAATTCTGTTCCCAGTATTCATGTGTTCTCTGAATAACTGTTGAAACTTATCAATGCCTCATGTCCATAGGCAGCAGCAATCAATATCACAATGGTTGAGACCAATTCCAGCACTGCCTGAATGCCGTAAGTCCAGCCAACAGTAGCCTTCACCACCCCTCTTTGCTTGTAGGATTAGAGGCACAAACAAAGTTCACATGCTTGGAATTAACAATCATATGTGAGATAGAAAAAGAGACACAGATGTATAGAACAGTCTTTTGGACTCTGTGGGAGAAGGTGAGGGTGGGATGATCTGAGAGAACAGCATTGAAACATGTATATTATCATATGTGAAACAGATCGCCAGTCCAGGTTCGATGCATGAGACAGGGTGCTCAGGGCTGGTGCACTGGGATGACCCAGAGGGATGGGATGGGGAGGGAGGTGGGAGGGGGGTTCAGGATGGGGAACACATGTACACCTATGGCTGACTCATGTCAACGTAGGGCAAAAACCACTACAATATTGTAAAGTAATTAGCCTCCAATTAAAATAAATAAATTTTAAAAAAAAATCATCAGAGCCACTCAAAATAGCAGTTTACAAATTTCACTCTCTCAAGTTAAAAAAAAAAAAAAAAGTGAATTAAGTCATGGGTTCAGAGAATGTGAATTCAAGAGTCACCACACCATCTCACTTCATCCCTGGAGTTTTCTTTCTTGACCACAGATGACGGGGCCCTCAGAGACTATGCAGTAAGTCCAAGAAAAGAGCCACTTCTTCCCTGAAATAGCCTCCCAAGGTCATTCAACACAAGTCGGGCATCAGATCTACCTGAGAAAGCCCTCCTTTCTTCTTTCTTTTTTTTTAACTGCCCTTTTAGTTAAAAGGAACAAATTGCCTCCTGTTTAAGTGACAGGTGGGAACATTACTTTGTCTCCAGCAATCTCATAAATAAGTAAACCTAACTGGTGAATTCCTCAGCTGCCAGGCAGAAGTTGGAAGAGGAAGCACATGTTGTTCAGTAATGTGATAGTGCTTTAAGCTTATGGAAAGCTATATCAGAACAGATAAAAGGTCTGTCTTCTCCTATAGTTTCTTCAAATTATACACACAAATAGTTATATATGTAAAGATGTATCCATAATTCAATTGCACCCTACCACAGACTGTTCTCATAAAATAATTTTAAATATAAAAATATTTTTGTAAAATAACATAAGAGTGCTGAATGCATTGCCTGGTGGCTCAGATGGTACAGAATCTGCCTGCAGTGTAGGAGACCCAGGTTTGACCCCTAGGTAGGGAAGATCCCCTGGAGAAGGGATTGGCAACTCACTCTAGTATTCTTGCCTGGATAATTCCATGGACAGAGGAGCCTGGCGGGCTACAGTCCATGGGGCAACAGAAAGTCAGGCATGACTGAGCGACTAAGCACACAGTGCTGCATATCTACTCACAGAGTTCTGTCTCTTGACACTGTCTCAAACTTAAAGTGAGGACTGGTGTTCAAAGAAAGCAACGTGCAGAAGTGAAGATAAATTGGATCTGTATGATCTTTGGTGAGGAGGAAGTACAGACAGAGCACCTTAGGGTTCACTAACAAAATGGAACAAGCAGCCATGCCACTTCCCCAATTAAAATATGCAGCAGTTTTTTGTGTGAGAATTTTTCTTTGAAAGTAATATGGATGAAAAAAAACAGTCCCTCTGCATGGATATTTTCTTATAACCAAGCTAGGCATGTATGGAAACAGGGAGGGTATTGGGGTGTGGGTGAGACTTGAAAAGATGGTCCAGTGGCAGCTGGTCCTCGGAAGTGGGGAAAAGGATCCCCATGGAATACCTGTCAGGTTTTTCACTACCATGGGATCCAAATCATATATTAAGCAAAAGAAAAAGAAGTTTTAAAACTGAGATAAAACAAAAGACAGAAATTATGTGAGAAGGCTTCACTGACGGCTCAGTGGTATAGGATCTGCCTGCCAATGCAGAAGACAGGGGTTCAATCCCTGGTCCAGTAAGATGCCACCTGCCATGAACAACTAACTCCAAGTGCTACAACCACTGAGCCCATGTACCACAGCTACTGAAGTCCATGTGTCCTGGAGCCAGTGCTCCACAACAAGAGAAGCCGCCACAATGAGAAGCCCGCACATTGTAACTAAAGAGGAGCCTCTGCACGCCAAGCTAGAGAAAATCCCACATGCATGCAGCAATGAACACGCAGGACAGTCATAAATCAATAAATAAATAAAATGATGTGAGAGTCGGACACCACACACTTGATGTGAGAATAACAGAAACACGTAGTAAAATACCTTGCACAGTACCTAGCACTGAGGACAGCCAAGCAATGATGGTCATAATTTTTATGTAAGCTCTGAGGCACTGGCAGCTGATATTTGTGAGGAAATAGCTGATTTCCACCCTGGTGGGCATTTCCAATCAGGCTCATATATTGATTAGCAAGACGGCACAGACACAGTATAGAGGATATATACAGCACACTCACGGAGAAGGCAATGGCAACCCACTCCAGTACTCTTGCCTGGACATCCCATGGACAGAGGAGCCTGATAGGCTGCAGTCCATGGGGCCGCGAAGAGTCGGACACGACTGAGCGACTTCACTTTCACTTTTCCCTTTCATGCATTGGAGAAGGAAATGGCAACCCACTCCAGTGTTCTTGCCTGGAGAATCCCAGGGATGGGGGAGCCTGATGGGCTGCCATCTATGGGGTCGCACAGAGTCAGACACGACTGAAGCAACTTAGTAGCAGCAGCAGCAGTAGCAGCAGCAGCAGCAAGAACCCAACTCCCAACACTCAGCAATGGGTGGGATGAATCAGCAGTCACTTGAAGCAGTACACATTAGTGTGCGTCCACAATCTATTCCAGGAAAGCACTTGACAGTCCTCAAGAGGGAAAGAAAAGGAGATAAACACAGAGGCCAGGGCTAGAATTTTATTAGGAACAGCAATGTGATCCCTCAGCCAGCTGGCCCATCAAGGCAATTCTAAGCAGGCTAATACCAATTAAGCCTCACACTTTTTGCATTTAAAGTGGCTCTATGTCACAGGCACCATTTTCCTTTCTGCAACCCAGTCTCTCTAGGGCAACACTTTCTGTCCACTCATTTCAACAGTCATGTCTGATTCTTTGCGACCCAGTGGACTACAAAGCCCCTCTATCCATGGAATTCTCCAGGCAAGAATACTGGAGTAAGTAGCCATTCCCTTCTCCAGAGGATCTTCCCAACCCAGAGACAGAACCCAGGTCTCCTGAAATGCAGGCAGATTCTTTACCGTCTCAGCCACCAGGGAAGCCCACTTTTCTTAAATAGGATCCTAAACCTGCAGCCACGAAATTAAATGATGCTTGCTTCTTGGAAGAATAGTTATGTCAAACCTAGACACCATACTAAAAAACAGAGATGTTACATTGCCAACAAAGGTCCATATAGTCAAAACTATGGTTTTTCCAATAGTCATGTATGAATGTGAGTGTTGAACCAAAAAGAAGGCTGAACACCAAAGAATTGATGCTTTGAACTGCAGTGTTGGAGAAGACTCTTGAGAGTCCCTTGGACTGAAAGATTAAACCAGTCAATCCTAAAGGAAATCAATCCTGAATATGCATTAGAAGGACTGATAGTGAAACTAAAGCTCCAACACTTTGGCCACCTGATGCGAAAAGACAACGACACATTAGAAAAGACCCTGATACTGGGAAAGATTGAAGGCGGGAGGAGAAGGGGACAACAGAGGACAAGATGGTTGGATGGCATCACTGATTCAATGGACATGGGTTTGAGCAAGCTCTGGGAGATGGTAAAGGACAGGGAGGCCTGGCTTGCTGCAGTCCATGGGGTCACAAAGAGTTGGACATGACTGAGTGAATGAAAAACAAAAATCTTAGAATTTTTTCTCCTCTCATTGTCTGCATGCACCTTCTTTCACTCTCAGACAGAATGCAACCTGACTGATTCATCTTGGACTCCTCCAAAGCACTTACCGCAATGCCTCACACAAAGCAGACACTCTGTAAATGCCTGCAGAATGGCTGCACAAAAAGAGAACTCTGGTTGCAATGTATGATATGCACTACAGAAAGGAAGGAAAAGCAGGCACAGAGAGGAGGAGCAAGACCAGGGCAATAGTTGAGATAAGAAATAATAAAGACAAGAGCTGCCCATGGAAACATACTAAAGTGGGAGTAGAGATAAGGTGAGAAAAAAGGGACAATGAAGAGGAAGTATAATTTAGTATAACAGCATAAACCCTGCCTTCTCTTTGCCTACAGGCATATTTGCAAAAAAAAAAAAAAGTGTGTGTGTTATTGACTAGAATCAAGATTCGGTTTGTTGTGGTTTATATAAACGTGTATATACATGTGTGACTGTTTTATACTTAAAGTTCAACATTATTCATGAGCTAATACTTAAGAATGCACCCTCACATTCCAGGAGCCCAGACCATTTAGCTCTGCTAATACAATTCATAGAAGACATAATTTGCACAAGGGTACTTAAAAACACTTTCATGTGATGAGTACTTTAAGACTGCTTACCACTTAGGCAATAGTCAATTAAATTGGTTTGAATGAGCACTTTATTTGCAGGAGTCAGTGAACTAATCAACAGAAACTTTTGAGACAATAGCTATTTAAAAGCTAAATAAAATTGTCGGTTTTATTTAACCTTATGTGCTTGTTGAACTCTAACAGCATTTCCAACATACATTATTTTTTAAGTCCCCCCAAAGACTTCTTAGTCACCACAAAGCTTACAAAAATCCACTATTTGGAGATCAAGATTACAGGAACAAAATACACCAATAATGCTTGCTTTTCCTCTCCCTGATTTTCACATGCATATTCTGATAAAATGTCAAGATTTAAATAGTACAAATGAAAAGCAATTCAAGATTTAGGGTGGTACAACCAAGAGAATGATTTGAAATCAGTTTACTGGTGAAATCATGGAGGATGTCAAGATTCATAAGCAGAGATCAGTGATGTCTCCATTTCACCAGTATCAATGCTATAACATCATATTACACACACAGAAAAATGACAGCTATTTGAGTTTATGGCAACTGTTTACTAGAAGCGCCACATCCAATGCCACAAACTCATTTTCTCAATGATTACAAGGGTGGCAGTTATTAAGCCAATTGAACAATATTCCTCAATTATCTCAAAGAGAACTTGGAATGTGTATTCTGTTTTCAAAACTTTCCTTGGATGAAAGACTAGTGCAGAAAGTTTTCATATTAAGATGACAAAGAACAGGATGGAATCTATGATTGAGGGCACTCTAAGATGTGTGCCAATAAGCTCAATTTGGTTTGTATTTGCACACAAACTATCAGCTTTAAAACAGGCAGAGTTTATGATGTGCAAATGCAGCCCAGACACATATATTTTCTTTGTACATGCTGTCCATTATTAAATCTATACTGTTAAAGGAAGCTAAGGCTCATGCCTAATGATCACACATTTTAGCCTCAATTATAATACCAACAATTTTTAAAAACATGATTTAATCTAGATGATCTAAATCTTCTCATAAAGCTGAAGTCTGGTCTCATTTATAATATATTCAGGGATATCTATGAGTGGACACAACCTTCACTGCATTGGTAGGTCCTGAAGAGGCAAACATAAATTTCACAGGTCAAGCAGCTCTGTGGAATAAGGGTTATGTCAGGTCACAGGGGCTGGAGAAGGGGCGTTTTCTGCTTTGGATGACGTGTAAGCCAGAGGGGGCATGCCAACATGATTTCATCAGGGGGCGGTGTCTTCTGATTTTTCTGATCTGACTGCACAGAGTCAGCTTTGCCTTCAGCCTGGCTTCCCAGGTGACTGTAGGCTGGACACCTCACACAACCAGGGTGTCGGGATTCCTCATTCAGATACACTAGGAGGAAGGGCACTTTTCTTACAGTTTGAACAAAATGTCCTTGATTTAACCAAATCTTATGCCCCCCCCAAAAAAATCCCTTAAGCTCAATGGCTTAGGCCAATCACTGGGGCAAATCAGAGGGGTCTATCTGTAGAGCTCTGCATGGGGTTAGTCTCTTCCAGGCCTCAGGGCTGTTTCATGACAGCAGTAAACAGTTGATACTGGAGACACCAACACAATATCCACTACAAGCAAGTTAAGGACAACTAAATATCATCTTCCCTTCTACGACTAATCCCTTCTAGGATTGATGGCTACTTAAGTTCACAAGTAATTTCTAGGTACTATCAAAATAATAATAGATTCCAAGATGTTGACTGTTGACTACAAATCTAAGAGAATAATCTGATGAGATAAGAACACCAGAACTTTTACAGAAATATGATATTTTCCAGGGTGGTGTTTTAAACTAGGCATCAACAATAATTTCAGTTATCCAAGGATGTTTCTCTTTTCAAAACACCTATAAACCTTGCTAGACCCACTGGAAGATTAAGTAAAAGCAAAACAGAATATTCTCTGCAAAGTTTAGAATTTTCACGTGTACTGATGAAGGATTTATCTTATCTACTCTCACAAAGCAATGATACCTGAAATCTGAACTTATCAGACAAAGGATTGAGTATTTGCTGCTAACACTCAGGAAATAGTTATAACTTTTCACAGGAAATTAGAAAGTTCTCATTAGTTTCCCAGATGTAGGTTACTTTGAGATATTAGATATTGGAAGACCTTTGCAAAATGGTCAAGTTTCTATTAAATATCGAGAGCAGTGCTGTCCATTAGAAATATAATACAAGTGATATATATATTTTATAATTTCTAGTAACCACATTAAAAAGGTTAAAAGAAGCAAGTGAAATTAATTTTAATAATGCTTTTAGTTGACCAAATATAACTAAATTATTATCAATGCAGCATTTAATCCAATATAAAATATTGAGATATTTAAATAATTTATTTTAACTCAGTATTTTTGGTAACAAGTTTTTTTTATTCTGGATGCCTTTTATAGTCTCCACTGGGGCACATTTCAGTTAAGACCAGGTACATTTCAAGTGTTCAGCTAGCATATGTGGCTAGTGGCTCGGCAGACAGGGAATATAAAATGTATCTAAAACAGCTAAGCAATGAACTAGTAGGTAATAAAGGACCAAAACAATGATTTCTTTGGGTCCTGGTAATTTTTAACCCATGGCCTATACCTCTGACTTCATTCCAGAAGACCAACTACTGAAGTGATACATTTTAGTGATTAAGGAGCTATATTCTGATTGCAAAGATAAAAAGAAATCTTGAGATAACCATATAGACTGGAACTTGTGTGTTAAGTCACTGAGTCATTTCTGACTCTTTGTGATCCCATGGACTGTAGCCCACCAGGCTTCTCTGTCCATGGGATTCTCCAGGCGAGAATACTGGAATGGGCTGCCATGCCCTTCTCCAAGGGATCCTTTCGACCCAGGGATCGAACCCACGTCTCCTGCATTGCAAGTGGATTCTTTACTGTTTGAGCCACCAGGAAAGCCTATGCATGTGTATGTAAACACAGACACAGACACAGACACAGACACAGACACACACACACACATTGGGCAAGTTACTTAAACTCATAGGGATTTTTTCCTCACTTCCAAAATAGAAATAATAATATCTGTCTTACTGTGTTTTTGTTCATTAGATGACCTAAGTAAGGCTATTCCACAGTGCCTAAGCATCCATTAATGAGTACTATTAGTATTACTAATTTTGAAATCTTCACTATTATTTTCCTCATCTGAATGTTACTTCTTTTTCTGGTTTCTTAGACTTTTGGAGGGTTCCTATCTCTAACTCTCTGTTTTCTACATATTTCTCAACTTTTTTCATAGCAGCTCAGTAAGAAACATATGTAAGATCAAGACTCAATTCACATATATTAAAAGGACAGTCTAGGAGGACTGGGACATTGTCTGTTTTGTTCACAGGTATATCCCAAATGCCTAGAAGTGCTCGGCAGACTATATTTACTAAATGGACAGTAAATGCTGATACATTATGCTTATTTCATTTATTCTAATAAAAATGCTTGACATGATCCAAAGAATTGATCTTTTAATCCCTTACTTCCTAATGACCTTCAATTTGGAAAACTCATCCCTGTCTTCTGTCGGTTCTTCATTTCATTCACAAGGTACACCTCTTCAAGTGGACGCAAGGTGACACAGAGCCTTGAGGTCATCTTCAAGCCTTTCTTTTTTCTCATACCCCACATACATCCCATCCATAAATCCTCACCAATATATATTCAAAATATATCCAAAATCTGACCACCACCCTGATACTTTGGCCACCTGATGAGAAGAGCCAAGGCCTGATGGTTGGGAAAAATTGAGGGCAGGAGAAGGAGGTGACAGAGGATGAGATGGTTGGATGGCATCCCTGATTCAATGGACGTGAGTTTGAGCAAACTCCAGGAGACAGCGGAGGACAGGGAAGCCTGCCTGGCATGCTGTAGTCCATGGGGTCACAAAGAGTCGGACAAAACTTAGCAACTGAACATCAACAACCCCTGCTACCACCCTGGAATCAGCTACCAACATCCCTTCCCTGATTATGGCATTAACTTCCTACTGCAGCCTCTGCTTGCTCACCTGCACCTCTACAATCAATCCGCAACACAACATCCAGCCAGGTCCTTAAAAAAAAAAAAAAAAAAAATACGCCAGATTACATCACTGCCCTGATCAAATCACACTATGGCTCCAGAGGGCATTCAAAGCAAGAGCAGTAAATATTTTCAGTGATACACAATACCTTCATTTTCTGCTACATCCATCTCCATATTACTTCTTGGCTTTCACCTACTACTTCTTTTCTATAACTCTTCCATATCCAACCAGGCTAACTTTCCTGCTATTTCAAGAAATACTCAGCATGTCATATATTAAACACTTGCATGGATTGCTGACTCTGCCTGGAGCTCTCTTCCCTAAATATCCACAAGGTCAACTCGTGTGTCACTGCTAAGTCTTTGTGCCAAATATCACCTTGTCTATGAGGATGAATCTGAAGACCTCATTTAAAATGGTAACTCATGTCCCAGCCCCTCAAACTTTCATGTTATGCTGCTTCTTTTTCTTCACAGCTCCATCATCTACTAACTCAGTGTGAGTCTCTACCACAACCTGCGGGAATATAAAACCCACATTACACAGATCTCTGGCTCTTTTCTTCACTGAAAACAATGTACAGCATATAATACATGCTTAATAAATATTTTTTCAAGAATGAATGCAGCCTGGTTTACTGAGGAAAAAAGTGATCATGTTCATCTTAGGAAAAACTGCTAGCTCAAAACAATTTGCCTCTTTGCTGCAGAGAGAAATATGCAGACACAAAACAATAGAAGGAAATAGTTTTTTAAATGCACAAAATAATGGATAACAGAAAGCTTGCTGCTGCTGCTGCTAAGTCGCTTCAGTTGTGTCCGATTCTGTGCGACCCCATAGACGGCAGCCCACCAGGCTCCTCTGTCCCTGGGATTCTCCAGGCAAGAACACTGGAGTGGGTTGCCATTTACTTCTCCAATGCATGAAAGTGAAAAGTGAAGGTGAAGTCGCTCAGTCGTGTCCGACTCTTTGCAACCCCATGGACTGCAGCCTATCAGGCTCCTCCGTCCATGGGATTTTCCAGGCAAGAGTACTGGAGTGGGGTGCCATTGCCTTCTCCAAAAAGAAAGCTTAGATCTGAGAAAATAGAAAATCAAAATTATCAAGCATTTGCTCTATTTATTGAGTTAATGTCTTTGGATAAACTCTAGGTAGTGAATTCACATAATATGACTTTACTTGGTATTTATTTATAGATACCTACTACATCATGAACAGATTTTAACTTTAATATTTAAAAAGTGACCCAATATTGGTTAACAGAATACCATACTCACAAGCTGGCTTTTTAATCTAAATTTTATATAAATGTAAAGAGAGTACCAATATTCAGTATACAAAAAACTGTATGCAATCAATACTCTAGAAAATTGGTCAGAGACAAATTCTTCTCCACACTGTAATTATAAAGATTACCAATTCTGTAAGTAATACTCTATATATAATTTAACATATATTAATCCAATTCTCCTTTACCAACTTTTATAGCTTTTTAACATACCTAGAAAATCAAGTGTTCCCTTAAAACTTTTTAAATAACATCTTAATATTTTGTAAATGAATACTGCTTTTACTGCTTTCTATATAGAAAGCAGTATCATAATTCTAAAACATTTCTAAGTTACTGAAAGCAAGCAATACAATTTGTACATAGTGCAAAATTAAAACTTAAAATTTTAAACCTTTGACACACTAACTTTACTTCCTTAGTTATACTTCCACTTTTTGAGTATATCTACCTGCTTCCAAGTAACTGTAAAATTTCAAGGTTGTTTCTATGAAAGGTGATATTGTGAATAATAATACTGCTAAAGTATATTTCCTTTCATTTTTCTCCTTTAACAACAGACCTCAAATTTAAATTTTTTTTAAATGAAGGAAATAGCACAAGAAAAAAAAAAGTACTTTCATATCTGTGTTGATCTTCTCCAAAGACTATTTAAAACAGTAGAAATTTAAAACAATTATTCCTTTTTTTCTCAGTGCTAGGTTAGTAGCAAAGAAAATCTTCTAGAAAACAAAACTGAGGCATCAGGGAAAAACCTGCTTAAAAAAAAGTTTATTTTAAAAGTTGGAGGTTTAATTATCATTTAAATACTTTAAGAATGTTTAAAACGTGACATAAGGGCTCAGAAGTCTACTCCAATATAAACCTGTCTTCAAGTAACACGTCTTACCTGACACTGCATTTGACCTCATTCCACATCAATTTCCTCCTCTTAGAAAAGAAAAATGAAGAAGAAAATCAAAAAAAAAAAATAAAAAAAAAAATAAAAAAAAAAAAAAGAAAAGAAAAATGACAGCCCACTTTTTTGTCTACTTTCCTTAAGTATCAAAAAATACTTGTTCATCTAGAAAATAGGTCATCTTCTCAGGAGACAGATGCTGAAATTTTGGGGGGTGAGAGGTAAAAATTTCTGTAACCTACTTTCAAGTGGTGTAGTCAATCTATCAATAAATGGAAAATGCATATACATACATATATAGATAGAATAAGTACAATTAAAGATACAATAAAATAGTGCATATGTGGGTATTCATCATATCACTCTTTCAACTGTTTAGGTACTGGAGAAATTTTATAATAAAAAGAAATAAGGTAATAAGATGAAAAAGCAAAAAAAAAAAAAAAATAATCATTGTACATATGTTACTTCATTTAAAGCAATCTTTGTCTTTACTCCTCTACTGTTCCAGAAAATGAAACAAAATGAATAAAGTGAAACACATTTGAAGAGTTGCTTTTGGATATAGGAGAATCTTTCCCTTTTTTGTTTTGTTCCAAGCTACAAATTTTCAAAGTTTAAAAAATTAAAATTCTATCTTTATTTTTACTCCCTTAAATAAGTTATTTGGTAGAAGAAAAACTGTACTGTTTTTAAGATTAGACATGAAAATACTGAAATTCTTTAAAACCTATATTCTTTCTTTATACTAAAGTTTACAAGATTTAGACATTTTGGAAAAAATGTCATACACTACTATTCTCAAGTTCTGATTGTTATATTCATAGCACTAAACTAGATCCATTATAGTAAGTGACACTATATTTGTAATGAAAATAAAATAGCTTGCAAAAATTAGGAAGCAAAACAAGACTCCATTTATCAGAAAAGTAGTATTTTCTTTCTGGGAAAAAAAAGATTTGTGGAGTATTGTTCAACATTTAAAAATTATTTAACATACGACTCAAGCGTAGTTCTAACTTCAACTCAGAAAATACAGTTTATTATTACCTCCTATGCAGCCAACGAAGGAAAGAAGGATCAAATGCTTCCATGACAACAGCATCTTTAATTTCCAAAAGCAAGAGTAACTCTTGTCCAGTTTCTGATGAATAGAATGCTTAATCTTCAGGTAAATCCTTTAATCTGTAAAATATATATACAAAGAAGTCAGACTTTAAAAAAATGAATTGCTTTAAAACGTAGATTTTCTTCTTCTCATAAAACTGTACCATTCACAACACCCAAAATCCCCAAATGAAATGAATCTTTTTGGTGCAAATAAAGATGTATGGTATGTAGATCCTTAAAAATGTCTTTATGTAACTGAAAGGCATACAGAGGAAGCTTCACAAAATTAGAAATGTCCAACAAAACTAAAATATTAAATATTAAAACTTTGCTAGCTAGTAATCATAACAAATAAAACATGGCCTTGCAATTAAAACTTTTCTCATTTTCTCTCATGATAATAATTTTGGTTAAACTGAGTCAAATCAGAAGATATCTTGAAGCACCGCTTTTCATAGTCTCTCAATCCTTCATAAGACATATAAATTATAAATAACATTGTCAACGATCACTCTAAGCCTTTTTTTCAGGAACAACTGTAGAAAGCCCTCAATTACATATGCTTCATAAAAGAGATAAAAATGCTAACAATGAAAATTGTTCAGTCAGATAATCTTGCAAATGGAACTACCTTATTTTTTACTTTCTTGAATTTTCATAAACTTGAATGTGTTGGTTGAGAGTAGATAATTATGTGAATATCCTGTGTCATTTTTGGTTGCCATCTGAAACTACCTCAACTGCATGGTTAATGATCAAGTAGGCTAGATGCACACACGCATAAAATCAGAGAATCACTTTTCGATTGCTGAAACTCAACTGGTTCCACACAGGAGAATTAATGACTTTAATGTCAGTCATTTTAGCAGAGAATGTGTATAACTTTCAGTCAGCAGCTGCTATGGATTGGGCTATCTTAGTTGCTGCTCAGAAAGGAGAACAATCTCAGTAGTGTTGAACTATAGGATCTTGCCATGACATGTGATGTATTCAATTAGAATTAAGTGTGTCCCAAATAATAATTTCAAGAGTAAAAACGTCATATCTTGCAACTTACATACTTAAAACAAATTATTAAATCAGTTACTGGTATATGATGTTGCTCTTGTTCACTTACAATACAATTCTTGGGGGAGGCAGAGGGAGTAAGAGGTAGAACTGCAGCCAGAAATCTGGGATTCAGGCATAACTTTGACTTGGCCTATGGGAATCTGAGATAGATGGAAATACAATTGAGAACTACTCCTCTGAGAACTGCAGGTTGACAACTTACACCATCATGGGATCTGTGACCATTTTTCACTATTAAGGTTCCCCTTACTGCAAACACTGCAAAACAAATTCAAGTGCAAGCAGTTTACATGAGAGGTGAACAATAAAATCGGTCGGGACATGGAGAAGTGAAAGAGAAGGGAAGACAGCCAATAAAGGGTAAGATGTGAGAGCTAAGCAGAGGTTATTCCTTCTGGGGAAACTCTTTAGTACAGCTTGTGTAGAACATATGCCTCAGAATAATGACAGAGGCACACTTGAGTTGTCCAGTTATTCTTGCCAAGGGGCAAGGGATCTGAGGTATTTATACACCAACTCCCAGGAGTCACTCTTTGGAGGCTGTTTTCAGGGAGTATTAATGGCCCAGCACTTCTAGCCTCTCAAAGGGGCAGCAAAATGGCTCTAGAAGCAAAAAAAAAAAAAAAAAAAAAAAGCCATTAGGTCCAATCAAAAAAGGCATTAGGTGGCAACTGGAAGTGATGTGTGTACTGAAGTGAAAAAGGAAAGAGAATATGAATGAGTCACATGTGGTGTCTGTCACACTGTGCATATGAAGCTGAGATGTTTTGAAGCTATTTTCAGGAGCATTCAGTTCCAAGAGACTTATGCCCAAAATCATGAAATGATTTAAGAATAGAAGGAAGGACACATATTCTACCTCATTCAATCATTGCTTCTCAAAGCTTTCCAGTGGTTGATTTCCCCCACCTGGACCAAAGGGTTTCAGTTACCTAGCCTGCCTTCCTTTTTTCTGCTCAATCAGTAAGATATTTTTAATTTTTTTTTTAATATCTTATTTACTTATTTGACTGTGCTGTTAGTTGCAGCTTGCGGGATCTTTAGTTCTGAACTGTGAGATCAAGTTCCCTGACCAGGGATTGAATCCAGGCCTCCTGCATTGGGAGCACAGAGTCTTAGCCACTGGACCACCAGGGAAGTCCCTGTATTTATTTTCAGCCATTAACATGAATAATAACTTAACTGATTCTACATTACACTTAAATATGACAGCCTTGCAAGAGTCTCATGGACTGGAAGGAGATGAAATCAGTCAATCCTAAAGGATATCAATGCTGAATATTCATTGGAAGGGCTGATGCTGAAACTAAAGCTCCAATACTTTGCACACCTAATGTGAAGAGCTGACTCATTAGAAAAGACCCTAATGCTGGCAAAGACTGAAGGCAGGAGGAGAAGGGGATGATAAGAGGACGAGATGGTTGGATGGCCTCACTGATTCAACGGACATAAGTTTGGGCAAGCTCCAAGAGATGGTGATAGAGAGGGAAGCCTGGTGTGCTGTAGTCAACGGAGTTGCAAAGAGTTACACAACTGAATGACTGAACAACAACAATCATGCATGTGAGGATACCATAGTGTGTATGTCACTCTTTCAATTTCTGCGCTACACAAACATATACACAGCAGAAAATTGAAAAAAAAAAAAACATTTCAAATAAATACAATGACAGTTATTCCTAAAAGGCATTGCAAACATTAAATGCAATAATATGATACATGAAATGTCAAATATTCTAAAAAGTTAGGGAACAGTTGCAAGGAATATTAAAGTCTGGGGACAACGGTTAAGTTTCAAACACAGCAAAGCCTTGAGGAGTGTAACAATGATTGAAATAATACTTCCTTCTTTGAGAAGTTAAAGCTATCCAGATTATACGTTAAATGTACGTAGAAAGAATTTGTTAGTAACAAAATAATAGACTTGAAAAGAACAGTTTGTTGGAATTTTCAAGAAAAAAACAAGGATAAATTTTAGCAGAAGATCCTGTGGAAACATTATCACAATCATTAAAATGCATCCAAATAAATAAGAAACTTTGCTCTTTGGTCTACAGAGAGAAAAATATATGGTCTACATGCTAATACGGCAATGGGAAAACAAAATATTATAAATGCTTATCAATGGGATAAAGAGAAAATTACTAGACTGAAGTATCTCTGAAGTTAGGACCACAGCTTACCCACCACTGGCTGTTCCAATGTTCCCAACACCCTGTACATTATTGTAGGCTTTTAAGTAATTTTTCTTGCTGAGCTTTAAGGAAAATGAATAAATCAGCTTTGAAGATTAAATCATTTCACTGGACATCAAGTGAGTGAGAAGCATTTCTACTGGAAACAAAAGATAAATAACAGCATGGAATACAGCTACCACTACTTAAAAATTTATTTCAGAAAATTGTGCAAGAAGGCATTAAGAATATGGCCACTTTAAAAAAAATGTTATCTACTCAACAATGCATCCCACAAGTAACATGCATATCAGTTGCATTTGCAAAATATAAACATGCTCAAAGAAGTTCTAAAGTCTTTTTGAGAATTCACTCATTCAATAAATATTTACCTCCTATTAGGTATTGAAATTTTAATTCTGGAGGAAGGTGGAGATGGGATTGTCAGTTAACTGATGACCCCTGCCCTCCTGGATTATACAAACTGAATGAAGTAACATATGATTCAATTACTTGCAAAGTTTATTTGTAAACTGACCACTGTGAAAGATACTGTGAAAGGTACAATGTGAAGAGACAGGAGTTTCTAATGAAAACCTCAGTGAGAATAACTTTCATCAGGAAGGTGAGGGGAAGCTCCTCTGAAGAAGTGAAGGAAATGCAAGAAAAGAAAATATGATATAATCAGATTGAGTATGTGTTGCAAGGTGAAGACAGAAATAAATTTTCCAGGTATACAGAAAGACTTAGTATGGCCTTCAGTTGGTAAGTAGGCTGGTGAGTAGCCATTGTCTGGACCCTCTCCCATCAACTATCACCTTGCCTCCCAGGCTGGACCAGGACCCCAGCCCACAAACCGAGATGCATCACCTAAAAAACTAATGACTGGCTCAGCAGGGGGCTTCCAGAACCCTGGTGTAGTCCGTTTCTCTCCCAATTGGTCAGTGCCCATGCCCTATTGCTGGTTAAATGCTCTGGAAATCGACTCTCGCTGTAAAGGATAGAATATGCAAAGGCCCCATGGCTTCAGTGTTCATGACTTGTTGTAAGAACAGAGAGGAGTCTGATGAGATGGAATGCAGATGGCCAAGTTCACTGTGGGGTGAAATGAGACAGCAGATATATAATAAGGGTCAAGCTTCTGTTTCTGGCTAAGAATATTAGTATCAAGATAAAGCTCTTAGAATACAAGACGCAATTTTAACCAGGAGTTAACATGATCAGATTTATAATGAACATTTGCATCAGACAAATTATAATCTGTATCAGGCTTAAAAGGGTAAAAAGACAATACATTTTGCAAGACACCAGTTTCATTCTTGCAAATTGATAGAAATCAGAAACTAGACCACACTAACCAAACTATCTGATTTAAGAGAAGAAATAAGTATATTCCATTATTCTTATATATGCTTACGTACATACATAGGCACACACTGTATAAAGTCTGAGGATAAAAAGAAACTTCACTCAAGAATATTATTTTTAAAAATCATGTTGCTCATTTTTAATCATTGCTAAAGTGGGGCACTGACTTTATAAATAATGAAAGTAATTAATACAATCATGACCTGACTTGTCAGTGCTGCCAAGTATTGTCACAGAGAGAAGGGTCATACAAAAGCTCGTTCCCCTTCTGAAATCACCACGCCAAAATAAACACAAAGGAAGCTAATAAAGCAAGACAAATACAAATCAAAATGTCATCTGCTACAATAAAAACATTCTAATAGTCACAGAAATGTTTTAAATCAAGGAAAAAAATAGATACCCTTTAGAATTTTCTCTGTTAATAGACATTTGCATCTGGCAGCTAAAGCTTAATATATTCAAAACACGTTTCTCATGGTGGTCTTTAAAAAGCCCCCCACATTCATACATATTAACAACGGCACTATCTATTCTTAATGTCAGCTGAGTTAAAAATACGAGACCTTGGACTTAAAAACCAAAAATGCCCTAAATAGTTGTTCCTGAATGCTCTGAAGGAAGATACTATTTGTGACTTTTGTCATACACTTTACAAAACTGCTACTAAGCTTGTGGATCATGAAATACTGATATATATTTGATAATATTACATGCATACACACAACTTTGAATGCAGTCTTAGCAAATGCTCAGTTAAGTTTCCCCATGCAGTGGAAAGTTTTGGTGTGAGAATGACTTGACTCCATTTCTATCAGAGTAATAGATACTAATGATTATTCTTTTCAAAGAGACAAACCCTATAGAAATTTTGTTGAGAAACATTGCTTAACACATTTCTCACATCTAAAAAAAAAAATCACCTCCAACTCTGATATTAGAGAAACAATCTATTCATGAATATACATTATTTCCAACCCATACAAAAAGCCCCCGCAAAAAACCTTGAGCAGATTCCAGATGTTTAGCAGAACAAAACGTTTAATCATTAATACATAAAAGTCTGATGAATATGGTGTTGTATTTTGAGTATTATAGATAAATTACTTCACCATTGTGGTATGCAACATACTACCACAGCAGTCAGCTAATAAATGAGTTTACTACTTGATAAGATTGCATATCATGCCAGTTCAGAAATCAGGCTTCATACACCATTTGGTTTTCATTCATAATCATTCATTCATTCATGATCTCTACATCTTCCAAAAATGTAGTTGATCCACTCTGCATGCTCAACCTCTTTCCTCCTGAAATTGAACAAGCAGAGGATGAAATTTACATGAACACTGGGCTCCAAGTCCAAGATTCTTGACAACTCCACATACATCCTCCCTACATTTTCTAAGTGTCCAGCAGCTAAGAGGTGGGGGGAATATAATGAGCCCAGCTTGATGTTATCTTCACACCAACAGTTCTGTGCTTACAGGAGCACAATCAGCAAATAAGGCAAATGACAGCTGCAAGCCCCCTCCTGTTCTTAAGGACATTTACAGCCCTTTAACATCCTTCCCCTGACCCTCAACACTTTCAACACCTTCCATCATAGTTAGAGAGACTACGGCTTTTCTCTCCAACTAGACTACAATCTGCAAAAAAAACAGTGATTCATTACCTTCTGTAGGTTAAGGTAACTTTTGAGAAATAAATCAAATCTATGGACCCACTTACCTCTCTATTCCAAATACAGATAGACTGACATACTGCTACTGCTAAGTCGCTTCAGTCGTGTCCAACTCTGTGCGACCCCATAGACGGCAGCCCACCAGGCTCCCCCGTCCCTGGGATTCTCCAGGCAAGAATACTGGAGTGGGTTGCCATTTCCTTCTCCAGTGCATGAAAGGGAAAAGTGAAAGTGAAGTCGCTCAGTCGTGTCCGACTCTTAGCGACCCCATGGACTGTAGCCTACCAGGCTCCTCCCTCCATGGGATTTTCCAGGCAAGAGTACTGGAGTGAGGTGCCATTGCCTTCTCCGAGACTGACATAAGATAACTTTTATTTCATACACAATTTGTTTTATTACACTGGAATTTTTTTTTTTTACATTGATGTTATATGTCTGTGTGTGTTGTGTGTACCTATACACATTTATATTTATTACATAGAGGTGGGGTGTGTATGTGTATGTGTGTGAGTGTGTACATGTGCACATATGTGTGTATGTTTTTTGCAGATTTATTTCTTCTTTCTTTTTTCATGCAGAAATCAATGAAAAATAAATCAAAATGGAGGTTAATTAAACATGAATGTTGGAAAGAAAAAAACTTAAAAAATAAGTGCTCTTGAAAAGCCCACTGTTGAAAAGCTTGACAAGCTGAAATCATGAAAGTCTTTGGGATGGAGAGGCATCTTATCTCTCACATCCAGTTAATTTTTTTGTTTGATCTTTTGGTAATCAGTGTACATAGGCAGCAGCGAATCAGAGCTCTTTTTGTGCATACTGCAGTAGATTAATCAGCTATATAAAAATACTACCGGAACACTCTGAGACACCTTGTGTTGATTTCAAAGCCTCTTTTTACTTTGTCCTCAACTCAAAGAGGTCTTCTATGGCAAATCAAGAGATCTCTCTGTCCTTAACTCAAAGAGAGTTTCACTGATACCACCTCAGGAAAAAAAAAAAAATTACAATTCCATTTTTCAGTTGGTTACACTAATTTCATCTAAGTGCAAGCTAAAGAGGACACAGCTACCAAATCATGCCAAGCTATTTTCTGCTTCAAAATATTAGACACAATGTTGATACTCCTATGTATACTTGACAGAGGGTTTACTTCAATTTTTGGCTTTACTATAAGTCTCAAAATAATGTGGCCATTTCCATGGCACAATGTTTTACAAACATCTCTCCAATCAGGGGTGGCATGCAACATGATCCTTGAAGACTGTTGTGTTATGGAACAAGTCCAAGTTTCAATAAAGTTACAGCATCTTCTAATGGAATCTTCATCCCTGAAAAAGACTGGCACGCTCATGTTCTTCCAAGGTAATCGGAGTGAAGGTGCTCTTGTGGGGATTTTTTTTTTTAATTTAATTCGTCCAGTGAAAAGAACCTTGCCCTAAGAAATGGGTCCTATCCCATTTAATGGCAACATGAAAACTAAATAACAAGCAAATTCTGTGGTATATACTTATCCTTGACATTTTCCAAATTAAACAAGAAACAAAATGAACAAAGACAAATTTCTGTAATTATAAATACTGCATGAGTTTTCTTCAGTTCTTACTGGATAGGAAATCACTGCAGACCTCATGACATGGTGATGAGGAGCAACGGATCTTTCTTAAGTCTACACCACAACATTCATTGCCACTATATATTTACTTAGACTTTAAAAATAGCTTAATAATCACACGATGCAAATGCTTTTCTACAGGTTTCCAAATATCAGGAAGGTAAATGAATTGTGATAGAATAATCACTGTGTTTTATTGTTTGTAACTTGCCAGATATTGTTTCATACGTTAACTCACTTTATCCTCACAATAACCCATGAGGCTAATTCTATTACTACCCCCATTTTTCAGGTAAAGAAAGAAAGACAAACATGGGTTAAGACATTTATCCAAGATAAATGAAGACAGACCCTTTGTATGTTCAATTTTTTCATACAATATGTAGCAAATGGAATATTTAATCAACACAAAGTGTGATAAGTGCCATGCCTTTTTTATGGAGACAAATATATATACCTATATACATTTACAAGCACAAAGAACAGTTCAAAAAAATATTTGAGGACTGGAGAAAACAGTTGTCACTAGGGAGGAGAACTGCACTTTAGAACAGAAAACAGACACAATCCTTTTCTCTCTACATTCTACATATATTTTAAATTTTATACAATGTCCACATATTGATTTCTCAAACACTACCAAACATTTTGAACAGGGAAAAAAATCCTCCTTTAACATCGCAATAGGTTCCAAAATATGTAAATAATTCTTCTGTGGAGACTGAGGAGAAAGGGGTCAACCGGTTTCAAGGGGCTTAAAAAGTACTTTCTGGCCCAGATGAAGCAGTACTCAGTGGGCAGTCCAGTTCTGGCAAGGCCATTCTATATTTTTTATCTTGTAATTTTGAATGGAGAATAATCTTGGTGAAAAAACTCACATTCACTGAGTGCTTACAGCATGTCAAGTACAGGCACAGACAGAATATTTTAAAATAAATCATCATCTTTGACATCCAGGTACTTACAGTCTCAAGAAGCAAACTGACCCAGAAATATTTTAACACAAACTTCTAGACCAGAGGAGAGAGGCCTGTAACAGGATGTTAATGGGAAGTTTCTTCTCCAGTAGCCAAGACACAGCAGGTGTTATACCCTAAAGGTAAGGGAGGTGCCAGAACACAAGGAGGGACAAATTTTCAAAGGAAATACTGCAAAATCATCTGTCTGCCTTGGAGACCCTCGCTCACATCAGCGGTGTTTGGAGACTGAGTAGAGGATTTGAAAAAAAGCTCTTTGGAGAGAAATCCTGTGAGTTCTACTGATTCAGGGGAAAAGGAGGGTATTCCTCTCAATCTGCTGAGGAGGGGCATGCTCTAAGGAGACCACAGCAAGCTGCATTTTGAGGGATGCAGAGGTATAGCACCACACTAAGGAAAAAGACTAGGCTAAGCAGAAGATTACAATTATGAAGAGAGAGGTCCTCAGAGACATTAAGGGCACAGAATGCATGGTGTGTTCTGTGAGCCAGACACACACCCCACATCTGGGAGTGCCTAGGGGGGGACACAGCTGTCAATCATCCAGAGCAAGAGAACTACTGTGGGTGGGTGGTAGGGGAGGGGGTATGGGAAAACCTTCCAGAGGGAAGGTAGGGCATCTAAGGAAAGAATCACTAACAGAAAACACCAGTTCTACATTCCTGGTTAGTCCTTGATCATGATCCTAACTCACGACAATGGAATCAATCAGGTTAAATGGGCAGTTTCCCTTCTCTTCTTCTGCAACACAGTAAGCAGAACCGGAAACAAGTTAGGGGGAGAAGGTGTAGACATATTAGGTGAGAAAAGAGGCCAAAACATTCTTTCTCTGATTGCAGACTTCCCCTCTCCAGCAGTGAAGCACTGGGAAGGGAGATTTGTTTTATCTTTAAGGGAAGTTCTAAGTTGTAATGATTATACAGGACAGAACATTACAGTTTTTTGATTGAAATGATGTCAGATACCTAAAGCATCATCAAAGATGGAGTGGACCGGGCTGCTTGGGTTTTATTCCAGGGGCAAGCCAGGAACTAAGAAAAGAAATCCACAGAGAGAATATAAGAACACAAAGAGAGGCAACAAAGTTGTCTGAGGGTCACAGCTCATGAGCTGTATTTCTTTAGGTATAGCTGTAGATAAGAAGAATGAATGGTGGTTAGAAAACGGGAAGACTTCACAGTATTGGTGGCATCTGAGGTAATTCTTAAAAGAAAAGTGAGGGCTTATCTAGGAGGAAAGGAAGGAGATGAGCAAGGGGAAGTGAACAGCGTTGGCAGAATCTAACACCATAGATTAGATTCATGGGAGTGAGACAAATGGCTCACGGAAAATCCAGAGAGCACTGGGCTGAGACAGTAGGATGAAGAAGTCCAGTGTTTAGGACGTGGGCAGAAGAAGATCAAATTCTTGAGGATGACAGAAAAGGAACATGCCTAGAGGTCCAACACAACTCATGCCTGTCTGGGTTAGGAAAGCTAAGGGTGCACGCAGAGCGTTTTGTTTTCCAAGGGGCTGGTGGACATCACAGAAAGAAATAGGTTGCTTGGGGCTGGGAGTAGAACAGACATGACTGAAAACAGGCAGGGAGGTTCTTTCTAGGATGATGAAAGTATTTTAAAACTGGTTTGTAGAAATGACAGCACAACTTTGTAGATTTACTAAAATCACTGAGTTGCACAATAATATGAGTACAATTTATGGTATGTGAATTTTACTTCAATAAAGCTATTTTTTTAAAAAAGGCAGAAATAAAAAGAATGAGAGCAAGAAAAAACTAGAAGGAGAGACAGAGGGGGGAAAGAGAAAGAGAGGCTATAAATTAAGGTCTCCTAATGCCTCTGATGATGTCACTGTGCCCAGTTTCAGCAGAGTCCTGGGGGAGCATCAGCCTCACCGTGGTGGGCAGAAGTGTGAACAGAGGGTGAGGAAGTGGAAATAGCAAGAATCAGCTACTCTTTCAATAATTTACAATGAGAGAGATGGCACTGCGGTTGGAGATGGCTGGAGGGTCGGTCGATAGAGAGTCAATGAAGGATATTTTTAAGTTGAAAAATTCTTGAGCATATTTACAGACTGAGGAGAAGAATTCAAACTACAGAAAACGAAAGGTATATTTTACTAGAGGAGAGACTCTTCTGAAGGGAACTTGCATGGTAATGACTCTGCCTCAGCCAAAATCACATGAGCAAGATTCAAAGTAGATGCTGAAAAGGAAAGAGCAGTGATTCACCACTATTCAGTGACCAAAAGGTGAAATTATAGAGTGGAACACTTTCTGGAGCATTTCAGGCTCATCACTGTGTTTTGTTTTTTTTTTTAATCAGTGTCTCCAGAGGGTGCAGAGCATGACTCAGACTATACATTCTAAGTAAACAGTCTCAAAGCACTGAGATACACTGAGGAACACTAGTACCTAAATTAATACAGATCCTGACCCAGGGATCCAACTCGGGTCTCCTGCATTGCAGGAGGATTCTTTATAGTCTCAGCCACCAGAGAAGCCCCTTCACTTTCCAGAGAATCCCTTCATTCCTCAACTACCCAAACCACAATTTCAGCATAAGTTCTAGGTAGGTGATAACAGCAAACCCTTAATGTTTGCCAGGCAAGACTCTGGGTGGTTCATAAATATAAACTCATGTAATATCACAAAGGGGCTGTCACCCATCCCCATTTCACAGATGAGGGAACTAAGGGAGAGAAGAGTTAAGCCAAGTGCCCAGTTTCACACACATGATCCTTCCTGAATCTGGTGTCTCTAAGTCAATCCTTAGTAGTGAAGATTCTGCCTGATGGATTCCTCATTTACCTAAGACACAGGCAGAATGTGGTTCTCTGAAGTTTTGTTCCTCTGCTCAAAGCTCAGCTAGACATATATACAAGGTGGGCACAGGCTTTAGGGCAGTGGTTCTCAACCAGGAGTGACTGTGCCCCCTGCAGAGGACATCATGGGTCCCTGTGTGAGGAGGTTTTCAGTTGTCACTGCTGGGAAGGGGAGGGGTCTGCATGTACCACCTGCCTGGGTCGGGGGGTGGAGGGTTGGGGGAGGGGTGCTCTACAATTGTAAGGAGCACAGCAAAGTCCCTCACAGCAAAGAATTATCCACCCTGGAATGTCAATCGTCTCAAAATTAGAAACCTAACTTTACAGCAATCTGGCAGCAGAAGAGTATAAAACCAGCATCTGTCCAGCCTGGCTACTTACTGTTCACAAAATTTTACAGAATAAAGGTCACACTTCAACCTACATAGTCCTGCTCTCATACAACCATGAGCCTTGTGGGCAAACAGAATAAAAGATCTTGGAGGCCCTCCTACTTTGTCAAAAGATCTTTCTGTTATGAAAAAATCCCAATCACATACAAAGTAAAGCAAATAGGATGATAAACTCCCATATACTCACCACCAATTTCAAACAAATATCAATAACCTGCCATTCTTGTTTCTTCTATAGCTCCACTCACCCTACCCCCACCTGATTATTACTTTTTATTTATTTAAGGTATAATTTGCATACATTAAAACCACTGTATAATTTTTTAATATGGAATTACTTTATTGTAAAATAAAACAAAGACCTTTCTAATGTAAATGAAACACATATACAGAGGCAAATGTATGTCTTCATAAATTACTGGACCACAAAACCTCCTGTATTTGCCCTCATTTTAAAAGCATCTGCCCTCCTCATTCTCGCCATCAGAAATGGATTCCAGGACATCTATCTTCTAAGTCAGTGTTTTACAAACTTACGTCATATTCCACTTGGAGGACTAGGCACAGGGCTTTTAAAACATCTGTGTGTTTGCTATAGGGGCAAATGAGAGAACAGACTAGAACAGAAATGATCAAAATGTACCAAATTTAAATAAGGACTAGAACTGGTTTGTATAAGGACTCTATGGAAGGGTGACATATTAAGCATTAAACTCTGATATAACTAGTATTTCTTACTATGAATGGTGGTCAAAACAAGTTTAAAAACATGACAGGCAGAATTGCTGCTGCTGCTGCTAAGTTGCTTCGGTCGTGTCCGACTCTGTGCGATCCCATAGATGGCAGCTCACCAGGCTCCGCCATCCCTGGGATTCTCCAGGCAAGAGTACTGGTGTGGGGTGCCATTGCCTTCTCCTGACAGGCAGAATTAACTGTGGTTAAACATGGTATATGTGTATATGTGTGTTTGCATATATGTGTGACATAAATATATCTGTGTATACACACTCTGCTGTATAACCTCAGGCAAGTTGTTACTTAAACCTCTTTTGCTTTTGAATTTTGTAGCTGTAAAATGGTAGTGGCAAATATTCACATAACTGGTTTACTGTAAGAATTAAATATGACTGTGATTATATGATGAACCAACTCTTTGGTTTGCAAGACATGACAGTTACTGCTATTATTTCAAAGATATTAAATATAATTGACACCTTCACTGAAATCAAAGACTTAAATAAAGTACTAACTCAAACATAGGTCTCTAACTCATTTTAAAGAGACATTAACACCTCATGGACTGCTTACATCTTTTTTTTTTAACACTTGTTTTGCTTAACTGTGTTTTTTAAAATTGCATTATCACAACGAAAGGAGTGATTTTGACACCCTTTGGAAATGCTAATCATGGCTATGAATAGTTATCTGCTTAGCATTCACACCTATTAGGGGCTGTATTTAGGTGTGTAAAACATCCACTCTATCAACACAGAAGTGTAAATCTAAACTGAAGCAAACTGTGATAGAAGCTTGAATTTACATCCATAGTATCATTTTCAGCTGAGAAGACAAAGGAAAAGCATCCTGGACCCCCTCCTCCACTGCAACAAACTATTGTCATCACACAAATAAATAATGGTTCACATGAAGCCCATAAACCACAAACTGACTGCCTGTATGGAATAATCTGGAATGTACACACATAAAATCATACAGAGGGGTGGAGCCAGACAACTCAGCCTCAGGGGCTGTCTACTGGGGGAGAGAACCCTGGACAGACAGAGCTTTCGATAAAATCTCCTAGTTTTCAAATATTAGCAAGCAACTATTTACAACCATCACATCAAAACATTCGTGTTGACCGAACAAAATATGTCTGCAATTTAGATACAATCCATCTTGAAACCTCCAACCAAAATGCACGCTCCTGATTAAAATTCTGAAAAACATAATTGATCACTCTATTGCTCCCAGAGAAATAGACAACACTGCATCCTAAAAACACTTTAATATTTTTTTTCTAACCAGGAATACATTTTTTTAAAAAATTTGTTTTATATTTCCACTAGGGAAAGTATGACAATGGAGAAGTTGCATCTCCCCGACTTTATAGAGCAGGAGCTCTCTGTTATGTAGAAACTCTTCTGTTTTCTTCACTGAGATGGTTCTCATTCACCCACTAATGACCTCAGGCCTAAGAACCAAAACTATGCAAGAAAAGTTCAGAGTGTCCCAAAGACTGTGCCCTCAATGGAGATTTCCTCAGCTCTGTGTACTCAAGCTACCTCTGTCACAAGGAGACTCCTTTTTCTACCCAGATGCTCCACGTAGACACTAACATTTCCATGCATGCCACACAGGAAATCTTAGGAAAGCATTTGTAACCACTGGCAGAAAAAGTTTGAAGACCTTAAGGAAGACTATGAGCTGCAGCTAAGAGTTGATATAGTTTAGTTCACACAACAATCATCACTGTGGTTTCATTTCCCCATGCAGTTTGATTTAGGAGATGGAAGTGAATTTACCAAAAGGCTACATGCAGATCTGTAGGTAAAGGTACAATTTGGAATATCAGTACTGCTTCTTCAGCACCGAGAATTCTGCCTGGAGGAATACATTTATAATATATATGCTTCTAGGAATGGACTTCTGAGATTTCTGGTTTGTTCAGAGCACAGATGCTTACTTCCTGGTTTGCTAGTTGTTCAGTCTCTCTATCTGACTCTTTGTGACCCCATGGATTGCAGCACACCAGGTTTTTCTGTCCTTCACGATCTCCCAGAGTTTGCTCAAGCTCATGTGCATTGAGTCAATGATGCCTTCCAACAATCCATCTCATTTCATCCAACCATCTTTGTTGCCGCCTTCTTCTCCTGCCCTCAATCCTCCCAGCATCAGGGTCTTTTCCAATGAGTAGGCTCTTTGCATCAGGTGGCCAAAGTATTGGAGCTTCAACTTCAACATCAGTCCTTACAATGAGTATTCAGTATCGATTTCCTTTAGGATTGACTGGTTCTCTAGATCCTCCACATAAAGTCACATCATGTGGACATTTGAGGATACATTTCATTTTGTAGATCCTGAACAAATTCTGTTCACTGAATCTTCACATTTCAAAATAACAAGTGATAGTTTTCATGAACATATATACAATTTTCTTAATATCCTCATAATGTCAGGATATTAAAGAACAGGCAGACATCACAAGTTAGTGAAAACACTAGGTGGGGATGGCATGGAGCCGCTGAAAGGCTACCCAATAAAAAGGGACAGCTGCTTCTCAGTTTTAGAAAATAGCTACTAATTTTTTTTTTGTTTTTTCATGTTGGTGATTCTTTTTTTTTTTTTTAACATGGGGCTGTCCTAACAAAACTGTATATATACATGATGTGGCCTCCAGGCCAGGAATCTGAGGCCTCTAGATACAGTTACAGGGAAGAAAAAAAAAAAAAAAAAATAGAACAACAACAAAAATCCTCTTCAGAGAGACACTCTTCTTCACAGAGATGAGCTCTGTTGTGCATACTGTCTGCCTAGCCATTTCTGTGCACATTCCTGCTGCATGCCCAAAAGCCTATCGCAGTGCTTGGTCCACAGAAGACACTCAAAACAATATGTGTGGAATTAATGAACGTCAGATTTAGGGCAGTAGCTGCCACACTTGGCTACATATCTGACCATCTGGGGAAGCTGTGTAGAAAGGCTGATTCCCCTGGTCCCACTGCTCCAAATTCCAGGCACCAGGCCCAGAACTGCTTGTTTGTTTGTTTGTTTCTTTCTTTTTAATTTCCCAAAGTAATTCTGCTGCAGGGTCATCCACGCATACAGGAACCGCCGCCTCGGACTCAGCGAGCCTCCAAATTCTAGCCCTAGTGTCAGAGACAAGACTGAAAGGTATCTTTAGCTCTGGGGCTGTTGTTAATATTTTTAATTTGCTTTGTTTCCCCTGAATCTCCCCCTTCTGCTAGCTCCGTGATTCTTTATCATAAGGAAGGAGGAGGCAGGAGGGAAAGTTACAGTTGTCCTCCCAACAAACTGTTTCCAAAAGCACAAGTTGTTCCCAAGAAAATATTGAGAAGATTCAACAAAAGGATAGAAATACATGAATATCTCCCAGTTATGGAGGTCTGAAAGTCCACAGGAGGGTGACTGGACTCAAGAGAAGAATAGTTACCCGGAGGTCTCAGGGAGATGAATTTGGAAAAGATTCTAAGAAACAGGAGCTGGGACAGACAGCCTGACCAGAAGAGACAGTGGAGAGAGACAACCTCAATGGGTAAATGACCCATGATCCATCCTTCCAAGCCTTGCTCATTCTCACTCAATTCACAAGTCACGGGCTCTGGGATGACTCTGGCAAATGTAAGAGGATACCCAAAGAGGCAGAATGGAGTACGCCATCAAAAACAAAAAACAAAAAAAGAGCAGATGGTGAAGTTGAGTTACAAAAATATAGGAAGTAGAGTTCTTTGCAGCATATGAACCTGGGGTGCAGGGGTAGGGGGGTCAAGATTTCAACCCCTGAAGTGAAGAAGTAAAGTTGCTCAGTTGTGTCCGACTCTTTGCGACCCCATGGACTGTAGCCCACCAGGCTCCTACATCCATGGAATTTTCTAGGCAAGAGTACTGGAGTGGGTTGCCTTTTCCTTCTCCAGGGGATCTTACCGACCCAGGGATCAAACCCAGGTCTCCCGCACTGAGGGCAGATGCTTTACCATTTGAGCCACCAGAGAATCCCTATCAACCCCTAACACCTGTCTAAAATAGCCTTTTTATATAAACTCAGGGATGATGCTTAGTTGAAAGGGTTTTGCACAGATTAATTAGTAATTGTGAAACAATTCAACTGGTGCAATAAGAATGTTCCTTATTTTGGTTACGTAATCTACTAATTCTGCAGCTGGAAAACAAAGTGATTAAGATTTGATCACAAGCTACAAAAGCTGAGAAGGCTGAATTTCAGTGAAAGTTCTCTCCCTATGTATTCCTCCTGAGCCCAATTATCTGTAGGGTCAGACATTTATAATTTTATTTAGCAAAACTGGTGCTCTGAAACACAGTTTCAAGGAACAATAAGAATGATTCTGGTGTATCATAATTAAAAACCTTCCTGTTTTATTTTCATTTAGGGGATGCTCTATTATATTGGAGCACATGTATTTGAATAGATAATGTTTATTGTCATTTGGACATTTTGAGAACTTACATTTATGATATAAAGGATACAAAGGATGTGTGGATACTCAGCTCCTTGGTAAATGGTATGTTTTTTTGTGAGAGGAGCTTCCCTGGGGCAGGATTGGTGGAAACAAATCAAAAACAAAGCTGCTGGCTCTACATGGACTAGTTACTAAAAGACTGGGAATGGAAACGGCTAAAGATTCGCAGCCACAACCCAGACTCTCCAAGCCAGGTTCAAGGTTGCTATTTAATTCAGGTGTCCACAGTACAGCCAGGGCAATTATATGGAGTTGCTGTGCATTCTGATAGGGAAATACCACACCCTTCCTAATATTTTGACTATCACTCTCACTACATTAAAAAATAATTTAGTGGAGTTTTTCACATTATATGGGAGTTTATAAATGATATTTTCCTAATGTTTTAAAAAGAAAGCTGCCCAATAATTTCAATGTGCACCAAGATATCAGGCTGGCCAAAAAGTTAGTTTGGGTTTTTCATAACATATTCTAGAAAATCCTGAATGAATATTTTGGCGAACCCAATGTTTTCCTCTCAGTACAGCATATCCCATCGACATGGGCCTGACATAAAAGAAACATACCAAGCACAGGATGAATGGTAACAGTGAGATCCAACTATTTAATGTGCCCTTTGTGGCAAGATTGTCAATTTGAAATTTCAGGATTCAATTTATTGTATTAATATTTAATGTTGAATAGTGGTGCTAAGAAATGTTTTTATGTATTAATTGGCAAATACTGATAGTGATTCCTGTCACTTAATGATTACCATGTGCCTGGCACTAAGTTTATTTAATCCACCCAGTAGCCCTCTCAGGGAAGGGCTTTGACAATTCCCATTTAGAGAGGAAAAACTAAGGCTTAAGAGAGTGAAGTAATATATCCATCATCACACAGCTACAGAAAAGTGGTTTGGAGTCCGCTCCAGTGGAATTTTAAGACTGAGCTACTAAATTTACACTTCCTGAAACAGCCATGTGTCTCTTTAAAACATCTGTTCCTTCTGGGATAGAATGACAACAAAATCATAATTTAAGACATCCTCCTCCAGGCAGTCGCTGCACAGATATTTCCACTGTGGGATTCTGGTGCTGCTTTTTTGTTAGGTAATGGCTACCACTTCTTTATATTTTTATATTTGAGTTCACTGACATGCTTGTACTTGCCTTGCTCCTTTGTGACTCTGAGGAGGGGATGGAGGTGGTGGGTGAACTAAGATGGGAAACAAGTAGGAATAAAGGAACATGTCAGTACAATGCAAAGCCCCTCACCACAGTCTAAACATCAAGGCTTTACTCCCCACTTCCACAATGTATTTGTTCAGAAAATAGGCTCCATTTTGCTTTAAGAGGTGACAGAATAATGACCTGGCAGAGAGCCTTCTAGAACCACACGACACATAAAATCCAGACCGGCATGACCTGTCACACCAGCATGTTCTCTTAGCGAAGCTTATCTACAAGGTTACCACTCCAGGGGACGAAGTTGCTAAGAATTAGGCAAGTGCGTGGCTAGCAAAACACTTCTCTTGCCGAGATCTGGCTGGCAGCCATCCACGCTCCAAGAAGCAGATCCCTGAAATAGAAAGCCAGCTTTCTGAACATCGTAACTCCTCTCTGGTTTCTATTTCTGTTCATACTTTTTTCCTGAGATTTTCTTCAGAGATTCCCCTCAATGGTTATTTAATAAAAGGGATAGGGGGAATGGGGAAAACTATGGATAAATAAACAATAAGGAACAGTTTGGGGGATTCCCCTTCATGTACTGCTTAACAGTTAATACCTTCATCCTTAAACATGAGTTTATATGAACAGTGATTAGATCATACATGATGTATCATTTTGCTTTTGACAGTTAGTATTTGTTTTCTTATATTATTATTTTCTTTATGTACGTCCTGTTTCTCCAAGCAGACGCTCACCTAAGTTTGCTGAGCACTTACTCCATGCCATGTTCTACCGAGTTTTATATAGATTTTACCAGTTAAACTTCACACAAACACATAAGGCAGTCATTATTAGGGCCTTCCTTACACTAAGGAATTTGAGCTTTGAGGAATTTAAGTTTGAGAGATTAAGCAATTTGCACTTGGCTAATTAGTGACGTAGCTGGTAGACGATCCCCAAAGTCCCATCTCCCTATCCCCACTCCTTTACACTGCCTCCTAACCTTTTGCTTCTCTGAATCCAAACTACAAAATTAATCCCTAGGCCAAAAAGGATACAAAGAATAAAGGACATTGCCAAGTGGTTCTACTGAATCAAATAATAGTAATTAAGCATTCACATGTTTTATATGTGTGAAGTGAAG
The DNA here is from genome assembly GCA_024291935.2 of Okapia johnstoni. Taxonomy (NCBI): domain Eukaryota; kingdom Metazoa; phylum Chordata; class Mammalia; order Artiodactyla; family Giraffidae; genus Okapia; species Okapia johnstoni. The sequence continues at coordinate 95,486,129 of CM044311.1, read as the reverse complement.
TGAAATTTGCTCAGTCATGTCCAACTCTTTGCAACCCCATGGAAAATTTTATATGTGTGTATGACTATATATACATGTGTATACAGACATCTGGTACATATAACTTATATGTTTGCAATTATAACATATGGATTGTCCTGTAGTCTACATTTTTCCATGTAAAATATTCAAAACTTTTGGTCTTAAAATAATAACATTAATTCACTGTGTAAAGTGTAGAATAGGATGGAAAATTGCTTTTACTTTACGTGTCAACTCACTCTTTGACTATAGCTTTCTGTCAAACTATGTTAAAGGTGCTCAGACCAAAACTGAATTCACCTGGAAGGAAGGTCATGCTCCATTGCCAATGTACACCATGGGTTCAAGTGGAACCCAAAAGTTTAGTGCCAGGGATTTCTGTTGCTTGATATCAGTTAGAATTAAGGCTCTATTTGTAGCACACTCTAGCCTTCTCTAGGGTGAGGAGTGGAAAAATGAAAAACCACAATGTATGAATGTGCTCACTAGCTAAGTCGTGTCCAACTCTTTGCAACATCATGAACTGTAGCCCACTAGGTTCCTCTATCCATGGAATTTTCTAGGCAAGAATACTGGAGTGAGTTGCCGTTTCCTTCTTCAGCAATCTACAAATATCCTCCTATAATACGGGGACTCACCAAGGCCTTGGAATAAAGATGTATTTAAAGGTCTTATATTTAAAGAAGTGATTTTAGAATTCCCTAGCAGTCCAGTGGTTCGGACTCAGTGCTGGGGCCTGAGTACAATCCCTGGTTGAGGAACTAAGATCCCACAAGCCATATGGCACAGCCAAAAATGAACAAATAAATAAATAATGAAGTGCTTTAGGGAAATCAACCTGGTAGTTACTTGCAAGATTATAATAAGATAAATCAGACCACTGAACCAGATTACTGTGAGGCACAGTTTCTGAAACCCATATGTTTTGCTCTACCCAAGAAAAATCTAAGGTTTGGGAACGTACATTTGAAAAAGCTCTTAATGCAATTCTGATCCACATAGCTATTTGAGAATCACCTATTTATCATTAATTATTCTTATAAAATGCACTGAGTAGTATTAGATAATATGATGAATCAGAAACAGTGACTGTTCCAATTTGATATGAGTCAGTAGTAATCATATAATCTTCACTGTAGCTAGCAGTTTAAATGTGTCAATCACACATACTGTTTAAATAGCATGCAAAAGATTCACTAATTTCTATTTATTTCTTTCTACTTTTACAATTGCAAAGGTTGTTTGATGGCTTTATATATTCTTCATAAAATAAAAAGTACTAATTAAAAGAATACAGTTCCTGTGATACGCAAGTTGACCTGATAGCTGAAAATAGTGTATTAAGTTTCATAGTATTCAGCAGGCAGAAAACATATGGAATCTGTGGCAAACTGGGACACATTTCTCAAGATAAAAAGAACACGTGGGGCATTTAAGCAGACAATGTTATCAGATGAAAAGTTTAAAATAACAATATATTGCCTGGGAACAATGAACTCTAGTGGTAACAGATCTAACAATACTTCAAAATTGATGTAGTTGAGGTAAGACTATAGAGTTAATACTCCTGGCAAAGAGTTGGTTATGACACATTGTTTTTCTACAAGAAGTAGCTAAATTGAAAACAGTCTGAGATCCAAAAGGGACAATATAAAAAACTCATTCACAGGATATATGAATTAATCTGGATAAACTAAAAGATTTTTCAGGTCTAGTAGTATAAATTGTTGTGATCCACACAGTCAAAGGCTTTGGCATAGTCAATAAAGCAGAAATAGATGTTTTACTGGAACTCTCTTGCTTTTTCGATGATACAACAGATGCTGGCAATTTGATTTCTGGTTCCTCTGCCTTTTCTAAATCCAGCTTGAACATCTAGAAGTTCACGGTTCACATACTCTTGAAGCCTGGCTTGGAGAATGTTGAGCATTACTTTGCTAGCATCTGAGATGAGTGCAATTGTGTGGTAGTTTGAACATTCTTTGGCATTGCCTTTCTTTGGGTTTGGAATAAGACTGACCTTTTCCAGGCCTGTGGCCACTGCTGAGTTTTCCAAACTTGCTGACATATTGAGTGCAGCACTTTCACAGCATAATCTTTTAGGATTTGAAATAGCTCAACTGGAATTCCATCACCTCCAACAGCTTTGTTCGCATTGATCCTTCCAAAAGCCCACTCAACTTCACATTCCAGGATGTCTGGTTCTAGGTGAGTGATCACACCATCATGATTATCAGGGTAATGAAAATCTTTTTTGTATACTTCTTCTGTGTATTCTTGCCATCTCTTCTTAATATCTTCTGCTTCTGTTAGGTCCATACAATTTCGGTCCTTTATTGTGCCCATCTTTGCATGAAATGGTCCCTTGGTATCTCTAATTTTCTTGAAGAGATCTCTAGTTTTTCCCATTCTATTGTTTTCCTCAATTTCTTTGCACTGACCGCTGAGGAAGGTTTTCTTATCTCTCCTTGCTATTCTCTGGAACTCTGCATTCAAATGGATATATCTTTCCTTTTCCTTTTCTCCTTTGCCTTTCACTTTTCTTCATAGCTCTTTGTAAGACCTCCTCAGACAACCATGCAATTCTTCAAGAGAAGGGAATACCAGACCACCTGACCTGCCTCCTAAGATATCTGAATGCAGGTCAAGAAGCAACTGTTAAAACTGGACATGGAACAACAGGCTGGTTCCAAATTGGGAAAGGAGTATGTCAAGGCTGTATAATGTCACCCTGCTTATTTAACTTATATGCAGACCACATATGAGAAATGCTAGACTGGATGAAGCACTAGCTGGAATCAAGATTGCCACAATATCAATAACATCAGATATGCAGATGCCACTACCCTTATGATAGAAAGCAAAGAACTAAAGAGCCTCTTGATGAAAGTGAAAGAGGAGAGGGAAAAAGTTGGCTTAAAAATCAACATTCAGAAAACTAAGATCATGGCATTTGGTCCCATCACTTCATGGCAAATAGATGGGGAAACAGTGGAAAGAGTGACAGACTTTATTTTTGGGGGCTCCAAAATCACTGCAGATGGTGAGTACAGCCATGAAATTAAAAGACACTTGTGCCTTGGAAGAAAAGCTATGATCAACATGGATAGTATATTAAAAAGCAGAGACATTACTTTGCCAACAAAAGTACATCTAGTCAAAATTATGGTTTTTCAGGTAGTCATGTACAGATGTGAGAGTTGGACTATAAAGAAAGCTGAGTGCTAAAGAATTGATACTTTTGAACTGTGGTGTTGGAGAAGACTCTTGAGAGTCCCGTGGACAGCAAGGATATCCAACCAGTCCATCCTAAAGGAGATCAGTCCTGAATATTCATTGGAAGGACTGATGTTGAAGCTGAAACTCCAATACTTTAGCCACCTGATGTGAAGAACTGACTCATCTGAAAAGACCCTGATGCTGGGAAAGATTGAAGACAGGCAGAGAAGGGGAAAACAGAGGATGAAATGGTTTGGATGGCATCACCAATTCAATGGACAAGAGTTTGAGTAAACTCCAGCAATTGGTGATGGACAGGGAGGCCTGGCATGCTGCAGTCCATGGTGTCACAAAGAGTTGGACACGACTGAGTGACTGAACTGACCTGAACTGAATGATAGAAATTAATATAGTAGAAGGTCATAAGTACTACACATTAGACCTTCAAAACTGTTACATAATTTTACCTGGAAGATAGTCTTTTTTTTTTTTAATAAATTTATTTATTTTAGCTGGGGGCTAATTACTTTATAATACTGTAGTGGTTTTGCCATACATTGACATGAATCAGCCATGGGTTTACATGTGTTCCCCATCCTGAACCCCCCTCCCACCTCCCTCCCCATCCCAACCCTCTGGGTCATCCCATTGCCCCAGCCCTGAGCATGTGTCTCATGCATCGAACCTGGAATGGTGTTCTGTTTCACATATGATAATATACATGTTTCAATGCTATTCTCTCAGAATGTCCCACCCTCACCTTCTCCCTCAGAGTCCATCAGACTGGAAGATATTCTTAACATTCATATCTTACGTAGAGATACTTCTTTTTATCTCCATCCCTCCCCCAAATTTAGAGAAACTTTTCCATCATAGCAACTGCACAAGCATAGGCAATGCATAGTCTAATCTGTGATTGGACCATGGTTACTTTAACAAAGACTTGATAGCCACAGACTCACTTTTCCAATCAGAAGATCACAGAAATGCCAAAGTTGGGAAGAACAACTGAGGCAATGTGGGGAATGTAACTGGACAGAGCAGCGATGTGATCATCCAACCAAGTCCTCTTAAGAGTTTTTCCAGAGGAAAGGAAGGTCAAGTACAAAGATAGGTCAAAGAACACAAAAGAACATTAACATTTCTTTGCAAATGGTTGTTCCTCATATTTGACTGGGCAGTTCAAGTTAAATTCTCAGTTTGCAACGGTGGAGTTTGTAGAACCATTGAGGATAAATTCGTCAGCAACTCTAGGAATTCTGAAGTCAAAAAGAACACAGACTGATTTTTCTATATTGATCACAGACCACAAGGTAGGAAATAAATCGAAGCAACTAACATGGGAGGTCAGGCTGGCATTGAAAGGGGAAAGGCATTATTAGAATTTCTTCTTGATAGATTATGATATGAACTCACAACCTTATGATAAAACAATACACATTGAACATTCAAGAGTATAATCTGGCTGACTCTGAGCAACTTTGAAATCTAAAGGAGGCTTTATTCATTTTCAGATCATCTTATTGAACTCTTCACTGAACATATGCCTGAATATTTGCTTCTAATATAGTATTTGCAATACAGATTTTTAGTATTTGAACTAAAATTTATTTAATGATGGTCAGACATCATCATTTTATCTAAGAACAGCTATTTATAAGTCCATGACGAATTTTCTAAAGTTGAGAGGGTGAATATAGACAATCTTCTACTCTAAAATAAAGAATGTATGGTGCGTTTAGAAAAATACAACTTGAACTATCCCCTTCAGAATCCCTTGGAGTGCTTATTTTAAAAAGCATATACAAAGTGTCAAAAGTTCCAAGACACTGTTGGGGTGTGTGCCCTGTAGGGCTACTGTTCCAAATACTCACTAGTTAACTGACAGCTATTAGTATCTGTTACCCCAAACTACAATTTAATCTCTATTATCTACTTTAAAGTTTTCTAAATAGAAATCTCTCCTAAACATTTATCTAATCTCTGATAAGCTGTTGATTCAGATAGCTAATATTTTCTATGTAAGTAATTTGCCTTAAGTTTGACATAGAACATGTCTGTATTTTTTTCTGGATTGCTGTTTGACTAAGGATTGTTTTCTCACCACTAAATTAAACTTGGAACCTCTTAAATGTCTTTCATTCATACAGAATTCATATCTAATTATTTACCTTATACACACACACACACACACACACACACACACACACACACACACCCATATAGTAAGATAAGGGGCCCACCTTAATTTTTACTCCAGATGGATAGTCACTTGTGCCAATGCTACTTCTTAAAGGAATCATCCATATACTATTACACTGAAATGCCACCTTTGGTATATATTAAATTCCCACACATACTAGTATCTATTTCTGATTCTATTATAATCAACGAATCTATTTGTCTATTATGTCAAATCTTACAGATTTGTTGAAGTAAAAGTGTTAGTCACTCTTTGCAACTCCACGGACTGTAGCGCACCAGGTTCCTCTGTCCATGGAATTCTTCAGGCAAGAATACTGGAGTGGGTAGCCATTCTCCAGGGGGTCTTCCTGACACAAGGATCAAAACCAGGACTCCTGCATTGCAGGCAGATTCTTTATCATTTTAGCCACCAGGGAATCCCTAATAAAGTTTTCTGACATAATGTGATCAAAGGCATCGTTGTCTATTTCTCAATTTAGCATTAATGCTTGGCCATTTTGGGCAAAATATGCAGCTTTGATGGTTTTTGCTAAATAGCCTTTACTACATCTAAATACTGTCTCTTCTCTTTTATCTATGTACTAAATGAGGAATCACAACTGAACCCTATCAGATGGCTTTTCACTATATATTTACCATGGTCACATGATTTTTCCAAAATAATGTGTTGACTCTGATGGCATAGTAAAATACTCTTCCTTTCCATGAAGAAACCTTCCCTGGTCAGAATTATTATCCTCTAACATACTGCTAAATTTCAGCTGTTAGTACTACAGTTATAATTTTTACATTTTAGTTAGAATTCAGTTCAGTTCAGTCGCTCAGTAGTGTCCGACTCCTTGCGACCTCATGAATCGCAGCACGCCAGGCCTCCCTGTCCATCACCAACTCCCAGAGCCCACCCAAACCCATGCCCACGGAGTCGGTGATGCCATCCAACAATCCTATCCTCTGTTGTCCCCTTCTCCTCCTGCCCCCAACCCTTCCCAGCATCAGGGACTTTTCCAATGAGTCAACTCTTCGCATCAGGTGGCCAAAGTATTGGAGTTTCAGCTTCAACATCAGTCCTTCAAATGAACACCCAGGACTGATCTCCTTTAGGATGGACTGCTTGGATCTCCTTGCAGTCCAAGGGACTCTCAAGAGTCTTTTCCAACACCACAGTTCAAAAGCATCAATTCTTCGGTGCTCAGCTTTCTTCACCATCCAACTCTCACATCCATACATGACCACTGGAAAAACCATAGCCTTGACTAGAGGGACTTTTGTTGGCAAAGGAATGTCTCTGCTTTTAAATATGCTATCTAGGTTGGCCATAACCTTCCTTCCAAGGAGTAAGCGTCTTTTAATTTCATGGCTACAATCACCATCAGCAGTCATTTTGGGGCCCAAAAAAATAAAGTCTGACACTGTTTCCACTGTTTCCCCATCTATTTCTCACGAAGTGATGGGATCAGATGCCATGATCTTAGTTTTCTGAATGTTGATTTTTAAGCCAACTTTTTCCCTCTCCTCTTTCACTTTCATCAAGAGGCTCTTTAGTTCCTCCTCGCTTTCTGCCATAAGGGTGGTGTTATCTGCATATCTGAGGTTATTGATATTTCTCCCGGCAATCTTGATTCCAGCTTGTGTTTCTTCCAGCCCAGCGTTTCTCATGATGTACTTTGTGTATAAGTTAAATAAGCAGGGTGACAATATACAGTCTTGACATACTCCTTTTCCTATTTGGAACCAGTTTGTAGTTCCATGTCCAGTTCTAACTGTTGCTTCCTGACCTGCATACAGGTTTCTCAAGAGACAGGTCAGATGGTCTGGTATTCCCATCTCTTTCAGAATTTTCCACAGTTTATTGTGATCCACACAGTCAAAGGCTTTGGCATAGTCAATAAAGCAGAAATAGATGTTTTTCTGGAGCTCTCTTGCTTTTTTGACGATCCATCAGATGTTGGCAATTTGATCTCGGTTCCTCTGCCTTTTCTAAAACCAGCTTGAACATCTGGAAGTTCACGGTTCACATGTTGCTGAAGCCTGGCTTGGAGAATTTTGAGCATTACTTTACTAGCGTGTGAGATGAGTGCAATTGTGCGGTAGTTCGAGCATTCTTTGGCATTGCCTTTCTTTGGGATTGGAATGAAAAATGACCTTTTCCAGTCCTGTGGCCACTGCTGAGTTTTCCAAATTTGCTGGCATATTGAGTGCAGCACTTTCACAGCATCATCTTTCAGGATTTGAAATAGCTCAACTGGAATTCCATCACCTCCACTAGCTTTGTTAGTAGTGATGCTTTCTAAGGCCCACTTGACTTCACATTCCAGGATGTCTGGCTCTAGGTGAGTGATCACACCATCGTGATTATCTGGGTCGTGAAGATCTTTTTTGTATAGTTCTTCTGTGTTTTATTGCCACCTCTTCTTAATATCTTCCTCTTCTGTTAGGTCCATACCATTTCTGTCCTTTATTGTGCCCATCTTTGCATGAAATGTTCCCTTGGTATTTCTAATTATCTTGAAGTGATCTCTAGTCTTTCCCATTCTGTTGTTTTCCTCTATTTCTTTGCACTGATTGCTGAGGAAGGCTTTCTTATCTCTCCTTGCTATTCTTTGGAACTCTTCATTCAGATGGGAATATCTTTCCTTTTCTCCTTTGCTTTTTGCTTCTCTTCTTTTCCCAGCTATTTGTAAGGCCTCCTCAGACAGCCATTTTGCTTTTTTGCATTTCTTTTCCATGGAGATGGTCTTGATCCCTGTCTCCTATACAATGTCACGAACCTCTGTCCATAGTTCATCAGGCACTCTGTCTATCAGATATAGTCCCTTAAATCTATTTGTCACTTTTTTCCTAAAATAACATGTATTTTGGTAACTTCCTTTTAATATATCGTAACAGCTTTTGCGAGAGACCCGGGTTCAATCCCTGGTTCGGGAAGATCTCCTAGAGAAGGAAATGGTAACCTACTCCAGTCTTCTTGCCTGGAAAATCCCATGAACAGAGGAACCTGGTAGGCTACAGTCCATGGGGTTGCAAAGAGTCGGACACGACCGAGCAACTTCAGTTTCTTTCAACAGCTTTTGACATTAAAACTATACAAGATTCATAATATGAACTGCTAAGCTTTCTATATTTTTCTAGGGCTTCTGCTTGGGATAGACAACTGTATGTACGTATTTATGGTCTTGCCCTAAGATAGAGTAACTCTTCCAGTTATTGACACTGTATAGTTTCAAGGGAACTAGACAATGTGGATCCTCTGCAGAAATGTTATGTCAATAAAATCATGTTAATCAGACCAAATGAGCAAGATATGTCAAGGATATTAGAAGCCCTGATATAATACATGTGTCCCAGGAGGTGGGAGGAAAATCTCATCAGGGGTCTTACTCATAGCTGAAGTGTAATTTTTTTTTTTTTTTTTATGATTCAATGATCTGGGACAAGTGAAGACATTTCCAGCAGACTGAAGGACAAATTATTATATGTCAAATCTTCTACTACCAGTTTGTTCTCTTTGTCTTACGAATACTACTCTGACCTGTTTGTCATGTAATACAAAGGTTGCCAACATTGAGTAGGTCCAGAGTAGTAAAAGACTCTGCAGCAGACCCTTCTCCTAGGGCCAAGTGAACTGGCAGATGCTATGGGTTTAAAGATATCAGTGTTGGGTAGATGCACTGTAAAGTTTCTGGAAAGTTCCAGTAAGAGAATCACAGCATATCCCCTCTGGATCCAGGAACAAGTACATGCCATCTGCAGTGAAGAATGATACACCAATTGAAAAACAGCCCCTGGAATGCCACTAAGCTCCAGTAAAGAGAGATGTCTGACTTTATATGGGACATGATACAACCATTCCAACAGAACTGCCCATTACAACTTGGGTTCAGTCAAACCCACCAAATCATACAGTCATGCAGGCACATTTGAACCCCATCATAACATGAAAATGGTATTCCTGGGATCAGGCATGAATAGGGCCAGACCAGCCAGTTGTGTATGTGGGTACAAATCAAAAGTAAACCCCTGTACCACATCTTCAACCACAGGTCACCCTGAAAGATAGCAGTGAAGTAAACTTCCACAATGGGTAGAGCATCCATTTTCTGTTAAAAGAGAAGTATCCCAAGGTGAGAATAAATGTACTGACAGGCAGTGGTAAATAGTTTGGCTAAGGTGGTCAGGAGCCTGAAAAAAAAAATTGTAGACCACAGACAAGGTAACCTGGGGAATAGTCTTGTGAACAGAAATAGGAGTGAGAATAAAATGTGAAGACCTTACAATTTAACACATACCAGTGAAAGTGAAAGTTGCTCAGTCATATCTGACTCTCTGCAACCCCATGGACTATACAGTCCATGGAATTCTTCAGGCCAGAATACTGGAGAGGGTAGCCTTTTCCTTCTCCAGGGGATCGTCCCAACCCAGGGACCAAACCTAACCCAGGTCTCCCGCATGGCAAGTGGCTTCTTTACCAGTTAAGCCACCAGGCAAGCCCAAGAAAACTGGAGTGGGTGGCCTATCCCTTCTCCAGCGGATCTTCCCGACCCAGGAATCGAACCAGTGTCTCCTGCATTGCAGGTGGATTCTTTACCAGGTGAGCTACCAGGAACATAACAGAGAGGCACCTAATACCCAATTCAGGCAGAACAGCTCGCCTGATGGTATCAACCACTGTTGCCATCATCCACCAAACAGCCGGCACAACAGGTATATGAATAGAGTGGCAGCATAGAAAGAGGCTATGGATGGGCCCAAAAACATGGTCTCCCCATTCACCAAAGTCAGGGCACCCCGCCATCAGGAAACCAATGATGAGTCCCTGAAATGGCACTATCCCACCAGCAAACAACAAGCAACTTGGCAATGAGCTGATTACATCAAACTCCTTCTATTACTGGAAGGTGCAGTAATTCATCTGGACAGAAATTGATCTATGTTCTAGATACAGATTTGCCTTTTCTGCCCATGTGTCCTGGCTAGCACCACTATAAAAGGGCTTACAGGGTATCTAAATCATCCAACATGAGATCACATACAGCACATAAGGTGAAAAAGAATACTCTGCAGCCACGGAGATGCCAAAGACAGCACAATGGTACCCAAGCCACTATCTTAACACACTCCACAATATCAAGAAGCTGTCAGCCTGATAAAGTGATATAATAGCCACTTTTTAAAAAAGACTTTATTTTTAGAAGTTTTAAATTCACAGCAAAAATGAGGAAAAAACATATTTCCTATATACTCCCAGCCTCCACACACACACACAGCCTCCCTCACTATAAATATCCCACACAAGAGTAGTACATTTCTTGCAATTGATGAACTTAAACTGACACGTCATTATCACCCAAAATTCATAGTTTACCTTAGAAGTCACTGTTGGTACTGTACCTTCTATGGGTTTTGGCAAATGTATAATAACATGTATCTTTAATGGTAGATCAGTCATAAAGACTAGTTTCACTGCTCTAAACAATCATCTGTTCTCTACCTGCTTTTCCCTCTCTTCCCCTTGTTGTCATGTTGCTCTCAGTCATATCCGACTCTGCAACACCATGGACTGTAGCCTGCCAGGCTCCTCCGTCCATGAAATTTTCCAAGCAAGAATATTAGATTTGGCTGGCATTTCCTACTCCAGGGTCTCTTCCCCTTTACCCCTGGAAATACTGATCTTTTTGTTATTTCCATATTTTTAACTTTTTCAGAATGTCATGTGGGCAGTCATTACTTCATGGCAAATAGATGGAGAAAATATGGAAACAGTGCCAGATTTCATTTTCTTGGGCTCCAAAATCACTGTGGACAGTGACTGCAGTCACAAAATTAAAAGAAGCTTGCTCCTTGAAAGAAAAGCTATGGAAAACCTAGACAGCATATTAAAAAGCAGAGATATCATTTTGCCAACATTGGTTTGTATAGTCAAAGCTATGGTTTTTCCAGTAGTCATGTATGGATGTGGGAGTTGGACTAAAAAGAAAGCTGGGCGCCAAAGAACTGATGCTTTTGAACTGTGGTGTTGGAGAAGACTTCTGAGAGTCCCCTGAACTGCAAGGAGATCAAACCAGTCAATCCTAAAGGAAGTCAATCCTGAATATTCACTGGAAGGACAGATGCTGAAGCTGAAGCTCCAATACTTTGGCCACCTGATGTGAAGAGCTGACTCACTGGAAAAGACCCTGATACTGGGAAAGATTGAAGGCAGGAGGAGAAGGGGACAACAGAGGATGAAACGGTTGGATGGCATCATCGCCTCAAAGGACGAGTCTGAGTAAACTATGGGAGACAGGGAAGGACAGGGAAGCCTGGTGTGCTGCAGTTCATGGGGTCACAAAGAGCTGGACATGAATGAGTACCCAACAATATACTGCAAGTAACCGTTTCAGATTGGCACATGTATCTTACGAATATGCACTTAAGGCTCCTCCATATCTTTTCATAACTTAATATCTCATTTCTTTTATCCCTGAAGAATATTATACTCTCTGTAAGTTTCATAGTTAATTTATCCATTTACCTAATTAAGGATATCTCAGTTGCCTCCATGTTTTGCTAATTATTAATAAAACTGCCATAAACATCTCTGTGCAGGTATCTGTGCAGACATAAGTTTTCAACTCTTTTGGTAAAGACCAAGGAACATGGTTGCTAGATCATGTTGTAGGAGTATGTTTCCCTTTCTAATAAACTTTCAAACTGTTTTCCAAGCTGTATTTCCACCAGTTTGGAAAACAGTTTGTATTTCTACCAGGAACAAATGAAAGTTACTGTTGCTTCACATCCTCACCCGTATTTTGGAAAGTCAGTGTTCTGGATTTTGGCCATTCTAATAAGTATGTAGTGGTATTTTCTTTTCATTTGCATTTCCCTGACAATATATCATGTGAAACATCTTTTCATAAATTTATTCTCCATCTGTATATGTTCCTTGCTGAAGTCTCTATTAAGATCTTTGATTCATTTTTTTTTTTAATCAGGATGTTTGTTTTCTTATTGCTGAGTTTTAGGAGTTCTTCATATATTTTGGAAAACAATCCTTTATCAGAAATGTCTTTTACAAATATTTTCTCCAAGTCCGTGACTTACCTTCTAATTGTGTTGAGTGCGTTTTTATGTGTTTCCTGGAGATTTCTGTATCTCCTTTACAGAACTGTCTAGTCAATTTCTTAGCCCGTTTTAAAAATTAAGTTATTTGTGTTTTTATTGCTGCCTTGTAAAAGTTACTTATTCTAGTACAAATCTCTCATCAGGTATATGACTTAAAAAAATATGTCACCCCATTCTATTGGTTGACATTTTCCTTTCTAAATGATATTCTTTAAAGCACAAGCATTGTGCTTTTGACAAAGTCCAATTTGTGTCTTTTTTTTTTTACACTTCGACAACATATCTAAGAAGTCATTTCCCTATTTCAAATTCATGAGTATTTACCCTTTTCTTCTAAGACTTTTATAGTTTTAGCTCTTATAGTTTGGTCTATCACCTATTTTGAAATAACATGCCCTGTTGTATGAGGTAGCAGTCTAACCTCTTCTACATATGGATACCCAGCTGTCCCAGCATTGCAATCGCATTTCCAAGGTACAATGAGGCATCAGCTTATAGAGCATTCCCTGCAAGAATGTGTACAAGAATTCTCTAGTGCACAGAATATACCCTAAATCAATGACCACCCTATGGTGCTGTGTCCTTAATAAGGAAAACACATCCATTTATGAACCAACAAATGGAAGCAGAAGTGGCTTCACTTGTGACTCTAACTCACATCAAAAGTTTCTTCTTTAGATTTTCTGAAACTCTGATCTTTTAAGAATCTGTTTCTAGAGAGGGAACATTTCTGCCAGAGGACAAAGCCAGAGTCCCACTGAACTTTAAGTTATAGTTTGCACCTTGTCACCTCAGTGTCCCCATGCTAGATGGTCTATAATAAAAGGTGGTAGAAAAGGAAAGGCTAGCCAAAGAGAATCTAGTATTTTTAATATATTATCTGTATAATGATATTCAAATTTTATACTTGGAGGCCAAATGCAGAGATAAACAATGCATTTTGTCCCACAGGCTGTCCCCTAATCTGACCAAATGTGTTGGTAAGTTTCTTCAAAAATAAGGCCAGCAGGAATCTTGGAAAAGCTGTTTTCAAAACCTATTAGAAAACGCAAGTGGATGTGTTCAACACAAGGAGTGGATGTAGTGGTCCTTTCAGAATAAGCACTCATGACCCCAACTGCAGGAAACACAGGTGAGACAACTCAACAGCAGTGACTGACACATCCATGTATCCCTAAGCCATATATTAAAAATGATGATATGAATTGTCCTTTTCTTTAAAAAAAACCAGATATATATCATTTCAAAATCAAAGGAAAAAAAAAAGAACAGCATACAGATGATTTTCATAGTCTCTGATATGATGTACTTGAATTTGAGTCCTTTGTCTACTACTTACTGTCTCTGACTTTGGGTAAATTACTTAATACACATATACTATTTTCTTCACCTATAATATGAGGTTAAATAAAAGAAACTGTGCTCAGGGAGTCATTTTAAAAACTAAATAATCCCTGGCACAAAAGGTAATGAGCAACAGAGCTAAATAAAAATTATGTATTATTTTCATAATTAAAATTACTAGGGAAAAACTCATAGAAGTGAGTTTAAGCTCCAATTCTGACACTGTTAAAGCTTAATCAGGTTTCTTTGTCTAGCCTACACCTCAGTTTCCTTAAATGCAATATGAAGAAAGCAGAGGAAGACTTGCTGAGCTATTTTCTCCAACCAAAGAAAATAAAAACACCATGATTCTTTGGATACATAGACCCAAATGACTTGCATCAGTGGGTTTTTCAGTATTAACAACCCTGGGGATGCTGTTGACTCCTTGGCAGTCAAGGAGAGGCACTGGCAACCTCTGCTCCTCTGGGGCCTCATTAGAGCCTGGCTCCCAAGCAACTCAGAGGACCCCTCATTCTCAGGGACTTCGGCGTGTGGCAGTGGCTTGTGCCTTTACATACCTAAGCCAGCAGGGAGCTTTGTGGCTAACAGCCCATCCTGACAGAACTGGAGGGTAAACACAGAAGATTAAAATAAACAAACACACATACAACCAACCTGGACTGGAAAAAAAAAAAAGCAACACTGAGCAATATTTTAGCACTTGTACAGAAAACAAAGGAGAAAAACAGAAAAGGAACAAAAAAGTCTGCCTCTTTAGAAGAAATGAAGATGCAGTCATCCTAATTTTACTTTGATTTTTTTCTTCTCTTTAGATGGCTTCCTGATCACACGGTGCAATTATTTGATGTAATAATATAGAGATTCTGTGGCTCTGCAAAGTGTATTTCAGGGACCCATTACCAGAATCGTGGAGACAGCTGTCTCAGTTATGATGGAATTTAGTGTCCAAGACCTTGGGGCACTCAAATTATCTGGAAGTCCCATCCCCTAGTCTAGAACGTGCATCGCCAAGGGAAGTAAGATCTTGTATCATTTACTCGAAGAGTGAAACTCAATAAGCACGATACTTTTCTTCTCACTTACGTGGACTGGATGACTATAAATGATGCACGTATAGTGTCAGCACCATCCAGGCTCTGAAGCCACAAAACCCTGGGTACAGATCTCAGCAGTGACCTTATGGCCAACTACCATCAGTTACTCCTCTAGAACAGCAATTACAATGGCACCGACCTTCTGAGAACTGTATGAGCTAATACCTATGCAGCACTGAACATAGCACCTAATAAAGGGTGATCGTCTGATAAGGGCTATTTTTAAATTTTAATTTATTTTTAATTTTATATTGGAATACAGCTGATTTAAAATGTTGTGTTAGTTTCAAGTGTACAGTAAAGTGATCCAGTTATACATATATCCATCCATTATTTTTCAGATTCTTTTCTCATATAGGTTACTATAGAATATTAGGTCGAGTTCCCTGTGCTATACAATAGGTCCCTGTTGATTACTATATTATATAGAGAGGAGTGTATACCTTAATCTGAGTCGCATAATTTATCCCCTCCACTTTTCCCTTTCGGTAACCATAAATTCATTTTCTAGGTCTGTGAGTCTGTTTCTACTTTATAAATAAGTTCATTTGTATCATTTTTTAGATTCCACATATAAGCGATATCATAAGGTATTTGTCTTTCTCTGTCTGACTTATTTCACTTATTATGAAAATCTCTAGGTCCATCCATGTTGCTGTGAATAGCATTACTTAATTCTTTTTATGACTAAGTAATATTACACTGTACATATGTACCATATCTTCTTTATCCATTTCTCTATCAATGGACATTTAGGTTGCTTCCATGTCTTTGTTTCAATTCAGTCACTCAGTCACGTCCGACTCTTTGCAACCCCACGGACTGCAGCATGCCAAGCTTCCCTGTCCATCATCAACTCCCGGAGCATAATCAAACTCATGTCCATCAAGTCGGAGATGCCATCCAACCATCTCATCCTCTGCTGTCCTCTTCTCCTCCTGCCTTCAATCTTTCCCAGCATCAGAGTCTGTCCCAATGAGTCAGTTCTTCGCATCAGGTGGCCAAAGTGTTGGAGTTTCAGCTTCAGCATCAGTCCTTCCAATGAATATTCAGGACTGATTTCCTTTAGGAATGACTGGTTTGATCTCTTTGCAGTCTAAGGGACTCTCAAGAGTCTTCTCCAATAATACAATTCAAATGCGTCACTTCTTCAGCACTCAGCTTTCCTTCTAGTCCAACTCTCACATCCATACACAACTACTGGAAAAACCACAGCTTTGACTAGATAGACCTTTGTTGGAAATGTCTCTGCTTTTTAATATGCTGTCTAGGTTGGTCATAGCTTTTCTCCTGAGGAGCAATTGTCTTTTAATTTCATGGCTGCAGTCACCAACTGCAGTGATTTTGGAGCCTCCCAAAATAAAGTCTGTCACTGTTTCCATTGTTTACCCATCTACTTTTCCATGTCTTGGCTATTGTTACTGCTAAGTCACCTCAGTCATGTCCGACTCTGTGCGACCCCATAGATGGCAGCCCACCAGGCTCTGCTGTCCCTGGGATTCTCCAGGCAAGAACACTAGAGTGGGTTGCCATTTCCTTCTCCAATGCATGAAAGGGAAAAGTGAAAGTGAAGTCGCTCAGTCGTGTCCGACTCTTAGCGACCCGATGGACTGCAGCCTACTAGGCTCCTCCGTCCATGGGATTTTCTAGGCAAGAGTACTGGAGTGGGGTGCCATGCTGCAAAGAACACTGGGGTGTATGTATCTTTTAGAAGTATATTTTTCTCCAGATATATGCCCCAGAGTGGGATGGCTAGATCATATAGTAGTTCTAGTTTTAGTTTTTTAAGGAATATGCATACTGTTCTCCATAGTGGCTGTACCAATTTACATTCCCACCATCAGTGTAGGAGGGTTCTCTTTCTCCACACCCTCTTCAGCATTTATTGTTTGTAGACTTTAATGATGGACATTCTGACCAGTATAAGGTGATACTCATTGCAGTTTTGATTCACATTTTTCCAATATTCATGATGTTGAACATATTTTCAAGAGCTTTTTGGCCATCTGTATGTCTTCTTTGGAGAAATGTCTATTTTGATAATCTGTCCATTTTGATTAGGTTCGGGTTTTTTTTTGTTTGTTTGTCTGTTTGTTTTTTATATTTAGCTGCTGAGCTGGTTGTATATTTTCGAGATTACTCCTTTGTCAGTCACTTCATTTGCTAATATTTTCTCCTACTCTGTGGGATGTCTTTCATTTCATTTATGGTTTCCTTTGTGGTGCAAAAGTTTTTAAGTTTAATTAGGTCCCATTTGCTTATCTTTATTTTCATTACTTTAGTAGGTGGATCAAAAAAAGATGACTTCAGACTCTACTACAAAGGTACAGTAATCAAAACAGTATAGTATTGGCACTAAAACAGAAATATAGGTCAATGGCACAGGATAGAAAGCCCAGAAATAAACCCACATCTCTATGGTTCATTAATCTACAAAAAAGGAGGTAAGAATATGCCACAATAAAAGACAGTTTCTTCAATAAGTGGTGCTGGGAAAACTAGAAAGCTACATGTACAAGAACGAAATTAGAACATTCTATAACACCATGCTGCTGCTGCTGCTGCTGCTAAGTCACTTCAGTCGTGTCCAACTCTGTGCGACCCCAGAGACAGCAGCCCACCAGACTCCCCATCCATGGGATTTTCCAGGCAAGAATACTGGAATGGGATGCCATTGCCTTCTCCGCTATAACACCATACACAAAAACAAATTCATAATGGATTAAATACCTAAATGGTAAGACTAGTTACTATAAAATTCTTTGAGGAAAACCTAGGCAGAAGACTATTTGACATAAATCACAGCAATATATTTTTGGGTCCACTCCTAAACTCCTATTACTCCTAGAGTAATAAAAAAAAGGGTTATTATTTATTATGTGTGATGTTATTATTGATGACAACCTCAACATAAGTCACATATTTTTAGACATGCTTCCAATGCCTCACATAAATGCATTACAATTTTTAACTTTATATATAAAATAAAATACATAATGATATTTATATCTCCTTACACTTGTATACATTTATGTGTATACATGTATGCAAACAAAGATTTATAGAAACTTAGAAATGATCTATCGATGACTCCCATCTTCAGGCTATCATCCCTGTGGAAACTAATCTCTTAAAAGGATTATTGAAAAGGACATTTAACTAATCTGCTTCTACTCTTGCCCTCCTTCTTTTCCTTCTTCTAGGAACCAATGCTCAAAACCCAAATTGGCACTTAGTACCTGGGTTCAAACTCTCCAACATTCCCATTGTTCATGGAATGAAATGCAGACTCCTGATCATGGGCTACAAGAGCCTTCACATCTGGACCCTGTCTCTCCCTCTGACCTCCTCCTCTTTTACCCTCAGGCTCCCGCACTACACTCCAGCCACAGTGGCCTTCTTCCCACTCTTTAAGTAAGAAAGATTTATTCCCTCCTTAGAGCACCTGCACTTGCTACATTAGGTCTTAGAATATTTCTTCTGCCCCAGCATTCCACAGCTGGCTTTTCTTCTCATGTTTCTGGCCTCCAATTAGGAGAAGCCTCCTTCCATTAAGAGTCCTCTGTCGCTCAGCTCCCCCATTACAAAACCTTGTTGTATCATCCTCATATTCATTATCACTCCCTGGATTCACGACAGTCATTTATTTTTACACTTATTGTTTACCTCCTTTCCACTAGTAAGACCGTTCCATGAGAAAGGGACTGAAAACAGCCATCATATCCTCAGTACCTTCTACAATACTTCAGGCACAGTTAAAACTAACCAGGTACATTGTAAATGAATGATTTCCTGAAATCATTTTTATAGAGGAAATGACTTATACCTCAAGAGAAACTATAATCATATTTTTTACAGAATTGCATTTTATTTTTATTTCTACTGACCATCTATTTCACAAGTAAGAAAGACTGAATTGGATTTAGCATTCAAAATGCAGCTCTGCATGATCCTTAGAAAATGTTTCCAGAAAATATGAAGTAAACTATTCTCACAAACCTGACTCATCCAGGACAGTAATTCACCTAAACCCTTGGGATTGAGATCCTATAAGCCTCTTGGCATTTCCCCTGTATTTCCAACCAGTCACATCATTTTTTATTCTCATTCGCAGCAGAAATGATTGACAACACAAAACAACAACAAAAAAAAACCTGTTAACACATTTGCAGGTAATGGATTCTAGCATATGTGACTAGCTAGGAAAATAAACACATTCAGTTTTGCAAAGTCAGATCCAAGTTGAAGTAAATGAAGACCTGCTTTTCTTGCATCTGGTGTTAAAGACATAATTTCCCAAAATAATACCATTCTCTCTTTTTAAATTTCTCATTTTTGTGTGTTTACTTGCCCTTTTTAATCTTTCTTTTGGTATCTAAAGGGAAAGCTCACGCATCATTGTTATTTCTTCTCTGTTTGCCAAAGAATTAAATGCTATGGCAACAGCACCCAGAAAACGATTATTGAAAATAATTAGGATTTAGGCATTGACACAAATTATATCCAGGTAATAAACTCAAAAGAAAAAAAAATAAATAAAGGGCTAATGATGGGCCTTGGAAGATAAACTCTTTTTTTTTCAAAAATGAGTTCAACGTAAGCTGGTGAAGGTGTCTATAATCTTGAAAACACTAGCTGTAAATGGTTCTTCCTCTCTGCCTCTCCCTTTGCAACCCTGGCTCAGCACTGAACTCTGGAGGCTTTATATTAACAATTCCAGAGCACTCTCACTCGAGTCACTGGGACTGCTTCTCCCTCCAGGACACTTGAACTTTTCTAACCCTTTCCTTCAAAGCAGTTTAGACAAGAGAAAGCGAAAAAAAAAAAAAAAAAAAAAAATACTGTTTTTGACCTTAAATCTCACCGCTTGAATTTCAGTGCAGTTAAAAACAGCTGAAATGTAAACCTCACAGCGAGCTTCTATTAGAAAGGCTAGGAGACACTGAGGCATCCCTGGCATGCAAAGACAGTATGCCCATTTGAGGATAATGATAAGGCAGCTGCAGATGTTCAGTCAATTAGATTGCCTGATTAGCTCAACGTTCCAATGCATCATGCAATTCAATAACAGTCTGCCCCCCTGCTCTGCTTCTGGGGGAACGGCTTTAAGCAGCATACCCACCACAGCTGCTGGGTTCCACCTATTTGTTTCTACACATTCCACTACTCAACCCACCTCTTCTTCATGCTCCTTTTGGTTGCCAAGTTGCAGATGTTTCTGCCTTCTTATTTCCCCTCTCCAAAATACTATTTTTTTTTTTTTGAAATCAAATAAGCCCAAAGGGGGAAAAAAATCCACAGTAGCTCTTCAAAAGGCGGGAGCTAAAAACAGACACATCACTGTCTACTGAAAAGGTTACATCTGCAAGTGCCAAGTTTCAGGGTGCTACTGCTAAGTAAGAATGAAACCCACTTCACAGTCACCTCTCAATGGAGAGTGATGGCCACGGTGGTAGGTCCATTCATTTCCTGGAGAACACACAGCAGTGATTCTAGCACTGGATCTTATATTGGTCATGATATTTATGACACAATGTGTGAGGTCCATGGTTTTTGTCTGTGTAAATTCTTGGCCTAGCTCTCGGGTCTCCGATCTTTTCTCCTTCATTTATCAAACATCCTTTAAATAAATTCCCCTCTCTGCTTAAAGTGGTAGAGTCAACCTATATTGCCTACAAATTAAGAATCCTGACAAATATGGCCAGAGGAGAACAGTGACATATGATGGTTAGAGTATAGGTTGGTACAAAGAAACACATCATACAGTGACCCAAGTAAGACAGACACTTATTTTTCTCTGAATAAGCCAGACATCAACAGCTCTGTGCCATGAGGTCACTTGGGGATCTGGGTTCCTTAGAGCTTTTTCCATCATCTTCTTCTGCAAGGTCCAATTCAATTGCCACCATTTTTACAGTTCAAACCAGAGGAAAAGGAAAAACAGTTGAGTGGAACACAAGTAGTTTTCCTTTTTGATCTTTTCCCCACTAATGCTATAAAAGATTCCCCAACTTTGTGGCTTAAAATATCATAAGTTTATTATCTTGTAGTTCTGGAGGTCAGAAGTGGAAAATGGATCTTACAAGCTAAAATAAAGGTGCCAAAAGTGTTCCTTCTGGAGGCTCTTCCAGTTTCTAGAGTCTGCCTGCATTCCTCAGCTTCTGTCCCCTCACTTCATCCCAAAATCAACACTCTTAATATCAGCTTCCATAACACATATGTATGACTCTGATCCTCTGCAGCCCTCTTATACAGACTTCTGTCATCACATTGGTCCCACTGGGATAATTCAGGATGCCATTTAAAGATCCATAAATTAACTGCATATAGAAAGTGCCGTTTGCCACAGAAAGCAAGACACATATTCAGGGGTTCCAGTGATTAGGACATAGACACACTTGGAAGACCATCATTCAGTCAACCACAGAATGGACCCCAGAAGCAGGACCTATCATTTTCACTCACATTTTACCAACTTAAAATTAGCCACATAGCCACCTATAGCTGCAAGGGATCCTGGACATTTCAGAAAACCCTGTGAACATGTGCCCTGCCAAAACTTAATAATAATGGTAAAGGGCAAGGGTTTCTATAACTAAAAGGAAGATGAGAAGAATGGAAACTGGGTGTGTCAGTCAGGGTTGTTTCAGCAGGAGAGGGCAAATTCAAAAGCTGTAATGAGTTCAATAAAGGGACTGAGTTCAATAAAGGGACTGTTCACAAATGTATGAACAAGGAAACTCTGTGAGATAGTGGAGAACAGGGAGGCCTGGCTTGCTGCAGTCAATGGGGTCGTAACGAGTGGGACACAACTTAGTGATTGAACAACCACAATATGAATAAGGATAGAGGAAATTATCATGGGATATTATCTTAAAATTAGCAACAGTGGAGAACGCTTACCACTCTTAGGCCTAAGGGAGGGACAAAGGGAGGAATGTCTCCTAGGACTGCCATAATCAAACACTACCAATCAGCTGACTTAAAATAACAAACTTATTCTCTCAGTGCTTTGGAGGACAGAAGTCTAAAATTATGGTGCTGGCAGGACCAGGCTCTCTCTAAAGGCTCCAAAAAACCCTCCCCTACTTCTTCTAGCTCCTGGTTGTTGCTGGCAATCCTCAGCCTTGTTTGGTATGTGCCATCATAACTCCATTCCTCACCTCCAACTTCACATGGTTCTCTTCCTTGCGTCTTAATTGGTCTTTACATTGCTTTCTTTGTCCTTATAAGAAGGCTGGACACCAGCCCTTGGGTTTATTTAGGAGCCCCCATCCTAATCCAATATGACCTCATCTTAATTTGATTACCTCTGCCAAGATCCTGTTTCCAACTAAGGTCACCTTCACAGGTACAGGGCTAAGGACTTTAATTTTTTTTTGTGGGAATAAAGTCCAACCCACAATAGAAGGGGACGTTACCAGGTACTGGAGAGGCTTCCAGCTTAAGAGAACACAGCATATGAGAAGTTGTAGCCTCCAGTACAGGAACAAAGCCGATGCATGATGACTCAACATGGATACAGATGATGGAACGACCACTGTGACTACATTCTCCTCACCCTCTGATGTCCTGCCATCAACTGACTGATATCAACTAACTGGTATCAACTAAAATGGGGGAATGAGCAGCAAGAAAGTGCATTAGACCAATCCATACAAGTCAATCCCTTAGGGCATAGAGCAGACTGCTCTCCATGGGATGAAGAAGGAAACAGAGTCTACACTAGGGGGCACTTAAAGTCTCTGCCAAAGGGACCTTCAGCAACACAACACCTCAAGTGGCTTCTGAACCTTTGATAAATGTGTATTAGTAGAAATCAATTCAGCATGTTTGAGTTCCTGCTGTGCAACACATACCATGATAAGCACTAGAGCAACGACAAAATCTGAAATACGGCACCTACAGTGCCTTTGTTGGTGGGAAACAGATGGCACCTGCCTATCTTCCAAGAAGTAAACCCTTTTGAATCTTGAGAAGATAAAGGGTGCAGGCTTTTTTCACATGATAATTTTCCTCTGCTGATAGCCTGACAATTGCTTCTGGTTATCTGTTTTCAAGATGCTTAAAGTTGCATGGAGGAGACACACAGCTCAACAAAAACAATTTGATGGAAGATTTAAGAGTATGTAAAAGAGCTAAGAGGATACAAATGAGAGAACAATTAGCTGGGTTCAGTACACTGTTGGCTATACTGGATTTCCTCTCCTTGAAAAATTGTCAATCTATGAAAAATAACTAGAGGGATATTTGCATTAGCAAGATTAGAACAGTTCTTGTAGTTCTCGGTCTTTCTCTGTAAACTGGGAGTTAATAATTGAAGCCCACTTGGTGACTGTTCTCAAGGACATTCCTCATGGCAGCCCTGTAACTTTCTAAACCAAAATAGAAAGAAACTGCTAAGCATTTTAGAAATCATCAATATCAATTCTTAATGACTGAAAGGCAATATTCTCTCAGTGCTGTCCAACAAAGAAACTCATGTATCTAACAACTTTAAAAAAAAAGCTTTGTGACATTTGAGTAGTGATTGCTAAGTGATCTGATGATGGCAAATGGAAATATTCTCATCTGCATTTACAGAAAGTCTAATAAAGACTCTAAATACATGTGTTTGCACTTGAATGTGAGCATATGTATATGTGTTTGGGGAAAACAATTTCCTCCACTCCTTCTATGTGGACACAATCTTATTAACCTACCACTGCACCTTCTTATTCCCCTGCTCTGGGAGATGAAGAGTGATTCAAGTGCCTGATCCAGTTGGAAACAATAAATTGAACATGCTCAGCTCACTCCATGCTTCTATCCTATGATTCCATGCTCATTCTCCTGCTCTTCTGGAATAAGAATCTCTGAGCAGTGAGACCCTGTCCATCTTTGCTTATAAGAGTGCGGACACACTGCGCTAGTTGTAGGGTTCAGCCTTAACAAGCCCACTTAGCCCACAGCACTAAAACTGCTCTCCGGCTTGGCCTCTACCAGTAACAAATGTAATAATTTAGCTTCCATAGACGACTTTACTTTCCACTGTTTCAGAATGTAAGTAGGTGAATGGGGTTCTATTTATTGAGGACCCTCTCAATGCCTTCAGGCTTCAGGGAACTATCTCGGGTACTATGAAGTACACAACAAAGTGTCAAAGTTGGTGAAGCACATGGTGCTCTCAGACACTAAAACCTGTGGCTTTTAGTCTTGCATTTTATCATGTGGGTAAAGGAAATAAATTTTGATGGCTGAGTCTTAAACTTTAGAGCGTGGGTCAAAACAAAACAAAAAAAAACATTAATAGATGGATAAACCTTATGTAAGGCCAAGAGGGTTCAACACCCATGCCTTGAGAAAGAGGATTCATGTCTGCAGCTTGTGGTACTTTGAACCTGGAAGACTTAGAGAAAATAGCTGATATTCTAACAAGATCCCCTTGGATCCATTTGACAGGTCCTGTGTATCTAACTTCCAGTTTCTTTATGCTTTGTGTTTATAAACATTCATTTCTGTTACCTATAACCTCCATTAAAGATTTCTCCTTGTATTCCTAGAGATGGATCACTGTTCTAAGCACAAAAAAAAAAAAAATGCCTGGGAATTACATCACATGGTATAACCCAAAGCCAAGAGGTGAATGCATGGGGAAAAAAAGGCCCAGCTTCCTCCACTTAACATGGGACAGACTTCAAGGGGTAATTTACACACCAAGTTCCCTGCAGGAGCAAGATCTGCCAGGACTTGGCCTGGATCTGACCACAGCTTGGCTGCTTCCCCTTTCTTTACTCTGACTCTTACTTCTCTACCAGCCCCTTCTGGAAGCATTTCCTCAAAAACTCACTAATACAAAAGTTCTCACCTAGGGGTCAGCGTCGGGGCATCCAGCCTGAGAGACACCAAGAATGTAGAGCTTTCAAATCACTCAGTGACTAAGTGATGACCTAACTATGACCTTTGGAGTGGGTAAATAAGTCAGGTCTGAACCCTGAGGGAACATGATGAAGAAATAAACAAACTTCAAAATAAAGTCTTCAAACAGAAGTACTGGTTTTCAAAAGCTCCTGAGGTACAAGCTTCAGCAGCATCAACAGCAGCCTCCAGTCCAAGGAAGTTTGCAGGAGAAGATGCAGAAAAATCTTCCCCAGGAGACACTGAGGCAGCAGGAGGGCTATGGGGGCAGGGAGGTGAAAATGTACAACATCATGAGAGATGATGCGTCGGAAGATAAAGCCCACATTCCACTCAGGGCTGGATGGAGTGAAAATGAAAACATATCTAGTGGGTAAGATAAATAAGACCTACTAATCAGAGCTACCATCACTGCACTTTTTTTCACTTTGCATATTAATTTTCTGTGCACTTCCCTTGTGGCTCAGCTGGTCAAGAATCTGCCTGCAATGAGGGAGACTTGGGTTCAATCCCTGGATTGGAAAGATCCCCTAGAGAAGGGAAAGGCTACCCACTCCAGTATTCTGGCCTGGAGAATTCCATGGACTGTATAGTCCATGGGGTCCCAAAGAGTTGGACACAACTGAGAGACTTTTATTATTTATTTATTTTCTGTAGCTGCACAACAAATGACCACACATTCACTGGTTACAATAATACAAATTTAGGCTCTCATAGCATCTGTGAGTCAGGAGTCCAGGCACATTTTGGCTTCGGCCTCTGCTCAGACACCTGGCTGATCTCAAGGTGTCAGCTGGGGATGTGACCTCACCTGAGACTCTGAGACTTTTTCCACAGTGACTCGGATTGGTGGCAGAATTAATCGCTTAAAGTTGTAGAACTAGGTTCTTGGTAGCCTGTTAGCTGTCAACCAAAGACCACTCTCTCCTCCTAGAGTTTGCACCTGAGTCCTTGACACATAGAAACCAAGGACAGTCCAGAACACAGATGGCTGCTTCCTTCCAAGCCAAGAGAAGTGCATCTCTCTATAGCCAGCGGGAGAAACTGCTCTGCTTTCAGAGGGCTTACCTGATTAGATCAGGTCCATGTGGATAATATCTCTTTGTCCTATAAGGTACCAGTACCATACTGTGAGATCTCATTATATTCACAGAGCTCTATCCATATTCAATTAGATGATATAATACAGCAGAGGCTCAGGAGTCTTGGGGCCACCTTGCAATCCTGCTTACTACACTTTGCAAAACAAGCTAATGTCTAAAATACCATTCTCTGAAAACAGTATGCAAAGGTGGATTTTTCTCCCAGGTATGGCAAATGGATAGCATCAATTTTAAACTCTCATGCAGACAGCTTCTTTTCATGGGGAAGATTCTGCAAAGGAAGTTGAAATCAAAATACTCTCTATCAGCTCCTTGTGGTACTGGAGCACTGGACTTTGGCAACATTAAATGCTGGGTTCTGCAAACATATGCTGCCTGGGATAACTGCTCTGGAGACTAGAGACAGGTTTGTTTGTTTTTTTCTTAACTCAGATTATGTTGTAGTGGAGCCAATGTTGTGTAATAATCTTGTGTGTCACATTAACTCTCTGGTTCTTATAAAGGAAAAGGCATCAGAGTCTTGGCCTCAATTTCTGAGGTCTTCCTTAGACTGCAGGGGCTCAAGGATCACCAGTTTTCTGAGGTATCACTTAAAACAAATTAGAGGGAATGGATTTGGAATCAACTGTTATTTAAGATTTTGAAATTGTAACTGAAAGACAAGGAATTTGATTGCAGATTTTAATTTACTTGAACTTGAATGCATTTGCTTACTTCTGAGAAGGATTTGATTTTTAGACTGAACATTATCCTTGGGTACAGGATAGTGGAGCATTTACTCATATTTGAATTTAAGGCATTCCTAAGATAATGTAATTTATAACACAATAGAATAGAAACATCATAGTGTGTCACATCTGCATGGATAACTGCTTTTACATGAAAGTATAACTTATGAATTATGTATATTTGTGCTTGGTTACAACATAAAATATATTTCATACTATGTGTTAGTCACTCAGTTGTGTCTGACTCTTTGTGATCCCACAGACTGTACAGCCTGTCAGGTTCCTCCATCCACGGAATTCTCTGGGTAAGAATACTGGAGTGGAAAGCCATTCCTTTCTGCAGGGGATCTCCATAACCAGGAATGGGATCCTAGTCTTCCCCACTGTAGGCAGATTCTTTCCGTCTGAGCCACCAGAGAAGCCCATTTCATAATATAGATTGTAGCAAAAGCAATTTGAAAGCCATTTAATACATCTCAAGTGCTTAACGTGGTCTCTGGAATATAAGAAGCATTGCTATATTTTAGACAATGTTCCTATCAGCAGTAGTATTAGAATCAGTGGCTTTCACCCTGGGTTGACCATTCCATCATTTGGGGAGCTTTAAATGGGCATGCTTGCTTCCTCACACCCACTCCATGCACCCAGATTCTAATGTGGCTGACCTCGGATGTGGCCTGGACTTTTATGAAGACGATGATCAGCTTGGTGGTTCAGACCTACAACTTGGCCTTTCATTGTTGTGTCACCCTGATGCATGGTAACATGGGTACAATTTTACTGTCTGTTTTACAGAACTCTTCCATAACAGGATCATTAAGAGGCTTTAATGCCTTAATATATAGAAGTGTTAGTCGCTCAGTCGTGTCCAACTCTGCCCACCAGGATTCAGTCGTGTCTGACTCTTTGCCCACCATGGACTGTAGCCCACCAGGCTCCTCTGTCTATGGAATTCTCCAGGCAAGAATACTAGAGTTGGTTGCCATTTCCTTCTCCAGGGAATCTTCCCAATCCAGGGATTGAACCTCGGTCTCCTGCTTTGCTGGAGGATTCTTTACTGCTGTGCCACCAGGTAACATCACATATATAAAGTACCTAGCAAAGGACCTGTCCTCTATGTTCCAATGTGGTAGCTATTGTTCAGACATACTAAAAACCTAGAACAACAGGAAACATGAACTTAGATTCTTACTGATGGCTTTTGTCAAAATAATCTGGTCATTTCTTAAGATAATATACATTAGAAATCATCATTTTACAGTCTGAAACTAGGAAACAAAACTTATAGAACTTGAGTCTCTCTTTGACTAACACCAATTATAAATCCCATGTTGACATATTTTGTCACTTCTTCCTGTTCAGCTATTAGTTGCCCAAGTTCCTATTTTCTCTTTCTGGCTTTGCAGTCTTTCACAGCTGTCAACTAAGGTATAATATCAAATATTTCACTGGTGGCTTTGGGTCATATACTGACCTCTGTCTTGACTGCCCCACCATCTGTGCTCCACCTGTCACAGGCTCCAAGTCTTTGCAAATCTTAACTTCTTTAGTGTTTCCGAGTTACTTCTAAATAAAAGAAAGGGTCCTGCCTTGCTTTACTACTTTCTTCACTAAGAACGGCTATCCCCAAAGGTCACCAACCAATGCACATAATGAATTTTAGTTCCCTGGGTCTCCAAGGAAGGCTAAGCTAAAAGAAAATGCCACTTTTCACCCATCAGGTTAACATACATCTCAAAACCTGGTAAAATCAAACACTGGTAGAAAGGAGGCCAGTAAGAAGTCTCCTGTACTGCTTGAGGGAATGAAATGAGTTACCACTTTGAACAGCAACTGGAAATTACCAAAATTCAAAATGGACTTATCTTTGCATGATACACTTACTGATGAACCAACAATTCTGAATATCTAATGTAAGAGAACTCTTCCCACATTTGAAGAAATAGGTACAGCTCATGACATTCACTGCAGCCCTGGGACCAATAACAAAAATCTGGAACCAACATAAATGTTTAGCAGAAAGGGAATGGCTAATTAAACTATGATATATTCCACTATGGAATAAAAGCAAGAGTCAGATCTACCTACAACACAAGATAATATTAAGCAATAAAAGGATGATGCAAGAAGACATACTATGAAGTTACACTTTTTAAAACAATATAGGACACTACTCTGTGTGTGTGCGCGCACAAGTATATATGTGTGTGTGTAAAAAGCCCACAATATACAAATGAAACTCTTAAATCTGACTGCCCCTAGAATGGTAGGTAACCTTATCTATACTACTTGAATTTTATTAAAGGATTTATTTATTAATTATGTAATTAAATCCGTGCTTATAAAATTCCTATTTCTAAAATAAGAAAAACTGACCTCTGTTTTTCTTTTCCCCTTGCAGCACTTAAACTGGTGATAAGTGAAAACTTTTAGGAGACGCCAAGAGAAGCCAAGGCACGAGGTACCTGTCTACATGCATGGAAAGACATCTGTAATCTGGAGAATGAGGAAAGTCTGAATTATTCTACCTTTTAAGTAGCTCCCCCCAAAAGTACCTGGGGGGGTAATCCAAGAGCCATATTTAAATCACCATGTTGGAATATAGTTAGTGCTTAGATGGACTGAAGAGAATGGAAGTTCCTTTTTATCTTCATAGAGCAAGCTGGGATGGCAGTTTCCACAGGGCACATGATTCCCTGCCTAAATGCCTGAAACCCAGAGCAGGTTGCCTTCTACCCAGACCAATGGAGGGGATCCATCAGCAAAGTTGGGAAGGACCTATTTAACCTGAAGGACACCCTAAGTCTCAGAGAAAGGACATAAAGAGACAGACACAGCAGATTATGTGGGTGGGTGATAGGGCAGGTCAAATAAATGAAAGACTGTTTAATTGTGCACGCTTCCATAAATATCAGTTCCAAAATATCAGGCTGCCATTGAGTAAGGTCAGTGTATTTCCTCTGCACTTATATTTCCAAATCTATATGATAAATCACAAATCACCACTAGTATTCTGATTATGGAAAATAACTTTGACAGGAATGAAAGTTGTAGTTAATGCCTAAGCCAAGCCATAAAAGTAAGTCTAGGAGTCATGGTCTACCTACACAAGAAAATGTTTTCAAAGGTTCAAGGCATGCAAAAATTATACCCAACTTATATATCCAACAGTTAGGGATTGATTAATAGACTACAGTATACTCACAACTGGAATATTATGGGCCTTTTAAAGGGGTAGTGGAGACATAGATTGTTCAACATAGAAAACTGCTCAACAGAGACAAGAAGTGATATAGTTCAACAGAGGGATCCTGAAGCAGACAACCTAGGACTGAGTCTAGGATATTGCATTTGTGATCTGTGGAAATATCAGCAAATCTCCCACCAAGTCTCTTAGCTAAGACTTTAGCAATATCCATAAGCTGTGTCTCAGTATTATAATTCATCAGACTTATAGAGGCTGTTGTGAGAATTAAACTATACACACGCATACCTCAGAAAGGTGCCTTGGATGAAGTAAATCTTCAGTAAATAACAACTATTACTATTCATATCGTCATTAATCAAGAATCCCCATTAAATGATACCCAAAGTTCATAATACAATGAAATATTTTCTCATTTTGAAAAACCATATAAATTTATACACAATCTATATTGATATAGAAATAGCCAAACTACACAAAACATATGTATGTATCAAATTTTAATGATACAGAAACAACTGAAAACATAAATTTACTGAATACTCTATTTCCTCTCTTTGCTTATTGGAAGAGCACAGTTGTTGGAAGCCTGGGCTGTCAAGCCAGATCATTAATGTTCAGTTTCTGGGTTGACTGACTACTTGTTGGCTATGTGACCTTAGGAAATCCACTTAATTTCTTTTAGACATAAAAGCATCATACCATTTTTTGTTTTCTATCATAAGTCTAAAAAAACAGAATTTTCAGATGACACATTTTTATATGCAGACAATCCTAAAGAATCAGCAAAAATAACAGAAATATACAAGTTAATTCCTAGCTATGTTTCATTGTGATGAAACCAAAGCCATTTAGGCTTTTGAACTTCAAGATCTTCCAATAGAATTCATGTCACTTTTCTTTAACAAGCTTTTTCTTTTTCCCAGTGTCACACCTATGTTTTCAATCATTCCAACAGTACCAATAATTTGGGGAATCAGATGTTACCAAATTAGATTAACCTATTTTTGTAAGATTCTTGGAAAAATCAGCTTACACCAGACATTTCCTGAAGGAGCCACAATACCTCCCTTTACTTAGTCCTACCTCTGAAAAAAGATTAAAACTGCTGGTGAGAAAGTGAATATGAGATACTAAACAGCATACTGATAATTGTGATGAAAATAGATGTTTTCTCAGAATTTTTTACCTATTAAAAATAAAAGGATTAATTTTTAAGATATGTAATTGTGAGTCACTGACCCTTCAGTCTCTCCCACAACACACACATATGCACACATGCATACACACACACACACACACACACACACACACACACACGTTTCAAACGGTACAGCCTAATCTTTTGTGGCTCCTTGATTTAAGGAGATATATCAGTGCCTGGCTTTGTTCTCCTAATATCCTTCAATTTGGGGTGTCCCTGTCTTAAACCATGTGAAATTTTTCTGAGCGGCTTCTCAGCCCACTGGGTTACTATGGAAATACCTACTATCTCAGCCCACAGGGTTCTGAGAACCCAGTATGTTTGTTTACTTTTTCAGAGCCGAGCTTGGGTGGGTAAACTGTTTCTAGGATGGCCACCGTGGTACCCAGAGCCCAGCTTCCCTAGGTCCCCCATATGCGCTGCTGCCTCACCAAAGCACCCCCAAGCCCAGGAAGACTCTCCCACCTGTGCAGGACTGGCCCCAGGCATTGCTCCTGCCAACACCCCAGATCTCCACCTCCTTCTAATGTTAAGCTTCCTTCTCCTGCTTCTTATCAACTCATTTCCCTCCCTACTCTCTTTTCTCTTCTGTTTGTCCTTCCCTCACTCCCAGAATCTGACATTTTCCCTGAGATACAATGCAAAGGAAAGGTAGGAATATCACACACAAATCTGTATCTTCAGAAATTATCTTGCCATGCAGGTATGTGAAAATAAACACAGGTCTCTGATCTAAGCATATCAAATAAGCTTCCAATATTTTCATCAATAAAATGAAAGAAGCTGGAGAGCTAACCTGCCTAGCCTCATCCTTCCCATTTAAAAGAGAAAAAAATTCAGTATCACATACAATATGTCTAGTTAAATGGAACAAGAAAAATTTATCCCCAAAAACTAACCTGACAAAATGCCATATTTTGAATGTACAAAACCAATAATCCTTAACCTAGCCACAAGCAAGGAGGAAACAATTGTGTAAATCTATAGAAATTGAAATTACATTAATCATTTATTGTAAAACAAAAAAGGTCTTTTAATGGCTGAGATAAAAATTAAGCTAATCATATATTATTCTATTATAACGTCCTTAAACTGACATCCTTAAACTGTACCTACACTTTAGAAATTTTTTTCCTGATGATATAAACTTATACTAAGTAAAAAAAAAAAAAAAAAAAAAAAAAAAAAAAAAAACGGGGAGGCATACCCCAATGCTTAATGATGTTTTTTCCTATTTAGAAAAGATAAAAAGCAATCCTACACAGTACTAGCTTTAAACAAGTGTATGGTTTTTTGCTTTTGTGTGTGTGTGAGTATGTGTGTGGGTTTTTTTTTTTTTTTTTAGCTATGCCTTGCAGCTTGCAGGATCCTTCTAGTTCCTGACCAGTGATTGAATCTAGGTCCCCCAAATGAAAGCATGGAGTCCCAACCACCGGACCACCAGGGAATTCCTTTAACAAGTGTATGTTTTTAATGTTGTTTAGGTGCTAAGTCGTGTCCAACTGTTTGTCACCCCATAGACTGCAGCATGCCAGGCTTTCCTATCTCCTAGAGTTTGCTCAGATTCATGTCCATTGAGTCTGTGATGCTATCTAACCATCTCATCCTCATGCTTTTAACGAAACAAATTCAAAGAAAGCTTTAAATCCTAACTCCCATGTTTAAGATGATGTTACTTTTCAGATTAACCAACAATTCCTGGAGAATCCCAGTGACCATCCTTGGCCTTCTAAGGAGAAGCAGGAGAGAAATTGTAAGCAGACTTCCTACTATACCTGAGAGCAATGTAAATGAATACCTCCTGGAAGTTTATTGTGTCCCTACTTCATTCAGGAAGGAAAACAGAGCACACTGCTTCCTACAAACAATGTAGTTACTACAGTCAGAATACAAATTCAAGTCCTCATGACCTAAAGTCAGGAGAAAAGCCGTGCAAGGAACCATGCCAAAGATGTTTTAGATGAATGGATAAACTAATATCAAATGAGTATCAAATGCTTCCATGCACTATAAAAATGAAGAGATACTTCACTAACACAGATCGTTAATCTAAAGGATATCAGCAATTTCTTTCTTGGAAGTTGTGATTTCTAACTGCTCAAACTTCCCAAGTGATTGCATTAAAATGCATCTGGCTTCATTCCTCGATTGGCTTCACAGCATTACTTATTCTATTACACATTTTCAACAGTGGAGGGGAAAAAAAAGAATTACAGTACGTGTATGTTACTGCAATGACCTCAAACCCAAATAGCATAGTTCTCTCTCATTTAACCAATGCATATTTCATTTTTACTACCACACAAGAGCTCAAGTTATTCTAAATTATTCATGATCACTCCTTCCCAGTACCATCCATATGTTCTCACTCACCCAAAAAAGAAAAGCCATTTCCATTCTTGATTAGTAGCATTTGTAACCCATCACCTTTCTTTACAATAAAAGGTTGAGTATTTCAAAAAAAAAGCATTATAACATTGGCAAAAGCTGAACACTTGGTCACATGCTAGCATTAATTTTAGGCAAAAGTTTTCTCTGAACCACTGATGGATGTTACTGACAGAAACCTATGATTAGATATTTTAATATTAATTACTTTACCAATACATATGCAGTTTGCAAAATCTTGAAACATGCTTGGCCCAAAGCAGGAAGAATTTTGCACACATTTGTTAACTTTACTAATGAATGCCTAACTGATGGAAGTTTCATTTTAGAGTTTTTTAAGAAAAGGATATATTTATTTAAATTTTCCATATTTCCATTACAATAAATTTCTGATGAATCCATACCAATTTGCAAATTAAGCAACAAAAATAGCAACTTCCTTATAAGGTAAAGTTAACGCTATTTATGAACTCCCTATTAAAGAAAGCCTAAATGACTGTATACTTAAAATTCCTATTTATGTTAAGCAAGTTATCAACAGGTAGAATATCAAACATCCCTATAACCAGATTTTGGTTGTAAAATATAAAAGAAAAAGTTGAAACTATAAAAACACTACAGAAAACAGTACATAAAATAAAATTCAGCATCAAACTACCAGATACCACAGTCAAAGGTTTCTCCACTGTTGGAAATTCATGTAAAAAATTACAAATCACACACAAAAGAGATTCTCAAGCAATTCCAGTAGTGAATTAATGAAATCATGTTCTATGAAAGGCTGGCAGGTCATCTAGAGTTAAATGAAAGTACTGTTCTTCCACAGAGTGGAATACGGACATCTGCTCTCTACAAGCCCATGCTGCAACTTCATTTACAAGTGCATTAATTAACCCTCAGAGTATTCCATCAACAAATCCGGAATCATTAACAATTCATAGTTGGCTAAAGCAGCATGTTCCACAAAGGTTAAAATGAAGGGCCCTTCCATAAAGGGCCCTGGGACTTATTACATTTTCTATGTGTTCTGGAAAAGATTTAGGGGAGGGGAGAAAAATTACTAGGTTTTAATCACTAGTTGCAAAAGCTTTATCTGGTTTTAAAAGGGATACCTAGATTTAATTTAAAAACCTCAAGTTTGTTGATTATATCTCAACAAAGTTAAAGAATTAGTAAATTTTGAAAATTAAAACGGTGACTTTGTCCCTTTCCTAAACAGGAATCAGGAGTGAATTCATGTATACCAACATATGACACTCTTACCTAATCACATCAACAGTTAAATGTAGGCAGACTACTTGTTGCAATTAAGAGGCAAAGACTATTATAGTAAATAAAAATGAAGCAACTATATGCTCCTTATAAGAAATACACTTTAAACAGAGGTAACAGACAGATTGAAAGTAAATAGGTAAAAAAAAAGGTTACCATGCAAACTTTAAACATAAGAAAGCTAGTGTTACAAACCAACAGCAGACGAAGTAGACTTTAAACCAAAGACTATTGCTAAAAATAAAAAGCATTCCATAATAATAAAAAGATCGCATCATTAGGAAGATATAACAGTCCTAAATGAGTAAGCACATAACAGAGCTTCAATATAAAGAAGCACAAATTGACAAATCCAAAAGAGAAATAGAAAAATCTACTGTAATGGCTGAAGATTTTAAATGAACCTTCTCAGTTATAGATAGAACAAGTAGACCCTATCTGTCTCTCTGAAAAATTCCTAGGGACAGAGAAAATCTGAAAAACAGAAATCAGGCTATTGTACCTAACCAGCCTGTATGTATCCCTAATATGGCAACAACATAAAATATATTTTTTTCAAGAGCATCTGGAACATACATGGAGTCAGGCTACATGTTGCTCTATAAATTAAGTTTTGAAAACATCAAAGAATTGAAGTAATAAGTAGTTATCTTCTCTGACAATTAAAGTATTAAATTATAAATTAATTTAAAAGGACAAACCGACAAATCCAAAAATATTAGGAAAAAACATGATAATTTAAAATAAACCACAAATTTAAAGATGAAATTAAATATAAATAGAACAAACTTTAAAATAAAAAAATACAAATTAACCTATCAAAATTGTGTATTGTAGAGAATTCCATTCTTACAAGTATATAGTTCTAAGTCTCAATAGAGAAGAAGAAAGATTCAAAATTCATCATCTGAGAGCCTACTTCAAGAAGCAAAAATAGAGGAGCAACTGAAGTTCAAAATGAATGTAACAAAGAAAATGTTTTTAAAAGACCATAAATAAATGAAAATTTAAGGCACAAACAACAGTGAAAATCAACAAAGTAAAACACTGTTTGACTATATTAATAAAGTTGATAAATCACCAGTAATTTCACACATGAAAAAAAAGAGAAAACACAAAATTCAGTATCATGAAATGAAATGAACAGTATCACAACAGATCCTGCAAATATTAAAATGATAATAAAGGAAGATACTGCAAACAACTTTATGCCATAAATTCACAAAATTTGATGAAAAGGATACATTGCTTCAAAAACAAAAATATACCAGTTGATGTAAGCTGAAGCAGAAAATCAAAGTTACCCTGTATCTATTAAAGAAATTGAACCTGAAATCAAAACCCTTCCCAAAAAGTAACCCTCAGGCCAGATAACTTCACTGAGGAGTTCTAACATCAAGAAAATAACAATTATTTTGTACAAACTGTTTCAGAATATAGGAGAAAGAAGAATACTTCCCAAATCATTTTATGAGGTAGCACTATCATGTTACTAAAAATATCTGAAGATACTATAAGTTACTGACCAATATTTTCTCATGCAAAAAAAAAAAAACCCTTAAGATTCTACAAAATGCAAAACTCCTTAAAAGTACTAGCAAATCAAACATTCAATATATAAAAAAGTAAGATATCATGAAAAATGCGTGGTTTACGGTTTACCTCAGAGGATAAGACTGGTTTAACATTCAAAATACTAATCAGTGTAATACTGCCATGTTAATAAAATAAACACTTTCAATATAAGAAGAAAATACATATAAACAAAAGCCATGATCGTCACAATAAAACCTTCAATAAAGTAGGAATACTAACCAATCATATAAATACACTGAGTATCACCACCACCAACAACAAAAACCTCTATCTATAACAAAAACCCACAGCACTTTTGTTAATGGTAAAAATTAAACCCGTTTCCCATACCATCAGGGAGACAGAAAGTAAGTTTTCTATAAACACATTTACCACGGTACTGGAGATCCTAGACAATGTAATAAAGCAAGCAAAAGAAATAGAAAATAAAAGGCAGTCAGATGGAAATATTGATAAAATTCTCATTCACAGACATTGTAACTGTGTTTTAAATGTACAAAACAGGCTCACACATACACATTACACACACACACAACTGCTTAGATTAAAATGTGATTTAGCGATGTTGCAGAATATCAGGTCAATACACTAAAATTAATTGTATCTCTAAATATAACAATGACAAATTGGGAAATGAAATTTTAAAATTATACTTACAATAGCATGTAAAACCATCAACATATTCAGGAAGAAATATAACAAGTATGTGCAATATTTCTACACTGGAAACCACAAATATTGGTCAGTTAAATTAATGATGACCTCAATAAAAAGCTATGCAACGCTCATTGATTTAAAGACTCAATATTGTTATGAAGTCCATTCATTCTAAAGTGCCTTATAGATTCAATGCAATTCCTTTCAAAATCCCAACAGGCCCTTTTGAAGAAACAGATAAGATGATTCTAAAATTTATATGCAGCTACAAAGGATCTAGAATAGCCAAAACAAATTTCAAAGAAGAACACATTTTAGAAACACTAATTGATTTCAACCTACAATTAAGACAGTGTTGAATTTACATCGATTGACAAATAGATCATTAAAGAAGATGACAGACTTTAGAAACAGACCCCAAATGTTAGGTCAATGTTTTTGTTATTAAAACAAGGTACCAAGGCATTTCATGGGGGAAGTGTTTTTAGTAAGTGTTACTGTAGAAACAGATAACTATATATTAAAAATCCTCAAAACCTATGTCATTGCATCAACAAACACTTATTTGACATGGCTCATAGATCTAACATGGCTCATGCTTTCCTGATAGCTCAGTTGGTAAAGAATCTGCCTGCAATGCAGGAGACCCTGGTTAGATTCCTGGTTCAGGAAGATCCCCTGGAGAAGGGAAAGGCTACCCACGCCAGTATTCTGGCCTGGAGAATTTGACGGACTGTATAGGCCATGGGGTTGCAA
This sequence comes from Okapia johnstoni, assembly GCA_024291935.2. Lineage (NCBI taxonomy): Eukaryota > Metazoa > Chordata > Mammalia > Artiodactyla > Giraffidae > Okapia > Okapia johnstoni. Next base: position 95,448,336 of record CM044311.1, on the reverse strand, counting down.
AGAGTTGGACACGACTGAGTGACCTTCACTTTCACTTGCATACATCTAAACATAAAACATCAAACTAGAAAGCTTCAAGAAGATCATATAGGAGAATACTTTTGTGATCATGGGCAGGACACACAAAAACTCAATAACTTAAAAAAAATTAAAAATTGGATTTCTTCAAAATTAAAAATTTCTCATCACAATGTCATTTAAAAAATTATTAGAAAAGCCAGTCAGGAAAAATATTAGCAGTCAACTTGTATGTTGAATATGTAAGTAAAATATAAAAATATAAAAAGCCCTATAAAAATGGGCAATAGACTTGAACAAACTCTCCCCAGAAGGAGACGTATAAATGATAAACTAGCGTATGAAAAGATGCTTAACAGCCATTAGTCATGCAAATTAAAATCATAGTACTATACACTTTTTCTTTAACTAGAATGGCTAAAATAAAAAAGACTAACAGAAATATCCCAAACAAGAACTGTAATAGAAACCTCCAAACAGTCTTGATGGGAATGAAAATTGGTACAAGCACTTTAGATAACTAAGTGTGTGTGTGTTTGTGCATGCATGCGTGTATGACCCAAGGACAAAGAAGTTCTATACTTAGGTATTTAACTCAGAGAAAATTAAAGCATGCACTCAAAATGAATGATATACACGTTTCTATGCCTACTCTTTGCAACCCCATGGACTGTAGCCAGATAGGCTCCTCTGTCCATGGAAGTCTTAAGGCAAGAATACTGGAGTGAGATGACATTCCCTTCTCCAGGCATTTCCTTTCTTTGGGATTGCAATGAAAACTGACCTTTTCCAGTCCTGTGGCCACTGCTGAGTTTTCCAAATTCACTGGCATATGGAGTGCTGCACTTTCACAGCATCATCTTTTAGGATTTGAAATAGCTCACCTGGAATGTCATCACCTCTACTGGCTTTGTTGGTTATGATGCTTCCTAAGGCCCACTGGACTTCATATTCCAGGATGTCTGGCTCTAGGTGAGTGATCAAACCATCCTGATAATCTGGGTCATGAAGAAATTTTTTCTATAATCCTTCTGTGTATTCTTGCCACCTCTTCTTAATATCTTCTGCTTCTGTTAGGTCCATACCATTTCTGTCCTTTATTGAGCCCATCTTTGCATGAAATGTTCCCTTGGTATCTCTAATTTTCTTGAAAAGATCTCTAGTCTTTCCCATTCTATTGTTTTCCTCTATTTCTTTGCACTGATCACTGAGGAAGGCTTTCTTATCTCTCCTTGCTATTCTTTGAAACTCTGCATTCAAATGGGTATATCTTTCCTTTTCTCCTTTGCTTTTCACTTCTTTTCTTTCACAGGTATTTGTAAGGCCTCCTCAGACAGCCATTTTGCCATTTTGCATTTCTTTTTCTTGGGGATGGTCTTAATTCCTCCCTCCTATACAATGTCACGAACCTCTGTCCATAGTTTCTCAGGCACTCTGTCCATCAAATCCAATCCCTTGAATCTATTTCTCTCTTCCACGGTATAATCATAAGGGATTTGATTTAGATCACACCTGAATGGTCTAGTGGTTTTCCCCACTTTCTTCAATTTAAGTCTGAATTTGGCAATAAAGAGTTCATGATATGAGCCACAGTCAGCTCCTAGTCTTGTTTTTACTGACTGTATAAAGCTTCTCCACCTTTGGCTGCAAAGAATATAATCAAGCTGATTTCGGTGTTGACCATCTGGTGATGTCCATGTGTAGACTCTTCTCTTGTGTTGTTGGAAGAGGGTGTTTGCTATGACCAGTACATTCTCTTGGCAAAACTCTATTAGCCTTTGCCCTGCTTCATTCTGTACTCCAATGCCAAACTTGTCTGTTACTTGAGGCATTTCTTGACTTCCTACTTTTGCATTCCAGTCCCCTGTTATGAAAAGGATATCTTTTTTTGGTGTTAGTTCTAGAAGGTCTTGTAGGTCTTCATAGAACCATTCAACTTCAACTTCTTCAGCATTACTAGTTGGGACATAGACTTGAATTACCGTGATATTGAATCATTTGCCTTGGAGATGTTCAAGCTAGTTTTAGAAAAAGCAGAGGAACCAGAGATCAAAATGCCAACATCGAATGGATCATCAAAAAAGCAAGAGAGTTCCAGAAAAACATCTATTTCTGCTTCATTGACTATGCAAAAGCCTTTTACTGTGTGGATCACAATAAACTGTGGAAAATCCTGAAAGAGATGGGAATACCAGACCACCTGACCTGCCTTTTGAGAAACCTGTATGCAGGTCAGGAAGGAACAGTTAGAACTGGACATGGAAGAACAGACTCGTTCCAAATAGGAACAGGAGTACATCAAGGCTGTATATTGTCACGCTGCTTATTTAACTTATATGCAGACTACATCATGAGAAACGCTGGGCTGGATAAAGCACAAGCTGGAACCAAGATTGCCGGGAGAAATATCAATAACCTCAGATATGCAAATAACACCACCCTGATGGCAGAAAGCTAAGAAGAACTAAAGAGCCTCTTGATGAAAGTGAAAGAGGAGAGTGAAAAAGTTGGCTTAAAGCTCAACATTCAGAAAACTAAGATCATGGCATCCAGTCCCATCACTTCATGGCAGGTAGATGGGGAAACAGTGGAAACAATGACATACTTTATTTTGGGGAGCTCCAAAATCACTGCAAATGGTGACTGCAGCCATGAAATTAAAAGACGCTTGCTCCTTGAAAGAAAAGTTATGACCAACCTAGACAGCATATTAAAAAGCAGAGATATCACTTTGCCAACAAAGGTCTGTCTAGTCAAAGCTATGGTTTTTCCAGTAGTCATGTATGGATGTGACAGTTGGACTATAAAGAAAGCTGAGCGCCGAAGAATTGATGCTGTTGAACTGTGGTGTTGGAGAAGAGGGCTTTCCTGGTGGCTCAGACAGTAAAGGAGAAGGAAATGCACTGGAGAAGGAAATGGCAACCCACTCCAGTATTCTTGCCTGGAGAATCCCAGGGACGGGGGAGCCTGGTGGGCTGCCATCTATGGGGTTGCACAGAGTCGGACACGACTGAAGCGACTTAGCAGCAGCAGCAGCAGCAGACAGTAAAGTGTCTGCCTGCAAAGCGGGAGACCTGGGTTTGATCCCTGGGTCGGGAATATCCCCTGGAGAAGGAAATGACAACCCACTCCAGTGCTCTTGCCTCGAAAATTCCATGGACAGAGGAGCGTCGTAGGCGACAGTCGATGGGATCGCAAAGAGTCAGACACGACTGAGAAGACTCTTGAGAGTCCCTTGATCTGCAAGGAGATCCAACCAGTCCATCCTAAAGGAAATCAGTCCTGAATATTCATTGGAAGGACTGTTGCTGAAGCTGAAACTCCAATACTTTGGCCACCTGATGTGAAGAACTGACTCATCTGAAAAGACCCTCTTGCTGGGAAAGATTGAAGGCAGGAGGAGAAGGGGACAATAAAGGATGAGATGGTTGGATGGCATCACTAACTCAATAGACATGAGTTTGAGTAAACTCTGGGAGTTGGTGATGGACAGGCAGGCCTGCTGTGTTGCAGTCCATGGGGTTGCAAAGAGTCAGACACGACTGAGCGACTGAACTGAACTGAACTTTCTTGGGGAGAGGGCAAGGCAGGGCTGCATACACAGTTTAGGACTGGGTGGTTTGAATAATTAAGGGGGGGGTCTGGGGCATAGCAAATGTCCCCAGGTATCTGGCATCTGATTCTGGATTGATCTAAGGCCATGGAAATACTGGCTTGGTACATGAGAGTAGATAAAGGAGGTGGTTCAGAATATGGACTCTGGATCACATGGGAGATATAAACAACTTTGGCCAGTAGTTTGGCCCTGTAATTAACAGATGCCAACGAGACAAATAACATAACCTAAGAAAACACAGTTAGAATAATAATAGTCTAAGAGTGGAAACATGGAAAGCTAACCAAATGTCCATCAGGAGACCAATGAATAAACGGTTTATGGTATATCCCTATAGTGAAAGATTACTACTCAATCGAAAAAAAAACTGGTAGATGCAACACTACTTGACATAAATCTGAGAAACATGATGCTGAACAAAACAGCCATACTATTAAGAATATATACATGATGCTTCTGGTTATAAGAAGTCTAAGAAGAGGAAAAAATCTATTGTGGCAGGGGGCGAGGGTCTTGGGATTGACTAGGAAGGGCCATGAGTGTCCTATATCTTGTGGTAGGTACCCATTTGTGACAACCTGAGGGTAATTAATTGTCAAAAAGCATCAATTTGAACATATAAGACCTATACATTTAATTGCATATTAATTATGCTTCAACTATTTCAAACAAAAAAAATCTGTTTAGTAAGATTAGAAATCTGAAGTACAGAATTGCTCTATTTTTATTGCTTACTTTTCAAGTGTATCCTTATTTAGAGTCCAATAAGAAGACAATAAAGGGCTCCCCCAGTAGCTCAGCAGTAAAGAATCTGACTGCAATGCAGGAGCTGCAGGAGACTCGGGTTCAATCCCTGGGTCAGGAAGATCCCCTGGAAGAGGACAACCCACTCCAGTATTCTTGCCTGGAGAATTCCCATGGACAGAGGGGCTTGGAGCACTGTAGTCCACAGGGTCACAAAGAGTCGGACAAGACTGGGCAACTGAGCATGCATTCACGCAAGAGGCAATTACAGTAGCTCTAAGTGGAGGTTTTTCCAGATTTCTAACTTCCAGTCCTGGCTCTTGTTCCTGGTTCTTATCCAAAAATCTCTGTGACTTTTTACCAAGGGACTTATTCTTTGAAAGCCTCAGCTTTTTCACTTGACAAAAATGGAGATAACAGTACTTATTTCTTATCTACATAAATAGTCTGGCAACAACACAACAGAGGTGATAACTGATAATCATAGTCACAGTAAAGATTATATTGTTAATAAAACCTATATCAAACATGTCTCCAAGATGGATAATTAGAGGTAATACAATTGTCATATATGATTATCATATGTAATATGTAAATTTTGTACTTTACTTTTTATAATAGAATGTGACACCTGATACAGTTGTTGACATCCAAATGAGAAAATATATAGGAATATAACATGTCATTACATTATCTTGTTTCTCAAAGGGTGTGAACTGCGGCATAGCACTTACAATCTGTTTTACATATAGTATTGCATGTGATGCTTGCAAGAGGCCAATTAAATAGATCCTATTATTATTCTCATTTGACACTTGAGGAAACTGAGGCTTAAACAAGTACCAAGCTCAAAGATGGCAAATGGATATGAGGTAGAGTAAGGATTTCAACCTTCTCATTAAGAACTCAGGTTCTTTCCATCTTTCCATCCTGACAGCCTCAGGAAAAGTTAATCCCTTCCTGACTGTCTCTGATTGGATGTCACATCTTTATACAGAATCCAAAGTCCAGAAGGAAGAAAGAGGGCCATTTTGCTTTGTTCTTTTTTAATCCAACCAGTTGAATAACTAACACAAAGAAGTTAGTTATTCCTTTGAAAGGAAGAAGGTAGGAAGTGGCCTATCTTGCTTTAAAAAAATATTGTAGCTGAGATTTTTACATGCATTGAGAGACATTAGATTGAAGGGTTCTGATGGGTCCATATTCACAAACCACAAGTGAGGACTTGCCCAAATGAATCCAAGCTAGGGTGACAGGGAGAATCAAATTAAAAGTTGTAAATCCCGGACTGCACTTATGTATGATTGAAACAGAAGTGGAGTATCTAATTCACATTACTTTCAATGTTAAATAATAATGATGCATAAGTCTAAACTCTCTGGATTTTCTGCAAAAGAACTGTGGAAATCGAGTTCTTGCAAACTACAGAATTAATCATTTACTGACATTTGTGAGCTTAAATTGCATTAGATTTCTTATTTTGAAGTCAGCTTTTAGACAAGCAGAACATTGCATACTACTGACCACCCTTTATGGTTTAATAAACTGAATTAAATGTCATATTTGCAATTGACCCAAAATCTCTTATGGAATAATAGTTGCCTTTTGTAGGACATACCAAAGGCACTACATGCTGACTTGATCACTAAACATTAAGTATATGTACATTTTAAAACACAGTGTAAAATTAAAACTCTTTAAGTTTAAAAAACCTTTATAGTACCTATCATCTTGAAATACGAAATGGCTCTCTTAACAAAACCTAATGATTGTACAGTCTGAAATAAACAAAACTGAAAATGTAATTTTAATATAACAGATAAACAGATTAAAACGCGATCTATCTGTGCCCATTTAAGAGTTCTTTTAGCTGTCAAAATGAGCTGTAGAAGAACAAATGGGAATCGCATTCTATTTTATTTCACCTTTCTACAGAGGCACAGTATGAAATTCTTTTCTTGTAACTTCCTTGTTAAAATTACAATGTATCAAGTTGAACACCTACCCACTGGGATAATGGTAAAATTACTGTCTTGGTATTCAGCCTTCATTTCCTCAAAGATTCTGCAAGTTGTGACAAGCTGCTAGATGTCTTCAAACTACAAAGGAAAGCAAAATACCCTTATCTTGGCTGGCACAGGACAAGACAGCAAACAAAGTAGGGCATGTAGCCTCGGGCAATGGTTTCTCTGTAGAGATTCCAGATCTGAGAAAACCACTTATCAAAATATTTGCTCCTTAGTGATAGAGGAGGTTTTCAACCAAACATGGAATGTGTATTTCATCAAGAAAACGTACCAAGGTCATTAATAACATGGAAGACTGGAAGGAGAATATTAAACTATATATATATATATACACACACACACACACACACACACGCGCACACACATCCCATTAACTTCTTTCCTTGGGTTGACTGACAGAAGCATTCCCCTTGATCTTGTGGAATTAACAATCCTTTTCTGCTTTTCAATCTGCATTAATGATGAGGGATATACTGTGCAGTTTGAGGAAAGATGTATTAAAATATATCAAATGGCTGCTCAGTAAATAATTATACTGGTGGAACACAGAGCTTCACTTACTGGGTTTAAAACCCTGGCACAGACAGTAAAGAATCTGCCTGCAATGTAGGAGACCCGGGTTGCATCTCTGGGTCGGAAAGCCCCCTGGAGGAGGAAATGGCAACCCACTCCAGTATTCTTGCCTGGGAAATCCCATGGACAGAGGAGCCTGGTGGGCTATGGTTCATGGGGTTGCAAAAGAACTGGGTACAACTTAGCCACTAAACAACAATAACAAATAATACTAATATAACTATATTATAAATGAATGAATAAATAAGCAACAACTTAAGAAAGATACTATCTTAAAAACTCCCCATGGCATATTTAAAAAAAAAAAGTATTAAGCATCTTTGTTCAAGAAATGATGAATCTAATAGGGAACACAGGAGTGTCCATGGCATTTGCTTGCCTTTGCCTTGCACCTGTTCTGCCTTGAGTTTACTGTGATGAGCAGAACCCCCAAGCTATTCTCCCCAGACCTCTCCTCCCTCCGCAGCTACTCTCCCTATTTATAATTCAGGTGGGGCATTTCCCACTTCCTTGGTTCCCCAAAAGATTCAAAGATACACACATGGCCCAGACTTGGCTCCAAAAAGTCAATTTCAGAACTTGGTCTCTATTAATAAGAAAATGACCTCTTTTTCCACAGAGAAATAAAAAAGCATTTAAAAGATAACAGTGGAGTCAGGTAAAGCATGGAGGAAGGGGTGCGTATGCAGAGACAGTGCAGGCAGATAACAACAATGCAAAAGAAACCCACATGTGTTCAACATTAGGGCTTATCTGTCCACAAATGCTATGTTTTTCCTTTCAGTTCAGGCACAGGATAGGACTGCACTCCCACTTTGAATACGGACATGCCCATCTGACTGGTTTTAGTCAGTGAGATATGAGCAGAAGTGACCTGTACTTCCTGTAGGCTTTGAGACAACTACACATTTGCCATGCTCCATTTTCCACATCATTGGGAGAACAGAGGCACAAGTCAGAATTGAGTTTCTGTCAACGTGGGTCCCTAAGTAACTACAACGAGCAGATTCCATCTGCTGCTTAGGTTAGACATGTAGCATGAGCAAGACATAAGCTGAAACTGTATGAAGCTATAGTGAATCTGAGGACTTAGCCTGCCAGATGAATACATGAGCAAAAAGAAAAGAGGGAGATACAGGCAGAGCAAGCCAAAAAACCATGGATAAACTTCTGGTTTCACTCTGCCCAGTGAATGAGTCCTGGACTTTTCAATAAGGAGAGCTGATGCACTTAGAGGGGGTGGAGGGTAGAGGCTTGAGCCAGTTTGAGTTTCAAATTTGACTTTTGCAAACAAATATATACCATCTACTACAAAAGAGGCAACATTCATGTACAAAAAATAATAATAATAAGCATACACAACAGGTACTAAATTACCACAATGCACTTTTAAGCAGACGGAAGGTCAGAGTGTAAGGTTTAGGCATGGATTTGATTCTGAGAAGCAACCAGAGAAGTGCAGACTTTCCCCAGGAGAAGGGCACACACAGGTAAAGGTAAGCGCACAGCACAGAGGTAGAGATGCCTGTGTAGAGATCAGAGCAGTGGCTCTTGGCGCCATCCCCCACCTTACTGTGTGGATATTTTGGAAAACATCTGGGGGCATTCTGGTTCTCTCACTGGGGAATACCAGGGTCTTTAGAAAGCAGAGGCCATGAAAGCTAGATATTTTGCAATGCAATTCCCACAGGGTTTTCATATGGGAAGGTTATGTAAGAAAAAACCTATCCATCATTACCTGAGCTTATGAAGAATAATTTGCATGGTCTTAATATATAAGGATGCAAATCCTGGGTGAATCAAAGGAAGATCAAATTTGCAATGAATGTTCAGATGATAGCAAGAATTGTCGCTCATATCATATACCACATCACCAGTGGCAACATCCATAATGGGAACCCAGTCAACAATCTGACTCACAGGTAACTGGTCTGCAGCTGTAGCCACCACATTCACAGTGATTTTATGATTATATTCACATATACATACTTAGTTATCATGTTAATGTCAAATATGAAGACAATGCTAAAGTTTAGCTGACTACTGTCTAATGTCCCTTCAATCCAGCCTTAATGATTATAAGACAAACAAGCACAGACAATCTTATCTCCTGGGGTGGGCATAACAAAACACTGAAAGATTAAAACAACAGAATCATGAATCAATTTCAAACAATAAATTACAAATCAAAAAACATTATAATTTCAAACAACAAACTGTGAATCAATTTCCATGTATTTCTCTTTCTTTATCATACATAAGATCTTCACTGGCCTTTTTGAAATCATGTGAATAATTCTGTTATATTAACCATAATGTCATGTCAATATATAAAGGGGATGTTACAAAATGCGAGTTCATATGTATGCTTGTTGAGAACCACTGATTTTGAGGAGAGCAACTGAAAGAATAATACTGTTGCCAAAATGCAGGAAGCCTTGGATGCCAGGTTAAGGGCTTTTTTTCCCCTACAAGCAGCAGAAAGGTATTACAGTCATGTAGTGAGAAAACTGAATGAACATGGCTATCTCCAAAGATAACTGATATGGTACCACAAAGGGTGACAGCAGAAGAGGAGAAACCAGGAGGCTGTGGCTGTGGCCATGGTAACATGACAATAAAAGTCTAAACCACTGTAATGGCTTGGGAGACGGATCTGAGGAACAATGCAAAGATGACTTCAGCATGATAAGTGCCTGGTTAGGAAGGTGGGGAGGTGAGGAAAGAATCAATGAGAAATCCAAGGCTTCTGGCTCCTTTGACAGGAAGACTGATGATCCAGAGACAGAAATAGAGAAGAATAAGTCAAGAAGTCATATCTGAGGAGAAATAGGAGTTCGATTTCAGACATAACTCAAGTTTAAATCAACAGTAAGACATTCAGATGGAAATGTGGATAGTTGGGCAAACTGGGACTAGACTGACAAGACATAATCAGCAAACAGGAACAACAGAGTTACAGAGAGGATGGAAGGACTCTGATGGAAGAGAGAGGGGGAAAGAGAAAAGACTGTCAACAGCTGAAGCTCAGATAACGTCCACAACAAGCAAGGAAAGGATAAAAATCAGCCAGATGGAGCAGACACAGAAAAGAACTCCAAAAGGTCAGTGGTATGAAAGTCAAAAGAAGGAAAGTGATGGTAGAGATCAGCAGCAAATAGCACTGAGAGCTTGGAAACAAGCACTGAGACACAACCACTGAACCTGACCTGAAGAAGCTACCTGTGATCTCAGAAACGCCACTTGTACAGGGGTGAGATCAGAAGGCAGACAGAAAGGGAACAAGACTTGGAAACAAGTCAAGAGAGGAAAAGGTATCAAGGGGGCACATACAGGGCACACGTTCTAGAAGCTCAGCAGTGTACAAGAGGGCAACAGAAAGAAACTTCAAGTCACTGATTACTGATTTCCACATGGAAGATGAAAACATATGTTGATCGGTACAGACAGGGAATTTAACCTAAAACTGAGAACTGGGGGAAAAATACATCTACTCCAAAATGCATCACGTGGCAAAAAGAAAAACAAAATGAAACATATACAAATCATATCCAATAATTCTCAAAGAAAGTAACACATACACTTTTTCAAAGCGCTCAGACTTCAGGATGTGGCTGCCCCATGTGGTTTGGCTGCAAGATGGATTGACATTCTGGGTCACTGCTTCCCTTGCACAGATTCCTAATAGCAATTTTGTTTACAGCAAATGATTGTGGGTCACACCTAACTAAAGATTTACCTCTCCAGTGTTCTTAATAAACTCATTTTTTATATAGCTTAAACAAATCTCTGGATCCATATGTCTCACTGATCATAAATTCTCTCTAGGAAATCTCTTTCTAGTAAGGTTACAGAATAAAATATGTATAATTTACTACATTAACAATCGTTACCTTTAATCACTTCATAAACGGAGGAACCATTGAGTGGCTAGTAGATTTCAGGCACAGATATAGCTTTAAAATAAACTTAGCTTCCAAAAAAGTAAATGATTATGCATATTGACTCAATAGTCTAACATTTATTATTAGATATTGAATTTTGTTTTTGTTTTTAGAAGTCTCACAAATTTTGACTAGCAAATTAACTGAGAGTTTTATAGCCTGGCAAATTTGTTTTCACTTTAGAACAATATATGACAAGGAGTCTAAAATATACTGTGGCTAATTAATGACTTTTTTGTGGTTTGACATACATAATGCATTAGTCTTGTGATAGCTTCACCTCACATACTACTGAACCATCTCTCTCTCAAATTTCAATGCATGTAAGTGGTTGAAAGAATAGAAACTCCATTTTCTCTTCTCTTTTATAACAACTTCTGGTGCAAAGGTGATTTGCTACTGAACATCAAAGAACAACAGAGAGACTTTGAAGGTTAAAGAATATTACTATGTGTAACTTTAAATTTCCAAAAATATAACACAGTAGTCCAGAATTCCTAATGGTGTTATAAATTCTATGTGCCCATAGGAAGAGAAAGTATTTTCATTAGTGCTAAGAAAATACAACTGCTATTTGAGCAGAGTAGTTACAAGTGCCAATATTAACTATGTGCCAGAAACCAAATTATTTTTAATTTGGACAAGGAGATTTTATAGGATACATACACACACACACACAGACAGACACATGACTTTAAAGACTATATACATATATATACACACAAAAGCCCCCACACCCACAATGCATGTGTGTGTGTGTGTGTGTGTGTGTGTACACACACACTTGGGGGTGTGAAGCTATGCAAAAACCTCGCTTTGACCCAGTTCACTAGTTGGTATTGTTTTACCAGTGGGATCAACATTAGCTGCTGTTTCTATTATTTGAGAATCTGGTAAGGGAAAGCCCTGGAGAGTAAAAGCTGTGTCACTGACTTAAAAATCTTTATAAAATAGAATTATCAAATATTATATATCTTCTCCCAAACCCTCTCACAACCAAGCCACAATACAGTGGAGTAACATGAACAGAGTGACTGATAGTTCACTCTCGAGGAGAGGAGAAAGAGATAGCACTTCGGAAGAGAGGACAGAAAAGACCAAGGGGACATGGAAGAGAAGAGAGGAAACTCTAAGGGGAACATTTCATTCTGCCCAGTGAGAGATAAGGGTGAGATAAGAAGCACACGCAGCCTCTCAATAGACCATCAGCATCTGGTTTGCTGGAAATATCCTAATGCACTCCACATGGGTGTGCTAGGTTATAGGGGTGTTTGCAGTGGGCAATTTCATCAGTGCCTACACTTACAAGAAAATAAAAATAGTACTGTAGTTACATATTCTAAACAACCTTTCCTATTTCAAAAAAGCATTAAAACAATGTATACAAAACAATAGCGGAAAACCTTACAATGTATTAATATCATCAACATTGAAATCAACAGATCCCATTCCCTGAGCAAGTCAATGAATGCAAAATAAAAAAGGCAAATGGACTTGAGTACCAAAGGTCCTTCCAGTTGGAAAATGTCTAATTCTGTCACTATAAGGTATTACTGTTTATGAGGCAGAGTACTGTCTCCAACATGGCATCAATATGAACCTTATGGACCTGGAATTAACCCTTTTCCCTTCAACGGATGCATGAGCAATGTTGCCCTGGAATTAACGTCCCTCCCATCCTCCTAGGTACACTTACTTGCAGGAGAAGCAGGCAATTTAAATATACCATCCATTTCATGTACATAGAATTCTAAGGCAGCAAAGTAACGAGAAGGATAAGAGGGCTCCATTCACCATCTCATCAGTTCACAGGTCTGATGGGAATCATCAGTGCAGATTGATTGTATATAAGGGTGGATAAATCAGACTTATACTAGGTTTGGTCCTGAACCAAAAAAACTCCATTTATAACCATTTAAGAAAGACTTCATCATTATCCTTGAAAGAATGATTTCATTAGATATATAAACCTCTTCACATGATTTAATATCATATAGGAAAAATCTCTATAAGCAAAACTCTTTTCTAAGCAAAAATCTTCCTAGAACTAAAATTTACTGGGGAGCTGGTTGTTGGGTTTTGTTTTTTTTTTTTTTTTTTTTTGCATAAGGAGTAACCCAGACTTTGTTCCGCCTACTTGCTGAGCTGTGGCTTTGTGAAATGGAATTTACAATTACTAAAAAGAAAAGAGCCCCAAATCCCACAACTCCTTTCACTTAATTATTCATGGCATTTATCAGCATATTTATTTTTAAAAACAGATAAAATTAGAGCAGCACTCATAGAGGAAGCAAACTTCTTCCATACTTACATTATAATGGATTTAGGAGTTTGTTTTTCGGCAGTTTGTACTCTGCATATGTAAATTTTAAACCCAATCAAATATCATCATAAAATATTTGAAACAAGTTTACAATGTTCAAAGCTATCTTTGCAGGTGACACTTCTCGTTCTAATTTACTCACCAGGATTAATTTCGGATTATTGTTCTTAATCATAAAAATTAGACAAGTCTAGCAATACTAAAAATAAATGTGGTAATGAGGGAAATAGAATGGATATGTCTTAGAAGTTACCTCAGGTTTTACCAAAAAAATATTAACTTTCAATAAATTACAAGACATTGAATTTAACAGAATAGACTTCCCACACCCCATATCATTTAAGAGTACCTTGGAAATTTCTAGAAGAAAATTTAGAAGATACAGAGTTCCCTTAGAGCTACGAATCATCTGAAAATATGGCAGTCAACAATTCTTGGACTTCTCTAGTGGTGCAGTGGTTAAGAACCTGTCTGCCAATGCAGGGGTTCAGTTCAGTTCAATTCAGTCGCTTAGTCGTGTCCGACTCTTTGCGACCCCATGAATCACAGCACTCCAGGCCTCCCTGTCCATCACCAACTCCTGGAGCTCACCCAAACTCATGTCCATTGAGTCGGTGATGCATCCAGCCATCTCATCGTCTGTCATCCCCTTCTCCTCCCACCCTCAATCTTACCCAACCTCAGGGTCTTTTCAAATGAGTCAGCTCTTCACATCAGGTGGCCAAAGTATTGGAGTTTCAGCTTCAACATCAGTCCTTCCAGTGAACACCCAGGATTGATCTCCTTTAGGATGGACTGGTTGGAGCTCCTTGTAGTCCAAGGGACTCTCAAGAGGCTTCTCCAACACCACAGTTCGAAAGCATCAATTCTTCAGCACTCAGCTTTCTTCACCGTACAACTGTCACGTCCATACATGACCACTGGAAAAACCATAGCCTTGACTAGACAGAACTTTGTTGGCAAAGTAATGTCTCTGCTTTTTAATATGCTGTCCAGTTTGGTCATAACTTTCCTTCCAAGGAGTAAGCGTCTTTTAATTTCATGGCTGCAGTCACCATCTGCAGTGATTTTGGAGCCCCCCCAAAATAAAGTCTGTCACTGTTTCCACTGTTTCCCCATCCATTTCCCATGAAGTGATGGGACCAGATGCCGTGATCTTAGTTTTCTGAATGTTGAGCTTTAAGCCAACTTTTTCACTCTTCTCTTTCACTTTCATCAAGAGGCTTTTTACTTCCTCCTCTTCACATTCTGCCATAAGGATGGTGTCATCTGCATATCTGAGGTTATTGATATTTCTCCCGGCAATCTTGGACACAGGGTCAACTCCTGGGCCAGAAAGATCCCACATGCCTAGGAGTAGCTAAGCCCGAGTGCCCCGGCTACTGTAGCCCATGAGCCCTAGAGCCCATGCTCTGTAACAAGAGAAGCCCACACTCCACAACGATAGAGCAGTTCCCGCTTGCTGCAACTAGATAAAGAATGAATCCAGCAAAGAAGACCCAGCACAGCCAAAAATGAATAAATAACTAATTAAAACAAAACAGTCCCTCCTAAAGCTGTGTGCCACACTGCTTCTTCCCATGAAGTACGTTTCGCCTATTTTTGATTCTGGCCTGGCCTGGTGACATGCTTTACTCAACGGAACACAGCAGAAGGGACATTCCCCTTGTTCCAGGCATAGACCTTGAGAGGTTTCCACTTTCACTCTCACGAGAAGTAAAGGAGACCAAGGCAAGCTTACTGAACAGTGACAGGTTCAGTAACAGTAACGATGACGGAGCAACCCATCCAGGTCCCAGTCAGTCCAGTTACCCCAGGAGGCGCCAAGCTTGGGAGTGAAGCTATCTTAGATTCCCAGACCCAGCCAAGCCATCCCAGGCAACACCACACGAATTAAAGATGCGCTGTGCCTGAAGAGCCCTATTTGAATCTAACTCACTTACAGAGCTGTAAATGATAAAGTGAGTGTTTTAAAAACCGCTAAATTTGGGGAGGATTTGTTACCCGGCAAAAAGTAACTGATACATTTATAATTGAATTCAACACTGTGTCATATCCACTGCTATACTATCTTCCTTAATATTTTAAGGAACTCACATTAATTCTACAAAAGAATCAATGAACAAAAATTTCCTTCCAGTGAGACATCTACTAGTTGTAAGGTGCAGAGAAAAACAATTCATAAAAATCGTAATTAGGTCAGTTCAGTTCACTCGCTCAGTCGTGTCCAACTCTTTGCGATCCCATGAACCCCAGCAGGCCAGGCCTCCCTGTCAATCACCAACTCCCGGAGTTTACCCGAACTCATGTCCATTGAGTCAGTGATGCCATCCAACCATCTCATCCTCTTTCGTCCCCTTCTCCTCCTGCCTTCAATCTTACCCAGTCTCAGGGTCTTTTCAAATGAGTCAGCTCTTCACATCAGGTGGCCAAAGTATTGGAGTTTCAGCTTCAACATCAGTCCTTCCAGTGAACACCCAGGATTGATCTCCTTTAGGATGGACTGGTTGGATCTCCTTGCAGTCCAAGGGACTCTCAAGACTCTCCTCCAACACCACAGTTCAAAAGCACTAATTCTTCGGTGCTCAGCTTTCTTTATAGTCCAACTCTCACACCCATACATAACTACTGGAAAAACCATAGCCTTGACTAGACGGACCTTTGTTGACAAAGTAATGTCTCTGCTTTTTAATATGCTGTCTAGGTTGGTCATAACTTTCCTTCCAAGGAGTAAGCATCTTTGAATTTCATGGCTGCAATTACCATCTACAGTGATTTTGGAGCCCTCCAAAAATAAAGTCTGACACTGTTTCCACTGTTTCCCCATCAATTTCCATGAATTGACGGAACCAGATGCCATGATCTTAGTTTTCTGAATGTTGAATTTTAAGCCAACTTTTTCACTCTCCTCTTTCACTTTCATCAAGAAGCTCTTTAGTTCTTCTTCACTTTCTGCCATAAGGGTGGTGTCATCTGCCTATCTGAGGTTATTGATATTTCTCCTGGTAATCTTGATTCCAGCTTGTGCTTCTTCTAGCCCAGCATTTCTCAGGATGTACTCTGCATATAAGTTAAATAAGCAGGGTGACAATATACAGCCTTGACGTACTCATTTTCCTATTTGGAACCAGTCTGTTGGTCCAACAACAGTTCTAACCATTGCTTCCTCACCTGCATACAGGTTTCTCAAGAGACAGGTCAGGTAGTCTGGTATTCCCATCTCTTTAAGAATTTTCCAGTTTATTGTGATCCACACAGTCAAAGGCTTTGTCATAGTCAATAAAGCAGAAATAGATGTTATTCTGGAAATCTCTTGCTTCTTCAATTATCCAGTGGATGTTGGCAGTTTGATCTCTGATTCCTCTGCCTTTTCTAAAACCAGCTTGAACATCTGGAAGTTCACGGTTCCCATACTGCTGAAGCCTGGCTTGGAGAATTTTGAGAATTACTTTTCTAGCGTGTGAGATGAGTGCAATTGGGCAGTAGTTTGAGCATTCTTTGGCATTGCCTTTCTATGGAATTGGAATGAAAACTGACCTTTTCCAGTCCTGTGGCCACGGCTGACTTTTCCAAATTTGCTGGCATATTGAGTGCAGCATTTCCACAGCATCATCTTTTTGGATTTGAAATAGCTCAACTGGAATTCTATCACCTGTACTAGCTTTGTTTGTAGTGATGCTTTCTAAGGTCCATTTGACTTCACATTCCAGGATGTCTGGCTCTAGGTGAGTGATCACACCATTGTGATTATCTGGGTTGTGAAGATCTTTCTTGTACAGTTCTTCTGTGTATTCTTGCCACCTCTTCTTAATATCTTCTGCTTCTGTTAGGTCCATACCATTTCTGTCCTTTATTGTGCCTATCTTTGCATGAAATGTTCCCTTGGTATCTCTAATTTTCTTGAAGAGACCTCTAGTCTTTCCCATTCTATTGTTTTCCTCTATTTCTTTGCACTGATCGCTGAGGAAGGCTTTCTTATCTCTCCTTGCTATTCTTTGGAACTCTTCATTCAGATGGGAATATCTTTCCTTTTCTCCTTTGCTTTTCACTTCTCTTCTTTTCCCAGCTATTTGTAAGGCCTCCTGAGACAGCCATTTTGCTTTTTTGCATTTCTTCTTCTTGGGGATGGTCTGGATCCCTGTCTCCTGTACAATGTCACAAACCTCCATCCATAGTTCATCAGGCACTCTGTCTATCAGTTCTAGTCCCTTAAATCTATTTGTCACTTTCACTGTATAATTGTAAGGGATTTGATTTAGGTCATACCTGAATGGTCTAGTGGTTTTCCCTACTTTCTTCAGTTTAAGTCTGAATTTAGCAATAAGTAGTTCATGATCTGAGCCACAGTCAGCTCCCAGTCTTGTTTTTGCTGACTTTATAGAGCTTCTCCATCTTTGGCTGCAAAGAATATAATCAATCTGATTTTGGTGTTGACCATCTGGTGATGTCCACGTGTAGAGTCTTCTCTTGTGTTGTTGGAAGAGGGTGTTTGCTATGACCAGTGCGTTCTCTTGGCAAAACTCTATTATCCTTTGCCCTGCTTCATTCTGTACTCCAAGGCCAAATTTGCCTGTTACTCCAGGTGTTTCTTGACTTCCTACTTTTGCATTCCAGTCCCCTATAATGAAAAGGACATCTTTTTGGGGTGTTAGTTCTAAAAGGTCTTCTAGGTCTTCATAGAACTGTTCAACTTCAGCTTCTTCAGCATTACTGTTCGGGGCATAGACTTGGGATTACTGTGATATTGAATGGTTGGCCTTGGAAACGAACAGAGATCATTCTGTTGTTTCAGAGATTGCATCCAAGTACTGCATTTCAGACTATTTTGTTGACTATGATGGCTACTTCATTTCTTCTAAGGGATTCCTGTCGACAGTTGTAGATATAATGATCATCTGAGTTAAATTCACCCATTCCAGTCCATTTAGTTATTGGAGAAGGAAATGGCAACCCACTCCAGTGTTCTTGCCTGGAGAATCCCAGGGATGGAGGAGCCTGGTGGGCTGCCATCTATGGGGTCGCAGAGAGTCGGACACGACAGAAGTGACTTAGCAGCAGCAGCAGCAGCAGCAGTCCATTTTATTTAGCTGATTCCTAGAATATCAACGATCACTCTTGCCATCGACCACTTCCAATTTGCCTTGATTCATGGACCTAACATTCCAGGTTCCTATGCAATATTGCTCTTTACAGCATCAGACCTTGCTTCTATCACCAGTCATATCCACAACTGGGTGTTGTTTTTTCTTTGGCTACATCCCTTCATTCTTTCTGGAGTTATTTCTCCATTGATCTCCTATAGCTTACTGGGCACCTACTGACCTGAGGAGTTCATCTTTCAGTGTCCTATCCTGTCCTATACTGTTCATGGGGTTCTCAAGGCAAGAATATCTAAGTGGTTGGCCATTCCCTTCTCCAGTGGACCACATTCTGTCAGACTTCTCCACCATGTAATATCAACAATATAATGTGCATTTAAGCATGATTATTAATTCATTAAATGAATATGGAATGGCTACTAAGATACAGATTGTATGCCAGGAACAGGTGACAGGCAGGTAGAAAATTTTATAGTGTAGAGGGGTATAAAGGCAATGATAATACACAATGCCAAATGCTATCATGTGCTACCCTGTGCTAAAGAGCTTCAGTTGTGTCTGACTCTATGTGACCCCATGATTTGCAGCCCTCCAGGCTCCTCTGTCCACAGGATTCTCCATGCAACAATACTGGAGTGGGTTGCCATGCCCTCCTCCAGGAGATCTTCCCTACCCAGGGATCAAACCTACATCTCTTAAGTCTCCTGCATTGGCATGTGGGTTCTTTACCACTATCACCACCTAGAAAGCCCAAAATAACAGAATTACAATAAAGATATGGAGATTTTTTTTCTAAATCTAGAAATAAATATGTTGAAGCAATATAAGCATCATAAGAAGGGTGGCTCATTTTTTGTAAGGATTAAATGAAGTGTTTAGCATAGCACTTAGCACGTAATTAGTCCACATTAAATGGTGCTGAAAAATCTCAACTATACAAAGAGTTACAACAATTCAAACAGGGAAAGCTCATGAGTGGTTTGCAGGTTATTTTCAGATTTTTTCTAATTGGTTCAATAATTTTGAGAGGGTACTGTCTGCCCATTGGGAGTATAACCCAGAGGGGCCAAAATAAGACATGTTTCCTTCTCTCAAACTATTCAATATGGAAAATATACACCAAATAAGAATAATGAGAGATACAAAGTGTAGAGCAAAAGATCATAACCTGTTCAGGAATGCTGTTTAATTTGAAATTCTTAAGAGGAGGAGGAGTAAGCCAGGTAATGGCTGCTGAGTATGTATATATGAATCTATTGATATGTGTGATGGTGAGGCAGAAGCAATGGGGAAGTATAACCCAGCCATTTGTAACAGTATATGCAAAGGTCTGGTCAAGAAATGGAAGACATCCCTCATTGTAAGAATCAGAAAGCACAGGGAGGACCTCCCCATTGTAAGGCCAGAGGGGGCAGGAGGGTGAGAGATCACAAGGACTCATGTCAAGTAACCTGGACTTTAACTTAAGATCAACTGAAATTTACCAGAGTTTTAGTAAGCATTTCAACAGGGTTTTGTATTTAAAATACATGATGCAGTGTGAAAATAGAATCAGAATAGTCAAGAAGAGATATTAGAGACAGAAGCCAGACTGTATGCTTTTGCAATAATTGAGAAAAATGATGATGGTGGTTTAGCTGAAGCTGTTGGCATTAAAGGTGGAGGGAACTGGGCAGTTTCAGCAGATATTCTGGATGTAGGAAAGACAGGACTTGTTGCTAATTATGGCCTCAAAAAAGGAGAAGAAGTCAGCAGGAAATCCTAGGTTTGTGGGTTGAGCAACTGATTTGATTCTGGTGTTGCTTTCCTGTGGGGACAATGGAGAACACATTGGTAGAAAAGTAACTCTGGCCAGGACTCTGGCTGACAAGGTCAGCTCTATACATATCAAGGCTGAAGGGCTCTGAAACATCCAAGTAGACACTGTATATTGACCAGCATAAAGGAGGTTATGATATACCAACAAACAACTTGAAAATCTCCTTAGATGGCAACAATGAAGTTTAACCCATGCTCATATTTGATGTCCACTGCAGGTCCACAGAGGGCTCTGCTCACAGCAGCCACTCAGTTCCAAGGCTCATGGAAACTCCATCTTACCTCAGGCTCCCTAGGCTGCAGAAGCAGATGAGGACACACAGAACCATGTATGGGCTCTCGGAGTCCCTGCAGGGAGGGACTAAATGTGAAATGTTCACATTTCTTTGGCCAAAGTCAGTCAAGTGACCAAGCCTGCCATCAACAATGCGGCAGGAAATAAGTCATCCTTTCCTTGGGAAGGAGTAAATGATTATCAACAGCTTCTTACAGTAATAAAGCAAACAATTAAGATAAATAGGTTTAGACTTTTAGATTAAACTAACTAGAGACAGTGAGAGGGCAAGAGAGAGATTTGAGAAGAGAGATGTTAAGGTGAATTTTTTAAAAGATGGGTACGATTTTCAAGGGGGTTCCCAGGTGGCACAGTGGTAAAGAATCTGCCTGCCAATGCAGGAGATGCAAGAGATGCAGGTTCGATCCTGGGTTGGGAAGATTCCTTGGAGCAGGAAATGGCAACACACTCCAATACTCTTGTCTGGAGAATTTCATGGACAAAAGACCCTGTTGGGCTGCAGTCCACGCAGTCGCGAAGTGTTGGACATGACTGAACAACTCATAATTGTGCTCATAAGCACATCACATGATTTTGACAGAAGAAAGAAAATCATCAAGGGCTTCCCTGGTGGTCCCGTAGTTAGGAATCAGCCTTGCAATGCAAGAGATACTGGTTTGATCCCTGGTCCGGGACGATCCCCTATGCCGTGGAGCAACTAAGCCTGTTCAACACAGCTACTGAGCCAGTACTCTAGAGACTACAAGCTGCAACTACTGAAGCCTGTGTGCCACAGAGCCTATGCTCTGCAACCGGAGAAGCCACTGCAATGATAAGCTTGCGTACCACAAGGAGTGACCCCACTCACCACAACTAGAGAAAAGCCTGCAGAGCAAAGAAGACCCAGTGTAACCATAAATCAATCAAACTTAAAGAAAAAAAAATTAAGAGGATTCCAGATATTAATGTGGGATGATGGAAAGGAAAGTACCAGTGACAGGTGAAAGTTTTCATTAGATTTTGCATTCCTCTCTTTACAATGAAGAGGAAAAAGAGGGGGAATAAATAAGTAAATGATCCATTTGAGGGAGAAGGAAAATGAGCCAAAGTCTCCATGACCAAAAGAGGAAAGAGAAGACCATCTTGGAAAGAAGGGGAATGACAGGGTTAAGCTGGGAAGGAAAGCTGGGAAGGGAAGCTGAAATAGGTCCTGAAAAGTAAAGTCAATTTTAGTCATAGAGATGAAATTTTACATAGAGAGAAAAGTGAGTCTACTTGGGGTCTGAGATGAGCAGAGAAGTTCACTCCCAATCACTATGGAAGACAAGGCAATAGCTCTCATTTACAGTTACATAATTTTTTTTTCTTATAAGTGGAGGCTGTTCTGGGGTGAAAAATGCATTGCTTTTGGACATGGGACATGCAGATTCCACTTCTGGTTAGGTTATTAATCTGTTATTTGATCTAAGGTATTCAATGAATCTTTCTGGTCTCACCAGTTAAAATACATTCTAAGATGCTAAACTGTATAAGCATTTTTGGACCTAACATGAAAGCACTACAAAGAGAGATTTTACCTAGATCCACTCCCTCCTTGGTCTCTTAGTACCTGAGATTCACAACAGGACACGACCTCCATGCTCTAATACCTGACACTCCACCCAAAGCAAAATCTTCCTCTGTCACAATTTACAACCTGCCAACTATCCACCTAACATGTTCTCCACTGCAACAAGCATGGAAATGATCCACCAGTTCAAGAACTTGCCAGGACAGCTCTTACCAACCAGCCAACCTGTATGTATTTTGACTTCCAACCCTCCATGCACTGAGGATTCAGTTCAGTCCTAGATTCACAGGGGGCCTTCTCTGATCATTCTACTTGATAGTCAGCTCAGATTCCTCTTCTTCTGAACTCCCTTGTCTTTTCTCATATATCACATTTCCATTATTCTATGAATTTATACACACACACACACATACACACACACACACACAGAGAAAGAGAGAAAGAGAATGCAAATAGAGAATAATAAGGACACCAACACTAATACTGTACAAACACAAATATCAATAGGTAGCAAAACTATTGACTTTCCCCTAAGGTCCTTACCTCCTATATTTATTACCACAAATCTACACAGTTGGAATCAATATTCCAACTTTAAAGATGAAGAAACTAAGCTGAAGAATGTAGCCAAGGTCACAAACTATTAAGTGGTAAACAAAATTTGTCTGGATTAAGACACACAGGCATAATGACAGGCACAATTTCATAATATTGTTCACTAGGTTTCTAAACACATGTCAGTTCTTCCCACTGGACTGTATGCTCCCTTAGAGCCTTCATTATACTTTCTCTCTCTGTATTACTGGCCCTCATACTGAACTCTTCCACTCAGGCAGCAATTAAAGAGTTATAATTCATTCAAAGGCAATAAACTGACATTTACATTTCCTGTTTCTTATTTGAAAAGCAACTAAAGTCTAGAAGGCATTTACAATGCTTAATGGATATGAGGCTTGCCGGTATGGCAGTTTTCATTATTGGCTCAAATTCTCCACCCCTCCCTACCTGTGCCTTGGCCATGTGACATTTCCTCCCACTTAAGGGGCAGAGGATAGTTCCGCTCCCTGGAATCTGGCTTTGGCCGTGTTTCTTGTTATGGCCCACAGAACATACAAAGGTGATATGCTAGTTGCAAGCCAAGATCGTAATAGATCTTCTACGTTTCTACTTATCCTTTTGTACTCAGGCAACTGGCATAAGAATAATTTCCACCACAGAGCTTCTCCTTCAGCTTGCACTCCAGAATAACATGTGGAAACACCTGAATCAGCCAGACCTGCAGCTTGAGCAAAGTACTCTAGCCAAGCCCAGTCAAGATGTGCCAACTCTCAGCTCATCCACAAAAATATGAGCAAGCATAGCTGAGTTCAGCAGAGCCACCCCAGCCAATCTACAACAGTGAGAACTAGATACATTTCTCTTTGAGGCTACTGAAATTTTCTGGTTGCTATTTATGCAGAATCATTGTGGCAATAAATCAATCATACATGTAAACTGTACTCATGATTCACAAATAGTTCTTCTTCACCCCCAGACCTACATGTGGAATGTGTTTCTGCCCACTGTCTTGCCCATGCAGTTCTTTGATAGCATATCAAGATATGAGACATACACCAGGACCCAGAAGAAACTATGATGTGCTAGGAAGGGTTTGGTTTAGTTTCACAAGATGTTGAGACTTTACTAAAATCTTAGACTTCTAGCCTGACGATATGATTAGATAAGACTTTGGGGGTATAGTTTTTATAGAGGGAGTGAGTAAAATTTGTATACATGTGATTAAAAGTATACTTTGTTTGTATGAGGTACACTATGGTAGATTTACTATTATTTGTAAATATTTAGTTTATCTTTTTATTGGCCATGTGGTGGCTTCTGGCCAATTAAATGCTAGAAAACCTGATATATGACCAGTTCTAGCCAAAGGTTTGAAAGCAACTGCACAGTTCAGGTAAGCCCCATGGGTTTCTATTCCCTTCCATGAGAATATACCCGAAATAAGGATCTTTCTTAACTTGAATTTCCTAGGAACAAAATCTGAGATGAAGAAGGTTTAACGGAGAAATTATTGTGAAAAAAGGGGGGAAAAATAGTATTAGGAAGTTAAAAAAAGAAAAAAGGCAAGAACAGCCAGAGGGGAACTGGTAAAGTAGCTGCAATGGAGGCATGAGTTGGTCCTAAAAGGCTTTTTGAGCTGGGATGATCCTTCAGAGTTGTGCCAAAACCAGGGGACCAGGTTTTGTTGTCCCTGTATCAGTCAGTCACTGTACGAGCCACGACCCAAGAGAAGGCATAAACTTGGCTGAGCTCCCTACACAAAAGGAAAGTGAGAGAGGAAGCTGAGAGCCATTAGTAGCTGGTATTATGAGCAGACATGGGTAGATATATCGGCCCTGAATAGGTGGACCTGGAGAGAGCACCACAATATGCACTACAACTGGGCCTTCAACCTGGACTCCAAAATGGAAAGCCACATCGAGTACAGTCACTCCACAGAATGGAAAGGAGCCAGACCGTCCTGGAGCCAACCCTCAGCTCACAGGCAACAGAGGGGAGGGTACTCTATTGTTAGAAACCCTTAAGATTTTCAGATAGTTACAAAAGAAAAGCTGACTAAAAACTTTTATAAAATAACAAAAAAGAGATGACCCCATGTTTTAAAAACATTTACCTATCTTTTATAATATGCTTTTAAAATTAGAATGTGTGTGTTATTGCTGCATAAACTACCACCAAACTGAATCACTTAACCACATGTATTTGCTGATTATTATGCATTTGACCTGAGTTAAGCTGAGCATCTGGTTTGCCGTTACGCCTGGGGTCATTCATGTAATATTAATCTTCCGATGGCTTAACTGATCACTCACATGACTAATTACCAATTTTGGCTACTGGCTCTGTCTTTATTTGGCTACTCATTGTTAAAAGGCTTTCCTGGACTTTTTACGTAGTGGTCTCAGGGCCAGATGGGCTTCCCAGGGGGCTCAGTCATAAAGAATCCGCCTGCCAATGCAGGAGACACAGGTTCGATCCCTGGTTCTGGAAGATCCCCTGAAGAAGGACATGGCAACCCACTCCAGTATTCTGGCCTGGGAAATCCCATGGACAGAGGAGCCTGGTAGGCTACAGTCCATGTGGTCGCAAAGAGTAGGACCTGACTTGGCAACTAAAACAACAACTCATGGCAAGAATGGAACCTCCCAGTGTCTTAAGACTGAGGGTCAGCATTCACATTCACACCTACACTTCACTTTATCTACATTTTATTGCTCAAATACCATAACTTAGCCCAAAGGGAAGGGAAATAGATTATTTGCTTAAAGGGAAGAAAGAGCAGAGTACCAAGGACAGTGTTATTGCAGCCATCTTTGCAGACAGTCTCCCACAGGGCTGATGTGTGCTTTGTCTTTTTCTAAAGTTATTTTTCTTTGACAATCAAAATTGACAGACACATTTTAGATTTTCTTTGCCCATCCCTGGAAGTAGGGGGTGGGGGACACCTGCAAACGTATGTGATTTTTTCAATTACTGACAACTGAAACTAGATCTGATAGACAGAGTGCCTGATGAACTATGGATGGAGGTTCGTGACATTGTACAGAAGACAGGGATCAAGACCATCCCCATGGAAAAGAAATGCAAAAAAGCAAAATGGCTGTCTCAGGAGGCCTTACAAATAGCTGGGAAAAGAAGAGAAGTGAAAAGCAAAGGAGAAAAGGAAAGATATTCCCACCTGAATGCAGAGTTCCAAACAATAGCAAGGAGAGATAAGAAAGCCTTCCTCAGCGATCAGTGCAAAGAAATAGAGGAAAACAACAGAATGGAAAAGACTAGAGATCTCTTCAAGAAAATTAGAGATACCAAGGGAACATTTCATGCAAAGATGGGCTCAATAAAGGACAGTAATGGTATGGACCTAACAGAAGCAGAAGACATTAAGAAGAGGTGGCAAGAATACACAGAAGAACTGTACAAAAAAGATCTTCACGACCCAAATAATCACTATGGTGTGATCACTCACCTAGAGCCAGACATCCTGGAAAGTGAAGTCAAGGGGGCCTTAGAAAGCATCACTATGAACAAAGCTAGTGGAGGTGATGGAATTCCAGTGGAGCTATTTCAAATCCTAAAAGATGATGCTGTGGAAGTGCTGCACTCAATATGCCAGCAAATCTGGAAAACTCAGCCGTGGCCACAGGACTGGAAAAGGTCAGTTTTCTTTCCAATCCCAAAGAAAAGCAATGCCAAAGAATGCTCAAACTACCACACAATTGCACTCATCTCACATGCTAGTAAAGTAATACTCAAAATTCTCCAAGCCAGGCTTCAGCAGTATGTGAACCGTGAACTTCCATATGTTCAAGTTGGTTTTAGAAAAGGCAGAGGAACCAGAGATTAAATTGCCAACATCCAATGGATCATCGAAAAAGCAAGAGAGTTCCAGAAAAACATCTATTTCTGCTTTATTGACTATGTCAAAGCCTTTGACTGTGTGGATCACAACAAACTGTGGAAAATTCTTAAAGAGATAGGAATACCAGACCATCTGACCTGTCTTTTGAGAAACCTGTATGCAGGTCAGGAAGTGACAGTTAGAACTGGACATGGAACAACAGACTGGTTCCAAATAGGAAAAGGAGTACGTCAAGGCTGTATATTGTCACCCTGCTTATTTAACTTATATGCAGAGTACATCATGAGAAATGCTGGGCTGGAGGAAGCACAAGCTGGAACCAAGATTGCTGGGAGAAATATCAATAACCTCAGATATGCATATGACACCACCCTTATGGCAGAAGGTGAAGAACTAAAGAGCCTCTTGATGAAAGTGAAAGAGGAGAGTGAAAAAGTTGGCTTAAAACTCAACGTTCAGAAAACTAAGATCATGGCATCTGGTCCCATCACTTCATGGCAAAGAGATGGGGAAACAGTGGAAATGGTGTCAGACTTTATTTTTTTGGGCTCCAAAATCACTACATATGGTGATTGCAGCCATGAAATTAAAAGACGCTTACTCCTTGGAAGGAAAGTTATGACCAACCTAGATAGCATATTTAAAAGCAGAGACATTACTTTGCCAACAAAGGTCCGTCTAGTCAAGGCTATGGTTTTTCCAGTAGTCATGTATGGATGTGAGAGTTGGACGGTGAAGAAAGCTGAGCGCCGAAGAATTGATGCTTTTGAATCGTGGTGTTGGAGAAGACTCTTGAGAGGCCCTTGGACTGCAAGGAGATCCAACCAGTCCATCCTAAAGGAGATCAATCCTGGGTGTTCATTGGAAGGACTGATGTTGAAGCTGAAACTCCAATACCTTGGCCACCTCATGCGAAGAGTTGACTCATTGGAAAAGACCCTAATGCTGGGAAGGATTGGGGGCAGGAGGAGAAGGGGACGACAGGGGATGAGATGGTTGGATGGCATTACCGACTCGATGGACCTTGGTTTGGGTAGACTCCAGGAGTTGGTGATGGACAGGGAGGACTAGCATGCTGTGATTCATGGGGTCGCAAAGAGCTGGACACGACTGAGCTACTGAACTGAACTGAACTGAACTGAAAACATTTACCCACTAAGGGTCAGTATAGAAGAGTCAGCTCAAAAATATGACCCTAAAGCAAGAAATAAAACTAAGAAAAGGAAATAAAGAGAAGGGGAGATGAAAAAGAAGGGAGGAAAAAGATACTAAGTTTAAATAATACTGACATTTAACCCTATATAAAACTGAAAAGCCTCCCCATCATTAGATTTTATTCTCTTCTGCTTGAGCGCATACAAAATGGATGCATCTCTTACTCTATGAAGTTGTGTGTGTGTGTGTGTGTGTGTGTGTGTGTGTGTGTGTGTGTGTTGCTTCAGTCCTGACCAATTCTTTGTGACCCTATGAACTGCAGCCCACCAGCTCCTCTATCCATGGGATTCTCCAGGCAAGAATACTAGAGTGGGTAGCCATGCCCTCCTCCAGGGGATCTTCCTGACCCAAGGATCAAACCTGCATCACTTACGTTCCCTGCATTGGCAGGCGAGTTCTTTACCACTAGCACCACCTGGGAAGTCCTATGACTTTATGATTTGGGATTAATCTATTCCCTATTCTAATCTATGTGTTGGGTAATGTGTGTTGGGGAGATGAATCAAAGTAGGTGGAAAGAATGACAAACAAGTAATCAGATTACTAATAATCAGATAGAATATTAATAATAAAAAAAAAAAGAAAGAAAATCAAGATTCAGGAAGAAAACCCCATAAGAAGTTCCTGGAAAAATGACAAAGTATTCCCAAGCAAGTTGTAATGCAAAGACATTTACAGCAAGAGACAATATTGACCCTATTAGATTAAAAAGAGATAATGCTGTAAGTCTAGCATTTCTCATCTTTGGAGATGTGTATGCCTTCCATGTATAAGAATCTTTACAGAATATATGGTTTGTTTCATGACGCAAAAATGCCTATATATTAAGACCTTTTTGTTATTTTTAAAAACTAATATTCCTAATGAGTACTACAACACCAACCCCACAGAGGCAATTACTGGTTAACATTAGTGAAATAACAATTCAGTAAATTAGCACTAAATATAACATGTATTACCTTTCCATTACATATGAGAAACATTTTATTTAATGGCATGAGAATATGAGCGAGAAAATATTTGACACACAAGACTTAAGTTTCCAAACTGCACAGCAGGTATACATAGCGCTCAGTTGGTTTCACTTGTCAAAAATAAAAGGAGTCCCAGTAAAGAGTCACTGAGAATAGTTGTGAAAAATGACAAATTGTCCAATATATAAATGTGAATGCCTTTGTAGGTATAGGGAATGGATGGGGGTAAAGGAGGTACTGCCTACTGTTGCAGGCATACAACTTGGGTACAACTGTGCCTTATCTATATTCTAGAAGCTTCAGAATATTCATCTGAATTAGTAACAAGGAATAGTAATCAGCAACTTTCTGCTGCTTTACATTCACAGAGGCGGCCAGCCCAAGTGAGTAGCAGCCATAAGATTAGATCACCAGCTATACTGTTCGGTTGATTTTAATTGCCTGAAAAGGGTCATTACCGTCTACTGCAACGTGTTAAGTTATTTTAAAGAGTGACTATTTCTATGTAAGAAATAAAAATGGACTCTGATTCAGTTTGAAAGTACAAGAACGCGTTCAGCTGGGTCTTCGTCCTGGTGGCATAAAAGTGCTATCCAACTGTGATTAAACAAACACATTTACCTGCAGGATTTGTTAAAAGTAGTACTGAAAGTCTACACAGATTCCCAAACCAATGACCAGGTTACCAAGCCTGACTCCCACAGGTAACTCCGAAAGTCCTGTAAGGGCTAAGGGATTCCCATTATTTCAAGAAGGACAGTCCATGTTTCTAGAAAGATCATTAACTGGGAAGCAGTGAAAAAAAAGAGTAGATTCAACACAATAAAAGGGGCTTTCTGTTTGAAGGATAACTGGTGAGACTGTTTAATGCTCATAAAGCTTTCATCCATTTATAAGCAATTAATTATAGCTCAGGAAGAAATGCTTTTGATTTCTTGCGATGCAGTCATTTAGTTACTTCTTATCCCAATGTTTTATTCTAATAAAAAATGAAATTTGAGAATTCCAAATTATCCCCTTGCACTAAAATGAACCAGTTACACCAAGGACCAATCCTTGATATTGACAACCTTTAGCTTATGCTTCTTTTAGGGTATAGGTCTGTTAAAAGAATTTTCTAAATTCAGATCATTATCAAGATATTCATCTATTGTCAACGAATGACTTGTCACCCTATGTAAAGTAAAAAAAAAATCTTTACATATACACTAAAATAATTTTAAGTCCAAAAAAAGAAGCCCTAATATAAGATTGAGGGCAGGAGGAGAAGGGGACGACAGAGGATGAGATGGCTGGATGGCATCACCGACTCAGTAGACATGGGTTTGGGTGGACTCCGGCAGTTGGTGATGGACAGGGAGGCCTGGCATGCTGCAGTTCATGGGGTCGCAAAGAGTCAGACACAACTGAGTGACTGAACTGAACTGAACTGAATATAACTACAGTAGAATCTATCTTTTTTTCCTTCCACAAATACTTACCAAAATCCTAATATGTGGGTTCTACTCTACTCACAGTCTATCAGGAGAGGCAGATGTTAAACAAATAAACAGTGTTAAACTCTAATCCATTCTCTCTCTAAAGAACACTTGAAAACACAGGTAAGAGCAGACAGCATGGGGCAAATCTAGTCTGGGAGGACAAGAAAAACTTCTTGGAAAAACATGGATGGGCATGACTGGATAAATGGTAGGATTGAAAGTAAAGAGCTTTCCTGTCAGAAGTAACAGTGATTTGAGGGTAGAGATGAACTGAAATGGGAATGAGGGGCTTGAGATGGAACCCCTGGGTGCAGAGACCCTGAAGTTGTGTCACACTGAACTGTAAGGAAAGTTAAAGATGGTGCCTGTAGTGGGAATGCTCTATGTGTGGGGGGAACCAGGGGAAGAAGTCTCATGTAGACAGGCTGCATCAGTGGCACTTTTTCTCTAGGCAATGAGTATCCAATGACACAAGATGGATTAACACAACACCATGAAATGGCAACCCACTCCAGTATTCTTGCCTGGAGAATCCCAGGGATGGCGGAGCCTTGTGGGCTGCCGTCTATGGGGTCACACAGAGTCGTACACGACTGAAGCGACTTAGCAGCAGCAGCAGCAAGAGACTATGCACAACGCCAAAGAGAGAATACTCTGAAAGCGAGTTGCAGACTTTTGCTGAACAGGGAGAATCTTCACAGAATCCTTGGTCACAGGGGTTCTCAGTCACATGTTGCAAACTCAGTGCCCCCAAAGCACAGTTTTCATGGCTGGGACCAGGGCTTCCTAGCGGCTCGGTGGTAAAGAATCTACTAGCCAAGCAGGAGACAGGGGTTCGATTCCTGGGTCAGGAAGAGCCCCAGGAGATGAAAATGGCAGCCCACTCCAGTATTCTTGCCTTGAAAATCCCACAGACAGAGGAGCCTGGAGGGCTATACAGTCCTTGGGGTCACAAAGAGTCAGATATAACTTAGAATGTGAACAGCAACAGGAAGCTGCATGGGTAGATCAAAGTCCACTGTGAGCTGGGTACTATGTCAGGAGCTGCCCTGTAGCAGCAAGGAAAACAGATGTGGTAATTGCTTAACCAAACTGATCACACGGATTGCAGCCCGGTCTAACTCAATGAAACTATGAGCCATGCACTGTAGGGCCTCCCAAGAAGGACAGGTCATGGTGTAGAGTTCTGACAAAATGTGGTACTCTGGAGAAGGGAATGGCAAACCACTTCATCGTTCTTGCCTTGAGAACCCCATGAACAGTATGAAAAGGCAAAAAGATATGACACTGAAAGATGAACTAAGGTCAGTAGGTG
The DNA here is from genome assembly GCA_024291935.2 of Okapia johnstoni. Classification (NCBI taxonomy): domain Eukaryota; kingdom Metazoa; phylum Chordata; class Mammalia; order Artiodactyla; family Giraffidae; genus Okapia; species Okapia johnstoni. The sequence goes on along the minus strand of CM044311.1, from coordinate 95,416,928 downwards.
CTGGATATGATACTGGAGAAGAGTGAAGAAATAGCTCCAGAAGGAATGATGAGGCTAAGCCAAAGCAGAAACATCACCCAGTTCTGGATGAGTCAGTGGTGGGAGTAAAGTCTGATGCTGTAAAGAACAATATTGCACAGGAACCTGGAATGTTAGGTCCATGAATCAAAGTAAATTGAAAGTGGTCAAACAGTTGACAGGAGTGAACATCGACAGACTCAGTGAACTAAAATGGATGGGAACAGGTAGATTTAATTCAGACGACCATTATATCTACTACTGTGGGCGAGAATCCTTTAGAAGAAATGGAGTAGCCATCATAGTCAACAAAAGAGTTCAAAATGCAGTGCTTGGGTGCAGTCCCAAAAATGACAGAACAATCTCTGTTCATTTCCAAGGCAAACCATTTAACATAATAGTAATCCAAGTCTATGCCCCAACCAGTAATGCTGAAGGAGTTGAAGGTGAACGGTTCTATGAAGACCTACAAGACCTTCTAGAACTAACATCAAAGAAAGGTGTCTTTTTCATCATAGGGGGCTGAGATGCAAAAGTAAGAAATCGAGAAATACCTGGAATAACAGGAAAGTTTGGCCTTGCAGTACAAAATGAAGCAGGACAAAGGCTAACAGAGTTTTGCCAAGAGAACACACTGGTCATAGCAAACAACCTCTTCCAACAACACAAGAGATGGCTCTACACATGGACATCATCAGATGGTCAATACTGAAATTGGCCTCTTTACCATCTGAGCCATCAGAGAAGCCCGTACCAAAATCAGATTCATTATATTCTTTGCAGCCAAAGATGGAGAAGCTCTATACAGTCAGCAAAAAAAAAAAAAGACCAAGAGCTGACTGTGGCTCAGATCATGAACTACTTATTGTAAAATTCAGACTTAAATTGAAGAAAGTAGGGAAAACCACTAGACTATTCAGGTATGACCTACATCAAATCCCTTACAATTATACAGTGGAAGTGACAAACATATTCAAGGGATTAGATCTAAAAGAGTGCCTAAAAGAACTATGGATGGAGGTTCATAACACTGTACTAGAGGCACTGTTCAAAACCATACCCAAGAAAAAGAAATGCAAAAAGGCCAAAGGTTGTCTGAGGAGGTCTCACAAATAACTGAGAAAAAAAAGGAAGCAAAAGGCAAAGGAGAAAAGGAAAGATATACCCATGTGAATGCAGAGTTACAAAGAATAACAAGGAGATATAAGAAAGCCTTCCTAAGTGAACAATGCAAAAAATATAGGCAAACAATAGAATGGGAAAGACTAGAGATCTCTTCAAGAAAATCTGATACCAAGGGAATATTTCATGAAAAGATGGGCATAATAAAGGACAGAAATGGTATGGACAGAAGAGATTAAGAAAAGGTGGCAAGCATACACAGAAGAACCATACAAGAAGGATCATAATGACACGGATATACACAGTGGTGTGATCACTCACCTAGAACCAGACATCTTGTAGTGTGAAGTCAACTGGGTCTTAGGAAGCATCATTACGAACAAAGTGGAGGTGACAGAATTCCAGCTGAGCTATTTCAAATTCTAAAAGACGATGCTATTAAAGTGCTACACTCAATATGCCAGCAAATTTGGAAAACTCAGCAGTGGCCACAGGACTGGAAATGTTCAGCTTTCATTCCAATCCAAAAGAAGAGCAATGCCAAAGAATGTTCACACTACCACACAATTGCACTCATTTCACATGGTAGCAAAGTAATGCTCAAAATCCTTTAAGCTATGCTTCAACAGTACATGGACTGATAACTTCCAGATGTACAAGCTGAATTTAGAAAAGACAGAGGAACCAGTGATCAAATTGCCAACATTCATCGGATCACAGAAAAAGCAAGAGAATTCTAGAAAAACATCTACTGCGGCTTCATGGACTACACTAAAGCCTTTAACTCTGTGGATAACAACAAACGGTGGAAAATTCTTAAAGAGATGGGAATAATGTACCTGCTCCTAATACATCTGTATGCAGGTCAAGAAGCAAGTTAGAACCAGACAGGGAAAAACAGACTGGTTCAAAGGTGGGAAAGGAGTACGTTACGGCTGTATATTGTTATTCTGCTTATTTAAATTGTAAGCAGGATACATTATGCAAAATGCTGGGCTGGATGAAGCACAAGCTGGAATCAAGATTGCTGGGAGAAATACCAATAACCTCAGATATGCAGATGACATTATGGCAGAAAGCAAAGAGGCACTAAAAAGCCTCTTGATGAAAGTGAATGCTGCTGCTGCTGCTGCTGCTAAGTCGCTTCAGTCGTGTCCGACTCTGTGCGACCCCATAGACGGCAGCCCACCAAGCTTCCCTGTCCCTGGGATTATCCAGACAAGAACACTGGAGTGGGTTTCCATTTCTTTCTCCAATGCATGAAAGTGAAAAGTGAAAGTGAAGTCGCTCAGTCGTGTCCAACTCCTAGCGACCGCATGGACTGCAGCCTACCAGGCTCCTCTGTCCATGGGATTTTCCAGGCGAGAGTACTGGAGTGGGGTGCCATTGCCTTCTCCGGAAAGTGAATGAGGAGAGTGAGAAAGCTGTCTTAAAACTCAACATTCAGAAAACTAAGATCATGGCATCTGGTCCCATCACTTCATGGCAAAAAATGGGTTAACAACGGAAACAGTGACAGCCTTTATTTTCTTGGGCTCCAAAATCACTGCAGATGGTGACTGCAGCCATGAAATTAAAGACTCTTGCTCCTTAGAAGAAAAGCTATGAAAACCTAGACCACGTATTAAAAAGTAGAGACATTACTTTGCCAACAAATGTCTGTCTAGTCAAAGTCATGATTTTTCCAGTAATTACACATGGATGTGGGTGTTGGATCATAAAGAAGGCTGAGTGCTGAAGAATCAATTCTTTTGAACTCAGGTGCTAGCAAAGACTCTTGAGAGTCCCTTGGACTGCACGGAGATCAAACCAGTCAATCCTAAAGGAAATAAAGACTGAATATTCATCGGAATGATTAATACTGAAGCTCCAATATTTTCACCACCTGATACAAAGAGCCAACTCATTTGAAAAGACCCAACTCATTGGAAAAGACCCTGATGCTGGAAAAGACTGAAGGCAGGATGAGAAGGGGACGACAGAGGATGAGATAATTGGATGGCATCACCGACTCAATGGACATGAGTTTGAGCAAGCTCCAGGAGATGGTCAAGGACAGGGAAGCCTGGCGTGCTGCAATCCATGGGGTCACAGAGAGTTGGACACAACTGAGCGACTGAACAACAACTGCTAACAAGATGGCTCACAGAACAGTCAATAGGTATCAGATGAGGAAACAGTTCCAAGTTACGATAAGGAGGACATGAACAGAAAGTTATGGAGGATATGAACAGAAAGAGACTAACAGAGATGCCTTAATTTAGAGAAGAAAGGAAATGAAAGAGAGCCCTCTCTTAGAAACTGGTATTTGAACTGTGACCTAAGGAACGAGCATCAGGCAAAATCTTCAGAGTGTGTGTGTGTATTCATGTGTTTCTGTGTTTGGGGGTAAAGGCTAAAGAGAGCTACCAGACAAAGGGACAGATGAAGCCCTAAGGCAGGCAAGAGGTAAACAAAACCACAGACATAAAAAATAAAGCCTAGTAAGTTCTTACTGGTAGTGTTTGAATCCTACAGGACTCTCTTATCACAAATAGCTCTGAACGCCACAGAAAGCCATCTAAGTGCTTGGAGGAGAGCACTTAATTTACATTTACAATTTAATTTACATTGAAAAAAGAAAAATACTGCCCTGACAGCTGTGCGAGAAGAATTTGGGGAAACAATCAAGAAAGGAAGGGAAGCCAGTGTAGTTTTCTCAGGAGAGAAGATGGTGAGTTGGAGTAGGATGATATGACTGGAGGGAAGTGGGCAAATTGGAGAAATGTTTGAGAGTTATAATCAAAAGGACACATGAGAAGTGAGTTGGACTAGTTCCAAAAATAAGAGTTTTTCAAGCACTGTGGTCCCAATAATTCTTTATTCTATTAAAAATTGTATACTGTCAGTCTCATTTATCAGCAATATAATCAAAGTGCTTTTTGAATTACAGAGCTCATCTCTTAACATTTGCAAGGCATTCAGAGTCACGATTTGGAAAAACAAATCTGTTCTATTTTAGAACACAGAGAATTTATAGTCTGAGTTCTAAAGGCACCTAAGAGAGTGCTATGGAATTGCTATAACATGCATAATCTATTTCTTAAAATGTCAATACGTCTGCCATAAGGAATATGCATACCTTCTGAATTATTTTATCCTACTTAATAAAATAGTCATTTCTTCTCACTTTTTTGCAAGGCAGCTTCCTGCACAGTAAAGATTCTACAAATATTTACATTCCAAGTAGCAGAGCTGTTTGAGATGCAATAAAGTTCTGCCAGCACTTCTATTACAAAGCCTTATTTCTTGTTTATAACATGTACATAAAAAGGGGGGGAATAAAACTGTACTGTGGATTGAAACTTGGCATACAAACTTTCAAAGAGAAAGTGCATTTCTCCTGCAGCAAATTTTCAAAAGGAATATTCCATCATGTATGAGACATACTGAGCTGCAATGGGGAAAGGGACTAAGAGGCAAAGAACACTTAGGGGGAGTGGACACAAAAGTCATTTTGCACACATGATCCTATACTCAGCTCTGATTTTTTTATACAAATTAGATCTGAGACTGAGATCTGTAACCCATCAATCTCAAGCAAAGTTCTATCTTAAAATATTCCGTGGCTGCAGCATGCTAATTACTGCCAAACATCTTTGCAAAAAAGGATATTATCCAATGCATTATTATCAAGCGTAAGAAAGGAATAGCCCAATAGCATTAAGTGACTAATAAAACTATAGAAGCACCTCAGAGATGCCCATCTCCAGGGGAACAAAGTACCTCCCTAAGATCAGAAGGGTTATTAAAGTTGGACTGGTAATGATTAAATCAGAGATGGCAAGCAAACATGCACAGCATCAATAAATCCTCCTGCCATCTGCTTATCTCCGAATGCATAAGATAACATTACTTTACTGCTAACAACTTACTAACTGGTGACTGGAAAATACAGCTTCTCTGTTTGGCAGCACTGCAACAATACACTGAGATATATATAGATCTGGCAGTTTGAAAGGGGCAATTATACTATATACTATTTCAGCACAAAACATATTAAGAGTTAATGAGAACTTCAAGTTGGACACTTAAATTATGCAGTAAAAACAAAGCTGGAAAATGTGTACTAAATGGATGAGAAGGAGTTAGGAACTTATAAAAGAGAAAGACATACCTTGCCAGCAGAGCGAAGAGGTTATTATTTTGTAATAACTAGGCATATATGAAACGTGACAGTGATAAAATTGAACATAAATCAGCAACCGAAAGGCCACAGCTTGTTGTCCGCAGCTAATCTTTTGCTCGAGTTGAAATTGCTCAGCACTTTGGTCCTATTAAATGTTTTGTTCCCATTTGAAGGAACACTTGGGCTATCTGGTTGTGTTGTAAAGGATATTTAAAAGTTAGCGTTCTCCTGCAGAAATGAACTTAATGCCTCATGTCTTCAGGCTGACATTAATGACATCCAGACAGCAAGTAGGGCATGGGGCTGAATGTACTGTCTGCTGAGGCAGGCAGTGCCTGAATCTATTCTGCTGCAAATCAATTAGCCACTCAATTCCTCCCAAAGCCCATCTTTAGAAAGGAGGCCCATGCATATGGATTCAATCCCACCACTCATGTAAAAACAAATGTGCATCAATTTGCTCTGTGTTCCTGAAGGATATGGATCCTTTCCACGGTGTCCTCAAACCACATGTTGACTCTCAACTGACTACAAGCAACCATTGAAACATGAGTAATCCCTGAAGCCCCTAATTTTATAATTTGCAGTCTTCCCATTAAGAAAGCTGAACCTATCAGACATCTCTTATGAACAATGCTTGGGAGAACCTGTCTTATTGCACTCAGCAATTGGCACATAGTAGGCATTTTGCAAGCACTGTTCAAACGGATATGGATATTAACCCCAGACAACTTTGTCCTTAGTACCTTGACCCACAAAGGGTTAAAACTACAAACTCGGATGCCAGGTTACAGCAGCCAAAGTCCTGTTACTGTTAGTAAACAGGGGCTAACAAGGCAAAAGTAGCACATTTGACTTAAATATTGAGACATAATAGCTGTTTCAAAAGCAATTACTACTCCTTTCAATCTCAGAAAGGCTCTGATTCATTGTTCTGATTAACGCCTGTTTTTAATCTATTTACAGATCAGCATTCTTTTTCAGCTGGTGTGATATTCATCTCTGTGGGGGTAGACAGACCACAGCACTCACAGTCTTCCTACCTTTTTCCCCCCAGTTATTCTTGCTTAATCATCTTTAAATTATTTCTGGATTTAGCTAGTCACCATATGAGCTGGGTTTTCTGACCTCCCTCCTGCACATGACATATCTCCTGTCTGTTGCCTTCTCTAGCTGTGTTTCCCATATCTTGGTTTGAGATGAACAGATTTAGCACCCCTTTCCCAGAGCTCTGTCTGTGTCCCTCCCTTAGGCTCAGAACGGAGATTTGCTCTCCTTCCCATAGCGGGCACCGTTTGTTATTAAATCATTCCTCTGGGCGCATCTCTGTGTTGTAAATCGATAAACAAATGCGATACAGGGAAGGACAGGACTGGCGAGCCGCGGAGCTTTGCACAAGCAGAGCCCAGAAGCTGTTCCTATCAAGCAAACCAAAAAAAAAAAAAAATTCCCCCAAGGTGCTATGACTTGGAGAGCCCGGTTAGCATTTCCTAGTTTTCTGATCTCAGTATTTTGGTACCTGCTTGGTTAGCTTCGCAGGACTCCTCCAAGAACTGAGAAACATCCAAAGACGAGCGGCCAATCTCAATTACACTGGATCACTGCCCATCAGAGAAAACCTGGCAAATGAACGCAACGGAGGATTCCGTCCAAGGCTGCAGATTTGAAAGTGGAAACAGAATGCAGCTGGAAAACTTGATTGCTAATAGAAGCATCCTCCACCCTGGCTTGCTCAGAGGTGGAAGCCAGGAAGGAGGGTTCTGGCAAAAAAAAAAAAAAAAAAAGGTTTGCCATTTCCACTCTCTGCATCATGGACCTAGGGTTCTTCCTCTGCACCCTCATGGTTCACAACTTTTCCTCCCAACTTCACTGTCCAAAACCGCTCCGTAAAGGATAAGCCAGGGGAAGCCACCTCGCGTTTCGCCACGCTCCTGCCAGGGATGCGGCGTCTTCCTATCTGGAAATCAATCCTCCCCCGAGAAAAGGCAAAATAATACCCCTAAAGCAAAGCAGCCAGGAGAGGCAGCTTTTATTCTCGACCCTTCAGGTGTATTTCTCCGCAAACAAACTTTGGGGCTGAGAAGCCATGAAGCCAGTGAGGAAAGTTTGCCCCAGCGGATGGCTCATCCCAGTACCCGGACCGGCGCGAAGAGCCGGGCATGCCAGAACCTACCTGGTCCCTGCAGCTAGCTGACTAGGCGCCAGCCCCGCCAACTTGCCAGCCACAAACAGCCCGGGCCCGCTGGACAGCAGTGCGCGCCCGCGCGAGCCGCCGCCGCAGTGTCCCAGCCCGCGCTGTTCCCGGCCGAGCCCACGGCGCCCGCCCGACAGCCGCCGCCACCGCGCGCCAGGCTGCTGTGGCTGCTGCCGGCGCCGAGCAAGCGCTGCTTGCGCCTCAGCCTCTCCGCGCGGGCGCGGGAAGGAGGGGAGACGCGCGGGCGGGAGGGGCGGGGAGCTCTGCGGCTCAGCCAACGAGGTCCCGCTCCTCGCGCCGCCGGCTCTCCTCGCTGCGCCCCGCCGGACTCCGCGTCGCCTTGCGCTCGGGCCGCGTGCGCCCGCGTGCGTTCGCCCTCCGCAGGGCCCTGGGCGCGGCGCCGGAGGGAGGCGGCGGTCAGCGTGTCACCACTGGGTGGCCTCGTGCGCGCATAGTTGGGCTCCAGGGAGCACGGGGTTAAAGGTAGGGGGTTCCTGCTGCTTCGCTCCTACAAGTGCACAAAGATGGACAATTTTAATATTGAAGTCAGTAATATACTAAGGGTTCTCTTTGTACCAGTTAGTACACTGCGCAGTTGAAGTGAATTAGTTATTGCTTGTCTCCAGAGCACCCCTGGATCTATTATTACTCTCTGCTTTAGTGATGAGGAAGTTAATTTGACTAAAGCTTCATTGAGTCAGTTATGAGAATAATTACCCCCTCGGTGGGGGTGTCTTTTTAAAAGGACCCTGTGAAATAGATCTTATCACCTTTATTTTCTTAAATAACAGTGTTTTGAGAACCTGGCCTTGAATGAAAGGCTACTGAAGTCCTAAACCCGTGCTTTGAACAGCTAGACTAGACTTACTTCCCTGCCTGTGCAAGGGTTGTTCAGTGTAGCTTTACTTCTAATTGAAAAATTGTAGGAAACAGCCTCATGATTAGGAGAATAGCTAATTAAAACATAGTGGAGGCATAGGATGTAAAATATAATACAGCAACTACAGAGAGGGAAGTACATATACCAATATTGGCATGAAATGACCTTCAAGAGGTATTACTAGGAGAAGAAGGGTTCAGGAAAAGTATTTTCAGTTTTTTGCTCATATACATGTGTGCATGCATATTTATGCCTTCAGCATTTCTGGAAGGATGTCCCAAGATACTGATGACAAGAGTCCTTGTGAGTAAAACTGAAACTGGGACTGAATTTTATAATTATTTGACATTGTTTTTAAAATGTAGCATAAATTTGCTTTCCTTTATAGTAAAAGAAAAAACTACTTTTTTTTTTTTTTTAATTGCACTTAAAAGAGCCCTGTCTCCTCTCCTGTCCTTTCCTCTCTCTGACCCCTACTGTCAGAGGAACACAGCCTGCAGTCAAGGGCAGTGACCTGGGCCAAAAAGACCTGAGAGGGGGTTTAAGGAAAATGGCTGTTTGACTGTTCTTTCTCATTTTTGCTTATTTCTCCCAGAAATATGTGTTCCTGTTTAGTCCCCTACAACTCAGAAAGGAATTCAAGCTTTTGGAAAACTCCTTCAAGGGGTATACAAGCCAACAGGTAGAACCCAGGTCAGTAAGATGCAGGGCACTGCTCCCTTCAGGGAAGCCCACACGCAGGGCTCCAGTCCTTCCTGCTGGCAGAAAGAAACTGCTTCAAAATGAGGCGGCGTTCCCCCAGAACTATTTGGGCAGCTGTGCCTCCTTTCCCCTTGAGCACACAGCAGGGTCCTGGGATATACTGGCTAACTTTGATCGTGGCCACTTTAACCCTGTCTCTCACTTTGTCAGGAAAACTGTTCTTCCCTGTCAAAGAAATGGCTGAATGAAAAAAAAAAGAAGAAGAAGAAGAAGAAGATGGAATTATTTATGTTTCAAAAGAGGGGAGGCAAGCATAGATAGAGCTCACTACTATAAATAAAAATAATGTGCTTTTCCCCATCAGAATTAAATTGCAGTAAATTTAGGCTCCTTAAGGTCTCTCTACTTAGCAAAAGAAAAAAATAGAACAGGTACCCAACGGTGGTTTATGGTCGTTTCAGTTGTTATTGGTTACTGTAAATAATCTTTTTGCTTGCAATCTGGGAACATGTTGGCAAACCCCCTGAGTATGACAACATGTTTTATTGGATAGAACTAGTGTATTCTGGAAGGAACTGAGAAAACTTTCCATGCAAATTATGTTCATGCCTTCACCTACCAGGTGCAATTACTGCCAGGCCCACATCCATCACAGGAGTGCCTCTTCTCTTAATATTTTCAAGTTGATGTCTCACAATGCATTTTCCTTCTCATACATACATAAACATAGACCCTGTCTAATGGAAAGGGAAAGAGCATTTTTATCAAGGAGGGGGAGCTGGCCCCAGGCAACAAAATGACAGGAAAAAGACAGAAGTTGCTTTAAATTAGAGGGAGAGAAATCTAAACCCGAACCCTCCACTGCTGTCTCCAAATAATTAGTCATTTCCAAACTCAGACTACATTGCCTGTGCTGGCGAAAGCTGATTAGTGCTGGAAAGAAATTTAGTGGAATTTCGAATCTATGGTTGCAGCAGAGAGGGGGACACCCTAAATTTGCAGGAGTAATGATGAGCATTTTGTGTGAGCCACAGTTTCATAATCAGAAGAGGTAAGAGGTGTATAAATATATGTATATAAAGAGATATGCATCATTTTATTTCCTCCCTTTGCTCAAAATATAAAGCAAAATGAGAGTCAACTGAAAACCTGATATTTACCAAAAGTTGATACACAAGAGCAGGTTTAAATAAAATTTCCATCCAATTTCTGGGCCGGAAGCCCAGGAAATTAAAAAAAAAAAAAAAAAAAAAGGCACATGTGGGTCTTCTCACTGTGAATGCCGGATGGAGTTTTTATTGAATTTGGCCTCAACTGATTGTAGCATTATAAGCAATTCTGCAGTTAATTTTCAGCAGCCATTTAGATGGCAAATCCCCCCCCCCTTTTTTAGGGGTTTATAACTAAGAATAATAACTTCCTTTTTATATGGCATCTTTTATATCAAAGCACTTTAAAATGTGAGATCATCTTCCCATTATTAAGATACCCCATCTGTGTTGGAATATAGAAGCTATTTCATGACACTGACACTGTGTAACATTTATTTGTTTGCCTATTTATTGTGAAGCAGAAGCAAGTGAAGAAAAATACCTACTAAACCCACAGACTGACATTCTGAGGGAAAAGTATAAATCGGAGTGTACCCAAGTTGCTAAGTTAAACATATGCTTGCTAAGTCACTTCTGTTGTGTCCGACTTTTTGCGACCCTCTGGACTGTAGCCCACCAGGCTCCTCTGTCCATGAGATTCTCCCGGCAAGAATACTGAAGTGGGTTGCCATTTCCTTCTTCAGGGGATCTTCCCCACCCAGAGATCCAATCTACATCTCCTGAGGCTCCTGCATTGTAGGTGAATTCTTTACCTCTGAGCCACCTGGAAAGCCCCATGTTAAACATATCCATTTCTATACAAAGAGGTGAGGAGTCTTCTAGTTTCCATAAGTGGAAAGATAAGTCCTATGAACCTTGCCATGTTACTGTCCCCAAGTAAAGAGCTAGATAGATGTAGAGATTGTATTATTGAGTATACAGAATTGTCATCTCTAGGGCTGAGGAGAGTGCTTCTAGGAAATTCCTTGTGTCAGACTAGAGAGTTTTCAGCATTCCAAATGAGAGTAAAAATTAGTTGTCACAATAAGTAGATAACACAAGCAAACATTCTTCCATGAAACTTTCACCTTAAATATCTTATTCAAGGAATTTCTCCACTTTTATGGTAAGAGTCAAACTGGAGGATTCTGTAAACATGAATGCATGTAAAATGCTTATCAATGTACCTGAAACTCAGCTTCTGTTTGGTTAATATAACATTCATTTGTCTATGGTGCTGGGAAAGATTGAGGGCATAGCGGAGAAGGAGGTGGCAGAGGATGAGATGGCTAGTTAGCATCACTGTCTCAATGGACATGAGTTTGAGCAAACCCTGGGAGATAGTGAAGGACAGAGAAGCCTGGTGTGCTGCAGTCTGTGGAGTCACAAAGAGTCAGACACAACTTAGGGACTGAACAACAACAACAACTCACTTTTCTCCTCTGAAGGTGATTGCCAAAATTTGTATAATAGCTATGCTGTCATTCTGTTTACTTCACAGAATATCCCTATGTGACTTTTTTTACGTGTTTTTTTTGTTGCCAGAATCCCTCGATAGAATGTAAGATGCACAAAAGTAGGGTCTTTTTTTTGTTTGTTTACTGTGGCATTCACTGTTCCCAGTATATATCTGACCTATACATGATACGTATACCATGAATGTTTAATGACTGAAAGAAATTCCAGTGTGCCAAGTATTCATTGCTTATACCCAGTACCTTGCAACTCTTAAAACAACCCCAAGAGATAACTGTTGTTTTAACATCTTTTTACAGATGAAGGCACTAAGACAGAAAAATGAGTTCATATATTTGGAAGCTCTCTGTTTGAAGATTATACAAGCTGAAAGTAGCAAGGTTTGGCCTTGAATTGAGGGGGTCTGGTGCTAGACTCTCCTTTCTGTACATTCCTGTGAGTTTTAGTGGATTTTGCTACCCATTCTAGTCCAGCACTTGTAAAACTTTAATGTGGCTGCAACTGGAAATCTGGTTAAAACACAGATTCTCATTTAGCACATCTGGAGTAAGACCTGAGACTGCATTTCTACCAAGTTCTCAGATGATGCTTGTGTTGCTGGTCCAGAAACCATACTTTGAAGAACTATGTTTTCATGTTAACATATCATCCAATTGGCGGATCTCAAACCTTAGGGATGTAAATTAATGGAAGTTAAAAAACAATATTGGAATTCCTTAAATAGGTATGAAATCACAGAGTTCTACTGAGAATTATTTCATCTAGTTTAACAGTGACTAGTCCAAAGTAAAATCTTAAAGAATATTAATTTCCTATGCAGAAGAAGTTGCTCAGTCATGTCCGACTCTTTGTGACCCCATGGACTGTCCATGGAATTCTCCAGGCCAGAATACTGGAGTGTGTAGTCTTTCCCTTCTCCAGGGGATCTTCCCAACCCAGGGATCGAACCCAGGTCTCCCATATTGCAGGCAGATTCTTTACCAGCTGAGGCACAAGGGAAGCCCAAGAACGCTGAAGTGGGTAGCCTATCTCTTCTCCAGGGCATCTTCCTGACCCACAAATCGAACCCGGGTCTCCTGCATTGCAGGCAGATTCTTTACCAACTGAGCTATCTACAGAAGAAAAAACGGAGACACAGAAAGATTATATAACTTTCCCCAATTCACTGGTGGTAGAGCTGAAATGGCAACCACCTGTCCTGTTTTTTATCAGAAAGCCCTGACTCCTCTTTATCAGTTTTTTAAAAGTAGATTGCATGGACATTTGAAACAGCAACAGACTGACAATGTTAAGAGAGTTGGTAAAGAGAGTGTGCATAAATGTAGTTAGCGATTGCACTTTGGTAGAGATGAGGTTGTTGCGCCCTAAGGAAGAAATGAAGCCATTTGAAGTTCAGAGTTCTTGAATTGATAACCTATTACATAGCATGATAAAGACTACTGCATATAAAAGCCCTTCCCCCTAATGTATGTGACTATACACAAATAGTATAAGCTTCCTACTTAGTAACTATTTATAGGGTTTTTTGCCCCTATATTAATGGGCATAACACTGTCTTTCCTATTTAAATATTTAAATATGATCATGTTTCAAAAAAGAGGTTTTGCACATATGTCCCTTCATTAAAAATATGGGCTTTTGCACAAAGTAACTTGCCTTTCATTAATTTACCTCATCCTTTTTTTTTTTTTTTTACTATGAGCTTCAATAAATATTTTATCACTGTATCTATCTAAAATGTTTTCCCCAAGACTGCCAACATTTCTTGGAATAAAATGAAAATTTTTTTCACATGCTGAAATATAGAAAAACATCCTTTTTATATTTTAATTCTTCTCATATTGTTATTATGATGCAAATTTTTGACAATAATAAGTATTTGATGTTAAAAATGGGCTTCTCTATGTGTATCCTTCAAATATTTTATACATCTAAAAAGCTTAGCTAATGTGGTAAGACAAAGGGTGTTTTTCTATACTTATGGTGAAATAAAGTTCTTCACAGGGAATTTGAAAATGAAAACAAACACTTTTTTAATGAATAGAGGATGACTAGTATTAGTTGAAAAAGTATCTTGGATGAGGAATAAAGAATGAAAACAAAGATTGTTTTAGTCAGCTCTGTGTCCTAAAGCAAATTACCACTGACTGGCTGGCTTAAACCACAGGCATTTATTTCTCACTGTTCTGGAGGCTAGAAATCCAAGATGAAGATACCAGCATGGTTGGGTTCTACAAAGCCCTCCTGCTGGTTTGTAGATGATGCCTTATTGCTGTATCTTCACCTGACACACAGAGAGAAAGAGTTCTTTGTTCTCTTCTTATTAGGGCACAAATCCCAGTCATGAGGGTTGCACCCTAATGACCTAAGTACTTCCCAAAAGCTCTACCTCTTAATGTCAAATTTTTAATGTAACAGGAAGTTACTTCACCAGTAAGCGTGAGTTTATTCAAGAATAGAGGAACTGCAATTTGGAATACCCAGACTATGGCAGATAACAGACAAATCTGGATAACAAGGAAGAGGAAGTTGGTTTAATAGGGAATTGCTGGGGGAGAGGGGTAGTGATAAACAAATGGTCCTTTGGGAGACGCTGGGAGTACAAAGTATGGAGGCTTTACATTGGTTGAGCTGCTAAGTTCTGATTGGCAGGGCTGTCTTAGGGTGGAGTTAACATTTCTCCTCCCTGCTAGATAGTAAAGTAAGCAAGCCTTTCTCTGTGAGATGCAGGCATATGTCTTTTCCTATTTGTAGGAAATGACCATGCATGGCAGGCATGAGAGCTCCCTCTACAAACCTGCACAGACTCCAATTTTAGCTAAGGTTTCTTTCATTCATTCCACAGTATCATCACATTGGGGGTTATGATTTCAGCAAATGAATTTTGGGAGGACACATTCAGTGCATCACAATAACATGAGGTAGGTTGAGGTAAATACTATGCTAGATATAGAAACCATCGTATAGAAGAGACGAGAAAGAATAACTTTGCGTTGCTTTATTTGCTATCCTCAGATCCTAATAAGCCTACACAGTAATATGGTGAATAATAGTTTGACAACAGTTATAGCCATCTGTATGAAATGAGTCTTTTAGGCTCTGAAAAAGGAAATATAAAAAATTGTTTTACATTTCAGCCAGTTTACCGCATTGAAATGCTTTTTTCTGTATGAACTTATTGTAACACTAAGATGAATAGTGTTAGTTGCTCAGTCTTCTCTGACTCTTTGCAACCCCATGGACTGGAGCCTACCAGGCTAAAAATAGCACAAAGTAATTGTCATAGTTGTTGAACATCTAATCATAGCCACTTGATCTATAAAAATAATAAAAAAAAATCCATTTCCACTATTTGCTAATAATTGGGCAGTGTCTTGGGGGAGGAGTAACTTCCACACCTAGTCACCACTGACCACAATGCAAGGAAACCTTCCCTTCCTCCAGAAACTGGAGTAAAAGCAGTTGATTCCTAAGGTTCTAATAACCATTTTCGGACCTCTCACAGGGTCAAACCGGAGAAGGCAATGGCAACCCACTCCAGTACTCTTACCTGGAAAATCCCATGGAGGGAGGAGCCTGGTAGGCTACAGTCCATGGGGTCGCTAAGAGTCGGACATGACTGAGCGACTTCACTTTCACTTTTTACTTTCATGCATTGGAGAAGGAAATGGCAACCCACTCCAGTGTTCTTGCCTGGAGAATCCCAAGGACGGGGGAGCCTGGTGGGCTGCCGTCTATGGGGTCGCACAGAGTCGGACACAACTGAAGTGACTTAGCAGCACCAGCAGGGTCTAACACACAGAAAACATTAAAATGTTCACTGAATGAATGTGTGTCAAGTGGCAGATTTCTAAAATTCCTTTTGATTATGTGCCATTTATTCTGATCATCTACTTTTGATTTTTTTTTCATTATTGTCAATATGATTAAAGGGAAAGATTTTTCTTATTGAAATACACACATTTCATTATGCTAAATATCCTTTCAAGAAACTGGTAACTAGAATATTTCAATACTTCTGAGACTTTTGCCTCACATTAGATTCACGTGGGGGACTTAAACAATCTGAGTGCCCTGGTTTCACCTCTTATGCTGAGCTTGATATTACTAGGGTACAATACCCAGGTATCAGTATTGTATTAACAAACCATGTGATTCAACTATGTAGCTAAGTTTGAGAAGCACTGTGAGCTGACATGTGTCCCCTCAAAAAAGATATTGAAGTCCTAATAACCCCAGGTACCTGTGAATATGACTTTATTTGGAAATAGGATTTTTGCAGATGGAATTAGTTAAATTAAGGGAAGATTTTAAGGATTATGGTCAGCCTTAATGCAATGACTGGTGGCCTTTTACAGGCAAGGGAATTTGGACATTCAGAGAGAAGAGAATGCCCTGAGAAGACCCAGGGACAAACAGGAACAGAGGTAAGACAGCCATGAAAAAGTGGAGGTTGAAACTGGCTTTGTACAGTTATAAGCCAAAACACAATCAAGGATTTCCAGAAAGCATGAGAAACGAGAGAACAGGTATGGAACATCTGCTCCCTCTGAGCCACCTTGAAGGAACCCACCCTGCTGATACTTTGATTTTGGACAGCTAGATTCCTGAACTGTGAGAGAGTAAATTTCTATTGTTTTTTAAGCTACTGAGTAATTTGTCACTGTGATTCTAGCGAATGTATACAGCGCTTCTTAGTGGGTCCAAGAACAAGGCTGGCTTGCAGTTAGTGAATTCCTCCTTTCACTCTTTCTTAGTCATCTAGCTGAATTGGTGGGCGGGTTCTAAATCAATAGCCATTTTCACCGACTATGCTAGAGTAAATGTTCTTCCTTCTTCCTTTCCTCTCTCTGCCCTACCTCAGTCATTAAGCCAGGCAGAAAAATTCAAAGCACTTATTTGCAAGAAACATTTGTTTGGGTCATTGTAGTTCTAGGGCTTAGACTTTGCCACTTATTAGCCCAAGCTTTTGTTTGCTTACATTCTTTCTATCATGGTCCGTAAAATACTGAGTCACATTACTGCAGTATTTTCTCTTTTGGCCATGTTCAACTGAAGCAAGAGTCAATTAATATAATTGAAACATTTTAAAATTTGAAAACAATGAAAAAGAAATGGCTTTCTTTTTCTTGAGTTTTTTAGCCAAGGCAGTTCAGTTCAGTTCAGTCACTCAGTCGTGTCCGACTCTTTGCGACCCCATGAACCCCAGCACGCCAGGCCTCCCTGTCCATCACTAACTCCCGGAGTCCACCCAAACCCATGTCCATTGAGTCGGTGATGCCATTGAACCATCTCATCCTCTGTCATCCCCTTCTCCTCCTGCCCTCAATCTTTCCCAGCATCTGGGTCTTTTCAAATGAGTCAGCTCTTTGCATCAAGTAGCCAAAGTATTGGAGTTTCAGCTTTAGCCTCAGTCCTTTGAATGAATATTCAGGACTGATCTCCTTTACGATGGACTGGTTGGATCTTGTTGCAGTCCAAGGGACTCTCAAGAGTCTCCTCCAACACCACAGTTCAAAAGCATCAATTCTAGGTCCCCAAATATATGTTCCCATAAAACAATCTCTTCCAATTTGTTTTTTCAGTGCTTATGAAATATTCCTAAATTAAAAATTATTTTAAATATGAGATTCAAAGTGACTTTAGGTGACTCTTAATCATTTTCAAACTATTATCACAATTATAATCACTGGGAAAACAAATATAGGCATGATTTGAACATGGGTGCAAACAACCTAGTAATCAAAACCCGAGAAAGCAGCTCTCTTCCCAATCAGCCATTTTAGATGATAAAATAAGTAATTGCAAATTGGAAAAGACCCTGATACTGGGAAGGATTGGGGGCAGGAGTAGAAGGGGACGACAGAGGATGAGATGGTTGGATGGTATCACCGACTCGATGGGCATGGGTTTGGGTGGACTCCGGGAGTTGGTGATGGACAGGGAGGCCTGGCGTGCTGCGATTCATGGGGTCGCAAAGAGTCGGACACGACTGAGCGACTGAACTGAACTGAACTGAACAGAAATATGACTCTGTAGTTAATGAGGATATTCTGGTTATAGCATGAATGGGTGTGAAACTTCAGAGCAGACTTAGAAGTTTATAAATTATAATCCCCAGTATGACCATTGTGTATCTGACACCTTAACTGAGACAGGAGAAAAGGGGGCATGGCATAACCTTTAAGAGAATGGCCTGGCCAGAGGAGATGCCAAAAACTGGTTAGAATCAAATAAGTCCAAGATGGCAGAATATTACACTTCCAGTAGACCTTGAACCTCATTATACACTCATTCTAATACATTAGCATCTAAATGACACACCCACCAGTGAGTGCCATGACAGTCCTAAGGCCAACCACAAGAAGTCAAAAAGTGAGTGGTGGCACAATCATGGAAATCCTTACCCATTCCCCAAAATAATTGGAATAATCTACCCACTCATGAGCCTATGAAATTATCCAGCCCATAAAAACTAACCATGTCATATTTCAGGGCTCTCTTGCATTTTGAAATGGCCCACACTCTATCTGTAGAATGTGTTTCTCTGTAAATACATCCTCTTATTACCTATCACTTCTTCTCTGAATTCTTTCTCAATGAAGCAAGAGCTTTAAATTCACTGGAAACACAGCTAACAAAAATTAGAACCACAAATGCAGGTGTACAATTACAAAAGCATCAGAAGAGTTATCAAGTGAGTTTTCTTTGACATTGGTTAGTGAGTCATATGTATAGAAATACTACTAGTGGAGAGAGAGAGCTTCTGACTCCTGTTATCAAAGATTGCTAGTTTCTAGAAATAAGCATTCCTGATATTTTGGCTAGTCCTATTTTGACCACTAGGTGTATTTCTCTGGGGCTGTTTCCAGCTTTTATATCCTCAGGATCCTTAGCAGGGAAAGCAGGCACAATGAAAGGAAGGTGGAGAATTACAATAATACTACCTAAATGATTGGAGAGGAAAGATCTCTCCCGCTATAGAGAGCTGATATATTTTATATGTAGCTAATGGTTGACAACATAATTTGTGGTATAATTTTAGTGTGAAATGAAAATGTGGGACCCCTTGTTCGAAACACAGGAAAAAAATGTTGTCTATAAATACAGCTTTTTCCTTTCTTTCAGAGTTAATCTCTCTTGAGTTGTCATGTTCTTTATTTGCTGTTTTATGTCATTCTAAGAAGAATTAAAAATATTAATTTTTAGCATGAATTTTACCATGAATATTTATGTTGTGCACTACCAGTTTTAAATGCAAATATAGGAACATTTAACTCATATGTGGCATCACCAAAATTACACAATTTATATTTTGTAGCTTCTACATGCATATGTATTTTGCTCTTCCCAGAACAATGGAAATACTGGACAAAGCTAACTCAGCTGTTGTTATTTTATCAGATATGCGTACATTCTACCAATACTCTCTATTTTGTGTTTAGTGATGAATGAGGAAGCATTGAAAGGAAAAGGAAGTGTAGGTTGCTTTATCTTTAACTTTCACATTTGTGAAAATTGGCTAGTACAGGAAATGATAGCAAAGAAGAAAGAATATAATAGTGTTCTTTGGTTGTTAGTATTTCTCAGAATGCCATTGCCCTTTCTGCACTGGACACAAAATTCTGATTCCAATGGAAAATGTGCCCTCTCAGGGCTATCAGCACCTTGCTTACTCAGTTGCAGATGTAACCAGCTTACTTTTTACTTTGATTCTTGTTCGATGCCCAGGCTTAGTGAGTGCAATGGAAGTCTGTGCTTATGGGCTTGCAAGAACACTTGTGTATGGCACACCAAAGACTGTCAGACACCATGACTGCACGTATCTCCTCTGCTTAAGCACATACTCTGTTGTCTGATGGATTTCATTTACAGAACACAAGGTCAAAGATAAATTTATTAAGAATTTCAGGGCAGCTACAATATTGCATTAAACCAAGAGCTGGACAACTGCATGGGTCAAGCCACCATGAAGCCCCCTGGGAAAAGCTGTTGTAAGCCTATAATTATAATTTTCAATTTTAACTCTGCCCTTCCACTAGCATACAATATCCTGGATTATATGTAGGTTTCAGGGTGATAGCTAAAGACATTCAATGTAATAGATTACTTGAGATATATAAAAAATAGTGCTTTCATTTTTTAGCCCTTATAGCCACATTTTGACTCACTAAAGATCTATTATTTTCTTGTATAAAATAGGTAAGAACTGTGTCCCTGAGTATGTATCACCCCACTCCCTCCTTCCCTTTCTTTCTTTTTTCTTTATTTTTCCAGGGTCCTTTCTTTGTTTCATATTGGAAGTTTGTTTTCAAGAACTACCCACAGTTTGTGTTGTCGACCTGAAAAAGCTATCTAACAAGCCTCGGAGAATTAATATTTACTCAAAATCAAACTTAAATATTCATTGGAAGGACTGATGATGAAGCTGAAGTTCCAATACTTTGGTCTCCTGATGCCAAAAGCCGATTCATTGGAAAAGACCCTGTTCCGGGAAAGATGGAGGGCAGGAGGAGAAGGGGGCAACAGAGGATGAGATGGTTGAATGGCATCACTGACTCAATGGACATGAGTTTGAGCAAACTCCCAGAGACAGTGAAGGACAGGGAAGCCTGGCGTGCTGCACTCTACGGGGTCACAAAGAGTCAAACACAGCTTAGCAACTGAACAACAACAGGAGAACAATATAGTTCCACAAGCAGTCATACTGTCCCTCTTCTGCGTGCATTCATGTGCATTTCATTCTTTTCTTAAATTAGTGCAGTCATTGATTTTGTTGTCTTTTTTAGGGAGCAACTTTTACCCTGCATGTTTAGATAGTGATGATAGGGTTCTTAGACATGTGGCCTTGTGGTTCGGATAGAGCTTTTGAGGGTAAATCTGCCTTTTCAGCACTGTTCAGCTATTTTCGCCACCACTCCTTTTTTAGAGTGCATTGAAAACTTAGATCATTAACTTTAAGCAAGAAATGGCACAATCTCAAAACTGGCATACATCTCACGAAAGCATCCTGGGGTCTACAAACACTCTTCCGAGTTTTCCAAGTTTTCATACTCCCAGGTGCTGCTTATGCTGGAAACATTCCAACTCTGCCCTGTATCTGGTATGCCACCCTACTAACTAAGAGTGCAAATCTTGTAAACCTTACTCTTAATAAGGCTACCAGGATCAGAGCCAATCAAAAAAGGAACAGCCTTCATAAATATTCACACCTCACCAGAGACTGAGCTATAATAATTAATGAATGGTCATAAGGAATCTCATCACTGACTGAGACCCATCAATGCAAAAACAAAACCCTATTTCCAAAAACAAAATAAAGGAAACATGTGTGTAAAATACAAGCTAAGAGTAGTATTATGAGAACAATTATTTCAATTTAGAGATGTCTCTGTTATATTCCATGCATCATTTATTTTCTCCCACCCAGATTAAATATAGATTTTTAGGTATAAATATGTTTTTAAACACCACCCTTATGACAAAAAGCAAAGAAGAACTAAAGAGCCTCTTAATGAAAGTGAAAGAGGAGAGTGAAAAAGTTGGCTTAAAACTCAGCATTCAGAAAACTAAGATCATGGCATCCAGTCCCATTACTTCATGGCAAATAGATGGGGAAACAGTGGAAACAGTGGCAGACTTTATTTTGGGGGGCTCCAAAATCACTGCAGATGGTGATTGCAGCCATGAAATTAAAAGACGCTTACTCCTTGGAAGAAATGTTATGACTAACCTAAACAGCATACTAACAAGCAGAGACATTACTTTACCAACAAAGGTCCATCTAGTCAAGTCTATGGTTTTTCTAGTTGTCATTTATGGATGTGAGAGTTGGAGTATAAAGAAAGCTGTGCACCGAAGAATTGATGCTTTTGAACTATGGTGTTGGAAAAGACTCTTGAGAGGCCCTTGGACTGCAAGGAGACCCAACCAGTCCATCCTTAAGCAAATCAGTCGTGAATATTCATTGGAAGGACTGATGTTGAAGCTAAAACTCCAATATTTTGGCCACCTGACGCGAAGAACTGACTTATTTGAAAAGACCCTGACACTGGGAAAGATTGAAGGTGGGAGGAGAAGGGGACAACAAAAGATGAGATGGTTGGATGGCATCACTGACTCAATGGACATGAGTTTGAGTAAACTCTGGGAGTTGGTCATGGACAGGGAGGCCTAGCGTGCTGCAGTCCATGGGCTCACAAAGAGTCGGACACGACGGAGCAACTGAACAGAACTGAACTGATCTGTTTTTAAAGACCTATTTTTCCCAATATACCATTTCCCCCTTTCTATTTAGATAACTCTGTGTTCCTGTGCCACAGACGGCAATAAGATACATGCATTTTCTCTGTGTAGCACATATGTTGGCTTGTAGGACTCATGGGAAAGTAGTAGGTGATTTCTCAATGGTTTCTGGCTTGTGGTAAACATTTCATCCTGAAAACTGGAAAATCATTTGGTTCAACTACCCTCAATTTGAGAATAAAATATTTGGGTTTAAAACATAAAGCAGATAGAGGCATATGGGCTACAATGAGTCAGGAAGTATTCTGGACATTAAATCTAGGAAAGTGGAGGAAAATGCATCTCTACTTCCTTATTTCTCCCTTTACTGCTTGTTAAATAGAATTGTCATAGCCTCCAACCTCCTGCATCTGTTGCGATGTTTTGTAGATTACATATTTGGAAGGCACTGTTGTTTTTCTGAATCTGTCTTACATGTGATCAGCTCTCTGTTCTGAAACCTGTGCAGTTATAAATGATTTCATAGGTATGTTCTATGAACAGGACACTTCTGATTGTATGATGTACTTCCCTCTCACACCATGTGTGCATCTGTATGATTAAACGCTAAGCAAGATCAGAGCACTGTGAGTATTTTAATGTACACATGAAATAAGTCTACAGAGACTTTCTTCATTTATTCTTTTAACACTCTTGTGATCCACGGCTCGCTCTCTCATTTTTTTTTTTTTGAAGTAAATTATAGTTGACTTTCTGTCCATGGAATTCTCCAGGCAAGAATACTGGAGGGGATAGCCACTCCCTTCTGCAGTGGTTCTTCCTGACCCAGGGGTCAAACCCAGTTCTCCTGCATTGCAGGCGGATACTTCTTCTTCTTCTTTTTTTTTTTTTTTTGATTAGAGGCTAATTACTTTACAATTTTGTGGTGGTTTTTTGTCATACATTGACATGCATCAGCCACGGGTGTACATGTGTCCCCCATCCCAAACCCCTCTTCCACTTCCCTCCCCATCCCATCCCTCTGGGTTCTCCTAGTGCACTGGTTTTGAGTGCCCTGTTTCATGCATTGGACTTGGACTGGTGATCTATTTCACATATGGTAATATACATGTTTCACTGCTATTCTCTCAAATCATCCCACTTGCCTTTTCACACAGAGTCCAAAAGTCTGTTCTTTATATCTGTGTCTCTTTTGCTGCCTTACATATAGGGTCATCGTTACCATCTTTCTAAATTCCATATGTATGTACTAATATACTGTATTGGTGTTTTTCTTTCTGACTTCCTTCACTCTGTATAAAAGGCTCCAGTTTCATCTACCTCATTAGAACTGATTCAAATGCATCCTTTTTAATAGCTGAGTGATATTACATTGTGTATATGTACCACAATTTTCTCATCCATTCGTCTGCCAGTGGACATCTAGGTTGCTTCCGTGCCCTAGCTATAGTAAACAGTGCTGCGATCAACATTGGGGTACACATGTCACTTTCAATTCTAGTTTCCTCGGTGTGTATGCCCAGCAGTGGGATTGCTGGGTCACATGGCAGATCCATTTTCAGTTTTTTAAGGAATCTCCATGCTGTTCTCCATAGTGGCTGTAATAGTTTGCATTCCCACCAACAGTGTAAGAGGCTTCCCTTTTCTCTGCACCCTCTCCAACATTTATTGTTTGTAGACTTTTTGATAACAGCCATTCTGACTGGCATGAGATGGTACCTCATTGTGGTTTTGATTTGTATTTCTCTGATAATGAGTGATGTTGAGCATTTTTTCATGTGTTTGTTAGCCATCTGTATGTCTTCTTTGGAGAAATGTCTGTGTAGTTCTTTGGCCTGTTTTTTGATTGGGCCATTTATTTTTCTGGTATTGAGCTTCAGGAGCTGTTTGTTTATTTTTGAGTTTAATTCTTTGTCAGTTGCTTCATTTGCTATTTTTTCCCACTCTGAAGGCTGTCTTTTCACCTTGCTTATTGCTTCCTTCATTGTGCAAAAGCTTTTAAGTTTAATTAGGTCCCATTTGTTTATTTTAGCTTTTATTTCCATTACTCTGGGAGTTGGGTCATAGAGGATCTTGCTGTGATTTATGTCAGAGAATGTTTTGCCTATGTAGGAGTTTTATAGTTTCTGGTCTTACATTTAGATCTTTAACCCATTTTGAGTTTATTTTTGTGTATGGTGTTAGAAAGTGTTCTGGTTTCCTTCTTTTACAAGTGGTTGACCAGTTTTCCCAGCACCACTTGTTAAAGAGATTGTCTTTTCTCCATTGTATATTTTTGCCTCCTTTGTCAAAGATAAGGTGTCCATAGGTGCGTGGATTTATCTCTGGGCTTTCTGTTTTGTTTCATTGATCTATATTTCTGTCCTTGTTCCAGTACCATACTGTGTTGATGACTGTAGCTTTGTAGTAGAGCCTGAAGTCGGGTAGGTTGATTCCTCCAGTTCCATTCTTCTTTCTCAAAATAGCTTTGGCTATTTGAGGTTTTTTGTGTTTCCATACAAATTGTGAAGTTATTTGTTCTAGTTCTGTGAAAAATGCCATTGGTAGCCTGATAGAGATTGAATTGAATTTATATATTGCTTTGGGTAGTATACTCATTTTCACTATATTGATTCTTCCACTCAGTGAACATGGTATATTTCTCCATCTATTTGTGTCATCTTTGATTTCTTTCATCAGTGTTTTAATAGTTTTCTATATATAGGTCTTTTGTTTCTTTAGGTAGATTTATTCCTAAGTATTTTATTCTTTTCTTTGCAGTGGTGAATGGGATTGTTTCCTTAATTTCTCTTTCTGTTTTCTCATTGTTAGTGTATAGAAATGCAAGGGATTTATGTGTATTAATTTTATATCCTTCAACTTTACTATATTCATTGATTAGGTCTAGTAATTTTCTGGAGGTGTCTTTAGGGTTTTCTATGTAGAGGATCATGTCATCTGCAAACAGTGAGAGTTTTACTTCTTCTTTTCCTATCTGTATTCCCTTTATTTCTTTTTCTTCTTTGATTGCTGTGGCTAAAACTTCCAAAACTATGTTCAATAGTAGTGGTGAGTGTCGGCACCTTTATCTTTTTCCTGACTTTAGGGGAAATGCTTTCAATATTTTACCATTGAATATAATGTTTGCTGTGGGTTTATCATATATGGCTTTTATTATGTTGAGGTATGTTCCTTCTATGCCTGCTTTCTGCAGAGTTTTTATCATAAATGGGTGTTGAATTTTGTCAAAGGCTTTCTCTGCATCTCTTGAGATAATCATATGGTTTTTATCCTTCAGTTTGTTAATGTGGTACATCACATTGATTGATTTGCAAATATTGAGGAATCCTTGCATCCCTGGGATAAAACTCACTTGGTCATGATGTATGATCTTTTTAATATATTGTTGGATTCTGTTTGCTCGAATTTTGTTGAGGATTTTTGCATCTATGTTGATCAGTGATATTGGTCTGTAGTTTTCTTTTTTTGTGGCATCTTTTTCTGCTTTTGGTATTAGGGTGATGGTGGCCTATAGAATGAGTTTGGGAGTTTACCTTCCTCTGCAATTTTCTGGAAGAGTTTGAGTAGGATAGGTGTTAGTTCTTCTCTAAATTTTTGGTAGAATTCACTGCAGGCAGATTCTTTATCATCTGAGCCACCAGGGAAACAACAGTAAAAAATCTGTCTGCAATGTGGGAGACCTTTTTTTGATCCCTTGGAGAAGGGAATGGCTACCCACTCCAGTATTCGTGCCTGGAGAATTCCATGGACAGAAGACCCTGGCGGGTTACAGTCCATGGGATCGCAGAGAGTTGGACAGGACTGAATGCCTAACACTTTTCACTTTTCATTATAGTTGACTTAGAGCAAATTCATTTCATAGTCTGTCACCTGTTCCTCAAACGCCCCCCACCTTCAGTTCTAGAAACTTGCAGCTGGTGACTACATTAAGTATAAATTCATCAACTTTACATTGTGTTTTTTCTCATTAGTATTCTGTCAGAATTAGGATGCTTTGGGTATCAAAAAATAGATACCCAAACAAAAAGGAAAATGGGCTTCTTTATAAAACCAAAAAATCCAGAGCTATAGTTAAGTTTTAGATAAAACTAAAGGCTTTAGATAAATATATAAGGCTTTAGATCCAGAGTCTTATATCATCTCATCAAAACTCAGGCTCTCTCTTCTCTCTTGCCTTTGAATTAAGTTCAGTGTTCTCACCATTTTGCTACTCCTGGTTGCTGCAGGCCTACATCTCTCACAGTCAAGTGTATCTGAATGAGATTGCTCTCAATCCCAACAGTTCTAAAAGAAGTTCCAGAATGAAGTCTTAGGACTCACCTGGTGGTCCAGTGGCTAAGACTCCATGCTCTGCATGCAGAGGGCCAGGGGTTGATCCCTGGTTGTGGAACTAGATCCCACATGCTGCAACTAAAGATCCTGCATACAGCAAGGAAGATCAAAGATCCTGTGTGCAACAGCTAAGACCAAGCACAATAAATAAATAAATATAAATATTAAAAAAGTAAATCTCATTGTGTTCCTTGGCCTACCTTATGTTACTTGCTGATTTTTGATCCAATCTCTGGAGTCAGTGGAGATGAGGCTTTGATTGATGGATTTGAGTCCTGTTCTTGACTCTCAGGCATGGAGTCAGCTCCCCTTAACTGCACAGACTGTGATACTCATAGGACAAGTAAGGTCCTACAGACAAACAAATAGAGAGTTGAAGCTGGGCAGGAAGTAACAACAGACATCCATCAGAACCCATAGCCTACGTTTCTTACCTTCTCTCATTTCCCTCAAACAACCTGTTGTGGTTTTATCTTTTTAAACCAAAACCTCTTTGGTTTTATCAGCCACAGCACAAGAGGAGGTCATGAGTATCAGGCATGGTTTAAGGAACTATAGTCCTCAAGTCCTCTTCCCATGAGACTGCCTTCAGGCATATAAAATTTGCAGGAAGTCTTTCTACCAGTTTAGTCCAAAACTTAGTCTTGAAATCAAGTCTCATTCCCAAAGACGTTTGTTTCTGAGGAGACTGGGTCTCTGTTAAAGTAAAGGCTTAAATTTGGACCAGAGTTTTGTGGCTGTAACCTCTCTGTGATGTTTAACTATATAGTCAACATAGGTTTAATCATATACTGAACATCATATAGCAAGGATGGTGAGGTAATCGTTCTGACACTGGGGACCTCCCAATTGCATTAAGCCCTGCAACACCGAGCCTCACTGCAGTGCAGCAGTCAAATTGACAACTCAATACAGCCCTCTTAAGACGTTGCCTCCCCCATTGACCTATTCAAAAGCCATTTCTGAAAGGTTTAATTCTGCTAAGCAATGCATCCCCAGTAGAAAATAGGATGCAAAGACATTAAAACATTAAAAGATACAGTATAAATTTTATAACCTACTTTTGGCATTAATTTTTTTTAATATCCTTAAATCCTCAAAAAAGGGCCATCTGTCCTCAATACCTTTAAACTTCTTTCTGTATTGAAACTTTTCAGATGCCACTTTCCTCTAAACCGTCACAGCAAGTTCTGAACTTCACACTGAATCATTATTTTCTGCTTTGAATTAGAGTCATTGTGTGCAAGCCTCAGAGAGCAACCTTCTGAGTTCAAGGTACATTTATACCTTGCCTCTGTGATAGTCACATTTTTTTTTTTTATGCTGTACTTGTTCAAGTCTTCCAATAGTGTCACATTCACCTTGAGGACCGGACCTTTGTTCCACTCACTGATGTATCTAGTCAGAGCCTGGTCCAGGATTCTGTGTACAGAGTTGGTACACAATTTGTATTTGTTAGAACAGCATGAATCTTTTAGTCTGCATTTGTCTTAAAAATGTCTGCGTCTTGTGTGTACCTCAATCATCTCAATTGTAGTTGGTAATGAAATCCATATTTTGCTTTGCTCCTGTGAATATATAAAGGGCTGCCCCTCTGAGAAGTACTTTTTATCAGTACTCCTAACTTGCAATCAGATAGAACTGATCGCTTCTTTTTGGCTCATTCCACTTACCTTTCACTCCACCATTTACATGCTTCTATCAGGTTGTATTTTTATTAATAGTTTCTGTGCCTATCACATTTCCTGTTTCTGTGAACCCTTCAAAAGACAAGAGCTGTGTTTGTTTTTTTTTTTAATTTTTGTAATCCCTATGCCTAGATCATAAATTCTGGTCTATAATTATTTTTCATGTTATATATATGGAACAATGTATTGAACATAAGACAGTTAAGACTGTTCCTCAAGAGGAGGATGGACTCTGGTGTAACAGTTAATCTTCATCATGATAACACTTCATAAGAAACTGCCCCAAGATTGTGTGAATTAAGATAACAATCATTTATTCATGCTAATGTGTCTGTACTTTGATCTAGCTGTGAATCTGGCTGGTCCAGGCTCCTCACCACAGATTGGGCTCAATCTATACCACGTGTGTTGATTCTGGAGGCCTGAGTGGAGAAGTGGCAAATTACCCATGGAAACCCTTGTCATAGTGATGGCAGAAATGCAAGAGAGCAAATCCAACCACATAAATATATCAAACCTTTGCTTGCATCATGATACTAGTATCAAGTTGGTATTAACAAGCAACAGGGATATAGTGTACAGCACAGGGAAATAGAGCCATTATTTTGCAGTAACTTTAAATGGAGTATAATGTATAAAAATATTGAATCACTATGTTGTACATCTGAAACTAATGTGATATTATAAATAATCTATACTTCAATTAAAAATTATAATATCAAATTGGTATAAAATAAAAATGCAAATGGCTAAGCCTAAAGTCAGTGCATGGGTTAGTACACTTTGAGGCTATGAGAACTGGAAAATCTTGGAGGAAAGGGCATAGGAGCAGGCAAGGGTGAAGAATTGTGGTCAACATTTCCATCTGGCATATCAGGTTATAAAGAAGATTCGTGAAAGAAATGGCAATCCTAGAGTTGGATAGTTTCATTCAGCAATTGCTGTTCGGGGATTTATCTGTGGTCGGCATCCAGGCTACCTAAAGATGATTCTACTTTAAATCATATTTGAAGATCTCCTGAGTTGAGGTTTATGAGTTGCCTTTTTATTGCATTTTCAATATAAATTGTATACATTTATGATATCAAAATGTTGCTGTGCTATGCTTACTAAATCTAAGGTTAGTGTCTTTCATGACTAGATTGTGCTTATTATGACCCTCATTTTAAACACTCCCCTAAGTAAGTTGCATCCTTAATAATTATAATCATGGCACTATCTTCAGAGAGGCAGTGTTATTAATTGCCTCCTTTCTCATAATCAAGTCAGACTCCATGATCAGTTAAGGATCTTTTTTTTTTTTTTTGAGTTATAAATGAGTATACTTTTATACACATTTATGCAGTAGTTCCAAGGTTTAATGTTTTGCACCCTCTGCTGGGGAAAAAACAAAGAGAATTATAACAGATGTGGAGAAGTAAATGATTTAGAACTTGAAGCAAAAACTTAGAAGACCACTTGGCCCATAAAATTCTATCATTTCCCAATTAGTTTGAGAATATGGTTCTGTAATTCTCCTTACATAAACAATATATTATGAATATTAAATTCATTAACATTAACGTGAAAATATCCACGATTACAATGCATGGGGTGCAGAGATCTGAAAAATCCCTTTCAAGCCTTCCCTATGGGTGGATTTTGGAATATTTCGGTTAACAGTTTCATCAGAGTGAAACAATCACCTAGAATGACAAATGTTTTAAATGGAAGAATATGAGATCAAATAGATCTTCTTTCTAAAGCCTTTCACCTACACACACACACACACCTGTGTGACTGTCCTAGTTTATGTTGAATGCCTCTATCTATTGTTGAAAGTGGTCAGACTTATCCATTTCCCACACTTTTATAATCCACCGTTGAAAGAATATTTCAGCTGACACAGCTGTCTCAGTAGCCTCTGGAGCAACACAAATCTGGTATTTTCTAATCCAAGGTTATTTTTCAGGTCATCAATTCTATTTCCAAACATCTGACAGATCCTGGTGTTCTTAATTAGAATGGTGACACATCTATCGATCATTATCTTTATGACTTCAGTTTTCTTAACATGTAACAGGTTCAGAAGCAGGTTTTCACAGACCTTGTCGGTTGTTCTGTGAATCACATCTACTAGCATTTACTAAGCCAGTCTGACATCATTTGATAGGTAAAACACAGGTCCTCAGATGGTAAATCAAAAATAGAATGGTTTACCTCCAGGGAAGGGACCTTGAGGGCAACATGGTAAATTTTGATCTCAATCTTTTGCTCGTACCCTCTGTTTCTCTCTCCATTTTTCTGTCTGCCTGTTTCATAAAACCATACACTTACAAAAATATCAGAAACATATATCAAAATGTAACATAGAAATATGAATAAAATTACTTTTCCATATATTGTTGCTAGTCTTTAAATGATGCAGGAAACATACATATGACATTTGTGAATACATGCAGTCTTTCTAAACTGTGCCATGTATAGGAATACAGAGAAAAGAGCCACAGAGGTATGGTATTTTCCAGGTTGATACTGTGTGATATTATGTGAAGATGTCAAATAACTTAGTCTTTCCTTTCCAACTTTCTCTTCCATTTTTCACAATGTATGCTCTGTTTTAGTAGATCCTCTGCCTTTAATAGCATTTTCGAAAGGCTACTCTTGCCCATTTATTCATGTGTTAGAACCTCTACTGACTGTCTTCCCTTCTCATTTCTGCTTCTTCACATTATCTGCCACTCTTTGCAACCCCATGGACTATACAGTCCATGGAATTCTCCAGGCCAGATTACTGGAGTGGGTAGCCTTTCCCTTCTCCAGGTGATCTTCCCAACCCAGGGATCGAACCCAGCTCTCCCGCACTACAGGTGGATTCTTTACTGGCTGAACCACAAGGGAAGCCCAAGAATACTAGAGTGGGTAACCTATCCCTTCTCCAGTGGATCTTCCCAACCCAGGAATCGAACCGGAGTCTCCTGCATTGCAGGCAGATTCTTTGCCAACTGATCTATCAGGGAAACCCTCCTGTATGATAAGTAACCATAAAAATTCTTTTTCAAAAATGTCAGCATAAAGTAATAATTTTTTCTAAGGCTATGACTAATCTAGTTATTTAATTCAGTTCAATTAATTAATGTTGTCACATATATGTCTTTTCAACACAAATTAAGGTTGAGTAGGTTAACCCTTATATTTCTGGATCCCGATTCCCCTTTGCAGTGTTCTCCTGGGGTTGCAAGTGGGAGGATATCTTCCATCCAATAACAACCACTGTGTTGATTTCCCAGTCTTATTTTCGGACCACATAGAGAAAGATTTTAAATTAGAGTTTGTCTCATCTTTGTTTTGCACTCCTTATTCTTTCCCTGAGTATTTTCAGCCCCTTTCAGTTTTCAAGTAACAGAAAACACAGTCAAACTAGTTTAAGGTTAACAAAAAGAGTTTACTTATTCATGATGCATCAGGGAATGATACAGGGCAGTTCTCAGAATGAAAGGAAGAAATCTAAGGCTTTAGGGTCTAAAAATGAAGTCTCAATGCTTTCCAGATACTGTTTGTATGTATGTCTTCTGTCTCTCTTTCTCTCTCTATGGGACTCTTCCTCTGGCTCAGCAAACCTCTTTCTGTGTAGTGAGAATTGTGGCTTAACTAATATGTTTTCACAGCTGATATTAATAAAAAAGATAGTTCACTGCAATGGTACCATGTACCCAAGTATAACTATGAGTGAACAAAGGATACATTGGCAGTGCAACCTAGATGTGGGTATGAGATCACACCAGATCTCCATAAGAGAGCAGAAGCCATAATAGTTTTGTTCACTGTTTTATCCACAACACCTAATACAGAACCTGCAACAAAGCAGGAAGTTAATACAGTAATAGTGACTGAAGAAAAATAAATATATGCAAATGTTTGAATGCATTTTCAAGCTATGCTTTGGATGATAAAAAATACTCCCTAAGTATATGAAAAATTAAATTCATTAGGTACCTGACATTTTACTGATGGCTTTGGTGAATGAACTGTGAGATAACACATCAGACATGAAATGCTGTATGTGGAGGACAGTAACAAAACTTTAGGGTCATCATCCTAAAAGATGATGCTGTGGAAGTGCTGCACTCAATATGCCAGCAAATTTGGAAAACTCAGCAGTGGTCACAGGACTGGAAAAGGTCAGTTTCCATTCCAGTCTCTAAGAAAGGCAATGCCAAAGCATGTTCAAACTATTGCACGATTGCACTCATCTCACACACTAGCAAAGTAATGCTCAAAATTCTCCAAGCTAGGCTTCAACAGTATGTGAACTGAGAACTTCCAGATGTTTAAGCTGGATTTAGAAAAGGCAGAGGAACCAGAGATCAAACTGCCAACATCTGCTGGATCATCGAAAAAGCAAGAGAATTCCAGAAAACCATCTGCTTTATTGACTACGCCAAAGCCTTTGACTGTGTGGATCACAACAAACTGGAAAATTCTTCAAGAGATGGGAATACCAAACCACCTTACCTGCTTCCTGAGAAATCTGTATGCAGGTCAATAAGCAACAGTTAGAACCAGACATGGACAACAGACTGGTTCCAGATTGGGAAAGGAGTACATCAAGGCTGTTTATTGTCACCCTGCTTATTTAACCTATATGCAGAGTACATCATGTGAAATGCCAGGCTGGATGAAGCACAAGCTGGAATCAAGATTGCCGGGAGAAATACCAAGAACCTCAGATATGTAGATGACACCAACTTTATGGCAGAAAGCAAAGAGGCACTAAAGAGCCTCTTGATGAAGGTGAAAGAGGAGAGTGAAAAATCTGGCTTAAAATTCAACATTCAGAAAACTAAGATCATGGCATCTGGTCCCATCACTTCATGGCAAATAGATGGGGAAACAATGGAAACAGTGACAGACTTTATTTTCTTGGTCTCCAAAATCACTGCAGAAGGTGACTGCAGCCGTGAATGAAAAGATGCTTGCTCCTTGGGATAAAAGCTATGACCAACCTAGACAGCATATTAAAAAGCAGAGACATTACATTGCCAACAAAGGTCCATCTAGTC
This sequence comes from Okapia johnstoni, assembly GCA_024291935.2. Taxonomy (NCBI): domain Eukaryota; kingdom Metazoa; phylum Chordata; class Mammalia; order Artiodactyla; family Giraffidae; genus Okapia; species Okapia johnstoni. The sequence continues at coordinate 95,383,970 of CM044311.1, read as the reverse complement.
AAAGCTATGGTTTTTCCAGTCGTCATGTATGGATGTGAGAGCTGGGCCATAAAGGAAGCTGAGCACTAAAGAGTTGATGCTTTTGTACTATGGTGCTGAGAAGACTCTTGAGAGTCCCATGGACTGCAAGGAGATCCAACCAGTCCATCCTAAAGGAAATCAGTCCTGAATATTCATTGGAAGGACTGATGCTGAAGCTCCAATACTTTGGCCATCTGATGTGTAAAACTGACTCATTAGAAAAAACCCTCATGCTGGAAAAGACTGAAGGCAGGAGGAGAAAGGGATGACAAAGGATAAGGTGGTTAGATGGCGTCACCGACTTGATGGACATGAGTTTGAGCAAGCTCGAGGAGTTGGTTACATCTTGTCTGGACAGGGAAGCTTGGCGTGCTGCAGTGCATGTGGTCACAAAGAGTCAGACACAACCGAGCAACTGAACTGAAAGTTAATGAAAAACTAGTGATATATACTTCTCCCTTTTAAAAGGTGAATAAAATGAGAATTAAAGGGGTTAAATTAGTTAACTAAGATCACACTTCTAGCCAGTTAGGAAGATAGAACTAAAACCCAGGACTTATGAATTCTACTTCAGTCATCTTTCTGTTTTTAATTAAAAGAGAAAAATTGATATAGAAGTAGGCCAGGTTGTGTTTTTACTTTGATTTATTTTTATGAGTTTAACTTGATTAATTTTTGTTGATAGATATGCACATGGATTGAAACCATGCTAACTCTTTCATTTAATTTGGAAGTATTTACTGAGGACCTACCAGACAACATCTACTGTTGGAGATGCAAATGTGAACAAGATATCAGAGAGCTTTCCATATTGAAACTTACTAATTATGAAAGAAACAGACAAAAATTATCAAAGATCAGTAAATATACTTATTGCATATTATGAAAAGTCTTCCTAAGAAAATTGACTCATTGCTAAGACAAAGAGTAATAAAGGATTTGGGAGAAATAGGGGATGACCAGTTTAAATAGAGAAGTCAGGAGTGTATTCCCTGAGGAGGTTACATGTATGCTGAGACCTGAACTATGAGAAGGAGACATGCAGAGACTGAAAAGAACATTCTACCAAAAAAATATGTACAAAGGATCTGAGATGGGAAAGAAGTTAAAAAAATTAAGATAGAGTGAATGGAGCCTGGAGTGGCTGGAGTGAAGAGCAAGTAAGTTGGAAGAACAACTTGTTGCAGATAAGGATAAGGCTTGTTTTCACCAAGATCTTTCTTTCTCTTCCTTGATGCTTCTTTATTTTCTGACCTGTGTTTAAAGAGACAGTTGATAGAAATGGCTTCCTTGGGCCTCTCGCTCTCCTATGTGTCTGGCTGGCTCCGCTAAAGCTACAAGCTTTTACAGCCCTTCTCAGGTATTTCTCAGGGTTATTTATTCAGCCAGTAACCTTGACAGATGAGGTTACTTCTTGTCTGGACGAGGAGCAGGCTTGCTTACTATTTGTTATAAAAACAATGGATTTCCCCAACCTCAGAGTTCTCAACTATGACACAGACCCACTATGTGTGTAGCATCACACACATTACCCACCCTGCCCCCCACCACAGGACTTGGGAGCAAGGGCAACTGAGGTAGATACACAGATACATCAATATTCATGATGCTGGCTGTGCTGTAAGTGTAAAGTCATGTGTCTCTGACCCAGGCATCTTGTTTCTTAACCAGCATCCATGAATAGTAACAGGCTCACATTAGCTTGTAAGTAGTGTAAAAAAAAAAATCAATTCCCAGCCCTGACACTATGTTTGTTAACTCCTCAACAATTTGGGGGAAATAACAGAAAAGATAAGATTCTGCCTTTTAAAGAGTTTAAGCCAGAGATTTGACTGAATAACATTAACTTTTAGTGTGATTTTTAATAAGGAATAACATACGAGAATATTATTAATGTTTGGTTACCATCTGTGACTAGATGCAAAAATATAATTTGATTACCTTCAGAGAGATAATTATATATTGTTTTGTAAAAAAATAAAGAATTTCTATTCCTGTGAGTAGATTTTCATCTTGAATTTACAGTGTTGAAATACAAATAACCAATTTAGTTTTGTTATATACTACCTGGGAAGCTTTATTTTATTGAAATATCTGTACCACAAATATATATTTTTCTAAGGCATTCTTATTTCTGTAGTTTCTATTTATTTTGCATAATAATGATACATTAAAATACATGGATATCTAAGGACTCTTTCAATAATAAAGTATTGGAGACTGACATTTTATTTCTTTTAAAACTTGTCATTTTTAATAAGTTATGTTGAACTCTCAAAAATTCTCTGAACTAGAAAAAAATATCTCAAAATTTGTATGGAGATGCAAAAGACCCTGAATTGCCAAAGCAATCTTGAGAAAGTAAAGTAGAGCTGAAGAAATCAGGCTCCAAGAATTCAGACTATACTGCAAAGCTATAGTCATCATCAAAACAGTATGGTATTGTCACAAAAGCAGAAATACAGATCAGTGGGACAGGACAGAAAACCCAGAAATAAGTCCAGAAAAAAACAGAAATAAGTATCTATGGTCAACTAACTATGACAAAGGAGGTAAGACTACAAAATGTTGGAGGAATAGTCTCCTTAACAAATGGTGCTGGGAAAACTGGACAGCTACAAGTAAAAAAAAAACAAAAAACAATGAAATTAGATCATTCTTTAACTCCATACACATAATAAGCTCAAAATGGATTAATACCTAAATGTAATACTGGATACTATAAAACTTTTAGAGGAAAATATAGGTAGAACACTCTTTGACATAAATCACAACAATATCTTTTTGGATCTCTCTCTCTCAGAATAATCAAAATAAAAACAAAAGTAAATAAATGGGACCTACTTAAATCCAAAAGCTTTTGCACAGCCAAGGAAACAATAAAGCAAGTGAAAAGACAACTCACGGATTTGGAGGAAATATTTACAAATGATGTACCCAAAAGGGGATTAATCTCCAAAATTTACAAACAGCTCATGGCACATAACAGAATCAAAACAAACAATCCACTCAAAAAATGGGCAGAAGACCTAAATAGACATTTCCCCCAAGAAGAGATACAGATGGCCAGTAGTCACATGAAAAGATGTTCAACATTGCTAATTATTAGAGAAATGCAAGTCAAATGAGATATCACTTCACACCAGCTAGAATGGGTATCATCAAAATATCCACAAGCAATAAATACTGGAGAGAGTGTGCTGAGAAGGGAACCCTTCTGCACTGTTGGTGGGAATGTAACCTGGTACAGCCACTATGGAGAAGAGTATGAAGGTTCCTTAAAAAGCTTAGTATATAGCTATCAAATGACCTTGCAGTCACACTTCTGGGCATATATTCAGAGAAAAACATGATCTGGAAGGATACATGCACTCCATTATTCATTGCAGCACTGTTTACAAAAGCCAAGACATGGAAGCAACCTAAACATCCATCAACAGATGAATGGATTAAGAAGATGTGGTACATATATAAAATAGAATATTACACAGCCATTAAAAAGAACAAAATAATGCCTTTTGCAGCAACATGGATGGGCTTAGAGAGTGTCATACTGAATAAAGTAAGTCAGAAAATGAGAAATATTGCATGATATCCTTTATATGTGGAATCTAAAATAAATGATGCAAATTAACTTACTTACAAAGCAAACAAATTCACAAACTTGGAAAACAAGCTTATGGTTGCTGGGGTAAAGGATAGGGAGAACAGATAATTAGAGAGTTTGAGATGGACATGTATATGCTAATATATTTAAAATGGGCAACCAACAGGAATCTACTGTATAGCACAGGGAACTCTGCTTAAAGTTCCACGGCAGTCTGGATGGGAGGGGAGTTTGGGGGAGAATGGACACATATATATGTGTATAGCTGAGTCCCTTCACTGTTCACCTGAAACTATCACAACATTGTTTGATAATTAGCTATCACTCCAGTTCAGTTCAGTCGCTCAGTTGTGTCCGACTCTTTGCAACCCCATGAATTGCAGCACGCCAGGCCTCCCTGTCCATCACCAACTCGCAGAGTCTACCCAAACCCATGTCCATCAAGTCAGTGATGCGATCCAGCTATCTCATCCTCTGTTGTCCCCTTCTCCTCCTGCCCCCAATCCTTCCCAGCATTAGGGTCTTTTCCAATGAGTCAACTCTTCACATCAGGTGGCCAAAGTATTGGAGTTTCAGCTTCAACATCAGTCCTTCCAAAGAACACCCAGGACCGATCTCCTTTAGGATGGGCTGGTTGAATCTTCTTGTAGTCCAAGGGACTCTCAAGAGTCTTCTCCAACACCACAGTTCAAAAGCATCAATTCTGCAGCACTCAGCTTTCTTCACCGTCCAACTCTCACATCCATACATGACTACTGGAAAAACCATAGCCTTGACTAGACGGACCTTTGTTAGCAAAGTAATGTCTCTGCTTTTAAATATGCTATCTAGGTTGGTCATAACTTTCCTTTCAAGGAGTAAGCGTCTTTTTAATTTCATGGCTGCACTCACCATCTGCAGTGATTTTGGAGCCCCCCCAAAATAAAGTCTGCCACTGTTTCCACTGTTTCCCCATCTATTTGCTATGAAGTGATGGGACCAGATGCCATGATCTTCGTTTTCTGAATGTTAAGCTTCTAAGCCAACTTTTTCACTCTCCTCTTTCACCTTCATCAAGAGGCTCTTTAGTTCTTTGCTTTCTGCCATAAGGGTGGTGTCATCTGCATATCTGAGGTTATTGATATTTCTCCCAGCAATCTTGATTCCAGCTTGTGTTTCTTCCAGCCCAGCGTTTCTCATGATGTACTCTGCATACAGGTTAAATAAGCAGGGTGACAATATACAGCCTTGACGTACTCCTTTTCCTATTTGGAACCAGTCTGTTGTTCCATGTCTAGTTCTAACTGTTGCTTCCTGACCTGCATACAGGTTTCTCAAGAGACAGGTCAGGTGGTCTGGTATTCCCATCTCTTTCAGAATTTTCCACAGTTTATTGTGATCCGCACAGTCAAAGGCTTTGGCATAGTCAATAAAGCAGAAATAGATGTTTTTCTGGAACTCTCTTGCTTTTTTGATGATCCAACGGATGTTGGCAATTTGATCTCTGGTTGCTCTGCCTTTTCTAAACCCAGCTTGAACATCTGGAAGTTCACAGTTCATGTATTGCTGAAGCCTGGCTTGGAGAATTTTGAGCATTACTTTGCTAGCGTGTGAGATGAGTGCAATTGTGCGGTAGTTCAAGCATTCTTTGGCATTGCCTTTCTTTGCGATTGGAATGAAAACTGACCTTTTCCAGTCCTGTAGCCACCACTGAGTTTTCCAGATTTGCTGGCATATTGAGTGCAGCACTTTCACAGCATCATCTTTCAGGATTATTTATATTAGCTATAACCCAATACAAAATAAAAAGTTTAAAAAAATTCTCTTGAGACTCAATATGTAAGGGTATGAACATTTTATTCAGGTCATTGCAACATGAATAACTGTCAAAGGAAATAAGTGTCTCCTCAAACCTGGTGAATAAGAGGGACTTCTTAGGGGAAGGGAACAAAAGGAGCAACACACTTGCTGTAAATTTGGTGGGTTTTAGTGAGGCAAGGACTTCAATTGTGCTTGAAAGGAGAAGGGTTTTATGTAAGAGTGTGTGTGTATGATTTGGCCCATTATCAATTCTTCACATCCCGTTCTTAGAATTTTTGACTTAAAGAAGGTATTTAGAAAAAGGCAGTATTTATTAACATGAAATTGAACATTTTTTCCCCAAAAATGTTCACTTCTGTTTAAGATTCTTTTGAAGATTGACTAAAGGATCGATATTTTTTTTAATGTATCTGTTAATATTACAGATGTTGTCACCAGATTGCCAATAAACTTATTTTAAAAATAAACAAAACTTCTAGACAAAAGCAGTTATTTAATATTCTGCAAGATGTGTTTTGAACCTCCCCTTGTGAAACCTTACATGAAAATTTCACTGATTAACTGTGGAACAGTGATTTATCCTACCTCAAACTTGGGAGTCTAAATATAATAATCATTTCATTACTGGTAACAAATCACCTTAAGAGCAGTTACAGCTAGAATATTTCCTCACATCTGGAATTAAATGTTGAATGCAACTTTCAGTTCTATCTCCCTTTATCATGCTGCAATGAACCTGGAGGTTAATTTACTTCCCATCTGCCTTTATTTCTTATTCTGTCGATCTTACGCTTTTTCTTCCATTTTTTCTTTCATGAGAATATATTCTCCATTCCAGCCTTCCTTTTTTTCCACTTAGTAGAATTAGGCAGCTCATTTTCAGTAAGACATCACGCTAAAGGATCATGCTTTCATTAGCATAACATAAATACTCTCTCTTTCAATTCATCAGCAGTCTTTATAATCTGAATTTTTAAAGCATCTTTTTTTCTTAATTTTCTCCTATATATGAATAGGACTTTGAAATTTGTAAAACCAAATACTGTTAGTCTTATATAAATGAGTCCATCTAAATGATCTTTACATACCCCAGGCATATTTTTCCAATAATGGAGCTATTACTACTTTTTTCTCCCTTTAAACTTTGTCAATACTAACTAGCACATGACATGATACTATCTGCATCTAAATCTAATCAAGGAGAGAGGCAAATTTAATAACATCACTTTTAAATTTCAATCAGAGTTACAATCAATGAAGAAAAACTTGGATAGTCTAATGGAGTGTAAAATGGGTTTATATCACATTTTGGTCTTCCTCTATCAAATTGTAGGTGGTGTAGTACAGGGATGAAGGACGTAGTTTTGTGGTCAGTGTCACCTGGTGACTTTTGTCTTAACTGTTTAACTGAATCTGTGAGCTTGGGCAAATATCTAAACCTTATTTTCTCATCTTTAAAATGGGAACCATACCTTGACCAGAGAGTGACTGTAATTATATGTATTAATAGATCAATAAATTTTATTTCTCTATTATTATTATTACTATTACTGATACTAATGCGTAACCTCTGTAATGTGCATATTTACTACCAACCTCAGATGCCTGTTTTGAAACAGCAAGTCAGTTACTTAGTTTTTACATATTACACAATGTCTTAATTACTCTATTTGGTAATCTAATAATAAATCTAAATAGATGTTATCTTGGCCTCAGTTTAGACTACTGGGCATTTGGATTATGAACTTTGACATTTTATGTCATTCATCTTAATGTGTCAGATATTTTCAACCTTTTAAAAATATTTTATTGTATAGTTTTGTTGTTGTTGTTCTTTTACTTTTCTTCAAACCTGACATCAATGCCTTATAATAATATGTAAGTTTTTGTAACCCAATGAAAACATGAGAAGAACTAAATAGAAATTTCTCCAAAGAACACATATAGATGGCTGATAAACACATGAAAAGATACTCAACATCACGAATTATTAGATAAATGCAAATCAAAACTACAATGAGGCATCATCTCATACTAGTCAAAATGGCCAACATCAAAAAATCTACAAATGATAAATGCTGAAGCAGGAGTGAAGAAAAGGGAACCCCCTTGCACTTAGTGGAGTGTAAATTGACATAGCCACTATGTAAAATAGTATGGAGGTTCCTTTAAAAAAACCTAAATATATAACTACCATATAACCCAGCAATCCCACTACTGGGCATATACCCAGAGAAAACCATAATTCAAAAAGATATGTGTATCCCAATGTTGATAGCAGCACTATTTACAATAGCCAGGACATAGAAGCAATCTCAATGTCCATCAACAGAGGAATGGATAAAGAAGATGTGATACATATACACAATGGAGTATTACTCAGCCATTAAAGAATGAAACTGGGCCATTTGCAGAGACATAGATGGACCTAGAGAATTTCATACAGAATGAAGTAAGTCATAAAGAGAAAAACAAGTATCATTATTAATGCATATCTCTAAAAATCTAGAAAAACAGTGTAGGTGAACTTACGTGCAAAGCAGAAATGAAGACATAGATGTAGATATCAAATAAAAGGATTCCAAGGGGAAATGTGGGGTGGGAGGAATTGGGAGACCGGGATTGACACATATACACTATTGATTGTTGTTATTCAGCCAAGTCGTGGCCAACTCTTTGCAACCCCACGGACTGCAGCATGCCAGGATTCCCTGTCCATCACCATTTCCCACAGTTCGCCCAAGGTTATATCCATTGAATCGGTGATGCCATCCAACCATCTCATCTTCTGTCACCCTCTTCTCCTTCTGCCTTCAGTCTTTCCCAGCATCAGGGTCTTTTTCCAATGAGTAACCCATTTCCATCAGGTGGCCCTAAATACCCTTTGAAGGACTGGTACTTCAGCTTTAGTACCAGTCCTTCAAAGGGTATTCAGGGTTTATTTCCTTTAAGATTGCCTGGTTTGATCTCTTTGTTTTCCAAGGGATTCTCAAGGGTCTTTTCCAGCATCAGAGTTCGAAAGCTTCAATTCTTCAGTGCTCTGCCTTTTTTACTGTCCGGCTCTCAGAGCTTTACATAACTACTGGGAAGACCATAGCCTTGACTATATGAACCTTTGTTGGGAAAGTGATGTCTTTGCTTTTTAACACACTGTCTAGGTTTGTCATAACTTTCACTGCCAAGAAGCAAGTGACTTCTAATTTCACTATTGATACTATGTGTAAACTATGTAACTAATGAGAACATATTGTATAACAGGAAACTCTACTTAAGGCACTGTGGTGACCTGGGAAGGAAGTCCAAAAAGGAGATGGTGTTTGTGCATGTATGGCTGGTTCATTTTTCAGTACAGTGAAAACTAACACAACATTGTAAGCAACTATACTACAATAAAAAATGATTTAAAAATAATAATATGTATTTTTTTGCATTTTGTTGTCACATTTGTTGGAGAGGGAGAGTTCATAGTCTTAATTTTTATAGTTTGTTTTCCTCCTAGTTTCAACAATCGTATTGTTATAAAATGTTTCTTTCATATTTAAAAGCCAAATACATAATGGAGGTGGCAACATAAAGTCATGGGGAAAGACTAAAAGTTGTAGCTGGAAACTTGGAATCACAGTCTAGTTTCCTTGCTCACTGGTCATGAGGTCTTAGATTAGTTATTTATACTGAAAAAATGTCAGTTTCTTTGTTGATAACCTGAGGACAGTAATATACCTGTAGGTTTATAGAGAAGATTTAAGGAAAAAAATATAATATTGTAAATAGTAGAACATATACAGATGTAAATTGTTACCATGAAAGTGAGTCAAATCCCTACAACTTAAATTTTCTAATAAAAAAACAAAAATAACAAGAATTGCTGAGGATGTAGAGAAATTAGAATCCTTGTTGGTCCAGGTACTATAGAAAACTGTATTGTGGTTTCTCAAAAAAATGTTAAACAGAATTGCCATATGATCCAGCAATTCCACTTCTGGTTGTATATTTAAAATAATTTGAAGTAGGGTCTCTAAGAAATGCATCCATGTTCTTAGAAGTATTATACACAATATCCAAAAGATAGAAGCAACTCAAGTTTCCACTGACAAATGAATAGTTAAGTAAAACAGAATATATACTACAATGGAATATTATTCAGCCTTATAAATGAAAGAAATCCTGATATTGCAGGAAGGGGGGGCCCCATCTAGGGCCTAAAAGCAATCTCTTGTCTAACACTCATAAATGAATTATCTGAGGAGACACATGTGCAAGAGACTTTATTGGGAGGGTGTGCCCAGGTGGAGAGCAAGAGAATAAGGAAACCCAGGAAAATTGCTCTGCCACGTGGCTCGCAGCCTCAGGTTTTATGGTGATGGAAATAGTTTTTGGATTGTCTTTGGCCAACCATTCTGACTCAGGGTCATTCCTAGAGGTGCATTCGTTGCTCAGCCAAATGGATGCCAGTGAGAAGGATTCTGGGGGGTGGTCGGACATGTGGTGTCTGCTTTTGACCTTTTCTGAACTCTTCCAGTTGGTGATGGCTTATTAGTTCTGTGCTCCTTATTAGGACCTCCTGTCACAAAATAATCCATGCAAAAAGTTACTATGGTGCCTGACCAGGGTGATTGGTCAGTCAGTGTGTTTCCCCTAACACTGGCACATGCTACAACATAGATGAACCCTGAGGATGTTACACTAAGTGAAATAAACCTGTCACAAAAAGATAAATATTGTTTGATTTCCCTTATGTGAGGTATCTAAAGTAGTCAAGTATTTAGAGAAATAAAGTAGAAGCTTCTGGGCACTTTGGGGAGGGGATAGTGGGGAGACATTCTTTAATGGGTACATTCCACTGAAAAGAGTTCTAGGGATTGACTGCATAATGATATGAATGTATAACAATGTGAGTGCTCAACTTGTTGCTGAACTGTACACTTACAAATGGGGAAGATGGCAAATTTTCTGTTATGTGTATTTTACCACAATTTTCTTGAAAATAGCAAATTGTTTTTGTCTGACCATCCTAAAGGCTATATGAAGTTGAATAGCATTGCATGGTATTTAAAAGTGCCTGAAGGGGTGTCAGGCAAACCTTGCTCAATTACTTACACCAGGCTGTTCCTAACTCTGAAGTAAGTAACTCTAAACTTGAGTTACTGTATCTATAAAGTGGGTGGGATCAATGCATCTACTTCAATAGTGCTATTTTGATGTTTAAAAGAGATATTGTTCTTAAAGCACAGCAGGTTATCTGTATTCATTTGCTAGAGCTGTCATAACAAAATAGTACAGACTGGGAGGCTTAAAAAAAACAAAACTTTTATTTTTCCTCAGAGTTCTAGAGGCTAGAAGTCCAAGATCAAGGTGTTGGCAGTTTGTTTTTCTCTAAGTCCTTTCTCCTTGACCTTCAGATGCTGCCTCCTTGCTGTGTCCTCTTATGGTCTTTCTTCTCTGCATATGTTTGTCCTCAAATTTCCTCTTTTTATAAAGATATGGGTCATATTGAATTAGAGTCCACCTGAAATACTCATTTAACTTAATTACTTCTTAAAAGATCTTATCTCCAAACATCCTGAGGTACTAGGAGTGAGAGCTTCACCATATGAATGTGAGCAGGCTACACTTTAGCCCATAAATGTGGAGAAGAGAGTGGAGAGTAAGTGCAAACTGATGTATATTTGTTATTTTCATAGATATAACATATAATGTTGTATATAACAAATAACATGAAATTTGTATATTTGATATTTCATGTATATAACATGATATTCTCATAATTTGTATGTTTTGAAATATGATATGGACAAAGTTATTCATTCAGCAAAATGTGACTCATCAATCACTTGAATGGACAGGGGCTTACTATCAGAATTAAAACATGGTTCATGCTTTCTAGAAACTGAAAATGAATGCCATTGTTTTCATCATAACATTTACATAGCACTCTACATTTTTATCCTGTTCCTAAGAACTTTGTAAGGAAGATGTGGGCCTATGTTTAATATGATATTTTTTTTTCTATTGCATCTGTTTCTAGGGATGAATTGTGATGGTTTTAAAATGATATCAATTGTTCCATTTAAAATGAGAGTGAGGCAGTCTTGACAATAATCCAAGGATGAAAACTTACACAAAATACTGAGAAATATGTACTCAGGGGACAATATGGCTACATGTCTGTAATATTCCCTTCTGTTCCAAATCTCTTCAAACAAGAGAAAGAATATGTATGTACATCATATGTACATACATATAGCCTGTTCTGTTCCTTTCTCCAAATTGTCAAGGGCAGACTCTTATAATCATAATCAGCTACTTAATTGCAACATGAAAGCAGACAATCTTTACATACCTGAGGAAAACTCAGGCAAGGGGAAAGAAGGGCTAGTGGAAGAGTTAGCAGAGGACTCAGGAAATGCTTTTAAATGGTCTCAGAGCCATCAGGGAGGATTAACATCCTAACCTCAACAACAGGCTGGAAAAGTAACCTATTCAAGATTTTTTTTTTTTCCCAAGAAACTCGTGTGAAATTATAATAAGAATAGATTTTGCTGAATATCAGAATGGGAACAACTATGGAGGAAATTAAGAAGCAAGAAAAGGAAACCCAGGGATTTTTAGAAAATTTACTGCAAAAGTCAAAAGATATGAAAACAAGAACTAAAAGGTAATAGGAAGGAGAGGAGGCATTCATAGGTTTCAGTGAGATGAAGAGAGGATGACAAAGTAATGAGGGAAAAATTTCTAAATGGGCAGCTAATAGGATGAATGAAATGAAAATTATTCATTTTTTTCTCAACCACTCTAGTGAAAGTCTGGAAATTCAAGGTAAACAATGAGGAATAAAGAGTACAACACAGAGGAAAGCAAATTGCCTACAAGTAAATGAAAATCCAGATGATATCAGGGTTATTTTCAATAAGAGTCAATGTAATAGAACAGTAACAAAATAATTGAAAATTCAGAATTTCCTCTGGATTCAAGTGTATAGTCATTTTTATCATGGAAGGACTTTGAATTTTATCATTTTGTCTTTGAAAGAATTACTCAAGGATATGTATTGGCAATACATGCATACTTAACATACATACAAAGAAAGAAAGGGAGTGAAATTAGAAACTTGATTACAAAAACATGTGGCAGGCAAAGAGCCTAGTAAAAACTTCCTTCTAGTTAAATCTAAAACATATTGCTGCACAGGAAAAAATAAACTTATTTTATTTTTATAAAAAGTACATGTGAACATATGAAAGTCTGATAGAAAAAGAATAGAAGACAGGAATAAACAGAAATAGGAAGGATATGGGGAACTTCAATTATATGGAGGAGATTTAAAAATAAGTGACTGCTATCTTGCCAAAATGTATGAATTCCCAGACAATATTTTGAGGAAATAAAAGGCCAAGACTTTGGATATGAAATTGTGATGTAAGGCTAATGTTGTTTGTTTGAAGAGACACTAACCTGAAAGTATGACCCCTGGGCATGTTGAATATTTTAAACTGAAGGAGTTTGAGAAAATAGCTGAAGTACGAAGGTTACTCTGCTCTTTCCCCAACCCTGCTCCCCAGAAACAGGACATAAAATTCCCATATGAGAGGTGCCCTCCCCATACTCAGAAGAAAGACACATCCTTATCTTTGAAGACAAATAAGACACCAAAAGGAATCCTAGCAAACCCGTCTTTGCTGTTCCCTCAGTTTACTACACTTAACCTCATATTCTTTAACCTATCATATTCCTCTACCTGCTCTTCATCAAGCCTACACTCAGGTTTAGTTGTTTCTTTGTGTTTTTATTTCCTAATGAAAGGCTCTCGCACATGAAAATAAACATGTGTGCTTTATTCTCTCTTAATCTGTATTTGTCAGTTTAATTTTTTCAGACCCAGTCAGGGAGTCTAGAAGGTCGAGGGGAACTTCTTCCTTCCTTATATATATATATGACCATAACCCAAGGACCCCCACCTTCACCTTCCAAAAAGCTTCTCCAAACTGATTTTGCAATCAGTAGTGAAGAAAGAATCTTTTACTCATAAAATGAGCACGTTTTTATAAAGGCTGTTAGAAAGGAAAGCACTTTTGATATGCGCCCGAAAAGAGGTCAAATGCCTTTGGAAACTTGAAGAATCAGAGAATTTATTCAGAAGTCAAGGGTAGTTTTACACTGAATATCTATAAAGGAATCCTGGTATTTTTCAAGGGACTAAAGAACTGATGTCTGGTTTTTTCCTTATGTTTTAATTCATAGGACATAAAGTTCTCTTATATGCAGAATTATTTTAATTATGAAGAGAAAGGTCTCATCTAAATACAGTTTCTTAATTGACTCAGGTAGTAGTGAGCCTGTACAAATGGCTATCTCAGTAATAAATGGACAAGTCATTCACAAATTTGTTGTTGTTTAATTGCTAGGTCATGTCTGACTCTTTTGCAACCCCATGGACTGTAGCCCACCAGGCTCCTTTGTCCATGGGATTTCCCATGCAAGCATACTGGGGTGGGTGGCCATTTCCTTCTCCAGGGGATCTTCCTGATCCAGGGATCGAACCTGAGTCTCCTGTACTGGCAGGTGGATTCTTTACCATTGAGCCACCATACATGGGCTAAAGTAAGTTAATTTCTATAAATGATTTTTTTTAAAGATGTTACTATATGATATAAATTACATCATATAAATAATTCCAAGGCATAGAAACAACTAAATGTTCAGGACTGGGATGATAGAAAAAATTTCAATTCATCAATACTATAAAATAAAATGCAAACATTTTACAATGAGATGGCCCTTTATATAGTCACAAAGATGAATATTCAAGACAATATTTCCATTAAAAGTCACAGAAAAAAATAGCATTTTCATTTTAAATTAACTACATACACATATTTTTATATACATATAAAGTTAATTCATACATGTAGTAATTACCTCATAGAAGAAGAGGTATATGTGTATGTGTATTAAGGTATGGGTTGGAAGACTGGGTGGAATTGAGACAGTCACAGTAAAATCTAATTGTTTCTGTGTTTTGTTAATATTTTTGAGTCAGAATACTTTTGTTGCCTACTTTGTAATGAAAATATGCTTAAATTAATAGGATAAAATAGAAATCATGCCAAAGTATCTCATTTTCAGAGAAAGATGAAGGTGCTAAATCTTGGGCTTAATGAGCTCTTTTCTAAGTCAGCAGGCTGGAATACTAACCTGAACTCAAGACCTGGTTTTTGGGACTTACTGTCCCCCAACTGGGAGAAGGCAATGGCACCCCACTCCAGTACTCTTGCCTGGAGAATCCCATGGATGGAGGAGCCTGGTGGGCTGCATTCCATGGGGTCGCTAAGAGTCGGACACGACTGAGCGACTTCACTTTCACTTTTCCCATTCATGCACTGGAGAAGGAAATGGCAACCCACTCCAGTATTCTTGCCTGGAGAATCCCAGGGATAGCGGAGCCTGGTGGGCTGCCGTATATGGGGTCGCACAGAGTCGGACACGACTGAAGCGACTTAGCAGCAGCAGCAGCAGTCCCCCAACTTGATATATTTTTTTCTAACTCTTATTTTATGTGCATTATAAATTACATATAAATTCTGAGGCAATTCTGAAGACAAAGCTGCCATGCACATGTACTTCATGCATTAATTGCAAAAAGTATAAAAAGGGGCATGAATAAAGATCACTTACTACTGCATCACTTAAAGGTAGTTAATGGGGACTACCTTGGTGATCCAGTGGCTAGGACTCCACACTCCTAATGCAGGGGGCCCAGGTTTGATCCCTGGTCAGGGAACTAGATCCCACATGCCACAACTAAGAGTTAGCATGCCACAACTAAAGATCCTGTGTACCTCAACTAAAAGATTCCATATGTTGCAACTAAGGCCCGACACAATCAAATTAATTAATTAATTTTAAAAGAAAGGTCATTAATGTTAAAATTCTTAGGTCTATGCTTCTAGAAATATTTTTAAAATTAAAGTTATATATACATATGTATATATTTCTAGTTTTTATATATGACTATATGTGTATATATATATACATATATTTATAAAACAAAGGTCATGATATATGTTATGGCTTTTTTCTCATACTGTACAAAATTTTTCCCATGCCATTGAACAGTCTTGTAAAAGCAGCCCAAGTAGTTATATATTACTTAATCTTTTGAAGGGATATGGCAGGACTTAGTGAACCAATTCATTATCATTGTAACTTTGAGTATATGTATCTATGAGCCTTTTTTATAGCAAATCCCTAGAAATGAACATTTTTGGCCAGAAGTCCTTTAAAGGCTTTAAATAGACCTCATGGAACTGCCTTCCAGAAAGTTTTTACCACACTGGTTTAATAAGCAGGTTATTTCCTCTTACTTCAGACAAAATTAAATAATTAAAAATAAATTTGGATCATTAAAGTTTCCCAAAATGATGGGTGCAAATGATATCCTTCTACTTCTCAGGCTCTACACAATACTCTGGAGAAATGTTTACAGTAAAAAGCAAGTAGGTTTTATAACTTTCAAAAGTATTCAGTTAGAAGTAGGTCATTCAGGAAGAACTCCTGAGTGCCAGTTATGTTCTAGGTATAACCCAGATAACAGCCGAAGTAACTTACTCTGTCCTTTGAGATGCAAATAAAATTAGTTCAAGCCTGCTTTGTTGTCCTCAGGAAGTATAATATTCCCCCTGAGATGTCTGAAACTCAAGAAGCATAGCTTTCATGGTTATCCTGTACTCTGATTTCTTGCTCCATCCACACTTTCCTCCCTCTAGCATTGCTCCTGTGGAGTCCTACTCCTATCCTTGCAATATTGACAGAACAGGGACCACGCTCCTGACACCATTCTTGCAATTCAGTCCTGTGTGTAATGGGGTCGTTGTGGGTGGGAACTATAGCATTTGCACCCCAATTCTACCCAGCAAGTGATATTTAGACATTATGAATTTTGGAAGTGAATAGAAATTAAATATTAGCCATTTCAATCCTTAAAGTAATTCAGTTGCCCTCATCACTCTGCTTTCTCCTAAGGCCAGTGACCTGCTTATGTGCTTCTCAGTCCCTGCATCCTTTTATATCTTGCACTCTCATTTCTTCTGTTTCTCTTCATTCACCTCTCCCACCAATCCACACTCTCCTAATTTCTTATGTAGAACAGTTTAATGATCACTTTTTCTACCTCAAAACCATCCAGCCAGAGATTTCATAAATAAGTGTGCCCATACAGGAATGTTTGTGGACAAAGACAATATTCTCCCAGATAGATGTGTTATCAGCAGCACTTAAAAGAATACATTCAGCCCCCTCACTGTTTCAAAGATACAATTATAGGAAGACTTGATCATGACTCATGGAACAAAATATGATTCCTACATCCCACGTTCTCCTAATCTAGGCTCTCTTTCCTCGCCTCATTCAGGACCCAAATATTCTTGCAAGGTTACTTTTCAGTTCACCTGCAGACTGGACTTCCACACTTTGCTGTCCCACATCAGGGCCATGGTCAGTATTAACTACCTCCTAAAACCATTCTGGACTCCTTATTGATGCCAGAGGACTTCTATGCCAAGACAATACATATTGAGTTCATCCAACTTGAGTTCTGTCTTTATCCTATTGAACTTTCAGAATGAGTTATTATTTAGGATACTTTCTTCAGTGACAGACTCAACTCAAATTATCTTAAGAAAAAAAAAATAGAGAGAGAATTTATGATTAACATGTTAGGAAGCCCAGTGGCAGGACTGACCTCCTCTTTCTCTATTTCTCTAAAAAATGGTGTGCTATAGAAGAGGGTAAGAGCAGCTGGACCTAAGAGATAAACACTATACAGATTCAGGCAGTGTGGTATTATAGAAAGAGTCATGATTTTGCAATTAAAATTCTGGGTTCTAATTCTAGTTTTGGCTCAAGCCAGCAGTAGGTCCTTAAGGAACTTTTTTAATTCCTAGACTTTTCCAGGACCTGCATTTCTCCTCATCCTGTAGTTCACCTTATAGTTTATTGCAATTACCTGCAGAGTTTATGCAAAGCAGGTGCTTGAGCTGTATGGTAAATTCATTGAATCACTATCTCAGAGGAAAGAGTTCCAGACACTGGGAACACTGTGGTGATGCTTACGTGCAACCAAATTTGTGAAACACAGAAATAGTCCATTCTTTGGTGGGGGCGGTTCTTTTCAGACATACAATTTATGAAACTAGGAAGTTGTAGAAGGACTAAATCCAGCTACATAATATTTTGAAAGTTCATTATAAAAAAGGCAATAACATTATAAACAGTTCAAGAGAGTCATGTGTTCAGGTTAGACTTTATGTTCTCTGAGATAAAGTAAAATGGATCTTCTAAAAGGTCACAGAAGAAAGCTTCCAAACATGTAGGGAATATGGTAGGCATGCATTTCTCATAGATAATCAACCAACAAAAAGGTGAATGTGGAACTTGAGGGAAAATAATAGGTAATGATGGCTAAATTAATTAATGTAAGCACCATGGAAATTTTGTTAACAAAATACAAGATAAATGGAGAAATAATTATATGACTTACTGGGTAAACAGGAAGAGACAGGGTAAATCTCACTACTCAGAACAGTGGTCATGACACTTCTCAGTGCAGCAGGATTCTTGTGGACTTTTATACTCAGCTTAGTAACTTAGAACTTAGTAACAATAATTTAAAGAGAATCATATTTTGGAGCTTCCCTGGTGGTCCAGCAGCTAAGACTCTGCACTCCTTATGCACAGGGCCCAACTTCGAGCCCTGGTCAGGGAACGAGATCCCACATGCTGCAATTAAGAGTTCACATGCAACAACAAAAGATCCTGCATGCCACACCGAAGACCTGGAACAGCCAAATAAATAAATAAAAATATTTTTATAAAACAAAAGTAGTCACATTGTGACCCATGTTGGATACTTCTTAGTTCTAGATGAGCCCAATAAGGGGGTTAGTACTCAGTCACTTCACTTGTTTCTGACTCTTTGCAACCCCATGGACTCTATCCTGCCAGGCTTCTCTTTCCATGGGATTTTTGTGACAAGAATACTGTAGTGGGTTGCCATGCCTTACTTCCTACCTTGATTTAAAGTTTCAGATGGATCAGTGGTAAAGAATCCGCCTGCCAGTATAGGAGACACAGGAAATGCAGGCTTGATCCTTGGGTCAGGAAGGTTCCCTGTAGGAGGAAGTGGCAACCCACTCCAGTATTCTTGTTGGAGAACTCCACGGACAGAAGAACCTGGCAGGCTACGGTCCATGGGATCACGAAGAGTCAGACATGACTGAGCATGCACGCACATGGAATAACTTGATACACTGACTGTTTAGGTAGAAAATCCTACAATACTTTCTACCCTGAATTAAATAATTCATTTCCTTTTAGGCAAATAAGCCTTTTACCCTAGCTAAAAATTTATGGTTTATACTAGTTCAAGAGTCTTTCAGTTACAGATGAGAAACAGTCAACTCAAATAAGCTTATGAAGAAAAAGAAAAAGAAAAAGAGGAAGGAAGGGAGGGAGGGAAGGAGGGTAGAAGGGAGGGATGGAGAAGGAAAGAAAGAAAAAGAAAAAAAGAAAGATGAGGGTGTATCTTATTGGGTCACATGATGGGAAATCTACAGTCCTTATTCAAGTTCTATAGTTCTATAGTTCAAGTGTTGTCTTTAACAGAGAAGGCAATGGTACCCCACTCCAGTCCTCTTGCTTGGAAAATCCCATGGATGGCAGAGCCTAGTGGGCTGCCGTCTATGGGGTCGCACAGAGTCGGACACGACTGATGCGACTTAGCAGCAGCAGCAGCAGCTGTCTTTAAGCCTTTGTTTCCCTTTGTCTCCTCTTGCCTACATGATCATATAGGCCATCTCCATTTGGCAGCCGGACGATGGGAGATATTTCAAATAATTATTACTATCAAAGTAATAATGCTTCACATTTCTAAGTACTCTACATGTATGTACTCCTTTATCCTCACAATAGCTCTGTGAAACAAGTCCTATTATTTCCCCATTTTGGAGATGTGAAGACTAAACCACAGAGAAGTTAAAAAATTTACCCAAGCTAGTGAGTAATGCAACTGGAATTATAATCCAGGCTGTCTGACACCAGAGCCCTAGTCAAACCTGGATCAAGAGCTTTCAGTTTAGGGTGAAAAGACTAGATTCATGCTAATGTTGTGACTGACAATGATTATTATAAAAGAAGGAGTAAGGGCAAGGTTTCCCCAAAGGAAGCAATGATGGAGATACAAAACCAACAGACTATCAAACCTCAACATGAATCAATGGCTGATTCATGTTGAGGTTTGACAGAAAACAATAAAATTCTGTAAAGCAATTATCCTTCAATAAAAAAATAAATTAAAAAGAAAAAATCTCTAATAGAAAAAAAAAACAGACTAAGCTATATTTTTTCTTTCCATAATTGAACAACAAATGTAATATAAAAAAATGCATTTGGTTGTAGGACAAATGAAATAATTAATTAGAATTAATCTAACAGTTCATGAGGTTTGCGAGACAAATTAATTTTTGTGAGAGGAGGTATAATAGTCAATGATATGGAATAAAGGAAGCAGCAAAAATGGGAGATTAAATGAATCCACCTCAATGAGGTCATTTGTTTTTTTCCACCTCCTAGTTTTCAGGTAGGTTTTTGAAAGACATTTTGATTTCAGAAAGCAAAACAATTCTGTAAAGCAATTATTTTTCAATTAAAAAAATAAAAGCATAGAACAAATACTGAGATGCTCAGTTCAATTCAGTTCAGTTGCTCAGTCGTGTCCGACTCTTTGTGACCCCATGGACTGCAGCACGCCAGGATTCCCTGTCCATCACCATCTCCCGGAGCCTACTCAAACTCATGTCCATTGAGTCAGTGATGCCATCCAACCATCTCATCATCTGTCGTCCTCTTCTCCTCCCACCTTCAATCTTTCCCAGCATCAGGGTCTTTTCAAATGAGTCAGTTCTTCACATCAGGTGGCCAAAGTATTGGAGCTTCAGCTTCAGCATCAGTCCTTCCAGTGAATATCCAGGACTGATTTCCTTCAGGATGGACTGGTTGGATCTCCTTGCAGTCCAAGGGACTCTCAAGAGTCTTCTCCAACACCCCAGTTCAAAAGTATCAATTCTCCAGTGCTCAGTCTTCCTTCTAGTACAACTCTCACATCCATACATGACTACTGGAAAAACCAAAGCTTTGACTAGACAGACCTTCGTTGGCAAAGTAATGTCTCTGTTTTTTAATATGCTATCTAGGTTGGTCATAGTTTTTCTTTCAAGGAGCAACAGTCTTTTAATTTCATGGCTGCAGTCACCACCTGCAGTGATTTTGGAGCCCCCCAAAATAAAGTCTGATACTGTTTCCACTGTCTCCCCATCTATTTGCCATGAAGTGATGGGACTGTATGCCATGATCTTAGTTTTCTGAATGTTGAGTTCTAAGCCAACTTCTTCACTCTCTTCCTTCACTGTCATCAAGAGGCTCTTTAATTCTTCTTCGCTTTCTGCCAAGTGTGGTGTCATCTGCATATCTGAGGTTATTGATATTTCTCCCAGCAATCTTGATTCCCGCTTGTGCTTCATCCAGTCCAGCATTTCTCATGATGTACTCTGCATATAAGTTAAATAAGCAGGGTGACAATATACAGCCTTGACATACTCCTTTCCTGATTTGGAACCAATCTGTCCTTCCATGTCCAGTTCTAACTGTTGCTTCTGGAACTGCATACAGATTTCTCAGGAAGCAGGTAAGGTGGTCTGGTATTCCCATTTCTTTAAGAATTTCCAGTTTATTGTGATCCACATAGTCAAAGGCTTTGGCATAGTCAATAAAGCAGAAATAGATGTTTTTCTGGAACTCTCTTGCTTTTTTCAATGATCCAATGGATGTTGGCAATTTGATCTCTGGTTCCTCTACATTTTCTAAATCCAGCTTGAACATCTGGAAGTTCACGGTTCACGTAGTGTTGAAGCCTGGCTTGGAGAATGTTGAGCATTACTTTGCTAGCGTGTGAGATGAGTGCAAATGTGTGGTAGTTTGAGCATTCTTTGGCATTGCCTTTCTTTGGGATTGGAATGAAGACTGACCTTTTCCAGTCCTGTGGCCACTGCTGAGTGTTCCACATTTGCTGGCATATTAAGTGCAGCACTGTCACAGCATCATCTTTTAGGATTTGAAATATTTCAATTGGAGTTCCATCACCTCTACTAGCTTTGTTTGTAGTGATGCTTCCTAAAGCCCACTTGACTTCATATTCCAGGATGCCTGGCTCTAGGTGAGTGATCACACCATCGTAATTTTCTCAGTCATGAATATCTTTTTTGTATAGTTCATCTTTGTGTTCTCGTCACCTCTTCTAAATAACCTTCTGTTAGATCCATACCATTTCTGTCCTTTATTGAGCCCATCTTTGCATGAAATGTTCCCTTGGTATCTCTAATTTTCTTGAAGAGATCTCTAGTCTTTCCCATTCTGTTGTTTTCCTCTATTCCTTTGCAATGATCACTGAGGAAGGCTTTCTTATCTCTCCTTGTTATTCTTTGGAACTCTGCATTCACATGGGTATATCTTTTCTTTTCTCCTTTGCCTTTTGCTTCTCTTCTCTTCACAGCTATTTTTAAGGCGTCCTCAGACAACCATTTTGCCTTTTAGCATTTCTTTTTCTTGGGGATAGTTTTGATCCCTGCCTCCTGTACAATGTCACGAACCTCTGCCCATAGTTCTTCAGGCACTCTATCAGATCTAATCCCTTGAATCTATTTGTCACTTCCACTGTATAATCGTAAGGGATTTGATTTAGGTCATACCTGAATGGTCTATTAGTTTTCCCTACTTTCTTCAATTGAAATCTGAATTTGGTAATAAGGAGTTCATGATCTGAGCCACAGTCAGCTCCCAGTCTTGTTTTTGCTGACTGTATAGAGCTTCTCCATTTTTGGCTGTAAAGAGAATAATCAATTTGATTTTGGTACTGACCATCTGGTGATGTTCATGTGTAGAGTCTTCTCTTGCATTGTTGGAAGAGGGTGTTTGCTATGACCAGTGTGTCTCTTGGAAAAACTCTATTATCCTTTGCCCTGCTTCATTCTGTAGTCCAATGCCTTAAGAAAGATAGGACATAGCTCAAGGAAAAAGGAAAGTGAGAAATAATTTGAACATATGAGTTTTCAACATCTTAAATTTACTTGCTTTGTTGTTTAAACACACAGTTTACACACACACTTTTTTGTAGAAACATCAAAAGTGAATGTTTTTTCATATCAGAATCAAGACTGATGGCATCTTTTGTATGATTAATTTCTTTCCCTCCAGAAAAGTCATTTTTTCTTTATTCTCTGTGCCCAGATTGTTTTTTTAAAAAAATAGGTTTCGAATCACAACAAATCTCACCTGAAAACAATGAGGGCTAAAAAGCAGAAGGAAACAAACAAGAATCAAGCTACACAATTAAGAACCAAAGAAGCGCAGGAATGGGCACATTTTCTGAGTGTTTGTGTTTTACCACACTTAGCTGGTTCTGTAGCAAAGGCTAGCCTCTTATTGTTGTGGTAGTAAACTTTTTATGTAGGACATATATGACAAGAGAAATCATTTTTGCTTTCACTGCTAAGCAATATTTTAGAATAAGATTTAAAGAATGGCCATGAAGAAAAATGTAAACCCTCCTCTCTCCAATAACATATTGCTGCTTATTGGTACAATATACTAGCTGGAGAATTTTTATTTTCTGGAAATATTTTCACATATTTTCCATCACTTTTGGGGATGATTCTCATCTGAACATTTGGACTGTGATTTAATGAGAGAGTAGAGTCACCGTGATTAGGACGGCTTAACGTAGAGGATTTTTTGCTGGTATGTTTGAAGAATATTCTCAGAAGTCCATCATCTTTTTGAATTTACTACTGTACGCGGTGAATGTGTCTTTTTAGAAGTAAGTATATTCTAATAAAGCATATTTTATTTGGTATATACCATACGGGGCTTCCCTGGTGGCTCAGATGATAAAGAAATCTGCCTACAATGCAGGAGACTAGGATTCGATCCCTGGGTCAGGAGGATCCCCTGGAGAAGGGAATGGCTACCCACTATTACCCAGTATGATTAGTCCCATCATGACTGGTATTGTTCTTAATGTTACCTAAATGAGGTTGATCATATTTTAATAATAGCCAGATTCCTACTCCTTTAAGAGATCTTAGCTTCTCTGATGGCTCAGTGGTAAAGAATCCACCTGCAATGCAGGTGACACAGGTTAGATCCCTTTGATCCCTGAGTTGAGAAGATCCCCTGGAGGAAGAAATGTAACTTACTCCAGTATTTTTGCCTGGGAAATCCCATGGACAGAGGAGCCTGGGGGATTATACACAGTCCATGGGGTCGCAAAGACTTGGATATGACTTGGCACTAAATAACAACAGCAACCTATCTTTAGGGGGCATTTCTTCTTCATTGCAATGTTGCTGTGATAAGAGACGAGATACTTGGAAGAGATTAAAAACGGTGTTTAAGGTTAGGCCTATGTGAACAGTGAAGGGACTCAGCCATACATATGCATGTATCACCATTCTTCTCCAAACCCTCTCCCATCCAGGCTATTCACCTGAAACTATCACAACATTGTTAATTGGCTATATCCCAGTAAAAAATGTTTTTGGTGTTAAAAATTTAAAAATAAAATAAAATTAGAAGAAAAAAATTTTAAAAAAGGTTAGGCTTCATCTTCTTAAAGCAAAATAAAATCTAATTTGAATAATGTACAGGAATTTTGAAGTCTTTTTGAAGCTAGATATAAATACATACTTTCAAATAAATTTATGAATTTGATAGAATAAAAATATATTGAATCTTGTATATGTTTATGAATACTGAGATATAGATTCAACACTTAAGATTTGTTATCATATATAATGTCTCAGTTTTAAAAGAAACTAGTTTCATTTACTTTTATCTCACTTCATACTATTGAATTATAGTGTTGTCTGAAAAAAATTATAGTGTTGTCTGCTTCAAATTTAAACCTGTTTCCATACGTACCTAAAAACATATAATCACTGGAATAATATGGAGATCAATTTTATTCATTTATTCATTAAAATTATAATTATCTTCAAACCAAAGAATTTCTTAATTCTAAATTCATCTTTGGAAAGATGGCATCATGCACTATTGGTGGTATTATATTCCATTAAAGCTTATAAGAATTTTTTTTCAAGTAACATTTCTATATTTACTTTACCAGAAAGAATATTCTTTATTTTGTTTAATTAGTAAGATCTGATTATCTGTCAGTAATGTGGGCAAATTAATTTCTTCCACATTGCAATTTTTCCAGATTGTAATCTTCACAATATACTGTGTGTTTATTATTCTCTAAGGGATGATTTTTATAGCAAGTCTTCAGAGAGATTGTTAATTATTTTCACTAACATTTAATACAACACTGTGCTTGTTACCTATAAAAGAAGGCAAAGATTGATACCATTTACAGTTACTGGGTGGAATTTCTGTGTGTTTCTGTTTGTATGTCACATTTTCTAGTATTTACCATCTACCATTTAGTATTTACCATCAGAAATTTTATTTTTCACTATTTAAAGTTAATTTGCTGAACTGAAACTGGCCACATATTAGGAAGCTGAATGTCACAGGCTTTGAGTTTGTTTTAAATAGACAAACATGCATACATTCTGGAGACTGTAGTGGTTGATTATTTCTATCCTGCCCCAAAATTTTCACTGTGAGTATAACCACTGAAGTAATTTGGTTTTTAAATATTGATTCTCGATCAATCCCAGGCTTCAACGAAAATACCAGGAAAGAAGACTGATTATAGTAAAAACTTCTGTATTTAGTAACCTTAAAACACATCAATATGTTAAAGTACAACAATTACAGAATCAGAATGAAAAAATAGAAATATTTTATTTCAAAAAGTTTAAACCATCACACATACAAGCAGTTGGAGGTCACCCTGAGGGAGAAGGTGAGGGTGGGACGTTCTGAGAGAATAGCACTGAAACCTGTATATTATCATATGTGAAACAGAACACCATTCCAGATTCGATGCATGAGACAAATGCTCAGGGCTGGGGCAATGGGACGACCCAGGGGGATGGGATGGGGAGGGAGGCGGGAGGGAGGTTCAGGATGGGGAACACATGTAAACCCATGGCTGATTCATATCAATGTATGGCAAAAACCACTACAATATTGTAAAGTAATTAGCCCCCAACTAAAATAAATAAATTTATTTAAAAAAATAATAATAAGTTGGAGGTCAAAGTGGTGTCGTTATTCTTTGATTGTTGAGCCTTTCTTTGTTTTGGGAGGGAGGTAGTGATTAGAAACAAAGGCTCTGACATCAGCTATAATTAAGTTTTGGTCCTGAGTCCCTCTCCTTGTAGCTCTACATCAATTTCTTAATTTATAGAATGGAGACAATAATAGCTACTTTGGAGGGTTGTTGTAAGGATTAAATGACACATATATCCAAGTCCTCAATGTACTACCTGGCTAAAAATCAAGGAAGAGTTAATGATGTTGCTGTCCCTGTATTGTACTTGTTATTATTATTTTTGTCTCCTGCTGGTGAGATAGTTTATAATCAGGCAATCATATTATTTTGATCTCTTAAGATAATAATTAGTTACCTGTGAATGCCTGGGGAAAGCTAGTAAGCTTAAAATATGTTAGTAGATTTTAATTTTATAACCAAATTTAAATCCCTGAATTTGCTGGAATTTATCTACGCACAGAAAAAGGGTGTTGGTGGGAGTGGAGAACCTTTGTTGTTGTCTCAGCCACCTATGATAGAATACTTCCCAACACACTTGACGGGAGGTGGGCTCCACGCACAGACTGTAGAAATGAAAGGCACTTGATTCCACTGAAGCACTCAAACCTCTTTGTATTCTATACATGCCATGGAGACTGGCATATCTGTTTTGTTTTCTACTGAATCCTTTGTATCTAGCACAGGATCCAGGTTAAACATATGTGTGTGTGTGTGTGTGTGTGTGTGTGTGTGTGTATATACATATACATATATATATATATACTGTGCTGTGCTAAATTGCTTCAGTTGTGCCCGACTCTTTGTAACCCTGTGGACTGTAGCCCACGAGGCTCCTCTGTCCATGGGATTCTCTAGGCAAGAATACTGAAGTGGGTTGCCATTTTCTTCTCCAGGGGATTTTCCCAACACAGGGATGGGACCTGAGTCTCCTATGTCTCCTTCATTAGCAGTTGGGTTCTTTACCACTAGCACCACTTGGGAAGTTCAAATATATATATATATAACACTTAATATATATTTCAGAGAAGGCAATGGCACCCCACTCCAGTACTCTTACCTGGAAAATCCCATGAACGGAGGAGCCTGGTAGGCTACAGTTCATTGGGTCTCTAAGAGTCGGACACGACTGAGCAACTTCACTTTCACTTTTCTCTTTCATGCACTGGAGAAGGAAATGGCAACCCACTCCAGTATTCTTGCCTGGAGAATCCCAGGGACGGTGGAGTCTGGTGGGCTGCCGTCTATGGGGTCGCACGGAGTCGGACATGACTGAAGCGATTTAGCAGCAGCAGCAGCAAATATATATTTACTGAATAAATCCATCAGAAAGGATATTAATCACAATGCCATTACAAAGCTTCTACTTCCTTCTTTCTTAACATTCTGAAAAACATTAGCTAATCTAGTTTCTTGTCAATTTTCAAGTTTGTTTTCCTTATTACATACATGTAAATCTGTGTTCCTTAGTATTAATTACTAATGTCAAAGTAGAAAAAAGGAGAGTCTATTAGAAGATACTGACTTACCTTACTGAGGCCAAAGGGTTGGTGGACGGGGGCGGGGGGCACGGGGGGGGGAACAACTGACAACAAAGGTCAAGAATGATAGCAAATTCAAGAGGTTCTGCATAATGGCTTAGCTGCTGATAGAGTCCAATCTTAGTGTCTTTAAAGTTTCAAGAGACTCTAATTAGCCCATCTTGGATGAGCTGTCTACTTTTGGACCAGTCAACTATAGCAGGGATAGCATCACTCATTAGTAACTTGTCTGCTAATAGTCTGCCTGTGGGTAGCTTACCTAGTTTAGAGCAACTGAAAGAGCCATAAGACAACCCATATTTATCAGAAAGAGCTAAGCTATCTGTGATAACGAATAGACCCAAAGTCCCAATGACTCATACAAGTTTTGTTTCTTTCTTTCAGCACATTTCCATTGCTGATTGCCTGGGGGCTCTGCTCTGCGCTGTCCTCACTTTAGGACCCAGGTTGAGAGACCAGTCAGTACCTAGCAATTTGCTGTCCAATATAACAGCCTCTAGCCACATGTAGCTGTTTAACTTTAAATTGGTTAAAATGAAAGGAAATGAAATAAAATAAAATACACAGCTCCTCAGTCACACTATCCATGTTTCTAGTCCTCAGTAGCCCAATATACTATGGCTACTGGCTAACATATTGGACAATACAGAGAACATTTCCATCTTTGCAGAAAATTCTACAGGACAGTGCTGATCTGTTGCTGATGACTGGCAGAAGAAAAGAGAGCTCCAAGGGGTTTTGAGCTGGCAATTAAATGCTTTAACTGAGGAGCAACATACATCACTTGCGCTCACAATAATGACCCCATCAAATTTCATGGTCCCACCAACCATCAGGAGAGTCCAGGAAATGTGAGCTTATGCTGGTGGTTAGTTCCATATGTCAGTCTGACTAGGCCAAAGGATGCCCAGATATCTAGTTAAACATTATTTCTGGGTTTGTTTGTGAGGGTGTTTTTTGGAAGGGATTAGTATTTGAATTGATGGACTGAGTAAACCATATGGCTTTCCCTAGTGTGGGAGGGCATGATCCAATCCATCAGGGGCCTGAAGAAAGCAAGGCAGAGGCAGGTGACATTTGCCCTCTTCCTGACCACTGTAGGTCGGGCACTGATCTACTCTTGTCCTTGATCTTCTTGGCCCCCATTTCCTGGGTTTTGGACTGGAATCTATACTATCCACTCCCTGGCTCTCAGGCCTTATACCACACCACCAGCTTTCCTGGGGTTCCAGTGTGCAGAGAGAAGACTATGGGACTTTTTTTATAGTCACATGCATCAATACTTTTAATAAATCTTTTTTGGTGTATATATATATATATACACATATATATATGTATGTATATATACATATATATATATATATAACTCTGTATCTTATGGATTCTGTTCCTCTGAAGAACCTTGACTAAGAAACTTACTATATGATTAGAAATAGGAACCAGGAAATATTTGGTGAACGAGCACAAATAACAACTACACCTTTACTACCACAGCAAAATTTAAAACCATGTAATACTTAAAAAGCATTTTTTTTTCAGTAAAATATGTGTGACTTCTACAGTTTCTTGTTTGTTTGTTTCTGGAGAACAGTATTGGACATAAAAATCTTTATTTTTTGATCTGGAATGGTCACAGCATCCAGGAAGGTACCAAATCTTCTGTGTATGCGTATGTGTGTGTGTACATGAGCAAGAAAGAGAAAAATGGTGAAGGGCAACAAGAACCTGGTGGGTTTTGTTACTTTTCTACAATTCTACTTGGGGACAGCATCCAAATGATTTGTTTCTATTCTCATAACATTGTAGTCATGTGACTACAGTTGTTTGCTAAGCTAAAAAGGAAAAAGTATCTGATCTTAGGAAAACAAGTAGGATGGTGATGGTGTTGAGGAACATCTCTTACTCTCTCAAACTCTGACCATAACCATAGTAACAATATGGTACATCTGTAACTAATTATTTTATTAATTAATACTTATTAGTTAAATTATTTAATCATCACATCAGAATTTTATGAAAAAAGAATTGTGGAATAGCAGCTCAAGATCCTAAGGCTAGAAGGTGGTAGTCATGAATGAGGCTGAACTCGTGTCTGTCTCTCCAGCTGAATTCCAAGTCCATGTCCTTGATGGCATCACAGTGCTGTTCCTCATGGCTTCCTTATGGCACTAAGATAATAGCTATAGTTAAAGAGAAAATCTTTAGAAATTGAGATTTGCTAAAGACCTTTAATCTCCTTTTGAATAACTTGTCTTACAGCTGGAATGGGAGGGCTACGTGGGGTTAAGGCTGTTGATTAAGGTCACAGAGGTAGCTATTAGTAGGGGCTGGGTGGAGACCCAGGCCTGCTGAGCACTATGGCTGTTTACATTTATGGGGCAGAGGAAAGGATGATGCTTTTCCAGCGACCTGGTAGATTTTTATTCATTTAGTCACGCATTAATTCACTCCACAGATAGTGGAATATATTCCACATTTCTAGTCCTCAGGTAGGTCATATGGACACAACGCTAATCAGATATGGTCTCAACACTTATGGGAGGTGTTGTTAATTGTGGCATAAATTTAGTTACTTCTTTAAAACTTTGAGATATTTTCTATCCTTCCAGCTTTTAAAACTTTAAAATAAATGCAAGTTAGTGCCAGCATCTTTTACTCGAAAATCAGTTTTGTTTTTCTTTTTTCCCTCTATGCTCAAAAGAACATGAATACTTCTTTAAGATGGACAGTGTTGCTCCAGCTTTATTAGGCTGCTTTAACATTTTACTCTCAGCAAGACTTTTGAGACCCTCTGCCCATCTCTGTGTTGTAAGCTTTTCTGGATTTGAACCACTGACGCAGAAGCGATATAATTTATATTCTGCATCTGACCCAGCTTATAGTCTCTGACACCTCCCATTTTCTCCAAAGGGTTGATTTATGATTGCACAACAGATCTTTATACATTTCTTCAGTCACAAGATACGCACTGGTGGCTGTTCATGCACTTGTTGTTTGAAGACCTTGCTTTCTGAATTCTTTTAATGCTGAGCCATCTATCTTGAATGCTTAGTTTAAGCAAACTTGACTCACTTTTGCTATCAGATCCCCTATTTATAAGGATAATTTCATGCCATTTACACAGGAAAAGCATAGAATTTGCTTTTCACATAAAGAATTATGTATTGTCCTTGGTGCTCTAGAGATTGTGAAAATATACCTATTGCTTTGGAGGATTTCCCCCTGGAAATCATGAAATCTTAATTTGCTTCCTAAAATGTTATCTTATTATTTTGGCCATATCTTTTCAAAATAGATAATCTGTCTATTTTCCTCGTGGGAAGAAAACAGACCATCATCCAAACTAAAAATCAATATTAAAAAAAAAGAAACAGACAAAGGAAAGGAAGGCTGTTATTAATGTGTAGGATGTCATGCACATCTCTTCTTAAATTTTGAAGCCATACATCAAATAAAAGCAAGTGCATGATAGTCACTATAGTAACTTGCATGCAGACTATAATTTATTTTTTGTAAATATTTGGTCATTTGGATTGAGAGATGGGGTGTACAATGTAATGGATGCTGTTGGTTTCCCACCTATACCCTGCTTTTCCAGCTCAGTATGCCCAGTCATCAGCTATTTGTGAATGATGGCAGCTAGTGGCTTGCTACTCCAAGGAAATTAGCCTTCCTGCTCCAAAGAGTTAGCTTTGGTTGATAGGAGCCATGTCACCCACGAAGTCACATAGTAAATCAATGATCTGGAGGTCCTAAAGGCCACCACCTTACCTCAAAGTGATTCACCTATGTTCCAGAGTCCCCTGTGCATCAGGCAAGGTTAGACTTAAATAAAATCATATCTCACATCCTTGCTTATCTTTTTTTTCCTCTGCCCTAATCTTGCTTTCTTCTTTTAGACATCTTACCCACAACAGAGATGCAAGACTTTTAAGAAGATTTTTCTGTACAATTGATCTTAGAAAGCAATAAATAATGTGGTGGAATATGAGAGAATAGATTTTATTTTCCAAATTCTTGGGAAGCGAGAGCTGGAAAATCTACTCAATGCTAAATGATGGAAAGGAATTGCCAGATTTCTCCACTGTAAAGTTATCCCTTTTCCCTTGCCTTACCTTATTCTTTGGAATTGAGATAACTAAATGTAATCCACACTTAAGTAGAGAATTAATTTACCCTTCCTGAAAGGCAGAGTATCTATATACCTTACATAAAATTCTTCTGCAAGGGTCCTTTTTAAAGAATGCACTATTTACATCTGAAAGACAATGAGAGAAATCAAGAAGACAGAAAAGGAAATCATAACTAGTCATGAATATGTAAATCTGCCAGAAACCTGGCCCTGGCAATCATGACTTTAACAAAGCTTAACATCTTTCACAATAACTGTACTCCTGATTTGATGTCATGTGTTAGAGTCCACTTCACCTCTCTGGTATTCTTCCCTTTAACCAATAACACTAGTCTAATCTTGAGAAGACACCAGGCAAACCAAATTGAGGGACATTCTTCAACACACCTGATCAGTATCTTTAAAAAATGTCCAGGCCATGGAAGACAGAAAAGATTGGCAAACTCTTATAGATCACAGAAGAAGAAGGCAATGCTGAATCCTGAGTTGCCTCCTAGTGAACCAAGAGGATACTAGTGAAAGCTCCATGAAATCCAAACAATGGACATAATTAAGTTAATAGCACCGAATCGATGTTATTCACTCAGTTTTAACAAATGTACCACAGTTACGTGAGAGCATTAGGGGAAGCAAGACAAACAGTGTAAGGGAACTGTGTACTATCTTTGCAGCATTCCTATAAATCAAAATTATTCCGACATAAAAAATTTTGTTAAATAAAGGAAAAAGAACCATTGCTCTGGTATAGACACTTCTATATCCAAAAGTCAACGACTAACTTAAAGTAACAAAGCCAATGTAATGGAATAAGTCTAACTACAATTGGCTGATTTTAATCTAGATGCCCCAAGATGAGAAATATCAAACTGATTGAGAAATTTTAAAAGATCTTTTAAAATCTGTTGATCATACCAAATAATTTTTAAGATCTCATTATGTGTCAGGCACTTGAAGTAAATAGCCTTATGTCTACATTATGCCGTATGTGCTCTAGAGACCAACTATCTGAATCCAAAGCTTCAATTTGCTTCAAATAATTGAACTATTTTTGTGCCTCCATTTATTTAACTATACAATAGGTGATAAGAATTGTACTTAATTTTATAGAGTTGTGAAAAGTAATGGGAACAAAGCACATTCAACAGTTGATGCATAGCCGTGAGTCACTTGATGAACCACTTGTTAGATGTTATCTCATTATTATAAGGATCAGATACATCAATTTGGTATTATTGCATGCATGTGTGCTAAGTCGCTTCATCTGTGTGGGACTCTTTGCGACCCCATGGACTGTAACCTGCCAGGATTCTCTGTCCATGGGATTCTTAAGGCAAGGATACTGGAGTGGATTGCCATTTCTACCCCCAGGGAATATTCCCAACCCAGGGATCAAACCCATGTCTCTTATGTCTCTTGTATTGGCAGGCAGGTTCTTTATCACTAGCACCACCTAGGAAGCTTCAAGAGCTACCATATCAACCACCATTGCATTAATTCTATCAACTGTAAATTTTAATTTTATTGATTCTCATAACATTTGTGTTTTAAAATAAATACATTTCATCATTCTGCAGAGGTGAATACTTGGAACATAAGAAGGAAAAATGTTGAATGGTCCTGCCAGTGTGCAAATCATTTAATAGTGTGAACATCACTTATTTGAATTTAAATCATTAAAGAGAGTAATAGATTTTGGATCTGTAAATGATACTATTTAAAGTTCCACCGTAGTCATTTATAATGCCAGTTTGGGGGTGTTTACCATAACCATTTAAAGAAGAAATTGAGGCTATGTGTGAAAACCACATTTAAATAAATTAAAATAGATGGATAAATTCAGTTATGAGATTACACAGATAACATTTAAGTGAAGGAGCTGAGAGCACACTGGCACACAATCAAAGAATTAAAGTCGGTTCTCTTTTGCTGGCTGCAATACAGAAAAAGACTATTTTCCCAGTCTTGTCTCTTGCATGTCACCCTTTACAGCCAGAACCAGATAAAACAACTTTGGGCCATTTGTTTACTGACATTAAAGTGGATTTACCAAGACTGAAAGGTTTTCTGTTGTCCCTTCTGGGCTGAATCAACTTTATTTAAATGGTAATTCACTCACATATTTCTAATCCCCTTCAAATGCTTTCTTTGTTTATAACAACCAAAGATATTGAGGATTTAGAAAAACAGTTTGCAAACATTATTGAACATATTGGCTAATAGAAGCCTTGTGCTGACACTTAGTAAATTCAACAGTCCTAAAGAAAATGGAATGGAATATTTTCATTTTCAAACTAAAGAATTAATATATTAGACAAAGGATTTAAACATAACCCTATATGTATAATTATTCACTAATTCTGGTAGATAGTTAATAACTACTCCAAGAAAATAGAGTCTGTTATCATAACTTTCCAAAAATCATTTCTATTGTGTTACCTCAATCACTACATTTTCCTCTTAGTTAAAATAATTCTAATGGTAGTAACAAATTTTTTTATCTTCTTTCTTCATATGAGTATTTTACCTTGTGCTACATTATTTCACTAAAATTTATCTTTCTTTTTTTAACAGGATACTTTTAAAATAAAGTACTTGGAGTTTAGTTTGACAACTGTATCTGTTCATCTGACTTGCATACTTAGTTGCTTAGTGTTTTCTATTTCTTCTCTTTTTTAAAAAAAAATATGTGTTTTGAAGGTTTTATGTGCTTGCATTTCATAATAAAACCTATGAAACCAGTGTAAAACCGACCCCAATTTGTGTATATATATACTAAGTGCTGTCTTTTTAATCAGCTGATTGTTTAGGAATGTTAAGCTGATGTGTCAACATGGTCAGAAAAGGTGGAAAATATACAGACAACTGAATATGGTTTTGGTATATTTTTATACATTTACCAAAATTTGATAACAGGCATCTCACTTATAAATTTTATTTGGATTAAAAATTCTCTAACACTCCAATTAAAAATATGATGTTCTTTGGGTGAATAAAAATGCAAGATTCAACTATGTGTTGTTTATAAGAAACAGACTTTAAATGTAATGAAACAGAGGACTTAAATAAGAAATAACTACCAGTATAATACCGTGACCTAATACTAAAAGCATTGTGTTGAGTGCAAAAAGTCAGACACCCCTGCCAAATTATATATGAGTGATTTCATTTATAAGATGCCAGGGACAGGCAATTATAAATGTATAAATTAGTTTAAAGACAAACAAAAACACCCATTGTACTCTCTAGATAAGAATTACCTGACATGTTTATTTCCCAGGCTATACCAGGTATTTTGAGGTAGAATATTTTGGGATTAGGGCCTCAAATTTGTATTTTAAACACATTTCCCAGGTGATTCTTAAGTAGTCTAAAGTTTAAGAAATGGAGTACTAAATGATAGGCAGACAAAGATAAGTACAGAGAAGCGAGGTGACTTATCCAAGGCCATGCATTGCTTGGACTGTGATCACATTTCTTGACACTCAGTCTGTGACCATTCCCATTATATAACACACAGTTCTTAGTTTAGATCTGGGAGTCAGTTAAGTGGATCTATGGAATATATTGTAATGCTGACATCACAAGTGACCTTAAGCCATGGCTACTTCTACTTACAATCCCAGGAATATGTATTTCCAGGATTGTATAACACATCACATTCAGTATCACATGAGAAGTTGCTAGAGGGTTTATTAGAGGAAAATGCTTATCAGAAAAAGCAGACTGACGTTTAAAAGAGAAGAGGAAGATTCAGGCAACAGAGAAAGAGAGAAAATAGACTAAAGTCTCTAACTTATGGCAAAAATCAGAACTAATAAAATTTTAACTTACAGTGATTATTTTTATTTCAAAAATAATCTTTTAATTTCTAGTTACACAGATTTTTATCATGTATAATTTATAGGCATAAATCTATTAATACATTTACTAAGTGGAAATTTAAATTAAATATAATAGTATGAAGAAGGATAAGTACCAGAAAGAAAGAATATTATAAGTTTTTTCACAAACATTTTGAAGAGACTTATTATGATTAAGATAGGTGGGAAGAGCATTTACACCATATTTTTTTCAGTCTCATAAGAAAGAAATACTGCTACTTTTTAAGTTGAGGGCAATAAAAATAAGGCTACAGAGTTGTGGGTGATTATCAACTTTGATCCTTGATGCTGGTAGAAAAAGATTGCTTTATTTTAATATGTTTCTTTTTGTGAATCTGTTACTTGACATTGATAAGTTTAAATTTTGTGGTTTTTTCCTGCTAATTGCCATAAGGAATATTCATATATCCAGTGAAACAATAATCATCACAGTCTATCTTATTAACATACCTGCAATTTAGACACAAATTAAAAATAAATCTTCAGTTATTTCTCAGAAGCAAACTGAAGTCTATGAAGAGGAACAAGGTATAATTCAATGAATTTAATCAATTCAATTTGTTGAATCCAGTGAATTCATTAAAAAAAATGAACTGCTTTTCATCAATACTTTTGAAATCATCATTGCTCAAATCCACAATTCAAATAAAACCCTTGGAATGCCTTAAAAGATGAATGTATTAAGATGGATGACTGAGAGATAACTAGTCCATTTTTAATTTTTTTGGAGTGAAGTGAGAGTAAAACTTGGCAACATGTGCATAAACAAAAGTGCAAATCTAAAGACTATTCAGATTTTAATATCAATATCAACAAGCCAAATCAGCTCCCTAAGTTCTGAAAATAGGTAATAGAGAGCTCTGTAATTTACAAAATACCTTCAAAGACATTATGACAAATCATCTGAACAAAACCCATGAGATAAGAGGAAGAAGTATGATAAACATGTGTGACCTTGGAAGTTATGGAGGCTCAGCTTGTTATGATGGGGGAATCAATGTAGGGTTTTTAGATATTTAGTGGTTATTATTTTCCTCATTTAATAGCTGTGGAACTTAAGGGGTTCAAAGTAGAATTAGTTATGGTTTAGTACCACTTGAGAGGTAAAATTGCTCAGTCGTGTCCAACTCTTTGTGACCCCATGGACTATACAGTCCATGCATTCCTCCAGGTCAGAATAACTGGTGTGGATAGCCTTTCCCTTCTCCGGGGGATCTTCCTAACACAGGGATTGAACCCAGATTTCTTGCATTGCAGGAGGATTTTTTACCAGCTGAACTACCTCATGGGAAGCCCAAGAATACTGGAGTGGGTAGCCTATCCCTTTTCCAGCAGATCTTCCTGACCCAGGAATAGAACCAGGGTCTCCTGCATTGCAGGCATATTCTTTACCAACTGAGCTCTCAGGGAAGCCCCTGAAAAGTAAGTGTCACAATGTATGCCCTACATTTACTTAAATGACCCCACATCTAAACTTAGAATCCCTGTGTTCATTAAGGGCAATGGCTCCCAGTTTATTACTCCCAGTAATAGAGTGGGAATCAAAAGTCATGTAATTGCAACTCATTCGATGTCTGACTTGAGTATGGGAGAAATGATTGGTAGAAGGACATAAAAGACTGGAGGTCTTGTAGACGGTATTGGAACCCAGATACTGCTCTCTGGTCAAGGTCCCCTTCAGAGGAGGGCATTGAGTTGGGGGACTCTGATGATCATGTTGAGAGGACCAATGTCTGATCATTTCACTTTGTGGCTTATGGGTACAGCCACAGAATTCAACTCCTAGTTTCTTTTTTATTCTAATTGCACCTAATTTTCCATCCTCATGGTCTTCTCTCCTCTGAGTGTGTCACAGAGAGATGACTGAGATCATAAAACTGCTGAAAGTAACATAGATAAGAATGACAGCATATTCTAAAAGAAAAATATGAAAATTTTATTTATGAAACATAGGTTTCTCTCATGTCTGCCCCTAGTCATCTATATGAACAGGAAAGAGGCTCTACATGGAGAGATTCTTGTAATACATGTATTATTTATGAAACACAGGTTTCTCTCATGTCTGCCCCTAGTCATCTATATGAACAGGAAAGAGGCTCTACATGGAGAGATTCTTGTAATACATGTATTATTTATTTCATAGGGCAATAATAAAAGTAAACCGTATGTTTATAGAGTTTAAAAAAATAAAATGTCCTACACATACAATTTGTTTCTGTAAGATTCCATTCCTATTAGGCTATGAATAACTAAATTGAGAGTCAAATAACCTCTTTTAGGTACATTCTGGTTTATAAATATCATCCCCATTAGCATCACAGAAAACCAAGTTTGGAAGGAACCTTAAATTATTTAGTCCAACCACACCACTGTTGCCTAGATACATTCCACATAAATGGAAATTATATAACCAATGAAAGCATTTGACCTGATATCCAGACATAGCACTCTAAGGAGAGTCTAATTTTTATACATAGTAGTGATATATTACAGTGGAAGTTTTCAAATCATGGAACATATGGATATATGTATAATGGAATTGTAGCTTACCTGAGGATTAAGTTAGGAAGTCAGCACTAAATCACTCATAATGGCTTAGATTGGGGCTGTCAAGATTTAAGATCTATGCACTAACTTGTTTTGTTTCTCCGCATGTATGCCGTTTAGTTACTGGGGCTAAGGTTTTCCTTGAGGAACACGTTGGAGACAGTGGGCACAAGTGGCTTATAAAGAAATGATTCTCTGTTTTGCTGATTTCTTCACATTTATTTTGCTTATGTTAAATGTGTGTATTCTTGAATTGAGTTGGACCTAAATTTATTTCTAATGTGGTTAAAAAACACTAACTATAACACTGCAATCTGTTGCTTGCAGCCTCAGTAAGCACACGTGTCCATGTTCACATATCTTCTACACTTCTCTGAATTTTCTTTATCTGTATCATTTTTGTAAAACTTCAGCAACTTCACTTTAATATGGCATGACTGAACATTTTAATAATCTAAACTTGGCCCTGAAATTCTTTCAAATTAAGACTAGCTCCCTTTCCTTCTTTCTTGGTTGGCATTGACCTTTCATTCTCAGAGCATAGCAGAGAGCATGGCACTGATGATGTGTATATAAAGTCAGAGGCAATTTGAACAGAAAAAAAAAACAGCCCTTTTTCATACAGCATGACAGTACTTGGAGGTCTGAACAGTGGTTTGGTATCTGTGGAAGGATCAGGTAACGTGAGCTGTGTTTCCACACTTTAGTCATGTTTTCTAAATTGTTTCCTGTTTATCTGCTACAAAATTCATACTTGGATTTTTGCAGACAAAAGTCTTTGATTTTTTTGATATCTTTTCAGGAGTTTTGGATAGATAATTCCTAGATTAGTAGTCAAATTTTCAAGTTATCTCTCTATATATATGCATGTATTATTGTGTATGTATGTGCATCTGTAGGGAAAACACAGTTTCTTTCTTTTTTATTTTCTAACTTTACTCTCAAACACTTCTGACATCAGATGTGTGGGTTTTCTATACCATGCAATTTTGACAATAATGGCCTTAAGTTAGGGCAGACCCCACAGATAAAGGCTCAGTCCCACAAGACTGCTCCCTACTTCAAAAGTAGTGAGTACCCAAGACACTCAGAATTTCTGTCTGGCTTGGCTATAAGTGGGAGGTTCACCATGTATGGCTATAAATGGGAGGTTTGATAATTTGTTAGAGCAGTCTCACAGAACCTAGAAGACAGAGTTTACTTATTGATTGCTAATGTATTACAAAGCGTGGGTTTCCTCAGTGACTCAGCAGTAAAGAATCCATCTGCAATTCAGGATATGCAGGAGACATGGGCTCAATCCCTGGATTGGGAAAATCCACTGGAGGAAGACATGGCAACCCACTCCAGTATTCTAGCCTGGAGAATCCTCATGGACAGAGGAGCCTGGCGGGCTACAGGCCATAGAGTCACAAAGAGTTGGATGTGACTGAAAACTGAACAACAGCATAGCACATTATGAAGGGTATTTTAAAGAACACAAATGTACAGCCAGATAAACAAGTGAACAGCACAAGGACCGGAAGAGCCCCAAGCACAGGAGCCTCTATTGTCATGGAGCTGGGGTGTAATACTCTCCTAGATGTGGATGTTACCAACCTGCAAGCTTTTCAGACTCCCTAGTTCAGGGACTATTTGGAGGCTTCTTCACATAGCATGACTGATAATTATACCAATCTCCATTTCTTCCCCAGAGGATAGAGGGTGCAGCTTAAAGTTCTAAGCTTCTAATAAAGGCTTACTGTTTCTGGGGACCAGCTTCCATCATGAAGCTATCCAGGAGCCCATCAAGTGTTTCTTCATTAGAACAAAAGACATTCCTACCACCAAGCAAATTCCAAGGAATTTAGGAGATCTATGTTAGGAACTAGGTTAAAGATCAAATATTAGAACAAACATTGCTTTTAGCACTTTTACCACTTAGGGAATT
Organism: Okapia johnstoni; assembly: GCA_024291935.2. NCBI lineage: Eukaryota > Metazoa > Chordata > Mammalia > Artiodactyla > Giraffidae > Okapia > Okapia johnstoni. The sequence continues at coordinate 95,344,227 of CM044311.1, read as the reverse complement.
ACAAAGGATTTAGAAGCTCTGGCTAGGAGCTGAGGATGAACACCAAAATATATATTTCTTATTATATCACAATATCACAGTGAATATATATTTGTATATTTTCAAACCATAAATCTTCTTATATCTCTGTCTCTGTAACTGGGCCTTTATTAACTCACACTCCCCGTTTTCCACTGACTTCTGTGCTGCTCTTATTGGTTAGCAAGATGCCCCTGGAGTCTTTGTGCCTGAGCTTTTCCCAAAACTGTTATTCCCTCTATGTGTAACTTAGAACAAATTACATAACCCATCTGAAATCTCAGTCTTGACATCTGTAAAATTGGGATGGCAGTTACACTGACCTCATAGGATTGCTGGGAGATGTTGAGTGCCTAGTACAGTACTGGCATCATATAGTCATTGACTATTAGGTCTTAAAGCACACACATACACATACATACATATGTTATCAAGCAGTAGAAAAAGAAGGACATTCTGCCATTTGCAATAACAAGAATGAACCTTAAGAATATTATGCTAAGTTAAATAAATCAGAGAAATATAAATACAGTATGATCTCTCTTTTATGTAAAACCTGAAAGCACTTAGCTCACAGAAACAGAGAACAATGGTGGTTGCAGGGCTGTGAGGTGATGCTAGTCAAAGAGTACAAATTTTCAATTATAAGATGAATAAGGTCTGGGAATCTAATGGGTAGTGTGATGACTACAGGTAACAATATTGTATTGTGTACTCGAAATTGCCCTGAGACTAGAGCTTTAATGTTCTCACCATAACAACAGCAAAACAACAAAAGTGAGATTATGTGAAGTAAAAGATGTGTTAACTAAGCTCATTGTGGTAAATATTTCACAATAGATACATATATCAAATTATCACATTATTCACCTTTAACTTGCACAATGATATATGTTAATTATATCTAAATAAAACTGGAAAACTAAATATTAGCTTCTATTACTCCCCTTTTAATCTCGTTTTGTTTTTACCATTTGTATACTCATTTAATTTCCTCATCTATATTGTAAACGTCTAAGGAACAAAGATTTTATCTTGCCTAACTTTGTTTTCTAATGACTATTCCCTTATACAATGAGTAGTACTTAGAAATACATATGGGCTTTGTGGTCAGAAAGATATGGGGTCGCGTGTGAATTCACATCTAGGTTCCAATACTTGAGAACAAGTTTCATTGTTTCACGTATATATTTCAAGTAATAAAAACACCAAGATCATAGGTGCTCCTGGTTTTCTATAATGTAAAATACATGAAGAACTTAGCTCAGTATCTGTCACATAGTATTGATACAATATTAATGGTAATTCTCTTACTGTTATCTCTCTTGGAAAACAAAACATCACAGAAAAACTTATGTAAGTTTTGAAAATTATCAAATTACTAGAGAGGAAATTTATAAGAATGTGAACTAACTGCATAAAATCTACTAAAATTCTTTCCCATGCATACAGTGAAATTAGTCACACTTTTTATAAATGGGGCAGAGTCTTACTCTGGAGTCTATAGCATTTTAGAGACAGCAAATTTTCCCCTCAGTCAAGCAGATCAGAAAATGGAGATGTAGGAAGGAGAATTAGTTTGTAAAAGAGACCACAAATCTTTAATGATGCTATCTTATGACCTCTTTTAATATTTATTGGCCTTCATTTCTTCCAAGGTAATCTCTAGCCAACATGAAAGAAATAATTTGGAAAAGATTTCTAACTTACTTTATCTGCTCTTTTATATTTTTTATGTTTCTCTTTCTTTCCCTCATATCTGGGGCAGGAGATCTAGCTCATCATTTAATTTGAGCTTCAAAATAGCCCTGTGTTGTATATAGGACAGGTATAATTATAGCCAACCTTAAAATGAGAAATAGCCTCAAATAGGTTAACTATCTAAGGTCATACAACTCTAGTCACTGAAAGGCAGGAAATGAACCTTGTCCTTGACCTTCACATTCTGTGTTCTTCCCATCACATCAACTGGTTGTGACTTTTAAGACTGCTTGGGCCAGCAGTAAGCAGTTTTTAACTTGGGATGAAAAGTATGCCTCTTGCCATCAACTCTCCAGTCAGTTGACAAGTGTCAACTCTGTTGTGAGCATAATAGTGCCTTATAACACTTGGAGGCAAGAACAATTCAAATCCCCAAAACAAATGTAGCAAGGGAAGAAAAACGTTCACTATCAGAAACATATTAGCAAAACAATATATTCTGTCGATATAGTCAAAATGAAAGAGTTTCATCACTATTTGGTTTATCCTTGAAATTTCTGATACAGTGCTGAATATTTGCTTAGGAAAAGCATGTTTTCAATGATAAAACCCAATTTTAAAAGTGCAAATCTGCTATGAGATGTTGGTGTATAAAGACATTATTCAGTTGTATGAGAATACAGGGGCTTTTGATGCCCAGTTATGCTTTGAGTCCATTCCTGAGAAAATATACATCTCAGAGTTCCTATTTTTATTCTTTACTTCTCCCAATAATGTTGAATATAGGCATTAAGTTCTCATACATTAAAAAAAAAAAAAACCTACTGAGAAAATATTATTCACTGACTTACTGAAATTAAACCTCATAGAACAAAAACACCTCCTAGTTTCTTGGAGGGGCTGGAGTCAATAATTCATCTCCTTGTAGACAAGGTGGAAAGCAACTCTCAGCACAGCTGCCTGCTCCTGCTCTGAGTGGTGATTGATGGGGGAGGAAGTAGGCAGAGAATGCTCTTAAGGATTTCTTGCAGTCAGGGTTCTTAACCTCAAGTTCATGGATAACTTGGGGCTTCGGTGATAACCTTTATAAGGTCTGAAAACCACCACTAATAGTGTTTAAATATACCTCAGCAACTTTATATATACATCCTAATTGAAATGTATATAAACTTAGTCCCTCATTAATAATCTCTGGTGTAAAACACCAGTGTAGTTAATTTAGGGAAGTAGCTATGACAAGCCACAGGAGAATTGTGTAGCCCACTGCTTCTTTCATAGATCACAGCTGAAGCATTGAATCTTTGCTATTGTAGCTTCACTGCCCCAATCTTTGTGGATTATGGGTAGGACAGAATATTGTGATAATGTGCCTTGAACATGAATTTCAAGTGGGAGTTGCAAAGTAAATACAATTATGTTACCCATTTCTGTTAAGTGTCCAAAAATATCCCATTACATTCACCCTAAGTGATACCCATGAAAAACGTGCAATAGACAGCTATGGAAGGAGTGGTAAAGTATTGGGAGAGCTGAGTATTTCAGGGTAAAATAAAGTGGATAGGTCAGGAACAGAAGATGTCTCCAGAGAAGAGAATGGAGTGGGTAATTGTACTGCAGTCATTAGGACAGTCATTTATTAAATGTTAGGTTTCTTGATGTTCCATAAGACACTGTTTATTTCTAAATGGTGAGTCTTCTGTATTTTATTCTTTAGTATAAATGGCAGCCCACTCGAGTATTCTTGCCTAGAGAATCCTGTGGACGGAGGAGCCTGGTGGGCTGCTGTCCATAGTGTCGCACAGAGTTGGCGACTTAGCATGCATGCATGCATTGGAGAAGGAAATGGCAACCCACTCCAGTATTCTTGCCTGGAGAATCCCAGGGACAGAGGAGCCTGGTGGGCTGCTGTCTATGGGGTCGCAGAGAGTCGGAGACAACTGAAGTGAGTTAGCAGCAGCAGCATCATACTCCATATTTAATATCTGCCTTCATCACACTTTCTTCTTTTCTTACCATTGGATTATCTTTTCATTTTCTTGAATTCCCTTACATTGTAAGCTTCATAAAACATATTTATTTTGTCATCTCCTATCTATGTGTATGAAATTTTTTTCTGTATACAAACATCTGTGCTGAAAAGATGTTGATAAGAGAAAGTATCAGACTCCGTGCTGAATGTCACTAGATATATTTACCTGCAGATTTTCAAACCTACAAATCTCTTTTGTATTTTTTCATTGTTCCCATTAAATGCATGTGATTTATAGTGAAATTTGTAGAGGTAAATCAGGGTGACTGAATGGAATATACTGTAAACGCCATAGATCTGTGATAAACGAGGTAAGTCATGTTTGCTATTTTGGCAAAAATTTCTTCCTTTCTAATTCTGGAGTGATAATAATTGTCAGTTGCTTGGAATACCTTTTCGCATTAGTGAGTTCTGTCTACAATTTATATTGAGTTTCAGAAGAGGAAAAATGCATATTTCAACTTGGTTGAGACAAAGAGTGTAGGGAAATTACAGAAGTGGTAACTGTGGACAATTGTCAAGTCTGGTATGCTAACACTATTGATTGTGCTTTTTCTAGACTTGAAATCATCTTTTCCTAATGATGAGATTTTATAGGCCATACGGTTTACTGTAAAAGAAGTTCACTGCTTTACTACAAAAGCTAAAAGGCAAAGAATTATCCCGGTTGTTGAGCAGAGGACAGTCTGTAAAACAACTATATTAATTTATGCACACATTGCATTGCTATAATTACAGGTGAGTATCATCTTAGCAATGAGCCTGTTCATCCTCATAATTATCATTGTCCTTGAAGGATAGTATTTATTGTAATTTTTTTTTAATTGTAAGAATAAGTGATCAGAGTTAAAATTTTTTTGAACTTGTGTTTTGGGGTTACCTAAATGAGAGTTAATCTTTATGTAGGAGGCCAAAGCAAAGCTTAAGCTTAGTTAACATCTAAACATTTTTCCCTTTGACAGGCTTAAAACTAAGTAAGCAGATTATGTTGATATAATAAAAATGCCTTGTTTATATAATAGATAATCAAAGCTATCAGGGATAATCTGTTGTGAATTATCATGGATAATCTATTTTGTGGTTTTATTAAACTTAACGAAAATGGAGTCTACTGGGAAAAACACAGTGTAAAAGCAGTAATTTGAATTTATTCTGTATCTTACTAAGGACTATAGCTTGGAGACAGACACTCAGAGAGCTCTGAGGGACTGTTCAGAAAAAGTGGTGGGGGGTGAGTAGAATATATGTGATTTTGTCAAAACAGTATATACAATCACCCACACATTTTGATGGAAGATTTTATCTAGTCATGAGGAACAGATATCTCAGGTCATATTTTACTGCTTTCTTAAATATGAGAAGATGCAATAATTTGGGTTCATAAAAATTTCTCCTGAAAATATATCCATCTGAGGGTCTTTTCTGCTTAATTTCCTCAAGCACAGAATGCCTCATTACTGATTTTCACCCTTGAAATTCCTTTCAGGGTGTACTGCAGGTTAATGACTGCAGTTGTTTGTAGCACCAAATGGTGAGTGACATTCTTTAGTTTATACTAATTAATTTAGTTTGATGCACATTTCTAAATCAGTTGGGAAGAAATTTAATTAGGATAAAGGTTTCACTTATTTGACTTCAGATTATTCAGTTTCAATTATATTCAAATATGTTGAAGCTTTTCAAATAATATAACCTTCAGTGAAAATCTGGAGGATTAAAAAAATTAATATCAAATAAGTAGACTTCTTTCTAGGCATGAAGAAAGAGCAGTAACAGTTATTCAAAGCCCAATGTTACTAAACTAGCTAAGTGGAGCTCTTTATAAAGTATATTGATGTTGTGGGTATAGCTGACTGCGTTATTTGTGCTTTGGAAAATAAAAGCTTTTAGTTTGAATCATCTAGGTGCAATCTTGTGATTTTTAAATACCAGCTAAAATACCTTCTATTGTCTGAAAACTGCCAGGGGCATTTTATCTTAATGCTCATATAGTTTCTGGTACACTGTGACCATTTAGTCAACGTATGGGAGAAACAAATGCGTTTTTCTAGTTTATTTCATGTGTTCTTTTCCCCTAATAGACCTAATTTTCATATTGAAATGGTGAACATGACTTGTCAAGGTTTTAGACCATACTGTCTTTTGCATCTGGCTTTTCAACCATTGTACACATTTTTCACCATGCTTCTTTCCTTCCTGGTCCCTCTTTCATAATTTCTTTCTTTTCCTTTTAATAGAATTCTCTGTTTCTATGATTGTTTGTATACAAGGGCTTGAGCTTAGCTTTCCAATTCAACTTTGGTAACATTTTCTCAATTATAAAACTCTTAAGACATTTACTTGCAGAGCCTTTTTTGCCAAGGCTGCAACCTATCACAATAAGGTGTTGGCATCAAAATAGGGTGACTGTTGCAGATGTCTTTTTTTCCTCAAATAGGAACAGAACATTTCTGATTCATTATTTCTGATGATGCAAACTTACCCAGTTTTATTTTGTTAGATGAGTCAAGAATAATTCAGGGTAATCTAAATATTAAATTCTAATTTTTATTTACAGAAGATTTGTGGAAAAAAGTTTTTTTTAAAACTGAGGTTTTGAAAACCATGAAATCCAAACCCTCATAAAATGAGGGGAGCCTGCTGTTACTGCGATCAGCCACTTTCTCAGTGCTTTAACCTCCTGGGGGACCTGCTGTTTTCCCCCTCCAGTTTTTTTCCTTTAAATCATATGACTTATTTTTCCTTCCTAAACCATTCCTTGGGATCTTCCTCAGTTATCTCCTGCCTGCAGTGGTCTTACTCAGAATTAACATGGGTAACTCGTCCCTACCTTCAGCTTGTCTTCAAAAACCTACCTTGACCATTTATTGAATCTTAAAAATATGCTCTCACCCCAACTTTTGGTTTTCTACTTACTCTAGTTGACTTTTCCTTTTATCTACGGTATTCATCAGCCTATACCCTAGATTGGAGAAGGCAATGGCACCCCACTCCAGTACTCTTGCCTGGAAAATCCCATGGATGGAGGAGCCTGGTGGGCTACAGTCCATGGGGTCGCTAAGAGTCGGACACGACTGAGAGACTTCACTTTCGCTGTTCCCTTTCATGCACTGGAGAAGGAAATGGCAACCCACTCCAGTATTCTTGCCTGGAGAATACCGGGGATGGCGGAGCCTGGTGGTCTGCAGTCTATGGGGTCGCACAGAGTCAGACACGACTGAAGCGACTTAGCATAGCATAGCATACCCTAGATAGCTTACTTGCTTTATTTCTCATATATTCCTTTAACTCTCATCCTATAGCATAACCTCTATAAGAACAGGAATATTTGTCTGAGTGACTCATAGATACATTTTAATTACCCAGAACAGTGCTGAGTTACAGTCAAAGCTAAATAAATATTTTCTGAATGAATGAATTACGTGACCTGTTTGATTTGTTAGATTTATCTCCATTGCAAAGCAACTTCATAAAAAAAAAAACAGTCAGTCCTAAAGGAAATCAACCCTGAATATTCATTGCAAAGACTGAGGCTGAAGTTGAAGCTCCAATATTTTGGCCACCTGATGCAAAGAACCGACTGACTGGAAAAGACCCTGATGATGGGAAAGATTGAGGACAGAAAGAGAAAGGGGCAACAGAGGAAGAGATGGTTGGATGGCATCATGGACTTAAGCTTGAGAAAACTCTAGGTGATGGTGAAGGACAGGTAAACCTGGTGTCCTTCAGTTCATGTGGTCAGAAAGAGTTGGACACGACTTAGCAACTGAACTACAATTGAATTGACTATTTGCTCGCTAGTAACTAGAATGCATTTACTAAGATGGTCAATCATTTCTTCAGTCCTAAGAGTGTAATCTCCAATTCATAATCATAAGGGAACATCTATGGAAAATTTCTGGCTTGAGTTTATTTTGTGAAAATTTAAATAAGGCCTAAGGAAAATCTAAAAGTTGCTCTGAGTTCCCTCAGCATGGTGATGGGAATTAAGGGGTTCTCTTGATAGAAATATCCTTTTCATAAAGATTTTTTATGATCATATATAATTATCTCAAGTAAAATAGGCAGTTAATACATATTATTTGAGGATAATGGGAGGCAATAAGTAGAGGGAGTGGAAACATTATGTTATTGCATATTGAGTTGTTATTTATTCATAAGTTCCTCTCTGTCCCACTTTTCAACTAATTATAAAGAAAAAAAGATGCCATAAACTGTCACATTAAAATATCAATGGCTAACACTGTACAAAGAAAATTGTATTACTCTTTCCAAGGTGGTTTGCATCTTCAAATACAATGTGTCAAGGGGGAGATATTTTCATTTAAACAAAACATCTCTAGAGAGCAGTAGATGGAGATATATTTGGATGTATGCTATCCTTCAAATCGAATGCTATAGGGCAGTTTCTGTTATGCTTATAATGAGTATCCTGGTTGCATATTAAAATGAAACTTCTAAGTGGGTTCTGGTTGCAGATGATATAGAGTAAGGACACTCCACCCTGTGTCTCCTACATGGACAGAGGAGCCTGGTAGGCTACAGTCCATGGGGTCGCTAAGAGTCGGACACGACAGAGTGACTTCACTTTCACTTTTCCCTTTCATGCTCTGGAGAAGGAAATGGCAACCCACTCCAGTATTCTTGCCTGGAGAATCCCAAGGACAGCGGAACCTGGTGGGCTGCCGTCTATGGGGTCGCACAGAGTTGGACACAACTGAAGCGACTCCTACTGGAAGCAACTGTAAAACCTGGAAAGAATGCATGAATCAGTTATTTGTGGTCCTTAAAAGTGAATATATTTAGGAAACAACCCAAATTTCCATCAGTGGATAGCGGATAAACATACACACCATAGAATATTATTCAGCCTTAAAAAGGAAAAAATTCTCACACAAATGAACCTTGAAGACATTATGCTTAGTGAAATTTACCAGTCATAAAAGACAAATGCTCTATAAATCTGTTTAAATAAATCATCTAGAATAATCAAATTCATAGAGACAGAAAGTAGGGGAGGAATTATTCTTAAATGGGTGCAGAATTTCAGTGTTGCAAGGTGAAAAGTGTTTTAGAGATGGATGATTTCTATGATTTGACAACAATTCAAATTTCACTATGGTGAAAGTGAAAGTTGCTCAGTCGTGTCCGACTCTTTGCGACCCCTTGGACTATACAGTCCATGGAATTCTCCAGGCCAGAATACTGGAGTGGATAGCCTTTCACTTTTCCAGGGGATCTTCCCAACCCAGGGATTGAACTCAGCTCTCCCGCATTGCAGGCGGATTCTTTACCAGCTGAGCCACAAGGTACTGTACATTTAAATCTGATTATGATGACATTATAGACTGAATTGTGTCTCCCGACCACATTCACATATGAAGTTATAATCACAGTACCTTAAAATATGACTGTATTTGGTGATAGAGTCTTTTAAAAATGCATTTGAGGTTTAATAAGGTCATAAGAGTGGAACCCTCTGTAGGACTGGTGTCCTTCTAAGAATAGAAAGAAATTCTAGAAATGTGCACATACAGAGAAAAGATACATTAATACCAGATACCGAAATATATTTTAAAAAACTAAAAAGATGACAGGAAAGGGAAAAATAGGGAGACAGAAACAGAGAGAGAGATCAAAAACAAATACTGGTAGAGATAGATCCAAATATATCAGTAATTACATAATCTGTAATTGTTCTAAACACAAAAATTAAAAGTCTCATAATATATAAAACACATGACCTAAGTATATTTTGGGGCTTCCCTGATGGCTCAGATGGTAAAGAATCTGCCTGCAATGTGGGAGACCCAGATTCCATCCCTGGGTCGGGAAAAGCCCCTGGAGAATTCCATGGACAGAGAAGCCTGGTGGGCTACAATCCATGGGGTTACAATGAATTGGACACAAATGAGCAACTGAACAAACATGAGCACACTTTTAATATTAAACTTTTATAATTTTTGAGAGCTGTGTTCTTAAAAATATAGGACACTTCATGAATTTACATGTCATTTCTGCTCAGGGACTATGCTCATCTCTGTATCATTCCAGTTTCAGCATAGCTGCCAGTGAGCATTCTTACAATAATGCTCTTACTTGCTTTTATCTTTACTAAATTAGAGGCCTTGTTGAGGCAGAGATGATATCTGACTTATTTATAATTGTTTCTCCTAGGCTTGTATGTTAAATATTTGTTGAATGAGGAGATGAAGCTTTATAGAACTAACTGTAACCTTTTTACTCAGAGAATTTAACACATGGTTGTCCACTGGTTCTCAGATACTTAGGTTAGAGGCAAGCCTGAGAGTATCGGTTATACACTTGAAGGGAGACTGAATTGGACCCGTTTTTTTTACTTCTGATTCCTCTGTTTCCAGCTACTTACTAAGCCAACAATTACCATCTTTATCCCAAGTCAGAGTTCTTTCTGATCTAACAATTGTATGATCTTTTTTTCAGGGAGGGCTTTATATAATGCTCACTTAATATTATAATATTCCACTCTTCATGGTTTCCTGTATTTTGATCAACCAAACATTCCATCTAGCACATGTATCCATAAGAAGGTAGCTCTTCAATTGTAGCAGAAATAAATTTGGCACATAATAAAAAATGCTAGCAGACAAATGAAGTAGTGTCAAGATAACTGGTGTGTCATAGCACAGCAAAACAGCACAGTATTTATTGAAAAAATACATTAAAATTTTTTTTTTATGTATAGCAACATCTAAAGAACATTCTGAAACTTCATTGTTTTGATATTTTAGAGTCTACTGACAGATTTGTCAGAATTAATTTACAGTTTTAGGATCTGCTTTTATATTTCTGTAAGAGGACATATAATTTAGTTTTAAAAGTAAAATTATAGACAAAGCATAGACTTTTAATCTTGACTCATTATTGAAGACATAAATGCAAACAAAAAATGGCTTCTAATTATAGTAGAATAAATATCTCAAGTTTAGTATCAACTAATAATATAAAACCTGTCTTTTATACCCTAGATTAAGTGGAATAGATGATTTTAAAAATATGTATAGATTCTTTTGTGTAAGAGAAATTGTTTTGAATTGTTTTTTAATTATTTTTTATTTCTCAGTGCTCTCCTCTGGGTGAAGTTAAAATTCTTTGAGGGTATGAAACATGAGTTTTTCATAGCACGGAAAAAACATCATATGTATACATAGGAGGTTCTGGTCAATATTATTTGAAGGCATGCTGCCTCTCTGACACCTGTTCTGCCCTCGCCTGCATGCCTCTTCCAGCACTCTTCTTCCTGTGTGCCTCTACTGCTTCATTCAGTCTCTGCTCAAATGTCACCATGTCAAGGAGGCCTTTACCATGTTATATAAAATCTCACTTACTCTTTCCCTGGTCCACTGTCCTGCTTTAATTTTCTTCATTTAAGAAATAAAATCATGTTGGCTTTTTTTTGATGAAACATGAAAGTATATGAGAAATTCTTAACCAATTTTAAATGCAATTTAAATTTTTTTCTATGACAGTGATATGTTTTAATGAAAAATTAGAAGCTGTATAATAAAAGGAAAAACTTTATCATGCAATAACATAAATATGCTTAATATTTAAATTTAACACTTTCCAGGGGTTTCTTTATAAATATTAACTTATTTTATTTTTTGCTTTCATTTCTGAAGTTATAACACCAATAAAACATATATTATTAAAATTTGAGTTTAAATAAGAATAAAATATGCCATTAATTTAAACTATTAAGAGATGGAAAATTTTGGAAAGCTATGAAGAGAGGATTTGAAATGATAATACAATGGAATCATTAAAATAAATTTGTTTATATAAAAATAGCATCAAATTTTCCAGTAGTAATTAAGAGAATTAGAGATCTTAATAGCTATTTCATAGCTATATATCTATGATATATCTATTTAAATTTTAGTTTTAGTTGACTGAAAAAATAATAATCAAATCTTTTTACCAAAATTGAATTTTGCCATAAGTTTCCTTCACTCTTCCATAAAGTATTGATCTCACAATTTCAATTAAAAAGATTTATAAATTACAATTGATCCACACTAAATGACACCCTTAAAGTCAACAGATATACACAAGTTAAAACATTCTCTGAACTGTTGAATCAACAAAGCTGATGTAGCAACTCTGATCAAAAAATTCTTTCCATGTTGGCATTGGTTTTCGAAGATTCAGTTTACACCCATGTGGAAGTGGAAATGTTAGAGAAATTATGAAGAGGTTTTGACTATTGGACAGTTTTGAGGTTTCCCTGACTAACTCCCTTTTTATCTAAACTAGTTTGAGTATCTAATATTGATGCCAAAACCTCACTTGCAGAATACATACCTGTCAAGAATTCAGCACAATGCGTGTATTAGACATCTTAGCTATTTCAAATCCTCAAAGGTGATGCTGTGAAAGTGCTGCACTCGATATGCCAGCAAATTTGGAAAACTCAGCAGTGGCCACAGGACTGGAAAAGGTCAGTTTTCGTTCCAATCCCAAAGAAAGGCAATGCCAAAGAATGCTCAAACTACCGCACAATTGCACTCATCTCACATGCTAGTAAAGTAATGCTCAAAATTCTCCAAGCTAGGCTTCAGCAATACGTGAACCGTGAACTTCCAGATGTTCAAGCTGGTTTTAGAAAAGGCAGGGGAACCAGAGATCAAATTGCCAATATCCGCTGGATCATCGAAAAAGCAAGAGAGTTCCAGAAAAACATCTATTTCTGCTTTATTGACTATGCCAAAGCCTTTGACTGTGTGGATCACAATAAACTGTGGAAAATTCTGAAAGAGATGGGAATACCAGACCACCTGACCTGTCTCTTGAGAAACCTGTATGCAGGTCAGGAAGCAACAGTTAGAACTGGACATGGGACAACAGACTGGTTCCAAATAGGAAAAGGAGTACGTCAAGGCTGTATATTGTCACCCTGCTTATTTAACTTATATGCAGAGTACATCATGAGAAACGCTGGGCTGGAAGAAACACAAGCTGGAATCAAGATTGCCAGGAGAAATATCAATAACCTCAGATATGCGGATGACACCACCCTTATGGCAGAAAGTGAAGAAAAACTAAAGAGCCTCTTGATGAAGGTGAAAGAGGAGAGTGAAAAAGTTGGCTTAAAGCTCAACGTTCAGAAAACTAAGATCATGGCATCTGGTCCCATCACTTCATGGGAAATAGATGGGGAAACAGTGGAAACAGTGTCAGACTTTATTTTTTTGGGCTCCAGAATCACTGCTGATGGTGATTGCAGCCATGAAATTAAAAGACGCTTACTCCTTGGAAGGAAGGTTATGGCCAACCTAGATAGCATATTGAAAAGCAGAGACATTACTTTGCCAACAAAAGTCCGTCTAGTCAAGGCTATGGTTTTTCCAGTGGTCATGTATGGATGTGAGAGTTGGACGGTGAAGAAAGCTGAGCGCCGAAGAATTGATGCTTTTGAACTGTGGTGTTGGAGAAGACTCTTGAGAGTCTCTTGGACTGCAAGGAGATCCAATCAATCCATCCTAAAAGAGATCAATCCTGGGTGTTCATTGGAAGGTCTGATGTTGAAGCTGAAACTCCAATACTTTGGCCACCTCATGCAGGGAGTTGACTCATTGGAAAAGACCCTGATGCTGGGTGGGATTGGGGGCAGGAGGAGAAGGGGACGACAGAGGATGAGATGGTTGGATGGCATCACCGACTCGATGGACATGGGTTTGGGTAGACTCCGGGAGTTGGCGATGGACAGAGAGGCCTGGCATGCTGCAGTTCATGGGGTCGCAAAGAGTCGGACACGACTGAGCGACTGAACTGAACTGAACTGAGCACACTGGGACGTACTATGCATTTGTTTGCAAGTTAAGTTTTACTGTTTGCTCATACCATAAGCTAAATTTGACTTTTTTCCCCCTAAATATGTCTTATCAACACAAGGTTTCAGCAATGACTTATTCTTTAGAGGAAACAAAGTGGAATCCTGGCGATTATGCTTAGATTTTCTTATTAGGTATGTGACCTAGATCACTAATTTGTTTTCAGGTTGTGAAGCAGAGACAGTACTATCTATTTACCTGTAGAAATATAGATAGGTGGTAAAGATAGGAGACACTATTTGCAAAGAGCTTTCCAAAATAAAAAACTATCTTTTGGCTTTGCACATTTTTATCACAGTTTACAAATTTATAGCCCTGGATTAGTTGGGTGGAGGAGCCTGGTGGGCTGCCATCCATGGGGTCACACAGAGTTGGACACGACTGAAGCGACTTAGCAACAGGAGCATCAGTTGGGTCCTAAGACATTTTATGTGGCATATATACACAATTTCTTTCAGAAAGATCCTGTGTCTCCACAACTCCTATGTTCTTATTTGCCCATTTTACTAATTTGCATTTCCTATAAATACCTGAGTTGCTACTGCAGCTTTCAAGAGTTCAAAAATGAACTTTTATTTTGTGAAAACATTAAAACCTAGTCATTTATTTCTTAAAACCACTCTGGGTTGGAATATCCTCAGGGTTATTCCAACAACATCTATCAATGTCATATTGTTACTCCAAAATCAGAATTCTTATCCAGTGGTCCTTGATAGAACTCAAGAGGTTTGTGAATTTCAGTGTGTGTGTGCTAAGTCACTTCAGACATGTCTAACTCTTTGGGACCCTATGATGTGTAGCCCACCAGGCTCCTCCATCCATGGGATTCTCCAGGCAAGAATACTGGAATGGGTTGCCATGCTCTCCTCCAGGGTATCTTCCCTGACCCAGAGATCAAACCTGTGTTTCTTATGTCTCCTGCATTGGCAGGCAGGTTCTTTACCACTAGTGCCACCTGGGAAATCCCTTGTGAATTTCAGTGGGGAAATATAAAATATTACATCTTTATTTTCATCATCTGTTAATTATGATTGTAAGCAACAAACCACTCTAGTGTTTGTTGTACCTAATAAAAATTACAGATAATTTCGTATCACATGACACATATTTCTGATATTTTGAAATAGTGCTCTTTAGTTCGAAATGATGTTGGATGTTAAACTCAGTGCTAGATTGTCTTATTTGATATGTTATTAAAGAAGTGCACATATTTCTATACTACAAATATATGCTATTAATATTTTGATAACTGCACTTCAGAATAATGCATTTCCCTTTTAATTCTATATGCTTTAGTTCATGCGCTTAACAAATTTATTCTAAGAGGAATCTTGGTTTGAGAAAAAGGAAACAAGAAATAAGACAAAATCTACTGCCCTAAGACAATGTACTTTAATCTAGAGAAAGTACTAATTAGTTCAAAACAATGTACATGTCAAGTCTATGTTGTCATATAATGTTTTATTTTCAGTGCAACAAAATACATTGGAAATATTTATATTCCAATTGCAAAATTATTCCTTTAGTTAGTGTTTCTTTTCTTAAAAGCATAGTTCTTACAAACACAATTATATACACATTGTATCTTTTATCACACTTTGCTAAGTGTAGCAAAAAATGGTTTAAAATTATGTATTAAGATTTGATTACACTCACCACTGTATTTACATAGACTTGAAAATAGCAAAATAGCACAGTATAAATCATACACAACAGGGGTTTTGAAAATCTGGATATAACATTCAACTGTAAAATTTTAAATAGCAGATCTGGACTTTGAGAGTCTCTTAATATTAAGTTATTATCTGCTGCAACTGCCCAATTTATGTATTCTACATGTTGGAGAACTAAGTATGTAGTATTTTTTTAATGTCAGCTCTGAGTTTCTGAAAAACAGGCAGCCACTCCAGATACACCAGATGCTTCTCTCTGTGTTGAAAATTCTCAATGTATTCTGTACTAATGTAGCTTTTGTCAGATCAGAGTGTGAATATGAAGGATTATGTCCCTGCTAAACAAATGATGCTTTTTCTTACACATCTCCCTGAGAAGTGATTATCAGAATTCTAACTTTCAGGAGACAAGTATGGCATTAAAAAATATCCAAGATATTAAAAGATAGGTTGAAATAACAAAGAAACTTATTAAATACTATTGTAACAGTATTGTTCCCTACACCAACCAAAAAACAGAAAAAAAGGAAGAAAGAAAAGAAAAAAAATGAGAAAAAATCATTATGGAGAATTCATAGATATATTATACATCTGTTGAAGGTTTCTCACTTCAACTCCAGAGGTTATTAGGGTCTAAGAGAATTGTAACATTTTGTACATGAATAACAATTTCCATAATTCACCCTAGATTGTAAACTCCAAAAAGTTCTGATCTTTCTTTTGGCCTATTATTCAAATGTAGGATGCTTTGGAATGCTTTATTGATAAAGTGACCCAAACAGTATCACAGGGGCACGAGGAAGTGAGACAGGGAAGGAAAGGAAGCCAATAAGTAGGACTGGTGATGTAATTCCTCTGGAAAAATGTGGGAAACAACTGAGAAGCTGGGGCAGTTACTCACCAATTCTAATATATCATTGGCTGAGGGCTGCTGTGGAGTCATTAATGCTGCTGCACTTTGCACTTCTTGTTTGTCCCATGCAGAACTCAACAAGACAAAAAGAAGCCTTTACAGAGGGTCACGTGATCATAGCATAAGGCCTTCCACACCCACAGGACTGATGAGCACAGAGAGGTATCAGGGGAGACCAATTTTTTGTATGATTCATAAAAAGAAAACTATATGAAGTTAGGAGGGGAAATAGCCTAGAAAGTCTAAGAAAACAAGACTGAAAATGAATTTTAAAAATCACCTTCCAATGCTTCTTACATTTTTGCTTTAGGATAAGCATTCACATTTTTTTCAACAGAAGCATGCCTGCTCTTTAATAAAACTTATAGAGAGAAGGTAGGTAGAAAATACAGGCAAAGTACATGTGATGAGGAAAGAAAATGAATAAAATTGCAGTAGTGAAGGAAAGCAAAACGTACTCAGTGTCCCACAGTATTTTAGCACAAAAGGCATGAAGCAAGAATCAAGGGCAAGTATTTCATCCTTCTCCCCCACCAGGCAGAATTTGCACTGTAAAAACTGACAAGTCTTTAGCTTAATCAGAGTTTCCGACTCTGTGCGACCCCACAGACGGCCCACCAGGCTCCCCCGTCTCTGGGATTCTCCAGGCAAGAATACTGGAGTGGGTTGCCATTTGCTTCTCCAATGCATGAAAGTAAAAAGTGAAAGTGAAGTCACTCAGTCGTGTCCGACTCTTAGTGACCCCATGGACTGCAGCCTACCAGGCTCCTCCATCCATCGGATTTTCCAGGCAAGAGTACTGGAGTGGGGTGCCATTGCCTTCTCCGATATTACAGAGTATTTACTATTAAATCATATAAAAATATACAGAATTTATTATACCCACCACTGCATTTATCTATATTTGAAAACAGCAAAATAGCACTATATAAATCATACACAACAAGGGTTTTAAAAATCTGGATCAAACATTCAGTTATAAAAATTTAGCAGATCTGACTTTGAGAGTCTCCTACCTCTTAATGTTAAGTTATCTGCTGCAACGGCCCATACACTCACATTGAAATAGTTTTATATATGTATATATGTATTTTATTTTGGAAAGCAATGACTCATTCTATGGTATCCATTAGAAAATGCCTCAGAATTATGGACAGTTTCTCAGTGTGATGTAATCGTTTATTTTACTTATTTTCCTCTGACTAGGATATAAACTCTGTGAAATCAGGAACTATATGTGTTTTTGCCATCTACTTACACAATGTCTAGTATGCAGGATTCACTCTATACATAATAGTTGGATGAGTGAACTTAATTAGTTAAATTAAATGAATTCATTTCATAATCCAGTGGCTCTTAAAGGGGGATAATAGGAGATGATTTGGCCTTTCTGCATTCTGCCACCCCGGGACATTTGTCAATATCTAGAGAGATTTTTGATTGTCAGAAAGGAAGAGGGGGGCTACAGATATCTACTGGGTAGATATCTGGAATGCTGCTAGACAACTTACAATGTACAGGACAATCTCCACAACAAAGCTATCTATCTCAAATGTCAACAGTGACAAAGCTTTTTAACCCTGCTATGATACCAAGCAGTGTCCAGTCATTCACACATTGTATTCACGCTTTATAAAAAGCCCTTTTAGTCAATAACTAGCAAGTTGTTTTTGTTTTCTTTTGGTCCAACATTAATCCATCTCACACATAAAGTTCCTTGATTCATTCTAGAATGTCTGTCCACTGTTTGTGCTAAGTCACTTCAGTCATATTGGACTCTGCGATGCTTTGGACTGTAGCCCACCAGGTTCCTCTGTCCATGGGGATTCTCCAGTTAAGAATACTGGAGTGGGTTGCCATGCCCTCCTTCAGGGTGTCTTCCCAACCCACGGATCAAACCCACATTTCTCGTCTCCTGCACTGGCAGGCGGGTTCTTTACCACTAGCGCACCTGGGAAGCCCGTCCTGTGTTTGGATTCCCCTAAAAGCCAACCCAGAGACAAGGAGTCCCACAGAAGTAATTTGGGAGGTGACCTCTGAGATATCAGTAGGAAGGGGGGAATTGAGGTAGGGAAAAAAAGGAAGCAGTTAACGGTGTAGCATTATTAGGATATTGACCACTGTGGGCAACTGGAACTAACAGTATTGGAAAACCTGGGAGATAGAGTAGAGTACAGCTCAAAGTTATCCCAAATGTGGGGTAAGGACTCGGGTATGTATTCACTGAGTTAGTAGTAGTTACTCCATCATGACGTGGCAGGTTTATGACCAAATATGAGTTCACATAGGCAACTGCATGACTAAAATAGTTTACAGTGAGTTTTTACTAAACTCTTCCTTTTCTCTTTGAAGACTCAGTCCTCTTCAATCCTTAATCTTATTATTATCCTTGTGATATTTTAGAATTCTAGAATCATGAAGCCTTTCAGTGTGTCTAACCCAATCTTCTCTATGACTTGGACAAACAGATAGCTTGCTTCTGTTTCAGCATTTATGTTCCACTACTGTCTATTTGATTAATTAAATTGATAATGAATAAGAAATTGTCTGTTTTTCTTTGTGTTTTCACTTTTCATTATGGATTAATTAATGTCAGACTGCCCTTGCCATCTAGATCTATTGCTCCTAGAAATGCCTTGTCATTCACACTTGATTTATTCTTGGAGAAAGATATTAAACTCAAAAGAATTGGACAAATTTTGTATAGAAAATGGTGACTGTTTGAAGGTCTCTGTATTTTGTGTACATTTGTAGTTTAAATATTAATGAAAGCTTTCCATTAAATACTCATTCCAATAGGTGTGTGATATTAATTTACAAAGAAACACAGAATTAGTTTTATAGAAACTTCTAAAACTAGTATTAATCAACCCCCTATGCAATATTCATCTCTGTCCACGCATTATATTAAAGTGTGCTAAAATGTGTAAATTTAACCCTGATGCCTATGGGCTGAGGGCTCTTTTATATGATTTATGGGATCACTTAAAGATTTATTTCTCCTCCCCAGTCGTTTTTCTACTATCATCCAAAGATTTATATTATCCAATCAGGTAAAGACCACTTTCAACACTATTTGAAAAACTGCTGATAAGTCATAACTTTTCTAGAAAGGTATATCAGGTACAGTGGCGATATTCTTTAGTTTGACAAATCTTGAACAAGAGAAGCTTGGCTTTTGGGATTTTCAACATGAATCCATTTTTTGTGTTTATATAGGTTGTTTTTTTTTGGTCTCAAAACACAAAAATGAACTATCTACATCAAATTCTCAAAAACAGTTGCCACAAAAAAAAACAAAAAACTTGTTACCAAAAAAGCTATTCTCTTTAAATTTGAGGAAAGATTATTGATATGAATGATTGTATGACAGCTACAACAATTACCACCATGCCATAAATAATGTGAATTTATGACATATTTCATAAAACATTCTCTTTAAATTATATATTTTTTCTTAGAGTTCTGATGGGATGCAGTATCATTTTTATGCAGATACATTTACCTCACATTTTATTCACTGCTTAGTGATTAGTTATATCACTCTGTAGAGAGCTAACAAAGGGCAAGAATACTAAAGACAACATTTTAGATACTATTCTATAAATATTTTATATAAGCTTGATCCAGGAGGAAAAGTTTGCTTCCATTAAACACATAGAAAATTCTATTTAAATCATTTTAGATCACACCACTGAAACTATTCTTCAAGTAATTTATGAAAATTATTTTTTAGAAGAGATTCTAACACCATGAGATACATTGGTTATACTTGTGGTTTACTGAAAGATAGTTCTGGAAGAAATGATATAATATTTACAGTGAATCTGGAGTGAATTTGCCCTAGTTCCATTTTGATACATGAATTTCATTTGGTATCTTTGACAAAGTGCTATAGCAATCAACCTGGTTTTTATTTAGCCTCTGAAAGGACAATCAGCCAAATTCTAATCTCAAATGTGTGAATTTATCACATATTTCATAAAATATGCTGCTTCACAGGATCAAAAATGGATTTAAGACATTTATGGCAATGCACAGCATGTGAGAGGCACATCAGGTTGGATGAATTTATTTTCAGGGAATGAACCTGGGCTTAACCAATGCCTTAAAGAACATAAGACTTTTATTTTTGTCTTCAGGTTCTAGTCAGCTCAGGAAACTTGTAGTTTATCCATGGACAGAATAGAGAGGCTAACCATTTTGTGTGGGAAGAAAGGAGGGCAGCAAAACTTGAAAGTCACAGATTATATGAGAGCTACTCAGTGCAAAAAATGATTATGTTTTCTTTCAATTATCCCTGATTGAACTAGTCAGTGATGATTTGCATTCTCCCACATAGATTTTCCTAAATTGCAGTTATACTTCCTTTTCCATTGGCTTGATACCCTACCAAATATGACCACTATTTCTTTAACATATGTGTTCATGATTTGATTCTTTCCCCTCACTTTCCCTTCCTCACAATAAAAAAATGTTATAATAATGTTAGAAGGTGACAAAGAACCTTTAATATTTATACATTTCAAATAACCTTCTAAACTTGTCATCCATGAAAGGCAATCCAGAATGTTTCACCCTTTGAGGCATCTCTGATGAGTTTCAAAATGCAGCTTAGCTGTATCATAAAGAGAAATATTTACTGCAGGAACTCATATTTTGTATATCTTAACCTCTACATTTTGAAGCCTGGTCATCTATCCTATACACCACATTTCCAGTTATGTTTAGTCAATTATAGCTTTTTGACAAGTTCTACTGAAACATTCACTTGTCAGTTTTTAGTTTTCTTTACTGGAGCTATGGCTCTTAAACATTATTATTTAATATGAACTAATAGTACCATTTCTGAATGTAGGCTACATTCCAATAAACTTTTAAGTATTCTGAAGGAGGTAGCTTTATTTTTAAACATGCAATTCAATTGAAACTGACATTATGAAGTTCAAAATATATATATTTAGTCTCCCTTCAGTTTGGAGATTTATAATCTGAATGCATTTCTTTCTGCTGTTAATAATAACTATGCCTGAAGATCAAGCCCTTCAGACAAACCATATGCCAACCTTCACCACACATTGGTTCATTTACGTGGCCAATTTAAAACATACACACTCAAGTGTACTATCTTTCTTCCCCCTTAGATGCTGTGTGAGTATGTCTCTGAAAGAAAGTCTTAAGCATAGATATTTAGTGTTTTCTATTGTAACTACCTCTTTTCACTCTGTAATAACATACTGTTTGCATCATATAGTAAAGATTCTTTGCAAATCAAGATAGAGAGTATGAGTGAGATTGATCAGCATTACCTTCTAAGTGGCTATGACGAAGATTGGGAATCTTAGGAATATTCAATATGCAATGGAGAAAATTGTGTAATGACTTACTGCAACATTTTACAAAGGAGTCTTACATGCTTTAAGAATGTTTAGAGTTATAATAGTTTATACATTTCCATGAGTAATGTTGCCTGTATTACTGTATGCCTTATACCAAGTTTCTCTGGTGGTTCAGACAGTATAGAATCTGCCTGCAATGAGGGAGACCTGGGTTCAGCTCCTGGGTCAGGAAGACCCCCTGGAGAAGGGAACGTCTACCCATTCCAGTATTCTTGCCTGGAGAATTCCATGGACAGAGGAGCCTGGTGGGGCACCGTTCATGAGGTCTCTTAAAGAGTCAGACACGACTGAGCGACTAAGCACATACAACACGAACATCTATTGAAGAAACAATGTCCTGGCCAGACTGAACCCACTCATGGAACTGTTGTTATGGTTATCATTTTTATTTTTATTGTTGCACTCCTGCAACAGTGTGTTGCATTATATTACTGTATGCCTTATACCAGGCTTTCCTGGTGGCTCAGATGGTAAAGAATCTGCCTGAAATGCAGGAGGCTCAGGGTCGATCCCTGGGTTGGAAATATCCCCTGGAGAAAGGAATGGCTAGTCACTTCAGTATTCTTACCTGGAAAATTCCATGGACAGAGGAGTCTGGCAGGCTACTGTCCTTGGGGTCACAAAGAGTTGGACACTACTGAGTGACTAACACAGTTACAGTTATGCCTTATACCATGATATGAAGTAAGCACCTTACTCATAAAAGATACCATATCAGTAAGACACCATTCCTGGCCTCAGAACTTCAGGATTTATTCAAAGCATCACAATCTATGATATGACAAGAATCATGATGAATGAATAAAACAGTAAAGTAGTAATGGCACAACTATTTCAATATGCAGCTACCATAGATCCTTTTAAATTGAATTTGCACCTCTGGTATTTAACACTATCTGAAGTAAATCTCAAAATATGAAACATAGTTGCTTAAAAGTTTACTATGTAATAATCCAATGTGCACAAATTAATCATCATCAATAGTAATCAGATGATTCAATGATGGAAACTTATTGAATATTTCAAAACTTAGTCTAGATAATGAATCTTTGGTAAAGTTACATGTTTAATATGATGGTTTCCTTGGTGAATCCTTTCTTCTCTAATTCAATTCTTAATTTGGTTAATTAAAAGTTATTTAGCATAATATTTCACTAAACTATAATACTTTGCTGTGTTGTGCTGTACTTAGTCACTCAGTCATGCCCACCTCTTTGTGACCCCATGGACTCACCAGGCTCCTCTGTCCATGGGGATTCTCCAGGCAAGAATACTGGAGTTGCCATGCCCTCCTCCAGGGTACTTTGCTAATTTCTTAGAATTCTACAAATATTTATTGGGCCCTTATTGTATGCCTTATATCACAATAGGCACTGCTACTGCCGCTAAGTCACTTCAGTCGCACACTAAGTACCTATAAAAGAAACCAATAAGATACCATTCCTGACCTCAGAACTTCAAGATTTATGCAAATAGTCACAATTTTTGATATGACAAGAATCATGTTTAAGGAATTATATGAAGAAATAATAATGGCACAAATATGTATTCTAATAAGAAATAAATTATCAAAATTCTTGTGATCCATTTTCTCAACAAATATTCATCAACTACTTAATAGGGATATATTAGTGAACTAAACATACAAAATCTCTCTTCTAGTGAGGCTAACATGCTAGTGGGGGGAGATGGAAATGTCATAAGTACCATATATAAGTAAATTCTGTATTAATGGAATGCAATATTCAATTAACCATTTTCCCCCTTTGAAGGAAATACATTTATGTCCTGCTAAAGGAACATATTTGGGACAATTAAAAACTTATTTAACTCAAATTATTCATGTTGAATTTCAAATGTATTGGAAAAATATGAAATAAATTCTAAGTGACTTCACCAAATTTCATATTTTATTGCTGCTAATATATATATATATATATATATATATATATATATATATATATATATATATATCTTTACATAGTTAGTGACTCTGGAAATAAAGTGTGTTATTTAATCAACAAGATGCAACTTCATTGTCAGCATGGTAGCAGTTGTGTTGTCACCTACTGTGAATGCACCAACTTGGATTTCATTCATGATGGCACAATGGGAAAACAACTATCCCATGCCCTTTAAGTTAACACACCATGTATGAACACAGTAAAGAAAGAATATAAGTCTTGGTTGTGGTCTGAAACCTCAGATTAATTACCTGTGTAAGGTCAAAAAAGCACTGAATAAAAACTTACCACAAGTGTGGCAGCAGCTCTTGGGAAAAACTGGAGACAACAGGGGAGCACTCTTTTGAGAAATGCTGTATCACCAATGCTGTTGATGGCACAGGGGACAATACTGTGGGAATAAAACAGAACATGGATATAAATGACTCTGAGTAAAAAAGGGATTCAGGAGAATTGTACTCTGAATGTGAAAACATTTTGAAAACACTCTACCCAAATTGTTTGGTTTATATTTCCCTTTTTAGGTGTACACAAAGTGATGTTAAAGATGTTAGCTAAGTCTAAAATGCCTCTGCAATATTTTTAAATGAAAATTTCAGGTAATATGAATGTGTAATCCATCAAATTGGCAGCTTTTTTCTCATTTTCAATGGAACATAAATTAATAGTTTGTTTTATAATTAATGATGCTTTAAGTTTTAGCAAATGCAATATTGTATAAGTGATAACTGGATTTTCACTTTTATTCAGGGAAATAATTATTCCCAAATGAGGGGAAAAAAATTCCTTATATTTGAAAACTATCATAGAAAAAATTATCTCTTTGGATTTTTACACATGAACATTCCATGATCAGCAGGTAAAAAAGACTGAGACCATCTGTTGCAATTAAACGTTGAAGCTTCATTCAAATGACTGAATAATTTCTATAAGCTCTTGGCAGGAAAATGAAAAGCCACTGCTTTAGTTCTTTTTGTCATTCAGAATACTTCAGTCAGGTTTTTGAAATCCATGATACCTTTTTTGAAAGACACATTGTTGCATGGTTTAGAATTTTTTCATCTCCACCACTCTGATTTTTAAAAAAATGTATTCAAGTTGATTTATAACAGTGATGTAGTTTTCTTTGCAAATTCAATTATGTTTGCAAAGCTATTGCTCTGTTGTGTATACCTAGCAGGTAGACTTAAAATTTCAACCACCACTATTATGACAGTTAAGGACAATCGATCGTTTAACAGCTTGTTTGGAGATAATGGCATGGTGGTAAAGAATTGAGTGCATGACTCAATTTCTGTTTGGTACATATTATGGATTTCAGTCTGTCTTCAATCTTTCAGGTTCCTGGTCATTGTTTATTATACCACTTCTTCCTTTTGTCCCATGCCAAATCATACAGACACAATGAGTAATATTGTTTATTAAAAAACAAACAAACGTAGGGAACAGACAGTTTTTCGCAGTCCATCTTTTGGTGTGTTGTGGAAGGGAAGGATTCTTTCTGATCCTCCTCAAATAATGCCCAGTGAATACTATCTTTCAAGTTTTTGATCAATTCTGGTGAAATGGAAAGTATACCTTCTAATGCATGGTGTGTGCCTGCCCACTAAGTCACTTCAGTTGTGTCCCGACTCTATGCAACCCTAGGGACTGTAACTCACCAGGCTCCTCTGTCCATGGGGATTCTTCAGGCAAGAATATTGGAGTAGGTTGCCATGCCCCCTTCCAGGGGATCTTCTCAACTCAGGGATCGAACCCATCCTGTGGCTCCTGCATTGCAGGCAGCTTCTTTAAGCTGGGCCACCAGGGAAGTCCCCCTAATACATGATATGCTATTTCAAAAATCAGATAAAATGTGGACTTTCCGTTACTGTTTTTGATTTAAGAATGTAGTACTTTTTTGCTTTGTTGAGCCAATGTCATTTTTTAAAAAAATGTGTGACACTCAATTACTCACCTCCGTTACTGTGTTGATAATATTATTAATAAAATGAATGGTCTATATAACATAAGTAATTTTTTTAAAGACCAACTTTCCATTAAAATTTCTTTCTGAAGTTATTGGTAGACATTTCTCATTTTAGGTTACACAATTTCCTTTTGTCATTGAGGATACTGGTGAAATTATAGAAAATCTAAATGATGCATTATGAGATCCATATCTCAGCAACAGGGTTTTACTGTGAGATATTAGTTTTATGGTGTGCCAAATTTACTAGGCATTGGAGAACAATGAAAGTTTGGATAAATTGGCATTTTCTGTTTAATTGGCATAACTTTAAATTTCATCCACTCGGAGGCAATTTTTTCTTTAAATGTAATGTACTTTGTTCTCCCTTAAGACGTAGAAAACACTTGACTTTATTTGGTCCCCAATCAAGGTCATCTTTAACATTGATTCTGTTTTATTTGTTGTTCAGTTGCTAAGTTGTGTCCAACTCTTTGTTACTCCATGGACTCCAGATGCCAGGCTTCCCTGTCCTTCACCATCTCCTGGAGTTTGCTCAAACTCATGTCCACTGAGTCAGTGATGCCATCCAACTACCTCATCCTCTGTCACCCCTTCTCCTCCTGCCCTCAGTCTTTCCCAGTATCAGGGTCTCTTCCAGTGATTCAGCTCTTAGCATCAGGTGTTCAAAGTATCAGAGCTTCAGCTTCAGCATCAGTCCTTCCAGTGAATATTCAGAGTTGATTTCCTTTAGAATTGACTGGTTTGATCTCCTTGCAGTCCAAAGGACTTTCAAGAATATTCTCCAGCACAAGTATTAAAAAGCATTAACTCTTTGGTGCTGAGCCTACTTTATGGTCAAACTCTCATATCCATACTTGACTACTGGAAAAATCATAGCTTTGACTGTACAGCCCTTTATTGACAAAGTGATGTCTCTGCTTGTGAATATGCTTTCTAGATTTGTTACAGCTTTCTTTCCAAGAAGCAAGCATCTTCTAATTTCACGGCTGCAGTCATTGTCTGCAGTGATTCTGGAGTCCAAGAAAATAAAATCTGTCACTGCTTCCACTTTTTTCTCTTCTATTTGCCATGAAGTGATGGGACTGAATGCTATGATCTTAGTTATTTGAATGTTGAGTTTTAAGCCAGCTTTTTAATTCTCCTCTTTCATCCTCATCAAAAGGCTCTTTAGTTCCTCTTCGTCTTCTGCCAGTAGAGTGGTATCCATCATCTGCATATCTGAGGTTATTTATATTTCTCCCAGCAATCCTGATTCCAGCTTGTGATTCATCTAGCCCAGCAATTCATATGGTGCACACTGCTGCTGCTGCTGCTAAGTCGCACACTACATATAAGCTAAATAAGCAGGATTACAATATATATCCTTGATATACTCCTTTCCCAGTACTGAACTATCAGTTGTTCTACATTCAGTTCTAACTATTGATTCTTGACCCGCATACAGGTTTCTCAGGAAACAGGTAAGGTGGTCTGGTACTCCCTTCACTTGCAGCATTTTTGGCGTGATCCGCACAGTCAAAGGACTTAGTGTAGTCAATGAAGCAGAAGTAGAAGTTTTTCTGGAATTCCCTTGCTTTCTCCATGATTTAATGAATGTTGGCAATTTGATATTTGGTTCCTCTGCCTCTTTGAAACCTAGCTTGTATATCTGGAATTTCTCAGTTTACAGACTGCTAAAACCTAGCTTGAAGGATTTTGAGCATTAACTTAAGAGCACGTGAAATGAGCACAATTGTATCATGAACATTTTTGGCATTGCCCTTCTTCAAGGTTGGAATGAAGACTCACTTTACCCAATCCTGTGGCCACTGTTCAGTTTTCCAAATTTGCGGACATACTGAGTGTAGAACTTTACAGCATCATCTTTTAGGATTTTAAACAGCTCAGCTGGAATTCTATCACCTCCACTAGCTCTGTTCCAAGTAATGCTTCCTAAGGCATTGACTTCATACTCCAGGATGTCTGGCTCTAGGTGACTGACTACACTATCGTGGTTATCCAGGTCATTAAGGGCGTTTTTATATAGTTCTTCTGTGTATTTCTGCCACCTCTTCTTATCTCTTTTTGTTTTGTTAATTCTTTATTGTTTCTGTACTTTATCATGCCCATCCTTGCATGAACTATTCCCTTGATATCTCCAATTTTCTTAAAGAAACCTCTAGTCTTTCCCATTCTATTGTTTTCCTCTATTGTTTTGCATTATTAATTTAAGAAGTTTTCTTATTTTTCCTTGGTATTCTCTGGAACTCATCATTCAGTTTGGAGTATCTTTCCCTTTCTCCCTTGCCTTTTGCTTCTTTTCTTTCCTCAGCTATTTGTAAAGGCTTCTCAGATATCCTAATTTGCCTTCTTAAATTTCTTTTTATTTGGGATGGTTTTGGTCACTGCCTCCTGTGATCTCCATCCATAGTTCTATAGACACTATGTGTCTAAAGAGACATAGACACTAGGTATTTGATATCTCTACCAGATCTAATCCTTTGAATCTATTTGTCACCTCCACTGTATAATCATAAGTATTTGATTTGGGTCATTCCTGAATGGCCTAGTGATTTTTCCTACTTCAGTTTAAGCCTGAATTTTGCAATAAGGAGTTCATGTTTTGAGCAACAGTCAGCTCCAGGTCTTGTTTTTGCTGACTGTATAGAGTTTTTCCATCCTCAGCTGCAAAGAACAAAATCTGATTTTGGTATTGACCATCTGATAATGTCCATATGCAGAGCTGTCTCTTGCATTGCTGGAAAAGGGTGTTTGCTATTACCAGTGTGTTCTTAGCAAAACTCTTAGCCTTTGCCCTGCTTCATTTTGTACTCCAAGGTCAAACTTGCCTTTTACTCTGGTATCTCTTGACTTTCAACTTTTGCATTATAATCCCCTATGATGAAAATGACTGTGGTGTTCTATAAAGTCATGTAGGTCTTCAGAGAACTGATTAGCTGCAGCTTCCCTGTCATCAGTGGTTGGGTCATAGAACTTGGATTACTGTGATGTTGAATGGTTTGCTTTGGAAACAAACTGACATCACTGTGTCGTTTATGAGATTGCACCCAAGTACTGCTTTTCAGACTCTTTTGTTTACTCTAAGGGCTATTTCATTTTTTCTAAGGGAATCTTGCCCATAAGTAGTAGATATAATCATCATGTGAACTAAATTCGCCCATCCCTGTCCATTTTAGTTCACTGATTCATTAGATGTTGATGTGCAGTTTCTCCATCTCCTGCTTGACCCATCCAATTTACCTTGATTCATGGACCTAACACTCCAGGTTCCTATGCAATATTGTTCTTTGCAGCATTGGACTTTACTTTCACCACCAGACACATCTACAACTGAGCATCATTTCCCCTTTGCCCCAGCTACTAAATTCTTTCTGGAGCTATTAGTAATTTCCCTCTGCTCTTTCCCAGTAACATATTGGACATCTCCCGATCTTGTGGACTCATCTTTGGGTGTCATATCTTTTTGTCTTTCCATACTGTCCATGAGGTTCTCCAGGCAATTATGCTGGAGTGGGTTGCCATTTGCTTCTCCAGTGGATCACATTTTGTCAGAACTCTTCACTAGGACGTGTCCATCTTGGGTGGGCCTGTACAGCTTGGCTCATAGCTACATTGAGTTATGCAAGCCTCTTCACCATGACAAGGCTGTGATCCATGAAGGGGAATAACATTGATTACTGGATGGCAATTATAAAATAAATGAATTTTTTGTGGGGGAGCTTTTATGAAGCAGTTAATTAGCACACAAAAATACTTCTATGAATGGTGTGTTGTTCTACTTACGACCATTGCTTTCACATGCTTTATATTCAAGTAATTTTTATTAGCTTCTTTACATCTCCACTGCCCATAACTGCCAGCTGTTTATATCCTCTGTTTTCTTCTTACTTTGGTCTATTTTCTTCCTTTCCCCATCTTCTTTTCTTTTATCTTGTCACATTTTTTTTCAGACTTTTTGGCTTTCATACATTCAGATTTGGCTCGTAATTATCACTAGACAACAAAAGCAAATT
The DNA here is from genome assembly GCA_024291935.2 of Okapia johnstoni. Taxonomy (NCBI): domain Eukaryota; kingdom Metazoa; phylum Chordata; class Mammalia; order Artiodactyla; family Giraffidae; genus Okapia; species Okapia johnstoni. Next base: position 95,314,673 of record CM044311.1, on the reverse strand, counting down.
CTTGGTTGGATTAAGATCCCTTCTTTAGTTCTTCTTGGCTAGATTTATTGGTAAGAGTTTTTTATTCCTTCTCTTGTCAGAACTGTTTCAGCATATTGGCCATGCCCACTATTAAGTGCTGGATATACACTGCATTCTTATGATAAAAATGAGAGCCTTTGGATATCAATTTTATTAGCATACCAAAATGTGAATTCTCTGTGCCAATTTTATATACATGGCATTTGGATGCATTACAATATTTTATGAAGGACACTACATATTGTTGCCAGAGTTTGTGTCTGATCTAATGTCTGTGACTGCTGTGCCAAAAATATGGCTAATGAGTAGATTAAAAAAAATCAAATCCGATACTCATCTGAAAAGAAAGTGTCTAGTCACCATTGATTATCATTTACATTATCTTATGAAATAAGAAGTTGGCATTGAAAGCATTTTCTAAAAATTTTGAAATTTATCTCCTGTGTAATGATATATCTCTGTACCATCCCAATCTATTTGAATGAAATCACCAAAATAATCAAAAAGCCCATAACTTAGAGTTTTCGTCCTTAGTGTCTAATACAACAAGGACCCAAATTTCATAATGAAAAATATTTTGGACAAATAATGTAACCAGGCCCATACATCTTATATTTAAGTCTTATCTATTATACAATTGCTAATATGAGCCTTTGTTCCTAGTTTATATATTTCTAAGTTAAAACATAATTTGTGTATGTTCCTCCCAACTTCTACATGGGAAAATATATTAAACATTTTTGTGAATCAAGCCTATGTCTCTTTGTGTATGACTTCACAACTCCTACTCAATTCTAAAGAACCCGTATTTTTTAAGCAAGAGACAATGTTATGGGATATTTCAGTTCAGTTCAGTTCAGTCACTCAGTCGTGTCTAATTCTTTGTGACCCACAGACTGCAGCACAGAAGGGTTCCCTGTCCATCACGGATCCCTGGAGTTTACTCAAACTCATGTCCATCGAGTTGGAGATGCCATCCACCATCTTATCCTCTGTCATCCCCTTCTACTCCCACCTCCAATCTTTCCTAGAATCAGAGTCTTTTCCAGTGAGTCAGTTCTTCGCATCAGGTGGCCAAGTATTGGAGTTTCAGCTTCAACATCAGTCCTTCCAATGAATATTCAGGGTGGATTTCCTTTAGGACTGACTGGTTGGATCTCCTTGCAGTCCAAGGGACTCTCAAGAGTCTTCTCCACCACTACAGTTCAAAGCATCAATTCTTTGGTGCTTAGCTTTAGTCCAACTCTCACATCCATATATGACTACTGGAAAAACCATAGCTTTGACTAGATGGACCTTTGTTGGCAATGTTTCTGCTTTTTAATATGCTGTCTAGGTTGGTCATAGTTTTTCTTCCAAGGAGCAAGCGTCTTTTAATTTCATGGCTACAGTCATCATCTGCAGTGATTTTGGAACCCAAGAAAATAAAGTCTCTCACTGTTTCCATTGTTTCCCCATCCATATGCCATGAAGTGATGGGACCAGATGCCATGATCTTAGTTTTCCGAATGTTGAGTTTCAAGCCAACTTTTTCACTCTCCTCTTTCACTTTCATCAAGAGACTCTTTAGTTCTTCTTCACTGCCTGCTGTAATAGTGGTGTGATCTGCATATCTGAGATTATCAATATTTTTCCTGGAAATCTTGATTCCAGCTTGTGGGATATATGAGTTCTTTAAAATGATAGTATAACATGAAGGCAAGAGGCTGACTCTGGTGTTACACTAACCTAGGCCAAGCCTCAGTGCCATTATCTTTAATTTTGGGATATTGGGCAAGTCAAACTTTTAATTCCTAAATTTCACTTTCCTTGTCTGTAAAATTAGAGGGGTTGGGGAATACTATGAGTGCATTTGTTACATAGCTTTGGAGAGAATTAAGTGACAAAGCACATTTAAAGCACTTAAATTACCTGACCTATAGGAAACACTTGACAAATGTTAGATCTTATACATATTTTCTGAGTAGCTATTTTCCATTTAGACATGAAATGTGTAAGAATGAACAAAAATTTGCAGGTGTATTTATTGAAGAAGCCATGATTACATATTAAGAGTCACAAGTAAAAGGACAGCATGATCTTTATATATATATATATATATATATATATATATATATATATATATTTCACTGAACAATTCATCTTCCACACTATGCAATTTAACTTAGAAAAACCTTTAACATGTAGCCAGAAGAATAAGGTTTTGTTTCTCTGAATATTGTCACTATGCTGGAGAGAAAACAGGGAATGATATAAAGTGGGTTTGAGTTTTTAATATTTGGAAACTCACTGTCTAAAATGAATTTATATGGGATGGAATGAGGAGGGAGGTGGCAGAGGGACTCTGGAAGGGGAAAACATGTACACCCATGGTGGATTTATGTCAATGTATGGCAAAACAAATATAATATTGTAAAGTTAAAAAATAGATAAATAAACTAATTAAGAAAAATAAAATGAATTTATATAAATGTAAGTTGACCTTTTAGAATTTGTGACACATAAAATGGAATTCAGCTGGATGCAGGATAACCTCCATTGCCTCTGATTACTATATACACCACCCACTCTAATTTTAACATAATATTTAAAAATCTGATACCAGCCCTCATGTGTGGTGTCTAGTATCAAAGATGATATTAAGGACATTTTGAAAACTAAAATGTAAAAAGAAAATAATTATAACGTCTGTTGGTATTTTTATACACAAAAATAAAAAGCTGTATAGGTTTAATGCTTGGTTTCCAGAAATGATTGTTTTAAATTATTAATAACTCAGTTGTCAAAGCTAGAGTATAGAAGAAAATTTTTTTCATGTGTTTCAAAATTTCTCTATCCTTTACACGTGAATTGAAGTATTTTGTGAGTTTGAGTTGAATGGTATTTAATAAATCATTTTGTAGAAATGTATTCTTCTACCCTAACAAGATAATGACCCACTTAATCAATGGGATACTAAAACATGTATTTGATCCATTTTTCAGTTATTCAGTTATCCAAAACTTTTTTTTACAAATAATGCTGAAAAGGATATTAAATATTTTCAAGGTGTTTACAGTTCAAGTGTGAGGACAATAGTTATGTATATGTCACAAGTAGACAAATCATTAAATGTACCTCAGAGTACACAGGATATTTTTCAAAAGCTCTAAAATAACAGTTAAATCTATGGTGCTGTCAGCATTTCATTAAGTCACACCACTTCACAATGCAGCAAAGCATCATCAGAAGAGCTACAGAAACTGGCTTAACATTTGAAGTTTTTTCACTCCATCATCTAGACCAGGCCATGTCAGTGCTACTCATGATTATCATCAGCCCTACCTGGCTAGAAGGTTGCTTCAACAATGAATATGTTAATATTCAATTTTGGAAGATCTTATGGGATAATACAATAATTTTCATATTCTACACAGTTTCTGCATAAAGTTACAGTATTGCAAAGGGGAATGTGAAAGCAGTGCATAGCATAGCATAAAATGTGGCTCCTGATAAAATGAATAAATGCTGAGACCATAGGTGGTTGTTCATGGCAAACCTCAGTTGCTTACATATCCTATTTCTGCATAGCAAATATTTTTATTTCAGGAGGGGTTTTACACACAGATGGACTACTGTCTTGGAAAGGTAAAGCAGAAGAAAAGTCTTTCCTGAATTATAGATTCTTGCCTCTTATCAGTTGAAACCATTTATCTTGATTAAAATGGAGACCAGAGATACCTAATGTTTTATGGACATTGCAAACTCAGCTCCCTGATCTGTACTGAGGAAAAACAAGAGTGGTGGAATAGGGCTGAGTTTTGCCAAAACTCATTCCCCGGTGGCTCAGTGGTAAAGAATGCCTGCAAAGCAGGAGACACAGGTTTCATCCCTGGGTCGGAAAGATCCCCTGGAAGAGGGCATGGCAAACCACTCCAATATTCTTGCTTGGAGAATCCTGTGGACAGAGAACCCTGGCAGGCTGCAGTCCATGGGATTGCAGAGTCGGACACTACTCAAGCAACTGAACACAGCACATAATGAGAGCATTTTAGTGTATGTAAATTATATTTCTATAAAAGTGATTTTGAAATACTAGCTACTTATATCCAAAAGTAGTAATTCTGTATCCAAAATAGAAAAATGTTTTGTGTTCTGAAGAAACAGTGGTACATCTGTATATTTGAAAACAAAGGAAGAAGTAATGTTGAGAATTAATTCTTGAAGAACTGAATTTAACTAAAAATAAAATATGACAACATCATTGAAAAATGTTTCCAGGTCATTAAATCTCTATGAGTAAGTTTGAGTGTGTGGGTATATGTGTGAATGAAGAAATAATTATCTTATAGCTAATCTAAAAATGTATAATTTGTTTGCTATGAACATTGAACATTTCCTCCTCTTAAAAAAAATGTAATATTGGTATAAATCAGTACATTCACATTCTCTTTGAAATATTTGAGCTGTATGACATACTCTATTTTTCTCCTTGCTTCCTAATGCTCATTGCTCAACTGAGACTTCACAACTGGAAGTTTGCACTTGTAGTTTGCTGTGTGTTATTTAATATTTTATTCATTCATTGAATATTTTGGGTACGAATGAGTGGATTTACAAAGTAGATACACTAATTCTGCAACTTTATCTTCACTGAAGTATTTAAAAATATTTCAAACATTACTAAGTAGGACTCTGTGTGTGTGTGTGTGTGTGTGTGTCTGTGTGTGTGTGTGAGTGTTAAGTTGCTCAGTCATGTCCGACTCTTTGTGACCCCAAGGACTGTGGCCCTCCAGGCTCCTCTGTCCATGGAATTCTCCAGGCAAGAATGCTGGAGTGGGCTGCTATGTTCAGGTGCAAATTCAGTTGACCAATTTTAAAGCATAGGTTTCCTCCAAAGTTTATTGCAAATGGATTTTACAGTAGTTAGAAACCCACTTCAGTATTCTTTCCTGGAGAATCCCATGGACAGAGGAGCCTGATGGGCTACAGTCTATGGGGTTGCAGAAAGTTGGAAATGACTGAGTGACTAACACTTTACTGTAGTTAACAATTTAAAGTCACTGATTTCAAATGGATATTAGAGCAAATATTCTAAACATTTTAAACTTATATTTAAATTACAAAGCATATACCTTAAATTTAATCTTGACAAATGCAAACATGTATAATCCACAACTCTATCTAGACATATAATTTTCTCAACTTCCCAGAAATTTCTTTCATGTCCTTACTCAAGCAGTATCTGTGGCATTTGTTCTTAAGTCTTTTACCAGAAATTAGTTTTGTCTCTTCTAGGACTTCATATACATGAAATCAAACTGTTTGCATACTGTCTCTAGTCTCTTTGGTCTACCAACATATTTTTGAGCTTCTACATATATAAGTTACCTATTCCTCTTTAGTGTTGACTAATATTTGATTGTAGGGATATACTACCATTTGTTTATCCATTTTCCTTTGAGGAGTATGAATAAGTGCTTAAGACCATCTTTGTACAAGTCATTTTTGTGCCTAAATGCCTTATTTCTTTGGAGGTGAATGTTTAGAAATGGAATTGCTATGTCTTAGTGTCTGGTTGACTTTCTGAGAACCCACCAGACTTACTTTTAGAGTGGTTATATCATTTTACACTCCTATAAGCAGTACATGCCAGTTCTGGTTAATAGCCTATATTTTAAAGCTATTAACTTCAAAGGAATTTTGGTACCCAGTATTTTAAAAGAACCACGAGTCTAAATGGACAGTTTGGTCACTGCCATCAGGGAGCTACTTTTAGCTCTAAGAGGTCGTTTTGTAGGGCAAGAGTTAAATGTCAGAAACCAAACAGTTTAAATTTCTGCAAACTGTCAGGTGTATTAAGAAAAGTCCTTGACTTTTCAGCTGTCTTGGGGCAATATCAAAACTACCATATTGCTTCAGTATATGATATATTTTGAAATATTATATAAACTAGTAGTTGCTTAAAACAGAACCTAATTTCCAGGGTTTTCCTTTTTAAAAGCTGGTACAAGCCACCATCTCCCACTGACTTAATTGTAAAGTGCATTACCCAGCACAGAAATAAACACACATCCTCAGTTTTGTCCCAAATCATTTTCTCACCAACTCTGACATTTCTTTACAACTTTGAAGTCTTCCAGTGGGAGTTTGGGGGTTGTATAAACATCAAATTCTAACTCTACCCATTACTCTCTTTATGACTTGGGCAGGTTAGTTAAGAGAGAAGGGGATGAATGGGGGGGTATAAAAACTACATAAAGTGATGCAGATGAGGCACTTAAAGGATGGGAGGAATTTGTAGCTATCGGATATTGTAGTAGGAGGAGTCTCTTTCCTTCACCCCATGCTATAGACAAAGTGGGGTACTGATTGTTTCCTAAAGGTAGCCTGTTGTCTCTCTGCAGTGCCTTTATACATACTGTTCCTACCATCAGGGCAGGGCTCTCTTCCTTTTTTCATAATTCTAGACCCTCATGGTAGTTCTCAATTCAAAGGCCACCACTTTATCTGAATCTCTCCAAATTGCCTGCCTGGAAACAACAAACTTTCAAGTGAACTCTAACTGTCCTTTAAAAACAGGACTATTTTTTTTTCATGAAAATTTGTCATCATGTTTTGTACTATTAGAAAGTAAGTTACAATGAACATTGGGGTACATGCGTCTTTTTTTAGTTATGGTTTTCTCAGGGTATATGCCCAGCAATGGGATTGCTGGGTCATATAGTAGTTTTATTCCTCCTAGTTTTTGAAGGAATTTTCATATTGCTCTTCATGGACGCAGATCCAGATAACAGACTTGTGGACACAGGGTGGGAGGGAGAAGGTGGGACAAATTGAGAGAGTAGCATTGAAACATATGCATTACCATATGAAAAATTAGATAGCCAGTGGAAATATGCTGTATGACACAGGGAGCTGAAATCTGGTGCTCTGTGACAACCTAGAGGGGTGGAATGTAGTGGGAGGTGGGAGAGAGGTTTAAGAGGGAGGGGACATATGTATACCTATGGCTGACTCATGTTGATATATGGCAGAAGCCAGCACAATATTATTAAGAAGTATCCTCCAATCAGAAATAAATAAATTAAAAAAGAAGGTAAGTTACACAAAAGTTGGTGTGTTTTGTTTATTTATATTTTTCACTCTTGGAGAAGTAGAAAAACTACCATGCCACATATTACCATCTTTATCATCTCTATGAGAGCTAACATTAATTAAGTGCTTCCCATGTGCCAGACCCAGCACTAACCATTGACATTATTAAATGAATGAGGTAAATACACTTGGGGATTTTTAAAATCTCACTAATATTAGCTTCTTTCCTTCAAAACTTCTTTTGAGTATGCTAATCTCCTTTAATCTATTACTGAGACTCAGGGTAGACTTAACATGAAAAATCACTGCAGAGAATGCTACATTCATCTAGAGTTGTGACAGAGATTAAAAATGAACATTCACTATTAATGTCTAATTTCCAGTACTTTTTAAAGTGTCCTTTCTCTCTGTCTTACTTTCCCCCGTCTCTTTTAATCCCAGCTCACATATGAATTTCAGCATTAATATTCATAAATTGGATTATGGTGAAGAAGACTCACTGAAATACTGCATGAACTCTTTCAATGCATATCTGCAATGCAAGGTTGAACACGTCAAACTACTGGAAAGTGCACCTGTCTTTCGCATTGAACTTCTGTAGGTCACCTGAGAATACCAAGGCAATTTTTCAGGCTTCAAAGAGACAGTTCAGTTCAGTCACTCAGTCATGTCCAACTCTTTGCGACCCCATGAATTGCAGCATGCCAGGCCTCCCTGTCCATCACCAACTCCCAGAGTCTACCAAAACCCATGTCCATCGAGTCAGTAATGCCATCCAACCATCTCATCCTCTGTCGTCCCCTTCTCCTCCTGCCCCCAATCCTACCCAGCATTAGGGTCTTTTCCAATGAGTCAACTCTTCGCATGAGGTGGCTGAAGTATTGGAGTTTCAGCTTCAACATCAGTCCCTCCAATGAACACCCAGGACTGATCTCCTTTAGGATGGACTGGTTGGATCTCCTTGCAGTCTAAGGGACTCTCAAGAGTCTTCTCCAACACCACAGTTCAAAAGCATCAATTCTGCGGCACTCAGCTTTCTTCACCATCCAACTCTCACATCCATACATGACCACTGGAAAAACCATAGCCTTGACTAGATGGACTTCTGTTGGCAAAGTAATGTCTCTGCTTTTCAATATTCTATCTAGGTTGGCCATAACCTTCCTTCCAAGGAGTAAGCGTCTTTTAATTTCATGGCTGCAATCACCATCAGCAGTGATTTTGGAGCCCCCCAAAATAAACTCTCTCACTGTTTCCATTGTTTCCCCATCTATTTCCCATGAAGTGATGGGACCAGATGCCATGACCTTAGTTTTCTGAATGTTGAGCTTTAAGCCAACTTTTTCACTCTCCTATTTCACTTTCATCAAGAGGCTCTTTAGTTCTTCTTCACTTTCTGCCATAAGGGTGGTGTCATCTGCATATCCGACGTTATTGATATTTCTCCCGGCAATCTTGATTCCAGCTTGTGTTTCTTCCAGCCCAGCGTTTCTCATGATGTACTCTGCATATAAGTTAAATAAGCAGGGTGACAATATACAGCCTTGACGTACTCCTTTTCCTATTTGGAACCAGACAAATTTGTCAAAGAGACAAATCTATATCAAATTTTCTTCCGTATCTGGAACCTTTCTCTGATTTAATCAGTGGATATGTTGTGTCCTATAATAGTTCATGATTGAAACACATTTTGTTTATTAACTTTATTGTAACTTTAGACATTGAATGATGTTTTAAATGACTTTATTGAGGTACAGTTAATATTCAGTAATATCAGCCTACTTAATTGTATAGCTTAACGAGTTTTGTCAAATGTGTACTCTCACTCATCAACCAAGAATCAGGTATAAATCATCTTTGTCACTTAACAAAGTTTTGTGGAACTCATTTGCAGCCACTTCCTATCATCTCCACCTCCTGACAACCACTTTTGCATTCTGACAGAGCAGATCAGTATTGCCTATTCTACAACTTCATGTTAATGGAATTCATAGAGTCTGTATTCTTGTATATGGATTATTTAGTGCTCCATAATATTTTTGAGATTTGACCACATTCAGTATTTTTTTTAATATGATCTGCTGCTGCTGCTAAGTCGCTTCAGTCATGTCCGACTCTGTGCAACCCCATAGACGGCAGTCCACCAGGCTCCGCCATCCCTGGGATTTTCCAGGCAAGAGTGCTGGAGTGGGTTGCCATTGCCTTCTCCCTAATATGATCTAAGAGCTATAATAAAATTATTTTTATATAGAAAGGATACTAAGTAAAATATGTTGATTTTTCCCCATATGGATATTAGTTATTTCAACACCATTTGTTTAAAAGTTTTTCCCTTTCCACATTAAACTAGATTAGAACATTTGTCAAAATTTCAATTGGCTGCATACTATGGGTCTATTTCAGAACTCTGTATTCTGTTCCTTTGATCAAATAGTCGGCCCTCATACCAAAACTGCATTGTCTTTATTACTATAGCTTTATAGCTATAGTATATAGCTATATATGCCTATAGCTATAGCTATATTTCAATCAGGTGTGAATTTTTTTCTGCTTTTGAACTTGACCTCATTTTCTTTTTCAAACTTGTTTGACTATTCCTGATCTTTGTTATTTCCACATAAATTTTAACAATAGTTTATGTGAAAACAGATGGGAAAAATTTGATAACAATTTCATTGAAACGACACATCAATTTGGAAAAACAATGAAACCCAAATACTACTGAGTCTTGCAAAACATGAACAGTATTTATCTCTATATTTATTTAGGTCTTCTTTAATGTCTTTGAATGCTGTAGTTTTCATTATAGTGATATTGATCAATTTCTATTGCATTCATTCCTAGGATATAGATTTTTTAAATGCAGATATAAATGATATTCAAAAATTTACTTTCTATGATCCTTGATAAGGTATTAAAGTGCCATTTATTTTTCTGTACACTGATCTTATATCTCGCATCCATACCAAATCCACCTATTATTTCTAGTAGTACTATTTTTTTTGCGTATATTATTTTAGATTTTTCTCTGTACACAATCATAGCTTCCAGAAATAATGGAATTTTTACTTCTTCCATTTTTGACCTTTCTATTCTATAGACATTTTCCCTTGTGCTCTCAGCACATTACAATGCTGATCAGAATTGGAGATAGTAGACATTTCTGCACTGTTCCCAAACTCAAAGAAAAAAGATTCACTTGTTCACCAGTAAGCGTATTATTATGTTTTTCATAGATACTCATTATCTCATTGACAAAATCCACTTAATATCTAGTTTTCTGAAAGTTCTTATAAATATGTGCTGAAATGTATCAAATGCTTTTATTGTATCTTGAAATAATCATATAGTATTTCCTTTCTATTGTGAAAATATTGTGAAGTATATCTATTAAAATCTTAATGTAAATGCAGTCTTTGATTCCTAGGACAAATTCTAGTTAGTATTATACAGTTTACATGTTACTGGATTTCATTTACTTATTTTTAATAAATATATTTTAAGATTTTTAATTATTTTATTATTTATTTTTGATTGTGCTGGATCTTTGTTGCTGCACACGGGCTTACTGGGGTGCTTATTTATTGCTGCCAGGGGGGTCTACTCTCTAGCTGCAGCACACAGGCTTCTCTCTGGGGTGGCTCCTCTTTTTGCAGAGTGTGGGCTCTAGAGCATGTGGGCTCAGTAGTTGTGGCACACGGGCTTAGTTGGCTCATGACATGGGATCTTCCTGGGCAAAAGATTGAGGAACCCGTGCCACCTACATTGGCAGGTGGGTTCTTAATCAGTGGACCACTAGGGAAGTCTGATAAATATTTTTACACCTATATACATATGGACATTAATTTTCTTTCCTTGGATTACCTTTGACTTAGTTTAGAATCTCAACAATTCTGGCCTAATAAGATAAAACGATTATTGCTTCTCCATTTATTTTCTGAAATAGATTGTCTAATATTTTTTATCTTATCTTTGAAACAATTTATCAGTAAAGTGATCTTGATTTGATTCCTTTTTTTGCTGAAAAGTTAGCATTTTTATTTTGTTTAACAAATATGGGACTATTTCAAATTTTTCCTTTTGTATTAGTGTTAGTAAAAATGTTTCATGAAATTTGTTAATTTCATCTAACCTTTCATATTTATTGGTAAATACTTTTCTCTAATATTTTATTATCCTTTTCTTTTAGTGTCTGTAGGATCTGCACAGATGTCTGTTATTTTTATTCCTGAAATTGATGATTTATATCATCAATTCTACTGTGATCTTTATAAGCTTTTCTGGCTTATTTTTGTTGGATTTTACTTGGGATTGTGGGTCATAATGTATGCTGCTAAGTCGCTTCAGTCGTGTCCGACTCTGTGCGACCCCAGAGACGGCAGCCCACCAGGCTCCCCCGTCCCTGGGATTCTCCAGGCAAGAACACTGGAGTGGGTTGCCATTTCCTTCTCCATAATGCATGCTACTTTTTTGTATATTTACAGTAGAAGTTTCTTCAGACAAACAGCTCAATTATTTATTGACCAGTTTATCTTTTCCTTTTACTTCTATTAAAAGCCATCTTTTAAAGCTTTGTTAGAGCATATTTAGGCTTCCCTTGTAGCTCAGTCAGTAAAGACTCTGCCTGCAATCCAGGAGACCTGGGTTTGATCCCTGAGTTGGGAAGATCCCCTGGGAAAGGAAATAGCAAACCACTCCAGTATTCTTGCCTGGAGAATCCCATGGACAGAGAAGCCTGGCAGGCTACAGTCCATGGGGTCGCAAGGGTCACACACAACTTAGTGACTAAATCACCACCAGAGCACATTTAAAGTAACTTTTACACTAAAGCCAATTTAGTTTAGTCTTAATATTTAGGTGGCAGCTCTGCTGATTGCCTCAGTGTTCAACAAGGTCTCACTACTTCCAGTGACCAGAAGGTTTTGCTTATAGATCTCCAGCTGTTCTTGTTTTCTTTTGCTTTAGCTGATGGAATCTTTCCCTTTGAAAATTATAAATAGTATTTAGTGAAAACTCAGCGAACCCCCTGTGCAGACTGTGTGTGTGTTAGTTGCTCATTCATGTCCTACTCTTTGCGACCCCATAGACTGTAGCCCTCCAGGTGCCTCTGTCCATGGGATTTTCCAGGCAACAATACTGTAGTAGGTAGCCATTCCCTTCTCCAGGGGATCTTCCTGACCAAGGGAAGGAACCCAGGTCTGCTGCACTGCAGCCAGATTCTTTACTCTCTGAGCCCTATGCAGACTACTGGCATCTTTTTTGCCCCAGATAGCTCCCTCCCATTCAGTACTCTGGTCCACAAATTACAGCTGATTTTGCTTCCTCAAAAGCCTACCAGTGTCTCTTCATCCTATCACGATCTCCATTCTCTGCTTAGGTTCCTCCTTCCTATTGCCCTTGCTCTGAAATCAGCTCCAGGTAGTAAGCTGTGACTTATTTCTTTCTCTTCCCTCAGGGGTCACAGTTCTACACTTCCTTTTCAAGTGTTTGGAAACAGTTGCTTCCTATATTCAGTCAAGTTTCTACCTTTTATTTCAGAAAGGCAGGTTTCCTACCTGTCACTCTTTCATAGCCAAATGCAAAAGTTCTGAATTATACTTCCATGTCTTGAATTTTCATTATATAAACAACCATAAATTATTGCAAACTCTGAGATCACAAAATAACTTTAACTTTATAGAGATTTATTGGATAAGTTGTAAAGAATTTGAATTTCCTTATTCTAAGCCAATTCTGTTCATAAAAATAATGACTTAATTGAACATTAACATAGTAATACTATATTAAATTATTTGATTATTTTCAATGGATCTATCTCTTTCCCCAAAGCTTCTCAGCATACATTCAAAATTAGTAAAACTAGATTGAGGTTAACTGGGGTAATAATAACAACATTAACGAATATTTATGGAACCTTAATTACGTGCCAGCTGCTAAGCTAGATTATTTATATAGTTTATTTTATTGGAACTCATCAGTTGTTATTATTGTGCTGATATTATTGATGAGAAAGCAGATAAGGTAGATAATATTATCATACCCATGTTACATAAGAAAGTAAATGCTTAGAAATATTATACACTTTCTAGAATATGAACTTAGGTTTCTCTCAGAAAAGTACCAATAAATGCTGTTTTTGCTTAAAAAAAAAAAAAACATGTGAATTTAATGCGTGAGATTTAGGATATTCCTGAAAGAATAACCTTTAAAACTAAAGCCAGAGGTTGATTTGGGAATGTAAAAAACACTCTTCTGTTAAAATTACTTGCAGTGTCCATTTTTTATTTCAAAAGCTCTTATTAGAAACATAAAGTTTATCTCACAGTCTTTTATTTACTTTTACTTTTATAGTTATTGACGTCATTATTTGTGGGGACAAATATTTTCCCCATTTCTAATTCCTTTATTTATCAATATTTAGTTGTAATCAAGATCAACATCATTTGTATTTCTCCAAAGATCTTTATGCCATTACAATCTGTCCTGTTTCACTCTAGACATGGATTTATTTATACTCCAGCACCTCTCAATGCACTTTGCACATACTGTAGTGTTATTCATTATGTATTTGTTGAATAAATGAGTAAATGCAATGAATAAGTAATGAAAGTCTGAAGTCCCATGTCTGCTCTCCAAGTTACCTACGCCAATTACTTACTCTTTTTGCTCACCACAGAATTCCACATCTCTAAATCACTTACAGTGTGAACAAGCTATTGCTATTCTGTAGAGAATCCAAATTCTATCACTTTGTTCATTATTTCCTCCCTTCTTCTCTCTACCCTCACCTCTCTAAATTGTAAATGTGAACATACATACAATACACAGACAGTATACATTTAGTAACACAGTTTACTTTTAATTGTTACAAGTTACTCTTTCACTAATGAAATACATCTGATGGACAGGAAACATTTTGCAATAAGTGGAACTGGTGTGTCCACCAAAGACTGTCCCCTCCCAAGGACAATGCTCTCTGATTTATTTTGGTTGCTTAGCAGAGCACCATATGCCACCAAATTTGGTCACATTTAAGGGTTATATACATATATTATATGTATTTAATATATGTATAAACAACTAAATACTGTCTTCACATAGCATTTTATTATGTACTCATTTTATTTCACGATGAAAGTAAGCAGACACAAGCCTAATTTATAGAAATACATACTAAAATATGAGGAGAATTTAAAAAGTTTAACTTAGACATTTTCTTTTTTCTTTCTTTTTTTTAAAAAAAGCAACAGCTAGAACTTGACATGGAACAACAGACTGGTTCTAAATTGGGAAAGGAGTATGCCAAGGCTGTATTTTGTTACCCTGCTTATTTAACTTGTATGCAGAGTACATCATGAGAAGGGCTGGACTGGATGAGCACAAGCTGGAATCAAGATTGCTGGGAGAAACATCAATAACCTCAGATATGCAGATGACACCACACTCATGTCAGAAAGTGAAGAACTAAAGAGCCTCTTGATGAAAGTGAAAGAGGAGAGTGAAAAAGTTGTCTTAAAACTCAACATTCAGAACTAAGATCATGACATCTTGTCCCATCACTTCATGGCAAATAGGTGGGGAAACAGTTAAAACACTGACAGACTTTATTTTTGGGGGGCTCCAAAATCACTGCAGGTGGTGACTGAAGCCACAAAATTAAAAAGATGCTTGCTCCTTGGAAGAAGAGTTATGACCAACCTAGACAGCATAATAAAAAGCAGAGACATCACTTTGCCAACAAATGTCCATCTAGTCAAAGCTGTGTTTTTCCAGTGGTCATGTATGGATGTGAGAGTTGGACTGTGAAGAAAGCTGAGTGCTGAAGAATTGATGCTTTTGAACTGTGGTGTTGGAGAAGACTCTTGAGAGTCCCTTGGACTGCAAGGAGATCCAACCAGTACATCTCAAAGGAAATCAGTCCTGAATATTCATTGGAAGGACTGATGCTGAAGCTGAAACTCCAATACTTTGGTTACCTGATGAGAAGAACTGACTCATTGGAAAAGACCCTGATGCTGGGAAAGATTGAAGGAGGCAGGAGAAGGGGACAACAGAGGAAGAGATGGTTGGATGGCATCACTGACTCAATGCACATGAGTTTGAGTAAACTCCAGGAGTTGGTGATGGACAGGGAAGCCCGGCATGCTGCAGTCCATGGGATCACAAAGAGTTGGACATGACTGAGCAACTGAACTGAACTGAACTGAACCTAGACATAACAACAGAGAGAATATTTAACATAATATTCATTGAGTACAGAATAGTGCAATTGAAATGAATTAAATTTGGGAAAATACGAAAAAGTATCATGTTAATAATATACATACATACAATTATATATAATATATATATATCATTAACTATATTTCATTTATATACATGTTTTAACACAAACAATGTGGAGGTTAGGGATGCCAACTCTTCATGAAGTCTAAAATTAATGTATAACTTACAGCTGGGTTTCTGTATATGTATTCATCATACTCATAGATTTAACCAAACTCAGATCTTGTCTACTGTAGTATTTACTCCTGAAAAAAAGTGAACCAATGCAGTGTAAAAAGTGAACCAATGCAGTTCAAACCTGTACTGTTCGAGGGTCAAATGTATTTATTTTGGGGAACTATAAAACTGGAAATACAAATGATAATATGACATAAGATTAAGGATGTGCATTTGGGTATCAGCTCTGGGTACAAATGATATCTCTGGACTTATAAGATGTAAGGTCCTGGAGGAATTACAGAAACTCTTTGATCCTTAGAGAGAATAGCTGTTTATGGCATTGTTTGATGATTTAATGGTAAAAAGTAAATTCTCTCAAATATTTTCCCATGAATACATTTACAATTATTGTCATATTTACATATCACCTATAATTTACTTAATGTTTCTCTAAATGCACCCATATTTTGACTTTTGTATTTAAAAAGAAAACCAAAATGGAAGCAGTATTTTTTAATTCAAATGAAAATTTTTGCATACATATTGATATAAGAAATATTCATATATCTTCAATAATACACATACTATTGTACTTAGGTTAAACCTGAGACAATACTAAATTGGAAGAGAATGTGGTACATAGCTACTGCTTGGTAAATTATGACTGTAATTATTGCCCATAACTAAATAGGATAATAATGATAAAATAAATTGTATAATTAGAGGTATTTTTAAAGGAAAAGATAATGTTTTACTGAGATAGCTAAGCAGGAGAATTTGGTAAATGGGTACTAAAATTTCAGGGAGGTTTGTTAACCTATATCCCAAAATTTGCTTCCAAATATATGAGAAAGGATACAGGCTTGATGCCTGAGACCTAGAGGAGGTGAGCAGAGAGTATATTTCTAGTAAGTTTCCAGAAAGTACTGATACTGCTGGTCGTTGGTTCAGGCTTAGAGAACCATTGCTCTAAGTCATTTAGTCCACCTTTCTCTGATCATTTACACATTTGTTTCTTTCTTACATGTTGGAATAAATCTACTCTTAGAGGGAACAAATTCATGTGAAATATTTGGGAGACTACCTTAAATTAAGGGACTCCTCCAAATTATCTACATTAGGTTAGTTCATTTTTTCTTGACTTTGACAATCCAATTCACCCACCCTAGGTCATTAACCCCATTGATTATGAAACTTAAGATAAATCTCCTCTTCTAGCAAGGTTCCATAAATCCTGTCTCAAACCTTGCTCCTTTCTTTCCTCCAAACTGAATCTGCTCTTCGGAAATTTTCCTGAACTGCACTGATGCTTCCATCAAAATATATGAGGGCTTTGCCTTCCTCTTGACTCTGCTTGCTTATTGGACAAACTAACTTGTATTATGTCTGATAATGCATCATTTCATAAGCAAAAGTGGATACCTTATCACCTGGATGTACATATATCTTATACAACACAGGGGGAAGGAGTGTGAAGTGACTTCCTAGGGACTAGCTAGAATGAGGAACTAAAAAGCTATCAGGATACACATCAATTTCATGTGTGTATTAGCAAACAAGATGATCAATGTCTTTGTTAAAAATCACTGGATAGAGGGGTGATTCCCAATCCCTGGGTTGGGAAGATCCCATGAGGAATGGAATGGCTACCCACTCCACTATTCTTACCTGGAAAATCTCATGGACAGAGGAGTCTGGTGGGCTGTAATCCATGGGGTTGCAAAGAGTTGGACATGACTGAGTGAGTAACACACACACATACACACACACACACACATATACACACAGAGGGGAGAGATCAGGGGAGGAGAGGGAGGCTCAAGAGGGAGGTGATATATGTATAATTGTGGCTGATTTTCATTGTTTATGGCAGAAATCAACACAACACTGCAAAGTACTTTTCCCCAATTAAGAATAAATTTAAAAGTCAATGGAATACAGAATTTCACCCAGCTTGGTGTCAATTGTTCAGTCCTTTACCAATTAACCATGTCCACACAAAAAGTGTATATAGTACAATTGTAACTGTTAATGTCAACCTGGGGGGTGAGGACAACTCTGAGATGAATGTGAATTTTTTATTCATGGAAAACATTGATATTTAGAATCTATTTATAAATATTATATATGCATTGTAAAATTACAAAAATTAAACTTGCATATAATAAACAATGTACATTCAGACGTAATTTCATGGCTGTAAATTAAAAGATGCTTTCTCCTTGAAATAAAAGCTATGACAAACCTGGGCAGCATATTAAAAAGCAGAGACATTACTTTTCCAACAAAGGTCTGTCTAGTTAAAGCTATGGTTTTCCCAGTAGTCATGTATGGATGTGAGAGCTGGCTGAGAGAAGGCTGAGCACTGAAGAATGGATGCTTTTAAACTGTGGTGTTGGAGACGACTCTTGAGAATCCCTTGGACTTCAAAGAGATCAAATCAGTCAACCCTAAAGGAAATCAACTTTGAATATTCAATGGAAGGACTGATGCTGAAGCTGAAACTCCGGCCACTTAATGCAAAAAACCGACTCATTGGAAAAGACCCTGATGCTGGAAAAGATTGAAGGGAGGAGAAGTGGATGACAGAGGATGAGATGGTTGGATGGCATCACTGACTCGATGGACATGGGTTTGAGCAAGCTCCAAGAGATGGTCAAGGACAGGGGAGCTTGGTGTGCTGCAGTCCATGGGGTCGCAAAGAGTTGGACATGACTGAGTGACTGAACAACAACAATATGTATAATATACTATCCTTGAGGTAACTACTTTTAAATTTTTTTAATTTAAAAAATCATCATTGCATGATGATTTTCTTTTTAAATATTTAAAAATCTTAAATAGATGAAAACTGATACTCAGATACTCATTTTTTCCAATAATATTCTTTAAAAGGTTCTTAGCTAACCAAAAAAAAAAAAAAACACTTGGAGTTATTTGTGGATACCTCCATACTCTCTATTCTGTTCCATTTATTTATTTACTTAAACTTAAAACTAACAGAACACTGTCTTCATTACTGGAGCTTCATATGCAGTGTTGAAGTTGGGTAGTAAAAGTCAACTTCATTCTCTTTCAAGACTGCTTTGGTATAGTAGACTGTTGGAATTTCATTATAAATTTTAGAACCTCTCAATTTCTCTGAAAATCTTGTTGGGGTTTTGATTAGGATTTAGTTCAGCCAAATATGATGCTCAATATGAAAAGGAAAATAAAAGTAGATGCCCACTCTGTTGCTTTATTCTGGGCTTGGGGGGCATTAGTAGTGAGTAGTAATGGGATTTGTTAACTCATTAATAAAGCTTCTAGAAAGTGAGATCAGTGTTAATTAACTGCTTTATCTTCTGTAGCTACTATTACTTGCTAAAGAATCTTAATATATGAAAAAATTAAAATCTGTTTCTGTGTGACATGGTATCTTAGTTTGGGTTCCTCCAGAAAATTTCCCCCAGCAACAAGATTTGACTGCACATAGTTTATTTGGGAGGTATCTCCAGGTGCAAAAGAGGAGAACTGAGCAGAGAATGATATTATCAATGGCTCCTTTTCAAGCCAGATAGTCACATAAATAACTGGAGAAACTCTGGAAGCCACTCCTCAGAATTATTGCTCCTGAGAAAGAATAGAGCTGTTGTCTTTACACCTCAAACATCTGCCAGTCACTCACTGGTTGAGTGTTGACCCTGAGGTTGTTAATCCTCAGCACTTTTAATCTGTTATACAGTCAGAAAAGCAGGTTTCATCCTTCCAGAGAAAAACCTCAGGCAAAGCAGTGTAGGTTGTAGAGGTTGAAGATGAACGAGTGAAAACTGAATCAGAAATAGGGAAATGGGGAGGACCCTGACATCATGTATTACAGATCGATTAATTTTCCACTAATTTGCTGTCACATACAGTGGTAATATGGCACAATGGCAGCCAAAGGGAAAAGAAGTTGTTTTAAAATTATATGGTAAAACATCAAATTATACCATCACTCAGGAAAGAATAAAATTCTTTAATGCCCGTGTAATTTATGGTAGATCCCAGTATATTCTAAAAAAAACTACTAATTTATAAATCATAATGGTTTATCAATTCTACTCAAGTATTTGGCTTAATGTGTACTTTTATTTCCCTCAAGTGACACTTAAAAATACAAAGGTTATAACAAACCACTCAAGAGTAATATGCAACAACTATATTATAAAGCACATTCCAGGAAATCACAACAAATGACACAGAATAACGAAATTCAGCTACAGCATTACAAAAGGGATGAAAATTTACTGAATATATTAACAATTTAAGCTTCTAGTTCAATTTTAGCTTCCAAAATTTACCTCTCTTTCCTCAAAGATACCATTATGATCATGGCATTGAAGCACAAATAATAATAATACCAGAATGACAAAGAGAATTAACACATGTGAGGTCTCAAGATGTTTCTGCAAGCTAGAAAGTCTGTTGTTTGAACCATCAATGTATTTCAGATTCTTGGAAGCAGTAGCCCAACATATGACCCTAGAGAACTCTTGTAGAGATAACATTTGGTCTGCAAAACAAAACTTCAGAAAGGTGCTCAAATTGGAATTGGAAGAAAGGAAAGAGGGAAATAATGAGAATGAATGTACGAATTGGGGGATTGACTGATGATCTGTAAATCAGGAAATAATTAATCCAGTATAAACAGTCACTACCAACCCAGGAGGGTCTTATATAAAGAAATCAGACACAGTTTCTCTGGAAAACTAATACATTTGATACATGTGGTGACAACTTGGAATAAAACTCTTTTTAATTCTGTCCTTTAATAGAACCATGCTTGGCCTGATAACATTTTCTTGAATGACCACCCTAAATTGAAGTCTTAGAGTTAACACCAGACTTCCTAATCTGGTATGCCACTCTGAGAAAAGATCTATTAGAAAAAAGACAAATTTATAAAAAATCTAAGGAAACGAATATTAGCTACCTAAAATAGTCCTTTCAGTTCTTTATTCTTAAATAAGAAATGGTAGTTAAAGATCACCCAAATTATGAATAAAGTTAGCGGTATGTAAAAGACGGATAAAAATTGAAGAAAAACTGATTCCCTTAAGAAATAATTCTTTAAACCTATCTCTTAAAAATAAAACAGACATAGCCTCAAAATAGAGTAAAACAAAACTTGAAAACTTAATTTAATTTTCCTGAATGGTAAAGGATTGTAATAAAACATGAAGAGTAAGCTATATAATATAAAGCATTACAGAGTGTGTAAATACCTGTTATAAATTAAAAATGTGATTGCAAAAATTTTTAATCAATTGAAAAGTTGGAAATTAATCTAAATAAAATATCCCAGAATGAAGAACTAAAACATTAGATACAGAAAAATCTGGAAAAAAAAAAAACAAACAAGAAATAAATAACTAATACAGAATATTCATCATCAGAATTAGAGCCCTGGATAAAGAGTTAAGAAAACAGAGAAGAGAAAAACCATCAAAGAAATTATACAATAAAATCTCTCACACTGGAGGTGACCTACATGTCTTTAATATGAAAGGGTTCATTGATGAACATGAAAATTGCTGTACCTTGTCACATTTATGTGATTGAATGATGAGAAGTCCCTGAAACTAAGTTGAAAAAGATTTAAACGTAAGATAGGACAAAGTAAAGAACGCAGGCAAGTATCAGTAATGTGGGATGATAAAAATTAATGAATTTAATGTTTAACTTTTTGAGAAAAACACTATTAAATCTAGAATTCTATTTTCATCCAAAATATCAATCAGTTCAAATACTTAAAATGTTCAAAATGTTAACAGTTACCATTTGTGTATCTTTTGTTAGCATTTTCTTGACGTATTCTAGCAAAAGTAGGACGAAAACCAAGAATAAGAAGCTTATGACATCCAAGAAAATATAGACACTACCTTGGAGAGTGGAGAAGTTCTAAGTTAATAGATTTTGACCACGTGATTCTAGGATTGGAGAAGATTATAATACTTTGGGATTTTTATATTTTGGGGAAAATATTTTATATAATATGTGACTTTTTTTGTCAATAGATGTGTGATAAACTGAAGCTATAGTGATAATTTTTGTTTTGGCTTTTGGTCAAGAAGAAAAATGAAAGGCGATTAGACTGTTCAGGAAAAGTCAAATTTTGTATAGGAAAATCATTATCCAAATATGAAGCAGACTAATATATGGAATGGTTGAAAGTTCTTATACTTTAGAGAAGTATAAGAAAAGTAATTTTATTTGACTTACTCCTCAGAGCTACTCTGGAATCAAAATAAGCTGCAATAAAGTAGAATGTTCAATCTGGCAAAGACTTATATGAAGTTAAGACACTCATAATAATATTGATACAGCCTACTGGGTTTCAACTCAATTAATAAATCTGTAAAAAAGCTCAGATGGAACTATGAATATAGAATATAATGTTAATTTTAATCTTAAAAACATGCAAAAGATAAATTTGAGAAAAGGCAGAAGGTGAAAAGTAGTGAGAGAAGATGGGATGAAAGGGCATGGGTGGAAGCAACCTAGATGTCCATCAGCAGACGAATGGATAAGGAAACTGTGGTACATATACACAATGGAATATTACTCAGCCATTAAAAAAAAAATACATTTGAATTGGTTCTATTGAGATGGATGAAACTGGAGCCCATTATACAGAGTGAAGTAAGCCAGAAAGAAAAACACCAATACAGTATACTAATGCATATATATGGAATTTGAAATTTGGTAATGATAACCCTATATGCAAGACAGAATAAGAGACACAGATGCATAGAACAGTCTTATGGACTCTGAGGGAGAAGGTGAGGGTGGGACATTCTGGGACAATAGCATTGAAACATGTATATTATCATATGTGAAACAGAACACTATTCCATGTTCGATGCATGAGACAAATGCTCAGGGCGGGGGCAATGGGATGACCCAGAGGGATGGGATGGGGAGGGAGGTGGGAGAGGGGTTCAGGATGGGGAACACATGTAAACCCATGGATGATTCATGTCAATGTATGGCAAAAACTACTACAATATTGTAAAGTAATTAGCCCCCAACTAAAATAAATAAATTTATTAAAAAAAAAAAAAAGAAAGAAAGGGCATGGGTGAGGATATGTCCATCTTACCTTGACAAAACTATTATTACTGACTGAGGTTAATAACACAAGAAATAGAGCTATAAAAATGTTATTCAAAGTTACAAAAAAATGATGTAAGAGTGCAATTGGGAGGGTGATTGTTTTTCATTATAATTTTTATGTACTCTTTAATTTTTATTATTTTTCTGTATTACTACAATAAATACATTAATTTATGTACAATATGGAGAAGCAATTACTTACTTTTTATGTTACTTTATCTCTTATGTGACACTTTATTCAAAAGCAACATTTTTCTAGGCACAATTCTCTCATGATAGATGAAGAATTATCAAAAAAAAATTAACAAAGCGTTATAGGTAAAAACCAAGGCAAACAAACTCCAAGACTGATTCTGAAAAAAAGATGCAAGGGCAAAGGTAAATGGCTGAAAAATGTACAACAAATGTGAATTTCTAGGCTGCCAATAAGTCATTGTGAAATATTTAACTTAGATCAAAGAAAAGGAAAATTTAAACAATTATTTTTATAACAGATGGTTTTTCACTCCCTAGTTACAAATCTCATCTCTTTCTTGCTCTCTTGTCTATGAGCTCTTTTCAAATGAAGTGTTTAGACAATTTCTTATTAAAAATTGATTATTTGAGTAACCTATGCCTCCTAATATATGAGTTTACAAAGTCAATTGTTGTATTATGACAGAGCTTTTTACATATTTGTAATGAGAGTTACAGTCTTATTCAAATAGTGATATCAAACACATTTGTACATTTAATCACAAATTTCTTAGGGATATAATGTGAAAAACTCTGCAGGTATCTAACCTACCGCATTTCATTTTGATATGCTGGCTGTCATTAGGTACTATGTGACATGCTTTGAGCTCTAGAGCTTAACAAAAGATATGGGAAAACCAGAGTCAGTGAAAAGGATTAAAGACTTGACAAGATAATAGTTGGATTAGAAACAGAGGTTTAGTTTGGCAAAAATTATTTTTGGAGAAATAACTAGTCATTTGTGCCATTTTAACAGGGTGACTGTTTCAGTCACATTGAGGGAGTGGGGAGTAATTTCTCCATCCTTAAAATTAAAGGACTATTTTAGAATATCTTAAAGATCTCTTTCATATCTAAATTGAATAATTCTAAGAAGCATTAGCACAGCAAAGGTATTGTCTTAAAATATTTTAAACTGAAGCAAGAAAAATATAAGGCTACAAATTTCAAAGAAAAACAAGAGTTAACCCAGTTACACTTTTTCAAAAGAATCTCTTCATGGAATTTTTGTAACAATAGGAAGCTAATCTGTGTGGGTGCTTGCTATGACCAGTGCATTCTCTTGGAAAAACTATTAGCTTTTTCCCTGCTTCATTTTGTACTCCAAGGCAAATTTGCCTGTTACTCCAGATATCTCATGACTTCCAAGTTTTGCATTTCAGTCCCCTATAAGGAAAAGGACATCTTTTTTGGCTGTTCGTTCTGGAAGGTCTTATAGGTCTTCATAGAATCATTCAAATTCAGCTTCTTCAGTATTACTGGTTGGGGCATAGACTTGGATTACTGATATACTGAATGGATTGCCTTGGAAACGAACAGAGATAATTCTGGTGTTTCTGAGATTGCACACAAGTACTGCATTTCGGACTCTTTTGTTGGGTATGATGACTACTCCATTTGTTCTAAGGGATTCTTGCCCACAGTTTAGTTCAGTTGTTCAGTTGTGTCTGACTCTATGTGACCCAATGGACTGCAGCACGCCAGGATTCCCTGTCCATCACCAACTCCCGGAGCATCCTCAAACTCATATCCATTGAGTTGGTGATGCCATCCAACCATCCCATGCTCTGTCGTCCCCTTCTCCTGCTGCCTTTAATCTTTCCCAGCATCAGGGTCTTTTCCAATGAGTCAGTTCTCTGCACCAGGTGGCCAGAGTATTGAAGTTTCAGCTTAAGCATCAGTCCTTTCAATGAATATTCAGGACTAATTTCCTTTAAGATGGACTGGTTGGATCTCCTTGCAGTCCAAGGGACTCTCAAGAGTCTTCTCCAACACCACAATTCAAAAGCACCAATTCTTCGGCACTCAGCTTTCTTTCTAGTCCAATTCTCACATCCATACATGACTACAGGAAAACCATATCTTTGACTAGATGGACCTTTGTTGGCAAAGTAATGTTTCTGCTTTTTAATATGCTGTCTAGGTTGGTCAGAACTTTTCTTCCAAGGAGTAAGCGTCTTCTAATTTCATGGCTGCAGACACCACCTGCAGTGATTTTGGAGCCCCCCAAAATAAAGTCTCTCACAGTTTCCATTGTTTCCCCATCTATTTGCCATGAAGTGATGGGACCAGATGCCATGATCTTAGTTTTCTGAATGTTGAGTTTTAAGCCAACTTTTTCACTCTCCTCTTTCACTTTCATCAAGAGGCTCTTTAGTGCTTCTTCACTTTCTGCCATGAGGGTGGTGTCATCTGCATATATGAGGTTATTGATATTTCTCCTGGCAATCTTGATTCCAGCTTATGCTTCTTCCAGCCCGGCATGTCACATGATGTACTCTGCATATAAGGTAAATAAGAAGGATGACAATATACAGCCTTGATGTACTCCTTTCCCGATTTGGAACCAGTCTGTTGTTCCATGTCCGGTTCTAACTGTTGCTTCCAAGCAAGCCTTCAACAGTATATGAACTGTGAACTTCCAGATGTTCAAACTGGGTTTAGAAAAGGTAGAGTAACCAGAGATCAAATTGCCAACATCCTCTATTTCATCAAAAAAGCAAGAGAATTACAGAAAAACATCTACTTCAGCTTTATTGTCTATTCCAAAGCCTTTGATTCTGTAGATCACAACAAACTGTGGAAAATTCTTAAAGAGATGGGAATACCAGACCACCTTACCTGCCTCCTGAGAAATCTGTAGGTAGGACAAGAAGCAACATTTAGAACTGGACATAGAACAACAGACTGGTTCCAAATTGGGAAAGGAGTACATCAAGGCTGTATAATGTCACCCTGCTTATTTAATTATCTGCAGAATACATCATGCAAAATGCCAGGCTGGATGAAGCACAAAGTGGAATCAGGATTGCCGGGAGAGATATCAATAACCTCAGATATGCAGAGGTTATGGCAGAGAGCCATATGGCAGAAAGCAAAGAAACTCTAAAGAGACTCTTGAGGAAAGGGAAAGAGGAGAGTGAAAAAGTTGGTTTAAAACTCAACGTTCAAAAAACTAAATTCATGGCATCTGGTCCCATCACTTCACGACAAATAGATAGGGAAACAATGGAAACAATGAGAGACTTTATTTTGGGGGGCTCCAAAATCACTGCAATGACTCCAGCCTTGAAATTAAAAGATGCTTGTTTCTTGGAAGAAAAGTTATGACCAACCTAGACAGCATATTAAAAAGCAGAGGCATTACTTTACCATCTAAGGTCCATCTAGTCAAAGCTATGGTTTTTCCAGTAGTCATGTATGGATGTGAGAGTTGGATTATAAAGAAAGTTGAGCACTGAAGTACTGATGCTTTTGAACTGTGGTGTTGGAGAAGACTCTTGAGAGTCCCTTGGACTGCAGAGAGATCAAACCAGTCAATTCTAAAGGAAATCAGTCCTGAATATTCATTGGAAACACTAATGCTGAAATTCCCATACTTTGGCCATCTGACGCGAAGAACTGACGCATTGGAAAAGACCCTGATGCTGGGAAAGATTGAAGGTGGCAGGAGAAGTGGACGATAGAGGATGAGATGGTTGGATAGCATCACTGACTCAATGGACATGAGTTTGAGGAAGCTCCGGGAGTTGGTTATGGACAGGGAAGCCTGGCATGCTGCAGTCCTTGGGGTCGCAGAGTCGGACATGACTGAGTGACTGAACTGAATCTGTGTGGGGAAAATGTCTACGCATATGTCAGGACAGAGTGGAATGAGGCCATTTAAAAAAATGATGTCTAATCTCACAAATTTAGGTTCTGAACAAACGGAAGCTAGCCACAGCTTCAATCATTTACCCTAACTAGTCCAGACACACAGACCAGGATAAGTTCCTATATATTTTCACTAACCATCCCACCTTCACAGGATTTTTTTTTAATTGGAGGATGCTTGTTTTACAATGTTGTGGTGGTATCTGCTGTAAAACAGCACAGATTAGCCATAAGGTATAAGCAATAATCCCCTCCCTCTTGAGGCTCCATCCCACTCCTCCAGGTCTTCACAGAGCGTCAGGCTGGGCTCCCTGTGTTATATAGCAACTTCCCATCAGCTATCTATTTTACACCTTGTAGTGCATCTATGTCAGTGCTGCTTTCTCCATTTGTACCACCCTCTCCTTCCCCCGCACATTCTCTTGTGTCCATTTCAAACACTTTTCCATCACTTTTTAAGTCTGCTCATCCTGTAAGTCTGCCAATCCTGAAGATCTCAGTTTAAGCATTATGTCTCCCTCGGACATTGCATAGCTCTCCTCATCACATCAAACTGCCCTATTATGAACTCTATTAGCAGCAAAATATCTCCTCTACAAAGTGGATGTCAGGGTTGGAATTTTCATATCATTTATGTACATACTTGGATGTGTTCTGTCTCCTGTTGGCTGGCTCCATGAGGGAAGGGACCAATTAGTATTTGATCTTAGTTGCATTCCCAATGTTCTGAGACAGACTGTGGTACAAAGAAGGCACAAAACAAGTAGATGTTGAATGAAGGAATGGATATTTTTAAACCTCTATGGAGATTTAAACCTATGGAGGTTTAAACCAATAGAGGTTTAAACCTATGGAGGTTTTAAACCTCTTTGGAGGTCCTAGCTATCAGTATATTCTAGATTTCTCATTTTGAGGACTGATAAGGTTCTTTATGAACTCACAATTTCTTCCTTCACTTTTACTCTCAGATGAGAGGTAAATCTTTATTAACATTGAGAAAATAAATTCTTAGACTTATGAGACATTTGGAAGGGCAATGTCATACAATATTAAAAATATCAGATATTAAAAAGTCATAGATTCCAGTCCAAAATCATACCTATTAACTTTGTCCTTTGTTCTTTGTTTGTTTATATGTAAAACAAAATTAATAATATTTGCCTTGCCTGCTGTGCTAGATGGTTTTATGCATAAAGACAAAATACTTCCAAATTTTGTTGTTTTTCTGTTGTTTATTAAACTGAGTATATCTATCTAAATATAATCAGGAAAAATAATAAGCAAATCATGAATGGTTATGTATTATTAGAGCTCTTTCAGTTGTAAGTAATGCAAGTGAAATTCAAATAGGCTTAAGAAAAAAGAGACTGTATTAGCTTATCCAAACTGAAAAGTTCAAAAGAGATTTGAGCACAACTGGATTCAAAGGCTTAAATGAACTCAAAGTCTTCACCTGTACTCTGCCTCCTTTGTGTTAGCTTTAGCTTCTGGTAGGACCACCACACATGTTGGCCAATATGGTCACATGTAAATCCACTGCCTACTAGGTTAGCATCACCAGCTGGAAAAAACAAATCTTCCTTAACTGCTGGCCTCAAGTGTCCCAGAATTCATTGACCTGTCTTGCCTCATGTATAGTTCCCTTGATCAATCATTTTGAGATTTGATTAGTTAGGCTAAGACAAACATTCTCTTTTGAGTGAAACATAGAGTAAGTCATACCCCACAGATTGAATGAAGAGGGAGATTGAATTGAGTTTTCTAGAGGAAAAACAGTGGGCTCTTCGGGAGAATGGAATACTAAGAAGGTGAAATAAAATATGCCTCCTGAAATATTTATCTTGTTACTAGGATTACCTATAATCTGTTATGTGCTTTTTGCTTCTCTGTATTTTTCAGTAATTCTACAGTAATTATGTGCTGTGTGGACAGTAACAAAAATATAAATGAGATACTGTATACAAAAGTGTGCTCTAAACTCCAGGGATCTATATAATGAAAGGGATTATTAAGATGACTCGATTTTTTTTTTCCAAATAGAATAAATAGGATAAGCAAAAACCTCAACCAAAACACCTTTAATCCCCAGAATTTTAGACTTATTGAGAATGTTTATATAATTTTTTTAAATGTGCTTTACCTAAAAAAAGAGTTTGCGATGGTTTATATAGCATAACGCTGTCATTGCTTCTTAAGGAAAATTTGGTCTATTTGCTGTGAATGCTAGTGAATAACTGTGGCTCCTTATAATAACTCAGCAACTATTTCCCTACACACTTTATGGCTTAAGAGACTATTTTCTCATTTTTCATATATTTCCAATGGCATTCTACTATTTTATCTTTGGCACTGTAGACCAGTGGTAGATGGAACACATGTATGACTCTAAAGTTGGTAGCGTCTAGATAGAAAGTGAGTTGTAACACTATTATTTGCCTTTCCACAAATGTGCTTTCTTTAGTGCATCATACTGAGAGAAACAATCTTAAATAATTATTTTCAACTGAAAGTTACTGTGATGCTTGTTCATTTCTCACCCCCTCATCTTTCAGTTTTTTCAAAGGACTCAGCTTTAGAAGTGCTCTGTGTATGATAAACTCTCTCAGGTCAGGTTACCCAGGAAACAGACTAGGGGACAGAGATTTGCATGCACAAGGTTTTGGGGGGAATGCCTTTCAAGCAACACCTACCTAGCAGAGATGAAATATGTTCCTGCAGAGAGAAAAGTTGCACTGTGATGTGGTGAGAACAAAGACTTGATTCTGTGTGAAGCTGAGGAGCTTCAGTGACCCACTAGACTTGTCCTGAATTCAGAAGAGGACTTTTGTACCCAACATAGTCCAGTCACTTTTCCAGCCACCCTGGGAAAGAGGTGCAGTGTAGGTGAGGGAGCACCCTGTGAATGAGGGCAATTCTTAGCAGGTCTCTTCCGTGAGTGTTTAGTAGCCAACAAGTTCTGGCCAACTAAGGAATGAGAAATTTTATCCTAAAAGGAAGCATCTAGGTAGTACAACACATTTTCTACTACATATATCTAGTGAACTGATGGTGAAATTTAGAATTTAGATTAAAATAACATTTGAATAGTCTCAAAAATTAAGGGCAAATATCTAATGTAAGGCTTTGATATTTGTATCTAGCCAGCAAAATCAGTTTCTTTTTTTTTTTTTCAGCATGCATTTTGCTATAAATTTCTCTATTTCTTCATTCATACCTGAAAATTAAATTTTGCCTCTACTATAATTTTCCTTTAAATTGAACTTCCTTAAATTTTTTCTTGTAGTTTAGATTGGCTGGCAACAAACTATCTTTGTCATTCCTTGTTAGACAATGTCTTTATTTCTCTTTCATTCCTGAAGTATATTTTTACTAGATATATAACCTGAGTTGAAAGTTTTTATGGGTTTTTTTTTCCTGTCAGCACTTTAAAGACATTGTTTCACTAAGTACTATTCTTGATGGATTTTTTATGAGAAATTCAGTAATTTAAATGGTTACACTTTTTTCTTTAATGTATTTAAGTTTGTTTGTAATGTCTTTGGTTTTTTTCAGTTTGATTATATATGTATGTATCTTAGAATGTCTATCTTAGGCTTTATCCTATTTGGAATTTACTGAGCTTCTATATTCTAAAAATGTATATATCCTACAAAACTTGGCATATTTTCAAATGTTATTTCTTCAAATATGTTTCTGCCCTAATATTTTTATCCTCTCCTCTGGGTTAGCAAGGCAACTTACTTTACACCTTTTACTATTATTCCACAGATCCCTAAGTCTTATTCAATTTTTGTCAGTCTTTTTTCTTTTCTATTTTTGAGAAATTTCTATTAACCTATATTCAAGATTACTGAAACTTTCCTCTGTTACATATATATATATATATATCTGTGTGTATATATGTGTACATATATATATATATTCTGTTATTGAGCCAATACAGTGAACTTTTATGTGATATTGCTTTTTTCATTTAAAAATATGAAAATATGTTTAGCTATTTTTATAGTCCTATTTCTCTACTGATATTTCTCATCTTTATATTCATTTCAGTATATGTTATAACAAATAGTAATATTTAAAATAGCTGCTGGAAAATCCTTGTCTGATAATTTAAAAAATCCATGTCACCTTGAGCTTGATATCTGTTGGTTGTCTCTTCACTTAAAAATGGGTCGCACTTTCCTAGGTCTTTCCATGTCAATGTTTGGGTCATATATTGCTCATTGTTAATGGTATACTGTATACATTCTGGTTTCTATTATAGTCCTCTCTGGTTTCGATTATAGTCCTCTCGGTAATGTGAATGGTTTTGTTTTGAGAAGCAACCACCGTGGATACATCTGGACTGTAGGATCTCTCTTGTCTTTTTTGGATGGTAGTTTAAATTTCAGTTCAGTTCTTTTAGATTTTGCTACACTGGCTTGGTTGTATTTTGTGCATACACGTTTTAGAGGTACAGCTGAACAGTGTTTAATCAAGGCCTCTTGCTTTATTCTCAGTAAGTCACACTCATGAGTTAAATTTTCATTATCATCAGAAACATCATATATTGCCAATTACACATTGACATATATCAGCTAAATTATCTGAATGTCATTGAACTGAATTTACATTAGGCGTAACTTGTCTCTTTTAGATTTATCAGAGACGATGGTATTTTAGTATTTTTTGAAAGCTAGTCCATTAACTTCTACAAATATTTATCTTTTAAGAGAAAATAAATTCAGCTTCTAGGAATGACTAACTAGGAGGTTTCAGAACAGCCTTTTTGCTGAGAACAATGAAATAAGTTAGAAAAATACTTAGAAAACTGTTTTAAGACATTAAAAAGATACAAATGGATTGAGAACTTAAACAAAAGACAAAGCATGAGGAATACCAAAGGAAGTTATTTCAGTGCCTGGAGCCAACAAAATTAATACCAAATACTAAAGCAGTGGTTGAGAGGATAAGCAACTAAGCAGAATATTGACTGTCTCATGTTGCTGAGGGAAAACTAGGGAGTCAAGGGCTCTGGGTAAATACCCCAATCTTTCAGCTGGTATCTAAAGGTCTTGCATTCTACATGTGATATTGAATGAGAAATAGATAAGCACTCATGATAACTAAAGGCCAGCTTAAAACTGTTTCAGCTTCTATTTGGATTATGGAGACACACCCACCTACTTGATGATAACACAAACAATTCTTCTATGGAGAAGGATGACATTAGCTAATGCTTCAAATGATTGATACTAATCTTTTATACAACGGTATGCAATGTGGTAAACAATAAAAATTAACCAGGCACTTAGAAAATAAATATGATACAAAGATGTAATGAACAGGAAATATAACCAATATTTTATAGTAACTACAAATGGAGTATAATCTATAAAATATCAAAGCACTAGGCTGTACATCTGAAATGAATATAACACTTTAAATTAACTATAGTTCAGAGTAAAAAGTAACAAGGTGAAAAATGTCAAGAACCAGCCCAAAACAAGAAAAAAGCAACCGAGACTGACCAAGAAAATAAGCATATATTAGAGCTATAAAACAGAGCTTTTGTTAATATGTTCAGAAATTGTGACAAGATGGAGAATTTTAGCAAAGAACTGGGAATTTAAAAAAATGAAAATTCTAGAACTTAAATAATAAAATGAGTGGTTAAGATCTCAATGGCAGAGATTTTATTAAACCAAGTGGTTGGATTCATCAGCAGACTAACCACAAATTAAGAAAAAAGAAGTTGGAAAATAGTTCAAAACAAAATATTCAAACTGAATCAAGGAGCTCCAAAAGGATAGATAATATAGAGAGGAACAAATGGATGTTAGAATATAGTACAAATGTCTAACAAATATGTGATTGGGGTCTTAGAAGTGGAAAAAGAGTGAATAGGAAAAAAAAAAGAGTGAATGGGGAAAAAAAAAGAGTGAATAGGGAAGAAGCAACAGTTGAGAATATTGGGACTAAGAATGTTAAAAAAACTAATTAGAGTGTTCAAGGCAGAGAGTCAGTAACTACTGTAAAACCCAAGAAACAGAGATACAAAGAAAAATATACTGAGATATGTCATATTGCTGAAAATAAAAGATAAATAATAAATCACAAAAGCAGTCAGAAAGCTATAGATTCAGCTTAGTCCTGATCAAAATTGCAGCAGTATTTTTTTAAGAAATGAATGAACTTATTCTAAAATTAAAATGAAACTGCGAAGAATATGTGTATATATTTATATAAGATATATTTGTATAAAAGCATACTTTTTTTCTTAATGAACATAGTTGAAAGACATATATTACATGCTTTTGAGAACCACTATAAAGCTACATTAATTGAGATGGTAGTATCAGTGTAAGGAATGACAAATACATCAGTAGAAGCAAATGGAGCTGAGATATAGACATATATATACACACATATATACACACATACATACATACATACAGCCTGCTGTAAACCAAGGTGTTTTAAACCAAATTCATGGGGTAGGAATGTCTTTTTAAACAAATAATGCTGAATCAATTCCATATATCAGTCCAAAATAAAATTATTTCAAGATAGATCAAACACCTACATATAAAATCTACAACCAGAAATCTTCTATAGGAAAATGTCTCTATCTTCTTAAGTAGGCAAAGATTTATTAGGCAAAACACACAAAAAAAGCGCTAGCCATTACAAAAATTGATAACATGTATTCTGTCAACATTAAAGATAAAACTACTATGGATCAAAAAAATTAGGAAAATGAACAGGCAAGTCACAGACTTAAACAAAATAGTTACAGTTCAGAAATCTGAAAAAAGGACTTATATCTATAATATATAAAGAACATCTACTTATCAATGTTATAAGGACAGATGACTCAACAAAAAGGGTAAAACTTTTGAAGGAATACTTTACTAAAGGAGATTTAAGAATGATCAATAAGCACAAACATGGAAAAAAATGCTTGACATCATTAATTACCAGAAAAATGCAAATTAAAACTGAAATCATATATCATTTTACACTATTACAATGAATAAAATTGAGAGTGACAATGCTAATTGCTGGCAAAGATGTGGAGCTATTATAACTTTAATAAATTCTTGTGACAAGTGAAAGTGTTAATCACTCACTCATGTCCAACTCTATGCAACCCCACAGACTGTAGCCTGCCAGGCTCCCCTGTCCATGGAATTCTCCAGGCAATATAACTGGAGTGGGTAACCATTCCTTTCTCTAGAGGATCTTCCTGACCCAGGAATCGAACCCACATCTCCTGGATTGCAGGCAGATTCTTTACCATCTGAGCCACCAGGAGAGTCCCAACAAATGCTTGTAGGAAGGTTACATTGTACAAAAATCGTGCATAACTGTTTGCAGGTTTCGTATAAAATTAAATATACATTCTCTTCTTACCCCTAGAATTTCAATCTAGGTATTTACCCAAGATAAAAAAAAAAAAACAATGTTTACAGAAAGATTTGTAAAAATGTTCATCATAACCCAGTTTGAAGGAACTCAAATGGTTATCACCAGGAGAATGGAATAATCTTTAGTATATTTATACAATGGAATGTTGCTTGGCAGTGAAAAGAAAATGAGTAATATTGGCATATGTCATAATGAATATTGTAATAAATTACAATATTGAGCAAAAGATGCCAGATATAAGTGATTATATGCTGTAGGATTTTACATATTTGAGGTCCAAGAAGAGAACTATAGTGATAGAAATAAGGACAGTAATTCTTCAGGTGGGAGCATGAAATTGAATGAAAAAAGGAAAGACAATACTTTTTGGGATGATGGACATGTTCTATACTATATTTTGCTCTGAATAGAGGTTACATCACATCCTCTGCTCCTCCCTTCTCCTTTTGTCTTCAATCTTTACCAGCATCAGTTTCTTTCCAATGAGTCAGCTCTTTGCATCAGGTGACCAAAGTATTGGAGCTCCAACATCAGTCCATCCAATGCACATTCAGGGTTGCTTTCTGTTAGGATTGACTGGTTTGATCTCTTTGCAGTCCAAGGGACTCTCTAGAGTCTTTTCTAGCACCATAGTTCAAAGGCATCAATTCTTTGGCATTCGGCACTCTTTATGGTCCACTCTCACATGTGTACATGACTACTGGAAAAACCATAGCTTTGACTATGTAAACCTTTATCAGCAAAGTGATGTCTCTGTTTCTTAGTATGCCATCTATGTTTGTCATCATTTTCCTTCCAAGGAGCAAGTGTGTTTTCATCTCATGGCTGCAGTCAATGTTCGAAGTGATTTTGGAGTTCAAGAAAAAAATATTTGTCACGGCTTCCATTTTTTTCCTTTCCACTTGCCATGAAGTGATAGGGCTAGATGCCATAATCTTAGCTTTTGAATGTTGTATTTCAAGCCAACGTTTTCACTCTCCTCTTTCACTTTCATCAAGAGGTTCTTCAGTTCCTCTTCACTTTCTGCCATTAGAGTGGTATCATCTGCCTATCTGAAATTGTTGATGTTTCTCCCAACAGTCTTGATTCCAGTGTGTGATTCATCCAGCCTGGCATTTCACATTATGTACTCTGCATAGTAGTTAAATAAGCAGGGTGACAATATACAGCCTTATTGTACTCCTTTTCCAGTTTTGAACCAGTTGTTCCATGTCCAGTTCTAACTGGTTTTTCTTGATCTGCACACAGGTTTCTCATGAGACAAGTAAAGTGATCTAGTACTCTTATTTCTCCAAGAATTTTCCAGTTTATTGTGCTCCACAATGTCAAAGACTTTTAGCACAGTCAATGAAGCATATGTTTTTCTTGAATTCTCTTGCTTTCACTATGATCCAACGACTGTTGGCAATTTGATCTCTGGTTCCTCTGCCTTATCTAAATACAGCTTGTACCTTTGGAATTTCTCAGTTCACGTACAGCTAAAACCTAACTTGAAGAATTTTGAGCATAATCTTGTCACCATGTGAAATGAGCACAATCGTGCTGTAGTTTGAACATTCTTTGGCATTGCCCTTCTTTATGGTTGGAATGAAAAGTGACCTTTTCTAGAGTAGAGAACAGAGGAACCTGGTGTGTTGCAGTCCATGGGGTCATAAAGAGTCAGGCATGACTTAGAGACAGAATAACAACAGAGTGGTTACATGGATCAATAAATTTGTGACATCCATGGACACTTAAGATATGTGCATTTTGTTGTGTGAGTATAAAGAAAATAGGAATCCAGTGAAATGACACTACATATAAAAATGGCTAAAATTAAAAACAAAGTAAACATGGTAATGCTGAGCATTGAGGGCTTTATAGACCCATTGAAACGTCCAAGCAGTGCTTTCAATAGGCTAAGTTAGCACTATCAGTTTGGAAATCTAAAGCATGAGATCCACAAAGCTTTTGACCTAGCAATTCCACTCCTAGTTATAATCCCAAAAATATGTAAGTATAAAAGGCTGGTACAGGCTATTTATACCAAAGCTATTTTAATGGCAAAACTTGTTATATATATTAAAGCAATGAAAATAACCACTACATGTAACAACATGGAAAAAAATCTTACAACTATAGTATTTTATGAAAGAAACCCCAATAGAAAGAATACATATTGTGTGAGTCCATTTATATAAGCCTCAATGCATGCTAAGTCACTTCAGTCGTGTCCAACTCTGTGCGACCCCATGGACAGCAGCCCACCAGACTCCTCTGTTCACAGGATTCTCCAGGCAAGAATAGTGGAGTGGGTTGCCATTTCCTTCTCCAGTAAGCCTCAAAAATGATTATAAATTTCTATATTCATTTTTCTGTTTGTATGTTTTATTTCAATTTCAGAAAGTACATTATAAAAGAGAGAAGGAATGGATCTGGGGTAAAGAGGAAGAGGAGACTTGGACAAGAAGCAAGGACTTTATATTTAATCTACATTTCTATTATCAGAAAAGCATAGTATCTCTTTTATGCATTTGTTTAATTTTTTTATTTGTTTGTACTGTATTCATGCCAGAATAAATTCACAAATCCATAGGCATTGGAATATTTTTTTTCTCTTCCATATGTACTCTGCAATATACTTGTTAAAGTTCACCAATGTCATGGGAATGTAAGTTTTGTGCAGCCACTGCAGAAAGCAGTTGGAGTTTCCTCAGAAAACTAAACATAGAATTATCATATGATCCAACAGTCCCATTCCTAGACATATATCTGGAACAAACTATAATTCAAAAAGATACATGCACCCCTATGTTCATAGCATGTGAACTATTCACAATAGCCAAGACATGGCAAAAACCTAAATGTGTAGCAACAGATGAATGGATAAAGAAGACGTGGTACATATGTAAAATGGAATACTACTCAGCCATAAAAAGGAACAGAATAATGCCATTTGCAGCAACATGGATGCAACTACAGATCATCATACTAAGTGAAGTAACTCAGAAAGATAAAGATAACTACCATATGATATCACTTACATGTAGACTCTGAACTATGACACAAATGAACTTATCTATGAAAAAGAAACAGAATCATAGACATAGAGAACAGACTAGTGGTTGCAAACGGGAAGAGGATGGGGGGGTTGGAGTGGGAGGTTAGGGTTAGCAGATGTAAACTTTTATTTTTTTAAAGATTTTTTTATGTGGACCATTTTAAAAGTCTTCACTGAATTTGTTACAATGTTGTTTCTGCTTTCTGTTTTGTTTTTTTGGCTATGCGGTATATGTGATCCTGTTCAGGGATTGAACTAGACCAGCACACCTTCCATTGGAACGTGAAGTCTTAACCACTGGACAACCCAGTAAGTCCCAGATGTAAGACTTTATATTTAAGAATGGATAAACAACAAGATCTTACTGTATAGCCCAGAGAACTACATTCAGTATCCTATGATAAATCATAATAGTAAAGAATATTTTTAAAAAAGAATGTATATATGTATGTATAGCTGAATCACTTTGCTGTACAGCAGCAATTAACACATTTTGAATCAATTTTACTTCAATAAAAAAATAAGTTCACCAGTGCCATATTACCTTATTATCT
Source organism: Okapia johnstoni (assembly GCA_024291935.2). Taxonomy (NCBI): domain Eukaryota; kingdom Metazoa; phylum Chordata; class Mammalia; order Artiodactyla; family Giraffidae; genus Okapia; species Okapia johnstoni. The sequence goes on along the minus strand of CM044311.1, from coordinate 95,277,098 downwards.
TGCTGAATATTTTATGCATAGACACTTCCTTTGGTATTTGCTTTCACAACTTTGCCGATTTTTCATTAACTTCCAAATGCTAGCTTTCTGCTAAGACTAATACCTTTCATAAGTCTGTTAGACCCCTGTTAGCTTTTGTGAAGTACACTGACCTTTGTGATTACACTGTTAAATAGCATGATTGACATATATATTTCTGAAACTAGGACATAAACAGGCTCTAAAAGAAGTCATAATTTAATTAGACTATTAATCTGTTTCACTTATGAGTATTATTTACTCATAAAAACATGATTGCCTCAAATTATTGCTCAGATCCAATTTTGTTCTGCTGTGTCATTTGATAATTTCAGTGTCAATACTTGCTTTATAATAAATAAATTACCTAATTAGGAGGATGGGTTATTTAGATATGTACATGATTCTAAGAATTTTTCTTCTAAAACTCCAGTATTTAAACCATGACAGCAATATAGGATTCTGAAAAATCAATATTTTTCTTTTTACAGATCCTTTCGTGTATACATTCTGTCTGGGAAAAGTAATTTGTCTTAAATATGTGCATTTACAGACAAGTGTAAATGTAATTGGCAAACATGTAAAATGTGTTTATAGAAAATACAGCAGCTATAATTTAATTAATACCTACTGTATTATGATGCCACATAGGCTATTTTCACATATTGTTTTATACTAAGTGTAATTTTCACTGTAAATCTCTATGGTATATCAACTCCATGTTCTATTCCTTTTCGCAAATGAGGAAACTAAGTCTTAGGGAAGCAAAATGACTTGAAAAAAACACGAGACTCTAATGATTCCCACTATTGCTATTCATGATTTTCATGATTGACAATGACTTGCTCAAGGATTTGATCACTCCAGGCCCCAACTGTTCATCCATAGAGAGTAAGGCCATCAGTAGAAGCCTGGTGTAGTGGTTATAAAGTTCTCATCTGATATGTGCTAGAGGTATTTGTTAATAAGGTAAAAAACATGAAATAAATATTAACATAATGGACACTCTTGCTCATAGCAGTGGAGAAATAGTATCACTTGCTAAATCATTCCTAACTCCAAACACTGGGGTCAAGTACATGAAAGCATGTCTTACACCTCTACGTATTTCCCTTTCTAACGCCCCTCCCATCACCATTCTTCCACCTCTCCTTTCTGGGTACCTGGCTATTCTGCTTCCATTCAGAGCCCATGCATTGTGCTTACTGTTCTAGATTCTTCCTCCTTCTTCCTCACATATTAAAATATTCCTGTCAGGTGTCACATATCTTCAACATTTTGACACCTAATGAACATATCATAATAGAGCTTTCATTGTGTTTTCAGCATTTGTAAAAGTATGTTGTACTTGTGACTATCCTCCTGAAAGTGACAATAACCTATCTATAAACAGCTTAACCAAAAAGTGAATTAATTAAGTTCAATTAACTGAAACATTATGGTGGTTCTTCCATTAGGTAGCACTTCGCTATTGGCCTTAAATAATGGGATTTGTCTTTCCAAGTCTCCTAACTGCCTGTTGTGCTACCTACACCCTCAGATGTACTGCCTTTTTGGAGCAAATGTACATTAACCTCCAGGGTTACCCGTGAGCAGCTGGACATCCTTGGTGGAAAATAATGCATTTCTTTTAAGAAAATGTATTTCTTCTAAAGAAAGATCTGTCTCCAATTGGTTAGTTGGTCCCATCCTGATTGCTGGAACAGATCACCACCTCATGGTGACATAGTCTTCTTGCATGGACGGTTGGTTGGAGAAAAAACATATCGAACACAGTATATTGTAAAATAACTCTTAACACAGTCTTATCAAGACATATGTAACTGCAAGATTAGTGAAGACATTCCTATTTGCATTTTAGCAGTTTCAGTACCAGAAAATTGACATTCCTGGGATGTCATTTGCATATATGAGGGCTGATGCAAATGTTCTTTTGGAGTATTTGGAACTGGAGTTAAGGGGCACAACTTCTTTCCGTAAGTAGAACAACATGCAGAAATGAACAACTTGCCTTAGTAAGATCTTAACTGAGAGATAGGATTCTCTTATCCATGTTGCAATCCTATTTGCCTTGTTAAAAGCTTTGTTGCATGGGTTTCAGAATATTCTAGGGACTGTAGCTTGTTTTGCTTTTCTGGTAACTATATGGTCTCATTACAACCAAAAATGCATTCCTCCTTTGAGGGGGATTTTATTTTGCTCTGGCTTGGGGTGAACATTTGAGCATTTTCAAATTCAAATCTTTACTGTTGAATTTGCTGAAAATATGAAACTTCCTAAGGTTTGTATAGCTAACAGTGAAACATTATGGTGCATGATGAAACATGACTAGTTTATTTAAACAGCACAAATGAAATGTCTTCAGCAACAAGCACACCATTAGAGATACTTCTCTGCGGTATACCTGAATGCCTAATATGTTGCATGTAACTGCCGGAAATTTGATCAGGGATTCCCTATGCAGTCTAGAGTTGAGAATAAAGGATCAGGACTTGAATTTCACATCTAAAATATCATCTTTCCACTCAAATAGGTAAGGTTGGAGTAATCAGTCTGCATGTACAAAATGGAAAAATTATCCCTAGAGTTTAATTCAGAATCAGGGAAAATACAGTATGTTCTTCTGTTAAGCAAAGAGCCTTCTTTGTTGGAAGTGGGTCGTCCAGAGACCCAGTTGCTTAAGAAAAACAGATGAAATACAGTAATTCCAAGAACAGACCAACAAAGGACAAGTGCCCAGTTAATCTTTCAAAGGACATGTCCCTCAGTAGCCATGACTGCTGTTAAGAGTTGAACGTGTCTAATTTATATATGACTCCAGGGTCAACATGATTTAGTGGAAAGGGAACAAGGTACAGTTTGTAGAAACCAATGCAAGGGAAGCTGTTAAGGAAAGTTTTAAGGTTTAAAACATTTTAAGGAACATTTTCAAGGAAAGAGTACATGTCATAGCCTTCAATTGACAGTTGCCCCAAAGAGAATAAACAAAGAGATTTCAGCTCATTAACTCCTTTTTTAAAGGTCTAAATAGAAACAATATAAAGATGCCATAAAGCAAGAGACGACAGTCCTGGCATGGGATGAACTCTCAGATGTTCCAGACCAACTTGCCTGGTAAACACTTCATTATCTCATTTTCAAAGGTCAGTGTGAGGTGTGACATGACATTCTTTTTTATAGCATAAGAAATTCAATATGGATTCAATAGTTCCTTCTCAGCAACTTATGAAATAGGAGGACGATTTCTAGCCTGTTGAAATTTATCATTAAACATTGAAATCCTTCTAGAAGTGTGCATGCCATATTGTAGAACATGGCAACATTTTTCTATAGAGGACTGCATAGTAAATATTTTCCTTCCTGGGGATAGATGCTCCCTGTAGCAACTGTTTGGCTCTGCCACTGTAGCGCAAAACCAGCAATAAGCAATGTGTAAATTAATGTTCATGACTATGTTCTAATACAACTTTACTGACAAAAGCAGGCAGCAGGTTGAATTTGAACCATAGACCATTATTTGCTAAACCTTACTGTAGGATATTGTTTAGATTAATGGTGACAATGAGTGGCTGTAGAGGTTGGTGGGTTGTAGGAATATGAACAGCTAAGTTTCAAATATCTAGTTAGTAATGTCTCAGTATGACTTGGGACAATTCTGGTATCACCAGTAACTGATAAAACCTATAATTCTGAGGGCTGTGGATGGTTCTCAAGTTCTGACTGTTAATAACTCTTGGAAACACTGCATTCTAATTTTGTGTGTACACACACATACATATCTATACATGTATATATTTTATGAAAATAATTTTTTGTAACACTGTCAGTTCAGTTCAGTTGCTCAGTCATGTCCAACTCTATGCAACCCCATGGACTGCAGCAGGCAAGGCCTCCCTGTCCATCACCAACTCCCGGAGTTTATACTCAAATTCATCTCCATTGAGTTGGTGATGCCATCCAACCATCTCATCCTCTGTCGTCCCCTTCTCCTCCTGCCCTCAATCTTTCCCAGAATGAGGGTCTTTTCAAATGAGTCAGTTCTTTGCATCAGGTGGACAAAGTATTGGAGTTTCAGCTTCAACATCAGTCCTTCCAATGAATATTCAGGACTGATTTTCTTTAAGATGGACTGGTTGGATCTTCTTGCAGTCCAAGGGACTCTCAAGAGTCTTCTCCAACACCACAGTTCAAACGTTTCAATTCTTCGGTGCTCAACTTTCTTTATAGTCCAACTCTCATATCCATATATGACTACTGCTTTGACTAGATGGGCCTTTGTTGGCAAAATAATGTCTCTGCTTTTTTTTTTTTGGTAACACTGTAGTATTTTGGAAATAAGGTCACTGAATTATTTAAGACACTACAGCTACTGATTTTGTCACAGACTCCTTCTGGACATTATTAGTAAACTATATTCAATTCCACTTTTCTGTTATAAACAACCATTGTTTTTTGAAGCTGCATAATGAAGTTATTCTACTTTGCAGCTTCTGTTGTCTTGTACTCTATGAGAATAAGATATCAAGTTAGGTCTTATGGAAGCAACATAGTGGTTAAGACTCTTAAGAACATGAACTGTGAAATCAGATAAATCCATATTGTGTTTTAGTTCTGCTTTTTATTAGCTTTTGGGATTCTGTGCAAGTGACATCACTTTTTTGAGCCCCTCTTTTATCATCTGTATGCAAGATAAAGTAGATAACATGTGTCAGGCATTTAGCACAATCCTAGGCATATAGGAAATGCTCAGTAATTTGTAGCTATTAGCATATTATCTTTAGTAAGATGGGATAACCACTCAGTCACTTACTGTTATATTTTAACTGTTAATATTTTTCTTGATAGAGTGGATGATTACTGTTTTTTGCTTGCTAAATATTCATTCTCAATTCTTACAGTAATTTTACTGGATTTTCCTTGTAATTTCATGGTGCTTAAAAGTGAGGCTGCCTTCATCCCTGGTTCAAAGCATAGGTATACAGCCTACTGGCTATAGGACTGAAATGTGGCACATCATCATTTCTGGTTGATGAGATTTAATTCTGGGATTTTTTTTTAGGAAGAAATGATGAGAATATGTAAGCCTAGAGATGTTGGCAAAGATATTTTCTTGAAGCCATACCACCCACAAACTTTTCATTTGTGTGAATCACTAAGTATTCTGTTGTTGGGTTGTTTTTTGTTTTTGTTTTTTTGCTTTGTCTATTTTGAAGTGGGTTTCTGTCACTTATAATTGAATAAGTTCTAACCAATACAGCTAATTATTTTATGTTTGCTAACAGGACAGATTCTATCAGCTAATCAACATCTGAACTTTTTTAAGGTTTTTTTTTTTTTTTTTTAAGAATAGCACATATGATTGACCTTCCTCCCTCCCTCCCTCTCTATCTCCTTCCCTTCCTTCCTACCTTCCTTTCATTTTTGAACCTGGGGACCAAAATTCAAACTAATCAAATGGCAGAATCTAAACTTGTTATAAAGCAAACATTTTATTTTGCCAGCTGAGATAATGGAGTTCTTAATAAGACTTTAAGAACAAAAATCAAACAGTATTACCTCTGGGACAGGGAAAGTTACAGACCAAGAGCCCCCTTTTTTCCCATAGGGGAGCACTTTGCCCTATGAGGTTTGTCCTAGAGTGACCTGCCCAGGTCCTACAACTAGTTACAAAATAGGATTAAATTCAGGTTTCCTATCCATACATTTATATGTTTAGCAAGCCATCCTGTCTGTGCTACATGAATTCAAATGAATAAGATTTCTTGAATAAAAATACTAATATGTATTTGTTTTTTACATACAGCCTAAATACACCTGTAAAAATAATAGTATCTGTTTAAAAGCAAGTAATAGTTTAATATAGCTGTCAAAACTTTTCAAGCACTTGGGGGTATGGAGGCTACTGCAGTGGAGTTTTTTGAAGTATGAGAGTCCGGGTTCAACTCTCAATAAAGGAAGGAATGGTGGGAATTTTTAGTCAAAAATCAGAGTGACATCAGTAGATGGAAAATTGCCAAGAATAAACATCAGGGTTCTAGCTAAATGAACCTAACAAGATTCTTGTTCAAGGGGCCAGGGAGATCAGATGTCACCTGGAGGGGGTGGGGGATGAAGAACCCTATTAGTGATTAAACGTGATAAGATATTGAGGATGGGAAATTATGGCTAACCTGATTTAGCAGGATTCTTGCTGAAATTGTACGAAGTCTCAGGGAGAGGCAATTTGTCAGATCTCATGACCTCTGCTAACCCTCATTCCTCCCAAAGACCCTGTCTCTAAATGCCAACACATTGAGGGGTAGGGATTCAATATATGAATTTTGAGAGGATATCAGCATTCAGTCCTTAATGATTAGTAGGTGTTCATTGTAGATTAGTGTTCATTTTTTAAGATTATTATCCTTTTGTTATTGTATTCTTTCTTTAGTTTTAAAATTAAACCTTAGCCTAGGTAAGTTATTTGGAAGTTTTGTCCATCTTCGCATAGGTTATCATGCTTTGTTTCAAAGTCTGGGATTTTGGTGAGTTTCCTCAGGTATTTTGTCATCTAACAGACTGTGGAATAAAAGTGGAGTGGAGTGCCTGTCTGAAATGGGTAACAATCACAAGTTGATCTATTTGTTTGGTAATTGTACAGTTAAAAATAAATAGGCAACCATACTCCTGAAAAATAGAACTACAATTTCAGGAAGCCAGTGAGTTCATTAGTTTCTTTTAACGATCTAACAAATAACATTTCACACATTATAGCCTTCCATTGGGAACCCTAAAGAAGAAAATTAAGCTTTTTGTGTCACAGCCTGTATTCTATTGGTATGATATGTAGCAATCCTACTTACAACAGCAAGATATTAGAGAGGGATATTCTAGGGGAATGGATGGGAAGGGAAGACAGCAGGGCAATACATAGAAATTATGTTTGGAAAGAACCGTAAGACAATCTTTTTTTCCCCTAATGTAAAGCATTTGATTGGAACCAGGTGATGTGTAGATTTCACTGAGTTCCTAATGGGACTTGAGATCTCATGAAACTGAGGCCCAAGGTTGGTATTTGGCAACATCCTCATCTCTTCTGTCATTCCCTATATTGGAATTTTCTCTGTGCTTTTCACCCCATTCAAAGTAGCAAATTATTAATAGGATTCCTTTAAAAGGTCGGTTACCTTTTAGAATTATGGTTCTCAAAATTTAATATGCATACAGGTCAGCTAAGAGTTATCTTCAAATACAGCATGGGACTTGACATTATGTATTTCTAACTAGCTCGCTGGGGATGCCTAATATGGAGGGGTCTGCAGACCACACTTTGAGCAGCTCTGCCAGTAGAACTCCCTGTGACGATGAATATTTTTTATCTATGCTGTCTGATAGATAGCTTCCAGTCAAATGAGGCTCTTAAGCACTTGAAATGTAGTTACTGTAGTAGAGGAATTAACTTTCTATATTTTTACATTTAAACGTCAATAGACACGTGTGGCTACTTGTTTGGGCAGTGCAGCTTTTCAGTTCAGTTACTCAGTCCTGTCCAACTCTTTGCGACCCCATGGACTGCAGCACGCCAGGCCTCCCTGTCCATCACCAACTCCCAGAGTTTACTCAAACTCATGTCCATTGAGTCGGTGATACCATCCAATCATCTCATCCTCTGTCGTCCCCTTCTCCTCCTACCCCCAATCCTTCCCACCATCAGGGCCTTTTCCAATGAGTCAGTTCTTCACATCAGGTGGCCAAAGTGTTGGAGTTACAGCTTCAACATCAGTCCTTCCAATGAACACTCAGGATTGATCTCCTTTAGGATGGACTGGTTGGATCTCCTTGCAGTCCAGGGGACTCTGAAGAGTCTTCTACAACAGCACAGTTCAAAAGCATCAATTCTTTGGCCTTCAACTTTCTTTGTAGGCCAAATCTCACATCCATACATGACCACTGGAAAAACCATAACCTTGACTAGATGGACCTTTGATGGTAAAGTAATGTCTCTGCTTTTTAGTATGCTCTCTAGGTTGCTCATAACTTTCCTTCCAAGGAGTAAGCATCTTTTACTTAAATAGCTGCAGTCACCATCTGCAGTGATTTTGGAGCCCAAGAAAATAAAGTCTCTCATTGTTTCCATTGTTTCCCCATCTATTTGCCATGAAGTGATGGGACTGGTAGCCATGATCTTAGTTTTCTGAATGTTGAGCTTTAAGCCAACTTTTTCACTCTCCTCTTTCACTTTCATCACGAGGCTCCTTAGTTCTTCTTCACTGTCTGACATAAAGGTGGTGTCATTTGCATATCTGAGGTTATTGATGTTTCTCCTGGCAATCTTGATTCCAGCTTGTGCTTTTTCCAGCCCGGCATTTCACATGAGGTACTCTGCATATAAGTTAAATAGGCAGGGTGGAAATATACAGCCTTGACATACTCCTTTTCCTATTTGGAACCAGTCTGTTGTTCCATGTCCAGTTTTAACTGTTGCTTCCTGACCTGCATACAGACTTCTCAAGAGGCAGATCAGTTGTCTGGTATTCCCATCTCTTTAAGAATTTTAAACAGTTTGTTATGATTCACACAGTCAAAGGTTTTGGCATAGTCAATAAAGCAGAAATAGATGTTTTTCTGGAACTTTCTTGCTTTATCAATGATCCAGTGAATGTTGGCAATTTGATCTCTGGTTCTTCTGCCCTTTCTAAATCCAGCTTAAACATCTGGAAGTTCACGATTCATGTACTGTTGAAGCCTGGCTTGGAGAATTTTGAGCATTACTTTACTAGTGTGTGATATGGGTGCAACTGTGCATTTGAGCGTTCTTTGGCATTGCCTTTTTTGGGGATTGGAATGAAAACTGACCTTTTCCAGTCCTGTGGCCACTGCTGACTTTTCCAAATTTGCTGGCATATTGAGTGCAGCATTTTGATAGCATCATCTTTTAGGATTTGAAATAGCTCAACTGGAATTCCATCACCTCCACTAGCTTTGTTCGTTAGTGATGCTTCCTGAGGCCCACTTGACTTCATATTCCAGGATGTCTGGCTCTAGGTGAGTGATCACACCATCATGATTATCTGGGTTGTGAAGATCTTTTTTGTACAGTTCTTCTATGTATTCTTGCCACCTCTTCTTAATATCTTCTGCTCTTGTTAGGTCCATACCATTCTGTCCTTTATTGAGCCCACCTTTGCATGAAATGTTCCCTTGGTATCTCTAGTTTTCTTGAAGAGATCTCTAGTCTTTCCCATTTTATTGTTTTCCTCTATTTCTTTGCATTAATCACTGAGGAAGGCTTTCTTATCTCTTCTTGCTATTCTTTTGTTTTTTTATTCTATCTCTGTTTGTTTTCAAAGCAAATCGTTCAATATCAGGGTAATCCAAGCCTATGCCCCGACCAGTAATGCTGAAGAAGCTGAAGTTGAACGGTTCTATGAAGACCTGCAAGACCTTTTAGAACTAACACCCCAAAAAGATGTCCTTTTCATTATAGGGGACTGGAATGCAAAAGTAGGAAGTCAAGAAACACCTAGAGTAACAGGCAAATTTGGCCTTGGAATACAGAATGAAGCAGTACAAAAGCTAATAGAGTTTTGCCAGGAGAACACACTGGTCATATCAAACACCATCTTCCAACAACACAAGAGAAGACTCTACACAAAGGCTTCACTAGATGGTCAACACCAAAACCAGATTGATTATATTATTTGAAGCCAAAGATGGAGAGTCAGCAACAACAAGACCAGGAGCTGATTGTGGCTCAGATCATGATCTCCTTATTGTCAAATTCAGACTTAAACTGAAGAAAGTAGGAAAAACCACTAGACCATTCAAGTATGACCTTAATCAAATCCCTTGCGATTGATTATACAGTGGAAGTGAGAAATATTTTTAAAGGACTAGATCTGATAGACAGAGTGCCTAATGAACTATGGCCAGAGGTTCATGACATTATACAGGAGACAGAGATCAAGACCATCCCCAAGTAAATAAATCCAAAAAAGCAAAATGGCTGTCTGAAGAGGCCTTACAAATAGCTGTGAAAAGAAGAGAAGTGAAAAGCAAAGGAGAAAACTGCAGCTCTAGGATCAACAAAACTAATCTCAACTACAACCCTGCCAGTGTCCTGTCTGCCATTAAACCCTAATAAGGTTCCCTTTGTATTTACAGAATAAAGGTGGAGCTGGTCTACAAGACTCAGTACCTTCTTCTCACAATCTGCTCCCTCTGCCCTGTTGTTATCACACCCTGGGCTTTGTGCATTCGTCCTTTTCTCTCCAAGCTTCTTTATCCCAAATCATTTTTGATATTGTTTTCCCATTGCCTGGAACACACCCACCTTTCCCCCTCTTCTTGAGTTCATTTATACTCAGCTTTGGGTTTCAGTTCAGAGTTTTCCTTGAAATTCCTGGTCAAATGTTCATATTTCTGAATTTCTCTCTTTTATAGCCTGTGTCCTAGTTGAGAGTCGGTGCTTGGTTGTGTGCTTATTATTTACAAATATCCAGCTCCTCACTCAGCTGAAATTTTAATTGGATGGGGATTATATCTCTGTTTATTATTGTAGTCCCAGAAATCAGTATAGGAAATGGCACATAGTAGATGCTAAGCATTTATTTGTAGAATAATATTTAATTTATATATCATACACACAGATTACTTAGGAGTACTTGTTCAAAATGGAAACTCTTCTGTCCTGACTCCTCAAATTTGAGTTCACTAAAAGGTTTAGGATATACATAGTGGTTCTCATTTTTCAGAAAGCACTCAAGTTGCCTCTAATGCAGTTGTTGTGGGTTCTATTTTGAGAAATCATATTCTAGGTAGTCCAATAGGACATCTAAGTTTCAGTATATTTTTGTTTTCTTTTAGTGAGAGGAGCAGTGAACAGTTGCTTCATCTCTTTCTTTCAAGAATTAAAGGAGGAGCCCTCCTCCCTCCTTCACATGGCATACTTAAGCAAACTAGAGCAGAGCTGAGCACAGCTGGGAAGTATTGCTCTCATAATACAGTCGTGTGGAGTTTCATAATGCATCCAGTGAGCAACCTGTATCCAAATAAAGTAAATGATATTAAAGGACAAAACATACAGAGTTGGAGAAGAACACAGTATTCCAGTGAATTGAATAACAAGTTAAAGGGAAAAAACACACCAAGCTACCAAAGGTCATTTGCTTTATGATTGCAAATCATTAGTGTGGAAGTGGAAGCTGAGTGAAGATGATAAAAATAATAAAGGAAAATCCAATACATTTGGACAGTTGGCCAAAAGGAAGGGGGTCCATCTCATGTTGAAGGTAGGGTGAGAAATGAAAGTCTCACCATTCTACCTTCTTGCCTACATTCCTCTGCTGAAAAAAATATAATCTTAGAGGAATTAGAACTCACTTTGTTTTTCAGAAGGACGTCAGGCTTCCTTCTATGCTTTGTTCATATTTAAAAAATAAGCACAGCAGCGGTAAAGCCACTCAGTCAACCTTGTTCCCTGTTACGGACAAACTCATGCCGTTCCTATGCCATGATCTTGGTTTTTTGAATGTTGACTTTTAAGCCAACTTTTTCATTATCCTCTTTCACTTTCATCATGAGACTATTCAGTTCCTCTTCATTTCTGCCATAAGGGTGGTGTCATTTGCGTATCTGAGGTTATTGATATATCTCCGGCTATCTTGATTCCAGCTTGTGCTTCATCCAGCCTGGCATTTCACATGATGAACTCTGCATATGTTAAATAAGCAGGGTGATAATATACAGCCTGACATACTCCTTTCCCAATTTGGATCAGTCTGTTGCTCCATCTCCAGTTCTAATCATTGCTTCTTCACCTGCATATAGATTTCTCAGGAGGCAGGTAAGGTGGTCTGGTGTTCCCATCTCTTGAAGAATTTTCCACAGTTTGTTGTGATCGACACAGTCAAAGGCTTTGGTGTAGTCAATAAAGTACAAGTAGATATTTTTCTGGAACTCTCTTGCTTTTTCTGTGACCCAATGGATGTTGGCAATTTGATCTGTGTTTCCTCTGCCTTTTCTAATCCAGCTTGAACATCTGGAAGTTCTTGGTTTACATACTGTTGAAGCCTGGCTTGGAGAATTTTGAGCATTACTTTGGTGGCATGTGAGATGAGTGCAAATGTGCGGTTGTTTGAACATTCTTTGGCATTGCTTTTCTTTGGGATTGGAATGAAAATTCTCACCTTTTCCACTCCTGTGGCCACTGATGAGTTTTCCAAATTTGCTGCATATAGAGTGCATTTAAATTCATTTAGGGAGGCAGTATAACCACCATCTATATCCCATCTAGTTCCCTGTTTAAGTGTCCCTTGGAATGCAAGGAGATCTAATCAGTCAATCATAAAAGAAATCAATCCTGAATATTCATTAGAAGAACTGATGCTGAAGCTGAAACTCTAATACTTTGGCCATTTGATGTGAAGAACTGACTTACTGGAAAAGACCCTGATGCTGGGAATGACTGAAGACAGGAGGAGAAGGGGATGACAGAGGATGAGATGGTTGGATGGCATCACCGACTCAACGGACATGAGTTTGAGCAAGCTCTGGGAGTTGGTGATGCACATGGAAGCCTGGTGTGCTCCAGTCCATGGCGTCGCACAGAGTCAAGACACGACCGAGTAACTGAACTGAAGGGAACTGAATTTCCCAAGTAGTTTGGCTAAGTGGTAAAGTATCTGCCTACTAATGCAGAAGATTCAAGCATTGGGTCGGGAAGACGTCTTGGAGAAGGAAATGGCTAATACCCTCCAGTATTCTTGTCTGAAGAATGCCAGGAAGAGAGAAGTCTGCTGAGCTACAGTCCATAGGGTTTCAAAGAGTTGGACACAACTGAGCAAATGAATAACAACAACAGTAGCTAAGATCTAGGTGGACCTTGATCGGAATCCCAGCCTCATGATCTCCTAATTGTGTGACATTGGTTAAGTATGGACCACAGCCTTGTCTCACTCAATGAAACTATGAGCCATGACATGTAGGGTCACCCAAGACAGATGGGTCATGGTGGAGGGTTCTGACAATACATGATCCACTGGAGAAGGGAATGGCAAACCACTTCAGTATTCTTGCCTTGAGAACCCCATGAACAGTATGAAAAGGCAAAAGGATAGGACACTGAAAGATGAACTCCCCAGGTCAGTAGGTGCCCAATATGCTACTGGAGAAAAGTGGAGATATAACTCCAGAAAGAATGAAGAGTCATAGCCAAAGCAAAAACAATGCCCCATTGTAGATGTGACTGGTGATGGAAATAAAGTCTGATGCTATAAAGAACAATATTGCATAGGAACTTGGAATGTTAGGTCCATGAATCGAGGCAAACTGGAAGTGGTCAAACAGGAGATGGCAAGAGTGAACATCAACATTTTAGCAATCAGTGGACTAAAATGAACTGGAATGGGAGAATTTAATTCAGATGACCAGTATATCTACTACTGTGGGCAAGAATCCCTTAGAAGACATGGAGTAGCCCTCACAGTCAACAAAAGAGCACAGCATAGTGATCAAGAACATTCTGTCTGGAACCAGACTGTCTGGGTTCAAATATTCCTTTCACCACGGATTAGCATTACCAATTGGGAAGGTTGCTTATGCATTTGAATGCCTTAATTTTCTTATCTATTAAGTGGATAGCATCATGATACCTATTCCATGAGTTGTGGCAAAAAACAAATGATTAATATATTTTAAAAGCTTTAAGGTAGTGATAGATTAAGTTCTATATTAGTATTAACTTTCTGTGTATGTGGATATATTTTTCATGCAGTTTTTTTGAGGTACATGTCAGGGTGAAAATCTACCTTTGTAGGATTTATAGTCTAGTGAGAAGAGATAGACAGTATACTGTAAACATAACACATGATGAGTTTTAATCAATTCAGTTCAGTCACTCAGTCATATCCTACTCTTTTTTTTTTTTTAAATAAATTTACTTATTTTAGTTGGGGGCTAATTACTTTACAATATTGTAGTAGTTTTTGCCATACACTGACATGAATCAGCCATGGGTTCACATGTGCTCCCCCTCCCGAACCCTCCTCCCACCTCCCTCCCCATCCCATCCCTCTGGGTCATCCCAATGCTCCAGCCCTGAGCATTTGTCCCATGTATAGAACATGGAATGGTGTTCCACTTCACATATGACAATATACATGTTTCAATGCTATTGTCCCAGAACGTCCCACCCTCACCTTCTTCCTCAGAGTCCACAAGACTGTTCTATGCATCTGTGTCTCTTATTCTGTCTCGCATATAGGGTCACCGTTACCATCTTTCAAATTCCATATATATGCATTAGTATACTGTATTGGTGTTTTTCTTTCTGGCTTACTTCACTCTGTATAATGGGTTCCAGTTTCATCCATCTCAATAGAACCGATTCAAATGTATTTTTTTTAATGGCTGAGTAATATTCCATCGTGTATATGTACCACAGCTTCCTTATCCATTCGTCTGCCGATGGACATCTAGGTTGCTTCCATGTCCTGGCTATTGTAAACAGTGCTGCGATGAACATTGGGGTACACGCGTCTTTTTCAATTCTGGTTTCCTCGGTGTGTATGCCCAGCAGTGGGATTGCTGGGTCATATGGCAGTTCTATCCCAGTTTTTTAAGGAATCTCCACACTGTTCTCCATAGTGGCTGTACTAGTTTGCATTCCCACCAACAGTGTAAGAGGGTTCCCTTTTCTCCACACCCTCTCCAGCATTTATTGCTTGTAGACTTTTGGATAGCAGCCATTCTGACTGGTGTGTAACATATCCTACTCTTTGCGACCCCATGGACTGCAGCACATCAGTCTTCCCTGTCCATCACCAACTACCAGAGCTTGTTCAAACTGACGTCCATTGAGTCAGTGATGCCATCCAACCATCTCATCCTCTGTTGTCCCCTTCTCCTTCTGTCTTCAATCTTTCCCAGCATCAGGGTCTTTTCTAAGGGGTCAGTTCTTCACATCAGGTGGCCAAAGAATTGGAGCTTCAGCTTCTGCATCAGTTCTTCCAATGAATATTCAGGATTGATTTCCTTTAGGATTAACTGGTTTTATCTCCTTGCTGTCCAAGGGACTCTCAAGAGTCTTCTCCAACACCATAGTTCAAAAGCATCACTTCTTCGGCGCTCAGCTTTCTTTATGGCCCAGCTCTCATATCCATACATGACTAATGGAAAACGCACAGCTTTGACTATACAGACCTTTGTCGGTTATGTCTCTGCTTTTTAATATGCCATCTAGACTGGTCATAGCTTTTCTTCCAAGGAGTAAGCATCTTTTAATTTCATGGCTGAAGTCACCATCTGCAGTGATTTTGGAGTCCAAGAAAATAAAGTCTGCCACTGTTTCCATTGTTTCCTCATCTATTTGCCACGAAATGAAGGGACCAGATGCCATGATCTTAGTTTTTGAATGTTGAATTTAATCCAACTTTTTTACTCTCCTCTTTCAATTTCATCATGAGGCTCTCTAGTTAATATCAGTAATAACTAGTGAGTAATAGAGTACACTATGAAATGCAAATGTACTGTGGGAAAAATAACATTAAATAAAAGAGCTGATTTGAAGCCCTGAAAATGCTGTTAAGGGAGTGGATTTTGTAGTATAAATTTATGTAATTTGCACCATCAGGCCCATGAAGTAGTTATTGTTATTCCTCAAAGCACAGAGAGGCTCAGTGGCTTTCTCAAGGTCACACAGCTAGTTCATGAATTCTGACTCTGGGAACCATGACCACAGTCACCGGATAGATCATGGTGCATCTCACAGAGATTTGCCATTTGGAGAAGGTTGTGGAATGAGTCTTGCACATCAGATGTGGAGAGATTCCAAACCAGTGGATAGTTACTACAAAGGCAGTAACTCAGGTCTATCATGGCATGTTGGAGGAAATGCAATGAGTTTGTTGTGACCTGAATCAAATTAAGGAGGGGGAGGTAGTTGGGATCAACAGATAATGAGAGGATGCAATTCATGGAGACCATTGTGAGACTTTGGCTCTTACTTTAAGATGTGTGTTTATTGAAAGATTTTTTTAAACACATGCTTGTTATGGGAAAATACTGGAATATAATAAGTGTATATAAAAAATCAAGGTGCAATTTATAAAAAAATATAATTCTAGAAAATTCTGAAGATAAAGATATATACTAATAACAGTAATAATTATTTCGTGTTTGGAACATGGCAGGCTATATTTCCTTAATAGCTTTCAGTATTTTCCAAATAATACAAAATGGTACGTATCACATTTATTTCAGAGAAATAATATATTATTTTCTAAACAACCAGAAGTGAAATATTAACATCTGATAATATAATTATCAGATACTTGGCCACTCTACTCTTGGTTGCTAAAGAAAACTTTACTCTGAGTTGAGGCAATCTGATTAAGTTTCCTTTACTAAATTACAGAAAATATACTTTACTTATATTATCTAGAAAAATAGATTCATGCAGACTTGATTCAGGATAGATACAATTTATTCTATCTTCAGAGGTGTTTTGTGTCTTCTTTATAAACCTGGAATTAAATTTGTTCATTTAAAATTTAGTACAGTTTTAGATAGTCTCTTTTACTTTCTTGGGAAGTTTGGAAGAATTTATAAATTTAGGTTGAATTGATAAAATATTTTGACCTGTAGGAAAAATATTATAATTCCATTATATCTTTGAAATGTTAATTTTACATTGGAATTTGGATAAACTATAATTATGTCATAATGATACTCACTTTTACAAGAAAATTATATGAATAGAAGGAGATTTAGGCATGTATTTTGCATATGCTTTTATAATTATTCTCTTTCTGCAGTAAATTCTTTTTATACACATTACAGAATAACTGAGCATTTCAGCTCAAATTAAGGAAAACTGTGTTTAAGAATATTTTCTCTGGATAAATGCCCAGCAATTGGATAGCTGGATCATACAGTAGTTCCTTTCTAAAGTTTTTTGAGAACCTCCAAACTGACTTTCATAGTGGCTACACCAGTTTATGTTCCTACCTAACTCATCTTTAAGCCAACACATTTCTTTTCTTGTGAGCACACTGTAGGGTATACAGAAGTAAAAGTATAATACTGTGCACATGAAATTCATATAATGCTATAAATCAGCATTACTGCAATAAAAACAAATAATTTAATTAATTTTAAATAGAACAAATTAAACTTAGTTTCTCTATTTCCTATGCTTTAAATTGACACCATAGATACTGTATCCATTATGAATCTCTTTGTGGTCAGTGACAAATAACTCCATAAAATTGGATTAAGGAATAAAAGGATATTATCAACAATATAAAGAACCACAGCTAAATTAACTTTCCAATATAGTTCGGTTCAGAGACTGGGCAGTCTCATCATCAGGATTTGTTTCATGACTCAACTTTCAATTTTGTTGACTTTTGTCTCCATAGCACTAGATTTCTCCTTTGTTAGGAAGATGTCTGTTGTAGTTTTTCAGTTGCTAAGTCATGTCTGACTCTTTGTGACCCCATGGACTGCAGCATGCCAGGCTATCCTGTCCTTCACTATCTTTCAGATTTTGCTCAAACTCATGTCCATTGTGTTGATGATGCCATTCAACCATTTCATCAGCATCAGTCTCTCATCTTTTCCAATGAGCCAGCTTTTCACATCAGGTGGCCAACGTGTTGGAGTTTCAGCTTCAGTATCAGTCCTTCCAATGAATATTCAGGACTGATTTCCTGTAGGATTGACTGGTTTGATCTCCTTGCAGTCCAAGGGACTCTCAAGAGTCTTCTCCAACACCACAGTTTGAAAGCATCAATTCTTCGGTGCAAAACCTTCTCTATGATCCAACTCTCACATCCATACATGACTACTGGAAAAACCAGAGCTTTGACTATAGGGACTTTGTCAGCAAAATGATGTCTCTGCTTTTTAATATGCTGTTTAGCTTTGTCATAGCTTTCCTTTCAAGGAGTAAGCGTCTTTCAATTTTCATGGTTGCAGTCACTATCTGTAGTGATTTTGGAGCCAAGAAAATAAAATCTGCCACTGTTTCCACTTTTTCCCCATCTATGTGCCATGAAGTGATGGGAGGTGCCATGATCTTAAGTTTTTTAAATATTGAATTTTAAGCCAATTTTTTTACTCTCCTCTTTCACCCTCATCAAGAGGCTCTTTAGTTCTGCTTCTTACATTTCCCATTTTTTTTTAAATACTAGAATGAAACAGTGGAATTCTCTTCTGGTAGCTTTTCATGAAGTCTTGAAATTTATTATGCTTGGTCCAGCTAAATTTTTATGCCCATAACTGAGTCAAATTACAGTGACTAGAAAAATGCCAAGACTTGGTTTACCGCAGTAACTCATTCCTAAATATACGGGATAAAGGTGGATTTTTGATTGAAAATCAGGGAAACAAATGCTGGGCAGGTAAACATCAAACATCCATAGTATAAACATTTCTAGAAAAGCTTTTTTTTTTTAAGAAAAATAGTAGTTTTCCCTGTTTAACACACAATCTCAAAAATCTCAATGGTTTACAATGACAAATATTTTCTTTGCTTTCAAGTCATGGGTTAGCTCTATATTTCTCTAATTTATTAACAGTTGTGTGAGGCATGTTTCTCTTATGGCAAATGGTGTGAAAGCCAAAAAGGTGAGCAGAGTTACGAAATGCCTTCAGAGGCTTCAGCTAGTGTCTAAGGACCATCACTTTAGTCCACATGCTATTACAGGACAAACAAATCATGTGACTAAACTCAACAACAACTGAATGAGGAAACATACTATGCACATTAGTGGGAGGTAATGCAAAATTATGTGACAAAGGGCATGGAGTCTGTAATTCCAGTACAGGACAGGAGTGAAGAATTGAGAGTAATGAACCTATTTACCAGAGAAGTTTCTAGTGTTTACTTGATGACAAAGTCAGCTATCAGATGAATTTTCTCCACTTCAAGTCTCTGTAAGTTTATTATTAAGATAGAAGAGGGTAGTATTCATCACCATTACATTTCTGTTCCAATTTCATTATACATTAATATCTGTATATAGTTTGTTTTATAACAGATAAGTAACCAATGCAGTAACAAATGTATTTTATTTTCAAATTATTACTGACATTTTCCCATATTATAACTTTTGACTATCAAACTTTATTGAAATCTTTATAGTTGTTCTTGAAGAATTCTGATGTCAATCTCAGGTTTACAATTAGACATTTTTTACTACCTTTGGTTTATTACTATGGGGTGTATTTTCTAAATCCCACAAAGGATAGTTAGGTCAAATCACTATTAATTCTGAACATGCTTGTGTTTGACTGGTTAATGTCATAACTTTAATATGAGCTAAGTGTATTTTTATGCAGCAATTTGGTAAATCATCTCAGTAGATAATAGCAAATTACCCACCTTTGTTCTGCCTGATGGATAATATGTTCTAGCTGAGTAATTAGGTATCAGTTATACACAGCTGCAGTTTGTGTACAACAAGTACTTTTCTAGTCACACATTTATCTCTCTCTTTGTGGATGAATTGGCAACATGCCTCATACAGGTTTTTAACATGCTGTTTCTAGGTAACTATAGGCTACTGGTCCAAAGGGTATATGCATACAGTCAGATGTTAATACTACCTTTGAAGGTAAAACCATCTTGGAAGAGGAGGACAAATTTTTATTAAAATTCATACATGCTAACATTGATATAATATGTATTTATTTTTATATAATACAACATTTTTAATATTTCAATTATCCCTCCATGATTCTTCCTTTTAGGCTGTCCTTTCCAACTGTGAGAGTCTAAAGGTTGTATTTCATGACTTTGCAAATAACATTTGCCTATGCATAGTTAGTTTGTTTGAAATGTTGGAGATCATGTCATTGACTGCAATGCCACTGTGCTACAGTGGTGCTCCTTTGAAGTGGGATATCTTAACCTGGGCACAACTGACATTCTGGGCCAGCAAATTATTTATTGCAGGAGGCTGTCCTGTGCATTGTGGGATGTTTAACAGCATCTCTGGCCTCTGCCCATGAGATGTCAATAGTACTTTCCTCTACCTCAGGTTGTGTAAACCCAGAATGTCTCCAGACATTTGTATATGTACCCAGAGGGACCAAATTGCCTCCACTGAGTACTACTGCTTTAAAATACCTTCTAATTAATGATGATATATATTATAGTAACCCCTTGCTCACATCTGCCTATCATACTTAAAACTGTTGGCCTGAAAATTGATAAAGGAGTGATGAAAAATGAGGCTACCATGTCTCATTTAACATAAACCTATGACACTGGACAATAGTGAATTATATATTAGAAAAAAAATATCTATATTGTTTTACTCAGGTTTTTCATATAGATCTTTATAGGAAAGTAAGTTTCTGATCTACCAGGTTTCTCTTTCCTTTCATTAGATGCACCTCTCCTCACTGTTATTGCTGTTATTATTTTTTTCCCTTAATGGCCATTAATTTAAAAGATTGCATTTATTTTTTTCTTTGCTATCTAAAATATTTTAGAATAGATGTTGTAAGTGAATTCCATTATGTCTGTGAAAACTTACTCTGAGTAGGTGGTTCCTGTAATTGAGAAGTGTCTAGGGAATAAGATTTTTTTTTTAACATTTGAAGAGGACACGGTTTGGGGTTAATTGAACATAGTTATTAAATGGACACACTTCTTTAGTGTGTCTGTTGTTAAGGATAACAGACCAGGTTTCAAGATCTTATTTTTCTGCAAGAATACTTTGCCTGCTAAGTTCACAATTTTTTTAATCTAAAACAATTTCATGAGGCTTGAATTCTGGGCTCTCAAACAAATTCTAGGGAAATATCCAATCTAGCAGAAAGAACATGAGTTTTGATTAAATAGAACTGAATTCCAGTTCTAATCGCTGAGTACTTGCTGTGCAACTTTGGCTAAGTTACTCAATATCTATGAAATTGTTTCCTCATCAGTGAATGAAGACAATACATTTTATTGTTGAGACTGGGGCAGGGGTGAGTTGACTGTGTGAATGTGACTGCACTATGTTCTCCAGTTTCTTTTATCTTCTTCTTTATATTTAATATCATCTGTTTTCCTGAAAACTGCTCTCACAGAGTCTCTGAAAACCTACTCCACTGATAAATCCAAAGGGCTCTTGTTAGGCTTTTTTGGGAGGCAGCTGCTCCTTTGGTTTAAAAAAAATAAAATAAAATCACTGGCAAACATTTTCTTTAAAGAGCAAGATAGCAAATATTTTTGATTTCTTGAGATAGACAGTGTTTGTCTCAGTTACTCAGTTGTGCCATCATATATAAAAATGGCCACAGACAGTATGTTAATGAATGCATGCAGCTGTGTTCCACTAGTACTTTATTTAAATAGCAGGTGGAGAGGTGGACTGGGCCCACATGTGTAGTTTGATTATCCCTACTCCAAGCTCAACACTGGTTTCTCATTTCACTTCATATCCTTTAGTTTTCTGACTTCAAAGAATTCATTTCTTGTCATTGATCACTTCTCCTCTACTCCTTCACTGGGTTTTCTTTTCCATTCACATATTAATTTGTGACAATTTGATTGGAAGGAGGAAGCAGATGTGAATTATTGCCAAATTCAGACTTAAATTGAAGAAAGTAGGGAAAACCACTAGACCGTTCAGGTATGACTGAAATCAAATCACTTATGATTATACAGTGGAAGTGACAAATAGATTCAAGGGATTAGATCTGATAGACAGAGTGCCTGAAGAACTATGGATGGAGGTTCGTGACATTGTACAGGAGGCTGGGATCAAGACCATCCCCAAAAAAGAAATGCAAAAAGGCAAAATGGTTGTCTGAGGAGGCCTTACAAATAGCTGTGAAAAGAAGAGAAGCAAAAGGCAAAGGAAAAAAAGAAAGATACACCCGTTTCAATGCAGAATTCCAAAGAATAGCAAGGAGAGATAAGAAAGCCTTCCTCAGTGAGTAGGAAACAACTGAGCGACTGAACTGAACTGAACTGAAAGACAATTTGATTGGGAGGTGGAAGCAGATGTGAATCAAAATGAGGCCATCAGTGTTTCTCTCAAGCATTTATCTTCTGTGTGAAGGCCAAGTCAAAGAGAGGCAGACAACATTCTCTGTTTAATTTTTGCTCATCTTTGCATCCTCTTGTCCTTAAATGCCTTATAACCTGTTACCCTTTCAAGCTATTTGCACTTTCTCAATTTCCCTGGTGCTGCCCCTTAGCCCTGAGCTCAGCACAGATGACTTCTTCCTCTCACAAGATTTTTTTAATCTTTTTTTCTTTTCTGAATGGAGGGAAAAAAATATTTTTATACTCCACATTGATTAGTTTATGCTCTCAGTGGATTTCTTTAAATCTTCACCCAAGACTGGATTGGAGCTTTTTATACATAATTTATTTGAGCATTTCTCATATTGTATTGTGGCAATCTGTTTACTTTTTTAAACTCAGAATGATTAAAATAAAAAGAAACAACAGTACCAATGCCAAAGAATGGGAAGAATGGAAAGATAATATACCTTGCTAGTGGGGATGCAAAATGGCACAGCCATCCTGGAAAATAAGTTGGCAGGTTCTTGAATATCTAAACATAAATATAACTACCATATGACCCAGCAATTGCACTCTTGGGCATTTATTCCAGAGAAATGAAAATTTATATTCACACAAAGACCTGTACATGAATGTTTATAGCACTTTTATTCCCAGTTGTCAAAAACTAGAAACAGCCCAGATGTCCTTCTGACATCTGAATGATGAATAATTAATGGTGAATGATTAAACAAACCATGGTACACCCATATTACTGGGATGCATGAAAACCTGGATGAATTTCCAGGGAATTATGCTTAGTTAAAAAGCAATCCCCAAAGATTACAGATTTATGACCCATTTATATAGCATTATTGAAATGACAAAACTACAGCAATGGGGGAAAAGATTCGTGTTTGTTTGCCAGTGGTTAAATATGGGGTGGGGTGGGGAGTGGAAAAGTGGGAGGAATGCTGATGTGACTGAATAAAAGAGAGATCTTTTTGTTGATGGAAATGCTCTGTATCTAGACTATATAAATGCCAATATTCTGGTGATATAGTAGTACAGAAAAATATTTTCATGGAAAGAAACTGAGTAAAGTGTGCATGGGATCTTGCCACATTATTTCTTACAAATGCATGTATATTTTAAATTATTTAGAAATTAAAATTTAATGACAATATCAATGCAGTCTGTTCCATGATCGAGTTATGGTTGGGTTGCTATGGAAATGCACAGAAAGGATTATACCTACTCTTGGAGACCAAACTGTCAAGGAAGGCATCAGGGGAAAGTGACTTTTGAGTTGGGTCTTGGCACAAAGGACCAAGGGAGGAAGTTTCTGCTAAGCTGATAGCATATCAGAATTCCAGACTGTGGGGCACTGGGCATTCAGTGGTACAGTTCATATTCTGGAAGACATTCTGAGATTCATGTCTCTATTTTCTGCAGTAAGGCTTCACTTAGATAATTGATGCTCAGTAAAATGTTTGTGGGTAATCAAAGGATACAACTTTATTCTTTAAAATTATGTTAGACTAGTTTTTTAAAGTAGGCATTTACTTTTGATTGATATTAATATATTAATCAATTAATTTAATTTAAAATATAGTGATCATTAATCACAATACTCTAGGTGAACTTTCACAGATGTATGTATGGCTAATTAATCTCCCCTCCATCAATATCCAAACAAGTGCACAGAGAAGATCTTCATAAACATTTTTTGAATGAAAGAAACATTCTGAATGTTGCAAGGAAGTGGCACCAGATAGAAAGCAAAGAGTAAACAATATGCCAAACTCAAGAATAGATGTATGCAAGGCATAAAATAGATCTTGGGTGCTACTTGTTCATAACAAAATGATCATAAGATGCAAAAGGCAACTAGAATGTTAAGCAAAGGCAAAGCACAATAAAGAAAAATGATTTTTAAAATTCTAATCTATGAGTTGAGACATAAAAACAACCTTCCATTTTAACTAAGGCATTCAAGATGATATTCATCTTTTTCTCTTGATATTCATTCATGCATGCATTCCAAAAATGTCTATAGAATACAACTTATTCAAATGCACTACTTCAGGCTCTCATTATCTTTATTATTAAATCGTGTATTAGAAATGTATATATTTACACACACATACACATATGTATGCATATACCTGCATTCAGTTTCTTTAACAAAAAAAGCTGGCTATTTAGGATGAAATTGTTTCTGAACACCTACAATTACCATCTCTCCTGTACTGAACATTTCTTGACTACATCTTGCAAAATAGCCTTTTAATTCATGCTCTTTGCAAGTTACTTTTGCTGGGAATAAAGTTTATGGGAGACACCTCCCAGAGTAATGGAAATAAAAGCAAAAATAAACAAATGGGACCTAATTAAAAGCTTTTGCACAACGAAGGAAACGATAAGGAAAGTGAAAAGAAAGCCTTCAGAATGAGATAAAATAATAGCAAATGAAGCAACTGACAAAGAATTAACCTCAAAAAAATATAAGCAGCTCATGCAACTCAATACCAGAAAAATAAACGACCCAATCAAAAAATGGGACAAAGAACTAAACAGACATTTCTCCGAAGAAGACATACAGATGGCTAACAAGTGCAAGAAAAGATGCTCAACATCACTCATTATCAGAGAAATGCAAATCAAAGCCACAATGAGGTACCATCTCATGCTGGTCAGAATGGCTGCTATCAAAAAGTCTACAAACAATAAATGCTGGAGAGGGTGTGGAGGAAAGGGAACCCTCCTACACTGTTGGTGGGAAAGCAAACTAGTCCAGCCACTATGGAGAACAGTGTGGATATTCCTTAAAAAACTGGAAACAGAACTGCCATATAACCCAGCAATCCCACTGCTGGGCATACACACTGAGGAAACAAGAATTGAAAGAGACACATATACCCCAATGTTCATCACAGTGCTGTTTACAATAGATAGGACATGGAAGCAACCTAGATGTCCATTAGCAGACGAACGGATAAGAAAGCTGTGGTACATATACACAGTGGAATATTACTCAGCTATTAAAAAGAATGCATTTGAATCAGTTCTAATGAGGTGGATGAACCTGGAGCCTATTATACAGATGAAGCATGTCAAACAGAAAAACACCAAAACAGTATAATAACGTATATATATGGAATTTAGAAAGATGGTAATGATGACCCTATATGCAAGACAACAAAAGAGACACAGATGTAAAGAACAGTCTTTTGGACTCTGTGGGAGAATGCGAGGGTGGGATAATTTGAGAGAATAGCATTGAAACATGTATATTACCTCCCAATGAAAGGCAATGCCAAAGAATTCTCAAACTACCACACAGTTGCACTCATCTCACATGCTAGTATAGTAGTGCTCAAAATTCTCCAAGGCAGGCTTCTACAACACATGAACCATGATATTCCAGATGTTCAAGCTGGTTTTAGAAAAGGCAGAGGAACCAGAGATCTAATTGCCAACATCTGTTGTATCATCGAAAAAGCAAGAGAGTTCCAGAAAAACATCCATTTCTGCTTTATTGACTATGCCAAAGCCATTGACTGTGTGGATCACAAAAACTGTGGAAAGTTTTGAAAGACATGGAAATACCAGATCATGTAACCTGCCTCTGGAGAAATCTGTATACAGGTGAGGAAGCAACAGTTAGAACTGGACATGGAACAACAGACTGGTTCCAAATAGGAAAAGGAGTACATAAAGGCTGTATATTGCCACCCTGCTTATTTAACATATATCATCATGACAAACACTGGGCTGGAGGAAGCACAAGCTGGAATCAAGATTGCTAGGAGAGATATCAATAACCTTACAAATGCAGATGACACCACCCTTATGTCAGAAAGTAAAGAACTAAAAAGCCTCTTGATGAAACAAAGAGGAGAGAGAAAAACTTGGCTTAAAGCTCAGCATTCAGAAAACTAAGATCATGGCATCTGGTCCCATCACTTCATGGGAAGTAGATGGGGAAACAGTGGAAACAGTGGCTGACTTTAGTTGAGCTCCAAAATCACTTCAGATGGTGACTGCAGCCATGAAATTAAAAGATGCTTACTCCTTGGAAGGATAGTCATGACCAACGTATATAGCATATTAAAAAGCAGAGACATACTTCGCCAACAAAGGTCTGTCTAGTCAGTTCAGTTCAGTTCAGTAGCTCAGTCATGTCCAACTCTTTGAGACCCCATGAATTGCAGTGCACCAGGCCTCCCCGACCATCACCAACTCCCGGAGTTTACCCAAACCCATGTCCATTGAGTCAGTGATGCCATCCAACCATCTCGTCATCTGTCGTCCCCATCTCCTCCTGCCCCCAATCCTTCCCAGCATTAGAGTCTTTTCCAATGAGTCAACTCTTCGCATGAGGTGGCCAAAGTATTGGAGTTTCAGCTTCAACATCAGTCCCTCCAATGAACACCCAGGACTGATCTCCTTTAGGATGGACTGGTTGGATCTCCTTGCAGTCCAAGGGACTCTCAAGAGTCTTCTCCAACACCACAGTTCAAAAGCTTCAATTCTTCGGCGCTCAGCTTTCTTCACCGTCCAACTCTCACATCCATACATGACCACTGGAAAAACCATAGCCTTGACTAGACGGACTTTTGTTGGCAAAGTAATGTCTCTGCATTTCAATATGCTATCTAGGTTGGCCATAACCTTCCTTCCAAGGAGTAAGCGTCTTTTAATTTCATGGCTGCAATCACCATCAGCAGTGATTCTGGAGCCCAAAAAAATAAAGTCTGACACTGTTTCCACTGTTTCCCCATCTATTTCCCATGAAGTGATGGGACCAGATGCCATGATCTTAGTTTTCTGAATGTTGAGCTTTAAGCCAACTTTTTCACTCTCCTCTTTCACTTTCATCAAGAGGCTCTTTAGTTCTTCTTCACTTTCTGCCATAAGGGTGGTGTCATCCGCATATCTGAGGTTATTGATATTTCTCTCGGCAATCTTGATTTCAGCTTGTGTTTCTCCCAGCCCAGCGTTTCTCATGATGTACTCTGCATATAAGTTAAATAAGCAGGGTGACAATATACAGCCTTGACGTACTCCTTTTCCTATTTGGAACCAGTCTGTTGTTCCATGTCCAGTTCTAACTGTTGCTTCCTGACCTGCATACAAGTTTCTCAAGAGACAGGTCAGATGGTCTGGTATTCCCATCTCTTCCAGAATTTTCCAAGGAGTAAGCGTCTTTTAATTTCATGGCTGCAATCACCATCAGCAGTGATTTTGGAGCCCAAAAAAATAAAGTCTGACACTGTATCCACTGTTTCTCCATCTATTTCCCATGAAGTTATGGGACCAGATGCCATGATCTTAGTTTTCTGAACATTGAGCTTTAAGCCAACTTTTTCACTCTCCACTTTCACTTTCATCAAGAGGCTCTTTTGTTTGTCTAGTCAAGGCTATGGTTTTTCCAGTAGTCATGTATGGATGTGAGAGTTGGACTATAAAGAAAGTTGAACACCGAAGAATTGATGCTTTTCAACTGTGGTGTTGGAGGAGACTCTTGAGAGTCCCTTGGACTGCAACGAGATCCAACCAGTCCATCCTAAAGGAGATCAGTCCTGAATACTCATTGGCAGGACTGATGTTGAAGCTGAAACTCCAACACTTTGGCCACCTGATGTGAAGAGTTCACTCATTTGAAAGACCCTGATGCTGGGAAAAATTGAAGGTGGGAGGGCAAGGGGACGACAGAGGATGAGATGGTTGGAAGGTATTATCAACTCAATGGATGTGAGTTTGAGTAAACTCCGGGAGTTGGTGATGGACAGGGAGGCCTGGCGTGCTGCAGTCCATGGGATCGCAAAGAGTCTGACACGACTGAGCAACTGAACCAAACTGATATATATCACCATATGTGAAATATATTGCCAGTACAGATTCAATGCATGAGACAGGGCACTCAGGGCTGGTGCACTGGGACACCCCTGAGGGATGGGTTGGGGAGGGAGGTGGGAGAGTTTCAGGATGGGGAACACATGTACACCTATGGCTGATTCATGTCAATGTATGGCAATACCACTACAATATTGTAAAGTAATCAGCCTTCAATGAAAATAAATTAATTTTAAAAAAAGTTTATGGGAGAAAATAGCATTTACCAAATACTTATTGCAATGTGACCAACATCCAGGAAAAGAAAACAAAAAAAAAAAAAAGAGGAAAGCTGGATTTTCTTACAGACCCCCTTCTACTTATTCTCAGAATTGGAATTAAGAGATATAACTTGTGGAGAACAAATACCATTGAACAGGTGCCTAGGGAATTAGAGTTGACTTCCCATTTTAGTGGGGGTGAACAGTGAGTCCCTGACATATGGGAAGGACAGTTTCTTCTCCAGGTGTCCCCTAGATATTTTGTGTCCTATCAACCATGGCTGCATCTATTCCATTTCTAGGCTAAAAATATTAAATATAGCTCAAGTATCTCATGCTGTATTTTCCAAAAGAATGTCCTAAGAAAACAATGTATATCATATATATCCATAACCTATTGAAGAGTTCACCATAGACTAGTTAGTTGCTCATTAAGTATTTGCTGAGATCAAAAGAATGCATTATAACTCTATAAATGTAAAAGACTTGTCAAAGTCCAGGAGTGAAGTGGGAAATTATCACTCTTTATAGACATTTAAAATAATGTCTGGCTATTGGCAACTTCTTGATAATTCACAGGTTACTTACGTTCAGGAAATGATAAGAGTGTACACAGAGTATGGACACATTGCAAACAGACGGAGAAACAGTGGAAACAGTGACAGACTTTATTTTCTTGGGCTCCAAAATCACTGTGGACAGTGACTGCAGCCACAAAATTAAAAGATGCTGGCTTCTCGGAAGGACAGCTATGACAAACCTAGACTGTGTATTACAAAGCAGAGATATCACTTTGCTGACAAAGGTCTGTACGGTCAACACTATAGCTTTTCCAGTAGTCAAGTACAGATATGAGAGTTGGATCATAAAGAAGCCTGAATGCAGAATTGATGCTTTTGAACTGTGGTGTTGGAGAAGACTCTTGAGAGTTCCTTGGACAGCAAGGGGATCAAACCAGTCAATCCTAAAGGAAATCAACCCTGAATATTCACTGGAAGGACTGCTGCTGAAACTGAAGTTCCAATACTTTGGCTACCTGATGCGAAGAGCCGACTCATGAGAAAAGACTCTGATGCTAGGAAAGATTGAGGTCAGGAGTAGAAGAGGGTGACAGAGAATGAGATGGCTGAATGGCATCACTGACTCAATGGACACGAGTTTGAGTAAACTCAGGGAGATAGTGAAGGACAGGGAAGCCTGGCATGCTGCAGTGCCTGGGATCTCAAAGAGTCAGACGTGATTTAGCAACTGAACACCAGCAACCCTATCCACAGCACTTCTGCAACTTCTAAAGATAGAAATAATAATAATTTTCTTAAAAAAAATTAGTGACATTTAAGTGAAGAAAAGAATGCATTTCACTCAATAATTATCACATTGTAGTCTCTTATATAAGAGAAATACTAAAATGAAATTATGAAGTTAAAATATATACAAATAGTGTTCATGTCTAATTATATTACATTTTCCTCTACTTTAAATAATTTTATATAAAATAAATTTGTGTTAATGATTGTTAGGTTTGCAGTGTTCTTATTACTCTAGGGATGTAATACTAATCATATAATCTGAGAAAAGATGACAATATTGCTTATAGTCTTTTCTATAATTTTCAGTGGCTATCTCTTTCCTTGCATCAATCTGGGGTCCCATGAAGAATGGGATTAAGAAATAAATAAAAGCTTTAAAAATGTTAGTTTGAAGGCTTTCCTTTTTCTGTATGTCTCTTCAATAACCTAAGTGATAAGTGCTAGGCAAAGCATGATCTGACTGGGAAAATGAATTACTTTGTAAGTGTGGTGAAAAATTCAATTAAATTATGTTATATAGAGACTGATAAAAGAAATTCCTTGAATATCTGAATATTTACCGTATGTTTTTCTTTGAGCCCTTCTCTTTTCTATTTTTATTTTTAAAAGAAATGGTAAACAATCATTTTACGTTACTTCTTGTTCTAATTTTGCTTAAACTTTCCCAATTCTCATTTTCTCATTTCAAACCACCTCATTAGCACAAGCACACACACACACAAAAAAAAAAAAAAAAAAGAGAGAGAGAGAGAGAAAGGAAGTCAGACTTGTCAGACTTTACCATCATCATTGCAGAAGGGAATTATCACAACTCCTTTTCTTTTCATTCCACTGCTAGTTATTTAAAATTTCTGTTGGAACCAGAGAGATTACTTTATTCTAGGAGCTCCCCTAAGACAAAACTCCTGGTAACCATAGCAGCATTGCCATCCAATCTCTTGAATCCACAACAAAATGCAGCTAGAAATGCTTAGCGCAGTCTCCCAAGGCAAACATTGCTGTGATGAGTGACAAACTGAAACAATAGGAGCTGCTCCTGTTGCCATGGAAACAGGCCTTTCCATCTGAGCATTTCCATCCCAGGATTCACAATCTAAAGCTTCGCAAAGGTATGCTGGTCTTAACTCCCCTACTGGTAGCACTCACCACCAGACTAACACTGCTGGGATGACTGACATGAAAAAACAATGAGGGCTACCCCTTCCTGCCACAGTAACCCTGGTTTCCAGTAATTTGCCTTAATGGAAAGTTGAAAGAGCTTTGTAGCAGATGTCTACAGTAGCTAAATCAAATGACAGTTAAAGAGAACAATTGTGATAAGTTCCTTAAAAGTTAAATGCACACATTTTGGGGTGTCACTGAGGCAGTGTTTTCTAAAAAAAAAAAAAAGAAGTATGCTCCACAATGCTTTTGATGAATCACAATGTAGATCATGAAGCAGTGGAACAAAATATGCTTTATCCACTTGCAAAAATGTTTATATCGAATAAAAAGTTCTCTGAATATAAATAGAAAACACTTAGTTATTCAAGACATTTTCTCTGGGAGTCCTTTGAAGGGAAGGACTCTGTTGAAACATGTGACAGAAATCTCACTGAAATAACTGGCATATTTATGAGTAACTGTATATTCTAATGGTATTTTTTAGCAAATGACTAGTCAAAATAACGGATTTAGAAAGTTATGATGAGCTGATAATTCATCATCCTTATTTTAAAAATTAAGATTAAAAACTTTAACAATTAACATTTGAAAAATACTTCATGTGTTACGGATTATTTCAGGTCTTGTCAATAATATGATCTGTGAGGCAGGCATTATAGTGATCATTGTTCACTAGGTCAGGCAAACCCACCTTTGGGGGGTTAAAGTGATCTATACAAAGTGACACAGTAATAATGAAACTTAGCTTTGAACTCAGACAGCTTGGTCCTACAGTCTCCATTTTTTAAATTTTATCATCTTACTTTAATTTACATAACATGAACCTATTAAATATCCTCAGAGAATTTAACAGAAGTGTAATTTTGGTCTAAGTTGAATGAATGTATAGTTTCAGATGCCTTTGGGCACACCTCGGTACGTATTCCACACTTTTCACTGTGGAATGCTTTGTAGACATGAACATGGAGTAGAACACAATTTCCCGAGAACTAATATTATGACTGGACTTTGAGCTTTAATCAAAAGTATATCACAGGATATTTTAAGCAGTTGTGGAGTTGTCATAGCGTAACTTATCTGACAACCTGTTAGACAAGTGCATACAAAACTCAGAATTCCAAAATGAGGGGAAAACTCATGAAAATATGGTTCAAGTCCTCCCCTAAGAAATGTGCATAAGTATAGTATGCATTTGTTACTCAGGATAGCAGGTGCACCACAAATTGTACACAGAGCTTCTGCAAAACTATGGGACCATATGTATGTGTCATTGAAAATAAATAGACCACCCGTTACTGGTATGAATAAAATGTTTTATAAACAATATTATAGGGATTGTAAATTATGAGTTTTAATGACAGTTCTAATATTTATTAGCTGTGTGACACTTGGCAAGTTATCCAAACTCTATCCTTCCTTTATAAAATGGGGATAATACTTAATTAATAAAGTTGGTATGAGTATTAAATAAAATATTAAACGTACAAACCCCTAACACAGCAACTGGCCCATAGTAAGGACTCAGTAAAAGTTCAGTTCAGTTCAGTTCAGTCGCTCAGTCATGTCCGACTCTTTGCAATCCCATGGACTGCAGCACGCCAGGCCTCCCTGTCCATCACCAACTCCCGGAGTTTACCCAAACTCATGTCCATTGAGTTGGTGATGCCATCCAGCCATCTCATTCTCTGTTGTCACCTCTCCTCCTGCCTTCAATCTTTCCCAGCATCAGGGTATTTTCAAATGAGTCAGCTCTTTGCATCAGGTGCCCAAGTATTAGAGTTACAGCTCCAACATCAGTCCTTCCAATGAACACCCAGGACTGATCTCCTTTAGGATGGACTGGTTGGAGCTCCTTGCAGTCCAAGGGACTCTCAAGAGTCTTCTCCAATACCACAGATCAAAAGCATCAATTCTTCGGCACTCAGTTTTCTTTATAGTCCAACTCTCACACCCATACATGACTACTGGAAAAACCACAACCTTGACTAGATGGACCTTTGTTGGACCAAGGTAAGAGAAACCCAGGTAAGACGGTAGGCACTGAGAGAGGGCATCAGAGGGCAGACAAACTGAAACCACAACCACAGACAACTAGCCAATAAAAGTCAGGTTGCACTTATTTGTTCTTGTAGATGTCAAAGGTCAAGTAACAAGGGATCTTTTGCAGCTTCTTCAATAACAGAGCAGACATAGTTTAATAGAAAAATATAAGGACAATTAATATTTTACTCAATATGAGCAACATATACTTTCTGAAAAATAAAGAGCCCTTTCCTTCTAAACAAAATAATATGTTACCTTGGCAGAACATATGAAAGGTTATACAGAAAGGGTGATGGCGAACTCTTTTCGTTTGGTATTATTGAGGGGGTATTTACAGCTGATACTATGCACAGGATCATCAGATTTTATTTTTTAAATCATCTAGCATGAATGACAGCTTCTTTTCTACCACTTTCAGTATCACTGTTGCAAGTTACAAGGAGCCCTACAGCAAATACCATTAAATGAGTACAGCAAGGCATTGGAAATGAGACTTGGTACTAATTAGGCAACTTGAAGGAAAGACATCACAGAATGTGAAATGTAGAAAGCAGTAATTACTGGCCTTGATAAAATCACCAAACTTAAAGTTAGAAACTCAGAGGTAGTTTAAAGACAGCAGGAGAGGCAATGGAGGACTCTTTCTCTTAACACATCTACAAATAGTATGGAATAACCCTAGGAAAAACTCTCCATGTTATGTTCCTATCCCCTTTTTTTCTTACCTTATCTCCTGCTGTGTTTCTGAACACACTGTGATCTCTGCAGTTCTTCAAACATACTCAACCTTCGCTGCCTTTATTCCATTGTTTATGTGCTTCTGTCACCAAGAATGCCAACCCTCTCAGGAAAAAACCAACAGTGTTAAAATTTTATTTTTCCTTTCATGCCAATATCAAGAGGTGGCTTCTTCACAAACTGTCCTTGATGCTTCCCACTTGAGTGTGTTCTCTCCCCTGCCTTTCTTGCAGCCATTCAGATTGCACCTTGGAGTCCAAGTATAAACTATATTGCACACAACAGGGAGACACGTGGGAGAGATGGAAAGAAAGAAATGACAGAGAAGCTGAAGAAAAACCAGCTAAAGTTGTTGTCGTGGTCCAGGGGTGGGTTGGAAAAGAATTTCCAGACATGAGACAGAGTGAGAGGGAAATAAAATTTATTAGAGTGGGAGACACTGTTAGAACAGCGGGCCAGCTCAAGGAAGAACTGATGTTGAACAGGGGTCCTTAGTCCACTTTTATTCTCAGGGTACAAGGAGTGGGATAGGGGTCTTGTGGGTCATTTGCTGGTTGGATGAGGCATGTATACTGGGTGGGGGAAGAGTAGGGCAAATACCTTCTCCCTATGGGTTAGGAGAGGAGACAGGTTATACTGTTCCATTAATAGTTACAACATGGGGGAGGGAAGGATAGCAAGTGTCTGGTTTTTCAATTCCTGCATTCAAAGACCTTCCTTGGTTTTATCTGCTCTTTTGTCCTTGGGTCACCACAGCCCTGAAAGAACCTTGCCTTCTAACTTGACTAAATAGTTAACAGAGACAGTCTACTTAGAACTAGAAGGCACTGTTAAAACTGGAAGATGTTGAGATATTGTTGATAAACAAAATGTATTTCCTCACTGCCTAGAAAGATCAGAGTCCGTGAAATGTTTAGGTCAGTTGCATAAAATAATTAAGCTATAATTTTCATGCACATCTGACTATATGCACATTTTGACAATCAAGTTACGGAAAAAGCTTAGTAATTTCAATCTAAAGTACAGAAAGTAAACATAATTTCAAAGAGGAAGAATTAATAAAATGAACAGGGAAGGACAATAAAAATGTCATAGCAAAAATAAGTATCTATAAGTGAAAAGTGAAAGTGAAGTTGCTCAGTCGTGTCCAACTCTTTGCGACTCCATGGATTGTAGTCCACCAGGCTTCTCCATCCATGGGGTTTTCCAGGCAAGAATACTGGAGTGGGTTGCCATTTCCTTCTCCAGGGGATCTTTCCAACCCAAGGGTCGAACCCAGGTCTCCCTCATTGCAGGCAGATGCTTCACCCTCTCAGCCACCAGGAAAGTCCTATAAGTATCTATAAGATGAGATAAAGAGTGTCATAAGAGAGACAGGGCTAAGTCATGTCTTACATAGTCATGTGAGATGAAAACAATTTGTAGTCAAATTTACTCCTAAAAGTCCTTGGGAAGGCAACTGTGGTATTATTGCTTTAACTCTCAATAAGGGCAACCAAGGCTACTTGAGAAAGTCCTAGGATTCCAGCATCAGAATCCTGATCCCACAGATTATCTAATACATTCTAAAGCACTCAATTTCCACACTAAACATCTTATGAATTGTTTTAAAATTAGCATTTTTTCCAATAGGATAAGGTGAGGCTACAACCAATTAAATTTAAAATTTTTTGTTTTTTTTTGATTATGCATATTCATAAATTGTTGCAAAGAGAAAATGTATTGCAAAATTTTCAATTATGAAAATCTATTATAAATACTACAGCTACAGTTACAAAAGTTGAGTCATATGTTTTGTAGACATTTAATTAAGTGTTGACTCGGGCTTCCCTTGTGGCTCAGCTGGTAAAGAATCTGCCTGCAATGCGGGAGATCTGGGCTGGATCCCTGGAATGGGAAGATCACCTGGAGAAGGGAAAGGCTACCCACTCCAGTATTCTGGCCTGGAGAATTCCATGGGCTGTATAGTCCATGGCGTTGCAAAGAGTCGGACACGATTGAGCAACTTTCACTTTCACTTTCACTGACTCATTTTAATTTTTCAAAAATCTGTAATTTGAGGTCAGTATATTTTATTTCAAAGTTCAACTGGTTTAGAAAGTTTTGAATGTCTCCAAAGCCTGGAAACAAATTGTTTTAAACATAAACCAACACTGAGTCCAATCCAACGAACATTAGGAACAAGAAATGTAACACCATAAAATCACTGCTTATAATATTTGACTGAGTTGGGGAGCAATGTAGTGAAAATATATGAGTATGTACCAGTGTGTCTGATGTGTATATATAATATATATCTATATATAGATCCATCTACCTACATATATATATACTGGATTCCACTGGGCTTCCCAGGTGGTGCTAGTGGAACCCCCCTGCTAATGCAGAAGACATAAGAGACGCAGCTTTGATCCTGGGTCAGAAAGATCCCTTGGAGGAGAGCGATATTCTTGCCTGTGGAATCCCATGGACAGAGGAGCCTGGTAGGCTACATTCCATAGGATTGCACAAAGTTGGACACGACTGAAGCGACTTAGCACACACAATGGGGTAGGATGATCAAACTAAGCTATGCATGCAGGAAACTAGGATCACCTTAGGAATAATAAAACCCCACATCCCAGCTTACTTTGGGGCCTACATTTATGAACTGAAATGAAAGACAGAGTCTTCTGTACAATTTTTATACAGTCTGCCTTCTGTATCTATCGGTTATGCATTTGCTGATTCAATCAATTGATCCCCAGTTAGTTGAACAGACACAGGCCCCCAACATGCAGAGGGAGTGCAAACAGTATTATGCTATTTTATACCAAGGACTTAAGCACCTGTGAGATGCTCTTGAGGGTGTCCTGCAATCAATCCCCCACAGATTTGGCGAGACAGCTGTCGTGGTCCGGGTGCAGATTGGAAAGGAATTTCTAGACATGAGACAGAATGAGAGGGAAATAAAGTTTATTAGAGTGGGAGACACTATTAGAACAGCGAGCCAGCTCGAGAGAGAACTGACATTGAACAGGGGTCTTCAGTCCACTTTTATACCCAGGGTACCAGGAGTGGGACAGAGGTCTTGTGGGTAATGTGCTGATTGGATGAGGCATGTATTACTTGTTGAGGGGAAGAGTAAGGCAAATAACTTCTCCCTGTGGGGTAAGAGGGGAGACAGGTTATACTGGTCAGGAGGACCTGAAATTCATTAATAGTTACAACGTGGGGGAGGGAAGGACAATAAGGGTCTGGTTTTTCTGTTGCTGCATTCCAAGACCCTCCTTGGTTTTATCTGCTCTTTTGTCCTTGGGTCACCACAAGGGCTACCTCACCTTTCCCCTTCAGACTTCCCTCATTTGGCATCTGGACATAAGTGTCAGGTCTTCACTATGTTTTACAAAGGAAAACATAGTGAATGTTTTATAAAGGAAAACATAGTGAATGTCTGGAATTTTACCTACTATTGGAATTTAATGCAGGGTAATGGACCTGGGATTTACATATTCACCAGTGGTGTCTGCTGAGGTGGAGTTAGTTGAGCTTTATTCCTGGGCAGCCAGCTCTTTATGCTGTTATAGTCTATGGCTAGTGACCTTGGGGTCTGGTCTCTGAGCTCAGGCCTGATCACTGAGCCCAACCTCAGTAATTGCTGGTATTACAGAGGCATTCTGAAGGCAGCTGTGACTGTCTTTGAGCTTCATCCATAATGACTAACCTTCTTGTTCTTGGCTACGAGGCCATTCTGGCCACACTGTTCTTAACAGTAATAATCTTTTGGTAATTCCCTCAGCCAGCCTTTTGATTCCTGATTACTATTACTTATTCCTTATCACTATTTTCAATTTGTGATCCATATAACATATTTTTATTTATTTATATAACATTTTTCTTTATCTTTACATTTTTCAAAATTTAAACCCACTTTCCATTTTTTTAAAAAAAGGAAATGAAAAATGTCTATATGCTGATAAAAGTTAGCTTAAGTTTACACATCTTATATCCATTGAACAAGATAACGTTTGCAGTGCCTTTCAGGCTCTGCAATACATTTACCTATAGGAATGGGATGTTACAGTAAATTTTGAAATAAAAAACTCTATTCTGCTGGACATATATGATTATGTGAAGGTTTGATTATGAGAAGGTGACTGGCTTAAACTGGGTCAATCATATTCTTTTTCCAAAGGTTCTATGATATAGTCCTTGTTAATCAGAAGCAAAAGGAAGAATGGGTAGTTTTTCATAAAAATAGGTAAAATAATTTCTGGGTTCCAGATAACATTCTATTCCTTATTACCATCCTGCTTTGTGGCGTTGGTACATCTTTGCTCTTGGAAAATGCAAAACACTTTGAATCTTCATAACAAATTCCCAATATATTTCTATAAGCTATCTCAAGTTGATTTCTAGAATATTTAATTTAAGTTATAATGAACACATCTGTGAGGTTTATTTCTTTCATGGTCAAATTGCCTCACCAAAAATGAAATGGAAGTTTTGGCCTTTATTTTGGATTCTATCAAGGAAAAATGGTTCTAGGAATTTAAAGGAAGGATAATCTCAATTTGTATTTCAGAGGTGCACAAACTCAAAATAGTCTTCTCAAAGCTACATAGGTAAGTAGAATCTTTCTCTGTTTTTCATCTGAGTCACCTTACTGTCTGCTTTATATTACCATATTGAATAATTTAACCAGTTACTGCAGGTGCAATGAAAGAAAAAGCCTAATTCTACCGTCTGATGTTTGAACATTTCCTACCTGTCGATATTATGAGTATGCAGGTGAATATCTTGCTTTAACTACTGCTGGAATTTTTTAAAGCAAGACAATATTATTTATTATTATTATTATTAATGCAGTCTTCGCAATGATTTCCTGCTGTCTTGGATGTTGGTACCTAATGGTATTTCCTACCTGTGTCCAGTTTACTTTCTCCCAATTGTTACAACTCTATTTTCCTTTAGGGAAATGTTTCTCTTCATTTCTTGCAGCCTTGATGGAACTGATAATCCAGGTACTCTAGCTTCATCTGAGAAAGTCTATCACCTCTCATTCTCTAGGTCCTGATGTAGTTACTGGATACTAGATACTGGATGTAGTTTACTGGACTTTCTGAGCTCAGGCTGTGCTAACTTTCCTTCAGAATTGTAAGTTATTCCATGTTCTCCCCTTAAATGCCTTCTTATTTCAAATAAAGTTCTGCTTTTTGCAAATAAAGAATGCTAAGGGAAATAAATATTTTCTCATTAAAAAAAATAGTCCGTCAGTCTATTTTAACTTCAAGCTGACAACCACATATTTTGACTGACTGAACTATTTATTCCTTGGACACTTTTCTCTCTTCTTTAATTACTATTTTAGATTTTGCTGTGCCAAGCCTTCTTTTATTTTGCTTTTTGAACTTGAAAAACTATTTCCTAGTGCTTTTTTTTTTTAACATGGGAGAATAAACAAAGCTTATTTATCCTCAAACTATCAATTTATAATCATTCATTTCTTTCTGACAATATGCAAGATCCTGAAGAGGCAAAAAACAAACCAAACAAAAACAAACATACCACACCAAAATGTAGTATAAATTTCATGACAATGTTTAAAGTATCTGAAGTAAGGTTATTTCAAATTGTTTAGAGTATTAAAGAACAATCATCATCTTTTCTGGTGAATACAATGTCATATTAAAGTGGGACTCAGGAGCTTGCCTGGGTATGGCAAGGCCAGACTCTAGGGTCAGCAAAAGTCCTCATTTAGGGATTTGAATATGTAGGATCTTCACCTCGTGGAGTTCCCTGACCCCGGGATGCCCGTGACTTGGTTCTGCAGGGGTGAAGCTGCTGGTTGGGATTTTAATTTGGGCACTACAGACAGGAAACAAGGATGTAATAAGCAGGAGGTTTTAGCTGTACTAAACCATGAACTGGGGCACTGGAATTTGGGACACACAGTCAAAAATATCATTCTTAGCCCGATGAATTATTTCCTGTTTTTTTTCTTGTTTGCTTTATTAATTGATTGAAAAGGAACTTTTTGTTATGCTTGGTTTTTATGACAGTCATTATGCTCTAATTGGACTATTGATCATCTTCCAGTTTATTTTCCTCCTTTATTATGAGGTCTTTATTTTTGCCTACTGGCCCTAAGCCACAGACGTGACTTTCAAGCTGATGCATTTGCTAAGACACTTGGAAAGGCTAAAGACATATTCTGCTTTAATCAAACTAAACAAAAGCAACTTTGAGTTCCTTGTTTTTGAGTAACAGTTTTCAATGTCACATTATTTTCATTCTCTACTACCAGGGAGATTTCAAACTTTGGAAAATTCCACCAAGACTGAGTTGCCCAGGGTCTGTGAATGAAGACACTTCCAATTAGTTGTTTCCTGCTAATATGTTCCAGCTCGAGATGTTTTTTAATCTTTTCTTTAAGAAAATTTATTAAGTATATAAAATCCAAGATTTAAGTATATTTAATATCTCATTTCAAAATTTATTTTAACAATCCATTTCTTAAAGAAAAGAGTAGATGAAATTTATAGGCTTAAGTTTTTAAAAACATAGTCTTTTTTAAAGTATAATTTACTTACAATGTTGTGTTAATTTCTGTTGTATAGCAAAGTGATTCAGTTATACATATATATTTGTTGTTATTCAGTTGCTAAGTTGTGTCCGAGTCTTTGCAACCCCATGGACTGTAGCACATCAGGCTCCCCTGTCCTTCACTATCTGCTTGAGTTTGCTCAAACTCTTGTCCATTGAGTCAGTGATGCTATCCAACCATCTTATCCTCTGTTGCTCCCTTCTCCTCTTACCCTCAATTTCCCCC
The DNA here is from genome assembly GCA_024291935.2 of Okapia johnstoni. Taxonomy (NCBI): domain Eukaryota; kingdom Metazoa; phylum Chordata; class Mammalia; order Artiodactyla; family Giraffidae; genus Okapia; species Okapia johnstoni. The sequence continues at coordinate 95,236,907 of CM044311.1, read as the reverse complement.
AGCTTCAGGGTCTTTTGCAATGGAAGAGTCAGCTCTTTACATCAGGTAGTCAAAGAACTGGAGCTTCAGCTTCAGCATGAGTCCTTCCAATGAATATTCAGGGTTGATTTCCTTTAGGATTGACTACTTTGATCTTGCTGTCAAAAGGACTCTCAAAATGACTCTCAAGAGTCTTTTCCAGGACCACAGTTCAAAAGCATCAATTCTTCGGTGCTCAGCCTTCTTTATCATCCAACTCTCACATCGATATACATTTTTATATTCTTTTCCATTATGATTTATCACAGGATATAGGATATAGTTTCCTGTACTATACCACAACACCTTATAGTTTATCCATTCTCTATATATAATAGCTTACATCTCCTAATCCCAAACTCCCACTCCATCCCTTCCCCATCCCCTTTTCACTTTGGCAACCACAAGTGTGTTCTCTATGTCTGTGAGTCTCTTTCTGTTTTATAGATAAGTTCAATTATGTCATATTTTAGATTCCATACATAAGTGATATCATATACTACTTGTCTTTCTCTTTCTGACTTACTTCACTTATTATGATAATCTCTAGGTCCATCCATGTTGCTGCAAATGGCATTATTTTGTTCTTTTCTTATGATTGAGCAATATTGCATTGTATATATGTACCACATCCTCTTTATCCATTCATCTGTCAGTGGATATTTAGGCTGTCTCCATGTCTTCACTATTGTGAATAGTGCTGCTTTAAATATACAGGTGAATGCATCTTTTTGAATTATACTTTTGTTTGGATATATGTGCAAGAGTGGGATTGCTGGATCATATGGCAATTCTGTTTTTAGTTTTATGAGGAACCTCCATACTGTTTTCCATAGTGGCTGTACCAGCTTTAATTCCCACCAATAATGAAGGAGCATTCCCTTTTCTCCACATGTTTTTCAGCATTTGTTATTTTTAGACATTTTTAAGGATGGCTATTGTCAGCATTTTTGGGGCTCCAAAATCACTGCAGATGGTGACTGCAGCCATGAAATTAAAAGATGTTTTCTCCTTGGAAGGAAAGCTGTGACCAACCTAGACAGCATATTAAAAAGCAGAAACATTACTTTACCAACAAAGGTCTATCTAGTCAAAGCTATGGTTTTTCCAGTAGTCATGTATGGATGTGAGAGTTGGACTACAAAGAAAGCTGAGCACTGAAGAATTGATGCTTTTGAACTGTGGTGTTGGAGAAGACTCTTGAGAGTCCCTTGGACTGCAAGGAGATCCAACCAGTCCATCCTGAAGGAAATCAGTCCTGGACATTCATTGGAAGGACTGATGCTGAAGCTGAAACTCCAACACTTTGGCCACCTGATGCTAAGAGCTGACTCATTGGAAAAGACCCTGATGCTGGGAAAGATTGAAGGCAGGAGAAGGGGACAACAAAGGATGGTTGGATGGCATCACCGACTGTATGGACATGAGTTTGAGCAAGTTCTGGGAGTTGGTGATGGACAGGGAAGCCTGGTGTACTGCAGTCCATGGGGTTGCAAAGAGTCAGACACGACTGAGCAACTGAACTGAACTGATTCTGAGCAGTGTGATGTGGCACCTCATTGTCGTTTTGATTTGTATTTCTCCAATAATTAGCGATGTTGAACATCTTTTAATGTGTCTATATTTCTTCTTTGGAGAAATATCTATTTAGGTCCTCTGGCTTTTTTTTTTTTTTTTTACTGTTGAGTTTGGGGTTATTTATATATTTTGGAAATTAAGCCCTTGTTGGTAGCATTGTTTTCAAGTATTTTCTCCCACTCTTTAGGTTTTCTTTTCATTTTGTTTATGGTTTATTTTGCTGTACAAAGACTTGAAAGTTTGATTAGGTCTCATTTGTTTATTTTTCTTTTTCTTTTGCCTTGGCAGATTAACTTTAGAACACATAGGTATGATTTATATCAGAGAATGTTTTGCTTATGATACTTTCTAGGAGTGTTTATGGTGGCATGTCTTATGTTTAAGTTTTAAATGAATAGTTTTATCTTTAAAATATAATTTGTTATCAACTTTGAATTTTTTGAGAAAACACAGAATTTCTTTTACTTACACACTTACATGTAATCATGTAAGTTGGGAGCATATGTTTAAAAGAAGGAACATCACCTCTGTAAGGCAAAGATAGTGGCCCAAACCATTGTGCTTATACCTCAGTTGAGACTTGTTTTTACTTTCATGCTATTATTTTTTAACCTGCCAATCACTGTTTTAAATGAAAAAGAAAGTTAACAATTGGTAAGGCTGGTGTTATTTAAATGAAAATAGTTAGAAACATGCTCTAACATTTACCAAATTTCTCTGTTCCCTCTCTTGCTACATACAGATCAGGAGTTTCTAATGATGCTTGCTTTGAAATTATGAATTACATATAGAATTTTTAAATCACTGGGCTTCATTTTTGTTTTTAAGAAAATCCCAGTCTTTATTTTTCTTTTTTACTTACTGAGAATGATTTCATTATGGGCAAATTAGTATTTTTTTAAATATATTCAGGTTTTTCCTTATTTGTAATCTTTTAGTCAATAAATAGTGCATCTTTTCACTTAGCAGAAGTTGCCATAATTAGCAGCTTTTACTGTTTCAAAGTGACAGAATGTGGATAGAAGAAGAAATGACATTTAAGAGACACAGGGGGAAACACTGTTGGTTCTCCTATAATATTGCAAGAAAAAATATAGTTTTCTCTCTCTTTCAAAGAAAGAAGAGCTTTAGTTTTTATTTTTATAATCTTATCAGTACGTCGTAAGTAATGTTTAATCAGGCCTGATTCTATTTTTGAAAATTATAGCTCTTTATATGCAGATAATTTTTATTTTCAAAACAGATGTCATAAAATTTTTCTTTTCCAGTTTTCAAAGTTCTCTGTTTAACTGCTTTAAATTTCTGTCTACTTTCTGACATTGTCCCTAGAGCCCCCACACACTGACGGTATTTACCTTCTAGGGATTTATTCCAGAGTAAGATCAACTATGCACCCTTGATATCTGTCCAGAAAGTTTTTGGCTCAGCTGATATTTGGGTGTTGTATTTACATGAAAATATAATAAAAATAAATACATAATTTAATGCCACATTATTTATTTTCCTAAGGCTAAAGAGGAACAGCCCTATGATTTCATCCAGTGTCTTGCCTGCAATGCAAGAGATGCAGATTCAATCCCTGGGTTAGGAAGCTTCCCTGGGGAAGAAAATGGCAACCTGCTCCAGTATTCCTGCCTGGGAAATCCCATGGAGAGAGGGATGGGCTACAGTCCATAGAGTCGCAAAGAGTTGGACATGACTGATCACACACACACACACACACACACACACACACACACACACACCTACCTGCAGATTTATGCCCTGACAACTATCTTTCCTTCTTTCTGTGCCTTTAAGTATAATTTTCAGTTCTGCACATGTGAAACACTAAATATTGCCAAAGAAAAATTTTTTTTTAAGTATTTGAAGCATTAAAGAGGCACTGGAAGCAGTAAGAAGTAGACATAGAACTCCTGAAATGAAATTAACTAGGTGATAACTGTTGCACAGTGGTAAAGAATATGTCTGCCAATGCAGAAGATGCAAGAGACACAAGTCCAATTCCTAGGGTGAGGAAGATCTCCTAGAGTAGGAAATGGCGACCCACTCCAGTATTCGTTCCTGAAAATATCATGGACAGAGGAGCCTAGCAGGCCATGAGGTCCCAAAGAGTTGGACACAACTGGGTACACACACACACAGGTGAGATCTGCATTTAACTTACTTTTCCCTGAGGGGATTCTCCAGTCTGTGTGGGTATACCCAGGTTCAAGATGAAAGATATCTTGACTGCAGAGTTGGATATCACAGTGTGAAACTGCCAGGGAGATTAAAAATTGAGAAGAAAATGGTAGAAAATAGTTAGATACAGAAGAAGTCCCCATATCTGCAAATATACTCATAATTTTTCAGTTTGTATAAATCCACAGAGCAAAACTTCAAGGAAACCAGCAGAAAGCAACTGATAGAAGGTTTAAAATGTGAACAAAGATTTGTCATTTTCCACATTGGAGAAAAAGAGTTTCGTGTTGGAGTCCCATCAAGTTAAAGTGGTTTAATAAAACTTTGATGTCCATGGAAAACTTAGAAGGGACATACTTTAGGAATAGTCTGCAGTAAGGGCCATGCCCAAGGATCAAAGCCAAAAGCAAAATAGTCTTGCCCTAACAAAGTTTAATAAAAGTGTTCACAAAATTAAAGTGATCTGTAAAGAATATAAATGTGTGCTAGAAAAATTCTAAGATGTTTAACAGCATCTAGCGTCTCTACCGGAGAAGGCACTGGCACCCCACTCCAGTACTCTTGCCTGGAAAATCCCATGGATGGAGGAGCCTGGTGGGCTGCAGTCCATGGGGTCGCTACGAGTCAGACACGACTCAGCGACTTCACTTTCACTTTTCACTTTCATGCATTGGAGAAGGAAATGGCAATCCACTCCAGTATTCTTGCTTGGAGAATCCCAGGGACTGGGGAGCCTGGTGGGCTGCCATCTATGGGGTCGCACAGAGTTGGACATGACTGAAGCGACTTAGCAGCAGCATCTCTACAAATCATACAATCAATTTTTAATATAATAATATTACAAAAATTACTATAATCTTGAATATTTCAGAATGTCACCATATTCAAGAGAAGAATGAGTCAGTAGAAACAGATCCAAAGATGACTCAGACATACACAGCCTTTATAACATTTTAGTATGTTAAATAATTTACAGGAAAACATGGACATAATGGGTGAAGGCATGAGTTTCTCAGGAGAGGAATATAAAGTCTAAAAATGAATCAATTAGAAATTTCAGAACTAAAAAATGCAACATTTTGACTTTGTAGAAAACTTCATTAGGTGGGATTATGAGCAGACTGGCATAGCTCAATAAAAGCTGTGAACTTAAAGAAGTGTTGATAAATTTAAAAAAAATCTTTGTATTTATAATTTGAAACTCTAACTCATGTTTAATTTAAAATCCAAAGCAAATACACACATATAAAAATTAAAGTGTGTGAGTTTTAAGTATTAAATATATATAAAACAACTTTCTAAATTTGAAGCAATTTCCTCTCTTTCTCCATTTCTTTCGATATTTTCTTTTCTGACTCAGTAACCAAAGCTTGAAATCTATCAGACATGGCTCTCTTGGCACCTTCATGTAGTGAAGATTAAGTCAATCTCATGGTAAAAAGTTTCTGTCCATTCTTTTAGTTTCTTTTTTTTTCTGTTGACACTCCCTTCTTCCCTAAAAATAAAATGCTTCTTCTCCAAATATGAATATAAATTAATAGGTGAATAAATGAGATTATTCAGTACTTAAAAATGAAGTTTTCTCATGGCCTTGAGTAAATTAATAGAAAGGAAGATCTTCTTCTGCTCATGGAACTTAGAGCTCTTTGAAGGAGCAAGGTTTATGTGATAGATCTTATGTAATACTTATCCACAACTCTACCTTTCTTGTTTTCTATCAGAATCACAGCTGTTTGAGTGTGTGTGTGTGTGTGTGTGTGCGCGCGCACGTGCATGTGTGTGTTTGTATGTTTGCTTTGTTTTCTTTGAAGAACAGTAACATGTCCAACATCAGGGGATAAATCATGACTGATCTAAATGAACCTCTATCTCCACCTTTCCTAATTGTCATGTACAACTTTTTCAGTGTCATTTATAGCCACATGAAGATTTTCTGGCCCATAAGATATAAGGAGAAATCTTCTGGTGGTGGGCGGGGGGGGGGGGGGTGTGCTTCAAGTAAAGCTTTAATTTCCTGATACTGACACTGAAACTCCAACACTTCGGACACCTGATGGGAAGAGCCAACTCATTGGACAAGACTCTGATGCTGGGAAAGATTGAGAGCAGGAGAAGAAGAAGGCGACAGAGGATAAGATGGTTGGTTGGCATCACTGACTCAATGGACATGAGTTTGAGCAAACTCTGGGAGATAGTGAAGTACAGGGAAGCCTGGCCTGCTGCAGTCGATTGGGTCACAAAGAATCGGACATGACTTAGTGACTGAACAACAACAAGAAAACATAGAGTCAGGAAAAAAAAAACCAAAAAACAGAAAACTTCCCATCTCTTCCTAATTTTGAATATAATTGTAACACTTGGCACTTGTAACTATAAAGCAATAAGCCTAAGACAAATAAAATAAAGACAGCAAAATATACAAAACCAAAAAAAGCCAACAGGTCAAAAAGAATGGGCAAATTGAAAAAGTCTGTTATTCATGATTACATTATCCTCAGTTCTGAAGACCAGATTTATAGAAAGTTTTTTATACCTTAGTCATTTGTGGGCTACCTTAATGATTTTCTTCCATATCAACTAAATTGATTTATTCAGCATCTTACTTGATGTGACTCCTTGTTTTACTTAAATAATTCTGGCTCCCTCTGTGGAGTGCATGAGGGCATGTTAAGTTGCTTCAGTCATGTCCAACTCTTTGTGGCCCTATGGACTGCAGCTTGCCAGGCTCCTCTGTCCATGGATTCTCCAGGCAAGAATACTGGAGAGGGTTGCCCAAGCCCTCCTCCAGGGGATCTCCTAGGGATCAAACCTGCATCTCTTACATCTAACCTGCATTGGCAGGTGGATTCTTTACAACTAGTGCCAAAGCCTTTGACTGTGTGGATCACAATAAACTATGGAAAATTCTGAAAGAGATGGGAATACCAGACCACCTGACCTGTCTCTTGAGAAACCTGTATGCAGATCAGGAAGCAACAGTTAGAACTGGACATGGAACAACAGACTGGTTCCAAATAGGAAAAGGAGTACGTCAAGGCTGTATATTGTCACCCTGCTTATTTAACTTATATGCAGAGTACATCATGAGAAACACTGGGCTGGAAGAAGCACAAGCTGGAATCAAGATTGCCGGGAGAAATATCAATAACCTCAGATATGCGGATGACACCACCCTTATGGCAGAAAGTGAAGAAGAACTAAAGAGCCTCTTGATGAAGGTGAAAGAGGAGAGTGAAAACGTTGGCTTAAAGCTCAACGTTCAGAAAACTAAGATCATGGCATCTGGTCCCATCACTTCATGGGAAATAGATGGGGAAACAGTGGAAACAGTGTCAGACTTCATTTTTTTGGGCTCCAGAATCACTGCTGATGGTGATTGCAGCCATGAAATTAAAAGACGCTTACTCCTTGGAAGGAAGGTTATGGCCAACCTAGATAGCATATTGAAATGCAGAGACATTACTTTGTCAACGTTCAGAAAACTAAGATCATGGCATCTGGTCCCATCACTTCATGGGAAATAGATGGGGAAACAGTGGAAACAGTGTCAGACTTCATTTTTTTGGGCTCCAGAATCACTGCTGATGGTGATTGCAGCCATGAAATTAAAAGACGCTTACTCCTTGGAAGGAAGGTTATGGCCAACCTAGATAGCATATTGAAATGCAGAGACATTACTTTGCCAACAAAAGTCCGTCTAGTCAAGGCTATGGTTTTTCCAGTAGTCATGTATGGATGTGAGAGTTGGACGGTGAAGAAAGCTGAGCGCCAAAGAATTGATGCTTTTGAGCTGTGGTGTTGGAGAAGACTCTTGAGAGTCCTTTGGACTGTAAGGAGATCCAACCAGTTCATCCTAAAGGAGATCAGTCCTAGGTGTTCATTGGAAGGTCTGATGTTGAAGCTGAAACTCCAATACTTTGGCCACCTCATGCAAAGGGTTGACTCACTGGAAAAGACCCTGATGCTGGGTAGGATTGGGGGCGGGAGTAGAAGGGGACGACAGAGGATGAGATGGTTGGATGGCATCACCGACTCAATGGACATGGGTTTGGGTAGACTCTGGGAGTTGGTGATGGACAGAGAGGCCTGGCGTGCTGCAATTCATGGGGTCGCAAAGAGTCGGACACGACTGAGCGACTGAACTGAACTGAGTGCCTCCTGGGAAGCCCTGCTATGGACTAAAAGACATTAAATCATTAGTTTGATCCTCTAGTTATACTTTTCTAATAGGCATTAAAATGCTATTTCTAATAGGCATTAGAAATGCTCCCAGCATTTCTCAGTGCTTTCCTACTTGGGGGCTTCCCAGATGGCTTAATGGTAAAGAATCCACCTGCAATGCAGGAGACCTGGGTTCAATCCCTGGTCAGAAAGATCCCTTGGAGAAGCGAATGGTTACCCACTTCAGTATTCTTGCCTGGAGAATTCCATGGACAGAGGAGCCTGGCAAGTTGCAAACAATCAGACACAACTGAGAGACTAATACTTTTAATAGGCATTATAATAAGTAAATATTAAAATAAAAATGTCCATATTTAGCTTAAGTAATACATGTAACACATATTGAGAAACACCGAAGCAAATGTATTCCTATGAAGATTTTGTGTGTCTTAAAACGTTTCTACTTTTCCTGATATGTTGAAGCCTCTTTTCCATTCATTTTTTTATCTCCCTCCCTCTCTCCTTTCCTTCCTTCTTTCCTTGCGACAAAACAAATTAAACTTATTTACCATAAAGCTAAAAAATGTAATGAGTGTGAATCTTTCAACTTAAAGAGAGCTCTTACTTCATTATTACAAACAGGTAGGTTATTTTTTTCTCTTAGCTACCATAGTAAAATTCAGATTCTCTATATTTTTTGATGCATGTGCTCTTTAGATCTGAAGTAAACAATGTTTTTTATTAAAAATTAAGAAGAAAGGTTAGATAATTATCTGTATGTTATTTAAATTTATATAGGGATGCTTCAATTTGAAGGATAATAAAAATTAATCCTATTTTTAATAAATATAAGAGACATGGTGGCAATTATTTTCTAGGAAACAGTTATGGCTATATCAAGGAAGCTAAATATATCTTAATGTAACATTTTCAAGACTTTTAAGAATCAAATCCTAAATTTTAAAATAAGAAAATACATTGTGGATTATAGCCATTTTCATGTATGTGATGGCTCCTTATTTCTTTTTCTCTAATTAAATTTTCAGATGCCTCACATTGTCTGATCAGTTTTACGTACATGCTCATCAATGCTTGACAGCCTCCAGCATGTCATAGTCTTGTTTTATGAAGACCCTAGACAACCATTCACAGAGATTGTGTGACTACAGAGAGGGCTTAAGATGAGGCTTTAAGAATGTCAGTAACTCAGACGTTAATCTCTTCAAATCAGCTCTCATTTCATTTGCATAAGGACAGTTTTGAAACTTGATTTCTAAGGATTTAGCAATAATTAAGTTCTGTAACATTTTTCAAACAAATATTACCAAGTAATTTTAGTGTCACATAAATGAGAAGAAATATTCTCTGATGTGAATTAATGCACAGCAGTGCAAAAAAAGTCAATAAGAAATTTATAGAGATAGATAAATTGGAATAAAGCAATGAAAACTTTTAAAAAATAGCTTTATGGGAAAATTATAATGTACTCTTAGAATGAAGAGAAAGAAAACCACATAATTAAAAAGTGAACTTTTTTGGGTGCAAATTTTTCAACTGGAAAGATATTTTTGCAGATAAAATTATGCTTGATCTTAATTTTATACTCATTTTACAGGTGACAAAATTTGGATATAAAATAAATTGAGATGAAAATATTCAATTTATATAGTTAAGATGCATAGATTGGCCTCAAATTCTATTTCTTTCATCTAGATTTGTTGTGGGAGTTAAATAAATGATAACTATTCAGATGCCTGATTAATGACAATTCAAGTGAACAGTTTCTTTGGATACTACTTATTCTCCCAAAACCCAGTCTAGTCATGAAATTTCAAAATAAATCAAAAAAACAACTTTATAAGTTGCTTATGTGAGAGAAACCTATGGACCTTTTGAAAATGTCAGTAATGTGCTCATTATGAGAAGCAGAATTCTTCAAATTGAACAGTATTTTTATGGTTGGTATTTAAACAAAATATTTTGGCTTAGGTTGACTCATGGGACAATCCCACCTTATTCTATTGGCTTTTATTTAAAGCAACAGAGATTTTCTGGTTGAATCTTGCTGTTTTTGTTGTTGAATCTTGTTTCTGTAGGTCTAAATCTCCCATTTAATCAATTTCACAGTTGCTTCTATGTGTTGCTAAGAAATTATATATATATGTATATATATATATATATATATATTTTCTGTTTTTATTTTCTTCTATTTAACTGAAAGATTTTTCAGTCTTATCAAAATGGGATTTATACATTTGCTTCTGCTTTATTCAACTATCTATGCTACTTTGTGATATAGAAGTTGCTTAGTTGCTTTTATATTTTAAGCGCAAGTATTATATTTAAGATCATATAAAGATATAGTAGGCCATTTTCTTGCTGTTTCATGAAACGACATTTTTACAAAACCAGAAATAAACATAATTATTATCAGTATAAGTTCTCCACTAAAAACTGAAAAAAAATTCTTGAATAAGAAACAAAATACTCTGAGCAGGTGATATTGTGGTCTATGATACATATTTGTGCTGAATTAGAGGTTGCTGATGCTCTAAGTCAAACAACTTTTCAACAGATTTGATGCCTAGTTTTTTAAATAACAAAGATTTGTTTACATTGATGTCTCTATATTCTTCTACTCAGTCATCCCAATGATAATTATCTATATTTGGGAATCAAAGGTAAAAGTCAAAACATAAGCCAAGAAAAAAGCAAGAATAGAAAAATTTACCTGTTACTTCATTAACCTATTATCTAACCATCCAAAGTTAACATTTAAATATTTTTATTAAAATGGACTTAATTTTCCCATCTTCTTAAACCACTTTCTTCCCTTCATGGCTTTTATTACAGTCTATACTTACATTGTGTTAAGTTATATACTGACCTCTGTACAGCTTATGCCTGTATGTTATAAAATAGGTTTCATAAGAACAGATAACTTGGTCGATTTTGGTCTGTACTACATCACTGGCATAGCACAATGCCTGGCACCTAGCAAATGTGTGTTTCAATTGAGTGCACAAATGGCTTAGGATAATGGTACCATAAACCAGGCACTATCTGGTTTATATTTCCAAACACTATGTTTCCTGACCATAACCCAAAGCCTTGGGCTGGATAGACATGTAAGCTCACCAATCCAATTTTTGGTACAGGAATTCTACACCTAACTGCCTAATATCGTGCATGGTTTTTGTCCCCTGGAGCAACAGAAATGAAAACAATACTGCACTGACTTGAAGCAACTATCACTGCTCCATTGTCTCCTGTTTTTCTCTCAAACTAACCTACTAACATTCTGTTCTGCTTATTCTCTTTGAGTTCTCTAGTATAATGCTCTAGTGTTTTAATGCTTTTAATGCTTGATTGTGAGAGACAAAAGTCCTTGCTTTTAGATACACAGTGTTGCTGGATTCAGTTAATACAGGTGACTGATTAACGAGTCCACTAGGCAATTAAGTCTAACTTGAATTAGAAATGGAAAATTTTAAGAAAAACCTTAGTATGGTTCACAACAGAGAAACATCAACTTTGAATGGTTGAATGGCTTTACAATGTTACAAGTGTAGGTAATAGAAACTAAAAACGCTATTTAAAACAGTATAGAAGATTTTCATTTCTATCAAGACATCTAAAATCCTAATTTCTTTGACTCTCTGATTAGGAAAAAAAAAGTGCATCTTTACATATCTGCATATAAAAGGTAAAAATAACAGTTTGTCCATAAAGTTTCCAGTTGTTGCTGTTCAGTCACTAAGTCATATCCGACTCTTTTTGACCCCCATAGACTGTAGCACTCCAGGCTCCTCTATCCTCCACTATGTCCAAGAGTTTGCTCAAATTCATGTCCATTGAGTCCGTGTTGCTATCTAACCATCTCATAATCTGTTGCTCCCTTCTCCTCCTGCCCTCAATCTTTTACAGCATTAGGGTCTTTTCCAATGAGTCAGCTCTTCTCATCAGGTGGCCAAAGTATTCGAACTTCAGCCTCAGGATCAGTCCTTCCAAAGAATATTCAGGGTTGATTTCCTTTAGGATTGACTGGTTTGATCTCCTTGCAGTCCAAGGGACTCTCAAGAGTCTCTCAAGAGTCTTCTCCAGCACCACAATTTGAAAGCATCAGTTCTTTAGTGCTCAGCATTCTTTATGGTCCAACTATCACATCCGTACCTGACAACTGGAAAAACCATAGCTTTGACTGTGTGGACCTTTGTCAGCAAAGTGATGCCTCTGCTTTTTAATATTCTGTCTAGGTTTGCCATGGCTATTTTTCCAAGGAGCAAGTGTCTTTTAATTTCATAGCTGCAGTCACCATCTGCAGTGATTTGGGAACCCAAGAAAATAAAATATGTCACTGCTTCCACTTTTCCCTCTTCTATTTGTCATGAAGTGATGGAACAAGATGCCATGATCTTAGTATTTTTAATGTTGAGTTTCAAGCCAGCTTTTCCACTCTCCTCTTTCATCTTTACCAAGAGGCTCTTTAGTTCTTCACTTTCTGCCATTAGAGTGGCATTATCTGCATATCTGAGGTGATAGCTTCCAGAGTTATTTACAACTTGAAAAAAAGGACTTGTTAATCAAAAAGCCTCTCTTGCATATTTACTTTAAGTAAGAGGAAAAAGTGAGTGATAAGAGAGGAATTCAGTTTGAAAAGGCATCTCTTTAAGACGGTTCTGGAGGAGTGAAAATAAATTTCTTTAAAATAAGCATGATCATGAGATAACAAATAACAACAAGCTGAAGCCTGAACACATTTTCACCGAGAAAGGGAATTCTAGCCCCTGATATGCAGCTATAACTTGGTGTTTCTGTAGACTGAGCTGATGTTCACAGTCATGTCTTAGAGCTCCCCTGTTGAATATAAACTGACTCAGAAAACATCAACATCAGACATGGCAACTCATGAGCATGATGGATCAAGACAAAAATAAAACTGCTGCGCAATCATGCCTGAACACAAACTGAACATTAACACTGTCTAAACAGTACGTGCCCATTATGCTACTGGAGATCAGTGGAGAAATAACTCCAGAAAGAATGATGGGATGGAGCCAAAGCAAAAACGATACCCAGCTGTGGATGTGACTGGTGATAGAAGCAAAGTCCAATGTTGTAAAGAGCAATATTGCATAGGAACCTGGAATGTTAGGTCCATGAATCAAGGCAAATTGGAAGTGGTCAAACAGGAGAAAGCAAGAGTGAACGTCGAATTTCTAGGCATCAGCGAACTAAGATGGACTGGAATGGGTGAATTTAACTCAGATGACTATTATATCTACTACTGTGGGCAAGAATCCCTGAGAAGAAATGGAGTAGCCATCATGGTCAACAAAAGAGTCTGAAAGGCAGTACTTGGATGCAACCTCAAAAACGATAGAATGATCTCTGTTCGTTTCCAAGGCAAACAATTCAATATCACAGTAATTGAAGTCTATGCCCCGACCAGTAACGCCGAAGAAGCTGAGGTTGAACGGTTCTATGAAGACCTACAAGACCTTCTAGAACTAACACCCCAAAACTGGAATGCAAAAGTAGGAAGTCAAGAAACATCTGGCATAACAGGCAAATTTGGCCTTGGAGTACAGAATGAAGCAGGGCAAAGGCTAATAGAGTTTTGCCAAGAGAACGCACTGGTCATAGCAAACACCCTCTTCCAACAACACAAGAGAAGACTCTACATGTGGACATCACCAGACGGTCAACACTGAGATCAGATTGATTATATTCTTTGCAGCCAAAGATGGAGAAGCTCTATACACTCAGCAAAAACAAGACCAGGAGCAGACTGTGGCTCAGATCATGAACTCCTTATTGCCAAATTCAGACTTAAATTGAAGAAAGTAGGGAAAACCACTAGTCCATTCAGGTATGACCTAGATCAAATCCCTTATGAGTATACAGTGGAAGTAACAAATAAATTTAAGGGACTAGATCTGATAGACAGAGTGCCTGAGAACTATGGACAGAGGTTTGTGACATTTTACAGGAGACAGGGATCAAGATCATCCCCATGGAAAAGAAATGCAAAAAAGCAAAATGGCTGTCTGAGGAGGCCTTACAGATAGCTGGGAAGAGAAGAGAAGCGAAAAGCAAAGGAGAAAAGGAAAGATATTCCCATCTGAATGCAGAATTCCAAAGAATAGCAAGGAGAGATAAGAAAGCCTTCCTCAGCGATCAATGCAAAGAAATAGGGGAAAACAACAGATTGGGAAAGACTAGAGATCTCTTCAAGAAAATTAGAGATACCAAAGGAACATTTCATGCAAAGATAGGCTCGATAAAGGACAGAAATGGTATGGACCTAACAGAAGCAGAAGAGATTAAGAAGAGGTGGCAAGAATACACAGAAGAACTGTACAAAAAAGATCTTCACGACCCAGATAATCACAATGGTGTGATCACTCACCTAGAGTCAGACATCCTGGAATGGGAAGTCAAGTGGGCCTTAGAAAGCATCACTACGAACAAAGCTAGTGGAGGTGATGGAATTCCAGTTGAGCTATTTCAAATCCTCAAAGGTGATGCTGTGAAAGTGCTGCACTCGATATGCCAGCAAATTTGGAAAAGTCAGCAGTGGCCACAGGACTGGAAAAAGTCAGTTTTCATTCCAGTCCCAAAGAAAGGCAATGCCAAATAATGTTCAAACGACCACACAATTGCACTCATCTCACATGCTAGTAAAGTAATGCTCAAAATTCTCCAAGCCAGGCTTCAGCAATACGTGAACTATGAACTTCCAGATGTTCAAGCTGGTTTTAGAAAAGGCAGAGGAACCAGAGATCAAATTGCCAACATCTGCTGGATCATCGAAAAAGCAAGAGAGTTCCAGAAAAACATCTATTTCTGCTTTATTGACTATGCCAAAGCCTTTGGCTGTGTGGATAACAATAAACTGTGGAAAATTCTGAAAGAGATGGGAATACCAGACCATCTGATCTTTCTCTTGAGAAACCTGTATGCAGGTCAGGAAGCAACAGTTAGAACTGGACATGGAACAACAGACTGGTTCCAAATAGGAAAACGAGTACGTCAAGGCTGTATATTGTCACCCTGCTTATTTAACTTATATGCAGAGTACATCATGAAAAACGCTGGGCTGGAAGAAACACAAGCTGGAATCAAGATTGCTGGGAGAAATATCAATAACCTCAGATAGGCAGATGATACCACCCTTATGGCAGAAAGTGAAGAAGAACTAAAGAGCCTCTTGATGAAAGTGAAAGAGGAGAGTGAAAAAGTTGGCTTAAAGCTCAACGTTCAGAAAACTAAGATCATGGCATCTGGTCCCATCACTTCATGGGAAATAGATGGGGAAACAATGGAAACAGTGTCAGACTTTATTTTTTGGGGCTCCAAAATCACTGCAGATGGTGATTGCAGCCATGAAATTAAAAGACGCTTACTCCTTGGAAGGAAGGTTATGGACAACCTTGATAGCATATTTAAAAGCAGAGACATTACTTTGCCAACAAAGGTCCGTCTAGTCAAGGTTATGATTTTTCCAGTGGTCGTGTATGGATGTGAGAGTTGGACGGTGAAGAAAGCTGAGTGCCGCAGAATTGATGCTTTTGAACTGTGGTGTTGGAGAAGACTCTTGAGAGTCCCTTGGACTGCAAGGAGATCCAATCACTCCATCCTAAGGGAGATCAGTCCTGGGTGTTCATTGGAAGGACTGATGTTGAAGCTGAAACTCCAATACTTTGGCCACCTCATGTGAAGAGTTGACTCATTGGAAAAGACCTTGATGCTGGGAAGGATAGAGGGTGTGAGGAGAAGGGGACAACAGAGGATGAGATGGCTGGATGGCATCACTGACTCAATGGACATGGGTTTGGGTAGACTCCGGGAGTTGGTGATGAACAGAGAGACCTGGAATACTGCAATTCATGGGGTCGCAAAGAGCTGGACACGACTGAGCGACTGAACTGAACTGAAACCATGAAATACCAGACACCTTGTTCTCCATTATAAGGGACTGTTGCTTTATCACCCATTAGAGCTGAAGAATTTAATCTTCTCCTCCTCTAGGTAAGATTTATTAATATATCCATTCATAGAACTACCCCTGCTGCCTAAGAGTATCCAGTCCAGAGCAAAGTCCCATATCTTTAAACTCTCCCCCAAAGCACTTAACATAATTCCAAGTTCTGTAACAAGTCCTTTCTAACATCCTCTTATTTAGTCATTCCATGGTTCCCATGGCAAGTGTGGTCTATCACTGCTATGGATAATAAACCTAATTTGTTCAATGACAGCTGTAATACTGGTGGGCTTTGACTGGAGAGCACTGGTAGCAGATAGATGCCTTGGACAGTTCTGGTGAGTGATGGTGCATGTAGTAAGGGCAGGAGTGAAAAACTCTCTTAAAATTTTAACTCACACCATCTTCCTAGATAACACTGAGAGATATTTGAGCCATTTGCATCAAGTGCTTTGCACTTAAAGCAGATGGGTCAGGCACAAAATCAGATTTTTGTAGTGGTTTAAGCAATTAAAGATTGTGTGGTACCTACCTCCAAGGATTATTAGTTGTGCAGTTCACTCTGAAAGGAGAGTCCTTTAAATAATAAATTCTCCTAGTGCTTTTAAAGTGTGATTGATCATCAGAAATTTGATTTAAGAGGAACTTGTCATGAACACATCGAAAGCCGAGTACAGCTGTGAGGGGAAATATTAGAACTTGGTCTAAATGGTAATTTGATTTGCATTCATTTTTTAGTATCTAGGTACACTATTCTAAACTTAATTAAAGCCAATAGGGAAAACATTCACTTGCAGAAAGGTTGTTTCTTAAGGGCTCATGTGAAATATGAAAACATTTCTGATCTTTTAGATGAACATTTTATCACTTGAGGTAGAGAGAAAAATGCAGCTTCTCTATATTTTCCAGAGAATAAGTTGGCATAAAACATTCTTAGTAATTCAATTTTTAAAGATCAACAGTTTCTATTTTCTTTCCTACGTATCTTAATTCTTTTTCAGTGTTATGTAACAATAATATACTCTTCACAGCAGATACTTTGCATGAATGAAACTGGCTTTATTTTAAAAGCTCTATTAGATCTTGCTTTACAAGGATTTTTATTGGAAATGGGTATATATTTTTAATATTGTTGAAAATGACTCATTGCTATGAAATGGTTTTCTTTCATATTGTCGCCATTGTTTCTGACAGAAAGTCAAAAACCAGAAGTAACCACATTTATGCTATTTTCTTCTCTGATACATCCGATAAAAAGGGAATTCTCAAGGAATCTGTGTACAACATGGTCTTTGGATTTCATTCATTGTATGAATGACCAAATACAATGTTTTAAAATTTTAATTGCAATTTCTACCTGCTTTTAATGTCATAAAAATAATTATACAGTTCATTTGAGTGAGACTTTAAAATGAGAGAATAGACATGGAAAGGTGAAATTCTTGTTTCACCTCTGTTTAGGGTCAATATTCTGAGAAGGTGGCTGAAGGTAGTGGTGACTTGATTCATGGAAGTAGTTGATACATGTTGCACAAATGACCTGTGGGAAACATAACTTGGTTCTCGAACGCTATCGTTTGTGCCTTGAACTTTCTCTACCTTTATTTCCCATTTTTTCACATAAATTTATCTACTTAAAAGTAATTTAAACTAGTGATTTAACTAAAATAGTTTAACTAGTAATTTAAACTAGTCATGCTGGAACATCTGGAAATTATCATTACAAGTTTATTTTTGTTTTGTCTTAAGTAAATGATACTTTTAATCTTAGATTTGAAGAACACTGATTCTTAAATTGTTGCTTAAAGACAGAGTCTTCAAATCTACTAATCCAATGGTTTACAGTGTCATTTTAGAGACAGAACCTTTTCTTTTAGTCAAAGCTCACTCAGCATCCCAAAATGTAAAATATGTAATGTCACAACTTAGGCATTATTTATTATATATATTGAAGTAGGAGAAACATAAAGCTGTTCCTGCTACCATATTCCTCTTATCCTCTAACTCCTTCCTCAGCTGGACAGTCACTGAGTCACTCTATGAAATCCTAGGATCATCAGGAACATGAGTGGGAAACTTCAGAGGATCAAGGTATTCATTGTATCCGGGAAGAGATTAAGTTATTTCAAGAAGAAGTGGTATTTGAGAGCCCACAGTCATTGAATGATAAAGATTGAACCAGAATACAAACACCTTCACTCCAAGCCTGGTTATTTTTGATAAATATTATTACAATATTATTAGTGTGATTCTTTAATCACCAGGTCATTTTTAAAAAAATAAAACCAGAATGATTATGAAGAGTACTTCTATTTGAGTAGAAAAGAGAATTATAAGCATAATGATTTATACTCTTATTCATAAAATCTTCTATTTCTTCTTGAAATTATAACTATAATTACTTTGGTAAACAGAATATAAGCAGTTGCCCATATCATAGAATTGTTGAGCGGACTCTGATATGGGACAATAAGAACAAGTTAAGATCCCATGACATACAACATTTGCTTCATGTCTTACCCTAACAACTCTAACATATTTAATAAAGAAAATAATAAATTGATCTTTTTGCACTGCTAGCTCCTTCTCATTCTTCAGAGATCAAGCTAAATTTCATTTTTCCAGGGAGGCCTTTCTTCTGGTTCTGCTTGTCATTTTCTATAATGACAGTTGTTTATTTTCTATAAATGAAATAATCCATATTCATCCATTTTGCATGTATTTTCTTAGGTTTTATCTTTCTGTTCATCTATACTACAAGCTCTATCATACCACAGTTCATGTCTTTGTTTTTGTCACTTTTGTTTCTTTAGCCACTAGTATATTTCCTGTCATATGACAAGTGCACGATATATAATTATTGAAAAATAAATGAATATATTAGATAACTATCCCATATATATATATAATATCAATCATATATAAACACATTCTAAGATGCACATCATATTTATTCATATATGTTGCTGTTTACACATTCCCAAATTGCTATTCAGTTTTGAAAGTTTGATCCCTGGGTTGGGAAGATCCCCTGGAGAAGGGAAAGGTTACCCAAAAGATTACCCACTCCAGTATTCTGGCCTGGAGAATTCCATGGACTGTACAGTCCATGCCGTAGCAAAGAGTCGGACACAACTGAGCTACTTTCACTTTCACTTTTGAAAGTTTAGAGTTTTACATGTTCCTATAATTGTTAATGGCAGTTGTTGGATGACTCTTGATGTGCATTTGGGATGACTCTTGATGTGCATTTGGGGTGCTTATATTCAGTTACAGAGTTCAGTGAGCAAACTTCATGAGGAAATATTCAGCCATATGCTGCTTCAGAACTGCAATAAGAGTGTGACTAATCTCTGCAGCTTTTTCTTTCAATAACTTTGAATTTCCAAATGGTTCAGTTACTTTCATTTTAGGTTTCATTTTTGGCTTTTCCTCCAATTGCCACAAAATTACAAGTCAGAATTACAAGGAAAGATTGGATAACATAACTGTAAAGTTTTCTATACCTGAGGTACTTAGAACTTTGAAAATAATAGAAAATTAATAATGTAATAGTGTACAAAAATGACTAGATTTTGTTTAATAAATAGCTCAAGGTATTCTAATCAATCAGTCAAGTAATCAATTTACCATCTCTTAATATTGAGACCCTACATGGGCAGCATTGTGATACAGACACAGAAATATATCAACAGAGGTCCTTTGCTTTAGAGAAGATAGTTATCTATTAATGGTAAATATCATCCTGAAAACCAACTAATTAATTGCTTAAGCAAACTGGTAATAATTATGTGTGTAATTGAGATATCTAAGAAAATGAATGATAGATGTGAGTTGGAATAATGATGGAAGGCTTAATGTAAGTTAGATTTAATTTTTTTAATTAATTTAATTGGAGGCTAATTACTTTACAATATTGTAGTGGTTTTTGCCAAACATCGACATGAATCAGCCATGGGTGCACATGTGTTCCCCATCCTGAACCCCCCTCCCACCTCCATCCCCATCCCATCCCCCAGGGTCATCCCAGTGCACCAGTTCTGAGCACTCTGTCTCATGCATCGAACCTGGACCAGTAATCCACTTCACACATGATAATATACACATTTCAATGCTACCCTCTCAAATCATCCCACCCTCGCCTTCTCCCACAGAGTCCAAAAGACTGTTCTTTACATCTGTGTCTCTTTTGCTGTCTTGCAAATAGGGTCATCGTTACCATCTTTATAAATTCCATATATATGCGTTAGTATACTGTATTGGTGTTTTTCTTTCTGACTTACTTCACTCTGTATAATAGGTTCCAGGTTCATCCACCTCATTAGAACTGATTCAAATGCATTCTTTTTAATAGCTGAGTAATATTCCACTGTGTATATGTACCATAGCTTTCTTATCCATTCGTCTGCTGATGGACATCTAGGTTGCTTCCATGTCCTGGCTATTGCAAACAGTGCTGCAATGAACATTGGGGTACACATGTCTCTTTCAATTCTGGTTTCCCAGCAGTGGGATTGCTGGGTCATATGGCAGTTCTATTTCCAGTTTTGTAAGGAATCTCCACACTGTTCTCCATAGTAGCTGGACTAGTTTGCTATCCCACCAACAGTGTAAGAGGGTTCCTTTTTCTCCACACTCTCTCCAGCATTTATTGTTTGCAGACTTTTTGATAGCAGCCATTCTGACCAGTGTGAGATGGTACCTCATTGTGATTTTGATTTGCATTTCTCTGATAATGTGTGATGCTGAACATCTTTTCATGTGCTTGTTAGCCATTTGTATGTCTTCTTTGGAGAAATGTCTGTTTAGTTCTTTGGCCCATTTTTTGATTGGGTCATTTATTTTTCTGGAATTGAGCTGCAGGAGCTGGTTGTATATTTTTGAGATTAATTTTGTGTCAGTTGCTTCATTTGCTATTACTTTCTCCTATTCTGAAGGCTGTCTTTTCACCTTGCTTATAGTTTCCTTTGTTGTGCAAAAGCTTTTAAGTTTAATTAGGTCCCATTTGTTTATTTTTGCTTTTATTTCCATTACTCTGGGAGGTGGTTCATAGAGGATCCTGCTGTGATTTATGTCAGAGAGTGTTTTGCCTATGTTTTCCTCTAGGAGTTTTATAGTTTCTGGTCTTATGTTTAGACCTTTAATCCATTTTGAGTTTATTTTTGTGTATGGTGTTAGAAAGTGTTCTAGTTTCATTCTTTTACAAGTGGTTGACCAGTTTTCCCAGCACTATGTGAAGTCAAGTGGGCCTTAGAAAGCATCACTATGAACAAAGCTAGTGGAGGTGATGGAATTCCAGTTGAGCTATTTCAAATCCTCAAAGGTGATGCTGTGAAAGTGCTGCACTTGATATGCCAGCAAATTTGGAAAAGTCAGCAGTGGCCACAGGACTGGAAAAGGTCAGTTTTCGTTCCAGTCCCAAAGAAAGGCAATGCCAAAGAATGCTCAAACGACTGCACAATTGCACTCATCTCACACGCTAATAAAGTAATGCTCAAAATTCTCCAAGCCAGGCTTCAGCAATATGTGAAACATTAACTTCCAGATGATCAAGCTGGTTTTAGAAAAGGCAGAGGAACCAGAGATCAAATTGCCAACATCCTCTGGATCATCAAAAAAGCAAGAGAGTTCCAGAAAAACATCTATTTCTGCTTTATTGACTATGCCAAAGCCTTTGGCTGTGTGGATAACAATAAACTGTGGAAAATTCTGAAAGAGATGGGAATACCAGACCATCTAACCTGTCTCTTGAGAAACCTGTATGCAGGTCAGGAAGCACCAGTTAGAACTGAACATGGAACAACAGACTGGTTCCAAATAGGAAAAGGAGTATGTCAAGGCTGTGTATTGTCACCCTGCTTATTTAACTTATATGCAGAGTACATCATGAGAAACGCTGGGCTGGAAGAAACACAAGCTGGAATCAAGATTGCTGGGAGAAATATCAATAACCTCAGATATGCGGATGACACCACCCTTATGGCAGAAAGTGAAGAAGAACTAAAGAGCCTCTTGATGAAAGTGAAAGAGGAGAGTGAAAAAGTTGGCTTAAAGCTCAACGTTCAGAAAACTAAGATCATGGCATCTGGTCCCATCACTTCATGGGAAATAGATGGGGAAACAGTGTCAGACTTAATTTTGGGGGGCTCCAAAATCACTGCAGATGGTGATTGCAGCCATGAAATTAAAAGACGCTTACTCCTTGGAAGGAAGGTTATGGGCCAACCTAGATAGCATATTGAAAAAAGCAGAGACATTACTTTGCCAACAAAGGTCTGTCTAGTCAAGGCTATGGTTTTTCCAGTGGTCATGTATGGATGTGAGAGTTGGACGGTGAAGAAAGCTGAGCGCCGCAGAATTGATGCTTTTGAACTGTGGTGTTGGAGAAGACTCTTGAGAGTCCCTTGGACTTCAAGGAGATCCAATCAATCCATCCTAAAAGAGATCAATCCTGGGTGTTCATTGGAAGGACTGATGTTGAAGCTGAAACTCCAATACTTTGGCCACCTCATGCGAAGAGTTGACTCATTGGAAAAGACCCTAATGCTGGGTAGAATTGGGGGCGGGAGGAGAAGGGGATGACAGAGGATGAGATGGTTGGATGGCATCACCGACTCGACGGACATGGGTTTGGGTAGACTCCGGGAGTTGGTGATGAACAGAGAGGCCTGGCATGCTGCAATTCATGGGGTCACAAAGAGTCGGACACGACTGAGCGACTGAAGTGAACTGAACTTGTTAAAGAGATTGTCTTTTCTCCATTGTATAGTCTTGCCTTCTTTGTCAAAGATAAGGTGTCCATAGGTGCGTGGATTTATCTCTGGGCTTTCTATTTTGTTCCATTGATCTATATTTCTGTCTTTGTGCCAGTACCATACTGTCTTGATTACTTCAGCTTTGTATATTTAATTTTATCTTTGAGGCATAGGTGGTATATTTGGAGAGGTTCTGGCATTTTGGCTTTTTCAGGACCTGGTGAGGGTGGGAGGGACCAATGCACAAAAGTTCAAGTTTCAGAGGATAAAGGAGATAAACAAGTTGGTTGAATATGGTAGATCCAGTTTTCTGAGAAGTAGAAAGAAATGAATTGGTGATATGATGCAAAATGTATTTTTAGAAAATTTAATGTGGCAGTGATATACATAATTAATTTGAAAGCAAAAATGGGGTTGGGGAGAGGAAAATAAAATATATGCTTAACTCTTTTCTCAAGAATTTCTACTACAGCTTTTTAAAAACACTCTTAAGTCATCCAAAACATAATCTGACTAGGACAATATATGAATCACTCACAGCTTAAATATGACAAGGCATGTACTAAATGAATCTCAAATTGCATATGTATAATTTAGAGACATTTTTGTTTATGAAGATATATCCAGTTAAGTACTTCTTACCTGAAACAAAACACTCATAGACATCTCTTTGACAGCTCCATGTAGATGAAATGTTTTCATTAGGTTTATGACAAAAAACTAAACCCAGAACAAATTCATAGAGTGTGTTTAATGTTAGGAGATGAAATGAGAAGAAATTCATAACAATATCTCAGTAACATTCAAATTGATCAGTAGATAGTGAGTGGGTGATTCTGATTGATCTACTTCATATGCATGTACAACAGATATTATCTTTAAACACATCCAGAAATATGTTTCTTGCTGAAATCCACAATCAATAGATTTAAAAATACTGAAGATATGAGGTAGATGCCAGGAATGCAAAGCTGATGGCAGCATCTGGGGCTGTGTCAGGAGAAGAAACAGCATTTCCAAAGGTGACAAAAGACAGTCAGTCAATTTGTTCTTGAGTTTAATTCCAGGATTTAAAAGTAATTTAAGAAAAAAAAAAAAGTTACGTTAGATTTAGTGATATCAACAGCTAGGATTATTTTATTCCCAGGATTAGCCAGTTGCCTATCTATCCTGCTGAGCAAACCAGAAACACAGGACTCATTCTTAATGTGCTGCTTACTTGCACAGCTCCCATCCATTCCCTGGCTGAGTCCTATTGGTTTTACATATGTCACTGTAATCAGTCAGCTTCTCATCATCTCCACTGCCTCACCCTTGTCTGAAATAGCATCATCTCTTCTATGATTATGTACCCTGCATTCATGCTGGCCCTTGTCTTTTCTGTTCCTGATATAACAGCCATCATGATCTTTTCTTTACCTCTCCCTGTTCCCACATTTAAATCTTTCTGTTCTTACGGTTTCCAGGGGTGGGAGAGATAGTTAGGGATTTGGGGATCGATATATATGCACTCTATTTGAAATGGATAACCAACAAGGACCTACTGCATAGCACAGGGAACTGTACTCTGGCAGCCGGGGTGGGAGAGGAGCTAGGGAGAATGGATACATGTATAAGTATGGCTCAAGTCCCTTTGCTGTCCACCTGAAACAATCACAACATTGTTAATTGCCTATACACCAATATACAATTAGAAGTTTAAAAAAAAAAAAAAACACAACTTTCCATGACTTCTTACTCTTAGGAAACAATTCCAAATCTTTAATCATGGCTAAAGGCCAAGTGTGTTCTTATCACTGCCCATCTCTGCAAACTCCTTGTTCACTAGTCCCTCCCCAGGTCTTGTCATAAGAACTATTCTTTACATGCTCACCAGTTCCATGTACACACTGCATCTTATATCTGGAAGATCCTTCTGCCTCCTCTTTTCCTACTTGACTATTATCTAGTCTGTGAAAATTAGCTTCAACATGCTTCCTAAGCGAAGACCTCTGTGAACTAATTTAGAATAAATGACATTATGTGTTATATTAGGTCCTAGGGTCATGTTTCTCTTATTCAAAGAACTCAACTTGTTTAATATTATAAACTTGTCAGTTTGACTTTTTATTTTACATTTGTCTCCTGTACTATATTTTGTGCACCATGAAAGCAGAGGTCAAGGCTCTTTTCTCTGGCTATTTTACCCCTAACAGCTAGCAACATGTCTCGCACATGGTGGGTATTTGATCTCTTTTTACTCCCATGTTTATGACTGGTACTGCTTAGACCTATTGACAAGTTCTTAGCCACCATTCACTGTTTTCCCACCAATAAAATGGGTAATCATTAAGTCCCATTTCTGTTAAAATATATTCCTTTTGACAGTATCTGCTTAAGCTCAATATATGCAGTTTGACTTAGAAATTTCCTAAGACCCTCTGACTCATGAATTCCACTCGTAGGTATAAATCCAACAGAAGTACATACATATGTCCCCTAATAAATATACCTATAAAAATGTTCATTGCAGCATTATCATACTAGCTAAATTTAGAAATTAGCTCAAATTTGCAAGTACCTAATGAATAAATAAATCATGACGGAGTCATGCAATTAAATAGTACCCACAATGAAAATAAAGACAACAGAAGTGGATAAATCTCATGAGCATAATGATAAGCAAGAGAATCCAGAAATAAAAGAATACTGTGGGCTGCCAGTTACATAAGTTTGAAAAATATGCAAAACTAATAGGAGCCAGAATAGTGGCTAACTTTAAGAAGCTACTGACCAAGAGTTGCTGTGGTAGGAGATACTGGGGTGCTAGTAAAATTCTGTTTCTTGAGATGAACAGTAGTTACCTGGGGGTTTTACTCTGTAGAAAACCTTAATGAGTTGAATACTCATCAACATGTCCATTTTCTGTACGTTTCCTATATTTTACTAAAAAGTTTAATGTATAAATTCCATGATTGTAGATAATTTCAAGTACTAATATATCTGTAAATAGGAGAAAGTAGGTTTTATCTAAGATGTATCAGGATTTTATGAAGATATTAAAATAATTTTGTCAAGAAAAGGTTAAATGAGACTTACAGATTAAGATATTTGAAAGATAAACAAGTTTTTGTTCTGATGGAATAAGCTATTTAAATTTTGAATCATTTCTACTTTGTTACACTCTATTAACTAGAAAATGAGCATTAGATTTTCAAGGTATTAAATTATGTAGATTCTCCTCATTGTTAACTGAGACAAATATTTTTGTTGTTCTGCACTTAGACACTGGCTAAAATCTGTAATAATGGCCAACATTAAATGAGTCTTTATTTTAGGCCAGGCATTGGCCTTGTATACAATATCTTTTTTAATCTCCGTAACAACTATATACACTTGGCACTATTATTTTATTCACCTTATAAATGAGTATTCTGAAACTGAGAACTTAAATACCTTGAGGAAGGTGACAAGATGAATAAGTGATAAAGCAATTAATTGAACTGAAATTGAGGGTTCTAGCCCCAGTATCTTTATTGTTACTCTGGCACTCAACAAACACAAATAAAGGCATCAATATTTGTTTAATGTAAGAATTACAGCAAAAAACTTTTGGCATAGTTATATTTATTAAAGGCTTTCTTATACTGCCTAAGAGAGAGATCCTTGCAATCTAAGTGTTTACATGACTAGACCATACATGAATTCTAGGGATTTAAACTAATGTAAAAGCTAGGTTTTTTTCCAGTAGTCATGTATGCATGTGAGAGCTGGATCATAAATAAGGCTGAGTGCCAAAGAATGGATGCTTTTGAACTGTGGTGTTGGAGAAGACTCTCGAGAGCCCCTTGTGCAACAAGGAGATCAAACCAGTCAATCCTAAAGGAAATCAACCTTGAATATTTATTAGAAGGACTGATGCTGAAGCTGAAGCCCCAAATCTTTGGCCACCTGATGTGAAGCTCCGACTCATTAGAAAAGACTCTAATGCTGGGAAAGATTGAAGGCAGGAGGAGAAGGGGATGACAGAGGGCAAGATGGTTGGATGGCATCATCGACTCAATGGACATGAGTTTGATCAAGCACTGGGAGACGGTGAAGACAGGGAAGCCTGGCATGCTGCAGTCCACAGGGTCGCAGAGTCAGACATGACTGAATGACTGAACAACAGCAACAAACTAATAAAATTTTTAGTTCAGCCAGAACAGAATAGCTAGAGCATTAAAGATCTTTAAGAATATGGGCAAAGCAAAGAAACCCGTGGAATAGGAGAAAATATTGCAAATGATGCAACCAACAAGGGACAATTTCCAAAGTATACAAACAGGTCATACAACTTAATATCAGAAAACAAACAACCCAATCATAAATCAGCAGAAAACTTAAATAGACATTTCTTCAAAGAAGACATACCGATGGTCAACAGACACATGGAAAGATGCTCAATATTGCTAATTATTAGAGAAATGCAAATCAAAAGCCACCATAAAATACCACCTTATTTGGGTTGGTACAACCACTATGGAGAACAGTATGGAGGTTCCTTAAAAAACTAAAAATAGAGTTGAGAGAGTCATTTCCTAGGCAAGTTGATAGGAAGTCTAGGGGTCCCCAAAGAGAGAGGGGTCTGGAATTCTCAAGGAGGAAGAAAGGACAAACTTTTTTTTCCCCTCTACATTCCTTAGGATTATATAACAATAATGTATTCTGCTTGAGGACAGTCTCTGGAAAAAACCTTCTGGCTAATTCTGTTATCTTAAAATGTAAATTATAGGAGTAGGTCTAGTGAGTTCTTTACAACCTCCAGACATTCTTTTGATTCACTGTAATAACTAATTGGAGAGTATATAACTCCATTGCTAATACTGGCAAGGGGGTACTCTTTCTGCCCCCTTCTGATGCCTATGTCAGAAGCTTTCTCTATCTCCTTTATACTTTAATAAAACTTTATTACACAAAAGCTCTGAGCGATCAAGCCTTGTCTCTGGCCCCGGATTGAATTCTTCTCCTCTGGAGGCCAAGAACCCGGGAGTCTTTTCATGGTTCCGCAACAACCTTTCAGAGTTACCATATGATCCACAGATGCCACTCCTGGGCATATATCCAGACAGAACTCTAACTTGAAGAGACACATGCACCCCAGTGTTCACAGCAGCACTGTTTATAACAACCAAAACATGGATACAACTTACATGCCCATGAACAGATAAAGAAGATGTGGTCCATATATACAAAAGAATATTAGTCAGAAAACAGAATGAATTAAAGCCATTTGCAACAACATAAGTGGATGTAGAAATCATCATACTAAATGAAGTCAGATAGAGAAAAACAAATACCATATGATATCATTTATATGTGAGATCCAAAAATAAGACATAAATGAACTTATTAACCTAACAGAAATAGACTCAAAAACATAGAAAATAAGGTTATGGCTAATAAAGGGGAAAGGTGAGGGGAGGGATACATTTTTACTTTGGGATTAACAGATATAGGCTTCCCTAGTGGCTCAGACAGAAAGGAATCTGCCTGCAATGCCATACACCTTGCTTCATTCCCTGGGTTGGGAAGATCTCCTGGAGAAGGGAATGGCAAGTCACTCCAGTATTGCCTGAAGAATCCCATGAACAGAGGAACCTGACAGGCTACAGTCTGTGGGGTCGCCTAGAATCAGAAATGACTGAGCTACTGAGCATGGTTAACAGGTAAACATTATTACATATAAAATGAATAGCACAAGGTCCTATCGTATGGCATAAGGAACTATATGCAGCATTTTGTAATAACCTATAATGGAAAAGAATCTGTAAAAAAAAATATATGTATGTAAAAGAATATATATGTATGTATGTAAAAGAGTTATACATACATGCATATATAACTGAATCACTTTGCTGTACTCCTGAAACATAGTAAATCAACACTTCAATAAAAATGTTTAAAAGAAGAATTAAAAAAAGAATATGGGCAAAACTATAAAATAATCCCAATATTTCTCTAAAACCAAAAAATAATATTTAACTGACCAATGCTACATTTTATGAACAGAATAAAAATTAAATTACATACCTGAATGATGATTAAGTGTAATTTACCAAATGGCTCAGTGGGTAGAGAGTCTGCCTGCAATGCAGGAGATCTGGATTCGAACCCTGGGTTGGGAAGATCCCCTGGAGAAAGGAATGGTAAGCCACTCCAGTATTCTTGCCTGGAGAATCCCAAGGACAGAGGAGCATGGCAGGCTACAATCCATGGGGTCACAAATAGTCAGACACGACTAAGGGATTTTCACTCACCAAATTTCTGTATTTTAGTAGCCTGTTATAGACTTCATTGCCTAGTTTTCAGAGCAAGTATTTTATGTCTATAAATGTGCTCATTATATAAATTTTGGTGTACTCCCACCAAGTAATTTCTATAAAGATACATCTGAAACATATAAAATATAGTTAGTACTCTTCAACAACTTTTGCAACTGAAGCAAACTATTCAAAATCTTCAAGTAATCTACAAGTGATTAGGAACATTAAAAGACACAGAGCCAATGAAATCGGATGCAGTCACAAAAGATTTGTTAGCTCTAATGTTATAATCAATCATATTTGTTATCCTGGAGGACATTCCAAAATGAACTAAAATAATTCATTAACTTTTTAAGTGTAAGAAGTTATTTATATAATTGCTTGTATAAAAATAACTATAAATTATTTATTAGAAGGAGAAAACTGCCAACAGTGATAGCACAGTGCTCATTGTTGATATCAATGCAAAAATAATAGTAGCTGGCTACTCCACTGAATATTTCTCCCCATTAAATGGCAGGGAAAAATCAACACAAGCTAAAACAGTTACAGACAGTGCCCTGAAGGCATTGAAGACAATAACAGATAATGTGACTTTAAGAAACAAACTTGGGAATTCCCTGGCCTGGGTCTTGCTGTTAGTACTCCATGCTTTCACTGCCAAGGGTGTCACTATCCCACAAGCTGTGAGGTGCAGCCAAAAAAGAGAGAAGAAACAAGTCTCCTAATTCTGATCTTCTGTTGGTCCAGAAGTTCCCCTGGATTTGATGAACTACCAGTATTCATGCTGATAATCAACATATTTCCATCATTATCTCTAAGAAGTGAACTAGCCTTATGGCCCTATCATTGCCATGTGTATGTATGTATGCATATGTATATGTATGTGTATGTATATATACGCATGTGTATATTCTGCTGCTGCTGCTGTAAGTTGCTTCAGTCGTGTCCGACTCTGTGCGACCCCATAGACGGCAGCCCACCGGGCTCCCCCATCCCTGGGATTCTCCAGGCAAGAACACGGGAGTGGGTTGCCATTTCCTTCTCCAATGCATGAAAGTAAAAAGTGAAAGTGAAGTAGCTCAGTCGTGTCCGACTCTTCGCGACCCCATGGACTGCAGCCTACCAGGCTCCTCCGTCCATGGGATTTTCCAGACAAGAGTACTGGAGTGGGATGCCATTGCCTTCTCTGGCATGTGTATATACATGTATGTATATATGTATATGTATGTGTATGTATATATACATATGTACACATATATATTATACTGAAGAATTATTTCAATATTTCGTTGACTACAATGATAGGAAGTTAAAAACATCAAACAAGATGGGCACTATTTTTATTTTATTAAATTACAGGCTTGGTTTTATATCAGGACTAATGTTATTCAGATCCTTACTCTGGCAAAACACAATGAAATTATCTTTTACTTTCCTGCAACTCACTTCCCTGGGATTGATGATGTCTGCTAGATAGTAAATAAATGTCAGTGACCATGAGTTAAGTGAACAAAATTGATGTTTCAAGTATTCATTGAAGGGAAATCGGGACAAGTGTTGCAATCCTAAAGATGGGACCACTAATCATTCATCTGTCTCTTGGGACAGAGACGAAACAAAGGGGCAGCATGTCCTGCTTTCTCTTTTTCTTCTTGATGGTAGTTATGTCTGTAAATGGCCATTATGTTATTTGATCCAGCATCTGCTGTCAACTTTAAAACTTTAAAGTCTTATCATTGATTTCCTCATTCTGAGACACTGCATGAAGGAGTGAAATTTTTCTTCTCTTTCCTTTTCCTATTACCCTTTAATAGAACCAGAATGAAGCACGGTGATGCATAGATGAGGAAAGTTAGATGAGACTGGGTCTGGCCAGTTCCTTCCTCATTCATTGTATGAGGTCAGTCAGCTGGAGCTGATTTGAATAGGAGGGTGCTGCCCCTTATAATTCTCCCTCCTCCAATAACTCAAAACTCTTTATGACCAGCTCATATCTGTACATCTTTACTGATGCCCTTTGCTCATATTTCCACCCAAGGACTCTCATTTACATCCTTCTTCACAGAATTGAAGCTGATTAGGCACAGAAAGCTGATTCCCAGGGAGGGGCTTGAGAATGAAAGAAGCCCCACAATTGATCCAAGGCCAATGACTGCTTGGGCAGGAGATACAAAAGCTCAGCTATTTGCCTCCAGGCAAAAGAGACTTGCTATGCAATTTGAACTCCCTGTGGGATCAGACTGCAGCTAGACATCCCCAGAAACCACATCCTTACTTAGCTTCTCCCTTTCTCCAGAGAGCACACCATTAATGAATTTCTAGGATAAGAATCCCCACCTCAGGCTTTCTGTTTTAGGGTATCTGACCTAAGAGCATATGCAAATTGTATTTGTATGTTTAAACCTAGTACAAAAGGCACTTTGTCCTCGAACCTTTCTACTAATCTCAGAGAAGGAAAGAAATTTCTTTCTGGGAATACTGTACATTCCTTAGATATTTTATTATTTCTTATCATTAATCAGAGATATCAGTAATGTGGGTTTGCTCCTCACTAGAGTGGGTGCTCCTTGAGGAAATGGTAACATCTGTGCCACAGTGGCCTTTTCTATTAATACTTCTTTTTATGTAATAGGAAAGTGCTTTTGTACTCTGTTACAAGTTAATCACTAAATGGATGTTGCCTAAAAGCTTAAATTATCCATAATGGACCATCTCTGACAATCCTGCCTCCCAGGTAAAGAGCATTAAGCTAACATACCTTTGTTCAGCTCATAGGAAACATCCTACTTGTGAATGACTGCAGGGAGCAAGAAATTAACACAACCCCTCCAGAGGCTGACGGGAACCAGGAAGTGGCTGACTTCATGCTCTTCCCTTTTAGTATAAAAGACACCTGAATTCTAGTTCATGCCTGATGGTTTTTGGGGGGCATAACCTCACTGTCTTCTTGGCTTGCCCTGTCATGTGGTGAGCAGTAAGAACTTGGACTCAGTAAGGATGCATCTGTCTTCTGGTCTCTTTTTGCCTGTCTTTCCTTCAGCCCCCACTGCCCTCCTTTTAGTTCCTGCAGCTCTTTTCTAATTCTTGACCTTTGTTCTTGCTACTCCCTGTGCCTGGTATGCTGTTCGCCTGTCTTTTTGACAAGCTAATTTATACTTCTAATCTCCCCTTAAAAGTCACCCTCTGGCAGATGCACTTTCCCTGACCACCCTGTCCGAATAGCTCCTGAGGCATTGTTTTTCATTATACTCATCTGCTTATTTCCTTCATGCCTACTGTTTTAGTTTCCCATGGCTGCCTTCAAAAAGTACCGTAAATTGGTGGCTTAAAATAGCAAAACTTTGTACTCTCATAGCTTTGATTCTCAAATCAAGTGATGGCAGGGCCAAGCTCTCTTTGAAGGCCCCGGAGAGGATCCTTCTTTGCCTCTTCCTAGCTTCTGATGCTGGTCAGTCTTCCTTGACTTTCCTTGGCCAATGGGTACATCATTCCAATCTCTGTCTTTGCATGGTCTCATCTCTGTGTGTTCATGTCTCTATCCAAATTTCTGTCATTTTATAAAATCAACAGTAATATTGGATTTGGAGTCTACTTTGAATAAGAATGATTGAATTAGGTGCAGCGTGACTAGGTACAGAGACCCAATTTCCAAGTAAGGTCACATTTCTAGGTACTCAGTCAACATCAATTTGTCAGGGACACTCTTCAGCCTAGTAAATCTTCTTCTTTTTAAAAAAAAAAAAAAAAAAATCATTTATTTATTTATTTTTGGTTGCACTGGGTCTTCATTGCTGCATGAATTTTTCTCTAGTTTTGGTGAGCAGGGACTACTCTGCAGTTTCTCATTGTGGTGGCTTCTCTTGTGGAGCACGGGCTTCAGTAGGTGTGGCATGTGGGTTCAGTAATTGCGGCTCCTGGTCGCTAGGGCACAGGCTCAATATTTGTAGCTCATGGGCTTAGTTGCTCCGTGGCATGTGGGATCTTCTTGGATCAGGATTGAACCATGTCTCCTGCATTAGCAGGTGAATTCTTTACCACTGAGCAACCAGGAAAGCCCCAGTATGTCTTCTTGACATTTAATATAATCTCTGCTTTGGGAAATTAGTCTCCCATTTAATTGTTTCCTGTTTGTATCTTGGCTATGTCTGCTGTGTTCACAAGTTGTATCATTAGCTCCTAGACTGAGTACCAGACACACAGTAGGCACTCAATAAACACCGAATGAATTAAAGAGATAAAGCATTTTTCAAGCACCAGGCATAGATTCTTAAATAAAAATAGTCATATTCACTAATTATACACGCAATTAATTGTTAGTTCAGTACCTGCATTATAACAGATAACTTTCTGCAGGCATAAGTTTTGTCTACCTGCTTTTAGAGAAGGAACAGTTCAATTTCAATCACAAAACACTAAAATTTAGGTGATATTTATGACTAATTTATTAGCTTACTGTTAAATATCATTCAAAGACCTGTATATTTTACTTGGAACTCAATTTTTCTTTGCTTAAATTTAATACATTTATTTATATGTCTCTATAAATAATGATATGTAACCAACAGAATTAAAGGCAGCTCAAAACATCATCAAGTTTTGTATTCTGGATAAGTTGTCAGACATGTGATTATTAGTTGCCCATAACCTACATACTCAATCTACTTTGAGTATGAACTTTTTGGGAGAACGCATCTTTTTCTTTTGACACAGTGAGTGATTTCATAAATAGATAAGGGCTGTAATTTGCAAAAACATTGATATGTATTCAGAAGCTCAGTGGGGCTGGTGCTAACGAGAGGGAAAAAACAAACATAAACAAAAACCTTTGCATATAAATGATGTTTCAGATATTAATTTTAGTTAACGATATGATTTAATATATGGTACACTGGCCTCTAACTTTCATTTTAGTTTTTTTTTAAACAATTCTAAGCCCAAAGTATATATTCAAATTAGTACCATCAAGACCACTGGGTACAGGCAATATAGAATTACCTGCAAACAACGCATGGATTCTATTCACAGAACCCAGAGATCTATTGTATGAGTATTTTTTGGTACTTGGGAATAATGGTAGAACTGTTTAGCTATAGAACCAGGAGTGTAGCTGTGTGACCATTAATAAGTTATAGAACCTGTTTTATAATTCAGTTTACTCTTTTATAAACTGGAAGTAATAATAACACTTCCCCATAGAGTTGTTGTGAACATTTAACAAGTTACTACATGTAAAATGCTCAAAGCAGTGCCTATTAGTAATCAGAACTCTATATGAAGCTATAATGATCATAATATGGCAATGATGATAAATCTCATTAGAAGTTATTTCCAAGAGTACAAACATTTTTTATCTTGAAGTAGGATAGCTTTCGAATGTCTATCTGGGTAAGACCTTTCTTTTGCTTAAAATTCTTTTTCTTTTTCCCCAACTAATTGACTGCTTTTTTTTTCCCCCTCATTTAGTGAAATTAATTTGAAATCTTTAGTTTTTAGCTCTTCGTAAATAATAGTTGTAACTGAGTGGGAAGAGTGAAGAATAACTGTTTCCTTTCCTCCTAGTATACAACTATCAAGAATTTTGGGTTTCTGAGGTTTACCATGGGGCATCAGTGAACAGAAAATAACAAGGTAAACCATAGAAGACAAATGTGAAAGTTCAAATTGCAAGCTGTGAATGAATGTGGCAATATAAGATACATATAATTTAAGGTGAGAACATTTAAGAAGAGCTAAATTTGTGGCTTATTAATTTTTGTGAAAAACTTGTTTTGGGGGGGTGGAGTGGAGTGAGGAGTCAGATTTTGATTTAGTTTGCAATTTGTCTGGGTCACAATGGCATGGGATAAAATCCACATCTGATAACTTCACTCTAATACTGGCTGGTCAACAGTGCGTCCTCAATGATATTATTCAGAAAACCCACAACTACTCAGCAAGGGGCTTAGGAGAAAAGTAGAAAACATTGTACAGTGTATTCAGTTCTGTTCTCTCCATCTGGAACTAGCCTAAAGGTTGATTATATTTGAATATTTTTTACATAACATTAGAATGGCACACATCATTTTAACAGGTTTGCTAATCTGGCAGCTTTCATGTTTGCTCTGTATTTTTTCTTTTAGTTCTAGTCTCTTCAGCTACAAAGATAATGTGTTTAATCCTAAATGTGGAATATTTTAATCATTATTGATCTATTTCTTTCTGCCACCCATTGTTTTTCGTTCAAAAATATTCTTGTATTTTCTTTTGTTTCTATTCTCATGATGATATATTGTATTTCAGCTCTTCCTGCCAGCTTACGTTGTTTGTCCTTAAATCATCTAAGTCTTTCTCCCAAGAGCAAATTTAATTTTCATGGCATTCACAAAAGCAGTTTATTACATTTTCCATTGTTGAACAGTTCTTATTAGTGAGAAATTCTTCATGTTTTAAAGGACTTAAGGATCCTCTGGTAATTCAGACTATCTTAAATGTCAAAGTTAATTTATTTGATGCATCTAATGAATAAACCTAGAAATAGATTTCCTGTCTTCAGGTATGGCTGGAATCAGGTGCTCTAAAGATACCACAGTTATGTGGTTTCTTTCTTATTTTTCAAATCTGTTAAATCACTATCAGTCATATGGTCATCAAAAGCAGGCTTCCATCCTTTCATGTACAAATCTGTTGAAAAAGATTGCTGCATTCTCACAAGTTTGAACAGAGGCATTGGGTCTGACTTATATTGGTCTAGTGAGTGATATGTCTAGTAACAGGTATCATTTGAATTGCTGGGCCTTGTTTAAATATCCACTAACAAAAGCTTCGTCTTTCAGATTGTTACGACTTTTCTCATTGATACAAATTTTCTCATTAAAGAAGTAGGATTTCCAGAAGTTATCCAATGATTCTAAATAGGCTTTAAGTCCACAAGAAGATGGAAGCAGCATCAGTAAAGGATTATACTATAATATACTATACATACAGTATATTATAATGTACTGAACTATAATATTTGAGGAATAACATATGCACATAATATTCTTATTTTTCATTATGGTCTTATATTTTTATATTTAATGTTTCATGAAAAGTGAAAGTGTTAGTCACTCAGTTGTGTCCAACTCTTCCCGACCCCATGGACTGTAGCCCCCCAGACTCCTCTGTCCATGGAATCCTCCAGGCAAAAATACTGGAGTGGGTAGCCATTCCTTTCTCCAGGGGATCTTCCTGACCCAGGGATTGAACCCAGGTTTCCTGCATTGAAGGCCGATTGTTTACTGTCTGAGCCACCAGTGAAGCCCTTAATATGTCATAAATGTGTTTATAATATTAATGACAATTGTAAGTTATTTTTTGGCTGGTAAAGATGGCCGACTACTTTGTTTCATCATGATGTATTCTATGGGAGTCTGAATAGTCTTTGGATTCAGACTTTTAGGAGTCAAATTTCAGATTAGTTACTTAATCTCCTAAATGTTTGTCATCAGAAAAATGGTCACAACATTATTGGGATGAAATAACTAACTGAGATCGTGAATGAAAAGGATCAATATGGTATATATTATTTTCTGGCTTTAATTTTATACCATACTTCCCAATGACCATTTCTTCAAATAGATGAATTCTTCACAGCTTCAACTTCGTAATCATTATAGTTATCTAAGGTACAACTTTGAATCCTATCAAAAAGTTTATAATTTTAAAGGAATGCTGGTGGTTGAGTGATGGGTTATTTTTGCTGTTATTTGCTATCATCTGTCTTTGCAGTTTACTCTGTTTTGTTTTTTATTTGATTTTCTTTTAATTGAGGACTCTCCTTCTATATTGAAACACTGTGGCTTGTACAGACCAGACCAGGTGCTATTTTATTGGACTCTCCAAATTCTTAAATCTGAGATTAACCTTTACTGGATTGCTTTAGTACTTGGTCAGTAGGCCTCTTTATTTATTTATTTATTTATTTTTAATGTCTAGGCTCTGAAATATTTCCTTTCTCTAAGCACCTGTCAAAAGTCAATGAAGAAAAAGAGGATGTAAAAACAGATGGTTGACTCATATTTATAATCTTAACGACTTTTATAGTTTGCTGAGAAGTATCTTGCTCTTGGTGAAGACTAACAAAAAAGAGAACAGCAAATGCTAGACATCTGGATGCCAAACAAAAGACAGATGCCCTTTGTTGGCCTTCTGCTATTTTATGACACTGTTTCTTAGGAAAAGATATATAGTCCATGGGTAACTATTAAACATGTGCTTTTACTTTTATTTTCTTACATTTGTGAAAAATGAAGTGAGATCAGATAGCTTACAGGCAACCTAAACTATCCGGTGAGATGGAATGATAAATTTTGCTGATAGAAGGAGTGTAAAACAATATTCCAATGATCTGCTTTGTCCTATATAATTTATCCTTAGTCTTCACCTGTTTGGTATGAAATCAGAGGATTTTCAGGGAAATAATACCTTCATTCATTGGTTTATTATGTGATCATACTAGAAGTTAGCAACAGTTATAAGAAAAGATATGAATAAAAACTCTCAGATGCACAGTATATTTGATACACCATGAAAAATTGAAAGGGCTATGTGGTATATATCTTCCCATTTTACAGATAAGAGTGCAAAAGCTAAGAAAGGTGTCAGCTGTAGTGAGGTGTATAAATCTAGAGCCTGTTATACAGAGTGAAGTAAGTCAGAAAGAGAAAAATACTGTATATTAACACACATATATGGAATCTAGAAAAACAGTACTGATGAACCTATTTGCAGGGAAGGAATGGAGACATAGATGTAGAGAAGGGACTTGACACAGTGAGGGAAGGAGAGGGTGAGATGATTGAGAAAGTAGCATTGACATACATATACTATCATGTATAAAATAAATAATTGCTGAGAAGTTGCTACATAATACACAGAGACCAACTTGGCATTGTGTGATGACCTAGAGGTTTGGGTTTGGGGGAGTGGGGGAGACTCAAGAGGGAGGGAACATATATATAATTATGACTGATGTGCTTTGTTTTATGGCAGAAACCAACACAACATTTTCCTCCAATTGAAAAATAAACTTTAAAAAGAGAAAGGCTAAATGTTTTATCCAAGGTCACCTAGACAGACAATGGTTAACTGGGAGCCAAAATTGATTCATTTCTTATTCAATGTTCTATTTCATAGAACTATCTCCCAGAAGATATATATTCACGTGGATGAATCCAAAACCTTAAAAACATCCTAAGAATGATTTTCAAATGTGTAACAATCATTAGCCATTGAAAATATTGACAAGCCACAATCCCTTTTTTGTTGAAACTTTTAAAAGGGGATTTTTACCATATTGAACTAATAGATATCAGATTTAAGTTCCAAAGACTGCGATTTCATTTATGTTTCCAAAAGCATGGTGAGCTTCACACAAAACAATTTTCCATCTTTTAAGTCTTGCTAATCCACTTTAAGCTAGGGAAGAGTCGCACATCATCTCAGCTGCTGTGATCACATACAAACAACCTCTGCTAATCTCTTCAAAGGGGATTTTCCTTTGCACAGGCATACTGTGCAGCATGGAACTTAAAAGTAATACCTTGCAAAGTTATACAGGTTCATTTATAATTCAGTCTTTATCCTTAAACTATAGCACGGAAGATCTCTTCCAAATAATTTCAGCCCCTTTCAATGCTGCCTTTGGTTGTCTCCCTAGCTTTTTAATAACTGATGAAGTCAAGAATGCCATCACAGCAAGGATTAACTGTGATCCTCATTGTTTATTTGCAAATAGGAATAGAAAACTACACTGATATTTGACACATTGAGTTTACAGGATGTCTCCATGGATTTTCATCACTGTATTTTCTTAGCTTAGTAAATTATTGAAAAACAAACAGAAAAACAGTAGGTCTCTCTTGTGTCTCTAAATGCAATTTCCATTTTAGATCAGGCATTTGAAAATTTTAAGCATGATTTAGATATCTTCTAGTACATAATGAATAGTAGTACAAATAAATTTGCATGCTTATGTAAAAAATGCAAGCACAATTTTTCTTGAACAATTTGACAGAAATCTATAACTGAAAGAAGTTAACAACTACTTGCTTGACATACTTTAAGACACACAAAACTACACAACTGACGTATATTACAGAAAAAAGAATGAATAAGTTTTATCAGCAAATTCAAGAATATAAAAAGTAAAACCCTATTTTACTAACACATTTGTAATGATATTCTGCAACTATGTGATTTAATTCCCCAAATTGTAGCTTGAGAGATTCACTTTCCCAGTCCCGTGTATTACTACTTTGGAAAAGTTTATGGTTTAGAATCTTCAGTATAATTCACTGTAGCACATTTCATAGAACTCAGTTCACTTCTGATGGTAACTTAGTAAAGCATGCTATCATCAACAGAATGGTCACAC
The DNA here is from genome assembly GCA_024291935.2 of Okapia johnstoni. Lineage (NCBI taxonomy): Eukaryota > Metazoa > Chordata > Mammalia > Artiodactyla > Giraffidae > Okapia > Okapia johnstoni. The sequence continues at coordinate 95,197,544 of CM044311.1, read as the reverse complement.
CTCCTTTTTTTGTTACTTTGCAAAATTGACAAGATTCTAATATTAATTTATTTCTTCTGCTGAGAAGTGATACTTGAAATGCTGGAATATGAGGCAGAAGTTCATTAAACATCATTTCTAGATGACCTAAAATCATACCACTGCTGTCTCTTATTTTGCTAGATAAAATCATTCATTAAAATCTTAGCAAGATGCATTTTTTGGAAAAATTCACACAATCTCCTTGAGGTGGGAAATGTATTTTTCTCAGGTGAGTTTCTTTTTTCGAACATATATAGCCTATCCTAAGAACTATCATCAGTTAAGAAAGAACAATGATTTTTTTTCAAAATTGTTGATTATCGTATTTTAAGATGAAATTTTTTCTTCCTATCTATCTTTCTATCATCTAATATCCTTAAGGAGATATGTGAAGTCCCCATATGAAAAAGAAAAAAAAGGGGGGAGGATAAATAATTATCTCATAATCTTATATACTTAATTCATCTTCTTTGTGATCAGATTTTAGATATCAAGCTGATGATATCAGAAATGCAGATTTTTTGAGACATTCAGTTAGTGATACAAAACATCAGTATTTGATTTCTTCAAATCTAGGGCTTTCTAGAATGTAGGAAGGAAAAAATTCAAACTTGTAATTCAAATCGTAATCACTCCTTTGCTTGTTCTTTGTGGTCTACTCTGAGAATAAAAGAATAGACATAGTATCTTCTGAAGCCTTCTCTAGTCCTGTGATATTTTTCATTTTCAAACATAGTATAAGTCTAAAGAAGATAAACATGCCCTGCTTTTAACAGGTGCTTTGTGGTAAGCGCCTCAGTGACTTTACTTGACTATCAATTCTCCTTGCTTTCCACACTGACCCTCCTCTTTTCCAGGAGGCAAAAAAGTAATAAAATACATAATAACTTTGCTTCTCTTCACCATCCTCTCCCTTTAAATTGTTACTTATATCAGCAAATAGCTCATTGGAAAGTGAGATAACTTTGTGGGGGAAAAAAAACAATAGTAAAACAGAATGATGTCAAATGGCTAGTACCTTTGGTCAGTTACCTCTGCGTGTTTAGATATAGTAAGTATATCTAGTATTTTTGTGAGGGAAAATATTTCAGTAGGACAGCAGTAGATTTTGAGTGCTTCATATATTATGTCCTTAGAAAATCAGGTCAGTTTAGATCAATTACATCACAAAGGAGAAAAGCCAGTGACCAGAGAGGAGTGTCATATGTTTTGCCTCAGTTCTTAGTTCTGTAGCTGATTATTCTCTGGGGATAGACAACTGATCTCTTGTGAGTGTATCTTTCTGGCTGCATCCTCATACATCTGTATTCTAAACTTCAAGCCATATTAGCATGTAGAATATTAGGTAGAGTCCTGAGGAAAGTTTATTTGGCACAGTGTTCATCCTGTTATGCACAAGTGCATAGAATTAAAATAATAATTTCTAGTTGATTTCATGCTTCCATAGCTTAATGGTCTCCAATGCTACTAGTAGATCCATTATACATATCTTTGTACAGAAAAGATGTATTGAAAGAAAATGTCAGCTTTTGAATAAACCTGTATCCAAATTTACTCCAAAATGAAATTGAAAAGAAAATTGGAAATATGACTTTTAGAAGGATTTACTACTCTCTCTTTTCTGGGTAATTTGATACTGTGGTATTCATAATGATCAGTGAAGTACTAAGGACAATTTTGTGCTCATCTCTACACCAACCTGACATCTCCTGTTTTTCCTTTAAGTGCAGTGGGATGTAATTAGCCAACAGCTTGGGGCTTGATTAAAATGTCACATTTTATAAATTTATGGTCATCTTCTGTGCCTTCTGAAATTGAAAGACTCGGAATTCAACTTGACCTACATGCTGGGTAAAGGTATTCCTTCTTTAAGCAAGGGAAATGTACTCCCTGATGGTATTCAGGAGTTTTTATCAACTTTCTTTATAATGTACATGTAAATAATTTATAAACACTAAACTCATGCATTATTAAGTGTATTTTGATTGCTAATTTTTAAAACAAAAGCTATCGAATTTATCTCCCTAATTATTCAAAAGTATGTTAATAGGACTAATAATAAAATTAGAACTCGATTTCTGATTGCTGTGAACCTCCAAATATGAAATCTAGAGATGGTATGATAGAGCCTTTGGGCTCAATTTTTTTCATCTCTTCCCAAATCCTTGATCTTTGCCATAAAACTTTGCAATTCTTCCAAAAACAGGTGGAGTGGGCTTTCAACTTCTTGGTCTCTGTATATTGCATGAGACTTGATTTAGCTAGTGAAATGTGGAGAAGTGATCGTGGCCAGTTGTGAATCTAAGCTTTAAGACTTGTCTATTTGCACTGGCTCTTCTGCAATTAAATGAAAAGATCTTTCTCTGGGAAATGCTTGCCTCTTCATGGGGAGCAGTCCTAAGTGAGGAGTCAAACTCAGTCAGACCTAACTTGTAGTCACCCAGGCTACACTCAGTTATCTCTTTAGATGTGTCAGCCACCAACCAGTTGACCTAGTGGGATAAATAATTGTTTATTGTCACCAACAGGACTCCATGCTTCTTGGTTAAGCTACAAAGGTTGACTGGTACAAAAATGTAAGAAAAGGATATTTGGAACTAACTAAATAGTGCTGTTCATGGATATCAATTCTGGTATCTAACATAAACAAGTAGATATTTTAAAAATTTAGCACACTTTTTAAAAAGGTACCTAGAGGTTCTGGGAGCAGAAATTCTCCTCATCAAGTTGTATATCCTTCTATATAAAATATATATCTATATAATTTATTATTTACTATTACTGATTAGTATATATTATAGGTAAAATATATATTAATAGAAATACATTTATTTATATTAATATATGTATATATATATTAGCTTCCCTGGTGACTCAGACAGTAAAGAATCTGCCTGCAATGTGGGAGACATGAGTTCAATCCCTGGGTTGGGAAGATCCCCTGGAGAAGGGCATGGCAACCCACTCTGGTATCCTTGCCTGGAGAATCCCCATGGACAGAGGAACCAACGGGCTACATTCCTTGGGGTTGCAAAGACATGACTGAATGATTGAGCACATAAATATATTTAGGAGTAAGCATTCTTGAGATATTAGATATTTACCTCATTGCACAATAGGGCAGCTTATTAAAGTGAATGCAGCCTAATTTCAGGATTTTCTTAACCTAATCATACTGTATCAGTCAAGGTTCTCATTTGAAGAATAAGAATCTATACATTCTTATTAGGTTAAACACCAAGGGACTACTTAAGGGGCTTCAATAGCTGACAGAATGTTTGTGAAGACTGAAGAAACAAACCCTGTTCTTAGCTTCCAGGAATGATTCTCAAAACTCATTACAGCATTGGGCCCCTAAAGTAGCTGTTGCCTGAGCCCTGACCAGGAAGGTGCTCCCTTACTGCCAGCTCCAAAACCACACTCCACAAGTGGTGAATCACACTTGTACACCGCTGCTTTTTTCTCCACCTAACCGTAATCACTCTCTACTACAGCATCTGATTCATGGAGCACAGAGATAGGTGGAAATCAGTATTTGTAAAACGACTACAGCGCCTACAATGTGCCAGCCACTGGCTTAGGTCCTGTTCTCATGGACTTTACATTCTGGAATGGAATAAAATAAAATACATGATGTACTGGATGATGATAAATCCTGCAGGAAAATAAAGGAAGAAAGCAATGAGCAGGTAGTGCTTTGAGTGAGGGTATGTAATTGAACTCTGGTTAGAAGAAAAAACAAACAAAAAGCTCACTTTAAAAGTAACAGCTGAGCAGAGTTTCAAAGAAGAGAAGAAGTGAATCATTTAGATATCTGGAAGAGGAGCATTCCAGGAAGAGGAGACCATAAGTTCAAAACCCTGGTGGGGAGCATACCTGAGTGTTTAAGGAATGGTAAGGAGACTGTTATGAAATGAAAAAAGGATGAAAGTAGAATACAAAGGCCAGAGAGAAATGACAGAGGAGCAGACTGTGTGGGCTCTTTGCAGGGCATCATAATGACTTTTTCTTTTACCATAAGTGGGTTGGGAAATCATCAGAGGGTTTGATCAGATGAGTGATTTGAACTGCCATTTTTCCCGTTTAAAAAATAGTAAAATCAAAATAATATAAAATAACCATCTCAAAGTCAAGAATTCAGTGGCATTTACTACAGTCACAATGCTATACAACCACCACCTCTATCTAGGTCCAATATATTTTGTCATCCCAAAACAAAACCCTATTCTATTCAGCAGTCATCTCCCATCCCTCCAGGACCTGAAAAACACCAGTCTGCATTCTGTCTCTATGGATCTACCTGTTCTACAAATTGTATATCAGTAGAATCATACAGTATATGACCTTTTGTGTCTGTCTTCTTTCACACAGCGTAATATTTACAAGGTTCATCCACTTTGTAGTGTATATCAGTGCTTCATTCCTTTCACGACTGAATGATATTCCAGAATATTTTTAGACTGCATTTTGTCTATCCGGTCATCAGTTGATCCATTCATCGTTGTTTCTACCTTCATGTACAAGTATTTTCTTGAGTACCTTTTTTCAATTATTTTGAGTATACATGGAGTAGAAATGCTAGATCATGCGGTAACTCCATATTTAACTTTTTGAAGAACTCCTACACTACACCTGCATCATTTTATATCCCCACCATTACTATGTCTAATTTCTCCACATCCTCACCAACACTTGTTACTATCTATCTTCTTTTTATAGCCATCCTAGTGGGTATGAAGTGGAATTGTTTTGTTGCCGTTTTTCCAAAACAAAATCAGTCTGGCTGTTATGTTGAGAACAGGCAAGGGTGGAAGCTATAACAATTGGGAGAGGATATAAAACTACTCTGGTAGGATAGAAAACAAATTTTCATTGTCTGTTAAAAGATATGAATATATAGAATGGAAAATCATGAATGTATAGATTTCCATTTAGGGAAACTTATATGTAATGTTAAAAGAAAGAAAAGTTAATATAATAACATTTTTACAAAATGACCACAGAATGTTGTACTCTTCATGTTTAAAAGAAGTCATGCAGTTCTAGAAGACAAAGCCTGAGAAAGAGAATTTAGGCCTCTGTATTAGTCATTTCCTCTTCAATTGTAAGAAAGAGAAAAGCCAAACAAAAACTGGATTAACCAATAATGGAATTGATTGTCTCATGGAACTGTTATCCTAAGGGTATAGGAGTGGCTTGAGTGATATCCCCACAGGACCCAGTTTCTTCATCCATCTCATTACTGTATCTAGCTCCTGTTGTGTTTGCATATGATGTTAGTATGTGCAAAACTTATTTTTAACTCACATTTAAATCCTTCAAGGAAAGATGTGAATTCTCTTCACAGGTGTCCTAGCATATGTGCCATCATGGCACCTTATTGACGCCAGTCGATCATGAACCTATCTCATACAATGAGACTGTACCACAGGCTCTCCCCATGAGGACCTCACATCTACTACACAGATGATAAATGCAGGAGAGGCAGATTGCCAAGTGACTGAGCAGAAGGCAGAGTGGATGCTAAGTTACCATAATATAGTAAAGTCAAATATATCTGGACATATTTCCTGACTCTCCTAGATATCTGTTCTCTAAATTTGGATGTGTTAATACTTCTGAGTCTCAGTGTCCTTTTTAAATAAGTGGAGATGGAATTCTCTGTCCATATGTTTACTAAAAAGCTGAAATGAGATAAAATATGTAAAATGTTTTGTATATCTTAGGAACTGAACAAATATTATCTGTTTTTATTTTTATAACAATGGTTATAACCATAATTAAATTGAGTAGCACACTTAATATTTTACATTTCCTCAGTTATCTTTGTGCTGTGCTCATAATATACACTGAGTAGGTAGTGTTAAATTGGAAATTGTCTGTCTTTGCTTCTTTTTGTTTTTTCCACTTTTATTGAGAAATAATTGATATACATCTTTATAAGATTAAGGTGCACAGCATGATGGCTTGATTTACACATATTGGGAAATGATTACTAAAGTAGGTTTATATATCTTCTCATATAGATATAAAACATTTTGCTTGTGATGAGAAATCTTAGAATCTACTCTCTTAACAACTTTCCTAAATATCATAAAGTAGTGTTAATTATAGTCATCATGATTTACCTTATATCCCTAGTACTTATTTATCTGAAAACTGGGAGTCTGTACCTTTTGACAATCTTTCTCCACTTTTCCCTGACCTCACACATTACTTCTGGTAACCAAATATCTCTTTTTCTGATATTGGTGGGTTTTTTGTTTTTAAGTTTTTTTTAAATTACACATATAAGTAACATCATACAGCATTTGCCTTTCTCTTTCTGACTTATTCAACTTATCATAATATCTTTAAGGACCATCCATTCATGTTGTTGAAAGTGGCAGGATTTCCTCATTTTTCTATGGTGGAATTATACACACACACATACACCATAGGTTCTTTATCCACCCATTCATTGATGAACACCTAGGTTATTTCCGTGTCTTGGTTATTGTAAACAGTGCTGCTACAGACATGGGGGTCAGGTGTCTTTTCAAGTTATTATTTTTGTTTCCTTTGTATATATAGTCCTAGAAGTTGGATTACTTTATGGTAGCTCTATTTTTAATTTTTTGAGGAAATTGCATAGTGCTGTACCAATAATTTACCATTTTGCTTATTTTAACTGACATTGACAATGAATTTCTTATATATATTCATTGAATGGAGTTCCAATTCCTCTCTCTACAAGTACCTTATAATAATTTCTTCTATTGTACTTGCTATTCTTTTTTCTTTTAAAAAATTAATTTATTTTTTATTGAAGGATAATTGCTTTACAGAATTTTGCTGTTTTCTGTCAAACCTCAGCATGAATCAGCCATAGGTGTACTTATATCCCCTCCCTTTTGGAACTCCCTCCCATCTCCCTCCCCATCCCATCCCTCTAGGTTGATACAGAGCCCCTGTTTGAGTTTCCTGAGTCATACAGCAAATTCTGTTGGCTATTTTACATATGGTAATGTAAGTTTCCATGTTACTCTTTCCATATTTCTAACCCTCTCCTCCCCTCTCCCCATGTCCATAAGTCTATTCTCTATATCTGATTTTCCACTGTTGCCCTGTAAATAAATTCTTCAGTACCATTTTTCTAGATTCCGTATATATGTGTTAGAATATGGTATTTATCTTTCTCTTTCTGACTCATTTCACTCTATATAACAGGTTCTAGGTTCATCCACCTCATTAGAACTGACTCAAATGCATTCCTTTTTATGGCTGAGTAATATTCTATTGTGTAGATATACCACACTTGTTTATCCATTCATCTGTCAATGGATATTTAGGTTGCTTCCATGTTCTAGCTATCATAAATAGTGCTGCAGTGAACAATAGGATACATGTGTCTCTATCAATTTTGGTTTCCTCATGGTATATGCCTAGGAGTGGGATTGCTGGGTCATATGGTGGTTTTAGTCCTAGATTTTTGAGGAATCTCCATACCGTCTTCCATAGTGGCTGTATCAATTCACATTCCCACCAACAGTGCAAGAGTGTTCCCTTTTCTCCACACCCTTTCCAGTATTTATTGTTTAGACTTTTTGATGAGGGCCATTCTGACCAGTGTGAGGTGATATCTCATTGTAGTTTTGATTAGCAGTTCTCTAATAATGAGCGATGTTGAGCATCTTTTTGTGAGTTTGTTAGCCATCTACATGTCTTCTTTGGAAAAATGTCTGTTTAGGTCTTTTTCCCACTTTTTGATTGGGTTGTTTGTTTTTCTGACATTGAGTTGTATGAGTTGCTTGTATATTTTGGAAATTAATCCTTTGTCGGTTGTTTCATTTGCTATTATTTTCTCCCATTCTGAGAGTTGTCTTTTCACCTTGCTTATAGTTTCCTTTGCTGTGCAAAAGCTTTTAAGTTTAATCAGGTCCCAGTTATTTACTTTTATTTTTATTTCCATTACTCTAGGAGATGGGCCATAGAGGATCTTGCTTTGATTTATGTCATCGAGTGTTCTGCCTATGTTTCCTCTAAGAGTTTTATAGTTCCTGGTCTTGCATTTAGGTCTTTAATCCATTTTGAGTTTATCTTTGTGTATGGTGCTAGGAAGTATTCTAATTTCATTCTTTTACATGTAGCTGTCCAGTTTTCCCAGCACCATTTATTGAAGAGGCTGTCTTTGCCCCACTGTATATTCTTGCCTCCTTTGTCAAAAATAAGGTACCCATAGGTGCATGGGTTTATTTCTGGGCTTTCTATCTTGTTCCCTTGGTTTATATTTCTGTTTTTGTGCCGGTACCATACTGTCCTGATGACTGTAGCTTTGTAGTATAACCTGAAGTCATTAAGCTTGATTCCTCCAGCTCCATTCTTCTTTCTCAGGATTGCTTTGGCTCTTCGGGGCCTTTTGTGTTTCCATATGAATTGTGAGTTTTTTTAGTTCTGTGAAATTTTCTAGTTCTGTGAAAAATGCCACTGGTAATTTGATAGGGATTGCATTCAATCTGTAGATTACATTCAGTAGTATAGTCATTTTCACAATATTGATTCTTCCTACCCAGGAACATGGAATATCTCTCCATCTGTTTATGTAATCTTTGATTTCTTTCATTATTGTCTTATAATTTTCTGTATACAGTTCTTTTGTCTCCTTAGGTAAGTTTATTCCTAGATATTTAATTCTTTTTGTGGCAATGGTGAATGGGATTGATTCCTTAATTTCTCTTTCTGATTTTTTATTGTTAGTATATAGAAATGCAAGTGATTTCTGTGTATTGATTTTGTATCCTGCAACTTTGCTAAATTCACTGATTAGCTTTAGTAATTTTCTGATACTGTCTTTAGGGTTTTCTATGTACAGTATCATGTCATCTGCAAACTGTGAGAGCTTTACTTCTTCTTTTCCGATCTGGATTCCTTTTATTTCTTTTTCTTCTCTGATTGCTGTAGCCAGGACTTCCAGAACTATGTTGAATAACAGTGGTGACAGTGGACACCCTTGTCTTGTTCCTAATCTTAGGGGGAATGCTTTCAGTTTTTCATCATTGAGAATAATGTTTGCTGTAGGCTTATCATATATGGCCTTTACTATGTTCAGGTAGGTTCCTTCTATGCCAATTTTTTTTAAGAGTTTTAATCATAAATAAGTGCTGAAATTTGTCAAAGGCTTTTTCTGCATCCACTGAGATGATCATATGGTTTTTATCTTTCAATTTGTTAATATGGTGTATCACATTGATTGATTTCCGTATATTGAAGAATCCTTGCATCCCTGGAATAAACCCAACTTGATCATGGTGTATGAGCTTTTTGATGTGTTGCTGAATTCTGTTTGCTAAAATTTTGTTGAGGATTTTTGCATCTATGTTCATCAGTGATATTGGCCTGTACTTTTCTTTTTTTGTGTTATCTGTGTCTGGTTTGGGTATCAGGGTGATGGTGGCCTCATAGAATGAGTTTGGAAGTGTTCTTTCCTCTGCAATTTTTTGAAAGAGTTTTAGAAGGATAGGCATTAGCTCTTTAAATGTTTGATAGAATTCTCCTGGGCTGATAGAAGCCATATGGCCCTGGGCTGTTGTTTTTTGGGAGATTTTTGATCACAGCTTCAATTTCAGTGCTTGTAATTGGGTTGCTCATAATTTCTATTTCTTCTTGGTTCAGTCTTGGAAGATTAAACTTTTCTAAGAATCTATCCATTTCTTCCAGGTTATCTATTTTATTGCCATATAGTTGTTCATAATAGCCTCTGATAATCCTTTGTATTTCTGCATTGTCTGCTGTAACCTCTCCTTTTTCATTTCTAATTTTGTTGATTTGATTCTTCTCTCTTTTTTCTTGATGAGTCTGGCTAAGGGTTTGTCAATTTTGTTTATCTTCTCAAACAATCAGCTTTTAGTTTTATTAATCTTTACTACTGTTTCTTTCATTTCTTTTTCATTTATTTCTGCTCAGATCTTTATGATATTTTTCCTTCTACTAATTTTAGGGTTTTTTTCTTCTTGTTCCAGTTGTTTTAGGTCTTGTTTATTCAATGTTTTTCTTGTTTCTTGAGGTAGGATTGTACACTTCCCTCTTAGAACTGCTTTTGCTGCATCCCATAGATTTTGAGTTGTTGTGTTTTCATTGCCATTTGTTTCTAGAATTTTTTTTGATTTCCCTTTTGATTTCTTCAGTTACCTGTTGGTTATTTAGAAATGTGTGTTTTAATCTCCATGTGTTTGTGTTTCTTACATTTTTTTTTCTTGTAATTGATATCTAGTCTCATAGCATTGAGATCAAGGAAGATGCTTGATACAATTTCAATTTTCTTAAATTTACTGAGGTTTGATTTGTCACCCAAGATGTGGTCTATCCTGGAGAATGTTCCATGTTCACTTGAGAAGAAGGTGTATTTTTCTGCATTTGGATGGAATGTCCTAAATATATCAATGAGATCTATCTCATCTAATGTGTCATTTAATACTTGCGTTTCCTTATTAATTTTCTGTTTTGATGATCTGTCCATTGGTGTGAGTTAAAGTCTCCTATTATTATTGTGTTACTGACAGTTTCTCCTTTTATGTTTGTAAGTGTTTGTCTTATGTACTGAGGTGCTCCTATGTTAGGTGCATAGATATTTACAATTGTTATGTCTTCCTCTTGGATTGATCCCTTGATCATTATGTAGTGTCCTTCCTTATCTCTTGTAATCTTCTTTATTTTAAGGTCTATTTTGTCTGATATGAGGATTGCTACTCCAGTAGCAATCTTTTGCTTTTGCTTTCTTTTTTCAAGCTTTCTTTTGCTTCCCATTTGCATGGAATATATTTTTCCATCCTCTCACTTTCAGGGTATATGTGCCCTGAGGTCTGAAGTGGGTTTCTTGTAGACAGCATATATATGGGTCTTGTTTTTGTATCCATTCAGCCGTGTCTTTTGGTGGGAACATTTAATCCATTTGCATTTAAAGTAATTACTGATATATATGCTCCTATTGCCATTTTCTAATTGTTTGGGGTTGATTTTGTAGATCTTTTTTTTTTTTTTTTTTTGCTGTATTTCTTGACTATATAAGTCCATTTAACATTTGTTGTAAAGCTGGTTTGGTGATACTGAATTCTCTTAACTTTTGCTTGTCAGAAAATCTTTTTATTTCTCCATCAATTTGAATGAGATCTTTGCTGGGTATAGTAATCTTGGTTGTAGATTTTCCCCTTTCAGTACTTTAAATATATCCTGCCATTCCCTTCTGGCTGGCAGAGTTTCTGCTGAAAGATCAGCTGTTAAGCATATGGCGTTTCCCTTGTATGTTACTGGTTGCTTCTCCCTTGCTGCTTTTAATATTCTTTGTGTTCAGTCTTTGATAGTTTGATTAGTATGTATCTTGGCATGTTTCTCCTTGGGTTTATCCTGTATGGGATTCTTTGTGCCCCTTGGACTTGATTGACTATTTCCTTTTCCATGGTGGGGAAATTCTCAACTATAATCTCTTCAAAAATTTTCTCATGCCCTTTCTTTTTCTCTTCTTCTTCTGGGAACCCTAAAATTCGAATGTTGGTGTGTTTAATATGGTCCCAGAGGTCTCTCAGACTGTCCTCAGCTCTTTTCATTCTTTTTACTTTATTCTGCTCTTCAGAAGTTATTTCCACCATTTTATCTTCCAGCTCACTGATTCATTCTTCTGCTCAGATATTCTGCTGTTGATTCCTTCTCGAGTATTTTTAATTTCAGTAATTGTGTTGTTTGTCTCTGTATGCTTATTCTTTAATTCTTCTAGGTCTTTGTTAATTTATTCTTGCTTTTTCTCTATTTTGTTTTCAAGGTTTCTGATCATCTTTACTATCATTATTCTGAATTTTTTTCAGGTAATTTTCCTGTTTCCTCTTAATTTATTTGGACTTCTGTGTTTCTAGTTTGTTCCTTCATTTGTGCAGTATTTCTCTGTCTTTCCTTTTTTTTTTTTTTTTTTAAGTTATTGTGTTTGAGGTCTCCTTTTCCCAGGCCTCAAGGAAAATTGAATTCTTTCCTTGAAGAATGTTGAATTCTTTCTTCCTTGTGGTTTCTGCCCTCCTCAGGTTGGTCCAGTGGTTTGTGTAAGCTTTGTATGGGGTGCGATTTGGGCTGAGTTTTTGTTTGTTTGTTTGTTTTTCCTCTGATGGGCAAGGCTGAGTGAGGTGGTCCTCCTGTCTGCTGATGATTGGGTTTGTATTTTTGTTTTGTTTATTGTTTAGATGAGGCGTCCTGCACAGGGTGCTACTGTTGGTTGGGTGATGCAGGGTCTTGTATTCAAGTTGTTTCCTTTGTGTGAGTTCTCACTATTTGATATTCCTTAGAGTTAGTTCTCTAGTAGTATAGGGTCTTGGAGTCAGTGCTCCCACTCCAAAGGCTCAGGATTTGATCTCTGGTAAGGAACAAAGATTCCACAAGTGGTTTGTTATGACATTAAAGGAGAGTAAGAGAAATATCCAAAAACGAGAAACCAAAGACAAACCTCAGACAAATGACAGTTAAAAAATTAGGCAACTAATAATTGAAATAATGGAATATATACATATACATATACACCCATGAGCAAAGTGAAAACAGTCCAACAAAAATAAAGTACAGTAGATTGATCCAGCGAACAAAGGAAATCAAAAATTTATTTACCAGTTAAGAACAAAACTAAGTTAAACACAAACTGGAAAACAAAACTAAAGCAAGGTGCCAAGTGGGGAATAAAGCAATGAAAATGAAGCTAACAGATATGTTGAGAGGAAAGGAGAGAAAGAAAAGAAAGAATACATATGCAAAGTTAAATAGAGGTGGATAAAGAAGATTTATATATGTTAAAGATTAACTGCAAGGGGACAAGACCAGTAGCAAAAGCAAACAAAGGAATAAATGTAGAAAAAATAATAATAGGTTTAAAAATTAAAATTAAAAAAAAGATAGAAAAAAAAAAAAAAAAGAGGAAAACTCCACAGAACTGCAGAAGCCCAATGTAGAGGCAGAGGTTTATGACAACAATAAAAAATGTGACTGAGCAAAAAAAAAAAAAAAAAGCTAAAAAGCTTAATTGGATTTCTTAGTTCCAATAAAATCAACAACTACAACAGAGAGAGGAAAAAAGGGGAAAAAAAAGAAGAAAATCCAAAAGAATCTACAGAGCAAGTCAAAAAATAAGAATAATAAATGTTTTTCTTGAGTCACTGCTATCAGAGTTCTTTCCTGTGCTGGGAATCACAATTGACCTTCTCTCCCTAGGATGCCCTCCAATACTGTACTGATCTCTGAACCTGCTGTGGGGGCAGCTCAGATTCTAATCTGGTCCTACTCCTGCGTGTTCTTGCCTCCAATGTCCACAGCTATCAGAACGAGTGCGTTTTCTTTTGTGGGAGCTCTCAATGGCTTTTTATATATTCCATAGACACAGAGTGTGCTTAGTTGATCGTGTGGATTTAATCTGCAGGTTGTACAGCTGGTGGGAAGGTTTTGGGTCTTCTTCCTTAGCCCCTGGGTTTCAATTGTGGTTTTATTTCCACCTCGACATGTGGGTCGTCCAATGGGGTTTAGCTCCTGAGGCTGCCCTGGAGGGCTTGGGTTTGACCCTTTGAGGGCCAGGTGTGGAAGTGGTGCAGCTGCTTGGGTTTCAGGGGTTCTGGCAGCACCAGGTACTCAGGGGAGTTGGCTGCTAGGGCAGCAGGAAATATAGTGCTCTAGAAGGGTATGGCAACCAGTATTGGCCAATATGCTCCAGTATTCTTGCCTGGAGAACCCCTTCTCTGACAGAGAAGCCTGGCAGGCCACAGTCTACAGGGTAGCAATGAGTCGGACAAGACCGAAGCGACCCTGCGTGCATAAACACAAGACTTTTTTTTTTTTGCTTTTTTTTGTCTTTTGCCTGTGGCACCTCTGCTCCAACGAGAGTTGAGCATGAAGGTGATGCAGCTGCTTGGCTTGCAGGGACCCTGGCGGCACCAAGTGTTCAGGGACACAAACTTCCTCCATGGCAGGAGTTATGGCCCTATCAGAGTCTTTTTTTGAGCCTCCTGTAGCTGGTGATCAGAAGGCCTCTTTGGCCAGTCTTTCTCCGTAGCTCTGCCTGTTCAGGCACTCAGAGGGATCCCTTGGCAGGGGTCCTACTCTGTATACTGGCGGATCAAGGTACTTAAAGGGGCACCCTGGGTGGGGTCCTACTCTGTAGTTCAGTGTGTCAGGCATTTGATGGGCCAGCCTCTCTACTGTTCAGCTGCCAATGCTGGTGTGTGGAGAGAGAGGCTATGGTGATGGCTCCACCCCCTACGTGTGACTCAGCACTATCGCCTTGCTTCCATGGCTGCTTGACTTTCCTCCACAGGCATTTCCCACCATGATCTCCTCCCTCACATCCCCTCGATCTGTCTCTCCGCAGTCAACGGCAGTCCTTGCACTGGGATTGCTCCACAATCCCTAAATTCCAGCTCCCAGCTGCTGCCTGTTCCAGGAGACCCATGTTCCTGCCCGGTATACGTATGGCTGCTGCAAGAACTGTCTGATTCTCATTCCATTTAGGCTGCCACAGATCAACTGTTTCACTCTCAGCCTTAAATGTTCCTCCTCTGACTCAGACAATTGCCCCACTGTGGGGATCAGACCCCTGCTTCATTTCCCCCACCCACCGAGGGTAGGTCCAGTCCTACTGATACTCCTGTTTTTCCCCCTAGTTCCTTCCTCCTTCCGAGTTTTGCATGGCTCTATATATTCTTTTCCACTGGTCAGGTCCTCCTGTCCGCTCTCAGCTGGTGTTCTGCATGCACTTCTGTGTCTGAAGATGTATTCCTGATGTATCTGTAGAGAGAGATGTACTCCACGTCCACCTACTCCTCCACCATCTTGTTCTCCCACCTGTACTTGCTATTCTTAATCAGAAGACATGATCAGTGTATCAAACATAGATTTTACCCATTCTTAAGTTTATTCCTTAAATTCAATATTTATTTCTAGGATACTAGAATAATTTTCATTTGTATCACTATTTCATGGAGACCTTTTTCAGAGGGTATATCTTAGATGGGATTCCTTCATAGCAGATTGTAAGACAAGAAGGATTTGAATGCAAGACAAGGATTTGAACTCCTGGGAGATGATTTTAGGAATTGCTGAAAGAGTGGAGAAGTATGAAAGGGAAGGAAAGGCAACCAACAAAGGTTGCATTTCAAATCATCTATCACATGAGTAATTGGAACTTGACACTTCTGTGGAAATTCTGAGACAGGATGAAACACACAGCTAAAGTTATACCACCCAATGGGCAAGGATTTATCCACAAATACTCTTAAGTATGTACACCAGATCTCACGGGTCATTGGTTGAAGATGCTTTCAGTGGGGGACCAGATCTGCAACACTTTCAGCATATGGTTTATTGTAGCAAGATGCCCTCCAGTGGAAAGAAAATATCCTCAGGGAAAGAAATGTAGGATTTTACAGTTAGGAGAAAATAGGTTCTTATAGGTACTAAGGGTCAAGAATATGGGTAGGGCACAGATAGCAACTGTTGCTGATATATCTTAGAAAATAAAGTTAGGGAATTTAGTCATTTTGGGGGACTTAGAAGGGAAACCTCTTGCAGTAACTTACAAGCACAGTGTGACCAGTGATGGACTACAGAAGAGAGTACTGAGTCTGTTTTACTGAGAGGTGGACCAAGACAAGGAAAGAACAGAGGTCAATTGTCACAGTACAGATAACTTCACACAGGACACTCAGAATCTCATTTATTCATTCCCCCCCCAGCAGATTGAATCAACATATTCAGAAGTAACTATGTGTCAGGATTGTTCCCAATTTGGACTATCCAGTGCCCTTGTCAATAGCCATGTGCAGCTGTTGAGCACTTGAAATGTGGCCAGTGCCACAGGTAGAAATCATAATATTTTAGAGCTACATTATGTTTTCACACATAATAAATATATTTTACATTTAGTTCACCTGTTGCCTTCTACCTTTTTAATGAAGCTTCCAGAAAACTTTAAATTACATATATGGCTCTCATATTTATATTGGAAAGAGCTGTTCTATACATTTGCAAAGACCGTCTCCTCTTAGACTTTCAATTCTAGAGGAAGAAATGAGACAATCAACAAAAAACCTAAGTGAATTATATGGTATGGTAGAAGTTGATGAATGGTATGAGGCAAAATAAGAACTAAAGCAGCATAAGAGTAATCAGGTGTAATATGGTAGGTTGTGTTTGTCAGTGTGAGTGTGAGGTCAGGTTGCTTTAAGAAATTTGAACATTTGAACAAAGAATCAGGCAGGTAGAGGAAGAATTGCACAGGAAGTATGAAAACCTTAAGTAGAAGCTTCCCTGACTTGTTTGAAGAACAACTAAGAGATGGAGGGGTCTGGAGTAGAGTGAGACTAAAGAGAGAACAGTAAGGACAGAGGTCAAGGAGCCAAGGGGTGTAGGAAGTGGGACAGACTGGTGTGTTTGAAGACCTAGACATCGCTTTTGAATGAAATGGGGATCCAGCAGGTGATTTTAAGAGGAATGGCCCAATATGCTTTCATTTTAAATGGATTGCTTTGGCTAGTATGTTGCAGCCAGTTTACAGAGTCAAGCGTGGAAGCAGGAGATATATGTGCAGTCTCTGAAGTGATCCAGGTGGGAGATGAAAATGGCTCAGGTCAAGGAGGTGGCAGGACAGACTCTTAAAAAGGGTCAGATCTCCAAACCGCTCAACTTACCAGTAAAATAATTCAAACCCTCAAGCTTAAGACAAACTAGAAAAATCCTGAAGTTACTAGTGGGTGTCCTTGCCAAAATAACGTGGAGTTTATTTCTTGGTCTGCTTGTGTAGAGATCTGAGCTCTGTTCCTTTCATCCCAGTATAAGCTTTGAGTTATTTATGTTACTCGGAGGTTCAAGTGTTTCGCTGGGAAAGAATTATCCTCAGGAGTCAGGAGCTTTGCATATTTGATTATCAGATATGCATTTCCTGTTTGGTGTCTTTCTATTTTCTACAAAACCTCAGATGGATGGAAATAATAAATGTTTGTTCAGCAACAGCTGGTCCCAGACTCTCATTCTGTCTTGAACATATTTTCTTTATTCATCTTCATTTTTTAACCTCTTTTGGTAGCCTTTCCTTTTCTCTAGGCATTATATGTGAAATAAAAATGTGTAGTGCTTAATGTGTTCCCTCACATTTCTCCTGCTGAATTAAGTACAATTGTATTTATACAAAAGGCCTTAGGATATCCACTGTGCAAAATGATGATTTAAATAAGAACCTGAGAATTGAAGAAAAAGATCCTTTAACATTGCCTAGCATCAGGGCAAATGCTCCACTTTTTTAAAATATCTTTGTTGGGAGGTCTTTAATGTTGACTTGAGAGAATCAGTTGCTTCAAAAGAATTAATCTAATGTTCTATGTGAAAGAATCCAGAGAAAGAATGAAAGAAGACCCATATCCATAAAACCTACTATTGTACCAATACTGTTATCTTGTAGTAAGTGAAATGAATTTTTTAACAGGAGCAAGGACACCTTCATTCCCTGGATTGTGCCCCATTTATCTTAAAAGCTAGAAGCAGCACATGGAAACTTTCCTGTGCTCAACATCTTTCTGACTTCCTCTTCTAGTTCTACTAGTTAATGCTCACGTGATTATATTGGTGTTCCCTGGATAATTCAGGCTACCATAGCTGTTTTAAGGTCAACTGATCAGTAGCGTCCATCACATCTGCCAACTATACTGTGCCATGTACACATTCATGGAGTTAACACCGGGGGCAAAGTTGTGGGAGCTAAAAATCTGTCTACCACAGTTTGTAACATACTTAGCACACCCTGCTTGAAATAGAATGAATGTTGACTACTGGTATTTACAGCAACAGTGAGGACACTACATTATCATGTGGGAATCTATGCATTCTAAACAAACATGCTACCCTAAAGTAATTTCCAGGGCACATTAGAAACCATGATTGTATTTAAGGTGCCTTGTTATAAAATTGGACTGTATCAGAGTATCTCAGTAGCAGCTTCATTTGCCTGAAAATGAGGAACTAAAATCAGAGAGGAAGTATTAATGCTTATACCTTTTCTGAGGTTTAGAAGAGCTGGAAACTGTGAAGATTGATGATTAGGCAGCATTCTGCTCACAGGGAAGGGAACTTGTGTTCCTGAAGGGAGCCCTTAGGTTAGAAATCACTAGATAAAACATGACAGGAGGCACCAGGATGGTGACAGCAATTTTAGCTATATACAGCAAAGAAAGATAAGGAATTTCTGCAAGAGCATGTTGTCTCCCTCAAGAGAAAAGGACATTCCAAGGAGAGTAGTCTAAGAGCAGTGAAAAGGAAGCTTACTGAGTGCAACTCTCTTATCAGAGCGAAAAGACATAGAGCAAACAACAGTATATGCATGTAATCTGGATGGATTAACTGGATGTTTCTGATGCTGGCAATGTTGAAAACACAACAGCACTTGGAAGAAAATTAGACAAACACACAAAAGCAATGCTCATAATATGGGAGCTACTGTTGACGCCCTGCTCTTATTTCTTCATCATTCCTAGTTCACCTAAACCAAGTTTTCAAAGCCTTGGAGATATTTGACATTTTATGCAATTTAACCTTTACTGTGAGCTGTCTTCTTCATTGTAGAGTGTTTCACAGAATTCCAGACCTTATCCACTAGTTAGTACCCTCCCTCTCCAAGTTATGACAACCAGCAATGTCTGCAGACATTGACAAATGACCCCTGTGAATAAAATTTCCCTTGGTTTAGAACTTCTGCCTAGACCAGTGTCTAACACAATGAATGGCATTGGAATTATCTGGAGTACTTGGAAAATACAGAATGCTGGACCTCAACCCTAGCATTCCTGTTCTAGGTCTTGAGTGCTGCTTGAGAATCTCCATGCCAGGTGGTGCTAGTGGTAAAGAACCCACTTACCAATACAGGAGACATAAGAGATGCAGTTCCATCCCTAGGTCAGGAAGATTCCTGGAGGAGGACATGGCAACCCACTTGTCTAGAGAATCCCATGGACAGAGGAGGCTAGTAGGCTACAGCTAAGAGTCAAACATGACTGAAACAACCTAACACACATCCACACAATAAGTTCTCAGATAATTACGATGTTTGTGGTTCAGAGACCATACTTTGAGAACCAATGCTGTAAATACCAAAAGCTTCCTGGTATAAACACCTATCACTCTCTCTGGGGGCTTTCTCTGGCCACAGGTAGTGCCCAGCTTCTCCCACAAGGCAGGCATTAAATGCCAGAGAATCAACAACCTCAGGAGTGGTTTTAAGCAACTAGGGAGGGAAGTTGGTGACTCTAACCCTCATGTCCCTCACTTTCAGGGGAACGGAACTGAGGCATGTTCTTCCCCATGTCTCAGAGGTTCTGGCAGGATTAAGTCTCAGTGGCATAGAGCAGTAATCTGTTCATTTACCTCTACTGCCTCCTTACCTTCACTGTCTCACTTTCTTTCTTCCTCTTTTGGTACTTTCTGGGACTACTTCCCCAAAACATGGGGATGGATTTGCATGTTATCAAATCCTTACATCAGAGTCGCCTTTGAAGATAACCTAAATTAAGGCAACATTATCACTAAAATTTCTAGGTTTTTATGTTTTATATTTTAATGGCTGTTACTTTTTCCCCTTTTAGCTCAGTGATTCTCAACTGGGGCAGATTTGCCCTTCTCTACCAGAGGACATTGACAATATCTGGAGACATTGCTGGTTGTCACAAATATGGATGGCAGGTGCCACTGGACAGATGGCAGGGATGCTACTAAACATACCATAGTGCACAGGAAGGTTCCAAATATTAGCAGGGATAAGGCTGAGAAATTGAGCTCTACTCAAAACAGTCTAAGGAAGATGTACTCCCAACACTATGCACTTATCCTTTCTGGAATTACTTGAGGTTCAAGTTCAGGGACTGATAATATTCTGAAATTGTAGCCATTCATCTGCCTCAGAAATAGTAATCACATGCATTCTGTGGTATTTTTTCTTTCCCTATGAATTGGACTATTCTTAGATAAACTTCCATTAAGTCTTTGAATTCCTTAAAATAAATGTTTTCAAAAGTAAATGTTCAGTTTTCAATGGATAAAATTTTATGAAGGATGAAAAAAATGCAGTTAATGTGTTAATAGTTACTTTTGAAAGTTTTAGATTTCCTGTCGTTCTCTTATTTTCCTTTACGGAAAAACAACCAGCTGCTAGTTATGTGAGTTAAAGTTACTTTTCAGGTCAATGTTTTATGTAACTGTATATGTGCAGCAAAGTGTCCCAAATAAGATCTTCTATAAAGAAGGTGATCACCAAGTTGTTTCTATACAAATATCAAACTACTTTTGGCAAAAGATTACATTGCCATTGTACAGCTGGAAAGTTGTATATTTGGATAACTGTCTGCAAGTTTTCTCATCTGTCCATGTTGTTACCATTCAAAGGCTTTTTTTTTTTCCATTGTAATCTTTTGAAACACTGAATGTTAATGAAAATGTTCAAACCAATTGATGCAAAAAACTAGCCATGATAAAATACAATAAAAGATAACTGAAGAAAGAAAAGAATTACTGCATAAAATCAAGGGTTTCTTTTATAAACACAAACTTTGAAATAAGTAAATTAATTTGTGAGCTATTGATGCTAAAAAAAGAAAAAAATAGGCATAGGGAAAAAGAGTTGAATTTAAACACACCCTCTATAATAGTAATTTCTCAAAAAAAATGTAAGCAAATCACTTCTGTTTTTAAACTTCAGAGTGTATTATTTTCAAATATCCATCCATCTGTTATCAATCTTAGTAGTCTAGATGACTTTAGATTGAACTGATTTTAATCCTATTTATCAGAAATCTGACATTAGTATTTGAAGATTTAAAATTCAGTTTAGTATTTCTTTTTTAACATCACACAGCCTTTTACACACCTGTTAATTAACTACTACAAGTGACTTCATTTGCAATAATTATTAGGAAAAAACCTTCTTAATAAAGTTGGGTTGCATATTAAAAGAGGTCAGTCTATGTCACAGTACTTGATTCAGTCAACTTCTTGTTATAAAGATAGAGTCATAAGACCACCATTGTATTTAAAACCATAGATTATTTGTGCTCCCTCATAAGGAACATAGTGTTTCACATTATAGCTTTTCTAAAGACTACGGTGAAGTAATAGGAGTACATGGGCAAGAGAGAGGGGAGGGGAAGGGAGAGGTGATGAATGAGAGATGTGGTTTGAAACTTCTGATTAGGCACAAAGATTTTAGGAAATATATTTCTGTAAAAAAATCTTAAAAATAAAAGTTTTCCTCAGTGGAAGATGATTTTTCCTGTATATGAATCAGTGAAGCAACTATGTATCAAATGTCATTCAGGAATTATAGATAAATACTATTAAATCAGGTCCTATTTACTAATTGAAGAGCATAAATGAAAACACTTTTAAAAATCTATGTAATTTAGATGAATAGCTATCTCATATACACATTTTATTGTAATTTATTTTTCATTAATTAGAATAAAAATATTTAACACTGAAAAATGAATTTCTGAAACTTTGATACAGAAGTGAAATAAAAAACTAGCATTCTCTTTGACAAAAAAAAAAGGTAAATATTTCATTTTCTGTTTTTGCTTTATCCTGAAGAAATGGATATGTGTCCCAGACTCTTTGGGCATGCTTTTCTCCAATCCACCGAAAACCAGGAAGGTGATGA
Organism: Okapia johnstoni; assembly: GCA_024291935.2. Taxonomy (NCBI): domain Eukaryota; kingdom Metazoa; phylum Chordata; class Mammalia; order Artiodactyla; family Giraffidae; genus Okapia; species Okapia johnstoni. The sequence goes on along the minus strand of CM044311.1, from coordinate 95,175,838 downwards.
CCACGTTAATAGTTTCAGACAAACAGTAATGTAAGGCGATTGCTTTGGGAGTGACCATATCTAACTTGAGGATGTACAGTTGATGAATGAAACACAGCATGGAATTTTTGAAACACACAATAACAGTTTAAAAAATTCAAGTAAAAATATATTTTATATGATGCATATGGCTCTACATGAAGTCAGCTCATAGATTTGGGGCACAGATTAATACAATTTTTCAACTCTTGATGGCTTTGGAAATCCATATAGCTCTATCTAGAACAGACTAACTGAACAAATGTAAATATTTGCCCCCTTTGAAAAATCATAGTCTTCAAGTGAAAGGTGGGAATTCTAGTCTTTCAAGGGGAAAATTTGTTAGATCAAGGGTGAGCTTTGTATCAAAATAGTTACACTTATAGCAAATCAACCAAACATTCAGAGAAATAATATTACGACCTGAAAAATGATATGCTAACTAAAATCTGACATAAGGTTACTTTGTTAACAAACATGATCATATTCTCTACTACTCAGTGCTTATGTCAGGCCTTGGTAAAATAGGTACAAGGAGGTATGACATTTCAACAGTCATGCACTCAGTAATATTTTCTGCCTACAAATTTAATTACACACTTGTTTTGAACTGTGGTGTTGGAGAAGACTCTTGAGGGTCCCTTGGACTGCAAGGAGATCCAATCAGTCCATCTTAAAGGAAATCAGTCCTGAATGTTCACTGGAAGGACTGATGCTGAAGTTGAAAACTCCAATACTTTGGCCACATGATGCGAAGAACTGACTCATATGAAAAGAACCTGATGCTGGGAAAGATTGAAGGCAGGAGGAGAAGAGGATGACAAAGAATGAGATGGTTGGATGGCATCACCAACTCAGTGGAGATGAGTTTGAGTATTCTCTGGGAGTTGGTGATGGGCAGGCAGGCCTGGCGTGCTGCAGTCCATGGGGTTGCAAAGAGTCGAACATGACTGTGTGAACTGCACTGAACTGAAACATTCAGTATCTATTGGAAAACAGGGAGACACTGACTATATTTAAAGAAATGGTTTGAACATTGTGAAAAAGGATGCAAGGTGGTGGTGTTGTTTTGAGTATTACTATTCATTAGAAGCTGCCCTTAGTGGATCAGGATTGTATACGAGACAAGTTCCAGCGAACACTGCTTGACTGATCTTGTGAGGACATATTCAATAAAGTGAAAAATTCAGTATGGAGATGTGAACACATTATTTGTCCATTCCTACCTAATCTCCAAATTAGATGTGGTTATTGTGGAGTTTCTCAGTTGGGGAACTATATTTGATGTGGCAGAAGCCATTGCAATGTGTGAAATGTGTTCAGATTAGTTGCTAAGAATTATTTTGAATTTCTTTATTTGATGATTCAGTGAGAGAACAGATGATGAATAAATAGGAGATTGTAGGGTTGGAGCAAGGTGGAAATTGAAATGATCAAAAAGTGAATGGAGTTGAATGGAAAAACTGCAATATGTTTGGAATTAGTCAGTTTCTTCAATCACTATAGGAGTATTTAGGTCAGCCTCTTCCATCTCTAACAATGTTTCTATTTAAAGGGAATCCAGATGCATCAGAATGAATGGGATTATCTAACAAATTGGTTAAAATAGGACCCAATAGAACTATTTCAATACATTAGGGGAGAAAAAGTAATTTTCTCCCTACCATTCTGAGGTTCCTGTAACAAAAAGAAAAATTAACAACAACAACAACAAAACAAGAAAGTCATTAATCCCTGTGGCACACATCCCATGAGAGAAACTGAAATCGAGATTAACTCAAAATGACACCTAAAATTGCAGTTTATAAGGAAACTTCAACAAAAAACAATAAATTTGTAAAGAAATAAGACAAATGAAAGCAGTTTTAGGCTTCCAAGGGTGGCAACCTTTGGATAAAAATATGGGAGGAAACTAATGGAGTAACATTTGTCTCCTGTTTCCTCTGGTGTTCCCTCTGGACTACTAAGAATGTCTTCTTTTCTCCTGGTACAGGGAGTATGCGTTTCACATGGGAATATTATTTCCTGATTGATTTTAGGAAGAAAAATGAGGGTCAGAGTCAATTTCCTGAACCTGCTGTTTCATAAGTGCCTTTAATTCTAAATAATCAATGTACCAAAGTAGCATATTTTGGGGTGACACATTCTGATTTCCTTCAGTATCTTACCTCAGCTACATGAAAAAAATAATACAAATAGTCATGGCTTTTTCAGATCTCAAAATTCAGAGAATTATGAAACATTCTGGTGCTTTACCTTTATGTCTTACAATTTACTGGTTTTAAGCTAAAATAAAAGTAATTTTTTGACACATTGAGGCAAATTTTTGATGCCATTGTTCAGTGAGTGGAACAAGAGAACTGAGATAAAAATATAGCACATTCTTTTTATATCTAAAACATGAGACCAATTTTCAAAGTGAAATATAAAACCAACCCTTTTGGCTAGCAAATATCATGCAGCTTCATTTTTCTTTCAGTACTTTGGCTACAAACAAACAAACAAAAAGCCAAATAATTTTATTTCTTTGTTGATTCCTTGCTTGAAGGGAAAAAGGAGATGAGGGTATTAGAAGCAGTATTTGGACTGAGTTTTTTGTTTTCCTATGAAAAAGACTGCCTCATATTCTGGATAATAAAGTAAGGGTGGAATACAAAATGGAAAGCGTTTTTCAATCACACAATTTTCTTTCAAAACCAATACAACCCTACGTGGGACAATGAGATCTCAGCCTGTATAATCAGAAGCTATTAGAACTGAATAGACAAAAATTAATTTGAAGAGAGGAGAATGTTGTTATTGCCTAGACCTAGACTTGTGTTTCCTGCTTCTTCCTTCTAACTACCCCTAATACTCTGTTTGCTCAGTTGTAAAACAAAGCGTTTGAATCCGTGAGACAAAAATTAAAGAGGCAAAACAGAAAGCCACAAGAGTCACATGTGCTTCTGGTTATAATGTGGATCAGGCACTTGTTTAGATAAATCCCAAATGATAAATAACATTTCACTGGACAGTTTTTCTTGGAAAAAGCCCTCATTGATTTACATTTTAGTATTCAGAACCAGTTCTGAAAAATCCAGGGCATAAACCTTTAGTTGAACTGAAAGGAAGTTAACTGCTGCTTTAATTTTAAAGGAAATTGCAAAGGTTAGTGGTATTTTTTTAGGAGCATAATATGCACAATTACAGCAGGCATGACTGGCCAGAGTGGGTTATATTTTACAGATAATTAGTCTAGACACATGTTGGAGGCACTGAAGAGGGCAGTCTAGCTGATTTTACCAGCACTTTCTTCACTTTTTGCATACTCATTTTTTAAAAAGGTATTTGCCTTTGATATTTATAGTAAAGCAGTTTTTATAATAATATTGACTAAATAATTAGCCATATATTATCTTAAATAACCTAAGTCATTGCTGATTTTTTTTTTCTATAATAAGAAATTTGGGATTGTATGTAGTTGCTATAGTAATGCACACATGTCTATCTCTTGAAGGGGAAGCATACAATTGATTTATCTTTTAAACCATTTTATTATGAGAACATCCATGAAATGCAGCAACAGAGATCTGTAGGCCTAATAATTTAATGTTTTTATTGTAACCCTATAAACAATCCTTTTTGATTAAAAATGTTAATTAGTAGAAATATTTTGAACTTGAGGAAAAATTAGTGTATCTTTGGTTAAATAAAACTTTTAAAATATTCAGAGTCCTGTGTATTACTTTATATTTTATGGAGCTCATTAATGTTTTACCCAAACAAATTTTAAATTTGTGAATCATTTATTATTTCATATAATGCTTTTATTTAAAGTAAAATAACATTCAATTTAAGGTGGCAATGTACCATTGCTTTAAAATATATTAACATATATTTTATATATCATGTATCATTTGCCTTAAATTTTCATGGGAACGTGTCTATTTCTGTGTAAATATTAGATTGGTGCAAAAGTAATTGCAGTTTTACATTGCTGAAATCTGCCATTTGATATTGGAATACATTCTTAAATGTGATTATGTTACACATCTTTTTAATGTGCATTTCTTGCTTTATGTCTTTTGCTAATGACTTATTACTTGTTTATTTTATATGTATTTTAGACTCTGGAAATGATGTTAAACAAAATGCAAATTCGAGTGATTTTCTTAAGTTCAAAATGGGTTGTAAAGCTGCAGAGACAATTCACAACATCAACAATGCATTTGGCCCAGGAATGGCCACAACCATACAGTGCAGTGGTAATTCAAGAAGTTTTGCAAAGGAGACAAGAGCCTTGAAGGTCAGGAGCATAGTGGCCAGCCATCGGAATCTGACACCTAGCAGTTGAGAGCAATCATCAAATCTGAACTTCTTACAACTGCCTGAGAAGTTGCCAAAGAACTCAAGGTTTAGCATTCTATGGTCATTTGGCATTTGAAGCAAACTGGAAAGGTAAAAAGCTTGGTAAGTTGGTGCTCACGAGCTGACCAAAAATTGAAGAAATCATCATTTTGAAGGGTCATCTCTTATTCTATGCAACAACAATGAACCATTTCTTGATCGGATTGTGATGTGCAATAAGAAGTGGATTTTATATGACAACTGGTGACTACCAGCTCAGTGCTTGGACTGAGAAGAAGCTCCAAAACACTTCCCAAAGCTAAACTTGCATCTAAAAAAGGTCATGGTCACTGTTTGGTGGTCTGCTGCCAGTCTGATCCACTACAGCTTTCTGAATCCCAGCAAAACCATTACATCTGAGAAGTATACTCAGCAAATCAATGAGATGCCCTGAAAACTGCAACATGTGCAGCCAGCACTGGTCAACAGAATGGGCCCAATTCTTTCATGACAATGCCCAACCATACGTCTCACAACCAATGCTTCAAAAGTTGAACAAATTTGGGTTATGAAGTTTTACCTCATCCACTATATTCACCTGACCTCTCGCCAACTGACTACCACTTCTTCAAGCATTGGGAAAAGGCTTCCACCACCAGCAGGAAGCAGAAAATGCTTTCCAAGAGATTGTGGAATCTGGAGGAATGGATTTTTATGTTATAGGAATAAACAAGCTTATTTCTTGTTGACAAAATGTGTTGATTGTAATGGCTCCTGTTTTAATTAGTAAAGATGAGATTGAGTCTAGTTATAATGATTTAAAATTCAGGGTCTAAAACTGAAATTACTTTTGTACCAATCTATTGCAATGCAGGAGACCCGGGTTTGATGTCTAGGTTAGGAAGATCCCCTGGAGAAGGGAATGACAACCCAGTATTCTTGCCTGGAGAATTCTGTGGACAGAGGAGCTTGGCAGGCTACAGTGTATGGGATAGCAAAGAGTAAAACAGGACTGAGTGACTAACATAAGACAAGACAACCTAATATATGGCATTCCCTCATAAATACCCCTTTATGGAGTCTTCATAATCTAATGGTAATTCAGTTCAGTTGCTCAGTCGTGTCCAACTATTTGTGACCCCATGGACTGCAGCATGCCAGGCTTCCCTGTCCATTACCAACTCCTGGAGCTTGCTCAAAGTCATGTCCATTGAGTTGGAGATGCTTTCCAACCATCTCATCCTCTGTCATCCCCTTCTCCTCCTGCCTTCAATCTTTCCCAGCATCAGGGTCTTCTCCGATGATTCAGTTCTTTGTATCAGGTGGCCAAAGTATTGGAGTTTCAGCTTCAGCATCAGTCCTTCCAATGAATATTCAGGACTGATTTCCTTTAGGATTGACTGGTTGGATCTCCTTGCAATTCAAGGGACTCTCAAGAGTCTTCTCCAACACCACAGTTCAAAAGCATCAATTCTTCAGCGCTCAGCTTTGTTTATAGACCAACTCTCACATCCATACATGACTACTGGAAAAACCATAGCTTCAACTAGATGAATCTTTGTCAGCAATCTAATGGTAAGTAGTTCTCTAATTTTTTTTTAACTTATTATTTTATATTGGAATATAGCTGATTAACAAAGTTGTGCTATTAATATTTTCAGGTGTGCAGCAGAGTGACTCAACCATACATATACATGTATCCATTCTCCCCCAAACTCCCCTCCCATCCAGGCTGTCACATAACATTGAGCAGAGTTCCCTGCTAATGTTTTTTCTAATCTGATATTAACCTCTATTTCTAAGCCAGGGTTGTAAATGTAAATGGCTGTAGGAGCAAGTCCAACAATGAAAGCAAGTGAAAGGTGAGACAGTCAATTCCTAAGCAGGTTGATAAGAAGTCCAGGGTTCCTGAGGAGGAGAACGGGGTCTGGGGATCTCAAGGAGGAGATAGGGGTCTGGAATTCTCAAGGAGAAGGAAAGGACAAATGTCTTTTTTTCCCTCTACATTCCTTAGTCTTAGTCACATAAAACATTTTTTTCTTTCAGCCCTAAACTGATGGTTACACAACAAACAACTCAGTTTAAACTCTGTACTAAGGATTATATAACAACAATGTATCCTGCCTGAGGACAGTTTCTCCTTTCTGAAAACCTTCTGTCTAATCCTGTTATCTTAAAATGTAAATAATGAGAGTGGGTCTGATAAGATCTTTACAATCTTGAGACATTCTTTTGATTTATTATAATAACATTAAAGTATATAACTCCCTTGCTAACACTAGTGAGGGGGGCATTCTCCGTCTCCCTTCTGATGTCTATGTCAGAAGCTTTCTCTGTTCCTTTCATACTTTAATAAAACTGTGCTATAAAAAGCTCTTGAGTGACCAAGCCTGGTCCCTGGTCCCTGGTCCCGAAGCTAAATCTTCTTTGGAGATCACAAATCCAACACTGTTCACCGTAAGCTATCAAAGGGACCAGGTGGAAAACAGTAAAGAGGAGTGAGGTTGAGAGATCAGATACACACGAGAAATAGGGCAGCTCCTTCTCAAACCCTGGTGAGTGTTGGTGCATGGAATATGTATGTACCAGTGCCTTTTTGGTTTTTAAAAAGAAGCCAGAACTCTCAGTGTTGTGAAATATGTTTTCATATAATTCTAGGAAACAGAAGGTACTTGATTTTTGCAAAATGTACCACGAAGGGTTAAAACCATCTGCAGTTTTAATCTGGATCATCAACTGTCATTTTGCATATTCTATTTACCTCCAGGGGAAACTCCAGCCTTGGGGACACAAAATGTTTAGCTAGTGAAATCTGTGGAGCCACTGAAAAGTACCAGAATTTACATTCGTATTTTACAGATGCAGAAAGCATCACCACTTTTTTTTTTTTAATAACATTATAAATCAGAAGCAGTCTTAAAAGAATAGTTTCCCTCTTGCTATTTTAAAGCAAATTATGATATTGGATCTAATCATTAAAACTCAATGTTGAGATGAATGAAGGCCTCTGGGGGGACACAGAAATATTGGGGAACAATAAGATGGTCTGGGTTTGTTCTATTGGGGAATATATTTGAAAAATACAAAGTAACTCTGATGAATGGAGCTGTGTAGGGTGTCATGGCAAAAAGTGATTTCAAGGGAGAAAAGATGAGAAGTGGAGGATGTGATTGGAGGAGGAATATTGGGAGGTAAGTTGATTAAGAAAGACAATGAATTTTGCTTTCAGGTTACCTTCCTCCTAGTCTTCTAATAACACCTTCCATAAAATCTAGGTTATACTTCAGTGCTTCAGAGGTGGGTATAGGATGGTAATTTAATCTTGTAGTTGCCAGACAGTAGACCATCCTGAAAGTAGCCATATGGAAAAACGAGGTTATTTGAGAATGCCCAGTTATGCCAGAGATGCCTTGGTTTTTATAATATGCTATTTCATTACAAAAGACACTACTCAGAAAGTTCTGAAGTGGTAAGTGATAGAGATACAAGGTTGTGGAAGGAAGGAAAGGAAATTGAGCAGAGAGAATGGAAGTAGTCCCACCACATGGCAGAATTTCAGGAGTCACTGTGCCTGTACTGGGTGGAGGTGGCGTCTGCCAGTACTCTTTGCTTCCATCTATTATGATTTTCTTAAACTCAGTTCTTTTCAAACTTATACCTCAGTTCATAATAGAATTATGAAATAAGACCTATGTGGTCCCAACCTCTGAGGATGACAGTTCATTCTACCCTCCCTTCACTCTAATACTGAGTAAATGGAGTATATGCAGGGCTTCAACAAGATAAAATGTGGTTGGCAGTGGAGGGGGGTGAATTGTATCCTAGGATAGAGTTTCACTAAATTTGTTAAGGTCAAGAGTAAAGGATTTCGCAAAAGGGGGATCAAGATGGTGGAATAACAGGATGTGAGCTCACCTCCCACCATGAATACATCAATTGTTCATGTGGAACAATTCTCACGGACAACTAACTAGGAACTGGAAGAATTTCTATACAATCAAGGCTGTAAGAGAGATTCCCACATAACTTGGTAGGATGGGGAAAAAAAGCGCTGTTTTCAGACTGTGCCCCTGGGAGGGTTCTAAGAGGAATAAGGAAGAAGGTATGAGTAGATACTCACCTTGGGGAGTGAGTAGGTCAAGCCACAGACTGGGCATCCCAAATCTAGGGTCCTACACAGAGGAGATACTAGGATACAGGGTACTGGGAGAACTACTGGAACAGATGAAAGGGCTGGAAAAGTCTAGCTTCCATTTGCCAAGAGTACTCAGGCACTAACCTGCCAACAGACAGAGTGGAGAGTACTCTGCACGAGTGGCTGCTGCCTCTCTACACTCCCCAGTCTGAACTGGGTGAACACCCTGGTCCCACTCACTGCACATCGGGGCTCAGTGTGGGATCTAGGGATACCCAGATCCTGGGAAAAGACTTTATCTAGCAACACAGAGGCTGCAAGGGGACCTGAAGTATGGTCTTGGTGGGAAAGCAGCACCGGTTACTGGCACGCACTCAAACAGCGCCACAGAGGCAGCTCAAACCCCAAGTGGCAGCACAGTCACTTAAGCCCCGTGACAAGCCACAATCCTCACTCAAGCCCGGCAAACACTCCAGCCCTGCCCATGCACTAAATCTGGGATGACAAACAACAGGGAAAGGACACAACATTGCTCTGCACCTGAGTGGAGCCCAGATGCCTGCTGCTGCTGCTGCTAAGTCGCTTCAGTCGTGTCCGACTCTGTGCGACCCCATAGACGGCAGCCCACCAGGCTCCCCCATCCCTGGGATTTTCCAGGCAAGAAAACTGGAGTGGGTTGCCATTTCCTTCTCCAATGCACGAGAGTGAAAAGTGAAAGTGAAGTCGCTCAGTCGTGTCCAACTCTTCGCGACCCAATGCCTACACAGACACTATTCTGTAAGCAGGTGAGCCTCACTTCCTTTAGCACTCCCCTGAAAAGGCCCCAGTGTGAAGAGAAAGAAAAACACACACTTAAATGGGACAGAACCTGTGCAAGTCTGCTCCTCAGGGCTTCTGCTCTAGCAACTGGGGATCAGATCTTCCTTTGACAGGGTGGAGAGAGCCATGGAATAGAGGCGAAGTCCTGCCTCACACCCTAAGCAGGCTTTATCTACTTCAACACAAACCATACTCCTTCTCAAGATGATAGTGGCCAGCACACCCTGTGGAAAGACATGGCTGCATCCACATCAAATCCAGCCCTTGAACCAAAGATACTGGCACATGCAGTCTACCTTAGGATGGTCCTGATAAAACATAAAAAACGTCTTCAAAACCAAGTAGTAACTGTTTCACCTAATTGATAGAGACAGAGAAAGTTTATAAAAATGAAGAGGAACTACTCCCAATTGAAAGAGCAAGAGTTAACCCGGAAAAAAGAAATAATGAAACAAATAATTAGTTAGTCTACCAGATGTTTAATTTTTAGAAAATGATAATAAGAATGCTAACTGAATTAAGCAAGAGCATTTATATAAACACAGATCATTTTAACAAGGAACTGGAAACTATGAAGATGGCCCAATCAAAAAATAGATAATTCAATTTCTAACATAAAGGCAATCTAAAAGCAATGGGAATCTGTCTGCAATGCAGGAGACACAGAGACGTGGCCTCAATCCTTGGGTCAGAAAGATCCCCTGGAGACAGAAAACGGCAACCCACTCCAGTATTCTTGCCTAAAAAATCCCGTGCACAGAGGAGCCTAGCAGGCTACAGTCCCTGGAGTTTCAGAGAGTCGGATTCAACTGGGCAACTAAGTAAGCAAGCTAACTAAACAACACAGAACATATGACTGATCTGAAGGATAGAATAATGGAAATCACATAATCAGAATAGACAAAAAGAAAACAAACCTAAAGCAACATACAAGATCCATGGGATAATATAAAATGTGCAAACATATGAGTAATAGGGGTTACAGAGGGAGAAGAGACAGAGAAGGGGATCAAAAATATGTATGAAGAAATTATGACTAAAAATTTCCGAAATCAAAGTTGTAAACAGATATCCAGGTACAAGAAGCAATCCTAAACCTATCTTAAAAGGAATGTTGAGGGTCTTATCTAAATGAAAATGAGGCAAGAATTCATAAGAAAGAGAAAAATCCCAACAGGAAAGGCAAATGTATAATGAAGATTGAAGAAAGGAATTCAAGCATACTACAAAAGAAAATCATCAAACTACAAATGGAAGAATAAAAAGAAGAAATTAACAAAGAAAAACTACAAAAACAATTGGAAAACAGGAATAAAATGGCAGTAAGTACACATCTATCAGTAATTTTAAATGTCAGTGGACTAAATGCTCTGATCAAAGCATATAGGGTAGCTGTTTGCTTTGATGACCTAAATGTAAGACATGAAACCATAAAACTCCTAGAAGACAACATAGGTGAAACACTCTTTGACATAAATTGTAGCAATGCTTTCTTGAATCAGTCTCCAAGGCAAAATATACAAAAGCCAAAATTAAAAAAAAAAATGGGACCTAATTAAATGTGAAAGCTTTTGCACAGCAAAGGAAATCATCAACAAAACAAAGACAACTTACAGAATGGGAAAAATATTTGTAAATAATATGACCAATAAGGGGTTAATAGTCAAAATATACAAACAGTTTCATATAGCTAAATCCAAAAACCACAACAACAACAAATCCAGTAAAAGAAAAACTGTCTGAAGACTGGAATAGACATTTTCTCAAGGAAGACATACAGGGAGCTAAACAGAACACAAAAAGAGGCTCAACATTGATAATTATTAGAGAAATGCTAATCAAAACCATAGTGAAGTTATCACCTCACAACTGTCAATACGGTTATTGCCAAGAAGAACACACATCAATGTTGGTGAGGATGTGAAGAAAAGAGAATCCTCATACACTATTGGTAGGAATGTAAATTGGTGTAGCTACTATGAAAAACACTATGGAGTTTCCTTAAAAAGTAAAAACAAAACAAAACAAACAACTACCATATGACCCCACAATTCCGTTACTGGGTATATAGCCTGAAAAAATGAAAACATTGGCTTAAAAAGATACATGCACCCCGATGGTCATAGCAGCACTATTTACAATTGCCAAAACATAGAAGCAACCTATATGCTGATCAACAGATGACTGGATTAAGACGATATGTTTATTTATTTATTTATTTATTTATTAAATAAATATATTTATTTTAGTTGGGGGCTAATTATAGTGGTTTTTGCCATACATTGACATGAGAAGATATGTTTAATATTGGGTTAGGCAAAAAGTTCATTTGGGTTTTTCCATAACATCTTACCCAAACATTTTGATCAATGGAGAAATAACTCCAAAAAGAATAGAGAGACTGAGCCAAAGCAAAAACAACACCCAGTTCTGGATGTGACTGGTGATAGAAGCAAGGTCTGATGCTGTAAAAAGCAATCTTGCGTAGGAACCTGTAATGTTAGGTCCATGGCAAATTGGTAGCAGTCAAACAGGAGATGGCAAGAGTAAACATCGACATTTTAGGAATCAGCAAACTAAAATGGACTGGAATGGGTAAATTTAACTCAGATGACCATTATATCTACTACTGTGGGCTAGATTCTCTTAGAAGAAATGGAGTAGCCATCATAGTCAAAAAAAAGAGTCTGAAATGCAGTACTTGGATGAAGAAGAACTAAAGAGCCTCTTGATGAAAGTGAAAGAGGAGAGTGAAAAACCTGGCTTAAAACTCAACATTCAGAAAACTAAGATCATGGCATCTGGTCCCACCACTTCATGGCAAATAGATGGGGAAACAGTGGCAACAATGGCTGACTTTATTTTTTGGGGCTCCAAAATCACTGCAGATGGTGACTGCAGCCATGAAATTAAGAGACACTTACTTCTTGGAAGGAAAATTATGACCAACCTAGAAAGCATATTAAAAAGCGGAGACATTACTTTGCCAACAAAGGTCCATTTAGTCAAAGTTGTGGTTTTCCTGTAGTCATGTATGGATGTGAGAGTTGGACTGTAAAGAAAGCTGAGCACCGAAGAATTGATGCTTTTGAACTGTGGTGTTGGAGAAGACTCCTGAGAGTCCCTTGGACTGTGAGGAGATCCAATCAGTCCATCCTAAAGGAAATCAGTCCTGAGTGTTCACTGGAAGGACTGATGTTGAAGCTGAAACTCCAATACTTCGGCCACCTGATGTGAAGAGCTGACTCATTTGAAAAGACCCTGATTCTGGGGAAGATTGAAGGCAGGAGGAGAAGGCGATGGCAGAGGATGAGATGGTTGGATGGCATCACTGACCCAATGGACATGAGTTTGGGTAAACTCTGGGAGTTGGTGATGGACAGGGAGGACTGGCGTGCTGCGGTCCACGGAGTCGCAAAGAGTCGGACACAACTGAGCGACTGAACTGAATGGAATTGAATATTTACATACTATGGAATATTACTCAGCCATGAAAAGAACGCTATTTTGCCATTTGCAGCAACATGGGTGGACTTAAAGAATATTATATTAGTGAAGTAAGTCATACAGAAAAAGACAAATCATATTATGTATATGTGTAATGTGGAATCTAAAAAATATAAATGAATGGGAATGGGGGAGGGATGAATTAGGAGTATACTATTAACAGATACAAACTCTTACACAGTTGTAAATTATATATACTTATGAAACTGACTTGCTTAGGTGTATACCTGAAACTAACACAATACTGTAAATCAACTATACTTCAATTAAAGAAAGAGTGTGTGAAACATCTGGTTCTCAAAAAAAAAAAGAAAAGACATTAAATTAAAGGAATCCCAACCCAAAAAGCTGCATGCCATTTATATGAAATGTTCAGAGCGGGCAAATCCATAGGGACAGAACAGTTTGGTGTTTGCTGGTGACTGGGGGAGAAGGGATAGGAAATGATTTCTTCCTGGGTTCAGGTTTTCCTTTTGAAATCTGTTCTGCAGCAGGGTAGTGGTGATGACTGCATGGGATTCCCAGGTGACTCAGTGGTAAAGAACCCTCCTGCCAATTCAGGAGATGCAGAAGTCTCGAGTTCGATCCCTGGATTGGGAAGATCCCCTGGAGAAGGAAATGGCAACCCACTCCAGTATTCTTGTCTGAAAAATTTTATGGACAGAGAAGCCTGGTGAATTAGAGTCCACAGGGTCACAATGAGTCAGACACAACTGAGCAACTGAGCACTCTTGCGCGATGACTGCACAGCTCTGTGAATGTACTTGGTGAAACTTAATTGTACATGTTACAATAGGTACAAGGATATATTTTATGTTACATGCATTTTAAAACAATAAAACAACCAAAATTCTCTAAAATTTCAGTGACAAATGAGTAATAATTGTTCATAAACTTTCTATGATGCTACTTATTAAGCTGTTTTCTGAGCCAGGATATCTTTTCTAAGACATACCACCTATGACCAGTAATTTTTTTTGATGTTGTAATTAACCCATTAAGTGTCATTTTCTTTAATTTTCTTTGATCCTCCTAGCATCTCTGATGATTTTCCTCCAAATCATACAGTAGACCCACAGAAATTTTTATAGAATATTGACATAGTGCACTCTGAAACTGTTTTCTATAGTTTTAATTTGTGACTATTTCAAAGACTTGTTAGGGCTATGTCTAGTTCCCCCAGGGGTTGTATCTCTTCATCCTGCACTAGGAAAGAAAAGAAAGAAAGTCTCTCAGTCATGTCCGACTCTTTGGGACCCCATGGACTGTAGCCCACCAGGCTCCTCCATCCATGGGATTTTTCCAGGCAAGAGTACTGGAGTGGGTTGCCATTTCCTTCTCCGGGGGATCTTCCTGACCCAGGGATCAAATCTGGGTCTCCTGGATTATAGGCAGATGCTTTACCATCTGAGCCACCAGGGAAGTTCGTACCTATTCACATCCAGACAGGAAGAGAGTAAGACAGAAGTTCACCTAAGTAGAAGAAGGAGAAGAAGAAGTGCCTGGCCTTTCGAGATGTGAAGAAATTAATTGGAATTGGAAAACACTTCGTTATAGGCACTAAATTCCCATGTTGGCACAGTCTTTTCTGCATCCTTAATAATAATTAATGAGAGAATATTGTATCATGATGTAAAAGTCTAGGTGATTAAAGGGAACTGAGGTTGATTTAAAAAAATTTTTTTAACATAACCCTCAGAAAACCAGTGAACCAATACTCTAGCATGCCAGCTTGGTCTGAGACTCCTCAAAGGCCTGTGCTTATTTCATGCTGTGGGTTAAGCACTGAGTCGAATATACATACATACTCATAAGTAGGATTTGCAGAATAAAATAAGACTGATGTTTGTAGCCACCGACAAAGCACTTTCATATACCCTCATCGTGAACACCATCACATTATTCCTTAAAACAGCAATCCGAAGGAGGTATCATTATTGCTATAAACCAGAGAAGGAAACTTAATTTCTGATTGAGAAGGTGATTTGCTAAGATGATAAAATGACATAAGAAGCATCAGTGGGATTTGAACCCAGGTCTTCTAACACAAATTGCTGCCATTTTTCCATCATTCTATCTTACCTCTTATGTATCTCCCAGTCAAGTTTCAACCTAGACATCTGAAGATCATTTTGATTTTTAAACCTCTTCAAATGGGATTAACATGTAAAAACAGATTAGAATCTATCACATTACTACTGATTCTTCAGGTTGTCCACACATTTACAAGGTAAGTAGTTCTTGGAAGTGGTTCAGTATAGCAGTGTAGGAAGATCCTGAACTCACCTCCTCTCATGTACACACCAAATCTACAGTATAAATGTACCAATTAAATTTGAAACAGACCTGAAAGTTAGCCGAACATCTTGAGAACAAAGGACAAAATGACTATATAGAGGTAGATAAAAGAGACAGAGACTCAGTCTTGGCAAAAACACCACCCTCAGTGAGGCAACCCCAAGATGGAGGGATCTCACAAATATGAACTTACTCCCTGAGGAGCAAGGTATTTGTGTCCCACATCAGGCACTGCAACCTTTGGAAGCTGCTGCAGGGAGATGAGCCCCCAAAATGTCCAGATTTGAAAACAAAAGGGGCTTACTTTCAGGACACCCAAAAGCCTGAGTAACAGAAAGTTCACTTTTAAAGGACTTATTTGAAGATTCACTCACCCCAGGATCCAGCACTAAACTGTTGTTTAGTTCCTAAGTCGTGTCCGACTCTTTTGCAACCCTGTGAATTGCAGCCTGCCAGACTCCTCTGTCCATGGGATTTCCTAGGCAAGAATACTAGAGTGGGTTGACATTTCCTGCTCCAGGGGATCTTCACAACTCAGGGATCAAACTTGTGTCTCCTGCAGTGGGAGGCGAATTCTTTACCACTGAACTACCTGGGAAGCCCCCCAGGATCCAGCACAAAATTAGCTAATCATGGGCACAGGTGCCTGTTCAGACTTTCTCCAGGGATAGAAGCGCTAGCAGGCACCGTTCTTGCTCTCTCACTCCTCTTGCTAGCACTGGCACGGGTGAACATCATTTCTGCACTCCTTCCACTTTGGTAGCACAGTTGGGCATAACCCACCCCACTGCAGCCTAAGAACTTCCCCCAAACTCAAGCTGAAGCTGGCAGGTGCCTGCAGTCCACACACTTCATGCCCTTTGAGTGCCTGTCTCTGGTGTTTTGGATGCCTGTGTTTCTGGGACTGAAACAATCGCTGAGACAGTTCCTAGTAGACTACAAACCCCAGGAAACCCCATACCAGACTGAAACAACTCCACTTTTCCTATAAAAAAGACATTTTTCCTTGTCCCAGGGCTTCAGTCTAAAGATCAGGTTTCATGTTAACCACACATTTAGAGGGTACAGAGGAGCTCTCAGGGAATATTGGCCAGGGGATGTCATCTTTCCCCTTCCTTTTGCTCTTGCTACAGCTCAGCAGTATCTCCCTGCAGGGAGCTTATACACTCATCTGGAACACTATTTTTTGCAACTGTCATTAAGGGAACATAGCCAAATCACCTCTTCTAGAAGGCTAGCAGGGATTACAATGCTGGTCCCTTAGGACTATATGTATTTTCAAACTTTAAAACTACTGCTTAAGGGTATGGCTTCCAGTGAGCCTGAAACTAGGTGCTGGCTTGGGATAATCTCAACAACTGAGACCCGTAAAGAATAAATCAGGCTGCTTAGACAATCACAAAGTTTCGAGAGAAACAACTAAGAGCTAGGACAAGGTTAATGACAAGGTTAATTGTCTACATGTGACCATTTCTTCAAGACTGGGAGAGGAAGCTGTTTAAGTTTATATAGCTGATCCTTGAACATTATGTGGACTGAGTGCCAATTCCACATGCAGTCAAAAATCCTTGTGTAACTTTACAGTCATCTTTCCATATCCATGCATCTGCAGCCACAGATTCAACCAACTATGGATCATTAGTTGTGTAGTATGTATTTATTGGAAAGAATACATGTATAAATGAATCCATGAAGTTCAAACCCACGTTGCTCAAGGGTCAGTGGTATATAGAAATAGACACAGAGGGGCAAGCAAAATAAGGAAACTGAGAAATATTTTCTGAATGGAAAAAAAAAAGACAAAACCCCATTAAAAAACAAAAATGCACCTTAACAAAATGAAGAGAAGTAATATGCCTGATAAAGAGTTCAAAGTAGTGGTCATAAGGATGCTCCCCAAACTCAGGATAAGAATGGATTAACACAGTAAAAACTTCAACAAAGAGATAGAAAATTTAAGAAAGTACCAGATAGGTTGCAGAACTGAAAAATACAACTAAACTGAAATATACTCGAGTGAGGTTCAACCACAAGCTACATGAAGCATCAAAAAGAATCAGTAGTCTGGAAGTCAGAGCAGTGAAACTCACCCAAACAGAGCATGAGGGTTAAAAAAAAAGAGAGAAATGTAAATAAATGAAGATAGCTTAACGAACCAATGAAACAAAATCAAAAGGACTAACATGTCCATTATAGAGGCTTCAGAAGAAGAAAGGGGGTGAGCAAGAAACATATTTGGAGAAATAATGGTTGAAAACTTCTCTAACCTGAGAAAGAAACAGACATTCAGGTCCAGGAAACCCAGAGAGGTTCAAACAAATGAACTCAAAGGGATGCATGACAAGATATACAATGATTAAAATGTCAAAAGTTAAAGATAGAGAATATTAAAAGCAGCAAGTGAAAAACAACAATTTACATACAAGGGAACCCCCATAAGACTATCAGCAGAAATCTCAGCAGAAACTTTGCAAACCAGAAGGGAATGACATGATATATTCAAAGTACTGAAGGAAAAGAAAAAAATAAAACAAAAACAACTTTCAACCTAGAATACTCTACATGCCAAGTTTTCATCCAAAATTGAAAGAGAGATAAAAGAGCTTTTTAGGATCTCAACTAAGTGACTACAGACAGAACACACCTCACCATAATTAATGGCATATATGACAAACCTACAGCTACCATACTACTCAACGGTGAAAAACTGAAAGCTTTCCCTTAAGATCAGTCACTCTCATTGCTCTCATCACTTTTATTGCACATAGTATTGGGAGTCCTAACCAGAACTTGGCAGGAAAAATAAGTAAAATGTATCCAAATTGGAATGGAAAAGTAAAACTGACACTATTTGTGGATGGCAAGAGTTTATATCTAGAAAACCCTAAAGACTCCACTGCTGCTACTGCTGCTAAGTCGCTTCAGTCATGTCCGACTCTGTGCGACCCCATAGACAGCAGCCCACCAGGCTCCCCCATCCTTGGGATTCTCCAGGCAAGAACACTGGAGTGGGTTGCCATTTCCTTCTCCAATGCATGAAAGCAAAAAGTGAAAGTGAAGTCGCTCAGTCGTGTCTGACTCTTAGCGATCCCATGGACTGCAGCCCACCAGGCTCCTCTATCCATGAGATTTTCCAGGCAAGAGTACTGGAGTGGGGTGCCACTGCCTTCTCCACTAGAAAACTGTAAAAACTAATAGCTGCTGCTGCTAAGTCACTTCAGTTGTGTCCAGCTCTGTGCGACCCCATAGATGGCAGCCCACCAGGCTCCCCCGTCCCTGTGATTCTCCAGGCAAGAATACTGGAGTGGGTGGGCATTTCCTTCTCCAGTGCATGAAAGGGAAAAGTGAAAGTGATCAGTAAAGCTTCAGGGTACAAAATCAATATACAAAAATCTGTTGCATTTTTATAACCTAACAGTCAACTATCAGAAGGGGGAATTAAGGAAATAATTATATTTACAAATGCATCAAAAGAATACAATAGCTAGGAATAAATTTATCTAAGGAGGGGAAAGCCTTTTACACTGAAAACTATATGAACAATGTTGAAAGAAACTGAAGATACAAAGTAATGAAAAGACATTCCACGCTTGTGGATCGCAAGAATTAATATTGTTAAGATGTTCATTCTACACAAGACAATCTATAAATTCAAAGCAATCCCTATCTAAAAATGGCATTTTTACAGAAGTAGTACAAATGACCCTAAAATTTGTTTGGAACCACAAAGGATCCTGAATAGCCAAAGAAACTTTGAAAAAGAACAAAGCATGACTTATCATGATCCTTGAATTCAAACTATATTATAAAGCTATACTAATCTAAACAGTATGGTATTGGCATAAAAACAGATACACAGATCAATGAAACTGAACAGAGAGCCAAGAATTAAACCCACACATATATGGTCAATTAATTTTTACTATAGCATCCAAAAATATGCAATGTGGAAAATACAGTCTCTATAATAAATGGTGTTGAGAAAACTGGACAGATGCATATAAAAAAATGAGACCAGACCACTATTTTACACTATACAAAAAAATGAACTCAAAATGGATTAAAGACTTGAATGTAAGACCTGAAACCATAAGAGTCCTAGAGGAAAACAGGTGGTACACTCCTTAACATCAGATTTGATGTGGAATTTATGGATGTGACCGCAAAAGCAAAGACAATGAAAGCAAGAATAAACATCACGGACTACTTCAAACTAAAAAATCTTCTGAAAAGCAAAGGAAATCATCAAGAAAGTGTAACCTACTGAATGGGAGAAGATATTTGCCATATACTAAACAATGTGTTAGTACTCAAAATAAATAAAGAACTCAAATAGAAAAAAACAAAAACATGCTCAGTATAAAATGAGCAGAGGATCTAGACATTTTTTCCACACACACACAAAAAATATAGTAGTATCACTAACCATGAAAGAAATGCAAATCAAAACCAAAATGAGTTATCACCTCCCAACTGTTAGAATGACTGTTATCAAAAAGATGAGAAATAACAAATGTTCTAGAGGATGGGGAGAAAAGGTAGGAATGTGTATTGGCACATCCACTATGGAAAACAGGATAGACAGGCCTAAAAAAATTAAAAATAGAACTACTATACAATCCATCTCTTCTGCTTCTGGGTATACATCTGAAGAAAAAGAAAACAGTAATTCTAAAAGATATATGCACCTTTATGTTTATTGCAGCATTATTTACAGTAACCAAGATATGGAAACAACCTGAGTGGCAATAGATGGACGAATGGATAAAGATGTGATATATACCTATATACGATGAACTGCTACTCAGCCATTAAAAAAAAATGCAATCTTGCCATTTGTGACAACATAGATGGACCTTAAGTGCACTATGCTAAGTGAAATCAGACAAATGTCATATATATTTATTTATGTGGGGGATATAAAAGCAAAACAAATAAACTAAATTTCTCGATACAGAGAACAGACTGGTGTTTATCAGCAGTGCGTGTGCATGCATGTGTGCTAAATTGCTTCAGTCGTGTCTGGCTTTTAGCAGCCCTATGGATTGTAGCCCGCCAGACTCCTCTTTCCGTGGGAATCTCCAGGCAAGAATACTAGAGTCGGTTGCCATGCCCTCTTTCATGGAATCTTCCCGACCCATGGGAGAAGTGGGTAAATGGTGAAGTGGATAAATGGGGGAAGGGGTTAATTTAATGGTGATGGATAATAACTAGACTTACTGTGCTGTTTACTTTGTAATGTACACAAAGATTGAATTACTATTTGTACACCTGAAACAAACATAATGTTCATCAAACATAGGCATGTAATCACTGCTTTTTATATAATAACTTTTAAAAATGCTGAAGAATATAAGCTTGGATGAAAATATATACATTATAGATGATTATTAGACCAAAATTAGGGAGACAATATAGAAGACACATTTTTGTGCGAGTTTTCTTTCAGTAAAAAAAACTGTAACAAACTAAATTAAAATTTTACTTGCAAGTAGATACCTTTTATTATTGTATACAAGATGGATGATCTAATCAACGATGTTGACAAACTGCTTTGACAGCTCAAAGGAATAAGAAACATTTAACTGAGAAAAGTCAGCCCATGTTCAGTGACACAGGAAGAAAAGAGAGAATGGGGGCTCAAACAGCACCCTTCACCATGTGGAAAATTGAATTCCTTTTTATTTTAAATTATCCTTTCATCTTAAGGATGAAGCTTCTAAATAATTCCATTCACTTGTCAATCATTTGTGGACTTCTTTTTAAAGCCATCTATGTATTCACTTGTTATTTGATGTTCTGTTCTAGATGTCAGTCTCATATTGGGAGCTCTCCCATAGATTAGAGAGAATCCAGAGAACAAAGTGATGTCTTTGTTCTACCAGATGACCCATAGTAATAGGGTCATTCTTAAAGGAGAGCATGACAGAAATTGCTTCTTTAAATGAATGACACATCTTAAACACAAAGACTTTCAGCTTCTTCTTTATGAATTCAATAAACCAATTACTACACACTTGAAAAAGTTATTAATTCTATGAAACAAATATTCTCAGACTTTCTACCTCTTTAAAGTCTTCTACAATGAAAATTCTGATAGCTATTTGCCAGAAATCAGTGAAAATGTAGCAGTATTAGCATTATCATTTTCTCTTTCTTTGACTATTTTGAAAGTTGTTCATTCATGCATACACTCAACTACCAGTGTTTGAGTACTCAGTCTGTGTTTGTCACTGTTCTAGACACTAGTCACAAAGATTAGTAGCCTGGATTGTATGTCCGCAAGTAACCCAAAATTTAGTTTGTTACAAAGAAATATTGACGATGTTTCTTATTTGATGCTCTTGGCTACAAGAAACAAAATCTCAGTGGGATGATTTGAGAGAATAGCACAGAACCATGTACATTACCATATGAAAATAGAGAGCCAGTCCACGTTCGATGCATGAAGCAGGTGCTCTGGGACAACACAGAATAGGGTGAGGAGGGATGTGGGAGGAGGGTACAGAATGGAAGGGGGGCACATGTATACCTGTGGCCAGTTCATGTTTATGTATGGCAAAAACCATCACAATACTATAACATAATAAAGTAATTATACCCCAATTAAAATCAACAAATTAATTAAAAAATATCATTACCAAGCACAAAAATGAGCAATAAATCTGAATATGACATTAAAAAAAAAAAATCTCTGCACTTCTGCACAGTAAAAGTTGGAAAATCCAGTATCTTAAAAGTGAAAGCAATGCTGCAGGGCTTTTTTCTTTGTTTGCTTTTTGTTGGCTTGTTTGTTTGGTTGGTTTTTTTAACTTTTCTTTCACCTGTAGTTAGTGAGCTGTCTTTATTTATAGGCTTTACATTCATAGCATCAAAGTGGCTGCAGCATTTCTAAGCATAACATCCTCACATGTTCTTTTAAAAAAGTAAATACAAATCTCTCAGCAGACGTCCCTCATTTTTCATCAATCAGAATTTATCCTATGACCATTTCCAAACTCATCAGCAGGGGTGATAGAAATAATAACTGGTTTCCAAGAGTCAAAATTTTAATACTCAAAATTTATGTTATGAGTTTGCTATGGTGTTGGGACTCAACATCAACTGAAGCTCATGACTACCTGATTTTTGAACAAGCCTTAACAAAAAACATGGAAGCAACCTAGATGTCCATCAACAGATGAATGGACAAAGGAGTTGTGGTATATCTACACAATGGAATATTACTCAGCCACAAAAGGAACACATTTGAGTCAGTTCTAATGAGGTGGATGAACCTAGAGCCTATTATACAGAGTGAAGTGAGTCAGAAAGAGAAAGATAAATACCATATTCTAACACATATATATGGAATCTAGAAAAATGGTACCAAAGAATTTATTTACAGGCATAGAGAATAGACTTATGGGCATGGGGAGAGGGGAGGAGAGGGTGAGATGTATGGAAAGAGTAACATATGGTAGTACACTACCATATGTAAAATAGAGAGCCAATAGGAATTTGCTGTGTGGCTCAGGAAACTGAAACAGGGGCTCTTTGTCAGCCTGGAGGGGTTGGATGGGGAGGGAGATGGGAGGGAGGTTCAAAGGGGAGAGGATATATGTATACTTATGGCTGATTCATGTTGAGGTTTGACAGAAAACAGCAAAATTCTGTAAAGCAATTATCCTTCAATAAAAATAAATAAATTAAAAAAAAACAATGGTAGAGAATGGATTTTTATAGTCAACTGGAAGTATAGTACATGGAGATAATTGTAATTCAAGATGATTAATGCTTTAGTAAATGTACATATAAGATCCTCTGAAATTTTGCAGAAAAATTGGAGACTGTAAAACCTTAAAATTTTTTTTTGTTTGCTAAGTTAATTAGTACTGACAATAAGCACAATAGGAATTTACAGAAGGCTGAACAAATCTAAAATCCTAGCAAGCTTTTATCAAAACACCATTCCTTTATTAACAAAAAACTCAATTCCAGAGGGGTGAAAGAACATTAGGAAAAAAAAAAGAAGAAACAGATTTTCTTACTCAGCTCTATTTCTGAGTCTGTATCAGTGGTTAAAGTCACTCAACCATCTCTAAAGCCTGGATGAAAACTCTTACCTTCTGAGTAGATTATGAAAATTAAATGATATAATCATATAAAAGAAATTTGTGAACACAAATTTTCTTTGTGTATATGATATTTACCAATGTGGATGTGTGTCAGTCGCTCAGTCATGTCTGACTCTGCGGCCCCATGGACTATAGCCCACCAGGATCCTCTGTCCAAGGGATTCTCCAGGCAAGAGTACTGGAGTGGGTTGTCATTTCCCTCTGCAATCAATGTGGATAGATCACATCTATCCCTATGTCTATATATCCGTCTTTCTCTCTCCCCAGAATATTCAGCTGGTATCAAGGTAATGCCACACCTGTTTTTATAATATCCTCTGGTTAGTTAATGCTACATAATGAATTCACAGCCTGCCTGTAGTCAATTCCATCATAACTTTCAGAAAATCAAAACTGTTAAGAGGGAATAAAACCTTCAGCCAAAGAGAACTGCTGCATCTAAATGGTATATTAACAGCTCCATGTTCCACAGACAGGAACGTGATTGAGCTGCATTATGGTGCCTTTAAAGAAAATAAGAAAGCACTCCGTGGTAATTATATACTTGTCCTTGCCTTGCCTTGTGCATTCTTGAAGTTTGGGGGAATGTTTAAAAAGCAGTTATTAACTTTAATGCAAGACAATAAAGACTGGTCAAAGAAATACTTATGAAGAGCCCTTGAAGCCCCGTTATGCTTTCAATTATCTAAATCCTTAGAATGTATTTTATTTACATTTCTCATCTTATAAGGTGCCAGAATTGTCTATTAGCTAGTTTCTCTTCTATGATGAATCTGATAGGTTTGCTAAGAAGGACCAGGAATTTACAGATATGAACTAGATGACTACAATAATTATGTAAAAACAACATCACAAATTCCACAACCTATTAAATTGAAATCTCATTTCTTTTTTCAAAAAATTGAGGTATAATTGATATAAAACACTGCAATTAGTTTCAGGGATACAACATAATTATTTGATATTTTATATGCAGTTGACCCAGAACAATTATGGGTGTTGGGATGTGGCCTCCCATTAGGTCAAAAATCTGCATATAGCTTTATATCTGACCCTCTGTATTCTCAGTTCCACATCCTTGGATTCAGACAGCTATGGATTCAGATAGTGTTTATTTTAAAAATCTGAGTGGAAGTGGACCTGTTTAGTTTAAATCTATGTTGTTCAAGGGTCAACTGTATCACAAAATGATTGCATGTCTAGTTAACATCCATCAAGTACATAGTTATAGAATCTTTCTGTGTGTGATGAGAAATGCTAGGATCTATTCTCTATTATTATTCTCTGTAACACTAATACTTTATAATATTACTAATATAGCTGTCATGATGTATATTACATCCCCATGACTTATTTACTTTATAACTGAGAGTGTGTATCCTTGAGTTCCTTCAGCCATTTCACTTAATGCCCATCTTCTGCCTCTGGCAACCACCAATCTCTCTCTGTATCTATGAGCTTGTTGTTTTACTTTTAGATTCCACATAAAAGTGAAGTCATACAGTATTTGTTTTTCTCTGTCTGATTTATTTCACTTAGTATAACGCCCTCAACATCCATCCATGTTGTCTCAAATGGCAAGATATCCTGTTTTTATTTGTTGGCCGTGCTAGATAGCTTGCAGGATCTTAGTCCCCGAATCAGGGATCAAATCTAGCCTGGCATGGAAAGCACCAAGTTCTAACTACTGGACTGTCAGGGAATTCCCAAGATATTCTTCTTTTTATGGCTGCCTACTACTCCATTGTGTATATATACCACAGCTTCTTTATTCATTCATCCTATCCATGGACACTTAGGCTGTTTCTGTATCTTTGCTAATGTAAATGATGTTGCAGTGAACATGGAGGTTAAAGTTAGCATTTTTAATTTCTACAATAAACTACCCAGAATTGTTAGAGCATGTGGATAGTTTCAGTTTCAATTTTTTGAGGAACTTCCATACTGTTTCATAGTGGCTGCACCAATTTACCGTCCCACTAAAAATGGCAAGTGTTCACTTCTCTCCACATCCCTGCCAGTATTTTGTATTTCTTAACTTTTTGATAATAGCCATTATCAAACCATGTCTTATTTGGAATAAATGTCTATTCTGATCATCTGTTTTTAACAGAGTTTTAGGGGTTTTTGTTTGCTATGCAGGTGTAGCGTTCTTTATATATTGTGGATACTAACCATTTATTGAATATGTGACTTACATATGTTTACTCCTATTCAGTAGGTCGCCTTTTCTTTTTTTTTTTTTTGCTCTGCAAAAGCTTTTTAATTGTATGTAGTCCTATTTGCTTATTTTTCTTTTGTTGTCTTTGCTTTTGGTATTAAATTCAGAAAATCATTGCCAAGGCTGTGTCAAAGGGCTTACAACCTCTATTTTATTCCAGGACACTTATGATTTCAGTTTTACATTTAACTCTTCAATCCTTTTTGAGTTAATTCAAAGCTCATTCTTATTTGAAAATAAATTTTTAGAAATCCTAGACACAATAGCTTTTTTGAGGGGCCTAAGAACTGGTAAGAAAAAGAGAGGAACTTGAACTTATTGGCTTTTGTTCTAAAAATATCATAGTATATTGGTTTCAGGTATGGTTATATAGGGGCTTCCCTGGTGGCTCAGACAGTAAAGAATTTGCCTGCAATGCAGGAGACCTGAGTCGACCCCTGAGTCAGGTAGATCCCTTGGAAATGGGAATGTCTATCCTCTCCAGTATTGCATGGTTGTATATAAACATTCAAATGACATTAATAGAAATTTTCCATTTCACTCTCTGAGCCCTCCTTTCCTTTGTGTTGCCTTCACTCATAGGCAGCCTAGTTTCATGTGGTAATCCTCAGCAGCTATAAAGATACATGTTCCTAGCTTTAACACCAGAAAATCTCCTTTTTCTTGACGCTATCAACAAAAGTCCCCAAGTGGAGACTGACAATGAATGGCCAAGTCGGACTCACAAACTCACTTCTAGTTTGCTCTGTCTTCAACCCTAAATGAATCACAGAAGTTGAAAGTGAAGTTTGAGGATTTCCTCCAAGTAATGTGGATTCTATTATTAAAAGAAGGTGCATAGATTCTGAAAAGTCCCTAAACAGCTTTATACCAGTGTACAGATACCACCTGTTTGCCACTACCAATTACTTCAGTCAGTTTTGTGGTGACCAGTTCCCTTGCAAACTTCAATAACATTTATGAAGGTGCAACCTAAGAGAACCTCAGTTTATGCACTTATTTCATATTCTTGAAATAAGCTCCTCAGCAATCAAGCATGTGCAACCCAGAGATGCAAAGGACTTAACCCTCCTTGGGTTACTCTTGATCAGTGAGGAACAGAAGCTAACATATAACACTTTTCATCCCCCAGCATCCTGTACGACTGAGGATTAGTCACCCTTAGTTTTGGATTCTTGTATAGGCCTTTCCTCCTATTTTTCACTCCTGTTATCTGAATCATTCTCCCCACAGATTGCCTCAGCACTTGTTTTGGAGAATTGCAGCCTTTATAAGTGGTACCAGAATTGGTCCCAGAAAGAACCTTCAAATGGATTTGGCAACTGGATCATTCACTGGGCAGATGGGAAGTATGGTTGTGAGAAGTGATGGAACTACTCCTGGCCTGTGCCAGTATAGTGGTTCCTAAGATACTCTTGCCTGAACTGGGAAGAGGTGAGGGAATAAGCAGCAGCCTTAAGTTCCATAGTAGATGTGACAATTGAATGATGTGAAGACAACCATAATTGTACGAATTGTGTAACAGTTTTGGAAATCTTGAAATAACAAATGATATCTTAGCATCATGATTCAATAGTTTATACCCAATGTTAGAAGAAAATGCCCACAAATGATACATATGATTTTGTTTTCAATTTTGGTTGCTTGTGTGTGTGTTTATTATGTGTGTGTGTGTGTATGTGTGTGTGTGTGTGTACACACATATATGTTGTTGTTCTTTTAGTCACTAAGTTGTGTCTGACTCTTTTGTGACTCCATGGACTATATCCTGTCAAGCCCAAGATCCTCTGTCCTTGGGATTTTTCAGACAAGAACACTGGAGTGGGTTGCCATTTCATTCTCCAGGAAATCTTCCCAGTCTAGGGACTGAACCTGTGCGTCCTACATTGGCAGGTGAATTTTTACCAGTGAACCATCTGGGAAGCCACATATATATATACATTTTTTTTTCATACCTGATAAATATACAGCATCAAAATGTATATATCAAATATGAAAATAGATATATAGTGAATGATTTTCATCACTTACTAAATAAACAGAATATTAACAGCTCCCTAAAAGGCCCCTGAGTACTAATATAATATAATATAATATAATATAATACTATGTCTTATGACCTTTTAACCCACTCTCTCCCTTCTTAGTAACCACTATCCTGATTTCTGTGTAAATTACTTTAATTTTTAATTTTATGAATCATGATACTGCCCTAAAGAATGAAATTAACTTTATTTGTTCCTGAACTTTATAGAATATATATGTATATAGACTATATAAGTATACTTACATAGGGGTTTCCCTGGTAGCTCAGCTGATAAAGAATACACCTGCAATGCAGGAGTCCTAGGTTCAATTCCTGGGTTGGGAAGATCCCCTGGAAGAGGGCCTGGCAACCCTCTCCAGTATTCTTGCCTGGAGAATTACATGGACAGAGGAGCCTGGCGGGCTAAGAGTGCATGGGTCCATGGGTCTGCAAAGAGTGGAACATGACTGAGCAACTAAGCACAGCACAGCACACACTTATATAGACACATACAACTTTATAAATAAGTATAAATAGTATATGGGCTTCCCTGGTGGCTCAGAGGTAAAGACTCTGTCTGCCAGTGTAGGAGCCGCAGGAGGCATGGGTTTGATTCCTGGGTCGGGAAGTTCCCCTGAAGAAGGAAAGAGCAACTCACTCCAGTATTCTTGCTTGGCAAATCCCATGGACAGAGGAGCCTGGTGGGCGATAATCTGTGTAGTCGCAAAAGAGTCAGACATGACTTAGCAACTAAGCAACAATAGCATAAATATTATATAAGTATTCATTTTTTCTCTTGAAAAATATGATGTTCCTTTAGATTTATCCAGTGCTCATTGATATTCTTCCAGCAGACATGTATTAATCATTAATATCTGGCGTGTTTCCTATTTGTTCAAAACTAATCTCATATCAATTATTATTAATAAATACTTGCAATATGACTCCTGGACATGATTTCGATGCAGTTTTCTGTAGCTGTTGCTCATTTATTTTCAGTGCTATATAGCTTTCTTTTGTATGAGTATGCTACAGTTTGTAGGATCTCCCTATTGTGATGGACATTTGGGTTATTCTTATTTGGTAATATCATGTCTAATGCTGCTACTGACCTTACCAGATCCTGGTACAAATGTAAAGGTATATTTCTAGAGTGTATAGCTAGTCCCGTGACTCAGGGTACATATATCATCAACCTTAATAGATAATGTTATTTTGAAAGTACAATTTATTTCCACAATTTAATATGTTGTATAAACAATATATGAGAGTTCTCAGATGTTTCATGTGTTCACAAACATTTGCTGCTTTCAGATACTTTAAATTTTTGCCCATTTGAGGGGTGTACATTGGTAGCACATTGCAATTTCAATATTTATTTTCTAATTTGTTAAGGAGGTGAGCAGAGTTTAATTAGTCTTACTGAGAAAAGTAGATTTAAATCTCACTTGCTAGGTTTTTGGACACATTACAAGATTTGCAAGGGGAAGTTTTGGCATCCATATGGGTATATTAGCCCTTTTTTTCTCTATCTCTCTGTAGCTACTCAAGCAAGTGACAAGTAGTTATGTTGTGACCACATGTGACACATAAATTACAAGTTTTCTTGCTCCTCTAAAACTTTAGTCAGCATCAACCTCTGCACCAATACACTAAGGCATAATAGCTGATAATTTATGAGTGCAATTTGAAGGAAGCAATTCTGTTTTGTGATTACGGTAGTAAATAAAAGATTCAAATCCTCATTGACCCAACATCAAATTCAACTTTCCTTTTTTTTTTTTTTCCCGATGTCATTTATGGAAGTAAGCAAGCAGAGTCCAAGAAGGGTGGTAGATTAAAGAAATATAGTGATTGCAAAGGACAAAGACTGTGATATTTAAAATGAAATAAATTATTAGAAGAAAATAAATAGAAAAAGGTCCAATATTTACAATTTAGATTTCTTTTTGGCAGCTGAATAACAGCGCTTTAGAAATGAAGTTATGCTTCATATTAAGGTGATATAACTGATAGAAGAAATGATGACAGCCTAGAGGGAAGACTAGAATGGAACTGCTTTATGATTTCATGATTAAGATACTTTGAAGAAGAATTCATTTCCTTGATAAATGCAATATACTGGTGTCAGCCAAGGGACTCACCTGAGACTCTTTCTCAGTAAAATATCTGCCAGGCAGACTACAAGAACAGTTACAATTTGACAGCAATTAATTATATTTTCCTTGGAATTTTAAAAATAGGTTTTTCTCCTCAATTATTCTTTTAGGCTCAAACTCAAGTAGGAATGATGAAACCTTTGTGAATATGAAAGGGTGTGCAAACACTGAGCTTGCCCACTGAATCCGTCCCAGTTTGCATTAACCTGAGGCCTGAGTTCAAGTTCAGATCAATTTAGAGATGAAATGTAGTGAATGTGAATCTCCCCATAGATGAGAGCATGATCTGAAATGGAAACCAGGGGCACACATGCCTTGGTAAGTGCACCAGGCTTAGGAACTGACTGATGTGTGACTTTGTTCAAATAAAACAGTCTTAGAATCCCATCTTAGTAGCACTATATTTTGCTTTTATATGAGGATTAAGGATAAGTGGTAATTAGTAATAATTTTGTTACATGACATTCTTGCCAAGAGGAACATTTGTCTTCCTTTGGTTACTCTGTAGTAAAACAGTTCCTTGCATTAAAACTTGCCTGTTATATATTTGTTTAAGCAGTCATTGCATGATGATAATTTGTATCTATCCAAGATTATTTTATTTCCCATGAGCTTTAGCATATGCTCTAACTTTCATAACAACACTGTGAGGAGGAAAGGCAATTATTACAAGTGTGGAAATTCAATCAGAGCTATGTAGTAACTTGCCCCATGCAACATATGAACTAAATGGCAGAACTGTGACTAAAAGGCAGAATTATTTTCCTCTAAGCCAGTGTAATTTGTTCACTATTTTTCCCACATAAGACGATTTCAGTAACAGTAAGAGTAGTTAATCATTAGGCTACTATAGCCAAGCTAAAGATGAATTATAAAGTTCATGTTTCTTTCTGCCTAATAAGTACTCAGTACATTGGGATTATCTTCTCATTTGAGGTGTTGGACTCTATCTTGGACCTCTCTTTCATCTTTTTCCACTTTCAACCCTTCCACTTCCCAGTTCTGTCTTCCATTCTGTCAGCCATGCAAACTCAGGTATCAGTCAACTAACTCTTTCTCAAGGATCACGTGATAAATTCTCTCCAAAAAGTATCTTCACTTAATAGGAGCTAAGAGAAACTTCAAGATACTCGGACATCTGTGAATTTGACAGAGGGGCTTGTCAAATTCCACTTACATCAAAAACTTTACAGAGTGAAACCATGTAAAAGACAAACCATCCTCTTTTCTGTCTATGAATCAGTTGAAAGGGAGG
Organism: Okapia johnstoni; assembly: GCA_024291935.2. Classification (NCBI taxonomy): domain Eukaryota; kingdom Metazoa; phylum Chordata; class Mammalia; order Artiodactyla; family Giraffidae; genus Okapia; species Okapia johnstoni. The sequence goes on along the minus strand of CM044311.1, from coordinate 95,144,957 downwards.
GTTTGATAGTTCCTTCCTCCTTCCTCTCAACTTAGTGTGTGTGTTTGTACTTCTCAATTTAATGTGTTTGTTTGTAGCATGGTGCAAAGGAAAGTTCATGGGAGTCAAAATTCTGCCCTTTACCAACCTGTGTGACCATGTTTATATGTATATTTCTTTGTCTAAGATAAGGCTGAATCATATCTACTTTGCATAGTTGGTGTGAAAGATAAGAAGGATCACTGGTTGAACATGGTGGATGGTAGAACCAGGTTTCTTTTGTCATTGCAGTTAATGCTCTGGTTTGGTTGATCAGATGAACACACCTTTTGGACTACGTCCAGTAGAACTGCTGTATATCTGACAGCAAGAACAAATGTTCCAGGGCCTCAGCATGTACAACAGTAGCAAATCATATTTACTGAGCACACGTCAGGAGCCAGGAATGGGTGGTGCTAAGTGTTTTACATGTATGGTAACATTTACTGTTCATAAAACCCTATCATATCCATTTTACACAGGAAGAGGCAGGCCTAAAATATTAAATAATTTGGTATTTGTCAGTCAGCCAAGAATTGGGTCTTGAACTCAGGTTGCTCAACTCCAAATCCTAGAATTTGTTAACACTAGAGTTACTAAAAACAAGGTTCATTCTTGTACACAATGAGTAAAAGGGTTGAATATTTCTGAAGATTTTCTGGATTTTGTGATAATAGAATGAAAGCTAATCTTTATTTCTCTCATGTGTTTAGAAAAGATTTAAATGTATCATTATTTGCTGCAAAGTCTGTATTATATTACCTATTCACAAACAATGGATACATCGTCTCCAGCAGATGTTTGTATTTTCAGTTGAGATTAATTGATTGACCTTCCCAGTATAAAGTAATTAATATTAGAGGAAGTTGTTGGGGGTTTGAATTTTCCTTTAAACACATAAGTCCAGTTATTTTAAGGATCATTTCAAGAACATATGTTTCAAGATTCAGTTATTTCAAGATCATTTTAAAGATTTTTTCTCTTTCATGTCTACTAAATATATCTTTGGAAGTAGTAACAATTATTATCATCATTTAAGTGATAACTGAACCTAGAAAAGACACTAACAATGTCAGAAAAAAATGAGGGTGAATAAATGCCTTTTAAAATATTATGGAATATTTACAGCATAAGATAAAACTACTTTCCTTTTTTAAATAGAAAGAGAAAAGTGTGCCTAATGTGAAACTTCTTACCGTTTGATTTGCTTTAATGTCTCCTCTGTTTATATTATTTTTCCTTTATAAAAATAAAGAAGAAAATCTCAGGGAAAAACCATTTCCTAGAACATTATTTTGGAGATTGGTTTCTTTCTCTAGTGAAGTAAAACTCCTTTGTCATCTTTCACAGGATAATTTTTTGGACTATAAGCAGGAAACTTTAAATTTATTGCATTTTATTGATTTAGGTGACAAAAAGAGTTTTATTGATCTAAACTGGAAATAAATTTGGAATGAGTTGCATTAGGAAATGAGGTGAGTTTGATGATTGTAATATGTATATGTATGTGTGTAGGTGTGTATTTATGTATTTACTTATATACTTTGGTAGCTGGAAGTATATGTTGTTGGATGATTTAAAGAGAAGAGTTTTTGATGAACAAATTAGGGAGTTATTGAGGGCAAATGAGGATTTAAACTTTTATTTGGGGATACTGGGTGGGGGATATTTTCATAGAATAGTTAGGCAAACTGAAAAGAGTTTATATGTATAAAATTTTGAAAGTTGTGAGTTTTTCTTACATTCTTTCTGCCTAAAAGCAATAGAATATAAAACAAAGTGGGCAAAAGATACAAAGTAAAATAAACCCAGATTAGGTGTAATTAGGTAGGATGCATATGTTTGTCCATGTTATTTGCTCAATCATGTCCGACTCTTTATGACCCCATGGACTTCAGTCCTTCAGGCTCCTCTGTCCATGGAATTCTCCAGGTAAGAATACTGGAGTGGGTTGCCATTCCCCTCTCCAGGGATCTTCCTTACCCAGGAATCAAACCCAGGTCTCCTGCATTGCAGGCAGATTCCTTACAGTCTGAGCCACAACTCACATATACAGCATATCCAAGAGAACCAATAATGATCAGCTTAAAGCAGGGTCTTACTATTTTTGGTTAAAGGATTTGTCAAGGGCAGAGATTGTTTAGTTATGAAGTGTGACTGGCTCATAGTATACAAAGTGAAAATAACGGGTGAAAGATGGAAGAAATAAGTAGGTGAAAGATAATGCTATCAGGAAAATAAATCTATTACATTAGGGAACATGTGATTTCACAGTGTGTAAGGTTTATCTTCAGTGGTGAGGATGTCAACTCAGAAGAAAACTTATTATTCACCTTTTATTATCATGCTAAAAGAAAATGGTATGTAAGTAATAATACTAGAATATATGGCACAATATTACTTTATCTGAAAAGCAAACCTCAGAAAGGAAAGTTTTGACTTTTATCGAGTTTTATCATTTATTCAATGGCAAATTAATATAAACATATTTTTTGGAAGATCGGTGGGTATGTACTTCAATGATGGGGATGCTAGGACGTTTAGACAGCACTAGTATTTTAGCAGCTAAATATACTACTTTCTATATAAAATAGACAAAATAGTGCTCTAAACACAGAGCCAACTCCCTTAAAATATGAATTGTTACATGAAGTATTAACTAGAATACAATCTTTTCTGTGATGTTTCAGGCCTTTATAAATGTCTTCCTTTCTTGATTTAGTCAGCAGTGTTTTTTCATTCTCTCAAAACAGAAATTATTTAAATCTTTAGCAACTTAAGCAGTTGCTTTTAAATTAACATCATCGAATCCTTGCCACTCTCACCATTTGGAAGGACATAAAATAATTTAAATAGAATATGTGACCAGCTAAGATGAAGATAATTTTATTATTCATGAATACTATAATATGAACACCTTAGTCCCTGCATTTCTTCATTATGTTGAATTATGGCACAACATAAAACTGTCAGACTAGGTTGTAGACTCACAGTCTCCATGGAGTTTCCTTTTAAGACTTTCTTTTTCTATAAATCCAATATTTGGTTCATGTCTTTCCTCTGGTATCCTTTTTTTTTTTCTCTTCTTCTTCTTCTTTTCTTTCCTCTGATATTCTATAGCTTTGTTTCACTCACCTTTTCCGTTTTCTTGGATTTGAAACCAGAAACTGACTGTGTCTTAGAAACAACATTACTACAATAATATAAAAATCCAACAGTGGTTAACAGGCTGAGTTGATAAACTTTAGAGTTGAAATAGATTTAGGGGATCAACCCTGGTAAAATGTCTCCTGAGGGTGAGGTGGACTTTGCAAAGGAAAACTTTTCTGTAATCCAGCACTCAGGGTAAAGTGATACCTATAGCCCTCTAAACATATCTACTGCCATGAAGAATGGTAGTCACAAGCATTCGTCTTGGAGTGAGACAGAACTGTATTCCCTCTCTTTCTATCTCTATGATCTGGGACATGCCTCCTGAGCTGCAACTTCCTCATTTAAATAACGAGACAGATTACACTTCACCTTCATAGTTGTGAGCATTATATAATGCAATTCATGTAAACCATCTAAGGTGGTGCCTGGTACATGGTTTCTATTGTAACTGGTTCTGTAGGCTATTAAGCTTAGAAATGACATGCTTCCTTTCTCTCTAAAATTGCCAAGTCTAGAATTATTGGTTAGAATCCTAGGAGGATTTGCTGAAAATATGTTAACACTTTATATGATGATGTTATATAATCCTTCAAGTTGGTGTTTCAGGTCCTTCCCCCGGTCCCTATGCCTAGAGAGTTCGGCACATACTTGCTGTCTAGACTTGCCACTCATCATTCAGGAGATCAAAGAGGCCCTTATACCAGCAGTCCCCAACCTTGTTGGCACCAGAACCGGTTTCTTATTGTGGTTGTTCATCACTAAGTCATGTCCTCCTGTTTACAACTGTATGGACTACAGGACATCAGGCTTTCCTGTACTTCACTACCTCTTGGAGTTGGCTCAAACTCATGTCCATTGAGTCAGTGATGCCATCCAACAATATCAACCTTTGTGGCCCCTTTGCCTCTTGCCCTCAGTCTTTCCCAGCATCAGGGTCTTTTGCAATGAGTTGGCTCTTTGCATCAGGTGTCCAAAGTATTGGAGCTTCATCTTCAGCATCAGTCCTTCCAATGAATATTCAGGGTTGACTGCCCTTAGGATTGATTGGTTTGATCTTGCAGTATTCTCAAGTCTTCTCCAACATCACAATTCAAAAGCATCAATTCTTCTGTGTCCTGCCTCCTTTATGGTCCAACTCTCACATCCATACATGACTACTGCAAAAATCATAGCTTTGACTAGATGGACCTTAGTTGGCAAAGTGATGTCTGCTTTTTAATATGCTGTCTTGGTTTGCCATAGCTTTCCTTCCAAGGAGGATGTCTTTTAATTTCATGGCTGCAGTCACCATCTGCAGTGATTTTAGAGTCCAAGAAAATAAAAGTCTTTTACTGTTTCTACTTTCTCACCTTTTATTTGCCATGAAATAATGGGATCTTCATTTGCCAGGATCTTCATTTTTTTAATGTTGAGCTTCAAACCAGCTTTTTCACTCTCCTTGTTGACCCTTATAAAGAGGCTTTTTAGTTCCTGTTCACTGTCTGCCATTCGAGTGTTATCATCTGTATATGTAAGGTTGTTTATATTTCTCCTAGCAATCTTGATTCCAGATTGTAATTTAGCCAGCCTGGCATTTTGCATGATGTACTCTGCATATAAGTTAAGTAAGCAGAGTGACAATATACAGCCTTGTATTCCTTTCACAATTTCGAACCGGTCAGTTGTTTCTTATCTGTTCTGTTGCTTCTTGATATGCGCGCATATAGATTTCTCAGGAGACAGATATGGGAGTCTGGTTTTCTCATCTCTTTAAGAATTTTCCACAGTTTGTTGGTCTCTAATGTCATTCAGTTTGATCTTTGCCGCTTCCCTGGTGGCTCAGATGGTAAAGAATCTGCCTGGAATGCAGGAGACCAGGGTTCAATCCCTGGGTGGGGAAAATCTCCTGGAAGAGGGCATAGCAAACACTCCAGTACCCTTGCCTGCAGAATTCCATGGACAGAGGTGTCTGGCAGGCTATAGTCCATGGGATTGCAAAGAGCTGGACACGAGTGAGCAACTTTCAGTTCACCATATTATATAACAGTATAAATGTTGTCTTTTTTCATGGTAAACATTTTACTTTTTACCAAAAAAAGGAGGAAAACAAAGAAGCTTAATAGAAAAAGTATATGCTTCTTAGTCATAATTTCATCACCTAGAGGTGATCATCTTTCTTTTGTCTGGAAAACACATTTGGACTGTTTTTTTTTTTTTTAATCTTTCTTACACACATATACAAACACACATTTATTTTCTTTTTAATACATTTGGAATTTTTCCTTGTTGATATATATATGTGTGTGTGTGTGTGTATATATATATATATATATAGATAGATAGATAGATAGATACTTTTTAAAGAGTATTCTATTCTTTTGGATTTCATCATCCTCTAAATCTCCATGTTTAAAACATTGCATGAGGCAATGGTTTAGTAAATGAAATAACTGGAAATAAAAGTCTGACTTAATTATCACAATGTGATGATAGAGATAGAAAAGAATGAGATTTCCTTATGTTACTAAACTACCATATTAATACTTAGATCTACCTGCGTGCATGTATGCATCCTCAGTCAAGTGCAACTCTTTGCGACCCTGTGGACTGTAGCCTGCCAGGCTTCTCTGCCTATATGATTCTTCAGGCAAGAATACTGGAGGGGGTTGCCATGCCCTCCTCCAAGAGATCTTTCTGACCCAGGGATCGAACCTGCATCTCCTGCATCTTCTGCATTGCTGGTGGATTGTTTATCGCTGAGCCATCCAGGGAAGCCCTATGTCTACCTAATTAACTCTAAATTTAAATTAATGGAAAATAGAAATTAATCTATAAAAAATAAGGAAAATAAATAGTAGTTCACAGAAAATAATATTAAAATTATGCAACTAGGCATTCCAGAGGAAGCAGAGCAGTTATGTGTATAACTGTAATTCTTACTTGGAAGGATGAATTGGAAGTGATGGTAATGCATTGTCCTTTGGAATGTTGGACAAGTGTATATTTTCCTGTATATAATATTGTCTTTCATGTGACCCTGGTGAGAAATATAATTATTAAAGGATGCACTGTCCATTTATATTTACAGTATCTTGCTTTGCTATTTCTTTTCTGCCTTTTTATAGATTCCATGTTCCTATTGAACTTATTCAAGCATTATAATGATAAGGTTGGATTGAGTTATTAATGCAAAATACAGCTACCTAGATATTTATGACTTTGTATTTGATAAATGTTTTTGCTTACCCCTGTGTCCCCCAAGTTTAAAAAAGACAAAACCTTTAAGTTGATTTATTTACAGTATCCTGTCAGCTGAGTCAGGGTTTGAGTGAGGAATACAGAGCTCTCACCTGCCAAAGTAAACTTTATAAGTTGTTTTCCTGTGTGCTTATATCACCTACATAATCTGGAGAGATCAGATAAAGATAAACGGCCTCAGTTTCTTTCATTGACTTGTTCATTCACCCATCACATATTTATTCAGTTTTTACTGTTTTTCAGGCTCTGTGGTAGTTGCTAGAGATAGCATGGTAGATTAATTACTGATATTTTATGCTCACGGATTTTATACACATATATATCCATTATCATATTTTTATTTTATTTGGACACACACATACACAGATACATATGTAATTTTAGCCTAGTATCTTAGATCCTTATCTTTTATCCTTCACCACCTTGGAAGTCGATAAGCTCATCATGTTGAAAAATATATTAAGAAAGATATGTCCAAGCATTTCCCTTCTATTTAAGGTCTGGTATTTCTGATGCATATTCCAATCATTATCCTCAAAGGTTGGAAATTCATATTTTACAATCATAAACTACAACTAGAATTCCAGAATTATAAGAACTAGTACCATTTGAGAAGAGGTACTGGGTGGAACCTTGGTGGACTAAATCATCCATGGCCATCTTATTTATCCTCGGCTTATGACAGAATGATCATGTGATGGACATCTGCTTTTTTTAAAAAAAAATTATGCCCAGCGTCAATCTCCACCCCATTTCCCCTCACAAGCTCTTCATGATAACAATACTGTATTTCTCTTTTTACACAACTTCTTCTATACTGTCAGTACATTTTGCTTGGGTAAGGTCAATTGATTCCATACATACCCAGTCAGATTACTTTATTATGATGGCTATGGTTATTTGTTCAGACATGTGAACATGACCTTATTGAGCTTAGTCATGATATAGCTTAGTCACAGGCATTTTCCTGGAACTATTAGGAAAAATAGAGGCATACTCTATTTTCCTTAGATTTTTAACTAGTAGATGTATGTAAGACGTTGTTGTTTTTCCATCTTTGATCCTTTGAAAGGTTGTGTGCCAAAGTATAGAGGAAAGCAGGCTGAAAAAGTGAGAGGGAAAGACAGTAACCTGATGACATTATATAAGATCTTGGATCAAATCATGGTTTAAACAAGCTCATTCTTGAAAGGCAAATTTTAATTGCCTTTCTATTACTTGCAACTACCAAAAGTTTTACTAATATAGTGTCCCTCATTCACCTCTGTCTGATAGTCCCTGATTCTTTCTGGAAGTTTATGTTTTGGTTTCTTTTGGTACAGTTGACTTCAGCTCTGGTCCACTTATTGTATTATTTACGTGTCGGCCTATGTGTCCATACACAACATATGCACAAATGCCTATACAGGCACATGTATAATTTCACAAAGGAAATAAATGTCTATAACTAAGAGAAACTGTGTTCACCTGTGACTCCATGAAAGCAAAGAGAACAGATTGCTCAGGAGGCTATATCTTTTTTTTTTTCTACTGCTAAAAGTATAGATTTGCAATGGAGGAGATTCAATGGAATCAGCAGGGTAGGCATAGGTGGGAATCCTGTGTTCTGTGGGACACCCCCAGAGCCAAGCTTGTCTGATGGGCTCACCCAAGGAGAGCAAGCAAAGCTCATTTTCTTTGTTTGGAAACAGTTTGCACTTCAGAGGAATATCAGAAAGACGACAGTTGCTCCATTTGAGGCAACAGAGGAAAAAATAGTCAAAATGTGTAATGCAGCGTCTCCAAGTTTGTGAAAGAAAAAAAGTGTCCTTTTTTAAGAGAGATTCACCTAGCAGCAGGATCAGAACTAGGGAAACAAGAATGTCCTCTAGCAGTTTGGCATAACAAGCTTAGAACTGTGGCCTTCAGAGAGGAAGAAGAGTGATTCAAATGCTGTGCTCATGGAAGCATTAAGAACAATTTGTGCTGCTGTTGATTCTCATTTATTTTGCATTTTTCTTTAATAATGTGCAGTTAATCTGTATAGCTATATTAAAGTATTTAGGAATTTTTAAGGCCATAAATAAGGATGACTCAAAGAACTAAACACAAACATGTGAAATATACTCTAAAGGTAATAGATGATAATTTAGGAGAGTATCTTTATGACCTAGGAGTGAGACGGGGTTACTTACACAACATCAACAAAGCCTTATTACATAAAAAATAATAGATTAATGTAATAATTGGCCAAAGTTAAGGATTTCCATTCAAAACTTGATACTATACAAAAAGTTAACAAATGATAGACTAGGAGATGACATCTATAATTTCTCAATTCAATAAATTGATTTCAAGAATGCAAGAAAGTCCTGAATGGAATTAGAAAAATAAGAAAAGGATCTGATCAGACAATTCACAGGAGACCTAAAGCTTATGAAAAAGCTTAGTATTAGAAAAATTCAAACTAAACTATCAGTAAGTTTCAAACACTTATCAATTATGTAAAGTAGGGCTGGCCAACATGAGGCTATCTAGAAAATCATGTGCATCACTTTGGAGAGAAATCTAGAAGTTCCTAGTCTATTTACATAGGAGCTGCACAACCCAACAAACTTAACACATATGTCAGTAAGGCGACTTCTCTGAAAACACTTATTATATTGTGTTGAGTAGGAAGTTATCTGAAGTTCATAACTAAAGACCATCACTAGGGTGATAGTACAATATAATGAAGTGAATGAAATACTCTCTTAGTTTGGGATCACCTAGATGCAGACCATGGGACAGAGACACTTTCTGGGGATGTGTAAGAAACAAGTAGGAGAGCAGAGAAGTGCCAAATGAATGGGAAGACAGCAGCCAATAAAGAGAATGAATCATCAGTCTAAGAACTAGCCCCTAAAGCTTAACCATTTAGGGAAACCCTGGAGGTTGGCCTAGAATACCATACAGCTAAGAGAAGAGGTTGCTGGAGAATTTATACACCAACTCTGGTCATTGATTGAGAGTTGTTTTCAAGAAGCATAATGTCCTTACCTCTTCAGGCATACAGTGGGCAGCAGTATGGTCTCTGGTGGCCAGAGAAAGCCCATAGGCAATGGAATGCAGGTACAGTGCAGATATTTGGAAGTTCACAGATGTACACTGATAGAATAAGAATAGAGGGCATGAATAGGGCACTGTGTCTGTAATAAATTCTAAGCAGTAGTTAAATGCAGTGAAGTACATACCTAGAGTAACATAGAAAGACCTTGAAAAGAGTGATGAGTGAAAAAATACAAAACAATATGATCTATAGCACAATTCCATTAATGTAAATTGAGTGTACCTGCAGAGGAAAAAAACATTAATATGAAATTCTTAAGAATGCATATAAATATGGGAACAAATCTGAAATAAAATGGTTACCAGGGAACAGAAAGGGGAATTAGAGTGGGGAATGAGAATAAAAGAAATTGTTCTTAAGCCTGATATTGTGACATGAACTGAGAAATATAATTAACACAACCATCCTCTCTTAAACCCCGAAGGAAAAAAATGCTAAAGGTTTTAGTTCCATTGTTTCAAAATCTCTTTTCTATACTGTTTACCTAAGTAGATCAAAAGTACTTACGTCTACTCTTTCTATACAAAGTAGCTGAGGGTGACTATTTCATTCTTATTGCTAGGTTTCAGTATAATAATAAGGGCAGAAACTTGTGATTTTAGTGTGTTTATGAAGAATGAACAATAATAAAATAAACAACAGCAATAATACTACTGTTACCAAGCATGTATTAATATTAAGGACTTACTAACCTGATGGTTCTGAATTACATTGCATTATGAGCTTATAAAAACCATAACAAAAGGGGTTCAAAGATAAATTTACTCCCAAAAGTTTCTTTAAACTGCTCTTGTCATCTAATTAGATACCCTGCATTGTTTGCATATATTACAGTGTTATAAAATGTCTCTTCGCCTCAAGAGACTCTCCTAGAAAACTGCAAGAAACTTGACATTTAAAGGAGAGAAATACATTTACATATATTATCTCAGAAATATATACCCATTCATATAGGTAAGAATATCATACATATCAAATGAATAAATCCATTAACTCTTTCTTTTAACAACAGAGTTTAATCCATTTATATTTATTGTCCTTATCGACATATTTGCTTCTTCCACAGTATGCCTTATGCCAGTAAATGGTAACTCTATTTTCCATTTCCTTAGGCTGACAACCTTAAAGCTGGTTTCCTTTCCTTTTATTCCCCACATGCATTCTCTCAACAACTCCCTCCAGAGCCCTATATAATTTGGCTTTTATTCTCACTCTGCTTCAATATTCTCATCCTCACTCTGCTCAGTCACACTTATCTGCCTCTGTCCTTTGGATTTGTGTAGCTAACTCTAGCAGGACTTTCACAGTTGCCATTTTTTCTTTTTGGTACTATCTTATTTTGGATTTGAAACTTCATCTCTTAGAGTCTTTTTATAATGCCATCTATTTATTGAATCTTTCCCTGGCCACCTTACTATAGATACTCTCTCCCTCTGGCACTTTAATTTCCATTCCATGATATGAATCCTCCATATTTATAACAGTTCCTGGAACCTGGTAGGTGCTCTGTAAATATCTGTCATATAAGTGAATAAATCATACAGTCTCTTACAAAATACTTTATTGGTATGCTTATTTATTGCTTTCTATTGAATGGATAGTTTTATAAACTTGCTTTATTTCCTTTAGGCTTGGTAGTTTCAGATTTAATTATATTTAAATGGTTATTTCTGTATTTTTGTTATTAGAACATAAAACACTTTGACTTGTACATATGTGAGTGCTTAGCTGCTTAGTCATGTCCGACTCATAGTTGCTCAGTTCTGTCTGACTCTTTGTGACCTTATGGGCTATAGCTCGCCAGGCTCCTCTGTCCATGGGATTGCCCAGGCAAGATTACTGGAGTGGGTTGCTATTTCCCTCCTCCAGGGGATTTTCCCAACCCAGGGATCAAACCTGTGTCTCATGTATCTCCTGTGTTGCAGGTGGATTCTTTACCCTCTGAATCATCAGAGAAGCCCAACTTGCACAAACAAAATAAGTGAAACATCTCATTAAATGTCATGAAGTGAACACATGTATAACCAGCACATGGATGAAGAAGTAGAACATTCCTAGAACACTAGGGTCTATGTGGCACTAATGATGAAGAATCTGTCTGTCAGTGCAGGAGATCTAAGAGACACAGGTTCGATCCCTGGGTTAGGAAGATTCCCCTGGAGAAGGACATGGCAACCCAACCCAGTGTTCTTGCCTGGAGAATCCCCATGGACGGAGAAGCCTAGCAGGCTATAGTCCATAAGGTTTCAAAGAGTGAGACACCAGTGAAGCAACTTGGCACGCAGAACACTAGAAGCTATTTTGTGCTCCCTTCTAGTTTCTACCTGCCACTTAAAGTTAATATGGTTGGGACATAATTAGTTTTAGCTATCCTTAAACTCTGTACAAATACAGTCTTCTAGTATGTGCTCTTTACTGTTTGACTTCTGTCATTTAACATAGTATCTATGAGATTCATCCACACTATTATGTTCATTATAAATCTATTTATTCTCATACATGTGTAATAATTATACAAATATAGCACAATTTATCCATTTACCTATGGACAGACTTAGGCTTACTTGGATTTTTTAAAAATAAATAGTATTTTTCTTAGAGGAAAACATAGGTAGAACACTTTATGACAAAAACTGCAGCAACATCCTTTTTGAACCACCTCCTAGAGTAACGAAAATAAAAACAAAAATAAACGGGAGTTAAATAAACCTAAAATTTTAGCAAAGCAAAGGAAAAAATAAACAAGATGAAAAGACACCTCCAGAATGGGAGAAAATATTTGCAAATGAAGCGACTGACATAGGATTAATCTCCAAAATATAAAAGCATCTCATGCAGCTTAATATAAAAAATAAAATTAACAACCTAATAAAAAATGGGTGGAAGACCTAAACAGACATTTCTCCACAGAAGACATACAGACGACCAACAACCACACTAAAGATGCTCAACATTGCTCATTATTGTTGTTGCTGTTGTTGCTCAGGCACTCAGTTGTGTCCAACTCTTTGTGACTCCTTGGACTGTACCCCTCCATGTTCCTCTGTCTGTGGAGATTATTCAGGCAAGAATACCAGAGTGGGTGGTCATTTCCTTCTCCATGGGATCTTCCCAGACCAATGTCTCCTGCATTGGCAGGCAGATTCTTTACCACTGAGCCACCAGGGAAAGTTGCTCATTATCAGAGAAATGTAAATCAAAACTACAATGATGTATCACCTCACACCGGTCAGAATGGCCATCATCAAAATAAAAGTACAAACAATAAATGCTAGGGAGGGTGGGGAGAAAAGGGAACCCTCTTGCACTGTTGATGAGAATGCAAATTGACACAACCACTATGGAAAACAGTATGGAAGTTCCCTAAAAAACTAAAACTAAAACTGCCATATGACCCAGCAATACCACTACAGGGCATATACTCTGAGAAAACCATAATTCAAAATGCCACAATATTGCAGCAATATTTTACAATAGCCAGGACATGGGAGCAACCTAAATGTCCATTGACAGATGAATGGATAAAAAGATGTGGTACATATTTACAGAGGAATATTCCTCAACTATAAAATGGATTGAAACTGGGTCATTTGTAGTAATGAGGATGAACCTAGAATCTGTCAGACAGAGTGAAGTAAGTCAGAAAGAGAAAACAAATGTCATATATTAATGCATACATATGGAATCTAGAAAAATGGTACTGATGAATCTATCTGCAGGGCAGGAATAGAGTTGCAGACATGCAGAATGGACTTGTGGATATAGTAGGGGAAGGAGAGGGTGGAACAAATTGACATTGACACATATATACTACCATGTGTAAAATAGGTAGTGGGAATGGTGGGAACCTGCTGTTTAGCACAGGGAGCTCAGCTCAGTGCTCTGTGATGACCTAAGAGGATGGGAGGAGGCTTAGGAGGGAGGACATATATGTTTACTTGTAGCCAATTCCCATTGTACAACAGAAAATAACACAACATTTTAAAGCCATTGCACTTCAATTAAAAAATAAATAAATAAAAAATAGTGTTTCTCTGAACATTATTGTTCTTTTATATTTTAAAAACATGTCAATTTATGTTAGATAGAAATTTCTAGATCATAGAGTGTGTATAGACTTAGTAGAATATTGCCAGTTTTCTCAAGTGGCTGTAAATATCAGTTAACACATCAGCAATATATGAAAATTTCATTGTTAATAATTCATATTCAGAAACATGATTATTATTAATTGACTAGTTCATTTGGAGGCATAACATTATTCCTTCAGTTCAGTTCAATTGCTCAGTCATGTCTGACTCTTTGTGAACCCATGGGCTGCAGAATGCCAGGCTTCTCTGTCCATCACCAACTCCTGGAGCTGGCTCAAACTCATGTCCATTGAGTCGGTGATGCTATTCAACCATCTCATCCTCTGTCATCCCCTTCTCCTACTGCCTTCAATCTTTCACAGCATCAGGGTATTTTCCAATGAGTCATTGGAAACACTATATCTTAGCAAGCATTAATTCAAAGTGGTCTTCCCATGATTACCATCCCTGGTATCAATGCATATAACTTTAGTTGCACAGTAATTAGACTTATGAACATACATCACTGAACTACCTTACTGAACATACTTTATGTTCACACTTTACATAACATACTTTATACTTCACTAAACTCCCATATGTTCATAATTTACTGAACATACTTTACTGAATTCTCCAGACAAGAATACTGGAGTAGGTAGCTATTCCCTTCTCCAGGGGATCTTCCCGACCCAGGGATAGAACCGGGGTCTTCCCCATTTGCAGGCAGATTCTTTACAGTCTGAGCCACAAGGGAAGCCCCTTTATATAACTTAAGTTGCACATTAAGTGGACTTACGAACATGTGTTACTGAATTACTTTTTTTTATTACTATTTTATTTTTCATTCTTTCCTTTAACTTATGGATCACTTCCTCTGAATAAAGTACATCCTTTAGTAGTTATTTCTTTTAGGCCTGTGGTTGCATGACAAGTTCTTAACTTTAAGAACTATCATGTACATGACAACTTCTTAACTTTATTCTCCACTCCTGCTTTAGCTGGTAAAAAAGTTCTAGGCAGTTTTTTTTTCTTTCTTTTGTTTGATGATATAAGTCCCTTGTCTCTATTGTTCTGATGAAAAGTCTGCTGTTAGTCTAATTGTCATACCTTTCTAAATAATATATCCCCTCTGCTGCTGCTGCTGCTGCTAAGTCGTTTCAGTCGTGTCCGACTCTGTGCGACCCCACAGATGGCAGCCTACCAGGCTCCCTCGTCCCTGGGATTCTCCAGGCAAGAATACTGGAATGGGTTGCCATTTCCTTCTCCAATGCATAAAAGTGAAAAGTGAAAGTGAAGTCACTCAGTCGTGTCTGACTCGTAGGGACCCCATGGACTGCAGCCTACCAGGCTCCTCTGTCCATGAGATTTTCCAGGTGAGAGTACTGGAGTGGGCTGCCATTGCCTTCTCTGATATTCCCTCTGGTAGCATTTAAAATTTCTCTGTATTACTGATGCTCTGCGGTTCAACCAAACTATTTCCAGGGTTTAAATTATTTTTATTTATCCCACTTGAGTGACAAAGTGGCAACAGCCCAGGTTTATTTTTGTTAATTTTACAACCTCAATTAAAAGAGTTCCTTGTTCTCTAGTATCCTAGAAGAAGTCCTAGGTTTAGTGCTCATTAGATAAATGTGTTTTCTTTGAATAACACCTATAGCCTAAGAGTTGGAATACAATCATTGGCAAGACTTCAGTCATGTGCCAATACCTGAGGTGATAAGGTCTATGGTCAGCCCACCCTAACTGCATATATCAGGAACTAGGGAACAGACATTCCACAAACACTTATGGGATTTTGAGTGATATTACAGATACTAGAGACTGCTCCCAAACAACAGGGGTAGAGATGTTCTCTGAGGATATCCCCTATAAAGAAGGGCTAAGACATATTTGGTCAAAGAGTTAGCATTTGAGTAGGGAGTAGTGATAAGCAAAATCATGAGAGCAGATGTTTCTGCTGGGGTAGAAATGAGACAAATTCTTGTAGTTGTTTGGCAGATCAGATGTAAAGATGACATTATGATTGCAAAGGTAGGCTGGAAATAGAAGGACATGAGGTGTCAAGCTATACATTTGAACTTCTCTTTGGAAATAGCAGGCTTTCTTCGTGGCTCAGATGGTAAAGAATCTGCCTTCAATGCAGGAGACCCAGGTTCAGTCCCTAGGTTGGGAAGATCCCCTGGGGGAGGAAATGGCAACCCATTCCAGCATTCTTGTCTGGAGAATCCCATGGACAGAGAAGCCTGGCAGGCTACAGTCCATAGGGTTGCAAAGAGTCAGATACGACTGAGCGACTAACACTTTTCTTTGGAAAGAGTGGAATTTATTGAAAGATAATCGGTAAGATAATAATGTGCTCAGGAATGTATTTGACAGGAGGAGAAAATTTTGTTTTTAAGAGGAGTTTAGCTTAAGGAGAATATTGAAGAGTGTTTGGGGCAGAATTTTGTTTCCTCAAAATTTGTATACTGAAGCTTAACCCTTACATCCTTACAATGTGACTGTATTTAATGATAAGAGTCTTTCAAAAGATGCTATGTCAATAGCCTGTTAAGGTGCCTCCCAATCCAATCTGACAGATGTTTTTCATGAAGAGGAAATTTGGACCCGTAGAAAGGTACATCAGAGGCCTATGTACATAGAGGAAAGACCATGTGAGGACACAGTGAGAAGGTGTCCATCTGCAAGCCAAAGAAAGAGGAAGGAACCAAGCCTCCTAACACCTTGATCTTGGATTTCTAACCTCATCAACTGTGAGAAAATTAATTTCTGTATTTTAAGCCACCCATCTGTGGTACTTTGCTACAGTGGCCCTAGCAAACTAATATAGGGAGTGATTTCAAAATTTCTAATACTATAGTAGTAAAAGCAGGGAAAAGTTATTTTAGAGGTAAAACCTACCAGACTTGCCAACAGATTGTACGCTAGGCATAAGGGAGAAGCAGCAGCAAACCCTCTGTTAAATATCCTTTAGAATTAAATTATAAAGCAAATTCCCACATATTGTTTGGTTGATAAATTCTTAGAGTAGGTATGTAAAATCTGTGGTGATGCACCATGTGGCAACGCCAGTCTGTTATATCTCTTAGTATATATGAAAGCTTGTTGATTCCTAATCTTGCTTAAAGGCAGGAGAGATCCATAAAACAGCACTTCACATTTATGATACTAGATTCACTTCCGTTGAAGAGTAGGCTCTGCCAATGCCTGGAAACAAAAGCAAGCTGAGTAGTTTCACAAAGGCTCAGGGTTGCTCCTACAGCTGCAGCTTGATAGTGGCAGTGGGAAATTAAAACTTTTTAGCTCTCCCTAAGCTGTTTTCTTACAGATGGTACTGGGAGTTGATTTTTGTATGTGTGTTGTATATGATGGTTCTGGCCAAGGAGAAAAAGCTCATAAGACCATCTACTCTCTCATTCAATTTCCTAGAGCAAAAATCGAATTAAGATAAGAATATTAATAGGTAACTGCAGTCTTTTAAAATTATAGGTTTGAATGGAGGATTTTAAGTGACTTCTTTGGTGTTTACTTACTTCATATACACTCAGTAAATTATGTAGGCATTTATTACTACTGTAAAATGGAATTTTTAGAACTAAGTGTGTTTACTCGTAAATTTGAAGTATACTCTTTCTGTAATATATAGACTGGTTTATAATGTGGTGTACATAAAAATGACCTAAGGTATATAATTAAAGAAAATTTTCAAAATCTGTAATTTCTTCTATTGTAGATCTTTTTATTGTTGTGAAAGGATTACCATATAATGCAGTAAAACACTGTGCATACATCTCATTTTACTTGGATATACTGGCTAACTTTTCAATTGAAAATATTTGCCTGCAGAGGAAGAAGATAGGCTTTGGATTTCTTGTTTGTATTCAGTCTATAAAAATCAGTGCCAGGTTGGCAGGTTTGTAAATATGTACTATGGGTAGCAGTTCCAAGGCAGTCATTCCCCTTCCCCAGTCCCTTGCACAAAGCTCTCTGTTAAGTTGCTAATAAAAATATGCATGCAAGGAATTCTGAAAAACTTTATGAATCAGCAAAGCATATTTGTTGAGAGACCTGTGGCAAAGATTTCTACTAGTCTTCTAATAGTCTTATTAAGAATCTACTCCTGTGTCATGCTTTGGGTTTATGCTTTCAAACAATTTTCGTGAATCATTAGAGTTTTGCATTTACCCCTTTGAAATAAGATATGCATGACACATTTTCTGTGGCTTAGGAAAAATAAGATTTTAAGAGTTCATGAACTATTTTTTAAAAAAGAAAATGACAGGAATCAGTAACAGTGGAGTGGGCACTACATTTTTAGCCAAACATCAAGTTTAGAAACAGAAAATAATTACATATTTTAAAGAATGCTGGAAAAGATATAAGAATGTTATTTTGAATCAGATTTTTAAATTAGTAATACAACTAGAATCCCTAAAATTAGCTTATTTATATTATTTTTCACATTTTGATTATATAATTTGAATGTAAAGTAAAAAAGAGGTTGTTATTTTAGAATGTCACATGGAACTACACATTTCTCCTCCCTTCTGGAATAGTCTATTTTGTTATATATACTTTTTTAGAGTATATGCTACTTGAAAACTTACTCAATAATCTCTTGCAAACAATAAAAAATTCATTCTTCTCTTTTTTTTTCTGTTAAGTAATGTTATTTTGTCTTCCGTTTTTTTTTTTAAACAATATTTAAAACATAAACTTGCACTTCAAAACGTATGATAAAATTATTCTTTAATTTGCAACAACCCATTCCTCTTATTAATAGCCTGGCAGTTGGTGATATGTATTCTATATCATGCATTAGATAATTATGATTTTTAAGGACCATGAATGAAATGCATGCTGACTGCTAATTCTTAGTACCCACATAAATCACCAAAATCTACTTCCAGAGGGCAAAGTGTGAAAAATCAATTTAAAAAATGTAATATGGGAATGAGAAAAGAATCTGTTCATTGGCAAGAAAAGCAGTATGAAAGGGCTATTAGCTGGAAAGAGATGAATATCTGATGATGGCTCCCAGAGCACTCTAAAGTATGTTAGATACAAGATGGCTTTGAGGATATGTGTAACCAAATTGTCCCTTTTGCCTGTTTTAATGAAAGAGGCATTGTGACATACTCATGCTGTTTTCAAAATGAGAGCCTTAAATAACTGCTCTAGTGACCAGAAATCACACGTAGCTCCTTAAAAACTAAATACCATGGTACTTAGGAATAAAACAAAATGTAGTTCAATTTTGCTGTTTTCTGAAAAGACTAATGATCTTGTAACCAGAAAACTGATGCTCCTAAATAGTTATCATCAGAGAGCTGACGATATAAATACAGAGCAACGGATTCTCATGGAAGCAACCCCATTTATTTCAGAGAAATACAGAAAAAGTTTTAATTGATAAAGTCACTTCAAATCCCAATACCCAGAAACCAACTGCTAGCATTCTGATGACAATCCTTCCAAAAACTTTATTTATACATGTCCATACAAATAAATATATGCACGTGAGGTTGCTCTGTACTTGCTATTTCACACCCTCTTCTTAAGTTTTTGTTCAGCTATATGTCATGGAATTCTTACCAATGAATATAGGTCACTATGATTCTCTTTAATGACTACGTAATGATTCATCATATTGAGACACCAAATTTTACCTGGCATGCTGCAGTCCATGGGATCATGAAGAGCTGGATACAACTTAGTGACTAAACAATAACAAATACTTTATTTTAACCTACCCTCCATTGACTGGTTTCCAGACTTTTGTTTTTGGTGGGCCTGGGAGAGTTATTATAAACAATGAAGGGAACATAGTTGTACATAATCTTTGCACTCATGGTAAGTTCCTACAAGAGGAATTATTGAAATCAGAAAAGCAAGGGTGAACAGTGAATGTGTTTGTTTGGTTGAGTTCTGAACAGTGTAGACAGGGCCCCTGGGAAGCCTGTCCAGGGTGAAGTCTCAAGTGCAGCAAATCCCCCATTCTCTAACGACCTTCCCTCTTATGGGTTGGCCTGGATTCTCCTCTGCCTGCTGATACTCAGGCTGTTGAGTTCCAACATACAGAACAACTTTTTAAACTGGTCTTATCAGCAGTATTTTGATTCATGGAGGCAATCTTAACAACAGACACATTTGCATTCATCACTTGGGTCAGGATTTAATCAAATCCTGTTGATCAAACTGATTAATATTGAAAAATGTAAACGGATGTGCCCTCCATATAACACTTTTGATAACAATTTGTTACTCACATGAGATGGTAATCCTAAGGGTGCCCAGTGACATGACCCACCCTCTCTGCCTGGCTTCTGAATGTATTTTAAAATAAGACAAAGGTGTTATGGAGATGGGGGTCAAAATATCTCCTTTCTTATTTTAACTGATATTGGAAAACATGTTTTAAGTTTTTAGGAAAATGAGATTTCTAATACAGAACCCTTGGCTTAGGCTGACTTTCCTCCCAGAAACAGGAGTTGACCATCCCAAGCTGTCCCTAGTAAACTTGCAGAATAGCAGAGTAGGAAAGACCAAAAACTTTCCGAGGAAAGTCCTACTTCCAGGAAGGGTAGGACTGGTATGCATGTTCTCACATTCTTCTTCACAACCCTCAAAACAGAAAATTAAATCTACTCCTCTAGGACTGAGGGAAAGGAGGAGAAGGGCCAATTTTGTCACATGAAGGGCGCTCCTCCTCACAGAGGAAAACATAGAGAATAGAGAAGAAAATGTTTGCCTAATAATGTGCTCTGTCTAACAGTATTTTGTTACTTCAGGTAGGATTAAGATTATTGAACTTGTATCCAGAAACATAAGATCCGAATTAAAAACTAGGCAATGTAATGGTGAACCATAATTTCTGAGAAAGTTGGAAGGAATGGGTAGGGGAGACAAAGGAGTGGAGCTATTTTTCCCTAAACTATTTTTTTTTTAATAAATTTATTTATTTTAGTTGGGGGCTAATTACTTTACAACATTGTAGTAGTTTTTGCCATACATTAACATGAATCCCTAAACTATTAAAGCAAAGTGAAAGTCACTCAGTCCTGCCCTGCTCTTTGCGACCCCATGGACAGTCCATGGAATTCTCCAGGCCAGAATACTGGAGTGGGTAGCCTACCACTTCTCCAGCGGATCTTCCCTCCCCAGGAATCGAACCAGGGTCTCCTGCATTGCAGGCAGATTCTTTACCAGCTGAGCTACCAGGGAAACTATTAAAGTCCATTGTTTTACGGTTACAGTTAAAGGAAAAGCTATTATGCCCCTACTCAGAGTGTATGGAATGAGATAATCCACATGTTCAGAGTCTGGACTTCTGTGTTTAACTTGGATTAAGAAGACTACTTATTGAATCATATTCAGACAAGAATGTTTTAAACATGAAAGAAAAGCGAAAGTCGCTCAGTCGTATCTGACTCTTCGTGACCCCAGGGACTGCAGCCCCCAAGGCTCCTCTGTCCACGGGGATTCTCCAGGCAAGGATACTAGAGTGGAATGCCATGCCCTCCTCCAGGGGATCTTCCCAAACCAGGGACTGAACCCAGATCTCCCACATTGCAGGCAGATTCTTTACCAACTGAGCCACCAGGGAAATCCAGTTTTAAACATGGCATTATCTTAAAAATAAAGGTATATTGTGATGACCTATTTTGACAGATAAACTTGAAGATTTATACACATACTAGGTAATAAACATAAATGAGCAAAGAACTCCAGGTTAAGAAAACTAATAGCGTATACCTGATGCAGAATGGCAAGTGATACTAAGCCTCATAATGGGGAAGGTGGTAGAGTGTGATTGGGAATGGCAAACTCATGCTTAGTCTAAATGGATCAGCCAGTAGTAAGGTTCTTATGATTTTCTTAATTTTTCAAGAGACTCTGAAAATTTAGATTTTATACAAAATCTGCATTCTAAAGATGACAACGTCATTTAAAAGGGATCAGAGGGACTTCCCTGGTAGACCAATGGTTAAGAATCTGCCTGCCAATGCAGGGAACACTGGTTTGATCCACAGTGTGGAAGGATCCCACATGCCACGGAGAAAAGTAAGCCCATGTACCACAGCTACTGAAGCCCACACATTCCAAAGCCCATGCTCTGCAACAAGAGACACCACCTCGCTGCCACCACATTGCGAAGCCTGAGTATCACAACTAGAGAAAGCCTGCATGTACCAGGAAGAAAGGTCCACTCGTTAAGACTCCACCTTCCAGTGCAGAGGGTGCAGGTTTAATCCCTGGTTCAGTAACAAAGATCCGACATGCTACACAGCCAAAAGATAAAAATAAAATAAAAGACAATCAAAGCTCCAGAAACGTGAGAAGCTCAGAATACCGTAATGTTGTTAAGGCTGGAAAAATCTGATCAGTACACCGCACTGTTACATTGAAGGGCTTCCTACTTTCTGTAATTCCTTGCATTACTTGCTCCAGATTCAAAGTCTAGATGAACTCTGGCAACAATGTTATAATCTCAACCCTTTCCATTTATCTTAGAGAATAGAGTAAAAGTTTCTGATCCCTTTAGCTTCATTAGTAAGAATAAGCAGCTAAAGTTTTACTTACAAGTTAAAACATAAGGTTTGGAAAACTGTGACCCATGGCCAATCCAGATCATTGCTTTTTTGTTGTTTGTTGTTAAATATTTTTGGGGGGCAGGCAGGCCACGTGGCTTGTCAGGATCTTGGTTCCCCGACCAGGGATTGAACGCAGGACCTCGGCAGTGAAAACAAAAAGCCCTAACCACTGCACCACCGGAATTCTTGTAAATAAATTTTATTAGAGTATAACTATCCCTGTTTGTGTATGAAACATCTATGGCTACTCTTTTGCTCCAAGGGTAAAGTTGATAGTTAGGGCCTAAACCACTTGGCCTGCAAAGCTGAAAATATGTATTAACTTGCCTTTCATAGAAAAACTTCACAGATTCTTGTGAAAGAAAAAAAGGGAATTAATACTCAGTACCAAAAAATGAGAAAGAGCCATTACAAATGCCATATCTGATGTAGCTGTAAAATTTGCACCTGGGACTTCCCAGGTGGCTTAGTGGTAAAGAATCTGCCAGTTTAGGGGCTGCAGGTTCGATCCCTATTCCAGGAAGATACCATAGGCCACATAGCAACCAAGACTGCACCAGAACTATGGAAGCCCACTATCCTTGAGTCTGTGCTCTGTAACAAGAGAAGCAGCCATAATGAGAAAGCCCTTACTCGAAGCAACTAGTGAAAGCCCATGCAACAGTGAAGACCCAGTGCAGCCCAAATAATTAGTTAATTAATTAAAAAAAAAAAAAAAAGAAACCACTTTCCAATGCAGGGGACATAGGTTCGATTCCTGGTTGGGGAAATAAGTTTCCTTAGGGAAACTACAGAGTCCAAGTGTCTTGGAGTACGCACCACACAACTAGAGAGAAGTCTGCACACTGAAAGTAAGATCTGACGCAGCCAAAATTAAAACGAATAAATATTAAAGAAAAATGTTTATAAAATAGACTCCTAATATAGTCATGTAACATATAGCAAATATACATGTAATATATCTTTTCTTTGCAAAACTGTGCTAAGTACTAGGATTAAAACTAGGTGCTTATACTCAAAGACCTTAGGAACTAGATTGAAACAACTGATCATAATGCATGATATTTCAGGTAAGTGGAAGAGAGTCAAAAAGGCACATCAAAGCTGGGAGGAGAAGGCAAAACAGAATCTAGTCTGTCAGCAAACATGAGCATACTGTGTTGTTACCAAAAATATCAGACATCTTTGCCAATTATTAAAGCTTGAATAACAAGAACAAAAAATAAACTATACCTTTTTATTAAGCTTTTTTCCTCAGGTTTTATCTTGTTCCTTCCTTTGGAACATATTCCTCTATTTCTTCATGTTATTCGACTCTCGGCGTTAGTTCCCATGCATTTGATGAAGTAGCCACCTTCCCGCTCTGGAAGGAGAGCCTCATGCAGATGGACCGTATCCTGCAGTCCATCTCCATCTCTTGGTCCGTCGTCTCTCAGCCTTTGTGACCCGCCCACAGTTTATTTTATTCTTCCCGGCCCCCAGTGGGTGAGGCTGTGACCAGACCTGTCAGCGTCCTGAAGGGGGATCTCGGTGGGCACCTGACAGGCTGACAGGAAGCCCCGCTTCCTGTGGCTGCCCTTCTAGAAGCACATAGACATGGTCCTGCGGGGCCGGCAGGGTACAGAATACGACAGAGCCAGATCATCTGGAGGTGTTTCCTGTGTGGCAGCAGCAAATCTTGGGGCTCCAGACAAGCTTGGAAGCTCCTGTGTGGGGGCTGGGTGGCACCAAGATGGCGACACAGTTCCGAGGGGCGTCTGTGCACAGCCTCTGCACGAGGACCGAGCGTGAGCTGCTGTTCAGGCTGGAGCTCCTCACAAGCCAAAGAGGCCTCTTTCTCAGAAAGACGGGGCACCTTTTATTTATTCAGCTTTCTGTGGCCAAGCCCTGGGAGGAGGGAGCCTAATGAAAACTGTCTCCGATGGTTACTGTCCCCTGGGACCCGGGAACAGAAGCTTCTCGAAAAGATAGAGGTGCTCCAGTGCGTAGCCTCCGAGGTCTCTGGAAAGGATCACAGTCATCCTTAGCACCTGTTTAATCGGAAGCCGCCCCTCAGACTGCAGCTATGAGGATAAACAAACAGGCCTCTTTCACAGAAAGACGGAGTGTGTCTCAGTCTGCTGTCTTCACTGAGCTCCACGGCGTCAGCCTGCCCAGAACTGTCTCAGCGAGACTTGGGAACATGAGTCCCCTCAGCCTCCAGGGCCCTGGTGTTCAAAGGGCGTCTCCGGGGCGGCGTTCGCTAAAACCAGACATTAGTGCGCAGTCAGAGGAGAGTGGGGAGACGGCGCCCAGGGGCTGGACAGAAAGCAACTGCCTGGAGAAGAAAAGGAAAAAGGAAGGAAAAAGGAAGAAAAAAGGAAGATGGTGCCCGCCAGCCAGAGCACAAAGACGGCCTCTGCTGACTGGAAGGAAGCAGAGGTGAGTGTGTAGATTGTGCCCAGAAGAAAAAAAAAAAAAAATAGAAGATGGTGCCCGCTGACAGAGGGAGATACGAAGATGGTGGCCACCAGCAGCAGGTTGGCTGTGAACTCCTGGGAAGCCTGAACCTCAAGCCGGGCTTTAAAAGCAGGTGAGCTTCCTTCGCAAGTTTGCCGCCTCTGGATGTACAACCTCTTTCTCGGCCCGAAGGCAGGTGAAGCCCATCATGCCAGCCCTTTGAGAGTCTTTCTCTGATGGTCATAGCTTTGTGGGTCTCGTGCACGTGAGCCCGGTTAGTTTTCAGTTATAGAGGGCTCATCTCTCAGGTGCAGGTCTTAAAAGTTGGGGTGTCTACTGTGGGGTTCAAGCTGCTTCCTTATCAGGGAGAAGCTCAGGTTTTGAGTCCCCTCCTATCTGAGTCACTGTGCAGTGGATGAAGTTTATGGCGGCAGCTGTGTCCCAGCCTCTTCTACTTGCTCTGATGTGGGCCTTCTCTTGTTTGCTAGGAACAGGGGAGTTGCTTGGTTTTTAGGTTTTTTCCCCAGAGGAAGTTGTTCCATGAATAGCTACAGATTCAGTGTGTCCACGGGGGGAGGTGAGCCCCGGATCCTTCTCTATTGCTGTCTTGAACCAAAACCAGTTTGTCCTTGCACCTTATTTTGAATTTAAGTGTAAACATTTTCCACCATTAGAGTCTCTCTTGGACTATGAGACTCTAAAATAGGGTTTAGTGGTTTGGGTTAAATTTACATGTGATCAGACTGTTAACTCGAAAATTGCTAAAAATTAGAAGAAAACTGTGTAATAGTGATAGGAACTGGATGTGAAAGCAGCCAAGAAAAAAAATCTGACAGATAATATCAAAAAAGGTAGAGTTAATTTGTCTCAGGCGACAGGAAGTCTGGATATCAGTGTCCAGAGTTGGCACAATTGTTCAGTGTTATCATCAGAGATCAGAGACCCTGGGCACTTTATCTGTCTTTGCATATTGGTCTCTTTGGTTTACAGGTTTCACCCTCATGGTCTCTTTATGACTGTTACACATCCATAACTCACATTTGTATTTCAACTGGAAATAGGCTAATAGGGCCAGAGGGAAAAATGGACTCTGCCAGCCAAGGTCCCTTTCTCCCTCACTCTCAGCTCTCTCTGGCTTCCTCTCTTTTTCCTCCTCTTTCTCTGTTTCAGTAAACTTCAAGTATAATGTATTGGGTAGGCCAAAAAGTTTGTTCTAGTTTTCCTATGATATGAAAAACCTGAGATAACATTTTGGCCAAGCTAGTACATTTTAGATTTAAGTACAGACAGTTGAATGTTCATAGATTGATTGCACCTGTGTAACCAACCTCCAGGTTAAGAGTTAAAGCCTTATCAGCCCCTACAAAGATCCCCATTTCCATTGTAGACAATGGTGGTCACTGTCTTGACTTCTAACTGCATAGCATAGGTTTTCATAGTTTTAAACTTTATGTAAATGGAATTATACAGTTATACTCTTTTATGGCTGATATCTTTTGCTAAATGTTATGGTTGTGATATGCATCCTCAGTGTTGGGTATAGTTGTAGTTTGTTCATTCTCATTGTAGTACAATATTCTATTTTATGATTATTCATTATTTATCTATTTCACTGTTAATGGACATTTGGGTTGTTTTCTGTATTGGACTACTATGAATTGTGCTATAAATAGTCTTGTGCATTTTTATTTGTTTGGTAAATAGACATATGCATTTCTGTTGGGGGTATACCTAGGAGTGGAAGGTCTAATTCATACTTAGTGCTAAACATTAGTAGATGCTACCTAAGAGTTTTTTTCTAGGAAGTTTTACTAATTTATACTTCCACTGAATCTCTTGAGTTCCCTAGCTCCACATCCTTGACAACACTTGATATGATCCACTTTTTAAATTTTAGACATTATAACTGTTATAAGGTATATTTATTAGAAATTTCATCCAGAAAATACTGTTTACAAATCATTACCTAGAATTATGTCATAAAATCAATCCTAGGTGCAAGGAATTAACATTTTTGCATCTATTATGGGTGAAAACTGAAGAGGATATGAATAACTTCTGGGAAGTCAAAACTCAAAGACTCTGAAGAGGGGAGAGTCTGAGAAATGGACCATAGGGTCACCATTGGAGTGTTGAGCAAGGAAGACATTAAGTTCTGTGATTCACTTAGCTTCTCCTTGCTCAATCCTGGTGAGAGACTGATCTCTCCTATGCAACAAGGATATTGAGAAATGAATAGTTTAAGCAATACACATTTGTAATGACAAAAGATCAGGTTCAAAGATGCTAGAATCTTACTTAATTGAAAAGGAAAAAAAAAATAGGAATCAAGAGAAGAGCGATTGAATGTCCATAGGGGCAGAACTGGAAAATTCTTGTGTATTGCTTTGGGATAACAGTTATTTTAAACTTCATTTAGTATAGCATAAAAGGAACTCTATCTAGTAAGAATAGTTTAGATTCTACTCACAGAATTAATCTATTTAGTGAACAAGTCAACAGACACTGTATTGATTCAATCCTGAAGCACTTTAGAAGCAGGACCCTTACAAAAATCCTACCACCATGAAACCAGTTGGAAAGTGAGTTGATGGTCTGAATCATGTTATAAAGTTATATATCCTTCTTAAGTTGATCTCCAGTATAACATAGTATAGCAGGGAAGCCACCTGGAACAGTACACAAGTTAAACACTCAAATGTCTGCTGTGGCTAGAGATGTGACAAAATTGAATCAAATAAAACTGACAGGGACAGCCATGTACTCAGGAAGGCGTATCTCTCCCAAAGTTGTTAGGGGATACTTAAATCAGAGATATTTTAAGAAACTTGGATCCACAGTTGCTAGATTTTCTCATTTTTACCCAGATTTTCATTTTTAAATATCTAAATCTTATCATATAATTCAATTTGTTAGGAAACACCACCAGTCAAAAAAACCTGTCTGCAAGTGAAATAGGAAATGCAGTTTGTAACCTCCAGTGAAAGGAGAGAGTTTGGAGTGAGAAGCTTGGATTACTCTCTCTACTCCACACCAGTTATGTGATACATTTTTTTTTTTTCTAAATTTTTGCTGTGCTCGGTCTTTGTTGTGGTGTGTGAGCTTTTCATTGTATGGCTTCTCTTGTTGCAAAGCATGGGCTCTAGGCACACAGATTTCAGTGGCTGCAGCACACAGGCTCAGTAGTTGCAGCTCACAGGATTTATATATATATATATATATATATATATATATATATATATAAACATTTAAACATGTGGCTCAGTTCAGTTCAGTCACTCAGTCATGTCCAACTCTTTGCGACCCCATGGACTGCAGCATGCCAGACCTTTCCATCACCAACTTCCGGAGTTTACACAAACTCATGTCCATTGAGTTGGTGATGCCATCCAACCATCTCATCTTCTGTTGTCCCCTTATCCTCCTCCCTTCAATCTTTTTACCAGAATCAGAGTCTTTTTTAAAATGAGTCAGTTCTTTGCATCAGGTGGCCAAAGTATTTGAGTTTCAACTTCAGCATCAGTCCTTCCAATAAATATTCAGGACTGATTTCCTTTAGGATGGACTGGTTGGATCTCCTTGCAGTCCAAGGAACTCTCAAGAGTCTTCTCCAACACCACAGTTCAAAAGCATCAGTTCTTTGGTGCTCAGCTTTCCTTATCGTCCAATTCTCACATCCAAACATGACCACTGGAAAAACCATAGCTTTGACTAGATGGACCTTTGTTGGCAAAGTTATGTCTCTGCTTTCTAATATACTGTCTTGTTTGATCAGAACTTTTCTTCCAAGGAGTAAGCGTCTTTTAATTTCATGGCTGCAGTCACCATCTGCGGTGATTTTGGAGCCCAAAAAAATAAAGTCTCTCACAGTTTCCATTGTTTCCCCATCTATTTGCCATGAACTGATGGGACCAGATGCCATGATCTTAGTTTTCTGAACGTTGAGCTTTAAGCCAACTTTTTCACTCTCCTCTTTCACTTTCATCAAGAGGCCCTTTAGTTCTTCTTTGCTTTCTGCCATAAGGGTGGTGTTATCTGCATATCTGAGATTACTGATATTACTCCCGGCAATTTTGATTCCAGCTTGTGCTTCATCCAGCCCAGTGTTTCTCATGATGTACTCTGCATATAAGTTAAATAAGCAGGGTGACAATACACAGCCTTGATGTATTCCTTTCCCGATTTGGAACCAGTCTGTTGTACCATGTTCAGTTCTAACTGTTGCTTCCTGACCTGCATACAGATTTCTTAAGAGGCAGATCAGGTGGTCTGGTATTCCCATCTCTTTCAGAATTTTCCACAGTTTGTGGTGATCCACACAGTCAAACGCTTTGGCTTAGTCAATAAAGCAGAAATAGATGTTTTTCTGGAACTCTCTTGCTTTTTGTATGATCCACTGGATGTTGGCAATTTGATCTCTGGTTCCTCTGCCTTTTCTAAATCCAGCTGGAACATCTCAAAGTTCATGGTTCACACTTTGTTGAATCCTGGCTTGGAGAATTTTGAGCATTACTTTACTAGTGTGGGGCTTCCCTTGTGGCTCAGCTGTCAAAGAATCTGCCTGCAATGTGGGAGACCTGGGTTCGATCCCTGGGTTGGGAAGATCCCTGGAGAAGGGAAAGGCTACCCACTCAGGTATTCTGGCCTGGAGAATTCCATGGACTGTAAAGTCTATGAGGTCACAAGGAGTCGGACACGACTGAGCGACTTGAACTTTACTAGCGTGTGAGATGAGTGTAATTGTATGGTAGTTTGAGCGTTCTTTGCATTACCTTTCTTTGGGATTAGAATGAAAACTGACCTTTCCAGTTCTGTGACCACTGCTGAGTTTTCCAAATTTGCAGGTATATTGAGTGCAGCATCATCTTTTAGGATTTGAAATAGCTCAATTGGAATTCCATCACCTCCACTAGCTTTGTTTGTAGTGATGCTTCCTAAGGCCCACATGACTTCACATTCCAGGATGTCTGGCTCTAGGTGAGTGATCACACCATCATGGTTATCTGGATCATGAAGATCTTTTTTGTATAGTTCTTCTGTACATATATATAGGCACACATACACACATATGTATATAAATATTTTGGGGATCTAGTTATTTTCATTTTTCTCTTATGTGTATGTTTGTGTGTAATTTTTATATATTCTGGTTTGTTTAATGAATATATGTTACTTTTAAATATTAAGAATTACTATTCAGTGTAAGATATACTTAAGTAAGTTATCAGTATAAGTTATGCCACATAACATGTAATATCACATTTTTATTAAAGGTTAAGTTGAGAAAAAAAAATCCCTATGTTAATCATGTTAATCCCACATGCATTTATTGACTGATGGCAAAACCAGCTATATACTCAACTATATTATTTTCATAAATATATTAATACTGCTTTAAATTACAAGCAAGCGTTAAGGTAGAGAATGTAAATTCAGATTCCACAAACATGTTGCTAACCATATAGAGTGGCATTTGTTAAGCAGGATAAGCTCAATGATTAATAATGAAAATGTGTTCGATTTTCCTACAATGTCTAACCATCCAAAGGAGATAGAAGTGAAGAGAAAAGTGACTGTGGATAGAAAATTAGATGTGAATTTGAAGTCTGTACTGCCAGTTAAAAATTGCTATGTGATTTGGGGTTGAAAAGGCATTGTGTCATGATCAAAAAGGAGAGGCAGTTGTCTGCCTGTCTCCACTGTTGAGCAGACTGTATCTAGAATATATGTATCTCATAAAAGCATAATAATAAAAATTTGAAATTATAGCAGTTTTAGAAAAGAATGTAAGAGTATGAGAGGAAATTAAGCCTTAACTGAAAATTAAAAACTAATTAAGTATGCCTAAATAAATTAGTAATAATTTAATTTTACTCATAAGAGAAAAGAGCTACTTATGATGAATAAAAAATTATGAAAACAGAAAAACCTGATGGAAACGTTTACAAACATTCTGTGACAATTATAAAATTAGTGTTTAGAAATTTTAGAAAAGCTACTAATCCTGAATGTGACTGGCCTGTATGCTGTTTTATATGTGTAATTTATTTATTCATCTTTGATATATTTACTGAGTGAGTTGAAAAGCTTGTATTCATGTAGCATATTAATGGCAAAAATTAAAGATACCTTTTTGTTCTCTCAGTATTTAGAAATAACATACAATTGAGAGTTTTCTACTATCCTATCAAGATTTCCATCAAATAAAGTGATAAGAATAAGATTATTGTTATTATTTTAAATTTGTAATAATCTGTATTTTTACAATAAAATGAATGGCCAAGAGCCTGCAGGTATTGTTCAAAATATATTGTCAATGCCTGCCATTCTGAAAGTTATATATGCTCATAGCTCAGTCAGTAAAGAATCTGGTTGCAATGCAGAAGACCCAGGTTCCATTCCTGGGTACGGAAGATCCCCTGGAGAAGGAAATAGAAACCCACTCTACTATTCTTGTCTGGACAATCCCATGGTCAGAGGAGCCTGGCAGGCTACAGTCCATAGGGTCACAACAGTAGGACATGACTTACTAAACCACCACCACAAATAAGTAAAAACATACTTATAATAAAAATTCGTAAAGTTCAAATAAGGTAACTCTCAATAAAACATGGAAAAAGTACCTATCACCTTGGTGTCTATGAGAACGTGCCTCTCAGACCTCTAGTTACAAAGATTTTAGTCTATGGACTAAAGTATCTCCCAAATCCCAGCTTGTAATAAAGCTTTGTGCCACATGGGCTACAGCCAGTCAGTAAGTGAGCACACAGGGGTACCAAAGCATATCCATTCTTAGGAGATACGGGGATCCTCTGATGGCTCCAGGACTCCCCAAAAGCCTTGCTGAGGTTTTTTTGAAATTGCACACAGTTAAGGATTCTTTTATTTAATCTTCCTTCTTTCTTTATTCAAGGTCAGCCTTGCTTCACAGATTGTTAGCTTCTCCAGGCTTTTCCTCTCCATTTTCTCTCTTTAGTGCTGCCCTTCCTCTTCTCATGTTTAATCTGCCTCATGGAGAAATCACACTTCTTAATTCTACACCTTGCAGTTGTTTTATTTAGACAGCTCCTGGATGTGGATATTCTTACCAATTGGTGTTTACTTTCTGTTTAAAAAATATTTTTGCAAACCTAAGAGAGATTAGATCAAGATAATGGACTGAGCAGAGAGCTACTTAACTCTAGCCAAAAATTTTAGAATTCAAGGAAAATAGATAAAATATATCCACTATGATTCTGAAAAACACTAAGACTAGAAATTATGAGGAACTTGTTAGGGAGAGAAAGTAGGTAAGAGTAAACTGAAAAATGCTG
The DNA here is from genome assembly GCA_024291935.2 of Okapia johnstoni. Lineage (NCBI taxonomy): Eukaryota > Metazoa > Chordata > Mammalia > Artiodactyla > Giraffidae > Okapia > Okapia johnstoni. The sequence continues at coordinate 95,113,042 of CM044311.1, read as the reverse complement.
AAGAAAATGCAACCCAAAATTGGAAGAAGGAAAACTTTGACAGTGTGAACAAAAATATGATGTTATAAACTTAAATAAACAGATTTTTTAAATAAATTTATTTATTTTAGTTGGGGGATAATTATTTTACAATATTGTAGTTGTTTTTGCCATACATTGACATGAATCAGCCATGGGTTTACATGTGTTCCCCATCCTGAACCCCCCTCCCACCTCCCTCCCCATCCCATCCCTCTGGGTCATCCCATTGCCCCAGCCCTGAGCATTTGTCTCATGCATCGAACATGGAATGGTGTTCTGTTTCACATATAATAATATACATGTTTCAATGCTATTCTCCCAGAACGTCCCACCCTCACCTTCTCCCTCAGAGTCCATAAGACTGTTCTGTGCATCTGTGTCTCTTATTCTGTCTCGCATATAGGGTTATTGTTACCATCTTTCAAATTCCATATATATGCATTAGTATACTGTATTGGTGTTTTTCTTTCTGGCTTACTTCACTCTGTATAATGGGCTCCAGTTTCATCCATCTCAATAAATAAACAGATTTAAGAGTAGTTTGGAATGAATTTTTTAAGACAAAAATTTGTTTACACAATGCATTAAAAATTAAGTATATGTCTTAGGAGAAGGCTTGTATAATGGTCTTCACTTGTATAATGAAGAACAAGTTAAACAAGGAAAACAGATATTTCATTTTAATTAAAAAATGAAGGTAGATGTAGTGCAATCTCTATAGAAAAAAAAAAATAATGACAAAGTTTAAGGAAATATGAGGGCCTGGGAGAAAATATCTGTAAAACACTTATAGTAAGAAAATATAAAGAGATATGTCAATAAAGAAAAAAAATGGATGAAACTTATGAGTAAGCTGTTTGAAGAAGAAATATATACTTATTGGATAAAAGCATATTATAATGTTTAATCTTACTTATTACCATGGACATGGAAATTAAAATAGCAGTTTGGCAATATGTAAAAATTAGAAGTTTGTAGATATTTGATTATGCAGTTTAACTTCTAGAGACCTATTCTAGAAAACTATCTATCCATGATCCATAAGGTAGGACTAATATTGAGACAGTACACTCTGTTATAATACTTTATTTTATTTTATAGCTGGATAGGTTCTGAGTTGCAAAGTATGTGTTCTTCTGGGATAATACATAAATTATACTGACTATTAAATATTTTGAATATCATTCTTGGTACAAAGTTATTAATTTCATTACAGCATTGCTAATAATAATAATTATTACTATTTACAAACAAAAAACAACCTGAGTATCCCTCAGTAAAGGAATAAACTAATAGATAATGCATATTCCTATATGAGAAAGTGCTTTGTAATACATCTTGTTTACATAAAGTTTGTGACACAGATTGTACCAATAATTTTTAAAGACTTGTTAAAAAGATTTTTTCCTAATAAAATTTCTTAACACTGTCATAATATATATTTTTTTTATTGAAGATGATTGTGAGAAACCAATTCAGAAATAATGGAGTGGTGGCTAATAAAGCTCTGGTCTGAGAAATATAAACAAGAGAAAATTATTGCATGCTTAAATTCATTTTTAAATTGAAAAAAAATTCCCTATATTTTAAAAACTTTTGACAGAAGACATATTAACATACTCAAAACAAAGTTAAGCATATGTGTACATAAATCTTAGTAAACATCTAAATTTGCTTATTAAACTTTAAAGAATACTTGATTTAGAGCAAGATGAAAAAATTCTAAATGCCTAGATACAGATTGGTGCTATCCCTAGAAAATCAAATGAGTAATAATCTCAACTCAATTTTTGGTTTATACTCTATTTGTGTTGAATATATTTATAACTGTACCATTTCAAATGTTACTTTGGTATACAAAACTCGAGTGTATCTTCTCGACAGTTAATATCTTTATTGTAACTAATTTGGACCTATTGCAGTCTTCACTGCCCTAGATGTTGCTTTAGAAATAAGTTGTATCTCTAAGTTTACAAAGTCTCTTTCATGATTCAGTTTCAAAACTGAAACGTTTTTGGACTTCTGATATTCAAAAAAATTTTTTTAAATTTCTGCTCTTTTTCACCTATTTCAAATAATGAAAAAATACACACACACACACAGACACACATGCACCCAAGTCACGTTTTTGTTTAGTCAGTAAGACATATCTGACTTGTTGAGCCCACCAGGCTCCTTTGTCCTAGGGATTTCACAGGCAAGAATGCTGGAGTGGGTTGCCTTTTCTGCCTCCAGGCAATCTTCTCTTCCCAGGGATCAAACCCATGTTTCCTGCATTGGCAAGCACATTTTTTAGCACTGAGCCACCCAAGAGGCCAAGTTTACTTTGATGTATTTTCTATATAAAATTCTTAAGAATCATTAAGACTTGGTTTGAACATGGTATGGTGAAATACATTTATGTGATACCAATTTATTCAGTAAGTGCTTGTTGATCACCTACTACATATGGGACTCGGTACTAGACATTAGGGATATAACAACTCAAGAGAAAACTACACAGTTATGATAGACAGAAGAGCTATGTTACTTCCTGGAGTCATGCTTGGCTTGTATAGAATAATATATAATTGATTTTGGTGGTGACTTTGGTTTATTAGACATATGATAGTATTTTTCACTTTCTAATTACAGCATTACATTTCTTAAATCTGATAAGGATAGACTGAAATGATTACTAATTTTACCTGCATAAAAAAGTTCCTGTTTCACACTTCCAAATGAGGTGTGCATATCACAAAGTCCTCATGTCTTTTGGTTCTCTGATTTGGCTCTTCAACTTCTGGTCCCAGCTGGAACTATATCTTCAAGTTTGTTCAAACATGAATAATGAACTTTTACGTTTATTTCAGATTGACTTGGAATAATGGCTTGACTTGGTTCTCATATTATTCAGTCCAAATTTATCTTCCATCACGCAGGATAGCCCCTATATTTCAGTTCAAAAACCAGCTTATGTATACAGGTTCATCACGGTGGTATTTTGATTGTTTGCTTGCTTTCTCTACTTTGCTTTCTGAGTAATTACTTGCTTTGGAAATAATAGCAGTTCAGTTCAGAAGCAGCAGTTGCCAAATGTCATGTTCTACTTATTCTCTGTTTTTTATAAATCTTTAGGTGGGGGAGCTTGCTGAGTTGTCAGATTGCTTCATTGTTTTCTTGTAATGTGGTTGCCACGTTTAAATATTCATAGCTAAGGAAGTGGGCTATTGTGCAATGCCTACCTAGTATTCACTGACAAGCAACTGCTACTTCTTTCATTCAATTTCTGTTGTTTTTTTTGCCTATTAAACTATTTGACCTTCTTTGGGAAAATCTCTTTGTCTTTCAACTAAAGATATTTATCATGATATATGAGGAAACTAATACATAAAATAGGCTTCAAGCCCCAGTAAAGCTGAGAACAGCCCCCTTTATCAATGCAGCAGGTTGGCTCTATTTCAGTCAGTTATTTACCTATTTTTGCTCCATTTCTAGCAGCATATTTGCTTTGCCATTTTATATTTACTCACAGAGTGCAGGAAGATCAAGAAGATGGGACACTCTAAGATTCTATTCCCCTTGGGTGTTTCCACTCCCACGAAGAAGGGTTGCTGATTTGCAGGATATTGCTGCTGTTCTTCTCCACTCCTCTACTTTAATTTCCCTCCCCTGCTGCTCTGCATATTGAACAACAATGAATGTTTTCTGAGCTCCCACTGTCCTCTCACCTATTCTCATTCCCAACAAAAAAGGAAAGGTTTTGAAGCCAGTTTCATTTTATATTAAATTCTACCAAAATGTGCTCAGTTGTGTACAGATTTCCAATGATTATCTTTCCTTGAGAATGTGGATTCAAAACAGAATAATGACTTTAAATTAGCTTTGGCTGAAACATTGCAGAAAGCATTCAGTACTGTTGTGTTGATTGGCTTTTGTTTATGTAAACTAAAGTCTTATGTAAATATTGCTACCTGTGTAACTCCCAGTTTGCTCATGAAGATTGACTGGAAAGAGGCTGGATGGAGCTTTCTGGGGTTGAAGCTGTGTTCAACATCTTGATTAGGAAAGTGATTACATGATGTATGTATCATACATGTTTGTAAAAGTCATTGAAATCTATATATAATATCTGCAAATCTACCATGTACCAAGTACTGTGTTCAAATGATTTAAAAAAGGAGGAAGAGGAGGCTGAGAGCACAGACATTAGTCCTAAACAATTATATATGTAATTAAAATTCAATAAGTAGTTTGAAGGCATGATACAATATTATCAGAGAAGATATGTTGTAAGCCTTGTCTTAATATAATTAAACATGAATCACAGCCAAAATGTGAAGCTATGGTTCACAGCAGTTTTATCGAAGAATATGATAATGTGTATAGGTACATTGACGAGATTGGTGGATGTATCACATTGAGGGAGACTATGAAATAAGATTATGTTCTACCAAAATTCACTCAGTTGCATTTGGACCTCCAATTACACTTGTATTTTTTCCTTAAAAAAAAAACCCAAAAAACCCAAAACAGATTTTATTAGAATATGTACCGATTAAAGCATGAGAGTGAAGGGCCTGAATGACTAACACTGACTTGAGAAGAAGAAAATATTAATTCATAATTCACACCAAAATGATACTAGTTGTTGTTCTTTAGTCAGTAAGTCATGTCTGATTCTTGTGACCCCTTAGACTGTAGCCTGCCATACTCCTCTGTCCATGGGATTTCCCAGGCAAGAATACCATAGTGGGATGACATTTTCTTCTCCAGAGGATCTTCCAAACCCAGAGACAGAGCCTGTGTCTCTTTTATAAAAAACTATATATACTCTTACTTTATAATCCAGCAATTGTACTCCTTGTTATTCAACATTTATCCATTTATCAATGAGTTGAACTCTTTTTGTCTACATAAAAAAAATCTGCTTAAGGATGTTTATGGCACCTTTAATCATAGTTACCAAGACTTACAAGCAACCAAAATGCACCTCAGTAAGTGAATATGTAAAAAACTGTGGTACGTCCAGACAATGAAATATCATTCAGTGCTGAAAAGAAATGAACTATCAAGTGAAATGACATGGAAGAATCTTAAATGTGTATTATTAAGTGGAAAAGGGCAGTTTGAATACTGTATTCAGTATTGAATACTGAATCACTGTATGATTCCAACTATATGACATTCTAGAAAACTCCAAACTGTGGAGACACTAAAAGGATCAGTGGGTTCCCCTGGATTTAAGGGGTGAGGAGGGGATGAATAGACAGTACAGGGGATTTTAATGGCAGTGGAGCCACTCTATATAATACTATAATCATGGATATGTGTCATTACGTATTTGTCAAAACCTATATAATGCTATAATCATGGATATGTGTCATTACATATTTGTCAAAACCTATATAATACTATAATCATGGATATGTGTCATTACATATTTGTCAAAACCTATATAACACTATAATCATGGCTTTGTGTCATTACATATTTGTCAAACTCTATAGCATATACAACACAAAATGCAAATCCTAATGTAAACTATGGACTTTGGGTATTGTGTCAGTGTATCAAAGAAAAAAAGAAAATGCCTATCTTAATGGAAAATTTCTTGAAGCCAGAGCTCCCAAGTTTTGCATCTCTCAGTATCTAAGAGAAATTCCTAAAATTTGTTTATAAATGTCTTTTCCTTTCCTATACAATATATACCCACTCTACTGAAAGTGAAAGTTGTGTCTGACTCTTTGCGACCCCATAGACTATATGGTCTATGGACTTCTCCAGGCCAGAATACTGGAGCGGGTAGCCTTTTCCTTCTCCAGGGTATCTTCCCAACCCAGGGATCAAACCCAGGTTTCCCACATTGCAGACAGATTCTTAACCAGTTGAGCCACAAGGGAAGCCCAAGAATACTGGAGTGGGTAGCCTATCCCTTCTCCAGTGGATCTTCCCAACCCAGGAATCCAACTGGGGTCTCCTGCATTGCAGGTGGATTCTTTACCAGTTGAGCTATCAGGGAAGCCCGTTAATACTAAGTCACCTTAAAAATTGGGCATAGGGATAAGAAGTCTGAAAATTTAGTTCAAATGACAGTCTTCCCAGAGCATGCATGTTAAACTGGCATTCCTTCACCCACAGCCACTGCTACAAAGAGAAGGAAAGCAAAAAAAAAAAAAAAAAATCCAGAACAATATGCTCATAAATAAATATGGCTGTCAAAATCGTTACTTTGCAATGCAAGTGCTGATTGGGAGAGCTGGTCTGTGTTAGGTGGAAACGTTGCCTTTCTTCTATTTGTTTGTTGAAATCTGAATAATCTTAATCATTATCTATTCATATTAGTGAGGAAGCAAGAAAAAAATGAAAAAGAAGAAAATAACTTTGGAATAATAATCATTGGGTCACATTGTTATTTTATGAACATATGTCTCACAAAATTAGCAAAGATTATTGAAGCTATAGAATTTTCAACTTGCATAAAATAATGCATTTCATTATGTAATTTCCAATAATTAAAATATTTTAAACATGCCATTGTGTACATAAATCAGAATCATTCAAAATACAATTGGCACCCCAGTCATCTGAATGAAAGGTGATTAAAAATATAACAACTTATTATTGTTTCTAAGCAGAGAATAAAAATCTGCTTTTATTCTGACACTTTATTTGGCATCAAATCAGTATCTCATTTCCATAATACAAAAGTAGAATTTTTACCAGTTTATTTCTAAGATGATGCTATTACTTCTAGACTATCACAGTCTTATATCCAAATTAACTTAAAAGTACATGCAAATAAATCAATTTGCAGGCTACACATCAGAGCTTATAAGGACAATGATCCCATTTCCTTAGGGTCTAGTGGGGAAAACTTGCCAAAGAAATGAGCTACCAAAGAGGAAAGAAAGTTTCAAATTTATATTAAATTAAATTTACCACAGTCTCAAATGCCCATGCCATCAATTAAATGACACTTTTTAGATGGTTTTATTTTGTTTTTCTTTCTTTTTTACAAAGCACTTGCCACCAGTAACAAATACTATAAATGTAATTAAACAATAAAAGAGCAAACGCTCTAGAGACCTTTGGTAAAAGTGACTACCACTTCCCTCCCTGCAATGATTATACTTGGTAGCAGAAAAGGCTCACAAACTGATGAGAAAACTTGCCCTCCCAGTGAGACTGGCCAAGAACACTGGCCAGACATCTGAAATAGAACCAGGTATCAAGGATGAAGACCAATGACAACAACATTTGCAGTATGGGTTGCCATTGGGATCTGATGATAGCAATAAGTGTATGACTCAGAAATAGATGGCTGAAAAGAAATCTAACTGCAGTGGATGAGACTTTCAATAATTGTGAGTGGGGAATAAAACCAGAACTGTATATCTATGCCTACTAGCTATTTGAGGAACCAATGAGAAATAAGTGGAAAACACTGAAGGATGTCTGTGTCTGTATTGGTTCTAATAAAGAAGGTTATAGTTTATGCAGAGTGTAGCACAAAAGAAAAAAAAAATATGAGTGATAGATGGCTCATCACATTATGAACCACTATAAGCTCTGGTGTCTTCCTTTTTCTTCTTTTCTGATACAAGCCTTTTCTTTAGCTCATATGATAACACAGATATAACTTTAAAATATTTTCTACTTATTATCAATAAGCATTTCTTTTGTTGTGAAAATACTTTGACATTTTTTTCCATGAGAACCTAACCAATTATGCTTAAGGAGGGACATTTTCTCTGCCCCAATAGATTAGAGCTGGGGATAAAGGCAGATGAGAGAAGTAGAGTGGGTATAGATTGTATAGGAAAGGAAAAGACATGTATCCTAGGGAAGAAATGAATTGTTCCATTCCTATATTTTTTCTTATTGAAGTATAACTGATTTACAGTGTTGTGCCTATCTCTGCTATACAGCAAAGTGACTCAGTTATACACATATATACATTTTTTTTATATTCCTTTTCATTATGGTTTATCACAGGATATTGAATATAATTCCCTGTGCTATACCTTAGAACCTTTCCTATATTTTTAAAGTTACATATTATTAATAATAGGTAATATTATTGCCTATTAATAGGTAATAGGTAATACCTATTAATTATAGGTAATTAATAACAGGTACCTATTATTAATAATAGGTAACTTTAAAAATACAGGAAAGATACATGAGGTAAAGAAAGTAACTCACAAAGTGAAAGTAAACTTAACACTTGATGCTACAACTCTTAGAGTGAATCTGTTTCCCAGGATGATTATGCTAAACAAGTGAAAAAGTGAAACAGTTCTCTTAAATAAAATACATCCAGAATCCATTCTTACCCCTCTTTCTCCTTGGTTCCACATCTACCTTGATCTTCTGTGAACTCAGATCCACATAGTTTTGAGGAGTAATATAACAATTGAGAATCTGATGAATTCTATGAATCAGCTCCTCAAGTACAAACACAGATACAAATGACACAAAACTTTGCACATAATTCCATTTTAGCAGAAGTCGAGTCATGGGACCCAGTGACTCTAGCTTAGCTAAAACTGGGTTGATAACTATGCCCACCAATATTTACTTTACCTTTTTTGGAAATAGGTTCTGAGTTGTCTTCTGCAGAATGCCTTCTTTTCCGCTCTTTAGTCTGTAAGCTTTGGGAAAAACTGATTCACTCTCTTGCTGTTTATGGCTGGTGTATTACTTTGCTCAAACTACTATAACAAAACACCATAGCCTTAATGGGTTAAACAACAAAAATTTATTTCTCACACTTCTAGAGGCTGGAAAGTCCAAAATAAAGTTGCTGGTGGGTTCTATTCCTGAGGCCTCTTTTCTTGACTTGTAGATGGCTGTCTTGCTGTGTCCTTGCATGACAGAGAAAGGGGTGGGGGTGGGGTCTCTGATGTATTTTTCTAATAAGGGCATAAATCTTAATGGACTAGTGTCTTACCCATATGACCTCATTTAACCTTAATTACCTCCTAAAGACTCTAATGTATAGTCACATTGATCAGTGTGGTGAGGGGAACACAAATTAGTCCAGATTATGATGTGATCCAGGCTTGTGGGCAGTAGATATAGTCCCTCTCTTGACCACATGTAGTTTAGACATAGTCATGTGACCCAAACCATGTAAATGAGCCCCAGTTTGGAGAATCTGGGGAAACTTCTAAGAAAAAGAAGACTTTAAGAAAATGGTATAGTCTGTTATTGGTATAAGCAAGTTTGAACGTGCTGGCAGTTGACTTGTAGGATTAAGGCAGGAGAGAAAAGATGAGAAAGGAAAGAGAGAAAATGAGGTAGGATGACATTATTTAAGCCCCTGAATTGCATAATACCCAGAATAAAATATCACTTATAATTTCCCAACTGTACAACCCCAGGGGCTTCCCAGGTGGTGATAGTGGTAAAAAAAAAAAAACCCACCTGCCAATGCAGGAGACAGAAGAGACTCAGGTTCGATCCCTGGGTTGATAAGATCCCCTGGAGAAGGGCATGGCAACCCACTCCAGTATTATTGCCTGGAGAATCCCATGGACGGAGGAGCCTGGTGGGCTACAGTCCATAGGGTTGCAAAGAGTCAGACACAACTGAAGCAATTAGCACCCATGTTTAAGCCAAGATTCCTTACTTGTGCTTAATCCAATCTAATTTGGATTTCTGTCAGTTGTAACCAAGATTCCTGACCAATTCTCTCAGATACTGGTTCAGAAGTGTGATTGTATACCAGAGAAGTGGATCCAACTTCTTTGTCTTGGCAAGAAAGCTTTCTTGGAAAAATCAGTGGCGATTTCCTTTCCAAGTTGAAATGCAATACAATTGTAAATGTGAAGGAAATACCTAAATGGAAGATGGCTTTTGACTTTGTCACCTTGAAGGAGAACATGAATCTCAGTATGTATTAATTGATTTATATCAACCTATTTAAAAGCATTGATCTTCAGATTTCAGAATCTATTTGAGTAAGTGAAAATCGAAAAATGAATGTCATTTCATGGCTTTTGTACTATTTTTCATTTTTAAAATATAAATACAATGATTTGTAACCAACTACTTAAAAAATATGAAAATGTCCAAAACTCAGTATGAGAGCTGATATAATGCATCCTTTTCAAAAGTTGAACAGTCATATAGTTTCAGACAGTAGTTTTATGCCTAAAATATCATGAAAACAAGTATTCAAGAAGAGAGATGGCCAACCATTCTAACCAACTGTTTGATTATGGCACATCAAAACTGGGTGAGTGCAGAATCAAATACAAAAATCAAGTTGGCAAGTAAAGAAAGTAACCCATGATTATGTTTCAGATACAAGGTAGAAATCAAGATCTGAGTTGATACAAGTTTCAGTTGGAAGTCACAGCAAAGAGGAAAATGATTATTAGGAAACAGTAAACAAAGTAGACGGAAATGCAGACTTTCACTTCAAATAACTTGGATTTGATTCCTGCTTCGCCTTTTATCAAATCCAAAGTTCATGACTTCTACAAGTTATTTTATATTTCTAAGCCTCAATTTCTTCATCTGTAAAGTGAGGATAACAGTACCTACTTGATAAAACTATGAGAATTAATTGAATTACTGCCCACTGCTTTATTATTATTTGAGCTTTAGGCCATGAGTTAATGCACCCAAAGTGCTTAGGAAAGCCATTAATCCAGACTTAGTACTCAGTGAACAGCAATTGCTCTTTTTATGATAATTATCATTATAATCATTGTAATAAACCCAATCAATTAGATCCTGGCTTGCATAATAACTCATTCATGACTAGCCCAATTCTTGCTCTAAAGGTCATTATGCTCTCAGCATATGCATATTAGTTTTCATTGATACATTTGCAACCCAGACACACAGTGTATGAACAAAACAGCAAGCTTTTCAACAGTTATAATGATGCTTGTAAACAAGCTTTTGTAGTAAAAGCCTGAGTATTCATGCTACCTTTCACACTGGATGTGATGTGAATTTCACCTGAAGCTGCTTTAAATGATAGTGATTTCCATCTGTCTACTGTTCAGGTTTCTCATTTTATTTTAAGATTCTCCTTCTTTAAGACTAGGTGTGGCAAAGCAAAATTGAATTTAGCCGAAGATGGAGTTGAGAAAAGTCATATTCCAGACCATCTGCTTTTAGATATGATTTTTAGAATGATGATTTCATTTGAGGTTCTTTTCAGATACCACTTTAAAATATGGCATTTCACAATTCATTTCTAATAGCCCTAGAATTTAAAAATAATAGTCCTGATTCAAAATAGAGGAAACCAAAGTAGTATTTAAAAGCTAAATACAATCATTAGATAACTTACCATATTTTCAAACTTAAAATTGAACAAGTGACATATTTCAGCAGGAGAAATGGAAATTCCATCTAAATAAAAGTGAAATATTTTGATCTGTGATTTTAAAGGAATTTGAAAGAGACAATAGCTATTTTTTAAATAAATGAAGATCTTTATTGGCTAAAATGGATTTAAATAATATATTAATATATATATTCAATAAATCAGTGAGCTATATAATATATATTAATATATATATCTCAATATATCAGTGAGTTCTGGGGAAGTTTACATCATACAGTAAGTTAACTGAGGTTAGAATGATATTTTGACCTTGATACAAACTGATAGAAAAATGACACTAAAATTCACTTTGTTTGGAAATTTGTTACTATTGACATCTATACTTTGATAAAATTCCTAAGGTTTCTTATTCTTGATTTTCAACATATGTTGTAACATATTTAATTTGGTGACATAAATATTGATTTTTCAGTTAAATTATCATGTCATAAAAGATAGGTTACATGTAAAGTACTTTTGAATACTTTAATATTCTTATGGAATATTATTAGTGTTATTCAAAAGTACGATGAATTTGAATGGATGTTCCCAAAGTCATTTCATATAGTTTTATTAACATACTATCTAATGCTAAAACAGATCGTCCTTATCACAGGCTATAATGTTTTCAAAAGAAAATATCGGCTCAAGCATTACAGACATTATAATATTTGATTTGTTCAGCACAATTTTTACGGCAAGAAAATGACCAAAATAGATCCACTTAGCACTTCTAATAGTAGTCCAAAGAAAATCACTGTTTAGAAAAGAAACTTTCTAAAGAAAGTCTCCCAGAAACATAGAGAAATGATGATGATTTATGTGAGTTTAGAACTTTCTTGTCATACCTTCTGTTCATCTTCATCACTATATTATTCTCAAAGCACGTAATGATTTTTATTTTTCTTTCTCCTTGCTAAAATGTGAGCCCCTGAGGGTAAACTTTTTTATTTTTTTTAATTTCTTGGAATATCCTCAGGGTCTAGAACAATGTCTGGGACACAGTATGTGCTCAGTTAATAATTTTAGGTAAAGATGTTACAGATTAAGTCTTTCACAGCAGTGGTGGAAAACTCTTGATCTTCCAGTGAGTCTCTGGTAAACAAGTTAGTGGTTGGTCTGCATGTAGATTTTTTTTCTCTGTGAATAATAGTGAAAATACAAGTAAATACGAATTTGTAACTTTTTTATATTCAAAAGAACACTCAAATCCTGAAAGGCTTTTAGATCATCTGTTCTAAAGATTTAAAACTTAATTGTCACCATAATATTTTAAATGTTATAGAAATGGGCCAAATTTTGTCCAATCAGGTTAATATGGAGAAAAAAAATATATTAGTTTATTTGCTAGAATCAATTCATGTGATTAGATAGTACAGGTATTTTGGGGTGGGGATAGTCTTCGCTAATCACGAACCTTCTAACATTCTTCTCCAGAGAAGATTCTGAAGTTAGTACAGATGATATGAAATCTTAGGGCCTCCCAGGTGGTTGAGTGATAAAGAATCTGCCTGCCAGTGCAAGAGATGCAGGAGACACCAGTTCAATCCCTGGGTTGCGAAGATCCTCTGGAGGAGGAAATGACAACCCACTCCAGTATTCTTGCCTGGAGAATCCCATCAACAGAGAACCTTGGTGAGCTACAGTTCATAGGGTCGCAAAGAATTGGACACCACTGAGTGAGCACACAAAATCTTAGATGCCAATGAAAACTTAGAAACGATTTGCACATCTATAAAGCTAGCTACATTGCCCTAGTGCCATATTTCCAGGTTCAAGGTTTAGGCATGTTTTCTCCCCCAGGAGATTGTGTGAAGCAGGAAGTATTTACAAAAATGTTAGAAATTTTTTTAAAAAGTGAGTGAAATATCTTCTTGAGGAAGCATGTGAGAGTTAAGTTTGTAAGTTGCTTCAGAAAAATTGCATCCGCCCCAATGATATTGCAGTTCAGAAAATGAAGTAAAGATGGCTCTACTTTAGTCTGTTACTATTATTAAGTGAAGAAAGACACTATCAGTGCATTATTAATATCCCTTACTGGCAGAGCTGGACAGAAATAACCTCATTCCTGCACAGTCCTAGGTTTCAAACAAGCAAGTAGTTCATATTGCAGTAGCACATTGTGGTAACTATAGGAGCAATCTAGATCAAATAAGGATGAGAACAGGCTCCTCCAATAAAAGGCCAACTTTTTTAAAGTTTAAATAAAATTAAATAACAAAATATTAGTAGTAGTAATAAATGACTAAATAGTAACTGATTTTTTTTTAAGTCATATATTTATTTTAGAAGGTTGTTCTATGACAGCATTATTCAATTTTGGCTTTGACTTGCTCTGAATATTGATTTAAAAGTTTGACTCTAAGTAGTTCAGCCAACAAATACATTTGGTGCATTTCTAGTATATGAAACTTTTCAGCTGGTATAATTACTACCAGGCTTCCTTAGTGGCTCAGTGGTAAAAGAATCTTCCTGCAATGCAGGAGATGCAGGTTCAATCCCTGGGTTGCAAAGATCCTGTGGAACAGGGCATGGCAACCCACTCCAGTATTCCTGCATGGAGAATTCCGTGGACAGAGGAGCCTGGTAGGCTACAGTTCACAGGGTCACACAGTCAGACATAACTGAAGTGACTTAGCACACACACATGCGTAATTACTATTTTGTTTTAGCACTGTTGATAATCAACATTTTTTTTAAAGCTTTGACAAGAAACCAATCTTCAATTAAACTGTATAAATCACCAATAAATAGAATAAATTTGTGATTTCTTTTTAAAAAGTTAGTGTTGTTGAGATACCAATTTAAAGCAAAATTATAAGGACAGTTTAAAAATTTCTTTGATAATTGATATGTTCCTGTTTTCCTTCTACTATTCAGACTCCCCCATGTTATAGGACTGGGTAAACTGTGTTGACCCTCTATTTTCCGTTGTGAACCTATATTACTGTTCATCCTCAGGGTGACCTGCCTCAGGTGTGGTTCCTCTAAGCTATAATTGAAGTCCTTCAGGGAAGATGTCAAATATAAGTATTATTCTTTGTGTGTGTAGGTTGACTGTTCACATTGATCAGAAGCTAACCTCTGTCTTATGATTTTTCTTCAGTTAATATAAGGGGTGCATAAGTGCAGCTATTATCAACCTCTTCTGATAACCATCTACTTCCTTTATTAGACAGGAAATGACATGTGTCTATCATACAAAAGACATAAAGCACATCCTTCTTTTTTTTGTCTAGACATTTTATCCATTTCTTCTTGGTGTTTTGTGTCATTTCCTCAACTATGAAATTTGAGGAAATACATTGTTACTAATAAGCCGATTCCAAATGTAAAAATGTTATACAGTGATTGAATAAGAAATAATCTTGTGCTCTGTTACCCTCATTGGTTATAGATTAACTTGACGGTTCTGAATCTGTCCTGTTGCTATGACCCTGTTTGCCCTTGAATGCCAGCATCTATTCTTGTACCCAATGAACAGGCAGTATAAAGCAGAGTAGACTAAAAATAAAAGCTGTAGAAGCTAATGAAATGAGGCCATTCTACTGTGAATATTTAGAAAAGGAGAAAAGTAATGGTGTTGTATTGAAACTTTCCAACTTCCTTCAACTTTTATAGTGTTTACTGGAATCTGAGGACAGAGTCTGACTGTCAGAGTTATTTTGGTTTCTACTGCTTCTGTTATTTCATAACTGGGCCTGGTAATTGCCTATTTCCCCAAAGTTCTTAAATTTTAGAGAATAATGAAATACATGCCCTATTATTCCTCTCTTAACCACCATCTTCACTATGGGGTCTTCTGACTGGGTTATAGGAGGTAGTGATGAAGGTGACACTATACTAACACAGTTGTTGTTCAGTTGCTCAGGGATCAGGCTACCAATTCCAGAAGCAGAGCAATCCTGTAAAGACAGAAGGTAGAACATGTGGTTTTTGTAGAGCTGGACGGTAGAAGTCGGAAGACATAGGTATGAGGTTTCCTTTGGGGGTAATGGGTACTGTGTTTCTTTAGGGAGTAATGAACACATTTAAAATGAGCTGTGGTGATGGCTGCAAACCTCTTTGAATATGGTAAAAACAATTAATTGTATACTTAAAATGGAAGAATTATGTGATATATGATTTATACCTCTATAAAGCCATTAACTTTTTAAAGCAGGTTTTAAATAATTTTTTTTTTAATTGTCAACTGTCTCTAAGAAATAGAGTTCAAGTAATTATCACTTGATCAATTTACAGATATTTCTGTTCCCTCCAAACGATGTTGGCGTGGTTTTGTTTACTCTTGCTTTTGGAAAGTGGTATTGCTAATAGAAAAAGTCATTTTATTTTAGAAATTATGATAAAGCCCTTATATATATAAATAATGAAATATTATTATATTTGATAAACCAGCAATTGTATCATGAACACTTTTCATTATTATGAAAAATACATGTGAATTTTTGTATTCATGCTCTAATTCACAAGTTAAGGAAAAAATACTGTCTCAGTATTTCTGGCCTGGATTAATGAGGTTCAAAAATATGTAAATGACACACTGAATTCCAGACTCTATTATTCCAATTCCATCTAAAGAACAGCATATTAAAATATTCAATCCAGCATAATCATGTTTTCTGCCAGTGTGTTTAGGTATTGGGATTTATGTGGTAAAGAACAATAGAGTTGTGCTAAATGGATAGAAATTTTCATTGTTTATCCAAATATTTACTGAACATCCATAAAATTTGTATTACAATGGGTTACATAGAAAGAACAAGAAAAGCAAGGACTCTTTTTAGGGGCTGTTTAAATGGTAGGGGATATACAAGAACACACACACAAGCATACACTCACACAAGAACATACAGAAAAAGTACCACACAAGCTTTTAGGCAAATATATACCCGCCAACATAAATACACAAATACATAATACGTGTATCAACATCAACCATATGTGCGTGCATTCATGCACACACACAGTAGAAAACAAACAAAAAGGGAGAGATTGAGATTATTTCGCTCTGAGGGAATCTGGGAAAGTGAGGAAGAATCTTTGTTAGTCTAGAAAATTTGCTTAGAGACTAGAAAGAATACAGTTTAGGTCTGGAAAAAAAATTAATATTGTTGAGAAATCACAAAACTCTCAGGTAAAACTAAAAGCAACAGCAACTGTGTGTATGTTAAGGTTAGAAAGAGATTATTTTGACTATTAGTGAAAGCACTGTAATTTTGGTAGGTATGAGAATGGATGTGATATTCTCAGGCAACAATTTCTGTGATGAGACTGGTTAATTCAGTAGCAGTGATTATCTAGAATTTAAAATTGGCAAGATAGTGATAATGTTAAAATCTAGTGTTAAATTCTCCAAGACAGCCTTGATCGCTTGATGTCCAGACTAGATAGAGAGGCTAAAAAAAGTAACAGGAGAAAATGGAAAGACTGAAATGTGGTAAGTGTAGAGATAGATTGGGGGATTTATCTTCCTGATGCCGTCTGTCAGTGTTGCTATTTTTGAGATCCATCTATTGGGGCACTGGGCTAGGCACTGTAAATACACCATCTTTTCTAGCAGTTGAGCCATCAGTCAGTTCAGTTCAGTCGTTCAGTGGTGTCTGACTCTTTGTGACCCCTTGAACTGCAGCACGCCAGGCCTCCTTGTCCATCACCAACTCCAGGAGTCCTCCCAAACCCATGTCCATTGAGTCAGTGATGCCATCCAACCATCTTGTCATCTGTCATCCCCTTCTCCTCTGCCCTCAATCTTTCCCAGCATCAGGGTCTTTTCCGGTGAGTCAGCTCTTCACATCAGGTGGCCAAAGTATTGGAGTTTCAGCTTCAACATCAGTCCTTCCAGTGAACACCGAGGACTGATCTCCTTTAGGATGGACTGGGTGGATCTCCTTGCAGTCCAAGGGACTCTCATGAGTCTTCTCCAACACCCCAGTTCAAAAGCATCAATTCTTCTATGCTCAGCTTTCTTTATAGTCCAACTCTCACATCCATACATGACCACTGGAAAAACCATAGCCTTGACTAGATGGACCTTTGTTGGCAAAATAATGTCTCTGCTTTTTAATATGCTGTCTAGGTTGGTCATAACTTTCCTTCCAAGGAGTAAGCGTCTTTTAATTTCATGGCTGCAATCACCATCTGCAGTGATTTTGGAGCCCAGAAAAATAAAGTCAGCCACTGTTTCCCCATCTATTTCCCATGAAGTGATAGGACAGATGCCATGATCTTAGTTTTCTGAACGTTGAGCTTTAAGTCAACTTTTTCACTCTCCTCTTTCACTTTCATCAAGAGGCTCTTTAGTTCTTCTTCACTTTCTGCCATAAGGGTGGTGTCATCCGCATATCTGAGGTTATTGATATTTCTCCCGGCAATCTTGATTCCAGCTTGTGTTTCTTCCAGCCCAGCGTTTCTCATGATGTACTCTGCATATAAGTTAAATAAGCAGGGTGACAATATACAGCCTTGATGGACTCCTTTTCCTATTTGGAACCAGTCTGTTGTTCCATGTCCAGTTCTAACTGTTGCTTCCTGACCTGCATACAGATTTCTCAAGAGGCAGGTCAAATGGTCTGGTATTCCCATCTCTTTAAGAATTTTCCACAGTTTATTGTGATCCACACAGTCAAAGGCTTTGGCATAGTCAATAAAGCAGAAATATATGTTTTTATGGAGCTCTCTTGCTTTTTTGATGATCCAGCAGATGTTGGCAATTTGATCTCTGGTTCCTCTGCCTTTTCTAAAACCAGCTTGAACATCTGGAAGTTCACAGTTCACGTATTCCTGAAGCCTGGCCATATGTTACGGTTATTAATCAATTTTGAGGGATGAGAAGGTTGAAGTCTCAACAGACTAGGTAACAAGTGGCAGAGCAGAGATTCAGACTCAGAATCTTAATCTTAAAAGCTGCCCTATTTAGAAATTCCCATTGTTTGTTTGAATCTGCCTGAAATGCTGGAGACCTGGGTTTGATTCCTGGGTCAGGAAGATCCCCTGGAGAAGGAAATGGCAACCCACTCCAGTATTCTTGCCTGGAGAATCCCATGGACATAGGAGGCTGTCAGGCTACAGTCCATAGGGTTGCAAGAGTCAGACACGACTTAGCACTATCTTTATTGTTTGTTTCTTGTTACAAATGCCATGATAAACATAAAAATCACTTTGATTTTACAGGGAATTATATTCATCTTGGTTTTAATTTGACTCTAATCCCTTGTTGCATCTTGAAACTCTTTTCATAAGACATTTTATACCTATGATTCTGTAATATTACTTTTTTTTTTTTTTTTTAAATTTTCACATCTTCATCTGTAGGAATTTTTACCTTCTCTTGGTGAAATTTTGGGGTTGTTATGCATATAAACCCAGTGAAAGATCCTGTTTCTGAAACTCAGAAAATATGATCTCCCTGATAATCTGCATTATATGTATGAACAATGAAATTTAGCTGATTAAAGATTCTTCCCTACAACTTTATTGAGAAAGGATTGATATAAAAAAAAAAAGAAGTGAAGCATCAATAAGCACACCAAGAACGATAATAGCTGACTTCAGTACAATGCTTTGTATTTCCACAGTGTTTTCATACAAGCTGGATTCTCTGAACAGGTTGTATAATTACCATTTCACAGGTGAGAAAACTGAAACTCAGACAAGTTATATAATTTTTTTGTGTTACGAAGCTGAGATTTCAGTGCTAACACTCTGACAGCAAGGTCTGCACACATTTAGATTTACTCAATTGTTTACCTGACTTTGTAAAACCAGCTTTGAAAAGGAGCACAGTGGACAGTGAAAACTGATGACTAAAGTTTTGAGACTGAAAAGGAAGATTTTTTTCTTACGTGATTTTGTTATTAACTTCCTTATCTGTCAGATGTGATTAAGTAAGGAAAATCTTGTGGAGTCAATAAATTATAAAATCTGAGCAAGCATGGAAAAGTAGAGCACTTAAGTAGATCCAATTTTGTCAAATATTGGTAACCAAATGACCTTCAAAGGAGTTTATATGTGGAATTGATGAATGATCAATATCAGTGAATCTCACCTAAGTTTTTATCTTCCTTAATTCAAAAGAAAGTATTATGTGTAAACTTGAAGCTATAAGACAAAAAGAACTGAAACATTATGTGTTTGACATACAATTATGAGTTTATAAGATGTCCTTAAAATATAAATCTAATGTATCTACCTTAACATAATTTATGTAATAAGTATTGATTATAGGCTAAGTATGTTTCAGTCACTGCATTAGATATACAATATATGAGTAAAGCCCACATTTAAAAAAAAATGATGATAGATATATATTAATTTAATCAATGTGGCAAATCCTTGCAATGTGTCCACCCAATTCATTTTCACTTTGTCCTGAGCCCACAGATAGACTTTATTTCCCTATTATTGCCTCCAGGGCTTCCCTGGTGGCTCAGAAGGTAAAGTGTCTACCTGCAATGCAGGAGACCTGAGTTCGATCCCTGGTCAGGAAGATCCCCTGGAGAAGGAAATGGCAACCCACTCCAGTACTCTTGCCTGGAAAATCCCATGAACAGAGAAGCCTGGTAGACTACAGTCCATGGGATCACAGAGTCGGACACAACTGAGCGACTTCACTTCACTTCACTTCACATAGTTGCAGGTAGCTATGTGACAGAATTCTGGCCAATGAAAGATTACCAGCCATGCTGAGGATCTACCACGCTGTATATCTTTCATGTACCATTTTTCTTGCTCTTT
This sequence comes from Okapia johnstoni, assembly GCA_024291935.2. Classification (NCBI taxonomy): domain Eukaryota; kingdom Metazoa; phylum Chordata; class Mammalia; order Artiodactyla; family Giraffidae; genus Okapia; species Okapia johnstoni. The sequence goes on along the minus strand of CM044311.1, from coordinate 95,092,953 downwards.
CCTCTTCTGGGATGATGTTGGAAGCCAAGTATTAGATGGTTGATTCACAGGAAGAATCCTGAGGTTCTGAGATATATTCCCTTAAGTAATGTAATGTTTTAACAATTATATACAAAAATTGATAGAAATTTCTATATTTTAAGTCAGAGAATATTATGAAAATAGCTCCCAGACAGCTTTAATGTGTGACCTGGTCTTCATTTACTTATTTAAAATATGTGTTAAGCTCATACTATGCACCTGGCATTGAGCTAAAGGCTGAAGATAGAAAATAATACAGATATATATAGATTGAGATAATACAGATAAATGATAGAAAATGAATGCAGATAAAATCTCCTAATATGTGGAACTGACACTCTGTTGTAGGAGAGAGACAGTAAAGAAGAAAGAAACAGCATAATCATTGATTAATAAAATGCTTTGAAGGAAATTAAAGGGGTGAAATGATAATAAGACAGAGTGGTCAAGGAAGACCACTTGAGAAAGTGACAGTGAAGCTAAGGACAGAAAGTAACCGACAATAGAAGCAGAATAGTAGACTTTCTTGAATATTAAACCAAAGTTCATATCTGATTCTATGAAACAGCACAACCCATTGAACTAATCAATCCCTGAATAAACTTCAAAACTTCATTTATTTAAACTTCACTTTGATCATCAATAACATGGCACTATTGCCCTTTTCAATAATATCATGTAAAATGGAAAATTTATATCCATATATAAACACCCACAGGAGTTTGAAGGTGTTTGACACCTAAAATGACTTTTCTAATTAGCATAGTTTACTATTTTTAAACTCCTTACATTTCACATGCTCAGTTATTCAACTGGGCTGAGACTGACAGCAAGATAAATCTTTTTAGTTATTCATGATTAACTTGAATATCATCATAGTTAATATTCCTTAAAGCAGATTTAACTCTAGTGAAGCTGAATTGAACAGAACTCTGGAAAGTGCTTTTTGGAGAGGATGATAAAAAGATACTCTTAAACTTAACCCTAGGTGTGTTTGACTTTTAAAACCATTTCTATGTGTATTAGAAAAACTGTAGGAGCGAGTTCACAATCTTTCCTAGAGGCACATGTAGGGGGGTATTTATCACTCCTCACTATGGCTGGTTTCAGAATTTTATCTTAGACAACTTGATAAAGAAGAAGGTACTAAATAGAGAAAGTAATAAAAGAAAGTACTAGATAGAGCAACTACTAAAGAGAAAGTACTGGATAGTATATATACACACATACATATGAAGTTATATTAAGAAATCTCACTTAGAATCACACTGGATGAGGTTTTTAAGATATCAAAATAGATTTATGATTTGCATATCTTATCCAAGATGACACAAAAGGGAGTTTTTAACTTATGGGTAAATGATTCTAGAATCTTTAATTTGTATGGGCATTTGAACATTTTGCAAATGAGGAGGTGATGCTCAGGTTGTGAGTGTGACTTAGGTGACTTGGAGCAAAGAAGGAAGAGGGGAATCAGGTCTAGGTTATCTAAGTATATGCTGCTGGCTTCTTTCCATCACACCACCCATATCTTCCCAAGGCTTTATTTATTTACTTATTTCTTTTTTTCCCTGTATGGTACTCTCTCTAAGTACTCGTAATGTTGATTTATTTCTGACTTACATTTTTGGAAAGTGTAATGTTTCCAAATATTTTGAAAATATAACCTCTTTAAAAATTCATACAAAAACAAAGGAAATGAGGCATTTCAGTGAACAGATACAATATTAGGGTCTACTTGAGAAAGTCAGTTGCATAAGTTTAGTAACTTAGACCCATAACATTCATGTCTTCTTATTTAATACTTCATATAGAAGTATTATATTATAAAAATCTGTCTATAGAAAATCAATGTCACTCTTTGTGGTAGTAATTAATTGTTTTAGATCTATAAAAGACTATGGACAGCTTCAGATTCTATTCAGAGTGTTTTCTAACAGTGCCAGACACTCATAGCAATTACATTATCTTATTGGGTCACATGTATAAGTTAATGCTTGCAAAAATCCTATAAGTAAAAGTTATCATTATTATGCATGTTTTAGATATTAGGAAACCAAGTCTCAGAGAGGGAAAACAAATTGTCCAATATCCCACAGCTGTTAAAGTTGGAGTTCCTATTAGATCTTTAGCATTCTGATTCTAGAGCTTATCTTCTCAATTACTAGGTGGTTCAGCTTCCCAACATGAGAAGTTGCCTCCATGGTTATTTGTTAACTAAATTATTCAGTATTTATTATTTGTTAACTAAATGCTAGTTCTTTCAAGTTTGCCTCTCTCTTTCTGCTTTTTTTGCTTTCATTCTTATATATGCTTTCATTCTTATGTATGAACCCAAAAAGCAAATATGTAGAATAGCAGTAAAGAATCTAAATAAGAATAAATAATAAGAATCTAAGAACTAAAATGAAAAAAATATACCCAGGGATTACACAAAGATAATTAAGGAACATATTAAATAAACATATAAAATAAACAAAAATCCAAAACCACTCCTAGCTGTTATTACTAGATAGAGTCAGAGATATATTTCATCTTTGAAAAGCCAAACAGAATGAAATAGAAATAATAGGAAAAAACAGCTCTTGGAACTTTAAAAAAAATATGATTCCAAAAAATTCTTCATGTGGATTGAAATATAAAATTAAAGACAACACCTAAGAATTAGAAGAAAAGAACAAATAAATAAAAACAAAAACTAGAGGATGGATCCAGAAAATACAGTCCCACATCTGATTACTTGGATTCCCAAGGGAAAACAGATTTATACAGAATTAGCATCTGCTAATTAGAAATTTTAAAATCAGATTTTAAGTTAAAATGGCCCACAAAGTGCCTAGTCACAATGAATAAAGACCTTTTAAATTACAAGGCAGCGGGAACTTTCGGGAACTAAAAAGGAAGAGAGAGAGAGAGCTATTAAAAGCTTCAAGAGGAAAAAAAGAGACCACACTTAAAACAATGAATAATACCATGAGATTCACCAGCATTACTTTATGCAGACATACTCCTTCAAAATGTTGAGGGAATATTTTCAAACTTGAACTCTATACCTAGACAAACTTGTCATTCAAATGTGAGGACAAAAAAAAAAAAAAAAAGCATTTCAGATATGCAAAGAGTCAGGAAACTTTGGAATTGAGAAAGTACAGAAAGGCAGCCAAAGGATTTTGCATGAAGAAACCTATATTACTGTGTAGAAACAGTCAAGAAGCACAAAGACATCCAAGACAGCGACCCCCATGAGAAGCAAAAGAATTGATGGTGTTACAGAGAACTTAAAAATTCTTGAGGTGATTGATGGAATGTGAAAACACTGCATACATTTGAACTGCACTCTATTAAGTAATTAGGACATTATAAGAAGAGGGAAGAAAATATATTCCAAGCATCCTAACTATGTTATTTTCCTGCTCATAGTGATGTAAGCAGTTTTAATAGTTTATATCTTCTAGAATCAATGGTTATGGCTAAACAGAGAACATGTGGCTGCAGTTTCAGAAAATGTGAAATTTAAATTCAGATAACATAAAACTAAAAATACAGATAAAACTGAAAAATCAAACTTTGTAGGCAGAGGTGGTGGGGGTCATTAGGCTAGGGTAAGATTGTGCATATCCTCATGTTGTAAAGCAGTGGAGGCAAAGAATACTCTCTGTAAGTTAATGGAATGAAAAATTGAGTTTATAGTGTTTTTGTTTAAAGTTCCAGGTTAGAACTAAAAAGTGATGTGTAAATATATTGAGAGGTAAGGTGGAGATGGTGTTGAAATATTTGAGCTAACTTTCAACTATCACAGCAGAAAGACTATAAATGATACCTTATAAATCTTCTACAGTCATATAAGACTTCTGTAGGCAACTATAGGAAGACTCTAAAACCAAAAAGAATAAAGTTAGGAATTTTATTCTAGTGGAGAAGGTTGTACAGTAGGAGAAATATAGCAGGAGACTGTTTTCATTATAAGTTCTTCTGCAGTGTCAGAAATTTTTAGCCCTATGGATTCATAGCTTTGTTAGAAATAAATCTCTTTTTTCATGTGTTTCAAACCAAAAGAAATTCAAATTCTTACTGAATGTATCTGAAAGATGATTGACTACAAATTAATTTTAATGAGTGATATTTTATACAATTTTCCTTTATTTGTATGTAAAAATAGTTATGTTCTTATAAAAATGTTTCGGCTACCAGAAACATAGGCAATCAAAAATTTCCATTTGTGATAGAATTTAATATGTTTTAAAACACTTAGCAGTATTTTGATGTCACCTTTGTCTTCACGTTTGCTGTAAGGTATATAATTTAATATGTATGTTTCTGATACTGTATACAAAGATGAAAAATAAGGCCATTCCTGTTCTCCAGGCTGTATAGTCATTATATGGTGATGGTAACATTGACAAGAGTATACATAAAGCATTCAAAGTACTATGATCTCAGAGATATCTAGATTTTATCATAAGGTACAAAGTAGAATAAAAGAGCTAGAAAGGGTAGTAGAAGAAAAGTCTTTACTGAATTATGAATGAACACTGGCAATTATGAATGGAGACTTGTCTCAGTTCTTCGAATGAGATGAGATTCACATAGAGAAATGAAAATGCAATGAAATAGGCAAAGTACCCATAATTTAATGTCTGCTCCTCATCTTTTCCCAGCTCAATACCCTAAAGAAAAAACTAATTAATAAAATTTCTGTTAGTATTATTGACTGACATTAAGCACTTCAAGAAAAGATGTAGCAGTAAATACCCTTTCTCAAAGTGATGTTTAGGCTGCACAGAATATCCTTAAATATTAATGTTGAATTTAATGTGTAGAACTGTCCTCTGAATGTTTCCATATCACCAATATGATTCTAAAATGGTAATTGTTTTACCAAACTATAGTTTTATTTGAAATATTTATTATTTGGTGGCATTTTGCCTACAATGATAGAAATATCATGTTTCAAACTAATGTATGGATCTCTTAAAAGTAATTATTATTTGAAATAACATTGTTAAATGTCATTTAATTATAAGGGAAATGTGTTAACAAGGGAGAGCCCAAGTAGAAAATTACAAAATACTTCCATCCATAGTTTAATTTTTACAGAGTAATTCATTGTTTTATACTCTTGTATTTTTAATGATATTTAGCATAATTTTCAAGAGATTAAAAAATACATCATTTTTAGATTTGATAAAACCTGTTTAGTTTGAGCTATAATTTACTAGAATTTATAATTTAGCAGAAAACTAGTATTTTTAGGGCTTCTTATTTGAAGGGAAAAAATCCATACTCTTGGGCTAGAAACGAATTGCATTAAACCTGTGTTAACCTAATATCTGAAGCATAAAGATTTTCAAGAGGAAAAGGATGCTGTGGAAGAACATGTGAGGAACATGGAAATTAGCAACTCAAGTAGAAGGATTGGAAACTGAAATTGAAAATAATCGTAAAACAAAGCAGAAAAGTGAAAAGGTAAATACATTAGGATCAGACCAGGATATTTAATAGCCAAATAATAGGAACTCCAGAAAGAAGAGAAAGTGTAGAGGAGGAAATCAAACACATGAGTTTCCAGAGTGAAAGTACACAAGGGTGCTCAACACAATAGATGAAACAGGGCCTCTGCCAAATAACATCATCTTGAAATTTCTAAACAATAGGACCCAGAGAAGCTCCCCAACACATGGAAAAACTGGTCACATGGGAGGATAAGTAGTCAGGGTAGCTTTATACTTCTTAGCAGCAACACCAGAAGCAAGGAATCAGTGAAGCAAGTATGTCAAGATTTTGAAAGAAAAAGATTTCCCACCTGCTTACTCTCAGTCAAGGGTAAAGCATCATGAAGACATTTTTAGAAATTAGAGCTCTCACACCTTTGCCTCCCAAATACCCTTTCTTAGGAAGCTACCAGAGAATATGCTGTCCTGTGTGTGCTTAGTCACTCAGATGTGTCCGACTCTATGACCCCATGGACTGTGACTCACCAGGCTCTTCTGTCCATGGGATTCCCCAGGCAAGAATACTGGAATAGGTAGCCATTCCCTTCTTCAGGGGATCTTCCCAACCCAGGAATCCAACCCGCATCTCCTGTATTGCAGGCAGATTCTTTACCATCTGAGCCACCAGGCATGCCAAATGCTTCCTGTGTGATATGAGTGGATGCACCAAGAAAGATGCATCTATGGGATTCCACCTTCAATGCTGTTCACACAGGTCAGCAGTTGGCTGTCTGGCCCTTTGCCTCAGAGAAATTTATGCAACTCTCACTTTATCCCTTCCCTATCCACAGTCATGATGGGTGCATAAACACACACTTCTCCCAACAGAAGAACTGCAAAATGATCCTTTTAAAAACTTGACCTTGGACTAATTAAAACTAACAATTAGGGAATTCCCTGGTGGCCCAGTGGTTAAGACTCTGTGCTTCCACTGCAGGGAGCATGGGTAGGGGAAATAAAGATCCTGCATGCTGTGTGGCATGGCAAAAAAAGAAACAAACTAACAGTTAAATCTGTACCAGCACTGGTACCCTGTATTCAGGGTGGTATTTGAAAGAAGTTCCCACTTCCACCACTAGACTCTAAGTGCCTCAAAAGCATGGGGGAGGGAATATGTACCCAGGACAATAAGTTCACTCAACTCTGCAGCACACAGCACATTCTCTGGCACATAACAGAAGCTAAAATAAGGTTTGTTGAATTCAGTTGACTGATTTGGTCAGAAAAGTTCACATTGTAGTGATGAGAGCTGTAAGATACTGCTCCAGTCATCTTCAGTCATGGTGTGTTATTTTGTGTACAGTATTTTAGTTCCTTTTAAAATTGTAGTCAATAAAGTCAAATGTAGAAATTGCACACAAAACACTGAAATTCCAGATTCCACTGAGGTTTAAGAGATCTGGCAACTCGAAGTCTTATTCTGGAATGATGGTTATCAACAGGGATTGACAGCAGCTGTCCTTGTAGACTGGCATTTGCTCTGTGCTTGACCACCTTTCCCCCTAAATCCACAGCATGGATATGGATGATGACACCTCCTCTAATAAAAGAAAAATGCCTGGCCTTGTTTCAATCAACAGTGAGAGAACAGGTTGGGGGTGAGGGGGGTGGGGAGGTCAAGAGTTCCAAGAATGATGGAGTGAGGGTGTCTGTAAATCTGCTTTTCCAAAGAAGCGACAAAAACACTGGCAAAAAAATTGCCCAACACTTTCTGAAGATTTTTCAGAGCTCCAGAAATTAACCAAATGCTTGTAACAATCTGAATCTTGGTAAGAACAGCAGGTTCTGTGGTATTTAACTCAACCTACACCTCTATCCAGCCCACTCAGCTGTGTTCAACTCTGCAACCTCATGGACTGTTGCTCACCAGGCTCCTGTCCATGGGATTCTTCAGACAAGGATACTGGAATGGGTTGCCATTTCCTTCTCCGGGGATCTTCCTGCAAGGTAGATTGGCAGGTGGATTCTTTACTACTGTGCCACCTGGGAAGCCCAACCAAATGCTTATAACAATCTGAACCTTGATAAGAAGAGCAGGTTTTGTGTTATTTAACTCAATCTATACCTCCCTTCCCTACCCCAGCTCCACACCAGCCTTGAAAACCAGCAGCCCTGCAACCACCAGAGGGAGTACACTGGGTTTGGAGCACCTCAGAATGGCTCATTCCTAGCACATTGTCACTGTTTAACCTGCCTCATGGCTCTCTGGAAAAGCCCCATTGGCAGGGTGGTGGTATTTAACCTGCCTTAGAGCTTGTTCTATGGGAAAGCTGTATACCCAGGGCACTTGTTGAAAGCTATTTAGTGCAATAGTCTAACCCTACAGCTACTTGAGGCTGCAATACCAATGGGAGCAAACAAGAGTTGCCCCAAAACTTCAAAACTGGGAGCATGAGATATCCTTAAGGGTTTTTAAAAGCTTGTAACATAGTTCTCTGGGTCTAGAAGGCCATGTGCATGAGCAGGGCTGTGCGCATACTCAGCAAAGACCTGAGAAGGCCCTGATCTCACTTCTGACTGATCTTCAGGCCTTGTGCAACTGGGGAGTGAAGGCTAAGGCAGAATCGTAAATTCCCTGTGCATTGAAGGTGCACTCCATCATAGAGAGTCCCTTGACAAATGAAGACTTCCTGCCTCAAGGCATTTAAGGAAACCTGTGGGCATGCATTAACTCACCATTAAAACACAATGATACTTTAGTGGCCAGATTCAACAGAAGAAGCCTGGAAAGATACAATCTGAATTCATAACTTGTGCTTAGTCACTCAGTCATGTCCGAGCCCACCAGTCTCCTCTGTTCATTAAGAGTCTCCAGGCAAGAACACTAGAGAACACTGCCACGCCCTCCTCCAGGTCATCTTCCCAACCCAGGGATCGAACCCAGGTCTCCTGCATTGCAGGCAGATTCTTTACGAGCTGAACCACCAGGCAAGCCCAAGAATACTGGAGTGGGTAGCCTATCCCTTCTCCAGGGGGTCTTCCTGACCCAGAGATTGAACCCAGGTCTCCTGCATTGCAGGCAGACTCTTGACTGACTGAGCTACCGGGGAAGACCCACTAATGAGGAGTAGAGATTCTGTGTATGTGTGCTAAGTCGCTTCAGTCACGTCAAACTCTGTGAGCCTATGGACTGTAGCCCACCATATGCCTCTGTCCATGGGAGGAATAGGGAGGTGATGATCAAAGAGGGTTTTGGTCTTAACTGTAATATGTTTGCTGTTTAGATGAAAGATTCATTTAAATATCATGTAATAAAAATTAGTTTCATGGTAAACAAAACCATATAGAAGAAATAAAATTCTTCCCTCTTTTCTGAGCCGAAGGATAAATAAAGATGCTTAATTTTTCCCCCCCGAGGACCAAAGGTACAGATTTTGTTTTCTATTGGAGCAAGTTATAAGAGAAATGTGTTCAAATTAGACAAACACAGCTTCTTGCAGACATGAGCCATTGAATGCTGATGATTTTCCACTATAGCATTGTTTCCCAAAGTGAAGAGGTATACAAGATAACTAAGTGGTTATTGCTGAGAAATGGAGTATTTCCTGCCACATCAGTAAACAAGGATTTAACAGTCATCAGTGACTACAACCCTCCAATATGAGCCCTAAGAGCACTCAGGAAGGAGAATACCTGCCATCTGGTAACCATCAGGCTGCAGCCACTCCCTGTGGTGAGCCCCAAGGAAGCTCAGGATGTGAATAAAAACACAGGATACTGGCCCCAGATAGCTAAGACGCATATGAAAGGAATGATTTCAGTGAGCCCAGACTCATGCATCTTCACATACATAGAAAAGTGCTACATTCCTTAACTGGAGATAATTGGTTTTCTTTATCTAACAATCTTTCAACATTCTGACTACCTGCCCTTTGTTGTGAAACTTCTATATAACCTGGCTCCTCCCCTCATCTCCTCAAAGCAGTTCTCTCAGGGTCACTTGAGATGCTGTCTCCCAGGCTTGAAGGCCAACACCTTTCAAATTAGGTAGTTTTTGTTTTCTGTACTAGGGAAAATTTTAACTAGCACATTAAAGAAAAACATAGGATTACAGTGGGTATTTAAGTTTACAAATGAAATAGAGCAAGTAAATAGTGCAGGTGCTACTCAGATATGGCAGAAATCATAGGACTGATAAACAAATAGGACTAAAGTTTGAGAACAACGCACTGTGGAACACTGCCTCCTAAAAATACAAATGGGTCCATGCAACACATGTTTTAAGTTAGCATCTGCAGATACATTCTTTTTCCCTCTCAGGCATAAAGTTACTTTAGGGGAAAAGGAGTGGGAATAAAAAATCACAATCCACACACAGTTGGAGATGGAGCTGAACTAGAAACTTCATGCAGCTGAGCCCTACCAGCTTCAATAACCTGCTTATCCCTTCCTGTCTTACTGTGCATATTTTCACATTCAATACTTAAGAATATTCACAAGACTAACAATTAGCTTATCTAAAGTTATAGTGTTTTTTCCTGAACCCTGAAGGTTTAATAATGTTATTTTTGTGGAGCCTGAGACAAGATAGAGTAGATTTTGTTTTTGCAATGGGCATGTGGGAGAGAAGGAAGATATAATGGGCCTCTACTGATTTATCTGCCACTCCCTCCTCTGGGCAGTGAGCTAGGGGCATCCTTTCCCACCTCCAACTCCATCCACTTGATTCTCCACAAGTTTCTGTGTTTTCTAAAAATCCCTTGCCCGGACTTAAATTATTCTAGAGATGGGCCCCCAACCATTTGGGGTTAAGATGTAAGTTATGCCTGTAACTGCAAGATGAAAACCTTGAAGATTTTGAGCAACTGGTTTTCTCAGTGTAGAGTAAGCAAGCAAGTGGTCAGTCAGAGAAAATACGCTGGCAGGAAGAGAGAAGCAAAGCAGAGGGGCCATATATTTAAGGTCCTATTTATTCTGTCTTTAGGTTCTGGTAGCTCAGACAGTAAAGAGTCTGCCTGCAATGCAGGAGACCTGGGTTCAATCCCTGGGTTGGGAAAATCCTTTGGAGGAGGGCATGGTAACCCACTCCAGTATTTTTGCCAGAGAATCTCCATGGATTCTCTAGGAACCTGGCAGGCTACAATCCATAGGTTTGCAAAGAGTCAGAACCAATTGAATGACTAAGCACATAGGTTCACTGAGACCCCCCCTTCCTTGCTTTCCTTCAGCCCCTTTGTGTTTAAGCTACTTGGACTTGGGTATTTACTGACACAAGAGACCAGAAGATACCCAACCAGGATAGAAAGCACATAAGACATATTTCATATTGCAAAAGGGGCTTATTTAAATTATTACATACAGGAGAGTGATCAAGATGGTGGTGTAGTAAGATGTGAAGCTCCCATCTCCCACAAACACAACAAATCACACTAATTCATTATGTGTGGAACAATTCTCACAATATCTACTGAATGCTAGCAGAAGACCTCAGACTGTGGAAAGGGCAGGAAAATCTCCACATGACTGGGTAGAAAAAAAGAGGGGGGAAAAAGCAAGAAAGGAATTGGGATGGAACCTGTGCCACTGGAAGGGAGCTGTGAGAGGAGAAAGGTTCCTGTACCCTATGAAGCCCCCTCACTTGTGGGAGATCAGCCAGAACAGAAGGGGAACTTCAGAACCTTGAAGGAGAGCACAGTAGCCAATTTGTCGCAATGATAACAAAGAGAGTACTGCACAGTCAGTCAGTACCACCTCTCTGCACTACCCAGCCTGACATGCACATCCATTGGTTCAGGAGTGGGCTGGGTGCTGGAATTCAGACTTTGGAGATCATAACCAAGGAGAGGATTGGGGTTGGCTATGTGGAGACAGATGTGAGGGACTGGAATCCAATGCAACCATATATGCAATCACGTACGCAAAGGAAGCCTGGGCTGCCTTAGAAACCAGTGACCATTGTTTGGGGGGCATATGAGGGGGAGGGCAGGGTGCAAACTGTAGTCTTTTTCCCTATGTCTGCACTTGTATTCCCAGAGGGCAGGACACTGACTGCACAAACTCAACAAGTCACCGCTCAGCTGTACGCCAGAAGTGGTTGTGAGTCCCCCACCACCACCTGCCCACATGTGGTTGCAAGCTATATCCACTCCCATCTCATGCCCTGAGAATGTACCTGAACTGCTCACCACCACTGAGAACTCCAAGACTGGGCACCAGCCACCACATATGCACATCCCCTATCTAGGGCATAATGACCAGCACCCACTGAGGAAAGCGGCAGCAGGCATCTACACTAGAAACAGCCCTCTACCAAATATGCTAAACCCACACAAGCTACCCAGGGACCACCCCACATATAAATAGCCCTCTAAGACCACAGTAGATAATTGTTTATCCTAAACTCACAGAGTAAGAGAAATATAAGTAAAACGAAGAAGCAGAGGAACCACTCACAGTTAAAAGACCAACAGCTTCCTCTAAAAGAACAACAATGAAGCAGGCTTCTTCAGTCTAATAGAGAGCAGTTTCAAAAAGAAGATGAGAATACTGAAGGAATTAAAGGCTATCAACAGAAATGCAAAGTACTCTAAAAAGGAACTAGAAACTATAAAGAGGAACCAAGAAAAAGTATAAAACTCAGTAATTATAAAATTACTAAACCTATCCTAAAGGAAATATTGAAAAGTCTTCTCCAAATAGAAAAGAAGAATATATGGGAAAGAGAAAATCACAATTAGAAAATAACTTAAGCCGTATACAGATTTTTTTAAAAAATAAAAATTTTTCTGTGAAAGTGATGATAGCCACAATGAACAGAAAAATGATGATATGAAAATATAAAAGACATCAAAATTATAAAATGTGTGGGAGGAGAGTAAGAAAATGTAGATTTTTAAAAATTAGAATGTGTTTCAGCCTATATAACTACCCATCCAAGGTAAGTGGATAGAAGAAGGGGTTAACATACTTGTAAAACAGAGTAACCACAAACAAAAACCTACAATAGAGTCACAAAAACCAGAAAGAAGGAGACATAAGTATAATACAAAACAAAATCATCAAGCCACAAAAGGAAAAATAAAAAGAGCAAAGAAGAAATGCAAAATCAATGGGAAAACAAAGTTTAAAATAGAAATGAATACATATCTATTAACGACTGCCTTAAATGTCAATGGACTAAATGCTCCAATCAAAAGACACAGAGTGGCACATTCAGTAAAAAGTAAACAAAAGCCTACAATATGCTGCCCACAAGAGACCCATTTTAGGGCACAGGACACACACAGATCGAAAATCAGGGGATTGAAAAAGATATTTCATGCAAAAGGAAATGACAAGAAAGTGAGGGTCACAATATTCATATCAGATAAAATGGACTTTGAAACAAAGGCCATAAAGAAAGATAGGACTTTCTGGTGGTCCAGTGGTTAAGACTCCACACTTCCATTACAAGTGGCATAGGTTCAATTCCTCGTCAGCGAACTAAGATCCTACATGCCAATAGCAGAGCCACCAAGATAAAAAAGAAAAAACAATAAAAACAACAGAAAGTTAAAGAAGGACACTATATAATGATAAAAGGATCAATACAAGATGAGGATTTTATAATTATCAATATAAATATGTACCTAATATCGGAGCACTCAAATACATAAAACAAATACTAGCACACATAAACAGAGAAATTGACAGGAATACAATAGTAGTAGGAGACTTTAATACCCCATTCACATCAGTGGAAAGATCTTCCAGACAGAATCAATATGACAACAGATACTAAATGATACAGTAGAACAGTTAGACTCAACTGATATTTTTTAGGACATTACATCACAAAGAAAAACAGAGTACACATTCTCAAGTGTACATGGAACATTTTCTAGGATTAACCACATATCAGGGCACAAATAAACCTTAGCAAATTTAGTTCAGTTCAGTTCACTTGCTCAGTTGTGTCCGATTCTTTGCGACCCCATGGACTGCAGCACACCAGGCCTCCCTGTCCATCACCAACTCCCGGAGTTTACTCAAACTCATGTCCATTGAGTTGGTGATGCCATCCAACCATCTCATCCTCTGTCATCCCCTTCTCCTCCTGCCCTTAATCTTTCCCAGCATTAGGGTCTTTTCCAATGAGTCAGTTCTTTTCAAATCAGATGGCCAAAGTATTGGAGTTTCAGCTTCAACATCAGTCCTTCCAATGAACACCCAGGACTGATTTCCTTTAGGATGGACTGGGTGGATCTCCTTGCAGTCCAAGGGACTCTCAAGAGTCTTATCCTACATCACAGTTCAAAAGCATCAATTCTTCGGTGCTCAGCTTTCTTTATAGTCCAACTCTCACATCCATACATGGCTACTGGAAAGACCATAGCTTTGACTAGACAGACCTTTGTTGGCAAAGTAATGTCTCTGCTTTATAATATGCTGTCTAGGTTGGTCATAACTTTTCTTCCAAGGAGCAAACATCTTTTAATCTCATGGCTGCAGTCACCATCTGCAGTGATTTTGGAGCCCCCAAAAATAAAGTCTGTCACTGTTTCCACTGTTTCCCCATCTATTTCCCATGAAGTGATGGGACCAGATGTCATGATCTTAGTTTTCTGAATGTTGAGTTTTAAGCCAACTTTTTCACTCTCCTCTTTCACTTTCACCAAGAGGCTCTTTAGTTCTTTTTTGCTTTCTGCCATAAGGGTGGTGTCATAACAAATTTAAGAGTATAGAAATTATCTCTGGCATATTTTATGACTACAATATAATAAAACTAGAAAATAACCACAGATAAAGAAATGAGAAAAATAATCATTTAGAGACTAAACAAATGCTACTGAAAAACCAATAGATCAATCATGAAATCAAAGAGGAAATTTAAAAATAGCTTGAGAAAAATGACAATAAAAACACAACCATAGAAAATCTATGGGAGATACCAAAAGCAGGTCTTAAAGGGAAGTTTGTAGTGATACAGGCCTTCCTCAAAAAACAAGAAAAATCTCAAACAGCCTAACCTACCACTTAAAAGAATTAGAAAAAAAAAAAAAACTAAAGTCAGCAAAAGGAAGGAAATAATATAGATCAGAGAGGAAATAAATAAAATAGAAAGTAAAAGAAACAATAGAAAAATTCAGTAAGACCAAGAGCAGGTTTGACAAATCTCTGCCTAGGCTCACCAAGAAGAAAAGAGAGAACCCACCCAAATAAACACAATAAAAAATGAAAAAGGAAATATAATAACTGATACTGCAAAAATACAAAAATCCATAATGGAATACTATGAAGAATTATGTGCCAACAAATTCAACAAACTAAAAGAAATGGACAAGTTTCTAGAAGCAGATATCCCACGAAAACTGAATTAAGAAATAGATAATTTGAACAGGCGGATCAGTAGAACTGAAATAGAGTCTGTAATTTAAAAACTCCCTACAAACAGAAGTCCAGGACCAGATGTATTCACAGGTGAATTCTACCAAACATACGAAGAAGAACTTATACTGATTCTTCCCAAACTTTTCCACTATTGAAGAGAAGGGAACACTCCCAAGGATATTCTGTGAAGCCATTATCATCCTGATACCAAGCCAGAAAAAGGCCACTGTCATTCTGATACCAAACCAAAAAAAGATACTGCCAAAAAATAAAAGTATAGGCCACTATCTGGGATGAATTTAGATGTAAAGATTCTCAACAAAATATTAGAAAACCAAATCCAACAACACATAGAAAAAAATCATACACCATAACCAAGTGGTATTCATCCCAAGTTCACAAGGATGATTCAAAATATGCAGATCAATAAATGTGATACATCACATAAACAAAAGACATAAATCACAGTCATCTCAATAGATACCGGAAAAACACTTGACAAAATTTAACATCAATTCATGATAAAAATTCTTGCCAAAGTGGGTGTAGAAAGAACATATCTCAAAATGGTAAAAGCTATTTATGACAAACCCACAGTCAATATAATACTCAATGGTGTAAAATTAAAAGCCTTACTTTTAAAATCTGCAACAATACAAGGATGCCCACTCTTTCTACTTCTATTCAACATAGTATTGGAAGTCCTAGCCACAATAATCAGTCAAAAAAAAAAAAAAAAAAAATAAAAAATCTATCCAAATTTGGAGGGAAAAGACAAAATTGTCATTATGTGCAGATGATATGATACTATACATAGAAAACCCTGAAGACTCCACACTAAAACTACTAGAACTGATAAATGAATTCAGCAATGTAGCAGGATACAAAATTAACATACAGAAATTGGTTGCATTTCTTTATAACAATGAAATATCAGAAAGGTAGTGTAAGAAAAAATATCTTTTAAAATCACAATCTCAAAAATTAAATACTTAGGAATAAACCTCAACAAGGAGGTGAAAGACTTATAGATATAAAACATTAATAAAATAAACTGAAGATGATTCAAAGAAGTGAAAAAATATCCCATGTTCCTGGATTGGAAGAATACTATCAAAATGGCCATACTGCTCTAAGCAGTCTACAAATTTAATATAACCCCTATCAAATTGCCTATGACATTTTTCACTGAGCTAGAGCAAATAATCCTAAAATTCATATGGAACCATAAAAGATCCAGAATTACTAAAGCAATCCTGAAGAAAAAGAACAAAACATGAGGCATAACCATCCCAGACTTCAGACAATACTACAAACCTACAGTACTCAAAACAGTGTGGCACTGGCACAAAAAGAGATATATGGATCAGTGTTACAGAATAGAGAACCCAGAAATAAACCACACATCTATGGTTAATTAATCTTCAACAGAGGAGGCAAGAATATACAATGAGGAAAAGTCCCTTCAGTAACTGGTGTTGGGAAACCTGGACAGCCATGTATAAATCAATGAAGTTAGAATACACCTTCTCACCATGCACAAAAATAAACTAAAAATGGCTTAAAGACTTAAACATAAGGCATGACACCATAAAACTCCTAGAAGAGAACACAGGCAAAACATTCTCTGACATAAACTGGACAAATGTTATCTTAGGTCATTTCCCAAGGCAATAGAAATAAAAGCAAAAATAAACAAATAGGGCCTATTTAAACTTATAACCTTTTGCACACCAAAGAAACCATGAATGAAGCTAAACGACAGCCTACAGAATGGGAGAAAATATTTGCAAATGATGTGACTGACAAGGACTTAATTTCCAAGATATACAGAAAGATCATACCACTTGACAACAACAAAAAGACAACCCAATTGACAAATGGGAGATTATCTTAATAGATATTTCTCCAAAGAAGAAATAAAAATGGCCAATAGACACATGAAAAGATGCTCACTAATTATTAGAAAAATGCAAATAAAGACTGTAATGAGGTACTACAACACACTGGTCAGAATGACCATTATTAAACGTTAAAAGTTATTAAATGTCATTTAAAGTCTATGACAAATGTCTACAAGTAACAAATATGGGAGAGGGTGTGGAGAAAAGAGAATTCTCCTACACTACTGGTGGGAATATAAGTTGGTGCAGCCACTGTGGGAAAACAGTGTGGAGGTTTCTCAGAAAACTAAAAATATAATTAACATATAATTCAGCAATCCCACTCCTGGGCATATATACAGACAAAACTATAATTCAAAAGATATATGCACCTCTGTGCTCATAACAGCACTATTCACAATAGACCAGGCATGGAAGCAACCTAAATATCCATTGACAGATGAATGGATAAAGAAGATGTGGTACAATGTTCTTAAATAGGAAGAATCAATGTTACCAAAATGATTTTAACTACCCAAGGCAATCTATATATTTAATGAAATCCCCATCAAATTACCAAGGGCATTTTTCACAGAATTAGAACAAAAAATTTTCCAATTTATATGGAAACACAAAAGGCCCCGAGTAGCCAAAGCAATCTTGAGAAAGAAAAAAAGAGCTGGAGGATTCAGGCTTCCTGACTTCAGACTATACTACAAAGCTACAAACAGTATGGTACTAGTACATAAACCAAAATATAGGTCAGTGAAACAGGTTAAAAAGTCCACAGATAAACCCACACACCTAAGATCAATTAGTCTATGACAAAGGAGGCAAGAATATACAATGGAGAAAAGATAGTCTCTTCCATAAGTGGTGCTGGGAAAACTAGACAGCTACACATAAAACACTGAAATGATATTATTATGACACTACACACAAAAATAAACTCAAAGTGGATTAAAGACCTAAATGTAAGGCCAGATACTATAAAACTCTTGGGGGAAAACATAGGCAGAACACTCGGATGTAAATCACAGAAATATCTTTTTTGACCCACCTCTTAATGAAAATAAAAACAAAAATAAATGGGTCTAATTAAACTCAAAAACTTTTACACAGCAAAGGAAACCATAAACAAAATGAAAAGACAACCCACAGAATGGGAGAAAATATCTGCAAACGATGTGACCAATAAGAGATTAATCTCCAAAATATACAAACAGCAAATATAGCTCAATAGCAAAAAAAACAACACACACACACACAAAATGGATGGAAAATCTAAAAAGATATTTCTCCAAAGATGACACACAGATGGCCAAAATGTACAAGAAAAGATGCTTAATGTAATTAATTATTAGAGAAATGAAAGTCAAAACTACAATGAAGTATCACCTCACACAGGTCAGAATGGCATTCATCAGAAAATCTACAAACAATAAATGCTGAAGAGGGTGTAGAGAAGAGGGAACTCTCCTACACTGTTTCCCTTCATAGATCACAGTCTTCTCATGAAGAACAGGTTTGCACAATTCAATGAACCATGCTACCCAAGCAGAACTCCCCAAGGTGGATAGGACATAGTGGAGAATTCTGACAAAAAGTGGTCCACTGGAGGAGGATATGGCAAATGACTCCAGTATTCTTGCCATGAGAAGACCATGAACAGTATGAAAAGCCAAAAGATATAACACTAGGAAATAAGCCCGCCAAGTTAGAAGGTATCCAATATGCTACTGGGGAAGAGCAAAGTGCAATTAGGAAGAGCTCCAGAAAGAACACTCAGTTGTGGATGTGTCTGGTGGTGATAGTAAAGTCTGATGCTGTGAAGAAAAATAATGCATAGGAACCTAGAATGTTAGGTTCATTAATCAAGGTAAATTGGACATGGTCAAGCAGGAGAAGGCAAGAGTGAACATCGATATCTTAGGAATCAGTGAACTAAAATGGATGGGGAATAGGTGAATTCAATTCAGATAACCATTAAACCTACAACTGTGGGAAAGAATCCCTTAGAAGAAATGGAGTAGTCCCCATAGTAAAAAAAAATGCAGTACTTGGGTGCAATCTTAAAAACAACAGAATGATCTTGGTTGTTACCAAGGCAAACCATTCAACATCACAGTAATCCAAGTCTACGTCCCAATCACTAATGCTGAAGAAGCTGAAGTTGACTGTTACCGTGAAGACCTTCTCTTCCCTGTGGAAGGGCATGGCAACCCACTCAAGTATTCTTTCCTGGAGAATCCCATGGACAGAAGAGCGTGGCAGGCTGCAGTCCATGGGGTCACAAAGAGTCGGACATGACTGAAGCAACTTAGTTCTACAAGATATTGTAGGTCTTTATGCTAACAATAAGAACAAAAAAGATGCCCTTTTCATCACAGGGGATTGGAATGCAAAGATAGGAAGTCAAGAGATACGTGGAGTAACAGGCAAGTTTGGCCTTGGGGTACAAAATGAAGCAGGGCAAAGGCTAACAGAGTTTTGTCAAGAGAGCACACTGGTCATAGCAAACACCCTCTTCCAACAACACAAGATGCTACACATGGACATCACCAGATGGTCAATACTGAAATCAGATTGATTGTATTCTTTACAGCTGAAGACAGTCAGCAAGAACAAGACCTGTAGCTGACTGTGACTCAGATAATCATCTCCTTATTGCAAAATTCAGGCTTAAAAGGAAGAAAGTAGGGAAAACCACTAGGCCATTCAGGTATGACTTAAATCAAATCCCATATGATTATACAGTGGAGGTGATGAATACATTCAAGGGATTAGATCTGGTAGAGTGCCTGAAGAACTACAGATGGAGGCTCATAACACTGTACAGGGACAGTGACCAAAACCATCCCAAAGGAAAAGAAATGGAAGAAGGCAAAGTGGTTGTCTGAGGAGGCTTTACAAATAGCTGAGGAAAGAAGAGAAGTGAAAGGCCAGGAGAAAGGGAAAGATATACCTAACTGAATTCAGAGTTCCAGAGGATAGCAAGGAGACATAAGAAGGTCTTATTCAGAGAACAGTGCAAAGAAACAGAGGGAAACAATAGAATGGGAAAAACTAGAGATCTCTTCAAGAAAAATGGAGATATCAAGGGAACATTTCATGCAAGGATGGGCACAATAAAGGACAGAAACAGTAAGGACCTAACAGAAGCAAAAGAAATCAAGAAGAGGTGGCAAGAATACACAGAAGAATTATACAAAAAAGGTCTTAATGACCTGGATAACCACAATGGTGTGATCACTCATCTGGACCCAGACATCCTGGAGCATGAAGTCAAGTGGGTCTTAGGAAGCATTTCTATGAACAAAGCAAGTGGAGGTGATGGAATTCCAGCTGAGCTATTTCAAATTCTTAAAGATGCTGCTGCTAAAGTGTTGGCACTCAATATATCAGCAGATTTGGAAAACTCAGCAGTGGCCACAGGACTAGAAAAGGTTAGTTTTCATTCCAATCCCAAAGAAGTGAAAGTTGCTTAGTTGTGTCCAACTTGTTTCGACCCCACAGACTAAACAGTCCATGGAATTCTCTAGGTCAGTGTACTGCAGTAGGTAGCCTTTCCCTTCTCCAGGGGATCTTCCCAACCCAGGGATCGAACGCAGGTCTCCCACATTGCAGGTGGATTCTTTACCAGCTAAGCCACAAGGGAAGATCAATCAATTAGAAGATTCTAATCCCTAAGAAAGGTGATGCCAAAGAATGTTCAAACTACCATAAAGTTGCACTCACATCACAAGCTAGCAAGATAATGCTCAAAATTCTTCAAGCTAGCCTTTACAGTACATGAACCAAGAACTTCCAGATGTACAAGCTGGATTTAGAAAGTGCAGAGGAGATGGAGATCAAATTGTCAAAATTTGTTGGATCGTAGAGAAAGCAAAGGAGTTCCATAATACATCTACTTTTGCTGCACTGAGTACGTTAAAGCCTTTGACTGTGTGGATCACAACAAACAGTGGAAAATTCTTAAAGAGATGGGAACACCAGACCACCTTACCTGCCTCTTGGGAAACCTGTATGCAAGTCAAGAAGCAACAGTTAGAACCAGACATGGAACAATGGACTAGTTCAAAATTGGGGAAGGAGTACAACAAGGCTGTATATTTAACTCTGCTTATTTAACTTACATGCCAAGTACATCATGTGAAATGCTGGGCTGGATGAATTACAAGCTGGAATCAAGACTGCTGGGATAAATATCAACATCTTCAGATATGCAGATGATACCACTCAAATGGCAGAAAGTGAAGAGGAACTAAAGAGCCTCTTGATGTGGGTGAAAGAGGAGAATGAAAAAGCTGGCTTGAAATTCAACATTCAAAAAATAAAGATATTGGCATTTGGTCTTACCACCTCATGGTACACAGAAGGGGAAATAGTGGAAGCAGTGACAGATTTTATTTTCTTGGACTCCAAAATCACTGTGGATGATGACTGAAGCCATGAAATTAAGAGACACTTGCTCCTGGGAAGGAAAGTTATGACAAACTTAGACAGTGGAGACATCACTTTGCTGACAAAGGTCTGTACAGCCAAAGCTACGGTTTTTCCAGTAGTCACGTACAGATGTGAGTGTTGGACCATAAAGGCTGAGCACCAAAGAATTGATGCTTTGAACTGTGGTGTTGGAGAAGACTCTTGAGAGTCCCCTGGACTGCAAGGAGATCAAACCAGTCAATCCTAAAGGAAATCAACAATGAATATTCATTGGAAGGACTGAAGCTCCAATACTTTGGCCACCTGATGCATAGGGCTCACTTAGCAGAAAAGACCTTGCTGCTGGGAAGGTAAAAGGAGAAGCAGGTAGCAGAGGATGAGGTGCTTAGATAGCATCACTGACTCAAGGGACATGAATCTGAGAAAACTCCAGGAGGTAGTAAAGGACAAGGGAGCCTGACGTGCTGCAGTTCGTGGGGTGGCAAAGAATCAGATATGACTTAGCAGTTGAACAACAACAAGCCATACTATTGGTGGGAATGTAAACATGTACAGCCACTATGGAGAACAGTATAGTGATTCCTTAAAAAACTGAAAATAGAGCTACCATATAACCCAGCAGTCACACGCCTGGGAAAACCATAATTCAAAAAGATACATGCACCCCAATATTCATTGCAGCACTATTACAATAGCCAGGACATGGAAGCAACCTAAATGTGCATCAATGGAGGAATGAATACAGATGTGGTACATGTATACAATGGCCATAAGAGAACAAAAGAATGCCCTTGGAGCCACCTGGAGTTTGTCATACTGAGTAAAGTAAGTCAGACAGAAGGACAAATAACATATGATATGATATCATTATATGTGGAATGTTAAAAAGTGGTAAAAATGAACTTATTTACAAAACAGAAATAGAATTACAGATGTAGAAAACGGTCTTATGGTTACCAGAGGGAAAAAGCGGGGAGGGATAATTGGGAGATTGTGCCTGATATACATGCACTACTATATATAAAATAGACAACTAATAAGAATCTACTGTATAGTTAAAAATAATTCTACTCTATTCTGTAATGAACTATATGTGAAAAGAATCCACGCTTTTTTAAAAGGGTGGATATATGTATATATATAATGGATTCACTTTGCTGTATAGTAGAAAGTAACAACATTGCAAATCAACTAACTCCAATAAAAAAAAATTTTTTTAAAGATGTGATACATATATACAATGAAATACTACTCAGCCATAAAAAAGAACAAAATACTGTCATTTGTAGCAACATGGATACAATTAGAGATTATCATACTAAGTTAAGTAAGTCAGAAAGACAAACACCATATTATATCACTTACATGTGGAATCTAAAATATGACACAAATGAACCTATCTATGAAAGAGAAACAGAACAGGAACATAGAGAATAGACTGGTGGTTGCCAAGGGAGAGGGTGGTTGGAGAGGGATAAATTGGGAGCTTGCAATTAGCAGATGCAACCTGGTATATATAGAATGGATAAACAAGGTCCTAAACTGTATAACACAGGGAATTATATTCATATCCTGTGATAAATCATAATGGAAAAGAATATGAAAAAGAATATGTGTATATATATATATGTATAACTGAATCACTTTGCTGTACAGCAGAAATTAATGTGAATTATAAATAAACTATGTCTCAATAAAATTTTTTAAAAATAATTAGGATATACAATGTATGAAATACACAACCTTAAAGATTTTTGTGCTGGAAATTGATCCAGATTTGGCCTATTCCCTTGTGCGTTTTTGTTTTGTTTTTACTTTTCAAGTCATATACACTGAACTTAGGAGAGCTCTATTTTTTATTTAACAAAATGAAGCTGATTTGGAGCACTTATTGGTGAGCGCTTGACATGTATCACCTCATTTATGCCTCATAACAACTCTTTGAGCTGAGTATAGCTATCCCCTTGAAGCAGAGAATGCTCAAGTAGCTTGGGCAAGGCGTTAAGTGTTGATGGAGGATTCAAGCCTGGCTCTAATTAGTTTCTGAGGCCAGCATACACTAACCCTGCACTGAACTGTCTACCAGAACCCTTCAGAACCTCTCCTATTGTGGTTACATTTAACTGATGTGAACAAAAAAGATATTAGCATCGAACTTCAAACTCATAAATAATGTGGTGTTAAAATAAGGTTTAAACAAGTATTAAAGGACTAGCAGCTGTAGTTTTGACCTTCAGGCTTGAGTCCATTTCTTCACTGGTGGCCTCTCCCTCCTGGTGAAAGGTCCCAGGGGTATTCATCCAAGAGTCAGATGTTTGACTAAGGGGTGATTGTCTTTCTAAAAAACAGACTGAGACTCCTCTGAAACAAGGAGTGAAAATTCTGGGTTCTGAGCTTTGGTTTCCTCCTTGCAAAGCAACTTTTGAACTACATAATCTAAAGTCCTAACTTTATGATTCTTTGAAGATTGGATGCTTCTGAGATAGGTGAGCTTCTTTCCAAACTACAATTCCTGGACTGATATAATTAGGGTAACAAGATCCCCTTGCAACATCCTCCATATATGCACAGCCTTAGACTTAGGCTGAGAAAACTGACACCAAGTCAACTGTAAACATTTGCAATTTAGATGGCAAAACCACCAGTCAGAAAGATTGCCCAGCCAACACCAGTATTCTCACTGCTCAGGGAACACAGTACATTTCTACAAAGCTTGTTTTCAGACATTACCACACAGCGGTTAGGAATTGACAGTGGTCTAGGGAGAGGAATCAAGATAGCAGAGGCGGATACGGAGCTCATTTCCCCCCACATACACATCAAAAATGCATCTATGTGTGGAACAGTTCTCACAGAAAACTAACTGGAAACTGGCATAAGATCTCCTATATACCCAAAGTTGCAAGAAAGATCTCCATGTAACCAGAGTAGGATGGGGAAAAAATCATCAGGCTGGGACTGGTGGCCCTGGGAGGTATCTATGAGGAAGAGAAGGTCCAAGTGGGTGGACCCTCACTCTGGGGGCTCCCTTTACTGCTGAGAAATCTGCTGGGTCAGATAGAAGGGCTGGAGAAGCCTAGACTACTGAGAAGTGCTCCTGTGCTGGCTTTCTAACATCAGGGTGGAGAGAAACATGTGCTAACAGCAGTAGACTCGCTGTACTTCCCAACTGAAAGGGGCAAACACCAGCCCCCCTCGCCCCACACTGGAGCCTCACACAAGGTAACAGCAGAGATCTGGTCTAACTGCACAGAGACAGAGGGGGGCCTGGGGTGTGATCTGGGCCAAACTGTGGAGCCCATTTTCCATGTGTACAGGGTATAGGCCTGGCTGCCATGAACCAGGTGGCACCACAGGAACATGGAAGGAACAGGCGTGGAGTCTTGGATGGACAAGCTCTGGGCAGGAGGACACGACTGTTGAGTGCTCCAGCTCTGCCCACTTCAACATCTGGGGCAGACAGGTCCTGGAGAGGCCCCCACGGAGGCAGCCCAGGTCCCAGGTTATCACCTCAGCCATCTAGATTCCTGTAGCCACACCCCGAGGCCCCAGCCTCCAGCCTCTACCTACTCAACAGCACAGCCTAGCACTAAGTCTCTGTCAAACATAACAGAGAAAGGGATGAGAACTTGGGCCATTTTGGACATAACTGCAGACACCCACGCAGGAGATGCACAGGTTCACTGTGACCACACAAGCCTCACTTTCTTTAGTGGCCACCTACTTCAGGGCAAGGCATGCACTCAAGGGCAATGGAACATGATCAGACCTAACCCTCAGGGCTTCTACTTCAACAACTGGGGAGCAGACACCACCTCTGACAAGGCAGTGACAGCCACGGAGCAAAGAGGAGGCCCTACCTCAATCCAGCGCAAGCTCTGGACAGTGTACCACCACTTACAGCCCCCATCAAGGGGATAATGGTCAGCAAAATCTAAGAAAAATTGTGGCTGGATCCATACCAAAAGCAGCCCTCACACCAAGAATACTGAACTTGCAATCTACAGAGGGATGTGCCCACATTAAAAATAAATAAAAACAACCAAACAAAACCTTCAACACCACAGTAGGTAACTGTTACTCCCAAATTCATACACACACAAAAAGTTAGGTAAAATAAAAAGCAGAGGAACTACCCCAGTTAAAACAATCAGAGAAATCTCCTAAAAGAAAAAATGTTGAAATAGTCCTCATCAGACTATTAGACCCCAAATTCAAAAAGAAAATAATAAAAATGTTATAGGAATTAAGAAAGATTACAGAAATGTTCACTGTAACAAGGAATGAGAAACTGTAAAGATGAATCAATCAAAATTAGACAATTCAATTGCCAAGATAAAAACAAATCTAGAAGCAATGAATAGCAGCAGACTAAAGACCTAGAAGTAAGAATAAATGATCTGGAAGCAAGAGTACAGGAAATCACCCAATCAAAATAACAAACAGACAAGTGAAAGCAACGTATGAGATCTAAGGGATGACATAAAGCATGCCAACCTATACACAATAGGGGTTTAGAAGGAGAAGATAGAGAGAAGGGGATTGAAAATGATGGCTGGAAACTTTCCAAACGTCAAGAAGGAAACAGATACACAGGCACAGGACGCAGAGTCCAGAACAAGAGGAGCTCGAATAGATCCACATTAGGCCACATCACAATTAAAATGGCAAAAGTTAGAAGCAAGATTCCCAAGGCAACAAGAGAAAATCCAAGTGGCCGTTAAAAGGTAATCCCCAGAAGACTATCAGCTGATTTTCTGCAGAAATTTTGCAGGCCAAAAGGGAGTGGCAAGATATATTCAAAGTCTTGAAAGGGGAAAACCTGCCATATAAGATATTCTAGCCAGCAAATTTATCACTTAGAATAGACGAGATAAACAATTTCTAAGACAAGCAAAAACAAAGGAATCAGTAATACTAAAAATACCCTAAAAGAAATATTGAAAGGTCTTCTCTAAATAGAAAAGAAGCAAGAATCTATAGGAAAGGGCAAATCCCAATAGGAAAGGCAAACATACAAAAGGATCGAAGGTTACTTAAATAAGCCAGTACATAGATTAAAAACAACCAAAATTTTATAAATGTGATTATGACTACCATTAAGAGCAAAACTATAGCATAAAGATGTGAAATAGGACATCAAAATCACAAATGTGGGGAAGGGGAGTATCAAAATATGGGGAAGGGGAGTGTTAAAATGCAGATTTTTTTAGAATGTATGATTATCAGTTGAAGCACATAGCTATAGGTATGGGCCAACATACTTGAAAACCATGGTAACCATAAATCAAAAACATAATATATTCACAAATATCAAAAAGAAAGGAACTCAAGCATAATACAAAAGAAAACCATCAAACCACAAAAGGAAAATAAGTGAAAAAGAAAAACTACAAAAACTGGAAACCAAGATTTAAAATAGCAATAAATACCTATTGATAGTTATTTTAAATGTCACTGGACTAAATGCTCCAACAACAAGACAGTGGCAGATTAGATTTTTTAAAAAACAAGGACCAACAATATATTGCCTACAAGAGACTCACCTCAGGGCAAAATCCACACAGAGACTGAAAGCTGTCGTTGTTTAGTCGCTAAGTGGTGTCCAACTCGGTGACACCATGGAGCCCACTAGCTCCTCTGTCCATGGCATTTCTGAAGCAAGAATACTGGAGCAGGTTGCTATTTCCTTATCCAAGGGATCCTCCCAACCCCAGGGAACAAACCCAAATCTTGTGCATTGGCAGGCCAGTTCTTTACCACTGAGCCACCAGGGAAGCAGACAGAGAGGAGGGTTGGAAAAATACTTTTCATACAAATGAAAATGACAAGAAAACAGGGATAGCAATCAGACAAAACAGACTTTTAACACGTCTTTTTAAGTTGAAGTATGTGGAGATACAATATTATGTAAGTTACCAATGTACACTAGAGTGATTCATAATTTGTAAAGGTTATATTCCATTTGTACTTATCATAGAATGTTGGTTATATTCCCCATGTTGTACAATATTTCCTTGTAGCTTATTTTATACCTATTACTTTCCAACTCTTAATGCCCTACACATCCCTAAATTACCCCTCTCTTCTTGCTTCTTCTCACTAGTAGCCACTAGTTTTTTCTCTATATCTGAGTATACTTTTTTGTTAAATTCATGTTTGTTGTAGTTTTTAGATTCCATATATAAGTGATATTACACAGTACTTGTCTTTCTCTGACTTTTTTCACTTACCATAATGACCATCAAGTCTATCCATGTTGCTGCAAACGGCAAAATTTTGTTTTTTTATCACTGACTAGTATTCCATTATATATGTATGTGTGTGTGTACACACACATGTGCATGCGTGCTCAGTCGTGTCCAACTCTTTGTAACCCCATGGATTGTAGCTTACCAAGCTCCTCTATCCATGGAATTTTCCAGGCAAGAATACTGGAATGGGTTGCCATGGCCTCCTCCAGGGAATCTTCTAGACCCAGGGATCAAACCCATGTCTCTTGCATCTCCCGCATTGGCAGGCACATTCTTTACCACTGTGCCACCTGGGAAGCCCATAAGAAAAACACTAATTTGAAAAGATACCCTCACCCCAATGTTTACAGCAGCATTATTTACAACTGCTAGGATATGGAAGCAAACTAAGTGTCCATCAACAGGTGGATAAAGAGGAGGTGGTATGAGTGTGTGTATGTGTGTGACAATATTTGCTTATATATTTAAGTGCTTCTATGTTGAGTGCATATATATTGTGCTACACCTTTCTGGCCTGCAGAATCTCTTCTGAAGGGTCAGCAGCTAGCCTTATGGGAGTTCTCTTGTAAGTTACTTGTTGCTTTTCCCTTATCGCTTTTAATAAAGAATAGATATTTAAAACTGAACCACTTTACTGTACACCTCAAAACTAACACAACCATCGTTAATCAACTATGCTCCAATATAAAAAAAATTTTTTAAATACTCTCTTTGTAGGGAACTCTCCCTAAAATATAAATTGGTACAGCCAATACGGAAAACAATATGAAAGTGAAAATGAAGTTGCTCAGTCGTGTCCAACTCTTTGCGAATCCATGCACTGTAGCCCTACCAGGCTTCTCCAACCATGGGATTTTCCAGGCAAGAATACCAGAGCGGGTTGCCATTTCCTTCTCCAGGGGATCTTCCCGACCCAGGGATCAAACCCGGGTCTCCTGCACTGCAGGCAGATGCTTTACCCTCTGACCCACCAGGGAAGCCTTGGAAAATGATATGGAGGTTCATGGAGGTTCCATAAAAAAACTAGAAATAGAGCTACCTTATGACCCTACAATCCCACTCCTGGGCACACATCTGGAGGAAAACATGATTTGAAAGGATACATGGACCCCAGTGTTCACTGCAGCACTGTTTACAAGAGCCAAGACATGGAAGCAACCTAAATGTCCATTGACAGAGGAATGGATAAAAAAAAAGATGTGGCACATATATACAATGGAATATTACTCATCCATTAAAAAGAGAGAAATAATGTCATTTGTAGCAATAGGGATGGACCTAGAGACTGTCGTACTGAATGAAGTCAGTCAGACAGAGAAGGAGAAATATCATATGGCATCCCTTATATGCACAATCTAAAAAGAAATGATACAAATGAACTTACTTACAAATCAGAAAGAGATTCACAGACTTAAAGAATGAATTTATGGTTTCCAGCGGGGAAGTATGAGGGGAAGGGATAGTTAGGGAGTTTGGGATGGACATGTACACATTACTATATTTAAAATGGGTAACCAGCAGGGACTTAATGTATAGTATATGGAACTCTGCTCAGTGTTATGTGGCAGCCTGGGTGGGAAGGGAGTATATGCATATGTATGTCTGAGTCCCTTTGCTTTTCACCTGAAACTATCACAACACTGTTTGTTGATCAGCTATTGTTGTTGCTGGTCAGTCGCTAAGTTGTGTCTGACCCTTTGTGGCCCCAGGGACTGTAGCATGCCAGGCTCCTCTGTCCTCCACTATCTCCCAGAGTTTGCTCAAACTCACGTCCCTTGAGTTGGTGATGATATCTAACCACCCCATCCTCTGCCATCCCCTTCTCCTTTAGCCTTCAATCTTTGCCAGCATCGGAATCTTTTCCAGTGAGTCAGCTCTTCGCATCAGGTGGCCAAAGTATTGGAGTTTAAGCATCAGTCCTTCCAATGAATAGTCAGGGTTGATCTCCTTTAGGAGTGACTGGTTTGATCTATTGACTCTCAAGACTCTTCTCTCAGTACCGCAATTCGAAAACATCAATTCTTTGCTGCTCAGCCTTCTTTATGGTCCGACTTTCACATCTGTATATGACTACTGGAAAAACCATAGCTTTGACTATATGGATCTTTGTTTGCCAAATGATGTCTCTGCTTTGTAATCTGCTGCCTAGGTTTGTCATAACTTTAGGGAGCAAGTGTCTTAATTTCATGGCTGCAGTCACTGTCTACAGTGATTTGGGGCCAAAGAAAATAAAAGCATCTATGATTATTTCCACTTCTGTTTGCCATGAAGTGACAGGACTGGACGCCAATATCTTAGTTTTTTGAATTTTGTGTTTCAAGCCAGCTTTTTCACTCTCTTTCACCCTCATCAATAGGATCTTTAGTTCCTCTTCACTTTCCGCCATTAGAATGGTATCATCTGCATATCTGAGGTTGTTGATATTTCTTCCAGAAATCTTGATTCCAGCTTATGACACATCCAGCCTGGCATTTTGCATGATGTACTCTGCATATAAGTTAAATAAACATGGTGACATTATACAGCCTTTCCCAATTTTGAACCAGTCCACTGTTCCGTTTTCAGTTCTAACTGTGGCTTCTTGTCCTGCACACAAGTTTCTCAAGAGGCAGGTAAGGTGGTCTCATTTTCCCATCTCTTGAAGTTTCCACAGTTTGTCGTGATCCACACAGTCAAAGGATTTAGTGTAGTCAATGAAGCAGAAGTAGATGTTTCTATGGAACTTCCTTGCTTTCTCCATGATCCCATGAATATTGGCAATTTGATCTCTGGCTCCTCTGCCTCTTTGAAACCCAGATTGTATATCTGGAAGTTCTCAGTTCACATACTGCTGAAGCCTAGCTTGAAGGATTTTGAGCATAAACTTGCTAGCATGTGAAGTGAAGTGAAAGTCACTCAGTCGTGTCCGACTCTCTGCAACCCCATAGACTATACAGTCCATGGAATTCTCCAGGCCAGAATACTGGAGTGGGTAGACATTCCCTTTTCCAGTGCTAGCATGTGAAATAAGCACAATTGTGTGGTAGTTTGAACAGTACTGGCATTGCCCTTCTTTGGAACTGGAAGAAAACTGACATTTTCCAGTCCTGTGGTCACTGTGAGTTTTCTAAATTTGCTGACATGCTGAGTCCACCACTTTAACAGCACCATCTTTCAGGATTTTAAATAGCCTGGAATTCCGTCACTTCCACTAGTTTTGTTGGTAACAATGCTTCCTGAGGCCCACTGGACTTCACACTCCAAGATGTCTGGCTCTAAGTGAGTGACCACACCACTGTAGTGAATTGACTATACTCCAATACAAAATAAGAAGTTTTTTTTTTTTTTTTTCTTTGTTATTAAAATGGCAAAAAGTTAAAGATAGTGTTTTTTAAAAGATTTGTATATTTCTTTTGGCTGCACTGGGTTTTTGTTGCTGTGAGCAGACATTCTCGAGTTGTGGCAAGCAGGGTCTACTCTTTGTTGCCGTGCACAGGCTTCTCATTATGCTGGCTTCTCTTGTTGCAGAGCATAGGTTGTAGGCTTACTGGCTTCAACATTTGCAACACATGGGCTCAGTAGTTGTGACGCATGGTCTTAGGTGCTCTATGGTATGTGGGATCTTCCTGGACCAGGGATCAAATCCATGTCCCCTGCGTTGGCAGGTAGATTCTTAACTACAAGACCACTAGGGAAGCCCCCAAAATAGCATGTTTTGATGTGGTCCTCTTTGGGATAATCCTCTATGGGAGCTTCCACATTTCATGCACTTGGGTGACAGCTTCCTTCCTCATGTTAAGGACATTTTCATCTATGTCTTCCAATATGTTCTCAGCCCCTTTCTCATCTCCTTCTTGAACCCCTATAATGCAAATCTTGCTGCTCTTGATGCTGTCCCAGAGGTCTCTTAAAGTGAAGTTGCTCAGTCATGTCCAACTCTTTGTGACCCCATGGATTGTGGCCTACCAGGTTCCACTGTCCGTGGGATTTTCCAGGCAAGAATACTGGAGTGGGTTTCCATTTCCTTCTCCAGGAGATCTTCCAGACCCAGGGATTGAACCCTGGTCTCCCACATTGTAAGCAGATGCTTTACCGTCTGAGCCACCAGGGAAGTCTCTTAACTGTCCTCATTTTTCACTTTTCTCTTCCTGTTCAACATCAGTGAATACCAATACTGTTTTCCAGTTCACTGATCCATTCTTCTGAATTGTTTTGTCTACTTGTTGATGCCTTCTGGTACATTTTTCATTTAAGTTATTGTATTCTTCATTTATTGTTCTTTGTATTTTCTAACTATTAAAGACTTCTCATTCTGTACATCTCATTCTGTATATCCATTCTTCTTCCAAGTTCTTTGATCATCTTTACAATCACTACTCTGAACTCTCTCAGGTGGATTGCCTAACTCCACTTTACTTTTTCTGGAGATTTATCTTATTCCTTTGTCTAGAACATGTTCCTTTTTCCCTAGTTTTACCTCAGTTTCTGTTTGTATTTTTATGAGTCTGGTAGTTTACTTACATTTCCCAAACTTAGAGAATTGGCTTTCTATAGGAAACATGTATGTCCAAACAGTGCACTCCACTCTATATGCTCTAGCAGTTTTCCCCTATGAGGGTTGCATGGATCCTTCTATTGTGGCTAATTAAATGGGCAGTATGGTAGGTATGGTTGATGCCAATCCAGTTGGTTGCCAGGCTTTGCCTTATGCAATGGCTGCAGCTGCTGGTTGGCAGGGCCAGGTCATAAGGTGGCTGACTGCAGAGACCCAGGGGGTCCTGGGACTAATACTAGCTCACTGGGCAGAGTCAGGGACCAGAAGACTTCAAGGCTGCTGCCTGCCCACTGGTGGGTAATGCAAGTTTCTGGGGTTAGTGCCGGACTACTAAAAGGCCAAAATGGATCCTGGAGTCTGGTTGCAGGGCTCAGGGGTCCCCGAGCTGGTGTCAGATTGCTTGTAGGCTGGGGGTAGTTCCTGACAGAGCAAATTATGTCATCAGAGATGTCCCAAAGCTTGTGTTGGCCTGCTAGTTGGTAGGGTTAGGGCTCAGCTGGTCCTGGGGCAAGGTCTAGCCTGCTGGTGGGCAAGCTTTGTAAGGAGGCTACAGGTTTGTGCTTTTCTTTCTATACAAATTAAGCCCCACTGGCCTTCACAGCCAATGCTCTAGGGTCTTGTCTTCCTGGTGCAGGACCCCTGGCCTGAGGAACCCAAAGCTGGGCTCAGATATCTCCTGTGGGAGACCACTACAATATAATTATTTCTCCAGTTTGTGTTTCACATACCCCAGGAGTATGGGACTTGACTTTATCGCAAGTCCACTCCTCCTACCCATCTCATTATGGCTCCTTCTTTGTGTCTTTAAGTCATAGAAGATCTTTGATTTAAAGCTCCAGTCTTGTTCATCTTTGGTTATTCTGCAGATTGTTGTTTTATTGATGTGCTTATGAGAGGAGGTGAGCTCAGGGTCTTTCTATTCTGCCATCTTGGCCAAAGTATACAAAGATGTATTTTTTTTTTTTAACATTTTAGGTTAAAGTAGACTAAACTGAAAATTAGACAGGAGCAAATACATGTTCTCAGGGACCTATGATCATGTCCCCTTTCTTAATTCCATCTTATCTAATCAAATAGAGACTTGAGAAAACTAAACAAATTCACTGAAAAAAAGAACATGATCCTCAGACAAAAGACTTTAAAACATAGGCCATAAAAACAAAGAAGGGCATTATATAGTGATAATGGGATTAATAAAAGAAGAGAACATTATAGTTATTAACATATGTACCCAATTTAGGAGCACCTAAATATAAAACAAATACTTGGACTGCAAGGAGATCAAATCAGTCAATCCTAAAGGAAACCAATCCTGAATTCACTGGAAGGACTGATGCTGAAGCTGAAGGTCTAATACTTTGGCCACCTGATGTGAAGAGCTGACTCCCTGGAAAAGACTCTGATGCTGGGAAAGATTGAAGGCAGGAGGAGAAGGGGACAACAGAGGATGAGATGCTTGGATGGCATCACTGACACAATAGCCATGAATTTGAGCAAGCTCTGGGAGATGGTGAAGGATAGGAAAGTCTGGCATGCTGGAGTCCATGGAGTCGCTAAGAGTCAAACACACTGAGTGACTGAACAAAAACAACAGCAGCAAACAAAGGGAGAAGTTGACAGAAATATAAGAGGAGATTTTAGTATCCCACTGACATTAAAGGACACATTATTCAACAGGAAGTCAGTAAGGCAACAGAGGTCCTAAATGACACAATAGACAAGTTGAATTTAATTTCTATCTACAGAACACTACATATAAAACCAGAACAGTACATATGAGACCAGAATACACATTTTTTCCTAGTGCATGTGAAACATTCTCAAGGGCAGACCACATAACAGATCATAAACAATCCTCAAGAAATATAAGAGAATAGAAATTACTTCAAGTATCTTTTTTGACCACAACGATATTAAATGACAAATCAACAATAGAAGGAAAACAACAAAGAATGAACAATTGTAAACTAAAATATGCTACAAAAAAACCCCACAAATGGGTCAATGATGAAATATAAAAGGAAATCAGAAGACACCAAGATAAATGACAATAAAAATACAACCATACAAAATGTATGGAACGACACAAAAGTAGTTCAGGAGCGAAGTCTATGGCAATAAAGGCCTTCCCTAAGAAAGAAGAAAATCTGAGAACAACTTAACCTATCACGTAGAGGAAAACAGAACTTAATGTCAGTACAAGAAAGAGAATAGAGATCAAAGAAGTAATAAAATAAAAAGCAAAGATCAATAAAATTGGTTTTATTGATCAATAAAGCTGGTTTCTTTTTTAAAAAATTAAAAAAAAAAGTGATAAACTTCTCCTCAGACTAAGAAAATACTCAAACAAGAGAAATTAAAGGAGAAATAAATAATACAACAGGGATATCAAAAATAAAAGATTACTAGCCTTCCCTGGTGGTACAGTGATTAAGAATTTGCCTGTCAATGCAGGGGACATGGATTTGATCCTTGCTCTGGGAAGATTCCACATGCCTTGGGGCAACTAACCCTGAGTGCCACAACTACTAAGTCTCCACTGTAGAGCCTGGGAACCACAACTACTAAAGCCTACATGTCCTAAATCCTGTGCTCTACAATAACAGAAGCTGCTGCAATAAAAACCCCCACACTACCAACTAGAGTAGACCTGGCTCACTACTGCTAGAGAAAGCTGGTGTGCAGCAATTAAGATCCAGCACAGCCAAAAAAAATTGTTTTTTTACATAAGAGATTACTATGAACACTTACATGATGACAAGTTGAACAACCTAGAAGAAATGACAAGTTTCTAGAAACATACAGCCCACCAAAACTGAATCAAGAAATAGATAACTTTAACAGACTGGTCACTAAAAGTGAAATAGAATCTGTAATTTAAAACATTCTCTGCAAACAAAAGTCCAAGACTAGATGGCTTCACAGGTGAATCCTAAAAAACATACAAAGAAGAACTTACACTGACCCTTCTCAAACTCTTCCAAAAGAGTGAGGAGGAGTGAACACTCCCAAAGTCATTCTATGATGCCACTATCACCCTGATACCAAAATCGAAGATACTACCAACAAAGAAAATCACAGGCCAATATATCTGATGAACATAGATACAAAAGTTCAACAAAATATTAGCAAATCAAATCAATACCACATAAAGAAGCTAGTACACCACAATCAAGTTGGATTTATCCTGGGGTCATAAGGATAGGTCAAAATATGCAGGGAAAATCAATGTGCTATACCACATCAACAAAAGACAAGACAAAACCCACACAATTATCTCAATAGATGCAGAAAAAAATTCAACATCCATTCATGATAAAAACTTACCAAAGTGTGTATAGAGGGAATACCTCACAGCATAAAAGCTATTTATGACAAACCCGCAGTCAATCTATTACTCAATGGTGAAAGGCTGAAAGCCTTCCCACTAAAATCTGGAACAAAAGAAGGATGCATACTCTGACCACTTCTAATCAAGTCCTAGCCACAGTGATTGGACAAGAAAAAGAAAGAAAAGTTACCCAAATTGGAAGGGAAGATGTAAAACTGTCACTATACACAGATGACATGCTACTACTCTATATAGAAAATCCGAAAGACTCCACACAAAAACTACTAGAACTGATAAACAAATTCAACAAGGTAGCAGGATATAAGGTTAACATATAGAAATCAGTTGCATTTCTTTACTCTAACAATGAAATATCAGAAAGGAAATGTAAAAAATCCCTTTTAAAATTGCATCCAAAAAAAAAAAAATTCTGAGGAATAAATCTGACCAAGGTAGTGAAAGACTTATATGCTGAGAGCTTAAAACATTGATAAAAGAAGTTGAAGATGACTCAAAGAAATGAAATAATGCTCTTAATTAGAAGAATTAACATTGTTAAAATGGCTTAATTTTTAAACTATACGAAGAGTTCATACAACTCAATAACAAAAAGATAACACAATCAAAAAACTGGGTAGAAGACCTAAACAGATGTTTTTCCAGAGAAGATATGGATGGCCAACAGGCAATGAAAAAAATGCTCAACACTGTCAATTAGAGAAATGTAAGTCAAAACTACAATGAATAACTATCTAAATGTAAGCCTGGATACTATAAAACTCTCAGAGGAAAACATAGGCAGAATACTCTTTGATGTAAATTGCAGCAAGTTATTTTTGACCCACCTCCTAGGGTAATGAAAATAAAAACAAAAATAATTGAGACCTAATTAAAATGAAAAGCTTTTCCAAAGCAAAGAAAACCATAAACAAAACTAAAAGACAGCCTGTAGAATGGGAGAAAATATATTTGCAAGTGAAATGACTGACAAGGGATTAATCTTCAAAATACATGAACAGCTTATGCAAGCTCAATTAAAAAACAACAAAAAGGCCAATGGGTGGAAGAACTAAATAGACATTTCTCCAAATAATACAGATGGCCAAAAAGCACACAAAAAGATGCTCAACATCACTAATTACTACAGAAATGCAAATCAAAACGACAACGAGGTTATTACCTCACATTAGTCAGAATGGCTATCATGAAAAATCTACAAACAATAAGTATTGGAAGGGGTGTGGAGAAAATGGAACTCTCCTAAACTGTTGGTGGGATTTTGTTACAGCCACTATGGAGAACAGTATAGAGCTTCCTTAAAAAACTACAAGTAGAGCTACCATATAATCCATAACCACACTCCTAGGAAACCATAATTCAAAAAGATACATGCATCCCAAAGTTTATTGCAGCTCTATTTACAATAGCCAGGACATGGAAACAACCTAAATGTCCATCAACAAAGGAACGTACAAGGAAGATGTGTTACACATATACAATGGAATATTACTCAGCCATAAAAAAGAACAAAATAATGCCATTTACAGCAATATGGTTGAACCTAGAGATTGTCATATTGAGTGAAGTCACTCAGAGAGAGAAAAACAAGTATCATATAATATTACTTATATGTGGAATCTAAAAAAGGGGTTTAAATTAACTTGTTTATAAAATAGAAGTAGAATCATGGATTTAGCAAACAAATTTAGTTGCCAGGGGATAGGGAGGGGGAGGGATAAATTAGGACACTGGGATTGCCATATACACACTACTATATATAAGATAGATAACTAATAAGAACCTGCTGTATAGCACAGAGAACTCTATTCCATACCCTATAATGGCCTGTGTGGAAAAATTCAAGGAAAAAAAAGAGTGGATATATGCAAAACTGATTCACTTTGCTGTACCCCTGACTATTGCATCTTAAATCAACTACACTCCAATAAAAGTTTTAAAAAAATTCAATGAGGTATCACCTTACACCAGTCAGAATGACTATCACTAAAAAGTCTACAGATAAATGCTGGAGAGGGTGTGGAGAAAGAAGGAACCCGCCTACACTGTTTGTGGGAATGTAAATTGGTGCAGCCACCATGCAAAACAGTATGGAGGTTCCTAGAAAACTAAAAATAGAGGTACTATATGATCCAGCAACCCTACTCCTAGGCATATATCCAGGGAAGACTTTAGTTGAAAAGATACATGCAAATGTTCAATGTTCATAGCAGAATTATTCACAAAAGCCAAAACATGGAAGCAACCCTTATCTATAGACAGATGAAGATAAATATAATTTGGTGAATATACACAGTGGAATACTACTCAGCCATAAAAAAGAATGAAATAATATCATTTGCAGCAATATGGATGAACCTAGAAATCATAATACCAAGTAAAGTCAGAAAAAGACAAATACCATAGCATATCAGTTGCATATGGAATCTAAAATATGATACATATAATACAAAATAAACTTATTTACAAATAAAAACTGACTCACAGACACAGAAAACAAATTTATGGTTACCAAAGGTCAAATGCAATAGAGGAAGGATAATTAGGAGTTTGGAATTAGCAGATACAAACTACTATATATAAACTAGACAAACAAGATCCTACTGTATAGCACAGGGAACTATATTCAATATCTTGTAATAAAACATAATGGAAAAATTATGAAAATATATGTATAATTAGATCACTTTGCTGTATACCAGATACACACTGTAAACAACCATACTTCAATTTAAAAATTTAACTGAAAAAATATCTACAAATAAACTTCACTAGAGGTGAAAGACCTATTGCTGAGAACTATAGAACATTGATAAGGAAACTGAAGATGATTCAAAGAAATGGACATATATCCTGTGCTCTTGGATTAGAAGAGTTAAAATTGTTAAAATTGCCCTACTACCCAGAGCAATCTACAGATATTATATGAACTACTAAAATATCCATGACACTTCAGAGAACTACAACAAATAATCCTAAAATTTACGTGGAACCTCAGAAGACCCAGAACTGCCAAAGAAATCCTGAGGAAAAAGAACAAAGAAGGAGGCATAACCTTCCCTAGACTTCAGACAATACTCATCACTATGACAATCAAAACAGTATTAGTCCCAAAACAGATGTATGGATCAGTGCAACACAACAGAACACCCAGAAATAACCCAAACATTTAAGGTCAGTTAATCATTAAAGGAGGAAAGAATATACAGTAGAGGAGAGACAATCTCTTTGCAACCGCATGAACTGCAGCCCACCAAGCTCCTCTATCCATGGAATTTCCCAGGCAAGAATACTAGAGTGGGTTGCCATTTTCTACTCCAGGGGATCTTTCAACCCAAGATGGAACAAGTCTCCTGCACTGAAGGTGAATACTTTACTGCTGTACCAACTAGGAATCTAGCTGTCAAAGGAGGGAAGAACACACAAAATGGAAGAGAGTCTCTTCAGCACGTGTTGGCAGCTGCATGTATATCAGTGAAGTTAGAGTACTCTCACACCATACACAAACATAAACTCAGATTGACTTTAAGTTGTAACAATATTTTCTTAGATCAGTCTCCAGGCAAAAGTAATAAAAGAAAAAAAAAACACGAATGGGGACTAATCAAACACTAAAAGCTGTTGCACAACAAAGGAGACCATAAACAAAATGAAATGATA
Source organism: Okapia johnstoni (assembly GCA_024291935.2). Lineage (NCBI taxonomy): Eukaryota > Metazoa > Chordata > Mammalia > Artiodactyla > Giraffidae > Okapia > Okapia johnstoni. Next base: position 95,054,005 of record CM044311.1, on the reverse strand, counting down.
ATCTATGGAATGGGAGAAAATATTTGCCAACAATGTGACAAGCCAAAAAATAGCTCCTACAACTTAGTATCAGAAAAAATCCAATAAAAAACTGAGATAAGACCTGAGCAGACATTTCTCCAAAGAAGACATACAGATGGCCAACAGGCACATGGAGAGGTGTTCATCACTGTATTTCTAGAGAAATGGAATCAAAACCACAATGAGGTATCAATTCACATCAATCAGAATGGCCATCATCAAGAAGTCTAAAATAAATTTGGACAGGATGTAGAAGAAAAGGAACCCTTCTATACTGTTGGTTGTAGTGAAGATTGGTGCAACCACTATGGAAAATAGTATGGAAGTCCCTAAAAACAGTGATACTATATGATCCCAGCAATTCTAGTCATGGGCATATATCGAGAAAAGATGAAAACTAATTTAAAAAGATATAGACAACCCAATGTTCATAGCAGCACTATTTAAATAGCTAAGACATGAAAACAACCCAAGTGTCTATCAGAAGATGATTGGCTTAAGATGTACTATTAATACATACACAATGCAGTATCACTCTGCCATAAGAATGAATGAAATACTGCCGTTTGCAGCAATATGGACTGACCTAGAGAATATTATACTTAGGGAAGTCAGACAAATTTTATAGCATAACTTATATATAGAATCTAAAAGATACTAATAAATCTGTATACAGAAACAGAATCACTCAGACAGAAAACAAATTTATCAAAGGTTATCAAAGGGAAAAGGGAAAGTGAGGAGTGATAAGCTAAGAGAATGAGATTAACAGACACTAACTATTATACGTGGAATAGATAAGCAGCAAGGATTTACTATGTAGGACAGGGAACTATATATCTTGCAGTAACTGGTAACTGAAAACAACCAGAAAATAAATAACTGAATCACTCTGCTTTACATGTGAAACAATATTGTAAATCAACTATACTTTAATAAAGAAATGGTAGAGGAAAGAGTAAAAATGTGAAACAGTATATAAAGGGAAAGGAAATGCAGAAATGAGTTCTGAGGCTTCTGAAGTCCCTAGAGTTGGAAGGCCAAGGGAGTTTGCTGAAGCATCCCATGGGTTCTTGGTAGGTGTGCCCAGAAGATCCCTGATTCTCAGGAAGTTGACCTGTTCACCCATGTGCCTTTCCTTCCTAAGGTCTTTGACCTTGCAGCAATATCAAGTCCTTCAGAACCAAGCCCTGGTATTTTCCTTTCCTCTGTCAAATACTTGTCAAAAGCACATTCTAAGCATCTATATAGATTGAGAGAGGATTATGGTAATTTGTTACAGCAGCCATAGAAAGTAAATGCAGTATTTAAAAAATTATAATATAGAGCGTATTTTTATCACTTTGGAATACATGAGATGGTATGGGTAAAAAGAAACCTAAAACTTAGAACATAAAGGGTTGACACACTAGCTAATTAAAAATATAGAAAACTGCAAAACATCACTGACAAAACATTAAAAACTGATATGCAAAAACTCTTATATTAGTAAGAACAAAAACCCAATTAAAAATAGACAAAAGAAATCAACTGGCAGTTTATAGAAGACATGTAAATTGTAGACATCTTAGGGAACAATGTTCAACCTTGGCACATGTTAGGAAAATTGAAATAATGAGAAATATTTGACCCATTAGGCAAAAATTTTAAATATCAGTATCTTATACTGGAGAAAGTATATAATTACATCTCTAGAAATATCTACATTGCTGCATTTTTTGAAATATTTATTAAAATTTAAAATGAACACACACTTTGGCTAAGCAGACTTATATTTAGAAGTCTACAGAAATAAAATGAATTTGTATGTAAGTAGGTTTTGCCTAGAGAATCCCATGGACAGTGGAACCTGGTGGGGTCACAAAGAGTCGGACACGACTGAAGCAACTTAGCACAGGTGAAAGGGTGTTTATTTCTTCATTACTTATTACAGAAAAAAAATAATTTAAAATATTTTTCAATACATAGTCCATAATATGAATGCATCACTCTGCTGTGCTTAGTTGCTCAGTTGTGTCTGACTCTTTGCAACCCCATGGACCCACCAGGTCCATGCAAGCCCACCAGGCTCCCCTGTCCATGGAGATTCTCCAGGCAGTAGTAATGAGACGGGTTGCCATGTTCTCCTTCAGCGGGTCTTCCCAACCCAGAGATTGAACCCAGGTCTCCTGCCTTGCAAGTGGATTCTTTACTGTCTGAGCCACCAGGGAAGGCCAAGAATACTGGATCCCTTCTCCAGGGGATCTTCCTGACCTAGGAATCGAACCAGGGTCTCCTGCACTGCAAGGGGATTCTTTACAAGCCGAGCGACCAGGGAAACCCCACATTACTCTTAGGTGTATTAAAGATGAGTTATCATAAGAAAGATCAATATCCCTTTGACTATAAATGCAAAAATCCATAAACTACTGGCAAACAAAATCCAGTAACATAAAAAAGTATAAACTATTGACAAATGATTTCTCAGGAATACAAAGTTGGTTCAACATATGATAAAGTAATCTAATACACCATGTTAATAGAGGACAAATATGATATCAAGATACACATAAAAAGAAGTAGGCAAAAATTCAGTCTTTCATCATAGAGAGACTCAACGAAACAGTAATAGACAGGAATCTCTTCAACCTGAGAGGATCTATGAAAAACCTATAGTAAATTCATACTTAATTGTGAAAGGCTGACAGCAGTTCCCCCTAAAGATCAAGAACAAATCAAGTGTGAATGTTCACTCTTGTTATGTATTACCAACGTTGTACTGAAGTTTTATCTAGGACTACTAAGAATAAAAATATTAAAACTACAAAGAAATAAAACCCTATTTGGAGTTGTCATGATTTTATGTATCAAAATCTGAAACAATTCACACAAAAAGTTTCAGTGCTAATAAACCAGTTCAGCAAGATTGCAGAATGCTGCTGCTAAGTCGCTTCGGTCGTGTCCGACTCTGTGCGACCCTATAGACGGCAGCCCACCAGGCTCCGCCGTCCCTGGGATTCTCCAGGCAAGAATACTGGAGTGGGTTGCTGTTTCCATCTCCAAGATTGCAGAATATAGTAAGTCAATTGTATGTCTATATATTAGCAAGGAACCATTCAAAGAAATAAAATCAGAAGATACTTCTATTTGACAGTACCAAGAATTTTAGGAATAAGTTTAATGCAAGAGTGCAAAACTTGTACCCCAGAAACCAGAAAACATCATGAAAAGAAAGACTTAAATGGAAGAGTATCTCACATTCATGGATTGAAAGTCTCAAAACTGAGATGTTGAAAGTTCCCAAATTAATCTACAGAGTCAACTCAATCTTCATCAAAACTCCAGCTGCCTTAATGAAATTGATACTCTGATTTTAAAGTCCATGTGGAAGTTCAAGGATTCAGTTTAGCCACAACAATCTTGAAAAAGAACAAAGCTTGGTAGTCTCACACTTCCCAATTTCAGAATTTAGTACAAAGCTACAATAATCAAGATGGTCTAGTAATAGCAAAAGGATAAACATAGATACATGTGATAGAATTGAGAGTCCACAAATAAACCCATATAACTATGGTCACCTGATTTTCAGCAAGGGCACTAAAACTGAGACAGGCCTGGGACATGGGACCTTGGCAGCTGCAATGCTTGCACCTGGACACACCCCTCCTCAAGCAAAAAAATACAAAGAAATTGTATGGGACTGAAAATAACTTCATATATGAGCAGTTGGGGCAAATTCTGGACAAAGGATACAAAGAGACCAAAAAAATCCAACTGTTACTTCTCAAGAGCCCAGAGAAAAGCAGGGTGCTGCACATGGCCCTTGCACACACCACCACCTAAGGGGTGGGCAAACCACCCAAACCCCCTGCCGGCCTGAACCCTGGACATACCCCTACCCTCACCCCAAATGAGGAACAAGCTTATCCCTGCTCACGGAGCAAGCAAGCAAGGGAACCTGTTGTCTGTGCTCACTCCCGTCTGCTGCAGCAGGGGGCCCAGTAAAGCCTTGTCTAGATTTCTTGTCTGGCTTCTGGTCAATTTCTACTGACTGGGGAAGGCCAAGAACCCTAGTCAATATCATACTATGTGGTGCCCAGAGTGGGGCAGTTGTCCCCTTCTGAGGAGAGGATCTGGGACCCTATGGGACGGGGAATGCAGTTTCCCCGTGGGTGACAAGCAGCCGCCTGAACCTCTTGTTTCAGCATCCCCACGTTTGCTAAGTCTGCCTTTCTGGCCTCTGGCAGCCTCAGAACCCTCATTCAGTCAACTCTTGCTCCCTCCCCTTTGTCCTTTCTTCCTCACTGTTTTCTTTTTCCCCTTTGTCCCTCTCCTGAAGCCTACTTCTCTCTCCTCTCTCTCTGTCCCCTCTTGCTTCTGTCCTCTCTTTCTGAGAGAGTGGATGTTGATCAACAACAGCGTCACTCCTCTCAGCTTGTGAGACCTGCACCTTCTGGCCAGCAGTGAGGGACAAGCAGAGGAGAGGCCTGCCTCACACCAGTCAGACCTTGGTCCAGTGCTCCCTGACTGGAGATTTACAAGTATGATAGAAGTTCAAACCTCATATCATGTAATGCTTGGACGTGTGATTGTCCCAATATTCTCGCCTTTATTTTCCTGCCACCAAGAGAAGTCCCACTGGGAACGGGCTCAAGTGGCAGACTTCTATACAGAGTGTACACATGGGTGAGAATCCCATCTATGGGTTGTCCTACAGACAACGCACCACTGACTCGTTTCCGGGCTTGATCACTCCGGTGGGCAGTGGAAGGGTGCTCCCTCCTTTACCGGCCCTTTTTGAAAGTGCTCAGGTTAGTGTCTGAATAGACGAGGCAATCTCTCTTTCTCTTTTTCAGTCTTTTCTGTCCCTCCTCCCTTTACTTCTTCCTTTGTCCTCACACCTGCACTCCCAACACCTTTATCCTGACAAGTTCTTGTTTGTGTCCAAGTTTTGTGATTGATATCTTTGTGTTGCAGTTTTGTCTGTTCAACTGCTCTTGCAAGTCTCTACTGACATTGTGGGTACAGTGGGGCACTTAAGCCTTGGAATACAAACATAGCCCACATTGCCTGAGACTCCAGCATTGGGTTCCTTAGCGGGATTTTAAAGAACAAAAAGAAAAGACAGGAGCTTGCATCTCTCTCCCCTCAGCTTGCAATGTAACTATTCTGCCTGGGTTCCCAGGAACTATCTGATTTCATCTGTAGCCCCCCAGACTGAGGGGCATCAAAAAGGGTCATTTTAAACTAAAGTGAGGAAACTATGACATCTCTGGTTCTATAGAAATTAACTTGTCTAACCTAAACTTGTGGCTTTAGTTAATACAGATCTGTCTGTCTTTAGTCATCAACATTATGTATAAAACTTTCATAACACCCACGGTTTCTGGAACTAAGTGTACACTATTTCTGTTATAAAAATCTATCAACATGGAAAATAACATGATATGATTAAACTTTTAAGTAAATGTAACTGAAATAAGAATATTGGAAAACTCTATAGGAATAATTATGTCTTTGAAAGATGTATCTAAAACAGTCCCTCCAAATTTTGGTATTAATAAATTTGAAACTAAATGCAGTTAAATAATAGGAATTAATTGAAAATTCAGGCCAATTTCAAATAAGATAAAATACTAGAACATTAATTGCTAAATAGGGCTAAATTTGCCTACTTTTGTCTTTTTGTGAGAGAGAAACTAAAGATGTTTGGTGCCACCTTGACATGTTCTCTACCAATTTACAGAATGCTAATGTAAAGGACAGTTCATGGTTGCTTAAGGAAAGTAGCCATGTAGGGCCATCAAAGACAGACGGGTCATGGTAGAGAGTTCTGACAAAACATGGTCCACTGGAGAAGGGAATGGCAAACCACTTTAGCATTCTTGCCTTGAGAACCCCCATAAACAGTATGAAAAGGCAAAAAAGATATGACATTGAAAGATGAACCCCCCCACCTCCCCAGGTCAGTTGGTGTCCAATATGCTACTGGAAAAGAGTGGAATGAAAGAATAAAAAGGCTGAGCCAAAGCAGAAACGATACCCAATTGTGGATGTGTCTGGTGGTAAAAGTGAAGTCCAATACTGTAAAAAACAATGTCGCGTAGGAATGTACAATGTTAGGTCCATGAATCAAGGTAAATTGGATATGGGCAAACAAGAGATGGAAAAGGGAACATAGGCATCTTAGGAATCAGTGAACTAAAATGGACCAGAATGGGAATGGGGGAATTTAACTCAGATGACTATTATATCTATTACTGTGGGCAAGAATCCCTTAGAAAAAATGGAGCAGCCCTCATAGTCAACAAAAGAGTCCAAAATGCAGTACTTGGATGTAATCTCAAAAATGACAGAATGATCTCTGTTTCTAAGGCAAACCATTCAATATCACAGTAATCCAAGTCTATGCCCCAACCACTAACGCCAAAGAAGCTGAAGTTGAATGGTTCTATGATGACCTACAAACGTTCTAGAACTGACACCAAAAAAAGATATCCTTTTCATCATAGGAGACTGGAATACAAAAATAGGAAGTCAAGAGATACATGGAGTAGCAGGCAAGTTTGGCCTTGGCGTACAAAGTAAAGCTGGGCAAAGGATAACTGAGTTTTGCCAAGAGAACACATTGGTCATAGAAAACACCCTCTTCCAACAACATAAGCTGACACTACACATGGACATCACCAGATGGTTGATACTGAAATCAGATTGATTATATTCTTTGCAGTCGAAGATGGAGAAGTTCTATACAGTCAGCAAAACAAGACTGGGAGCTGACTGTGGCTCAGATTATGAACTCGTTGTTGCCAAATTCAGACTTAAATAAAGTAGGGAAAACCCTACGCCATTCAGGTATGACTTAAATCAAATCCCTTATGATTATACAGTGGAAGTGACAAATAGATTCAAGGGACTAGACCTGATAGACAGAGTGCCTAAAGAACTATTGACAGACGTTTGCAACATTGTACAGGAGACAGGGATCAAGACCATCCCCAAGAAAAAGAAATCCAAAAAAGCAAAATGGTTGTCTGAGGAGGCCTTAAAAATAGTTAAGAAAAGAAGAGAAGTGAAAGGCAAAGGAGAAAAACAAAGATATACCCATGTGAATGCAGATTTCCAAAGAATAGCAAGGAGAGATAAGAAAGCCTTCCTCAGCGATCAATGCAAAGAAACAGAGGGAAACAATAAAATGGGAAAAACTAGAGATCTCTTCAAGAAAATTAGAGATACCAATGGAATATTTCATACAAAGATGGGCACGATAAAGGACAGAAACAGTATGGACCTAAAAGAAGCAAAACAGATTAAGAAGAGGTGGCAAGAATACACAGAAAAGTTGTACAAAAAAGGTCTTAATGAACTACTTAACCACAGTGGTGTGATCACTCACCTAGAGCCAGACATCCTGGAGTATGAAGTCAAGTGGGCCTTAGGAAGCATTGCTATTAGGAACAAAGCTAGTGAAGGTGAAGGAATTCCAGTTGAGCTATTTCAAATCCTAAAAGATGATGCTGTGAAAGTGCTGCATTCAATATGACAGCAAATTTGGAAAACTCAGCAGTGGCCACAGGACTGGGAAAGGTCAGTTGTCATTCCAATCCCAAAGAAGGGCAATGCCATAGAATGTTCAAATTACCATACAATTGCACTCATTTACCATGCTAGCTAGGTTATGTTCAAAATCCTTCATGCTAGACTTCAACAGTATGTGAACCGTGAACTTCCAAATGTTCAAGCTGGATTTAGAAAAGGCAGATGAACCCGAGATCAAATTGCCAACATCCGTTGGATCGTAGAAAAAGCAAGGGAATTCCAGAAAAAATTGACTTCTGCCTTATTGACAACACAAAAGTCTTTGTGTGGATCACAAAAAACTGGAAAATTATTAAAGACATGGGAATACCAGACCACCTTACATGTCTTCTGAGAAACTTGTGTGCAGGTCAAGAAGCCAACAGTTAGAACCGGACATGGAACAATGAACTGGCTCAAAATTGGGAGAGGAGTACGACAAGGCTATATGTTGTCACTCTGTTTATTTAACTTACATGCAGAGTACATCATGGGAAATACCAGGCTGGATACAGCTCAAACTAGAATCAAGACTGCCAAGAGAAATATCAACAACCTCACATATGCAGATGGTATCACGCTTATGGCAGAAAGTGAAGAGGAACTAAAGAGTCTCTTGATGAGGGTGAAAGAGGAGAGTGAAAAAGTTGGCTTAAACTCAACATTCAAAAAACTAAGATCATGGCACCCAGTCCCATCATTTCATGGCAAATAGATGGGGAAAAAATAGAAATGGTGATAGACTTTATTTCCTTGGGCCCCAAAATCACTGCAGACAGTGACTGCAGCCATGAAATTCAAAGATGCTTGCTTCTTGAAAGAATCGCTATGACAAACCTAGAGACTACTAAAAAGCAGAGACATCACTTTGCCAACAAAAGTTCATCTAGTCAAGGCTATGGTTTTTCCAGTAGTCATATATGGATGTGCGAGTTGGACCATAAAGAAGGCTGAGCACTGAAGAATTGATGCTTTTGGACTGTGATGTTGAAAAAGACTCTTGAGAGTCCCTTGGCCTACAAGGAGATCCAACCAGTTCATCCTAAAGGAAATCAGTCCTGAATATTCATCAGAAGGACTGATGGTGAAGCTGAAGCTCCAATACTTTGGCCACCTGATGCGAAGAGCCAGCTCATTGGAAAAGTCCCTGATGCTGGGAAAGATTGAGGGCAGGAGGAGAAGAGGGGTGACAGAGGATGAGATGGTTGGATGGCATCATCAACTCAATGGACATGAGTTTGAGCAAACTCCAGAAGATAGTGAAGGACAGGGAAGCCTGGCGTGCTGCAGTCCATGGGATTGCAAAGAATCAGACACAACTTAACAACAAAGGAAAGTAAGATGCATAGTTTCAGAAAACAAGGTATGAGGAATGGAAGTATATTATGTTGGAAGGGAAAAAGGTGATTTTGTCCTACAGCTGGCTATTTCTGAATGGGGAAAGAAAAAGGGCAAAGTATGGCTACAGAAAGATAGAAGGTTTACAGAAGAGTAATATTGAGTAAAAGAATTTTGTATGTGGTCAGGATTTTCTAAGGATGGATTATCTTTAATTAGGTAAGTGGATATTTATTAAGAGTAGGCTGATACAAGACTGAATTTGGTTTCTCTTTCTCATAAGAGAAAGAAAATTGTTCTGGAATGCTACTTTTGATAACAGTTTGCATGAGTTCCTGTGCCTTTAAGTGATCTATATTTACCTTTGATTATTTTTTTCCCACCTTAGCTCAAGGAGTAAGCATTGTTTCACAGAAACCTATCAATATGATTCTATCTGACCAGGTGTTTAAAGCTTTTCACAACTTTTGCTTCAAGGAACCTCTGGAACATCCCAAAGGGAGATCTTTAACTGGGTTTATCTGTAAGGAGAGGTTTGCCAGTTTCTCAGAGAACCCTGACAAGTTCAGGGATGTTTTATCAGGCTGGGGTGACGGGCAGGACATCATGGCTGTTCTGGACCACTGTTGCAGCCCGAATGAAAAGGAGCCTATACCGAGAAAGGCCAGGGAACACACAGATGGCCCACTGACCAGCAATCCACGTCATATTCATCAGGCAGGTGGGGATGCGATCCCAAAACATGATCCACACTGAAACTATGAAGCCTGTGTAGTCCAGGCTTGGATGAGATTTTATATTACTTGCCTATCAGAAGGAATGAAAAGGTGTATGGTGAAGCTTGTAAATTATGATAAGGTATGAGAGGTTACACAGGAAAAAGATGAAAATCCACAATCTTTCTGAGCGGGAGACAGAGGCCTTCAAACCCATACAGACCCTGAGTCTGCAGAGGGGGAGACACCATTGGCCATGCATTTTTATCAACCATACTACTCCTGACATCCAGAGAAAATTACAAAAGCTTAAGGCTAGGCCTCAAACCCCATTGTCAACCTTGGTAGAGGAGGCCTTCAAGGTCTGTAACAGCCAAGACTTAACAGACAAGGCCAATAAAGATAAGAGGGTAATAAAAAAAACAAAAACAAAAAACCCACGGGTCTTGATTGCTCTGATTCACCCACCACCTCGAAGGGACCCTGTAGGGCCAAAATGGCTGGACAGACCACCCAGAAGCCTCCTGGGCCTGAACCAATGTGTTTTTGTCAGAAAGGGGGGCACTGGACAGAAGAATGTCCCAAGCGTCCTCCTGTGGGATGCAGAGGGTCAACTCCGACCAGCCCCAGTTCCTTGCAAATGTCTTGGATGGGAAATTCCCACACATTGACTGGTGGGGCCTGAGGGCCTGCCTGGCTTTCAATCCCACTTGATCCATTCTCATTACTCCAGCAGAGCCCTGGGTCACCCTTGATGTAGCAGGTAGAACTGAATTTTTCTGTAGACACTGGGGCTGCCTGCTCTGCTCTGACTTGGCCAGTCAGCCCCCTTTCCATCGGTGGACTATACTACAATGGGAGTTGATGGGCAGCCAAAGGGACGGTGATTTACATCTTCCCTTGCCACAGAATGAAGTCTATTATTATTTTTCACTCCTTTTTGTACATGCCAGAACACCTTGTCTCACTCCTTGGGAGAGATTTGCTAAATAAGTTAAGAGCTAGTATATTCTTAGGACAGGGTGGAGTCCAAAGAGGTAAAGAATCTGAGCAGAGAATGCATCTATTAGTAGTCCCAGATGATCCATCTGATGGGCATCAAAATATTCCCCTAGACATCCCCCAGGAAATGAGAGAATAGGTAGATCCTGAAGCTTGGTATACCTTGGTGCCAGGAAGGACAAAATGTATTCCTCCAATAAAAATAAGGTTAAGGCTTGAGAAAAATACTCCTGGAAGAGACAATATTCCTTACAGCCCGAGGCTCTGAGGGGACTCCAACTGCTGCTCAGCAAATTCGCAAAACATGGACTTGTTAGGCCCTACCAACCCCCTTGCAATACCCCAATCCTCCCTGTTCCGAAGCCTAATGGGAGTACCAGTTTGAGCAAGACTTAAGAGCAATGAATGAGGCAGTCATCCCTATTCACCCACTGATGACAAACCCATACACCCTCCTCACCCAAGTGCCAGGGAGCACGCAGCTTTTCTCTGTTTTGGACCTAAAGCTGTATTTTCCTCTATTCCCCTACATCCAGACTTTCAATACCTTTTTGCCTTTGAATGAAGGGACCCTGAAACCCTGGAGGATGCCCAACATACATGGGCATGCTTCCACAGGGTTTTTGGAACAGCTCCCCCTTTTAAAGAAATGCATTAATTAGCAAGGGAACTGAGCCTTGAGAAGGGAACTCTCCTTCAATATTTTGATGATTTATTGATAAATAGTGAGACCAAATAAGATTCAGGTCAAAATACTGTTAGGGTTCTAAATTTTCTGGCAAAAAAGGGATATAAAGTCTTTTCAACAAAGGCTCAGATCTCACAGCAATGGGTTCAATATTTAGGATTTGTTTTGACCCCAGGGACACAAGTTCTGGCCATAGATCGAAAAATAGCAATTACTGCATTACTATGTCCAACAACAGAAAGGCAACTCCAAGACTTCTTTGGTATGGTTGGGTTCTGTCGTATCTGGATTCCAAATTATGGCCTTATAGCAAAACCCCTCTATGAGGTTCTAAAGGGAAGTGAAAGGAAACCCCTTCAATGGATTAAGGACCACCAGCAGGCCTTTGAGACTGAATTGAGTTGAAATACCAGCACTGGGACTTCCAAATGTGGAAGCCTGCAAAGTACAACTAGATATACGTTCACAAGAGCTCAAGGATAGCACTAGGAATCCTGATCCAAAAGCTAAGACTGGATCTGAGACCAGTGGCATACTTTTCAAAGCAACTGGACTCAGTAGCCCAGGAATGGCCTAGCTGCCTGCAGGCAGTAGCAGCCACAGCCCTGTTCATTAATGAGGCTTCCAAGTACACCCAGGGACAACACTTAGATGTGTTAACCCTTCATCAGGTACAATTTGTACTGGAAGCCAAAGGACATCATTGGTTGACTGGAGGAAGGTTAAAATGATATCAGGCCTTCCTAATGGACACCCCTGACATTAAAGTTGTCACAAACCCTAAACCAAGCAACTCTGCTTCCAGCAGTCTAGAGTGGAGACTTATTGCATCAGTACAGAGAGACCACAGAACAAACTTACGCCAGCAGGTCTGATGAGCCTCTTGACAGCCCTGTCTGAGATCAAATGGCTAACTAACGGGAGCAGTTTTGTAGAAATGGGAAGCAGAAAGGTGGGGTATACCGCAGTTCTTTTAGACGAAGTCACAGAATCCAAGACCCTGTCACCTGTCATCAGCCCAGAAGGCTGAAATAATTGCATTAATGAGAGATTTGCAGTTAGGGAAGGATAAGAAATTAAATGTTTTTACTGACTCTAAACATGGGTTCCACATGCTACATATTCATGCTGCCATTTGGAACTAAACGAATGTTCCAGTTCAGTCGCTCAGTCAGGTCCAGCTCTTTGCGACCCCATGAACCACAGCAACCAGGCCTCCTTGTCTAACACCAACTCCCAGAGTCTACCCAAACCCATGTCCATTGAGTCGGTGATACCATTCAACCATCTCATCCTCTGTCATCCCCTTCTCCTCCCACCCTCAATCTTTCCCAGCATCAGGGTCTTTTCAAATGAGTCAGCTCTTCCCATCAGGTGGCCAAAGTATTGGAGTTTCAGCTTCAACATCAGTCCTTCCAATGAACACTCAGGACTGATCTCCTTTAGGATGGACTGGTTGGATCTCCTTGCAGTCCAAGAGACTCTCAAGAGTCTTCTCCAACACCACAGTTCAAAAGCATCAATTCTTCGGCGTTCAGCTTTCTTTATAGTCCAGCTCTCACATCCATACATGATTACTGGAAAAACCATAGCCTTGACTAGCTGGACCTTCGTTGGCAAAGTAATGTCTCTGCTTTTAAATATGTTATCTAGGTTGGTCATAACCTTTCTTCCAAGGAGTAAGTGACTTTTAATTTCATGGCTGCTATCACCATCAGCAGTGATTTTGGAGCGCCCAAAAATAAAGTCTGACACTGTTTCCACTGTTTCCCCATCTACTTCCATAAAGTGATGGGACCAGATGCCATGATCTTAGTTTTCTGAACATTGAGCTTTAAGCCAACTTCTTGACTCTCCTCTTTCACTTTCATCAAGAGGCTCTTTTGTTCTTCTTCACTTTCTACCATAAGGGTGGTGTCATCTGCATATCTGAGGTTACTGATATTTCTCCCAACAATCTTGATTCCAGCTTGTGTTTCTTCCAGCCCAATGTTTCTCATGATGTACTCTGCATATAAGTTAAATAAGCAGGGTGACAATATACAGCCTTGACATACTCCCTTTCCTATTTGGAACTAGTCTGTTGTTCCATGTCCAGTTCTAACTGTTGCTTCCTGACCTGCATACAGATTTCTCAAGAGGCAGTTCAGGTGGTCTGGTATTCCCATCTCTTTCAGAATTTTCCACAGTTTATTATGATCCACACAGTCAAGGGCTTTGGCATAGTCAACAAAGCAGAAATAGATGTTTTTCTGGAACTCTCTTGCTTTTTCGATGATCCAGCGGATGTTGGCAATTTGATTTCTGGTTCCTCTGCCTTTTCTAAAACCAGCTTGAACAACTGGAAGTTCACGGTTCACGTATTGCTGAAGTCTGGCTTGGAGAATTTTGAGCATTACTTTGCTAGCGTGTGAGATGAGTGCAATTGTACAGTAGTTTGAGCATTCTTTGGCATTGCCTTTCTTTGGGATTGGAATGAAAACTGACCTTTTCCAGTCCTGTGGCCACTGCTTAGTTTTCCAGATTTGCTGGCATATCGAGTGCAGCACTTGCACAGCATCATCTTTCAGGATTTGAAATAGCTCAACTGGAATTCCATCACCTCCACTAGCTTTGTTCGTAGTGATGCTTTCTAAGGCCCACTTGACTTTGCATTCCAGGATGTCTGGCTCTAAGTGTGTGAGTGCTCACACCATCATGATTATCTGGGTCGTGAAGATCTTTTTGGTATAGTTCTTCTGTGTATTCTTGCCACCTCTTCTTAATATCTTTGCTTCTGTTAGGTCCATATCATTTCTGTCCTTTATTGAGCCCATCTTTCCTTGAAATGTTCCCTTTGTATCTCTAATTTTCTTGAAGAGATCTCTAGTCTTTCCCATTCAATTGTTTTCCTCTATTTCTTTGCACTGATCACTGAGAAAGGCTTTCTTCTCTCTTTGCTATTCTTTGGAACTCTGCATTCAAATGGGAATATCTTTCCTTTTCTCCTTTGCTTTTCACTTTTCTTCTTTTCACAGCTGTTTGTAAGGCATCTCAGACAGCCATTTAGCTTTCTTGCATTTCTTTTTCTTGGGGATGGTTTTGATTCCTGTCTCCTGTACAATGTCATGAACCTCCATCCATAGTTCATCAGGCTCTCTGTCTATCAGATCTAGTTCCTTAAATCTATTTCTCACTTCCACTGTATAGTCATAAGGGATTTGATTTAGGTCATACCTGAATGGTCTAGTGGTTTCCCCCACTTTCTTCAATTTAAATCTGAATTTTGCAATAAGGAGTTCATGATCTGAGCCAGTCAGCTCCCGGTCTTGTTTTTGCTGACTGTATAGAGCTTCTCCATCTTTGGCTGCAAAGAATATAATCAATATGATTTCAGTGTTGACCATTTGGTGATGTCCATGTGTAGAGTCTTCTCTTGTGTTGTTGGAAGATGGTGTTTGCTATGACCAATGCATTCTCTTGGCAGAACTCTATTAGCCTTTGACCTGCTTCATTCTGTACTCCAAGGCCAAATTGGCCTGTTAGTCCTGGTGTTTTTTGACTTCCTACTTTTGCATTCCAGTTCCCTATAATGAAAAGGACATCTTTTTGGAGCGTTAGTTCTAAAAGGTCTTGTAGATCTTTACAGAACCATTCAACTTCAGCTTCTTCAGTGTTACTGGTCGGGGCATAGACTTGGATTGCCGTGATGTTGAATGGTTTGCCTTGGAAACAAACAGATCATTCTGTCATTTTTGAGATTGCACCCAAGTACTGCATTTCGGACTCTTTTGTTGACCATGATGGCTACTCCATTTCTTCTAAGGGATTCCTGCCCACAGTAGTAAATATAATGGTCATCTGAGTCAAATTCACCCATTCCAGTCCATCTTAGTTCGCTGATTTCTAGAATGTCGATGTTCTTGCCATCTCCTGTTTGACCACTTCCAATCTGCCTTGATTCATGGACCTAACATTCCAGGTTCCTATGCAATACTGCTCTTTACAGCATTGGACTTTGCTTCTATCACCAGTCACATCCACAACTGGGTGTTGTTTTTGCTTTGGTTCTGTCTCCTCATTCTTTCTGGAGTTATTTCTCCGCTGATCTCCAGTAGCATATTGGGCAGCTACCAATCTGGGGAGTTCATCTTTCAGTGTCCTATCTTTTTGTCTTTTTATACTGTTCATGGGGTTCTCAAGGCAAGCATACTGAAGTGGTTTGCCATTCCCTTCTCCAGTGGACCACATTCTGTCAGACCTCTCCACCATGACCTGTCTGTCTTGGGTGGCCCCACATGGCTTGGCTTAGTTTCATTGAGTTAGACAAGGCTGTGGTCCATGTGATCAGATTGGCTAGTTGTCTGTGATTGTGGTTTCAGTCTGTCTGCCCTCTGATGCCCTCTCTCAGGAATGTTGACTGCTGGAAATTCCCCAGAAAACACGAAGATTTGATTCTGACTCTTTTAGAAGCAGTGCAGCTCCCGACCCAGGTAGCACTAATCCACTGTAGGAGCCATCAGGGGGGTGGGTCCTTTGTGAGTGTAGGGGCCATCAGAGAGATGGGTTCTTTGTGAGCCAAGGGATTACCAAAGCTGATCAGATAGCAAAACAAGCAGCTAGATTTCAGGACCCTGAACAAGTTATGACTCTAGTGCTTTAGTGACTGGTAGCCCTGAACTCCCTGGCATCCCCTAATAACCCCAAAGGAACAAGAAAATAGTAAAAATGGGGCTATGAGAAGGGGGGCACAGGCTCATTTAAAAAGAAAGATAAGGTTCTAATCCCTGAAACCCAACAATGGAAACTCACTAAGAGCTTACATATGCCACCCACTATGGGAGGGATGTGCTATGCGACTTGATGCAAAAGGCAGTTTCAGGGGAGAGGCTTACAAGAGCAGTAAAAACAAATAATGTTTACCTATGATTTATGTGTCTGTAATAACCCAAAGACCCATCTAATCCCCCCTTCGTAACTCAGGCAAATTCAATGCCAAGGGACATATCTGGGGAAAGACTGGCAGTTAGATTTCCTGCAAATGCCTCCACGATAAGGATATAAATATCTTCTGTGTTTGTTGATACTTACAGAATGGGTTGAAGCCTTCTCCAGTCCAGTTGAAAAGGCTATGGAAGTTGGTAAGTTCCTTTTTTAAAACACCATTTATTTATTTTTGGCTATGATGGGTCATCATCACTGCATGGGCTTTACTCTAGTTGCAGCAAGCGGGTGCTACTCTCTAGTTGTGGTACACAGGCTTCTCATCGTGGTGGCTTCTCCTGATGTGGAACACAGGCTCTAGGGTGCATGAGCTTCAGTAGTTGCAGCATGTGAACTCAACAGTTGCAGTTCCCGGGCTCTAGAGCACAAGCTCAATTGTTGTGGCTCAGGGGCCTAGTTGCTCTGAGGCATGTGGGATCTTCCCAGATGAGGGATCAAACCCATCTGTCCTGCAATGGCAGGCAGATTCTTTACCACTGAGTCACCTGGGAAGCCCTGGCAAGTCCCTTTTAAGAGAACTAATTCCTTGGTTTGGACTTCCAAAGTCCCTCCAAAGTGAAAACGTTTCCTCTTTTATAGCCAAAATCACACAGAGGCTTACACCAGGATAGACTACAAGCCACACACCTCTTGGCACCCCTAGTCTTCATGGAAGGTAGAGAAAAGGAACCATACTTTAAAGTAAACCTTAGCAAACCTCTGCCAAGAAACTCATGATCCCTGAACCAGCTTGCTTCCTACTGCACTCCTCAGCATCCTTGTCACCCCCAGGAGTGGTCGAGACCTAGACTATCTGAAATGAGCTATGGAGGCCACGTCTTACTACTGACATTCTACTGGGTGAGGATGTGAATCAGGCCCTAAGATATTAATTTAGGACAAGTTCAGGAGGCAGTCCAGGGCTATGCCCACAAGACACTGCTGATTCCCACTAAAATACAGAGGAAGGAGCAGTTTCTGCACAAATAAACCCCAGGGATCAAGTTCTTCTCAAAGCCTAGAAGGAGGGGTCCCCAAGACCAATTATTGCCAAAATAAAGAGCCTCTATAAAGTACTGTTAACCACCCCCCACTGCTGTCAAACTGCAAGGGATATCTAATTCAGTATATTTGTCCAGACTCAAGCTTTTACTTTCAGAAACCCTGCAGGTCACAGCAGAACAACAGTATACTTGTGAGTCAGTGGAAGACCTGAGACACCTATTCAAAAGACAGGCACCATCAACAGATAAGTAAAATGATGTAGTGGGTTGGTGCCGGTTTAAAAGCCTTAATGGGTCTTGGGACCTGTCTTGTTGTCCTGGCTGAGTGGTTCTTGACAATTGTCTGGCCCCTAGTTGCCTTCTGGCAGAACAAGGCCGAGTTTGTGCAATAACTAATACTCCCTGCTGCACTTGGATCAATGTAACAGGACAGGTAAAAGTTAATATTAAGGAGATATACACCCAGGCGAAGTGGTTTCCTAACTTTGTCAGGGGTAATATTGCCTCCCTTTTCTGATCAACAGTTAAGAAGGCCTTCCCAAAGTTAACCTGGTCCCTTCCCTTTTTAGGCCCTTTCATGGCTATTGTTGTCATCTCCTTTTTAGCCCTTGTTTGTTTAACCTTTTGGTTGAGTTTGCATCTTTTAGACTCTAACAGTTTGAAGTAAGGCTGTGACAGCTCAAGGAATTCAGCCCATTCCAGTGGAAAGTGGCCCAGGTCCCTACAGGTCCTTAAAACAGTCAGCAAGGGACTTCCACTCCTCTAGGATGGGCTAGGATCTGCAGGCCCTGTCCAGCAGAAAGAAGTTTCAGATGAAGAGATCCTTACTCCCTTACCTATTAAGAGTAAGGACTTAGAGTCTCTCAGGGGGAATGAGACAGGCTGGGACCTGGGACTCTCTGCTGCAGTACTTGTACCGGGATACACCTCAAGCAACAAAACACAAAGAAACTGTATGGGACTAAAAATAACTGTGCATGTGCAGTTGGGGCAAATTCTGGACAAAAGACTCAACGAGACCAAAAAACCTCAACTGCCAGTTTGAGGAGAGCAGGGTGGAGCAAAAGCACGGTACTGTGCATGCCCCCTGAACACAATACTACCTAAGGCATAGGCAAAACAACTAAGCCACCCCTCTGGTTAGACCCCTGGACACACTCCATGTAAGGAACAAACTCACTCCCACCTCAGGGATGGAGCAAGCAAAGGAAACTTTTGTTTGCTCTCACTCCCTGCTGCTGTAGCAGGGGCCCAATAAAACCTTGCCTGAAAAAAAAAAAACAATATCCCTTATTACTATAGATATAAAGATCCATACAGTACGGGCAAATGGAATCCAGTTACATAAAAATGAATATAAACCACTGACAAATGATCTCAGGAACACAAAGTGGGTTCAACATGTGATAAATTAGTTTAATACACATACAAATAGAATAAAGGACAAGTATGAGAAAGCATCACTATGAACAAAGCTAGTGGAGGTGATGGAATTCCAGTTTAGTTATTTCAAATTCTGAAAGATGCTGTGAAAGTGCTGCATTCAATATGCCAGCAAATCTGGAAAACTCAGCAGTGGCCACAGGACTGGAAAAGGTCAGTTTTCATTCCAATCCCAAAGAAAAGCAATGCCAAAGAATGCTCAAACTACCGCACAATTGCACTCATCTCACACGCTAGAAAGTAATGCTCAAAATTCTCCAAGTCAGGCTTCAGCAATACGTGAACCGTGAACTTCCAGATGTTCAAGCTGGTTTTAGAAAAGGCAGAGGAACCAGAGATCAAATTGCCAACATCCGCTGGATCATCGAAAAAGCAAAAAGATGTTCTAGAAAAACATCTATTTCTGCTTTACTGACTATGCAAAAGTCTTTGACTGTGTGGATCACAATAAACTGTGGAAAATTCTGAAAGAGATGGGAATACCAGACCCTCTGACCTGTCTCTTGAGAAACCTGTATGCAGGTCAGGAAGCAATAGTTAGAACTGGACATGGAACAACAGACTGGTTTCAAATAGGAAAAGGAGTACATCAAGGCTGTATATTGTCACCCTGCTTATTTAACTCACATGCAGAGTACATCATGAGAAACGCTGGGCTGGAAGAAACACAAGCTGGAATCAAGATTGCTGGGAGAAATATCAATAACCTCAGATATGCAGATGACACCACCTTTATGGCAGAAAGTGAAGAAGAACTAAAGAGCCTCTTGATGAAAGTGAAAGAGGAGAGTGAAAAAGTTGGCTTAAGGCTCAACATTCAGAAAGCTAAGATCGTAGCATCTGGTCCCATCACCTCATGGGAAATAAATGGGGAAACAGTGGAAACAGTGTCAGACTTTATTTTTTTGAGCTCCAAAATCACTGCAGATGGTGATTGAAGCCATGAAATTAAAAGACGCTTACTCCTTGGAAGGAAAGTTATGACCAATCTAGACAGCATATTGAAAAGCAGAGACGTTACTCTGCCAACAAAGGTCCATCTAGTCAAGGCTATGGTTTTTCCAGTAGTCATGTATGGATGTGAGAGTTGGATGGTGAAGAAAGCTGAGTGCCGAAGACTTGATGCTTTTGAACTGTGTTGTTGGAGAAGACTCTTGAGAGTCCCTTGGACTGCAAGAAGATCCAACCAGTCCATCCTAAAGGAGATCAGTCCTGGGTGTTCATTGTAAGGACTTTTGTTGAAGCTGAAACTCCAGTACTCTGGCCACCTCATGTGAAGAGTTGACTCATTGGAAAAGACCCTAATTCTGGGAAGGATTGGGGGCAGGAGGACAAGGGGACGACAGAGGATGAGATGGCTGGATGGCATCACCGACTGGATGGACATGGGTTTGGGTAGACTCCGGGAGTTGGTGAAGGGCAGGGAGGCCTGGCATGCTGCGATTCATGGGGTCTCAAAGAGTCGGACACAACTGAGCGACTGAACTGAACTGATGATCATCTCAATATACACATGAAGTATTAGACAAAAATCTAGTCTTTCATCATAGAAAGACTCAAAACAGGAATAGACAGGAACCCCTTCAACCTGATAGAGAGGATCCATGAAAAACCTACAGTAAACTGAAAGCTTTCCTCTAAAGATCTGGAACAAATCAGGGATGGTCACTCTTGTTACATCTTTTCAACATTGTACTGAAGGTTTTAACTATAATTATTAAGAAGAAAGTAAAAGTATCCAAACTGCAAAAAAAAAAAAAAAACCCCAAAAAAACTCTCTTTGCAATTGACGTGATCTTATATTGAAATCCTAACCAAAAAATTCTTAGTAAACCAATTCAGCAAGTCTGCAGAATATAGTAACCGTCAACTGTATGTCTATATACTAGCAAGGAGCCATGAAAAGAAATAAAATTATAAAATAATTCTATTTATGACAGTACCAAGAATTCTTAGGAATAAGTTTAATGAAAAGTATAAGACTTATACACCAGAAATCAGAAATCATTAAAAAAATGACTTAAATAAATAGAAGAATATCTCTTGTTCATGGATTGAAATTCTCAAAATCAAGATGTCAGAAGTTCTCCAATTGACCTACAGATTCAACGTAATCTTTATCAAAACTCCATATGCTTTAAGGAAATTGGCACTCCAATTTTAAAATCTATGTTGAAGTCTGGGGACTCTGATTAGCCAAAATAATCTTGCAAAAAAACAAAAGTTGGTGGTCTCACACTTCCCAGTTTCAGAAATACAGAAGAGATACAATAATCAAGACAGTCTGGTAATGGCATAAGGATAAACACTGATACATGTGACGGAATTGAGAATTCAGAAATGAACCCATATAAATATGACCAATTGAGTTTCAGCAAAGGCATTAAGACCATTTAATGGAGAAAGGACCATCTTTTGACAAAAGCTGGGATAAATGAAAACCCATATGCAAAAGGATAAATCTGTACCCTTACTTCATGCCATACAGAAAAAATAATATCAAAATGGAATGACCTAATTGTAAGAACTAATGCTACAAAATGTCTAGAACATAAAGTTTCATGACGTTGGATTAGGCAAAAATTTTTTAGATATGACAATACACATGATAAATTAGTTTATTAAAATTTTGAACCTTGTGTGCATTAAGGACAAGAATGTAAAAACAAGGGGAGAAAACACTTGCCAATTATATATTCAGTCAGGGCCTTGTTTCCAGAATATATAAAGAACTACTACAG
Organism: Okapia johnstoni; assembly: GCA_024291935.2. Taxonomy (NCBI): domain Eukaryota; kingdom Metazoa; phylum Chordata; class Mammalia; order Artiodactyla; family Giraffidae; genus Okapia; species Okapia johnstoni. The sequence continues at coordinate 95,032,533 of CM044311.1, read as the reverse complement.
TTCAAAAAAAAATCAGATTAAAAAAGAATTTGAATAGACATTTATCCAAAGAAAATATGCAAGTGACCAATAAACACATAAGATGCTAGACATGACTACTCATAAATCAAAACCACAATGAAATATCACATTACACACAGGAACAACCATAATCAAGATGATAACAACAAACATGGTCATGTATGTGGAGAAATTGGAATTCTCATACATGATGGCAATGTAAAATGGTATAGCTGCTTTGGAACACAGTTTGACAATTCTTCAGAAAGCTAAACGTGAAATTATTGTACGACCCAGCAATTCTACTCCTAGGTACATATCCAAGAGAAATAACACTTAAGACTACACAAAACTTGTAATAGCTAGATATCCAACTGATGAACGGATAAGCAAATGTAGTCTATCCTTACAGTGAAATTATTTGACCATAAAGAATGTACTGATACATGCTACAGCAAAGGTGAACCTTGAAAACATTATGCTGAGTAAAACAGTTCAGACACAGAAGGCTACATATTGTATGATTCCATTTATATGAAATGTCTAGAGTGGGCAAGCTATGAAGACAAAGTAGATTAATAGTTACCTTAACTGAAGTGACTGCTAATGGGTAAGCCTCCAACTGGGGGTAATGAAAGTGTATGAAGTGTGATAATGGTTGCATAACCTTGTTTAATATATTAAAAATGACTGAACTGTATAAAGAGGTACATTTTATGTCAACTATCAGTTTAAAAATGGGAAAAATTAGACCATTTTTACTTACCTGGAAATATATCACTGATAAGATAAAATAAATGTTAGCATAAAGAACTATGAAAGGTTATCAAACTGTTGTAATTAATAACCTCAATAATAAAGTAGAAAAAGAGACTGAATTTTTTTTATAAACCTCTGTATTGCTTGACTTGCTGTGGACAGATATCCAGACATTTAGAGAAACAAGTAAAAATATGGATGCACAGATATGTTAAAACTGAGTACAAAATCTGGCATTTTAGCAGGTTTGACACTTTAAAGAGAGTATTTGGCCCTTCTAGGCCCTAGTTTCTTTGCAGGTGAAAAATGTTGGTCTGATCAAGAAGGGTGTAGAAACAGACTCCAAACATTCCCAGCTACCTTTATGTGAGGGAGCAAATTACAAAAGAGCTGTGAGAGAATAGAAGAGAGGTACATAGGTTTTGCAAAACCTTCCCAAGCAATTCTTTTAAAACTCTGCCCCCCATTCCCTTTACACACAATATTCCTTAGTGTGAACCTTTCAGATTAAAAAGAGGCAAACAACCAACTTTGAGATAGTCTGACTCCTTCACTTGAAAGTCAAAGCCCCCACAAGAATACATCAGCCTTACTCTCTAGGACATGCTGACATGGAAGGGAAGAAGACTTTGCAATCATCACATGGGTTAAGATCTTGGCTTGATCACTATGGTAGTTAACTTCTACTGTCTAACAAGCCACCTGAAAACAGCAATTTAAATCAAGAGGCCCCAAGGTTCCTCTGCAGGAACAGTTTCTAGAAAGACAGAGCAGGAGATATTACAGGGAGTAAAGAATGAATACCGACAAGGACTTGTAGGTAGTGAGGTTGGTGTGAAGAACAGGTGAGTACAGCAGCTTGCCAAGGGAACAAGACCGCAGAAAGGGTATAGTTGATCAGTTTTGATTTATTCATAGTAAACTAGGAAAGGCTTCAGCATTTGATAGACTCAAGGGAAGGTGCCGGTCTAGAGGAGGCAGCTGAAGATACAAGAGAAGGCGTCACCAGTGTAGCGATGTTCCAGAGGAGAGAGAAAGGATGGGAACAGAGTTCAAGACTGAGGGACCCAGGCTTAGAAACCAGAGAATGCATGTCTTCATTTTGAGACATAAGGTGAGAAAATGATGATGGGTGCAGGTGGCACTAAGTGTGAAAATGGAGGAGACGGGGATGAGAGAATTCCCACTTGGAGGGATCTCTACTTTTAGTGAAAGAAGGAATTCCCTTCAGGGAGTGCAAGGCCTGGAGGGATAGTTTGGAGCTTGAGAAGAGAAGAAAGTGTTCAGAACAGGAGAGCCTGAGCAGCCTTTGTGGAGATGCCTACCGCAGTCAGTGAATATCTCTGGCAAAGATGAAACCCAAGGGGCAGTGTCAAGAAAGTGAATGACCAGGACTTTATGAGTGTTTTGATAATGTCGCAGGAGGTCAGATCTTAGGGGAGAGAGAAGAATCTCCTTATGGATAGGGAGGAGGGGAGTCAGAGGCACTGACAGTTTGAGTGTCACAAAGAGATGTGGCATGGCTTCATATCCTGCTCTGGTAAAAGTGGGAGCTAGAGTCAGCACCCTAAGTGCCAGGACTGTTAATAGCAAACATTGATTAAATGATTAAACATTGATTAAATGTTTCCAGCACCAGGCTAAGCCTCTTATAAGCACTTTTTCTTTCAGTTATCATAATCTTTTATAGAATATTGTTATTTCCATTTTACATATAGGGAAACTAAACTTTGCAAGTTATTTTTCTCAAGGCCATTGTGGCAGATTTAGAAAGATGGCTGCAACCACACCTCCCAGCCTCCACAATGTGGCCTTGACACTTCAGTCACAGTGTTTGTATGCATGCACGCTCAGTCCTGTCTGACTCTTTGTGGCCCTGTGAACTGTAGCCCACCAGGCAACTCTGTCCATGGAATTTTCCAGCCAAGAATACCGGAGCAATTGGTTGTAAAGAAATGGTTGCCATTTCCTTCTCTGAGGGATCTTCCCAACCCAAGGATTGAACCCACGTCTCTTGTGTCTTCTGCATGGGCATGCAGGTTTTTCACCAGCTGAGCCACCAGGGAAGCCCGTTCAGTCAAAGGGCAGAGTCTCATTCCCCTACCCCTGTGGTTGTGACTGCTTTTACCGACGGAGCAATGCCTGAAATGACCGACTTTCAAGGTTTCATTATAAACGCCACGCGTCTACCACCAGCCTCCACTGGGACACTTGCTCTGGCAAAGGACGACCACCAACTAAGAAGTTTGCCATCCCAAAGGCTACTATGCTGGAGCATCCCCTGAACACGGCCAAGCTCCCAGGTGACAGCCCCCATCTGGCTCTCATATCTGGTCCAGCCTCAACCTTTCAGATGATGGCAGATCAGGCCGACATCTCAGTGCAACCTTAGGAGACCCCAAACAAGATCTACCCAGTGCAGCCTTTCCTGAAGTTCTGCCCCTCAAGGTGAGGAGCAAAACAAAAAAGGTCATCTCTTTACAACAAGTTCTAGGGTAATTTGTTACACAACAACAATAATCAAAATAGCCTCACAACATCACAGAGAAACAGAGCTAGGATTTTCCTGTAAGCCTGCCTGCCTGGCTCTGGAAACCAGCTGTTCCTGGCTTCCTTTTGAATATTCTTTCTTATTCTTGTCTCTAGCACAGGTTCTTCCTCAGACCATATACTGGACAAATGTTTGACCTACTTCCTAGACAGATGCCTTCTTACCTCTGTTTCTCCTCCACTTCACAGCAAGTTTATATGATATAATGGATATAATGTGTCATTGTTCACCACTTTTAAAACATAGCAATGGTTATCAAAACCTCTACCATGTTATTGCTAAATAAATCTTCAATTCAATAAATCTTCAATTCAATCAATTATATATTATTTTAATGCTTTGGCATGTCAAAAAACTTTCTATTTTTTTAGGCTTTAAAATGACAATGTCTTTCTTTCATAAATATTAACCAGAAATTATATCATACCTGAGTCTTCATGCTCTCCCTCTAGGTTTCTGCCATGCATATTCATCTTGAGGCCAAAGACAAAGTGGACACTAGGTTCATAATGATCTGTTATGATTGAAAGGAATCACGAATTAAATAAGGTTGGAAATTTAAACTTGTATAACACTTAGATCTTACTCTGTTTCCCTTTTTAGTATTACCACCTCTTTAAAAAAAAAATTAAGGCATTGTTTTGAATGATCTGTCCCATCCTGAAAATACCTGTGTCAGACAGAACATGCTAGAATTCATGGGGCCAGTTAAATGTCAAGCAGAAATGAGTCAACGTGCCCTGTGTTTCATTAGCACCACACAGTGAAGTCACAAACCCTGCCTGAATTGAAATCTAAGCCACACCAAAATCATGATCTGCAGATGCATTTGTTTTCCTCTTGAATTTTAAAGGGCTGAGTTGTTACTACTGAACTTAGAAACAAGGCTCTCCTTGAGTCAACGGTGCCGCTTTAAATATCATTTGTTCAGGACCTTCCTTTGTTTATACTGTTACTCCCTTGTCACTAGGGTCTAAATGGGAAGCTTATCTTTGTATCAAAAGGAACAGAATCTTTTGTTCAAATACTTCACTCCCTTCACTACTTCACTATGGCTCCATCACTAGATTTCTCCTCTAGTATTCCAGAGCTATGGCCCTAAAGTTGACAGGAGCCACTGGCACACCCTTTCTAGAAGATGCCCTTCTCATCAACCAAGGCTGGTCATCTTCAGTGGGAGCCTCACCTGAGGAGTGAAGCTGTGCTCTCCTTTGTGCGTTAACTACTCTGGAAAAGTCAAGGGTCTGGAGCTCACATGAGCCACCTGAGACCAGGGTGATGGCTTTACCATGTCAGCAGTATCGTATAGCTCTTCCTCTTCACATTCCCAATTTTGTTCTTCTTGTATTTGTCCCCTGTATCTGCTAAGATAAGAGAAGGCTTATAAACATGCTATGAAGAGTAGTAAGATATTGTGAAATAACAAACATACATCACTTGATAATCATAAGCAGACTAGGTCTTGGAACAGTCACACATCATTCCAAGGCCCATGTTTTATTAGTTGATGTTTATTACTTTGCTAGCTAGAGATTTGGGAACAGACTATCACAAACAATGTGAATCTGGAGTTTCCATTTTATCTAATCTGAATATGACAAAGTCAGTCTTGTTTTGCTTCCAGTTCTGCAAAAATGTCTCTGGCTCCTGGATACCAGGTGTTGGGTCACACTCCATAGAGGTCTGCAAGACTTGTAGTTGCCCAACCTTAAGACTGAGAAAAGAGCCTAGATATAGCAACAGGAACATCAGTGGTTTTTTGGATGGGGGATCTTACATGTCTAAAGACAAAGGTCCTAGAATGACATGCCATTATGCATGACAGACAGCAGGTAAGGCATGACAGCAGTCTCTGCTACTCAGGGGATGAGGCTCCATTTATAGAGGGAATTTCTGTTGATGGGTGGGGCTATGTTCCCTCCCTGTTTTTTGACCTGAGGCCAAACAATGATGGAGGTAATGAAGATTATGGTGATCTCCTTCAAAATGTCTTGTGCACGCACTGCCACACTCAGTGCCCCTGACTCTGCAGCAGGCCACTGCCAACCCATGCCTCCACCAGAGACTCCTGGACACTCATGGGCAAGTCTGGGTCAGTCTCTTGTGTGGTCACTGCTACTTTCTCCTGGGTTCTAGTGTGCACAAGGTTTTGTTTTTGCCCTCTGTTTCCCCAGTCCTGTGTAAGTTCTGGTGGCTCTATGGTGGGGTTACTGGTGACCTCCTCTAAGAGGGCTTATGCCATACCCAGGTGTGCTGCACCAGAGCCCCTGCCCTTGTGACAGGCCACTGTTGACCCATACTTCCACAGGAGACACTCAAACACTCAAAGGCAGGTCTGCCTCAGGCTCTATGGGGTCTCCTGTTGTGCACAAAGGTTTTTTTGAGCCCTCTGAGGGCATCTTTGGTGGGTATAGGGTTTGATTCTACATGGGATTTCACCCCTCCTACCATCTTTTTGGGGCTTCTCCTTTGCCCTTGGACATGGGGTATCTTTTTTTGGTGGGATCCAACATCCTCCTGTCAATGGTTGTTCAGCAGTGAATTGTAATTTTGGAGTTCTCACAGGAGAAGATGAGTGCACATCCTTCTACTATGCCAGAAAGATATGCAGACTACATCATGCAAAATGCTGGGCTGGATGAAACACAAGCTGGAATCAAGATTGCAGGGAGAAATTTCAATAACCTCAGATATGCAGATGACACCACCCTTATGGCAGAAAGTGAAGAACTAAAGAACCTCTTGATGAAACTGAAAGAGGAGAGTAAAAAAGTAGGCTTCAAGCTCAACATTCAGAAAACAAAGATCATGGTATCTGGTTCCATAACTTCATGGGAAATAGATGGGGAAACAGTGGAAACAGTGTCAGACTTTATTTTTGGGGGCTCCAAAATCACTGCAGATGGTGACTACAGCCATGAAATTAAGACACTTGCTCCTTGGAAGAAAAGCTATGACCAACCTAGACAGCATATTAAAAAGCAGAAACATTATTTTGCCAATAAAGGTCTGTATAGTCAAAGCTATAGTGTTTCCAGTAGTCATGTATGGATGTGAGAGTTGGACTATAAAGAAAGCTGAGTGCTGAAGAATTGATTCTTATGAACTGTGATGTTGGAGAAGACTCTTGAGAGTCCCTTGGACTGCAAGGAGATCAAACCAGTCCATCCTAAAGGAAATCAATCCTGAATATTCATTGGAAGGACTGATGCTGAGGCTGAAACTCCAATACTTTGGCCACCTGATGCAAAGAACTGACTTATTGGAAAAGACCCTGATGCTGGGAAAGATTGAAGGTTGGAGGAGAAGGGGACAACAGAGGATGAGATGGTTGGATGGCATCACCAACTCAATGGACATGAGTTTGAGCAAGCTCCGGGAGTTGGTGATGGACAGGGAGGCCTGGCGTGCTGCAGTCCATGGGGTCACAAAGAGGTGGACACACCTGAACTCATAGGAGGAATTGATGTCAGGTGGGCTCCTCAGTTACCAGGGAAACCAGGGCCTGGGGCAGGAGGCAAGCATGTAGGCAGTTACTGATGAAGCCTTATAATTAGGAGGATTGGATAGTCACATGAATGAAACAGGACCTGGTTGAGCAGGAGATGGACACAAAGGAAGACAAAAGAAAAACAGCTATCCTGAATGGCCTGACCATAAAATTCACCCCTGCACATTTTGTACGACCCTTACAATCTTGGTCTGTCCCTCTTCTGTGATATCCCTGGGCTCAGGTATGTACAGGGGCACTGCAAACAGAGACCACAAATGCAATACAGACAATAGCAGCTAAAGAGTATAAAGAGTCCAGGAGGTGGGCAAACGTTCAAGCCAGCCAGTTACAGGCTCCAGTTTTCATGAAAGTCCAGAGGACAACGACAATGGTATCTTGCTATAGACCCAGCAAGCAGACTCATTTCATAGCGACGCCACCACTGTGCCCAGTCTGCAGACAGACAGCCTTCGCTCAGACTAAGTTTGTTAAGAGGAAGATCATGATCATTAACCAACATACAATCAGTAACAGCATCTTGAGATAGTGCCACCCCTGCCTGAGGTTTCTGTCCTAGGGGGCAGTACCATACTATCCGTTCACCCTCAGTCCCCAGAACCCATGCTGAATCCTGGAGAGGCCCACAGGGTTAACATGGTTGTGCCTTCCTCCAGTCAGGGCTGGATTAATTACCTTATTGGTCTCAGGTGGAACAGGTAGCAGACAGGTGAGATCTATAAATCCCTTTCTAATCCTATTCGCCATAAGGCCAAAAATGGCAGTATTATTTTGCTGTTGCCACAGGTCCCAACCAAACTCTTCCAGATAACTGGCCATATCCAATTCACAAATCTGTCCCTGAGTTAACATCTCTAAAGCCCACTTCTGTAGTTGTTTAGGGTTGATGGTTCATGGGTATGCTGGCATTCTGAATCTAATCCAGGTCCTTGCATTTTGTCTGTGTTCAACAGCCATCCCTATGCATTCAGGTGAGCCATGAATGTGGGGCTGCTCCTTTTAAGGTGGAAAGAGACCTGAGGTTAACAAAATATCAACATAATGGAAGAGAAAGACAGCCCTCATTGAGACGACCATCACCCCAGGATCAGCCCCATAACTTCCCGTTCCCTGACCTTATTTCCCAACAGTTCTATACTCACAGGAGTTTCCTTGGCTTCTTGACTGCTCATCAATTACCAGGCTGCACCCCGCAGGCCTACAAGCCTTGTAGTTGCTCAGCCTTGAGACCTGAGTAAGACCCCAGGTACAGTGACAGAGACATCAGTGGTTTAGTGGATGAGGGATCTTAGACGTCTGAAGCAAAAGGTCCTGGAATGGCAGCTCCACCTTGTGTGGCAGATGGCAGGCAGGACATGGCCGCAGTCTTGGCTACTCAGGAGAGAAAGAGGCTACCATTTATAGGGGCAAGTTATGTCACGTTGTCTCATCAATTACCAGGGAAACCAGCAGCTGAGCCAGGGGGCGAGCAGGCAGGCAGTTACTGATGAAGTCCTGTAATTAAGAGGATTGGATAGTCACTGAGTGAAGGCAGAGTGGATACCCTCTGCCTTGTCGAGCAGAGGATATACAGAAAACAAGGGAACAGCCTTTTTTTTTTTTTAGCTTTTTTTAACTTTTAATTTTATATTGGAGTATAGTTGATTAACAATGTTGTTTCAGGTCTACAGCAAAGTGACTCAGGTTACATACATATATATGTATCTATTCTTTTTCAAATTCTTTTCCCGCTTACATTGTTACATAATATTGAGCAGAGTCCCCTTTGCTATACAATAGGTCCTTGTTGGTTATCCTTTTTAAAATTTTTTTAAATATTAGTATTTATTTATTTGGCTGTGCTGGGTCTTGGTCGGGGCAGGCGGGATCTTTAGTTGCAGTATGTGGGAATCATAGTTTCCTGACAGAGATCAAACTCTGGGCCCCATGCATTGGAGTGCAGAGTCTTAGCTACTGGACCACCAGGAAAGTCCTGCTAGTATCTAAAGGATGGTCCATGTGACCAACGCACAGTGAGGCCAAACAATACCAAATGCCTGAGTTTGAAACAGAGAAAGGCCTTTGTGCCACAACTACTAAGTGGTCTTGGTGAGGGCTCTGGAGCCATGCAGGACATATACTCTCCCCTACCCCAGCCTGTTCCCTGGCCCAAGGCAGGGCGAGCTGGAGGCCCCAGGGAGAAAGCTAAGATCCGCCTCTTATCTCACTCTCCACCTGAGGGCAAATACTCCACTGATTGTTGGGTAAATGGCCTCCCTAAGGGTCTCACTGATGCTTGCTTGTGGGTGGGGCCCACTGTGGCACCGACCAATGAATGACTGAGCAGGACCACAAATAGCCCCTCATTGATAGTTGATTGCTTAAGGGAGGTGCTCACTACCACTGACCAATGGCTGAGAAGGACCACTAACGTTCCCCTAGTAACAGTTGCCTGGTAACAGGGTGGGGGTGGGGGCTGGGAAGGGTTAATCAGTTCAGTTCAGTCCTTAGTCCTGGAGGGGTTAATAACACATAGCAACTAGCTGCATGCTAAGACCTGCATTACAAGGCACTCGATTTCATCCTGTTTGGAGCATGGGCTCTAGGGCATGTGGCCTCAGTAGTTGTGGCTCATGGACTCTAGAGTCTGGGCTCAGTAGTTGTGGCACAAGGGCTTAATTACTCCTTGGAATGTTGGATCTTCACAGATCAAGGACTGAACTGGTGACCCTTGCATTGCAAGGCAGACTTAACCGCTGGACCATCAGGGAAGTTTCAAATATAGCAGTGTGTACAGGTCTGATCCTAATCTCCCTAACTGTGCCTCCCCTAAACCCTTTCCCTCTAGTAAACATAAGTTTGGGAAATAGCTATCTTGAATGGCCTGACCACATACCAAGTCTATTTTATTTCAAGAAATTTGGAGTTTTAGGTAGAATAGGATGGTGGCTAAGAGCAGGGATCTAGAGTCAGACTGCTGAAACTTGAATCCTGTTCTAGGATGCACACACTTCCATCACTGCTTGTTATTTGGGCAAATTCCTTAAGACAGGTAAATGTTTATCCTGATTCTTCTTCAATAAAATGGAAGTACTACAAGAACTTGGAGAAGGAAATGGCAACCCATTCCACTATTCTTGCCTGGAAAATTTCATGGACAGAGGAGCCTGCAGGCTCCAGTTCATGGGATAGCAAAGAGCTGGATGGACATGACTGAGTGACTGAGCACAGCACACCACAAGAACATAAACTTTGTCTTTTAAACACTGTATCCCTAACATCTAGCACATTTCCTGGAACACAGTGGGCATTTAGTAAATATTTGTTGAATGAGCTTATATATGAATGTATGGGGCTTTCCTGGTGGCTCAGACGGTAAAGCGTCTGCCTGCAATTCAGGAGACCCAGGTTCGATCCCTGGGTCGGGAAGATCCCCTGGAGAAGGAAATGGCAACCTATTCCAGTACTTTTGCCTGGAAAATTCCATGAACTGAGGAGCTTGGTAGGCTACAGGCCATGGGGTCGCAAACGAGTTGGACACGACTGAGGGACTTCACTTTCATGAATGTATGAATATTGCTTACATAGGTATTCTTTTTGTTCATAAAATTATCCACTATGGCAGAGGGGGCTTCATTCATATTTTGGTTTCCTGCAGCACCTAACCCAGGGTTTTGGACTGAAGTATTCATGAACATTGATGAATTTGAGTACATTTGAATTGAAACATATCACTGCACAATTGAAGCATCTTTCTATTTCTTTCTAGGGAGACAGGATGAGATGGTTGGATAACATCACCAACTCCAGTGAAGGAAAGGGAAGCTTGGCATTCTACAGTCCCTGGGGTCGCAAAGAGTCAGACATGACAGCAGTTAAACAACAACAATTCCTTTCTGGTGGGCAGAAGAGGGGTTATAGGGAATCAAGATGATGGAATGGCAGAGTGACATCAACTCTCTCCTTGCCTCTGGCTCTTTTTGTCTTGGATTTTACCCCTGAGGGGTAGAACCTAGATCTTTTTTTTTGAGTATCCTGCTTAGCCTTCAAAATCAATAAAAATGATGCCTAGATGATGAGCATCTTTCAGAGCAATCAGGTGTTAATCTCATATCTATTTCTGATTCCTGTGTAACCAACCTACACCACCCTCAGCAAGTCACGTCACCTTGTAGAACTGTGCAGGGCTTCACACTCACTCTCAGGAGGAATCCTAGTTGGCAGGGTCATTGTGGGACAGATGAGAGAGGGAGTGTGAAAGCCCTGTGAAAAGGATGGCATAGGCAGGAATGCTCAGTTTTTTTAACTAGGAGATGAAACTTAGAGACTTGTTTCTCTATGAGATTTGGAGTGTAATAGTCAAGACAAGCCATCACAAGTCAGTCAGTCTTGTGTTAGATTGTGTTACACAGACCACAACAAAGAGATTTCTAGCACTACTACACAATTTAAAAATTATGGTTTCTTTAGTATATATCCCCTCAATGGTTCCACAAATGCACATGGAGCAGTTTGCTTGTGTCAAGCACTGTTTTAAGTAGAGAGGAAACATTAGGAAGGAAAACTCCTGATCGTGTGGATTTACATTCTAGTGGTGGAGCCAGACATATGAACAGACAATTACCTCTGTGATAAATACAGAGAGGAGTGATCAAGGATACTTGTGTTCTAGTGACTTTGAAAAGTGCCCCTCACTGCTGTTGGAGAGGTGGTATTAGTGATGGAGATTGGGGAGTAATACTTGAATGTATCTTGAAGAATAAGTTGACGTTCAATAAACATTGAATGGATGAATGGTGCTTATCCATTGTCCTTGGTATTAAAGTCCCTGGGAGGCAGAGCCTAGCAAGGGAATGAGGAAAGAGAGAGAGATTTCACAGAGGAATTGCCAGCATTCCATTTTGAAGATGCCAACCAGGAGGCTGGAGTAGAGAGAATGGGCACAAGATGGGAAGTCATTTTCATTTGTATTTGCCCAGTCTGAAATGCCTTTTCGTCCATTAACAAAATGGGTTGGACCCTCTGTTCCTTTAGGTCTGTGCTTTGAAGGAAAACAAAACAGAGGGACAGGGAGAGGTGCTCTCTTACAGTAGAGGCTGCCCGGGGAAGATTTGCTGATATTTGGCAGATGGCTGAAGCAACTGAGATGTTCAAGTCATGTGAATACCTGTTAATGAATGAAAGTGTTTCAGGCTGGAAAAATAGAGAAGGAAGGAAAATAACATAAAGGCTGTTAGAGAAGGTTAAGTAAATTAGTCAATACAATTAATAAAATACTATACAGATCTTAAGAATGACAATCTTGGGACTTCCCTGGTGGTCCAGTGGTTTAAAATCTGCCTTCCAAGCAGGAGATGCAGGTTTGATCCCTGATCACGGAACTAAGATGTCACATATTGTGGAGCAACTAAGCCAGTGAGCTGCAACAAAGAGCTCGCATACCTCAGCTAAGACCCAAAGCAGACAAGTAAAGAAAGACAGGAGGGAGGAGGCAAGGAAGGAAGGGAAAGAAAGCAAGAGAAAAATGTTAAAGAAAGAGATAAAGAAGAAAGGAAGGAAGGAAAAGAAAATATTCTCTGTGAATAAATAAGATATTCTAGCATCTTCTTTTGGGCTCCTAATTGATGGGGAATTTCAAGCCAGCTAAGGCTCTAGGGCTTGACATTCACTTGCTGGTTGACGGCGTCCTTGAAAACAAAGTGAAAATGTTTCCATTTCCCCTTTCCAATCTGCGCACCACCATCTGCTGTGCTGATTCCTAGGGTGGCGGCTTCGACTGGGACAGAATACGAATGGCTCAGGAAGCCAGAGATTCATCGATGCTAAAGCAAGATGGACTCACAGACTATCAGAAAGAGGGAGCTTCTTGAAAGAAGCCACTGAATTGGTTTCATGGACCAACCCTTTGATCTCAACATGTGTGGAAAAAATACTGCACATTGTCTCAAAGACTTCTCCCTTTGAGAGAAGTTTCTTGATCTTCTTCACTCCTTCCTGCTTTAACCTCACTCCACCAGCAGACAGAGTGATCTTCTTTAAGTGCAAATGTGACCCATCATTCTCCCACTCCAAACCCTTCACTGGCTCTAAAGTGCTTTTAGGATAACAATCAGTTCCCTGGCATGGCCCTGTCTCTTGTGCAGTGCCCACCTTATGCCACTCTTTCCCTTGCCTGCTATGTTCCAGCCCTGTGACTGTCTTTCACCTCCTCAGATGTGGCATATCCTTCCCAACTCAGATCTCTTTTGCACTGTTTTTTAAATTCTTTTTAACTCAAGGATAACTGCTTTACAATATCGTGTTAGTTTCTGTCATATCAACATACTATTTTTATTCTTGGAATCTATCTAGCAATCTGATCAGCTCCCACTTACCCTTCATATTATGGTGTAAACATCATTACCCCAGGATACCCTCCTTAGTCTCATGCCCCACACTAGGCTGGGTGAATTAAGGGGGCTCACACAGCAACACCTACCCCAGCACTTCCCCACCAGAGCATGCAACTCAATTAGGGTTAAGCAATTATCAGGCAGTTATTTGCTCCACATTTGTTTTCCCCATTGGACAGACCCAGTCAGTCCTGGCAAAGTGTTGACCTGTATGACCTTACTTTAAACTTTCTTTTTTCAGTACCATTATCACCCTGGGATGTCTGTGGGTTAATAAAAAGTGTGTGATAAGAGAAAGTGGAGGATGCATATTTCAGCAAGTTTGGCTGTAAAGGGGAGGAGAGAGCTAAGGTGAAGAACACAGTGGGGTTGTTGTAGTCTGGTTGTACTGGGTAACAAAATACCATAGACTGAGGGGCTTAAATCACAGAAACTGATTCTCACAGTTCTGGAAGCTGGAAGTCCAAGATCAGAGTGCCAGTATGGTTGGTTTCTGGTGAGAGCTCCCTCCTTCCTGCCTCATCAATGGCTACCTTCTCTCTGTACCCTCACTGGTGGGGAGAGAGAAAGAGAGAGAACAAGCTCTCTGGTGTCTCTTCTTGTATGGGCACTACGACCACTATCAGGACTTCATCTCCAACCATTGTATTAGGCATTAGAGATTCAACATACAGACTTGGGAGGAACACAATTCAGTTCATAGCAGAAGTTAAGCAAAAGCTTTATGGCAAAGAGTCCAGATCTGGCTTAAGTGCTAATGGTAGATGCTAGCAGAGAGGAGAAGGATGAAGCTCTAGGAAAGAAGAGGGCAGAGGAGAAAAGAGTTCTGTTTAGGAGGGCACTGCTCCCACTGTGACACAGAAGAGGGGCAAAGAGCATGGACAGCTCCACACGATCTCTTCCACGTGGTGGCAATGAGCTAAGAAAGTTCCTGAGTAATGGCTTCTCATTTCCTTTTTGAAGCAACATGCAAGCGTGTCTGTTGAGGGGCTGGCACTGTCTGCACATCACCGAGAAGGTTTGAAATAGATTCTATTTCTTAAGAAACTTAACACCAGCTTTTTTTTAAAAAAAAAAAATCATTTTTATTTATTTATTTGGCTGTGTCAAGTCTTAGTTGTGGCACGTGAACTCTTAGTCACAACATGTGGGATCTAGTTCCCTGACCAGGGATTGAACCTGGGCCTCCTGCCCTGGGAGCTTGGAATCTTAGCCATTGGACCACCAGGGAAGTCCCCTGAAATTGATTCTGTAGAGAATAATGGAGCTGGCTCCCCACACACCACCATGGAGTTTTGATGGATCAGGAGAATTTGCTCACCTTGAATGTTTGGAGTCGCCAAGTGCTTGTGTTATGAGATGTTTCTCCATGATGCTCAGCATCCAGTGTGAAGCAGAGAAGGACATTTCCTGAAAAGTGGCTGCTGTGAGTGTCAAGACAGTGGGACTCAGAGAGGTTAATGCTAAGTGTTTGCCCACTGTCACATGGCTGGTTAGTGGTGAAGCTAGGCGTAAATTCTGTAACTTTTTGGTTCCGAAGTCTTTCATATACCATGTCATGTGCTTTGTTTCTGGAAGATAAATTTTGAAAGAAAAAAGCTGCTCAATAAAGATTCTGATGCAGTTAAACAGGCTTAGATAGTGAACATGTGGCCATGACTAGAGCTATCCTTTCAGGAAACTAGAAGCACTTGTCTTGCCTCTTTTGCTTCCTGTTGACTGAGGCTGAAATTATTTTTCCTTCCATAAATAGAGGTGCAAATGTCCCCTGGGAGAGAGGGTCCAAGGGATCACTCCAAAGTATGTCTGCTGCATTTTGAAAACCTGATAGCATCTTGCCAACACCCTGACCAGAGCAATCACCAGCATTGCTAAAGTTGCGTCTGTTTTACCAGGCTCTCTAATTCCTATAAATGATCCATGAAGCTGCTGAGGGACTTCTGCCTGGCTGGGGTCAGGGCAGACAGAGAAGTCAGGAAAAGGGTTCTAGACTGCAGAGCCCCTGAGAGGAGGACTCAAAATGGGGCTGTCTCATGCTTTGCCAAGTAACCAGTGATAATCATGACCATTTAATGAGCATCTACCAGCTTCTGGTATTTTACTTGGGAGGGAGGAGAAGAAACTTGCAAACCCAAGGTGATAGAGGCAGAGAGCAGAGGGCAAGTCCCTGGGGGAGATGACAGGGTTAGAAAGATAGCCAGCCTTTGAACCGCAGTAACTCAGTTTACCACTTGCTATTATTATAAGAATAATATATATTCTTTGGAGAAAGATTGAAAACCATAAAAAAATAGAAAGAAGAAAATATTTCTGTCAATCAGAGAAATACTGTTAGGACTTTAGAATGCAGTATTTTCAAATTTTGAACATGAATTTTTTTTTTTTACAAGATGGGATAATATGCTTTTTAACTTACTAACACTATGTAAACATTTTCCCACATTTTAATAAGTTCTCAATTAAACAATAACATGTTTAATGCCTGCACAGTGCTCCAGAAGAGCAGGAATGAAAGCACCAAATGCCTAACTGGCCTGGGGTAAAATGCCAGCTCTGTCCTTTCCTGACCATGTGACAAAACCCCTTCACCCAATGAAGAGAATAACAGACCCTCCTCTTAGGTATGTTGGGACAATCATATGAGAAATGGAATTGAAAGCCCTTACCACAGTGCTGCATATATGCAAACTATTATCATTTCTGAAACGTGTCGATTTCCTATTCTCCAACATTTGGGTTTTTCAGGTTTTCACTATCATAAATAAGAGGTAAGGAACACTGCTGCTGCTGCTGCTGCTAAGTCGCTTCAGTTGTGTCCGACTCTGTGCGACCCCATAGACGGCAGCCCACCAGGCTCCTCCATCCTTGGGATTCTCCAGGCAAGAATACTGGAGTGGCTTGCCATTTCCTTCTCCAATGCATGAAAGTGAAAAGTGAAAGTGAAGTCGCTCAGTTGTGTCCAACTCTTAGCGACCCCATGGATTATAGCCTACCAGGCTCCTCCGTCCACGGGATTTTCCAGGCAAGAGTACTGGAGTGGGGTGCCATTGCCTTCTCCAAGGAACACTATTACATACATATCTTTGTGGTCCTCCATAATTATATCTTGATGTGAAATTACTGGATCAAAAGGTATGCAGAGTTTGCATGCATTTGATATACATTGTCAAACTATTCTTCAAGAGATGTGTGTTGATTTATAGGTAATTTGATGGCCCCTTGGAAGAGGTAGCTATGAAATCAGGAACTGATGATGAGTTATAAGTAGGGAAGCAAGAAGCAATCGGCATTTATAGACTGAGCCCAGCACATAACACCTACCAAGTCCTGGGCAGGCCTGCTGGCCTCTCTTCTTCCACCTCGAATCAGGTCCAGGGTCTGCCATAGGAAGGAACCTGAGAGGATGTGATGGGCACTGAATGGCCCTAGACTAAAGGAGAGGTTAGACAGAAGAGATCAGAAGATAGTGGCAAAAGCCTTTTCCGATCAATAAAAACAAATCCCGTGATTTTCTTCTTTGGATTACTTTAGTGTTATTAATTACTGCCAAGTACTACTTATTCATTTTTAGATACTACTTCCAAATTGTAATTAACTCATATTAACAGCATATGTATAGAATTTTGTGGGATATTGAATATGTTGAATTTTCACACTGTGGTGATCCTTTATTCTGACATTATGTCCTTGCTACTTTTTTTCTTTTTAAAGTTCTTTTAAAATGGAAATAATGGTAATGGTGGTAGGGTATTTTAAAGTCTTTTAATTGGCAAATAAAAATTGGCCACCTTTACTGGTCTTATAATTTCAGTCTTAAATTTTATCGGTACCTGGAATCCATATATCTGGAAGCTAATGTCCAAGTGACACATAAGCTAGTCTTGAAACTTTCATTTGTCCAACCAACATTCAGGGAGTGGGAGCTGTGTGCAAGATGAACAGAAATCTCTGGGTCACTCATTAGTATAACACCATGAAGCTGCAACGCCGTTGTCTCTGGGGGTGAGAGGCTGTAAATGACAGAAAGCTGGGGGAACATGGGAATCACAGTGCATCACAGGGTCCCCAAGTCTTAATACTTACAGGAATGGTATACCTCATTGGAGCCCCTGGGGAAATAAAATTCACTACAACAAACACCTCCTCAGAGTTGCACAATACGTATTTCAGAAATTAAAAGGACAAAATTAGACTGAATCTAGGACAAAAGTAGAGGTTAAATAACCCAGACACCAAGATTTATCCTTGTAAGTGGAAGAAATTAGCTGTAGGCTTTTTTTTTATTAAGCAATTATTTGGTTAAGGACACCCAAAGAAAGGAAAACCAATGCCTAATTTCATAATATAAGTACATGGAGAGCTAAAGTAAACTCTTTAATATCCACATAAGCCTTAATAAAAAGAATCACAAAACAAAATATCATTAGTCACATTTAGGTTATACTGGGAAAACACAAATCAACCAAGTTGTAAATTCTACACAGACATAGAATACAGCGGGTGTAAGTGAACTGGGAGATTATCCTGTATGAGAATATTTATATGAGCAAGGGCTCTTTAGTATCCTAAATTTACCAAGTTAAAATTGAAAAATAGAAATCTTTTTGTTGTTTGAGCCAGAGAAATCTTTAGATTTGAGATGCTTAAATCACAGAAAATCTTTGAAACTATTCTTCCCAAACACTTTCTCTGGGGCTGAGAGGCAGAATAGTTCTGGAAAGAAAATCTATAAACATTCTGGGAGAATTTTCTGAGTGTTGCCATGAGACATGCTTTTGGAAGGCCTTAATGGTTTGTCCATTTGGAGGGTAGTCAGTAGTCCTTTGAGGTTATGTGTCAACATAAATTATTCATTGGAATTCCAGCAAATATCCAAGCAATGGGGAGGGACATAGACACGGCAGCTTTTTCTTTTTTTCCAAAAGGTGATGATAATTCTCTCAACCAAAATGGCTAAACTCCAACATTCTGCCAGAGTTTTCAATCAAAAGGAAAAACCCAAAACAAGCCTCACCCAAACCTTCCCCATCACCTGCTTCAAAGAGATTATTGTCAAGAATTAACATGACTGAATTCATTTAATATGAATAAATAAGTGACATGAACTTACAGCAGTGAGCATTTACCACCAGCACATTGCTTTCTGTTGACACTGACACGGAGATCATTCTCTGGATGAAAAATGTGTTAATAATTCAGTGAATTAACATCTGTCACTAATCATCTAGTTAGGTTCCAATTATATATATCCAGGCTTGGATAATTTAAATTGAAATTTAATTTACAGTTTTTAATGCATAATTTAAATGGCAAAGAAATCATAGGAGGATCATTAGATTATGAACCATGAGTGACACTATTTTTATCTTTTAATGGCATTATTTACACTAAAGACAGTGTTTCTGAAAGGAGAATGCTCTATTCTGTTAACTTAGACACTGTGACAAGAAATTTTGATATATGTATGTATATATGTCACATTGTACAGATGCACACAGTTTTTAAAAACACACTTTTTTAAAAGACAGGGGAGTATTTTTCAGGCACCAGTCTTGCAAAAAAAATCTCACAGTTTTTAAAAAATGTTAAATTCAAGTACATCAATAAATGAAAAACAGCAAAAAAAATTACAGCTAAAATTGTCAGTGTTGAAATAACAATTATAAATCATAATGATCTCAGGTTCTTAGTAAAAACACTGGAGTGGAAAAGGTGGAATTTCAAGTCAAATCCCATCACAAGAAAACTTCATTGCAGCAAAAAACTGATCATAAAGAAATGGTTTCCAACGTCTGGCCAGACATTAGAAATGTTTCTCATTCTCATTGTCTCAACACTTACAATTTTAAATAATTTGTGGCAATGAGTATTTTCCTAAAAGCAATTATTCAAAAGTTCTCTCTCATACAACAGTCACTTCCAAAAATGCAAATAATCCAACCCTTGATTTTGTGACACAGTGTAAGGTGTGGTAATAGAAACTTTGATTCTGGGTAACCAGAAAAATAGAAACACAGATTATAACCGAAACCAATTTCTTTACTTTTTTTACATTGAAAAAGAATGCACTGGCAGACAATAACTACATCTACAAATTTGACTAGTTTGTGTACTAGCAGCCTGTTCTGAATTTATTTTGAACTAAAAACACAACAATAGAGGGAGGTGCACAGCACAGTGTCAACTGAAGATGTTTACTTTATAATTTAAACATATTAGTTACCTGCTATAACACAACACACAAGTGGTCATGAACTCATTAAGGATAAACATACTTAACTTACGAATCTCTAGCGCTTAGAACATATCAGGCACATACTAAATGTGAACTGATGGACTTTTAGGAACATTTTTCCCCATATAAGTTCCTCTTTTCCCTGAGTCTGAGATAATTTATGGACCATGATGAAACAAAGAAGTTACAAAAATAAAAAGGTGATCATATAAGAGCACAATTAACGATTCCTTTCTCTAAAACTATTCTCTGAGTTCTAATGAAGGACAGTGGTGGTCCCTGCTATGGAAACTATTTCCTGTGAGTTGTACTGAGACTATGGACATGAACCTACAAGAAAGTGGAGGGTGGAGAGTGGGGTGCACTGAATAATTAAAAGTTGGGTTGTTTTTCTCCAAAGCAATCAACTATATCATCAAGTCAAGCCTTTTTTTGCTTGTTTCCTCTCAAATAGGATATATTTGTAGAAAGAAACAATAAGGTTTCAGGAAATTGAATTACCTCTTTGAGATTTACTGGGACCTATTTGGAACAATACGTTGAATGACCTAATTAGTATTCAATGGGCTTAAATGAATCAGTATTTAAAAAAAAAATGATACACTCCAAAGAATTAACTGAGTAATCAGTTTGCTGAGGTTCTGCATTTAGACTAAATTGATAGTACAGTTTTAGTGTCAGGAAGAACTTTAGAAATATTTCTCTGGAGAAATTATTCTAATTATGATTATGTTTCCATTTTCAAAAAATAGTTAATTGATTATTTTGGCATAATAATCTATACTTTTGGTGGGGGAAAACCAGTCATGGCAATAATTTCCCTAATTAGGTCAATCAGTTCCATACTGAACCAATAACTTCATGAAGGAATTGCTTATATGACTTAGTATTACAGAGGACTATGAAATTTTTGGAATATTATATTTAATATAAAAGAGTTGACTATAAGAGGAATAACAGGAATATAAATGAAAGTTTTAGATTTATAACCAATATGTATAATATTTAGTTGACAGTGTCTAATCATTCATAATTATGATTAAGAGGAATACTGGAAATCTAAGTAAACATATCTATCAGATAAGCAATGGGATATAAAGAGCATGACTAATCTGGAGACAGGACATGGCATAGGCATTTTGAAATAAATGGCCATGGGAGGGGGATTCAGGATGGGGAACACATGTAAACCCATGGCTGATTCATGTCAATGTATGGCAAAAACCACTACAATATTGTAAAGTAATTAGCCCCCAACTAAAATAAATAAATTTATTTTAAAAAAAAAAAGAGAAAGAAATGGCCATAAGGGTTTTTTTAAGTGTTGAATATCAATCAACAGTAGCATGAAGGGACTGTGAATTTTTCACAATTTGAAAAATTACTATGTTTACTAAGTTTCTGTAAACTTTCCAGAGTAAGTTGTAAATTATTATTTATTCACAAATCAAAGGCTTATGATTGGCTTAAGTATTTTTGTTAAATCAAATAAGGTAATTTTTGATTTTCTACAGTTTCTAAAAAGTCTCATTTCCTGATTACTAACACATGCAACCCAACTTGATTAAAAGTGCATGCATATTATAGTTCATATCCATTTTCTCCCAAGCAGAAATTACAGGGCATTATAATCCTTAGAATTTATCACTCTAACATTCTTCTATGCCAATTTCACTATAAAAACTTTCAGGAAATGAGTATTTATTTTTAGCATTTTTATGAGATTAACAATAATTTTCCATATACTCTAGAGCTGCATTGTCCAATATGGTAGCCATTAGCCACATTTGGGCATTGAAACATTTGAAATGTGACTATTGCAACTTGAAGAACTGAATTTCTAATTTCAAGTAATTTTAAAGGTAGGGACTTATAGGTGTTTTAGTTATTAGAGAAATTTTAAGTATGTTTAGACAACTTAGGTTAATGAATCTACTTTTTCTTCTGCAAAATTGATGAAATTGCAATAAATCAAGTATTACTGATGAACACCCAATGTTCAAATTAAGGTGAACTTAAAATTTAAAAAACAAACCAGATTTTAAAGACTTTAACATAAAAAACATAAAATTCTCATTAACAATTTTATATTGATTTCTTCAGTACTTTGCATCATATTTCTCTTGGACAGCACTGATCTGGAACTCTATGAAATTTGCTAGCTTCTGAAAGTCATGTTTTAAATTTTTTACTCTTTTAATAAAAAAATTATCATTATGAAAAAGAAATGAGAGTTAGAATTTGTCTAGTAAGAAGTGACCTAATTGCCCTCTCTACACTACCTCCCTTCTCTGAACTGCAGAGCCCTTGCTAGCACCAACAGCAGAAGGCAAAAATGATAGGCAGTGAAACATGCAGAAATCGTGTATGATAGCACTGATGAGTGTGCAATCAAATCAAACTGCTCACACACTACAAAGTCTACCTTTTCTTGCTCCCAATTGTCTTCAGATCTATGTGTCCCTAATTCCAAAGTTAACCTTCAAACTTCCTCCCAAGTTCTGCTGTGCTATGGCTTCTGGTATAGAATAATGAGCGATGACTTGACTGAGCAATGTGCTTGATCATGTATTAATACTAGATTCTGTCCAGGCCCGAGAACTTTCATCCTTTAGAGTGGAGAGCCTCCTCTGGGAGAAGGATTCAAACCCCAGAAGTTTGAACACTGCCACCCGGTACTTCTTGGACATGATGTTGTACAGAATAGGGTTGATGGCGGCACTGAGGTAGAAGAGGACGAAAGAGATGAGGTTGCAGTATTGGCTGATCTGAGCGATCTCCACAGAGCCAGGCTCGAAGGATTTGGAAAATAAATATCGTCCTACATGGAAGGGCAGCCAGCAGAGGATGAAAGCAAAAACCACTACAGCTGAAAGGACAACGAGAAAGAAAACATCAGTTCAAGATATGTCATAGCAAACCACAATCTCTTTTGAAGAAAGGGACTTGTTTTGATTATGTGTGGTATGACCATTGACTTCAGAAAAATACCAAGTTTTGCTCTTCCCCATTTCTATATTTTAACCTAGATTGACTCTGTTTGGACCAACAGTTCAACCATTTTCACTAAGCTTTCCAATCATTTCTATTTAACAACTACTCTAGTAATTTTGTGCTTGAGTTGACATACTGACTCTAGTAACTTGACAATCTAGTCACAACAGTCCACCATTTTATATGTGTTAGATCAAACCTAGATGAGATAATGTGGTTGTACTTAGCCACACTTATGTATCCGAGTTTCCTGGGGCACAGATTCCTTGGATATAACACAAACTAACTAAATTAAAATCTCTGGAAAGAGACCTGTTCTTTTTTTTCTTTTTAAAGTTTCATAAAAGATTGAATATGTGGTCAGGATTGAGAACCAGAGAGATGGATGAGACTTTTCCACCTAAAATAGACAAAAGTAAGGAATAAAAGGCCATAAAACCAACTAAGATTAATGATCATCCACCCAAGTTTTAATTTTGCCCATGTAAGGTAGCTTTTTTTTTTCAAGACCTTTGCATTTCTAGGTTAAGTTTTTAAAATTCACAAATCAGAGGAAAAATAACAGAAAAAATATTCTGGTCCTTGTACCACTTTAGGGAATCACTCAAGTGATTGATTCCCTTCCAGTTGTCAAGGCAAAACAAAATTAGCATTGGTGTTGAGACACCAATGAGGATAATTAACAGTTTAAAAATAAAATTAGAGGAAATTATTAAATGCATTCTCAAAACTAAGTTGCCTAGTAGCAACTGACTGCCCCAGCAGCAACATGAATTTAGAGTCCCTTGAGAAGCACTAGCACATTTTGATCTATTAGCCATATTATGAGAATCACTGGTCTAAAAAAAAAAAACTGACATTCTTTGAATAAACTCTATCACTTTAATATACAGGATTTTAGGAATTGTAAAACTACAATGCAAAATCATCCTGGAATGGCTTCTAAGAAGCACTAAATATGCAAATAAGTACAAAATGTTGACTACAATGTCCAAATAATAAAATGTAAAGATTCTGGTTTTGAAAAAAGCAAGTAGAATTACAATTTTACTTGGGTGTGAACACACCTTGTCTTACTTGTACCAAACACATATAGTTACAGAAGCTGAATTTACGGAATAACTCTTCCATACACACTCCAGTGTGGCACTGCCCCCAGATGTTCTCTGAAGGCTCACTTGAGGAGAGATTGTCCTACCAGCTTCCACACCTTCTCCTTTTCTCATGTTGGAAGCCTGCCTATCCTAGTTTATCTAGCCTTTCCTACTTGGAGAGACAGGTAAGTATGAAAACAGAGATCCCAGTACTTTTTTGTCACTGACTTCCTTACAAAGCTGTATAAACAGTATCAGGATAAACAGAATTGAGGCAATTATCTGAAAAAAATACAAGTCAGAAAGCAAATCACAATGTTGAAAGAAAAATGAATCTTCTCTGACAGAATTATCCAAATGATCACATCTTTGGTTAAATTTACCAATGAATGCTTTCTAGAGTCAATGCCTGATTTTTTCACTCCCAGTACCTGCTTTTCTTAATGCAACTTAGTTATATTAAGGCAGGAAGCTTAACACCAACCTTAATGCTTTAAGACCACAATAGATTCTTTAATGAAAGATCTCAGTTTTGACACGAAGTTTCTAGGCTAATACACACTACATTTTAGAGAAATACAAAGGTGGGACATTTTGCCATGAAAGAGAGAAAGGAGAGACCAGGAATGAGACACACACACAGAGAAAGAGACCAAAGGAGAAAGTCAAGGGGCGAGAGGAGGGAAGGAGAAAGGAGAGAGGAAAACAGAGATATATAGACAGGAAAAAAAAAAGATGGAAAACAAAAAAATTGAAAGACACACGACAGAGAAACTAGAGACCAAAGAGAGGGCTCAAGACCAAAACAGGAGAGAATAATTGAGAGATTTATAGGGCAACATATACTTCAAGAAACGGGAGAGAGAGGGAGACTCAGGGAGAAGGGGAAAGGCACGGGGAGAGGCGAGCTCGAGGACTCACTGAGACCCACCCAGCATCTTCACGGTTTGTTTGTGGTTCTGGTCTCTGAGCGAGGCGCCCACCGCCGCCTCACCGCGTCTCCTCCTCCACAGCTTCCTGCCGATGAGGCTGTAGAGCACAGTGAGGCAGAAAACAGGCAGGAAGAAGAAGACGCTGGACACCCACACCATGACGGTGAGCAGGCCAGAGCGCACGGCGAACTCGGTGGCACGGCACTCGTTGGTGTCCCAAGGGTCCGTGCCATTCTCATGCTCCACTCCGACCAACACGAAGATGGGCCCGGCACTGCAGAAAGCCACGGCCCAGATGACCAGGATGACGAACTTCACCCGGCCCTTGGTGACCACCACCTTGGCCCGCAGCGGGAAGCAGATGGCGAAGTAGCGCTCGACGCTCAGCGCGGTGATGGTGAGCACCGTGGCATAGGTGCAGCTCTCGCTGACAAACTGGAAGAGTTTGCAGAGCAGGTCGCCCAAGTTCCAGGGCCGGTAATGCCAGAGGCGCACGAGGTCAAGGGGCATGCAGAGGAAGATGAGTAAGTCGGAGAAAGCCATGCTGGACAGGTAGAGGTTGGTGGTGGTACGCAACTCGCGGAAGCGCAACACCACCAGCATGGTGAGAAAGTTGCCCGCGATGCCCACCACGAAGAGCGCCACACAGGTGGCTGTGACGCCGGCCAGCAGCGGCGCGGGGAAGAGGGGCGGCAGCTCGTCCGTCAGCGAGTCGTTGTCGGGGGGAGCGTCCCAGCCCAGGTCCGGCAGCGTGAGGTTGAGCCCCGGCTCCTCGCTCCGCGTAGCATTCCACATGCTGCCGGTTCTGCTTTACTGGTTCAGGGACGCGACTGCGCTGAGAGGCTGGATCCGGCTGGTCCGGGAGAAGGTCTCCTTAGGCGCAAAAGAGTGCGAGGGAGGAGCGCGCGCGCAGGCTCTCAGGGAGGATGCTTGGAAAGGAAAGAGAGGAGAGGCAGTAGCGGAGCGAGAAGGTGAGATTGAGAGCCTGAGGCGGGGAGGAGGGCGAGAGATGGAGGCAGGAAGACAGACACACACACACACACACACACACACACACACACACACACACTGGTGATGAGATGGACAAAGTGACCCACAGCTCTGGCACCTCTCGTTTATCCCCATTATCTCCCCAAAAGACCTTCTCTCCTAACCCAGCCTCCAGCCAGCCTCCACACAAGTACCTGTCAGTGGGGTAGCTTCGCTAACCCCGCTTCCCTTTTGCGTTCTGGCTCCAGCTGCATCTCGCATTTCCCAAAGCGCGGCGGAGCGGAGACTCAGCACTGCGAAGCTGGAACGCGCGGCAGCGCTCCCCGACTAGCCTTGGGCGCAGCGTGTCCAGTGTGGCCCCAAAGGCAGATCACACCCGGGGATGGGGGCGGGGACAGTGGGGAGAACACCTTCAGTTCTCGGGACCTGCCTCAACAAGGGTTAGAGTTGGCTACAGATCTGGTGTCAAAAAGTGAGAGTGCACAACTGAGCTTGGGAAAGGGAGGTAGGGAGAGGAGATCATGCGCACCTGGGAAGAGCCTCATACAGTCCTAGAACCTACCATCGTCTTAAAGAGGAGAAGCAGGCTTAGAGAGATGCGGCCACTTGTCCAAGGTCACACAGCGAGCTGGGGGACTCAGGTACTAGATCTGAATATCCTATTTGGTGGACTTCTGAGAAGGAAGGAGAGAGATGTGTGAATAAATTGTTGTGAATTCCAGCCCTTTGTGCAGTCTCCCATCTGGGCGGTGGTAGGGCATATGCTGTGTAGGAGATTACTTTTGCTGCAGCAAACCTCGGAGGAGAAGGAAAAGCTAAGGGGCATGCTAGCGTGGCGGAGGTGGGGGGAGCTGGTAAAGGGGGCGTAGCAGAGGCTGTAAGGCTGGTAGATTGAGGGTAAACAGTAAACATTTTTTGAGGCACGGATAAGAAAGATCAGCCTTCGGGTAAATCATCAACACTTTTGCTTCACATTTCAAGGATGTTGTGAAAACCACTGGGAATGGATGTCAAGAGTGTTGGGGACAGAGTTGGCGCTCAATACATAAATATAGGCAGCAGTGTTGCTGTTATTGCTATTGAGGGGCAGGAGCTGCGCTCCATGGGTATGGGTCAGAGGCTGCCTCTACGCTCTCCAGGTGACTCTCTCTGGACGTGGCCACTGTGTCCTCTGCTCGGAGCCAGGAATCCACAAACTAAGGAGCGAAACTGGAGGCTGCCCTCTAACTCACTAACCCGCCGGGCCTCTTCCGGCGGGCCAACCTGGGGGCAGCTCACAAGCGTGTTCAGCACCGCGGCCAGCGACCGGCTCCTCCTAACTCGCGGCACTGCTCACCCCGCTGAGGCCCGCCTGCTCTCACCTTTTTCACTTCTGGCCTCAGGGCCTCAGTCCAGCTCCACGAGGGAGCCGGGAGATTCCTCCCAAACACAGACTCATATTAAGTGGCTTCGCTGACCGCATCTATTCACACTCATTTACCCGTGGCCTAAATTGACTTTGTATGAGAACGAGGTTTCCCAAAGCATTTTAGTGCCTTTGCATATGCCTTTGACAGATGGTTTATATTACCTCTACCGACTAAATTGTTAATGCTTTAAAGTCCACAAAAATTTAAGGCTGGATGTATGCACATGCGCATGAAAGATTTCATGCACAGAGAGAGATTGGAAGTTTAGTACAGGCAACTTACTGGAAAATGCTACATAGGTTACTACAGCTGTGTTACAGATGTTGGAGAAAAGATCTATTTCAAGTACTATTTTAGAAAAGATGAGGGACTGCCTGATGGTCCCAGTGGTTAAGAATCTGCTTTCCAATGCAGGGGATTCGGGTTCAATCCCTGGTCTGGGAACTAGGATCCCACATGCCAGGCGGCAGCTACTGAAGTCCCTGCCCTCAACAGCCCATGCTCTGCAACAAGAGAAGCCACCAAAATGAGAAGCCCTCACACAGCAACTAGATTTGACTTTAACACTTCCCACCCTACATTATCGGGTTTTCCATATGCATTAGTGGTAAAGAACCCATCTGCCAATGCAGCATGTTAAGAGACATGGGTTCCTTCCCTGGGTTGGGAAGATCTCCTGCAGGAGAGAATGGCTGCCCACTCCAGTATCCTTGTCTGGAGAACCCCATGGACAGAGGAGCCTGGCAGGCTACAGTCCATAAGGTCACAAAGAGTTGGACATTACTGAAGCGACTTAGCATGCACTCTACATTATCAGTAGTCTTCTGTGTGCAGACAAATCTCAAGGGGGAGAAAACAGTGGGATAAATAAAAATACCACAGGAGGCTATAGCCTAATAATAAGAATCAGGAAAAGATTATGGGGACATATTTCTACCGAGCGCAAAAGCAATAGCTAATAAATAGGTGAAAGTCTTCTTAAAAATCCATTATAACAAAAATTTGGCATGTTGGCCAAAATAACCAAATTTTAACTGCATTCAATTATTTTCTAAAATAAAGACAAATCTGTATTGTGTGATGAAGAAAAAAAACAGGGGATACTACTGAAATAGATTCATTCATTTACAACACATAATATTATAAAAATATATAAAACTTTCTATTAGTAGTAAGTGTCAGGTACTGGGAATGACAAAAAAAAAATAAGAAAGATCCTGTATTTATAAACTTACCTTATATAGAGAAAAGTACAGTTAAACAAGCAATTCCAGTACAGTTTGATATGTGCATTTAAAGAGGCATATACAATGAGCTCTGTTGAAATATGGAGAAACAATGAACTGCATAGAGGTTTTAGGGAAGGCTTCTCAGAGGAAGTATCACCTGAGCTGGATCTTCAAAGCTGAGTTCCAATAGGTGAAGCAGACCATGCTAAACTGTTCAGATAGGCACAAAACCACACTGGAGCATAAAATCCCAGCATACCTTATCCTTTGAATGATGTTAGGAGTATTGTTATGGATTTGTAGATTTTCATACATTCAGTGAGGAGCAGTCAAAATTATGGTAATTATTTTTCTTTTTGATGATTAAATTATCCTATCTTTGGCTAATGAGATCCCCTTCAAGCTGGCTCCAGGGCCTCTGACATGACTTGCTTAGATTTTGAGAACTTCCTTGCCAAAATGTGTGGCACGGTAAAACACTTCTTGTAAGTAACTTACTGTGTAAGTTCCCTACTCTATACCCAGGAGCAGCTATTTCTCCAAGAATTCCTGGTACCTTATAGTGGGGAATGGCATTTAGAAACTTATTTGGGCAGTAGGGATGGTTATTGCTCCTATAAATATTATGGCCTAGACCCTGTCTATGGACAGAACTAAGATAAATGTTTTTTGAAAGTGTCATGAGATGATGATAATACAGTAGGTAAATCAGACATACTCTTAGCAAGTGATCATAATTAACATCACCTGTGTGATGCTCTGTAAGACACAAAGTCCCTCACATGGTATTCCAGCTAGGAATGCACAATCTCAAACTAATCACAAGGAAACATCAGACAGACTCAAAATGAGAAATATTCTATTTTTAAAATTCTTTCCCAAACTATCAATGTTACATATGACAAAGAAAGACTGGGAAAATATTCCAGACAAAAGAAAACCAAAGAGATGTAACAGCAAACTGTAATTTCTATCCTAGACTGGACCCTAACCAGAGGATAAAAACTTCTATAAAGGACAATATTGGGTTAAGTGTAAAACTTAGAAAATGGATGATAGATTAGATAGAAGTATTGAATCAATGTTAAGTTTACTGGAATTGATAACTATGTGAAAGAAAATATTCTTATTCTTAAAAATATACACTTAACCATGATCTATGATTCTGTTTCATTATAATAATTACATGTGTGTAGATAAACAGAGAACTTCCTAACTTGCTCAAGGGTAAAGAATCCATCTGCCAAGTGGAAGACTTGGATTTGATCCCTGGGTTGGGAAGATCCCCTGGAGGAGGAAATGGCAACTCACTCCAGTATTCTTGCCTGGGAAATCTCATGGACAGAGGAGCCTGGCAGGCTGCAGCCCATGGGGTTGCAAAGAGTCAGATACAACTTAGCAACTAAACAGCAGCAGCAGATAAACAAAGGCAATGATAAAGCAAATGGGGGAAAATATGAATAATAAATGAATCCAGGGAAGGGGTAGAATGATTTCCTTGTATTATTCTTACAACTTTTCTTTCTTTGAAATTATTACCATACAAAAAATTAAGAAGTCATTAGTTTTAGAGATATTTCAATTCAACTTCTGATTATTTACTTAATGTACTTGGCTTTGTATTCCTACTGAATATCCTGGCTTCTAACAACATAAGCATAATTATTTATGTTGTAATACGCATTAAATGATTTCAAACTAATAACATTGGCATTACTGTTATTAGTAAACTTGGCAAATAAAGCTTGAGATTTTCTTGCAGTTCTCTTTGTCCTTAGAATATACCCTACTAAGTGTGTACAGGGCTTCCCAGGCAGCATGAGTGGTAAAGAACCTGCCTGCCAATGTAGAAGACGAAGAGATGTGGGTTTGATCCCTGGGTCGGGAAGATCCCCGGGTCAGGAAGATCCCCTGAAGAAGGGCATGGCAACCCACTCCAGTATTCTTTCCTGGAAAATTCCAAGGACAGAGGAGCCTGGCGGGCTACAGTCCATAGGGTTGCAAAGAGTCGGACACAACTGAGCACACATGCATGAGTCTACAAATGTGTACAACTCTGTGTCCTAAAATGAACTGAAATAATGCTTTTTTATGTGTGGCTAAGCAACAAATTTGATGCAGTTCGATTTGTTTTAGTTACTTTTAATTTTAGGAATTATTTAAAATTTTATATTTGAGTATATAAATCATTCATGTGATTTGACAATTAAAATTTTAAAACAAAGCATGGTCTTAAATATAAAATGATAAACCAAAGAATATTCAGCAACATGTTATACCTTCTGCATACTCCTCAACTGACATCATTAAAAAGACTTTAGCCTCTGGTTTACCTATCCTGTGTATTTCTGTAAATATGTGTGTGTGTGTATGTAGTTTACATAAAGGGTAATATACTATATACACTGTCCACTCTCTTCATTTTTAATGTAACACAGTATCCTGGAGTTCTCTAATACCAATATTCTTTTCTTGGATGTTTTTGTAGTACTCCATCTTGAGAAAATTACCTAGTTTCCATTATGAAGTGTACTTTAGGTTATTCAACCAACATTTTATTGTTTTTGTTTGTATGTTTTTAATAATCTTTTAATATTGTAAATAATGTTGCACTTTATATGTTGACAAGTATAGTACAGAATAGCATAAAGATGAAGTGACAGTTTAATAAAAAGAAGAATGTTGTCTTCCCAGCCCTGGAAAGCAACCACAATCTGTTTTCTGTCTCTGAATTTGACTTCTCTAGTTACCCCTTGTCAGTATTTGTTCTTTTATGACTGGTTTATTTCATTTAGCATAACGTCCTCACGGTTTGTCTATGTTGTAGCTTGTGCCAGAATCTTCTTCCTTCCCGAGTAATATTTCACTCTATGTATATAGACCAAATTTTGCTTATCTGTCCATCCACCAATAGACACTTGAATTACTTCCACCTTTTGGCTCTTGTGAATAAAGCTGCTATGAATATTGATATACAACCATCTGTTTGCTTCCCTGCTTTCAATTCTTTTAGGTATATACCCAGAACTGGAATCAGTGGGTCATATGGTAATGCTATATTTAATTTTTTGAGGAACTGCCATATGGTTTTCCACAGCAGCGGCCCTATTTACATTCCCACCAGCAGTGCACAGGGATTCCAATTTCTTTACATCCTTGACAATATCTGTCCCCTGGTTTTTTTCCTGTTGTTTATTTTTCTGTTTTGTAAAGTCATCCTAATGAATATGAAGTGGTATGTCATCATGGTTTTGATTTACATGTCCCTAGTAATTAGTGATGCTGAGTACCTTTTCACATACTTATTGGATATTTGTATATATTCTTTGGAGAAATTTCTATTCAAGTCCTCTGCCCATTTGAAAATCAGGTTATATGGGTTTTTTTCCTGTTGAGTTGTCCTTTTGACTCTTGAGATTTTTTTCCTTGTCAATTCATCTTCTAATGATTCTGAAAGCATTGGAAAATAAATGGGAGGAAGGAAAGTTTATAAAAAGTAGTATTCCATTTTAATGGATATGACTGTAACATCCGAGGCAGTTTCAAAGCTTCAAAGATGGTGCACAGCAATTGTGCTATACTGATTGAGTTACAACAAATTCCATTAAATTAAAAATCCTCTTAGCAGATGCCTTCAACAGTTGTTGTCTTCTCTGAAGCTAATCTCTGAAGCAAAGACTTTTTTTTTTTGGTGTTTGTTATTTGTAGTGTTTGGATCTTTGAAATTATAGACTTTCTACAAAATACTCTATTGATATTTGGATGGCAGTTTCTTTTAGGAGTGTTGAGGGGTAGGAAGATGGAGGGATAAAGAGGACATTAATCTCTGACCAAAATGTGGATTGCTAATAAACTAGACATGATTTGTGAAACATGAGTATATGAGTTTCTTTATAAAAATAAACAGTATATCTTGAAACTGTTTGCTATAGATTGCAATATATATTCATTTTAATGAAAGCTAAATACTATAAATTATCTCACCAAGATCACTAAAATAGGAGTCTACCTCTAGTTCTAATTTCCTAAAAATCCATAATTACTTATTAAGACTGGTAAAGAATACCAAAACATCTATGACCATTTGGGTAATTCAATTTTATTATGTCAAGATATTCTTTAATATGCTATTAAGATAATGTATCAAGATATTTCATTATGTAAAGTCTTGCCAGGTGCTTTAGAAAGCAGAATGTTTCCTTTGTACAAATCATGGAACATTACTTTTGAGAACGTTAATGAGGAAAGACAACCTGAAAGTGTAAGCAGTGAAGAAGACTACAAATAAAAACCACTCGGTCTGTATTGCCTACTGGACATTTATAACTGGAGAGCTCATCACCACTTCCAGCTCATTTTATGTCTAAAGCAAATTCATCATCTCCAACCCACTGAGTATTCTTAATATCCATATCTCATCTCCATTTTTTTAAATTTTTATACAATTTGTAAAGGTTACTTTCCATTTACAGTTATTACAACATATTGGCTATATACCCTGGGTGGTAAAATACATCCTTGATAATTTTTATAATTATATCCAATAGTTTGTACCTCCCATTCCTCTCATCCCTACATTGCCCACTAGTTTGTTCTCTATATCTGTAATCTGCTTCTTCTTTCTTATATGCACTGTATTTGCTGTAGTTTGCTGTATTTTTTAGATTCTACATATAAGTGATATCATACAGTATTTGTCTCTCTCTGTCTGATTTGTTTCACTTAGCATAATGTTCTCCAAGTCCATCCATGTTGCTGCAACTGGAAAAATTTTAGGTTTTTTTTAATGGCTGAGTAGTATTCCATTACATATATAGACACACACACCAAATCTTTATTTATTCATCTGTTGATGGACGCTTGTTTCTTTCATATCTTGGGAATTATAAATAAAGCTGCTATAAACATTGGGGTGCCTGTATCTTTTTGAGTTAGTGTTTTTTTTTTTTTTTTTCAGAGATATAGCCTGGAGTGGAGTTGCTGAATCACATGGTAGCTCTGTTTTTAGCTTTTTGAGAAACCGCCATATTGATTTCCACAACAGTTTCTACACCACCTTATCCTTTCACCACCAGTGTACAAAGGTTACCTTTAATCCACATCCTCGCCAACATTTGTTACTTGTGTTCCTTTTCATGATAGGGTTATTCTGACAGGTGTGAAGTGACGTCTCATTATGGTTTTGATTTTCATTTCCCTGACAATTAGCAATGTTGAGCATCTTTTCATGTGCCCATTGGCCATCTGTATTTCCTTTGTGGAAAAATGTCTATTTGGATCATCTACCCATTTCTCAACCGAGTTTGTTTTTTTTGGGGTTGAGGTGCATGAGCTGTTTATATATCTGACATATCATTTGCAAATACTTTCATTCAGTAGACTGTCTTTTCATTTTGTCGATGGTTTCCTTTGCTGTGCAAAAGATTTAAGTTTAATTAGGTCTCATTGGTTTGTATCTGCTTTTTTTCCTTTACTATAGGAGACAGATCCAAAAAAAATGTTGCTGCAATTTATGTCGAAGAGTGTTTTGCTTATGTTATTTCCTAGGCCTTACCTCCAGTCTTAATCATCAACGTCATCTAAGTCCAGTTCCCCACTCAACAACCATGTAGGTGGCAAGTTCTTAGTCTAATTAACTACAATAATTTGGTAAAACTAAACTTCTTTAAAGCTTACTTTCACTTGGTATCCTTCCTATGTAAAACATTTTTAGTGACTCATTCTCATCTCACATCAAGTCTTTCAAACTCTGACCGTCTCAAGAGCTCATCGTTTGGCCTTACCCTACATATCTAATAAGATTCGTCTTCATCCCGTTGTGCCAGCCCTGCTCCTCCCCTCACCGCCCTACCTCTTGCCACCTCTCACCTCTGGCTTCTCTCTGCAAATCTGAGCCGTGGAGCCCCGACCCACTTCTTGCTCTCAGTTCCTGTGTCCCTCAGAATTTGAACTTCCTAGTTTATTTCCTAATTATACACTGTTTCTGTGATTTTACACCCGTAACTTGCCTCTTCAGTTATACTATAAGCTCCTTGACGGCAGCTAAAGTGTTTCATGGGCAGCCCTGTCAGTTCAGATGTGTTTCAGCCACTTCTTATCACATCCTCAATTAATGCCCTGGTCTGAGCCCCCCGACCC
Source organism: Okapia johnstoni (assembly GCA_024291935.2). Lineage (NCBI taxonomy): Eukaryota > Metazoa > Chordata > Mammalia > Artiodactyla > Giraffidae > Okapia > Okapia johnstoni. The sequence continues at coordinate 94,998,320 of CM044311.1, read as the reverse complement.
CACTAAAATTGCTACAATAGCCAAAGGACTGCTCTACCTCTGTTTTTTTTTTTCCCATGCCAAGATCGTTTTGCCTCTTCAGCTAGCAATCTTTTGAAAATACAAATCTAATCCTGACACTCCTGCGCTTAAAACCCTTCAAATGGTCCCCCATTATTCTTGAGCCCACAATGGCTGGCAAGTTTTCCCAGGATCTCTTGGAAAACAGATTTCCCCAGAATATAGATTCTAACTTGGAGCTCTCTCCCTCTTACTCTCTGCAACCCAGTTGGATCACTTCCCCAAGCTTAAAAAGATTTCTACATCTTTCCTACTGTTCCACTGCTAAATTTGTACTCATTTATGAATTTATTTAACATTTCTCTCCCTCTTAGATTGTAAAGCTTATGTGAGCAGGGCCCAGGTCTTTTGTAAGTCACTGTTGCCTGGGACTTACTAGATTCTTAATAAATGCTTGTTTAAATGAATGAGGGCACTTTTTATTTAGGCAATGCTCTCTAAACCTAGGACTTTCTAGTGTATACTATACTCATTCCAGAACAAAGTGAGAATTTAGATCACTTGATCCTTGTATATCGATAGCTATGTTCTGCTTTATTCACATGAGTAGTTTACATAAATTATAAAATATAAATATGCTTGTAGTTTCAGATAGTTTAGGGGAAGATACTTTGCTTTCATTTATTTCATCTGTGCGTTCTATCTAAGGAAAATATTTACTTAGAAAAAAGCCTGTACAAATAATAAGCTTAAAACTTAAAACACAGGCTACATTACGTCATTACAAGGGGGATTTAACTGACTATTTCAGATGACAAATTCATTTCAAACTGATAATGTATTGGCAATGCCCTGATTACTACTGGCATCTTCTGTTATGTGGTTATAAAACAGAGACACGTATGTGAAACGCAGTAATGACTTCTGGAGCCACAGTGTGCTGGTAAATATTTGACAATTAGATCTTCAGGGAAAACAAAACTAAACCAACCAACAACCTCAATTTAAATGTTTCCCAATTTCTACTCCCCACCATGGTTAATTTCACCATTAAGGCCACTGCGGGCAGAGTTTGAAAGTCAAGCGAGCAAATGGCTCTCACAAGAGAGTACAAACTGGGTCCAGCACCCCACTGGATGGACCCTGTATGAGCAGCATAAATCTGTTGGGCGTGTCAATGATTTGACTTTATGTAGGTATCTGATGTAGAATAGGGGTCTTCAATTTGGGAAACTCACAAAGGACATGGATAAATAATTCTGAACAGTGAGTGTGGAAGAGTTTTGCTCAGTCTTAAAAGGGGATACAAGGTAGCTTTTAGTGTTGTGAAGGACCCGAGTCTGCTGCTGTCATCCTGCAAGCCAGCGGTCGAAAGCCAATATTATGAGCTAAGTGCAGCAGAAGAATGAAAAGACCTGGCTCTTCAGTGATGACAATGAGCCATTGACTTAACCAAGCCTGGAATCACTTTACCTCAAGCTTTTTATGTTATTGGTGCCAATTGAGTTGATCTTTTGTTAAAAGCTTCTGAAACCACACTAAGTGAAATGCTCACTAATAAGTTGCTTTGGGCTGATTTCATTTGGTTTCCTCCACTTGTCTAAACAAGTTAAGAAGGAAAAGCATGATGTTTTTGTATTGATCTCTCTCTCTCTCAGAAATGTCCTGGCAAGTGATTTTAGGGAAACTATGAAGACTGTATGGGCTGCAGACTTATTTTAAAATATTAGGCCAACCTAATGAATATGCTAGAATGTTTTATACTTCTAGGACAAGTCTAAATTTATATATACTTTACGATGCTTGGGCTCAGTCACTTAGTGGTGTCCAACACTTTTGCGACCCCGTGGACTGTGGCCCACCAGGCTCTTCTGTCCATAGGATTTCCCAGGCAAGAATACTGGAGTGGGTTACCATTTCCTTCTCTAGAGAATCTTCCCAACCTAGGGATCGAACCCATTTCTTCTGCATTGACAGGTGGATTCTTTACCACTGAGCCACCAGGGAAGCCCATACTTTAGAGTACATGCAGGCTGGCAAATCAATCACTTTAAAATTTGCACCAGAGATTTTATTAAAATAATGAAGTCTCTTACTAAATATAGAAAAATTTTTATGGGATAATTTTTTGTCATTGTTTCACTCCCATTTTCAGGTGACTTGTTACTTAATTCAGCATTCCTTACTGTCAAAGCAAAATATGACAAGCAGTTTTTAGTAGAGCAGTTTTGTTCTTATTGTCCCAGCTTTATTAGCAGGAAATATTTTCAGTTTGTTACCAAGCCTCTTCTCTAATGTTGTGTATGTCAAATAGTGCTTTAACTCTTTTTTGTTTGGACACATTTTTGAGTCCCCAAAATGTGGTGACTATGACTTATATTGCATTGTCACAAAGAATAATAAAATAATGATCTCGTTAGCATAGAAATATGGAAAATCAGATCTATCTGAGACCAATGTATGTATGCTAGTACATTGCACAAAACAGACTATTTTAGATGAGGTAGTATCAAAGGACTCTGTTTATGTTTGGGGGCAAGTGTCACAGAAGGAGATTATGTTCATAGTGGAGCTGGTGGAGCTTTGCTAACACTGTTTTTGTTTGTTTGTTTCCCAGAATTACATAGAAAGACTCATCTTCACCTAACTCCTTCTATTCTAACATAGTCCAACCCCACGGCAGTTCAACACTTGAGCTGTGGAATCAGACCAACCTAAGGTCACAACCTTGCTGTTTTACCTACTAGCTCTGTGATCTGTTTCTTCATATGTAAATGGATGATTATCCCCATCATTCCATCACAAGGTTTCTGTAGGAAATAAGTGAGCATACAAACAAGAGTACCCAGAATAGAGAAAGTGCTCAATAAATGGTTCCTTTTTCTTTTTTATTATCTCCCTAGAGTGAAAGCTGACCTCAATGAGAATGCTGCCCAAGTACAAACAGCACCACATCCAGCTCACACTTCACTTTCCAGTCCTGGGGGTGAAGGGCTTTTGTGATGTATTGCCTCCCAAGCTCCATCCACTTTCTGCACCCCTCTTGGAGAGGGTCTGGAGACAGAAGCATGGGAAGCTTAGAGGAAAGGGGAAAACCTACAACAGGGGAAGCAAAGGATGCAGAAACCAAATCATCAACCTCACAATGTATTCTGAGGATACCTTCAGTTCATTTTACAGAGCAGTCAGGAGCCAATTCAACAAATGGAATCAACTTCTTAAGGTAGAAAGAAAACTTAGCTTTTCAGGAAGTCTGTGATCAATCTGTTTTTAAAATAAAGACTCTTTGGCCATCTCTTGAATTTATCTGGTTCATAAACTTGGGCTTTTGTATATTGATTGATTTTCACTCAAAAGAGGAAGTATTTAAACCCTGTTTTCTATAACACTTACATATCTATTTTACCTGGGTCATTTTTATTTTGACATAGATAAGACTTTGTAGAGGATTTGAAGAATAAACAGACACTTACACTGGAACTCAGCATAAAAACAATTATCATGAGTTTATAATCCTTCTTGTTTTTAACTTTACATATTTTAAAAGGAACTTACTGAGTCCTTAGAACCAGCTAGGCAGCGTCTCAGGGCTTCACACATATTAAACATTTCCTCACAGCTCCCCATGCAAGGTGGGTGCTCTTATCTGAGACCCCAAGGGCCTGCCACATGCCTTCTTGCCCCTTCACTTTGAGTTTTATCCAGGTAGAGAATCTGAAGTCATTTGAAGTCATTTAATCTTCGCCACTTTTAAACTTTTCGATCTCTGAGGAAAATGAGAGAGTCTCGCCACCTGGTGGCTGCTCCTGGTATGTGACAATAAAGGGGTCCCTTCTTGGTCTCAAGAAGAGGAAAGAAGGGCTCTGCCTTACTGCTCCAATCCATTCAGGCACCTCTCACACACCTGAGCTGGCCTCTCTTCTAGGGTGGTTGTCTTTAAAAACCACTTGCCTTGTTCTGTCCGGATACATCCTAATAGAAACTGAAGTAGCAGTTTTTTTCTCTATTCTTCAGGTGAGGAAGTTTCATGGGACAGAGACCAGCAATGATGGGCCAGAACACCCCTGATTTTATTTCATTTTCAAAAAGATCAGATGCTCAGTATTCATACTTCCTTTAAGAAGAGATTCACAGTTAGCCAGGAAATTGTCACTCTAACATATCCACTTCATGCCACTGCTGCTAAGTCGCTTCAGTCGTGTCCGACTCTGTGCGACCCCATAGACGGCAGCCCACCAGGCTCCGCCGTCCCTGGGATTCTCCAGGCAAGAATACTGGAGTGGGTTGCCATTGCCTTCTCCAGTGCATGAAAGGGAAAAGTGAAAGTGAAGTTGCTCAGTCGTGTCCGACTCTTAGCGACTCCATGGACTGTAGCCTACCAGGCTCCTCCGTCCATGGGATTTTCCAGGCAAGAGTACTGGAGTGGGGTGCCATTGCCTTCTCCCTATCCACTTCATAGCTGCCTCCTATCTTGGGTTTTACCTCTAAAGCCGAGCAAGATACATGTAGGTATCCCTTGTTTCAAACAATTCATGGAATTAAAATGTTGTGTATAAATTGAATGTTGGAATTTCTCACCATAATCATTATCTGGGTACACTGTTTTCTTAAACACTTAATTAATACATCACAGCTTTTGAAATTCAGTTTTCTCAATTCTAGACAGAGGCTCTATTCATGATTTCTAATTGTCTGTTGATGGACATGTGCTCAACTAGCTGTATCAGAGTCACTTGGGGAAATTAAAACACAGACACAAAAAGACTCCTGGGTTCTCCAAAAATGCTAATTCAGTAGGTCTGTGGTGAAGCCCAGGCATCAGCATTTCTAAATGTTCCCCAGATGGTACTGAGAAGCAATGAGCTCACTTTCACTGACCATAGTAAAGAGTGCTGGTGCTTTACACACAAATCAGACAGTTTTCACTCACCAGGTTGGCTAACCAGAAGAGCAGGAGTCCATATCTTTTTCTAATGATGCCATGAGGAACACAGCACTATTGTTTCTGCTGCCCAGTCTGTAAACTGCAACAAAAGATTTAAAAAGTAATCAGTTATTTTTAGCATCTAAAGTGTTAAATCAGCTTCTAATCCCAATTTAGGACCAAGGACAAAGAAGTTCATTGTATTAATAGCATTACTTGTAGTGACAAACAACTGGAAAGGAACTGATGGTGGACTAAATTGGGATCTAGTCATTCAATGAGGTATTACACAGTATTTAAGAATCAATTAGGCCTGAATGTTTTTTACACAGTGTATGTGTATGTGTGTGAGTGTGTGAGCACACATGCACTCAGCTGAATCTGACTCTCTGTGATCCCTGGACTGTAGCCCACCAGCTCCTCTGTCCACGGCATTTTCCAGGCAAGAATACTGGAGTGGGTTGCCATTTCCTCTTCCAGGAGATCTGCCTGACCCAGGGGTTGAACCCACATCTCCTGTGACTCCTTCACTGGCAGGTGGATTCTTTACCACTGCACCACCTGGGAAGCCCACAAATACTTTTCAATAAATGAGTTGCTGAGTTTTATACACACATACATTACATATGTGCATATATATATGTATATTCCCATTTATAAAAGAAAAAATTAATAAAGCTGGAATATTGACTACATATATTTGTGTCAGTAGAAAGATGGGACACATAATTTTATCATTGAAATCTTCATGGTGGGAGGAGTGTGAGGATTTTTAACTTCTTTATACACTTTCTACATTTCACACATCACAACCAATGTGAATTTTTTTTATTTTTGGTAATCCAAAAGACCCAATAAAGTGTTTTTGTGTTTGTTTTTGTTTTTATTGGCTGTGCTGAGTGTCCTGTGGTATCTTAGATCTCTGGCCAGATATCGAACCCATGCCCCCTGCAATAGAAGTCTCAACCAGTGGCACCAGGGAAGTCCAATAAATTATTTTTTAAAAACACATTGGTGGATCAAAGAGTAGTATATTCTTCCTCCAAATTTCTGGTTTGGCATGATTACCATTACCATTCAGATAAAATTTAAATTATAAAATACTAGTAATATATGTATACAGTATGAAAAATTATGCTATAGGGAACCAACACTGTGAACCTGTGTCCAGATTAAGAAATAGCACGTTACTATTACCTCTGATGCTCCCTTGAGATCTTCTGTACTCCGTCCCCTCCCTTTACTCTGGAGTTGTCTTCTTAATACTGGTGATTTTCTTTATGGATTCAGACACGTTCACCTTAAACAATATATATCTGGCTGAGTAATATTTCATTGTATGTATTTATCACATTTTGTTTATTCATCATCTAAATAAAAATGTACATTTGGATTGCTTCTTCCTTTGGCCTGTGGTAAATAGTGCTGCCAGGAAACTTTATGTCTAAGTATTCATTTAAGTATCTGTTTTCAATTCTCCTGAAAATACACTTATGAGTGGAATTTCTAGGTAATATGGTAATTCTATGTTTAACTTTCAGAGAAATCACTAATTTTTTTTCACATCAGCTGCACCATTTTAAATTCTCAACAGCAAAGTGTGATGGTGCCAATACATCCACATCCTCACCAATGCTTGTTATTACCCATTGTTTAATAGTAGTCATCCTAATGGATTCATGTCTCACTGTGGTTTTAATCTTTGTCTAATTTTTTACTGTGTCCATCTATCTTTTTTTAGGGCTTCCCTGGAGGCTCAGCTGGTAAAGTATCTGCCTGCCAATGCGGGAGACACAAGAGGCGTGGGTTTGATCCCTAGGTCAGGAAGATTTCCTGGAGAAGGAAATGGCAACCCACTCCAATATTCTTGCCTGGAAAATTCCATGGACAGAGGAGCCTGACTGGCTATAGTCCATGTGGTCGCAAAGAGTCAGACATGATTGAGCACACATGCATTGTCTTTTTGTTGTTAAAAGGGTTGTTTATGTTGTCCACTATAAGTCCTTTATCAGAAATGTGATTTGCAAATATTTTCTCACATTCTATAAGTTGGCTTTTCACTTTCTTGATAGTGTCTTTTTATGTACAAGTGTTTAATTTGATGAAATCTAGTTTGCCTATTTTTTTCTTCTGTTGCTCATACTTTTAGTGTCATATCTAAAATCCATTGTCAAATACAAATAAAAGAGAAGACTTGCCTCTATGTTTTCTAAGAATTTTATAGTCTTTGATCCTATGTTTAGGTCTATGATCCTTTTAGGGCTTCACTGGTGGTGCAGTGGAAAAGAATCAACCTGCCAATTCAGGAGATGCAGGAGATGCAGCTTTGATCCCTGGGTTGGGAAGATCCCTTGGAGGAGGAAATGGAAACCTACTCCAGTATTATTGCCTGGAAAATCCCATGGACAGAGGAGCCTGGCAGGCTACAGTCCATGGGGTTGCAAAGAGTCAGACTTGACTTCGCAACTAAAAAACAACAAAATGATCCTTTTTAAGTTAATTTTTTATATACGATAAGGTAGAAGTCATGAAAATTTTGATAGGGATTTCATTAAATATGTAGATTGCTTTAGGTAGTAAGGACGTTTTGGCAATGTTAATTCTTCCAATCCAAGAACATGGGATAACTTTCCATTTCCTTGTATCATCTTCAATTTCCTTCACCAATGTTTTGTCAAACAATAGTCAGTTGTTTCTTTATTGATTTTCTGCCTGCTGGTGTTTTATCCACTATTGTAATTAGAATATTGAAGTCTCTATCATTATTGTATTGTTGTCAATTTCTCCCTTCAGATCTATTGGTATTTGCTTTATAGGTTTAGGGGTTCTGATGCTGGATATGTACATACAATTGCTTTACCTTTCTTTTGAATTGAATTTTATCAGTATATAATGACTTTGTCTCTAGAGACAGTTTTTGACTTAAAGTCTATTTTGCCTGATGCAAGTGTAGCCCCATGCTGTTTTTGGTCATCTTTGCATGGGACATCTTTTTCCATTTCTTCACTTTCTATCTATGTATATGTTTAAATCTGAAGTGAGTCCCTTGGGCTTCCTTGGTAGTCTAGAGGTTAAGAATTCACCTTGCAATGCAAGGGACACTGGTTCAATCCCTGGTCCAGGAAGATCCCATGTGCCTTGGAGCAGCTATGCCCAAGTGCCACAACCATTGATTCTCTCGTGCTCCAGAGCCTGTGCTGCACAACAAGAGAAGCCACCACAATGAGAAGTCTGAGCACCACAACTAGAGAAAGCCCTGAGCACATCAACAAAGACTCAGCACAGCCAAAAATATATAAAAATTTTTTGAAAAGAAATGGCCATAAAAAATAAGGTGAGTCCCTTGTAGACAGCATATTGATAGATTTTATTTTTTAATTCATTCAACCACTTTTTGTCTTCTGATTAGAGAATGTCATGCCACAAACTGGGTGGTTTATAAATAAATTAATTTTTCACAGTTCTAGAGGCTAGAAGTTAAGATCAGGGTGCCAGCACAGCCGTACAGAGACCCTCTTCTGGGTCACAAACTTCTCATCGTATCCCCACATGACTGAACAGGTAAGGGACTTATCTCAAACCTTTTTTTTTTTTCTCAAACCTTTTTATAAGGACATTAATCTCATTCATGAGTGGACCCATCATGACCTAGTCAATTCCAAAAGACCCCAGCTCTAACACCATCACATACTGCTGCTGCTAAGTCGCTTCAATCGTGTCCGACTCTGTGCGACCCCATAGACGGCAGCCCACCAGGCTCCACCGTCCCTGGGATTCTCCAGGCAAGAATACTGGAGTGGGTTGCCATTTCCTTCTCCAGTGCATGAAAGGGAAAAGTGAAAGTGAAGTTGGCTCAGTCGTGTCCGACTCTTAGCGACCCCATGGACTATAGCCTACCAGGCTCCTCCGTCCGTGGGATTTTGGATTTCAATGAATTTTGAAAATTACATATGAAATTTTGGAGGGAAATAAATATTCAAATCATAGCATTATATCTCTGGTCCCCCAAAATTCATGTCCATTTTGCGTGCAAAACATGATTATTCCATCTCAACAGTCTCCAAAATCTTAATTTCATCTAGCATCAATGAAAAAAAATCTAAGTTTAAAGTCTCATATAAATATCACCTGAATCAGATGTGCATGAGACTCAAGGTATAATTGATTCTGAGATAAATTGCTCTCCAGATGTGAATCTGTGAAATAAAAAAAAATATGTGCTTCCAAAATAGAATGTGGGACAGGCAGTAGGGTAAACTCTCCCAGGCCTAAAGGGAGAAACAGGAAAGAAGAGGGTGGCAGGTCCCAAGCAAGTCCAAACCCGACAAGGCAAACACCAAATCTCAAGGTCTGAGAATAATCTTTCATCAGATACTCTCCCTGCTAGGCCCACTGGGATATGGAAATGACCTTCTGTGCATACTGGAGCATACCTGCCCCCATGGCTTTGCTGCAGGCAACCCATGTGGCAATCCTCACTGGCTTGACTTGCATGCTTGTAGCTGTCTCTGTCTGGAACTGAACACCAGGGGCTCTGCTGACTTGGGATTAAAGGAGAAGCCATATCCACATGGCTCCACTGGGCATTTTCCTGGCAGGGATTCTCTGCAGTAACCTCATCCTCTCTGTGGTCTTCTGCCTGGGGTGAGCGCCCACAGTTCTAGATGGCTCCATTCCTTGATATCTAGGCAGAGGCAGACATCTCTGAGGGTTCTGCTGGGCAGGGGCCTGGCCTCCACAGCTTTGGTAGCATTGCTCCCATGGCTCTGGGTGGTACCCTTACAGTCATGGGCAAGGGTTGTCTGGTCTGTCAAAATCCAAGTGATATATTCCCAACTTTTGATACCAAAGAGGAAGCCTTAATGATCTCTAAATTGTCTTTGGGGTCCTTCTTCCCTTGTTTTAAGGAATATCACATATCCATAGCTCAATAGCTCTATGGGCCTCTCCTGTAAAGTTTATGAAGTCTGACTGCTTTCTTTCATTCATTCCTATCTCCTGCTTCAGGTCAAATGGGCTGTTTTCCTTTTGGGTGGCTATAGTCACTATTCACACTATTCAAAAATTTACACACAGTTCTGATACTGTATCAGTTGTCCAGTTCAGTTCAGTCACTCAGTTGTGTCCGACTCTTTGCAACCCCATGAATCGCAGCACGCCAGGCCTACCTGTCCATCACCAACTCCAGGAGTTTACCCAAACTCATGTCCATCGAGTTGGTGATGCCATCCAACCATCTCATCCTCTGTCGTCCCCTTCTCCTCCTGCCCCCAATCCTTCCCAGCATCAGGGTCTTTTCCAATGAGTCAGCTCTTCACATCAGGTGGCCAAAGTATTGGAGTTTCAGCTTCAACATCAGTCCTTCCAATGAACACCCAGGACTGATCTCCCTTAGGATGGATTGGTTGGATCTCCTTGCAGTCCAAGGGACTCTCAAGAGTCTTCTCCAACACCACAGTTCAAAAGCATCAATTCTTCGGTGCTCAGCTTTCTTCACAGTCCAACTCTCATATCCATACATGATTACTGGAAAAACCATAGCCTTAACTAGACAGACCTTTGTTGGCAAAATAATGTCTCTGCTTTTTAATATGCTGTCTAGGTTGGTCATAACTTTCCTTCCAAGGAGTAAGTGTCTTTTAATTTCATGGCTGCAATCACCATCTGCAGTGATTTTGGAGCCCCCAAAAGTAAAGTCAGCCACTGTTTCCACTGTTTCCCCATCCATTTCCCATGAAGTGATGGGGCCAGATGCCATGATCTTAGTTTTCTGAACGTTGAGCTTGAAGCCAACTTTTTCACTCTCCTCTCTCACTTTCATCAAGAGGCTTTTTACTTCCTCTTCACTTTCTGCCATAAGGGTGGTGTTATCTACATATCTGAGCTTATTGATATTTCTCCCGGAAATCTTGATTCCAGCTTGTGTTTCTTCCAGCCCAGCGTTTCTCATGATGTACTCTGCATATAAATTAAATAAGCAGGGTGACAATATACAGCCTTGACATACTCCTTTCCCTATTTGGAACCAGTCTGTAGTTCCATGTCCACTTCTAACTGTTGCTTCCTGACCTGCATACAGGTTTCTCAAGAGGCAGGCCAGGTGGTCTGGTATGCCCATCTCTTTCAGAATTTTCCACAGTTTATTGTGATCCACACAGTCAAAGGCTTTGGCATAGTCTTGGAATGAAATTTGAGGCTTCCCAGGATGTTTGTTTAAACTGCCAACTGAATTCTGCACATGCAAATGTAACTTTTTCCCTTCTAAATTTTGCCTTAAAATGTCCCAATGAAAGCTACTTATGTTGCACAAAGTTTGTGAATTAAATACCCAAATGCCTGGGTTGTTTGGAAACAAAGGACTAAAGAAGAAGAACCTTAAGATTTACAGAAAAGGAAGCCATTAAAGCCAGAGAGTATGATCAACAGATACACGAATAAACAAAATGTAGTATCTGTTTTCCAATGCTGCAATATCATTCAGTCTTAAAAAGAAATGAACAGAAAAAATTAATACAACATTGTAAACCAACTATACTTAAATTTTTTAAAAGAAATTCTGACACATGCTTCAACATAGACTAAACCTTGAAGACGTTATGCTAAATCAAATAAGTCAAACATAAAAGAACAAATACCGCATAATTCTACTCACATGAGCTACCTAAGACCATCAAATTCATAAAGAAAGTAATATGGTGATTACCAGGGCCTGGAGGAAGGGAAATGAAGAATTATTGCTTAATGGTTACAAAGTTTTAGCTTGGGATAATGAAATGTTCTGGACATGGATAGTGCTGAAGGTCACACAACAATGTGAATGTACTTAATGCTACTGAATTGTATGCTCAAAAATGGTTGAATGGTAAATTTTAAGTTACCTATCTATATTTTACCACAATTTTTAGAAAATGGATGGAATGGGCACAAGAACTGACAATCAGTCCAATGCAGGGTGGGGGGCAGGGTGGGAAGTGAGCACAGAAGCAGACCCCTGGGAGCTTGGTGTGTGATGTTAGACATTAAAATCAACGTGGAAAGAGTGGGCGAGCCACTGAACAGTGTTGGACAACTGGTCACTGATATGGTAAAAGATAAAATTATATCCTTTCATCATTCATGAATTAAATTATTATTGAATCCTACTATCAAACTATGAAAGATTAAACTTCAAGATTTCAGAAAAAAAATATTAATGGTGACATCTGTGTGACATCAGTAAAAATAGATTTCTTAAACATGGTATGGAAAGCTGTATAAGCTTGCTAGGTCTGCTGAACCAAAGTGCCTCAGACCAGGTGGTTTTTAACATCGGGAAAAAAAAATTGTTCTCTTACCGTTCTGGAGGCTAGGAGTCTAAAATCGAGGCGTCAGGAGATTTCTGAGGCTCTGAGTGGAATCTTCTCTTGTTTCTTGAGCTTCTGATGAGGACTGTCAATCTTTGGGGTTCCTTGCTTGCAGCTTCATCACTTCAATCTCTGCCTCTGCTGCCACACGGACTTCTTCCTGTGGGTCTTTGTGTTACTAAATCTCCTTCTTTAAATAATGAGGCCACCAGTCACATTCTATGAAGGACCCAACTTATTTCACTATAACCTCATCTTTACTAATTATATCTGCCACAAACTTATTTCCAAATAAAATCACATTTCTGAAGTACTGGGGAGTAGGACTTTGACATTATCTTTTGTTGGGACACAATTCAATCTGTAACAAAAGCATTAACCATAAAGGAAAGGACTGATATATTTTAATCACATTATACAAAAATGAGCAGTTTCTTTCTTTCTTCTATAAGACATGTTAGATAAAAGATACCATGAAAAAGACTTTGGAAGTTCTTTTCCCCATTGTTACTAATCATGTTACTACAACATGTTAAGTACAAAATACACAAAAACTACATATTTTAAAGTCATTTTTATTGAAAAAGTAACACATATTTTTAATTTTATTACCTTTATATTGGAAGATAGTTGCTTTACCATGTTGTGTTGGTCTCTGCTGTACAACAGTGACAATTAGTCATAATTATATATGTATCCCCTCCCTCTTCGCCCAATCCCACTGTCATTGGTTATCACAGATGCCAGGCTAGGCTCCTTGTGTTACATAGCAGCTTCTCACTAGTTATCTATTTACACATAATAGTATGTAAAGAATCGGAGAAGGCAATGGCACCCCACTCCACTACTCTTGCCTGGGAAACCCCATGGACGGAGGAGCATGGTAGGCTGCAGCCCATGGGGTCTCGAAGAGTCGGACACGACTGAGCGACTTCACTTTCACTTTTCACTTTCATGCAGTGGAGAAGGAGATGGCAACCCGCTCCAGTATTCTTGCCTGGAGAATCCCAGGGACAGAGGAGCCTGGTGGGCTGCCGTCTGTGGGGTGACACAGAGTCGGACACGACTGACGCGACTTAGCAGCAGCAGCAGCAGCAGCAGCAGCAGTATATATAAATGTTAATGCTCCTTTCTCAATTTGTCCTAGTCTCACCTTCCCCTCGGAGAAGGCAATGGCACCCCACTACAGTACTCTTGCCTGGAAAATCCCATGGACAGAGGAGCCTGGTAGGCTACAGCCCATGGGGTCGCTAAGAGTCGGACACGACTGAGCGACTTCACTTTCACTTTTCCCTTTCATGCACTGGAGAAGGAAATGGCAACCCACTCCAGTATTCTTGCCTGGAGAATCCCAGGGACGGCGGAGCCTGGTGGGCTACCGTCTATGGGGTCGCACAGAGTCGGACACGACTGAGGCGACTTAGCAGCAGCAGCAGCACCTTCCCCTACTGTGTCCACAAGTCCATTCTCTACATCTACGTCTCCATTTCCTCTCTGTAAATAGGTTCATTAGTACTATTCTTCTAGATTCCATACTGTTCAGTCACTCAGTCATATCCAGCTCTTTACAATCTCAGGGACTGTGGCCTGACAGGCTCCTCTGTCCATAGGATTTTTCAGGCAAGAATACTAGAGTGGGTTGCCATTTTTTTCCTCCAGGTTAGATTCTATATACATGCGCTAACATATAATATTTGTTTTTGTCTTTCTGACTTACTTTACTCTGTATAACAGACTCCAGGTTCATCCACCTCATTACCACTGACTCCTTTTTATGGCTGAGTAATATTCCGTTGTATATCTGTATACATTTTCTTCATCCATTCATCTGTCAAAGGACATCTAGGTTGTTTCCATGTCCTGGATACTGTAAATTAGTGCTGCAATGAACACTGGGGTAGATGTGAATTGTGGTTTTCTTAGGGTATATTCCCAGTAGTGGCATTGCTGGGTCATATGGTAGATTTATTCCTAGTTTTTAAAGGAACCTCCAGAATGTTCTCCATAATGTATATCTATATTTACATTCCCACCAACAGTGTAGGAGGGTTCCCTTTTCTCCACATCCTCTCCAGCATTTACTGTTTGTAGATTTTTTGATGATGGCTTTTCTGATTGGAGTGAGGTGGTACCTCATGGTAGTTTTGATTTGCATTTCCCTAATAATGAATGATATTGAACATCTTTTCTTATGTTTATTGGCTATCTTTGTGTCTTCTTTGGAGAAATGTCTGTTTAGGTCCTCAGCCTAATTTTTTGATTGGGTTGTTTGTTTTTCTGATATTGAGCTGTGTGAGATGCTTATGTAAGATTAGATACCAATTACAGGAAAAAAAACTGTAAAACAGTCAAACCGTAAAAAAACAAACGAGAAAAACATCAAGTACACAACCTAACCTTACACCTAAAGCAACTAGAAACAGAATTATGTTTCTAAATTGAGAATCTTCTAGATTTCTGGTGGTAAGGTGGTATCTGGTAGAGTGCGCAAAGAGGGCTTCCCAGGTGGCTAAGTGGTAAAGAATCCAGGTTACCAAAAAAGCTTATGTTGTAGATCTTTCGGCTGAAGTTGTTCTGCTCAGGCTGCCTTACTTTCACCACATTTTTGAAGTACATAACTGTGAAAAGTGAAAGGCCACTCTGGGGGCACTGTTTTTTCTTTATAGATCATTTAGCCAATTAAAAAGGCTCCAAAAAAACTGGCTTCTTGGTCCAAGTCAACCAATCGCTCATTAGTTACAGAGACAAAAATTCGATCATTTTCCTTAAGCTCAAATATTCCTCCTTGATAGATGGAATAGAGTCCATATTCTGAATCTTTAGACCAACAACTATTTCTAGCACTTTTCATCAGCAGTATAGGGTCAGGATAGCTTGTGTACTTGTAAATATATTGTACCATTTGTTTGACATTTTTTCTGTTCTCTTCTGTTGAAACAGTTCCCAAAACTTTCTCAGGTTCCTGAAATCGAAAGTATGTTTGGGAATAGATGTAATAAAATCCTGTTTGATGGATAACCAGCTCTCCATTCCTTAAGTGCAAATTATTCAAGAACGAATGTCCTTTTCTTGACGACTCCCAGGAATCTATTTTATGGCCCATAGCCTTTTCATTCTTGGAGCCTGGGATGAAGTTTGGAGAAAAATAAAATTAACTTGTAGTAAAGCAAGGAGTTTCCCAATAGCTGTGGCTAGACAACCCTTTGGTTGGAACTGTAAAGAATTTTAATCTAATTTAAAACTTCACACTCCCTCAATCTTCCAAGGAGTCTAAATCCTAATCATATAGAAATATGGAGGCTCCCGTGCCACTGTGACCTGTTTGAAGTCCCCTATTTTGTTGTATCTCGACTGCCACACTCAGCTCTGAATGGCAACATGGGAATGGTTCATTAGGATAGAGGTCTACTCCTAGGAAGAATTTCTGTCCAGAACCCCTGCTTCCTTTCCTGTGCTGGTGAGCTCAGATTGACAATGTAGAAGGAAAACAAAAGAAACATATCTGTTCCCCAAGCCTAGAGCTCATAAATTCCTGCTACTCTTTTAGGTCTTTTTGGATTCCTCCTTGGTCTTTCTCAGTAACCCAGTGTCAAAAGCACCTTCCAAGCAGCAGGCATCTCGAGTCCAATAAGGCAGGGTACAGGGTTTGGCAAAAAAAAAAAAAAAAAAAAAAAAAGCCCAGATTTAAAGATCTTCAGATCTTTGGATCTTTAAATCCTGAAGATTGTGAATGAAGATGGGCCTTACTGAGATAGGATATTCCTTTAAACTTTGGGCTCATCTGTATGATTGGTGCAAAATTTAGTTTTTCAAGAGTTTAAAACAACCACCATATTATCTGATGAATAGTAAATAGGAATAGTGAAATAACAATCTCACAAATAGGCAGAACACATCAATTACCTCCAAAAATACCAGTTCAGGAATACCATGAAGGCAACTGCCCAGATAAAACCAGACAAAAACCAACCAGCCAACAAAAAAACTCAACAAACTTTTCATTCATTAACTGATGCCTGAAATACCTTTAACCTAGGACAAAATCTCTCACAATAATAAAAGCACTACTTACTGAGTACTTACAATGCACTAACATTTTGCATTCATCGTCACTGTTTTGTGAGTTAAAGGTTATCTCTACTTTTTATGTGAAGAAAAAGAAGCCTGGGACTTCCCTGGTGGTTCAGTGGTTAAGACTTTGCCTTCCAAGTCAGGGTGTTTGGATTCCATCCCTGGTTGGAGAGCTAAGATCCCACATGCCTCTTGGCCAAAAAACCACAACATAAAACAGAAGTGATATTGTAACAAATTCATTAAAGACATTAAGAATGGTCCACATCAAAAAAATCTTTAAAAAAAAAATGAGAGAAAAAAAATGAAGCTTGATTGTGTTAAGTAATTTCCTCAAAATGAAAAACTTGGTAAGGAGGAGCTGGGATTCCCAGGTGGGATTACAAGACTCACACACTAACTTCAGCAGTATATGGACACCTATTCTCCAGTTAAAATTAGGCATAATCTATTTGGTTAAACTATATGAAACTGACATTTCCATAAGTGCCAAGTGGTCAAATGCTGGCCATTTTTTCTTTTTGTGGTTCAACCTAACACAAATGTCACTGGAAGGGTTGGGTGACTCATTGGAAAGGTAGATGACTGATTTAGAACCTTTGTGAAGGAGAAAGATTTCATGAAAGAGTGAGAAATTACTTGTAAAAATACGAAAAGCAAAAACAGGGGCATGGGAAACTCTAAGTTCTCTCATTTCAGAATTTTCTTGAGGCCAGTTGTGCCAGGCAGTAACTAAGCTACTCATCTTGTAATCTTGCTTCTGAAAAGAGTCCATCTGAGACTTGATTTCTACTGACCATTTTGTAGATAGCCATATAAACATTTCAGATACAAGAATAAATTATTTAGAACAAATTCTTCCCTTCCCTTCCTTTAAACCATATATTAATCATTTCTCTTACCTGGAACTGGCAACGTGCTTCTTTTCCGACTGCTTCCAGTTATATGAGCAGCTACCCTCTTAGGACCCTTTTCTCTCTCTGGGTAAGGCATATATTGCTTTTCTAAGAGAGAAATGACAAAGAATCATCAGCACTTGTCAAACTACTTCGCAAATACATTGCTGTTCACAGCACTTGTCAATCAAGCATAGTAAACACACTGAGCTCCCAAAGTTGATTATATGGGTTTCCATAAAACCAACCTACATTTTAATATTATGAGTAGTCTACTTCAGCCTATGTTTAATTCACAAAGTACTTTAGATAGGAGGAATAAGCAGTATCTTGAGCTATCATTTACTGGCATCTCAGGGGTAAGGTTCTACTAGAATATAACAAAGTGAAGATCCTGACACTTTTACTAAACAACAATGGTAACAAAACCATGGACGTATAATACTCCTGCTGCGGCATTAAAAGTGCACAAATAAGCAGGTCTGGCAACTCTCCACTTTGCGCTGTATGTAGAAAAAAACTGATGCCAATTTTCATCATTTCAATTATTTTTTCCTCTTTGCTAGCTGCTTCCTACTCTAAAGGAACAGCAATTACAACCCCATATGGTTTATGGGGTTTATGGCTCAACTTTCTTTGTGGCCACAGGATTCCACGGTTTACATGTCCATAGATGCCACAAACTGTATCCAGCAATCACTTCCCTCACCTCCCAAAAGGTATACGAAATGACATAATGGTCATGATAATCAGTGTATGAACATATAAATCATTGATTCACTAGATCATAATAAACAAATCACATTTACTGACTACCATCTGAAGTACTCTATAGCAGATTAAATGACTACAAATTCAACAAATTACTCTTTTAAAAATCAGCTAAAACCTCCCAGGAGGCTTACACTGGTTGTTAAGATAAATTGTATGGTTTCACCAAACAAATATGTCCACGGACAAGGCAGTGCTTCCATGGGGAATTCAAAGATTAATCACTGATAGTATAATCTGAGCCTTCAAGGGACTTACAGTGTTTAAGGAAGATACAAATTAGAAAGTGAAAAGTGGCCCATGTGAAATAGAAAGGAAGGGTGATGATGATTCCTATTCGTTGGAAAGCTGGGTCAGGGGAGGTTTTGGACTAAGGTCCCTTCATTCACTTAATCCAGCAAACCGAAGTGCCCATTATATCTATGCTAGGCACTCTTCTAGGAACACAGAGAAATAACTATAAACAAAGAAAGAATGCAAGAAAGCATTTGAGGTGCAGGACAATTATTTGAAATGAGGGAGGATGGAGAGGCTTAAAGCCCACAACAATGGGAGAAGGGCATTCTCAGAGATCTAGAACAGTGTCCCCAAGACAAGATGCACACAGCATTCCTGGGACACAGACATCAGAGGAGTTCAGTTTCAGGCTTGAATGAGGAGTTAAACTATAGAGGATTTGAATGTTAGGCTAAGAGATTTGGATTTTACAGACATGAGAAGACTCTGAACAGTTTTAATCAGGGAAGCAAAAAGATATGTGTTGTGCTTTAGGCTAAACTAACTCATAGTAAGGTCTGATGGTAGAAACCAAGAGGGCTAGAGGTTGGTGAGTTAGCAGACAATTGTAATTAATCAGGTCTGAGAATAGGAAGCTTCCATCTAGACTAGTAGTAGAGGAAACTGAAATGAGGTGACAAAATTCCATAGGGGAGAAAGAAATAGGAAGAAGACTTTATCTATCTGGTACTGTTACTTTTTCAGGATAGTAGGTATTTGTACTATATTGAAGACCAATTGCATGTTACTCTCAGCCCAGCTTTCAAAGTTGGTGTGTTCATTTTCTTTGAACCTTCAGCGATAAATAATTCATAATGTCTTGACTGCTCCAAGACTTAAACACTTTGCTTTAAAACCATTTGGTAATGGAATCCAGTTACAAACATCTTGCATTTGAGGTCAGTGCAGGGATATAGGAAAGCCTAGATATAAGAGCACATTTTGAAGAGAGGAAATTTTCTACAGACTATAGCAGACAAACTCCCAGACAAGAAGCCTATGAATATGTATATTTGGGTGTCATGGATACATTTTGGTATACTGAGAAGTATGTGATTTCTGCACCCCACTGGGATGAATATAAAAAAGAATACTTTTCTCCCAGAACTGAAAATAGTACATGAATCTGCTGTAAGCCATGGATCTGGTGTTCCTCATTAGAAGAGTTGGAGGGACTTCCCTGGAGGTCCAGTGGTTGAGAATCTGCCTTGTAATGCAGGGGATGCAGTTCGATCCCTGGTTGGGGAACTAGGATCTACATGCCACGGAGCAACTAAGCCCATGTGTCACAACTACTGAGCCCGAGCACCACAACTAGAGAGTCCATGTGCTGCAAGGAAAGATTGCACATGATGCAATGAAGATCCTGTTTGCCATGACTAAGATACGAGGAAGCCAAATAAACAAATATTTTAAAGAAAGAAGAGATGGCATATTTATCACTCCTGCTACTGCCTTTGGCTTTGGGGAAATGACCAGAAAGAATACTTAGACCCTGGGACCAGGTCTTGCCTTCATATTTAATAAAGGATGGTGGGGATTATCAAGGGATGAGGAAGCTGATTGTAATGGGAAAGGATAGCTGAAAAGTAGGAAGACATCATTAACCAAATATCTATTTTAAAAACACTGGTTCTTCTCTGCCAGGATAGTGTACTCCAGGACTTTAAGTCTGTGGTACATGTATGGAGGCCTGTATGACCGTTAGTAGGGGAAAATGGGGTTATGGTGAGCTAAATGTGAAGAAACAGAAAGTTTAATTCCTCAGTTACATTTACTTACGTCTTGATTAACAAAATCCGTATTAAGAATTTGTATGTGGACAGAGATGGTAGTGAGACAACACTGTGAATGCACTAATTGTCACCAAATCATATGCTTCAAGATGGTTAATTGTATGTTATGTGAATTTCACCTCAGTCAAAACTTGCACGCACACACATGCATGCACACACATGCACACACGCATATGCCCACCAAAGTTGGTGCAGTTAAGGACCAGGGGATAAAAGAGAATCTACAAGGTTTGAGATATAGAGGTAAGTCTAGGTATAGAGAGGTGAGAAAAATAGGCATGTTTTCAATCTTTGTAGATCTTTTATGTAGTAGGGAATCAGAAGACAGAGAATATATATATATTTTTTCTTCGATTTATACACATGTACTTATCAAAGGAAATGAATAAAATAAGTTTGACAGAAAAACAGGATGAGGGGGAACTTTCTTAGAAAGCTGGTCAGAGAAGTTCTCTCTGAAGAGGTGATGAGGATGGAGGATGAGAAGGAGATGTAAAAATCTAAGAAGAGAAGAAGACAGGCAGAGGACCAGAGAAGCCAGTTTGTTCTTCTCTGAAAGACCCACTGATAGGGGATATGGGTCAAGAGCAGTTGGCCGACCATCAGTGGAGATCACAAAGGTGTGGGGACTACAGAGTGAGGATTTGGGGTGGGAAGAAGGATTGTTGGGAAAGAGATGACGGAGCAAAATTTTTGCATAAAGAAAGACTTAGAGCCTAGGCATGGTCAGAAGCAGAGAAGATGGGAAACTTTGGACCCCTTATTTTTTTCCAGCTATGCTCCAGAAAGCTACCCACATTAGAAGGTAAAAACAAAGAATGGAAGAAGTTGAGATGAAAGGAAAATCCACATTGGAAGAATAAAATTCCCATGAAATAAAGTTCATACCTGAGGTGGGCCTCAGATTTGGTTCAAATGCCAATGCCAAAAGGGAAACAGAATCAAGCATCTTAAATTACTGAGCATCAGTCAGAGGTGGGATGTTGGGGTGGGAGTAGAGAGCAAGAGGATGGAGAGGTACTCACCTTATCAGGAGGTTGACACTAGGAAATTAAAATAGCAACAAAAAATAATACCTGGATTTGTAGGAATCATTTCCTCAAAGGTTCTCAAAATCATCTGCAAATAGTATTAAATAAAGCTTGTTAATTTCCCTAAGCATTTAAACTGATTATTGAATGTCTGTGGCTCTTCTTGCTGATGTCTAACAGGAAGTTTCTGCATTTAAGGTATCAACTTGGGCAGCTTTAAGTTGCTCAAGCAAAGAGGATGTGGGGTAGGGTGGGAGCTGGGGTAAATATGGAGGCAGCTGTCCCTACTATTGATGAAAGGATGGTCCTCTGTCTGAGAGACTTCTGTTTCTGGATAAAGTCTTTGAAATGCCATACCTGGAGCATCACAGGAAGGAAGAGTCATTTTTCTCCAAGTTAGGTCAGCCTAATGTGCCCAGACTTCCTTATGGCTAATAGACATGATGGCCATGTCACCTCACTTTCTGGGAGGTGTGTTTGCATGCAAGCATGTGTATAAATGCATTGTCTGTGTGTGTCTGCATGCAAGCATGTGTACAAGTGCACAGTGTGTCTCTGAATGTATGCATGTGTTAGATTCCAGGGGCTTTAAATTATTGGACATACCCAAGACTGAAGGTGTAAGGCACATTCCCTTTCTCTCATGACACCCATAGACAAGCACAGCCCATCCAGTGGTGACCTGCTAGCACCGTGTCACTCTCTCATTTCTGAGAATGTGGCTGAGACATTCTCACCATAAAGAGATCTTACCAAATGTCCATCTCTTACTAAACACCTCATATCATTTTCTTGCCCCATTTGCTAACCAGTGGGGAAAACCAGTAAGAAAGAATCAAATTGAGCCCTTCTGTTCAATGAGCCCACCCTGACATGGCTCACCCATGGCTTTAAACTCCTCTCTACTCCCTCCTGTCACCCGTCCCTGCCCACCTTTCCATTCACCGTTGTTAATCACATAACTGTCAGAAACTTCCTCTGTACTCCAGCCCCATATCTGTACTTTCCTTTGTCAAAAGCCCTGAACACAGATAACAGGTTGGGGCTCCTCTAGCGCAAAGGACACTGGTGTGTGGGAGGGGAAGCAAGGGCCTCAGCACGTTAGCTCTGTCACTGGCCTCCTGAGCCAGAAAGGAAAAAGGAAGAGCAGGAAAAAGAAAAGGCTAATTCTTACAGTGTGGTAGGCAGGAAAAAAGAACGATTATAATCAGACTTCCCTGGTTGTCCAGTGGTTAGGACTTGGCCCTCCCACAGCAGGGGGCACTGGTTCGATCCCTGGACAGGGAAAAAAAGATGCCCAAGAAATAAGATGCCACATAGCATAGCAAAAACAAAAGCACACAACAAAAAAACAGAATGGTTAAAATATAAGCCGATGGACTGGATTAAAATCTGTTCATTATCAGCCCCAGGAAACTTTTCTCAAGTTACTTAAATGATATGGACTATTTTAATTTCTTTTATCTTTTTTTAGAAAAAAGAAGATAATAATGATTCCTTCCTCACAGCTGTTTGAGGATTAGGGGAGACATTAACAACATGCGGAATGTCCGTAAAGGACATTTATGGGAAATGATCTGTTTGTTTATATGGTACCTGGAAATATGAGGAAGTCTTTCCCCCTCCTACCCTGCACTCTCACCTGCCCTGGGTGCCCTCCCTTCTCTAGTTCACATCTCAGGATGTGACAATGGGGGGGGAGGGGAAGAGCAGGAAAGAGACATGTAAAACCCACCCACACTGCTTCCCTTATCTCCCCAACTTCCTGCCCCAGCATCCAGCCCTTCCTCAGTTTCCAGATTTCTACTCTACTTCTGAGTTTCGCTCCTCTGCCACCAGTGGGTTTGCCGCCCTCTCTGATCCCAGGGGCCGTGGGGTCCCACTCCTCAGCTTCCTCAGGATCCTTCCCCAAACCTGGGTCTTTCCTGGTCCTTGTCACTTGGGGTGATGGAGTTCCAGCTGCTTCAGGACTGCCTGTGTGCAGCGAGCACCCCGCCTGTGTTTCCAGGGCAGCCATGGAGCAGATGAGTTTCTAGGACAACCAGGTGGAAGTCTGATTTTACTTGTCATAGAAATAGCATCACAGGGGATGTCTGGGCTTTACTGTGAGGGCTGCTTAGGGTTACAAATCGGAGCCTACTCACCAACAGAACACTGTGTCTACAGAAAGGCACACTGAGAACCAGACAATGGACTTGCAACTGTTTCTTTAAAGCACGTCCTCCTCCTACTCTGGGAGTGTCCCCAGTAATTGTTTAAAGAATGATTGTGCATCATAGTTTACAGGGTATTTTCATATTTGTATTCTTGGCTGACCTTTCCAGATATGCAGAAGGTAAACGTTACTAACCCCATCTTACAGATAAGAAAGCAGCTTGAGAAAAGAAACTCTGTTTGACCTGTCATGTCACTCAGAGTATAACTATATAATCACATCTAGTGAAATAAACTGTTAGCTACCATAGTGTTTCTGCTAGAGAGCCTATGTAAGCAATTTTCACAAGCAGAAAGTAATATTTTGTATGTGTAATTTACTGTGAATTGAGATGCCATCACCTTCAGTTTCCAAAGTGTATCTTTTTTCCCTTTTCCTTTCCTCTTTCTTCAGCTCTATATGTGTACAAAAATAAAAGACTTAATTCCAGAGAACAACAATGTGGGAAAAATATAAAATATCATTATTTGGTTTCTTTTGTCTTCTGAATAACAAAAAAAACCCCACGCACATCCTTTATTAGTGTGTGACCTTGGACATATTATTCTGTCCGTGCCTCATTTCCACAAGGTAAGATAAAATGTTTAGACTAGATGAGGAAGCTCTCTGGAAGAGAGGAATAAACTCTAGAGCAGGCTTCGATCAGGACCCACTGTGGGGTGGATCCCACATTTTCCTAGTTCTGTGAATTTGAGGACAATCACTTAAACACTCTGGGTTCCAACTTTCTCCTTTACAAAATGAGGACTCTAGACTTCACGATCTAAAACAGTCTTTCTCTTCTGACCCCTTATGCCCACTGGTAAAGTGACACCGTGGTTCACCTACCTTTTTAACAAACAGATGGAGTTGTGACTTTACTTCCCAGCAGGGATTGATCATACTTTCATCATCTCTGGAGTCCCAGGAGCTGTCATCTTCCTCCAAGAAGCAAGCCAAGCCACTTTTGAAGTATTTGTCCTGCATCTGGGTTGAGATGGATATAACACAGTATTACACACAAGTGCTTTTTTCTTTTTGCTCATTTACAAGTTAAAATAACAGAAACTGATGACGTGTTCAGAGAAGTCTTAGTACCTTGGATAAGGTCATCGCCTGAAGTAAAAGTAAGTATGCAGTCTTCCATCCTTTGAATAAAGGTAAGCAGTTGGATGTGGGAGAGAGGAAACAGGTGTGGACCAGGCATCTGGGGTCACAATGCCTTTGCGGCCCCTGCCTTTGGATAGCTGTGTGTCGTTCAACAAATTGCCTCTTCACTTCAAAATCTCTTCTTCATTTGCATTTCAAGCTGGTTCCCTGTGGTGATCTCTGAGGTCCCTTCCAGCTCTGACATGGTATGACTCCCACTCTACAGTTGGAAACCCATGCAGGTACAAAGTAGGCAGTGGAGTCTGCTTACATTCCAGGATCCCCCCACCAAATTAATCAAACCCTTTAGGACACAGGTAATGTTCTATTTCTTGACCTTAGCTTTGACTGTCTTGGTTTTTTTTGTAGTTGTTCAGTCACCAAGTCGTGTCACCCTCTCTGCAACCCCATGAACTGCAACACGCCGGGCTTCCCTGTCTTTTACTCTCTCCCTGATTTTGGTCAAGCTCGTGCCCATTGAGTCCGTGATGCCCTCCAAACATCTTATCCTCTGTCGCCCCCTTCTCCTCTTGCCTTCAATCCTTCCCAGCATCAGGATCTTTACCAGTGAATCAGCTTTTCACATCAGGTGGTCAAAGTGTTGGAGCTTCAACATCAGTCCTTCCAGTGAACACCCAGGACTGATCTCCTTTAGGATTGACTGGTTTGATCGCCTTGCTGCCCAAGGGACTCTCAACAGTCTTCTCCAGCACCACAGTTCGAAAGCATCAATTCTCTGGTGCTCGGCCTTCTTTATAGTCCAACTGTCTTAGCAGATTCTAGCTATTGTTGTGATGTCTGCCCCTCTGGATAGCAGAATCAGGACTACATTGCCATTAGATATTTGAATCTTGCCTCATTAAAAGTTTACACCAGTTAGGGATTTACCTGCAGGGACTTGAAATACCATTTGAAGGTTTGCTCCCTCATTCTTATTGAGGGTAAACATTTACAATGACTAGATCATTGTCTGCAAAGTTTGCACTTGACGTTACACACACACACAACGCACAACTTACACACATACACTCCAATCCATCTGTTACACTCCAGGATGACAACTGATTAACCTCATGAAGAAAAACAGGATGTTCATGCAAGTTCAGATGGGTCTTGTTTCCTGTTTTCATTTTTAACAATGGGGATTCAGATATTATTTCCATATACAAATCCACTGAAATGCCTTTCTCTGGAGAAATAAGTGGGAAAATAGTCATTTTATCTGTTGTCTGAATGAAGGGGACTTCAAAGCTTGAAGGAAAGATCGAACGTAAGAATGATCTGCTTCCTTCTATAGAAAGACAACCTCTTTCCAAATCACAATAACTTAAATACTGATGAGAACTTTCAGCGAGAGTCATGTGGGTCTGTACTGTCAGCCACATACTCCTTGGACATTTGATCAGGTCTCTCAAGCATAGAAGTGACAAACATGACTTAATTCCTTTCCACTGGCATAGAACATTCATTTACTCTTAAGTAAATGCTTATTTTCTTTCTTCCTTTTTAAGATTACAGGAGTAAAACATTTGCCTAGGAGATGTAGTGGGGGTGACAGGTGGGGGCCACCTGAATTTTGACTGGAGATGAAATTAGGCACCATTCCTTTGTCCCTACCCACCTCCGTGTTCTTCAACTGTGGACATTAATTTTCATATGCAATTTATGTGGGAGCTTAAAAAGCCTTTCCAAGGAAAGAACTCAATTTAGAAATACAAGAGCACATCTAGCAAACTGCAGGGGGGATCAGAGAAAAGAGCTGGATTTAGCAGCAAGGCCTTAGGAAAGTTCCAGAAGAATAGTTTTATTAGACATTGTCCAGTCCAACAAGACTAGGTATTCCTTGGTCAGGCACTGATTTGATGAAACTGAATAAATAAGCTTAACTGGGATTTCCCTGGTGGTCCAGATGTTAAGACTCTGAGCTGCCAATGCAGGGGTACAGGTTTGATCCCTGGTTGGGGAACTGAGATCCCACATGCTGTGGGGTGCAGCCAAAAGATTAAAAAGAGAAAAAAAACAGGCTTAACTAACTTTCGTGACCTGTTGGGACAAAATAATGTGCCTGACACAAAAAGGAGAGAGCAACTCGCCTTCTTACATCATAGCAGTTGGAAAGTGCCCAGGAGGTGGGCTCAGGGTTGGGACAGGGCGGAGTTGAGAGGTGCTAGGATCAGTTGGTCAGGGTAGCTGACAGCCCTTGTGAAGTCAATTGGAGTTTGACAGGGTGGAAGAGACCAGGGGCCAGCCCAGATCAGGACCAACTGCTGGCCTCTGGAGATCCTCTGGCAATTTTCCAGAAACATTTTCAGGAGGTGGGGAAGGATTGCCTTGAAAACTAAGGTCCTAAGGAGACATGGGAGGGAGTCTGACAAGCTAGTGTGACTCCACTGTTAACCCAGATTTAATGAAGCCTGAAGATGTTGAGGATACACAGGCATCCTAGAAAACAGAAAATTATAGAATACTTTTCTGAAAGTAAAACAAGTAAAATCCTCCTTGATCCACGCTCATTCCACCTCCTAGTTTACCTTTGGAGGATCTCTTTTTTATAGGGTTAAGATCAGACTGGGTGTGGGCAATTTTGCATATGGTTTGGGTTTCCCTTGTGGCTCAGCTGATAGAGAATCCGCCTGCAACTCTGGAGACCTGAGTTTGATCCCTGGGTTGGGAAGATCCCTTGCAGAAGGGAAAGGTTACCTACTCCAGTATTCTGGCCTGGAGAATTCCATGGACTATACTGTCTATGGGGTTGCAAAGAATCAAACACAACTGAGTGATTCACTTTACTTTTTTTTTTACTTTACTTTTAAGACTATATAAAAATGTCATCTTCTTTAGATCTGTATGACAATCATATGGATGGCATAGACAGTTTTACAACATTCATTGTAGAAAATTGATAAAATATAGAAAAATTAAAAGGAAAAAGAGGCACCCATAATCCTATCATCTAGAGATCACAACTTATTTTTCCTCCTAGATATTTTTATGCTTATGTGTTGATTTCTGAACAATAGAAAGCTGCAGCCACCCTGCACCCCTTCCCCAAGTTTCCTATTTGGTAGTTTCCTTCACACACCTGGGCCATTACAGATGAATGACACATGGGCAAGGGCGTGCTGTGGCTATTCCAGGAATGAGTAATGATGCTTAATCTCTCTCCTCACTTCCTTTCCACACCCATTCACACTTTGGGAAGGAATTTCCTACAGCACTTCTGTGGCTGGGACTGTTCTCTTGCTAACCACACCTGGATCTTGGGGACAAGGGGATAAGTGTGCTTTTTTAAATTTGGACACTTCTAGAAGGAGAGACAGCTATGGCACTGGGTGCCTGCTCTCCTGTTCCAGGAGCCCTTGGCTCTGAGAAGTGGATTCCACTCAACTGCTGGTGGTGCCATCACAAACACTGTGGTTGTACAGGCCAGGTACAACCAGTCCTTGGCAGGGCTTGAGGTCAGCTGTGTGGACTCCTTTGCTGGCTGGCTGGCTCAGAGACCTCAAGGTGGCAGTCCTGACCCTCTCTGCTGCCTAGCCATTAGTCTCTGACAATCAGTTTCTGCAAACCCCAAATAGCATAAAGGATCATTTATGGAGCCCAGTGGATAAGGGGCTCCTCCTTTTTCTTTGCCATCTATGATGACACAGCAATAGGTAATCCCCTTGTTAAACTTTCTCAGAGACATAGACTTCAGAGGCTAAGCCCATATTTATTGTTTGTGCTTATTGGTCTCGAGGCTTCATTGTGAGGGTTCAATCCAACATCCCTCAGCCCTACTCAACCCACACTCCCTATAATCCTCACCCACTGTATCTTCTGCAAATTTTCCTTTGCCAGAGTATAACCTGTGATCTGATTTAGGAAATTAATACTTGTGTTGAATATGCTTTTCCAAACTTTACACAGTCATTCAGAGAAATTCAAATTCATTTTCCCTTGCAAAAATTTCTGATGAAGAGGATGACAACTTCAAGAGACTGCTCCATGCTGATTACAACTTACTGAGCACCTATTTAATGCCTCGGTTCAAAATTGGGTTTTACCTTTTTTTTTTTTTTTTTACCTTTTATCTAACTTCCCTGAGCCTTAGTTTGCTCATCTATAAAATGGGATAATTATATTTACTTTACAGAATTGTTATGAGGATGAAATAAACAATATTTTGAAAGTTTATGAAACATAGTATTTGCTCAATATCTCAATTCTCCTGTTTTTGACACTCTTAATAAAGTCTTCTGTGCATCTATACAGAAGTGTACAAACATATAAACATTTCTGTGCCTAGTTGTTCAGTTGTGTCTGACTCTTTGTGATCCCATGGCCTATAGCCCGCCAGGCTCCTCTGCCTGTGGGGATTCTCCAGGCAAGAATATTGGAATGGGTTGCCATGCCCTCCTCCAGGAGATCTTCCCAACCCAGGAATTGAACCCAGGTCTCCCACATTGCAGGTGGATTCTTTACTGTCTGAGCCACCAGGGAAGCCCAAGAATACTGGAGTGGGTAGCCTATCCCTTCTCCAGGGAATCTTTCTGACCCAGGAGTCAAACTGGGGTCTCCTGCATTACAGGTGGATTCTTTACCAGCTGAGCTGCCATTGCAAGTATATAAACATGTAATCAGAAAGAATGTGTGCATGTGAGAAGATATTAAGCTTTGAAGCTTCCATTTTTTAGAATTAAAAAAAAAAATTGACCACATACACAGATAATTACATGACTTAGATCAGTAAAGAACCAGTTGGTTCAGTCTTAAAATGAGGCCAACTTTTAATATGAGCAAACTGAGGGAACCTCTTGTATATGGAGACATAAATTCACTATTTATACTGCGAAGTAAATAAAACTTAGTATATACTGGCTCCAAATTGGAGAACATAGCAGTATTCCAATCTCTTGTGCAGACATAGAACTAAAAATATATGATTGGAGTTATGTTGATTTTTTTCCTTACAAATACAAACTCTTTGAAATTGCCCTATAACAAAGCTGAATTTACTGGTCATCTAATGGTAGTGATCATTTTCAAAATTACTTGTAGACTCATTTATTCACTTAATTTCCAAATGCAATTCCCAGCCAAGTGAGAGCCAAGTTTATACTCCACAGGATATACAAACTGAATTTATTTCCTTAACAGATAAACACTGTTTTGGCACAATTTATGTTTGTCTAAGACCCTTAGCCTTGCATTTCCTAGCCAGCTGACAGATTTGATGTTGCCTTGCCACCATGCATCAGGGTGCTGTGCTGAGCATAAGGAGGAGATAGGCTAACCCTACTGACTACCTGCTGTGATGCGAGAAGCATTACCTATGAGTTGAGCAGAAGACCTGGGTCCAGTTCTGCTTCCAGATTTCTGCCTGAGCTCAGAGAAGTCATTTCTCTGGCAGGTTCAAGCCTCATCTATAAAATGAAGGTGTCCAAAATTCCTTTCAGCTCAAAGTTCTCGACTATATAATACACAAGTAGCTAAAATGTACACAGAAAATCCTACATTGTTAGAGGGAATGTAAATTGGTGCAGCCATTATGGAGGATAGTATAGAGATTCTTTAAAAAAACTAAAAATAGAGCTAACATATAATCTAGCATTCTCACTCCTGGACACATATCCAGACAAAATCATAATTTCAAAGGATATATGCACCCCAGTGTTCACTGCAGCACTATCTACAATAGTTAGGACACAGAAGTAACATAATGTCCATCAACAGAGGAATGGATAAAGATATGGTACATATATACAGTGGAATATCACTAAACCACAAAAAAGAACAAAATAATGCCATTTGCAGCAATAAACCTAGAGATTGTTATATTGAGTGAAGTTAAACCAGATAGAGAAAAGCAAATATCACATGATATCACTTACATGTGGAATGTAAAGAAATGGTAGAAATAAACCTATTTAAAAAATAGAAGTTGAGTCACAGACACAGAAAACAAACTTATGGTTACCAGGGGGAGGGATAAATTGGGACATTGGGACTGACATATACACAATTGGAAGGACTGATGCTGAAGCTGAAGTCTCAATTCTTTGGCCACCTGATGTGAAGAGCTGACTCATTAGGAAAGACCCTGATGCTGGGAAAGATTGAAGGCAGAAGGAGAAGAGGGCAACAGAGGATGAGATGGCTGGATGGCATCACCGATGCAATGAACATGAATTTGGGCAAACTCCAGGAGATGGTGGGAGACAGGGAGGCCTGGCATGCTGCAGTCCATAGGGCAAAGAGTCGGACATGACTGAGTGACTGAACAACAACAAAAATGCATAAAAAATATATAGTATATATGAAATAGATGAATAATAAGAACCTGTTTTATAGCACAGGGAACTCTATTCAATACTCTGTAATCACCTATATGGGAAAAGAATCTGAAAAAAGAGTGGATATGTATAACTGACTCACTTTGCTATACAGCAGAAACTGACATTGTAAATCAACTATATGCCAATAAAAAATACATTAAAGATGTGTGTGTGTGTATGCTGTGTTTAGTCTCTCAGTTGTGTTCGACTCTCTGTGACCCCATGGATTATAACTTGCCAGGCTTCTCTGCCCATGGAGATTCTCCAGGCAAGAATATTGGAGTAGGTTGCCATGTCCTCCTCAGGGGATCTTCCCAGCCCAGGGATTGAACCTAGGTCTCCCACATTGCAGGCAGATGGTTTACCATCTGAGCCACCAGGGAAGCCCAAGAATATTGGAGATGATAGCCTATCCCTTCTCCAGGGGATCTTCCTGACCCAGGAATAGAACCAGGGTCTCCTGCATTGCAGGCAGATTCTTTACCAGCTGAGGTACAAGGGACTATATAGAAAGCCAAAAGCTGAAGTTGGCTTATTTTCAGTAATTTTGCTTTCAAAATCCACTGGAACTAGCAACATTTGGAACACACCAGAGCATTATTACAGGTGACTTAGAGCTCATCTTTGGGTTAAGCCTTGACTGTACCCTATGTCCCAGTAGTAACACATTTGTGAAGGTTTGTTACTCACTCAACAAGTGTTTAGTAAACACCGGCTATGTGGGAGCTATGTGCTAGCTCCTAAAAGCAGACGCAGTCCTCCCCTGAGGCAGCTCTTCTCTCGCCCAAGAATTTGAGTTAAGAACTCTAAAACATTAAGCATAAACTACTCAAGAAATGGCAGCAGTTAAAATTATAACATACTGTTGAAGACAAAACTACCTCAACACTTTTGTTTCCTGAATCTGCTAGAAACTGGTGGAGCCAGTTCTGTAACTATACTTTGTGCACATAATCCCTTCAATTCACTTCTGCAAAGTTTTCAGTAATGATAAGCATTAGCAGTTAGGATCTCCAGGCAGGGCAGAGAGAGAGGCTTCTCTTCCTCTGTAAAGTTTTCACAGAGGAGCCAACAGAGGCAGTCAACCAGACGGTGCTGAGAGTGCCTGTCAGGGAGCGTTTGCATTGTACTGACCTGCTTCAGCTCCTTGTTGAGATACATGTAAAACATGGCCATACCAAAAGCCTGCAGCAGCACCGTGCAGGTGAGGATCAGCACGCAAATCTGTCCAAGTCTGGAGCCTGGAGCCTGCATCAGGACCATGGTCTCTGTAGGATGGGACTCTGCAGAGTGAGTCAAGCTGCAGATTAGGACTGCAGTGGAGTGGGGCAAATTTTCAAGTTTCACTTCCTGAAAAACAGCAAGTAGAATCAAAACTGAAAGTTGTAAAGAGAAAACAAAACCGTTGCACTTCTACTAATTCTAAACCACTAGAAGCTAGGGGGAAGCAAGGCAGGTCCACTACAGGTTTCAGGGATACATGGCTCTCTGTCTCCTTGGTTTTGGACTTCTAACCTCCAGAACTGCAAAACAACACAATTCTGTTTGTGCTACTTCATTGTGGCAGCCTTAGGAAGTGAATATAGCTTCCACTGGATTAGAAAAGTGAAAAAAGTTGTGTTACAATCATAATAACTTCAATCCATTAATTAAAACAAAATCTGGGGCTTATTTTGAAAAGGTCATTGTCAACACCGGCACCAGAAGCAAGTCCACGTTTCTGTGAACTATTCCATTCATTCACTATTTAGGCTAGAGTCTATCTAGGTCACCAGGTTTTATGTGTCTTTCCCTCATTTTCTAATTGTGTAAAAATTCTTCATGTTCTTACTTTACAAGCTTGTGGTTGCTCAGCCTCCAGACTGAAGAAAGAGGCTGGATACAGTGATGGGGACATCAATAGTTTAGTGGACAGGAGATCTTACATGTCTGAAGCAAAATGTCCTGGAGTGATATCTCACCATGGCAGGCAGGACACAGCAGCAGTCTTTACTCCTTGGGGGAGAGGGAGGCTACCATGTATGGGTGGGAGGGACAGGGCAGAAATTGATTTTAGGTGGGCTCATCAGTTACCAAAGAAACCAGGAGATGGGGTGGGGGCAAGCATGCAGGTAGTTACTGATGACGCCCTGTAATTAGGAGGATTGGATAGTCATGTAATTGAAGCAGGGTCTGGTCAAGCAGGGGATGAACAGAGAGCAAGAGAACAGCCATCCTGAATGCCTTGACAGTACACTCCACCCCTGCACACCTTGCACGACCCTTACAATCTTGGTCCACCCCTCTTCTGTGATATCCCTGGACTCAGGTATGTACAGGGGCACTGCAACCAGACACCACAAATGCAATACAGACAACAGCAGCTAAAGAGTATCAAGAGTCCAAGAGGTGGGCAAACATTCAAGCCAGCTGGTTACAGGCTCAAGTTTTCATGAAAGTCCAGAGGAGGACGACAATGGCATCCTGCTATAGACCCAGCAAGCAGGCTCATTTCCCAGCGGGGCCACCACTGTGCCCAGTCTGCAAACAGATTACTTTCACTCAGACTAAGTATGTTTACCAGGCACAAGACAGGGAAAATTATGACCATTAACCAACATACAAGCACTATCCTGAAATAGTGCCACCCCTGCCTGAGGTTTCTGTCCTGGGGGGCAGTACCATCCCACCTATTCACCCACAGTCCCCAGAGCCCATACTGAATCCTAGAGAGACCCTCAGGGTAAACATGATGGTGCCTTCCTCCAGCTGGGGCCTGGATTAATTATCTTATTGGTCTTTGGTGGAGCAATTAACAGACAGGTGAGATCTATAAATCCCTTTTTATCCTATTCCCCACAAGGTGGCAAACCCAAACCACCAGGGACTCATGCCAGTCCCAGGGCTGGCTTATAATGTGTTCTCCTGGGGTTAGATCCTGTGGCCCGGACAAAAGCAAGCTTTGTTGTAATGGATAGTCCTAATGGCAGTGTGCCTTGAACTTGAATGGTGTGACTTTCAAGTGGCCTTTGGGTTCACATGGCGTGGGCACTGGGACCGTTGCTCCTGGGGTGTGTCCACATGTTGAGAGCGGGTTTCCCGTCTCACTTGTTGCTGACGTGACCCCACTCATCCTCTGGATTAGCCCAGCAGCACTAGGGCTGTAAGGATGGCAGAAACACCAGTGCAGGTCATTTCTATCAGCCCAGAACAGACCACTCCCCCCATATGTCCTCCACCTGCCTTTTGTCTGTAGAACTTTGGTCAAAGATTAACAAAGTGAGAAAATGCAGAAAGGAAAACAGTCAACCAAGATAAAATAGTAATACTTTAGCCATTAAACAAAGTCAAGGACCTTCAGTTTCTTTTCAAGGGTTGTAGATAATATTCTGAGCCATGTCTTTTGAGCTGTTTTGCAGATACTAAAACCTCCACCAGGTAGAAGTTAACTGTATGCTGCCCACAGCTATGTAGACCCGAGACGAGTTGGAACTAGAAGGTTGATGATGTTGACTCCCAATTACCTCACCACCAACCAATTGGAAGAATGTCCGTGAGCTGACCAGACACCCCACAACCCTCCCTTCCTCCCCCGAACTGTCTTTAAAAACTTTTCCCTGAAAGCCTTGTGTGTGTGGGCAGGGGGGAGGGAAGTTCAGGCTTTTAAAACACATTATTGACTAAAGACATATCAATATATTTTTAGAGACTGATACAATTAACATCACTACGTGAAGTTGGTAGAGCTTAAAATTGATTAAGGGTTCATTATACAATTTATGATTATTATCATTCATGTTTTATTCCACTAGGTTTTTGTTCCAACCTTGTGTTGCGTATTATAAATGCAGGTTTATTACCATTGAATTTTCAAAAATGAGACATTGAGAAATTTTGAGTCAAGAAATTTTCGGTGAATTTTATGCAGATACTTTCTTTGATTGTCTGAGCAACATATATATTAATGCCTCAGGAGATAGTTCTTCAGAATATATTTCTGACTCAGGTGATGTGAATATTAGATCAACAAAAAGACAAAAAACCTTAGTGATTGATTCTGATACAAAGAGTGAAAATGAAACTCACAGTGCTGGAGAAGACATTATAGATGTGTCAAGTGAAACTACTGAATGTAATAATCTGCAAAGTGTTAGTGAAATACCAAAATTTTTGGTCAGCCAAAATAAAAATTGCTGGCCACAAGATTTAGTTTCTACAAAAAATCCCCTGATCAATGATTTAAGCGCTAGCTGCCCTGGATTCTTTGCTTAGTGCCCTGCAATAAACACTGCACTTTCCTTCACCCCAAATCCAGAGTCAGTAGATTGTTTTTACTGATCATGGGGCAAGCAGACTCAAGTTTGGTTTGGCAACAATAGTTTCCATACTAATCAGTTGTTTGTCCTCTTTGTCTTCTATTAATTTTTTACATTGTGCCAAATGAGATTGTTTTAGTTTGATCCAGAGTTGATATACTCTGTGAACCCAGGAATGTCTCAATTAAATTCAGCCTATTTGATCTGGGATAATGTTTCCTGATCTCTCTAAATTAGTAAGTAATGTGTACTTGAGTCTCTATATGCCTGTACATGGTGGCCCTCCTGTGCTGAAAATATCATTTACATGCAATTTCTTCCACAGCTGTGCATTTTGCATTTCCAGAAGAGTGAATTACTATGGTATTATTTCTGGTAATTGCAAAGGGTGCAGAAATCTCAAGTTATCTTGAGAAAGTCATTACAGGTTTAATTTGTCCCAATTACATTCATAAGGAGTTAAGACATGGGGGACTTGTGTTTTTCTCTTGCAGAGGGATTGGCCTGCATTTCAATCAGGCCCTGACACTCAAAAGTTTAAAAGTGTTATCGACTAATTGTTCTTTGGGAGGGAAGAGCGGGATGCTCTACAGTAAAATAAAAAAAAAAAAAAGAGAGACAGAAACAGCATGCTGGATAGGCCCGAGGAGTACTAGTGAAATTCCTGAAGGTTCTCTCTACTCTACAGCAATGTTAAGTACCAAGGAGGTAAAAGCACCTTGAAAAATTTTTCAATATTGAAAAGCATAGCTGAGGCTTAGGTCAAACAGCCCCTTTCTCAATCCTCAGGGGCTTTGGGGGTCCTCCTCCTGCGGATGGGCTTTTGCCCAGTGATGATGCCAATTCCTAGGTTCCCATACTGCATCTCACTCCAGCTGCCACAACAGACTTGGATAACGTGGCAGGGAACAGACCACTGCTCTGGCCCCTTTCTGAGGCTACCCTGGTCTGGAGATGCCCACTACATCAGGAAAATCATCTTTTGTCATCTCTGCAAGGGTCACACCCTGGTTCCCACACACACCAGCTCAGCAGTCTGACTGTGTCACTGGTTGAGAGGCCGTCTAGTGTGGGGATTGAGCAAACAACCCCAGGGGCTCACACTGTCTGGGATCACATCTTTGCCCTGTTGCCTCCCATTGTGTCACTCTGGCTGGTGACACCAGGGCTTGATTCTAGCTTCAGCATCTGGGAAGTGAGAATGAGGATAGAACCTCCTCAAAAGTGGATGGATGAAAATAAATTATTCATGACTGGCTTCCTGGGTACAATTAATAAATACATCCTATAACATTTCTAGGCATACACAATGGGCAAGAAGGTGAAGCCACAG
The DNA here is from genome assembly GCA_024291935.2 of Okapia johnstoni. Lineage (NCBI taxonomy): Eukaryota > Metazoa > Chordata > Mammalia > Artiodactyla > Giraffidae > Okapia > Okapia johnstoni. The sequence continues at coordinate 94,961,924 of CM044311.1, read as the reverse complement.
CCTGCTCATCCACTTAAAAATTAAACCCTAGTTAGTCCTAAGTAGGGAGAAGGCAATGGCACCCCACTCCAGTACTCTTGCCTGGGAAACCCCATGGACGGAGGAGCCTGGTAGGCTGCAGCCCATGGGGTCGTGAAGAGTTGGACACGACTGAGCGACTTCAGTTTCACTTTTCACTTTCATGCACTGGAGAAGGAAATGGCAACCCACTCCAGTATTCTTGCCTGGAGAATCCCAGGGACGGAGGAGCCTGGTGGGCTGCCATCTATGGGGTCGCACAGAGTCGGACATGACTGACGAACTTTAGCAGCAGCAGTCCTAAGTAAAATTTTATTGACAGTGATAGAAAGATGAAGGAAATGCACCTGAGTAGTTTAGACAAGCTACACTCACACCCAAGGATTAATGAGATAAGAAATGTAAAGCATTCAGCACACCCCTGACATGTATAACCCCCAGTACAAGGCAATAATTGCTAAGGTCAGGAAAAACTATCAGGAAGTTGGTGAAATTAATTTTAATTATGTATGTATATTAGCTTCATCTTCTTTATTTAGGTTATCATTTCCATATATAAAAACTTGTCAACTCTAAGTGAGCAGTTTGATTACTTTTGGTAATTGTATACAATATGTAACCATCACCATCATGATATAGAATGGCTACTTTGCCTTAGTTTTTCCATTTCTGGATAAAGGAGATGTGGTACATATATACAATGGAATACTACTCAGCCATAAAAGGGAATGAAATCATACCATTTGCAGAGATGCAGATGGACCTGGAGATGATCATATAGTGTGAAGTAAGTCACTCTATATGACTGAGAAAAGAGAAAAGAGAAAAGCAAGTATCGTATATTAACACACATATGTGGACTCGAGAAAAATGGTACAGGTGAACTTATTTGCAAAGAAGAAATAGAGACGCAGACACAGAGAACAAATGTATGGACACCAAGTGGGGAAGGGGAGTGGGATGAACTGGGAGATTGGGATTGACATATATATGCTATCGATACTATGTATAAACTAGATACCCTGGTGACTCAGATGGTAGAGAATCTGCCTGTAATGCAGGAGATCCAGGTTCAATCCCTGGGTAGGGAAGATCCCCTGGAGAGGGAAATGGTAACCCACTCCAGTATTCTTGCCTGGAGAATTCCATGGACAGAGGAGCCTGGCAGGCTACAGTCCATGGGGTGGCAAAGAGTCGGACACGACTGAGCAACTAACACTTTCACTTTTCACATAAACTAGATAACTAATAAGAAACTACTGCATAGCACAGGGAACTCTACTCCATGCTCTGTGGTGACCTAAATGAAAAGGAAATCCCAAAAAAGGAAATATACGTATACATACAGCTGATTCACTTTGCTGTATAGCAGAAATGAGCACAACATTGCAAAGCAACAATACTCCAATTGAAAAAAATAATAAGGTTTTTCTATCCCCTTTTCCTGAGTTCTTTTTTTCAGGATTATTTATTCTCTCCTTAAATGTTGGTTTAGCACCCGTTACACTGCAGGCATGGGTGCTGTGGGAGACATCACTGAACAGCAGACTACAATCCCTGCCCTCCTAGAGCTCACCTTCTGGGGAGGAGGCAGGTGACCAACAAAATACAATATAATCAATACCTCCATCCCAGTTCAAAGGACGAAGATTCTGGCCTATAGGAGAGAAAAAAGATTTTGCCAAGGTCACACAGATAATTAAAGTTGAGTAACACAAAAATGGGGGACAACTAGGGGCTGTGGAGAACTGAGCATGCATGTATCCACTAAAAAGGGGTCCCTCCCTCTCAACCCTGGACAGTTATTGCCAGGAAAGCTCTGGAGAGGAAATCAAAGCACATCTAGGTTCAGCTTGTGGGCCATCAGTTGGGGTCCCCTGAAAAAATAGTAGGGGGTATAAAACACCACCTCACCTTTAATGCATTTAGACATACTTGGAATATCATATATACAAATTTTTAAGAAGGAGTTCTTCTTTCCCCTCAATCCTTATTTTTTGGTTCCAAGGAAAAAATTTTATTGCTACATTTTTCTTTCTTTTCGTGAACCTTGGAAAATCCAGACTATAAATGGCCCTTTGCCTGGGTTCTGTTTGAAGACACTAGATATCATTTCTAACACATGGCCTTTCTAACACAAACTCTCTCGGTCATTTTAGAAAAGTCATTTTGCCTCTATGGATGTATTTCTGCTCACAAGTAAAGGATATTGGAACAGATTTGTTTCTAGGGCCTCTTGCAATACTTTTAGAAAGTTAGGCAGTGTGGTGAGCAGGAGTATCAGACTTGAGTCCCCATTCTTGACATGGCAGAACCTAGTGGGTAAACAGCCTGTGGTCCCATCAGACAAACAGGTTTCCAGCTCCTGTCCTGGAAATGTGTCACCTTTTTTACGCATAAGTTTCCATACCTGCAATATCTGGCTCATTTTTTTTTTGAAAAAAATTGAGGTATACTTGACAGTGTAATTGTTTTAGGTATATAACACGACAATTCGATATTTGTTGAAATGATTGAAATATTGAAATACTGCAAAATGATCACTGCAATAAGTCTAGTTAACATCCGTACCACACATAGTTATAGAACTTTTGAGATCTACACTCCAGGCAACTTTCAAATATACAGTACAGCATTGTATTTTTGGTCACATAATTTGCAAATATTTTCTCCCATTCCATTGGGCATCTCCTTTTCATTTTTTGATGCTTTGTTTGCTATTCTTGAGGTGTATGTGCACGTTAGCAGCTCCCCTAGATACCTCGTCATCCTTTTATAATGAAAGTAAGGCTCAGACCAATTTCCCCCACATATGAAGATACTACTAAACAAACATTTATTAGCAAACAGAAATAACCATATTGCCTAATTCCGCAGCTTGAGGAAGCCCAGTTCTTTCCCTCTCTTGATAAAACTGCTCTCAGGCTTGTCTATCCACTGAAATACCTGGGGACTGCCCAAGCGAGCTGCCCAAGCAAGCACTACCTGAGGAGATGTAAATACTGATTTCTGGGTCCTGATGTAGTTGATTCAGACATGGGGGGTTTTAATCTCCTCAGATGATTCCAGCGGACAACCAAAGTTGAGAACAACTGACCTCTAAAAATTTTAGATTCACAGACTGTCACCCTGAACGAAAGGTTTGTTGAAGGCAGCAGTGACTATATTTCATTGGCTGGATTCTGTTATCTTTTTAGTTGGTACCAGGCAATCAGAATCTTAATTCACAGCTAGACAAAGAACATAGAATTAGGAATTTAGCCTAAGATGTTATCCTTAATGGCTTCCCTGGTGCTTCAGATGGTAAAGAATCTGCCTGCAATGCAGGAGATGGGGTTTGTAAGGTTTTAGTCTAGAGCATTAGCTGGCAAACTACTGCTTGCAGGTCAAATCTGATCTATTGCTTCTTTTCGTATGACCCCCAAGTTTAGAATGATTTTAATTTTTTTCTTGTTGCTAACTTTTGCATTTTGGGGTAGGGAGGGCTCTTTTCCTGATTTTATTTATTTATTTATTTATCTGTGGCATGTAGGCTCTTAGTTCCCTGACCAGGGATTGAACCTGTGCCCCTTGCAGTGGTAGCATGGAGTCTTAACCACTGGACTGTCAGGGAAGCCCCAGCTTTTACATTTTTTAATGGTTGAAAAGAAATCAAAAGATGAATATACTTTTGTGAACATGACAATGATAAAAACGTGAGTAGCTTTGCCCGTTTGTTTGTGTATTGCTTAGGGCAGTTCTGCATTGTGGGAGTGAGTATCACACAGAAATGAAGGGATGGAGTACTTGGGATGAGATGGTACATGGTGCTTTCATGACTTCCTCCTGCTGCTCCACACACAACACATCTCCGAGGTGCAGATAAAACTTGATTTGCTTTTGGCCTACAAAAAGATTTATTATCCAGAACTTTAAAGAAAGAGTATTAACCTCTAGCCTAGTTGCTTCACTAGATTCTTACACTTTCTTTGTGGAAGCAAGGTGACTACTTCTAAAATAGGTTACCCCATTTAAGTACCTTAATTTCGACTCATTCCAACAAAGAGTTACCGTTTCTAACATTCACTACTGACAAGTCACTACTTGTCCCAGTGAAAATCAATCTCTAGCCTTCATTATGTGAAGAGCAGAGCCTATGCTGTGGATGTGGCATGGATAAGAGACTGGGTGGTAGCTCCATGCCTGGAGGGCAAGCTTGCTAACAAGACTGCCAGAGGCCACGGGAGGGTGTCAATTTGTAGTCAGAGTAACAGGTCACACAGTTGTGTCTGACTCTTTGCCACCCTATGGACTATAGCCTGCCAAGCTCATCCGTCCATGGGATTCTCCAGGCAAGAATACTGGAGTGGGTTGCCATTTCCTCCTCCACGGGATTTTCTCCACCCAGGTATCAAACCTGCATCTCCTGCTTGGCAGGCAAATTCTTTACCACTGAGCCACCTGGGAAGCCCCAGCCTAACAGGATCAGCGAATCATTTTAACTATTACACACTCTATGATTCTTAAACCTGGCTGCATATTGGAATTATCTGGAAAGTTTTAAAAATCTCAGTGCCTAGGTCCCTCCCCACATCCTTTGAATCAGAAGTTCTAGAGGTAAGACCCAGGTATTTTTTTAAAAGTTCCCCCCGTGGCCCACTATTCTGTTGCGAAGCCCTCTGAATAAATTATTGACATCTTAATAGATAGTTAAGCTGATATTAGACAGGAACAGAAAGTAAAATGGAGTAGATGGTATAATCAATACTAATCTTTCATATAACTTTTATTAGAATTTCAGAGCCAGCTATTAACTACTCACTCTAAAAATGTGTAAATTTACAAATAGAACAAGAACAAGATTTGAAGAAACACAACACTTCAGTCTTAGACACAATAGTCCAACTAGGCTAACTTCTAAGCAGCCTAGTTGGCTGATTAAGCTCTCAAAGTGTGGTCCCCAGCAGGATCGGAGCCACCTGGGAGTTTGTCAGAGATGTACATTCTCAGGCCCCCCACCCCAGGCGTCCTGAACCAGAAACTCTGGGAGCAGGCCCAGCAAGCCCTCCGGGTAATGCTGATGCATGCTGAAATCTGAGATCCCTTGCTCCAGAACAATCCTTCTATGTGCACAGGAATCCCCTCTGTGGCTTTTAAAATAACCCTAATTAAACTTAAAAGCTTTTGCACAACGAAGGAAACTATAAGCAAAGTGAAAAGACAGCCTTCAGAATGGGAGAAAATATTAGCAAACGAAGCCACTGACAAAGCATTAATCTCAAAAATATACAAGCAACTACTGCAGCTCAATTCCAGAAAAATAAATGACCCAATCAAAAAATGGGCCAAAGAACTAAACAGTTCTCCAAAGAAGACATACAGATGGCTAACAAACACATGAAAAGATGCTCAACATCACTCATTATCAGAGAAATGCAAATCAAAACCACAATGAGGTACCATCTCACGCGGATCAGATGGCTGCTATCCAAAAATCTACAAACAATAAATGCTGGAGAGGGTGCTGAGAAAAGGGAACCCTCTTACACTGTTGGTGGGAATGCAAACTAGTATAGCCACTATGGAGAACAGTCTGGAGATTCCTTAAAAAACTGGAAATAGAACTGCCACATGACCCAGCAATCCCACTGCTGGGCATACACACCGAGGAAACCAGAACTGAGAGACATGTGTACCCCAATGTTCATCGCAGCACTGTTTATAATAGCCAGAACATGGAAGTAGCCTAGATGTCCATCAGCAGACGAATAGATAAGAAACCTGTGGTACATATACACAATGGAATATTACTCATCCATTAAAAAGAATACATTTGGATCAGTTCTAATGAGGTGGATGAAACTGGAACCTATTATACAGAGTGAAGTAAGCCAGAAAGAAAAACACCAATACAGTATATTAACACATATATATGGAATTTAGAAAGATGGTAACGATGACCCTATATGCGAGCCAGAAAAAGAGACACAGATGTATAGAACAGTCTTTTGGACTCTGTGGGAGAAGGCGAGAGTGGGATAATCTGAGAGAATAGCATTGAAACATGTATATTATCATATGTGAAACAGATTGCCAGTCCAGGTTTGATGCATGAGACAGGGTGCTCAGAGCTGGTACACTGGGATGACACTGAGGGATGGAATGGGGAGGGAGGTGGGAGGGGGGTTCAAGATGGGGAACACATGTAAACCCATGGCTGATTTATATCAATGTATGGCAAAAACCACTACAATATTGTAAAGTAATTAGCCTCCAACTAAAAAAAAAAAAAAAAATATATATATATATACCTCTGGGCATTCTTATTAAGTAGGTTCAAACCATGTGGCTGAGGTCTCTCTGTTTTTAAAAATTCTTAGCTAAAGGGATTCATAACATTCCTACAATAATAATAATAATTTATAATTATTCATAGGAATAATTCATAATTCCTACCCTAGGAATAATTCATAATTCCTACTCTAGCCCTAAACACATGATACAGATTACCTTCCCTCATAACAACCCTGTGAAGGGAGACCATATAATAAGGCCTGTTTTAGTCACTAAAATGCTGAAGTTTAGAGGAATTTGGTAAAATTTCCAACATCACACACTAAGGGCAGACCCAGGATTCTAACCTCACTCATTCTGACTCCAGAGAAATCACCTACTTAAGAAAGTGATTTTCACATGAAACTCTGCTCAACGTTATGTGCCAGCTTGGGATGGGAGGGGTCTTGGGGGAGAATGGATACATGTATATGTACGGCTGAGTCCCTTCACTGTTTACCTGAAACTATCACAACAACATTGTTAATCGGCTATGTGGTGGTTTAGTCGCTAAGTCGTGTCCAACTCTTGCAACCCATGGATTGTAGCCCACGAGGCTCCTCTGTCCATGGGATTTTCCAGGCAGGAATACTGGAGTAGTACAGTATTTGCTATGTACACCCCAATACAAAATGTTTTTGGCTTTTAAAATAAATAAATAAAAATTTAAAAAAGAAAGTGCCTTTGTTGAACTGGCTCATCTCACTTTAACTTAGAGGGAAAATTCACTTTATTCTATTAGAGAGAGAACACGCAACTCTTCTGCAGTCATTTTAGCTAAAACCTTCATCTAGTTTCCTTTCCCAGGTTCCTTGAGTCTTAACTATTGTTACCGTTGTTCAGTCACTAAGTCGTGTCCTACTCTTTGTGACCCCATGGACTGTAGCTCGCCGCCACGCTCCTCTGTCCTCCACTATCTCCAGCTGTTTGCTCAAACTCATTGATTGGTGATGCTGTCTAGAGCATCAGCGTCTTAACTACAGCACTACTTTTCTACTCTTGGCTTTAACTTGGCTGCAAGAGGGAGGAGACATATGTATATCTATCACTGATTCATGTCGATGTTTTGCAGAAGCCAACACAATTCTGTAAAGCAATTAGTCTTCAATTAAATAAATAAACATAATTTTAAGAAAATAATAATTTCCAGAAGAGAGCTCTTTATTATCATAGAGTATTTCCACTTGTATGTCTGTGTGACAGATGAATGTGTACTGTGCTCAGGTGTTCTGAGAACTACCTTCTTTATCTGACCTCTGTTTAATCAGTTTATTCTCATGAGGGCTTCCTATGAAGAAGCAGGGTGGGGGACATACATGTTCATTCTGTCTAATTCTTGGTCCGGTGGTTCTTAACCGGATGCACATTAAAATCATCAAGAAGTCTGTTGAAAAGTGTTGCTACCTGGGCAACATTGATTAATTAATCAGGTCCTCATCTATTGTCTCCTTTACTGGGAATTGTGGGGAGCAGGTTATTAGATACTGAGGGGGACACAAGAGAAGACTTCCCCCTCTGCCCTCAGCATTTATGCGGTCCCTTCTCCTCACTCACCCAAGTCCTTCTTGTTCTCTCTCCTCTTTCTATCGTTCTATCATCCCCTCAGCCAAAGAAGGGCGATTTTAACTTCCCCTGCTATATAGCCTCATTCTACCTTAGGGCTCCAAGCTTCATGGTCCAGCTGCTGTACGCAGAAGGGCTAGTTTCTAAACGATAAGAGAACTTTTGATGATTGAAACTTCCACTCTTGATTTTTCTTATGCCCCTGTGAGGTGTGGGGACAGAGTGGGGTGAGAGTGGATAAAGTATAAATACTCTCTCATAGCTATTGTCTTGCCACATAATCTTATTTTAAATGTCAGAGTCTGAATATAAATTCCTTTGTTCTCTTCACTTTCTGGAACAAATAATAATCTCCTCCCCTACCACCCCTATCTCCACCCCCATTCCACCTCCAACAAAGGAGCTTTGATAATGTAAACAGAGATTTTAGATTTAACAGAGATTTTAGATTTATAAATATAGATACATTGTAGATATAGACAAACACACTTGGGTCAATCCAGAGAGTTCGGGAGTAATTAACACTCTCAGAAATGCAGAAGGGAAAACCAGATATTTTCCAAAATATTATCCCCTTCACATTCTGTGTCTCATGGCTACTAGGCTTCTTTTACAGATTAGGAAATAGGGGGTCAGGGTAGTTCATCTGCCTTGCCAAGGTCATACAGTTCATTACACTCAGAATCAGGATCTAGCCCCTGATCCAGGCTATTAGGAGTTATACATTTACCAGGCTATATATAGGGTTCCTATATCTTGTTCAGCATTTCCTGACTATTCTAGAGCCACTGAATTAACATTTCTGGCAGTGGGCTTAGGAATCTGCATTTTCAGCAAGCACAGACCCCTTGGAACCTAGAGTTTAGGATGCCTGCTCTAGGGTGAACCTCAGCCACTGCCCTGAGTTCAGTCACCCCCATATCATCACTTCCTACCCTGGCCTTCTAGCTATGGATGAATCAACTACCTACATTTAAGAGAAATATTTTTTCAAATCTTAATTTTTCCCCTGTCAAAACGCCAGATTTTAAAATGTAAGCTCCTTTTGGACACAGGTGAATTGTCAAGGTAGCATTTTTTTCCACCTAAAAATTTTAGACATTATGTGACTCTGATACTTTTTAAACATACTTACAAACTTTAGGTCCTAGAGTGAATGAGTTTTTTGAATCAGAAGAAAGATGAGTGGTATAACTAGAGTACTCAGGATACAGCCAGGCAGAGAAGTGAGAAGAGATGTGAGATAGCAAAGAAAGAGGCAAGTCTTCAAAGAAAAACCGATCTTAAAAACATTGTTAGAAACCAAAAGTAGAATTATGGTTATGACACATGTTAAAGGCAGGAAATACCAACAGAGTGATATTAAATGTGCTAGAAGTCAGCATCTATATCGGGGACAAGAGAAAAATAAGGATGAGAGGCCAAGTACAGTCAGGTCAGGAGAGAAGGTAAGGGGTAGGATGTTTAGAGGGGTTGCAAGAGTCAGGGAAGGTTCAGTCCTTTCTATCTTTTGAGACTCTGAATGTATTCAAATATGAAGAAAAGGCTAAATAGGGTTTCACAAATTACAGTATATTTTAAATGAAGTTAGTAAATTAATGCTTTTAACGTGGAAGAAAATTGATTGAAAACTGATGGATTGTATGTATAAGTTTATATGAACATTGAATTGTCCACTGGAGTTTCTCTGTGAATGTGAAGTTCAAGGCCAACAGCTCTCTGGACCCTCACAGGTCTGGGCAGGAGGAATCCTGTTCTTCTGTGTCAGGGAGAACTGGACAAGCCCTGCAGTGGACGTGAATCAGATCATGACCCTCCCCTGATTAAACTCAGCAAAATCTTCCCCTCGTCCTCAAACACACTGGAGAAGGGGTAGGCTACCCACTCCAGTACTCTTGGGCTTCCCTTGTGGCTCAGCTGGTAAAGAATCCACCTGCAATGTGGGAGACCTAGGTTTGATCTCAGGTTGGGAAGATCCCCTGGAGAAGGGAAATGCTACCCACTCCAGTATTCTGGCCTGGAGAATTCCCTGGACTGTATAGTCCATGGGGTCCCAAAGAGTCGGACACGACTGAGTGACTTTCACTTCACTACTGTCTTAACTGTCCATCTGGGGAGTTTCCTTAGAAGGTCAATTGTTTCCCACAGTAAATTTTGCAAAGGGTTGACTCTGTTCATCTTTAATTAGAAAGGAAAAACAGAAGCTGTTGTTACTAGGAGTGTCCTGTGAAGATTTGTAAAGATTTTTTAAAATGTCTCCCTCACATAGAAGGTTTCTAACCTGGATCAGCAGGACTTTGAGTGGTAGAGTGTGGCAAAGGCGTGCTTGAGGACACTAGAGCCATGTCCTCAAAACACAACCTGGATCAGCAGGACTTTGAGTATCCAAAACACATATCCAGTCTTCTTTGTCATGATATGGAGGAAGGAAGAAATGATTTGAGGAATATAGAAAACTTTCTGCCCCAATATAATGTTAGTAAAATAGACAAGGGTCAGAGGCATGTATCTGGGAGTCAATCAATGTGCACTCTATTGCTACACTGATGTATTGAAGTACATCCATAATACACCAATTATATTCATTGTTCTGCCATTTTCAAAATATGCAGCCTTGACCAAGTCATTCACATTTTAATGCTTTAGTTTCCTTATCAATCAAGCAATAGGATTTACTAAAGGGTGTTAATCAAGGATTCCAAGAGAACTGGTTGAGGCAAAAAGCAAAAACAAAAACCCACAAAAATTTACAGTGTTTACTTGGGAACTGTTAGATCGGCAGCCCTGGAAACACAAATCCCAGAAAGCACTTGAATTGTGTTCAGCTGGACCACAAAATGGGGCAGGTTTGTAAAGGTAAAAACCCACAAGGTTACATGAATTATTTGTCTAGAGTTATGATTAGAGCTGGAAAGAAGTAAGGTGCTTGTTAAGCGAGGACTGGTTTGCTTTCCAAATGATTAAAAAGCGGCAGAGGGAGGGTCCTGTGTGGTGGTGTGCAGCTGCTAGCAGATATTATTTTAAAAATGGCTGATGGTATCCTTGACTTTGATACTGTTCAGAAAATTCAAGTTCTCAGTGATGCAGGAATGTGTCTGGAACCACATCCACCACAATGAACACTCAGCTCCATTATAGATGCACAAACAATAGTTACTCTGCTTTGATTTTTAAATGATCTTAAATATGTCAACAGGGGCCCTTAACATCCATAACAACCTGGTCATTTTATGATTCTATCATTGCCTCATCATGGAGACATAATAGAGATTCACTTCTTTACCTGGAAGCAGTGTGTCTAAGACCTCTTCTGATAAGACTTCAATAGCTATAAACCTAAAACTATTATACCATCACTAGCTAGCAGAGAAGTCTGGAGGGCAACAGTCCATAGGGTCGCAAAGAGTTGGACACAACTGCAATGACTTAGCATGCACACATACACACAGCCATTAGCTAACACTTTGATTTGACTGAGGGATAAGAATGGGGTGCAGGTTGGTGTAGATTTCATTATTGTTTCCAATTCTTTATTCCACTCTCTAGTCATACCCTTTGCCATGTGTTTTGCAGTTCAGTAGAGACTATATTTCTCTGCTTTATTGATGTTGGGCTTGGTTGTGGACCATTGGGATATTAGTAGACCTAACATGAGAAGGCTTGAATTAGAATTGCACAGTTGGTCTTGCCATCTTGACCACTGTCATTTCCATAAGATGACAAGCTCTGGGTAGTCCAAGGAGAATGAGAGATGTATGGAGCTGAGCTAGACTCAATCTACATTTTCAGAATTAAGGTCAGCTGAACACAGCCTAGATCAGTTGACTCTCAGGCAACCCACAGACAAATGAGCAAGAATAAATGTTGTTTTAATCCACTGAGTTGTTGGCCATAGCACATCGTAGCAATAGATAATTAATAGAATGTAGGACTGGGCATCATTTAGAATACTTTTAACTTCAATGAATCGAGAATGCCACTTAAGAGAGCATCAACAAAACTTCTACTGGGGTTTTAGTGGCAAGGGGCTGCCCTGATAGCTCAGTTGGTAAAGAATCCACCTGAAATGCAGGAGACCCCAGTTCGATTCCTGGGTTGGGAGGATCCACTGGAGAAGGGATAGGCTACCCACTCCAGTATTCCTGGGCTTCCCCTGTGGCTCAGCTGGTAAAGAATCCGCCTTTCAACGCAGGGGACCTGGGATCAGTCCCTGGGTTGGGAAGATCCCCTGGAGAAGGGAAAGTCTACAGACTCCAGTATTCTGGCCTGGAGGATTCCATGGACTGTGTAGTCCACGGGGTCACAAAGAGTCAGAAACGACTGAGTGACTTTCACTTTAGTGTCAAGTGACTGAAACCAAATCAGACAAATTGAAACAGAACAGGCAATTTACTAAAAGGCTATTAGATATATAGAATCTTGTTGGGAGCAGGGGTTGCTAAAAACTCAGATTTGGAGATGTCAGACTCAGGATTACCAAAATCTAGCCACAATCTTTCTGGTTGCACTATAACTGCTATCATCCCAGGATACATACACCACAGATGTCACCCACACTAGACACTAATGATACTCCTGTTCCTAGAAATTGAACACAGTGGCCACTGACCAAAACCCACAGAACAGAAATGTCCAGCCTCTGTTTAACTCCATAATTCACCAGTTGATTCTGATTCATGTGTGTGTTTGTACATCTGTTTGGTTCATGTTGCACCCTAACTTCAAGGGAGAATGAGAAGGTGATTACATATCTGACATCATCAGCTTCTCTGATGAGAAGCGGGCTATTCATAAAGTGGGGAACTTCTCACACAGAAAAGAGATGACATGCTGGAAAGCCAAAGCAAAGAAAAACGCTCACTTCAAACAATGGAAGTTATTAGTTAATCTAACACTACGTCTAGACATAGGGCAGTTTTCCCCAGCGCTTGACCATGGAAATCCACAGTATCATTCAGACTCAGGTTCTCTTTTCACATCCTCCACAGTCCGCTTTTATCCTAAGGTGGCTCCCCTCAAAATTAGTTCTTTGGTTTGAATTTTTTCTCCCTTCCACTTTATATGTTGAAATCCTAGTCCCCAAGGGTGATGTTATTTGAAGATAGGGTTGTTGGGAGGTGATCAGGTCATGAGGGCGGAGCCCTCAAGAATGGGATCAGTGCTCTTCTAAAGAAGGCCCCAGGCTTCCCAGATGGCTCGGTGGTAAAGAATGCACCTGCCAGTGCAGGAGATGCAGGTTCGATCCCTGGATCAGAAGATCCCCTGGAGGAGGAAATGCCAACCCACTCCAGTATTCTTGCCTGGGAAATCACATGGACAGAGGAGCCTGGCAGGCCACAGTCCATGGGGTCCCAAAGAGTCAGACATGATTTAGTGACAAAACAACAACAAAGAAGGCCCCACATAGCTCCTTTGCCCCTTTTTACCATGTGAAGACACGGAGAGAAACTCCCAGCTCTGAGTCAGGAAGAGGGTTCTTACCAAATGTGACCGTGCTGGTGCCTTGATTTTGGACTTCCCAACCTCCAGACCTGTGACCAGTAAATTTCTGATGTGGATAAGCTACCCAGTGTGTGGCATTTTGCTACAGCCATTCAAATGAACTAAGATAGTTATATAATGGACACCAAAGAAATTGGGTTTGTTTACCAAAATTTTAGACCCCGAGAACTGATTGAAATAAAAAAGAGTTTCTCTGAGATTTGTTAGGCCTGCAGCCCGGGAGACACAGATTCAAGAAGAACTTGAGTAGTGTTCCCTTGGACTAAAAAATGGGGAAGGCTTATTAAGGCAAAAACTGCAAGGTTGCAGTTACTTACATGAGTTATTTATCAAGAATTATAACTGGAAGACTTCCCTGGTAGTCACAGTGGATAAGAATCAGCCTGTCAATGCAGGGAACACAATTTCAATACCTGGTCAGGGAAGATTCCACACATCTCGGGGCAACAAAGCCCATGCATCACAACTACTGAGCCTGGGCTCTAGAACCTGTGAGCTGAAATTACTGAATCCTGTAGAGCCAGCAATGCGCCATAGAGCAGCAAGTCCCAGTTACTGAAGCCTGTGTGCCTAGAGCCTGTACTCCACAACAAGAGAAGTCATCACAATGAGAAGTCTGTGCCCTGCAACTAGAAAGTAGCGTCTGCCCTCTGCAACTAGAGAAAGGCTACATGTAGCAACAAAGGCCCAGTGCAGCCAAAAATAAATGAATAAGGCACTGTGCACATGTCCCCCCCAGCCCCCCAAAAAGAAGAATTATAATTGGAGTTGACAAGAAGCGTGCTTTTCAAGTAAGGATTGGTTGGAGTTTGAAACGGTTGAACAGTTACAAGGGGAGACCTTGAAACCAGAAGGTTGCAGGTAGCAGGTTTTCTGAATATGACTGGTGGCATCCTTGAATCTAGTACAGCTCAAAGAAATTTCAAGTTTCAATGATGCTGAGCTCTGAGACCAGATCCTCAATGGCCACCAGACTTCATTTTTATATACCTGAACTGTGATGACTCTGTTATACTTTCAATTTGCCAGCAGGCTATATGCCATCTTATTAATCTCTAAGAGAGAGAAAGATATGCTTTTCCTGCACACTCTGTATCCTCTTTGATCTTTTTTCAATTATAATAAATTTAACATATAATAAAATGTACAGGTTTTTAGTATAAGAGTTTTCTTAGTCAGGATTCTCTGGAGAAACAGAACCAATAGGATGTGCATATTGAGAGATTTCTTTTAAGGAATTGGCTCATGTGATTATGGAGGGAATCTGCAAGTCCAAAGTCTGCAGGGTAGGCTGGGAGGCTGGAGACCCAGGAAAGAGCTGTTGTTGCAGTTTGAATCTGAAGACTGTTAACTGGCAGAACTCTTCTTGCTTAGGGAGGCCAGTCTTTGCCCTATTAATTACTTCAACTGTTTGGATGAGGCCCACCCACATTATGGATGGCATCTGCTTTACTCAAAATCCATCAACTTAAATGTTAATTTCATCCCCAAAACATTTTGACAGAAACATCTAGAATAATGCTTGACCAAATATCTGGGCACTATAGCACAGCCAGGTTGACACAAAAAGGACAATGAGTTTGACATATGAAACTGTAACCATCACTCCAATCAACGTGACCAGAAACTGATCCTGTATCTTTTTCCAGTCACTCTTTACCCCACCCCCATAGCAGATATTTCTGAATGCTATCACTACTCATTAATATTCAACTTAGAATTTAATATAAATTGAGTCATACAGTATGCATTTTGTCTGGCTTGTTTTAGACAGCAAAAGGAACAGAATGTGTTATGTGTGTGTGCATTTGTGTGCATGGTGTAATCAGCATTAAATGCACAGATCCAGATGTTCAGTTAGGTAAGTTTTGAAAGACTTGCATACATCTGTGTAAACTCTACTCTAAACAATGGAATATTTTCATTGCTCCAGAAAGTGCCTTTATACAGCTTTCCAGTTAAATTCCACCCATTCACCCAAGGAAATTTCTTTCTTGCTTTTTTTTTTCCTTAATATAATGTTTTTAAGATTCATCCTGTTTTTTCTATATTAGTAGTTCTCATTTGTTGATGAATAGTCTTCATAATTTGCTTATCCTTTCTCTTGTTGTTGGTCATTAGGACTGTTTTCAGTTTTGGGTAATTATGAACAAAGGTGCCTTGCATGTTTTCAGTTCAGTTCATTTCAGTCGTTCAGTCGTGTCCGACTCTTTGCGACCCCATGAACCGCAGCACGCCAGGCCTCCCTGTCCATCACCAACACCAGGAGTTTACCCAAACTCATGTCCATTGAGTCGGTGATGCCATTTAACCATCGCATCCTCTGTCGTCCCCTTCTCCTCCTGCCTTCAATCTTTCCCAACATCAGGGTCTTTTCAAATGAGTCAGCTCTTCGCATCAGGTGGACAAAATATTGGAGTTTCAGCTTCAACATCAGTCCTTCCAATGAACATCCAGAACTGATTTCCTTGCATGTTTTCAGATAAGCCTTTTTGCACAAAAGCTTTTCCTTGGATAAGTTCTTAAGAATATAATTTTTAGTCACAGCATATGTATTTAAGTTTTTAAGCAACAGCCAGCAGCTTTCCAAATTAGTTGAGTCATTTCTCACTCTAATAAGCAATGTACGAGAGTTTCAGTCACTTCATATCCTCACCTACATTTGATATCAACAATTTTTACAATTCTAGCTGCTCAAGTGGATGTGAAGTAGTGTCCTGTTATGGTTTTCTTTTGCATTTCCCTAATGACTAATGATGTTTAACATCTTTTTATGTTTTGTATGCGTGTTGGTCATTATTTTGGCCACATGTTCTTCTTAGGAAGAACTGAAGTTCTTCAGTTAGGGAAGAGTCTGAAATTGTTCTTATAACAATAAACATTAATTAACAATGAGAAATAACTCCCACAGTCAAGAGTGGGATTAGCTTCCTCTGAGGAAGGGAACTGCATGGAGCATGCAGAATAAGGATAAATAAATGAACAAGATCAGAATTTTGTGAGGAAGAAAAAGAAGATATTTCATAGAGAGGAGAGATAATAGAAGACAGGAGGGCCAACTGTTGGTTCTCAACTCAAACTACACATCAAAAGCATCCTTTTTAAGATACCAATTAAAATCCAGTACTTGCTGGCTCCACTGGGGGAGAGCTTGGACTGCCAAGGCTCGGGGTGGTCCTGCCCCTGTGGGCTCTGTGCCTGGGGGTATGCCTGAAGCTCCTGTTACAGACCTGGTGGCTCTACCTGTTTGAGACCAGGGGGCTGACCCCACCTCCATGACTACTGAGTATTGCCCTAACAGGGGGCTCTCTAAGTGGCCCCTCTTTGGGAAAGAGTTCATTTGAGCCTCTTTTATAAAAATGCTAATTCTATTCATGAGGACTCGGCCTAATGGCCTCCCAAAGGCCCACCTCCTAGTTCCATGGCATTAGGTACTAGGCTTCAACATATGAACTTGGGAGGCATACAAACATGCAGATCATAGCACCAGAGAACATGTTTAAAATGAAAATTCCTGGGTTCATTTCTAGTAATACAGATTCAGTAGGTTTAGAATGAATTCTAGGAAGCCACTTAAAAAAAAAAAAACAACCAAAAAACACAGATTTACTAGGTAACTGTGAGGCAGAAGCTTCTTAAATAAGATGAGTCATTTTTAATGGCTATCATCAACAAAATCCACAAACAATAAATGCTAGAGAGGGTATGGAGAGAAGGGAACCCTCCTACACTGTTGGTACGTGTGTAGTGAATGTACATTAGTGAATGTACATTAGTGAATGTAAATTGGTACAGCCACTATGGAGAACAATATGAAGGTTGCTTAAAAAACTAAAAATAGAGCTATAATATGACCCTGTAATCCCACTCCTGGGCATATATCTGGAGAAAAAGATGATCTGATGTACCCCAATATTCATTCCAGCACTGTTTACAATAGTCAACACATGGAAGCAAGCTAAATGTCCATTGGCAGAGGAATGGATAAAGAAGATGTAGTACGTATATAGTGAACTATTACTCAACCATTAAAAAGAATGAAATAATACTATTTGCAGCAACATGGAGAGACCTAGAGATTGGCATACTGAGTGAAGTAAGTCAGACAGAGAAGGACAAATATCGTATGACATCCCTTTTAGGTAGAATCTAAAAGGAAATGATACACATAAACTTATTTATAAAATAGAAACAGAGTCGCAAACTTAAAGAATGAAGTTATGGTTGCTGAGAGAAGTATGTGGGGAAGGGATAGTTAGGGAATTTGGGATCAAAATGTACACACTGCTTTATTTAAAATGGGTAACCAACAAGGTCCTACTGTATAGCACATGAAACTTGGCTCAATGTTATGGAGCAGCCTGGGCGTGAGGAGAGTCTGGGGGAGAATGGATACATGTATACATATGATTGAGTCCTTTCACTGTTCACCTGCAACAGTCACAACAATGTTAATTGGTCATACCCCAACACAAAATGAAAAGTTTTTTAAAAGAGAGGAGCCATTTTTAACCATTCACAAATTTTCCCCTGTACATATATGCACCCAAGGACCCCTTGCTGGTCTGTAACCCTCCAGGACCTGCAGCTTTTATGTTGGGGTCCACTAGTGGACTCTGCATTACTGAAGGAGTATTCATACATCCACGTGCAGCACTAGAAGGATCATGGGAACATCCACAAGGGATAATGGATGCCTACAAAAATTGGATGAGACAAAAGGAAAACACCAGTCCAACTGGACACTGAAGAGGCACATGGACTTGTTCACAGCAGACATTAGTGGAACACAGAGGAACACCCACGTGGATAATGGATAAACAGACTATGTAGGACATGGAAGGACCACACAGGAATGTCCCCATGAGACACTAAAAGGTAATATGTATCCATAAGGGGCTCTGTAAAGGTGTGTGGGTTCTGCATACTAATTTTTTAATATATGTATTTTCTTTTTATTGAACAATTGATCTACAATGTCATTAGTTTCGGGTGTACAATAAAATGATTCAGTTATTCATACTTGTATGTATAAATGATGCTTGCTCCTTGAAAGAAAAGCTATGACCAACCTAGACAGTGTCTTAAAGAGCAGAGACGTCACTTTGCCAACAAAGGTCCATATAGTCAAAGCTATGGTTTTTCCAGTAGTCATGTATGGATGTGAGAGTTGGACCATAAAGAAGGATGAGCAGCAAAAAATTTATGCTTTTGAACTGTAGTGTTGGAGAAGACTCTTGAGAGTCCCTTGGACTGCTAGGAGATCAAACCAGTCAATTCTAAAGGAAAGCAATTCTGAATATTCATTATTCATTGGAAGGACTGATGCTGAAGCTGAAGCTCCAATACTTTGGCCACCTGATGCGAAGAGCCAACTCATTGGAAAAGACCCTGGGAAAGATTGAGGCAGGAGGAGAAGGGGACAACAGAGGATGAGATGGTTGGATGGCATCACTGACTCAATGGACATGAGTTTGAGCAAGCTCTGGGAGATGGTGATGGACAGGGAAGCCTGGCATACTGCAGTCCATGGGGTCGCAAAGAGTCAGACATGACTGAGCAACTGAACAACAATGACAATATATATATATATATATATATATATATTTCTAAATATATATATTTACATATATTTTTTAAGATTCTTTTCCTCTGCTATACAGTAGGGACCTAGTTGGTTTTCTGTTTTATGTACAGTAGCCCTTCACACTAATTTTAAAGAAACATGGTTCTTGTTAAATAGTAATGTATGTTTAAAGAGATAAAAGCAGTGGTTTGGCAGGTGGTTTAGTCGCTAAGTTATGTCTGACTCTTGCAACCCCACAGACTGTTCTGCTAGGTTCCTCTGTCCATGGGATTTTCCAGGGAAGAATACTGGAGTGGGTTGCCATTTCCTTCTCCAGGGGATCTTGCTGACCCAGGGATCGAACCTAGGTCTCCTGCACTGCAGGCAGATTCTTTACCAACTGAGCTACCAGGGAATACCTCCTGCAGGACAAAAGCAGAAACAATGTGAAAGTGAAGCTATCAGAACCTGAGGAAGTAGTTCTATGCTTCACCTTCCCCACCCATACAAGGTGCAGACCCCAGCCTAGACCCCATGCTGTCACTCCTGTCAGAAGTTTGAACCCTGCCATGCCCCTGCTCCCCAGGCTACAGCTGTCTTCTTTCCCCATTTCAGAGCAGAAGAGCCACAGACTTGTGTAACAAGCCAGAGTCAAGTTTGACTCCATGCTGGATCTGTTTCTTTGACTTTGACCCTTGTTTTTTGCCGCTTTTGTTATTATAATCATACACAATGGTCTGCCTCAGAGAATCCTGCCCCCCCTGCCTGACCTTTAAACTAAAGTGCCTTGGTTTAGCTCACTGGGAGATAATCTGACCCTGCCCGCTGTGAATGACTATAAGAAAGAAGAGACTAACACATCCCCCCTGCCTGAGGCTTGCCATTCTAGGAGATATTGCAAGATTAAATGGCCTTTCTACTTTCTTTCCTCACTTCCCCTTTCTCTGACCCATAAAATTACCTAGCATCAAGACCCAGGGAAGATGCCTTCTTGATCTGCCGGCTCTTCGAATAAAGTTAATATTAAGAATACATATTCCTTGCCTCAACACCTCGTCTTGGATTCACTGGCCTGTTCTGCAGCGAGCAGAGTGAGCTTGGAGGGTAAAAGAAGGGAAGTAGTCCTGTAAGACTGTTTAGACATTATGGACATAAAAAGTATTTACAACCTAAAAGTTGAGAGTTACGTTTTACTGAGTGAATGGGAATTTTTAGGACTTCAAGTCTGGGAAGGGCTTCCCTTGTGGCTTGGCTGGTAAAGAATCCACCTGCAATGTGGGAGACCTGGGTTTGATCTCTGGGTTAGGGAGATCCCCTGGAGAAGGGAAAGGCTACCCACTCCAGTATTCTGGCCTGGAGAATTCCATGGACTGTATAGTCCATGAGGTCGCAAAGAGTCAGACACAATTGAGCGACTTTCATCATCATCAAGCCTGGGAAACAGCATCTCAAATAACCCAGAGAAAACTGCTCTGAGAAGGTAAGTATGGGGCACGGGGCACGCGACACCAGGTTATATAGAGGTTTTACAACAAAGGGCAGGTAGTCAGAACATCAAAAGATGATTGTTAATTTAAGAAAACCAGATATCCCAAGTTAAGGAATTTAGTACTTTTCTATGTATGGGAAGACACAAGAGTCTAGGCTCACTGAAATCATTCCTTTGGTAGGCACCTCAGCTATAAGAGGCAAGTATCTTGTGTTTTTACAACTTGAGTTTCCTCAGGGCTCAACGCCTCACCATCCGTGGTGGCTGCAGGTGCTGATGACTGTGACACCCTTTGTCTACTGATAGGGCAGGAAATACTCCAGGTCTCAGTGTGTTTGGTCATGCCTTTCAGAAGGAGCTATGTGTACTCTGGGCAGGCCTGTTAAGTTTCCTGATGGAAATTTCTCTTCTGGAAATCTTTAGTTCTAGCAGCTGTGTGGCATTCAGGGTAGGCTCAAGGATGCAAATGAGATATATGAGTGGCTTCCTCCCCCTTTTCCAGGCTTTCTGCCTTTAGCCCTGCAGCTCAGAACACTGACAGGTCCAGTGAGTTTAACCCCAAGAGGGTGATAAACAAGGACCAGGAAGTTTACTTGATGGGAGGAGGCAGAAGGCAATACAAGTGTACACTCCTTGAGGAACAGATTTTAACTCTTTATTTTCTATTGGACTATAGGTGATTAACAATGTTGTATTAGTTCCAGGCGTACAGAAAAGTGATTCAGTTACACATATACATGTATCTGTTCTTTTTCAAATTTCCATTTAGATTTTTACATAAAATTGAGTCGAGCCCCCTGTGCTATACAGTAAGTCCTTGTTGGTTATCTATTTTATATACAGCAGTGTATACATGTCAATCCCAAAGTCCCTAACTGTCCCTCCCCCACCAACCATAAGTTTGTTCCCTAAAGTCTGTGAGTCTGTTTCTGTTTTGTAAATAAGTTCATTTCTATTTTTTTTTAGATTTCCCGTATAAGCAATATCCTATGATATTTATCCTTCTCTGTCTGACTTACTTCACTCAGTAAAATCTCTAGGTCCATCCATGTCATTGCAAATGGCATTATTTCATTCTTTTTAATGGCTGGGTAACATTCCACTGTGTGTGTGTGTGATGAGAACTGGAAAAAGGAATGGATAAAGATGTGGTGTGTATATATGTGTACACTCCACATCTTCTTTATCCATTCCTCTGTCAACGGACATTTAGGTTGCTTCCACGTCTTGCCTATTGTAAACAGTGCTGCAGTGAACACTGAGGTGCTTACATCCTTTTGGACCATGTTTTTCTCCAGAGGTGTGCTCAGGATTAGGATTGCAGGATCATACGGTAGCTCTATTTTTTGTTTTTTTTTTTAAGGAACCTCCATGCTGCTGTGGGAAGAGTTTTCTATCCTTCTCCCCATACATGTAGAATCCTTGCTTCATTCTTTGTCTCTTAGTTTTCAAGAAATCTGTGACAATTTATTGCATTTGAAATTCATCATAGGTTGGATTCCCTCACAAGATTGTCTCCTATATAGTCAGAGACCCATCCTAGTGTCTTTGGAGTCCAGTGCTATGAGTTCTTAGCACTTAGTAAGTAAGCAGTACCTGTTCGTACGAAGGGATGAAAAGAAAGAGAGAGGGAAAGAGGCAAAAGGACTGGCAGAAGCCCCATGCTGTGGCACTGGTGCAGCAAGGGAGTAGGCATGTGTGGATGCTGAGAGGGCTTCCTGGAGGAGGTGTGGCTATTTGACAGCCCTGGGCCTGGAATGCAAGCCTGAAAGTTCAGTCAGGGAAAGGGAACAGTGCTGAAGAGGGTGAGAAATTTCCATAACACATCCCATGTGACAGTTCAGCCTACACCAGGTCCCAGATACCACAGCTGGGCAGTGTCCCAGGAAAAGATGGTGGAGAATTTAAGGCCAGGAAGTTTTTTTTTAAGTTGATGATAAGCATATAAGTGTAGGAAAGGAGGTATGGGGCTAGTGTGACTTTTCAGTGCATTAGTTCCTGCTCCTTTTCTGTTCTATCATGGGAAGGCAGAATCAAGCCTCGAACACCTGCCAGGCAGGTTGTGAGATTGCTTGAGGGCTGAGAATTTTGGTATTGATCTCAGCATTAAGGTGGCACTAAATAAATGTTTAAGAAGGGCAATGCTAAAGAATGTTCAAACTACTATACAACTGTACTCATTTCACATGCTAGCAAGGCAATGCTCAAAATCCTTCAAGTTAGGCTTCAACAATACATAAACCAAGAACTTCCAGATGTACAAGCTGGATTTAGAAAAGGCAGAGGAAGCAGAGATCAAATTGCCAACATCTGTTGGATCATTGAAAAAGCAAGAAAGTTCCAGAAAAACATCTACTTCTGCTTTATTGACTATGCTAAATCCTTTAACTGTGTGGATCACAACAAGCTGTGGAAAATTCTTAAAAGAGATGGAAATACCAGACCTCCTTACCTGCCTCCTGAGAAACCTGTAGGCAGCTCAAGAAGCAACAGTTAGAATCAGACATAGAACAACAGATGGGTTCAAAATTGGGGAAGGAGTCACCTCTGTTTATTTAACAGAGTCACCTCTGTTTATTTAATATTGTCACTCTGTTTAACTTCTGTGCAGAGTACATCATGTGAAATGCCAGGCTGGATGAGGCTCAAGCTGGAATCAAGATTGCTGGGAGAAATACCAATAATCTCAGATATGCAGATGACAGTACACTTATAGCAGAAAGCAAAGAGGAACTAAAGAGCCTCTTGATGAAGGTGAAAGAGGAGAGTGAAAAAGCTGGCTTGAAACTCAATATTCAAAAAACTAAGGTCAGGGCATTCGGTCCCACCACTACATCCAGTATTGTCTAAAAGAGGAAATTCTACTACAAACACCAACGAGAAAATAATCTTCCTCTCTGCATTCAAGAGTCTGGGTAAATAACCTTTGCCTGTCTGTAAAATGGTAGCCTTTGAGCTGAAGGATATTTTCACCACAGCAAAATGTGTGAGAAGAATAAATTTTGAATGGTTATATCCAGACACCTGTTGACTGTGCCTCAAAGGCTTTTAGGTCATTTCTACTGAACACAGAGGAAAATAGGGCTGTGTAATTGGCCAGGAAATAAGGATGCTCGATCCGTTTGCACCTCCATTATCTAACTAATGGAAGTCACTATGTCCAGTTGGGGAGCAAGGTTAATCAGTCTGTCAGACGTACCCGTGGAGACTAGGGCTGTTATTCTGCTTGCCCCTTGAGTGAAGTGGATCACAGTCTTATTTCTTTTGGGTTATGGCAGACAATTTATTGTTTCCCAGGAGGTTTCTTTTCCTCTCTTTTTCACGGACTCCACTCTGACATCTCCCACCAGGTAGCTCTGCACAGGAACCAGTTCCTCTTCTTGACCAAGAATCCCTCAGCAAGCAATGATGTGAAGACCTCCATGAGGGGATGGGAAGAGGGATATCTGGAATCCCATGACTGCACATTAAAAACGTCTTTGTTTTCCAAAGTGAATTTAATTTAGAATACCTGAGGAGTATTTATTCATAAGATACTAACAGTTCTAAGATTATTATAAAATGCAGCAACTCTAGGTTTTGTCTCTCAGGGAAGAAAGACTTCTGCTGTCTGAAAAGCCAGGTTGATGGCACATGAATTGTATCCAATATACAGCTGTATCCAATCCAATATCACTGGCAGTCAGTCTGTGTTTGGTTACTGCAGGGTTTTATAGCTGGTAAAGAAGTTGACATAGAGTTTGATCTCCAAAGTGAAGTAAACAGCTTGTTTGGTGCCTCACTGTTGATCTAACCAGGTCACTCCCTGAGTTAGTAAATTATTGAAATTTCAGATCCTGGACAGTCATCTGGTGTAGTGATAAAGACCATGGATTTTGTAAACAGGAGACTCTGGGTTTGATTCAGGGCGCTGGGGTTACTTTCTCTAGGACTTTTTAAAAAAATGTATTATTTGTTTATCTCTGGCAGCACTTGGTCTTCCTTGCCTTGTGCTGACTTCCTCTAGTTGCAAGAAGTGGAGACTACTCTTTGTTGCAGAACTCAGGTTTCTCACTGCAGTGACTTCTCTTGTTGTAGAGCACAGGCTCTAGGCATGCGGGCTTCAGTAGCTGTGGCACCTGGGCTTAGTTGCCCCGTGGCATGTGAAATCCTCCCAGACCAAGGATCAAAACACTGTCCCCTGCATTGGCAGAAGGATAATAATCCACTGTGCCACCAGGGAAGTACCTTCTGGGACTTCTTTAGGCTGTAGTTTTCTCATCTATAAAGTGGGAATAGTGCTAATAGTTATGTCATGTAAGTTGTGTGGAGGCTAAGTAAAACAAAGCATATAACTGAGTTAACACAAAGCCTGACACTTACAAGGACTCAGGGCTTTTATCAGGGCTGGTTTAGCTACCAGCCACAGCAGGCTTAGTACCTAAGGACCACACAAGTTTGAAGAGCCTGGGAAAATGTTTTAATTTCTTTTAGAATTGGAAGGAAAAATATGAATATGATAATGAATCCACTTGGCGTATAATTTGTCTTTTTACTAATATGGTCATAAACCATGTTTTTTAATATAAAATCACGACATCTGGTCCCATCACTTCATGGGAAATAGATGGGGAAACAGTGTCAGACTTTATTTTTTGGGGCTCCAAAATTACTGCAGATGGTGATTGCAGCCATGAAATTAAAAGACGCTTACTCCTTGGAAGGAAAGTTATGGCCAACCTAGACAGTATATTAAAAAGCAGAGACATTACTTTGCCAACAAAGGTCCATCTAGTCAAGGCTGTGGTATTTCCAGTAGTCATGTACGGATGTGAGAGTTGGACTTTGAAGAAAGCTGAGTGCCGAAGAATTGATGCTTTTGAACTGTGGTGTTGGAGAAGACTCTTGAGAGTCCCTTGGACTGCAAGAAGATCCAACCAGTCTAACCTAAGGCAGAGATCAGCCCTGGGTGTTCATTGGAAGGACTGATGTTGAAGCTGAAACTCCAATACTTTGGCCACCTCATGCGAAGAGTTGACACACTGGAAAAAACCATGATGCTGGGAAGGATTGGGGGCAGGAGGAGAACGGGACGACAGAGGATGAGATGGCTGGATGGCATCACCGACTCGATGGACATGAGTTTGGGTAAACTCCGGGAGTTGGTGATGGACAGGGAGACCTGGAGTGCTGTGATTCATGGGGTTGCAAAGAGTCGGACACGACTGAGCGACTGAACTGAAACTGAACTGAGCTGAAGGAGCCTGGGAAAGCAGAAGCACCTGGGGCCCAGGAAAGTCATAATGCGACTCCAGCCATTAGCAGTCTTATTTGTCACAGTAGCAGGAGCCTTTGCAGCAAAATTGAGGTAAACAAAATGATAAGGTGTGACTGAGTCCTTTACAGACTGGGTTGTGGTTAATCTCTCAGTGAAAGCAATACAGTGATTGTAAAATCAAACAGTTTCTGGGAATAGTAGTAAAACAGCTCTAAAGATGGGGGAAAATAAACATTTCTTTTGATAATATCAAGACTGCACCATCACTGAAGAATGCATTCTCTGGAATGACTGTGTGTGACTGAACCACACTGACTCTGTCCCCAATCCTCCTGGATCAAGTGGACCCCAGCTGGGCCCTTCCCTTGCCTAGTGTAGCTCCCACCAGTTACATGAGACCAGGTTCAGCAATGCAGAGCAGAAACTTGATTCACTGATCAAGGATGGAGAAGGGAAAGCTCATGCTCTATAGCTATCTTCTCCCCGAAGGGAGGAAAGCAGGGTGGGGGGTGGGAGTAGGGTAGAGGGGTGGAGATTCTAAGCGGTGAAAGGCAGGTGCATCATCAGAAGCTGAGGGAAAGGGCAGAGGTTTCCATGAGTAGTTAGGGCATCACGGTCCCTCAGGCTCCCTTGCACAAGGCACTCAATGTGCCTAGAAAAGTACAAGCACCCACTTTGATCAGATTTCTTAGCATGATAATGAAGCAAAGGGGCTTTGAGGAGACACCTAGGTTTTCTCTGCACAAGAACTGCTCTTGCAGTTACGCTGGATCCATTCAGAGCAGTTGACTGTCAAGTTTCCTCTGGGGTATAATTGATAAACATCTTTGACAAACATCCGGTGTTTTGGAGCAAGACTAGAAATAGGTTAAAATAGACCTTTCAGCTCCCTGGGGCTTCCCTGATAGCTCAGGTGGCAAAGAATCTGCCTGCAATGCAGGACACCCTGGTTCGATTCCTGAGTCAGGAAGATCCCTTGGAGAAGGGATAGGCTACCCACTCCAGCATTCTTGGGCTTTCCTTGTGGCTCAGCTGGTAAAGAATCTGCCTGCAATGCAGGAGACCTGGGTTCGATTGCTCGGTTGGGAAGATCCCCTGGAGAAGGGAATGGCTACCCACTCCAGGGTTCTGCCCTAGAGAATCCCATGGACTACATAGTCCATGGGGTTGCAATGAGTCAGACATGACTGAGCAACTTTCACTTTCACTTCACTTTTTCAGCTCCCGGGATATGTATGGGTGACAACCTCATTTTGTTAGCCCCACATGAGGAGACCCAAAGTCCTACCTCTCCCTCTTTCTTTCCATGCCTGAGCTTTAGACTGTTGCAGGGAAGCTCCCAAGCTGGAGATGTGGCCTATCAGCTTTTACCCTTGCTTTCATCTTATATGAAATCTGGAAAAATACCTTTAGCTGATGCAGATGATTAATGGTTATGAGACACTCTGCTGGAGGTGGGGGTCCTTCTGACTCTCACTGGTAGTCAGATTCTATCTAGTTTCAGTCCCTTGGAATACCCTTGTATCTCTTTCAAAGACATGGAATGCAGCTGTGAATACCTCTGGATCGTCTTCTGCTCCATCCTGCCTGTAACTAAGTTACTCATAATAAACTCCAAAATTGCACTTTATGGAGTGGCCTGTTCATTTTTCAGTCTCACAGTCCCTTCTTGGTTCAGAGGAGATTATTTAATATTCTCGCCTTGGTGCAGACAGAAATGGTCATGCTTACCCTACATGTTCAGTGAAAGAAAATCATGTTCTATACAAATTGTATCGAGGAGTAAAACACACCAGATATTACTATATTTTGTTTCACTTATGAACACATAAATGCCATTTCTTTTAAAAACAACATAAAATGTCTATATTTTATCCACATTATTTTTAGTCTACTTTAGTAAATTTCTATTTTAATTAAAACTGATTGTCATATATAGAAAGAAAAATACTGTATGATCTCACTTATATGTGGAATCTTAAAAAAAAAAAGCTCATAGAGAATGCGATGAGGTTTGTGGTTACCAGAAGAGGAGAATATAGAGAGGGGGAATCGGGAGAAGTGGTTAAAAAACATGAACTTGCAGTTATAAATAAGTACTAGGGGTGAAATGTGTAACTTGATGACTAGAGCTAACTCTGCTGTATGACATATAAGAAAGTAGTTAAAAGAGTGAATCCTAAGAGTTCTCACTTATTACAGGGGAAAATTTCTGTTCCTTTTTTTTTTTTAATCCTTTCTCTTTTTTTTGTATCTATATGACAAGGTCTATGTTAGCAGAACATATTATAGTAATCATTTTATAGTATATGTAAATCAAACCACTGTATGCCTTAAATTTATACAGTGATGTGTGTCAATTATTTCTCAATAAAACTTTGAAAATTTGGATGTTATAAAACTACATGTTTTATGAAACAAAAGAAATTCCTGCTAAACAAGCAATGGGACACATATTTGTTTTTGCTGAAAAGTGTATTTAAAACTGAGCTAATCAGCTTGTTTCTCCACTGATCAAAGACAAGTGTTGTTTGGTTTAACCTTAATCAAAGACAAAGGTTATTTGGTGGGATTAAAATCATTTCCAAACTTACTGAATATAATCTTATATGCCAGCCACCTATAAAATGAAGGAAGATAAAGGAAAGGAATGAACGAAGACCGTGTCAGCTTTGGCCTCAGTGATTAGGGACAGCAACATTGTGGAAGGGTGTTAGGAAAAAGAGCAACTTGGTAATAGTAATTTTTCTCATTTGAATTTCTCCCCAGAACATCCTTAGTCTATGATTCCATCTAATATATTTTAACATCAAAATAGTTTCTATTAAAAAAGGGTTTGCCAGTTCAGATTTGATCAGCAGTTTTAAACAACTGGATGGATTCCCGGTCTTAGCTGCTTTCCCAGAAGTTTGTCTCCTCCCATTGTCTGTAGAAAGGCGTGGGAGGTAATTCCTCATATAAACAAGTCTCCTGGGTATTAAACATTTTTCTATAAAGGTCTGTTATCTTTTCCAGTAACTTGGATACTCCCTGTGTGCTCTCACTGCTCCCAGAGAAAATAGCTATCTTGACTTTTGTGATACTTAGTTTCTTGCTTTAAAAAATATGTAGTTTTACTGCCTGATTTCTATGTAGAAAGTGAAAGTCTCTGCAACCCCATGGACTATACAGTCCATGGAATTCTCCAGGCCAGAATACTGAAGAGGGTAGCTATCCCTTCTCCAGGGGATTTTCCCAACCCAGGGATTGAACCAGGGTCTTCTGCATTGCAGGTGGATTCTTTACCAGCTGAGCTACCAGGAAGCCCTGAATTCTATGTACACGGAATCATATAGTAAATGTTCTTTTGTGAGTCGTTTTTTTTTTTTTTTAACTCAATCTTATTATGTTTAAGGTTCATTCATAGTGATCTATGAAGCTGCAATTTGATAAAATTCTCACCACTTTAAAATATTCCATTACATAAAAATTCAATGATTTATCCACTTAATTGTTAAAAGGCTTTGGGGCTGTTTTTGATAGTGCTGCCATGAACGTTCTTATACACATGTGCTCTGATGCACATGCCCATTTATCTGTATTATAGGTTATTTTCATGTCAATTTAACAGAGAAATTTTCCAAATGCTAGTACCAATTGGTAATTCCATCTGTGGTAAAAGACTTCCTGAAAGTTCACCAATACCTGACATTGTAGGAGTCTTTTTTTTATCAGTCTGTTTGATGTATAATAGGAAGCTATTGTGATATAATATGCATTTCCTTATAATAACACTCTATCTCTTGATATGTTATTATTCATTTACAGATCCATCTTCTATGCAGTAACTATTCAAGTTTATTTTTTAACATTCTCTTTCTGTGGGATTATTTTATTCTTAATGGCTCATGAAAAATCTTCATATATTTGGGATTCATGTCTTTTGTTGTTTGTATATGTTGTAGATACCTGGTATTTTTCTGTATTTTCTTTGCACTCTCTAAATGATTCATTTTGATAAGCAGATAGTCCTAATTTTTATATAGTCAAATTTATTAATCTAGTCCATTATGGCTTGTGTTTTATGTCTTGTTTAAGAAACCCTCTCTGTCTCCAAATTGCGACTATGGTATGCAACTCCATTTACTTATATGTTGATACTTATGCTTTCAATCACCTGCAATTTATTATTATTATTTTGGGGCTTCCCTAGTGGCTCAGACAGTAATGAATTCGCCTGCAATGCTAGAGACCTAGGATTAATCCCTGGGTTGGGAAGATCCCCTAGAGAATGGCATGGCAAACCATCTCAGTATTCTTGCCTGGAGAATCCCCAAGGACAGAGGAGTCTGGTGGGCTACAGTCTATGGGGTCGCAAAAAGTCAGACACAACTGAGCAACTAAGCACACACATTATTATTTT
This sequence comes from Okapia johnstoni, assembly GCA_024291935.2. Taxonomy (NCBI): domain Eukaryota; kingdom Metazoa; phylum Chordata; class Mammalia; order Artiodactyla; family Giraffidae; genus Okapia; species Okapia johnstoni. The sequence continues at coordinate 94,931,815 of CM044311.1, read as the reverse complement.
TTGATATGGGGTGTGGTAGGATGTCTCAGTTCCTTTTATATATATAGCCAACTGTCTCAGAATCTTTTATTGATAAATCCACACTTTTCTTATCTATCTCAAATACTAACTCTGTCACATACTGAGCATCTTTATATGCATAAGTCTTTTGAGTTCTCAGTTTTGTTCACTGATCTATTTGTTTGTTGCCATGGGAATGCCACATTGTCTTCAATAGAAAGCCCTCTCACCTTCTTCAAGATAGTTTTGGATATTCTTGTCTTTCCTTTGGTCTTCTTAACTTCAGAATTAGGAGTTAGTACTAGATTATCCCTATGGTACTCTCTAGATCCAAAAGATGTATTATATTCTATATCACAGTATGTTGTATAATAACATGGTTACTTTTCTTCATGATACCAGTGGATATACCAATTATTGCCAAACTACATTAATCTTTTAAAATAATTTTACATGGTTCTGTGGTTATTAAATTAATATCTGTCCTTTTTTGAGGATTTTAATGCTTTTAGCCTCTACCACCATTTTAGAATATTGGCATTGCTTATATACAAGTATTTATAGAGTATTACATGTGCCCAGCAGTTGCCTGGGGTTTTGAGGGAATGCAAAGAACCATGCATCACTCTCTGATGGGAAATAACACATACTTTAGCTGGGGAGACATGGCAATGACACAGTGCTACCTTTGACTATATCTGGATTTGGTCAACAAATTTTCAGGACCTCAGGTGTTTGTGTTTTTGTCCCTTATTTGAAAAAAACACCTCTTTTATGCCCTCATATTTGATGAATTGCTATACAACAGCTCTCTCTATACCCTGTGCATCAGAAGGCTATCAAAACACAGATAACCTCCTGAAACTTATATAGTATTGTATGCCAACTATGACTCCATTTTTTAAAAAGCAAGCCAACCTACACATAATAGGGATTCCAGGAAGAGACCACAACCGTATGCAACTAGAAATCCACTACAGAAAGAAAAATGAGAAAAGATTACATGGAGACTAAACAACATGCTACGAAAATACTAATGGGTCAATGTGGAAATCAGAAGATACCTTGAGACAAACAACATTGAAAATACCCCCATAAAACATCCATAGGATGCAGCAAAAGCAGTTTTAAGATGGGTGTTTATAGCAAGATTTTATGCTCAGTTGTGTCTGACTCTTTGAGGCCCTACGGACCATAATCCACCAGGCTCCTCTGTCAATGGAATTTTCCAGGCAAGAATACTGGAGTGGGTAACCACTTCCAGCTCCCGGGGATTTTCTCAACCTAGGGATCAAACCTATGTCTCTTGCATCTCCTGCATTGGCAGGTGGTTTCTTTACCACTAGCGCTACCTGGGAAGCCCCAGGCCTTCTTCAAAATACGAGAAAAATTTTAAATGAAAAGCAAATGAAACCATAAACAAAATGAAAAGAAAATCTATAGAATGGGAGTAAATATTTGCAAACAAAGCAACTGACAAAGAATTAATCCCCCAAATATGCAAACAGCTTATTCAGCCCAATATCAAAAAAACAAATGACCCAATCAAAATATGGATGGAAGACCTAAATAGACATTTCTCCAAAGAAGGCATAAAGATGGCCAACAGGCACATGAAAAGATACTGAACATCACTAATTATTAGATAAATGCAAATCAAAACTATAATGAAGTGCCATCTCACACTCGTCAGAATGACTATCATCAGAGTGCACAAATAACGAATCCTGGAGAAGGTGTGGAGAAATGGGTACACCCCTACACTGTTGGTGGGAAACTAAATTTGTGTAGCCACCATAGAGAACAGTATAGAGTTTTCTTAAACTAAAAAGAGTTACCATATGATTCAGCAATCTCTCTCCTCAGCACATATCCAGAAAAGATAACAATCTAACTTGAAAAGATACATGCAGCCCAATGTTCATTGCAGCACATAAGACATGGAAGACATGGAAGCAACCCATGTGTCTGTCAATGGAAGAATGGATAAATAAGATGTGGTACATATATACAATAGAGTATTACTCAGCCATAAAAGGGAATGAAATAATGCCATTTGCAGCAATATGAATGGACCTAGAGATTATCATATGAAGTGAAGTTAGAGAAAGACAAATATTGTATGTAGTGTATCATGCAAATATTGTACAATAGCACTTCTATGTGAAAGTGAAAGTTGCTCAGTCGTGTCCAACTCTTTGCTACCCCATGGGCTATACAGTCTATGGAATTCTCCAGGCCAGAATACTGGAGCAGGTAGCCTTTCTCTTCTCCATGGGATCTCCCCAACCCTGGGATCGAACCCAGGTGTCCCACATTGCAGGCCGTTTCTTTACCAGCTGAGCCACAACAGAAGCCCACTTATATGTGAAATCTAAACTATTTTACAAGTGAATACACAAAACAGACTCACAGACATAGAAAACAAACTTGTGGTTACCAAAGGGGAACGAGGTAGGGAGGGATAAATTAGGAATATGGGATGAACAAATACACAACTCTAAATACACAACAGATAAACAAGGAGGTTTTACTGCATAGCACAGGGAACTATATTCAGTATCTTACAATAATGTATAGTGAAAAGGAATCAGAAAAAAAAATATATATGTATAACTGAATCACTTTGTTGTACATCTGAAACAGTGTGGAGAAAGATGACCTTTCTCTGTACTATGTGAGGACACAGCAAGAGGATGTCTGTCTGCAAACCAAGAACACCCTCACCAGACACCAAGTCAGCCAAAACCTTCATCTTGGACTTCCCAGCCTCCAGAACTGTGAGAAATAAATGTTCATTTTTAAGACAAAAAACCCAAACCAACAGCAACAACAACAACAAAAAAACCCTCACACACACAAAAACAGATAACCTACAAGGTGATTCGTCTAGGGAAAAAAAAGAAAAACTTGGAAGAGATAGTCTCTCCTTTAAAGAAACAGTTAGGAAACAGAAAAATAACCCACCACATCTGTGCCAATTTTTTTAAAAAAAACCTTATGTTCTCTTTGTCTCTCTGATGAAATCAGAGTCTCAATTAAGTTGTTTGTTTAGGACGGAGGCTGGGCTCTTGCCATAGTAATCTGCTTTGCTGCTGTGTATGCGATCCTAATGTTAGGTATGATGACAAAGGAACTGCATGAAAACAGTAATGCACCAATGATCTTTGAAATATTTTGAACCTAAGTACAAAATGCTGAAAGGGAGCCTCCTTCCCAAGTGAATGCTGCAGGGTGACTTTGCCTTGCCATAAAGAGGCAGGGTAATTTTCCTTAGATTATCCAACTAGATAGAGATAAAACCATGACTAGAATTCTGATTCCCAGACTCCGGATTGGCTCTTCCTCCACCCTGTTAGTGTTGTTTAGTCACTAAGTCATATCCAACTGTTCCCCGCCCCTCTTTCGCCATGGAAAACCTCCAGGTTCCTCTGTCCTTGGGATTTCCTTGGCAAGAATACCGGAGTAGGTTGCCATTTACTTCTCTAGGGGATATTCCTGACCCAGGGATCGAACCCACATCTCCTGCTTTGGAAAGTGGGTTCTTTACCACTGAGCCATCAGGGAAGCCCCCTTCTTCCACATAGAAATAAATAAATCTAATCCATATAGCCTTTAGGGGAAGCCTGTGTGAGACAGGAAATGCACTCTCTCCTAAATGATATTAAAACAATTATTTCAAATGCAGATAGCGATAGCATTTTCCTAGGAGTGCAGAGAGGAAAACCATGTATCTCATACACCGCAGAAGTGAATATTTATAGTCTGAGTTCAAGGTTAATAAATATTTTTCAGGAGATAGAATTTCTGGCAGTACATCAAAAAATATGTTTGATCTACCTTAGTATCTGTTATGGGCCTAATTGTGTTCCTTCCAAACTGATATTTTGAAACCTAATCTCCAATACCTTAGAAATGGAAATGGAAGCTTTACGGAGGTGATTAATGAAGGTTATAAGAATGGAGCACTAATCTAGTATATCTGATGTCCTCATAGGATAAAGGATAAGGCCCAGGGATGGGCATACACAGAGAAAAGGCCATAGGAAGACACAATGAGAAGGCGGCCATCTGCAAGCCAAGGAGAGAGGCCTCAGGAGAAACTAAGTCTGCTCACATCTTAGGTGTTTGGCCTCCAGAACTATAAGAATACAAATTTATATAGAAATATAAATTCCTGTTATTTAAGCCACCCAGTCCGGGATGTTTAATTATGGCAGCCCTAAGAAATGAATACAACATCTATTGAATCTCCTTATCTGAAAATTACTCCTCTAAAATTATTCCTCGAAATACTCCTCGAAAATTATTCCTCTAAATGTTTTATTGTCTTAATTCTATAAAAAAATATTCTGTCTGAAGTCTCCTTTCTCTATTAAACAAAGTACAAGAACCTTCACCTGGCTGTTTTGGGCTCTGGCTAACTGCTTTTCCTGATGTTGTATCTTGGGCCAAACTCTCCTATCTGAGAGTGGAGCCTCTTACTCTGGCCTCCATGCCCCCTGGGATTCCTCTCAGGAGTTCAGGGGATACTGTAAAGGTAGGGTCACCCAGACCTGAGATGCAGGAGGACTGCAGTTTTTCACATCAACACATAACATGTTATTAAGTAAACAAAAGTCAAGAGTATTTTTGCCAGAATATTATGTGGCCAAGGTGGAAAATTGATGTTGATTTTGAAAACACTAGCAAGGCAGATGCTAATTTTCCTAGAATTAAAATAATAATTCTGTCTTTAAATGCAGAGATCTCTGGATTGTCAATAGGGATATTTGTCCAAAGTTATCTTGCTTAATTGTTTACCCAGTTCAAATTCTTCAGATAATACTCTCCATTTTGTGATGAGTAAGCATGGTTCAATTTTACTGAATCAGTATTTTGTAAAATGCAACTCACGGAGTTTCTCTGGGTTGCATTTAAAAAGAGAAAGGTTTCGGTTGCTTAAGAATAGTAAACAGTCCTCTCTTGCCCCTGTAACCCAAGGCACTTACTTTTATTTACTTACTTGTCGTGATTGACTTTGTGCCTGACACTGTGCTAAGTGCCTTTTATGCACTCTATCATTTAATTCTTGCAGTGTATTTATGAGTCATGTGCTAATAAATTTTATATGTAAGAAACCTGGGATCAGAAAAGTTAAGTGATGATCCTAACTAATGATTCATGGCTGAATTAGGATTTGAACACAAAACTGTCACTTAACACAAAATATTTTGCCAATTTTTTTTTTTCTTTCTTGAGTGTCAAATCATCCTGAGAAATATTTTCCACAGAGCATAACCTAGAGAAATTTTAAAACTGGAGAAACAAAATGATGCAAATATACCAGTTTTAATGGATGACAAGTATCTTTTTATAGAAGCACAATTAAAATGCCACTAATTAAAATGTTGGCAATTTGATCTCTGTTTCCTCTGCCTCTTGAGAAACCTGTATGCAGGTCAGGAAGCAACAGTTAAAACTGGACATGGAACAACAGAATGGTTCCAAATAGGAAAAGGAATACATCAAGGCTGTATATTGTCACCCTGCTTATTTAACTTATATGCAGAGTATATTATGAGAAATGCTGGGCTGGAAAAAAGCACAAGCTGGAATCAAGATTGCTGGGAGAAATATCAATAACCTCAGATATGCAGATGGCACCACCCTTACAGCAGAAAGCAAAGAAGAACTAAAGAGCCTCTTGATGAAAGTGAAAGAGGAGAGTGAAAAAGTTGGCTTAAAGCTCAACATTCAGAAAACTAAGGTCATGGCATCTGGTCCCATCACTTCTTGACAAATAGATGAGGAAACAGTGGCTGACTTTATTTTTGGGGGCTCCAAAATCACTGCAGATGGTGACTGCAGCCATGAAATTAAAAGACGCTTACTCCTTGGAAGGAAAGTTATGATCATCTTAGACAGCATATTAAAAAGCAGAGACATTACTTTGCCAACAAAGGTCTGTCTAGTCAAGGCTATGGTTTCTCCAGTAGTCATGTGAGAGTTGGACTATAAAGAAAGCTGAGTGCTGAAGAATTGATGCTTTTGAACTATGGTGTCGGAGAAGACTCTTGAGAGTCTTTTGGACTGCAAGCAGATCCAACCAGTCCATCCTAAAGGAGATCAGTCCTGGGTGTTCATTGGAAGTACTGATGTTGAAGCTGAAACTCCAATACTTTGGCCACCTCATGCGAAGAGTTGACTCATTGGAAAGGATTGGGGGCACGAGGAGAAGGGGACGACAGAGGATGAGATGGTTGGATGGCATCACCGACTCGATGGACATGGGTTTGGGTAGACTCTGGAAGTTGGTGACAGACAGGGAGGCCTGGCGTGCTGCAGTTCATGGGGTCGCAAAGAGTCGGACACGACTGAGCGACTGAACTAGGTTGGTCATAGCTTTTCTTCCAAGGAGCAAGTGTCTTTTAATTTCTTGGCTGCAATCACCATCTGCAGTGATTCTGGAGACCAAAGAAATAAAGTCTTTCACTGTTTCCATTGTTTCCCCATCTATTTGCCATGAAGTGATGGGACTGGATGCCATGATCTTAGTTTTCTGAATGTTGAGCTTTAAGCCAACATTTTCACTCTCCTCTTTCACTTTCATCAAGAGGCTCTTTAGTTCTTCTTTGCTTTCTGCCATAAAGGTGGTGTCATCTGCATATCTGAGGTTATTGATATTTCCCCCAGAAATCTTGATTTCAGCTTGTGCTTCCTCCAGCCCAGCATTTCCCATGATGTTCTCTGCATGTAAGTAAATAAGCAGGGTTACAATATACAGCCTTGATGTACTCCTTTCCTGATTTGGAACCAGTGTGTTGTTCCATGTCCAGTCCTCACTGTTACTTCCTGACCTGCATACAGATTTCTCAGAAGGCAGGTAAGGTGGTCTGGTATTCCCATCTCTTTAGGAATTTTCCACAGTTTGTTGCAACCCACACAGTCAATGGCTTTGGCATAGTCAATAAAGCATAAGTAAAATGTTTTTCTGCGTCTAAGAAAAAGATGCCTCTTTTCTGTCCTAAGAGGCAGTTCCTGTGAAAAGGTCTTGGCTATGCTTTCCTCCCTTGATTTTCCTGGGATCTGGCTGTTTGGCCTTCTCTCCAATGCTGTCAGCAACCCAAGACTCTTTCAATGATTTCCTTTTCTTACTAAGTTATCTAGAATCAGTTTCTGGTTTTGCAAGAATCATGACAAATCCATTCTTTTGTTAGCATCAAAGGAAACTGGAAAGGAAGTGCTAGATAACAGACACAGAAAGACCTTTAGAAAGAGAATTACCAAGCCAAGATAGTGTAGGCAAATGAATCCATGTGACAAGCATTCATATAACCTGGCCAGGTAGGGAAGAGCTTCATTAAAGGGAAGAGATTTGACTATTTCAAGATAGCTGATATCTTGTTATTGAAGTTACAAACAAACACTGACAACATATTTGCCCCCATCATCTTTTGTTTATAAACTCCAGGGACCAAAGTCCACCTACTGGCTCTCCATTTCATTTAAATTCGTGTGCCTTTCCTCCTCATGCCACGCAACAGTTTGAAAAGGAGAAATACTCTTATTTATATTGTCACATTTAGCAGTTCAACCAAAATTTTCATGTTTTCTTCTTTTCCAGAATATAATTTTTTTAAAAAAGATACAGAGCTTCCCTGGTGGCTCAGTGGTAAAGAATCTGCCTGCCAATGCAGGAGACTCATGTTCAGTGCCTGGTTTGGGAAGATCCCACTTGCCTTGAAGCAACTAAGCCCATGTGCCACAACTACTGAAGCCTGCATGCCCTAGAGCCCATGCTCCACAACAAGAGAAGTTACTGTAATAAAAAGCTTGTGCAACATAATTAGAGAGTAGCCCCCACTTGCCACAACTAGAGAAAATCCTTTGCAGCAATGAAGACCCAGCATAGTCAAAAATAAACAAAATTTTAAAAGATATTTTACTTACTTCCAAACCACTCTGAAATCAATATTTCCTTCCTTCCTCCATCAGATGGAAATCTGTCCCTCCATCCTTCCCTCCCTCCCATGCTTCCTTCCTTTCTTTCATTCTTCATCTTTTTCTTTTACAACTTTTATTTAATAAAATTTAACATATATATATATATATATATATATATTTTTTTTTTTAAGGGAGTAGAACGGGCAAAAATGTAAAAGAAAGCAATAATCAGTAATTGTACTTGCCATAGGTCTTTTGTTTTTGTTTCTTTGATATGTTGTTATATTTCCTTCAAGATTTTTTCCTGTTCATTTAAGTCTGTAGTAACATAATTGTGATAAGAAATTAACAACGAAGGGAAATATTCACATATGTACAATATAATATGTATATCATGTATTTTGCTTTACCACTTAATATTTTGCTTTTCCATTTTATAAAGCTATTTGAAGATATCATTTTTATTACATAATATTCTATCATGTGACTTAACTTTCTATCCATTTCTCTGATAACATTTGGATTGCTTCAAAAATAATATTGTGAATATTTCATTTATTCATGAATATTTCCTTCCCCACATACCAAATTGCCTTGTAGAACTACTAGGTTAAGCGATATAAAAATTTTAAGTTTATTGACGCATACTGTCAAGTTATTTTCAGAAAGGTTATACTAATTCACATTCTCACCAGCATTGCATAAGAATACCAATCTCAATATTGTATTTTTTAAAAACCTTTACTGACTTGATAATTATCATCTCAATGATGGTTTACCCAGCTTTAAGATATAGATTCTGTTTCTGCTTTGATGATCAAAGCTGTCACTCATCTTTTATTTCAGATTTACAAATGCACAGCTTGTTGGAAGAGAACAGATGATTTTAAAAACATTCTTTATCAGAAAAATATCTAGTGTGAGTTAGCCTACTCTAGGAAAGAAGAAACACTCTGTTGACTAATTCCTTTGTGTGACTGGGTAACTCCATGTGAAATTTCAGACAGGTTTTCTCCCAAGCTTTTGACCTTTCATGGCTGGTTCACACTTCAACAAATTTTTTTTAGTACTTGATAATTTAGAGAGAATAACAATGTTCCTTTACACCCAGTCAGTTGTTACCTGTAGAAGAATGAACTTCAGGATTCCCTAATATACACTCATACACATATTTATGCACACACATGTACCCATACCACATCCCCCTCAGCCTTCCTTCACCAGTCTCCGTTTAAGGCATCTAAGAAGCAATCCAAAAATGTGGCTTCTGCATCTTCCAGTGCAGGTTAACTTGATAACTATAAATTAAGCATTGGATACTATGCTTAGAATCATATCTGGTCTAGAGGAAGTGATTTTAAGATAAGGCAATTTTCCCAGTTCTTTAAAGAGGCTCTCAAGAAATAAATAGCTGCATGACTGTACTTGAGCAAGCTTTATCCTCAGACCTACATTAACTAAGGATTTAGAAAGGTTCTGGACACACAAAAATACTGTCTCCTAAAATTTAAACTGGAAGGCTATGCTGGGAAGGTGAATAATAGTTGCATGATTTCATGGTATTAGTATGAGGACTGACTGACTGTTAATTGTTCAGTCACGTCTGACTCTTTGCGGCCCCACGGACTGTAGCCACCAGGCCCCTAGGTTCATGGAACTCTCCAGGCAAGAACACTGGAGAGGGTTCCTAGTTGAACTCAGTAACATAATAGCTTTTTTAAAAGCAGTGAGAATGCTAAATAAATTATAAATCAGCATTATCTAGAGGAAAAGTTGGAAACACCTATCAAAGGCCATGATAACATCCATCTTTCTTGATCTAGCAATTTCACTACTAGGAATTTATCCTAAGAAAACAGAGTCTTCAAAGAGATTTATCTGCAAAATGCCCAGTGCATCAGTATTTATAAAATAAAAAACTGGAAATAACCTAGGAATCCAGGAAGAGGGACATATTAGTTTGAAACACATAAAGTTGATGATATTCAAATATGTGCTAAGTTGCTTCAGTTGTGTGTGACTCTTTGCAACCCCATGGACTGTAGCCGCCAGGCTCCTCTGTCCATGGGATTCTCCAGACAAGAATACTGCAGTGGGTTGCCATTTCCTTCTCCAGGGGATCTTCCCATATTCAACTATTTTGACCTGCAAAATGACAATTTTATGTAGTTCAACTTAAATATATATTAAATATATTGTGTTAGATCTGATTTTAGACAAGATATATCAATAAAGAATCATGTAGTCAAAAAACACTTAATGGTGTGAAAAAACATCACAACATACTGATTAGAGAAAAAAGTCATAACAAAACAGTGAATGTTTTTTTTAGTGACTGGATAGATATACATCCATGACTTAACATGTATTATCTCTGGCTGTGGAACTATGGATTATTTTATATTCATCTTTATGACTTTGTCTTCCTGGTAATTATGTATTATTTTTGCAATCATTGGGCTTCCCTGGTGGCTCAGTGGTAAAGAATCCACCTGCCAAAGTAGGAGACGTGAGTTAGATCCCTGGGTCAGGAAGATCACCTGGAGAAGGAACTGGCAACCCACACCAGTATTCTTGCCTGAAAAATCTCATGGACAGAGGAGCCTGGCAGTCTACAGTCCTTGGGGTCACAAAAGAGTCGGATATGACTTAGTAACTAAAAACAACAATCACAATATGTACATACAACCAGTAAAAAGATATGGCAGTGTATTTGCACTTTGCTTTCCCTCACAGCTTTCCACAACTCTTGTCATGGGGCCATTTTCACTTGTAACTGGGCAGATTGTCATGGACATAAAATAATTTATTGTTGTTGCTGTTGTTGTTGTTGTTCAATTGCCCAGTCATGTCCAACTCTTTGTGACCCCATGGACTGCAGCTTGCCAGGCCTCCCTGTCCCTCACTATCTCCCGAAGTTTGCCCAAGATCATGTACATTGCAGTGGGGATGCCATCCAGCCATCTCATCCTATGACACTCTCTTCTCCTTCTGCCCTCAATCTTTCCTAGCATGAGGGACTTTTCCAATGAGTCAGCTGTTCGCATCAGGTGACCAAAATACTGGAGCTTTGGCTTCAGCATCAGTCCTTCCAATGAATATTCAGGGTTGATTTCCTTTAAGACTGACTAGTTGGATTTCCTTGCCCACCCTTAAATCAAGGTTGGCTTTTAGTTTAGACAGTTAATTAGGTGAGGGGTGATGTGCCTTCAGAAAAAGCATTCTCTATGCTTCTCAGATGATTGAAATATCTTTAAAAGGGGAAAAGCTTTCAACAGGACAGCCTTCTTCCCTGAGAGGCAAAATTCTCATTAGATTGGGGGAAGGGCATGGAGCTAGTACACAAAGACTGATCAGAGGCCAATACAAGAGCAGTATAGGGGCAGGACAGGAAAAGCTGAGAAAGAGCAGGTTGGTGCCACTGCAGACCAACTCGAGGTCTCAGTAAAGCAACAGAAAAAATAAGAAAATAAAATGAACAAGAGCAATGAGCTTCTAATACCTCTTCAAGTTGGGATATTAGAGAAAGATCTTGGAGTCCTTCTGAATACTTAGGTTTAGATCCAGTTGTTGAGAAATCTATTTGGACTAAATTCCATAATTCACTGGAAACAGTAAAAACACGTCAAAACATTAGGGTAAATGATTACAAATATGAATAATTCCATTCTTGTTTCAATACATGTAACATCTCAAAGCATGAATTTAGTTGCTTCATCATTTGGCAAGACTGAAACAAGATAGTTCTCTGCGAGGGCCTTCAGATAAACTGCTGGATCCACCTAGAATTTCAGAATTCTTGTTTCAGTGATAATAAAGTAAGTTTCCTTCCTACGATTTAATAAAACAAAGAGTTGAGAAAAACACACTGATTTACTAAGTAGTTCATATGGACAGCTACTTTAACATAAATGAGTATCATTTTAACTACTGATTTCTTTAGTCAGGGACTAGTAACAGAACTAACTCCAGAGCCAGACTGCCTGGGTCTGCATACCAGCATAGCCATTCATTGGCTGTGTGCCCATAGTCAAGTTACTTAACCTCTCTGTGTCTCAGTTTCTCTATCTATAAAATGGCAGTAGTTATAATAAATAACCCCCTTGTTGGATTATTGTGAAAACTAAATGAGTTGAAATATGTAAAGCACTGTAATAACTGGGCATAGCAAACAAAAGGGGAGTATTGGTTCTCAGTATCTCAGTATTCCTTTGTCTTCCATATCAGTCATTAATTTTTCTCATTACAGTGAGAAATACAATATGCTCATCAGTAATGGTGGCTTATCATGGCAGTGATTTTTAAAGAGAGGGTATAAGACTTCCCATGTGGGAGGAGGGGGATATTAGACTCTAGTGAGGTCCCTTACTTTTTAAAAGCTCTCCAGATGATTCTGATATCCACTCACTTCCAGGAGAGTGATAGGGTAGAACAGCTCATCCAGTGATACTGTTTTGCATTGTACTCCTCTCATATGCTCTAACCTAACTATTTCTTGGATGGCTTTAGTCCTGGGCAGAATAGTTCTTAGATATCATCCCCACCCCCACAACTCACACACCATTTCAAATTACTAACATCATAGATTTGATCCTCTTTGTGTAAAAGCTTGATGAAGATGCTTATACCACACCTGTCATGGGCGTTCTTTTTGCCACTGCACACTCCATTCACTAGCCAATCCACTCTTTATTCCTCACTGAGTCATGCCACCTCCCTAGGTAGGAAACAGCTCTGCATACTCCATACTTTGGCAACATGTTATGGATTAACCCTGTGATTTGGGGCAGAAAGAGCCAATATATGGGAATGTTGTTAAAGCGTTACTTCTTCCTTTTACTGTAGGAAGACCTCCAAAGGTCATCTCTCTGCAGGTTTTCCTGTCTTCTACTACAAAAGTTTGCAGGTCAAAAAATTACCTTCCCCTCAGGCCACAGCCAGAGCTACACAATGACTCTCTTGGACTCAAGGTACTTTGGCTTGATGGGCCCTTCCTTCATAAAAATGTTGTTACATTTTATGACTATGTTGGTATAAAGAAGAATATATCAATATTACATATTAAACTTTTTAATTTAACCTAAAAGTTTAGGTTTTTTTTCTGATTTTGAAAGAAGTTAAACCATTTCTGTGGGCCGATAAAAGCACAGTGGACCTGAGTTATGGAGCTCATTATGCCTAATGACAAGTTGGCTCTAGCCACACACTTGCCTGGGGCCCAGCACAGAAGAGCCTTATCATTATTCCCAGCTTTCACCATGGCTGCACTAACTCCATGCAAAACCTAAGAGGGGTAACTGAATAAGTCAATATTGGGGTATGTTAGTATCCTACACCCAGGGAGCAGATACCATTGCCTTTTATGCTGAAGGAACAATTGTCATCAAAGCCTGCAATGTATAATACAAATGCCAGCTGCTGCTGCTGCTGCTAAGTTGCTACAGTTTTGTCCGACTCTGTGACACAGAGTAGACAGCAGCCCACCAGGCTCCCCCATCCCTGGGATTCTCCAGGCAAGAACAGTGGAGTGGGTTGCCATTTCCTTCTCCAAAGCATGAAAGTGAAAAGTGAAAGTGAAGTCGCTCAGTCGTGTCCAACTCTTAGCGACCTCATGGACTGCAGCCGACCAGGCACCTCCGTCCATGGGATTTTCCAGGCAAGAGTACTGGAGTGGGGTGCCATTGCCTTCTCCAACAAATGCCAGTGCCTTATACTAAATATGTATGGACTGTTAGTTGAATTGGATGGACTGAAAATTCAAAGGGTACAACTAGTCACCTAAAGTAACCAGGCCCTACTCAGTGTCTTTTGTTGTTTCAGTTGCTAATTCATGTCTGACTTCTTGGTGACCCCATGGACTGTAGTACACCAGGCTTCCCGGTCCTTTGCACTCTTCATGGGGTTCTCACAGCAAAGATACTGGAGTGATACATTTTATCAGAACTCTTCACTATGACTCGTCCTTCTTGGGTGGCTCTGAACAGCACCGCTCATAGCTTCATTGAGTTGTGCAAACCCCCTCTCCACGACAAGGCTGTGATCCATGAAGGGAACTGTCTAGATGGATCACAACACTTATAGATACTTAGATAACATCGCATGTCAGTTTGCATAACTCTAAAGGCTTAGCCTGTCTCTACAGTCACGGAGTTATGCTAGTATGCCAAGTCATTTCATTTCTCTCTTTTAAGTTTCTAATTGGATTTTTCAAGATGTCTCACTTTTCCCACTCTTAGTTAGGTTATTATGTCACATCTGCTATGGCACTATATCCAGTCTGCCAGTCTTGAGGGTTTTTTCTCTTGACGTCTATTTACATAATTCAGCTGGACTGGCATTTTCCAAAATGGTTTCTCAGTTCAGTTCAGTTGCTCAGTTGTGTCCAACTCTTTGCAACCCCATGGACCCCAGCACACCAGGCTTCCCTGTCCTTCACCAACTCCCAGAGCTTGCTCAAACTCATGTCCATCGAGTCGGTGATGCCATCCAACCATCTCATCATCTTCTCCTCCTGCCTTCAATCTTTCCCAGCATCAGGGTCTTTTCCAAGGAGTCAGTTCTTTGCATCAGGTGGCCAAAGTATTGGAAGTTCAGCATCAGTCCTTCCAATGAATATTCAGGATGATTTCCTTTAGGATGGACTGTTTGGATCTCTTTGCAGTCCAAGGGCCTCTCAAGAGTCTTCTCCAACACCACAGTTCAAAAGCATCAATTCTTCAGCCCTCAACTTTTGGCTCAACTCTCATGGTTTCTAAGGAATACTAATTTCACAAGCTACACTATCAAAAAGGTTTCCATGGTCAGCTAAGTTTAGGAAACACTGCATATTGGATCCACCACCACCTTCCCCATTATCCTTTTGGAAATTACACTGTGCATAGATAGCATTGTAAAGGTCTTAAGAGGCTTCAAACCTGTTGAGCTTTATTTAGCACAGCTCTTTACAATAGAAATACTTGTAATTGGGTCTGAAAATATGTAATGATATCTGCACTTTAACTTCAACATGGACTCAATCTGTGGCCCTAAAAGAATGGGCCACAGCCAACACTGCTGATCAGCCAACATTTTAAACTCCAGAAGTGATTATTTCAAATGCTTCTCTTGGCACTTACCGGGAGGTCCAGTGGTTAAGACTCGGCACTTCCACTGCAGCAGATGTGGGATCAGAAAACTAAGATCCTACATGCTGCATGGCATGGCCAAAAAAAAAACCAGTTTTGGCATAGTAAATATTAGAAATTTTTTGATGAAAATAATGGCTGATTAACTAGCCTAAAAAATGATAGAAATGAATTTTCATTGGTGAAATGAAGGTTTTTAGGATATGTAAATTGGCTACAATCTGATACTTGGCTTTCATTATAACCTGGCAGCAAAGTTGCATGGAGTTAATGACCCTCACTCACTGCAACCTTTTTCAGTGACTACTATTATCTACTGAAAAAAACTGAAAGTCAGGCATTCCCAAATTTTGTTTGCAAAACAGTATTTAAAAAACAAAACAGGTGTTATGGATTGGAGAGTACAGATGAGTAAGTGAAGGGTGATATCTGAGGCAAGAATTCCAAATAAAGTGAAGATAAAAGTGTGACTTCCCCTGAGTCTACAGATGATTACGTATTAGTTCCTCTGATTTTATTACCTCAGGCAGAAGATAACGGCTAGAGAAAATGAGTCTGTAGAGGACTTGTCCAGGGCACCTGCCTGGAAATTAGTCAGAGATATCCACAACCCCCACATATATATCCATGATAGAATTGTAAGAAGAAAATAGTGCTGCTGCCTTGTGAATTCATCTATGATTCATGGAGCCCAGGGGATCTAAGCGAAAGTGAAAACTTCTAACTGTTCTATGCGCTAGTGAGTGTTGTGAACTGACTTAAGCATGTTTGGCTGATTACAGAAATCAGATTCTTTTGGGGAACCTCTAATGTTTAGGAGTTCAGGGCTAGAACTCTCCTCTTCTCATAACCTGCCTTCCAGGTAACAATGATGTCAAGTGTCAGTTAGCACTCTGCTACACAAACAAACACTTAACCAGCAATGGTCACTGCAGCTGCCCTTGTTAGCTTGATGAAGTCCAAACTCTGTTCTATCAAAAATGGGCTCAACCTGCATCTTTCATAAACAGTTTACTTCAGATAAACTCGATAAATTCTAGTGGCAGAATTCAGCCTCACTTCCTAGTGAGAGTCAGTGAACAGTAATACTCAGGGAAATCTACTGGGCAAGGAGTACATTGGGATCTTAAATCTAAGGGGTCACTACAAAGGGTGTGGACTACTGGTCTCATTAAATACTTTGACCTTGTTCAGGCTGGCACAGAAATGCAGGTACAAAATCCCCAGAGAGCCTGAACACCTTGACTACCACTTGTTGCACTGAAGAAAAATTTATTTCTACAAGTTAATTAGGGTACTTAACCAGGTCCCTTTTTTTGATCTAAAAGAGAGACAGCAGAAGCACTTGTAGGTTTTTAAAGGTTACTATAAATCTCAGGAGTGTATGCTCAAATCAGATAGAACGTAGATTTAAATTAATAAAACCTTCTATTCCAACCACAATGGGGCAACTTGTCCTCGGCCCATCTTTCTACCATTAAACAACTGGATGCATGCATGAATGACTATTTTCAGATGTTGAAAAACAAGGAGTTGTAGTGATCCCTGAAAGAAGGAAACAAACAAGGTGAACTCAGAGATCACCCAGCTCTGTGCCTGGAGGCACTTTTGAGACTGTGGCACAAACAGGGGAAACCGAAGTACAGCATGGCCCCCTCCCTGAGCTGAGTACCACCAGGGAGAAGGGAGCTACATGGAAAAACCTACAGAGTGGTCCCTTGGTCTCTATGTCCTAGCCTGCTCATTCCCTGGATGCAGTTTCATGAGGCTAGATAAAGGAGAACTACTACTGAGGAAAGAAAAACCACCAGGGAGCTGTGAGCTGAATAACTTAGAGATTCGGAAAGCTGAAAGATGTTCCCAGCTATTCTGAATGAAAGGACATCTGTAGCCTCTGGACACTCAGTGGTGACCATAGAAAGGTGATGCCTTAGGAGCCTACTAACCCTAGGCTCTTGAGGGCATACCAGGGGTTAGGGAGTAAATAACACAGTTTCTACCCTTTATGTAACAGAGGACTTTTCCCAAATCTCATGACGGTTTGGATTATGCAACTTTGGGTGTTGGAGTAAAGACAGAGCTGAATTCTTCCACAAAATATTAATACAAGGGAGGTGGGACAATGGTGAGGAGGGATTCGGGAGAAACAGAAAGAGTGGCCAGTAAACCTGGGC
The DNA here is from genome assembly GCA_024291935.2 of Okapia johnstoni. Lineage (NCBI taxonomy): Eukaryota > Metazoa > Chordata > Mammalia > Artiodactyla > Giraffidae > Okapia > Okapia johnstoni. The sequence continues at coordinate 94,914,591 of CM044311.1, read as the reverse complement.
CAGGGAGCAGAAAGTCTATGGGTCAAGTTTTTGGTGGCTAAAACAGCTAAAGAAGGAATATTGGAGAAAGAAATACCTAATAGAGATTAAAAAAAAAAAATGAGATGAGGGCTAAGAGGAGTTGTGCAATGCAAATTCATCTTGTTCATTTCCCCTTTGACATTTTCAGCAAGTCTACATACTTTTATGCAAAGGAGTCCTCTTTAGCAACTTCAGAGTTGACAGGCATTAAACTGTGAGACCAGCTTGACCCCGCATGAAACAGAGATACCACAAAACAGATGTAAGGGCCAGGGGAAAAGGAGATAGCTGCTGACTGCACGGGCCTGCAACAACCCTGACAGGGAGGTGAGGTTTACTCCAGCACCTCAGGCCAAACTCAAGGAACCCTGCTGCTCCTTCAGTGATATGTCATACTTCTCTAGGTAGCATTAAAAAAACTGCTCTTACCCTGGCAACCTCAATGTTGGCTCTGGAAAATGTCATTTCTAATTGTGCCTTGGTATACTGAGTATCAAGGAACATTTATGTAGGGATCAGTTTTCTTTGAAGGAATCATCTTTTTTTACATATGTTACTGAATTCCCCTCCTTCAGTGCACCAACATCCTTAAGTGAAAAATGAAAACTCTGCTTTCCCAGTGGAATGAATGAATTCTTAAACCAGAGCTTCCAAAAGGCTGAGAGAATATGAATTGGTCTTCTTGCCTGGTCCTGAGTAACATTCCTTCTTGTTTATGAAATAAGGAGGCTGCTGTTGACTTGCAGAACTCTACATCCAAGCCTCTGAGAGCATGAAGAGCAGCTTGCTGGATGTAGAGAATGGACTTACGGGCACAGTGGGGGAAGGAAAGGGTGGGATGAATTGGGAGGGTAGCATTGATATATATAAACAATACCATGTGAAAATAGATACCTAGTAGGAAGCCACTGTATAACACAGGAAACTCAGCTCAGTGCTCTGTGATAACCTAAAGAGGTGGAGTGGGGGTGGGGTGGGAGGGAGGCTTAAGGGGGAGGGGATATATGTATACTTATATCTGATTCATGGCGATAGACAGCAGAAACCAACACAACAGTGTAAAGCAATTGTCCTCTAATTAAAAAAAAAAATAAAACAAACAGCCTGCTAGGAAGAACGTGCCCTTCAAGGATCACTGCCTTGTCATGGCAAAGGGGCTTACATAACTCAGGAAAGTTATGAGCCATGTCGCTCAGGGTCACCCGAGATGGATGGGTCATAGTGGAAAGTTCTAACAAAATGTGGTTCACTGGAAGAGGGAATGGCAACCCACTCCAATATTCTTGCCACGAGAACCCCATGAACAGTATAATAAGGCAAAAAGATATGATACTGGAAGATGAGCTCCCCAGGTCAGAAGGTGCCCAGTATGCTACTGAGGAAGAATGAAGGACAATTATGAGGTGCTCCAGAAAGAATGAAGTGACTGGGCCAAAGCAGAAATGATGCTCAGTTGTTGTTGTGCCTGGTGGTGAAAGTAAAGTCTGACGCTGTAAAGAACAATATTGCATAGGAACCTGGAATGTTAGGTAGGTGAATCAAGGTAAATAGGACATGGTCAAGCAGGAGATGGCAAGAGTGAACATTAACATCTTAGGAATCAGTGAACTACAATGGACCAGGATGGGTGAATTTAATTCAGATGACCATTATATCTACCACCATGGGCAAGAATCCCTTAGAATAAATGAAGTAGCCCTCATAGTCAACAAAAAAGTCTGAAATGCAGTACTTGGGTGCAGTCTCAAAACCAATAGAATGAACTCAGTTCATTTCCAAAACAAAGCCATACAACATCACAGTAATCCAAGTCTATGCCCAAAGCACTGATGCCAAAGAAGCTGAAGTTGAATGGTTCTATGAATACCTACAAGACCTTCTAGAACTAACTCCAAATAAAGATGTCCTTTTCATCATAGGGGATTGGAAAGCAAAACTAAGAAGTCAAATGATACCTGGAGTAACAGGCAAGTTTGGCCTTGGAGTACAAAATGAAGCAGGGCAAAGGCTAACTGAATTTTGCCAAGAGAACACACTGGTCATAGCAAACATCCTCTTCCAACAACACAAGAGACAACTCTACACATGGACATCACCAAATCATCAATACCAAAATCAGATTGATTGTATTCTTTGTGGCCGAAGTTCTATACAGTTAGCAACGAAAAAGACCTGGAAATGACTGTAGCTCAAATCATGACCTCCTTATTGCAAAATTCAGGCTTACACTGAAAAAAGTAGGGAAAACCACTAGGCCATCCAGGTATGACCTAAATCAAATTCTTTATGATTATACAGTGGAAGTGATTAATAGATTCAAGGGATTAGATATGATCGAGTGCCTGAAGAACTATGGATAGAAGTTCATAACCCTGTACAGGAGGCAGTGACCAAAACCATGCAGAAGAAAAATATAAATGCAAGTAGGCAAAATGGTGGTCTGAGGAGGCTTTACATATAGCTGAGAAAAGAGAAGCAAAACCCAAGGGATAAAGGGAAACATATACCCAACTGAATGCAGCATTCCAGAGAATAGCAAGGAGAGGTAAGAAGGCCTTCTTAAATGAACAGTTCAAAGAAGTAGAGGGAAAAATAGAATGGGAAAGGCTAGAGATCTCTTTAAGAAAATTGGAGATATCAAGGGAGCATTTCATTCAAGGATGGGCACAATAAAGGACAGAAGTGGCAAGGACCTAACAAAGCAAAAGAGATTAAAAGAGATGGCAAGAATATACAGAAGAACTATACAAAAAAGGTCTTAATGACCTGGATAAGCATGATGGTGTGGTCACTCAATCTAGAGCCAGACATCCTGGAACTCAAAGTCAAGTGGGCATTGGGAAGCATTACTACTAACAAAGCCAGTGGCGGTGACGGAATTCCAGCTGAGCTATTTAAAATCCTGAAAGATGATGCTGTTTAAGTGCTGCATTCAATATAGCAGCAAATTTGGAAAACCCAGCGGTGGCCACAGGACTGGAAAAGATCAGTTTTCATTCAATTCCCAAAAGAGGGCAATGCCAAAGAATGTACAAATCACCATACAATTGTGTTCATTTCGCATGCTAGTATGGTTATGATCAAAATTCTTCAAACTAGGCTTCAGCCATATGTGAAACAAGAACTTCCAGATGTTCAAGCTGGATTTAGAAAAGGCAGAGGAGCCAGAGATCAAATTGCCAACATCTGTTGGGTCACAGAGAAAGCAAGGGAATTCCAGAAAAACATCTACTTATGCTTCATTAACTACACTAAAGCCTTTGACAGTATGGATCACAACAAACTGTGGAAAATTCTTAAAGAGATGGGAATACCAGACCACCTTACTTGTCTCCTGAGAAACCTGTATCCAGGTCAAGAAGCAGTTAGAACTGTACATGGAACAATGGGCTGCTTCAAAATTGGGAAAGGAGTATGTCAAGGCTGTATATTGTCACTTATTTAACTTATATGCAGAGTATATCATGTGAAATGCCAGGCTGGATGAAGCATAAGCTGGAACCAAGATTGCTGGGAGAAATATCAACAACCTCAGATATGTAGATGATACCACTCTAATGGCAGAAATTGAAGAGAAACAAAGAGTCTCTTGATGAAGGTGAAAGAGGAGACTGGAAAAACTGGCTTAAAACTTAACATTCAAAAACACTAAGATCATGGCATCTTGTTCCATCACTTAATGGCAAATAGACTGGGAAAAAGTAGAAGTGACAAATTTTATTTTCTTAGGCTCCAAAATCACTGTGGATGTTGATTGCAGCCATGAAATTAAAAGACACTTGCTCTTTGGAAGAAAAGCTATGACAAATCTAGATAGTGTATTAAAAAGCAGAGACATCACTTTGCCGACAAAGGTCTGTCTAGTCAGAGCTGTGGTTTTTCCAATAGTCATGTACGGATGTGAGAACTGGACCATAAAGAAGGCTGAGCACTGAAGAATTGATGCTTTCAAACTGTGGTGCTGGGAAATACTCTTGAGAGTCTCTTGGACATCAAGGAGACCAACCAGTCTATCCTAAAGGAAATCAACCCTGAATATTCATTGGAAGGACTGATGCTGAAGCTGTAGCTCCAATACTTTGGCCACCTGATGCAAAGAGATGACTCATTGGAAAAGGCCCTAATGCTGGGAAGGATTGAAGGCAAAAAGAGAAGAGGGCGGCAGAGAATGAGATGGTTAGATAGCATCACCAACTCAATGGACATGTATCTGAGTAAACTCATGGAAATAGTGAAAGACAAGGAAGGTGGACATGCTGTAGTCCATGGGCTTGCAAAGAGTCGGACAGGACTTAGTGACACAACAACAGGAAGGAGATAGGGTATGATAAAATACATGTTTTTACAAATTGAGGTGTTTCTCCTTTGTCTATATCTGCCTATTGTTTAGAGGTCATTTTTAAATCTTCCTTCTCAGGATCTGTGAATTCTCAGGTTCACACCCTCCTCTCAGATGAGCATGGGGTTGGGATGGTGGGATCTAGAGTTTTGACTCAGGTGGGGAGTTTTGGCCCGCATGGGTTTTCGAAAATGGACATGTCCGTGGGCTTAGGAATATGGATCTAAGGGAGGCTGGAGGAAAACATGCACCTGCACTGTCATAGGCTCCAGTGGAGAGTGAAGATGATTATCAAATGGACTGAGTTGTTGCTGACTCTGAAGCTTTCGGAGAGAGAGAGAGAATCAGGTAATAGACACAAAGCAGCAGGCCAGAGAACCCAGGATGGACACGTGGATATGAGATGAACCATGGCAGGAGGCTGACCTGAAAGATTCTCTGCAACCATTTATTTGGTAGATGGGAGGTAAGCCATTAGGGATGCTGTTATTTATGGATTGAATTGTGTTCACTCCCAAATTCTTATGCTGCTGCTGCTGCTGCTGCTAAGTCGCTTCAGTCGTGTCCAACTCTGTGTGACCCCATAGACGGCAGCCCACAAGGCTCCCCCATCCCTGGGATTCTCCAGGCAAGAACACTGGAGTGGGCTGCCATTTCCTTCTCCAATGCATGAAAGTGAAAAGTGAAAGAGAAGTTGCTCAGTCGTGTCTGACTCTTAATGACCCCATAGACTGCAGCCTCCCAGGCTCCTCCATCCATGGGATTTTCCAGGCAAGAATACTGGAGTGGATTGCCATTGCCTTCTCCAAAATTCTTATGGGGGAGTCCTAATACCCAGTACCTCAGAATGTGACCTCATTTGGAGACAGGGTCGCTGCAGAGGTAATTAAGTTAATATGAGGTCATTAGAGTGGGCCCTCGATGGCTCAGCGGGTAAAGAATCTGCCTGTAATGCAGGAGACACAGGAGACGTGGGTTTGATCCCTGGTTTGGGAAGATCCCCTGGAGGAGGAGATGGCAACCCACTCCAATAGTCTTGCCTGGAAAATGCCATGGACAGAGGAGCCTGGTGGTCTACAGTCCATGGGTTGGAAAGGGTCAGACACAACTGAGCGACTAACACACAACCTAATCCAATGATTGGTGCTGAGGGCATTTGGCACAGACATGCATACAAAAGAATGCCACATGAAGCTGAAGGCAGAAATGGAGATCAGGGTGATGCTTCTGTACATCAAGGAATGCCAAAAACTGTCAGCAAAACTCCAGAAGCTAGGGGAGAGGCAGTAACAGATTCTTTCTCACAGCCCTCAGAATGAGCCAATCCTGTTAACACCTCAGACGTGCAGCCTCCAGAACTATGCGAGAACAAATTTCTGTTGTTTAAGCTATCAACTTTGTGAAACTGCACCTAATTATATTAGACCCATATATTATATTAGACCCATGCACCTAATTATAACCTCTCTGCTTTTAGAGATGAGAAACAATAGGAAGTCAAATTAAAAAACAGAAGCACACCTGTCTAGTGATTATCCTCTCACAGTAACATTTATCAGATCAAAATCAATGATAATTCTGAAATTGAAAGTGAAAGTATAGTCAGTCGTATCCAACTCTTTGTGACCCCACAGACAGTACCTCTGTCCATGGAATTCTCCAGGCATGAATACTGGAGTGGGTTGCGATCCCCTTCTCCAGGGGATCTTCCTGACCCAGGGATCAAACTTGGGTCTCTTGCATTGCAGACAGAGTCTTTACTGTCCGAGCCACCAGGGAAGGTGATGGCTTCATATTCCATCGAATCCAAACTGTCATTTTCAGATGTGGAAACCAAAGCCTGGAGAGCAGGAGGGTCCTGATAAGGTCACATGGTGAGACAGAGGTCCACAATAGACTCCTGTATTAGTCCACTAGGGCTACCATAAAAAAACACCATGGACTGGGTGGCTGAAACAACAGAAATTAATCTTCTCACAGTTCTGGAGACTAGAGCTCAAAGACTGAGATGTCAGCAGGTTTGACTTTTTTCTGAAACTTCTCTCCTGGGCTTGCAGATGACTGCCTTTTTGCTATGTCCCTACATGATCTTTCCTCTGTGCATACACATATCTGGTGTCTGTGTCTAAATTTTCTCTTCTTATAGAGATACCAGTCAGGTTGGATTAGGGCATAGCATGATGCCTCATTTTAACTTAATCTTTAAAAGTCTTATCTACACACACACATTCTGAAGCACTAAGGGTTAGGGCTTCAACATATGAATTTTGGGGGCACACAATTCAGCCGATAATATTCTGCTTCCCCCAATTCATGTTATTTCACATGCAGAATACATTCACCCTCCAATTCCAACAGCCCCAAAGTCTTGCCTCTGAACATCAACTCTAAATCCCAAATCTCATCTAAATATCTATATCAAGTATGGGTGAGATTGAGGTATGATTCATCCTGAAGCAAAATTCCTTTACAGCTATGAACCTGTGGAATTAGATAAGTTGTCTGCTTGTTTTGTGATTAATATGTGATCTATCCTCGAAAAAGTTCTGTGAACACTTGAGAAAAATGTATATGCTGCTGCTGTGGGTGGGATGTTCTATATCCATCTGTGAGGTCTATTTGGTCTATAGTGTTCTTGAAGTCCACTGTTTCTTTGTTGATTTTTCTGTCTGGCTACTCTAGCCATTATTAAAAGTGAGGTATTGAATCTCTATATACTATAATGTTAGAGTATTGCTGTTTATTTCTTCTCTAGTTCTGTCAATGTTTGCTTCATATACTTAGGGCTCTGATATTGAAAGGAAATTGTATCTTCTTGTTGAACTGATCTTTTATCATTATATAACATCTTTCTTTGTCTCTTGTGACAGGTTTTTTTTTTTTGGTGACAGTTTTTGACTTAATCCCTATCTTGTCTGACAAAAGTATAGCCACTCATGCTGTTTTCTCGTTATAATTTGCATGGAATATCTTTTCCCATATCTTCAGTTTCAGTCTGTGTGTGTCTTTAGACCCAAAGTGAGTTCCTTGTTGATAGTTTATCAACTTTGTTATACCTTGTTCTTAGATCCATTCAGCCATTCTGTGTCTTTTGATTAGGGAGTTTAATTCATGTACATTTAATGTAATTATTGTTAAAGGATTTATTATTGACATTTTTTTGTTTTGTTTGCTTTGTAGTTCTTTCATCTTTTCTCCCTTGCTTTTCTCATATTTCATTTATTTTCTATATTGATATGATATGATTTCTTTCTCTTTTGTGTAGCTTCTATAGGTATTTTCTTTATAGTTACCATAGAGCTAACCATAGTTTTATAAAGTTTAAGTTGATGAGAACTTACTTTCAATCACATATAAAAACTCAACACGTTTACTTCTCTCCATACCACAGTGAAAGTGAAAGTGAAGTTGCTCAGTCATCTCTGACTCTTTGCAATCCCATGGACTGTAGCCTACCAGGCTCCTCCATTCACGGGATTTTCCAGGAGGCAAGAGTACTGGAGTGGGTTGCCATTTTCTTCTCCAGGGGATCTTCCCAACCTAGGGATTGAACCCGGGTCTCCCACATTGCAGGCAGACACTGTACCATCTGGGCCACCAGAACCATATCCTGTACCACATGCACTTGGTTATTACTGCCACAATTTATATCTATTTGTACTGTGTGCCCATTAACATCTTTAAAGTTATAGTTATTCTTAATATCTACCATCATTACAATAATATTCTGTATTTATCCATATATTTATCTTTATCAACAAGTTTTGCATTCTTTCTTATGCTACCATGTTGTTGCTGTTTAACATCTTTTTATTTCAAATTGAAGAACTCCTTTTAGTATTTCTTGTAAGGTGGGTTTAATGATGATGAACTTCCTCAGCTTTTGTTAATCTGGAAAAGTCTATCTCTTATTCATTTTTGAAAAGCAGTTTTGCTGAATATAGTATTTTTTGTTGGCAGTTTCTTTTATTTCAAAAACTCTGAATATATTTTGCCACTCTCTTCTGGCCTGAAAATTTTCTGCTAAAAAGTTTGCTGATAGTTATATGGAGATTCCCTTATACATACAGGTTGTCTTTCTCTTGTTGCTTTTAAGATTCTCTCCTTGTCTTTAACCTTTAACAATTTAATTATAATGTGTCTCAGTATGATCTCTTTGGATTCATCGTGTTCACCTTATTTGAAACTCTATAGGCTTCCTGGACCTGGAATGAGTTTGTCTGAGTGCTTTTGCCATTGACTAAAAAAATCTACACAATCTGAATACCTGAATAATACCTGTGAATAATTATCAGAGTCAAACAGAAAACATATTTTTAAAGGGAAGAAATGAAACAAAACTTCATCCATTTTACACTTTGATTACAGGCTAGCCTTGGTGATGAAAAGCAAGTCAGTATAAATTAATCTGGAATCCTAATAATAACAGTCTTGTGTTGCTAAAGAAGAAAAAAACATTTGCATTTACATATAAGAAGAAAAACGTTTACATACACGTTTTTACATACAAGTTTTCTCTCAGAAGTTGTTTTAAGTTTGTCAGCATCTAACCTTTACTTTTAAAGTTGCTGCTTGATTGTTTTCACAAGAAAAGGAATGAGTCAGGAAACAGAAAGCAGAGCCAAAGGGGGAGAGAGAGTGAGAGTGAGAATGAGAGTGAGAGAGAGAGAGAGAGAGAGTGAGAGAGAGAGAGAGAGAGAGAGAGAGAGAGAGAGAGAGAGAGAGAGAGGTGGGGGAGGGGGGGAAGGGAGAGAGTGTGCCATGGGGGATAGGAATGAAGCGGTATGATTGGGTGGGTTTGCTATCCTGCTCCTGGGTTCCCTGAGGTGGGGAAAATTCCAGGAATAGACACTGACTTGAGAGCCTCCTATGAGAATTCTTTCGTACTAATTGAGCCTTTTTCAAATTGTTAAACAACTGAAGTTTAACTCTTTATCAATGTTCTAATTCTCTTTCACTTCTGGATTATGTAACACCAAACCAAAGAAAATGGTCAACCAAAGAAAACTAATAAATTTTTCTTTGTGTTTTGGCAACTGTATTTATAAGTTAAAGATCTAGATATGAGAAACAGTTTGATAAAAGTGAAGTTGCAATTAGAAAGTGGAATGCCACAGAAACAAACTCACTGGTCTCTCCTGGGTGATATTTCAAGTTAATATATTTTCAGCAGAATGAATCACATATCTTCATGGTTACTAGTCAAGTGGAGATTGCTCTGGGTAACAGAAATGTTGCTGTACTTTCTGCCAGTATGACTGTTGAGAATGCCCCTGAATTCAGATTAGAGATTATTTACTGCTGGTACCTCCAATGCTGATATATGACTTTGTTTTGCAGTCATACTCAGGTCACCTCTCATGGTATTGAGAACTTTCTTTTCAGTGCAGATGATAAGTGAACAAAATGGTTTAATTTATATTAAATAGAGAAGTACAGGCTATTATTATCTTTTGCAAGATCACTTCTCTTTTTCTTTGGGCATGCCTCATGGCTTGCAGATCTTAGTTCCCTAACCAGAAATTGAAACAGGGCCATAACAGTGAAAGCACCAAGTTCTAAGCACTGGACCAGCAGGAAATTCCCTGTATGATCACTTTTTAATCTGAGTGAAATCTATGAGAAAATGTAAACAAAACCATATCTGCATCAAATGTGAAATGAATTCCTTAAACACCAAAGTTCATGGCCATAATGTAAAAGAAACAACAATAAAATAGTAACCCAAAAGCAGGCATGAGCCCCACGTCTAGTTTGATTTAGGTCATCGTGGAGACAGTTACCACGTCTAAAACGGAGATAATAACAAATGCTTATCCTACCTATCTTATAGGGACCCACAGAACCTAAGAATAGGAACCACTTCCACAATAACTTGACTTCTTTTTCACAGTGACGCATCAACTATTATGCATCCACACTCAGTGCCTTGTGATTTTTATCTGTTCTTCCCAACTGTTCTGGAACCTGAGGGCCTCTCCCTTTTTCTCCCCCTCCCTCTCCTCCCCCCCCTTTTTTTCTCTCTCTCTCCCTTCTCTCTCTTATAGAAAAAGAAATTAAAACTCAGAGACTCTAGGGAATTTGTCCAAGGTATAAGTGAATGAGTCGCAAAACATTCAGACTTTGAGAAAAATAGAAATTATCCTTCATCAAGAGTTCTAGGGCATTTGACTTTGGACTGATGCTACTTTCACGTGATTGTTTTACTTGACAAAATCCAGGTGAAGAAGCTGAGTGGTTTACTCTTTCACACATTAAATAACTTTTTCTTGGGAAATGTTAAAAGTAGAATAATTATGAAAAATAATAACAACCCTTTACATTTATTTAAGTGCTTTCCCAGTTTATATAATCATTTCTCAAATATAATCTCTGCTAGAATACTTTCTGATTTTTTTTACTTTTAGTTGCTAAAAAATATGGCTTAGTTGTCTCGTTTATAACCCCCAACAAAGCAAACTGAAATACAAAGAAGAAACATACAGAAAAGAACTTTTACCACACCACTTTAAACAACTGGCCAAAGCCAATATTGTAAAGTAATTAGCCCCCAACTAAAATAAATAAATTTATTTTAAAAAACAAACAAAAAATAAATAAATAAAATAAAATAAACAACTGGCCAAAGTCAACATCATCAGTAAAAGGACAAAGTGACATCATGGACTTCCTGGTATGAGGCACAGAGGAGCCAGCCAACACTTGAGTGATATTCCTCACAAAGACAAGTAATCCATGGTTAGACAGACAAACCCATGCTGAGGGACATTCCATAAAATAACTGGCCTGCACACTTTAAAAATGTTTATGTCCTAAAACACAGGAGATCTGAGGAACCGTTTCAGATTAACGGAGACGTAAATGACATAATAATTGTATGCTATGCATGATCCAAGATTTTCATTTGTTATAAAAGACATTATCAGAATAACTTGCCATATCAGAATAAGATCTGTATATTAGATAAAAAAATTGTATCAGTGTTAATTTCCTGGTTTTCATTATTGTGTGATTATACAAAAGAATGTACAAAGGTATTTAATGGTAATAGGTATCGTGCCTCAAATTTATTTTCAAATATTTCAGAATAGATATTGAGAGAGAAAAGTGAAGCAAATGCACTAAAATGTTAACATTTGGGAAATTGGGATGAAGAGCATTCAGGAACTCTTTATAATAATCTTGCAACTTCTCTGTAAGACAGAAATTCTATCAAAATGAAAAAAACAAAAAAAATTTTTAAAGCACCTTGCAGGATGATCTTGGGAAGTTTCCCTGTCTTCTGCCCCTTAAGCCTAGGCCCAGGCATGGAACTGGTTATTTTTCCAAGATGCCCTGGTTTGTTTTGGTGGAAAGATGGTATTATAAACTATAACATGTATACTAAATATACATAGTAGTGGTAGTCCATCTGGGATGCCAGTTTTAGAAAAGAATTTTAGTGGATTATCCTAGAAAAGATACATTTTGCTTCCTCTTAAGGCATGTGTTCATATTGATTTTTCAAACTCAGTTCTAACAGTATGTGTTATTACTTAAATTATTTTCTATAATTGTTTATTTCCATTTCTTTTATGTTGAAAACAAAATCTTGATTTTTAACAAAATAAATATTATCGCTAATAGTTTTTACCTAACTATAAAAAGAAAACGATTCCAAAACAATAACACCATTAATACAAACAGTAAGATGATAGGGACTTGCCTGGTTGTACAGCGGTAAAGAATCCGCCTGCCAATGCAGGGGATTCAGGTCCAGCCTGTGGTCCAGGAAAATTCCACATGTCCCATACCCCACAGGGCAACTAAGCTCGTGTGCCACAACTACTGAAGCCCAAGTACCCTAGATCCCATGCTCCGCAACAAGAGAAACAACCGTGATGAGAAGCCCATGAACTGCAGCAAAGAGTAGCCCAGTTCTTCACAGCTAGAGAAAGCCTGAGTGCAGCAACAAAAGCCCAGCACAGCCAAGAATAAATAATATATATATTTTTAAAAGAGATGATAGGATGTTCACAATTTTCTTTCACTTGTTATACATCTCACTATGAATGCGTTGTCAGCTTAGTTTGGCCTACAATCATTCACTATCACTCGTTTCTTAACATGTTATAAAACACTTACCTTATGTGCGATTGTTTGTTCCTTTTCAATTTGAGGTTGTTCATATTTCTATGGTGACTACTCTCAGGTTTTAGAAGATTTTAGCTTTACTTCAGAGAAGAACAAAAGTCCCTTAAGAGACAGGAGGGGAAAAGTCAGCTACTGAATCTGCAATGTTCTGTGTATAAATTTCATTCAAGCCACCATTTGGTCCATCACCAGTAACTAAATGAATGGTATGTTTAAGATTCAAATGCATAAGTCCCAGCAGGGCAAACCAATTCTGTCTTTAATATTCTATAATTATCGAGTATTAATATGCTATTATATCTAAGTTCCTGTGGAATTAAATCTGTAAAAACAAAAATTATTCCACATGTAAAGGCCAAGTTGCTCCCAGTTACACTTACTCAAGTCTCAGAATCATTGCAACTTGTTAGATTCAGATTCTTTGATAATGCGGTTGCTCTATCCTCTATTCTAGGCTTAGCCTGAGAATGGAGCTACTTCATGTTGACTATTTCTAGTTTCCAACTATGAAGATCAAATCTTCCAGGCACTGAGTCCATTATTTCGAGTGGTTCTTCCAAAATGTTTTGAGATTTGAGAGATAATGCCTTGAAGGCTCAAACTTATTATGAGGCAACCTGGTGTATGGGATCCTGGAGTCTCAGGGGATAGTTAACTGAGAGGCTCCTAAGGGTTCAGAACAGGGAGGGTCTAGGGCATTTGGGGAGCAGAGGAGGAGAGAAGCCTAACTGACCTGATTTATACTCTAGTCAAGTATAGGGTAGGGTGGAGACCAGAGGATAGTCTTGGGGGAATTTTCCAGAAGAATTTTACAGGTACTTGAGGTGTCCACTTAGACTTTTTTCCTTGAGGTTCTCAGTGAGGTCTTGGGTAGTAAGCTTCATCTCCCCCAACTACATACACACACATCCCATCAATCCATCTAGGCAGGAAAAGCATTTCCCATGATTTTCCTTAGATGTTTCAAGATCTATTGAAGATTTCTGAGATTTCTGTTTATCTAGTCCAAATTTTAAAATATTTCACATATTGGTGACCATTATCGTCCAGCATGGATGAGCATAGGTAGGGCTTCTTTTTAAAATTTTTATTGCAGCAGAGTTTATTTACAATGTTGTGCTAGTTTTAAGTGCACAGCAAAGTGACACATATATTCATTTTCAGCTTTTTTTCCATTACAGGTTATACAAGATATTGAGTATAGTTCCCTGTGTAATTTGTGTACTGCGTATGTCCACAGTAAGTAGTTTGGGCTCCAGGGATGCAAGCCAGAAACCATTCTTTTCACAGATTTCACAGAATATACATGAAGTGGAGTGACACAGAGGTTATGTGGGTGCGGGAAAAGGGAGAAGCCATTTTTTTCCCTCCTTTAGAGGATAGAGCTTTTTGACATGAAGGTGGTCCGGAATTGTTGCTGTTGTTTAATCACTCAGTCATGTCCGACTCTTTGCAACCCCATGGACTGTGGCCCACCAGGCTCCTCTGTCCATGGAATTCTCCAGGCAAAAATATTGGAGCGAGTTGCCATTTCCTTCTACAGGGGATCTTCCCAACCCAGGGATCAAACCCGAGTCTCCTGCACTGCAGGCGTATTCTTTACCACTGTGCCACCAAGGAAGCCACGGTGCAGGATTAGAGCCCAGTTAAGGCAGCCCAGAGGATGAGATGGTTGGATGGCATCACCAACTCAGTGGACAGAGTTTGAACAAGCTCCAGGGGTTGGTGATGGACAGGAAAGCCTGGCGTGCTGCAGTCCATGGGATTGCAAAGAGACACGACTGAGCAACTGAACTGAACTGAACTGAACTGAAGGCAGCCCTGGAGAGTGGAAAGGAGGCAAAAAACAGAAACAAGACTTTACCTTGTCACTGTTTCTCATCTGGCAATTTCTTCAGCTAGATCTTGATAGGGATGCTCCAAGTCTCCCAAGACTGAAACAAATTGTAAAATGTTGTGAAAATTAAACCATTAAGCCAAAATTTCAGAATAAGGGATTTGCTTGCTAGTCTACTTGGTATCTTCAAGTGGTAACTGTTCTTTTAACATTCAAGCTGGTTTTAGAAAAGGCAGAGGAATCAGATCAAATTGCCAACATTCGCTGGATCATCAAAACAGCAAGAGAGTTCCAGAAAAATGTCTACTTCTGCTTTACTGACTATGACAAAGCCTTTGACTGTGTAGATCACAATAAACTGTGGAAAATTCTGAAAGAGATGAGAATATCAGACCACCTGACCTGCCTCCTGAGAAATCTATATGCAGGTCAGGAAGCAACAGTTAGAACTGGACATGGAACAACAGACTGGTTCCAAATAGGAAAGGGAGTATGTCAAGGCTGTGTATTGTCACCCTACTTATTTAACTTCTATGCAGAATACATCATGAGAAATGCTGGGCTGGATGAAGCACAAGCTGGAATCAAGATTGCCGGGAGAAATATCAATAACCTCAGATACGCAGATGACACCACCCTTACGGCAGACAGTGAAGAACTAAAGAGCCTCTTGATGAAAGTGAAAGAGAAGAGTGAAAAAGTTGGCTTAAAGCTCAACATTCAGAAAACTAAGATCCTGGCATCTGGTTCCATCACTTCATGGCAAATAGATGGGGAAACAGTGGCTGACTATTTTGGGGGGCTCCAAAATAACTGCAGATGGTGACTGTAGCCATGAAATAAAAAGACACTTACTCCTTGGAAGGAAAGTTATGACCAACCTAGACAGCATATTAAAAAGCAGAGACATTACTTTGCCAACAAAGGTCTGTCTAGTCAAAGCTATGGTTTTTCCAGCAGTCATGTATGGATGTGAGAGTTGGACTATAAGGAAAGCTGAGCGCCAAAGAATTGGTGCTTTTGAACTGTGGTGTTAGAGAAGACTTTTGTGAGTCCCTTGCAAGGACTGCAAGGAGATCCAACCAGTCCTTCCTAAAGAAGATCAGTCATGAGTGTTCATTGGAAGGACTGATGTTGAAGCTGAAACTCCAATACATTGGCCACCTGATGCGAAGAGCTGACTCATTTGAAATGACCCTGATGCTGGGAAAGATTGAAGGCAGGAAGAGAACAGGACAACAGAGGATGAGATGGTTGGATGGTATCACTGACTCAAAGGACATGAGTTTGGGTAAACAGGGAGTTGGTGATGGACAGGGAGGCCTGGCGTGCTGCGGTCCATGGGGTCGCAAACAGTCGGACATGACTGAGTGACTGAACTGAACTGAAGCCAATTTCCTTGAGCTGGTGATTAAGGAACTCTTTATGGGAGCTAGCTTTCTGTGAGATAAGGCTTCTTTTCCCTCCCTCCACCCCCAGAGTTGCTTTTGCTCCTTCTCAGGGCAGAGCAAGGCCAGCGCTTGCCAGCACGTTACCATTGTGCAGATTTATACAAGAAATCTTTCCTCAAGATACTTCTATCTGTTGGAAAATTCATGTAATAAATAAATCCAAAGTGTGTGCTCTATGACTGGCACCCCCAGGTAGGCAGGACCCCAGGTGTGTCCTGGGGCTGTTGTCTCCCTGTGAGGCTGATATGGGGCTAGTGTTGGCCTGGTGGTGGGCAAGGCGGGGTCCTGGCATAACTAGGGGAGTGACAGGGGCCTAGGGCAACTGCAGCCTGCTAGCTGCTTGCCTGGGGGGTTCCCAGGTCTGGTGCAGATGGGCTGGTGGGGGGCTGGGTCCCAGGTGCTAAAAAAATTAGAAGAAGGACTCTAAAATGGTGCCAGTCAGCACCTTTGTCCTCACGGTAGAATGAACTCTGCAAAAGGCTGCTGCCAGCATCTATGTCTCCAGGAGTTTTGGTTGCTTCCAGCGACTCTCCAAGATCAGTGGGTGGGTCTGACCCAGGCTCCCTTTAAAGGGCTGCTTCTGCCCTGGATCTTGGAGCGTGCGAGCTCCCTTTTAGAGCAGAGTCTCTGTTTTCTATAGCACTCTGGCCTTCCTGAAAGTCAGCCCTGCTGGCCTTCAAAGCCAGGTATTCTAGGGGGTTCATCTTCTCAGTACAGGACGGGGCTAAGGAATCCAATGTGGGGCTTGGGCCCCTCACTCCTTCAAGAGAATCTTTCCAATTGTGGTTATCTTCCTGTTTATGGGTTGCCTACCTGGAGGTGTGGGTCTTGACAACACCATCCATGCCTTTGCTGCTCCTAGCCTCTTGTTGTGGATCCTCCTTTATATCTTTAGTTGTAGATCTTTTCTGTTAGTCTTCAGGTTGTGCTCATCCACAGTTGCTCTGTAAATAGTTGTAATTTTGGTGTGCGCGTGGGAGGTGAGCTCAGAGTCTTCGTACTCCACCCTCTTGGCAATTACCCTCTTCCTATCCTTCCTGGTTGCAGCTCCCAAACCAGCTCCTGGTGGAGAGGATCAAAAAGTGTACTGGGAAAGGCAGCCTCGAGCATGTGGTCTTTCAGCCTCGTACGGATGGGCTTTCCCAAGAGCCCATACACCTGTGCTGGGTTTATCAACTTGCATGGGAATCGAGTTCCCTGTTTCAGACTCTCCGTGTGCTCCTTTGTTTTTCTTAAGTGCCTGTGTCAGTGCCCTCAGCACACTCCCAGCTTTCTGTAAGTCAGAGCCCACCTGTGTGGGGTTAGAGTCGGCGTCCTTCTACTGCAGCACAAAATAGAGGGCGTGCAACCACGCTCCTTGAATTGGCTGCTAAGTGGATCAGCTGGCCCTGGGGCCTGACACATTGCAAGGAGCTGGATCTTATGCATACTTTCTCTCCTCTTGCTATGAATAAATGCTGTGCCACTTGAGCTTGGTGTGTGTGTTGTTTGTTCTCAGTGACCTCAAATCACGCACTGGTTTCTTCTCTGGGTGACGTGACTGCCCTTTAGCCTTGGCTCCACTCATGTTATACTCTATCCTGCAGCACAGCCTGACCACCCAGTGGTCACCCAGGTGGTGTGATAACCTGAATAATGGCCCCTCAAAGATGTTCACACCCTAATCCTCAGAAACCGTGAACATCTTACTTTAAATGATAAGAGGGGCTTTGCAATGGGATTAAATTAAGGATCTTGAGTTAAGGAAGTGCCTGTGGATTATCCAGGTGGGCCAATACAATCACAGGGTTTAACAAGAGAGGCAAAAAAAGGTGAGAGTTGTGAAGATGTGATGACAGAGGGAGGAAAAGGAGATGTGATGAAAGGCCACAAGTCAAAAAAGGCAGATAGCCTCTGGCTGCTAGAAAAAGCAACATACTCCCTCCTACAGTCTCAAGGAAGAACTGGTCCTGCCACCATCTTGATTTTAGGCCAGTGAGATTGATTTTGAAATTCTGACCTCAAGAAATGCAAGATAATAAATTTGTGTTGTTTAAAGACATGAAATGTATGGCAGCAATAGGATGCTAATAAAGACAGCTGACAATCAGACCCAAGAACTTTCTTTTCAGCAGGCAATTCACAGGCAGGAAGCAGGGAGCTAAAATGTATTGAGTGCCCTAGCATGTGCTAAGTGAAACGGTACACATAACACATGTGTTCTGCTTAGTATGACTGTGTAACAAGCAGGGACTTGGAGAAATCAAGTAGCCCAGGACCTGAGAGGAGTCCAGCTCCATCCGTGCTGGGTGGATTTGCATTTCTGAACTTCATTGTACCTCACGGCAAAATGCTGGTACTAACCTTGCAATGTTGTTTTGAGGATAAGACTATATCTAAAGCACTTATGATAAAGTATTACTAATATTACTATTATTGTTATTATCACAACAGCAAAGCATGGTGTCCACATGGCTCCTATTAGTGTCAATAAGGCCACATCTTGGTTTTAAATAGTCCCTCTTTGTTTTCTGGTTCACTGGCTACTCCTTGTTACTATGGCCTGTCCCGGTGGCCCTGGCTCCACTATAGCATTGCAAATGGTAGTTGCTTTTTACTCTCCTCTTAAAGACAGAGGCCGCAAAGATAGTCCCCTCTCCCCACCCCATTGGAAAGATGGAATTTCACTACTTGTTGCTTAGAGGGTGCTTGGGCAAGAGCAAATTATACATGGATAATGGTATTTACAAGGCCTTTACAGTTTTCTGAGCTGCTTCCCCATTTTTTTTAATGGAATATTCTTTTTTTAATTAAAAAAATATTTATTTTTATTTATTTGGCAGCACCACGTCTTAGTTGTAGCCCATAGGTCCTTTAGCTGTGGCATGTGGGATCCAGTTTCCTGACCAGGATCAAAGCTGGGCCCCCTGCATTGGGAATGTGGAGTCTTAGCCACTGGACCTCCAGGGAAGTCCCTTCCCCCATTCTTTGAGTGATCCTTAAGGGCTCTCAGGTGTCTGCCTCTCTTACTATTGAGCAAGACCTCTCAGTCTTGCTCTGTTCAAGAAGCAGGTTAGCCAAACAGCGGTTTTTCTGCCTGCTCCCATCTATTTTACTAGAGAAACCGCCTTATAATGTGGCAGAAAATATTAGAATGCACAAAAGATATTCCAAAGAGTTTTAAGTAAGTTAAGTTTTGCCTGTGAGATGTTCCTCCTGAGGTTGAGTGATGAAGTGATATTTTTTGGAATAAAACAAAATACCACTGATAAGCTGGCTGAACTGGGGAAAATTATTTAGCCTCTTAAAAAATGTGTCTGTGTCTGCGAGAGCTCGGCGTGTTTGGCGTTACCATGGAGCTGCCGGGCCACCCAGAATGCCGCTGGTCTCCCTGGCAACCCGAGAGAACCAAACCCGACGCGGGTGGCGCTGGCGAGAGCGGCTGCAATGGTGTCTAACCCAGTGTATGGCCTGCCCTTTCTCCCAGGTACATCCTTTAAGGACTTAACGAAAACAGCATTTCATAGAAGCCAGATGCTGGGCTACAGGAATGGCTATGCAGTTGTTAGACGTCCAACAGTTGGGATTGGTGGGGACAGGCTCCAGGTTAACCAGCTGTCCCAGGCTGATCTGGACGAGCTGGCCAACATGGTCCCAATCCTCACGTATAGCCAGCCCAGGCAGGCCCCGCCCGCAGAGTTTGTTCCTGTGCATGTGGCTTTCGACCAAAAGGTGCTTAAATTTGATGCCTATTTCCAAGAAGATGTTCCTATGTCAACTGAGGAACATTACAGGATCCGCCAAGTGCACATTTACTACTATCTGGAAGATGACAGCTTGTCTGTCGTAGAGCCTATTGTGGAAAACTCTGGGATCCCTCAAGGAAAGTTAATCCAACGCCAGCGCCTCGCCAAGAATGACCGGGGAGACCATTACCATTGGAAAGACCTAAACCGAGGAATAAACATCACAATTTATGGCAAAACTTCCCGCATTGTTGACTGTGACAAGTTCACACAGGTATTTTTGGAAAGTCAAGGAATTGAGCTAAATCCCCCAGAGAAGATGGCACTAGATCCTTACACTGAACTCCGGAAACAGCCTCTCCGTAAATATGTGACCCCAACGGACTTTGATCAACTCCAGCAGTTTCTCACCTTTGACAAACAGGTTCTTCGATTCTATGCCATCTGGGATGACACAGACAGAATGTTCGGTGAATGTCGGACCTACATCATTCATTACTATCTTATGAATGACACGGTGGAAATTCGAGCAGTCCACGAACGGAATGATGGGCGAGATCCCTTCCCCCTCCTGATGAACCGCCAGCGCATGCCCAAGGTTTTGGTGGAGAATGCAAAGAACTTCCCTCAGTGCGTGCTGGAGATCTCTGATAAGGAGGTGTTGGAATGGTACACAGCCTAAGACTTCATCGTTGGGAAGCCGCTCACTATACTTGGGAGAACTTTCTTCATTTATGATTGTGATCCGTTTACTCGGCAGTATTACCAAGAAAAATTTGAAATCTCCGATTTACCACGCATTGATGTGAGCAAGAAGGAACCACCTCCTATGAAACAGGAGTTGCCTCCCTATAGTGCTTTTGGCCTAATTGAAGACTCTGCTCAAAATTGCTTTGCTCTCATTCCAAAAGCTCCCAAAAAAGATGTTATTAAAATGCTGATGAACGAGAACAAGGTGCTGCGTTATTTGGCCACAATGGAATCCCCCATCCCAGAAGACAAAGACCACCGGCTTGTCTTGTCTTATTTTCTAGCCACTGACACGATAAGTATCTTTGAGCCTCCAGTTCGCAATTCTGGCATCACTGGGGGCAAGTATCTCGGCAGAACTAAAGTTGTCAAACCAGGTTCCTCAGTGGAAAACCCTGTCTACTGTGGCCCCAGTGACTTCTTCATTGGTGCTGTGATTGAGGTGTTTGGCCACCGGTTCGTCATCCTTGATACAGATGACTACGTTTTGAAATACATGGAGAGCAACGCTGCCCAGTATTCACCAGAAGCACTCCTGTCGATTCAGAACCGCATTCGAAAACAAGAGCCTCCTGCACCAGAATTGAATGGCCAGCAAGCCAAAGAGGACCCAGGTGTGCAGGACATGGAGGCCCTGATAGACACAATCCAGAAGCAACTGAAAGATCGCCCATGTAGGGACAACATCCATGAGGCCTTCCAGATCTATGACAAGGAAGCTTCAGGATACGTGGACAGGGAGACATTCTTTAAAATCTGTGGCTCTTACCAACTCCTAGTTGATGACTCCTTGATTAAGGAGCTCATCAGGATGTGCTCTCATGGAGAAGACAAGATCGACTACTATAACTTCGTCCGTGCTTTCTCCAACTGACCTGCTGAGGACAGAACGCAGCATAGTATGTTGACTTGGGGCCTCCATCTACCTGTATGTCTCATAGAGGCATTTACAGAGCTCTTGAAATTGCATTTCTTTTTTGGTTCTTATATTTCGATACCACTGAAGTCTAAGTTAAATTGGATCTTGTAGGAGCTAAGGTTGGTGCCTTATTTAGGGAAGGGGACAGGGGTGTTGTGATGGTTAATTCTGTGTGTCAGCTTGACTAAATATGGGTGCCTGGACATTAAAAAAAAAAAATGTGTGTGTCTGTGTGTGTGTGTGTGTGTGTGTGTATACAGAAGTAATATTCCACATAGTTAATAACCTGTTTCCTTTCTTTTGTTAGTTTATATGTGCTTATTTTAAATTTTGACTGCTTTCCTGTTTCTGTTTTGACCCTCGTTTAGGTGTATCCTCAGTTTTGCTTTCCCCTAATTGTGGGTACAAGTTTAGTGAGGTCTTTCCTGACAAAATAAATAAAAAGAAACAATGACTATAAGAAGGATATAGACAATTTAGGTTTGGTATATTGGTCATCATGTAGAATAATCATTCATATAGAGCAATGAAAGCTTACTTTGTATTTTTATGGTGGATGAATCCTTATAAATGTTTATTATTGAAAATACATGAAAATTACTTTATAACTACATACTCTACTTACATGAAGGAATTTTTAAGAATTCACTCAAGTATAGAAATACAAACATATAACAGCCTTGTTCCTCTCTGGGTTACTTCTCATAGTGAAACAACAGAGAAACAAAAGCAGTACCTTAAAAGAAAATATAAAAAGAAACAGCTTGTGTTTGTTCCTGAAACAGAATTCAAATTAAACTTAAGAAGGAAGCTTCCTTCATCTTGGAAATCAAACTGTATACAAATAAATCAGGAAAAAAAAAGTCAGTTATGTAACGTTGGTTGATAAGGAACTTAACTATTGATGCGTCGGTCATATAATTAATTTTACTTTCACTAAAATAAAACTATTTCCTCTAAGTGGGGCAAAAATTTTCACACTTATGGGTCTCAGTTCAGTTCAGTTCAGTCGCTCAGTCATGTCCGACTCTTTGCGACCCCATGAATCGCAGCACGCCAGGCCTCCCTGTCCATCACCAACTCCCAAGGTTTACCCAAACCCATGTCCATTGAGTCGGAGATGCCATCCAACCATCTCATCCTCTGTCGTCCCCTTCTCCTCCTACCCTCAATCTTTCCCAGCATCAGGGTCTTTTCCAATGAGTCAGCTCTTTGCATGAGGTGGCCAAAGTACTGGAGTTTCAGCTTCAACATCAGTCCTTCCAATGAACACCCAGGACTGATCTCTTTTAGGATGGACTGGTTGGATCTTTTCATATGCTTATTTGCTCTCTGTATATCTTTGGTGAGTTTTCTGTTCCGATCTTTTGCCCATTTCCCAAACAAGTTGTTTGTTTTCTTATATTGAGTTTTAAGAGTTCTTTGCAAAATTTGGGTAACAGTATTTTACCAGATACACCTTTTGCAAATATTTTCTCCCCAACTGTTTTTTTTTTTTTAATAAAATCATAGCACACAACCTGGTACTAAGCCTTGATTTTGGGGCAGGGTGGCTTGATGGGACAATATCAGAATGTTAGGATATGTTGACTACGACCTGGAAACTTGAGTAAAATCATATGAGTGAGAAGCTTCTACCAAATGTGGCCTGTCTAAAAGGCAGAGGAGGAGGAAATACAGCTTATCTAAGAAACATTTTGCTATGACTATAAATCCAATATGGTTGAATGACAGATTTCAGCTTTGCAGAGTTAAAAAGCTGGATTCTTTGTACTAAACTAAAGTCAGAGGAAGCAAAGAAAGGGGAAAGGGATTGGATATAAGTTTGAGACCTGGAGGAGTCTGATTCCTCAGCCATTAACACAACCTTTTGGGGCTCTTTTTATTGACAGGTGACAATTACCCCTACTGTAGAAACCATTCCATGATGCAGAACATGGTGTAAAGGGAAGAGATGAAACAGTCTTCTCCAACCCAGGCTATAGTTTTCCACTGCCAAGTTTAATGCTGAAAACTTACAGAATGGATGGAGCTCTAGAACCTGTTGCTGTATGACAGAACCCCTCAGATTTACCTTTTGACTCCAGAACCATAAGTCATCAAGATCTGTGAACTGAACAGATGTAAATTAACAAAGGTTAACAAAAGAGAAACTGCAAGTTTATTTCCCAAGAAACCAAAGGCCTCTTTAGGTCATCTGAGGTAAAAGAAAGTAAAAGTGAAAAGCTAAATAAAAAGAAACTTACTCCTAAATGGGCTAATTCCAGGAAATCAGCTCAAAAACTGGAGAAATAAGTACACATTCAAACAGATCCCTACGGTCACTCTTCCACCCAGACACCCAGACACACGCAAGGAAAAGCCATCTCATGAAAGCACCTTATTTTATTTAAACTCAAAAGAAGTGTGAGTGAATTCATGAGATAGTGTTGTAGGCATTTATTTACTTCTGGGATATGGATCTATAGTACACTGATCCTTCTCAGACTAAACTGAGAATATTTAAGGCAAATTTTGCCAGCTAACTTAGGTACACTTAGGTTCATCTCTTTCCTTATTTGTTTACTCTGGTAAAAATAAGTTTGTAAGTCTTGCAGTGTGGTAAATACACACCTAATTTTGTTCCTTCTTTTCTTTTCCTGATTCTATCTTCAAAAATCAAAGAAAATCAGAGAGACTAGAGATCAGAAAAGGAGAACGGAAAAAGGAAGAAGAGAGAAAAGAGAAAACACGGGAAAAGGATTTAGGTCTGAGCATAAGAAATATATCTCTTTAATGTATTTACTATGAGATGAAAACATTATAAAGAATAAGTAGGGTCATTTTCTAAAGAAAAGAAAACATCCCTCATCTTTACAAATTAAATATATAAGTATGGATATTTATTTTCTCCAATGCACTTTTTTCTTTGAAATAATGATAATTCTTTGGAAAGACCCTTGGGGTTTAAGAACATCAGCTTCTACGCAGAGTCAATTCCTTATTATTGTGACTTTTTTTTTGTTTCATGAAGCAGGATAAGGTAAATCTCTTTTAAGTCTTTTCCTCTTTTCTTTCTTTTTTAAAACATGTTATTTATTTATTGACTGTGTTGGGTCTTTGATGTTGCTTGGGCTTTCCTCTAGTTGCAGTGAGCAGGGGCTACTCTCTAGTTGTGGTGTGCAGGCGTCTCACTGTGGTGGCTTCTCTTGTTGCGGAGTACGGGCTCTAGGCATGTGGGCTTTAATAGTTGCAGCACCCAGGCTCAGTAGTTGTGACACACAGACTTAGTTGCTCTGCAGCACGTGGGATCTTCCCTGACCGGGGAACAAACTCATGTCCCCTGCATTGGCAGGCAGATTCTTAACCACTAGACCACCACGGAAGCCCCAGGATAAGCTAAATCTTGACAGGCAAAGCATTCGGTTAAAAGGATTTGGTTTTGTTTGTTTGTTTCTTTTTGTTTTGCACTTGCTAGGGTAGAATGAGGGAAGAGTTAGTCAATCAATTCCTTTCCTAGGTCCAGCTACCTCTCTCTCATTCACCTTTGGTAAGGCTTCTCAGTCGCTCATGAACTTCCTGCCACACAAGAGTATGAAAGGAAAGTAAACTTCAGTTCAAAATATCCCAGTGGATTTTTTTTAGCAATGGAATCTCTACTGAATAACTTTCCTTAAAACTTTTGCCTTTTCTAGGTGAAGATGCCTGGTAGAAAGATGGACAGGGGTCCAGAGGCCAGAGATAGGTTGTTTGGTTCCCTTTTCTGCCCAGCTAATCTAGGTGCCATGGGGACACAGTTCTGAGCTATATAATGTGTGTATGATGATGTGCATTGAGGTAGAAGCAGAATTTCAGAGTTCTGAGAAAACTTTCTCCCCATGTCCCTGAGGATGTGATTGTCATGCTGATTTTGTTACAAACACAGCAAAGACCAAGAAATAATGTACTGTTTCTCCTGAAAATTCTGAAAATTCTAGAATTCAACCCAGACAAATCCACACTAAGTCACTTAAGGAAATCAAGGCCTATGAGTCTGTGTGTTGGAAGTTTCTCCTCAAGTGTCATTCTAACAGGCAGGTGTTCCTGTCTGTTCAAACTCAGCCAAATTCCCTGAGTGACCTCTAAGAAATCTCAATTTTGATTTCTCCTCCCTTCTTCCCTCCCTTGTTCCTGCCTTCTCTCCCTCCCAAAGACAATGCAGACAGGAAAATAAGAGCAGTGATTACACTTTGAGTTCTCCAGAGGTAAATAAATATTATTACTTTAACAATGAGTTAGCAAGATATAGATAGATATTGCATAGGGTATATATTCATGTATATAGTAAATGAATATATATATATATATATATATATATATATATATATATATATATATAGAGATATATATATATATATATATATATATATATAGAGAGAGAGAGAGAGAGAGAGAGAGAGAGAGAGAGAGAGAGAGAGAGAGAGTTTACATGTATGTATCCTGAAAGCTGTAGAAATAGCTTGTCTATCTTATGGTTCTCTTAGATGAGAACAGTATTTTCCCTTTACACTTTATTCCTCGGGTAAAGAGAACACGTGGGCCATGAATTCAGCTAAGCTGGTACAGTCATCTAGAAACTGCTCCCTCAGTGGCTAACGCACTACTTATCTGATTAACTGCTTCACTGGTGACTCAGATGGTAATCCACCTGCAGTGCAGGAGATCCTGGTTTGATCCCTGGGTTGGGAAGATCCCCTGGAAAGAGAAATGGCTACCCACACTCCAGGGTTCTTGCCTGGAGGAGTCCATGGAGAGAGGAGCCTGGTGAGCTACTGATGGAAAGTTAATCTGGAATTACCAAGGACAGGGTGGAGTTCTTAGATAAGCTTTGAATTGAGTCCAGGATTTTATGAGACTGCATGTTTCATTTCAACTTAAAAAAAAAAAAACTGAACAAAAGCTTTAATAACTAAAAAAGAAAAAATATCTTTACCTGGATGGAGAGGAGATCCTGATAAACACTACAGAGAAGGGAAAAGGAATAATTACTTTTTAAAACTAGCTTTAGAAGTAGGTGAGCTCAGAATGTGTATTTAGAATTTTCAGGCAGTTTGCTTTTATTTCAAGTTGCTGCTTCCTCTCACAGGCTGCAGTGCCAAACTGTTGGTTTGTGGTTTTGCCCTGCCCTGAAATTTGGGGCGCCAAATTTGACCCTGTTGCTTTTTTGTGTTGCTATGAGATATGTTCAGAGGGGGAAGAAGTGTGCACTGATCAGGCTTATTAGAATAAATCTTACAGGTCTGTAGAGCCTAGAGTTCTATGAGAAATAAGGGCTGAACAGGGTTTATAAATCCTGGTGTATGCTTCTGTGGTCTTCAGCCTTCTCCTGACAAGAATGGAAATTGAGAACTTAGGTTAAGAAATAGAAAGTAAAACTGACAAAGCTATTTGATATAAAACAACTCCGGGGTTGACTTTCTCAGGATCTATGCCCTCTGTCGGCTCCTCAGGATAGTACACTGGGTGGGAAAGGAACTTTGAGAGGTTCTTTTGCTGGTTTTCTTTCTGATACAGAATTCAAATGCTAGAACCTTCTTGAGCCTTTGGGGCAGAGGTGGGGGGAAGCGGAAATGTGACCTTGATACCTCCCTCTTGCAGGGATAGTATGCACCCCTCTAGAAGGGAGACTTCCAAAAAATGTCACAATAGAAGGCCATGTATTCAGTGGAGATGTTACTTAGATGTTACCATGGTCAATAAACTTGTAACTTCCCCCACCTCTTTTCATCCTTGGAGACAGCTGTAAAGAGAAAAGGATACTGCACTTTTCTAAGTCTAAAGGCATTCGTTCCGTTACAGCACTGCTGCTTGTGAGCTGGGATTCCTCAGGTGAGTCATTCAGTTTCCTGAGTCTGAGAGTCCTCCTCACCTGTTTCTCCTCCACCTCTCTGAAGGTAGTGAAGAGGTGTGTGTGGAGGTATTTTGCCCTTGCAGTCATTGAAGCATTAGTATCAGTAATAACAATAAAAACACAGACACACTTTCTCACTCAAAGGACTGAGGATTGGAAAGAAAAAAGAATCACCCTGGGTTTCTGGCTGCCTCCACTTTTGAGGTCCTGGGAAGAATTCTGATTTAAAGAGAATAGATTCCAGAGTCAGACACACATAGATACAAGCAGTGTCACTGTGGCCCTTCCAGATCACATATGTGCTCTATGCTTCTACTATGTTATAGACAGTGAGGACAGTGCAGATTCGATACATAAATTATACCTCCTCTAAACTTCTTTACAGAGACCAGAGTTACAAGAAACACTCCTCATCTAAGGATAAAAGGTAGGAGCAAAGGATCCAGCTGAATTAATCCTCTTATAATAAGGAGCAAATTTAAAAGTATATAATAAAAATAATTGTCTTAAAGTCAACAGAGTATATGATTATTTGCAACAATATGCTAGTTCTTAGTCCAAAGAATGTTAGGGAGCTGATGTGGCTTAGGGAGAGAGGACACATTTTCTTGGACAAAATTGTAGAATGGCACAATGCAATATCCTTTAGTTCATGTTACCCTGTGTAACACTATCAAAGGGGATCATTTTTCTAAAATAATTTAAAAATCAAGGTTTTTAAAAACCAATGATTTTAATCAATCTTCCAAAGAGATTTTTAAAATTCTTTGGTATTTAAGCCAGTACCTTTTGGAATCGTTTATTGTGTCATCATCCTTACTCATTTTCTCTTATTTTATTCTTCAGTTTTTACCTATCAGTACACACAGGCAAAGTCGTGTTTCACTCTTTATGACCCCATGGACTATAGCCCGCCAGGCTCCTCTGTCCATGGGATTTTCCAGGCAAGAATACTGGAGTGGGTTGCCACTCCTTTCTTCAGGGGATCTGCCCAATCCAGGGATTGAACCCAGGTCTCCTGCATTTCAGGCAGATTCTTTACCATCTGAGCCACTGGGAAAGCCCCAATTTTTACCTAGTCTTTTTTAAAAAATATATTTATTTATTTTTGGCATGCTGGGTCTTTGTTGCTGCAAGGGCTTTTCTCTAGCTGCGTTGAGCAGGGGCTACTCTTTAGCTGTGGTGCAGGCTTCCCATTGAGGTGGCTTCTCTTGTGGCAGAGCATGGGCTCTAGGGTGTGGGCTTCATTAATTGCAGCTCACGGGCTCAGTAGTTGGGACTCCTGGGCTCTAGAGCACACGCTCACAGGCTTAGTTGTTCAGTGGCATGTGAAATCTTCCCGGACCAGGGATCAAACCCATGTCTCCTGCATTGGCAGGTGGATTCTTTACCACTGAGCCACCAGAGAAGCCCTATCTAGTCTTTTGATACATGAATATATATGAGATTGAAACAGTTCTCTAACATCACTTTTATCAAGTCATAGAATTCTGCACATTTTGCAAGAATTGCAATTTCATTCTGTCACCTACCTGTTTTGCACTGTGGGATATATAATATCCCACAAGCGATAAGAGACAGAGTATAAAATTTTTTATTGGTTGGTCAAGGATAGTCATTTAAGCCAAGCTTAGAAAGGTGTTTGAGAGATGAGAACAATAGTTACCCTGGGTTGGGGGGCAGTATTGACAGGGAGGTGACACAGTGAGCCTCCTGGAATGTTTTATACTTTGACATGGGTGGTGGTTACATGGGTGTATGTAAAAATTAACTGAGTTAAACTCTCAAGATATGTACACTTTGTATGTAAGTTAGACATACATCGGCAACCCACTCCAGTATTCTTGCCTGGAGAATCCCATGGACAGAGGAACCTGGCAGGTTACAGTCCATAGTATCGCAAAGCATAGGACACAACTGAAGTGATTTAGCATGCACGCATGTAATATATATGTTATTATACATGTTATATTTTACATATACATATAATTATATATATTAAAGGAAAAAGCTAGCAGTGAGTGAAAATTGTGTTGCTGAGAAACCTATACCTTCAGATGCAAACATTTTCAATTAACAAAATGCTATATTTCACTAGGGACAGAAAACCTAAAAATATTATCCTTATATTAAAAAAACTGAAATGACATTTAACAGAATGTTAAGGAATTAATTCCCTGGCTGCCAAATGGTTAGGATTTTCCAACGCTTTTGCTGGGGAGAGTACAAGTTCAATCCCTGGTCAGGGTACTAAAATCTCGCAAGCTGTGTCACACAGCCCCCTCCCCCCAAAATGTTAATACAGGGATTGTATGTTATTTTTATGGTCCTCTTCATACTTTTCAACATTCTCTCAATTTTCTATGATGAGCATCTCAATTTATAATTGGAAAAAATATATGCAAATAACTTAAAGTATCTGCTAAAATGTTAACTAAAGTAGTATCTCATTTAATTTCAATTCAGTGAGTTATAATATTAACATTAAAGATGGTTCCTTTTGTGTTCTTCTTTTTTTAATAAAGGAGAGAACTGACTTAGGTCACTTTGGGCTAATACTTTTTTGGACAACAGACACTAAAGGAATATGATTTTTCTTTAAAATCATATGCAAGCTTATGTCTTTCTTGCTTTATATGTAAGCAGTGTGGCCTGCTATGGATTCATGACTGATTGGTTGAGTTTATAAACTCAACTATGCCTTTTTATAGTCCATTTCTAGTAGGCAAGTGATTTACTCCCTTTAATTTTCAGTTTCCTCTGAATAAGGGATGATAATAGAATGGGAAAAACTAGAGATCTCTTCAAGAAAATTGGAGATACGAAGGGAACATTTCATGCAAAGATGGGCACAATAAAGGACAGAAACAGCAAGGACCTAACAGAAGCAGAAGAGATTAAAAAGAGGTGGCAAGAATACACAGAAGAACTGTACAAAAAAGGTCTTAATGACCTGGATAACTAAAATGGTGTGGTCACTCAGCTAGAGCCAGACATCCTGGAGTGCGAAGTCAAGTGGGCCTTAGGAAGCATTATTACGAACAAAGCTAGTGGAGGTGATGAGCTATTTCAAATCCTAAAAGATGATTCTATTAAAGTGCTGCACTCAACATGCCAACAAATTGGGAAAACTCAGCAGTGGCCACAGGACTGGAAAAGGTGTTTTTGTTCCAATCCTAAAGAAAGGCAATGCCAAAGAATGTTCAAACTACTGCCCAGTTGCACTCATCTCACACGCTAACAAAGTAATGCTCAAAATACTCCAAGCGAGTTTTCAACAGTACATGAGCCAAGAACGTCCAGATTTTCAAGCTGGATTTAGAAAAGGAAGAGGAGCCAGAGATCAAATTGCCAACACTGCCAACACAGAAAAAGCAAGAGAGTTTCAGGAAAATATCTACTTCTGCTTCATTGACTACACTAAAGCCGTTGACTGCATGGATCACAACAAACTATAGAAAATTCTTAAAGAGATGGGAATACCAGACCACCTGACCTGCCTTCTGAGAAACCTGTATGCAGGACAAGAAGCAACAGTTAGAACTGGACATGGAACAACCGACTCGTTCAAAATTGGGAAAGGAATATAAGACTATATATTGTCACCCTGCTTATTTAACTTATATGCAGAGTACATCAGGTGAAATGCCAGGCTGGATGAAGCACAAGCTAGAATCAAGATTGCTGGGAGAAATATTAACAACCTCATATATGCAGATGACACCACCCTAATGTCAGAAAGTGAAGAGAAACTAAAGAGCCTCTTGATGAAAGTAAAAGAGGAGCGTGAAAAAGCAGACTTAAACTCAACATTCAAAAAACTAAGATCATGGCATCTGGTTCCATCACTTCACGGCAAATAGATGGGGAAAAAGTGGAAACAGTGACAAATTTCATTTTCTTGGGCTCCAAATTCACAGCAGACAGTGATGGAGGCCATGAAATGAAAAGACGCTTGTTCCTTGGAAGAAAAGCTATGACAAACCTAGACAGAATATTAAAAAGCAGAGACATCACTTTGCCAACAAGAGTCTGTATAGTCAAAGCTATGGTATTTCTAGTATCCATGAATGGATGTGAGAGTTGGACTATAAAGAAAGCTGAGCACTGAAGGACTGATGCTTTCAAACTATGGTGCTGGAGAAGACTCTTGAGAGTCCCTTGGACTGCAAGGAGATCAATACAGCCAATCTTAAAGGAAATCAACCCTCAATATTCATTCGAAGGACTGATGCTGAAGCTGAAACTCCAATACTTTGGCCACCTGATGCAAAGAGCTGACTCATTGGAAAAGACCCTGATGCTGGGAAAGATTGAGGGCAAGAAGAGAAGGAGGTGACAGAGGATGAGATGGTTGGATGGGCATCACTGACTCAGTGGACTGTAGCCAGCCAGGCTACTCTGTCCATGGAATTTTCCAGGCAAGAATATTGGAGTTCATTGCCACTTCCTTTTCCAGGGAATCTTCCCAACCTAGGGATCAAATCCACATCTCTTGTGCCTCCTGTGTTGGCAGACCGGTTCTTTACCAACTGAGCCACTGGGGAAGCCCCAGTGGACATGAGGTTGAGTAAACTCAGATAGTGAAGGACAGGGAAGCCTGGTGTGCTGCAGCCCACGGGGACACAAAGAGTCAGACCGAGCGACTGAACAGCAACAACAAGGGATGATAATAGTATCCATATCAAGAGGGTTATAAATAAATCAAAGTAAATTTTATCATCACTATGATATATGATTAAATTGGTTTTGCTCTACATCAAGGAGTCACATTGTTTAAGGAGGGATGGTTTTACATTAAAAATGAATTGGTCTTCTAAACTCTCAAAAACTGAACAGCATAGTGCTAACCAACTGATGTTCCAATCTGCACAGGACATCAGTAATCACCTGCACTGTCTAATCCTCATAAAGACTCTGAAGTAGGCAGAGTAGTACTCCCATGTCAGACATATCTACACTGAGACCTAAATTGGTGAAATAAGCCCCCAGAAGACAAGGAGAGACCAGAGTAGAGCTAACGCTTTCTGACTCACAGACCTGGCAGTACCTGCTCCACCATGTCACACTGGCCATGGTATGCACAGGGCAATTTCTTTCTGGTAAGTTTAATCTTTAATTTCTATATGCTTCTCTGGTTTCTCCATTGATATGAGTTGGGTCTGTCACCCTATTCCGATCACCCATGCTCTTTTCATCAAACTGTGCTGGTCAGTGAACTTTTCCACTTATACACATGTACTCATAGGGCCCTTTTCCTGTCACCCTTCAACACTAAAATCATATTCTTCATCCTTCGTAAAGTATTTCTTAATTTACTTCATGTAGCACTCTGTTTAAATTTTAGCCTGTTTTAAATCCTGATAACTGTTTGTTCTCCCTCTTACTTGTACTTATAAAGCTGTTTTGATTTCAATTATTTGGGGCAATTGTTTTCCCTCTATGCTTCTACTATTTATCTTAAAATCTCTTATAGCATAATGGTTAAAAATGATAGATGCTTAATGGGTATGTATTGAATAAATGAATGAGTTAATGATGTAACAGCTAAACAGATACACATTTTTAATATATATTTATGAAATGAGCTTGGGGGCATACATCATAACACACAGTAATACCTTCCTTGGTTGGGGTATTTTAATGTAGCCCGTGACTTGCAGATTCTACTTGCATTTCACTCATGAACAATTTTTTGAGATTTTAAAAACAGGATTCTTGCTCAGTTGTCCTTGGGTCTAATCTCATTAATATACTGGAAACTAATTTGCTCTTCTTTTCGAGCATAATTACTCCTACAGGCCACAGAGATAAGGCAGTCACAGAAAATCCCCTGAATGTCAAAATGGGTCAGAGAGCCAAGCCAGAGCTCGTTGGTGGCAAGTAGGCAAACAACCTTTCCCTTGGTGGGTCACAATGCTCCTGCCCACAGTAACACCCTATTCAACTGGTTTGTTTCACAGACTCTTCCATATAGTTAAGGAGACTGGTGGGAAAACCCTCTTAAAGTTGATTATACTATCTAATTCAAAATGTGGTCTTAGAAATTGGGTGAATTATCCATTATGACTTTTATGCATTTCAATTTTTTAATGTCCCCTTTTCTGACCTAAAGATGAGTTTTGTATGCCTTGAGATAATTTATACAATATATTTTATCTATTAAGAGTGTTGAACTAAGTATGCAAAGTGAAGTCGCTCAGTCGTGTCCGACTCTTTGCGACTCCATGGACTGTAGCCTACCAGGGTCCTCCGTCCATGGGATTTTCCAGGCAAGAGTACTGGAGTGGGTTGCCATTTCCTTCTCCAGGAGACCTTCCCCACCCAGGCATTGAACCCGGGTCTCCTGCATTGTAGGCAGAGGCTTTACCATCTGAACCACCAGGGAAGTATGCAAACTACAATATAAAATACCTTTCTACTTTGAACCAAAGAACTTGAGCATTTAAAAAATAAATTTTATGTTTAAAAGTTTAAAAGACAAAAGGCTTTAGTTCTTTTTGCATAAGTCATTTTTATCTCCTGAAATTCTCAGTAACATCAAAGGTAAGTGGGTGTGAATTTTGCCATCAGGGAAGTACAGTGGGAATTTGCAGAATGTTATCAGAGATGAGTGCTTCAGAGGCTTGGAGGTGGACCAGATGAAACATAAACAACAGCTGAAGACCAGATGAAATAAATAACAGATTGGCTGATCTCAGAACACTTGATGAGAAGAGTTATATATTAGTCTGGATCCTCCCAAGAAAGAAAACCAATAAGAAATAGGAGATATACATTCAAACATACATATACACACACAAACAAATATATGTAGTTGACCCTTAAACAAGTGGGAGAGTAAGGAATGCCAACCCCCACCCTCTGATCCCCTATAGTCAAAAATCTGTGTACTGCTATCTCTTCCTCAAAAACAAAGAATTGATTAATGACTCACCCAAGGACAGGAAGCTGAAACAGTTCAAATAAAATCAGGACTAAAACCCCAGTTCTGCTGATTCTGCATATTGTGATCTTTAATGGAACACAAACTTTTCCCCATGCTTTGTTAATATAAAGATTTGTAAAATGAAAATACAGGCACTATATTTATTTAAAAAAATCCACATATTTATCAGTGGATCTGCATAATTCAAATTGTTCAAGGGTAACTGAATATATGTATGTATTTACATGTATATATTCAGATATTTATAATATGTGAGGGTAATATATGTATATACACATATGTTTATAAGTACATACATATATATATTCAGATATTTATAATTAGGAATGGGCTCATGACAGATGCTGGGCCTCCCACGATCTGTAATCTGCAATCTACAAACAGGAGAGTTGGTGGTATAATTCAAGTTCAATTTCAAAGGCCTGAGAACCAGGAAAGCAAATGGAGTAAGTTCCAGCCCAAGTCCAAGTTCAAAAGCAGAAAAGACCAATGTCCCAGCTCAAAGACAGTAAGGCAGAAGGAAAGCCCTTTCTATTCACAGGCAGTCAGCCTTTTTGCTCTAGTCAAGCCTTAGTTGTTTGGATGAGGCCCACCCACATTGGGGGCTTCCCCGGTAGCTCAGCTGGTAAAGAATCCACCTGCAATGTGGGAGACATGGGTTCTATCCCTGGGTTGGGAAGATCCCTGGAGAAGGGAAAGGGTATCCACTCCAGTATTCTGGCCTGGAGAATTCCATGGACTGTATAGTCCATGGGGTCGCAAAGAGTCAGACATGACTGAGCGACTTTCACTTTCACCCACATTAGGGAGGGCAATCTACTTTACTCAGTTTACTAAGTCAGATGTTAATCTCATCCCAAAACACCCTTACAAACTCAGAATAATGTTGAACCAAATATCTGGACTTCCTGGTCCAGTCAACTTGACACACAAAATTAACCATCACTAGTTTTTTAATAGGATATCCTTCCACTGCCCAAAACAATCAATGCAGCTTTTAGGACTTTAAAGTCAGGATCAGAAACTTACCTTCTTTGGGTTGGAGTGATGTGATGAAAGAGCAGAGTTTTGAGTTAAATCGATCTGGATTCAAATCCCTTATCTCAGCCACTTTCCAGCTATGTGATCTTGGATAAGCTAATTAACCTCTCAATTTCCTCATCTCCAAGGCACAAGATACTGCAGACTCTTAGGGAAAAATATTGCAATATGCTTATCACATATATAAGCATTCAATACAACATATCTATTATTATTAGTGTTTCCCTCAGGATTTATATAGCATTGTTCCAAAAAGTAATCACTGGGTACTTGGTACTTTAGGTAAAACAGAAAATAGTTTGTACATGGAAGATAAATTAGAGTAGCTTGAATGTAGTATTTCTTAAGGTATGTTCAATGTTCTTTTAAAATCACTAAAGTGTATCCAAAACTTTTGGTAAAGTCTTAAAAATCAAACCAGATCATGATGTTAATACTTAGTATGCTCCATGTTCCTCCATCATGTACTTTGATGTGATACATCCTGAATCTTCATTAGGTGTCTGATGTACCAGATTTGGCAAGGTAAGCCAAAAAGGAAATAGGACACATCTCCATTGATGGACAACAAAGTGTTCCCATTTGTTTACAGAACTCTTTCCCTTTTAGTTCATGCCAATTTGGAAACTGAAAAAAAAATCATGATGGGCTGGGACTACTTACCTATTATGTAGGCAAGATACTGTAGACTGTTAGGGGAAAATATTGCAACATGCTTATCACATGTGTAAGCATTCAATACATCATATCTATTAATATTAGTGTTTCCCTCAGGATTTATATAGCATTGTTCCAAAAAGTAATTATTGGGCACTTGGTACTTTAGCTCAAAATTCTCCAAGCCAGGCTTCAGCAGTATGTGAACTATGAACTTCCAGATGTTCAAGCTGGTTTTAGAAAAGGCAGAGGAACCAGAGATCAAATTGCCAACATCCGCTGGATCATAGAAAAAGCAGGAGAGTTCCAGAAAAACATCTATTTCTGCTTTATTGACTATGCCAAAGCCTTTGACTGTGTGGATCACAACAAACTGTGGAAAATTCTTAAAGAGATGAGAATACCAGACCACCTGACCTGCCTCTTGAGAAACCTGTATGCAGGTCTGGAAGCAACAGTTAGAACTGGACATGGAACAACAGACTGGTTCCAAATAGGGAAAGGAGTTCGTAAAGGCTGTATATTGTTACCCTGCTTATTTAACTTATATGCAGAGTACATCATGAGAAATGCTGGGCTGGAAGAACCACAAGCTGGAATCAAGATTGTTGGGAGAAATATCAATAACCTCAGATATGCAGATGATAGCACCCTTATGGCAGAAAGTGAAGAAGAACTAAAGAGACTCTTGATGAAAGTGAAAGAGGAGAGTGAAAAAGTTGGCTTAAAGCTCAACATTCAGAAAACTAAGATCATGGCATCTGGTCCCATCACTTGATGGCATATAGATGGGGAAACAGTGGCTGACTTTATGTTTGGGGCTCCAAAATCACTGCAGATGGTGATTGCAGTCATGAAATTAAAAGGCACTTACTCCTTGGAAGGAAAGTTATGACCAACCTAGACAGCATATTAAAAAGTAGAGACATTACTTTGCCAACAAAAGTCCGTCTAGTCAAGGCTATGGTTTTTCCAGTCATCATGTATGGATGTGAGAGCTGGACTATAAAGAAAGCTGAGCGCCGAAGAATTGATGCTTTTGAACTGGGGTGTTGGAGAAGACTCTTGAGAGTCCCTTGGACTGCAAAGAGATCCAACCAGTCCATCCTAAAAGAAATGAGTCCTGAATATTCATTGGAAGGACTGATGTTGAAGCTGAAACTCCAATACTCTGGCCACCTGGTGCGAAGAGCTGACTCATTTGAAAAGACCGTGATGCTGGGAAAGATTGAGGGCAGGAGGAGAAGAGGATGACAGAGGATGAGATGGTTGGATGGCATCTCTGACTCAACGGACATGAGTTTGGGTAAACTCCGGGAGTTGGTGATGGACAGGGAGGCCTGGTGTGCTGCGGTGCATGGGGTCACAAAGAGTTAGACACGACTGAGTGACTGAACTGAAACTGTAGGCAAAACAGAAAATACTTTGTAGATGGAATATAAGTTAGAGTAGCTTGAATGCCTACATGGAACTTTATGTTCTGTTTGGGGCACAAATTCATTATAGTCCCAAGGAAAAGAACAAATGCTGACCACGAGGACAAACAGAACACTGTTTATCATTTTAACCTAGTATCTTACTCCCTTTCAGCAAAACTAGACAACTAATTCAGCTTAATTATAATTGACTTGGCTATAGACTCAATCCTAGAAATGAATCTTGGAGGCAGCAGTAATGGAGCTTGTGTAGGCAACAAGGACAGGACCAAGTTAAGTTATAAAGCAGTTATTATTGCTTGTTGTTGGCCTTCATCTTCTATTTTTATAATGTTTTTCTCTTTTCCAGGCCAACTTTTATCACGTAATTTCCTTTCCTTCCTGTATTCTCTCAAGGTGTTCTATTCCTGTTGCACTTATGCTGCCCTATTTTGGAATTAGTAACTTGATACTTTAACCTTCTGGTGTATTTGGCTTTTAAACAAAGATAATTACATAACAATGCCCAGCACAGAGGTGTGTCTTATGACTTGGGTTTCAGTTCCATCTTCCCCATTCATTAGTCAGTACATATCTTTTCAGAGTCTCAGTTATTTACCTGCAAAATCAGGACAATTAAAATTACTTCCCAAGTTGAATGAGGATTAAATAAGATGTAGTTTGTGTGTTGTTTAGTCTCTCAGTCATGTCTGGCTCTTTCGCAACCTCATGGACTGTAGCCCACCAGCCTCCTCTGTCCACGGGATTTTCCAGGCAAGCTGATTGCCATTTCCTGCTCCAGGGGATCATGCTGACCCAGGGATCAAACTCACATCTCTGTGTCTCCTGCTTGGCAGGCCAATTCTTTACCACTGGGACACCTGGTAAGCCCTTTTTATAGCTCTAAGTTATTCTATAAATTTTTACACACTCCACCAATCCTGTTTGTGAGGTAGTTGATCATCAGTAGTGATGTCATATAATAATACAGGGATCCTCCCAATGTGTGTGGCATCAGCAGCAACAGTTTCACCCAGGACCTTGTAAAAATATAAATTACTGGTCTTAGTCTCAGACCTAGTGAATCAAAGATTTGGGAGCCAACAACCTGTGTAGCAGTCTGTGTTTTAACAAGCCTTCCAAAGGATTCTAATACAGGCTAAAGTTTGAAAACCACTAATGGAGCATATTCTTACATATGCACTTTAATGCTAGGAACACCATTCTCCACTTCACCCTCCACTCCACTAGAAAGGACTTTTTTTCAGCTCAGTGGCCTCAGACTGGAGTGCAATGATGCATCAGAATGACCCATGAAGCTTGTTCAAAATCCCTATGTCCAGGCCCCACACTGGATTCACTGAATCAGAATCTCAAGTTTGGGAACTACTGATTACACCATTGGGGCTTCCCAGGTGGCACTAGTGGTAAAGAACCCACCTACCAATGCAGGAGACATAAGAGACACAGGTTCAATCCCTGGGTCGGGAATATCCCCTGGAGGAGGGCGTGGCAATCCACTACAGTATTCTTGCCTGGATAATCCCATGGACAGAGGAGCCTGGCAGGCTACAGTCCATAGGGTTACAAACAGTAACACAACTGAAGCAACTTAGCATGCATGCACAATCACCCATCGTTCAAAATGGTGAGAAATCACAACTGGAATTGAGATCAACAAACCTGAAGGGAAAATGTTCATCATCTGGAGACTGTGATTTCTGAGGAAACCAGAGTTACTTTTGGACCTGATTTTATTTAGATGGTTGCTCACTGGGAACAGAGAGAGAGGGTTTTCTTATTGTATATACCTGGGTCACATCTGTGGCAACTTTAGATGTAGATAAGAGTGAAATGTCTGTTGTAAGGTGTCTGCACACTTTCTCAAAGAATCTACTTCCATCCATTGCTCATGCTAAGTGGCCATGTCATGTAGTTACCCCAGGCCAAATGATTACATTCAACCCATATCATTGGCTGGCTAGCCACCAATAAGATCTTTCTCACAGAAATGTGCACTTGCTACTTTCAGTAGGCCTTGCTACACAAAGTGTGGTCTGCCCACCAGCAGCATTTGGTGATTACCTTTGGATTCTCAGGACCCATGTAGACCTACTGAATTAGGATCTGCATTGTAACAAGATCCCAGGTGATTCATATGCAGATTAATGCTTGACAGGGCTGGCTTAAACATTTTAGAAAGTCAGTAGTGGGTGCTTTAACCCTATTCAGAGTTGACGGTCATTTTTGATCATACAAACTTATGATGGATTCATAAAGCAAGCCAAGAAAGCCTGTCTGCTGAGAGAAATTAGGTATTTGGAAAGACAAGAAGGAAGAAGCATGAATTAGATACACTAGGAGACAGAAAAAGAAGACTGGCTTCTTGAATTTTCAGTACCAAACTCCCTGAGAGCAGGCTTTCTTTCATTTTTTATCTTGGATATACAGAAGATTTCTGGTTGTATCCTTACAATAAACCTCCCTTCTTACTTAAGCTAACTTGAATGAGCATCTGTTTCTTACAAGAGATGACTTGCAAAGAGATGGACTAAATCACCACTAAAAGGAAATAAAAATAGATATATGGAGTCATTTTGCATACACTATACTGTATAGATTTTATTTAAGAGTAGATGGCCTTTTCCTTTACGCTTTTTAAATATTAAATAATGCATAGTCATTATAAGAAATTCAAAAATTTCAGAGGGAAGCAAAGTTGTTACCACTCCCCAGAAGTAATCAGTTAAGTGTCTTGTATAATCTTTAATCATTTTTCTATGCAGTTACCTATGATGCCCCCTGCTTTTATTCATCTTGGCATCAGTAAAATAACAGAAAGTCAACAATCTTATTTGCAATATAGCTAGAGAGATGCATTGAATAAAATCTAAAATTTAACTTGTAAAAAGTGAAAAACCAAAAACCTTAATCAGATAGAGTTGGGAGACCAGAGCAAGGGTGCTCTTGTGCCCTGTGGCAACAATAGAGCCCAACAAGAAAACAGAAGCTTCCCAGGCAGCTCAGTAGGTAAAGAACTCATCTGAGAATGCAGGATACACAGAAGATGCAGGTTCAATCTCTGGGTTGGGAAGACCCCCTGGAGGAGGAAATGGCAACCCAGTCCAGTATTCTTGCCTGAGGAATCCCATGGACAGAAGAGCCTCAGTTCAGTTCAGTTCAGTCACTCAGTCGTGTCTGACTCTTTGCGACCCCATGGACTGCAGCAAGCCAGGCCTTCCTGTCCATCACCAACTCCCAGAGTTACTCAAACTCATGTCCATTGAGTCAGTGATGCCATCCAACCATCTCATCCTCTGTCATCCCCTTCTCCTCCTGCCTTCAATCTTTCCCAGCATAAGGGTCTTTTCCAGTGAGTCAGCTCTTCGCATCAGGTGGCCAAAGTATTGGAGTTTCAGCTTCAGCATCAGTCCTTCCAATGAATATTCAGGACTCATTTCCTTTAGGATGGACAAGTTGGATCTCCTTGCAGTCCAAAGGACTCCCAAGAGTCTGCTCCAACACCACAGTTCAAAGGCATCAATTCTTTGGCACTCAACTTTCTTTATAGTCCAGCTCTCACATTCATACATGACTACTGGGAAGACCATAGCTTTGACTAGATGGACCTTTGTTGGCAAAGTAGTGTCTCTGCTTTTTAATACGCTATCTAGGTTGGTCATAACTTTCCTTCCAAGGAGTAAGTGTCTTTTAATTTCATGACTGCAATCACCATCTGCAGTGATTTTGGAGCCCCAAACATAAAGTCAGCCACTGTTTCCACTGTTTCCCCATCTATTTGCCATGAAGTGACGGGACCAGATGCCATGATCTTAGTTCTCTGAATGTTGAGCTTTAAGCCAAATTTTCACTCTCCTCTTTCACTTTCATCAAGAGTCTCTTTAGTTCTTCTTCACTTTCTGCCATAAAGGTGGTGTCATCTGCATATCTGAGGTTATTGATATTTCTCCCAACAATCTTGATTCCAGCTTGTGGTTCTTCCAGCCCAGCATTTCTCATGATGTACTCTGCATATAAGTTAAATAAGTAGGGTGACAATATACAGCCTTGATGTACTCCTTTTCCTATTTGGAACCAGTCTGTTGTTCCATGTCCAGTTCTAACTGTTGCTTCTTGACCTGCATACAGATTTCTCAAGAGGCAGGTCAGGTGGTCTGGTATTCTCATCTCTTTAAGAATTTTCCACAGTTTGTTGTGATCCACACAGTCAAAGGCTTTGGCGTAGTCAATAAAGCAGAAGTAGATATTTTTCTGGACTTCTATTGCTTTTTCTACGATCCAGCGGATGTTGGCAATCTGATCTCTGGTTCCTCTGCCTAAATCCAGCTTTTACATCTGGAAGTTCATGGTTCATGTATTGTTGAAGCCTGGCTTGGAGAATTTTGAGCATTACTTTACTAGCATGTGAGATGAGTTCAATTGTGCAGTAGTTTGAGCATTCTTTGGCATTGCCTTTCTTGGGATTGGCATGAAAACTGACCTTTTCCAGTCCTCTGGCCACTGCTGAGTTTTCCAAATTTGCTGGCATATTGAGTGTAGCACTTTCACAGCATCATCTTTTAGGATTTTAAAGAGCTCGACAGAAGAGCCTGGTGGGTGACAAAGAGGTGAACTTAACCGAGCAAAGCACAACAAGAAAACAGACTTTTCTCTTCCCCACAACGATTCAACCAACAGAAAGCCACCAGCTCTTTGTTTACTGTATGAAAGTCAAAGTCACTCACTGTGTCTGGCTCTTTGTTACCCCATGGACCATACAGTCTATGGAATTCTTCAGGCCAGAATACTGGAGTGGATAGCCTTTCCCTTCTCCAGGGTATTTACTGCATAGTCCTCCCAATTTCCTTTTCCTCTCTGTAAAAGTATTCTTTCCCTGCCATGCTGGGACTTGCATGTGGATCACCTTGGCTGCAGACCATGAATTGCAATTCTCTGCTGATCCCAAATAAACTCATTTTTGCTGGAGAAATATTTGGTTGCCTACTTATTTCAGGTCAACAAATTCATAACTTTAAAAAAATTTCTTCTTTAGCTTTAAATAGTCCTTTGAGGCAGGCAGTAGGGTAAGCACTATTACTTTCCTTGAGTGAACATATGGCTACACTGAGGTTTAAAATAATGTCCTCAGTTTTCATCAAAATTGACTAAACAATAGTTATTTATGAGTTCCTATTGTATTTGCTTTAAAATAATTAAGGATATTTTTTTCATTAAGTTGCAAGGAGGGATTTTTTTTTTTAATTCAGTTAGGGAAACATCAACCCTAAGAAATTGGAATGCCTCAGGAACACTGATAGAAATACCAAATCACTAATCATGTTTTTTACTCTTTTCTTTAACTGCCAGGGGACCCAGAGCCAAACCAGAAGTTAACCACAACTGATTTTTCTAGTTGGCATATTTTTGTTCTTTTCTTTGGCTATAAGTGCCTATTTCTATATCACTATTTCATTATTTTTACATTATCAGCTGCGTCAAGTATTTTAAGGGAGTAAGAAAATTTAGGTAAATATAAATTTTAAATGGGGAAACCAAAGCACCAGTGAAGAGTTACCTAAATTCACTGAGAAATTTCTAGCAGAGCTAGTACTGGAATTGTGGTTTCCTTAATTCTAGCACAGGCCGTTTCTTCTGTTCTAACGTGAGCTGGGTGACAAGCTTTGTCCCTTAACAATGGAACATAGTGTGTGTGTGTGTGTGTGTGTGTGTGTGTGTGTGTAACACACACTCAGTTGCTCAGTCATGTCCAACTCTTTGCAACCCCATAGACTGCAGGCCGCCAGGCTCCTCTGTCCATGGGCTTTTCCAGGCAAGAATACTGGAGTAGATTGCCATTTTCTTCTCCAGGAGCTCTTCCCCACTCAGGAATGAAACTCGTGTCTCCTGCATTGGCAGACTGATTTTTTTTTTTTTTAATCACTGAGCCACCAGGGAAGCCCATGGAACATATCTGTTTTTTAAAGTATAGCAATATGAAAATGTCACTGCTGAATGTTGTTTGAATTGAAAATGTGCTTTAGCTTTTAAAGGCTATCTAGCTCTGCCTTACCTATTGTTTTCAAAGGCAGTTTCTTCCCAACTAAGGATTCATCCAGCGCTGGCTGCTGGGTTTGGCCAGCAAGCACAACAAAAGATGAAGGTCCTATATTTCCTGCTGTACTAAATGGCACAAAAATGAAGAACACTGTTTTTCTGTCAGCCTTTTCCCAAATGGATGGCAAATATCCACCTTGAATAAAAACAAGTTTTTTTTTTAAAAAAAAGACAAAACATTTTGGTGGGCAGAGACATGCATTAACAAAGAATCAGTGGGTGTGCTTTTTAGTTTTGCTTTGCTTTGAAAATGCAGTCATTTACTCTAGGTGCGTGTGGGGTGCTGAGTTGTGTCCGACTCTTTGTGACCCAGTGGACTGTAGCCCGCCAGGCAGGTGGATTTTTTACCACTGAGCCACCTGGGAAGCCCCTCTAGGTACTTACGAGGATTTTAAAGTCTCTCTATTTTAAAAACGCTCAGTTTAGCTTATTTTGTGATTAAATACAGCATGCCCTTTTATTTACCTATTATATGTGCTTAGTCGCTCAGTCATATTCGACTCTTTGCGACACTTTGGACTGTAGCCCGCCAGGCTCCTCTGCCCATGGGCTTTTTCAGGCAAGAATACTGGAGTGGGTAGCCATTTCCTTCTCTAGGGTAATCTTCCAGACCCAGGGATCAAACCTGCATCTTCTGTATCTCCTGCGTTGTAGGCGGATTCTTTGCCCGCTAAGCCATTGGGGAAGCTCCTTACCTTTCATAGTGAAGAAAGTGTTAGTTGCTTAGTCATGTCTCTTTGCAACCCCTTGTACTGTAGCCCGCCAGGCTCCTCTGTCCGTGGAATTTTCCAGGCAAGAATACCGGAGTGGGTAGTCATTACCTTTTATCAGCTGTTAGGAAATCTCTTGAGCGCCCTCTGCTGGCTGTTGCCTTGAATATTAAAAATATTCTGTAGGCACCAGGATTTCATTTGTTGACCAGATGTCTTTAATGAATTAGTAGAAAGTAAAACATTGGTGCAGGGTGGGGGGAGGTGGAGAATCAAAACAAACAAATTTTTGTCTTAAGAATATAAATAAGCAAATATATATAATGGCACCAGGCATAATTTTAGGTCATTGAAAATAACACTATGTTTTAATTGTGACAACATAAAAATACTTGTTCAGCAAAGATTTATTGAGTGATTATTCCATGAGAGGCATTGTGTCAGGCACTGAAGTTATAAAATTGATGCTGACATGACCCTGCCTCAAGGATCCCACAGTCTTGTGAGGGAGTCAGACCCACTAACTGTCAATCATCTGCC
Source organism: Okapia johnstoni (assembly GCA_024291935.2). Taxonomy (NCBI): domain Eukaryota; kingdom Metazoa; phylum Chordata; class Mammalia; order Artiodactyla; family Giraffidae; genus Okapia; species Okapia johnstoni. The sequence goes on along the minus strand of CM044311.1, from coordinate 94,870,121 downwards.
ATGTGTTGAGTGCAATATGGGGCCAGAGGAGAGACCTCTAACAATCCCAAGGAGAGAGGAGTTATGGCAGGCTTTCTGGAGCAGACTGGCAAAGTAAGACAAGGAAGGGCAAGGGCAAGTGAAGAGAAGAGTACTAGGTAAGAGAAACATGGTGTGTGTACAGAACTGTACCTTGGTGTTGGCTGACTGTAGCCTAGCACCACATACAGGGCTTGCCAAGACATGATGCTATATGACAGCACTTCTCAGCTCTTTTGGTCTCATAATTTTCTTATATTTATAAAAACTACTGAGGACCCCAAACAGCTGTGGTTCATATGAACTTTATTGATGTTTACTGTGTTAGAAATTAAAACTGAGAAGTTTTAAACATATTGGATTAGCTAAAAATTCATTTGGGTTTTTCCATAACACCTTAAACAAAATTTCTGGCTAACTCAATAGTTAATAATGTACTTAGTTATTACATGTTACCTTAAGCTATATCCTATGGGAAAAAATTACTAAATTTTCTAAACACAAACGAGTGAGAAATGTGGCATTGTTTTATGTGTTTACAAAACTTTTTATTGTCTGGCCTAACAGGAGCCATCTGGATTCTCATATTTGCCTCTACAGTCCATATATTAAACCACTGCATGTCAAGTAGCAGCTGGAAAACTCTACTCTTATGAAAGAAAAACTGTAACAAATAGCTAGTCTGGGTAGAAAGTCTATGTGAGAAGATGGAGCTCTCAATCTGAAATATCTGGGAGGAACATTCCAAACAAGACACAAAACGTCACGAGCCTCTCTCTCTAATGACAAAATGCTGGTGCTGAGTGACAGGGCTGAACAATACATGTATGCCTACTATAAATCATATTTACATTTCCAACCTCTGAAATCATGGGAATGTCATGCTAATATCAGTATCTTCTAGATGTTTAAATAAGGGATCTGTTGGAAAATATGAGGTTTTTTAAAATAGGGGATTGAAAAAGAAAGATCACAAGAAAAAGCAATACTAAAACACACACAGTGCATTTTAAATGCCCCAAAGGAGAACTGTTGGAACCATTAGTGGATCCCGCCAGCAAAATATAGCCACCCACGAGGTTTTGTTGGAGAAGATGAAAATAACTCTAATTGAATAGGAAAATCTAATTTACCCACACGTATATGACCATTTAGAACCAAATCAAACCATTTATTCTGAAAAAAAAATTTGTTGATTCCTATGATATTGAAATAAACTGAGCATAACAAACTCAGTTATGAAATTATTAGCTTTGCTTGTAATGTCAGGGTTAGTGTGAAAACTTGCCTTCAGCGGTATCAATACTTCTTTGGCTGAACTTGTTCAAATACAAATTCATATGCATTGTGATACACCCCTAATGTGTATTGAAAGTCTTCAGATTGTTGCAGGGTCTGCCTAGTTTTTATGAATATTCTAGCCAGTTAAAGGCAGGTTTCTAGTATGAGCAGCACATACTGTATCCAGACATGAAATGAATGCCATCAAGGAGGCCATTGAGCCCTTCTCAGTAATTGAAAGGGAGCTGGAGGAGTCCAGGGGGCAAAGATTTGCACAGCATTGTGGCTAGGGACCTGGGATATGGAGAGAAAGGGAGATGGGAACCAGAAAGTGAATGAGGGGAAGTGAAAGAGGCACATTCCCAGACAGAGACAGTTTATTTACAAACATGAATCAAAACAGATTTATACTTTCCTACCTCCACAGTGGATTTTCGTCTTACAAAATAGATTGGCTACCAGAGTCCTTCTTAAAATCTGCCTTCCCCTTTGCAGTGAGAAATAAGCAAAAAGTCAAAGGTTAAAAGATCATGCACAAAATATTATATTCCCCAATATAATTATACAAGTTTTTAACTTCTTCACAAAACAATGATAAAAGATGATTAACTAATTTATACTTCACGATATTTTGTAGCACTTTAAGACTTTTTCATCATATATTTATGTTCCTATTTCACAAACAACATTATAAAAAGACTGTCTACTTCTTTTTTTTTAAATGGGAAAACAAAGCCATAACACTTAAAAAAATCAATTTGCAGAGCATAAACTTTTTTTTATAAGAACAAAACTTAAAATAAACTCATTTCAAACCAAAATATCTTCAACATAAACCTGTATGTTTCCCAGAGGAATTCTTAGCACTCAGATTTTGGTTGGTTTAGCCTCTCTTGTGGGCTTCCCTGGTGGCTCAGTGGTAAAGAATCTACCTGTCAGTGCAGGAGACGTGGGTTCGATCCCTGGGTCAGGAAGAGCCCCTGGAGGAAATGGTTACCCACTCCAGTATTGTTGCCTGGGAAATCCCAGGGACAGAGGCACCTGGTGGGCTACAGTCCATGGGGGTCACAAAAAGAGTTGGACATGACTTAACAACTAAACAACAATAAGCCTCTCTTGCATCTAGTGGTTCTTGTGTATCATGATTCCCAGTTATTATTCCAAGGAAAATTTCAAGGAAGACCTTCAAGCAAGGTGGGATACAGTGTAAGTCATTATCACATACATAAAGGCTTTATTTATTTTTGACCTCGCCACATGGCTTGCAGTATCTTAATTCCCTGACCAGAGATCAAACCCAGGCCATGGCAGTGAAAGGGCCAAATTGTAACCATTGGACCACCATGGAATTCCCAATATAAGCTTAAATGAAACTCGAGATGCTTCATCAGGAACAGTGCTTGACCCCCTTTTTCTTTCACTCCCTCTTTTCATCTGAGAGAGTCCTTTGGAGATCTAGAAGGGCTAGATTTATTGTCTGTAGTTACTACAAAATTTGGCTCACAACTTTGGGGGGAAGTGCCATTTTAAGGAATTTTGTGCATGTATTATATTTTCTTTGCTTCCCTAGAGATGGATAACCTCAAAATAAGATCCAAACATTGGTTCCTTCAAATGATGCAAAAAAGAATAGTATTAAATGGGGAGATTAGCTATCATAGAATAAGAACTAAAGTCCAAGATTTTTAGGAAAAAAAATTGATCCTGCACATGTCTGTGTACATGGAATAACAACCTACAAAACAAAACACTGTTGAAGAAGAAGCCAATACAATTTGCCAGTCTGACAAAATGGTTGGAATGTATAATCGGAAGAGACCTCATAAACTTGTTCAATTCTCTGATTTTAGAGGACAGGGTAAAAAGGCCCAGAGACGGTAAGTGACTTGCCTGAGTCCATTAGCAGGTTAATCTGTATGATTATTTTTATACACACATAGGCACACACACATATACTCACTGTTGCATTTACTTCCGTACATAAAATGCTCATAACTTAAATAATAAATGAACAATAAATATGCAGATTCTCATTTGTTATTTCATCCTCAGAAGTAGGAAATACCTATCTTCCAAATAAGTAAAAAGGTTCTACTTTCTCTCCACTGGTGAATTTACTGTATCAAGGCTTGGCTGTATGTCTGCTTTCTGCAGTGCCTGAAAGAAGCACAGATTGGAGCAGTAGGAAGAGTGGCAGGAAAGAGCAAAAACATAGTCAAGTTGAATCAGAATCGGAGCTTCTTTCTGTGCCAAAGATGTCCCACTGGCAGTGAAGGCTTCACGTGAAATGAAACTTGGTCTACTGTAACTTCAGATCTAGCTGGAACGCGATAATGAAGGGTGTCACCATAAGAGTATGAAGTAGCTCCTCCAACCACCGAGAGAAGAAATGACCAGTGCGTAGCTCATCTAAGCTATTCAACTACAAACTTAGATGACTTTACGAGGTGTAATCATAGTGTCTAATTATTTTAATTTGTTATGCATCTAAACATCAAAATATTTAGGCCTTATATTCAATATATAGTAATATTAATAGCTATTTTACCTCTTTCCATAAAATTATTTGTGGATATAATTCTAAAGTCACTTTTTTAAACCTTAAGGTAGTTTTTTTAAAAACATCATTATCTTTAATATTCTTTACTGACTTTATCCTAAAAAATCTTGTCTAGCTATATATATTAACATTAAATAACTTAAAAAAATAAATGATACATTATATATACCAAAATAGCCCCATTTTAAAGCTATGCAAGTGAAAAGGTTGAGTTTTCAAGAATAAACCCTCTAAAGGCATTTTTCATAACTTTAATATTAAATGTATCTTCTTCTCTGACTATGCCAAATATATACATACAATTCTTAGTAACTTATGTCAGGTGTAGCCATTAAGAAAACACTGGGTTGGTTCACTTGTCTATTTTTACTTGTTTTGTAAAGGAACATTTATTCTAAATTTAAATAAATTTGCTCCCAGAAGATCTCCCCCAGGGAGATGGCATAACCAAAAAACAACGGTGTGCAGATATCCAGTGCATGCAACCTCATATTTTCTAATAATAGTGGTAGAAAGTAACTTTCAAGTATTATCATAATCCAACTGGACTTATAGATAGCTATCATATAAATTAACACTGTAAAGGAAGAAAGTCATTTGAGAAACTTGTCCTTGCTAGAACAGCTTTTGCCAAAATTCCCATAGGAAACAAAGCCACCCATCCATAAAGAACCGAGGGCATTTGGTACCCAGCACTGACCTTGAAGTACACATATTTAACTGCTCTGAACTCAAAGTAAACTCTAGCAAGTTGAAGAAGAGCCCACATTTTCTTTACTCATTAAAGGTCATCCACAGTGGGTAGAATTTCTTCCAAAAAGAACGTGACGGAGGCAAGACCCAAGCCTAATTCCAGCTCCTAACCCTGCTGTCTATAGCTGTGGGCATTAGTAGTAATTTGGTTAAAACATGAACAGAGAGTCTGGCCCACTTAGAGAACCAGATTCAGATGTTTTCGTACTTATGTTACTCAAAAGCATTTCTTAAAATTAAATTAACATGAAGTCTGCAGGGAGTAGAGATTCCGTAATTCATAAGTAACGAGAGGAAATCAGTCGACTAAAGAGTGAATGTCCTCTTTATATAAAAAAAGCAGGTGCAGGAGCTCAGGAGGGGCTCAAGCTTTTCAGAAATCTCACTCCTTCACAGGTTTTGATCCAGCCACTTGATGTAACTATTCCTAGTCCGAATTCCCACTGAGAAGTTGGTTGGCCAGCTGGTGAAAATCATGCACCCGTGGAAGCCATCCTCAAAGTGATCCAGGGTCACCTCCACACCCGCACTCTCCAAACGCTTTGCATACATGATTCCGTCGTCTCTTAGGACATCATGCTCACAGGTCAGAATATAGGTCTTTGGGAGGTGCTGCAGGACCTCCTGGTCTGCGATGAGTGGGGCTGAGCGAGCATCCAGCAGCTGAGGGATCTCCTGGACAATCCTGGAGTTGCCAGTGGTCTGCATGACAGGCTTGTAGTTCTTTGTGATGGAAGTGGGCAAGAGGGATGTCCAGTTTAGACGGGCCCTGAGGGCAGAAGCCTCATCCACATCCAGTGACGTGTGATTGTTGACTATCATTGCCTGGACAAAGTCATAGTTGCCATTGAAGTAGTCCACCCAGTACTTCACCATGACATACCGAGGCAGAATGGGGGTGTTCATATTTTGCTGATAAGAGGGTGTATTAAAATCTAAAGCTTGAAGAACTGGATAAATTAAAGCTTGCACTTTGAGCTTGTTTTTTAGGTTGGTATCTTGATTAAACTGGAGAAGAAAAAGCAAACACATTATTTCATTTCACTTTGGATGGCCACCACCATCACCACAATCCTTCAAGCTGTTGGATATTTACTAAGAAAGGTGTGATGTTTGCAACTCATAGTTTTGAATGAACACTTCAAAAGTACATGATCTCTTAGGTCTTTAAATGCCTGTCAACACTCTTTGTATCTATCCTTTGGCATAATACTCATCATACTGGGTGTTATGGATGGATAGTTTTGTATTCCCAAGAAAGGCCCCAAAAGGCAGTGCCTTACTGGGGAGAAAAAAACTAGTCTGACTCTTCCAGAGGAGATGGGTATGAAAAGCTAAATGAACAGATGATGGGACTCCAAAGTCTTTTGGTAGGACCTCAGGGTCTCTCCTCTGATGAGCCCAGAGGCCTCATGGTTGGTTAAAGGGAGGGAATATAAATCATGCTGGCAGTGCACCTTCCATTGAACTTCATGAGTGTGTGTCTGAGAGTGTAACTGAGATGGGAATCTGACTAAACCCCTGCCACTGCAGAACTCCATTCCCCCAGGTCTTCCTGAAATGCAAATATATTGCCTCATTGTGTAATTCTAGTGTCTAAAATGATATATTTTTTACATAACATCTAAAAGGCAGCTAACTAGGTCACTGTGTTTCACAGGCTATTAAACAATCTTCAACATAACTTTAGCCAAACAATTTTGTTTCACAACAGACTTTAGAACCCCACCCTGAGGGAAGATGTAATTGCTCTGTAAAAGCAGTTCTTAATACGTGCCAAGAACTGTACATACATCATCTCACTAAGTCCTGGCAACAGCCCTTCATTCAGATGGCACGATCCTCATTTTCTTGAGACTTGCCCAAAGCCGCACAGCTCCCCTAGGGGGGCCTGGATCCACCCAGTTCTGTTTGGTTTTAAAGCCCATGATTCTCTCCCCAGTGCACCAGGACATGTGGATAGCAAACCCACCAGTGCCAAGCAGAGAGCTAAGTTCTTTAATTACAGTGAAAAAGAAGAAATCGGGACATACCACAAATGAAAAGGCAGATGCTATTTGAGAATGCCAAAAGAAATTTGGAGGTAAGAAGACAGAAATGCTATTCTTAAATTATTTAACCCATAAGAGGGGAAAAAATGTACTTATCTTTGAATTTACACAGCTGCCCAAAATTTGGGATGCCATTAGAGCTAGACAAAATTTAACCAAGTAAAACTCAGATTAACATATATCTTAACATTCAAAGTGGCTGAACCACTTAAATGTTAAAAGTTAACATTTAACTTTTTCTTTTATATTAACAAACACTTTTACATTTTTTAATTTGGCTCAAAGTTTAAGGAAAAAAAATCTTAGAAATTGAAACATAAGCAAAAATACTGTTTTTCAAGTCCAACATGGAAAAGGAGCAGAGGATACTTAATTTCCATGCATATCCCTGAGGGGCAAGGGTAGGATGCTAAAATGCTAGCTCTCCTCTCTCATTAATTGTAATCAGGGCCTTTCCAAGGACTCAGAGATGACACTTCTTTCAATGACCCATTTTCCTACTTCAGAAAGATCTCTGAGAACTTTCCAAGTGCAGTCATCTCAACAACTTGGTCCCCGAGTAACCAGCCTACCTGGCTAGGCCTTCGCCATGTCTAGAGGACATGTGCTGTCTGCTGAACGTTAACATGCACCCTCCTTTCACCAGCACCTCAGGGATCTCTGTTACCTGTTGGCCCAGGGCAGCTGCCAAATTCCCACCAGCACTGTCACCGGAAATGCCGACTCTGCCTGGGTCAACTGAATACTTGTGTAAGACTTCTGGCTGCAGGAAGTACTTCGTGGCACGTACAACATCGTGAATTTGCTCAGGAAAATAAACCTTTGGAACTAGCCTGTATCTGTGAAGAAAACACAAAGAAAGTCTTTACAGGTCTTTTAAAGGTTAAAGGGAAACTGGTTCTTTTGAAGCTATGAACAAACAGGTAAGGAATTATAATAAATATAAAAATAAACCATTTTCAGACAATCCAAATGCTTAGTTTAAAAAATGTAATGATTTTGTCATATATGTATGGCTGAGTTCCTTCACTGTTCACCTAAAACTATCACAACATTGTTAGTCAGCCAAACCCCAATACAAAATAAACAGTTTACCAAAAACGCAATGATTTTGTAATAGTAATTTTTTCTATCAGTCACCAAACCAAACAAGCAAAACAAAAATATACAGCTATCACCAAGGAAGATAACAAAACTTTGAAGTAAAAGGCAGATGCTGATTATTAAAATACAGAGAGAACCACAGCAGATTCTGGAATACTATTTCGGGAAATCAATGTTCCATTCACAACACTTCTGGGTTAGAAGGTGACTCGGCAGCATTAACCACTTCATTGGTCTCATATTTATTGAGCCCACATGGTATTTTTCATGACTTACTTGATAAATAAAATCGTACTCCAATAAAGACGTCAGGCCTGCCTGACATTAAGCCCAAGCAATGTGTTTGCTCCTTGGAAGGTTGAAACTAAGATGTCAGCTGTCAACCAGCAAAAGGGAAACCAAGTTTCCAGAAGGCCCATGGCAGGCCCTCTGGGACACTTTTGAGGCTTCTTCTACCACCTTACTTTTCAAGATTAGAGTCTCTTTGGGATTCTACTCTGTACACTTAGTTAAGACTGATATTCCCTAACAGCTCCAAGAACCCTGGTTTTGTCAAATGCTCCTCTTGTAATGTCATCTTATGAATCCATTAGTAGTCTCAGCTTGGAGCATCTCAAGGTCTCCACCTTCCTTTCCTTGTTTATTATTTCTCACTCATCCTTTAAGTTTTACTTGAGAGTTTGCTTCCTCCAAGAAGCCTTCCTTGAGTATAACTACACTTGCTTCTGGGGCTGAGCTGGCAACCATTCCTTGATAATTCTATGTGCTGAGGTATATTGCTGTTTATATTGCCTCATATTAGCATGACTTCTTTCTGTATTTCCTCTTAAGAGTGTGTTCTCTGATAACAGGGACTGTGTCTTTCCAGTGTATATTTATCAATGTGCTGAGCACACAATCATCCATCTAGTAAACCTTTTTTGAGTATTAATGTATCTTCATTTTGCAAATGAAGAAACTGAGGCATAGAAAGCTATTTAACTCGTAAAATAAATCAAACACCAATCAAAATAAGGTAGGATATAAACCAATTACTTAATAAAATCTAATAATAGTCAGTTAATACTCAAGTCCTTTGATTTCAAATTTATAATTAGCATATTTATTCTCAGAAATTAGTTTTTTCTATACTACTCTACACAGGCCATTCATTTCCCCCATCTAAATTCCAGATATATAGTTAATTAAATATCTTGATATTCTGGGAATTCTCTGGTAGTCTTCTGGTTAGGATGTCATGCTTCCATTACAGGGAGCACAGGTTCAATCCTTGGTCAGGAAACTAAGATCCCAAAAGCTACACAGTGCAGCCACCAAAAAAATCTTGACATTCTGTGCAGACACAATCAGATCAACAAATATTTGTGAAATACTCTGATAAACAGTGAATGTATATCTTGGTCTTTTAGGTATTACTACATTTTAAAACAGAAAATGCAATAAGAAATTCCCTTAGTGGTTGCCCTGTGACAGATAAAATAAGTTTTCTAATTTCTTTTCTACTTTTCCACCTGTGATGATCGAGTAATCATCTGAAATTATTTTTCTCCAGTTGATTTTCACAGTGTCTTAGTGAAGCTCCCACATTTTTGGTTCACTTATTAATAATGGGTGATAGGAGTAGGAGTACACTACTTTGTCCAATAGGTGGAGTCATCTCATATGATTCTATTTACCATCAGTTTTGGGATGAGGCTTCAATTTTTTAATTTCATTATTACCAAGCTGAATTCTTAATTCTTTCAATGAAATAAGAACAAATGAACTTTATGACTCAAGATGTGAAAATAAAGGCTGTTTTGTCTCAGAAAGATTCCAGACAGCATGAGAGGCTGTCTTCCTGGTGGCCCAGGGGGTGAGAACATATTTTGCTATGTTCTGAACATACATGTGAATCAAATGTTCAGATGTTGCTTCACAAAAGATTTTAGTGACTTTTGAAACAAGAGGAACTGATAATCTAAAAAACATTGTACTGCCTCAAATCTTATGAGTTAATTAATGGTGCTAAGTTGCTTCAGTCGCGTCTAACTCTTTGTGACCCCACAGACTGTAGCCTGCCAGGCTCCTCTGTACGTGGGATTCTCTAGGCACTACTTCAGGGGGTTGCCATTTCCTCCTCCAGAGCTGATTAATAACTGGCTCAAGTAACAGAGTAAACAACCTAGTCCTCCTGGTTCCCTTGAAGGTCAGTCTCCTAAACTGCTCCTCCCCTTATCTTTGCTCATTCTGGAAATATTCTCTAGTTTTAGTCACTAAGAAAGGATACTATTTTCACAGACTGAAGAATGCAGTGAAACTACATATTTCTGAGGTTACCTAGTGTAAAATGAGCCCTCAAAGGAGCTCAGAATTGACCTGAGAATCATCACAATAGTTCTGTAATAGCATTACAGACACAGAAAACAAGGCAGGAGGAAATTTATGAGTGATATAGTCAAAGAAAGCATGCATAGATACATGTATCTGCTGCTTTTGTTCAAGGCTGTGTCCCTGCAAAGTACTCAAAGAGGATTCCGCCTTTCCCTCTCCAGTTGTATTGAGTTAAAGTACCTGATGAATTTGTGGTAAATACAGTCTCAATTTGCCCAACTCAGTGAAGGATAGATGACTCTGCAGTGTTTAGCTTCTGCCTACCTATTACAACATGTGCCTCCTACCAAAAGAACAAAATTTGGTGTAAACTCGAGAATGAGGTTTACTCAATTTAATGAATATGTACACTCTATAAAAATTAACTTTTTCCTGCTAAGTGAGGCACCTCACCAGGTGCTCTACAGAGTTTTCACTCAAATCTCAGAGCAAATCTGTGGGTTTAAGGGTGTGAACATGCAGCTCAAAGGGGATGCATAACCAGCCTACAATAGCTAGTAAGTGGCAAAGCTACAATCCAAATTTACACCCCACATGCCTCATCCTTTTAAAATATTCTCATTCTGCAAAACCTGCAGTCTTCAAATGTACATGTGTGTTCTTATTACCTCGTCAAAGCAGTAAATTCTCAAAACTGTAGATTTCTCACATCCCAGAACTTCTCTCATGATTTCAATGTTTTTGCAATATTCTCAAAACAAATCACCTGAGACAGCGTCTGGCACATGGTACATCTTTAATTATCTGTACATGATAAATCTTTAAATAAATTTAATAATTTAATAATGATATTTTTATTCATCCCAAACGAAATTTTAATTTTGTTTATACCTTTTATGTATTTAGTTTATACCTTTTATATATAAAAGGTATTTAGTTTATACCTTTTATATGTAAAATCTGTCATTATAGCAGCACTATTATAGTAGGGAAAATATTAAGCCACATGCCTTTAAAGACATTAAAAAAAAAGAAATTGTTCCTTAATCACCTACTCTTCAGGCACGTCTCCAAGGGCTGTCTGTAGGCCCTGCATAACTCAGAGTTTCTCAGCTCTGTATGCACCTTAGGATAATCTTGGGAGATTTATAAAAAACAAAACACTGAGGTTTGAGCTCCTCTACAAAACATTCCCATTTATTTGATCTGAGGTGGGGCCCAGCATACCTGTATTTGAAGAAAAAATCTTTCAAGTGATGCCAGGGTTCCGAAATATCACTGAATCCAGTTGTACCATCAGTATCCTCTGAACACATCTTCCTGTTCCTGTTCCCAATGCATTGGTCCCTCTCTCCACCCCATGTGCCCTTCACCTAGCAATTCTGTACCAAATGTTCCCATTCTTTAAGTCTCATCTCAAATGCAGCTTCCTCCATGAAAACTTCTAAGAGCCCGGCCAAATGCAGCTCTCCTTTTTTGGAGCCCTCAAAGTCTCTCTTACAATAAGTCATAACAGACATGCCAGCTTCTAGGAATATACAGAAAGTCATAATTATGTACTAAAGTGGTCAAGGTATAAGCAGTGCCATTTCCACAATCTATTAATCATTACCTACTTTATTAGTGAGCAGAGAGATGGAGCAATGCTCAGAAAGACTGACAAACTCCTCCTTAAGTCAAAGGTAGATACACAAGTCCAGAGTTGAGGGGGGATGACTCTGGAAGTGGAAGCCCTGAGTGACACTAGTGTTCTGAGAGCGTTATAAAGTACATTCTTCCTCAAAATAACCTGGCCTGGAAACACTAGGACAGCCTTCTGTAGTGGGGCAAGGACACTGAGTTCTATTCATGTAGTGCCAGGTGGGTGAAAGGTACACATGATATTCTGGAACGAAATCCTACTCCTATTTGATTCAAGAGGGAGACAAAATCACATTCCTTTTTTTCCCCCTTTTTACTGTCTCTCAAGAAGAACTCAATAGATTCATCTTGAGAACATAAAAAGGTTAATATTTTGCTCAGTCTTAAAGAACCTGTATGTTTAGCAGGGGTTATCTGAAACAAATCAACAATTACACTCTTACTGAGCTGTTTGAGGGAGACAACTCCAGAGGAAGAATCTGTTTATTCTTCTAATAGGTAAAGCTTCCTTTCCATTAGAAGAATATATAATAAAATTTATAATAAAATTATGAAACACTGTGAATAGATAATTGTTTCTCTTTCCATTTGTGCAATAATGTTTGTGCATAAAGGTTGAGGAATGGTTTTCCTTTCTGTTTCTTCTCTCAAAATTGCCTCCAGAGATAACTTTGACTATCAGTCATTCAGCAAGGGAGAGCTGAGCTTAACAAAAACTTGGGTGCTTGGACAATAAATACATTCAAAAGAACTGACGGACGTCAGGAAGTATCACCAAAATCCTAGGAGTGACTGATCCTAGAATTATGATCCATTTAAACAATGTGATTCCCTGACGCTGTTTACAAGTTAAGGCTTCCTGAGACGTCTCTATGGACATAGCTGGGAGCTCCCCAGGCCTCCCTTCCCCCGTTCAGATACAAACCTTGCCTTTAATTTCAAGGGGCACTAAAGAGTCAAGCAGTCCCTCAGGGGGCCACTGGAGCCCAAGTAGGCTGGGTGCAAACTCCCTCGGACCTACTTTCTCTGTTATTTCAGAAGCTAAACTGAGCTCTGGGCACAGGTGTGAATGGAGCTAAGCTTCCCCACTTCACTGCTTGTTTACAGCACAGGCTTTCTGTACAGCTTCACCTGCCTCCCCACAAATTCTAAAAGCCCTAAACTACAAGAGAAAAACCAGTGGATTTTTTTTAAGTCAAAAACAGAGTCAAGAAGACTTTACCTTAATATATCTAAAAAGGAGACATTCATTAGCTAATAATTGTTAAGGATCTAAAACAACCTACTTTTTAAAAAGAAGCCACAACATTATCTTTATGTGGCATTAAACTGTTTGTAACACTGGTCTTTAGGTTTGCTAATACAGTGGCCTGGACTGAGTGAAAGGAAAGTTTGGGACAAATCTTCCCTTTCTTGGAGGGAACCCTCAAGAATTCAGTCTTCCCACCTCCCGGGGCTGCCTAGGTTGGGGTGATACGTGAGGATTTCTCCACTCAGGACAGGGAGGAAGAGCAGGAAAAGGAGCAGAGGGCAAGTCACAGTGAGGTGACTGTCACATCATGTCTTTCAGAGTATCTTGTTTGAACAACTATCAATATGTATGTCTCACTGTGCCTCCTAGAAGGTTTTTGATTTTGTCAGCTTGTACCCATCTAATCTTATGGATGAGGAAGACAGAGTCATCAAAGTCCCATTGCTTATAACTCTGTTAGCAGCAGACCAAGATACACACTCCAGCTTCCTTTCTGTCTACTGAGCAACGTTCTTCTTTACAGCTCTGTCAAGTTTTAAGTTCTCTGTGCATAGTGCTACCTGATATTTGGTGGATGGGAAAAGGTCTCTATCAGCACAAAATAGAAAGTTTGAGTGTAGCAAAGACTTAAGCAAAACACAACTTGAAACCATTTTTCACAACCAAAAAAGCTAGAATTTAACAATATCCAGCATAATAATACTTTGTTATTATCTTACATTTTATCTTTTTGTAATTGAAATACAATGACCACACGATATTATATTGTATGTACAACATACTGATTTGACATTTATATATATAATGACATGATGACTACAATAAGTCTAGTTACCATTTGTCACCATACATAGTTAACACAACATTACTGACTATATTCCCCATGCTATACATTAGCATCTTATCTTTCAAAAAAATTAAATATTCCTTCTCCCTGATGTTTTATGGTTTTAGTATTGTGTTTCATTACATAAACTACAGGTAAAAAGTTACCATGTTATAGTTAAACTGCAATGAAGTTTATGAAAATAAGCTTATAAACATAAACTTCCCTCCCGGGTTATGTAAATAAGGATACATCCATGTATTTTTGGTATCATAAGATGAACTCTTTCATTCACTACACAAATACTTGTTGTGCAATTATGTGTAAAAATAGCATAGTGTTGCTGAAGCTACTGAATAGAAGTCATGGCCTATTTTTATGCCTTGAGACCTTTATCTACCTTAGTTGTTAGATCTGTCCCCAGAATCTTGAGCCAATACCAATGATGTTAACTCAGGAGTTCCAGCTCATGGTTGTGCTTCATGTGAAGTGATTTCATCCTCAACCCTTGCCTATCAGCTTCCTCAGATTATATATAACCTTCCAGAAGGCCATCCCCACACTGAAACAAAGCCATGACAGCACTACCCACTCCTGTTAGCCTCACGAATAAGGAGAAGTTGTGTCCAGACAGCCTCCCTGCTAGGAGAAGGAATTCCAAGAGAACCAAGAGTCCACCATCCTTCTGAAGGCTCCCAGGTATACACCCATATTTCTTATCTCCAGAAGGCATGAGTCCCTCCATTAGTCATCTCTCATATTTCATTTCCTTAATGTTCTCATCCTCCTCTTTTCCTCCCAGTCCCTCTCATTTCCCCACTTTCTACTTCCATGACCAACTCACTCTTTTAACTAGGTTCTGCTCATCCTTAGGAGTGTAATTCAAACCTTCGAACTAGGTAACATCTTACCTATTAGATGCCTCCATTACTACTTCACTTTCTACTTCAAATCACTTATCACATTTAACATTATTTGTTCAAGATTTGCTTTCCCATCTAGACTGTAAACTCTATGAGGGCAGAAATTATGTTTGTCTCAGTCACACTGTTATGCATCAGAATTTAACACAATAGCTGGCACATTACAGGAAAGCAATAGATATCTATGGAATAAAGGAAGGAAGAAAGAGGTGAACAGTGAGGATAAATATGGTCCCACGCCAGACCTCTGAACATACTTTCCAAGAGAAACATCACAGTCATATGATGTTGGCCATACCTCAACTAGAGCATAAAGGTTATGTGACTCTTCAGGGGTTGGCTGGCCTGGATGGATCCTAATCACCTTAGCTCATTATTGCTGCAAAGAAAAGTTCTGTGAGTTCCAAACATGTTGATGAATAAAGTTGGACCTTTCTGTCCATGGGCTAGAGCACTGAGCCTCCAGACTTGCCTAGTGCCTTAGAGCATCCGAGACCCTTTCATCTCAGATGTCCAAGCTGATTCTTGTAACAACTCTCTGAAGTCATTAACCCAACTCAAAGTGTATTCATTCATTCAGTTCACTTTAGTTCAGTCAGTCAGTCGTGTCTGACTCTTTGCAACTCCATGAATTGCAGCAGGACAGGCCTCCTTGTTCATCACCAACTCCCAGAGTTTACTCAAACTTATGCCCCTTGAGTCCGTGATGCCATCTAACCATCTCATCCTCTGTCGTCCCCCTCTCCTCCTGCCTTCAATCTTTCCCAGCATTAGAGTCTTTTCAAATGAGATAGCTCTTCACATCAGGTGGCCAGAGTATTGCAGTTTCAGCTTCAACATCAGTCCTTCCAATGAATATTCAAGACTGATTTCCTTTAGGATGGATTAGTTGGATCTCCTTGCAGTCCAAGGGACTCTCAAGAGTCTTCTCCAACACCACAGTTCAAAAGCATCAATTCTTCGGCACTCAGTTTTCTTTACAGTGCAACTCTCACATCCATACATGACCACTGGAAAAACCATAGCCTTGACTAGATGGACCTTTGTTGACAAAGTAATGTCTCTGCTTTTTAATATGCGGTCTAGGTTGGTCATAACTTTCCTTCCAATGAGTAAGCATCTTTTAATTTCATGGCTGCAGTCACCATCTGCAGTGATTTTGGAGCCCCCCAAAATAAAGTCTGACACTGTTTCCACTGTTTCCCCATCTGTTTCCCATGAGGTGATGGGACTGGATGCTATGATCTTTGTTCTCTGAATGTTGAGTTTTAAGCCAACTTTTTCACTCTCCTCTTTCACTTTCATCAAGAGGCTCTTTAGTTCTTCTTCACTTTCTGCCATAAGGGTAGTGTCATCTGCATATCTGAGGTTATTGATATTTCTCCCAACAATCTTGATTCCAGCTTGTGCTTCCTCCAGCCCAGCATTTCTCATGACATACTCTGCATATAAGTTAAATAAGCAGGGTGACAATATACAACCTTGACGTACTCCTTTTCCTATTTGGAACCAGTCTGTTCCATGTCCAGTTCTAACTGTTGCTTCCTGACCTGCATACAGATTTCTCAAGAGGCAGGTCAGGTGGTCTGATATTCCCACCTCTTTCAGAATTTTCCACAGTTTGTTGTGATCCACACAATGAAAGGCTTTGGCATAGTCAATAAAGCAGAAATAGATGTTTTTCTGAAGCTCTCTTGCTTTTTTGATGATCCAGCGGATGTTGGCAATTTGATCTCTGGTTCCTCTGTGTTTTCTAAATCCAGCTTGAACATCTGGAAGTTCATGGTTCACATATTGTTGAAGCCTGGCTTGGAGAATTTTGAGCATTACTTTACTAGCGTGTGAGAAGAGTACAATTGTGCGGTAGTTAAGAGTATTCTTTGGCATTGCCTTTCTTTGGGATTGAAATGAAAACTGATCTTTTCCAGTCCTGTGGCCATTGCTGAGTTTTCCATATTTGCTGGCATATTGAATGTAGCACTTTCACAGCATCATCTTTTAGGATTTGAAATAGCTCAACTGGAATTCCATCACCTCCACTAGCTTTGTTCATAGTGATGCTTCCTAAGGCCCACTTTACTTCGCATTCCAGGATGTCTGGCTCTAGGTGAGTGATCATACCGTCGTGATTATCTGGGGTGTGAAGATCTTTTTTGTATAGTTCTTCTGTGTATTCTTGCCACTTCTTAATATCTTCTGCTTCTGTTAAGTCCATACCATTTCTGTCCTTTATTGTTTCCATCTTTGCATGAAACGTTCTCTTGGTAACTCTAATTTTCTTGAAGAGATCTCTAGTCTTTTGAATAAGTGTCTCAGGTCTTTCAGTGTGGCTCACAGATTTATTGTTCTTCTGCTGTGACCTGCAGGGTTTCTGTAAAAGAGTCAGACCCAACTGAACAAGTCAGACCCATTCTATTGTTCTGTATTTAACTTCTTTTTAAAAAATCTTAAAAACATCCTATCTATCCTTCTTTGTTTTATGATACACCTAGGCTTAAAAGAACACTTGGAAGATTAGGCTCATGTGGAGAATCCTCATGGTGCCAAGTAAAACAAGACCACCTTCTGTCCATTCCTCAGGCCTTTGAGGAGCTGGAGCTACACAAGAAACCACTGAAGAGGCCCTGAGGTCAGCTCACTAGCACTGAGCTTCAGGGCCTTGATCTATAATGGGGTTTCATCTGCTTAAACAGCTGCAGTCTTCCTTTGACCAGCTGCCCAGGCCATATGATGCAAAACTTTGCTTGATGCTTCCTGCAATATAAAATTGCACCAGCGGCCCTTGAGTGATCTGGGAGGCCCTGATGAGTATCTAGGATGGCCTGGGAGTTGTCCAGGGCTGTCTAATGTCAAATTTGCTGAGGAGGCTGCCACAGCACCACTCTGGTTCTAAGATTCTTGTTCATAGGGTCAGAGCTGCTTCAGTGACTTTGGAGACTAGCCCTTCCAAGGGACTGGAGAGGCAAGGATTCCCTTAGGTTCTTGATCTAGAGTAGGGGCAAAGAAGAGATAAGCTGTGAATGGGAGCTCAACTGGCAGAGAGAGGCAGAGGGAAGGGAAGGCAAGGTCAGGGCATGGAAAGTGGCAAATGTGGCCATAAACCCATCACTCGGCATCATTAGCTTCCTTCAGTGTTAGTTTTCTTTTTTTCAATTATTTTTTGAGATTATTTTCCATTATAGGTTATTACAAGATATTGACTATAGTTCCCTGTGCTATACAGTACACCTCTGTTGCTTGTTGCATATCTACTTTTTTAAAATAAGAAATGTAGCATTCTATTCTTACTAAGTCAAACAAGTAGAATCAAAAGGTCATAAATTTTTTAGTTAGGCAAAAATTGATAAGTTTTCTAAAATATATATATTATACATACTATTTATGTATATGTATGTGTTTGTGTGCTTAGTTGTTCAGTTGGGTCTGACTGTTTTGCAGAAACCCTGCAGATCACAGCAGAAGAACAATACACCTGTGAGCCAATGAAAGACCTGAGACACTTATTCAAAAGACAGGTACCATCAATAGATAAGAAAATGATGTAGTACGTTGACTCCTATGTAAAGCCTTAATGGGACTTGAGGCCTCTCTTGTTTCCTTGGCTAATGTGGCTCTTGACAATTGTCTGGCCCTTGGTTGCCTTCTGGAAGAACAAGGCAGAGTTTGTACAATAACTAATACTTCCTGCTGCACTTGGATCAATGTGACAGGACAGTCACACACTAACGAACTAAAAGTTAGTCACTCAGTCGTATCTGACTCTTTGAGACCCCAAAGAGCCCACCAAGATCTTCTGTCCATGGAATTCTCCAGGCAAGAATACTGGAGTAGGTAGCCATTGCCTTCTCCAGGGGATCTTCTTGACCCAGGGATTGAATCCATGTCTCTTGCGTCTCCTGCATTGCAGGCAGATTTTTTTTTATCACTGAGCTACCAGGGAATCCCCATATATATGTATACAAAAGTTTTTCCCATACTCTTGATAAAGGCATGAGAAAGAACATCAAAAAAGAAAAGAAGAGCTGGAAAAATTGGAAAACATAAACTATATGAAATGGGAGCACTGAATATAAAATATAAAAAGTGAAACAAACTAGATGAAAGTATAAAATCATCAAATAGCCCAGTTGTTCTTAAACATGACTGTTCATTAGAAACATATCTGGAGCTTTGGAGAAAAAAAAACAATACCTGGGCATTTGTATTTTTCAAAAAATTCTAAGGTAATTCCGATATGCATCTGGATTTTAAAATGTGATTACAAGTTTTTCTATTAAATGGTAGTTTTAATGATATAGAATTCTATTATTTTTCTGTTGACCAATCATGATACAATGGTATTAAGTGGGTAATAATTACATAATCACAATAATAAAAGAAGTTTATCAGTTTTCACAATCAATAGCCAGACAAAAAATAAAAGATAATTATAATTGTAAGCCATAGTGGGGATATGATTAACTTAACAATATAAAATAATTACATGCAATTTGAGGGGTCAAGCAGAGTGATGTGGTAAGTGGAAGTGCATACATGTACATGGTTTTATCCACCCATCCATCTTTTGCTTGGTGCATTTAACCCATTTACATTTAAGGTAATTATCAATATGTATGATCCTATTACCATTTTCTTAATAGTTTTGGGTTTATTTTTTGTAGTCTTTTCCTTCTCTTGTGTTTCCTGCCTAGAGAAGTCCCTTTAACATTTGTCGTTAAGCTGGTTTGGTGGTGTTGAATTCTCTTAATTTTTGCTTGTCTGGAAAGCTTCTGATTTCTCCATCAGATTTGAATAAGAGTCTTCTTGCTGGGCAGAGTATTCTTGGTTGCAGGTTCTTCCCCTTCATCACTTTAAATATATTGTGCCATTCCCTCCTGGCTTGTAGAGTTTCTATTGAGAAATCAACTGATAACCTGACAGGAGTTTCCTTGTATGATATTTGTCATTTTTCCCTTGATGCTTTTAGTATTTTATCTTGTCTTTAATTTTGGTTAGTTTGATTAATATGTGTACTGGGGTGTTCCTCCTTGGGTTTATCCTACCTGGGACTCTGTGCTTCCTGGACTTGGTTGACTATTTCTTTCCCATGTTAGGGAAGTTTTCAGCTATGACCTCTTCAAATATTTTCTCAGATCCTTTCTCTCTCTCTTCTCCTTCTGGGACCCCTATAATGCAAATGTTGGTGTGTTTAATGTTGTCCCAGAGATCTCATAGGCTGTGTTCATTTTTTTCCATTCTTTTTTCTACATTCTGTTCTGCAGCAGTGACTTCCACCATTCTGTCCTCCAAGTCACTTATCCATTCTTCTGCCTTAGTTATTCTGCTATTGGCTCCTTTTAGGCTATTCATCTCTGTTTGTTCTTTAGTTCTTCTAGGTCACTGGTAAACATTTCTTGCATCTTCTCCATTCTGTTTTTGAGATCCTGGATCATCTTTACTATCATTATTCTGAAGCTTATCTTCACTTCATTTAGTTGTTTTTCTGGGGTTTTATATTATTGTCCTTAACTCTGCCTTTTCATCTTGATTAACTTTCTGTAATGTAGTTTTCTTTCTAGCTGCTGTGGGATTGTAGTTCTTCTTGCTTCTTCTATCCGCCCTCTGGTGGATGAGGCTAAGAGATTTCTGTAAGCTTCTTGATGGGAGGGACAGGGTGAGACAAACAAGGTCTTGCTGTGGTGGGCAGGGCCTTGCTCAGTAAAACTTTAGTCCAACTATGTGCTGATGGGTGGGACTGTACTCCCTCCCTGGTAGTTGTGCCTGAGGCAACCCAGTCCTGGGGTCTATAGGCTCTATGGTAGGGTTAATAGTGACCTCCAAGAGGGCTTATGCCAAGGGGGACCTTCCAGCACTGCTGCTGCCAGTACCCCCATCCCTGTGGTAAGACCCTGCTGATCCATGCCTCCACAGGAGACCCTCCAATACTAGAAGGTGTTTTGGTTCAGTTTCCTGTGGGGTCATTGCTCCTTTCCTCTGGGTCTTGGTGCACATAAGATATTTTTTTGTACCCTCCAAGACTAGAGTCTCTGTTTCCCCCAGTCCTGTGAAAGTCCCGTAATCAAATCCCACTGACCCTCAGGGTCAGATCCCCTGGGGGATCCCAGTCCCTTTGTCAGATGCCCTGGCTGCGAAGCCTGATATGGGGCTCAGAACCTTCATAACAATGGGAGAACTTTTTTGGTATTACTGTTCTCCAGTTTGTAGGTCACACACCTGGTGGTTATGGGATTTGATCTTATCCTGATTGTACCCCTCCTACTATCTTGCTGAGGCTTCTTCTTTGTCTTTGGATGTGGGGTATCTCTTTTTGGTGGGTTCCAGCACCCTCCTGTCTGTGGTTATTCGACAGTTATTTGCAATTTTGGTGCTCTCACATGAGGAAATGAGCACACATCCTTCTACTCCACCATCTTGAACCAGAAGCCCTTCAATGTTAGTTTGATTCTGGCTCAAAGAAGCATAGGAACCTGGGGTTTGATTCCACCTGATTTATTCAATTCTTCACTCCACCTATATGACTTCATGCAGGTTACTTAACTTTATGGACCCCAAATTCCTCATCTATGAGGAAAATTATCAAAATACTTATTTTGGATGACTTTTACGAGAGCTAAGCAAAAATCTTTATTCATTCATTTCATAAATAGGTATTAAATGCTCTTCTGGTGTTTTGTGACTAATTTTCAATGTGTGTTTGTTTGTTGGGGGAAGAGCTGGCGTAGGGGTGGGGCTTGTCCCATACCTCCATCAAACGATGCACCAGACATCAATTGGGTGTCTTACAGTTCAACTCAATTCTGAGAGTATTTACCTGAAGATAGCATCAGATTCCACAGATTAAGGGATCAACATTTGTTCTCTGTCGTTCAGTCAGTAAAGAATCTGCCTGCAATGCAGGAGACCACCTGAAATGCAGGAGACCTGGGTTCAATGCCTGGGTCAGGTTGGGAAGATCCCCTGGAGAAGGAAATGGCAACCCCCTCCAGTATTATTGCCTGGAAAATGCCATGGAGAGGGAATCCTGGTGAGCTACAGTCCATGGGGTCACAAAGAGTTGGACACAACTTAGTGACTAAACCACCACCTACAAAACTGTAGGATCCCCTGCTACTTCAGACACCAGACACAAGCCCGAGTAATCACCTATGCTTCTCAGCAAGTTATAGACAGGAGGTTCCAACAATTCCCTCCAACTCAGGCTGCCAATCCCAAGTCCAAGTTATTACTTGTACTTCTGACCACCTGGCTATAAATCAGAGGGTTCCATGACTTCCTCCTCAGGCTCAATTAATTTGCTAGAGCAGCTCACAGAACTCAGAGAAACGTTTTGTTCTCTAGGTTACTGATTTGTTATAAAAGGATACAACTCAGAAACAGCCAGATGGAAGAGATATGAAGGGCAGGTACATGGGAAGGGTTCAGAGCTTCCATGTCCTCTCCAAGGTGTATCACTCTCCCACCTACATGTGTTCACCAAGTGGAAGCTTTCTGAACCCTGTCCTTTCGGTTTTCATGGAAGATTCATTACATAGGTATGACTGATTAAATCACTGGCCACTGGCAATTGATTCAGCCTCCTGCCCCTCTCACCTCCTCAGAGACCAGGGTGTAGGAAAGTTCCAGCCCTCTAATCACATGGTTGGTTCTCCTGGCAACCAGCATCCCCATCCTTAGATGCTTCCAAAGGTCATCTCATTCACAAAACAAAAGACATCTTTACTACTCTGAACACAGGAAATTTCAAGGATCTGGGGAGCTGTGAGCCAGGAACTTTGGATAAAGACCAAGTACATATGAAAAATATATATTTGGTCATCTGTATGACCAAACATATATTTCTTACAAATACAATATCACAAATGTCTTCTATCTGCCAGGGACAATTTTAGACACTAACCATCAGCTATGAGCAAAATAGACAAACATCCCTAAAACCTCTACCTTCACAAAATTTACATCATCTATTTCTACCTGATACAATAAACACATAATGCTGGGTAAGATTGAGGGCAGGAGGAGAAGGGGACGACAGAGGATGAGATGGTTGGATGGCATCACCGACTCAATGGCCATGAGTTTGGGTGGGCTCCGGGAGTTGGTGTTGGACAGGGAGGCCTGGCGTGATGAAGCCCGGGGTTGCAAAGAGTCGGACACGACTGAGCGACTGAACTGAACTGAATTGAAGCTATATATATGGTTTGTCAGTCCACTGATAATTGGAGATAGTTTTGAAAATTTGGAGAATTATAATTGATAATTTTGGAGAAAAATAAAACAGAAGAAAAGTGTACTGAAATATTAGGGGTGTGAAAGAAGGCCTTGTTGAAAGGATAATATTTGGACAAAGAGCTGAAGGAGGAGAAACAGTGCATACAATGCCTGCCATGGAATACCATGATTTTTGTGTTACTACAACCACTGCAGTTGTTGAAATTATTTTTCACATTCTTCAGGTCAGTTCAGTTCAGTCACTCAGTCCTGTTGAACTCTTTGTGACCCCATGAAATGCAGCACACTAGGCTTCCCTGTCCATCACCAACTCCCAGAGTATACTCAAACTCATGTCCATTGAGTCAGTGATGCCATCCAACCATCTCATCCTCTGTCGTCCCCTTCTCCTCCTGCCTTCAATCTTTCCCAGCATTAGGATCATTTCCAATGAATAAGTTCTTCGCATCAGGTGGCCAAAGTATTGGAGTTTCGGCTTCAACATCAGCCCTTCCAACGAACACCCAGGACTGATCTCCTTTAGGATGGACTGGTTGGATCTCCTTGCAGTCCAAGGGACTCTCAAGAGTCTTCTCCAACACCACAGTTCAAAAGCATCAATTCTTCAGCCCTTAGCTTTCTTTATAGTCCAACTCTCACATCCATACATGACTACTGGAAAACCATAGCTTTGACTAGACAGACCTTTTTGGCAAAGAATGTCTCTGCTTTTTAATATGATGTCTATGTTGGTCATAGCATTTTTTCCAAGGAGCAAGTGTCTTTTAATTTCATGGCTGCAATAACCATCTGCAGTGATTTTGGAGCCCCCCAAAATAAAGTCTGTCACTTTTCCACTGTTTCCCCATCTATTTGCCATGAAGTGATGGGACCAGATGCCATGATCTTAGTTTTCTAAATGCTGAGTTTTAAGCCAACTTTTTCACTCTCCTTTTTCACTTTCATCAAGAGGCTCTTTATTTCTTCTTCACTTTCTGCCATAAGGGTGGTGTCATATCTGAGGTTACTGATATTTCTCCCAGAAATCTTGATTCCAGCTTGTGCTTCAGTCCAGCATTTCTCCTGATGTACTCTGCATATAAGCTAAGTAAGCAGGGTGACGATATACAGCCTTGACGTACTCCTTTCCCGATTTGGAACCAGTCTGTTGTTCCATGTCAGGTTCTAACTGTTGCTTCCTGACTTGCATACAGATTTCTCAAGAGGCAGGTCAGGTGGTCTGGTGTTCCCACCTCTTTCAGAATTTTCCACAGTTTGTTGTGATCCACACAGTCAAAGGTGGCAATTTGATCTCTGGTTCCTCTGCCTTTTCTAAATCCAGCTTGTACATCTGGACATTCACGGTCCACGTACTACTGAAGCTTGGCTTGCAGAATTTTCAGCATTAATTTGCTAGCACGTGAGATGAGTCCAATTGTGCGGTAGTTTGAGCATTCTTTGGCATTGCCTTTCTTTGGGCACATTCTTCTTAGTTTCCCAGGAAAACAGCTAACACAGAACTGGCAGAAGCAACTCAAAACACTGATATTAATACTAATAATGACAATAACAGGCTATGCTAAGATTAGTGAACACATCACTGTTTACAAGGTCTGAATTATAGAACCTGACTCCAGGAGAATACCTTTTCCAACTCTTGGATGTAGGAGAGATTCTCTCAAGGTGCTTATTGGTTTTAGATATAAAAGGCAGTAATCAAACTATATACTATAGATATTGATTGCATTTTTCTCTCAAAATCTCAGCTAATTCTTTTTCCAGAAGTTTCTAAAACTAAAAGTAAAAAAGATAATTTGAGGCATTATAAAGCTAGTTCAAGAAATTTTAAGTTACATCAGAAATCATTTTTTGTGACCTCGGGAAGATCAGTTCACCTCTCTGGACTTTAATTTTACATTTTATCACTTGTAAAATAAAGTAACTAGATAGTTACTTAGGATCCTTTCTTAAATTTTCTTGTATGACAATTATTAATTACTTACTCAATGGAGACAATGACAGCATTCAATTCCTCAGCCATGGCTGTGCACAGTTCATCATAATACCTGATTTCTAAAAGAGACAAGAGAGCAATCACTCACTATAAAGCAGTCTATTTAATACTGTCCATTCTTAAATTTTGATAACTGTGGACTGTTTTAGACTCAGACTTAAGTTATTAATAGTAAGAACAAAAACGTAAATATGAACATATGGCTCATTAACAGAGTTACAAGTACAAATACAAAAGAATTAACCTGGTTTCTGATAAAATGCAATTGCTATAAAATGACAGGAAATCATACTAGATTACCTTTGAATGTGTTTTTAACTAACAATTTCTTTCATAATCATCTATATAAAGTATATTAGATTCATTCTGATTTTGTAATTCTTCAAAGGTATGCCTTTCCAAAAACCATAGTGAATAAGCAGTTTCCTCCTTAGAACCAAAACATTTTTCTTTTAATACCCTCATTTGCTGTGATTCAGAAAAGTCACCAATTTGAAGACTATGGTATTCTGTTTAAACCAACCCATAACAAATAGAGTTTTAGGAAGTCTTAGCATTTCTTAGAAAGAGAATTCAAAAGTTTTTACATATTTTAATATGTAAAACTTTAATCCGTTAGCTGTTCTTTGGATATATTAATATTCTTACATTAAGTGCTAGATTGTCTCAACAGAAAGCCAAAAAATACCTTATTTATAGACTTTCCAAGGCAGTATTAGAACCAGAAGTTCAACAACTACATAAACAGCTGCATATCTCCTCCAGACTGAGCCTTCCCCCTCTCTGATGGGACTGATGAGTCAAAACTGTGTGGAAAAGGCTAGGCTGACTCATAATCCATACCATTTCTGGCACTTCCACATCCTGGCTTCTGGTGTACTGCCTCTCCCGGCAAGCGTCCAATGCTACAGATGCAATCTTTTCTAGGGCAGAGTCTCTCTGTTTTACTCATTTTTGTATCCCCATCATCTAGCACACATTAGAGTCACCAAAGGTCCAGGTTTGCATACAACTGTTTGAGGTTTTGTACCCAAAGTCCTATACCCCAGGAAACCTCTCGGCCCTGGGCAGACCTACATATTCAGTAATCATCTGTTGGCAATGCGAACAAATCAATGAATAAAAGAATAAATGATGAATATGGAGTTAAATGAAATGAGATTACTAGAGAAAGTTACACTTTTTGGCCTTTGCCACATTTTTTTTTTTTTAAGGCAAACTATAACAAGTTGCCTTTGCCTTTTTTTTTTTAATTTACTGTTATTTATTTATTTCGCTTCCTTGGTGGCTCAGCCAGTAAAGAATCTGCCTGCAAAGAAGGCGACCCAGGCTCTATCCCTGGGTCGGGAAGATCCCCTGGAGAAGGGAATGACAACCCATTCCAGTATTCTGGCCTGGAATTCCATGGACACAGAAGCCTGGTGGGCCACAGTTCATGGGGTTACAAAGAGCTGGACATGACTGAGTGACTAAAAACAACAACATTTATTTATTTGGCTATACTGGATTTTAACTGTGGCATGTTACAGAGTGTGGGATCTAGTTCCCTGAAGCCAGGCACCCTGTATTGGCAGTGTGGAGTCTTAGCTACTGGACCACCAAGTAAGTCCCACCATAGCCTTTAAACTTAATGGATGAAAATAATCTCTGGGCTGAAGATGAGAAAGTAGCTCCAAAATAATTATGAGCAGAGGTAAGGCCCTTGTCTCTCCTCTTTAGTATGCTTTTCATTGGCTGCTCCACTTGGCTGCTTGCCATTTTTAATGTGTATTCTGCTCACAAAAGTTATCCAATGCTAAAGAGAATGTTCTTGAACTTTTCAAGGTCATTTCCTTTTAACTAGGGCATATATTTTATATCTTCATCTTTGGTTTCATAAGCAGATGAAATGTTGATGAGTTAACATGTATACACAGAAATCTTTGTTCTATTTCCTAGAAAGATGTCTTCAAAACACAAGCTGGTCTAGAGCTACAGATACCTGCCTCATATTCTGGCCCAACTTTACCTTGTTTGGGTATAGAAAGCAACTTCAGTACTTCACAATAAGTTAGTATATGATTTAGATTACAGGAAATATTTTCAAAACAGTCTGCCTGAATTAACAAACAAACAGGCAAAACTCTTGGTGTAGGGTAGCTATATAATTAATCATCCAAACCAGGATCCTTTCAAGACTGGAAAGTGGGGAGGGAGGAGGCGGTGCTATGAATAACTTTGCTGGGATTGTAGGGATAACTGGGACTGCCAGGGGGACCAAGTCCAGTGGTCCCCTTCTCCTTACCCAGTAAGAAAGTCAGCCCAGTCATATATCTCTTCCAGGGCCAGCCACAACCCCAAACAACCTAAAGGTGAGGACATACTTGCGCTTGCCAAGGCCCAGCCTCCTCCATGGATGTAAACAACGCTGCGTTTCAGAGGCTCTTCTGGCTTTGGAGGGCCTTCAAACACTCTGACTTCCACACCATCAAAGTCAGTGTCGGTCACCTTCACCCGAGCAGACGACCATGCGCTTTTCTTGCCAAAAGAAACGATGATGAAGTTCAGCGCGAGCAGATGATGGCTGAGGCCCAGGTAGTGTATCAGGTTGCTCTGGAGGATAAGGGGATAATGAGGGAGAGTGTGTGTTAGCTTTGTTGTCACTTGAGCCACACTCACCAACCCTCAGCATTTGAATTCTTACATGCAATTGCCACTACCCTTGAGGACTCACTGGCCACTTTCAATAAAATAACACAATGTATCTATCTTTCATTCCTTGAGCTTCCAGAGTATTTTCTTATATGAGATCTTCTTTGATCTTCAGATAATCTCTGAGAAGGAAATGTGTCACTAGTCTTGTTTTATGAAGCAGGCTTAGAAATTGGCTGAATGTGCCCATCTTGCTGGTTAACTGGAAGTTCTGCTACTCAAACCTGGGAACTGTGAATTCCAGTTTTTAGTGCCTTTCTTCACCCTAAATTAGCACATCACATTTCCAATAACATACTAGGAGTGAAGGAAGAATACTTTATTTGAATACACATAAAAGAGAGGAAGTTTTATATTTACTGTAAGTATTTAAACACTTTTTTAAACTTACATACTTAAGTGTGCTTTGTTGTTTTGAGAACAGGAGAAAGGAATGAGTATGAGGGAGAAGAAGCAGAGTCGGCTGCAGCACTGGAGTTTGGAAGCAGAGCAGCTCAGACATAACCAGGAACTTTGCAGAAATGTGCAAAGAACATGCAGCCTGTTGTCTCTTCCCCTTTAAGCTCTGAGGCCATCGAGTTCTGCATTAAGAGTTCACAGAAAGTTATCTGGTTGGAGAGGAGACCCAGGCTAACCACCCAGCAAAGACCCTGAGGAGTGCACTCCCTCTTTCTGCTTCTCATACAAGCTCTTCCTATTGAGTACACTTATAAAACTAACCTCCCTGCAAGACCTATGGGCCATGTTACAAAGTCAGAAAATTGGAAGCCATCTGGAAGCCAGTGACTAGTCAAGCTAGAGAGGCCCAGAAGTGTCACAGAGTGATTAGAAACCTTCCTGGCACAGGAGCATGAACTCAGATACTGTATCTCCTAGTGGCTCTCAAACCTTGAAGAGGAGCAGCTGAAGAGTAACAGTGTGCTTCTGTAGAATATGAAACAGAACACTGATGATTAGTGAAATATTTAATGTTATTATAAGATCAAGAAGACAATGTCACTAGTAGAAATAAGAGCTATATGTAGTCTGCAATACACCATAATACAGCTTCCCAGCACATGCATGGAGCACACTGTTACGCCTTGAAAAGGACACAGATGTGCTATGACACTGATCCTCTCTGTCCCTGGGCAGCCAAGTTCCTGAGCCGTTTACCCCACTGTCTTATATAAAATATTATTACTGTATACATAAGCCCTGCCATGAAAAGAGCTAGAAAGACTGCATTATAGAACAATTAGCCAGTGTTCATGAAAAGCAAAAACCAGAAGCAATTTATCTAACCATGAACAGTTTTTCCAGCAATTCCATTAGCATCTATTGGCTGCCAATATAAGCAACAGCAAAGCAAATGAATATTAATAAAATAACTCAATTTCTGTATGTATCAATTGACTAATTTATTGAAAAAGTTAAAACAACTTTTACTGTTCTTGATGTGAAACAAACAAATGTGTTTGTGCACACACACACATACAGAGGAGTCTAATCATAAGATTAAAGGTTTAAAGTCTTTGGCAAATTAGGAAGAGGTAATCGTCATTTGAGTTTTGTGGTAACACATCAGTCTAATGGGGAAATAACAAGATGCACTGGGGCCTAGTTGAGAATTTCTGTATTCACTAAGATTTCTAGACTTCACACAATAAACCCTTGTGAATTAACAGAGAATACACAAGATCAATTCTATTTCTCACAGCCAAAGTAGCTCAGTAGGCATGAAATAATAAAATATGAACAAAGAAATGGCAGGCTTGACTCAGTTACTTTATGGATTACATTTTTTGCTTTTAGCTAAATGAAGACTTTATGAAATATTTAAAACAAATCATATGAGTTTCTTCAACTAAAGGAAAGCTGTAAAACAAGTGAACGCTCTTTACAAAACAGATTACAGTAGATTAGTCATTTTACATAGAATCTACCCCTGGTTTCCCTTATGTATTGCATGCTCTGATTGCATGCAGACTTACCTCAATCTGCCCATACCTTTCCTAAAGCACTTCTGCTGTATTAGCTTACGATCACTGACATTAATGGGGTTTCTGAACCTATCTGCATTGTTTACAACATTGACAAGGGACAAAAATGCTCATTGGAGAAGGGACAGTTTGTTTATGAAGGAGAAAAAGGTAAGTAGATGCATGCAAGAAAGGCTAGATGGGTGTTAAAATTGTGCTAATATTTGGAATTCATTGATAAATTTGAGAATGAAAATCATTATCCTACAGATAATAGTGAGTTTGTTTCAAAATTTGAAAATAGAGATAATCAAACAGTAATCTGTCAACCAATTTATTATTACTATTATCAATAATAGTTATTACTGCCTGAGTGCCTACAGTGTGAGGAGAGGTTGTTGAATTCTGGCTACAGTTCTATTATTTTCCTCCTTCTGAGGAAGAGAGAAAAGAAGCTTAGAGACTAACCAGTATAGAAGCTGTATTCCGGGAACTATGAGAAGGGCTGCAGGACATACAGAATTACCCTAGAGATGCTTGTTGAGAACAGTGTGCGCCCAGGAAGCTGCTCTGCAAACTATCCAGGATAGGATGACATTCACATGTGTATGTGATATCGTGCGGCATGATAAAACTGTGAATGGTATCCAACTTTTCCCCCTAATATCTACTGCTTTCCTTAGCTCTTCTCACTACTCCACTCCTATTCCTACTGACCAGAAAATAAAATCAGTAGCCAAGCCTGTCTGTAGTTGTTACCTCAAGGAAGGAATATGAGAACAAATAGCAAAGAAACAGGAGTGTTTTCCTGCTTTTAATTTTCAAAAGCCTACATCCTTTGGAAAATTAAAACAAAAAAAAGACATAAATTTAGGAGATTACATGATGAATAAGAAGTCACCTGAATAGAAAGTGAATCGCCAAGATAGGTGGTGGGAGATGGAACGAGAAAGTATTGGAGATGAAATGAGGAATGTAAGGATTGATATCTGAGATTCAACGAAAAAAAGAATCTTGGGACACAGCAACCCTCAGATATGTCTATGGAATCTGAGAGCAATAGACATGTGTCTCATGCCCAAGACAGCACCCTGGAAAAAGGCAAGACTCTCAGGAAGACTGACTCAGGATATGTCTAAGAAGGTGGGGCCTCAAATGACCTCAGAGAGCTCCTTGGGCCCCAGTTGGTGCAGGAGCAGCAGAACAATTCCACGTGCCCAAAAGGCACAAAAATAGCAAGGTTGCATGAATGTCTTGCAGATGTGTCTGAGACAACTTCTCCATTATCCACGGCCCATGACACATTCTCAAGGGTCCAACAGGAATATAAGAGAGCACTAATAGATCTGAAAGGCTCTCAAAAATAAGAACAAAGGATATCCCAGGGCAACTGGCAGGAACCAAAGACCAAGGATCAGGTGGAACAGGAATGTGGGCTGAGGATGTTTACCCAGATGCCTCCCCCCACCACCCAAAGTATTATGCCTCAACATATAAAACACCCCAAAACCTGAAAGAAAACAGTGATGGAGGAATACCTAAATTCATTGGAATTAAGTTCTACCTAAAGAATGAAGGCTTGAAATATAGATCAAGTTATACTTCTTTCATTCTTGAGTTTGTGAAATGAGATTCAGATCCACCCAAGAGACATTCTCAAGTTGTTGTTTCCTGAAACCTTTTTAGAAGTAGCTGGAAAATTCCAGTAGCACAAAGAAGCATTCCAAGTGTTAAGGGTCTCATGGGTTGTGAATTGACCCAGTCTCGGCTAGCTTAAGTACCCTAAGGTAATGCTAGAGGTCTTAAAACTTGCCCCATAACTATTCCAGGATCTTGAAGGGAATTCTGCCTGAGGAGGTGGAGATACTCATTACACCTTAGTAGAACCAGATATGCAAAATAGGTTGGCCACTGGTTCCCTACCTGGGTCTGATGACCAAAGGTCAGAAGACAAGCAAAAATCAAAGGAAGTCAAGCAAAAACTATACTCTGCTTAAATTATACTCTGTTCGTTTTTGTGTTTATGAATGGGATTGTTCTCTGCTAATTCATTCATCATACGAATAAGAAAATACATTCAGTGGACAGGGAAACTTAAGGGGGAGAAAAAGACAATCTTCAGGAGCTTAGAGAAATAGAAGAGAAGCAAGTACTGTAAATGAATAGCTGATGTTAGTTAGTTAAGTAATACAAGTTTAGTAAGAGAAACCTAGATAAAGGGTTGCACAAGCCCAGAGAAGGAAGGAATTACCTGCACCTCTTCTTAGTGAGATGAAATTCAGTAAGGCATCTATTTTGAATTGTGCCTTAATAGACGATGAAGGGGCTTCCCAGGTGGCTCAGTGGTAAAGAATCCACCTGCCAATGCAGGAGATTTGGGTTAAATCCTTGGGCCGGGGAGATACCCTGGAGAATGAAATGGCAACCCACTAAAGCATTCTTGCCTGAGACAATCCCATGGACAGAGGAGCCTGCCAGGCCCCAGTCCATAGGGTGCAAAGAGTCAGACATGGTTGAGTGCACACATACACAGAAGATGAAGTGTGAACAGCAAGGAAAAGGATAGGAAACCAAGATGCCAAAGTGTTGGACAAATGCCTATGGAAAGAAAATGTAAACAAGGGAAGTGGAGGCATGCAGAGCATGACAATAGAAGGCTCAATGTAAGAGGCATGTCAGTGTCAGGTTTTACTTTCTTGGGGTCCAAAATCACTGCTGACAGTGACTTCAGCCATGAAATTAAAAGACACTTGCTCCTTGGAAGAAAAACTGACAAACCTAGACAGTATATTAAAAAGCAAAGACATCACTTTGCTGACAAAGGTCCATATACTCAAAGCTATGGCTTTTCCAGTAGTCAAGTATGGATGTGAAAGCTGGACCATAAAGAAGGCTGAGTGCTGAAAAATTGATGCTTTTGAATTGTGGTGTTGGAGAAGACTGCTGAGATCATTGGACTACAAGGAAATTCAACCAGTCAATCCTATAGGAAATCAACCCTGAATATTCATTGGAAGGACTGATGCTGAAGCTCCAATACTTTGGCCACCTGACGCAAACAGTCAACTCACTGGAAAAGACCCTGATACTGGGAAAGACTGAGGGCAAAAGAAGAGGGCAGCAGAGGGTGAAATGGTTGGATGGCATCACTCAATGGACATGAATTTGAGCAAACTTCAGGAGATAGTGAAGGACAGGGAAGCCTGGCATGCTGCAGTCCATGGGTTCACAAAGAGTCAGACATGACTTAAAGACTGAACAACAACAACAAGAGTCATGTCAAACACCAAAGTCAGTAGCACAGACTCCACAGTGATGCCTGGGTTAAAAGCTCAGCTCCCCCAACTACCAGCAGTGGGATCTCAGGCAAGTTACTAATCCTCTCTGTGCTTCAATTTCTCATATATTAAAGAGAAATAATAATACTAATCGTTGAAAAGACTGTTGTGATGCTTAAAAAAGCAAAAACAGGTACTAGAATAGTACCTGGCATATACTAACCCTTCTATTGTTACTGTCACATCACTGATCTGGAAGATCCTGCATGAGGAAATGTGAGCCCAGGGATAGACAGCCCCATGTTTCCAGGGAAACTGAGATGATCGTTTTTTACCCATTACGTAATTTGTTATTAGGACCACAATGATTACCAAGTTCTGAAATTATTACAGGTTAAAAAGATGCAAAATTGTTAACTCTAAAAAGTTCATCTGTATGCTCATGTCAAAGTGGGAGGGAGAGGTGGGGAAAAGTCCTAGTACACTCCACACACATCAATAACTCAGCGTGTGATCAAATTTCAACACAAACCAACCACATTAGATACTTGGAGCATCTATTATAACTCACTATCTGCTTCATTTCTCACATTCAAAAGTTTGTATTCCACACAAGTGGTTCTCCAACTTTTCCAGTGATGGCTATTTCATCCTGTCAAGCAGTTTTTTAATTGTCCTCTCGAAATTCTGCCTTATTCCTGCCTGTTATAGCACAACAATTTCATAGAACAAACTTATCTGCATGACCATAAAGTCACATTTAAAAGAAAATTTATTTATTTTTGACTGCTTCAGGTCTTAGATGCAGCACTTGGGGACCTTCAGTTATGGCACATGGGTTCTTCACTGGGGCACCTGGGCTTCTCTCTAGTTGTGGCCCACAGGCTCAGTAGTTGTGGTGCATGGCTTTAGTTGTCTCACGGTATGTGGGAGCTTAGTTACCCCATCAAGGATAGAACCCATGTCCCCTGCACTGAAGGTGGATTCTTAACCATTGGACCACCAGGGAAGTCCCGGTCGCATTTTTTTTTTTTAATTTTTTGATTGAAGGATAATTGTTTTACAGAATTTTGTGGTTTTCTGTCATACATCAACAAGAATCATCCATAGTCTGGTCACATTTTTTAAACATTGTAAAGTTTGAGTATACTTTAAAATGCGTATTTATTTATTTCTATTGGTGTGCAAATTACATGACCTGCACTTTTTAAAACTGTACAGATCACCTGTGACTCACTAACGTAGTACTTTTTTTCTACAAACAACTTCAATGTTTGTGTCAAGAATCTACCAAAAGTTAGATAACAATAATTCAACAAGTATTAATGAGGCCCTGACTAGTATGTGTAAGGACTTCCCAGGTGGTGCAGTGATGAACCATCTGCTTGCCAATCTGCTTCCCTAGGTCAGAAAGATTCCCTGGAGTAGAAAATGGCAACCCACTCCAATATTCTTGCCTGGAAAATTCCATGGACAGAGGAGATCGGTGGGCTACAGTCTATGAGGTCGCAAAGAGTTGGACACTACTGAGGACTGAACATGCACGCACAGAGTATATGTAAAGATTCTGCTATATGTGACAGCAATACAAAGATAGGTGAAAGATGGACTCAGAACTTAAGTAGTTAGGAATTCAAATCTTGACTGACTGCTGCAAATTTCCATCTGTCTTTAAGCTTTCACAGTTACCTAAACTTTCTCTGACTTTAGCTTAAGGAAAATCCTTTGATTTTAAATCATTGATTCAGATCAATTTTTTTTTAAGTTGCAGACCAAACAAAACTTGCTTGCAGGCTAAATCTGGACTAAACCACCAGCTGCAACTTCTGATGTAGAAGATGATGCAGTCTGACTAAAAGTGCAGCTGGAAAGATGGTGGCAGATGAAATGCTCTTAGTTGTTAATGGTTAAACAGCAAAGATTTTGGACACTCTTTTTAATGAGACTATATTTTGGGCAAAATGATGCAGCTGAGGTGTACACAGTAGACTGGTGAGAGAAGAGACTAGAGGACAACAGCTGTAAGCATTTGGCAATTGTCGACAGAAAGAAAATGGAGGTCTGCCCCAGGAGAACATAGTAGAGGGAATATATTCAAGAGGTACCACTGAGGCAGAGTTGATGCACCTTGGTAACTGCACACAGAGTAAGATATGGTATCAGGAAGGCAGGCTGGTAGGACACAGGCAAAGGACTGAAAGATCCTGGAAGTCTTCACTTAGGGTATGAGAAACACAGAATACAGGCAGAAGAACAATCAGGAAAGGTAAGAAAATTCCATTTTAAAATTATTCCACTTAAAGTCAATGGAACATCTAGGTAGACAGGTATAAAAGACAGGGTCAGAGATTAAAGGAGGCAAGGCCTGGAGGAAGAGCTCAGAGGTATCTGTTAACAACTTAGACAATAGTAAGACTCAAGAGATCTAGCAAAGAAACAAAACACAGTGACAAGTAAATAGACCAGGGAGGAAAATATTCTGTCTCCTAGCCAGGAGAAGTTTTGGGCACACTGTGGAGGCATAATCCAATTATTTCAATAGTCTCATCACTGCCAGCTCTGCCCTCTGACTACTGCTCCCTTAAGAGATCTAATGATTGTGCCAACCTCCTGGGTATTTCAAGATCTCATGCCTTCTGTTCCAACCTACAGAGAATTCCCATGATCATGGTTGTTCAAACCAAGAAGCAAAAGTGTCAGTCCAGGCTAAGTGATACTAAGAATTACAGCACCATTATCAGCTTTATGATATGATGCAGAAACTTAAAAAGTAGAGATACATGACTTAAAGGACAAAGGTATGTATAACTAGCCTGCGAGAAAAGAGAATCTGTCTCATCTGGTTGCCTGGAGGCAGTATCAGCTGATTCAACGGAGTTTAATGAGTGATCAGTAGGCTGGACAAGGAGAGAAGGGTGGGGAAAGGCACACAGATGTTTGTGGTTGTGGAGCATGTGTTCCACACTTGCGCCTTCTGCCCACCACCTTTACTTTGCTTTACAAATGTTCAGCATCCTCCTCCTCCAGTAACGAAAAGATATTGAAGTCCTCTTTCCTACTGCCGCCTAGATTACAAGGATAAAAACATCCTTTTATTTGCTGAGGGTTGGGGATCTCTAATCCAATCCAACTCTGATGAAAGGACAGGCTCTGCTGGGAGGCTCTAGGCCATATGGTGAGTGTATGCACAGTTGTTCAGTTGTGTCTGACTCTTTGGAACCCCAGGGACTATAGCCTGCCAGGCTCCTCTGTCTTTGGGATTCTCCAGGCAAAAATACTAGAGTGGGTTGCCATTTCCTCCTCCAGGGGATCTTCCTGAACCAGGGATGGAACCCAGTAGGTTCACCAATGATACCATGACCCTACTGCCCACACCAATGACATATTTGGCTTCTGCAGGTATTTAACAACTTGTTCTTTCTTGAAGCTTTCTTCCTCTGTGTTTCACCAGTCTCTTGCCACATTAATAATTAATTTCTCCTTTTTCTCTTTTGGGTATTTTATTGAATTTTTTCTTCCTTTCCTGTCCACTGGTCCTGTAAATGATGGTTTTTTCCCAAGGTTACATTTTTTATTTTATTCATCTACATAATTCCTGCTTTCCCTGAGCAAGGTAATGCACTACCATGCCAAAATGCCTGGAAAATAGGAAGTGCTTACTAGCAGCTTAATAAATTAAATGGCTATGATCTCTATCCATGTGCTGATGACTTCCACATCTCCTATCCATGGTCTATCTTTCTTAAGCTCCAGGTCCACATTTCCAACCATCTCCAGGATTATTGCCTTTAAACTCTTCAAAATGAATATGTCCTATACTTTTTTCTCCAGTCCTGACTCAACAACTCACTCCATTAAATTCTCCATTAATGATCTGACCATAAATATAGCTTCCAAGCTAGAAATCTTGGTATTTTCTTCAGCTCCTTCCTTCTCGCATATGATATCCAATCAATCAATTCATGTCATCAATCAATTCATTTCACCTGCCAGCATTTACTGAATCTAGTTCTACCCCCAGCCTCCACCCCGACTCCCACTGCTGCCTTGATTAGATGCTCATTGTTTCCATTATTTGCCAACTAACTTGAATTCTAGAAGCACTTTCTTTCTCTATAACCTGCTGCATACAGCACTTTCTTTCTCTATAACCAGAGTTCTTATCCAAAAAGGCTGATCACAACACCTGGCTGCTTAAAAACTTTCACTGACTTCTAGTTCCTTACTGGGGGAAAAAAAAAAAAAAAACGAACTTGACATTCCAATCTTGTCCCTCTCTTCATTCCATCGCCATTTCTTACTGCCCCACCCTTTGTACTTTTTTAGGCATAACTTGCATAACTTAATTTTTTTTCTGTACCTGGCTATTTTCTTTGGCAATACCCTTCAGTTTTCTGCTGGAGCCAGCTCTTGCCATGTCACAAAAACCAGTGTAAATGTACAAGTCACTTGACATCAATTCAGTAGCTTGAAAGCAGCCATGGTAGGGGTATTTATATTATGGAAATCAGTAAAAGCTCCAAATCAGTCTTTCCACCCCACCCGCAACCCCAGAGAGCACTCCACTGCCTCTGCTTGACCCTTCCTCATCTCCAATCGTCCAGAGCATAGCATAGTATTTGGGAGTGTGGATGTAAAGTCAGTCAGCCAAGGTTCCATCCTCGCTCTAATACTTGCTAGTTGGGTAATTCTGGGAAAGTCACAAAATTCTCTTTGTCTCAGTTTCTTTACCTGTAAAATTGGAGTGATCCTAAGATACCTGGCATAGAACTTTAGCACATAAGTGCTCATAATATTACCTCCTTTTATTTGCTTACATCAGGCCTTCATAGCACTTCAGTTTTTCCTATAGTGAAATCTCACTACCTTAGGTCAGCTCTGGTAATTCACAAAGTAAATCTCACATTAACTTGAAGCCAGGCTGAATCACCAGCTGGAAGTGTGCTAAGTCATTTTAGATGTGTCCAACTCTTTGTGACCCTATGGACTGTAGCCTGCCAGGCTCCTCTGTCCATGGGATCCTCCAGGCAAGAAAACTGGACAGGGTTGCCATGCCTTCCTCCAGGGGATCTTCCCAACCCAGGGATCCAATTCAAGTCTCTAATGTCTCTGGCATTGGCAGGCTCCTTACCATCAGTGCCACCTGGAAAGCTTGAATCACCAGCTGCACGTTCCTAAACTGAGAGCTATATAAGGACTTCAGGTTAGAAGAGCCCTTTAAGTGACATAAACTTCATCCTCAAGGTTTCCTCAGAAGAAAAGTTTGTGAAGAATCACTTCCCATTATCCTGCCTTGAGATTCTTTGAGCAAGAACAGAAAGGCTTAAGGAAATATGATAGATAAGAACACAGAACTTGGACAGAGCACAAGGCCAAGTCTTGGATCAATCATTTATTAGCTACATAACCTAGGCAAACTTCCCAAGTTGTCTAGGACCAAGTTTCTCAGAAAAAAAAAAAAGCATTAAAAAAGTGCACATGAGGAGTAAACTCACATTATCTTTTGTTGTCTCTTCTCTCTGGAAACCCAGCATTGGCAGGATTCTTGCTCAGGCCTTTAGTAGATCCCCATCTGGTTAAGGAGGGCTTCCCTGATAACTCAGTGGGTAAAGAATACACCTGCAATGCAGGAGACCCCAGCTCGATTCCTGGGTCGGGAATATACCCTGGAGAAGGCATAGGCTACCCACTCCAGTGTTCTGGCCTAGAGAATTCCATGGACTGTACAGTCTATGGGATTGCAAAGAGTTGGACATGACTGAGCAACTCTCAAGAGTCTTCTCCAAAACCACAGTTAAAAAGCATCAATTCTTCGGCGCTCAGCTTTCTTTATAGTCCAGCTCTCACATCCATACATGATTACTGGAAAAACCATAGCCTTGACTAGCTGGACCTTTGTTGGCAAAGTAATGTCTCTGCTTTTAAATATGCTATCTAGGTTGGTCATAACCTTTCTTCCAAGGAGTAAGCGACTTTTAATTTCATGGCTGCTATCACCATCAGCAGTGATTTTGGAGCCCCCAAAAATAAAGTCTGACATTGTTTCCACTGTTTCCCCATCTACTTCCCATAAAGTGATGGGACCAGATGCCATGATCTTAGTTTTCTGAACATTGAGCTTTAAGCCAACTTCTTGACTCTCCTCTTTCACTTTCATCAAGAGGCTCTTTTGTTCTTCTTCACTTTCTACCATAAGGGTAGTGTCATCTGCATATCTGAGGTTACTGATATTTCTCCCAACAATCTTGATTCCAGCTTGTGTTTCTTCCAGCCCAGAGTTTCTCATGATGTACTCTGCATATAAGTTAAATAAGCAGGGTGACAATATACAGCCTTGACGTACTCCCTTTCCTATTTGAAACTAGTTTGTTGTTCCATGTCCAGTTCTAACTGTTGCTTCCTGACCTGCATACAGATTTCTCAAGAGGCAGTTCAGGTGGTCTGGTATTCCCATCTCTTTCAGAATTTTCCACAGTTTATTATGATCCACACAGTCAAGGGCTTTGGCATAGTCAACAAAGCAGAAATAGATGTTTTTCTGGAACTCTCTTGCTTTTTTGATGATCCAGCGGATGTTGGCAATTTGATTTCTGGTTCCTCTGCCTTTTCTAAAACCAGCTTGAACAACTGGAAG
This sequence comes from Okapia johnstoni, assembly GCA_024291935.2. Taxonomy (NCBI): domain Eukaryota; kingdom Metazoa; phylum Chordata; class Mammalia; order Artiodactyla; family Giraffidae; genus Okapia; species Okapia johnstoni. Next base: position 94,830,613 of record CM044311.1, on the reverse strand, counting down.
TTCACGGTTCACTTATTGCTGAAGTCTGGCTTGGAGAATTTTGAGCATTACTTTGCTAGCGTGTGAGATGAGTGCAATTGTACAGTAGTTTGAGCATTCTTTGGCATTGCCTTTCTTTGGGATTGGAATGAAAACTGACCTTTTCCAGTCCTGTGGCCACTGCTTAGTTTTCCAGATTTGCTGGCATATCAAGTGCAGCACTTGCACAGCATCATCTTTCAGGATTTGAAATAGCTCAACTGGAATTCCATCACCTCCACTAGCTTTGTTCATAGTGATGCTTTCTAAGGCCCACTTGACTTTGCATTCCAGGATGTCTGGCTCTAGGTGAGTGATCACACCATTGTGATTATCTGGGTCGTGAAGATCTTTTTCGTACAGTTCTTCTGTGTATTCTTGCCACCTCTTCTTAATATCTTCTGCTTCTGTTAGGTCCATACCATTTCTGTCCTTTATCAAGCCCATCTTTGCATGAAGTGTTCCCTTGGTGTCTCTAATTTTCTTGAAGAGATCTCTAGTCTTTCCCATTCTGTTGTTTCCCTCTATTTCTTTGCATTGATCACTGAGGAAGGCTTTCTTATCTCTCCTTGCTATTCTTTGGAACTCTGCATTCAGATGGGAATATCTTTCCTTTTCTCCTTTGCTTTTCACCTCTCTTCTTTTCTGAGCTATTTGTAAGGCCTCCTCAGATAGCCATTTTGCTTTTTTGCATTTCTTTTCCATGAGGATGGTCTTGATCCCTGTCTCCTGTACAATGTCACGAACCTCTGTCCATAGTTCATCAGGCACTCTATCAGACCTAGTCCCTTAAATCTATTTGTCCCTTGGACTGCAAGAAGATCCAACCAGTCCATCCTAAAGGAGATCAGTCCTGGGTGTTCACTGGAAGGACTAATGTTAAAGCTGAAACTCCAATACTTTGGCCACCTCATGCGAAGAGTTGACTCATTGGAAAAGACCCTAATGCTGGGAAGGATTGGGGGCAGGAGGAAAAGGGGATGACAGAGGATGATATGGTTGGATGGCATCACCGAATCGATAGACATGGGTTTGGGTAGACTCCGGGAGTTGGTGATGGACAGGGAGGCCTGGCGTGCTGCGATTCATAGGGTCACAAAGAGTCAGACACAACTGAGCGACTGAACTGAACTGAACTGAGCGACTTTCACTTTCATCTGGTTAAGGAACCTTCCTATAGTTGTCCTTTCTCCCTTTTTCCCTTTAGTCAGCATTTATAAAATAAACCTTCTGGACCACACTCTCAGAATAGGCATGGACCAAAAGAGTTCTAGGAAAGCACTGGAGGGAATTATTAAGCCAACCTGTGAAGCACAAATATAATTATGTATTAATAACAATAGGGTTGTCCGATAAGATTGCTCTATTACAAATTTGTATTTGTTCATTCTTCCATCTAAGATTTTCTTATAAGCTACAAAACAAAACCTGATGAAAACCTCACCACCACTCACTGATAAGGTAACCTAGAAGAGAGAAAGGCAAGAACTCTCAGAGGGATCTGACACCCTAACCCCTTCTCCCTAAAGCCTTCAGTTTGTTCTATCACTGCAGTTCAAGCTGGGAGAGCACAAAAAGGATAAGCTGGTCTCTTTCTAGTCCCTAAACTTTTTTGTTTATTTTTCACTATTGCACAGAAGACAGTTTCTGTATGGCCAAAGTACTTGCTTAGCTCCAAAAGTTCTCTAAATTTGAGGGGAATAATAGCTCATACATATTGACATTTGCATGCAGGCAAATGGAGTCACAAAGAGTCGGACACGACTTAGCAACTAAACAACAACAACAAATCACTGTTCTTCACGTGAAGTCTCAGGCCAAGAGTGGTCCATGAAAAGTGTCACATAGGCATGAAGTGGTGGCCTGGACTGGAACCCACTCCAGCTCTAGAAACCTCAGCCATCATCCTCTACTGTCACTCACTAGTCAATTGATTCTCAAACCTACTTCATGAAACTGGATAATTTTTACATCTGGAATGACCCTTTAGTTTCCCATATTACACAAAGGGAAACCGAGGCCTGGAATGGATATGTGACTCTCCCAAGACCAGCAGCTCTAGCCATGAACCCTCTGGGCTGAGGAGGCCCCTCTGTCTGCCCCTTTTTTCTCAGCTCTTCCTCACCAGCACGTTTCTTTCTCAAGCCTTTCAGCAACTTGAGACAAGATCTGAGACTTGGAGATCAAATTTTTTTCCAGTGTCCCATGTCCATGGTCATAAACAAATGTCCTTCATGAGGCTACACAAGCTGCAAAAAACCTCCCTTATTGCCAGGACAAGTAGTATTTGTTTTCATCTGAGTGTTCCAAATAGCAGCTGACTCAAGGCAGCACAAAAGAATGAAACTTCTAAACAAAACCTCCTAAACTTCCTTCTGCTATATGGCAGTACAGAATTTGCCCACTCATGCCCTCTGCCTGACTTCACAAGTGTGTTACACAGGGTACTGCAGGAGTTGAGTTAATCTTTTGCTTTATGTAAAGTGCAGAGAAGTAAATTTGATATTTCTTTGAAAAACTGTTTATTAAAAGGCATATAAACCCAAAAGGTAAAATGCAAATGATTTTTATAGATATTTACTACATGTCAGAAGAGCCAGATTCAGATGCTAACTATAGAAAGCTAAGATTTCTTTGTGTATATTGAGAATGTGATTATAATAATTTAAGATACTATATAAAATATAAAATACATAATAAATTATAATATTTATAATAATTACTCTGTATATTGCTTTACAGTTTATAATCGTTTGAACTTTCAGTTGTCTGAATTTCACAAGAACCTGTGAAACAGGAAGAGTAGATATTAACATTCTTTTTTTTTTTTCGTTTCAGGCTTAGAAACATTAAATGCCTTGCCCAGGATCATAAAACTCCAAGTGACTAAGTACTATAACCAAAAAGCCCAACAGCCTGCCCTATCCCTCTGAATGTTATTACTTAGAGCTCAGAAGAAAATCAACAACTAAACTACTGTTTAAAGCTGAGTTTCTCCCATCACACAGATTTTGAACACCTAAACGAATAAAAAAGGCCTAAAATCAGGCTGGAGAGGGCAAGAAGGTCATAAAATGTATTCCACCCTACCAGCTACAAGTTCTCTTTGCCAGCAGATCTGCTGGTCTGGGTAGCAGGACGAGTTTGCCTAGGTAAACAGTGCCTAAGAAAACTGGCATCAGTGCAAAAGCCAATGGCTTTACAAGCAATTGGAATTTCTACAGACAGCAGTTTCAAGTTAATACAGCTCAGTCACTTGTTGGCCTGAGGCATTAGGAGACAGGCTGGACCACCAGGGTCAGGAAGGACAGCAGAAGGCAGGTTGTTGTGATAGAATCTGGGTTCCCCAGTGATGGAGGTTTTACTTTTATCCCAGGAGAGGCTTCTCAATTTAACAGATTCAGGAAATTGAAACACTTTACTCCTCACAAACTTTTCTTCGTGATTCATAGCTACAACAATCTAATGTGGTTAATGCATAACTTATTAAGTCTAAGTCAAAATATCTGTACAACAGATGAGGTAACTATACAGTGGTCCTCAGTACCCACAGGGGATTGATTCCAGCACCACCACCCCCAGCACATACCAAAATCTGTGGGTGTTCAAGCCCATTATATAAAGCGGCATAGTGCAGTAGGCCCTCCATATCCAGAGCTTCAAGCTTAGAAAACTGATCCAGGTGAGGAACAACAGAAACTAAGGACTGGCTGTACTTCTGTCCTAACATGAATTTATAAGTTACATATCCCATCATAAGGAAAATGGTCTGCATGATATGACTTTGAATCTCTCTTTATGACACTTTTAAAGAACATCTATTCCTCCTCTCTTGCTTGAGCCTCTGTCCCCCCACCCCCCAACCAATCCCCGTTTCAATCCTAGGGAAGTGAAAGTCTGGTCCCAACAAAAGATATCAGGCCCAAATGAAGAGACAAAAGGAGTTTGGCACACCAATAGGTTAGTAAATTGTATGGTTTAAAAATACACTTTTTTTTTTTTTTTAAATAAGATCCAAAATCCAAACTATAATATAAAAACACAAGAAGTTATAAGACATATCCTGTTTGCTATGTAGTCTCATTTAACACATTGCATTTTTAATTTACGTATCTTGTTCATGAACATAACCAAATCTTTGAGTCCAACAGTGATATTTACGGAGCTCTGTAGTTCTACCGATATCTTGGATGGCACTGCAATTTCCCTGAAAAGGAGAAACCATACTTCTCTATGGCTTAAATTATGTTTTCTCCAAGGAAATGTGGTTCTTTGTGAACTGCATTTGAAGGAATGTCTGTCTAGAGCAGAGAACTCTTTTACAACATAGCAATTTATACTTATTCTTTGATGGCTAATTCTAAAAGAAGATCCCTTACATTATTTACTATAAATACACCGGTATCTATTATTTATAATAGAGTGAGGCGAAGCTGGAATACACAAAAATGTTTAATAATCAATAGAATGCCTTAAGGCAACTTTATTCCTTAGAGGTAGCAAGGTCACAATATATTTAATTTATATTTTAAAATATGTCCTTCTACTTTTTGTGTCAAAAAGACAATTCTTTTTGTAAACAAAAATAATTTAAAGAAGTTTTTCCTCAGCTGGAAAGCTGATGGTCCCCCCATCAGCTGCTTTGGAATGCTTGGAGAATAAATTACATTTTAATCAGCTCACACTTCAATAGCTTTTCGGAGAAGGCAGTGGCACCCCACTCCAGTACTCTTGCCTGGAAAATCCCATGGATGGAGGAGCCTGGTAGGCTGCAGTCCATGGGGTCGCTAAGGGTTGGACACGACTGAGCAACTTCACTTTCACTTTTCCCTTTCATGCATTGGAGAAGGAAATGGCAACCCACTCCAGTGTTCTTGCCTGGAGAATCCCAGGGATGGCGGAGCCTGGTGGGCTGCCGTCTGTGGGGTCGCACAGAGTTGGACACGACTGAAGCGAATTAGCAGCAGCATATATATAACTGATTCATTTTGCTTTACACCTACAACTAACACAACATTAGTTGTTAGGAGCAGAAATGGAGATACATTCAAGCCACATCTTGACACGCAGTGTGACATACAGAGTGAAGAAATCAGTTCTGTGCCAAGGGCGGGAGGGGAGCAGACTAACTCACTAACATAAATCAACTATACTCTAATACAATTTTTTAAAAAATACACTTGTTTTTAAGAGAAGGTCATTAAGAACTAGTTCTTTTGTCCCTTATCTCTATTAGCCTCATTATAATCCTCATTAGAATCAGGCAAGTTGTCTAGTCCAAGATTACACAAAAGGTGTTCCCCAGACTGGCAGCATCTGAGCACAAATTCTTGTGGCCCATCTCTGGGAATGGGACCCAGGAACGTCTCCAGGTAGTTCTTCTGCACATTAGAGTTGCCTGTATACTATGTACTTGAGGGCTTCCCAGGTGGTGCTAGTGGTAAAGAAACCACCTGCCAATGCAGGAGACTTAAGAGATGTGGGTTTGATCTCTGGGTCGGGAAGACACCCTGGAGAAGAAAATGGCAACCCACTCCAGTATTCTTGCCTGGAGAATCCTATGGACAGAACATCCCAGTGGGCTACTGTCCATGAGGTTGCAAAGAGTCGGAAATAACTGAAGTGACTTAACACGCACGCATACTATATTCAAAGTGTGCAACAGTCTCTCATCAGTTTTTGTTGTGACTGATTTTCTTTGCAACGTGTGAAAGTCCTGGGACAGTGCTGCCAAGGGCAGGGCTTGCAGATGACAAGCTATAGAGGAACATCTGGCCCACACTGGCCTCCCTCTGGCTTGAATTGTCCCTTCCCCTGAACCCTTCCTTATCCTTCAAGACACCTCCTCTCTAAAGTCCGCTCCCCTCCCGCCCTTGGCTGCTGCTGCTAAGTCGCTTCAGTCGTGTCCGACTCTGTGCGACCCCATAGCCGGCAGCCCACCAGGCTCCACCGTCCCTGGGATTCTCCAGGCAAGAATACTGGAGTGGGTTGCCATTTCCTTCTCCAGTGCATGAAAGTGAAAAGTGAAAGTGAAGTCGCTCAGTCATGTCCGACTCTTAGCGACCCCATGGACTGAAGCCTTCCAGGCTCCTCCGCCCTTGGCACAGAACTGATTTCTCTGCACTCTGTGTGTCACACTGCGTGTCAAGAGGTGGCTTGAATGTATCTCCATTACTGCACCTCTCCTCTCTCAGTGTGAGGTTTAGTTTGTATCCTGCTTCCCCACCAACTCTGAGAGTAGGAACCTGTTTGAAGACATCTGCATATTCGAGCAGCTGGTGCGCAGAGATGAATGGATGCGGAGCAGGCCTGAGGGCTGCTGCAAAGTTACTAAACAGGAGAGACTTCTATTTCCCTGCCTCCTTTTGTGCAGGAGATTCGGTCACAAGCTTGCCCTCTTCCACTCCTCCAGCCCCTCCCAGGCTTGGACCAGTTTCTTTCCCTGTAGCTGGGCCCCCACAGGAGCCACCCCTCCCATTGGCCACTTCTCTAACACCACAGATTCGGGGAACAAGGGGCCCTCGGAGCCGAGCCAGATGGTGAAGGAGGTAGTGACGTGATGCCCAGTGCGTGATGGAGAAGGAGGGTGTGCTGGTCACTCGGTAGAGGAGCCTCAGGCCCTGGAAGAGAATGTACCAAAGCCTAAAAATGACTTCAGTGAGAGCTTGACTCACTCTGTGAAAAGCCGAGTCATTCCCCTCAAAAAGCTGCAGAAGCAACAAGATCAGATAGAAGCTAAATTTGAAAGAATTTCAATCTCTGGCAACAAGCATAATGACATCTGTAAACTCTCACTTGTCAAGATCCACGAGAACACAGGCAAAATGGAGGGACAGACCTTAGAGGCTGAGGACTCAGGGACAAAGAGGTGGGAGGAGAAAGAGGAAGACAAACATAGTGAGCCCAGGATCTCCACTCTGAAGTGTCTGATGACTCAGAGAAGTAAGAAGGGACAGAGGTTGAAGAGGAGAAAGAAAACCAAAGGAAAAAACAAAACAAAACAAAACCCAACTGAAGCATTTAAAAACATGGGTGGACTTAAGAAAAAATCAATGCGAACTTGTTATGACATTCCTGTGCTGTGTTGCATGCTGTGCTCAGTCGCGTCCAACTTTTTGCAACCCCGTGGACTGTAGCCTGCCAGAATCCTCTGTTCATGGAATTCTCCAGGCAAGAATACCAGAGTAGGGTGCCATTTCTTACTCCAAAGCATCTTCCCAATCCAGTGATTGAACCCATCTCTTGCATCTCCTGCGTGGGCAGGCGGATTCTCTACCACTAGCGCCACCTTCATTTTTTCGTATCTATTAAATTTCCTTAAAAACTGATTTGGGAAGAATTGCCTAGTCCAACCTCTTTGTTTTACAATCAAAACTGAACTGATATCTCACCCAGGCCCTCTGCATTGGGAATGTGGAGTCTTAACCACTGGACCAACAGGAAAGTCCCATATTATTTCATTTTTATCCTACATCCATTCAACATAGGACTGTGCTGGGTTTCTTCCGTTATACAACTTTATGCAACACTGAACACTGGGACACAGGCCTGCTAAGCCATCCTAAGGATCTTTCTCAGGGGTTACAGGGAATTAGAGGAACAAGTGCAGAACAAAATGTTCTGGAGGCAATTTGAGGGTGACTCTCCAGACAGGGGCCTTAGTCTCTAAGTGAAAGAGTTAGGTAAACCTGAGTCTCTCCTAAAACTTGATGATGCTTGCCAAACTACCCTCCCTTCCTATCCACACTTCCTTTTCATTTTCTCCAAGTTTTCTTAGTTGATTCTAGAGACCTTACTAGGCTAAAAATCAAGGTCTCCTGTCCATTTTTTTCTTGAAGGAGGGAGAGCTAAGAAGCAATAACACAAAGGAGTTTTAAAAAAGTGGGAAACATGCTTTGCATAAAGAGAGATGGGCCAAGTGTTTGCACAAGCTGCTTGCTACGTAGCAGTTTGATATGGGGATTTCCAGAGCAATTGTAAAGTGAATTGACAATGATGGGAAGAATTAAAGAATGGATGTCAGATAGTATTCGCTGATGAGAGGCAGCCCAAAGTCTGCTAAACAGCTCCTTTATCCAACCAAACTCTCAGGCCTACTTACAGTTCCCTTAACTGTTCACTCTTACCAACTTGCTTTTGTTCATATTTTATATTCTTTTCTTCCCCTTTCCCCTTCCCCTTGCCTGCCTGCAATGTTATTCTGACCCATTCTTCAAGATACATCTTTGATCTTAACCCTCTCAAGGTCGAGCTAGTCCTTCTCTGAGCTTACAGCCTTGTTAACTCCACTGCCCATTTGAAAATCACCCATGTATACTTATTGCTTCCTGAGACCTCTAGGTTTATGCGCCTGTATGCTTTTACTGGCTGTGTAAATTATGTCTTGTTTCCCCAAGACATAGATTCTGAACCATTCAAGCATAGGAACCTTTTGGAACACTTGTGCAAAATGAAAAATATTTGTTAACTACATGAAACATTAAATGAGTGTTAACTGTAGAAAATAGGTCATGAAAATAGGTCTTCAGGGGTCAGGGTAGTGCACATGAATAAGTAAAATAGGTGTAATACATCAGGGAGTGGGGAGGTTTGTGGCAAACTGGAAAAACAATGCCCTGAAAAAGGAAGAAGCTGTGGGCCTCCCCAGGTGACTGTGTGATGTGGCAACTCTGGCCCAGTGTTATCAGATGATCTGATTTTTCAAGAAAGTAGGAAGTCCAGATTATTGTGTGAGATATTTTTAATTTTAGATGTTGGCAATGAAGTTATAAATGTTTAATAAGCAGTATGGGCCAAAAATAACGTATCTGCATGTCAATCTGTAGCTCTCAAGCTTGCTGTTTCAAAGTCAGATCACTTTTTTTTTTTCATACAATGTGCATAATTGACAATGTCCTATTCCAAAACTTGGGCAATAATAACAAAATTAAGGCATAAAAATAGTTATCTTTGACTTTTTTGGTTTCATTTCATATTTTAAATTGCAGTGACACATAGTAGTTTAACTAGAAAGTAGTGACAATGGACATGGGGATTATGGAGAATCTGAATGAGAGCTATGGACCCTCCCAAGGACTATACAGGCTGATGCACTTGTCTCTTTTTAAAAATTATTTTCTCTTAAAGAAGATGTGGTACATATATACAATGGAATATTACTCAACAATAAAAAGAAAGAAATATTGCCATCTCTGGCAATATGGATGGACCTAGAAAATATCACACTAAGTAAGTCAGACAGAGAAAGACAAATATATGACATCACTTATACTGAATATAAAAAATAATGAAAATAAATGTATATACAAAACAGAAACAGACTCACAGACACAGCAAACAAATTTATGGTTACCAAAGAGGAAAGGGAGTTGGGGATGGATAAAAATAGGAATATGGGATTAACAGACACAAACTACTATACAAAAAAAGGTTAGCAACAAGGATTTATTATCTAACACAGGGAACTATATTTAATTTTTTGTAATAACTTATAATCGAAAATAATCTGAAAAATATGCATAACTGAATCACTTTGCTGTACACCTGAAACTAACACAATACTGTAAATCAACTATACTTCAAATTAAAAAATTCTTTTTCCCTTAGAACCATACAGATTTCCTTCTCCTTGACTACAGTCTTGTTAGCAGTAATCATGGTCATTCTTGAGGGATCACAAAAAACAATGGGGGAATAAAGACTAATTTTTCTGAGACAATTAATTGGGTTAGAGTAAGAGGATAAAAGGAAACTATGTTAAAGAGACTCTAATATGATATGACATATGAGTATGAAAGGAGGTCCAAGCTGCCTTAATGCTACCTCCTTCTTGGCCCTCCCATCCCAAGGATGCCAGGAAGTGACATCCAGCTATTTATAACTGGGTGTTACAATGATCGGTGCCCAGTACTATGCTAAGGGTCACTGGCCCTTCTCCTTGAAGTTGTGAAAGTGAAAGTCGCTCAGTCATGTCTGACTCTTTGCAACCCCATGGACTATACAGTCCATGGAATTCTCCAGGCCAGAATGCTAGAGTGGGTAGCCTTTCCCTTCTCCAGGGGATCATCCCAACCCAGGGATCGAACCCAGGTGTCCCACATTGCAAGCAGATTCTTTACCAGCTGAGCCACCAGGGAAGTCCACCATGCAATATAACTCGAGACTTATTACTTACTTGACAATACTCCCCATGTAATTCTGTATACAAAATAGACCTAATTAGTGTAATATCTCTCTTTGGGATGTTTCATGGACCCTCCGAAGCATCCCAAAGTTAGCTAGAAATCTTCTTCATTAGAATGATTTAGGAAGCTTTGTCAACAAATGCCAAAAAGGGTTAGAACACTCAGTCAGATAGGATTATTGAAGTTGACAGATGTGTTAAACATTTGGTGATAACCCACAGGTGCTCGGGACATGCAGGTCCCATAATTCCAACAGGAGTGGAAGCTGACAGTTGTCACACAAATTGAAAAACAAAGCAGCTTCCATAGCATGTAAATGCTAACCCTTGCAAAGAAGTAAGGAGTTCACATATGTGATCTAACTGACCAAAAATACTTTTTACAACTACTTTCAGAGACTTTGGTTCACTCCTTTATACCCTTAATGGGGGCAAATCCTCTTTCCCTGAAGTTGGATTTTATTTCTGGAAAAGCTAAAGTTCCTCTAGATAACAAGATGTGTGATGAAGCTGAGGACCACATTTCATTCATAAACAAGATGAGATTATAAAGTAATGAGATGCACATTCACATACACCTCATGAAATGATCTGAAATGAAAGTTCTTAAAAAATATTTTAGACAAGTTCTGAGTACAAGCAACGGCATCATCATTAGATTAAAGCTTAGAGGAAGATACTTGGAGGAATAGGAACTTGGTTAACAAGCTCCTATATTTCCCTTTGAAGGGCAGCATAGCAGACTGCAAAGACCAACGGACTGAAATAAAAAAACAAGTCTAAATTCCTTCTTAGCCACTTATCAGCTGTATGAGTTTTGCAAAAATATTTTACTTTTCAAGTATTTTTTAATGAAAGTTTCTTTAAGTGTAATAATATACAGTGTGAGAGCAGGAATTATACTTGTTGACTATTTTTCCCCAGAATAGAGCTGATATAAAGTACATATGCAACGAATAGTCATTGAAAGAATGAACAAAAATTCTAATGTCAATTGTTTACAAAGAAATTACAATTAAACAAAGTATCCATGTAAGCTATTAAATTAACAAGGTTTTAAAAATCAATTGCAACAGTTTATGCTGCAGAGTACAGCCCAACTGGCATTCTCTCACAGTGCTATTAATCATATGAATAGGAAAATAACTTGGAAATAAGAAGTAGGACCTGCAAAAACATTTACACTCTTTGATCTAGTAATTCTAATTTGGGGGAATCTCTTGGGAAAAAGTCCTAGAAGCAAAAATTATAGACACAAATATGGTCACTGTAACATTACTTATAATAACAAGAAACTAAACAGTCTAAGTATCTGGTAATAGAGAAATAGTTATGTCAAATATGGCACTGCTCTTTGATATCAATACATCCATTACAAAGAGAAAGGAATACTATGCAGTAATAATGCAGTATATTCTTCTGATATAATGACAACTAAAGTAAGTTGTGCATAAAACTGTATAACGTGACAACATCTAACAAAAGACAACATATACACTAGAAGAGAGACTGAAATATAACAAAAAGCAATGGTGTTACAGTGAGACTGTAGGTAAATTTTTCTATTTTCTAAATTTTTATAGAATAATTATGTACCTCATGCTATATAAAATAATTCAGTCCTCCACTTTACTAAAGGAAATATGCTTCTAGGGAGAAAAAAATTTCAGTGGCTGTGATAGTCAGAGATTATATTCTCCACCCTCTGACATCTACCTACTGCTCAAATAACCTTTTACCTACTCATATTCCTACACACCATTGACCAGTGCACACCTCTGCTTGTAAAACTTGCCTGTCTTGCCCATGTAGTATTTACTTTCCTCAAAGGTACAGAAAGCTGAACTGCAGGGCTCCATGTTCTAATGGAATTTCTCCTGCTTTACCAAATTCCAGTTCCTCCTTCAGTGACCGTTTTAAATGTCCACTCCTCTGTGACACCCTGTCCAACTCACTTCTCAGACAGTTGCTCCTGCCTCAATGCTCTCTAGGACCTGGTTCAAGTTTCTATTTTTGACACTTGCTGTGTTGTCATTATGAGTTTCAAGGTCTCCATCTTTGTCCCCCTTGGTCTATTATTATGCCTGGTACATAATTAGTGCTCAATATAATTGCTGATGAAACCACTCTAATGGCAGAAAGTGAAGAGTAACTAAAGAGCCTCTTGATGAGGGTGAAAGAGGAGAGTGAAAAAACTACTTTAAACTCAATATTCCAAAAACTAAGATAATGGCATCCAGAAGACTCTTGAGAGTCCCCTGGACTGCCAGGAGATCGAACCAGTCAATCCTAAAGGAAATCTACCCTGAATATTCACTGGAAGGACTCATGCTGAAGCTCTAATTCTTTGACCACCTGACGCAAAGACCCTGATGCTGGGAAAGACTGAAGGCAAAAGGGAAAGAGGGTGATAGAGGATAAGATGGCTAGATAGCATCACCTACTCAGTGGATATAAATTTGAGCAAGCTCTGGGAGATAGTGAAGGACAGGGAAGCCTGGCGTGCTGCAGTTCGGGGTCACAAAAAGTCAGACACCACTTAGCAATTGAACAACATAACTGCTGAATGAATGGCTTATATTGCTGACTATACTTTCTTTCACTGTTGCTTCAAATTCCTGCTTTCTCAGAAACTTTACTCCTTATCATTTCCCACTTGGGCTCTTCATGGACAGGAAATAGGAATCCTGGGCAAAAGCAAGCACATTTTGCTGGTTGATCCTATTGATGATGATACCTTATTTGAGAAGTAGGATGTACAGGGAAAATTTCCTGTCTGGTTTTTATCACCAATCCTCTTTATTGTGGAAGCTGTCCAGGGGCTTTGAATTACTCATCATCAATTCACTTAGCAATTATGAGAGTGTTTATTTTCTGCCAGGTACTTTTAGGAGCTGGGTAAACAGCAGGGAAGCCCACAGACCTCCTTCCTCGCCTCACAGAGCTTCCAACCTATCAGGGGAGACCATTACTTAGAGAGAGAAATTACTTAGAAGGAAAAAAAGAAACAATCGCCAATAGCAATATATTCTATGGAGGGAAAAATCAGGGTAGAACGAGAGAGGAAAATAGGGGTGAGATAGAAACTAGACTGGGTGGTTAAAACAAGTGGTTTCTAATCACAGACACCTAACCCGTTTGATGAACATACAAGAAGTTCTCGTCTCATAAGGCACCACAGCTGCCAACAACTGTAGTGTTTCTTTCAAACTTTAAGCAAAGAAATACATTCTGAAGAAGCACTTTGGGAACACAACAAGAAAAACAAAAATTTCTTTAAGTCAGTCTAAGGCAAAAAGCTTCTAAAACCAAACAACAGTAGAAAGACAAACTGTTTTCAATCAAAGTAAGTAATTGGCCACTAGAATTTAAATGTTATTCTACTAGTCTGTAACACAGAATATTTTTAATAAGTAGTTTAAAGCTTATTTCACCAAGTAGTACATATTCTTGAAAAATCATATATTGGTTGTATGTTTTCATTATCATATTAGCTTACTTAAAGTTACCATAATTAAAACAGTGAAATATATCTTAACGACACAAGACTGAGACTAGTTCCACCTATGTCCTAGTTATGCAAAGACCTCCCTTACATGTTTCATAGCTCTCTGAAATACAAAAGAAATAACTCCCGGGTATGTGTCCATGCTGTCCCATCTCAGGGATCTGCACCTGCTGTTTTCTTTTCCTGGAATGCCCTTCTTTCCACATCTGTGTGATGTGCTTCTTCTCATCCTTCCAGACAGCTGAGCCAGCACTCCCTCTGGGATCCTCTGCCTGAGTTACCCCCCACCACACACACAGAGGCTTCTCTGCTGGGCTCACACAGCACCCACTACGTACCACGAACCATAGCACTTAGTAGGCCTTGTTGGAAGTGTTTCCTTGGTTTTTCCAAACTAGAAATGTGAGTACCTCAAGGTCTCTACAGTGTGTGACATCTCCTGGGTGATCAATAAATTGCTGAAAGCATACTGGCACTTTAGAGAAAGCACAATGCACCATTTTCCTCCATAAACAGAAAGAGGAAGAAGTGTAACAGAGCATAACACTATACATTAAGCATCATTTCAATGTTTACAAAAGACCTTAAGGAAACCCAGCTCTCCCACATGCACTAAAAACCACAGGAACCAATCTTTAATGAGACAACTTTAAGGATCACAAGTATATAGAACTTAAAACATGCTACCCAGGATTGTTTCAGGTTCTCCAAAATCTGAAAATGGAAATAAAATTAAACAAAAACAAAAAATGGGGATGGGGGAGATAATGGCAGAAGACATTTAACCACTGACAACAATCAAATGAAAGTCTAACTTTTCAAGCAAATTCTAAGATTTTCCCAAAAACATGGTTTTAGGGAGCCAGGAAATCATGTTACTGTTTTAGAGTAATTGAAAATCATTTCCAAACAGGTTCCTCTGTAGACATAACCAATGACAGTGTTCTTTTCATCCAAGATATATCTTCATTTAAGTTGTAAGATGGTGCCATTTGGGTTGGCTATGTGAGGCAATTAGACAGAAGGTATTGGTTTTGGTCAGTAGGTGCTTCTGTGGCCACTAAGCCCTGACTCTGGCACACTCTGTGTCTGGTAAAATTCTGACCCACTCTCCTTTATGAACATACAGCACATGCATTTAGATGGTACACTGCTAATTACAGAATTAATAGGCATCAATCTGTAGGGAGCAAGTTTAATATTCATCTGGTGTGACCCTCATTGTGAAGCAGACAGGAAAAGCTATATAGTCTATAAGAGTCCAGATTTTAAAATATGTTTCCACATAGTTGAATCAACCAACACAAATTTAAAGATAGTCATTTGAGGAAGAAGAGCTTCTTGACTTTCTATTTCCCCTTGTTTCTTAGTTTTATAAATATATTTTTTATTTTCAAATATACATTTACTTCTTTAATGTACTACTAGTAGTTATATATTGATAATTTTTATATATTTATATATAAACCTGTTTAGCACCTCAGTAATATCCATTGGTAAACTCCATGTCAGGTTCTTTTAATTACAAGCTATGAAGGAGTTTTTGGCTGTTTTCCTTCATAAGTGAGATAGCTCAGTAACAACATTGCCAAAGTCAAAACATTATTTTTGGCAGACATCCTTGAAATCATTCCAACAAAGAGGCTAAAGGTTGAGACGCTGAAATGTAAAAGCCCCTGTTGCCTGAAAGTACGTTTTGTGGCTGATCTACTAAAAGGTCCACTAGGAAGCCTAACTAAAGAGCTCGATTCCATCCTCAGATTTCTCATTTCTCAGAAGAATCTGACACAGTTGACCAACCCCTCCTGGTGGAGCCTTTGTGGTTTTTGGTTTTTCTGACACTGCTTCCCCAGGTTTCCTTTGTTCCATGACTGCTCTGTCTCCTTTGTTGGCTCCACCTCTTCTCGCCAACTCTAAAACCACTCTCTTGTTCAACACTGTTTCCTTAGGGGATTCCAGGTCTTTAGGGAATTTCAGCTACATTGACCTGCCAACAAGTTTCTCCATATTTCCTATATTTTCTTTATATTGGTGTTGTTTTAGTTGCTAAGTTATGTTTGACTCTTTTGCAACCCAATGTATTGGTTCTTCCGTCCATGAGATTTCCCAGGCAAGTATACTGGAGTGGGTTGTCATTTCCTTCTCCATTCCTTTATATTACTTGCCACGTATTTTTGGCTTAGGGTTGTAACTTCAGGAAGGCCAAGTGCTGTTTGTTTTCTGAATTGCTATAACCCTAGAGCCTGACATTTACTGATTGTTCAATTAAACCAATGATAGAGGCCATGGTGAATTTCTTTTATTATGGTGGTCAAGCTGAAGACATCTGCCTTTAGTAACTTTAAAGGTCAAAGTCATATTTTCCAACTTTATAGGCCAGATTTCTGAGCCCAAAAGATGGCAATCATTTGAGCAAATTTGAAGCCCTTTGTTAAGGAAAGTATCAACCCTGCTTGCAAGTGTGCTTCTTTACTATCTTCACAAGTGGCAGATGGCTCACCATCAGGGCAGAATTCAAGTAAAGCACTTTCATTTATGTAACAAAATGTCATGTCACCAACTGTACCTTAGACTCTTAAAGTCTAAGGAACTCTTTTCAGGTGATGCATATTATGCTAAAACGAACTGATATCTTGGCAGAGTCTGATAAAGATCTTTGACGTAAGACAGGAACGGCCTAAAACACATGCAATTTCTTCAGCTTTTAGAGTACTAACTTCAAAGCCAGACTGCTTGAATTAGCATTCTGGCTCTAGGAGTGTGATCTGGGCAAGTTACTTAACCTCTCTGTGCCTCAATCTCTTCATTTTTAGTATAGAAATATTAGTACTTAATCACAGGGTTGTTATAAAGATTGAGTTAATATACATGTGAAATGGTTAGATGGTAATATGTTACCTCTATGATGATGACTCATATATCCAGGTAGAACATCAGCAAACTAAGCCCATAGATTCCAAAATTTTAAGTACAGGAAGAGGTTTTTAGTTCTTATTATATTCCAATTGCTGTGCTAAGAATTTTACATACACAATCACATTTATCATAGCAAAAGCAGGGGAATTCCAAAAAGCATCTACTTCTGCTTGACTACACTAAAGCCTTTGAGAGTATGGATCACAACAAACTATGGAAAATTCTTAAAGAGATGAGAATACCAGACTACCTTACCTATCTCCTGAGAAACCTGTATGCAGGTCAAGAAGCAACAGTTAGAATCGGACATGGAACAACCGACTGGTTCAAAATTGGGAAAGGAGTATGTCAAGGCTGTATATTGTCACCCTGCTTATGTAACTTACATGCAGAGTACATCATGTGAAATGCTGGGCTGGATAAATCACAAGCTGGAATCAAGATTGCCGGAAGAAATATCAACATCTTCAGATATGCAGATGATATCACTCTAATGGCAGAAAACAAAGAACTAAAGAGCCTCTTGATGACAGTGAAAGAGAAGAGTGAAAAACCTAGCTTAAAACTCAACATTCAAAAAACTAAGATTATGGCATCCGATCTCATCACTTCATGACAAATAGATGGAAAAAAAAATGAAAACAGTGACAGATTTTATTTTCTTGGGCTCCAAAATCACTGCAGATGGTGACTGCAGCCACAAAATTAAAAGACGCTTGCTCCTTAGAAGAAAAGCTGTGAAAAACCCAGACAGCATATTAAGAAGCAGAGACATCACTTTGCTGACAAAGGTCCATATAGTCAAAGCTATGGTTTTTCTATTAGTCATGATTGGATGTGAGAGTTGGACCATTAAGAAGGCTGAGCACTGAAGAATTGATGCTTTTGAATGGTGGTGCGGAGAAGACTTCTGAGAGTCCCTTAGACAGCAAGGAGATCAAACCAGTCAATCCTAAAGGATATCAACCTTGAATATTCACTGGAAGGACTGATGCTGAAGCTGAAGCTCTAACGCTTTGGCTACCTGATGCAAAGAGCTGACTCTTTGGAAAAGACCCTGATGCGGGGAAAGATTGAGGGCACAAGGAGAAGAAGAGAATGAAATGGTTGGATGGCATCACCAACTCAATGGACATAGTTTGAGCCAACTCTGGGAGTGAGTGAAGGACAGGGAAGCCTAGCATGCTGTAGTTGATGGGGTTGCAAAGAATCGGACACAACTTAGCGACTGAACAATAAAACAACAAACCTTGAGGGAAGCACTGTCATTATTCCACTTTTATAGATAAGGAAACTAAACCTTTTAAATTTTAAGTTACTTAAGAGTTTAAGGAACTTGCCCAATTAGTCTCATGACTAGTAAATGGTAAAGCTATGATTTAAGCCCAGTAGCATGAGCCAACAGCAGGCCAGGTAAAAATGATCTACAGTTGTATAGAAATCCATGAACTTGAGAGCAGAAGCAGATTGACAAGAATAAAGGTGAAAATTAAAAAATAAAAAACTGCACACTACTATTGGAGTATACTGCAGATGACTGCCAAAAATCAGATTAGGACCAAACATATTAATTTTGTTACAGGTTATTATTCCAAGTGTTTTATGTATTAACTACTGTGAGATGATGACAAACAATAAAGCTTTGTATACATTATCATTTGCAACCTTCAAAATAACTTCATGAGCCAAGTATCATGACCAGTTACTAGATTAGGAAACACTTATAGGTTAAATAGAAGGTCACAGTCACACAGCTAGTGTAGCTCAAGTTGGGATTTGAGCACAAGTCTCCCTGACCCCCAAATCCATGCTCTAGAACACTATGAAAATGGACCCCCAAATTCTGTAAATATACCATCAGTACCATGAGGTTCAAATAAGGATTGATAGTCAATTAAATATGGGACTCAACTAAATATTCTTTCTTTAAAATTCAAAATACATGTCAGTATGATAGGGATTCTGATATGTTTCACAGTTAAAAAAGAAATTCTGATTAACTCTGTTTAACTCAGCATTTCCTAATCTTACTTACCATGGAACACTTTTCAATGTGTAACATATACTAAAACCTTCTAGGACTAACATTTGTAAACAGTACATAGCAGGCTCCTTGACCACGAGATGCTTTTTCAATGTGGATTTACACAAAAGATTTGTGGGTGGAATAAGAAGGGGAAGAGGGGAGACTGAACAATCTAACAGGAAGCTGTGGAAGACAGCTGAAAGGGCTATGGAACCCAGCAGACCAGGTTCACAGCCAGCCTCCCAGTCAGTCCCATGTCTGCAAATCAGTTACTCAACATCATTGAATTTCTATCTCCCTTAACTGAGGACATTAACTACTATTTCACAAGGTGACTGTGTTTATTATTCAATAAACGTATCTATTATTATGCATACACCTACCAGTAATCTTATTCTATTAAAAGTCAATCATTTTTTAAAAGCAAAATTGATTTGTCTTGCGAAGAAAGCCAAGGAAGCAGAGATTATGGCTCCTCTGGACTTGCGTCTCTCCAACAGCCATGAAATGGAAGTGACTGAAACCTTGGGATAGAGTGACTCTATTTTAGAACTGATGCATAAAGTAGGAACAGTGAAATAAACATCTTGTGTTTTAGGAAAGTAGACTTCAGAATGGTCAAGAAAAAGGTAATTTGTGTCCCAGGGCAGGGACAATATTATAGGACAGGTGGCACAGAAGAGTGTCGGTCAAATTAATTTCTCATGGGGCATTCATCAATTATCCATTCTGGAGGAAAAGAGAAAAGAATGACACCAAATGAATGTGGGAATTTGCCAGTTATCTTTTAAGGAGATGGCCTATAATATAACTAACATTTAGCTAGAAACATGTGATTCATTACAAACTAAAAAACAACTATAAATCACAAAAATATTCTGAGGAAATCAGAAACCCAGAAAACAGCAAGGCTTGCAAAATACAAAAAAAATTGCAAAGGACAACAAAAAGCCATTTTGGGATAAGTTCAGAGTCAGAAGCACAGGAAAGCACCAGTTCTGATGTTTGGGGTAAATGGAGTAACAGGGAAGACTGAAAGAAAGCAGAACTATGAATTCTTACTTCCTCTATCACGTATTATCTTCAAACTCCTCTCGCCACTCAAACACCCAAAAAACAAAAATACTAAAATAGTAAGAGATAAATTATTTCTATGATAAGTGAGAAAGCTTATGATTTGGTGGGGAGTTTGTACGTGAAGAAATATCAACATTAGGAAACATACAAGGGCCATAAACGAAGAACAAAATGCTAGCAGAGTATGATGGCGAGAGAAATGAAGGTCGACTGGGGAAAGAGGTGAAGTTTCCAAAAGAAATGATCTTTGAGTGGGTGTTGAAAGATGTGTGGGATGTTGGCTAAAGTAAGAGGGTGGGAGGGCATGTGAGGCAGAGGTGACAAGAGCAGGTGTCAGGATTGTCATGGGGACCCTGTGAGGCTAGATTCAGCAGAGTGGTACCAGTTTGGAGCTAGCCCTAAGTGTCAAAGAACTTAGTGCTTTTATTCTGCCACTATCCTAGAGAACAGGAATTCCACCTGGTGTGAGGGGTGAGAGCTGGTTCCCTGGAGGATTAACAGCAAAATCTGAGCAGAGCAGGGAGCAAGGCAATCATTCTGTAACTTTGAGTTGATTATGCTGATGAATGCACGTCACATAAATGCAGGCTGAGCATATGTCCAAATTCATCTGGGAATAGTTCTGGTTTAAAACGGTTGTCCTGTCATGATTATTAATAGCAACCGCTATTACTCTCAGAGACAGCATGGTTTGAATAATAAATTTTGAGGCTACCCTAGGTACATGCAACTTGGGGACACTCTCTCTGTGTTTAGTAGCAATATACATGTATTTAAATAGTTATAAACTATCTGCCTGCCAATGCAGGAAACACAAAAGATGTGAGTTCAGTCCCTGGGGTTGGGAAGATCCCCTGGAGGAGAGCATGGCAACCCACTCCAGTATTCTTGCCTGGAAAATTCAATGGACAGAGGAGCCTGGCAGGCTACAGTTCATGGAGTTGCAAAGAGATGGACGTGACTGAGTGACTGAGAATACAAACTATAGGAAAGAGAGCTTCCTTACAGTTTGCATGCTGTACCATTAGCAGCCAACAGGTAGTCTGCTAATGGGTTACAGATGAGCTACAAGACACTGAAAGTTAGGTGTTTTATCGAGGTAAAAACTTAAAAGCATTTTTTATAACTATTCAAAATCTATCAGAGTTGGCATTCTCTTTGAGAACCCTTTGTATAATTTTCTTTATGAATCCTGTGAATTCTGTCATTCAAGTCCTTACGGATTCCCCTAGTATTTCCTCCATGTTCCCCTGGTGTGTTTTACAAAGGTCATCAAATCTCTGACAGGAAAAAAGACTGGAAAACACCAGCGTAGATTTATTTAACAGCAGGAGCTCAAAAAAAAGTCAGAATACAGTGTACCCGTAATAAAGCTATCATGAGCACACCCACATGCATGCCTGCAGCCATGAGTACCTGTCAGAGAGACAGCACCAGGGACAAAAACGGGCAGGATTTTGTTTTCAGGTCACCTGGCCCAGCAGTGAAAACACAAAATTAAGAGTCTAGTAATTTTCATTCCAGTCCTGTTTTGCCACCATTACTCATGTGAACTTGGGAGTGTCACTGACCCTTTCAGAACCTGTTTCCTCACTCGACAAATGGAAATAACTAATGTCAGCCAGTTATTTGTTGTAAAAATAAAACGAGGTCGTGTAAGTGAAACCCTTTGTAAAACCCGCAGTGCTATAAAAATGTAAGGTATAACCAAAGAATCATGTCCTTCAGGGTCTCATTCTCTTAGGGCTGGCCTCCTCTTCCTCTCACTGGTGAGCTCCTGGGGTTTTCTTGGTAGGATCCTCCAATCCTCCTCTCACTCTAAACACATTCATTCCCACTGCTCCCACCATTACCCATTCACTGACCTCTGCCAAGCCCATATCTTAAGCTCAGCTCTCTCTCTCCCCCAAATTCTGGTCTTATATATGCCAACTACTTATGAACAGCTACCCTTAAACTGGTCCCATGGACACTTCAAAGCAAGGTACCAAACTCTATGACCTTCACCCTCAGACCTGCTCCTTTTACTAATCAGGCTCATTATCACCAATCACCCAGTTACTGGAGAGTCTGTCCCAGAAGTCATCTTTGACTTCTTTCTCTCCTTCACTCTCCCAATCAGAAACTCTGGTCAGCCTCACTCCAAACCCGTCCCATTTTATTTCATGCTCTCCCCTCTCATCTGGATAACTGCTTCTCAAGTGGTCTTTTGCCCTCATTTATTTTCTTAAACTCTAGTCTCTATACTGCCACTGAGAAAACTGTTCTCGAATACAGATCTGACCATGTGATTTCCCTGCTAAAATCCTTTCAGTGGCTCCTTTCCTGGCCCACAGAACCCTTCATTACCTGGCCTGTGCTTCCTTTCTACCTCACCTCTCTGACTTCTCAGCTTTACACTCCAGCCACTCGGAACTACTTTTAGGGCCTTAGCTTGTACCATCCTCTCCCACTGGAACATTCCCTTTGTCTGGGATGCCCCTTTCCCCCTCCTTTCTCTCCTTGTCTTCCTCACCTCTTTCACTCAGCTGGCTCTTATGGAAAGTCAACCTAGCACAATGGTTGAGCTCTTAAACTCACAGTAAGACAGGCTCCACCTCTTACAAGCTTTGTTATCAAAAGCAAGTTACTTTTCTTTACAATTCAGTTTCCTCCTTTGTAAAATAAGAAAAACAAGAACACCTATCTCATAGAATTATAGCACAAACTAAACGAACTGTATGTAAAGCACACAGCACAGTATCTGGCACAGAGTAAATGCTCAGGATATGCTTAATAGATGTTATTTTTACTGTAAATGGGCTTCCCTGGTGGCTCAGATGGTAAAGAATCTGCCTGCAGTGTGGGAGACCCAGGTTCGATCCCGGGGTCAGGAAGATACCCTGGAGAAGGAAATGGCAACCCACTCCAGTATTCTCACCTGGAAAATCCCATGATCAGAGGAGCCTGGCAGGTTACAGTCCATGAGGTTGCAAAGAGTCAGACATGACTGAGTGACTTTCTTTCTTTCTTTCTTTACTGTAAATGTTCACTCAGCCTTGATAATTCAGAGTTGATATCAATGTGAAAGGGAAACATCTGCTCCTGATGCCAGGGTCAACATTGTTGTTTGTTGTTTAGTTGCTCAGTCATGTCTGACTCTTTTAGACCCCACGGACTGTAGCCCGCCAGGCTCCTCTGTCCATGGGATTTCCCAGGCAAGAATATTGGAGTGGATTGCCATTTCCTTCTCCACAGGTTAACATTAGATGTCCTTTTTAAGGCAGCAACCCATAAATGCCTCTATCATAATTATTCTTCTATCATTCAAGTCACATTCTGTAACTGTCAGTAGATTTATCTCCCTTCACTGGACTGTAAACTAGTAAAGATTAGACATGTGTTTATTGTTTTATCAGCTCCTAGCATTGTTGTTCATTGAGTTAATGATGACTTCTGAATTTTAACTTTATTAAGGATAGGATATTAAGGCAGGATATCGATTTTATTTTGGAAATGCTAAAAGACTGTTAAAATTTCATACTATGACATAGATTAGGTAGGGAAGATAGGCTTGTCACCGTGAAATTTAATTACACGTCTTAATTCTTTATAAACACAAATGAAGGAGAAAATAAATGGTAGACAGTTACCATATAGTTTCATTTGTCAGTAAAAGTAAACATACGCTCACTAATTTAAAAGAAATAATTGTGTGTTAACAGGATGCTTAAGAACGATTATTACACTTTCACACCTCAGAAATATTTTCAGATCAAGCTCAAGCCACATGTTAGCAATAGGATATCCCACTAAAATAAAGTAATAAGGTTGGCATTTCTGTGCTCTGAGCCATATCTGTAGAGTTTTAGGAAAAGTAAAAAGGAAACTGGCTAAACCTCAATACAAAATAAAAAGTTAAAAAAATAAAGAATTAAAAGGAGAACTACAAATTAGGCATTGTCTCACACACCTGTAGTTGAATCAACCTGACTTTAATATTTGATTGGATCCACCAGCAGGTACTGTCTACCCAGACCAACTCATTTTGCTCACTTGTCAGAACTAATACTAATTAAACATTGTACCCTCAAGCTATTCTTAAAGCCATTCTGCTGCCAGGTGTGTTTAAAGAAAATTTTACTAAATCAACTAAAAATTACTGTGCTTAGTGAGTGTAATCTCTAATTTACATGAAGTCTCTAGACTTCAAGGCAAGTCTAGAAGGCAATAAGCAAAACTTATTATATACTAATGCTTTAAAGTTAAATTAAAGAGTAAACATTCCAGTTCATGAATGCTTATGAAGAAGGTTACCAAGGTGGAGTTCTGCGTACATCCAGCTGAGCTGTCATTCAAAGCATACCCACACAGCCCAAAGGCACATCGTGCACAGAGAATTCAGGTGAGGTCACATTCGATTTCAACAAGTTTGAGGACATTTTACAGGATGAAAAACCTTGCTCAACTAGTCCAAAATCACTGTCATTTATAAGAAACAGGGGAAGAATTCAGCAGAAATATCAGCTTCAATAATCTCTCTTTTACATTATGTCACTGAAAGGATACATAGGATAAGAACTAGAAAGTTAAGAAGTGATTGAGGTAAGAAGTCACGCTCTAAACTGGCCCATTATTACCTTCAGTCATCATCTTTATCACCCCCTCCAAACTGTATAAAACCCTTCCTTCCTATGAGCTCCTGTAACTGTACCTCTTCTGTAATACTTGTCAGCTCTTGCCTTTTTTAATAGCTATACATGAGCATAGCTTCTTCATCATACTAAGTTGCAATTTCTTGCGGGTCAGACTCATACACTAAGCTTTCAATCTGTGTTACATCTAAGTGACTGAACATGAAATCTGCTATCATGATAGTGGTCAAATGATCCAGGATGCCTTTTTTAAAGAAATCTGTTTTAGGGAATTCCCTGGTGGGCAGTGGTTAGGACTCAGAGATTTCAGTGCCTCAGTGCCATAGCTGGAGTTCCATCTTTGGTCAGATCCCACAAGCCACATGGCACAGCCTAAATAGACAACAAAATAAAATTATTTTCTTCATAGAACAATTACTGAAATACTAATCACATTGATATGTATGTGCATATCAATTCCACTTTAGAAGTAGAAAACCTACTACAAAAAAAGTTTTTAATTAATTTCTTATTTCATGATCATTGCAGAAAAACTAGACTATACAGATAGGAAACCTGAAGATATAATCTTATGGCCCAGAAAAAAAATTACTATATTTTAAATTATGTCCTGCTTTTTCTATACACCTATATATAGGTTTATAAAGCTATCTGTTTTGATGTATAAATATTTCAAATGGTATAATGGCATATATGCTTTTTATAGCATTTTCTCACTTAAAGCTCAGTATAAATCACTTGTACATCATTAAACTTTATTTTTACAACTTAATTTTTTGACTGCATAGTTTCCAAAATATGGGTTTACCATATTTACATAGTCTGTTATAGTTCTTAAATTCTTTAAAATAACACTGAAAATAAAAAAAGAAAAGAAAGGTTGCTGAATATTCTCTCATATATTTCATAAATGGCAGTGATTTGGGGCTAGTTTAAAAAGATTTTTGAAAAAAAAAAAGATTTTTTTACCTATGAAATGTTTCTTTCTTTACAGCTACAGCTTTGACTATATGCATAATTACGTGAATTCATCCAGAGGGATTGTTGGGTCAAAGAATAAATACTTCCACAGCTTCCCATGAACACTGCCAAACTGCCATCAAAAAAGTTGTTAAAATTTACATTTTCTCCAGCAGTGTATACTTCTAAGTATATCTACCTGTACCAGGATTACCATTTTTAAAAAATTTTTGCTTGCACAGCATTTTGAAAAGTCTTCAGAACATCCACCAAACTCCTTCCTTTTGTTTCCCTAATCTTCATCTACATCTCTCTCCATTGCCCTTCCCAGACTATTTTTGTCTGTGCTTTTCCACTGCTCAAGTCTTATGATGGCTTTGCTATCGCACTGAAAGATGCCTAGCTATTTTATCACCTTAGACTTAGAGCCAAAGTATCAGCTGACTAATCTGATAAACATGCTAATGTAAAGGGCTCATTTCCAGCAACATGTATGCAATATAACTTGAACAGTTTAAGAAAAATGTCATCAGCAGTGTATTATTTAACTTACAGAGTAGTGGTTCTCAGTTTTTGCTGCACACTGAAATCACCTTGGGAACTGTTAAAAATACTGTTTCCTGGGACTCCTCTCCCAGAGATTCTGCATAAATTTGGTATACATTGTGAACTGGACATTAGGATTTTTGACGGCTTCCTACGTGACTCTAATGTAGCATCTGTGTTTGAGATGACTTGAGAAAGATCCTAAGTAGCTTCTTCTTAGGTAATATTGAAAGACCCCAAGGAAGAAAAGCACAATGAACATAATCTCAATAATCTGACTCATCTGCAGAAGATAAAGGAGATGAGAAGGGACAGTGATGAAGCATTTGCCAATGACAACAGAATAAAAGTAGCATTCACTTTTTTTTTTGGCCACACCACATGGCATCTCAGTTCCCCAACCAGGGATCAAACCCATGCCCCCTTCAGCGAAAGATGCAGAGTCTTAATCACTGGACCACTAGGGAAGTCCCAAGCCTTCACATTTCTTGATATTAGGCAGGTGCCTGCTGTATTAGGAAACTGACCAAGCCTTACCTCTGAAGTAGCTTTTGTAATGGAGCCAATCAATTCAAACTAAAATGATGTGGGCAACAAACTTTATGCCAGGAAATTTAGTGGTAGTATTCTAGGTTTCAACGAGGTAATCTACTTCCAGTTTACATTTATTTTATTTCAACAAAGTTGAGCAGTACTACAGATTTTCCCCCACAACCCACAGTGGCCCTTTGGGATAATACTTAGAAGAATACTGGAGTGGGTTGCCATTTCCTTCTCCAGGGGAACTTCCCAATCCAGGGATTGAACCCGGGTCTCCCGCATTGTAGGCAGACACTTTTACTGTCTGAGCCACCAGGGAAGTCCATTGGAAGAGTGGACTAGTAGTTAGAAGAAAAACTACAACCAATTCCAGCCATTAAAATACATGACAGTGCTCTTACAAAGCATCGATAGCTACCAGCCCTATTTTACAAGGAAAGCTGAGGATCAGAGAAAGTTAGTTAATGGGCTGGCCTTGCAGCCAGAAAGTGGCCTGGCTGAGGAGGGATTCAGGGAGGCATGACTAACAGTCATGCTCTGTTTACTACCAAGTGTCAAGCACACTGCCTTTTCCCCAGGACAATTTGAAGTGACACTGGTAAATTGCTTTCCTGGGTAGAATATGTTTCCTTGTGGGCTGAATGATCTTTCTGATATTTTACAGTTCTGAAGACAAATGATGAGAGCCACTTGTGTGCTAACCCAACCCCAGCCACAGTATCCAGTGAGGATACTCTGCTACCTTATCTGTCTCTGTGACCTGGCACTATAAACATTATCATTCCCAAACCCAGCTAAGGGCACACTCTGCAGATGACCGTAAGGTCCAAAGGACTTACTGGACTGGTTGCTTCGTTGGGGAAGAAAGACATTTTTCCAATCATGGCTTTTTTTCAAATTACTTATGATAGGGAAGATTTTCTTGGTGATCAGAAAGGCAAGAATAATCTCTGTGGCCAACACAGTAGTTTGACTTATTTTTCTTTCTGTTTTTCTTATCATTAGGCATTATTCTTTTTACTGTAGAAGGCCATTTAAGCCACCCAGGTAAATATCATTGTATCCCAGAATCTTTAAAGGGTGCTACTCCCCAGCTACAAAATTTCTGGAGGAAGAGAGTGATTGCAGGGCATCCTGCACAAGACTGCCTTTGTTGGAGCCAGTCCTAGAAAAGGGGATGGTCATTCTTCCGTCTTGGTCTTGGTCTTGTCAACGTTGTAGTAAGCAGGAGGGAAGGAAGAGGCTCTATAGCCTCATAGACCCTTCCTAAGAGAAAACAGGGGACTTGAGAGTGGAAACGTGGCTGGATTCAAGAAAAGCAAAATCTGCCTAGACATGTGCTATAATTCCCTAGTTAAGGGATTTTTGATAGGACAACGTCTCAGAGACTAGGTAATCCTACACACAGTTGGAATGCACAGGGAAAAGGAATATCAACCCTCTAGGAAAATCCTGTTTGTTTGTTTTTTCTCTCTCACTCTCCCTAGCTGTCATTCTTTAAAGGAGTTTACAAAAATAACCTGAGGTTAAAGCCCAAGATTGGGGGAGGGGAGGAGTCTCGGTTCGGGGGGAGGATCAGGAGTTTGGATAGAGCAGGATGCTAAGAAAACCCTGTTCAGTCATAGGGCTCAGACTTGACAGCTGATTGTAGTTTAGATTTTAGATTGTCTGGCACTAAAAATAATGCCTCTTACATAGAATAAACCAGAAAGTTACATTTTCCTGTCTACGGAGTTAAAAAAAATACACACTCACGGTACAGTAAAGAGAACTGTCACCCTGCCAGGGTAAGCCTGGATATCTTGACTCAGGCAAAGGTTAGCTGTTCTACAGTTAAGGACATAAACGAAACGCTGCAGGGCGGGCGGAAAACAAGGGCATCTTGCAAACACCTGCTGTCACTACCTCCACAGCCTCTCCCGCAGCCAGCCAGGCCTCTCCGCCTTCTTTGTTGGGCTGAGCTGAGGAGTGCCGGCCATAACGTGCAGATCTGTGCCGTTCCCTCAGTACTGGGGGAGCTCAGGCTGCTGCCCCTGGCAATGGAGGGCTCCACTGTCGGACACGGTGCCAAGTCTGCTCTTAAGGTGGCTGCATTCCCAGGAACCGGAGCCTTCCTACCACACTTAACTCGCTCTCTGCCGCCCTCTATTAGAGAACAAAATGGGGGAGGGGTGGGTTACAAAACGCTGGGAGCTTGATTTTTGACGCTGCAAACCAAGATAGAAGGTGACATTTAGGAAAGATGAAGGATTTAAACAGTCGTCAAATTCTGCTCAAGAACTTCACCTTCTCCGGTATCAACACAGACGAAGACCTACGCACAGACCTAACTCGCTGCTAGCCAAGAAGCGAATGCGACATCCTGAAAATGTCAGCCTGAACCACTTTAAAAAGCAATAGCCTTATTGCGCTACAAAAATATGCATCTCACGGGAGAAGGCCGGAAATTCTCTTTCCCCCTTAAATACTGCTTAAGAGAAGGGAGAGAGAACCAGCTCTGGGCTGCGTCTCACCACTTGCTGTGCGCTCCGGAAAGTGGCGTCCAGCAGCATCAGCTTCCAGGGATCGGAGACGGAGCTGGGCAGAGGGATGTAGATGTAATAGGCGGCCAGCGCCACTAGGGCGGTGAGCAGGACACAGGACGACCTCATCCTCCTCCGGCTCGGCTGGCCTGCCGGACGGACGAGCAGGAAAGGGCAATACCACCCAAAGACCTCAAGCAAGTTTCTGCGAGGGCCAGCCGCTCATTCACCCGTTTCTTGTATGCCCAGAGCCAATCAGAGGCAGCGTCGGGAGGAAGTCGGAGCGCTGACTTGGCCCCCTCCACTGTGTCCTTGCAGTGCTGCAGATACTCCAGGTTTGAGAAAGCTGTGGGGCTGTGCTGGGCGAAGAACAGCGGACTCCGGAGGACACAGGTGTGTATTGCACACCAGTGACCAAGGGCTTCCCTTCTGCAAGTTTCCAAACGGAAACAGTCCCGGAATAATTTAAGTGCGTTGAGTTTCTGTCTACAGCTCATCTGACTCAAAATGGAGTCAGATGTGAGAAAGATAATAAAATAATAACAATAAAAATCCACTGAATTCTACAGCCAGATTTGCAATAGAATGTAAAGCCTATCTGATATGTGGTGAGAGAAGATAACACATTCTTATAGCTCAAGCAAATGATAAGCCAGTAGTATAATACATCAAGCACACAAATCTTGGTTTCCAAAACTCATTCTCCAATAAAAAGAACCATGACTCTGCCATGGCTCCTTGGAGAAAAGACTGATTGTAGGGCTGAGGCAGGTAAAGTACAGGATGGACCTGTTCTAGAAGATGAGGAAATGCTAAAAAATGATGGGAACGTGGTCAAAAGGACACAGTTGGCAGCTTTAAGGGTCTTCTAATGTCAAAAACTGGGATGATTTTAGCATCAAAATAAATCATAATAATGGATTATAAACCATTAAATAAAATAAATATCTAGGAGTCTATACTAATATAAATAAATGAGAAACACTATGTGAAAAAAATTCTTTCAGTGGGTCAGTGGTAGCAGAAAAAGTATTTGAATTCAGATTTCCTATTAAAGATGGGGGAGGAGAGTGGATATAGAATGAGAGAGAGACAGAGAACTTCAGCAGAATTACAACCAGAGATCCAGAAGGAAAAATTTGGAAGAACTGTTTTAAGGAGGTGGTTAGAGAATAACTCCAGACCTATTGATCAAGGCCTTAAAACATCTGGTACTTATAATTTTGCAACTTAATATAGTAATTTAAATTTAACCTAACCCAAAGTAATAAAATAATCATAAATTTGGGACTGAAAATGAGATTATTGGGAGAAAGCTGGCTTCCTATTCAAAGTTTGGAAGAAAATACTTAATGTGAAGGGTACACTTCAATGATATTTCAAGCATTCAAGTTTGAGATCATCATTTTATATCTTTTTGTAGTTACTCGTTAAACATATAACTCTGAACAGAAAGAGATATATTAATTTGTGGGTGTGTGTATGTACATAAAGTTAGAAGCTAGTCTCTGTGGGTGATTACAGATAATCCCAGAGCTATAAATTGAGTTGACAACTGCATTGATTAACATTTTAATTAATGTTAACATTAATGATGACATTAATTTGCTTTCAGGTAATCTGTAAAATAACTCAGAGTTTTAGCATATAGATTTTAATATTTTTCTCCTGAATTTTGATTGTATTCATAAAATCATAGATCTTAGAGCTGATGACTAAACAAATAACAACAAACGGCCCACACCTGACCCATCCTTCTATCTTCAGCCAGTAGTAATAAGCTTGATATATAGATGAGCCTTCTGAGACCCAGAGCAGCCTCAAGAAGCCTCTTCTAGTTTCTAAGTGATAGGACCAATATTTATTTTTTCTGGACTTCCCTAGTGGTTCAGTGGTTAAGAATCCTCCTGCCAGGATTCTTGTGCAGGGGACATGGGTTTGACCCCTGGCTCATGAAGAGGGGCAACTAGAGCCCTAGAGTTTGTGGTCTGCAACAAGAGCATCGAAGGCAGATCCTTTACTGTCTGAGCTACCAGGGAAGCCCATCTGGAACAAGAGAAGCCACCACAATGAGAAGCCTGGGCACTGCAACTAGAGAAAGCCCATGCATGCAACGAAGACCCAATGCAGCCAAAAATAAATGAGGTAATAAATTTTTTAAATACTGTTGGTTGGAATTGAGAATATAAAAACAGAAACATTTTTTAAAAATATTTATTTCTCCTACCTCCCAATGCTGTGCAACTTCTCTTCAGCAGTGCACTGATAGAAACTAAGAAAAAAAAAAAGAAACCACTATCTTAATAATCTTCAGTGCTTCTCCTGTAGATCTGAGAGTCCTTAAAAAATGAAACCAATCTGAGATAAATTTAAACACCATCATCATTTGTTTCTAATACTTCATTCATTCAACAAATATGAATGAACAAATAGTGGTCCACACTAGGAAATAAAGGAGTGGGGAGCAAGGCAGTAAGATCTCTGCTCTTTCTGATTTTTACGTGTTTGGTGGTGATGGTGGTTGTGAAGTGAGAGTAAGGAAGGTACAGAAAGGAAAGGCAAACAACAGATAAACAATATAACTACAAACCAGGTTCTGTGGTTAACATTTTGAATATATTAACTCATTTAGTCTTTACAACAGTTCTCATGAAGTATGTACGTTTATTATTCTGAAAACAGAGGCACTGAAAGATGAAGTGCTTGTCTCCAAGTCACCCAAGTAGTAGAGGTGTACTTGAGGTTTGAGCCCATGGAGTCTGGCGCTTGTGCTCATGTGCTTTCCCGCTCAACTCTGCTGCCAAGAGGTTAGGACTGGGAAGAAAATAGAACAGTGTGGTGTGACACCTTGTGGCTGGTTGCTGCTTTAAACTGGGTGATGAAGGGGACTTCTTTAAGGAGTGTGCATGCTTCTTTAAGTCGCTTCAGTTCTTCTTTAAGTCGCTTCAGTACTTTAAGATGCTTCAGTCGTGTCTGACTCTGTGACCCTTTGGACTGTGGCCCACCAGGCTCCTCTGTCCATGGGATTCTCCAGGCAAGAATACTGGAGTGAGTTGCCATGCCCTCCTCCAGGTGATCTTCCAGCCCCACGTCTCTTGGGTCTCCTGCATTGCAGGGGGATTCTTTACTGCTGAGCCATCAGGGAAGCCCTCTTTAAGGAGATGTCATTTGAACTGAGACCTGAGTGTCAAAAGAGTTAGCCATGCAGGAATCTAGAGGGTAGGGAACAAGTGCAGTGGCCTTGAAATGTCACTGGGTCAAGGAACAGACAGCTGGTGAGACAGTTTTCTCTGCAAGGCAAGTGGTGGAGCAGGCCCAGTCGAGAAGTAGCACGGGTGCAAAAGGGTGGGTTATCTAGGACTGTGTAGGACATGATAATGAGGTGCCATGGAGAGCCACTGGAGACCTTGCAGCAGGGGAGCAACAGAATCTGATCTGTATTTGGGAAGAACCACTCCAGCTGTGGTGTAGAGAACAGCTATCCAGATCAGAGGGGCAAGCTGATCTGGATAACTGGAGGGGCCACCGTGGTGGGACAGAGGGAAGGGGCAGATTTACAACACATTTTAGAGATGGGAGAGATATGACATACTCATAGATTGTAAAGGATGATAAAAATCTCCTAACTCAAAACTGTACTGTTCAGATTTCAGGCTGATTGGAGAAGAGTATATGTGGGAAGGATCATGGCTGGTATCAGTGGCTGTTTGCTTTGCAGAAAAATGACCATGGCACTGCTCAAAGAATCTATTGTGTGCACACGCCTGTGTGTCCATGCACGCGTGTGTGCACACACACACACACACACATGCACACACCCCATCTTCTAAAATAATACAGAAATTTTAAAATCTGAAGGTAAATCAGGTCAGTAGAAAACATGTGAGATCATTTTTTTTAAACCAGCACCTGGTCAGCATTAGCTCAAGTATACCAAAGGAGAAAGATACTCTGCAGTAAGACACAAGCTGGTATCTTTGACCAAAGGTGTGTGTGCATGCTCAGTTGTGTCTGACTCTTTGAGACACCAAGGACTATAGCCCGCCAGGCTCCTCTGTCTATGGAATTTTCCAGGCAAGAATACTGGAATGAGTTGCCATTACCTCCCCCAGGGTATCTTCCCCACCCAGAGATATATCCCGCATCTCCTGCATTGGCAGGCAGATTCCTTACCACTAGCGCCACCTGGGAAGCCCAAAGTTATTACTCCTTTAAAGGTTAGGTACCTTTGCATTTCATGCAAAGATGGGGTCAATAAAGGACAGAAAAGGTATGGACCTAACAGAAGCAGAAGATATTAAGAAGAAGTGGCAAGCATACACAGAAGAACTGTACAAAAAACCTCTTCATGACCCAGACAATCACGATAGCATGGCACCTACAACCAGACATCCTGGAATGTGAAGTCAAGTGGGCCTTAGGAAGCATCATTATGAACAAAGCTAGTGGAGGTGATGGAATTCTAGTTGAGCTATTTCAAATCCAAAAAGATGATGCTGTGATAGTGCTGCACTCAATATGCCAGCAAATTTGGAAAACTAAGCAGTGGCCACAGGACTGGAAAAGGTCAGTTTTCATTCCAATCCCAAAGAAAGGCAATGCCAAAGAATGTTCAAACTACTGCACAATTGCACTCATCTCACATGCTAGCAAAGTAACGCTCAAAATTCTCCAAGCCAGGATTCAACAATACGTGAACCGTGAACTTCCAGATGTTCAAGCTGGTTTTAGAAAAGGCAGAGGAACCAGAGATCAAATTGCCAACATCCACTGGATCATCGAAAAAGCAAGAGCGTTCCAAAAAAAATCTACTTCTGCTTTATTGACTACGTACGCCAAAGCCTTTGACTGTGTGGATCACAATAAACTGTGGAAAATTCTGAAACAGATAGGAATACCAGACCACCTGACCTGTCTCTTGAAAAACCTGTATGCAGGTCAGGAAGCAACAGTTAGAACTGGACATGGAACAACAGACTAGTTCCAAATAGGAAAAGGAGTACGTCAAGGCTGTATATTGTCACCCTGCTCATTTAACTTACATGCAGAGTACATCATGAGAAACGCTGGGCTGGATGAAGCACAAGCTGGAATCAAGATTCCCGGAAGAAATATCAATAACCTCAGATATCCAGATGATACCACCCTTATGACAGAAAGTGAAGAAGAACTAAAGAGCCTCTTGATGAAAGTGAAAGAGGAGAGTGAAGAAGTTGGCTTAAAACTCTACATTCAGAAAACTAAGATCATGGCATCTGGTCCCATCACTTCATAGCAAATAGATGGGGAAACAGTGGAAACAGTGGCAGACTTTATTTTTGGGGGGCTCCAAAATCACTGCAGATGATGACTGCAGCCATGAAATTAAAAGACGCTTACTCCTTGGAAGGAAAGTTATGACCAACCTAGACAGCATATTAAAAAGCAGAGTCATTACTTTGCCAACAAAGGTCCATCTAGTCAAAGCTATGGTTTTTCCAGTAGTCATGTATGGATGTGAGAGGTGGACTATAAAGAAAGCTGAGCACTGAAGAACTGATTCTTTTGAACTGTGGTGTGGGAGAAGACTCTTGAGAGTCCCTTGGATTGCAAGGAGATCCAACCAGTCCATCCTAAAGGAGATCAGTCCTGAGTGTTCATTGGAAGGACTGATGTTGAAGCTGAAACTCCAATACTTTGGCCACTTGATGTGAAGAGCTGACTCATTTGAAAAGTCCCTGATACTGGGAAAGATTGAAGGCAGGAGGAGAAGGGGAGGCAGAGGATGAGATGGTTGGATGGCATCACCGACTCAATGGACATGAGTTTGGGTAAACTCCGGGAGTTGGTGATGGACAGGGAGGCCTGGCGTGCTGCACTCCATGGGGTCGCAAAGAGTCGGACACGACTGAGTGACTGAACTGAACTGAGCTGAACTGAAACTCATCTTTGGACGTAGATGTCATTTATTTTCTGAAATCTGCAAACATTTACCTGCGACCTGTTAAGTGTTGCACACTGTATTATGCATGGGGATGGGACAATATCCCTGCAAGGAAAGAGTTCTCAGTCTAGTAGAAAAGGAAATAAATAATACACAGGTAAAGGGACTTCCCTGGTGGTTCAATGTTTAAGAATCTGCCTGCCAATGCAGGGGATACAGGTTCGACCCCTGGTCCAGGAGGATTCCACATGGTGCGGGACAGCTGAGCCCTTGCTGCAACTACTGAGCTCAGGTGCCCTGGAGGCCATGGTCTACAACAGGAGGAGCCACCACAATGAGAAGCCTGAGCACTGCAACTAAAGAAAGCCTGTGAGCAGCAATGAAGACCCAGCACAGCCAAAAATTAAATAAGTAAAGTTAAAATAATAAACAGGAAAATTAATGGAAGAAAACTTGCTAAGTTTTATAGTAGAGGTGCAGAAAGAATGTCTGCATAGAAGTACACAGACAAGGGCAGAAAGGCATATTCAAGCATATTGTGTCAAAGGTTTGGTGGAAGAGCATGACACTTTTCAGGACCAATTTCTGTTGATTTGTGAATGATGTAAACAAATATGTTCTTAACTGAACTACTGGTAGAACCAGAGTCAGCGATTTACAATCAGAATTCATTTCACTGATTTAGTTGCATTTATGTAAATCAATGACAGGATAATCAGTGTATACTTCTCAAGAATAAGTGATTTAGGGACTTCCTGGTGGTCCAATAGTTAAGAATAAGCCTGCCAGTGTAGAGGAGATGGGTTCAATCTCTGGTCCAGGAACTAAGATCCTACATGCCATAGGGCAGCTAAGCCCATGTGCCGCAAATACTGAGCCTGCTGGCCTAGAACCCGTGTTCCACAATGAGAGAAGCCACAGCAAGGAGAAGCCTGCTCACTGCAACTAGAGAAAACCCGTGTGACACAAGGAAGACCCAATTCAGCCATAAATAAATTTAAATAAATAAAGAATATGGAGATGGAAATGGCAACCCACTCCAGTATTCTTGCCCAGAAAATCCCATGGACAGAGGAGTCAGGCAGGCTACAGTCTATGGGGTCTGAAAGAGTTGGACACAACTGAGTGACTAACACTTTCACTCTTTTCTTCACTTACAAAAATGTCTACTGGGCTAAGTTCTTGGGTAAAATAGTCAAGATGACATTTTAGTTTTAGCAACTAAATATGTTAAAAATAAATCAAGTGAGTTACGTATTCAGTTAGGTTTCTCTACTGCCTCTTAGTTTTTAAATACTTATCTTAGAAAAATGAACCATTGGTTAGTTCTATTGGCATTTACTTTTGTTAGGTCACTAGCATATTCCGAGAAAGTATTCTCTTTAAATGGAGAAGGCAATGGCAATCCACTCCAGTGTTCCTGCCTGGAGAATCCCAGGGATGGCGGAGCCTGGTGGGCTGCTGTCTATGGGGTCGCACAGAGTCGGTCATGACTGAAGCAACTTAGCAGCAGCAGCAGCCGCAGCATTCTCTTTAAAAATTTGAACCACAAATTAAAGTTATTAGCTTCTCCAGTGCTTGCTCTAAGCCCTATGTCCAGGTCTCTTCTCAGTTCTAAGCACATAGCTGAAGTTCAGTAGATGTTTATAGCTGGTAAAGTCTAATATTTAGATCTGAGGGACTTCCCTGGCAGTCCGGCAGGGGTTCGATCCCTGGTCAGGGAACTAAGATCCCACATACAGCACAGCACAGCCAAAAAAATAAATATAATAACAATAATATTTAGATCTGAAAGGCTGACAGAGTGAAAAAGAGACCATTAATATGTAGGAACTTATACATGCAATCTTATCAATTGTTTCCTGGTTGTTTTGTAGTTGCTATGTTACTTTCTTCTGCTCTTGCTGCCTTCCTTTGTAAATGGATGGTTTTCTGTATTCGTATGCTTTGATTGTCTTCTTATTTTTGTGAATCCACTTTAGGTTTCTGCTGCATGGTTACCATGAGGCTTACATAAAATATAAATGTTACAATCTATCTTATGCTGGTAACAGCTTAACTTTAATTGCATACAAAACTCTATCCTTTACTCCCCTTTTATGTTTTTGATGTTACAGTTTATCTTTTTTAATATTGTGTATTTATTTAAGAATTGTCTTTTAAACTTTATATAGAGTTAAGTATTTAACACTCTACCAATGGCACCCCACTCCAGTACTCTTGCCTGGAAAATCCCATGCATGGAGGAGCCTGGTGGGCTGCAGTCCACGGGGTTGCGAAGAGTCGGACACGACTGAGCGACTTCACTTTCGCTTTTCATTTTCATGCATTGGAGAAGGAAATGGCAACCCACTCCAGTATTCTTGCCTGGAGAATCCCAGGGACGGGGGAGCCTGGTGGTCTGCCATCTATGGGGTCACACAGAGTCAGACACGACTGAAGCGACTTAGCAGCAGCGGCAGCATGTTACAATATTAGAGTATTCTGAATTTGACTACATATTTACTTTAGCGATGTGTTGTAAATATATTGTCATGTTTTCATGTTTCTAATTATCACCCTTTCAGCATGAAGACCTCCTTTCAGCATTTCTTGTAAGGAAGGTCTAGTAGTGATAAATTCCCTCAGCTTTTGTTTGTCTAGGAAAGTATTCATCTTTCCTTCCTTTCTGAAGGACAGCTTTGCCAGGTAAAGTACTCTTGGCTGCAGTTTTTTTTTCTTTCTGCACTTTGAATATAGCATTTTACTCTCTTCTGGCTAGTAAGTTTTCTGCTGAAAAGTCTTCTAATAGCCTTTTGAGAGTTCCCCCTTTTCCTCTCTGCTTTTAAGATTTTCTTTGTCTTTGATTTTTGACATTTTTATTCTAATGTGTCTTGGAGAGGGTTTTTTTTTCAACTTTTTATTTTATATTGGGGTATAGCCAGTTAACAATGTTGTGAACAATATTTTCAGGTGAACAGTGAAGGAATTCAGCCATACATATACTGAGTGACTGAAATGAACTGAACTGATATGTATATACATACATATACATGTATCCATTCTCCCCTCCCAGGCTGCCACATAACATTGAGCAGAGTACCACATGGTATACAAGAGGTCCATGTTAGTTACCCATTTTAAATATAGCAGTGTGTACACGTCCAAATCAAAAGTCCCTAACTATCCCTTCCCCAACTCCTTCCTCCTGGCAACCATAAGTTCTTTCTTTAAGTCTGTGAGTCACTTTCTGTTTTGTAAGTAAGTTCATTTGTTTCATTGCCCTTTAGATCCCACATATAAGGGATATCATACATATTTGGAGAGGGTTTCTTTGACTTTATGTAGCGACCTATGAGCTTCATGAACTTGGATATCCAAGAAAAAAGTGATAGTGTTAGTCTCTCAGTCATGTCTGACTCTTTGTGACCTGATGGACTGTAACCTGCCAGGCTCCTCTGCCTAAGGAATTCTTCAGGCAAGAATACTAGAGTGGGTAGCCATTCCCTTCTCCAGGGGATCTTCCTGACCCAGAGATCAAACTGGAGTCTCCTGCATTGCAGGCACTTTTTTTTACCATCTGAGACACCAAGGAAGCCCCATAACATTGTTTCCATGCATGCATCCTTAGTCATGTTTCCATGTGCATACTCAGTTGTGCCCTACTTCTGGCGACCCCATGGACTGTAGCCTACCAGGCTCACCACTGAGCTACCAGGGAAGTAGTTGGATGTCCAATTCTCTCCTCATATTTGGGAAGTTCTCAGCCATTACTTCTCTAAATAAGTTTTCTACCCCTTTCTCCTTCTCTTCTTCTCCTGATCACAAATTGATCCTTTTGATAGTATCCCATAACTCACATAGGCTTTCTTTCTTCTTTTCCTTTCTTTTTTCTTGTATCTCTCCTGACTGGATAAATTTCAAAGTTCTTGTCTTCAATATCATTGATTTTTCTGTTTGGTCAAGTCTGCTCTTATGTTCTCTATTACACATTTAATTTCATCCATTTTATTCTTCAGCTCTAGAATTTCTGTTGGTTCCTTCTTACAACTTCTGTCTCTTTGTTAAATTCATTTTGCTCATGTTTCTGGATTTTGCTGAATTGTCTCTGTGTTTTAAAACAGTTATTTTGCATTCTTTATCCATCAAGCCAGAGATGTCCATGTCTTTGTGTTCAGCACAAGAAGATCATTGGTAGTGTCATGTCTCCTTGATTCATCATGTTCTTTTGAGTTTTTGTGTTGCTGTCTTCACATTTGAAGTAGCGTCATTTCCTCTAGTCTTTACTAAATGCTCTCTTCAAATGCATTTTTTTTCTTTTTTTGCTCCAATGGAATATGGGCATTTCTCCTCAATAAACATGGACTTCCACAAAGGCTCTTTGTTTTGTGAGTGACTGTCTAAGTCAGTGTTCTCTAAGGACTACTAGATCTTGATCAAGAAAGGCTGAAAATGGTTTATGGGTCACTGCAAGGACCACAGTTAGAATCAAGGTTTGTCTCCCGGTCACCTGACACAAGATAAGACTCCTCCTGGGTCCCTTGACATATGACGCTAGAATCCACAGCTCCCTCAAAGGCACTTCTATCCATGGATGTATGCTGACTTTTTTGTTGTTAAGGTGGGAGGGAAGACAAAAATGAGGGATGTCTATGACACTATCATATTAACATCACTGCCTCTGCCCTTAAACAAACAAACAATTCCTGAAACCAAGAATTAAAAGGTAAGGGGAAAGGTTGTTTAAAAGTGTCAGATTTTAATTTTTGCTTGTGCATGTGTGTCATTAAAAGGGGAGTCTTACAATTAATTCAGCAAGTTATAATTTCAAGATTCCTGCAAAGTGATTCAACTATTGCAGCATTATATCATGTCAATGCTGTTTTAGGATTTTTTCTCTTCTAGAGTTTGTAACTCAGTAGTAATTTGTTATACATAGGAAAAATATGGTAAATTCTGATGCATTTGTTTAAACACTTAAAATTTCTGTTATTTTAAGATTTTTATCAATATAAAACTCCACTGATAAATACATTTGAACAATGTTTATATTCATGTAGTAGAAAAACACAGCTAGTAAAGAAACATATGAGACATATAAAAAAATGTTTAACCTTCCAAGAGTCAGGGAATG
This sequence comes from Okapia johnstoni, assembly GCA_024291935.2. NCBI lineage: Eukaryota > Metazoa > Chordata > Mammalia > Artiodactyla > Giraffidae > Okapia > Okapia johnstoni. Next base: position 94,790,647 of record CM044311.1, on the reverse strand, counting down.
TAAAATAATTATCAGGGTCCTATTTTCCCTCCAAAAAATTATAAAGTTAGAGTAGATCATACAAATGTTAAGAAAGGTAGATAGATAAACAGTATCCATTTTATTTTATACATGATGCTACAATATGAATCTTTATGTAGAAAACATTCTTTGGTAAAGATTAGTTATTTAATTTTTTTAAACACCTTGGAAACAATGTAAATGGTTTCTTGTAGAAAATATTTGTCTATAAATAAGTTTCTTGTACATATTAAAATAAGTAAATATTATATTTAAATGTAAATAGAATACCTTGTTCTTAAAATAATTTTAAAACCAGGACTTCCCAGGTAGTCCAGTGGTTAAGAATCTGCCTGCCAATGCAGGGGACATGAGTTTGATCCCAGGTCCAAGAAGATCCCACATGCCATGGAGTAACTAAACCTGTGGGCCACAACTACCAAGCCTGTGCTCTAAAGCCCACAAGCCATAACAAGAGAAGTTACCACAGTGAGAAGCCTACATACGATAACCAGGTAGTATCCCCCACTCTTGACAACTACAGAAAGCTTGCGAGCAGCAACAAAGACCCAATACAACCAAAAATAAATAAATAAATAAATAAATAAAAATAAATAAAAACAGGGTACCACCACACACACACACAAAAAAAAAACTCCTTAGTTGTAAGTGAATGAATACATATTAATATTATGGCAACAATTATGTTTAAAACAACACAAATACAATAACTGGAGAGAAATACACCCATACCTCAAATACATTTGTGTTTGTATAACAGAACTTTGAATAATTTTACTTTTTTTATTACTTTGAAATTTTCGACTTTCTTCATTCATTACTCTATAATGTGTTAAAAATAACTTAGAAACAAAAAGTCACTAAAAAATTCTAAAAAAAATTGTGCCATCTTATACCACATAAACCTGGACTTTCATTCAAAGTTGCATCTGTTTACATCTGTTTATCCAATTTTAAAATTGTACTTATTAAACAGTCCTTCACAATTTATTTGCTCAAATAGTCTATCCTAATAGAATGCTGGCTGGGAGTTAGTGACTTGGCTCTATCACAGGCTATCCATATGACCAAGGGAAAATGACTTACCATTCTTGAGTCTTAGCTTCTTCATCCGTAAAATAATAGTCTGGATCTAGTATTGCTAAGATTTCTTCTAGCTCCTAGAGCTACAAGTCATATGAGAATGCAAATACTGGCTAATTATATGCCAAAAGGTACTTTACAGTTCTAAAATGTACTTTTTAAAGAAAGATACAATAATTATCACACAGAAAAAGTAATCTATATGGGAAAAAATAAGGAATCATTAAAATACAGTGTTAGTTCAATTGGAAGAAGGAAGAGATACGCTCAGTTGTGCCCGACTGTTTGTGACCCAATGCACTGCAGTCCACCAGGCTCCTCTGTCCATGGGATTCTCCAGGCAAGAATACTGGAGTGGGTAGCCATTTCCTTCTCCAGGGGATCTTCTTGACCTAGGGCTAGAACCTGGGTCTCCTGCACTGCAGGCAGATTCTTTACCGACTAAGCTATGAGGGAAGCCCGTTAGTTCAATAGGTGATCATAAATTACAGAAATGTTTATTTGGCAAGAAATTCTATCATTGGAAAAAAAACATGAACCATAATAAAGCTCTTCTAGACTTATTGGCCTAAAGTTATTTTTCCTTTCCTTAGGTAAAAATGAATCATTCAGCTTTTACAATACTCATAACTAACTCATTACATGTTACTTTATAGAGCTTTAATGAATAGAATTGCAAGATCAAGTCTATAATCAGTAGTAGAGATCTCAGCATCCAACAAAGGAAGTTGTGTTCTTTCTACTCCTTGTAAAGAAGAAGAGACTTACTTCCCTGGCTATTCTGAAAAACATACATATAATGAGCTTTTTATTGTAGAATTGGCCTATTTCTAGTAAATGAAGGTCTCATTAATTTTAGAGATTCTTTGATCACCTACTTAATAACTGCATCTCGCTAGTTTTTAAATTATCTTTTATGCTAACTCTTTTACTTTTGTTGTTTTAAAATGTTATTCTTTCCACTCTTTACAAGTCCATGTAGACTTTCTAAGTCCACCCAGCCCAGGCCTGTTCCACAGCTGACAAGTCAGGGTAGCAGATTTTTAACTAGACACATTTATCATTAGTAGGGATAGGAAGGAGTCCAAACTCCACCTCTTTGGGGTTAGAGACCAAATGTGCCTCTCCTTCCTGCAGAGATGCTGGCCTCTGAACTTGTCTAGGTTGGGTCTCAGGGAGGGGAGGAAGGTGGGCATTGCAAGCACCTACCTCTATTACCACCCCTTTCACTTACACTGCAGAGGCGGACTATGGGAAATGGAAGGAGAATCTGTGCAAATGGGTGCCTTCCTCTTCTGAAGTAAATGGGGCCTGTCCCCTGTGGGAGTCCAGGAAGATGTGAATGACTCTTGTCTCTTCAACCAGGGAGCAGAGGAGGCATACAAGCTCTGTCAAGCTGTTCAAAGACAGTCAGATACTCTGGCGTCATTTTATTCTGAAAGGAACAGAGGTACTGGGCACTGGCCTAGAGTCAGAAGACAGGAAGCTCCCTGCTGACTTGTGACCTTGACTGAATATGGTCTGTTTCAGGTTCCCCAGTTGCAAAGGTGTACTCTGCTGAAGTCCCATTTTAGCCCAGCATTATTGGGGAGATCAAACAAGATAGCACATATGAAATTCCTTGTCAACCAGATATTCTGTGCAGACGTGAGGGCACCCAGTCAGTGACCTCATCTCTCTCAAAGCCTTATTTACATACTCTCTTCCATGAGAAGCCTTCCTTGATAGAATTAATTACTATTCTGAATTCTCTGACTCATTGCCACCTTTACATATGGCCTTCCGCTCTTCAATGTCAGGGACCAGATCGTATCTGTGACACTCAACATACAACATAGCCACAGACACAAAAAAGGCAGAAATCGTAGCAGATTCTGCCCATCCTGCCCTGCCGACCCTCCCATCCATCACCCATGACAATTCCCTGAGGCATGCTTTCAGTAGCCTCAATTTCACAACAGGAATCGGGCTGAGAATGAAACGGTCACTTGCCCAGGGTCACTCAGCTAACACATGACTGAGCTGGGATTTGAACCTGGTCCAACTGCACAGTCATGCTCCTTTCACACCATTGCACTGACTGCTGAGTCACTAAACCATACTATTTCAACAAATAGAGTCTGGTTGGCACCAGCTTTGGCAATGGGGAAGCTCTGACTGAAGTGGTGCAGTGGAGCAGTTAAGAACCTGGACTCTTCCAGTGGTTCAGACTTGGCACTTTCATTACAGAAGGTGGAAATTCAATCCCTTGTTGGGGAACTAAGATCTCACAAGTCATGTGGCACAGCCAAAAAGAAAAAAAAAAAGAACATGGACTCTTAATTCAATTCACAGCTATGTCAATAACTTGGCTGTGAGATAATCTCTCTAAGCCTCAGTCTCCTCATTCAACACAGGGGAGTATAATAATGCCCACATCACAGGATGGTTGAGAGAACAATCTGAGAGAATGCAAGTGAAAGTATCCTGTAGGGACTTCCCTGGTGGTCTGGTGGTTATAAGACTCTGTGCTGCCAATTAGGGAGTGCAAGTTTGATATCTGGTTGAGGAACTAAGATCCCACATGCCATGTGGTGTGGGCAAAAATTTTAAAAAAAAGCATGCTGTAATTGTAAAGAGTGATATACATTAGAAGATACTGACCCAATTATAACAATTATTACAAATAAAAAAAGTAATAAACAGAAACCTTAAAAAATTGAGTTGGGAAGCCAGAAGGGGGACCTCTCACACACTGCAATGTCAGAAGAAACGACAGAAGGAAGAATACTTTCCTGTCAAGGATTCAGCCAATGAAAAGCTATAAATTCTTTGTTTACTATAGCCCTCCTAACTTTCTTCACCCCTTTGTCAAAGAGTTCTTCCCTTGCCCTGCAAGGACTTGCCTGTGTCTCATTATGGTTGTAGAAACCAAATTGCAATTCTCTGCTGATCCTAAATAGACTTATTTCTTTTCTGCTGGAGATAAAAGTGAAGTTAAGTGAAAGTGCTCAGTCGTGTCCAAATCTTTGCGACCCCATGGACTGACAATACAGTCCATGGAATTCTTCAGGAATACTGGAGTGGGTAGCCTTCTCCTTCTCCAGGGGATTTTCCCAACCCAGGGATCAAACACAGCTCTCCAACATTGCAGGTGGATTCTTTACCAGTTGAGCCACAAGGGAAGCCCAGCTGGAGAAATAACTGGGAGTCTATTTGTTTTAGGTCAATAACAATGACCATTTGATTGGCACTGTGGGCAAAGCTGTTTCTGACAGTGACCTCGGTGCTAAGGTAATATAATCCTTCCCCAGGGGACCACGAATGCCCTGTAGACACCCATATTGAGTACTGATAAACTCTTAAGTAAGTTTCTGCTGGAGCTTGGCTCTGAAATCTGTGTTTCTCTTGTCTGATCCTGGCCCTTTTTGCAGCCCAACACTCAGGGGCAGAGGAAGGAGCTATAATGTATCACTTTGCCTTGGTCTTCTGCAGCAAGTTAAGCCCCCCAAAGAGGCATTGCCTGAAACTGTGTTGCACTTTATTTATTTTAGCATGGTTGATTTGTACTGATTATTCGAACAAAGAGTGTTCTTTTAAAATAGAAATCATAACCAGAGACTGGAGGGAGGGGTTGCTGCAGAGGGCCATTTGGCTTTAAACTCACACCCACAAACAACCTCAAAAATGAACTTTGTATTATTTCCCAATGAGGTTAGTACATGAATACAGACTTGCTTCAGCAGAACTTGGGCGGGGGGAGGTAGGGTGTTCTCCATAAAACATTAAGTTTGTATTCTTATCTCTTTAGTGGACCATGGTTTCTTGTGATATGATATAATATTTTTGTATATATTAAATCCATTACTTCATTAATAAAATATTTTGTTTAAAAAATTATTTCCTACGACTGCATGCCTCCTGGTATTAGACTAATGTCTAATTATTCAAAATAAGATTTTGTCTTTAAATACTTCTAGAGATTTGACAACTTGCTTTCAGGATTAATCAATCTAATAAGAAAACTCTTATCTCTCTTAAGACTAACTATATGGGAATACAAACTAGTACAGTCACTATGGAGAACAGTGTAGAGATTCCTCAAAAAACTGGAAATAGAACTGCCATATGACCCAGCAATCCCACTGCTGGGCATACACACTGAGGAAACCAGAATTGAAAGAGACACGTGTACCCCAATGTTCATCACAGCACTGTTTATAATAGCCAGGACATGGAAGCAGTCTAGATGCCCATCAGCAGATGAATGGATAAGGAAGCGGTGGTACATACACACAATGGAATATTACTCAGCCATTAAAAAGAATACATTCGAATCAGTTCTAATGAGGTGGTTGAAACTGGAGCCTATTATACAGAGTGAAGTAAGCCAGAAAGAAAAACACCAATACAGTATACTAACACATGTATATGGTATTTAGTCAATCGGTAGAGATAACCCTGTATGTGAGACATCAAAAGAGACACAGATAAATAGAACAGTATTATGGACTCTATGGGAGAGGGTGAGGGCGGGATGATATGGGAGAATGGCGTGGAAGCATGTAAATTATCATATGTGAAACGAATCGCCAGTTCAGGTTCAATGCATGATACAGGGTGCTTGGGGCTGGTGCACCGGGATGACCTGGAGGGATGGGATGGGGAGGGAGGTGGAAGGGGGTTCTGGAAGGGGAAAACATGTACACCCACGGTGGATACATGTCAATGTATGGCAAAACAAATACAATATTGTAAAGTTAAAAAATAGAAAATAAACTAATTAAAAAAAAAAAAGACTAACCATAATGTCTGCTGATTAAGCTTAATCTCATGAGTAAAAATGTTCAATCTTGTATGGTCTCAAATACTAAACAAATATTTATTTATTCTTTAAATTAGTTTATTTATCTATTTTTTAACTTTACAATATTGTATTTGTTTTGCCATACATTGACATGAATCCACCATGGGTGTACCTGTGTTCCCCTTCCAGAACCCCCTTCCCACCTCCCTCCCCATCCCACCCCTCCGGGTCATCCTGGTGTACCAGCCCCGAGCACCCTGTATCATGCATTGAACCTGGACTAGCGATTCGTTTCACATATGATAATTTACATGCTTCCACGCCATTCTCCCATATCATCCCGCCCTCGCCCTCTCCCATAGAGTCCATAATACTGTTCTATTTATCTGTGTCTCTTTTGATGTCTCACATACAGGGTTATCTCTACCGATTGACTAAATACCATATATATGTGTTAGTATACTGTATTGGTGTTTTTCTTTCTGGCTTACTTCACTCTGTATAATAGGCTCCAGTTTCATCCACCTCATTACAACTGACTCAAATGTGTTACTTTTTATGGCTGAGTAATATTCCATTGTGTATATGTACCACAGCTTCCTTATCCATTCATCTGCTGATGGGCATCTAGGCTGCTTCCATGTCCTGGCTATTATAAACAGTGCTGCGATGAACATTGGGGTACACGTGTCTCTTTCAATTCTGGTTTCCTCGGTGTGTATGCCCAGCAGTGGGATTGCTGGGTCATATGGCAGTTCTATTTCCAGTTTTTTGAGGAATCTCCACACTGTTCTCCATAGTGGCTGTACTAGTTTGCATTCCCACCAACAGTATAAGAGGGTTCCCTTTTTTCAGCACCCTCTCCAGCATTTATTGCTTGTAGACTTTTGGATAGCAGCCATTCTGACTGGTGTGTAATGGTACCTCATTGTGGTTTTAATTTGCATTTCTCTAATAATGAGTGATGTTGAGCATCTTTTCATGTGTTTGTTAGCCATCTGTATGTCTTCTTTGGAGAAATGTCTGTTTAGGTCTTTGGCCCACTTTTTGATTGGGTCGTTTATTTTTCTGGAATTGAGCTGCAGGAGTTGCTTGTATATTTTTGAGATTAATTGTTTGTCTGTTGCTTCGTTTGCTATTATTTTCTCCCATTCTGAAGGCTGTCTTTTCACCTTGCTTATAGTTTCCTTTGTTGTGCAAAAGCATTTAATTTTAATTAGGTCCCATTTGTTTATTTTTGCTTTTATTTCCAATATTCTTGGAGGTGGGTCATAGAGAATCCTGCTATGATTTATCTCAGAGAATGTTTTGCCTATAATTTTCCTCTAGGAGTTTTATAGTTTCTGGTCTTACATTTAGATCTTTAATCCATTTTGAGTTTATTTTTGTGTATGGTATTAGAAAGTGTTCTAGTTTCATTCTTTTACAAGTGGTTGACCAGTTTTCCCAGCACCACTTGTTAAAGAGATTGTCTTTTCTCCACTGTATATTCTTGCCTCCTTTGTCACAGATAAGGTGTCCATAGGTGCATGGGTTTATCTCTGGGCTTTTTATTTTGTTCCATGGATCTATATTTCTGTCCTTGTGCCAGTACCATACTGTCTTGATGACTGTGGCTTTGTAGTAGAGCCTGAAGTCAGGCAGGTTGATTCCTCCAGTTCCATTTTTCTTTCTCAAGATTGCTTTGGCTATTCAAGGTTTTTTGTATTTCCATACAAATTGTGAAATTATTTGTTCTAGTTCTCTGAAAAATACCATTGGTAGCTTGATAGGGATTACATTGAACCTATAGATTGCTTTGGGTAGTATACTCATTTTCACTATATTGATTCTTCTGATCCATGAACACGGTATATTTCTCCATCTATTTGTGTCCTCTTTGATTTCTTTCACCAGTGTTTTATAGTTTTCTATATATAGGTCTTTTGTTTCTTTAGGTAGATATATTCCTAAGTATTTTATCCTTTTCATTGCGATGGTGAACGGAATTGTTTCCTTAATTTCTCTTTCTGTTTTCTCATTGTTAGTGTATAGGAATGCAAGGGATTTCTGTGTGTTAATTTTATATCCTGAAACTTTACTATATTCATTGATTAGCTCTAGTAATTTTCTGGTGGAGTCTTTAGGGTTTTCTATGTAGAGGATCATGTCATCTGCAAAAAGTGAGAGTTTTACTTCTTCTTTTCCAATCTGGATTCATTTTATTTCTTTTTCTGCTCTGATTGCTGTGGCCAAAACTTGAAAAACTATGTTGAATAGTAGTGGTGAAAGTGGGCACCCTTGTCTTGTTCCTGACTTTAGGGGAAATGCTTTTAGTTTTTCACCATTTAGGATAATGTTTGCTGTGGGTTTATCATATATAGCTTTTATTATTAAACAAATATTTATTGCTCACTTTCTAAATGCAGGCCTTCATAAATCCAAGAAAGGTAACTTGACATGTTTCAAAGTTATCCTTGGTCCAAAATGTGCATATATGCCTTCCTCATGGTAGACTATCCTGCCCCAGTCAGACCCCTAGGCTCCAATATACAAGTTAGGGCAAGCCCTACTCCTTGGCAAGAAAAAGGAACAGTAAATACATCATGAAGGACTTTGATTGTCAAGGTGTAGCTTAGGCTATATACTAACCTGAAGGCCAAGGAAGTTTGAAATAGCCTAGTGGAAGGTAGGCTAATGGAAGGCTGCACTCAATGTGCCAGCAAATTTGGAAAACTCACCAATGGCCACAGGACTGGAAAAAGTCAGTTTTCATTCCAATCCCAAAGAAAGACAATGCCAAAGAAAGCTCAAACCTATTGCACAATTGTACTTATCTCACATGGAGAAGGCAATGGCAACCCACTCCAGTACTCTTGCCTGGAAAATCCCATGGATGGAGGAGCCTGGTAGGCTGCAGTCCATGGGGTCTCAAAGAGCCGGACACGACTGAGCGACTTCATTTTCACTTTTCACTTTCATGCACTGGAGAAGGAAATGGTAACCCACTCCAGTGTTCTTGCCTGGAGAATCCCAGGGACGGCGGAGCCTGGTGGGCTGCTGTCTATGGGGTCGCACAGAGTCAGACACTACTGAAGCGACTTAGCAGCAGCAGCAGCAGCAGCAGCAGCAGCAGCACACGCTAGTAAAGTAATGCTCAAAATTCTCCAAGCCAGGCTTCAACAGTACATGAACTGTGAACTTCCAGATGTTCAAGCTGGATTTAGTAAAGGCAGAGGAACCAGAGATCAAATTGCCAACGTCCACTGGATCATCGAAAAAGCAAGAAAGTTCCAGAAAAACATCTACTTTTGCTTTATTGACTATATCAAAGCCTTTGATTGTGTGGATCACAACAAACTATGGAAAATTCTTAAAGACATGGGAATACCAGTCCACCTGACCTGCCTGTTGAGAAATCTGTATGCAGGTCAGGTAGCAACAGTTAGAACTGGACATGGAACAACAGACTGGTTCCAAATAGGAAAAGGAGTACGTCAAGGCTGTATATTGTCACCCTGCTTATTTAACTTATATGAGAAACACTGAGCTGGATGAAGCCCAAGCTGGAATCAAGACTGCTGGGAGAAATATCAAAAACCTTAGATATGCAGATGATACCACCCTTATGGCAGAAAGTGAAGAACTAAAGAGGCTCTTGATGAAAGTGAAAGAGAGTGAAAAAGTTGTCTTAAAACTCAACATTCAGAAAACTAAGATCACGGCATCTGGTCCCATCATTTCATGGCAAATGCTGCTGCTGCTGCTGCTAAGTCGCTTCAGTCATGTCCGACTCTGTGCGACCCCACAGACGGCAGCTCACCAGGCTCCGCCATCCCTAGGATTCTCCAGGCAAGAATACTGGAGTGGGTTGCCATTTCCTTCTCCAGTGCATGAAAGGGAAAAGTGAAAGTGAAGTTGCTCAGTCGTGTCTGACTCTTAGCGACTCCATGGACTGTAGCCTACCAGGCTCCTCCGTCCATGGGATTTTCCAGGCAAAAGTACTGGAGTGGGGTGCCATTGCCTTCTCCGTCATGGCAAATAGATAGGGAAAAAACAAAAACAGTGACAGACTTTATTTTGGGGGGCTCCAAAATCACTGCAGATGTTGACTGCAGCCATGAATGGTGATGGTGGACAGGGAGGCCTGGCGTGCGGCAGTCCATGGGGTCGCAAAGAGTCGGACACGACTGAGTGACTGAACTGAACAGAATGGAAGGTAATTAACATTATCAGATCAACATTAAAAAAAAAAAGATCATTCTGATAACATATGCCTGTAGTGGGTAAGGTAAGATGAAAGTCAGGATGTTAGCCTGGAAGTATTACTTCCAAGGTCTGTGTGAAAAGAGCTGAGACCTGAATAAGATAGTAGCAGGAGGGGAGGGCATAACTGGATGGATTTTAGAGGGGCATAATATACAGGACTGCTGGACTTTTCCAACTTCACAAAAGGGAGGAGTGAAAGATGACTCCAGAGTTTTTTGTCATGGGCTATTGGGTAAGTGGCACATTCACTTAGAACATATAGCAGAAGGAGGTTTGTGTAATATTGAGTTCAGTTTGGGGATTACTAAAGATTGAGTAATTGTGAGACTTCCAAAGTGAGATTCTAGTAGGCAGTTCAACATATAGTTGTGGATCTCAGAAGAGAGATTTTAGTGAAATGTAGATATGAATACCTAAAACATTAACAGTATGAAAAAGCTTGGTAATTCACTCAATACTTTCTTAAAATTTAATGCAGTTGTCACTTATACAGATTATTGAAAAATATTTAGAGAAATCATGTACATGTGCATGTATGCTCAGTTGCTCAGTCATGTCCAATTCTTTGCAACCCCATAGACTGTAGCCCACCAGGCTCCTCTGTCCATGGAATTTTCCAGGCAAGAATCCTGGAGCAGGTTGCCACTTCCTACTCCAGGGGATCTTCCTGACCCAGAGATTGAACCCACGTCTCTTGCATCTCCTGCATTGGCGGGCAGATTCTTTACCACTGAGTCACCTAGGAAGCCCCAGTAGAGAAATCACAGATACAAAAAAAAAAAAAAAAGGACGAGGGAAAAGGAGGATGAATAGGAAGGAAAGTAAGGGATAAAGAGGAAGTGTTGGAGGGAGAGAGAACAAAAAGAAAAATTTTTAATTACTTATCTCCTTGAAAATACTCAATTTATTCCATGTTAAAGAGTGAATCATCTGACTCTTCATATACTTTATATTGGATATGTTTGGGGGCATGTGAATGGGACATTATTCCAAAGAAAACTTGCATGAGAACCATAGTGGGCACCTTGTAAGTCTGTGGCCTCTCGGAATCTTTTGAACATTCTAAATGTTCACAGTTTCCCACATCATGAATCCCAGGTCTGCAAGCTAGAAACTATGCTTGTTACCTCTCCAATCTCTTTCTCATCTCAGACACCCAGCATGTGTCCTAGGTTCTGCCATCAGTGGCACTCATGGAATGCCTTTGACTCATAAGAGCATTATGAAGAGTCTGGCTGAGGCACAGAGCACTCAGTGGTGTCAGAGGCACTGTGGACAGTCTCATGGCTTTGGTTACAGCTCTAAGAAGCTTTGGACTTCCCTGGCGGTTCAGTAGTAAAGAATCCACCTGCAATGCAGGAGGTGCAGGAGCTGTGGGTTTGATCCCTGGGTTGGGAAGATCCCCTGGAGGAGGAAATGGCAACTCACTACAGTATTCTTGCCTGGAAAATCCCATGGCTAGAGGAGCCTGGTGGGCTACAGTCCTCGGGGTGCAAAGAGTCGACACAACTGAAGAGACTTAGCACGTATGCACCAAGAAATTTTAACCTCTGAGAATGATTGGCCCTTCTCTGTTAAAACTAGCTAGACTGAGTTGGTTCTGTTGTTTAGAAGAGAAAGAAAGCCCAGATACAACCATTTATAGAATAAATTCACAATGATGATGATTTTTAATATTTTCTAAACACAGCTTATATATGAGAATTCCTGAAGGCATACACTAGCCAGTGGTGGCACATACATAGAAAATAGAGGAAATACAACTTAGTTCCATTTATTCTTTTTCCTCCTTTCTATCCATCTACAGGTCTGTGCTATGTGCATGCTAAGTCGCTTCAGTCGTGTCTGACTCTTTGCAACCCTATGGACTGTAGCCCACCAGGCTCCTCTGTCCATGGGTTTTTCCAGGCAAAAATACTGGAGTGGGTTGCCATGTCCTCTTCTAGGGGATCTTCCCCACACAGGGATCAAATCTGTGTCCCTGTGACTCCTGCATTGCAGGAGGATTCTTTACTGCTGAGCCACCAGGGAAGCCCATCTACAGGTCTATACCACCGAATTTCCAGAATTAATGAATGCACATGATAAAAACATATGCTGAACCTGACGCATGCATGCAACCATGCATGCCTTGCTTCAGTCATGTCTGACTCTGTGCGACCCCATGGACAGCAGCCCACCAGGCTCCCCTGTTCATGGGATTCTCCAGGCAAGAATACTGGAGTGGGTTGCCATTTCCTTCTCCAGCTGAACCTGATATACATATGTATTTGCCCATTTTTTCTAAGACACAAATAAACACAATGTTGAGGCATCTCTGAGAATTTATAGAATTTCAGAATAGAGTTGTAAAAGGCAGAGAGGGGTATGAGGAAGAGCATTGACATCTAGTCATAGTTAATTATTAACCAATCATGTGATCTTGGGCTTCTTTGATCTAGTTTCCCCCCTCTATAAATGTAGGGTTGTATTAATAACAATAGCTATTATTTATTGAGCTAGTCACTTTGCTAGTCACTGCTGAAGGGGTGAAAAGCAAAATTACTACCTCAGGCTAAGAAAGAAGAGAGGTTAAGTAGATTGATCAAAGTTACATGGTTAGGCAATAGCAGAACTGTATTATGGACTTTGATACATAGTTACCAAGTTTTACTCCTTAACCTTCATTAGGTGATCTCTTATGTTCTTTCAGCTATACCCCTCTAAATAAATATGTGTTCTTTTTTAAATCAAGAACTGCAAGGAAGATGTAAGTTGACTTTCACAAGCAACACTATGCACTTCGATTTTTAAACAGCCTAAGGTTTTTTTAGGTTCTTGTTAGGCTTAACATCCTGTTAACTCCTGTTGAAACTGACTAAGAAAAAGAGTCAAGAGATTTAGCTGCCAAGGGAAGCATTTGTGATTAATGATGAACATGTTTAGAACAGCATAGGATAAGGCAGAGACCCTGGGGTAGGGTCTACACCAGCAGTGAGGGAGCACTACGCATGTGGTGGCGGTAGCAGAGCTATGGAATAGAATCAAAATCCCTATGGTTATAGAACAGCAGGAACAGGACTGGCAGCTGCAGAGAGGGCCCAGCAGCAGCAGCAGCAGCAGCAGAAACAACTGTGGAGTATTTTTATGTACTGGGCCATGTTCTAACTATTTTATGTACATTATTTTATTTAACCTTTTTTGGTTAATATATTTCTACTTTTACTATGGATAAATGAATATATTTATAAAAATAGTCTCATACAATATTAATTTTTTTTCACCTGCTTTCATAATTTCATATATTTGAATACCTTCCCCTGTCTTTGAAAACAGAGTTTTTCAAATTGTCTGTGAAGGACCAGGGTCTTTCCCAGTCCTTTCAGACCAGTATTTTGTTAAGTGACTCTGCTCATGCTCTTGAATGTCACAGCAATGTTAAACTGGTAGTGAAGTTTCTAAATGCTTACTCACAATTTCTGTATTTATCTCATTGTGAATTGATAACAGTTTATTGACTGATTCTAATATACAGACCGCACTTTAGGTAGCACTGTTTTGAAGCCCCTAGAATTATTGCATAGTATGAGGGAAAACCAATTTGATAACCAATCCTGTTGTGGATATAAGAAAGCACTGTTCCACAGTAATCATTCCACTGAGTTATTGCTACTCTACTAATTTTATTACTTTGAGAAACAAGGCCTTTGTTGTGAACATACTACACCTTTGTAATAAAACCAACTCCCCATAGCATGACCAATTACAAAAACTTGCATTTCAGCTTAATCAGTTAGCAGTTAAGTCTTCAGTTTTGTTTACCCTACCTCTGACATTTGCCTTCTTTTTTATTGCCATCATCCTGTTGGAGACCATAGAATCATGATTCCTGGACTATTTTAAAGGCCATCTTAATTGTCTCCTTGCCACCAGCATCTTTTCTCTTTTTCTTCATTTGAAAAATGAAGTGAGCAGAGACTGATTTTAAGGTGTTCTCTAGCTTTAGTAGTCCATGGTTTATCCCCTGCAGTTCTTATAGACTCTGGCTTTGTTTCTGCCCAAAATAGCATATCCTAAATTTTCCATTAGAGTCTTTGCTACAAACATAATTTTGAAAAGGAAGTACAACCTGGAGATCAGCAACTGAGATTTGAAAGATACAACCAGGCTGAATATACTGACAATCTAGAAACTGTAACCTTGGCTACCCTGCATTGATGCTTTCTGCTCTTTAATTTGGCACTACAATCCTCAAGGTAATTAATATTTCTGTAGTTCTAGGAAGGTAACCTCTAAGGGTAATGAGAAATAATAAGAATCATATAGAAATAATGAAAAACATAAATTTAAACCGAGTATTAGTACTTTCTAATTGCTTGAAATATAAAATTAGTAATAAGTTTTATAATTAATATAATCTGTTTTTTAGTTTGATAAATGTGTATATAATATTTAAGAAGATCTGATATATCAGACATGATTTTTAATAAATATGAAAGCTCAATTATATGCTTCAATGTTTAAGTAAATGCTGCTGCTGCTGCTGCTAAGTCGCTGTGGTCGTGTCCGACCCTGTGCTACCCCATGGATGACAGCCCACCAGGCTCCCCTGCCCCTGGGATTCTCCAGGCAAGAACACTGGAGTGGGTTGCCATTTCTTTCTTCTCCAATGCATGAAAGGGAAAAGTGAAAGTGAAGTCACTCAGTCGTGTCCAACTCGTAGCGACCCCATGGACTGCAGCCTACCAGGCTCCTCTGTCCATGTTATTTTCCAGGCAAGAGTACTGGAGTGGGGTGCCATTGCCTTCTCCGTTTAAGTAAATAATCAATGTTTAAATTTAATTTGTTTTGATTTAGAATCTCATAATAATTCATGTTTAAATAATTAGTGCAGTAAGTTAGCATTGAACAACGTACCTATAGGAGTGAGAGTTCCTTTCTGTAAAAAGCTCCATGATGTTGAAGATCCCATCAGCTCCCCTACTGTTGCCCTTAAGGAAGTAGGCCATTTTGTGTTTCAGAAGATTGGAAGGAAAAAGGAGAAGATAGAGATCATTTCCCTGAGGTGAAGATGGATTCAAGTATGGCTTTGGGGACATTTTTCCTGAAATATGATGGAGGCAGTCCTGAGAATGAGGAAGATCTCAGACCCATGCAGCTCCCCAGGAGACTGAAGAAACGGGGCAGCTTCTGAATAGGAGCAGCTTGGAGAGGACTGGGGATTGAAACCAAGTGTCTTGATTTGGGGAATAGATGATACTCTTTTTCAAGCATAGTATTAAAAGAGTAGGTGTACTTCCCTGGTAGCTCAGTGGTAAAGAATCCGCCTGCCAATGCAGGAGACTCATGAGATGCAGGATATATCCCGGGGTGGGGAAGATCCCCTAAAGGAGGAAATGGCAACACATTCCAGTATTCTTGCCTGGAAAATCCTATGGACAGGGGATCCTGGCAGGCTAAAATCCATTGTGTTGCAAAGAGTCAGACATGTTTTAGCAATTAAACAACAACATGAAAAGAGTAGGGGTGACTGCCTGTAAATAATTTATGCAGGCATCAATAATTAACATCTCAGAGGTGATCAAAGGATTTGGACTGAAGACCCAAATCCTTTTCCCCAAGTTCTCTGATGTTGTATATAATGACCCAGATTGTTTATGATCCTAGAGAGAGGTGGAGCCTGTCTGCCTTATATGAATTCTCCTATATAATCAGCTAAACTTCCCACAAATTCTGTTGAGTAGAAAGCTTAGGCAGGCATCCCTAATTAAGAACAATAAAGAAAATGACATGTTTTTTTAACCCAGGATTGTGAAGCAGATTCACATCCTTTACAAATATACTGGAGCCCAGTGTATTCTGACTCAGCCTGAGCTATTAATATTTAGGACCTACAGAAAAGGAAGACCACTGTGGGATTACTGGTTTCTGACAGAGTGTGTCCACATTTTGAGAGGAGATACAGAAAAGGACCACCAAGTGAAACAGGTATAGGTAAAGCCCAGTAATGTGATGTAAGCCAAAGATGATAAACTAGAACCTAGTCCTTTATTCCTATGGTCTAGGAGACAAAGCCTATGCTTAAATCAACTTCTCCTGGTTCAAGAAAAGGAACCATGCCACAGTAAGAAAACTTTTTTCTGTCTTGAGGAATTCTAAAATACACTCTGAAAATCAAGTCAGACCTTGCTTAAGACAGTAATGAAGTCTGCTTTACTAGAAATTCTTTTCCCTACGATAATCTTGTGATAATCAAACATATTTGGTTTTTCTTTAGAAAACTAAGATAGTAAGATAGTAAATATATTCATTACAGTTCTAACAAGATAATGTAGTAGACTAATAGACTGAAAATTCATCTATTTTTGTTTTGAGATGTATACTATTACTTGTAAAGTTTATGGATAGATGAGTTAATATCTAAATATTATTAAAACTTAAGTTCATAAATATGTAAATTGTGGTTTCTACCTTAAGGTATTCCAAGAGTCTCCAGGAAATGGGTCTTTTAACTTATGTTCCTTATTTTTAAAGCATGAGAAGATATTTGTACTTGTTACTTGGGAGAGAGTTGGTAAAAGACCTTGGATGGTCATGGGAAAGTATCAGGATGTATACTATTGGTAGCAGGAAGTCAAAGGTTTGGTAAGGAAAATGGCACAATTAGGACTGTTTTGTTTTCCCAAGTTTTAAATTATAAAAGTAATCCACGTCAACAATTCAAAAAAATCAAACAGTATAGGAGTGCTGTCTAAAAATATTTACTATATGATAAGATACCAGCTTTTAATTTCACATTGATGTTCCCAAGAGCAGTGATTTAATATATACCAATTCTGTGGTCAGTCACATTCATGCAAAAAAAGAAAAGAAAACAAAGAAAGGATTCTAATTAGGAGAATGAAACAACATAATTTGAAAATATTGATAAACATTTCAAGTCTATGATATTATACATAATAGCACCATTTAATCTTCAAAAAGAGAAGCATGCAAAATGTTAATAAAAAATTAAAGGAAATTATGCTTAATGAAGGAGAAAATAGCCTAATATTTTAATAGCCTCTATAAAATAAGTTCAACTGCATGTGAAAGAGTAGGTAAAAATAATGAGATTCAAAGCATTAGTTTTTTTTTTTCCACGTCTGTGACTATATCAAGCATCACAACTTTCATGCTAGTATGCATTAGGGAAACATTTTTTATTTTATATATATTAATGTAAAATTACCTGTTATGGATGGTGAGCATGCAATTTTGCCTTGTGAACTCCAGCTTTAAGAAAAGGAAAGCACGGTGATGAAATGGAGGTTGTCAAAACAGAGCTCACTAAACTCTGAGCTCAATGGTGGCAAAGGCCACACCACCAAGTTGTTTGACAGTTTTATCCTCAGTGCCTAGCACAGTGTCCAGTGTATAATAAGTACCTAACAAAATTGTCAAATATCTAGTAATAGTAATGTCTAACATTGATTGCTTTCTATGTGTTATACTCTAAGCACTGACATCATTTTACACAAATCTTGAAAAAAACCTCCCAGACTACTTCATGAATTAGTTTATTCACTATAGGGCAAAGGTTAAGAACTTCTGGAATTACCCAAATGCCTGAATTCTAGGTTTCCTGTGATTCACTTTTGTTGTCCAAAATATGGAATTTCTTTTCCTGTGAGTGGCTCTCTGGTCTTTAGCATCTTACATACTACTTAATCCCTAATGCTTGCTAGAATTTCAGTAGCTCAGTCATTGTCTGTTTAAAACTTCTTGAGTCCCAGTGCCTTTGAGTTCATATCCCATAAATTGTGAATTCCTGCGCTGAGTCATTCTTTTGTTTTGTTTCTGCTCCAGAACTTATATATCACAACCATAGGAAAAAAGAGAACTGGCAAATTCATAAGGTCAATTTACATGGATAAAAAAGTATAAATTTTGGGAACAAACAAAGAAAAACTTGCAAGGATCTCAAAAATCTGATTTTCTTATTTTGGAACGCCTCTTTAAAAGATAAGGTATTTTTAGAGACTATAACCATAATACCATTATCACACACACGAAAATAATACCCTAATATGATCAAATATCTAGTCTGCATTCACATTTCATTGCTATCCCCTTATTTTAAATACATTTTTATTGAATTTTTTCCTCAAAATTTTATTGTGAAAATTTTCATACAGCAAAGTCAAAATAATTTTACAGTGAACACCTGTTTTCAGACCATCTAGATGATACCATTAATGTTTTACTATTTCTGGTTTTATCATATATCTATACATATCTGTGCACATACATTAGTTCATCTGTTCTTTTTGTTTACACATTTTAAAGTAAATTACAGGACTACCTGGTGGTGCAGAGGTTAAGAATCCACCTTCCAATGCAGAGGACATGGTTTTAATCCCTGGTCAGGGAACTAGGATCCCACATGCCTTTGGGCAACTGGGCCCTCACACAGTCACTTGAGAGCCCAAGCTACAATAAAGATCCCATGTGCCACAACACGCTGCAAATATATAAATTTTTTTTAAAAAAGTGAATCACAGACATCAGTACAAATGAACAAATCTCAAGCATATATTGAGTTTCACAAACATATCTGAAACTCAAACTGCTATCAAGATACAGAATATTGTCACTGCCATCATGCCCCTCCCCAATTATTCCCTATCTCCATTCCCTAAGAGATAACCACTGTTCCGATTTTTTTCCCAGAATAGATTAGATTTGACTGTTCTTAAACTTTATATAAAGAGCCTTCCTCTTTTGTGTGAGGCTTTTTTACACTTATCATAATGTTTTTGAGTGTCAGTCATCCATATTGTTGTGGGATTCAGCAATTCATTTCTTTTTACCTACTGAATAATATTACCTTGTATGAATATACCACAGTTTGTTTATACAGTCTCTGATGGACACCTGGGCTGTTTCCAGTTTGGGGATATTATGAATAAAGCTGCTATGAAAAATCTTATACAGATCTTTTATTGTGGTCAGATGTACTGATTTTTCCTAAGTATTAATGTCATAGGGTAGGCACATACTTAATTTGGTAGAAAACTGTCAGATCTTTTTCCAAAGAAGTTGGAGCTTTTTACGTCCACCAATAATGGTTGGTGTAATTTTCTCACATCATCACCAAAATTTGGTATTATCAGTCTTTTTTATTTCAGTTCAGTTCTGTCACTCAGTTGTGTCCAACTCTTTGTGACCACATGGACTGCAGCACGCCAGTCTTCCCTGTCCACCACCAACTCCTGGAGCTTGCTCAAACTCATGTCCGTTGAGTTGGTGATGCCATCCAACAATGTATCTATCAGATCTAATCCCTTGAATCTATTTCTTTCTTCCACTGTATAATCATAAGGGATTTGATTCAGGTTAAACCAGAATGGTTTGGTGGTTTTCCCTACTTTCTTCAATTTAAGTCTGAATTTAACAATAAGGAGTTCATGATCTGAGCCACAGTCAGCTCCTGGTCTTGTTTTTACTGACTGTATAGAGCTTCTCCATCTTTGGCTACAAAGAATATAATCAACCTGATTTCAGTATTGACCATCTGGTGATGTCCATGTGTAGAGTCTTTTGTGTTGTTTGAAGAGGGTGTTTGCTATGACTAATGCATTTTCTTGGCAAAATTCTGTTAGCCTTTGCCCTGCTTCATTTTGTACTCCAAGGCCAAACTTGCCTGTTACTCCAGGTATCTCTTGACTTCCTACTTTTGCATCCCAGTCCCCTATGATGAAAAGGATATCTTTTTTTGGTGTTAGTTCTAGAAGGTCTTGTAGGTCATCACAGAACCATTCAACTTCAGCTTCTTCAGCATTAGTGGTTGAGGCATAGTCTTGGTTTACTGTTATATTGAATGGTCTGCTTTGGAAATGAACAGAGATCATTCTGTTGTTTATGAGATTGCACCCAAGTACTGTATTTTGGACTCTTTTGTTGACTATGAGGGCTACTCCATTTCTTCTAAGGGATTCTTGCCCATAGTAGTTGATATAATAATGGTCATCTGAATTAAATTTGCCCATTCTGGTCCATTTTAGTTCACTGATTCCTAAAATGTTGATGTTCACTTTTACCATCTCCTGTTTGATCACTTCCAATTTACCTTGATTCATGGACCTAACATTCCAGGTTCCTATGCAATAGTGTTCTTTACAGCATTGGACTTTACTTCCATAATTAGTCACATCCACAACTGTGTATTGTTTTTGCCTTGGCTCCGGCTCTTCACTCTTTCTGGAGTTATTTCTCTACTCTTCTCCAGTAGTGTATTGGAGACACTACTGGAGAGTTCATCTTTCAGTGTCATATCTTTTTGCCTATTTTAATACTGTTCATGGGGTTCTCAAGGCAAGAATACTAAGTGGTTTGCCATTCCCTTCTCCACTGGACCACATTTTGTCAGAACTCTCCACCATGACCTGTCTGTCTTGGGTGGCTCTACACAGTATGGCTCATAATTTCACTGAGTTAGCCAAGGCTGTGATCCATGTGATCAGTATGGTTAGTTTTCTGTGACTGTGGTTTTCATTCTGTCTGACCTCTGATGGATAAGGATAAGAGGTTTGTGGAAGCTTCCTGATGGAAGAGACAGACTGTGAGGGAATCTGGGTCTTTTTTATTTATCAGTCTTTTTACTTTCTAATGAGTGTATAGTGTTATTTCATTTTGCTGTTTACTTGAATATCTCTGATGATTAATGACATGGAGCACTTTTTTTTTAATGTGCATCTTGGTCATTACCATTAGTTTGTATCCTTTTGTGAAGTGTCTGTTTAAATCTTCCAGATTTAGATCTATTTATTTATTTTTTTTTTTGATTTTCAGTTTTTTGTTCTTTCTTTTCCCTTTTCCTGCCTTTTTCTGGTTTAAATGTTTTTGAATTTTGTTGTTTTAGTTGCTCAGTCGTGTCCGACTAACTGCGACCCCATGGACTGTAGCCCACGAGGCTGCTCTGTCCATGGGATTTCCCAATTTTTCTTTCCCTCTTTGCATTTTTATTTATGCCTCTTTGAATTCTCAATTTAGTGTTTTCTCTAGGGATTACAGTATATAGTCAACTTTCATACTCTACTTCACATAACATGTGCTTTGGTCTCAATGTTTGCATCCTTGAAAAATTCATATGTAAAGATCTCAGTGCCCAATGTAATAGTGTTAGAATGTAGGGCCTCTGGAAGGTGCTTATGTCACAAGGGTGAAGCCCTCATGAATGGGATTGTTTTTCCTATAAAAGAGACTGCACAGAGATCTCTTACCCCTTCCACCATGTGAGGATACAGTAAGAAATCAGAGGTCTGCAACCTGGAAGACGGTCTTCACCAGAACCTCACCATGCTGTAATCCAGATTTTGGACTTTCAGCCTACAGCGCTGTGAGCAATAAATTAGTGCTATTTATATACCACCCAGTCTCCGTTACTTTTGTTCTAACAGCCTTAACAGATTAAAACAACATGTGCAAACTTTGCAACCATATGAGTTCATTTACCATCTCCTGCCTTTCTTTTTTTAAAAAATAATTTATTTTTGGTTGTGCTGGGTCTTCATTGCTGTGCATATTGTTGTTGTTTGGTCTCTCAGTTGTGTCTAACACTTTGTGACCCCATGGACAGCAGCACACAAGGCCTCCTTGTCTATCACCTCCCAGAGCTTGCTCAAACTCATGTCCATTGAGTTGGTGATACCATCCAACCATCTCACCCTCCATCATCCCCTTTTCCTCCTGACTTCTATCTTTCCCGGCATCAGGGTCTTTTCAAATGAGTCAGCTCTTCGCATCAGGTGGCCAAAGTATTGGAGTTTCAGCTTCAGCACCAGTCTTTCCAATGAATATTCAGGACTGATTTCCTTTGGGATGGATTGATTTGACCTCCTTGCAGTCCAAGGGACTCTCAAGAGTCTTCTCCAACCCCACAGTTCAAAAGCATCAATTCTTTGGCATTCAGCCTTCTTTATGGTTCAACTCTCACATACATACATGATTACTGGTAAAACCATAGCTTTGACTAAAAAGACCTCATCGTCAGAGTAATCGTCTCTGCTTTTTAATATGCCGTGCGTGAGCTCTCTCTAGTTGTGGACAGTGGGGGCTACCCTTTATTGTGGTGTGCAGGCTTCTCATTGTTTTGTCTTCTCTTGTTGAGGAGCACAAGCTCTAGGTGCACCAGCTTCAGTAGTTGTGGCGCACAGGCTTAGTTGCTCTGTGCCGTGTGGAATCTTCCCAGACCAGGAATCAAATCCAAGTCCTCTGCCTTGGCAGGAAGATCATTATCCACTCTACCACAAAGAAAGTCCGCTATCTCCTGCCTTCCCTTATGCTGTATTTGTCATTCGTATATTTCATTTCTATTTCACCCCATAGAAAAGGCTATAATTTTTGTTTTAAGCAGTTATATGTGTTTTAAAGAAATCAATAGATTTCAATTACATTTACTCAGTTATCTACCATTTTTTAAAGTTCTTCATTTCTTCCTGAGGATTAAAGTTTCCAGGTAGAATCATCAGCCTGAAAAACTTTCTCTAGCATTTCTTGTAATATCAGTGTGCTAGCAATTAATTCTTAGTTTTCCTTTATTTGAAAATGTCTTTATTTTGCTTTCATTCTGGGAGGATATTTTCACTGGATATAGAATTTGGGGTACTAACTAAAAAAACTAAAACTAAAAACTACTAAGTTTTTTCTTTCAGTATTTGTTTAATGTTGTACCACTGTCTCCTGGTCTCCACAGTTTCTAATGAGAAGTCAGTATTATTTGCAAATTGTTGTCCTCTTATTTGTAATGTGTTTTTTTTTCCCCATGGCTCCTTTTAAGATATTGCCTTTTCTTTGGATTTCAACAATTTGACCATGATATGCAAGCCAGTCTTTGTATTTATCCTAATTCATCTTGAAATAGAAACTTTTTCTTCTGGCAAAAGCTATGTCTTTTGCCAAATTTGAGAACATTTTGTTCATTGTTTCTTAAAATTATTTTCCCCCTTTCTCTCTCTCCTTCTGGGATTCCAATTATACGTTACACTTTCCCACAGATTCCAAAAACTCTCATTGTTTATCCAAAATTTTTCTCTTTGTTCTTACAATTCGATACTTTTTATTGATTTATTTTCAATTTGACTGACTCCATTCTATTATTAAGCCCATCCTTCTCCTTAGTGCAGTAGGGGTAATCTACTATTTAGCCCATTATTATTATTATTAATCATAACCTACTATTTAGCCCACCTAGTTAATTTTTTATTTAGGTATTTTATTTTCCATGCCAAAATTTCCATTTGGTTCTTTTTAAAAGTCATGTTTATTAAAATATTACTCAGTATAGTAAAATTCATGACTTTTGGCAAATATGTACATTTGTGTAACTACTACCAAATCAAGACATGAGTACTTCCATTCATCATCCCAAAGAGTTCCCTTGTGTCATTTTGCAGTAGATCGACTCCTACCCCTTTGCCCTATCAACCATTGATATGTTTTTTGTCCCTTTATTGTTGTCTTTTTTAGAATGCCACATCAATGGAGTCATACAACATGTAGTTTTTTTGTTTCTGTTTTTTTTTTTCCCCACTTAATATGATGCTTGTAAGAGTTATCCATTTTGTTGCATATAAACTGCTGATTATTTTCCCAGGTTTTGTATTTCCTTTTTATGCATTCACTAATGATATATACTTAGGTTTTTTCCAGTGTTTAGCAATTTTGAATAAAATTTCCTCAAAGTCTCCTCCCATGCACATCTTTTGGATTACCTCAGGTTGAGTTTTTCCATGTGTGTGTACATGTAGCATTCTGCCTGCAATTCAGACAGAAGTCACCAAAAGGTCTTTAACTCACCAAAGGTAAATATCTGTATCTGTTAGGATATTTTATATATAGTGCTCAGTTGAGATATATATTTAGCAAAATTATTTTTAAGTTGAAACAACACAGTAAATAATACAAGGTTGCTTGGATGTTGCCTCCTATCTAAATCTATTGTATTATTACACTTGTTATAATTTTAACTATTAAATCATAAAGGTCTAATTGTTTCACAGCCAGTTTGGGATGAGCTTCATTCATTCCAGTTATGCTGTATATGAAAGTGAAAATTGCTCAGTTGTGTCTGATTCTTTGTGACCCCATGGACTGTAGTCTGCCAGGCTCCTCTTCCCAAGGAATTCTGCAGGCAAGAATGCTGGAGTGGGTAGCCGTTCCCTTCTCCAGGGGATCTTCCCAACCCAGGGATCGAACTCAGGTCTTCCACATCACAGGTGAATTCTTTACCATCTGAGCCACCAAGAAGCCCTATGGTGTATATAGTTTGAATGATATATAAATTGTTCCTCCTCTTGACCACCCTTTCTCATCTCACTATTTTGCAAGATTTAATTAGTTGTACATCTGGTGCCACTTACTTGCTACAGTTGTTATAATTTGATGGCAAACCCACTTCTCATCATTGAAGGAGAGAGAAAAGATGTGTGTCTGATTAGTCCCAAGAGTTTTTTGAGCTGTGCCATGCGTGATTCTCTCTGCTTATGCAATTCCATCTCGGAATTTTTTTTTTGGTCTTAT
The DNA here is from genome assembly GCA_024291935.2 of Okapia johnstoni. Taxonomy (NCBI): domain Eukaryota; kingdom Metazoa; phylum Chordata; class Mammalia; order Artiodactyla; family Giraffidae; genus Okapia; species Okapia johnstoni. Next base: position 94,765,968 of record CM044311.1, on the reverse strand, counting down.
ATTTTTATCATTCTATAGAGAAGAGGCTAGTGATGAGTACTAATCTTTTTTTAAGATTATTTTTAAAATCTATTATTATTTGACTGGGCTGGGTCTTAGTTGTGGCATGCGGGACCTTTGATTTCAGCATTTGGGCTCTTAGTTGTGCCAGCATGCAGGATCTAGTTCCCTGACCAGGGATTGAACCTGGGTCCCCTGCATTGTGAATGCAGAGTCTTATATGATGGACCACCAGGAAAGTCTCCAATACTAATCTTAAATACAGTTTTTTTTTTTTTTCTGTCCACAAGTAAATTAATGTCTGCTCTTAAATATCTACTCACACTTTCTTGGGGGAAAAAAATCAAGTATCAGTACTAACAGATGTTGCATGTAAATTGTTAGCAAGTAATGACTACAACTCAGATGATTAAGAATTTTGTAACAGAAAGTTCTGTTATGTTTTAATTTTTACACACAATTATGATAATTACCACATTGTAAGAATATAAATCTTTGCTTTTTAAAGTTTATTTTTTACTATTTCTTTATCACTATTGGCTTCATTATGTAAATACTAAATATTGAATAAATTAAATGTCAATTTTTTTAATTACCATAGTTCATGTTACTAGTGGGACCTTCAGGTGTTTAGAGATTTTTTTGGGGGGGTTAACATTCAATGCAAAAGTACTATATGGTGTATAAATCCAGAGTTGAATTTTAAGATTCCCTAATATGCATACTATCTTTTTATCTGAAGTAATAAATAAGCTATGATCTTGAGAGTGGAGGAAAAAAAAGACTCTCATACATGCTGCTGCTAAGTCGCTTCAGTCGTGTCCCACTCTGTGCGACCCCATAGATGGCAGCCCACCAGGCTCCGCCATCCCTGGGATTCTCCAGGCAAGAATACTGGAGTGGGTTGCCATTTCCTTCTCCAACTCATACATATGAATGGTATTACTGGGTCTTTTGGCAATTGTGTTCAACTTTGTAAGAAACATCCACACCAGCAATGTATAAGAGGTCTTGTTACTCCACATCCTCACTGGAACTTGGTACCAAATCTATCTTGAAGTAAAAAACGATGTAATTTACTTTGCAAATTCACAGAAATAGTATAAGGGTCAGCCTTGAGAGATAGGCAGAAGGTAGAGAGCTCCAGAGATACAGGCAGTGGAAACATAAGCCAAGATTACTGTACCCAAAGAATCTGCTCTGCACACTGTTGAAGCTATTACAATGTATATGATTCTTAACCCTTTCCATATGTTTGTACGTGTGTGTTAGTCTCTCAGTCGTGTCCAGCTCTTTGTGATCCCATGGACTGTAGCTCACCAGGTTTCTCTGTTCATGGAATTCTCCAGGCAAGAATACTGGAGTGGGTAGCCATTCCCTTCTCCAGCAGATCTTCCCAATTCAGGGATCTAACCCAGGTCTTCTGCATTGCAGGCAGATTCTTTACCATCTGAGCCACAAGGGATGCCCTTCCATATCTTCAGCACATGTTAAAAATTCAAAGTCCTCTAAGAAAGCATAAGAATGACTGAGCTCTAATCATGGGAAGAGGGTGGCTCCACTCAAATCTATGGTAACAGACAAACATTACCTCCCATTAAAACCATATTCAATGAGGAATTCCTCAAAAGGGAAATCACTATTTTTAGGAAGGAAGGGTTCAACAGCCAGTAAAACAACTGTCCACTAAAACACTCATGATAGAAAATTTGAAAAGTATAAATAAAAAAAAAGGAAAGGAGAGAAAGAAATAATCTCCCTAAATGCAACAGTCAACATACAAACACTAACAACATTTTGTATATTTCATTTATGTTAATGTTTTTCTAGGCATGGGATTTATATACAGTTGCATTATGCACTTGAATATCACAATACTATCTGACCTTTAAAATATTTCCCAATGCATTTCTAGTATTTCTTACATGTAATTTTTCCTCTATTATTAAGCCCACAGTAAATCTGCTTATGCTAAATGTTTATGCCAATTGAGGCCAAATATCCACAATTTTTCGATGGCCTAGGTTCCATTTTTATTTCAACTGAATTGAAATTATATTTTTTCCATTCATTTAAATAGCAGCAACAAAAGATTTCTAAGTATAATCAAAGTATTCAAATTGTTGTCATAGTAAATACTACCCTACAGAGATGGAGTTACTATCAAAACTAAAATGAAGACAGAGTCACTTCGGGGTAACTTAGATGTTTACAAGTCAGTTGATAGTATGGAAGAGGCAACTTCTAAGTATTAGTGTATAATGTATGATAGTGTAGGTTGTAGGAAAATTGAATTTTTGATATGGCTAATTGCCTATGTTCATAAATAATGGCACATTTTATCTGATCAGTTTTGTACCATTAGTATTAACTCTTATCCATTCATAGCTGGACTAAATATGGTATAAAAATCATTTTATTCTTTGGTAATTTACTCAACTGTCAATTAAAAATGTAAATTATTTTATCCTTTTGTAAATTTATTAATTTTGGAAATATGCTGCATAATTTTTCCTGAAAATTTGTCATAAATACGAATTAAAGTAAAAATAATAGAAACCTTTTTTAGGGGAGTGGTCACTCACCTATGATCACTCACCTAGAGCCAGACATCCTGGAATGCGAAATCATGTGGGCCTTAGGAAGCATCTTTATGAACAAAGCTAGTGGAGGTGATGAAATTCCAGTTGAGCTATTTCAAATCCTAAAAGATGATGCTGTGAAAGTGCTGCACTCAATATGCCAGCAAATTTAGAAAACTCAGCAGTGGCCACAGGACTGGAAAAGGTCAGTTTTCATTCCAATCGCAAAGAAAGGCAATGCCAAAGAATGCTCAAACTACTGCACAATTGCACTCATCTCACTAGTAAAGTAATGCTCAAAATTCTCTAAGCCAGACCTCAACAGTACATGAACCATGAACTTCCAGATGTTCAAGCTGGATTTAGAAAAGGCAGAGGAACCAGAGATCAAATTGCCAACATTCGTTGGATCACTGAAAAAGCAAGAGTTCCAGAAAAACATCTACTTCTGCTTTATTGACTATGCCAAAGCCTTTGTATGGATCACCACAAACTGAAAAATTCTTCAAGAGATGGGAATACCAGACCACCTGACTTGCTTCTTGAGAAATCTGTATGCAGGTCAGGAAGCAACAGTTAGAACTGGACATGGAACAACAGACTGGTTCCAAATCAGGAAAAGAGTACGTCAAAGCTATATATTGTCACCCTGCTTATTTAACTTATATGCAGAGTACATCATGAAAAACACAGGGCTGGAGCAAGCACAAGCTGGAATCAAGATTGCTGGGAGAAATATCAATAACCTCAGATATGCAGATGACACCACCCTTATGGCAGAAAGCAAAAAAGAACTAAAGAGCCTCTTGATGAAAGTGAAAGAGGAGAGTGAAGAAGTTGGCTTAAAACTCAACATTCAGAGAACAAAGACCATGGCATCTGGTCCCATCACTTCATGGCAAATAGATGGGGAAACAGTGGAAACAGTGACAGAGTTTATTTTTGGGGGCTCCAAAAAATCACTGCAGATGGTGACTGCAGCCATGAAATTAAGACGCTTGCTCCTTCGAAGAAAAGCTATGACCAACCTAGACAGCATGTTAAAAAGCAGAGACATTACTTTGCCAAACAAAGGTCCATCTAGTCAAAGCTATGGTTTTTCCAGTAGTCGTGTATGGATGTGAGAGTTGGACTCTAAAGAAAGCTGAGCACTGAAGAATTGATTCTTTTCCAACTGTGGTGTTTGAGGAAACTCTTGAGAGTCCCTTGGACTGCAAGGAGATCTAACCAGTCCATCCTAAAGGAAATCAGTCTTGAATACTCATTGGAAGGACTGATGCTGAACCTGAAACTCCAGTACTTTGGCCACCTGATGCGAGAACTGACTCATCTGAAAAGACCCTCATGTTGGGAAAGATTGAAGGCAGGAGAAGGGGATGACAGAGGATGAGTTGGTTGGATGGCATCACCGACTCAATGGACATGAGTCTGAGTAAACTCCGGGAGTTGGTTATGGACAGGGAGGCCTGGTGTGCTGCAGTTCATGGGGTTGCAAAGAATTGGACACGACTGAGTGACTGAACTGAACTAGAAGTAAAAATAATAGAAAGCTTTTTTAGGGGAGTGGTCTACTGGTTAGGATTTTGAGCTCTCACTGCTGTGGCTTGGGTTCAGTCTCTTGAAGGAATTGAGATCCTTCAAGCTGCATGGCCAAAATGAAGAAAAGAAACCTTTTTTTATTATCTTTAGAAAAGGTATCACTGATCTTACAATAAAAATAAATTCAATCATTAATTCATTTGCTTGTTATTTCAACAAATATTTAATTGTCTTCTATGTGCTAAGCACATGGATAAAATGATGAACAAAAAGGCGTTTTCCCTTTGAAGTAGCTTAGATACTGGAGGAGACAGACATAAATCCAATAATCACATCTTTGATAAGTATCACAAAAGAGACAGTCATGGTGCTGGGTGCTGTATAATGGGGCTTCTGATGGTGTGGGTAGTGAGAAAAGAACTTCCAGGGAAAGTAAGTGAACAAATGCTAAAAGGATGAGTAGAAGTCGCCTACTTTAAGTTAAAAGCATGAGGATTAAAGGAATTGGTAGAGAGAAGAGTAGATGCAAAAATCCTTGAGAAGAAAGGCGGGAATGGAACTCAAGAGGAAGAAAGTGAGCATGGTATAAGATGAAGCTGGAAATGAGTAGAGGTCAGGTCATGTAGGCCTAGTAGGATTGAAGGGTTTTGAAGAGATAGTGATATGATGAGTTTGGATTTGCATAATGTCACTCTGAATGCAGCCTGGATAATTATTTAGAGGAGGGCAATATGGATTCTTGGAGATCAATTACAATGTTATTCATGCAATAACTTTTGAGAACATCCTATGTGCCAGGAACCGTTGCTAGGTGCTAGAGATCAATACATTGGTGAACATGACTAACAAGGCTCTTATGGGACTGAAAGCATCTTAATGTATTCAAAAATAAAATATATAAGCAGTATGAATAAAGATATTGGTACTTTTAAGTTTGGGCTACCCAGGTGGCTCAGTGGTAAAGAATATACCTGCCAGTGCAGGAGACACAGGTTTGATCCCTGGGTCAGGAAGATGCCCTGCAGTAGGAAATGGCAACCCGCTCCAGTACTCTTGCTTGGGAAATCCCATGGACAGAGGCGTGTGGTGAGCTATAGTACATAGGGTCACAAAAGAGTCAGACACAACTTAGCGACTAAACAACAACAATTTTTAAGTTTAATGTGAAATATAAATTAGTATTATTAGTATCTTTAATTTAATAAAAGACAAAATAGAGTAATAGAAATAAAATTTTTGATATTGGTTTTGGCATTAACTACTTACCGGACCTTGGTAAAGGAATATAAGCTTTATGTTGTGGACCTTCGTAATATTCATCTGTAAAAGAAAGAATGAGACTAGTGAACTGAGATTTCTTTTTCCACTAAAATTTTACTAATCAAATTACATAATTGAAAAAATGGCCTCATCATATTTAGAAACCTCTTGCTTCATCAAAGAAAGCTAATTCTATTTGTTCAAATGAAACCTTAAATGGTAAATTTGTATAGTCTTGCAAATCTATTCAAGTGATTTATAGCCTAATGATTCATAAAAATAAAGCAATGATTCATATCCTAACTACTGACTATTGAGGTTTATAAAATAACTTCTTCTGTATCACAGTCATTATAATTTCTAAAGCTTGTTTCACAGGCAGAGATGACAGGTTAGAAGATGCTATATTAAAACCAACTTGGAAATACGACATTTTAATTGGAAAATGTTAATAACTGTACTTCAAGAAAGTACAGAATTACATGGCTACTCATTAAAGATTTTGAAACAAAAATCTTAAATGATAAATTCTTAGAGAAACTGAATCTTTGTATCTGTACCTGATGTGGCTTTATATATAGCTATGTATGTCATAAATGCTTTGAGGGGAAAAGCATGACAATACAGGAGAAAAACAATTACATGAGTTCTGTGTGCCATTATAATATCTAGTTACAGTAAAACATTTAATCCTATAATGAAATATTAAAATTTACTATAAAATAGTATTATTGGTTGATGACATTTCATACTTACAAGTAAAACCTAGAAATTGTAACATATTTCATCACACCTTTAGGTAATAGAAACAAAGTTCATCACAATGAATATTGCCCATTTATTGCAACAAATTTAATAATTCTTTTAGATACACTAGTTTTTATTAGCAGATCAGAACAAACCACAAAGCTATGAGAAATCTTGTTCATTCTGATTTGAAGAGTGATGGCATGGGCAATGTACATATTTGTGAATGTGGGGGGGTATAGGGTGGAGAAAGATATTCCATAATTCTAAACTAACTTTTCTAACTCCCCATTCTCTGCTGCCCGGAAGGAGTACTGATGAAAATGGAGATGGACAGGGGAGGGAGTAAGGAAAGAAAGAAACTACACACAAAGAGGAGGGGATAAACTGAAGTAAAAACGTATAAGATTAGAGTCAGGAAAGATGGTCCAGGGTGTCACTCAATTCAGAGATGGAGGTGGGGAAGTTGATCCTCCAAAGGAAGAATTTCAGTAGTTCTATCTTCTACATTTCATTTCCCCACCTCAGAAATTATCTTATTGCTTGATGAAAATGTCACACATTTTAATATACTAAGTATTTAAATTCAATTCAATTTCTACAGTATTTTTTGTTTGAAACCTGTTCATTCGGCATCTTGGGAGTTGTGAATGACATAAGAATTTTTAAATGGTCTATTCTTTCAAGGAACTTCTCATTTTGATCTATCTATCCTGTACTGTAAACAGTTTTGTCCCCTTGACATATGCATTAAATAACTACATTTCCAGTGAAGGTACCTGAAGGAAGAGACTCATATTTCACATTTCACATAAAAAATATTGGCTGGGACCTGTCTTGGAAGGGGACAGAAGCCTGGCCAAGGCCAGCAGCAAGATGGCCTTATCTTCCAGACAAGAGGAGACATCTTGAGCATTGCAAGCTTTCCCTTAAAAGAGAAGAGAGGTCAGGTTTGGTGTGGAAGAAGGACTGTCCTCTCTCTGGTAGGAAAAGAATGTGATGGAGGTCTTTGCTACAACAAGCTTGGTCTGGTAGGTGGCAGGATTTGTGGCTGGGGAAATGATGGGGCAAAGGGAACAGTAACATAGCAGCCATTGCTCCTGTGGTCAGAGTTGAGAAGGTAGTGTAGAAACCATCAGTCCCATCAGGTAATTATAGGGCCGCAGCCGAGTTAACAGTAGTGGTAATAGCAGCAGCAGCAGCCAGAGTAGCAGTAAAAATAATAGTAACAGTTAACATCTATTGAATGTTTATTATATGCTTTGTTGTTGTTGTTTAGTTGCTAAGACTATGTTTTAATTATACATATCAAATTTTAACTTTCACAACAACAATAATGAGGTAAGTGCCTTTTTATAAAAACTCAAACTGAGGCATAGAGAGTTTAGTTATTTGTCTGCAGTTATGTGCCTAGGAGATAAAAAGGATGTCACAAGGTTAGGAAATATTAGAACATCATAGTGTCTGTTTATTTGGTTTATTTGCTAGTCAAAGTGCCATATATCCCTTAAATGGAATCAAATATAGGGATTTCTCTGGCAGTCTAGTAGTTAAGACTCTGTACTTCCAATACAAGGGGCATGGATTCAGTCCCTGGCTGGGGAACTAAGATCCTACATGCTGTGGGACCAAAAAGATCAAGTATAACTTTTCTTAGGCTATCATACAATTTGTGTGGTGATACATTGTAGGAAAATAAATTTGTGTACAAAGCCTATCAGGAAGCAATACACAGAGGAAATAAGTTGCTTTCTTCACTGTGTGTGTGCTCAGTTGTGTTCGACTCTTTCCTCACTGGCTTAATATCTTTCCAGTCTGGAGGCTTTCTGGAATGCTGGGCACACCCTAGTTTAAATACAAAAGTACATTCCACAGTGAAATAGCTGTGTGCGTGTGTGTGTGAAATTTCAGTGACTGTTTTTCTTTGCTTTTGCCCTAACCTTCACGTGCATGCTCAAATCGCGCCCAGCTTTTTGCAACCCCAAGGACTATAGCCCCCCAAGTTCCTCTGTCCATGGGATTCTCCAGGGGTTGCCATTTCCTTCTCCAGGGAATCTTCTGGACCGGGGATCAGACTTGTGTCTCCTGTGTTTCCTCCACTGCAGGCGGACGCTTTACCACTGAGTCGCCCAGGAAGCCCTTGCTGTAACGGTTATTACGGTTATTACGGCATTAAGTGGAGGGCTGAAGGTAAATATTCTTCAGTCATGAAGAAGGAAACCAGTAATTACCACACTGCTTCACTCAGTTTGTGGAATGCATTACATGCTTTTCAGGCATTCTAAAGTGGCCTGACAAAATTAGGAAAAATTCTAAATACTGAGGACCTGTTTGAGATGTTAGGAAGTGTTCCATTACAAAGTATGTTTTCCTTCTCTTGTCCAGATTTAATATTCTAGCAACGGATTCACCTTTCTGCCTATTTAACCAGAAAATAGGTTCAAACCATGCAAAACTCACCTTTGGGAGGTGTGTTTTTTTAAGAGACTGTGGCACAGAGCATTATATTTATTAATAGAAAATAAAGAAAATAAGATTTTCATTATAGCAGTAGGAATTATAGGAAAAATGATAAATTCTTGGCTAGACTTCAGAGGAAAGAAGCAAAAGACCTCGAGGAAGAGGGTGTGCAGCAGGAAACAATTTACTTTGACTTCAGAAAATTCTAGAATCTCGTGCCATATTTTTATATTTGTTCAAATGCAAGTTTATATATTTTTAAAAGTGCTAGAAACACTAAGAATTTATTCTAATCATACGTGAATTTCCCTAGACCAGAGCACAGTGCTTTACTATACGTCAGGATATAAATAAGCGGCTTCTGAAAGTCCAGCTGGAGAGACCCCAAGTTCCCATACCCTGGACACCAAGACAGCTACCGAACTCTAAACCCGTTAACCCACGTTTAAATTCCTGAAGCCAGAAGCATACAGGCGGAAAAATCTTACAACTCACAGGAACCACTGAGGAAAAATTCATCTGTCAAGGCACAGATTACATTTAAGGGATCTACCTGCTAATCACTCCCACAGAAACCCAGGAGCCTCTATCGCCACCTCCTGGTCGCATCCGGCGCTTCTCTACAAATTCGTGACGTTCTGACGTCGGAGCCGTTGGGTTTATTTGAAACACACGCACGACCAATCCGTCAGCGTCTGCCGGGAGGTGCGCTGCGGCCAATCACCGCCCCTCTGGAGACTCCAGCAAATGGGAAGGCGTTTGACATCACGCGCCAATCGGCATGGCTTTTAGAGAGAGCGACTCACTTTTTGAATTGGCTGTGGCTGCCGGCGAGGAATGGCAGTAACGGTGAGAAGGACCTGTGCTTGAAAAGGTGGAACTTCCAGGGCGTCCTTTGAGAGTGGTGAGGGCTCTGTGGGTGCGCGTGGCGGAGGTGGGAGTGGGCCGGCGTCCCCAGAGCAGTGGGCCGCTGTGCTTGTGTCCCACGGCCCCGCCCCGGTGACCGCGAATTCCGGAGCACCCAGCCCCGGCTTCCCGGCTCTGGAAACCACCCCGCCGTCTTCCCAACAGCGGGGCCGGGTTGCGGACTGGGAACTGGAGGTCATCCTGGCTGCTGTGCTTCGTCATCGCTTGCCGGGTTGGATATTTTTTTCGAAAGCTTCTGGGCAAAGGGGGGAGTTGTCGGAAAGGGGGTCTTGGCAAGCCACAGTGGGCTCTGCAGATCTGGGGGCCGGCAGCTGCGGCCTTTGGGGGCTTATCTCAGATTACTTAGTGGTTTCACTCTTGGATTCTTCCTGGCATCTTTAGCTTTTAGTATTTACTGTAAAAACGCCAGCCCTTTCCGGCGCTCCACCCCGCGTACAGATGGGTATAGTTTAAGGGTTAAAAGCGCAGCCTTTGAAATCGGCTCGGAATTGAATGTTTGTTTTGCCACCACCAGTGTGCCCTGGGGGAAGTTGATCTCTCTGCTCTAGTTTTCTTTATCTGTAAAATGAATATAATAATAGTACCTGCCCCTTAGGATTGTTGCAAAGATTAAATGAATGCAAGTAAAAGGTTTAGAATAGTGCCACAAATTGGTTAAATAAAAGTTATTTGTTAATGACAGTATTACGTAACGTTAACAATGTTATTGTCAATAACACCACCAACATGTCCAGTATGGCATTTAGCTCCTTCACCCTGAAAGATGATTGCCTAAAAAAATAAAAGAAACTTGTTTAAATGAATGACAAATTTTATCCTTGTTATGGAAAGAGGCATATGTTGTATTTAGTTAGAAGCTCTTTGAGTATGTTCTCAGATGAAAAGTAATCTGTATGGGTTTATGAACACTGATTTTTTTGTGTGTTTATTTTAAAAGCTTACAGAATACATGAATGTGAAAAAATTATTAGTGGTTTTCAGTTTGTAATCAGACTGTTGATACGTGGTACTTTAGCATGCAGCTTTTTTCTAAATGTTAAAGCTGTTTTGGCAATAAACTGATCATATATAGTATCAGAGACAGTTTTACTTTTTAATTACTTCCCTGTTTTGATGGTCTTTAAATGGAGAGGCATAAGTGAAAGAATGTGAACTCATGGTATTTTTGATTTATTAAAGACTTGCCCTTATGTTCCTTACAGCAGCAATCATCTCTTGATTTTTCTTTCTTTTTAAAAAATTTTATTTTTGGTTGCGCTGGGTCTTCCTTGCTGCATGTGGTCTTTCTCTAGTTGTGGTGAGCGATCTGGGGCTACTCTCTTCATTCCTTGTGGTGCACTGGCTTATCATTGCGGTGGCTTGTGTTGCCAAGCACAGAAATTCAGTAGTTGGGCCTTGGCTTCAGCAGTTGCAGCATATAGGTTAGTAGTTGCGGTGGATTTTTGTTTTTAACATCCTTCTAAGGGGACTTCAAATGAAAGCCTGTTTAGAGCCTTTCTTTTTCACTAGAAACATTTAAGTGTGAGAGACTTAACAGAAAACTAGGGGCTGGATAGAGTTTACCACTGATTCTAAGACTTACTAACAACTATTGGAGCACTCCTTTGGGGAGCCTTTAAATAATGATTGATGTGGATGTGTGGTAAAACAATGAGAAATGTTCACGTTGTGAATATTATCAGTTCAGTTCAGTCACGCAGTCATGTCCAGCTCTTTGCAACTTCACGGACTGCAGCACACCACGCTTCCCTGTCCATCACCAACTCCTGGAGCTTGCTCAAACTCATGTCCATTGAGTCAGTGATGCCATGCAACCATCTCATCCTCTGTTGTCCCCTTCTCCTCCTGCTTTCAATATTTCCCTGCCTCATGAGAATGAATAATTGTCACTCATGTAAGGACATCATCTATTCAGTTTATCACAATTGGATTTGAGTTGTACTGTGACTTTTTCCTGGTGTGGAAACTGAGGCATAACCTACTAAGTGCAGAGTTGAGACTGGAAGCTGAGTTGCTTCTTGACTTTGAAGCAACCAATGTAAGTTAGTGCAGTTAATAATCAGGCTTAAGTCTATTATTATTAGTGTGTACCTTTTCACACTATTTGATATCACTTTGCAGAAATGAGGCTAATAATACTTTAAACATTATTTTGTTAAAAATCTAGTGAAAGTTATTTGTATATTTTATTATTCTGAAAAAGTAGGAGAGGGTAAATCAGATCAGGCATGCACCTTTAGATAAGATGGGGCGTCTTCTTTGTATTTGCCCAATATTCTGGAATTTTACTTCAAAATAATAAACTTACATTAAAAACTCCAATTTGAATTGATGAAGGTCTATTCAGCTTTTTCTTTATTCCCTGTTTGCTTAACATTTCAACTCTTAAGTCCTGGAACTTTAAAAAAGAAAGATTTTCTTTCATAGTGCAGGATCATAATGACACTTGTTAATTGTCTTGTGAAATCGTTTAGAGGAGAAACTTTTGTAAAGTAATATGAAAATGCAGATAAGGGAGCAGTCCAGTTATACATGAGAAGTTTGGAGATATCTACAGAAGATAAGTCAAGTGGTGTGACAGGTTGAAAGACATGCTAGGTGGAGAATTGAGCCCTATTAAATGCAAGTAGGTGTGGAGTAAATTGTTTGCAAAATTCTGGGAAATCCTTTGTGGCTGGAGCAGTACAGTCCATGTAGACTTGGGGAAATAGAGGAGGTGAGGTTAGATAGGTGGACTAGGATGAAAGTATAAACTGGACGGTGAATTTGAATTGATTGTCTAAGGAGCCCTTCTCATGTGAACATGGTCACATTTATTTTTAGAACCATACCCTGAAAACCATGTGGATCATGACCTCTGAAGAAACTGGTGATAGAGACAGTTGTCTGGAACTGTTGTTTTTTCACCAAGTGGGCATTGTGGCATTGGCCACAAAAAGACTGGCTGGATCCCAGAGATACAGAGATGCTTGAAGGATTGATAGCAGTTTCAGTTCAGTTCAGTTCAGTCGCTCAGTCGTGTCCGACTCTTTGCGACCCCGTGAATCGCAGCACGCCAGGCCTCCCTGTCCATCACCAACTCCCGAGGTTTACCCAAACCCATGTCCATCGAGTTGGTGATGCCATCCAACCATCTCATCCTCTGTCGTCCCCTTCTCCTCCTGCCACCAATCCTTCCCAGCATTAGGGTCTTTTCCAATGAGTCAACTCTTCGCATGAGTTGGCCTAAGTATTGGAGTTTCAGCTTCAACATCAGTCCTTCCAATGAACACCCAGGACTGATCTCCTTTAGGATGGACTGGTTGGATCTCCTTGCAGTCCAAGGGACTCTCAAGAGTCTTCTCCCACACCACAGTTCAAAAGCATCAGTGCTGCTGAGCTCAGCTTTCTTCACCGTCCAACTCTCACATCCATACATGACCACTGGAAAAACCATAGCCTTGACTAGACGGACCTTTGTTGGCAAAGTAATGTCTCTCTTTTTAATATGCTGTCTAGGTTGGTCATAACCTTCCTTCCAAGCAGTAAGCGTCTTTTAATTTCATGGCTGCAATCACCATCAGCAGTGATTTTCGAGCCCCCGAAAATAAAGTCTGACACTGTTTCCACCGTTTCCCCATCTATTTCCCATGAAGTGATTTAGGGGAGGGCAAATGAGATAGATGAAAGAGTAAGGATGGATCAGGTTTTTGACTGGGATTATTTAGGGGATGATGGTGACATGATAAATGAAAATAGGAAGAGAAATAGTTTGGATGAGGGCAAAGGTGTGGAGGGGGAGGTAGCATAGTATTTATGAGTACGTTTTGAGTACTTTGTGACTCTCCGGTAATATCCTGAGTGCTTTTGGTACATTGTTATTTTGCTGTATCTCTGTGAGTCAGGTATGAGTATCTTTATTTTACAGATAAAATAAAGAGCAACCTGAGTTTCAGAGAAGTTGAGTGACTCCCTTTGGTTCAGTATTTTTAAAAAATGGGTAATGATATTTCTTGTAAGTTGTAGGTATTAATGCTTGTTTTTGCCCAACAATTATGTTCTTTTTTTGTAATTTTATTTAAATTTTTTTTTCAGTCATCATAGAAGAGAACAAACAATGGCTGATAATAGTGCATTATCATCCACTACTGGCAGAACAAGCTTGGCAGACTCTTCCATTTTTGATTCTAAAGTTGCCGAAACTTCCAAGGAAAACTTATTTATTAGATCCACTTCATATGTTGAAGGTAAACATGTTATCTGCTTTAAAATGCCAAATCACTCTTTTAATCCTAAACTTGCTTCTGCTGCTAAGTCGTTTCAGTCGTGTCCGACTCTGTGTGAGCCCATAGACGGCAGCCCACCAGGCTCCCCTGTCCCTGGGATTCTCCAGGCAAGAACACTGGAGTGGGTTGCCATTTCCTTCTCCAATGTGTGAAAGCGAAAAGTGAAAGTGAAGTCGCTCAGACGTGTCCGACTCTTAGCGACCCTATGGACTGCAGCCTACCAGGCTCCTCCATCCATGGGATTTTCCAGGCAGGAGTACTGGAGTGCGGTGCCATTGCCTTCTCCAAATCCTAAACTTACTGACTGGCGATTTTCTTATGATTTGACTGTAATATTGTTAAGTTAGGGTACAGGCATTCAGTAAAAATTTGTTAACAAAAACCCATTACACTAGATTTTTTATAATTGTTTGGATAAACATTTCCCAACTTTGAAGGAGAGGGCGTCTTGTTGTTGGATGTTGCTTTTGCTGTATGTGAGGGCAGTCTAGCTGCAATATTGTTAGCTAGAATATATTCAGTTAGGACTGGTCAGGTGAAGAGCCACTTCTTCCCTTTCCATGGTGTAAACATATCTTTCCTAAAGTTGTATGCGCTACTTAAGAGGATGCTTCTGCAAGTTGGTGAATGCTTTCTTTGGTTATGAAGAGTGCTAATGTTTGAATACTTTGTTTATAATACAGTATGTTTCTCTTCTGAAATGATACCTGATCAGATTTTTTTTAAAAGCTAGGAATTAAGTCATTTTAATTTCAGGGAATGTTATTATCTCAAAGATGGAAAACATTACAAATATAGCCAAAAAAGGGGTTGGAGACTACTGATTTCGATGTTAGTGAATAATAAAAGTGTTTTACTTAAACATTTTTAATTTTAATAGAAGAAATGCCTCAGATTGAAACAAGAGTCATACTGGTTCAAGAAGCTGGAAAACAAGAAGAGCTTATAAAAGCCTTGCAGGTATGGAGATTTAGCTTTTTATTTTTTTAAAAAGAGACTCTTTTCCTTCCATCGGTGCATAAATAAATTTATAGTTTTCTTCATCTCATAATTAAGTCTCTTTTCCACAGACTATTAAAATAATGGAAGTCCCTGTTATAAAGATAAAAGAAAGTTGTCCTGGAAAATCAGATGAAAAATTAATAAAAAGTATTGTTAATATGGTAGGTCAAGCTTTTCGTTGCATGTGGCATGCTGCACTTCCTTTGATTGTATTCTGTAGTCCACTTAATGGTGATTGGGCCTAAAGTAAACACGAGGTATACTTTGAGCACTCTGAAGCTAGATTAATGAAAACTATGACATTTATTTTAAAATTTGGATGTTTCTGAAACCTCAAACTATAATGTTTTATAAATAATGAAATCCTTACAGAGTAATTTGGCATTGTTAAATTTAAATGACATTTCACTTATGTATTTGTGAAGATCTAATACTTTTAAACTCTACTTTTCTCTCAATAATTTTATTTTATTCTAAATTCTTGCTTTACTTCCACAATTACAAGTCAATATTTGACAGTAATCAGAGAATTTACCTCACTGTATGAAATATATCTAATTCCCTATACCAGCTAATACTAGATTGTGAGGGTTACCATAATAACGGATGCTGGGTGGCTCAAACAATAGCAGTATGTTTTCTCACTTTCCTGGAGGCTAAAGTCCAAGATCAAGGTGTCAGCAGGTTTAATTTCTGTTGAGGCCTTTCTCCTTGGCTTGTGGATGACTGCCACCTTCTTGCTTTATCTTCACATGGCTTATCTTCTGTGCATGCGTATCTCTTTTGTATGTCCAGATTTCCTTCTCTTACAAGGACACCTATCCACCACTAATCTAGTCGGACTAGAATCCACCCATGTGACTTCATTTAACCTTTATTACATCTTGAAAGGCCATATCTTGAAATAGTCACATTCTGAGGTACAGGGGATTAGGACTTCAACATGAGTTTTGGGATACACAATTCATCCCTTCACATCAGCCTAGGAAGTAATTTCTGACTATAATTTGTGGAGGAAGAACTATGTGTATGGCATCATTTTCTCAGTCACAATAAAAAGCAACTGTGGATATCTTTCTAAGGCATCCTACTATCAAAATGCATGTACTTAAAAAATTCATCATCCTTATTTTTATATCCATACTAGATGCTTTATAATGACTACCAAGTCATGTCAGAAACTTATGACTTTATAATAAGTTTCAAAATTTGAAAATCTTAATGTAGAGATATGTTTATATAAATAAGTAAAGAAATATGACTGTTCACTATTAAGTATAATGCTCATTGTATGATTTAAAACTTAAGTTTCTACAGTTTCTACAAATACACAGATAAAAATGTTGATACTGAGTTGATTTTGGTGTCTTTTATTTGGAGAGATTTATAATTGATTTTATAATGTATAAATTTTATTTCTTAATAACTCCATGGAAAAAATCAAGGAAATTAAAGTGCCGTTTGTAAAGATGGAATCAGTTGAAGAATTTAAAAGTTTGGATTCTGCAGAATTTGAAAATGTATCATAGTCATGGACTTCCAGGATTCTGTCTTTAATGAGTTATACCAGGCTGATTGTAGGGTTATTGGACCACCAGTTGTATTAAACTGTGCAGAAAAAGGAGAGGTAAGAAAGAATATATGCTTATTATAACTTTTCAAGGTTAATAAAATTTTATTAATGAATTTTTATGCAGAAAAATCTCATTAATTGTTGAGAATATGAAATGCTTAGAATAGGAATAGTAGTGGCTACTCTGTAGTACTCCCTACTGTAGAACTCAGAAGTCCTTTAATCATAAATAGTATGTGTGTGCATGTGTTAAGTCGCTTCAGTTGTGTCCAACCATTTGCAACCCCATGGACTTTGGCTCTCCAGGCAGGAATACTGGAGTGGGTTGCCATGCCCTCCTTCAGGGGATCTTCCCAATCCAGGGAACGACCCCGACCCAGGGATCAAACTCCCGTCTCTTACATCTCCTGCACTGGCAGGCAGGTTCTTTACCACTAGCACCACCTGGGAGGCCCGATGAATATCATGTATATACAAAAATCTTAATACCTGAAGTATCTTGGGAAGAAATAATTTGCTTTAAACCTGAGTACCAAAGATGTGTATATATAAATACATAAACTGTGGTTTTCCTCCATGTAGGACAGTACTGATAAATGAGGGAAGTTACTTTAGCTCTTTGTTTCTGATGGCATTTCAGTTAGTTGTGGTGGGGTTAATACTTGCTTTATTGCTTTCTTTTGGCATTCTTTAGCTTGCCTTATTAACTTTAAACTGCTTGGGTCTTTGTGCTTCTTTTATTATAGATACTAATAATGAGCACATGATAATCTTTTAATTCTCTGTTTTGATTCAGAAGTGTTGTTTTCAAAAAACATAAACGTTTTAAAGGTCAAGATTATGGAAAAGTATATTTCTGCCTAATAGTGGGAATTAAATTTATATCTGTTTTTAAGCATTCTCTTTCATATATAGATAGATAAAATCATTTGTTAAATTATTTACTATCTCCATTTTTTAGCTGAAAAGTTGGAATCATATTTGGTTCAAGTATATGTATGATCAGTATTTATTAGAAGAATATTTTTTACCTCTTTTAACTTTAATTTGAAGCATTTATAGTAGTATATGGAAATCTTTTATTATAGACAATGCCTCATGTATCAAAGTACATTTTGGAAATAAAGGTTTGGGTGTGGATATTTATATTTTATTTGGCAGTAGTAAAGTGTGTTTAGATTATGTGTATCAAATATGATATGGGAAATCATGGGATATTTTTATTGTGAAATTGGTCCTTGCAGTTTGTTACTTATTGAAAGATGCAAGTATTTTTGGGTTGGGAATGTTAAATGGCAAGAGAGGGAAATATGTTTAGTTTAGAAAGATGTGTTCTATTTTTGCTATAGAGATGCTCACAGATTTAAAATTGTATCCTTCAGCCTTTGCCATTTTCATGTCGCCCACTCTGTTGTACAAGCATGATGAATCTAGTACTGTGTTTTACTGGATTCAGGGAGAAAGAACTAGTAAGTATTTTAAAACATTATAGTCAAAGAATATTTTCTCTAGCAAAATAAATTTAAATTAGCTTTTTTTGGTAGTTGTATCATGATTTTATTTTTAAAATATTGAAGGAGAAATTACTATGAACGTGAAGTGAAGTCGCTCAGTTGTGTCCGACTCTTTGCGACCCTGTGGACTGTAGCCCACCAGGCTCCTCCATCCATGGAATTTTCCAGACAACAGTACTGGAGTGGGTTGCCGTTTCCTTCTCCAGGGGATCTTTCTGACCCAGGGATCGAACCTGAGTCTCCCGCATTACAGACAGACGCTTTACTGTCTGAGCCACCCGGGAAGCCAACTATGAGTATACTAGGTCTTAAACTTTGTGAAGAAACACTCTGAAGAGCCTTGTAAACCAACAAATGTTTTGTCTAGGGTGGCTGGTCTGTGAATTAGAAAAATTTTGTAACTATCTGTTTAAGTTGTCTTTTTAAGTATTTTATTAGTGCATTATTTGAAGTTTTTGTTTATGCATTGCGATTTTTTGTTATGTATTTCTAGTCTTAAAGTAGTCTCATTGCTCTAGATAATTCATAGAAACTTCTTTCTTTGATCTGTTAAATTATTTATGTTGGAGCTAATGGGATATTAATCTAATTCTGTGGGAAGAATTTTGATGTGATGGCAACCTGGCTTTTAAAAAGTAATAAATTGAAGACATACATTTTTTTGGGACATAAGCCTGTTGTGTCCCCCTTTGCCTGGCAAAGCAACAAGCTTTTCTACTTCACCACCCACCTCTGAGAAGTAATATATTTACTTTTTCACTTGTGTGAAAGCCAGTCTTTAATTAACTTAGTTTTGTATGTTCATCTTAACTAGCTTATCTCGCTGTATGATTTTGCCTATGCCAAGAAGGCAAATGGATCTTTAATTTTTAACATAAACTTTATAAAAATTCTTTTATGTACCTTATAAATAGAAATCAGTATATGCTAAATGAAGTATAAACATAGTTTAAAATTTTGTTCATATTAATCAAAAAAACCAATGTTTACTTTTTCTTTTGAGGTCAGATTGGTGACATTGGTTCATCACATGGGTGGCGTTACTCGAAAAGACGCTAATTTAAAAGTTACACATTTGGTGGCAAATTGTACACAAGGAGAAAAATTCAGGGTATGTAAATTTTAGTATTTTTGTGTATTTCAATATAGCACTATTTGGTAATGGATTTAATGATAGTGTTCTCATTTTGTCTATTTCTCTTATAATTTATTGAGGATCAGAAATTCAATTTTTGCTATATGTATGTTTAGTAAAAATTTTTAAATCATAGGAGTGTGGCCCCTGAGGTTTGAAGGAGGCAGTGGAGCTTGAATTAGGTCCTGAAAGATGATTAGGATAGTGGAGGTTGGTAAGTGAATAACATTTTAGGAGGCAGGTGAGTATATCAGGAAAGAATTACTATGAGTGTTGGTGAGTAAGGGGGTCAGAAGGTGATGAGGGCAGGTATTTCTCTCTTATCTAAGAGCAGAACTTTATTCTTATAAAACGGTTCCAAGATTTAACTTGTGAAAATTATAGAACAGGAGAAAATACTTTTATTGGGATTAAAGTCTTAGTTAAAGATTGCACTTGAAGAGTTTATCACTTTGTTTTCACCCTCCATCAGTGTATATATGTAGCAAATGGTAAGTTTAGGGTAATGTTGAATTCCTGGGAGGTATACTTAGAATTCATATTTAAGATTTTGTGACCTAATCAGATATTTTCTCTTAAACTCTTAGTGCTATCATGGGGGTTAATACTTCTAAGAAAGTAAACACAGAAATAGAAATGTAATAAAGATGAACTGAATCAACTTGGGAGATGTATTTATTTAAAATAAAATGAAACAGCTTGGACCTTGTGGAACTTGTTTTGGAAGTTATTTTAACCTAAATTGTATGATGGAAAGATAGTTTTTTCTTTAATTTTTCTTTATATTTTGTTACAAAGCAGATGTACAGTGATCTAAGAATGTAATTATAATTGTTTATATCTTATAAGAATGCAATTATTTAAGGTAAAAATTCATCATAATTAATGTTTATGTTTTTAGGTAGCTGTGAGCCTGGGTACTCCAATTATGAAACCAGAATGGATTTATAAAGCTTGGGAAAGGCAGAATGAACAGTAAGTATTTAGAAATCCAGTTGTTAATTATGTGAATCAATCACATGTCATAAAGAAACCTATGTGTCCAAAATTCATATATTAATATATGAAAGGTTAATTCAGTCTTTGTGAAGCTTAGGGAATAAAGTATAGGAGGAACAAAGTTTTTTTTTTTTATTATTATTGTAATTATTGAAAATGGAAAGACATCTATGATATCTTTGAACCTTATTTTATAAAATAATTTAATAACCAATAAAAACTTTCTAAAATTACCAGGTAATAGCTTACTGCATCTGGATGTTTGGGTTGTGCTATATTTTTTCTTACATTTGTCTGGTTACATTTTAAGTGGTAATTGCATTTCATAACCTTGTTAAGCTTTCCAGTCTCATAATTCCTTGCTCTTGTACTTGATTATTACTTAAGATTTTATGAAACTATAGAACCCCTGGAATACATATAAAATTTCATATACAGAGCAGATATTTGCATCTTGTAACAATTACCTGTGATTAAACTGTGTGGGAAGTTACTTCTGGTATGACTGAGGACACATCAGTTTTTTTTTAACTGTGTGGTTTTTATGAGCATTTCAGGACCTAATGTAAAATATTTTCAATAAATGGATTATGCTAAAACCTTGAAAGTTACTGTAGATTTTTAAATTGATCTGCTTATATTGAATTTAAGTTAAGCTGGTTTTAGGAGAGTGTACTTTGTTTTTAGGGACTTCTGTGCATCAATTGATGACTTTAGAAACGAATTTAAAGTTCCTCCATTTCAAGATTGCATTTTAAGTTTCCTGGGTTTTTCGGATGAAGAGAAAAACAATATGGAACGGATGACTAAAATGCAAGGTAGAATTCAGCATAATTTAAAAGCTAACATATTTTATTTCCTACTCTTGCTAATCACTTCCTTGAGAATATGTCTCTTTAAAAAATTTGGGTCTGGGGATAAATAGTTGGTCTTATGTATGCTTGTATGCTTTCCTCTTTAGGAGGAAACTATTTACCAGTTGGAGATGAAAGATGCACTCACCTTATAGTTGAAGAGAATATAGTAAAAGAACTTCCATTTGAACCTTAAAAGAAACTTTATGTTGTGAAACAAGAGGCAAGTAATTGTAAAATAAGAGTGGTTTTTAAAAACATTAGTAATAGCTTTTCTGATGAGATAAATTCTTAATTAAAGTGTTCTTTCCACTAGTGGTTCTGGGGAAGCATTCAAATGGATGCCCGAGTTGGAGAAACTATGTATTTATATGAAAAGGTATGCTATTTGTCCCTTTTTTCATTTGTTCTGTGAACTTGTTTGTATGAAGATGACACTTTTTTATTCCAAAAGAACATAGAATAATTAGCACATAGATCATGTTTATTTGTCATGTTTAGGAATGTCAGAATAATTAAACAGTTGGATATTGAGGGATAGTCTATGTAGATTTAATGTACTAGATCTTATTTTAATCTATGTCATTCTGTGCTAATTCTTGGTGATACCATTATAAACCATAACATCCTTATCTTCAAAAACTTAGAACCTTAAAGGAAAGAGAGATGTGCATACAATTATAAGGATCTTGGTGAAAACAATGTTGTTCACCAAAATGTGACAGAAAGATATAGAAGCAGGCTTTAAGGAAAAATTTACTTCAGTTTGGGATTTAATAATTTTGAATGGAATGTTGAAGGTGAAGTGTGCATTTATTATGTTTCTATAAAATCTAAATATGTACTCTGTTGTGTTCTCTTTGGGCCCCATATTCTCAATGTAGATTTCTGAGCGTAAAGTTTAAAAAATATGCCTCAGATTGCAAGAGAGAACTCTTAAAAAAATCTAGTGGTAGGACTTCCCTGGCGGTCCAGTGGTTAAGAACCTGCCTGCCAATGCAGGGAACAGGGATTTGATCCCTGGTCTGGAAAGATTCCACATGCTGTGGGGGAGCTAAGCTCATGTGCTATAACTACTGAAGCCCACAAGCCTAGAGCCCATGCTCTGCATCAAGAGAAGCCACTGCAGTGAGAAGCCCCTGCTCATCTCAATTAGTGAAAGCTCTCGTGCAGCATCGTCGGTGCATTTTTAAAGATAGTACAGTTAAAAAAAAAAAAAATCAAGTGGTATTTGACAAATATTGAAGAGCACTGTATCCAGGCATTGTGCTAAATGCCAGAGATACAGTGAACAAAATATGAATGAATGGTCCCTGTCTTCCCAGAATTTATGGTCTAATGGAGAGTAGATTATAAATAAGCTTATAGGCAAATATGTAATGGTAATACTACTGTGGAGAAAAAGAATTAGGTGTTAGTGGTTAGACACTTACAATAGTCCTTTGATTATTATGTTTTATGAAGCAGCCGAATTATGTGGAAAAATGCGTAGTTGTAAAATTATGGTGCAAAACCCAGATTTTGTCAGATTCTTAAGTGTGTTTTTCTTTTGTTCTTGTCTCAGTAAAGAAACACAGAAGTAAAATTGAGCTTTTGTGCTTTTGATTGCAGGCTAATACACCTGAGCTCAAGAAATCAGTGTCACTGCTTTCTCTAAATACCCCAAACAGCAATCGCAAAAGACGTCGTTTAAAAGAGACACTTGCTCAGCTTTCAAGAGAGGCAGACTTGTCACCTTTCCCTCCCCGTAAGCGCCCATCAGCTGAACATTCCCTTTCTATAGGGTCACTCCTAGATATCTCCAACACACCAGAATCTAGCATTAACTATGGAGGTAATTCACATTTTTAAATCTTTAAATTTAGTGGAATAGAACAATTATTAGAATGTAGATAAATCCGTACTACAGTGACTGGCCTTTGTTCTAACTGAGGAGAAAAGGCCTATGTAAATGCTTAGATTTAACAATTGCTTGCTATATACCAAGTGTTTATATGTTTTGTGTGTTTGTAAGATAAGTTTTATTGCCCCTGTTTTACAGATGACTATACTGAGATTAGAGAAGTAAAACTTGTCTAGAGTCACACAGCTAGAAAGTGATAGAGCTGTTCAGAGAGCAGATTGTTAACACAAAGAATCACAGGAGATGTCACATGAATAATGGAGAAAATAGGTACAATGAAGTCAGAAGAAGGTGAATTTACTTTGTTTCTTAGCTGATATAGGAAGCCACCTATAATTAATTCTTTTACCTTGACCTTCAGTTTTTTCCCTGTTTTTTTTTTTCCAGTCTGCATACAAATATGTTGTTTTCTAATTTATGAAATAATCAAAACCTTCCTTTGACTTCATAATACTCTCCACTGACTATCCTCTTTCTCTCTTCCCTTTCAT
This sequence comes from Okapia johnstoni, assembly GCA_024291935.2. Lineage (NCBI taxonomy): Eukaryota > Metazoa > Chordata > Mammalia > Artiodactyla > Giraffidae > Okapia > Okapia johnstoni. The sequence continues at coordinate 94,742,717 of CM044311.1, read as the reverse complement.
ATAACTACTCTTGAAGGATTTATCTTGATCCATTGTCTCATTTCCTGTCTTTTTACTGTCTTTTCAGTTCATTCCAATTGAATTTCAGTGCTCCTGCTGGGGGGCCTGACAGTTTTTGTACAGTCAACAGCATTCAGCACATGAGCAGCTACTCCTTCCTGGACACATTTTTTAATTTTGGCTTTTTTATATCACTCATTTCTCTTTCTTCTTGGCCTAACTTATCTTTCCAACTCTAAATGTGGAATGTTATTCCTGAGTCATTTCTTTTCCATTAAATTCTTCCTAAATGATCTCATTTAATTCTATGGCTTTTCTTTCTATAGCTGATGATGCCCAAATTTGAGATTTTCCCTGTTCAACTGTATTCTTCACACCTCCTTGTTCATGTCTAATACACAACCTGTTCTTCATATAATCACATTAGAAATCTTGATTTAACCTCGATTCCTTTGTTACCCTTCCTTTATCAACCTTTTCTATATAAATGGTCTCTTAGATAATTGCAATGGTCCTTTAGATGGTCTTCCTAATTCATGTTTGCCTTTCTACATTTAACACTTAGAAAGGTCTCTAAAAACACATCAATTAGTTCATGCTGTTCTCTGCACAAAGACAGTAGCTTTGTATTACCTTAGCTTTCGGGTTCCTAGGTAATCGTTCCTCAGTTACTTCTAATGTCATGTGCTGTTGTCCTCCACTAATACTCTCTGGGTATCAGTCACAGTGTCTGTTATTCTTCAGATTTTTCTACTGTTAAAACCATACCTCGGGAACTTTATACTTGCTCTCCGTATTTTAAAGAAATCTTATTGGGTTCTCTGTAAAGGTAAGGCCCTGTCCCACTACTCCTTCCTACCAACCTGATCCCGGGTTGTCGTCTTCACTAGTAGTTATCACTGTTAAGAATTGTTTACTTCTTTTGTTTACTTGTTTTGTTTACTTCTTTATTGTTTTATTCTCTTCACCAGAATATAAACTTGAAGAGAATAAGTACCTTGTCTGTCTTCTCTGCTTTATTCCCAGTGCCTGGAACAGAGTTGTTGTTTAGTCCCAAAGTCACGTCTGACTCTTTTGGGACCCCATGTACTATAGCCCACCAGGCTCCTCTGTCCATGGGACCTCCTAGGCAAGAATACTGAAGTGGGTTGCCATTTCCCTCTCCAGGGGATCTTCTCAACCCAGGGATCAAACCTAAATCTCCTGCTTTGGCAGCTGGGTTCTTTACCACTGAGCCACCAGGCAAGCCCTTAGTATAGAATAGGTAGTCACTAATATTCATGGAAGGAATTAAAAGTCACTTTACGATAGGTGTAGAAAACTGAGTTGGATTTGAGATTTATTACAAGAGAAGCAAGAATACATGTAATACAGCATACAGAATGAGTTTTTAGGGAATAGTAAGTCAGTCAGTTTGCTTTGAATATGGAGAAGTGAGTCTAATTAGGTTAATTGTAATTAAGAAATTAACATTTAACACTGATCTACTCTATAGACCTTCAGATTTTACTAGTTGTTCCACTAATGTCCTACTATGCTATTTAGCAAAAGCAAAAAGGTTTTTCTGAGTTAGGATTCAATCCAGGATTATAAATTGTGTTATCTTTCTTTGGTCTCTTCTTATCTGAAACAGTTCTTCTTTTCGGTATTTCTTTGTTTTTAATGATCTTGACGTTTTTGAAGAGTACATGACCATTATTTTTTTCTGGCCTTATTCTAGGATGAAACTCTACGTTAATGAAAATATATATGGTGGTGTATTTATAAGAGTAGATACCCTTCTCTCTCTTTTTTTTTTTTTTTTTGTTAAATCTGTACAGTGGTACTTACATCTGGCTTCCATTTTAAATCTTTCCTCCTTTTTCCTTTTAGAAACACCAAAGTCTTGTACTAAGTCTTCTAAGAATTCTACTCCAGTTCCTTCAAAGCAGTCAGCCAGGTGGCAAGTTGCAAAAGAGCTCTATCAGACTGAAAGTAATTATGTAAATATATTGGCCACAATTATTCAGGTAAGAATTTGGAAAAATGACCTCTGTTCCACCGTTAATAAGTAAAAACAAAAAAATGTGTTATTTTTTATAAGAGAATTGTATAAGCATAGAATTTAAACATAGATATTGAAAATCTATGACAGAAACTGCTGTTAGGGAAATGCCATGTAAGAGTAGCTTTTTTTTTTTTCATGCAGAAATAGCTTTTTTTTTTTTTTTTTTAATAGTGACTTTAAAAAGAGAAGGATCCTCAATAGATGGTCTTAGAGTAGACTGAATTTAATTCAGAATTTTGCATCTTCCATTTCAGGATACTGCATTTACATTTGGAAGTGGTAGCTTTTTATGATAGTGTGTATTCAAGAATCATAGCTTTATTTAGTACTGTTTATATATGGAAAAACAATTAGCAATGAAGCATAACAACATGTTTGTCAGTAAATTTTTATTTTTTTAAATTTATTTTTAATTGGAGGTTAATTGCTTTGCTATAGTGTTGGTTTCTGCCATGGTAATTTTTTTAAAGTTATCCTTTAATGTGTCATTTTCTAAAATTTTGCAATAGTCAAATGTTGACTCATTGCTTACTACTATTAAAATGTACTATGAAGTTATTTCTGAAGAAAAACAGTTCTAAGGAATCCTTGTAGGATGAGATCAAGGAGGATATTAAGGAATAAATCAAAATTCAAGCTTCTGAAAAGCATAATAATAGGACATTATTTTGAAATCTGTAGAAAGAAGGAATAAATTTGTTTGTGGTAATGAAGGAGATAGTTTGTCAGGAAAATAAAGTTGATACCACATAGCTTAACTTTGAATAGAAAATGATAGGGAGTTTCTTATTTGGGTTTTAGTTTTAATTCCATTTGAATTCTTACTATTGTTCATTAAGGTCCAATATAATGGCCTTTAGTTGCTTGTACCATTGATAAGATGCATGAATAAGAAATGAAAACCTTTTTTCTTGGTATTCACAGAAAGGTTCTTTTTCACAGTTAATTTATTTAGCAGTAGTCAGGGTTTTATGAGGCCCTCTGCTGTATTTAACTTGTTTTAAGTCAGTTCTGTTCCTCCTCAAGGGAAGCCATCCTAGATGAGTTTCTTGTTGAAGTTTTTGTAGTCAGCCGAAATATGGTTGAGTAGCAGAAAATCCCTTGGGCATATACTGTTCATGTACTTCGTAGCATTTATAACCTAGAAATGTAAATCCTTTCAGGCCATGGTAAATGCCCTGGAGTTTCAGGTTTTAATTTGCATATCAATTACATTCACTAAAACTTCTTTTTTAAAAGCACTTATAATTATTACACTGTAGACAAACTTCCACACTACTGTGCTTAGTATAAATTCACCTAAGTTTACTTAAAAATTTGTGGGCTACATTCATTATAGTGTTCTCTTTAAGCTTTGTTGTAGGACTAATGTGTCCTACAATGTGTCCTACTAATGTGTCCTACAAATTTTTCTTTTAATTTGAATTTGGAATAGCTTAATTTTTACTTAGCCCCCAAATTAAGTGAAGCTTCTTGATTTTTTCCATGTAATACTTAGGTGCTTCTTAATATGAGGTGTGACAGGTGTTAAAGAAGATTCCTGTTTTAAAGTAACTTAGACTGGATTAGGAGTTAAAGCATACACACCTAATTATAACCAAATGGAAAGTTCTGAACCTCATGAGAGAGGTTTAGTGAAGGTATTTGGAGATATGTGTGGTGAGAATTTTGCTCCTCTTTCAGTTTAGGGAAGGTGTTGGGCTGGAATTTTCAATGCTTGAACAATGAAAAAGTATCATACGGCAGATAGAAACTGAAGTGAGTTTTAAAGCATGATTATGATTGGTGCATGCAAACAGTATGGGTAGGAAGTGTATTTGAGATTATTTCAACAGTACTGAAAGACTGTAATCCTTCACAGTATTACAGAATAGTCCAGGGGAATTTGAGTTGCGGGTGGGTTAAAAGTAGGGTGGAGCTGAAGCACCAATATTTTGGCCACCCCAAAGAGCTGACTCATTAGGAAAGACCCTGATGCTGGGAAAGATTGAAGGCAGGAGGAGAAGGGGACAACAGAGGATGAGATGGTTGGTTGCCATCACCAACTCAATGGACAGGAATTTGAGCAAGCTCTGGGAGTTGGTGATGGACAGTGAAGCCCAGCATGGGGTTGCAAAGAGTTGGACACAACTGACCTACTGAACTGAACTGAACTAAGGGTAGAGTTTAGGGTGTGAATATAGTAAGAGTTGAGATAAGATTGCTTACTCCAGACTGGGGAAGGCCTTTGTACAGTGTGCTAGGTCATTTGTTGTTAAAGAATTTTTAATAGGAAGGGAAAGATGGTAACATTTGACTTGTATTTTAGGTAGTCATTTGGTTCACTTTGAAGGAGGTATTGAAGAAGGGGAAAGAAATCGTGGAGGCGAGATCAATTTGAAGATTATTTCAGCACTCTTGGTTAGAGATTTTAATAAACTAAACTTCTTAGGATAGTATCAGAATGAAAAGAGGATAGATTTGAGATATATTGGAAAGGTAGAATCAGTAGTTTTTAGCTAACTAATTTTATATGCAGGATTAAAACACAGTAAAAATATTTTAAGATATTATGTCTTAAGAGTACTGAGAAGTTTTAATCTTGATGTATTTTGATGGTCTGAATATTTTTGTTTATGATTTTTAATGAAATGTTGACAACATAAAGGAATGCTTATAAATAGTTATAGATATCTTTGCATCTTCTATTATGTTTTTCCCCAATCCCATTTCTTTTCCCTCTCTCATAGATAACCATTACTTGGAGTTTTGTGCTTACCATTTTCCTTATAGATCTATCATATATATGTAGAAAATCAAACTGTCTAAATGTAACAGTATATATTTTTTAGTGAATTGCTTTTTTCACTTGATAGAAATGTTCTTTAGATACATCTGTGTCATTGCATGTGGCAGTAATTCATTTTCCTGTGTGATTATATCCACCTGATTAACTTTTATTTTTAGTAGACATTGGAATTTGTTTTGGTGTTTTCGTTGCTTTTTTTTTGTTTTTACTATTACTAGTAGTGCTTCAGTGAGTATTCTTACTCGTGGCTGCTTGAGAACATATTCTGGGCAGAAGGAATTTCTGGGTCATTGGTTAACTATACTTCTGACTTTATTGGAAGTTGTTAACATGTTGGAATCTAGGTTTTGTATGGGTCTTCTGTTCTCACTGAGGCTTTTATAGGTGAAGCTTAACTTTCATCGATTTAGGCAAATGTCTTTGGGGAAAAGGTTGGTTTAGGACTCAGCTTTCTGCTTTCACTTAGATTTTGGCCTCTGAAGGTACCTCACTTTCTTGTCAGCTTATTGATGTATTTAGACAGAGGTTTTTCTTACTTCATTATTTCGTTTTCAGCAAGTAGGTGCTCACCATACGTGCAAAAATGGAAGGCCTGAATATACATATATTTTTGGGGGAAGAGGTGGTAAACTGTTGTAGGAACAATTCATAATCTTTATGAAGTTTCTTACTATTTACAGTGTTCTTTCTTTTCTTCCTCTCTTTCTCCCTCCCTCCTTCCTTCCTTTCATTAATCCCATCCTGGCCTTTGTGCTGTTGTCACTTTACTTCTACATATGTTAACCCAATAATACATTATTATTTCTACTTTGAATAGTCAATATTTTAGAATTTTAATTATACAGTAAAATTGACTCTTTTCTTTGATACATTTAACATTTCTATCTCCCCCTAAAACTCCTGTTACTATTCCTTTATGTCACACCTTTTTCTCATTCCAACTCCTGGTAATCACTAATCTCTTCTTTGTTACTATAATTTTTTTTTTAATGTCATAAAATAGAGTCATAGTATACAACCTGTTCCTTTGGGTTTTGTCTAACGTGTGTATATAAATACTTTGATCCTTTTGCTGAGTAGTATGCCACTGTATGGATGTACCACAGTTTATATATTGACTTATCAAAAGAACATTTGGGTTGTTTCCAGTTTTGAGTGGTTATCAATAGAACTGTTACAGACATTCGTGTACAAGTTTTATATGGACATAAATTTTCGTTTCTCTTGGGTAAACACCTAGGAGTGATACTGCTGGATCATATGGTAAGTAATGCTTGATTTCAAAAGAAACCGTCAAGCCTGTTTCCAGAGGGGCTGTACAGTTTTGCTCTTCAACCAGCAACATGTAAAAGTTCAGTTGCTCACATCCTCACCATTGCTTTATGTTATCAGTCTTTTTTATTTTAGCCATTCAAGCAAGTGTGTAGTATTATCTCATCCTGGCTTTAATTTACATTTCAAAAAGACTAGTGATACTGAACATCTTTGTCCTTATTTGATATCTGTATATCTTGTTTTAATTGAAATAACTAAAGATTTTACTTGTTTTTAATTGGATTGCCTTCTTTCCAGAGTTTTGAGAATTCTTTATATATTTTGGATATAGACCTTTGTTAGATAATATGATTTGCAGACATTTTTTTCCTATTCTATAACATGTTTTCTCATTGTAAGTTTTTTGCTGAGTTGTTTTTAGTTTTGATAAAATCCAATTTATCAGCTTTTTTTTTCTTTCATACATCTTGCTTTTGATTTTGTATTTAAACACTCTTTACATAAGCCTAAGTCACAAGGTTTTCTGCTAGGTTTTCTTCTAAATATTTCATAGTTGTGGGTTTTTTCTTTAGATCTATGATTAATTTTGAGTTAATTTTTATATAAAGATTATATTTAGGCTGAGGTTCATTTGTTTTGCCGATGGCAAATGGTGTTTTAGTACCATGTGTTGGACAACTAGCTTTCCTGCACTAAATTGCTTTTGCACCTTTGTCAAAAAATCTGCATGGATTTGTTTCTAAAGTCTATGTTCTGTTCTGTTGATCTTGAATGTTTCTCTCTTCACCAGTGTTGCACAATCTTGAATACTGAAGCTTGATAGTAAGAAGCTTCCATATGAATATGAATCAGAATCTGCCCTTCCATATGAATCTTTAGAATCAGATTTTCTTTATTTATGAAAAGTCCTGGCATTTTTGATAGGCATTAGGGTAAATCCTTATATCAATTCGGGGGTGGGGGACAGTTGACATTTTTACCGTGTTGAGTCTTTCAATCCATGACCGTATGTCTTCATTTATTTAGGTCTTCTTTGATTTCTTTCATCAACATTCTGTAGTTTTCAGTATCATGTACATGATTTATTCTATTTATACTTAAGCATTTTAGTTTTTTACTGTAAATGATACTGCTTTTTAACTTTTGGTTTCAGTTTGTACAATACTGGTTTATAGAAATATGTTTTTTTCAGTGTGCCTACAGGCATGTGTGTGTGCATGCATGCATGTGTGTGCTGACCTTGTATCCTAAGACCTTGCTGAATTCACTTACTAGTTGTAGGAGTATTTTTTTAAGATTGATAGAAGCAGCAGCATGGATACAGACAGGTCTTCTAGCTTCAAATCTAGTCTTTTTCCTCTAAACCAAGTTTTTTTTGCTATCAGTTCAAAACATTTAGTACCTATATTAAGAGTATGATTCCTTATTGCTTTCTTCCTTAGTAACTTGAATTAAAAAAGTAGAAATTACTCTGTATCACACTAACAATTTTAATGATTTGTAGGACTGTGGTAAACTTTTACTGGATTCTAATTAATATTTTGTTACAAGATTTTTATATATATACACACACACACACACACACACACACACACACAGATGTGTAAATAGGATAAAATAGACTAGAAAATGTTATGAGAAAAGGTCTCAAATTTAGGTTAGGAAGAAATATTTTTCTTTTCCATTAATATCTTATCTCTCCTTTATCACTGTACATATATTTTATTTAAAAAAATTCTTTTCTTCTTCCAGTTTACCTAATCTAGTCTTGTTTTACCCTTTAGTTATTTCAAGTGCCATTGGAAGAGGAAGGACAACGAGGTGGGCCTATCCTTGCATCAGAAGAAATTAAGACTATTTTTGGTAGTATTCCAGATATCTTTGATGTGCACACTAAGATAAAGGTAAATTTGTATATATTAGTGTGGTAGTAATTCTTTTTAGATTGTGTATATTTACTGTGGTTTTTCATGTACTTCTGGTTAGCTAAATAAATTTTGTATTTAAAATTTCTTAATCCCTCATTTATTCCTTTGAATCATTTGCCTCGTTGCTCTAGCGCCTTATTAATATTTCTTTCCTGCTGCCTGTTTTTTTACTTTGATTAATTTGAAAATAAAGAATTTAGATCTTATAAAGTCTTTTCTTTTAAGATAATGTGTTTGCTAGTACTATTTTTCTTGTTTTTCTGTTGCTATTCATCTTGGGTTGTATGTTTTTGTTTGATTTGTTTAAAAAACGGAAATTAGAAAGGATTAGAGATCATTTCATTCATTTCTCTCTCTGTATGTATATAGTCAGATAAACGCCAAAACTGTAAAAGACAATGCTGTCCACTTTTTATTATAATAATTTTCCTTTGTTGAAGGGTCCCTGGATTCCAGGTATCAATCTCTCATAGTAAAGTAATTTGGGGAAAGATTTAGATGAACTCTTAAAAGTAGTTTAGCTTTATTTCCTCTTCATATATGATGCCTGAGCACAACTGATCAGTTTTCTTCTCAGAACAACCCGTTTTGATGTTTATTACAGCTTTGTGGCAGTATCATAGCCAGTGAGATTTATTTGAGGCACAGTATTATTGCTAATTTATCTTTTCCCTAATGTTTACTCCGTGTTACAGTAAAATGATCAGTCTGAGTTACAGAATGTTTTCAAACAAATACATTAACTTACTTTTGATTTTAGTGCATGCTGTAGACAAAAATATGAAAGATCTGTAAGTTAATAAAAATGCAATTTATCTAATGTTTATATTTTGTATTTTTTCAAAATCTTTGACCATATTTCAGCTATTTCTAGATTTACAAGTAAGTTTGAAGGAGCCTTTCTTTTCTTAAAAGATTAAAAAGCTGTGGAATCTCAGGCTAGTTTATCCCTATTTCCAATTAGGATTCTGAATATTTGAAGAGTCAAGTCTTCTTGGAATGGTCTTTTTTTTTTTTTTTTTTGCTCATGAGAAAGACTGAGAGATATAAAGATAGAGTAGAATGGCAAGCAGATTTTCATCTTGGTGTTTTACTGTTAATTTGTAGATCACTTGGTGTCAGTCATTTAGCCATTCTGGGCATGCAAGTTCCCATCTAATATAAAATGTTATAAACTTTCTATATGTACAGAATCATAATCTCAGTTTGGCAAATTTTGTTCTCTGATTCACTGGACCTTTTTTTGTTGTTAATAATTTTTTTATTGAACAAATGGTTATTTAAATTCTATATTGCTTTACAATTTTGAAAAGTTTTGTTTACATGATTTCATATAATCCCATAATAACCCTGTTTGCCCCCACTATCGCTATATTGCCCTTCTGACTTCTGTCTCCCCAAGGGTAACCATTAGTTTGTACTCTATATCTGTGAGTCTGCTTTTATGTTTCCTTCACTAGTGAGTCACTGGAGCTTTGAAAACAATTGTTACCCTTTAGTTTTCTAATGTGTAACCCAATTTTTTAAGCTTCTTCTACAAACTTGGATTACCAATATTTCAAGTAGTAGTTGCTTTTTAGCTAATTTCAGGTTTGTCATGCATTTAAAATATTGAAGCCTATGGTTTTTTTCCTACCACGAAACCAATATGTGCTGTCAAACATTTATTTGTAAAATAAAGGTGAAAAGGAAAAAGTAGAAAATACCTATAATCCTATAACCCAAATACTCCCAAAATTATGCCCAAATTTTCTTTGTCTTTTTTTGCATAGCCTTTTTTTCTTTTCTTCCTTTTAAATGTAGCCTGTCCTTTATCAGGTACTGCCAGATCCACTGAACATTACCAAGAAGTTGATACTATAATTGTCTACATTTTAGAGATGTGAAACTGCTAGGTACAGAGATTGAATAATTTTTCTAAATTCAATCATCTAATAAATGCTGGACATTGACTTTGACCCCTTTTTTGTCTAACTTCAAAGTCTGTTCTCATATACAATATTAAGAAGAGGTGGCAAGAATGCACAGAACTATACAAAAGAAATCTTCATGACCCAGATAACCATGATTCTGTGATCACTCACCTAGAGCCAGACATCCTGGAATGCAAAGTCAAGTGGGCCTTAGGAAGCATCACTACGAACAAAGCTAGTGGAGGTGATGGAATTCCAGTTGAGAATTCAGATCCTAAAAGATGATGCTGTGAAAGTGCTGCACTCAATATGCCAGCAAATATGGAAAACTCAGCAGTGGCCACAGGACTGGAAAAGGTCAGTTTTCATTCCAATCCCAAAGAAAGGCAATGCCAAAGAATGTTCAAACTACCACCCACTTGTACTCATCTCACATGCTAGCAAAGTAATGCTCAAAATTCTCCAAGCAAGGCTTCAATGGTATGGGAACAGAGAACTTGCAGATGTTCAAGCTGGATTTAAAAAAGGCAGAGGAAGCAGAGATCAAATTGCCAACATCTGTTGGATCATTGAAAAAGCAAGAGAGTTCCATAAAAATATCTATTTCTGCTTTATTGACTATGCTAAAGCCTTTGACTATGAGGATCACAATAAATTGTGGAAAATTCTTAAAGAGATGGGACTACCAGACCACCTGACCTGCCTCCTGAGAAATCTGTATGCAGGTCAGGAAGCAACAGTTAGAACCAGATATGGAACAGCGGACTGGTTCCAAATTGGGAAGGAGTACATCAAGGCTGTATATTGTCACCTTGCTTATTTAACTTATATGTGGAGTACATCATGAGAAATGCTGGGCCGGATGAAGCACAAGCTGGAATCAAGATTTCTGGGAGAAATATCAGTAACCTCAGATATGCAGATGACACCATCCTAATGGCAGAAAGCGAAGAGGAACGAAAGAGCTTCTTGATGAAAGTGAAAGAGGAGAATGAAAAAGTTGGCTTAAAACTCAGCATTCAGAAAACTAAGATCATGGTATCCCGTCCCACCACTTATGGCAACTAGATAGGAAACAATGGAAACAGTGACAGACTTTATTTTCTTGGGCTCCAAAATCACTGTAGATGGTGACTGCAGCCATGAAATTAAAAAATGCTTGCTCTTTAGAAGAAAAGCTATGACCAACCTAGACAGCATATTAAAAAGCAGAGACATTACTTAGCCAACAAAGGTCCATCTAGTCGAAGCTACGTTTTTTCCAGTAGTCATGTATGGATGTGAGAGTTGGATGTGAGAAAGCCGAGTGCCAAAGAATTGATGCTTTTAAACCGTGGTGTTGGAGAAGACTCTTGAGAGTCTCTTGGACTGCAAGGAGACCCAACCAGTCCATCCTAAAGGAAATCAGTCCTGGGTGTTCATTGGAAGGACTGATGCTGAAGCTGAAACTCCAATACTTTGGCCACCTGATGTGAAGAACTGACTCATTGAAAAAGACCCTGATGCTGGGAAAGATTGAAGGCGGGAGGAGTAGGGGATGACAGAGGATGAGATGGTTTGGATGGCATCACCAACTCGAACGACATGAGTTTGAGCAAGCTCCAGGAATTGGTGGTGGACAGGGAGGCCTGGCGTGCTACCGTCCATGGGGTTGCAAAGAGTTGGACACGACTGAGTGACTCAACTGAACTGAACTGAACTCATGCACTTTTAAAAATATACGTTAATAATAATGACTCCTTATGTGGTAGCATAAATAACATGTTCTTTTTGAAAAATAACTAATTTCCAAAACAAACATTGAAGAGTGATGTTGATTTGTTTTGCTTTTTTTTTGTCTGACTTAATAGAAAACTTGTTTCTCCTGTCTACTTCTTAATTCATTCCATTGCAGTATCATACATCATGTCGCCTCCATATGACTCTGTTGTATCCTTATGAGAGAATCAAGGAGTCAAATAATGCCTTCATATTGTAATGAAAATAGTTTAATCTTACGGTTCCCACTAAAAAAATGAGTTGGGAGACAGTCTGCATGTAACAGTTTGAGAACCTCTTGTATAAGTTTATTGATTAATTTCTACTTTAAAGTTACTTTTAGAATTTCAGTTAGTCATTTCTTGCCATCTCATTTTATCATCTGGTTTTATTATCTTAGAAAGCTTTTAAATGTCTTCTAAATTTTTACGAATAAGTAGTATTTTAGGATGATGATTGAGAAATTTTACTGGCCAGGAATTAGCAGACTATGGTCAATGGACCAAATCCAGCCAGTTTAGCATTTTGATGAAGTTTTGCTTACTTTGGAAAGAGAGTTTTATTGATACACAGCCACTCACAATTACTTACATATTGTTTATGGTTCCATTCTACAAAGACAGAGTTGAGGACTTGTGACAGAAACCATATGGCCTGCAAGCCTTAAAATATTTACCATTTGGCCCTTTAAGTAACATTTGCTGACCTCTATTATAGATTACAGTTTCTAATGGCTGATGCTTCAGCAGCCAAGATCAAAAGTGCTTTTCTATAATTAATTAATTCTTTAATTAGTGAACCAATCAGCTGTATAGTTAAATTAATTATACTTCCATATCATACTGGGAAATTAGATTGTCTTATTGATTTGACATTCTTTATGTTTTCTTACTTATTTTTCAAAGGATATTTTTCTTGTAGTCAAAAGTTAATTTCTTATTAAGAAAGAATGTTATTGTTATACATGCCAAATTAAGGTACTCTGTAAAGTATGTCTTTCAAATGAATATTCAAATTTTAAGAGATGCCAAAGTGCTTGTCAGAATCACTTATTGTCTCATTTTGTGTTTGTTCAGGATGATCTTGAAGACCTTATTGTTAATTGGGATGAGAGCAAAAGCATTGGTGATATCTTTCTTAAATATGTAAGTATTTTATTTCTTTTTTTAAGTATTCAGATTAAAGTATCATCTCATCAAGAAATGGCAGGGAATGAAAGTTACCTGTTTAAATGTGAGAACTTTTTAAAAACGTAGGCATTGTTGTGTTTGTAAAATATTTTGAAAATGTTCTTGTCTTCTGAAACATGCCTTCTATATACAATCCAACACTTTCTTGATAGCTCATCTTTAATACTAACTGTTGTGTTACAGTCATTTTACCATATATCATGTTATTTACCCATCATAAACAGCTGTAGATTAATGATTTTTTCAAGTTTTCTATAATTGAGTTTTATTTTTTTCTTTCCTTAGTTGATAGCACTTTTTACTGTCTTTGTGTCTGCATAAAACCTTCCAATGAACTGTTTCTTCTCTAAGAACATAGGTTAATTTTACTAAATATATTAGTTTTGAATGAGGTGCCACAAATAGAATTTATAAATTTCCTTCAGTCTCTTTGGATATGATTCAGTCCAACCAGATAAGTTTCAGTGCCTTGGATTCTTGCCCATTTACTTCTGATTTCTAAGGTCTCCTAACTTCAATCCTTACCATATAGCCACTAGATGTTCTTTCTGGTTGACTGAGAATTTCAAATATGCAAATTATAGTCCCAGATCTTTTTGGTACCTGTTGGTCTCAATTTGTCAAAACATTTTCCTTGTACTTCAAAATTGCCCAGTACAGTTGATCTTTTAATGTTGTTTGGATCCTTCAAAAGATAATGGCATGTTCTTGGGTTCTTCATAGATCAACTATAATTGCTACTATATTCTAAATTAATAGAAATTTTAAAACTTTGTCATGTTTATCAATACAATAAGGTTATATTGACGTTCAACAAAAGTATATCAACTTTTGTTTGTTTCTGAGTGTTTATTTGCTTTTCAGGTTTTAGGCTCTGTGTAACAATTGATGTATTTTCTTTAGCATTTAACTCACTAGTTAGTGAGAAGTTTATGAAATAAACTTCCTGTATTTACCTTGAGAAGAAATGTATTTTGAACTTTTCCTTTGTTTCTGGTATGTCAGATTTTGACTACTGGTTATTCAACTTTAAGTTTCATTGACTAAGGGTAACAGCCATCACAAATTAATGGGTTTTGGTTTTTTTTGTTTGTTACTAGTCCAAAGATTTGGTGAAAATCTATCCTCCCTTTGTGAACTTCTTTGAAATGAGCAAGGAAACTGTTATTAAATGTGAAAAACAGAAACCAAGATTTCATGCTTTTCTGAAGGTAACGTATATTTCTTTCAAATAAAAATCAGAGAATGATTTTCTGAAGGAATTTATTAAAATTAAATTTTAATAGTAAAGATGTATCTTTTAGTAAAGATACATCCACGTCAGAACACCTTAATGTTATGTGTTAAGTTTAGTTTTACTTGAAAGTGGCAGTGATGTTTAGCATCACAAGGTTTGATATGCCACAAGCAGGATCCAAGAGGCAGCTGAGTGAATATGAATGTTGTGTGTGTGTGTTTTTTAAGTTATGAATATTCTAGTTCTTAAACACTTCTAAAAATTTTCCAATGATATTTTGCTTTGCTTTTAATGATTTTCTTATTGGTGGCTCACTTTGTTTATCCAAATGGTATAGCATAATTAATATTTTTAATTTTTTTCTCTTTGAATGATGTAGATTTAAGAAAAACTGAAACGAAATGTATAAGAGTGCTTAGAGGAACTCATTCTCTGTTTAAGGTGTTAATCCTTGGCTTGCCAGGAGGCTACTTCAGGCCTTGGGGGATTACTGAACCACAATAATCTGCCAGAGAACAACTACCACCCAACTTCTCCCATTCTTATCAGGGCACAAATGATAAGCTGTAATCTAGTAAATGTAATGTATAATAATCTTTGCAGACAATGTTCAAAATAAGTTTTGAATAAATTAATTCTTTTCAGATAAACCAAGCTAAGCCAGAATGTGGACGGCAAAGCCTTGTTGAACTTCTCATCCGACCAGTACAGAGGTTACCCAGCGTAGCTTTACTTTTAAATGGTACTTGTCTGATCTCTTTCCAGACAGTTTTGGATGTTTTTATGTAATTGTTCTGTTCTAAAAAATTGGCTCATTTTCAAAGTGCTCTTAGGTTTCAGTTTTAAAGTTTGTATCTTTTATGTAGAAAATATCTTTATGAATAATCTGAATAATCACTGGTGCTACAAAAATTCACTGTGCCTAGAAATGCTTTATTTGTTGTGAAATCAGTTTTACCGACTAGTATTGAACTTTCTGCCCCTCTCCTAAAAATCTTCTTATATTTCATGGTATGTCACTAATTCCCTAACAGTTTACATCCACATAAAATTCACCCACAGAATCGTAAGATGAGAGATGATTACAATGTCTGAAGTTATTTAGTCTTTTTTCCGACTCTTAGTAAAATTCTTTATGCTTGATCTTATGCTTTCTTTTCCTTATAGTGTGCAGAACACTCTTGAAACATCCATCCATTTATTCTAAAACTTATAGATTTCAATGAAAAGGACATCTATAGCAGAGTTAATTTTTGTGAATAAATTATACCTGCATGAAAAGAAAGGTGTATTTATATGCTTTTATATTTACCTGACTAAAGTAGTGAATAGAACAGTGTCAGTTTTTATATTTTTAAATTTAAATTTTATACTTTTAAATTTAAGTATGAGAACTAAATTGCATAAAACGGAATAAGTGTAACAAAGCATTTTGGCCTCCAGACCTTAACTACAATAGTGTGTGTAGCAGTTAAGGAGGCTAAGTTTGTGACTCTTTTTATCTATTATTGTCTTTGAAATATATTGGTTAAACTATGAATTGTGGTAGTAACTACAAAAATTGGTAATTTTTATTCTCTTTGAGGTTATCTAATATAGTTTAGAATTACTAGCATATAAAATGATTTCCACAGTCTAAAAACTATTCTGTTTTACAGATTATAAGGAAAATATATGATATGCAACCTTTTTAACTTTACAGGCTATTTCTTTTCTTATTTATCTTCATTATTGTTTTATTAAGTACTTATAGGAATCCATCAAATGTTGTCATGACTAAAATGAACTTGATTTCTAAACCTTTCTTCTATTATTCCACTTAAGAGATTAGGTGGTGGGGGGGGAAGATATAGGGAACCATTGGGTAGAACATTATAAGCAACTTGGGTAAGAAGAGTCAAAGTCTAAGCACCTCATTAAACCTATAAACTAAACAAAACCTTCTCTTCACACCAGCTGCTCTCTGTGATGGAGCCATGGGCCCCACTATGAAATATAGCATGTATAATGACTTCTTAGTTAATTGAGGATCATGAATTCAGAGACAGTTTGAAGAATTTAGGAGTCATCAAACTTTACTAGAAGGGAATTGAAATAGTGAAAGAAAATCTGGTACATATTCTGAAAATGTATTCAATGAAAAAATGTGGAAACTTATTTAATACATTTAAGAAGAGAGCTCTTAAGGGCACTCAGATACTCAATCGTGACCAACTCTTTGCAAACCTGTGGACTGTAGCCCACCAGGCTCCTTTGTCCATGGCATTCTCCCAGCAAGAATATTGGAGTGGGGTGCCATTTCCTCCTCCAGGGGATCTTCCTGACCCAGGGATTGAACCCATATCTCTTAATGTTTCTTGTATTGGCAAGTGGATAGTTTACCACTAGCACCACCTGGGGAACTCGTTCTTAAAGGAACAGTGTATAAAAACCTTTTTTTAAAAGGAAAAGTTAGATTTATTGTTTTGAATTAACCTGTGTCTGTCACATTGGACAGCATTTTTAAGTCATAGTTGGAAAACTGTTGAATTTCTTTTAATCATAGAGAAAATATTTGATAAAATATTACAGATCTTAAGAAGCACACATCTGAAGAAAATCCTGACAAAAGCACTCTAGAAAAAGCTATTGAGTCACTAAAGGAAGTAATGACGTAAGTACATGATTGCAGCTTTTTTGTTATTACTTAGACTTACAGTGGAATTGTTGGAACAGTTAGAATCATAAACAGAAAAAGATCAATAAAAAAATTCTGTAAAATAGTATCTAAATTATTTTTAGTAGTGTAGTCACATATTAAAATGTTAGAAATATTGTTAAAATATGATTAATCAAAAACATACTTGTGAACATATACTATTATGTAGAGGGTAACAGTGGTTTAGAAATTTGAAAATGTTATAAATGCACCAATAGACATTTTCTTCATATATTTCCAGTCTTAGCTTGTTTTTGTCTTCGTATTCTTATTAACTACCCAAATGGAACTTGGGAATTTGACCATGATGAAATGAAAAGGTTAATACATTTTTTACATTAGCTTTGACTTTTTTTTCTTGCTTTGAATTCTGTGGACTTAAATTGGTAGGGTTTGTTGGAGATGTGTTCAAAGTACAAACTCAATGAAATTTACTAGGGGAAATTGATTATTAAACTTAAGCTGCTTACTGTAGGTCTAACTTGGAGACAGCATTGATCAGAAATGATTTTTTCTGACTAATATGATCCAGAATTAAAAGCTCTATTGCTGTTAATTGTTTTGCTTCCTGAAGGATGAGGATATAGCACCTTTTTGAACTTTACATATAAGCATATTCAGTCGATTTAATTAAATAGCTTCTGAGATTCCATGAGGTGCTTCTGTATGATACAGAGTTTCTTTAAAAAAAAAAAAAAAAAAAATCTTCTAAAACCTAGCACCTGGATTCTTTATTTGACTGCACTAGCTTAGTTGCTGCATGCAAGCTTTATCTAGTTGCAGAGAGCAGGGGCTACTCTTTGTTGCAGCGTGCCGGCTCCTCATTGTGGTGGCTTCTCTTGTTGGCTCTAGGCATGCAGGCTTCAGTAGTTTCAGTGTGTGGGCTTAGCAGTTGCGGTGCCTAGGCTTAGTTGCTTCTCAGCATGCGGAATCTTCCCAGAACAGGGATCAAACCTGTGGTCCCTGTATTGGCAGGCAGATCCTCAACCACGGCCTCCATGGAAGTCCTGAAATAGAGTTTCTTAAAATACTTGTAAGGAGCTCCTAGATAGAAACTACCAGCTCTAGTGAAAGGGTCCAGCAGTAGAATAATGCTCAAATTAATGGATATGAGCTTATGTTGCTACTGAAAGCATTATGCATATTTTGGTTTTTGCTTATGCTTGTATTTTATATGTTGATCAGTCAACCGTCATGCTTTTGGTTTGTTATTTTGGGATCAGGATAATAGTGTTTTTCAACACTTTGTGGTTTAACATACACATTCTTTATTTACCTTAATCCTTTCTACAAACTGTGAATTATGCAGTGTTAACATGTTTTCATAAAAGAAAGACGCTTTTAATTTTGTTGATTTTTTTCTGTTATTTTTATAGTCTCTAGTTCATAGCCTTTGATTTCCTTTTTCCTGCATGCTTTAGATTTATCTTGCTCTTCCTCCCTCCCCCCCAATGTCTTAAAGTAGAAGATTTGGATGTTGATTTGAGCTTATTTTTTTAATTGTTTACTTTTATAGCTGTAAATTTCCCTTTAAACACTAGTCATTTTCTTGGTTTTTGTTTTTACCTGAAACTATTTTCTGATTTCCCTTGTGATTACACCTTGACTTATTGGTTGTTCAGGAGTTTGTTGTTTAATTACAACATATTTATGAATTTTCACAGTTACCTTTTGATACTACTTTTCTAATTTCACTTCACCATTTATAGAAAATATACTTTGTATTATTTCAATCATTTAAACTTCCTGAGGTTTACTTTATGGCTTAACCTGGTGAAGATACCATGTATACTTGAGAAGAATATATTGTGCTCTCATTGGATATTTTCATTATTTTACTTTTAGTCTATTTATGTCTTTGATGTAAAATGTATCTTTGTAGATAGGATATAATTAGGCTTGCATTGTTTGAGATATTGACTTGAGGTGACTTGAAAAACTTCTTTCTTTATACTTTGCTGGGGTTTTTTTTAGTTGTTTCAGGCAAAGTGTATACTTTTCCTCTCATTCCATCTTGTCTGAAAGCAATAGTCTTAATTTTTATTTCAGTGAAATGATTAGCATATGATTTGGGAATGATTTGCATAAAACCTTACCTGAATTTAGAACTTCTGAACCTGCAGTTTATACCAGTGTAATGTATTTTAGGAAGTGTGTAATGAATATAGTTTAAAGAGATAGAGAGAGAATATAGTAAGGAGTAAAGCAAAACTTACTTTTCTGAAGGATTTTATGAAAATTTTCTTAATGTAGTGGGATACTTTTAGGAAATATATTAACTGATACGGTTATAAAAATTAAAATATATTCACATGGATGGATTTTTTGTGTGTGTGTGACTCAAGATGTGTATATGTACAGTTTTTATGGTCTGTTTTAAAAATAACTTTATTAATTTTCAGCCATATTAATGAGGATAAGAGAAAAACAGAAGCTCAAAAGCAATTTTTCGATGTTGTTTATGAAGTAGATGGATGTCCAGTAAGTATTCATTTTTGATGATTGTCTACTTATTTTCTTTTTGTTATAGTTTACCCTTGAACTACTGGGAGTTAAGGGCACCAACCTCCTGCCCAGAGCAGTAGAAAATCTGCATATAACTTTATAGTTGGTACTCTGTTTCTGTGCTTCTGTATTCATGGATTCAACCAATCATGGATCATGTAATATGATAGTACTTATTTATTAAAAAAAAAATGGTATAAGTGGACTAGTGCAGCTCAAACCTGCGTTGTTCAAGGTCAGCTGTATTTAGATTCTGCCAGTTATAATATAAACAATCTTGGCACAACTTTCTTTTTAATTATAACTTTAAAAAATTATTTACCATGAAGTAATCTTTTATTAATGTTTTCATTCAGGCTAATCTTTTATCTTCTCACCGAAGTTTAGTTCAGCGAGTTGAAACAATTTCTCTAGGTGAGCACCCCTGTGACAGAGGAGAACAAGTAACTCTCTTCCTCTTCAATGACTGCCTGGAGGTAAAGTTGTCCTTAATACAGTGTAATAACACTGCTGTTTTGTATGAGTTCATTGAATCTTTAAAACTAAGCTTTGATTGAAACAATAAGTTTTAATTAAATTAATTGATTAAAGAAGTTTAAAGTAAAGTGAACTTTAATTACTTTTTTGATGAGACCAATTGTTGATTTAATGCTATTAATTGAATGCTTTTAGGAGAAGACCTAATATTAAGAAGTATGATAATTTTTCATAACTTCAAATCCATGTCAAAATGAAAATTTAGTTTATTTCCATGAAAATAAATGCCTAGATCAAGAATTTTAGGAACTTCTTGTGTGTATGTATATTTCTTCAAGATTTACAAAATAATTATGACTTCTTTTTAAAATTAAGTACATTTTCCCAGCAGAGAAATCCATATTTTGTTGAAGAAGGACATAACTTGATTATTTAATATAATGAATTATAATCCCCTGCTGATGAAACTATAGCCACCAGGCTCCCCGTCCATAGAATTCTCCAGGCAAGAATACTGGAGTGGGTAACCATTCCGTTCTTCAGGGGATCTTCCCAACCCAGGGATCGAACCCAGGTCTTTATTCTCTTTAATCCTTGGAGAGTTGTGGCTTACTTTAAATTTTTTTATTTTACTTCCCCTTCATTTTTGTGATGTCTTCTACAACTGGCTCGTTGACTTACCTTCCACTTTAATTCGTGCCATTAGCCATTCCTTGTAGCCTCCAAGTCTGTAATTTCATAGACTGGCCTCTCACTTCCTTCATCCTTCCTGAATTCACTGACTTTTTTTGTCTACTCTCTGTTAGTCTCCATGTCAAAATCACATTAACTGTAATAGTTCTATTTCTAACATTAAATTTGGAGCCCAAATTTTGGACCTTTAGATTTATAAGCTCTTATTCTTTAGCTTGATTTAAAAAAAAAAAAACAAAAAACCACACCAAAACTTAGAGCAAATTTGGAATGAAGAGAATGGTAAATGTTAGAAACATTTAAAATGAATAAGATCTGAGCTGACATCACTTAGACATGACAGGTGATGTATCTGTATTTTGAGTTCTTACCTTGATGGACTAGCATTTGGTATCATCAGTATTAATACTTGTCTTTGTTTTTCCTTTTTAAAAATGAGCCTTAAAATTATTTATTTTACTTAGCTAAATTAAAAGTACATTCAAATATTACAGTGGAAATTAACGAATTGCCTTTTTGCACCATATTAATGTAAATGGGCTTTAATTGGTATGTATCATAGATCTGTGTCATATTTCTGCATCAGTGTGAATGTGATACTGACTGCCTTTTGATCTTTTCTCGTTAACCAACACAGATAGTACATATGTCAGCCTTACTTTGTCATATTCATCACAATGAATATGACCAATCAATCTCAATTCATTAAGTAACTTAATCTAAATTATTTTGTGTCAGTATCTTTTAGTTAATGATTATAAGCCCAAATGGTAAAGAATCTGCCTGCAATGTGGGAGACCTGGGTTGGGAAGATTCCCTGGAGAAGGGGAAGGCTACCCACTCCAATATTCTGGCCTGTAGAATTCCATGGACTTTTTATAGTCCAAGGGGTCACAGAGTCAGACATGACTGAGCGACTTTCACTTTCATAAGCCCAAAAGAGATGTTCTTTTAAAAAGACAAATTAATATACTATGATTTCATGGAAATGAAAAATTTAAAGACCTTATAAAATTCTCAGAACTTATATACATCATGAGTCACAGGATCCTTTCTGATTTTGCTCCTGTCTTCTCCAGCAATACTTTACCTGTCTCTTCCTTTGGTGAGTTCCCAGTTTAATTAAAGTTATATCAGCACCTTGACTTTATAATTTGCATTGATTTGTAATATAGTGTTACTTTGATTTTCATATTTCTCAATAGTATGTAAGTGTCATGAGAACCAGAACCATTTCTGTATTATTCGCTCCCTTATCCTCAGTTCCTTGCATGGGATCTGAGATAATTGTGAATTCTGTTCTTAAACTGAAGTCATTTATTTTTTTGAACTCAAGGCAGTGATCCCAGAGCAACTATTCCCCTTTCCGAATTCAAGGCCTTTTATTGAAGATTCCTTCATCCTTTGATCCCATTACTTCTCACAATGCTTCTAAGTTCTTTCGCACCTCTGGGATCCTTTCTATAGATCCTGTTTTCCTCACTTTTGAGCTCTTTTC
This sequence comes from Okapia johnstoni, assembly GCA_024291935.2. Classification (NCBI taxonomy): domain Eukaryota; kingdom Metazoa; phylum Chordata; class Mammalia; order Artiodactyla; family Giraffidae; genus Okapia; species Okapia johnstoni. The sequence continues at coordinate 94,720,710 of CM044311.1, read as the reverse complement.
TTATGAATGTGAACAATTCTGTTACATAGTTACATGTATGAATTTGTCACATAGTAACTATGCTACTTACAGATAATAATTTTGGAATGACTAGATTTATGTGACTAGTGCCATTTTGTTTTTAAGCATTTGGTCTTTATTTTTGTTACTGACACCAGCTTTCTTTTTTTCCCCCACCAATAATCAGATAGCAAGAAAACGACACAAGGTTATTGGTACTTTTAGGAGTCCTCATGGCCAGACCCGACCCCCAGCTTCTCTTAAGCATATTCATCTAATGCCTCTTTCTCAGATTAAGAAGGTGCTAGACATACGAGAGACAGAAGGTATGGTCATTGGATAAACTGTTGGCTAAACAAAAATAGTTTATATTCATTGAAGGTTTAATTCCCTTATATTTTTAAACTGGTAAATTATTTTTCAGTATTGTTGATTAGTTCTGGCAAAGTAGTTGTTCTTTACTTTTATCCCACTACATTTCTAGGAACTGATTTGATTTTTAATTTTTTTCAAATGAAAGTACTATTTCATTCTGTAGAATATCTTCATCTCTTAAGATACAAAGAGCTTTTAAATGATAACATGGGTTAAAATAGTGCCCATCCTCCCCATTCCCACACCAAAACTTATTCCTTCAGAATCCAAAAGCAGTTGTAGTCTATTACCTGTGCTTCCACATCTTACAACCTTTCCTGTTGCCAGTGGCTACATTGTGAGGGATACATTTAGGATATCACCATATTGTTTACAATGTAAGCTGATTCTATCACTGATCCTATCCTCGAATGAAGAAAAGCTTTCAATTTATGAGAAACGAAACTTGAATAGCAAATAGATAGGCATGAGTAAATATACCCAAAGTAACTATGGTTTTTAAACGTGGGTGAAAGTTTAAACTCCATCGTAGTGTACGTACTAAACCTGTATATTTCTAATGACTTGTTAATTATGAATACAGGGGAGTTTTAGTTTTGTGTTTATTGAGGAAAACTGTTTTAAAAGTTGTTTTGGAAAAGATGTTTAAAAGTATAGACACATGCAACATTTTTTTGAATCTCTAGCTTACAGATAGGCCCTCATAGCCTTAAAACTCCTGTGGCTCTGCTTTAGTGAAGCTTTTGGAACTTGCATGTTCATTTATGCTCTTTGGCTTTACTATTTGTGAGAGAATATTTTGTTCTGTTGTTCTTTTATCGTATTGAGAGCAATATGGTGAGTTGTAGCAAGTTGCTTTTCCTGTCAGGCAAGTTGCCAAACCAGTTTTATCAGTGCAGTCTCTTAAAAGCCATTATAAATATATAACCACTTTTATCCTGTACAGATTAAAGTCAAGATATATGAGAAAATCAAAATCAGGTACCTTGTGATACATCTTGGATGAAGTCTAGGTCCATTAAAAGATAATTTGATTTCTTCATCATATAGGGGAGGGATATGTGATAGATATTGATCCCTTCATATTTGCACAAATGATATATTAGATGGAGGAGAATGTATAAATAGATGACCCTTTTCAGTATAGTATATTGCCTTGGACATTTCCTGTGGGAATAAAATGTTTATTATAGTTAAATCTGATCTTCAAAGACATTGAGGTATAATTATTATTGTTTATAAATACTTGATTAAGGATATTTACATAACTGTTTAGAAAAATTAAGAGAGTTTAAAATTTTTTTTTTAATTGAAGTCTACTTTATTTACAGTGTTGTGTTAGTTTATGGTATATAGCAAAGTGATTCAGTTCAGTTCAGTTCAGTTGCTCAGTCGTGTCTGACTTGTTGCGACACCATGAACTGCAGCACGCCAAGCCTCCATGTCCATCACCAACTCCCGGAGTCCACTCAAACACATGTCCAATGAGTCAGTGATGCCATCCAACCATCTCACCCTCTGTCGTCCCCTTCTCCTACTGCCCTCAATCTTTCCCAGCATCAGGGTCTTTTCAAATGAATCAGCTCTTCGCATCAGGTGGCCAAAGTATTGGAGTTTCAGCTTCAGCATCAGTCGTTCCAATGAACACTCAGGACTGATTACCTTTAGGATGGACTGGTTGGATCTCCGTGCAGTCCAAGGAACTCTCAAGAGTCTTCTCCAACACCACAGTTCAAAAGCATCAATTCTTTGGCACTTAGCTTTCTTTATAGTCCCAACTCTCATATCCATACATGACCCCTGGAAAAACCATAGCCTTGACTAGATGGACCTTTGTTGACAAAGTAATGTCTCTGGTTTTAAATATGCTGTCTAGGTTGGTCATGGCTTTCCTTCCAAGGAGTAAGCATCTTTTAATTTCATGGCTGCAATCACCATCTGCAGTGATTTTGGAGCCCAGAAAAGTAAAGTCTGCCACTGTTTCCACTGTTTGCCATCTATTTGCCATGAAGTGATGGAACCAGATGCCATGATCTTAGTTTTCTGAACGTTGAGCTTTAAGCCAACTTTTTCACTCTCCTCTTTCACCTTCATCAAGAGGCCTGTTAGTTCTTCTTCACTTTCTGCCATAACGGTGGTGTCATCTGCATATCTGAGGTTATTGATATTTCTCCCGGCAATCTTGATTCCAGTTTGTGCTTCCTCCAGTCCAGCATTTCCCATGATGTACTCTGCATATAAGTTAAATAAGTGGGGTGACAATATACAGCCTTGATGTACTCCTTGTCCTATTTGGAACCAGGCTTTTGTTCCATGTCCAGTTCTAACTGTTGCTTCCTGACCTGCATACAGATTTCTCAAGAGGCAGGTCAGGTGGTCTGGTATTCCCATCTCTTTCAGAATTTTCCACAGTTTATTGTGATCCACACAGTCAAAGGCTTTGGCAGAGTCAATAAAGCAGAAATAGATGTTTTTTTTGGAACTCTCTTGCTTTTTCGATGATCCAGCAGATGTTGGCGATTTGATCTCTGGTTCCTCTGCCTTTTCTAAAACCAGCTTAAACATCTGGAAGTTCACGGTTCATGTATTGCTGGAGCCTGGCTTGGAGAATTTTAAGCATTACTTTACTAGTGTGTGAGATGAGTGTAATTGTTCAGCAGTTTGAGCATTCTTTGGCATTGCCTTTGTTTGGGATTGAAATGAAAACTGATCTTTTCCAGTCCTCTGGCCACTGCTGAGTTTTCCAAATTTGCTGGCATATTGAGTGCAGCACTTTCACATCATCATCTTTTAGGGTTTGAAACAGCTCAACTGGAATTCATCACCTCCACTAGCTTTGTTTGTAGTGATGCTTCCTAAGGCCCACTTGACTTCACATTCCAGGATGTCTGGTTCTAGGTGAGTGATCACACCATCGTGATTAACTGAGTCGTGAAGATCTTTTTTGTACAGTTCTTCTGTGTATTCTTGCCACCTCTTCTTAATATCTTCTCCTTCTGTTTGGTCCATACCATTTCTGTCCTTTATTGAGCCCATCTTTTAATGAAATGTTCCCTTGGAATCTCTCATTTTTTTGAAGAGGTCTCTAGTCTTTCCCATTCTATTCTTTTCCTCTATTTCTTTGCATTGATCACTGAAGAAGGCTTTCTTATCTCTCCTTGCTATTCTTTGGAACTCTGCATTCAAATGGGTATATCTTTCCTTTTCTCCTTTGCTTTTTGCTTCCCTTCTTTTGACAGCCATTTATAAGGCCTCCTCAGACAGCTGGTTTCCTTTTTTCATTTCTTTTTCTTAGGGATGGTCTTGATTCCTGTCTCCTGTACAGTGTCACAAACCTCCATCCATAGTTCATCAGACACTCTGTCTATCAGATCTAGTCCCTTAAATCTAGTTCTCACTTCCACTGTATAGTCATAAGGGATTTGATTTGGGTCTTACCTGAATGGGTCTAGTGGTTTTCTCCATTCTTCAATTTCAGTCTGAATTTGGCAGTAAGAAGTTCATGATGTGAGCCACAGTCAGCTTCTTGTCTTGTTTTTGCTGACTATATAGAGCTTCTCCATCTTTAGGTGCCAAGAATATAATCAATCTGATTTCAGTGTCGACCATCTAGTGATGTCCATTTGTAGAGTCTTTTCTTGTGTTGTTGGAAGAGGGTGTTTGCTATGACCAGTGCATTCTCTTGGTAGAACTCTATTAGCTTTTACCCTGCTTCATTCTGTACTCCGAGGCCAAATTTGCCTATTACTCCAGGTGTTTCTTGACTTCCTCAATTATACATATATATTCATATTCTTTTCCATTATGGTTTATTTTAGGATGCTGAATATAGTTCCCTGTGCTGTACAGTAGGACCTTGTTGTTTATCCATTTTATATATAGTAGTTTGTATCTGATAATCCTAATTTATTCCTCCCCCATGCCTTTTCCCCTTTGGTAATGATAAGTTCTTATGTTTTCTATGTCGGTGAGTCTGTTTCTGTTTTGTAAATAATTTGTGTCATATTTTAGATTCTATATGTAAGTGATATCATATAGTATTTGTATTTTTGATTTACTTCATTTAATATGATAGTCTTTATGTGTGTGTGCACGTGTGTGCTCAGTCATGTCCAGCTCTTAGTGGCCTCATGGACTGTAGCCCATCAGGGGTTTTTCCAGGGCAGAATACTGGAGTGGGGTGCCATTTCCTACCCCAGGGGCTCTTCCCAACCCAGGGATCAAACTTGCATCTCCTGCATTGCTAGGTGGATTCTTTACCATTAGTTCCACCTGGGAATCCCATGATAATCTCAGGTCCATCCATGTTACTGCATGGCATTCTTAAACTCTTTTTTATGGCTGAGTAGTATTCCCTTGTGTATCTATCCCACATCTTCTTTATCCATTCATCTATCATGTTGCTTCCATGTTTTGGAAATTGTAAGTTGTGCTGCTGTAAAATTTATTGTAATTTGTAAATTGTGCTGCTATAAACATTGGGGTGCATGTATGTTTTTGAATTATAGTTTTCTCTGGATATATGCCTGGGAGTGGGATTGTTGAGTCATATGGCAACTCTATTTTAAGGTTTTTTGTTTGTTTGTTTTATTATTTTTTTATTTTCAGGGATTTAAGGAACCTCCATAGTGTTTTTGTAGTGGTTGCGTCAGTATTCCAACCAACAGTGTAGAAGGCTTCCTTTTCTCCACACCCTCTCTGCTTTTGTTATTTGTAGACTTTAATGATGGCCATTCCTTCTGGTGTGAGGTGGTACCTTTTTGTAGTTTTGATTTTCTTTTTTCTAATTATTAGTGATGTTGAGCATCTTTTCATGTTCTGCTGTCCATCTGTATTTCTTTGGAGAAGTGTTTGTTTAGGTCTTTGTCTAGTTATTGATTGAGTTGTTGTCTTGTTATTAAGTTGTATGAGCTCTAGTATATTTTGGAAATTAATCCCTTGTTGGGCACATTGTTTGCATATGTTTTCTCCCATTCTGTAGATTGTCTTTTTTTTTATGGTTTCCTTTACTGTGGAAAAGCTTTTAAGTTTATTAGGTCCCATTTGCTTGCTTTTGCTTTTATTTCTGTAGCCTTGGGAGACTGATCTAAGAAAACAATTGGACTTTTATGTCAGAGAATATTTTGCCTATGTTCTCTTCTAGGAGTTTTATGGTGTCATGTCATATATTTGGGGCTTCCCTTGTGGCTCAGGTGGTAAAGAATCTGTCTGCAATGCAGGAGAGCCAGATTCAATCCCTGGGTCAGGAAGATCTGGAGAAGAGAATGGTGTTTATTGAGTTTATGTATGGTGTGAGAGACTGTTCTGACTTCCTTGATTTATATGCATCTGTCCAGCTTTTCCAACACCACACTGAAGAGACTTTTTTTTCCACTCAATTCTGTACTCTTGCCTCCTTTGTTAAGAGTATATAGTAATTTCAAGGGTTCTTCTGATTTCCTCTTTGATTCCATCATTGACTCTTAGATATTTTTTTTTTAGTAGCATACTTTTACTTTCATATAATCTTTTTTTTTTTCTCTTTCTAAGGTTGACTTCTAGTTTCATGCTGTTGTGATCAGAAAAGATGCTTGAAATAATTTCTGTCCTCTTAAATTTGTTCAGTCTTGTTTTGTGTCCTAGTATGTGATCGATCCTAGTGATTGATCTGTGTGTACTTACAAAGAATGTATTCTGGTTTTTTGGATGATGTCCTGAAAATATCAATTAAGCCTAACCTTTTTATTGTATCATTTAAGATCTCTGTTGCCTTTTTCATTTTGTCTGGAAGATGTATCTATTGATGTGAATGAGATGTTAAAGTCTTTCACTGTTGTATTCCTGTCAGTTTCTTCCTTTATGTCTGTTAATACTTGCTTTTTGTGTTTAGGCACTTGTATATTGCATATGTTAACAAGTATTAAATGCGTGTAATATCTTCTTCTTGTATTGACCCTTTTATCATTATAGAGTGTCCTTTTTTATCTTTATGACTTTTGTTTTACAGTCTGTTTTGTCTGGAATGAGTGTTGCTAGATCTGCTTTGTTGTCATTTCCATTTGCATGAAATATCTTTTTCAGTCTCATCACTTTCAATCTGTGTGTCATTGGCCCTAAGGTGGGTTTCTTATAGGCAGCAGGTTGTAGGCTGTTTTTTTTTTTTTTAATCCAGTCTGCCACTGTCTTTTTATTAGAGTGTTTAGTCCATTGACATTTAAGATAATTATTGATAGAGTTGTATTTATTTCTATTTTTAAGCCTTATTTTCCAGTTGAGTTTATATTCTGTGTTCCTTTCTGTTTTTCCTGTTTTGGTTTGATGATTTTCTTTAGTGTTATGCTTTTTTCTTTTCTTTTACTTTTTGTGAACCTGTTACATGGTTTTGATTTGTGGTTACTCTGGCTGTCAACTGTGTTAACCCACAGCTATATTGACTTGCTCTAGACTGATAGTCATATAGGCTCAAACACATTCTTTAAAAGAAAAAACTACATTTTTATACTCTCTTTCCCCACATTTTATGATTTTGATGTCCTCTTTTACATCTTTGTATTTACTCTTTTGGTGTTAATTGTAGTTATCATTACTTTCAGAAAAAATTATTTTATTTTTTAAATTTGTATACTAGCTTATGTAAGTGATTTTCTTTCCAATTGTGATTTTCTCTTTTCTTTCCAATTGTGATTTTCTCTTTCGTGTAAATTTTTTTTTTCTTTATTCTGCTTAGACAAACCTTTGAATACTTCTTTTAGGATAAGTTTAATATTGCTCTATTCTTTTTAGTTTTTGCTTGTCTGAGAAGTTCTTTATCTCTCCCTATTCTAAGTGATAATCTTGCTGTATAGAGTGTCCTGGGTTACAGGCTTTTCCCTTTTAAGACTTTGAGTGAATATATCCTGCCACTCCCTTCTGGCCTTCAGTGTTTCTGTAGGTAGAGAAATCAGTTGACAGCCTTATGGGGGCAGGGGTCCTTTGTAATTAACTCGTTGTTTTTCTCTTGCTGCCTTTAGAATCCTCTTTATATCTTTAACTTTTTCCATTTTAGTTATAGTATACCTTGATGTAGGTCTGTTTGGGTTCATCTTGTTTGGGACCCTCTGTCCTTCCTATACATAGGTTTCTGTTTCCTTCCTTAGATTTGAGACATTTTCAGCCATAATTTCTTCAAATACATTTTTTAATTCCTGTTTCTCTTTGTTTTCCTTCTGGGATTCCTATTATGCACAGATCTGGATACTTTATATTATTCCATAGGTCTTCTATATATATATAGATATATATATACATATATATATATTTTTTAAATTTGTATTTCTGTCTGATGTTCTAGTGTGGTAATTTCCATTATTCTATCTTCCAGATCGCTTATTAGTTCTTCATTATCCAGTTTGCTGTTGATTGCCTTTAGTTCAGCTTTTGTCTCAGCAAATGAGTTTTCTTTTAATTGACTCCTCTTTATATTTTTTTATTTTTACAGTAATCTGTATTTCTGTCCATATCGTTTCTTAACTCCTTCAGTATTTTCATTATCTCCTTTTTGGACTCAGAATCTGGTAGACTGGAAATGTCTGTTTCATTGTTTGTTCTTTCAGGGGAATTCTCTTGGTCTTTTAATTGTGTGGTTCCTCTTCTTCATTTTACTTCTATTTCTCTGACTCTGTGAATTAAGGAGAAACAGTTATCTACTGTGGTCTGGAAGGGCGGTTTTTATGAGGGAGTGTCCCTGTGTAGCCTTTGTGAGTGTAATATTTTTGTGCAAAGACTGTTTTTAGTATGGATGCCTGCCCTATTTTTCCTCTCTGTGTGTTGTCCATTATCCCCTTGATAAGGGCATGATTGTTATCACGATGACCAGAGCCTGCACTGGATGTTGAGTGTGGCCTCCTCTTTGCTCTGTGGTTATTACAACTCTGTCTGGGGCAGGGTCTGCCCCCTTTTTGGATAGATGCCGCCAGGTCTGTTTCTGAACTCCAGTGTGAGGTAGATAGGACTGGAATGCTCCCACTGGGAGAGACGCCACTCAGTGAATATTGGGGAAGGACTTGTCTGCGGGAAAGTGCACTGTGTGATTTTGCCTGTCACTATTGTGCTGGTTCACAGAGTACAGTTTTTGGCACACCCCTTGGTCCCACCTCAGCTATGAGATTTAGTTAGTTAGCTCTGGTAACCCTCATGTCTTCTACTCACAAAGCAACTAGCACAGATCTGTTGACACAGAACTACTGAGGTCAGGCACTGGGACCACCATGGCTGGGTTGAGCACCTGGACCTGCCATAGCTGTAGGAGCTACTGAGTCAGCCCAGACCCTCGGCCTACCTCTGTGTGTGAGTGCCAGCAGAGCCTACTATCTCTAGACTTGCCCCAGCCACAGGAGCACAGTAATCTACACCAGTGTCCTACAGACACTGCGTTTACCAAGCCATCTCAGGCACATAAATTCACGGATAGCAGAGCCATGGGGACAGTAAGATTTCAGCTCTGCTTTCTAAGTTGTAAGGCCACTGGCAGTTGGCTAGGATTGCAGCCTCACCTCTGTGAATGAGCAGCTGGGCCTGTTGTGAGCACACTGAGAATGCGGCTGCTATTCTGTGCCCCACCCTTCCTTTGAGTTTGCAAGTTAACAGTGGGGCTTCAGTGGCAGATCCAGTCTCCTTTTTGCACATGCACCCGATTGCAGCTTGGATCACACTCTTAAGCCCCTTCAGGCAGTCTTCATGTAGACAACTCCAGTCTTCGCCCCAGGTCTATCCTCTGAAACCCAGGTTTAGCACCCAACCTTCTAGATGGCTCGGAAGGTAAAGGATCCACCTGCAATGCAGGAGACACAAGAGACTTGAGTTCAATCCCTGATTTAGGAAAATCTCCTCAAGAAGGAAATGACAACCCACTTCAGTATTCTTGCCTGGAAAATCCCATGACAAAGGAGCCTGGCGAGCTATAGTCCAAAGGGTTGCAAAGAGTTGGACACAGCTGAGCACCTGTGTGCACCAGGAGACATGCCTCTCAGGCTGAGGATTGCAGTGAGATGGCCTGGGCCTTCTGAACGGGTCTCCCTCTGTTCTACATGTTGCAGATTAGTTGCTGTGTTCTCTCCCAAGCCTCTGAAGCTCTCTTTCTCTCCACACTGATCTCCCCTGCTGGTGAAGCATTTTCCCGTGTCAAGGAACATTTCCTCTTTCATAGCTCCCTCCCAGGGGTACAGATCCTGTCCCAATTTCCCTTTTCTTTCTCTTCTCCTACCCTGTTATGTGGTGATCTTTCTTGCATTTTGGTTTTACGAGCTCTTCTGCTAGCATTTAGCAGGTATTATGTGAGCTTTATTCTGCATACAGATAGGTCTGTGGGAGGAGGTGAGTTCCATGTCCTTCTATTGCACCATGTTGCTCTGGTCCTTGATTTTTTTTTTTTTTTAATTTTTGTGTGCCAAGAATATATTGTTATAAATAAAGGATTGCTCCACCCAAAGGTTCATTGAAAGAAATACAGTACTAGTGCATACAACAGAGTGCTAGCTAGGAAAATAATGGAGACAGCTTTTTGTAAAGCCAAAAACTTGTTCATTATAAGGAAGAATTTTTTCTCATAGTCCTATGTATCCATATATAAAATGGATCTCTGCAGTATAGTGATTTCCTACTATAGAGATTATTCCTAAATTTATCACAGTGTTCAACTAGATGGCTTTTGTAGTCTTTTCTAAATTTATAACTATGATTCTGAAGTGTAAACAGTTAATTGAAAAATGCTGAAAATAAAATCTATTGAATTACTAGTCACAGGATGGCTAGTAATTCTAGAACTGGAATATAAACAATTAATGAAAGGATTTCATAAAGTAAAATTAACCACAAGGTGGCAGCAAACATGTAACCTATATCCTGATTTATACTGTTTTAAGCCACAAAATTCTTCCCAGTTGTGAAATTTTGTTACTAAAAAATGTTTATAAATTCAGATATTCAGGGACTTCAGTTGAACTCTCTCCTACATTTCAAATAGTACATTTGAAAATGCCCTGAGTTGGTGTCTTTTCTTTTGAGAACTTTTGCCATGTTGAAAAGAAAATATTTCTATACTCACACATACATTGTAAAAAATATGAAAATGTCTGATTTTTTAAATTAGTTTTTGTCGTATTATATACCTTATGAGGCCATAAATAAATTTTAGAGTAGAAATTATGTCAAACACAGCAAAAATCTTGAGTAGTTTGATTTATATAACCACCTGTGTGTGCATGTAAGTTCTTACAGGTTTGATTTTAGGAACAGCTGTGTATTTTTACTTTATTATTTTAAAAATTAATATTAATTTTCAACAGGAGAATCTTATTTACACTGTTGATCCAGAATCCTGTGAAGTAAATACAAAAGATATGGACAGTACATTGAGTAGAGCATCTAGAGCAATAAAAAAGACTTCAAAAAAGGTAAATCTCAGTGACATTATTATTCACCATATCTCCAAAATGTATTTTTCAGAGTATATTAAAATAATATAGCCATAGATGTCAGTGTAAAGGTAGTACATAAAACAAAGTTGTTTTTTGGTTTTAGGAAATGGCCTGCAGAGATAATAGTTAAGCTTAGTGAATTCTTTGGCACAGTAATTGTAACAACTTTTACCCTTCCCATTCTAGTTACTGTCATATTTCTGATGTTGTTTTAAGTATGTGTGCATTCATGTTAGAAATTGCCTTAGATATTTTTCAGCAAAGGGCACACTATAGAGTCAGGAAACCTGGGATCTGTTCCTTACCATAGTATGTTTCCGACTTCTGATGATGAAGGTAACTTTCCTACTTACCTTACCTTACCTTATCGAGGTTGTTCAGAACTACACAAGAATGTTGGTAACAGGTTTTTTAAAAATAGAACTAGAGTTTTAATTTTATAGGTAAAATTTACAGTTAGAGTCTATTGTTCAGTTTATAAGTTTTTGATTGTTGCTTTCTTTGCCTTTGAGGGGAGGCTGCATACTTTAACCATCATTGTATCTCTGCATTTAACATAAATGATATATAGTAGATAAACATTAACAATGGTGATTCAAATAAAGTCCTACCCTTTTTCAGTTAAATTGAGGTTTAAGTGGCTTTGGATCAATGATCTCACAACTGAATTATAGCAGAATTAGACAACACCAAGGTTTCTTCTCATGCCAAATTTTCCCTCCTACTTTCTCCTGCTGAACTAGTGCTCTATGAATGTAAGATGGAATAATCCACAATGTACTACATTTTCTCACTGCTTTGTCCAGAGATTCTCATTCTGCCATATACTTTTTGTAGAAAAAGTATATGGCAGAATTCCTCTATATTTTTTATAGAAAAACTTTTAATGTGAATTTGGCTTTGTTTTACATATAATTGTTCTAATCAATTATATTAGATTTATCTAGGCTGTTAAATTAATTGTATCTTGTTTTAATTCTAGGTTACAAGAGCATTCTCTTTCTCCAAAACTCCAAAAAGAGCTCTCTTAAGGGCTCTTATGACATCCCAAAGTTCAGCAGAGGGAAGAAGTCCTTCTAGTAATGAGAAGCATGTAATGAGTCGTCTGGCTAGCACATCATCATTAGCAGTAAGTGATTTTGATTTAATGGGCTAAATGACTTCAAATTTATTGAGTTGGTATAAAATTTGTTGACTTTTTAAAGGTGGAAATCTTAATATCTCCATCAATTTTTTTGATATGTCTAACCTCATTGTTGGGTTAAGATAACTTAGAAAACCTCACTTAATGAACTAGAGACTTACTTAAGGTGTAGTTTATTTGATATGAAATTTTATTGGTATTGAGATGTTAATCTCTAAGAAAGCAACATGTTTTGGTCTAGTCTATCACTTTACTGATGTACATAAGGATAGTTCTATTTATAGATTGGCTCCAATAATATAGCAGAGACGGTTTTATTTCCTTTATTATTTCTGTGAATAGATAATCATTGAAGTTGTGAGTATCAAAAGGTTTTATGGGTTCTAAATTCATGTGTTTATTTTTAAATGTTTCCTGAGCAATCCAAATTCCCAATGGTGTCAGAATTATTAGACATTTAATTAATATTAAGGGCATTTCTGACATATATTACTGTCACTAAATAGTGATGTATCTGTCCTTTGTAAAAATTATTTTTGATATAACTTTCTAAGATTAACAAAGGCAAGTGACTGTCATTTCTTTGCTATATGTCCTTCAGCAAGTTTCCTATTTTCTCTTATCCCCAATTTGCAGATGAGAGAAAGGAGTACTTACCCTATGGTGTTATTGTAAAGGGTAAATACACACACTCTATCTCACATATATGATGTGATTATTTTCTCAGAGGCAGTTTGAGTAGTGGTTAAAAGCAGGAACTCTGAAACTCCTAAGTTCAGATCCCAGTTCTGCTGTTTACTAGCTGTATGACTTTTGTCAACTTATTAAAGATCTTTCTGTTTCAATTTCACTGTTTATAAAATGAATCTAAAGTAGTAGTTGTAAGGATTAAGTAAGTTAGTATACACAAAGTGCACAAGGGTAACACCTTGGTGTTTTATAAATGATTACCTTTAATTATATAAAATGTATACAAAAAAGGCACATAATGCTCAATAGCTTATTTTTTATAAAGCTAGTTAAGTCTTTAGTTAATATACATCAAAGGTTATAGCTTAATATGAGTATGTTTATATAGATTTGTAATCAAGATTAACCTTCCAATGGAAGAGAAATCATACTTGGTTGATAGTATAAATGTTTGCAAAGAAGTTAGTTAATGAAAAGAAGTATTGAAATTGACAAAAATATAGTAAGCATTCATTTACTAAATTAGATTGTAAGCTTTCTGAAGCCCAGTGCACTATCCCTTTTTTATTTCCTGCATCTGTTGTAACTATTATAAATAGTACTGCTTTTCAAATGAAGATAATTGGATTTTATAGAAAATTTTTGGAAAATTAATATATATTACTTATGGCTTTACCAGTTTTATGTAAATAATATAAATAAGTACCTAAAGTATCTTTAAGACATTCCTGTCCTCTTCTCAATTACTTATTTCTGTTCTAACAGATTACCCATTCTGTTTCCACAAGCAATGTAATTGGATTTACTAAGCATGGTTATGTTCAGCGCTCAAACTCTACTGGTGGGCGCTCTCAAAACTCCTGGTTTCGATCTGTACGTCATTCTGCCTCACGAGCTAGTTTTTCAAAGATGCTAGAAGGAAATTCTGAGTTTTCAAATTTCAGAAAAAGTTCTATCCAAGTCATCTTTGATATTTGTGAAGAATTAGGAGATATGTCAACCAGTAATGGAAACAAGCCTCGTGAAGTTTAATGTGAGCTTATTAGCTATTTGAAATTTGTATTTATTGTGAAAAAAGAAAATATTTTTCTCCACTGAATCACTTATTAGGTGAATGGGGACTTTTGAATTCACAACTTTATAACTGCTTTGAAATCCCAACAACTTAAGGCTTAATGGAGTTTCTTTGTTTATTGGCACATAAAACTATTTTACAAGATAATTTACTCATAAGGCCTGAAAAAATGAGTCCCATTAGCGATTTTCTTATTTATGGAAGTAATTATTTTAAAATATTAGTAATTGTCCTACGAGGTGGATTTATATTCCAAATATGATTCTTAATCTTAGAATTATGACATTTGTGTAAAATTTTTGCTTTTAATATGGCAAATCATAAAGGTTTTACCTGAGGAAAATGTAAACTTTTATACTATCTACTTAAATCATTGCTTTGCTGTCACTTGAATGGTAATACTTTACCAACCCAGCTCTTTAAACTCTTCAAACCGTGTTGATGAGAACTTACAGCTACTTTGCTGGCTCTAAGTTTGTGTGTGTTAGTCACTCAGTCGTGTCCTGCTCTTTGCGACCCCATGGCCTGTAGCCCACCAGGCTCCTCTCTGTCCATGGAATTCTCCAGACAGGAATACTGGAGTGGGTTGTCATTCCCTTCTCCAGGAAATAGTTAACCATTCATGTCTGTTAAAATAGTGCTTTTCATAATAATTTGTTTTGATTTATATCCCCTCTTAACTTTTTGGTATTGTTTCTTTGTTATTAAAAATTGTGATGATATTTAACTTTGACACTCTGAAATAATAAAGTTTAGACAGCTTAGTATGTTAGTAATCTCTATTATCAGAAGCATTGCTATTTTGCTCAGTTTTATATGAAGCAAAATCATACATACACACATGTAAATATGGGTTGCACACATAATATAAAAGCTCTTTCAGAGTGTATGGCTTTTAATTTAGAAAATTATTTCCCATGAAGTAATTTGACTCTTCTTAATTCTGCTTGTGATTAAGAAGAAACCACTGTGGTTTGTCTTTTTAACCTCAAAAATTTGTCTTCTAATTTATAATTTTAAAAAGACACCTGAAACACTAAATCATCAATATTTACAGAAGTACCACTACTAGCAGTAAGCATATGTCTCTTTCATTTGAGTTAATATGTAGTAAACTAGTCTATCCATTTTTCTTGTTTTTCAGGATGCTAAAATAGTTATGTGTTCTCCCAACCCTTCCCTCCTAATTTTAAGTTTCTATTTATTTAATTAAGAGTTTAGATTTTCAGATGTCTTACTTGTTAATGATAATTTGTAAAATGCAAAAATAGTATGTATGATACTAAGCTATATCTTACTTAAAAGAAAAAATATTTAAGTATAAAATGTTTATCTTTACAGGGCATCCCATCTCCCTCCCTTGTCAGTCTTCCTGCCTTCTTTGAAAGGAGAAGCCATACTTTAAGTAGATCTACAACTCATTTGATATGAAGCTTAAAAAATAAATCTTAATTTGTACAAAGTTATAAACACCTCATACTCAAATAAGAAACTGACTTAAATGGTGCTTAATGTTAACACTTGGTGAAAGCCAGAAAGAAGATAACACTAAACTATGCCATTTTTATTTTTTTCTTGAAAGAGTAAGTTTAACCTCTGACATTTTTTGAGTTAATTCATGTAAAAAGTTATATTGATTTTGGTGTAATTTTTCTCTTTGTTGAATCCAGTTGAAGACCAGTCATTTAAGTTATTCATGATATTAGTAACTTTGCCATATGATACAGTAAATAAATTTTATTGGTTGATGCCAAGTACTGCTGTAAATCTCTTTGTATAGTGTCCATGAATGAATTTTTGGAAATAAATGTGTATCTCAATTAGTTCAGAAATTAAGTGATATCACAAATGAAAACCTGCATAGATCTCTGAATAGTGGGTTCTTGGTTCACATACTCTGTTTAGTTATTTAACTGCTCCTTTTGCAGTTTATTTTATAAATAAAGATATCGCGTGTGGATTTTGAAAGATTTGCCACTATTGACAAGAATAACAGTTCAAGGATGTGGTTTCAGAATATACTTGCAAATTGAGATAAGGACAAAAGGATTAGAAAATCAAATATATTTTGCACAAACATGATACTGATGTATACTTGTTAAGGGCCAGTGTACTTATAGTGATTTTAGCCATTGGTTACTTGATTTAGTTTGATAGTGTGTGGAATTTTATTTGGAAAGATAAGACCATGGAGAGATTGTGGTAACGTGGTTTATACTCTTTATGAAATTATTCCTAAGTTGGCTAATCTGCTGTAAAATGGATAGATATGTGTATGGTTGAATTTTTATTGTAGCCTCATAATTAAATGTAAAATTGAAATACACTTACTTGCTGTTGTAAAATATTTTTCAAACTCTGATTTTATCTTTCGTAATAGGGTTTTATTTTAATAGTAGTACAAAATAATCAAGTTCCTATGAATAAATGCAGTATTATTTCCTACATGTTTAGGGAGTACTGCAAATGTTTGTCACTTAACAGTTTTCAATAATCTGTTGTAATACTTTAACTGACTATATGGATTTTTTTCTATGCCACATATGTACCACTTTTAAATAGTGAATGATGCTTTATTGCTATATTTTAAAAGCAGTTGTATTAGGAAGAGCTTTGTAAATAAATTCCTAAAACTCAGGTATATTTTATGTTTCATATTTTAAACAGTTCTTTTATACAAATTTTCAGAGGCCAGTATGAATGCTTTTATCAACCTTTGCTCTGTTGTGTACTTGTTTCCGTATTTATTTGCTTATTCCTCCCTCTATTAATATTGCGCAGTATGTAAGTTAGGAGTCATTAATTTGGAAACTACTTTGCAGAATGAAAGTAGTGAATGTTTATATAAAATTTTGTGTTTATAAGTATGTTAGCATTTTTTCTGGGCTTTCCTGGGGTGACTAAGTGTAAGGAATATGCCTGCCAATACAGGAGACACGGGTTCAGTCCCTGGGTCAGGAAGATCCCCTGGAGAAGGAAATGGCAACACACTCCAGTATTTTTGCCTGGAGAATTCTGTGGACAGAGGAGCCTGGCAGGCTACAGTCCATGGGGTCGCATAGAGTCAGACACAACTTAGTGACTAAACAACAACTTGATTACCTCCAAATATGTGGGTTTTCCAGGGAGAGGAAATGACATGAGATAAGGCATGAAGTTGGAAATGTATTGGATGTTCATTGGCAAAATATAGCAGGTAGTTACTTTTAACTTTAAAGGGAGCTTTAGAGTCAGTGTGAAAAGGTACTGTTACCCTGGAGTGTGGATGCAGGGAGATGTGAGCAAACTGGAACTCATTACCACAGCTGCTGCTGCTGCCGCTAAGTCGCTTCAGTCGTGTCCGACTCTGCGACCCCATAGACGGCAGCTCACCAGGCTCCGCCGTCCCTAGGATTCTCCAGGCAAGAACACTGGAGTGGGTTGCCATTTCCTTCTCCAGTGCATGAAAGGGAAAAGTGAAAGTGAAGTTGTTCAGTCGAATACCATAATTCTCATACACATATTTCTAGAAAAATATAACTTATTAATACTGATATAGGTAGAAATAGAACACATATAAATGTTCCTATAAACACTAAAGAAATGGATTCATGTTTAAAATTATTCCTAGAAAGGAATCACCAGGCGCAGATGGCTTCACTGGATAATGCTATTTAATATTTAATGAAGAATTAATACCAATCACAAATTCTTAAAGAAAATAGAGGAAGGAAACTTCCCAACTTATTTTATGAGTTGTGGATAACCTTGGACATTTTAAGAAACATGAATCTTACTTGGGGCTTCCCTGGCAGGAATCTGTAAACAGTGAAGAATCGGCTTGCAATGTGGGAGACCTGGGTTTGATCCCTGGGTCAGGAAGATCCCTAAGTGAAGGAAATGGCAGCCCACTCCAGTATTCTTGCCTGGGAAATCCCATACACAGAGGAACCTGGTGGCTACAGTCCATGGAGTCGTAAAGAGTCTTATTTGTGAAAATACATGTAATATTTCAAATTTTTAACAAATGAGATATTGTAATATATTAAAAGAATAATATAACTAAGTTGGGTTTATGCAAGGCACACAAGGTTATTTTAATTTTAGATAATTTATCAGTATATTTTCCTAATAGGCTAAGGGAGAAAAATTATATTACCTCTGTAGTTGCAGAAAAACATCTGATAAATTTGTCTGCTATGATCAAACTTCTTGCAGATTAGGAGTAGAATGGAACATCCTTAAAGTGATAAAGGTTATCTACTGAAATACTATAATGAATGTCCTGCTTAATGATGAAGCCTTGGCAACATCTTCTTTGTGATCAGAAAGGAGAAGAGTGCCTACTGAAATACCTAAGTGTAAATCTAATAAAAGATGTAAAAGATCTTCAGTCAGTTCAGTTGCTCAGTCATGACCAACTTTTTGTGACCCCATGGACTGCATGCAGCATGCCAGGCTTCCCTGTCCATCAACTCCCAAAGCTGGCTCAAATTCCTGTCCATTGAGTCGGTGATGCCATCCAACCATCTCATCCTCTGTCATCCCCTTCTCCTCCTGCCTGCAATCTTTCCCAGCATCAAGGTCTTTTCAAATGAGTCAGTTTTTTACATCAGGTGGCCAAAGTATTGGAGTTTCAGCTTCAGCATCAGTCCTTCCAATGAACATTCAGGACTGATCTCCTTTATGATGGACTGGTTGGATCTCCTTGCAGTTCAAGGGACTCTCAAGAGTCTTCTCCAACACCACAGTTCAAAAGCATCAATAAGTCTGTCACTGTCCATTGTTTCCCCATCTATTTGCCATGAAGGGATGGGACTGGATGCCATGATCTTAGTTTTCTGAATGTTGAGTTTTAAACCAACTTTTTCACTCTCCTCTTTCATCAAGAGGCTCTTCAGTTCTTCTTTGCTTTCTCTCATAATGGTGGTGTTATCTGTGTATCTGAGGTTATTGATATTTCTCCCAGCAATCTTGATTCCAGCTTGTGCTTCATCCAGCCCAGCATTTCTCATGATGTACTCTGCATATATGTTAAATAAGCAGGGGGACAGTATACAGCCTTGACGTACTCCTTTCTTGATTTGGAGCCAGTCTGTTGTTCCATGTCTGGTTCTAACTGTTGCTTCTTGACCTGCATACAGGTTTCTCAGGAGGCAGGTATGGGAATTTATTTACTTTAATTAAAGACCTTGATGGAGATATTATATCATAGTCATGGATTAGTTCCTTTGCTTTTGAACAGTGTTTTCCTCGAATTGTAGATTCAAACAAAGCCAGTCAAAGTACAAAGTATGTTTGTGTGTAATTTTTGTTTTCCAATTTTCCAATTTTATATGGAAATACATGAGTTATGAATAACCACTTGGTTGAGGAAGTGAGAGGACTGGCTTTATTATAAACAAGGTTATTATAAAGTTGTAGTCATCAGGACATTGAGGTGTTGGAAGTATTGGTGTATTGATATAAAAATAAATTAATGGATTGTAATTGAAAATCTATAAACAGACAAAGTGGCACTTTAAAACTTTGGAGAAACTTTGGAGAAAAGATAGTCTGTTCAATAAATAGTGCTGAGAAAAATGGGTATCTTTATTTTAAAACCAGAAGAGAAAGAAATTAATTTCTTCACATGCTATACAAAAATGAATTTCAAGGGAATTATAGACTTAAATATGAAAGGTAAAACTATAAAGATTTTACTAGACAATATAGGAGAGTACCTCTAATCTGAGGGTTGGAAAAGATTGCTTAAACATGTTACCTTGTTTAAGCTAATTATAGTGGGAGAGGTTGATAAATCTACATTAAAATTAAGAACGTCTAGTCATGAAAAGACATCATTAAGAGAGTGAAAATCAGAGTAGAGGTTTGCAATTTATACAACTAATAAATGGCTCATATCCAGAACATATACTTAACTGCAAGTCTGAAAAATCAGACATCTCTATAGAAAAAAATGGCATTTGACAAGTGAAGAAATCCAAATGGCCAACAACCTTATTAAGAAATGTTCCTCATCCGTAATGCAGAAAATTCTAATAAGATACCATTGCACATGCACCATATTTGCTTAGCACAAATAGGAAACAGAAGTCCCTTCACTGTTCTTTGGATTGTAAATTGTATAATCACTTTACAAAATGCTTGGGCATTAAACTGTATGGTTTAAAATATGCATACCAACAACTGCAATCCCAGATATTTATTTCAGCAAAAATAGGTACATGAATACCAGAATCCATGTACAAAAGAATGTTCTTAGCTGCATTATACATAATAGGTTGAAAATGAAAAGTTAGAAATTTTTATCAATATTATAATGAATGAATATACTACGTTATAGTCATGCATTGAATGAACTGAACATGCAATGGCCTGGGTAAAGTTTGAAAGTATTGAGTGAAAGAAAATAGATATAAAAATAACTTTTTATTCTATTTATATAAAGTTTAAAAATTGACAAAGTATTACTTTATTGTGTAAGGTTGCAGAGTTATCTGATAAAAGTTTAGGCAAGCAAGAAAATTACTATTCTAAAAGCCAAAATAGTCTAACCTCCATGGGGTAAAATGAAGAAGGGGCACATAAGAGCTTATATGTACTGCTGGCAGCATTCTATTGATATTTCTTAACCTGTATGTTATACAGTTGTTCACTTCATAGCAATTTATTGCTTTATTTAGTTTTTTGAGAAGACCAATAACATTGACAAACATCTGTCAAGGTTGAAAGAGCAAATATAAAACATTAGATGTGATATATTGACACATGCATATGATATTATGAAAACGTTCTCCCAGTCAAATTGAAAACAGTTGAAATTGATAAATTTTGATGAAAATACAAATAAAACTGACTGAATAAGGGGGAAAAAAATCTGGTTGGTTATATAAGTTATTAAAGAATATACTCCAAAGTTAAAATTCTTTCTTACAGAGAAAATACTTGGTCTCAATAGTTTTAGAGTAAGTATAGCCCAAATTTGAGAAACAGAATGAAGAGAGAATATTTTCCATTTTTTAATCAGTTTAGCATAACCTTGATATCAAAACAAAGAGAAAAGAAAAAGAAAATTACTGTCTAATCTCATTCAAGGCTCTCAATGGAAAAATTCTAAATTGCTAATATTCTGTTAGCAAAGTCAATTCAGCATTGAATAAAAAAGATTATGCATCATTACTGAGTTTATCTCTGGAATGCAGGGTTGCTTTAACAATACAAAATCAGTGTAAATAACCACATCAACAGATGAAGGGGAAAATCAATAAATAAAATGCATTTGAAAAATAAAATAATGCATAAAAAAGTACTTATTTAAGGTAATAAAGGACTTTCACCAAGAAAAACAACAGCAGACATCTTACTCAATGATGAAACTTGAAAAGCATTTCCTTCAAGATCAGAATACAAGGAATCATTATATTGGTGATACTAGCCAGTTCAGTGACAATTTTTTTAAAAAGAAAGTATACAAATTCATGAGAAAATAAATATTCTTATTCACAAGGGTGTTATTGTCTGCATAGCCCTATTATCTTTCCCCTCCTCCACAAAGAACATGCAGATACATTGGTAGAGTTAGTAAGATTAATAAAGTTCTGGAAACAAAAATCAATTTTATTACTATACACAGACAAAAATCAAAAGCTATAATTAAAAAAATAAGAATTATAGTGGCAACAAAAGTACAATTCATTCCAACAGAAGATATGCAAAAGTTTTTTAGTGAAGAAAATTGAAACTTTATTGGAAGTCATTAATCTAACAATACAGAGTGTATTCTTTGATATAAATTCCCTAAGTTGATTGCCCATCCTCAATAAGAATTTTTAATATATTAAACTGGCTAATTCTAAAATAGACTTGGTAGAACTAGTAGCTAATAAAGTTAAGATACTTGTGAGGAGGGACAAGGTGATAGCATTTGATTTACAAGATACCAGGACTTAAAAACAATATGATATTTGGTGCAAGGATAGGTAAATTGATGTACTGATGAATTGGTTTATTGCACAGAAATCAGTTTGTCATCATGTGGTAAAGTTGTACATTATCAAACCAAATAGTATATACATTCTTACTTAGGGGAGCTCTTGCACACATGTGTCTGTTGGTGTCCAGGTATGAGAATGTCCACAGCAGCACTGCTTACAGTATTCACAAATTGGAAACAACCTAAATGTTTACCGGTAGTAGAATGGATAGTTATAGAATATCCATACAATTTTATGACATAAAATGAATGCATTTTATGTACATCCAGTAACATTAATTTCAGAAACAGTGAAAAAGCAAGTCAAAAAGATAGATACAGCAATATTCTATCTGTATAGAGTTTAAAAACATAAAGGACAGTTATTTAGGGACAAGTAGCTGGTAACATTTTAAGGAAAAGCACTGGGCATAACTAGCACAAAATTTTGGGTAACAGTTACCTCTTGAAAGTGTTTGTTTAGGGTGAGAGATGTGGTCGGAGAGGAGCACAGAGGAATCTAAGGTATTGGTGACTTAATGCAGGATGGTGTATGCGTGGGTATTTGTTATTTTCATAATATTCATTTTAAATTTCTATTTCACATTAAAGTTATTTTCACAGTAAAGTTTTAAAGAGAAAAAAAATCCTCAAAATAAGTAATAGAGGGAAATCACCTAAACATAATACTTTGTAACAAGTAATGGCAAATAATCATGTTACATGCGATATGAACAGAATTGCATCAAATTGGAAAAGAAGGATTCACCCTCCATCACCACAGCTATTTACTCTGTTTTTAGAGCCTTTAGCTAGTTCAGTAATACAAAAAATTAAGTAATTGTTATACATTAAAAGGATAGGCAAATTATTAATAATGTAGCTGTATATTCCAAACCTTACTTAAAAAATCTTACAATTAATATTTGGCTGCTTACATGATTGGTAATACAGAAATCAAAAGCTTTTCTTCAAGTTGGTAATAGCCAGTTAGCATTTGATACACCAAATAAAAGAATTTCGCTACAATAATGACAGTTTATAAAAACCCTTGGAATAAATTTAACAAAGGAACAGGCCCTGTGTAAATACAAACCCTTATTAAATAAAGGGCATAAAGCAATCTTGAATGATTAGCAAAGATTTCTTTTTCCTAGATGGGAATACATAATATTGAAAATAACTAAATATCTAAATTCACTACATTTCCTTTAGAATCTTATTTATTTATAAATATTATGAGCTATACTTGGCATAACCAATGCTGAAGAAGCTGAAGTTGAAGGGTTCTATGAAGACCTACAAGACTTTCTAGAATTAACACCTAAAAAAGATGTCCTTTACATTATAGGGGACTGGAATGCAAAAGTAGGAAGTCAAGAGATACCTGGAGTAACAGGAAAATTTTGTGTTGGAGTACAAAATGAAGCAGGGCAAAGGGTAACAGAGTTTTGCCAAGAGAACACACTGGTCATAGCAAACACCCTGTTCCAACAACACAAGAGAAGACTCTACACATGGAAATCACAAGATGATCAATACCGAAATCAGATTGATTATATTCTTTACAGCCAAAGATGGAGAAGCTCTATACAGTCAGCAAAAACAAGACCAGGAGCTGACTGTGGCTCAGATCATGAACTCCTTATTGCAAAATTCAGACATAAAGAAAGTAGGGAAAACCACTAGATCATTCAGGTTTGACCTAAATCAAATTCCTCACGATTATACATTGAAAGTGAGAAATAGATTCAAGGGATTATATCTCATAGAGTGCTTGAAGAACTATGGATGGAAGTTCCTGACATTCTACAGGAGGCAGTGATCAAGACCATTCCCAAGAAAAAGAAATGCAAAAAGGCAAAATGGTCTGAGGAGGCCTTACAAATAGCTCAGAAAGAAAGAGAAGCTAAAGAAAGGCAAAGGAGAAAAGGAAAGATACATCCATTTTAATGAAGAGTTCCAAAGAATAGCAAGGAGAGAGAAAGCTTTCCTCTGTGATCAATGCAAATAAATAGAAGAAAACAATAGAATGAGAAAGAATAGAGATCTCTTTAAGAAAATTAGAGATACCAAGGGAACATTTCATGCAAAGATGGGCACAATAAAGGACAGAAATAGTATGGACCTAACAGAAGAGGAAGACATTAAGAAGAGGTGGCAAGAATACACAGAAGAACTATACAAAAAACATCTTCATGACCCAGATAGCCACGATGGTGTGATAACTCACCTAGAGCCAGACATCCTGAAATGTGAAGTCAAGGGCCTTAGGAAGCATCACTATGAACAAAGTAGTGGAGGTGATGGAATTCCAGTTGAGCTGTTTCAAATCCTAAAAAATGATGCTGTGAAAGTGCTACACCCAATATGCCAGCAAATTTGGAAAACTCAGCAGTGGCCACAGGATGGGAAAAGGTCAGTTTTCATTCCAATCCCAAAGAAAGGCAGTGCCAAAGAATGTTCAAACTATTGCACAATTGCACTCATCTTACACGCTAGCAAAGTAATGCTCAAAATTCTCCAAGCCAGGCTTCAACAGTATGTGAGCTGTAAAATTCCAGATGTTCAAGCTGGTTTTAGAAAAGGCCAAGGAACCAGAGATCAAATTGCCAACATCCACTGGATCATCGCAAAAGCAAGAGAGTTCCAGAAAAGCATCCACTTTATTGACTACACCAAAGCCTTTGACTGTGTGGATCATGACAAACTGTGGAAAATTCTGAAAGAGATGGAAATACCAGACCACCTGACCTGCCTCCTGAGAAATCTGTATGCAGGTCAGGAAGCAACAGCTAGAACTGGACATGGAACAGCAGACTAGTTCCAAATCAGGCAAGGAGTACATCAAGGCTGTATATTGTCACCCTGCTTATTTAACTTACATGAAGAGTACATCATGTGAAATGCCGGGCTGGATGAAGCACAAACTGGAATCAAGATTGCCAGGAGAGATACCAGTAACCTCAGATTAGCAGTTGACACCACCCTTATGGCAGAAAGTGAAGAATTAAAGAGCCTCTTGATGAAAGTGAAAGAGGAGAGTGAAAAAGCTGGCCTAAAACTCAACATTCAGAAAACTAAGATCATGGCATCCAGTCCATTTCATGGCAAATAGATGGGGCAACAATGGAAACAGTGACAGACTTTATTTTTGGAGGCTCCAAAATCACTGCAGATGGTGACTGCAGTCATGAGATGCTTGCTTCTTGGAAGAAAAGCTATGACCAACCTAGACAGCATATTAAAAAGCAGAGACATTAATTTGCCAACAAAGGTCCGTCTAGTCAAAGCTATAGTTTTTCCGGTAGCCATGTATGGATGTGAGAGTTGGACTGTAAAGAAGGCTGAGTTCCCAAGAATTGAGGCTTTGAACTGTGATGTTGGAGAAGACTCTTGAGAGTCCCTTGGACTGCAAGGAGAACCAACCAGTCAATCCTAAGGAAATCAGTCCTGGATATTCACTGGAAGGACTGATGCTGAAGATGAAATTCCAATACTTTGGCCACCTGATGCGAAGAGCTGACTCATTTGAAAAGATTCTGATGGTGGGAAAGATTGAAGGCGGAAACAGAAGGGAATGACAGAGAATGAGATGGCTGGATGGCATCACAGACTTGATGGACATGAGTTTGAGCAAGCTCTGGGTGTTGATGATGGACAAGGGAGCCTGGTGTGCTGCAGTACATGGGGTCACAAGGAGTTGGACATGACTGAGCAACTGAACTGAACTGACTAATACTTGGCATATAACATATTAGTTTCAGTTATGATAACTCAATATTTGTATATATTGCAAGGTAGTCAGTATGTCTACATTTCATTGCCACACATTGTTACACATTTTTTGTGTATGATAAGAACTTTTAGTCTCTTAGCGACTTTCAAATACACAATAGAGTATTACTCAGTATAGTCATCATGCTGTAGATTACATCCCCGTGACTTATTTAATACTGGAAGTCTGTACCTTTTGACCCAGTTTGCCCACCCAACCCATACTTCTCACCTCTGGCAACCACCAATCTGTTCTCTGAGTCCATGCACTTGTATTTTGGGTTTTTGTGTGTATGTGTGTTGTGTATTTTTTTTTTTTTTTTAGGGTTCCTCATATAAGAAGACCATAAAATATTTGTCCTTCTCTCTCTAAGTTAATCCTCAAGTAGGTCTCTCTATGTTAACTGAAATGGTAAGATTTCCTTTTTTAAATAAAATGGCTGAATAATATTCCATTTTCCTTATCCATTCATCCAATCAATGGACACTTAGTTTGTTTCCATGTCTTGGCTGTTGTAAATAATGCTGCAATGAAGATGGGGGTCATATATCTTTTCAAGTTAGTGTTTTCTCTGTCTTTGATAAATACCCAAAATGGGTCATATGGTAGTTCTATGTTTAATTTTTTTAAGAACCTTCATATAGTTTTCCACGTAGCTGCCCCAGTTTATATTCCCAACAAGTGTAGACGTGTTCCCTTTTTCCCACAACCTTACCAGCTCTTCTTTTATCTTTCTCGTGATAGCCTTTGTAAACAGGTATGAGGTAATATTTCATTGTGGTTTTGATTTGCATTTCCCTGATGATTAAGGATATCTAGCACTTTTTCATGTTGGCCATCTGTGTGTCTTCTTTAGTAAAATGTCTATTTAGATCTTTTGCCCGTTTTTAAATTGGACTTTTCGAGGGGAGGGGATTCTTGAATGAGTTCTTTATGTTTTGGATATTAGCCCCTTGTATATATGATTTGTAAATGTTTTCTCTGATTTAATAGGTTGCCTTTTCATTTTGTTGATAGTTTCTTCTGCTGTGCAGAAGCTTTTGAATTTGATGTAGTCCCACTTTTTTTTAAAGTAGGTTTTTGTTTATTTTGTTTACATCTTTTTTAAGAATAGTACAAAATGATTCTAATAATAATGTCTGTAGGAGAGAGTAGACATCTGAGACTAGCCAAAATTCTTTTGCAAGTTAGTGAAGGAGGACTTGCCTTGATACTTAGCCCCCAAATTTCTATAATTAAACCGACTTAGTACTGGTATGATACTAGGTTAGTAAATAATATAGAAGATCCAATAAAAAAGATCAGAGTATATGGATCAGAGAATCTAATTAATGATGAGTGTCATTTCAATTTGGACATAAAGGATGGTTTATTTATGAGGATATGCTGGCATAATGCACTATCCATCTGGAAGAAAGCAAAGTTTTATTTACAGCTTATATCATTTTGTAAGTAAGTTCAGTTTTAAAATATAAAAGCAATAAGATATAGAATAAAATTTAGGAAAGTAGCTTCATAACCTCTGTATGTGGGGAAAAGAAAGAAATGTCAAGATAGACATGTTTTACTTCATAAAGATTAATAAGTTGTTTGTGTATGGTGAAAAATTTCATTAGGGCATACCTTGGAGATTTTGCAGGTTCGGTTCCAGACCACTGCAGTGAAGTGAGTATTGAAATAAGTCACAATTTTTTTTGTTTCCTGGTGTATATAAAAGTTGTATTTACCCTCAGTTCAGTTCAGTTCAGTCGCTCAGTCGTGTCCGACTCTTTGTGAGCCCATGAATCGCAGCATGCCAGGCCTCCCTGTCCATCACCAACGCCCGGAGTTTACCCAAACTCATGTCCATTGAGTTGGTGATGCCGACTTATCCTCTGTTGTCCTCTCATCCTCTGTTGTCCCCTTCTCCTCCTGCCTCCAATACTTCCCAGCATCAGGGTCTTTTCCAATGAATCAACTCTTCGCATGAGGTGGCCAAAGTATTGGAGTTTCAGCTTCAACATCAGTCCTTCCAATGAACACCTGGGACTGATCTCCCTTAGGATGGACTGGTTGGATCTCCTTGCAGTCCAAGGGGCCCTCAAGAGTCTTCTCCAACACCACAGTTCAAAAGCATCAGTTTTTCGGTGCTCAGCTTTCTTCTCTAGAGTCTCTTAAGTGTGCAATAGCATTGTGTCTAAAGAAAGCCAATATGTATACCTTAAATAATACTTAATTGCTAAAAAATGCTGATCACCATCTGTTGTTCAATCTCTAAGTGGTGTTCGACTCTTTGTGACCATCATCTGAGCCTTCAGCAAATTATAATTTTGTGCTGGTGGAGAGTTGATGGCTGCTAACTGTTCAGGATTGTCTTTACTGAAGGCTGGGGTGAAAGTGAGAGTCACTCAGTTGTGTCTGACTCTGTGACCCCATGGACTATACAGTCCATGGAATTCTTCAGGCCAGAATACTGGAATAAGCAAAATGCCAAAATTGGTCAGTCCTCTCAAACCTTCTGCTGCCTTATCAACTGTGTGTGTGTGTGTTACTCACTCAATCGTATCCTACTCTTTGTGACCACATGGACTGTAGCCTGCCAGGCTTCTCTGTTCATGGAATTCTCCAGGCAAGAATACTGGGGTGGGTTGCCATTCCCTTGTCCAGGGGATCTTCCCAACCCACGGATTGAACCCAGGTCTCCTGCACTGCAGGTGAATTCTTGACCATCTGAGCCACCAGGGAAGCCTTATCAACTTAAGTTTATGTAAATCCTCTGTTGTCATTTCTACAATCTTCACAGCATCTTTACCAAGAGTAGATTCCACCACACACACACACACACACACACACACACACACACACACACACACACACACTACTCTGCTTATCCATCAGGAACAACTCTTACACTGTTAAAGCTTTATCATGAGAGTACAGCAATTCAGTCACATCTTAAGGCTCCCTTTCTAATTCTGCTTCTCTTGCTATTTCTCAGTTCAGTTCAGTCACTCAGTTCAGTTCAGTTCAGTTCAGTTCACTCGCTTAGTCGTGTCCAACTCTTTGCGACCCCCTGAATCGCAGCATGCCAGGCCTCCCTGTCCATCACCAACTCCGGGAGTTTACCCAAACCTATGTCCATCGAGACAGTGATGCCATCCAACCATCCATCCTCTGTCGTCCCCTTCTCCTCCTGTCCCCAATCCTTCCCAGCATTAGGGTCTTTTCCAATGAGTCAACTCTTCGCATGAGGTGGCCAAAGTATTGGAGTTTCAGCTTCAACATCAGCCCTTCCAATGAACACCCAGGACTGATCTCCTTTAGGATGGACTGGTTGGATCTTCTTGCAGTCCAAGGGACTCTCAAGAGTCTTCTCCAACACCACAGTTCAAAAGCATCAATTCCTCGGCACTCAGCTTTCTTCACCATCCAACTCTCACATCAGTACATGACTACTGGAAAAACCATAGCCTTGACTAAACGGATCTTTGTTGGCAAAGTAATGTTTCTGCTTTTAAATATGCTATCTAGGTTGGTCATAACCTTCCTTCCAAGGAGTAAGCGTCCTTTAATTTCATGGCTGCAATCACCATCAGCAGTGATTCTGGAGCCCAAAAAAATAAAGTCTGATACTGTTTCCACTGTTACCCCATCTATTTCCCATGAAGTGATGAGACCAGATGCCATGATCTTAGTTTTCTGCACGTTGAGCTTTAAGCCAACTTTTTCACTCTCCTCTTTCACTTTCATCAAGAGGCTCTTTAGTTCTTCTTCGCTTTCTGCCATAAGGATGGTGTCATCTGCGTATCTCAGGTTATTAATATTTCTCCCAGCAATCTCAGTTATGTCCAACTCTTTGCGACCCCATGGACTGTAGCACACCAGGCTCCCCTGTCCATCGCCAACTCCTGGAGTTTGCTGAAATTCATGTCTATCAAGTCTGTGATGCCATCAAGCCATCTCATCCTCTGTCGTCCCCTTCTCCTCATGCCATCAATCTTTCCCAGCATCAGGGTCTTTTCCAATGAGTTAGTTCTTTGCATCAGGTGGTCAAAGTATTGGAGTTTCAGCTTCAACATCAGTCCTTCCAATGAACACCCAGGACTGATCTCCTTTAGGATGGACTGGTTGGATCTCCTTGCAGTCCAAGGGACTCTCAAGAGTCTTCTCCAACACCACAGTTCAAAATCATCAATTCTTTGACACTCAGCCTTCTTTACAGTCCAACTCTCACATCCATACATGACTACTGGAAAAACCATAGCTTTGACTAGATGGACCATTTGTCTGCAGAGTAACCTCTGCCAGTTTCAGATTTTTCTTCTGCAGCTTCTTTACTTCTCTCAGACTTCATAGAATTGAAGAGAGTTAGGGCCTTGCTCTGGGTTATGCTTTGGCTTAAGATAATGTTGTGGCTGGTTTCATTTTTCATCTGGACCGTTAAAACTTTCTCCATATCATCAGTGAGGCTGTTTCACTTTCTTTTCATTTTCACTGGAGTAGCGCTTCATTTTCTGTCAAGAACTTCTCCTTTGCACTCACAACTTTGCTAACTGTTTTTGCTCAAGAGGCGTATCTTTTAGCCTATCTCAGTTTTTGGCATGCCTTCCTCAGTTAGCTTAACCATGTCTAGCTTTTGATTTAAATGAGAGACATGCAATCTTCCTTTCACTTGTCTACTTAGAGGCCACTGCAGGGTTATTGGCCTAATGTCAATATTTTTGGGGCTTCCCTGGTGGCTCAGGCAGTGAAGAATCCACCTGCAATGCGGGAGACCTGGGTTTGATCCCTGGGTTGGGAAGATCCCCTGGCGGAGGGCATGGAAACCCACTCCAGTATTCTTGCCTGAAGAATCCCATGGACAGAGGAGCCTGGCAGGCTACAGTCCATGGGGTTGCGAGGAGTTGGACACGACTGAGTGACTAAGCATAGCACAATGTCAGTATTCTTGTGTCTCAAAGAATAGAGGACTGAGGAAAGGGAGAGAGGTCGGGGAGCTGGTCAGTGAAGCTGTCTAAACTCACAACATTTATAGAAAGTTCACTGTTTTATATGAGCATGGATTGTGGTGCCCCCCAAACAAGTACAATGGTAACATCAAAGATCCCTGATCACAGATCACCATAGCAAATATAATAGTATGAAGAAGAATGTGTGAAATGTGGCAAGAATTATCAAAATGTGACACAGAGAAACCGTGAACAGATGCTATTGGAAAAATGGTGACAGTAGACTTGCTGGATACAAAGTTGTCACAATGTAATGTTGTCACAACCACTCAATTTGTAAAACATGCAGTGTCTGCAAAGTACAATAAAGCCAAATGTAATAAAGGTAGGCCTGTATCAAAAAGAATATATATATATATATCAAATGTATTTTTTGATAGAGTGAAACTCCTTCCACAAAATTGATCATAGGCAAATAGACAGGTACATATAGCTGTATTACAGGATTTTCAGTATAAAAATGTTTTATGTTCTTTAATAAGAAATTGGATATGTAAATTGTGATACATTCATGCAATGGAATACTACACAGTCATTAAAAATGATGTTTTTAAACATAGATGTATGGACATAGAAAGATGTTCATTACCTATTATTATATGAAAAAACAGGTTATAAAATAGTATAGAGAATATGATTATATTTTGCTAAAAGTATTATATATGAATAGGAAAAAGTCAAGAAAGAGACATACCAAAATAATAGTAGTGTCTATGAATGGAACTAAAAGTGATTTTTAAAAGTTGTTTCTTCTCTATTGTCTGAATTTTTAAATAATGAATAGATGATCTATCTGTCCTAAAGATAGAACAGATCTATCCAACCATATATCATCTATCTATATCTCTGGTGGTGGGGAGAGAAAATTCTATGTTGTTATTTTTTCTCTAACTTTCTTATTGCCCTTCCATTCACTCTGTAACCCACTGCTATTTGGCTTTAGCACTTACCTCCACTGAAACGTGTTTGCCAGTGTCACCTGTGACTTTCCACTTGTCAAATCTAATGTATACTTTTCAGTGCTTATCAATTGTACCTCTGGGTCTGTTCTCATAAACTATCTCTTCCTTTTAAAAACTTTTTCCTCCTTTGAAATGTGTCACTTCTATTTTTTTCCTTCCTCTTGAGCTAGATCTCAATATATTTCATTGAATTATGTAGAGAATCATTGCCCACCCATTATTGCCCACCCCCTCAGTAGATGTTCCCCACATGTTCATCTTTGTTCCTCAGTTCTTTGTAGTCTATGTACTCATAGTATACTATTTTATGCATGTATGTATAGCTCTATACCTATCATATATATGTGTGTGTGTGTGTATATATATAGCTTTTTATAAAACTTCTCACAGGACATCATCCCCTGGATCATTTAAAACCATCTCACATTTTATAGATAGTCACATCTGGAGTCTCTTCTTCCTTCACTCCTCCAGTATTGTTTCTTTTTTCTTTACAGCTTTCTGTGAATGGCGTCGCCATCCACCTTACCACCTGAATCAGACACCTGAAATCCTCCCAGGCATAGGCTTGTCTCCTCCTCATTCCTCATAGCCAGGCTGCTGATCCCACATCCTTAAGAGCTTATGAATGAGTCCATTTCCTCATCTCCATTCCCACTGCCAGGCTTTATTTCAGGCACACGTGACTTTTTCCAGGATTTATGTGATAGTCTCTAGTCTTCAGGGTTCCACAGAAGCAGCATCTAAAACAAGGGCTTGTGTTAAGGTTTATTTGGGTAGTTCATCCTGGGGAGTAGGAATGAAGAAACCGAGAAGGAGGAAAAGCCAACAGTCTGCTCTACGAAGCTGGCCACCACCACAACCACTCTTGCTCAGATCTGTTACGTGAAAGGAGAAAGTATTGATTTCTCAGTTCCCATTCTGGCTGTTTAAAGGTGGCACCATGGACATAGGGTGATCCCTAGCAATTCCAGGCTGCAATTGGCATGAATGCCCAGCAGTGATTTTGACACACACACCCCCCACCCCCCAAAGCT
Source organism: Okapia johnstoni (assembly GCA_024291935.2). Lineage (NCBI taxonomy): Eukaryota > Metazoa > Chordata > Mammalia > Artiodactyla > Giraffidae > Okapia > Okapia johnstoni. Next base: position 94,688,274 of record CM044311.1, on the reverse strand, counting down.
TTAAGGATCTCTGGTGCAGGAAGTGAGAGGTAGGTAGCACATACTCCAGCAATGGCTTCTGTAAGAAGAGGTGGGGTGAGAGGGTTTGAAATGACCCAGAGAAAGTATCTGATTTGCCTTCTAACTGATATTCTTTGTCCTCCTTCTGAAATCCATCCTTTAGAGTGAGAGTAGCTGCCCTAAAACAAAATGATTACATTTTTGTCCTACTTCAAATGCTTCAACATCTCTCCTAGAGAATTCCAGAGAAATATATGCTCCTTAGCATATTATAAAGTGTGAAAGGCCCTCCCTTTATGATCTGGCTCCTTCTCACTTCCTTAGAGCCATCACTCACCACTTCTCCAAATAAATCCTTCCCAGAACTTGCCGGACTTCCTTGACATGCTCCTTTTCTATCCTGTACCCTCTTCCTGAGAATGACTTTCTTCCACTTTTTAGCTTAACTCAAGAAGATCAAACCAGTTAATCCTAAAGAAAATCTACCCTGAATATTCATTGGAAGGACTGATGCTGAAGCTGAAGCTCCAATACTTTGGCCACCTGATGCAAAGAACTAACTCATTGAAAAAGATCCTGATGCTGTGTAAGATTGAAAGCAGAAAGAAAAGAGAATGACAGAGGATGAGATGATTAGATAGCATTACTGACTCAATGGACGTGAGTTTGAGAAAACTCTGGGAGATAGTGGAAGATAGAGGAGTGCTTCAGTCCATAGGGTGGCAAAGAGTCAGGCACAATTTAGTGACTGAACAACAAAAATTCTCTCCTTCAAGAAACCTTATTGACAGTCTACCCTTCTTCCCAGGCTAGGTTAGTGCCCCTCCTAACTGTCCAGCAGCACCTGTGTTTACCTTCATCATAAAATTTACTAAATTCTGTTACATTTTGGGGAGGTCTAATTTATCTGTTAAACTAGATTGTCAATTCCTAGAGCATAATAAGTGCTCAATAACTGCTAAAATTGTTCCAAAGTCTATGGGAAAGCTGCCTGTCAGGCAAGATCAACCAACTGTATTACTGAAATGAAGAATAACCATATCCAATGTATATCTTAATACCTTTGATGTTTTAGTTCCTCTCAGAAGGTGTTAACCTAACACATGTCTACTAGATGTACCTTAGGGGAGAATGCAGATTTTAAGTACTGCATGAAGGTGTGGTAGGTGAAGAGACGAGAGAGGGGGCTGCTCTTACATGCTAGAATGGTTCAAAGAGCAGTCTTGTTATTACTGATGGAAACACCACCTCTCAGATCACCTGCCTGCAAGAAGTGTGAAAACTGATAACTGGTGTAACAATTTGCTAGAGGAAGTGTTTCAGACCCACAGATAAGTTGCACACACACACTGGAGCTAACAAAGCTGTCATGAGTCTGGATGAAATTGGGCTGTGGGCCAGGATAATTTCTGTTGAGTTTGAAAATATGACATCAGGCACTAATATTGTACCTCCTCAAGAACTGAGTCTTTCCTCCAGGAGGTGTGGTACTTCTATAACCCCAGAGAGTGTGGCAAAGACTCGGGAAAATATTGTAGGCTGAGAGATTATTTTTCACTTCCAAATAAATCTGCCTGGCTGAATCCATTTGTAAAAGAATAGATTTGGCTTGATTCATCTGGCTTTTGTGGTTCAGTTTTCATAGAATTAATTTGTGCCAAATATACTTCCATTTTTTAAGTGAATAATTATATAATTCTTTACTTGATTAGAAAAATAGTAAGTATGGATATAGAAACTATTTCTGTTTTTTGTATTTCTAATGGTTGCCTTTCTGTCTTTAAATAATACCAAAGTGTTGTTTCTTCAACTGTCAACTTCAGGCATTATTAGCTGAACTTCTGAGAAGCTAGGAGGTATTGTGTCTACTTAAACTGTACTTTCTCTCCTCCCCTTCCACCTCCAACTTAAAACAATTGTTATTATTTTAATTTTGTAGAGATAGTATCTCATGACTCTCAGTGATGTTAGATAATGTTAAACATTTATTTGGAAGAGGGTGTTTGCTATGACCAGTGTGTTCTCTTGGCAAAACTCTGTTAGCCTTTGACCTGCTTTGTTTTGTACTCCAAGGCCAAATTTGCCTGTTACTCCAGGTATCTCTTGACTTCCTACTTTTGCATTTCAGTCCCCTATAATGAAAAGGACATCTTTTTTGAGTGTTAGTTCTAGAAGGTCTTGTAGGTCTTCACAGAATCATTCAACTTAAGCATTCGACTTCAGCTTCTTCAGCATTACTGGTCGGGGTATAGACTTGGATTGCTGTGATATTATACTGTGTTAAAAATATTACTGTGATATCTCCACGGTTTGCCTTGGAAATGAACAGAGATCATTCTCTCGTTTTTGAGATTGCATCCAAGTACTGCATTTTGGATTCTTTTGTTTACTGTGATGGCTATTCCACTGGTTCCAAATAGGAAAAGGAGTACGTCAAGGCTGTATATTGTCACCCTGCTTATTTAACTTATATGCAGAGTACATCATGAGAAACGCTGGGCTGGAAGAAACACAAGCTGGAATCAAGATTGCCGGGAGAAATATCAATAACCTCAGATATGCAGATGACACCACCCTTATGGCAGAAAGTGAAGAAGAACTAAAGAGCCTCTTGATGAAAGTGAAAGAGGAGAGTGAAAAAGTTGGCTTAAAGCCCAACGTTCAGAAAACCAAGATCATGGCATCTGGTCTCATCACTTCATGGGAAATAGATGGGGAAACAGTGGAAACAGTATCAGACTTTATTTTTTTGGGCTCCAGAATCACTGCTGATGGTGATTGCAGCCATGAAATTAAAAGATGCTTACTCCTTGGAAGGAAGGTTATGGCCAACCTAGATAGCATATTTAAAAGCAGAGACATTACTTTGTCAGCAAAAGTCTGTCTAGTCAAGGCTATGGTTTTTCCATTGGTCATGTATGGATGTGAGAGTTGGATGGTGAAGAAAGCTGAGCACCGCAGAATTGATGCTTTTGAACTGTGGTGTTGGAGAAGACTCTTGAGAGTCCCTTGGACTGCAAGGAGATCCAACCAGTCCATCCTAAAGGAGATCAATCCTGGGTGTTCATTGGAAGGACTGATGTTGAAGCTGAAACTCCAATACTTTGGCCACCTCATGGGAAGAGTTGACTCATTGGAAAAGACCCTAATGCTGGGAAGGATTGGGGGCAGGAGGAGAAGGGGACGACAGAGGATGAGATGGTTGGATGGCATCACCGACTCGATGGACATGGGTTTGGGTAGACTCTGGGAGTTGGTGATGGACAGAGAGGCCTGGCATGCTGCAATTCATGGGGTCGCAAAGAGTCGGACACGACTGAGTGACTGAACTGAACTGAACTGATTCCATTTGTTCTGAGGGATTCTTGCCTACAGTAGTAGATACAATGGTCATCTGAGTTAAATTCACCCATTCTAGTCCATTTTAGTTCACTGATTCCTAAAACGTCTATGTTCACTTTTGCCATCTCCTGTTTTACCAGTTCCAATTTGCCTTAATTCATGGACCTAACATTCCAGGTTCCTGTGCAGTATTGCTCTTTACAGCATGGGACATTACTTCCATCACCAGTCACATCCACACCTAGGTGCTGTTTTTGCTTTGGCTCCATCTCTTCATTCTTTCTGGAGTTATTTCTCCACTGATCTCCCATAGCATATTGGCCACCTATCAACATGGGGAGTTCATCTTTCAGTGTCCTATCTTTTTGCCTTTTCATGCTGTTCATGGGGTTAGCAAGAAAAGAATACTGAAGTGGTTCGCCATTCCCTTCTCTAGTGGACCACATTTTGTCACAACTCTCCACCATGACTTGTCCATCTTGGGTGGCCCTACACGCCTGGCTCATAGTATCATTGAGTTAGACAAGGCTGGGGTCCATGAGATCAGTTTGGTTTGTTTTCTGTGACTGTGGTTTTCAGTCTGTCTGCCCTCTGATGGATAAGGATAAGAAGCTTATGGAAGCTTCTTGATGGGAGAGATTAATGGAGGGGGAAACTGGGTCTTGTTCTGATGGGTGGGGCCATGGTCAGTAAATCTTTAATCCAATTTTCTGTTGATGGGCAGGCCTGTGTTCCCTCCCTGTTGTTTGACCTAAGGCCAAACTATGGTGGAGGTAATGAAGATAATGGCATATCCTTCAAAATGACCCAAGCATGCACTGCCACACTCAGTGCCCCCGACCCTGCAGCAGGCCACTGTCGACCGACTTCTCCACCAGAGACTCCTGTACATTCACAGGCAAGTCTGGGTCAGTCTCTTTTGGGGTCACTGATCCTTTCTCCTGGGTCCTGGTGCGCACAAGGTTCTGTTTCCAAGAGTCTGTTTTCCCAGTCTTAAGCTGCTAAGTTCTGGCAGCTCTATGGTGGGGTTAATGGCGACCTTCTCCAAGAGGGCTTATGCCATATCCAGGTCTGCTGCACCCAGAGCCCCTGCCCCTGCAGCAGGCCACTGCTGATCTGTACCTCCTCAGGAGACACTCAAACACAGTTCTTGCTCAGTCTCCTCTGTGGGGTCTCTGAGTTCTGGTGCGGACAAGGTTTGTTTGAGCCCTCTGTGCATCTCTGGCATGTAATACAAAAATCAGATTGATTATATTCTTTGAAGCCAAAGATGCAGAAGTTCTATACAGCCAGCAAAAACAAGACCAGGAGCTGACTGTGGCTCAGATCATGAACTCCTTATTGTAAAATTCAGACTTAAATTGAAGAAAGCAGGGAAAACCACCAGACCATACAGGTATGACCTAAATCAAATACCTTATGATTATACAGTGGAAGTGACAAATAGATCAAGGAATTAGTTCTGATAGACAGAGTGCCTGAAGAACTATGGACAGAGGTTCATGTCATTCTACAGGAGGCAGGAATAAAGACCATCTGCAAGAAAAAGAAATGCAAAGAGGCAAAATGGTTGTCTGAGGAGGGCTTACAAATATCTCAGAAAAGAAGAGAACCAAAAGGCAAAAGAGAAAAGGAAAGATATACCTATTGGAGTGCAGATTTCCAAAGAAAAGCAAAGAGAGGATAAGAAAGCTTTCTTCAGTGATCAATGCAAAGAAATAGAGGAAAAATAATAGAATGGGAAAGACTAGAGATCTCTTCAAGAAAATGAGAGATACCAAGGGAACATTTCATGCAAAGATGGGCACAATAAAGGACAGAAATGGTATGGCCCTAATAGAAGCAGAAGATATTAAGAAGAGGTGGCAAGAATACACAGAAGAACTGTACAAAAAAGATCTTCACGACCCAGATAATCACGATGGTGTGATCACTCACCTAGAGCCAGACATCCTGGAATGCAAAATCAAGTGGGCCTTAGAAAGCATCACTATGAACAAAGCTAGTGGAGGTGATGGAATTCCAATTGAGCTGTTTCAAACCCTGAAAGATGATGATGTGAAAGTGCTGCACTCAATGTGCCAGCAAATTTGGAAAACTAAGCAGTGGCCACAGGACTGGAAAAGGTCAGTTTTCATTCCAATCCCAAAGAAAAGCAATGCCAAAGTATGTTCAAACTACTGCACAATTGCATTCACACCACATGCTAGCAAAGTAATACTCAAAATTCTCCAAGCCAGGCTTCAGCAATACGTGAACCATGAAATTCCAGGTGTTCAAGGTGGATTTAGAAAAGGCAGAGGAACCAGAGATCAAATTGCTGATATCCATTGGATCATCGCAAAAGCAAGAGAGTTCCAGAAAAACATCTATTTCTGCTTTATTGACTACACCAAAGCCTTTCACTATGTGAATCACAACAAATTGTGGAAAATTCTTCAAGAGATGGGAATACCAGACCACCTGACCTGCCTCCTGAGAAACCTGTATGCAGGTCAAGAAGCAACAGTTAGAACTGTACATGGAACAACAGACTGGTTCCAAATCAGGCAAGGAGTACGTCAAGGCTGTATATTGTCATCCTGCCTACTAAACTTATATGCAGAGTACATCATGAGAAATGCCAGGCTGGATGAAGCACAAGCTGGAATCAAGATTGCTGGGAGAAATATCAATAACCTCAGATATGCAGATGACACCACCCTTACGGCAGAAAGCAAAGAAGAACTAAAGAGCATCTTGATGAAAGTGAAAGAGGAGAGTGAAAAATTTCACTTAAAACTCAACATTCAGAAAACTAAGGTCACGGCATCCGGTCCCATCACTTCATGGCAAATAGAGGGGGAAACAATGGAAATAGTGAGAGACTTTATTTTCTTGGGCTCCAAAATCACTGTAGATGGTGACTGCAGCTGTGAAATTAAAAGATGCTTGCTCCTTGGAAGAAAAGCTATGACCAACCTAGACAGCATATTAAAAAGCAGAGACATTACTTTGCCAACAAAGCTCTGTCTAGTCAAAGCTATGGTTTTTCCAATAGTCATGTACAGATGTGAGAGTTGGACTGTAAAGAAAGCTGAGTGCTTAAGAATTGATGCTTTTGAACTGTGGTGTTGCAGAAGACTCTTGAGACTCTCTTGGACTGCAAGGGGATCCAACCAGTCCATCCTAAAGGAAATCAGTCCTGAATATTCATTGGAAGGACTGATGATGAAGCTGAAGCTGAAGCTCCTATACTTTGGCCACCTGATGCAAAGAACTGACTCATTTGAAAAGACCCTGATGCTGGGAAAGATTGAAGACAGGAGGATAAGTGAATGACAGAGGATGAGATGGTTGCCTGGCATTACCAGCTCGATGGAGATGAGTTTTAGTAAGTTGTGGGAGTTGGTGATGGACAGGGAAGCCTAGTGGGCTACAGTCCATGGGCTTGCAAAGAGTTGGACATGACTGAGCAACTGAACTGAACTGAAACATTTATTTTGTGCTTACCAAATACCAAGATCTATTCTCAACACTTTATATATATATGAACTCATTTTTCCTAAATTGGATCTTTGCAATAAAGATGATTATCTCCATTTTTCAGAGTGGAAACTGAGGCACAGAGCAGTTGCATAACTTGTACAAGGTTACCAGTTGATAAGTGGTAGAACTGGGATGGTAATATTACCTGTGATATTAATTGTTATGCTCTAACAGTTTCCCGTGGACAGGGAAGACTGGGGGGCTATAGTCCATGGGTTCGGCAAAGAGTCAGACTCAACTTAGCAACTAAACAACAAAAGTTTCCTTTAGAGAAAAGTATTAGAAATCAGGGCTTCCTAGGTTGCCCAGTGGTAAAGAATCCGCTTGCCAATGCAGGAGGGTCAGGAAGATCCCTTGGAGAAGGGAATAACAACCCACTCCAGTATTCTTGCCTGAAGAATCCCATGGAGAGAGGAGCCTAGTGGCTACAGTCCATAGAGTCACAGAGAGTCAGGCATGAGTAAGCACTAGTCATGTCTAAGCATCTAAGTATGTGTGCACTAGAAACCGTGTGTCCACTGACTCCCTGCATCTAACAGGTCTGTTTCCCTTTTCACTCCCCACAGACATCCTGCTCACCTTTTACAGTGGGAGTATCATTCTTCCTTCCCTTCACTCTCTGGCTGTTCTCCTCCAAAGCATGCCCTCTCTTCTGTTTGCCAGTAGGTTCCGGAATCCTGGGCAGTGTGGGAGGGAGAGGTGGTACCAACGGCAGGCGTGCTTTTCTTATGCACTGTCCAGACTTCAGTGTGATGACTGTGCTGAGGAAGGGGGCTGCATATGGAGGCCATGTGGGCGGACAACATTAAACTGTCTTCTCTGAAAAAAATCTCTTAATTTTATATTGTCAAAATTGATAATGTTTACATTCTAAAGTGTTACATGTTCAGTTTATAGATTGATTCAAAGACCGAACATTAATAAGCAACATTTATATTACCATGACCAAGTGAATACCATCCATTGTGGAGACAAGTAAGTCATGTATTAGGATTAAAAACTCCATGTTTCAATTTTGGTACCAATCAAAGCCAAATGATCCTTGCATCTGGTTTAAGTGGATTTCCATTTCTTATCAACACGCTCTCTTCCAGGTGCTCAAAAGCATGTCACATTTTAGTTTACATGGCTCCAAGGACTTTCTTTTCTTCTTTCCTCTCTCCCTCCCTTCCCACCCTCCCTCCTCTCCTTCCTCTTTATTTCTTGCAAAAAACAAACAAAAAAACACCAAACACTTTAAATGTTCCTTTAAAAAAGCACCATAGGTGAGAGTCATTTCTTGCCCCATTTCTCCCTGCATCCCCTACGCCATCCCAGGAAAAGGGAAGAGGGTGACCCACAAATGACCAAATCAAGACACTGTCCCTTGGCTGAATAGGGATCGCAGACAAGTTATCTGCTGACACAAATAGTCACAAAACGCACACACCTTCTAGACAGGAATTGTGCAATTTTCATTCTCGTCTGTATAATGAAAACAAATTTCGAGTTTACAAACTTATAAAACCTCAAATCAATCCATCACAGCTTAGTAACCCACAGCCAAAGAACCCAGCATGTGTCTGGCTGCCGGAGTCCTGCTCCAGCTGGTCAGGGTTCCCTTAGGATGGACGGCGTCGGCGATGAGAATGAGAAGACACAGCGAGTCGTGGTGTTTCCAAGTGTCTTCCGACTTTATTGTTTTTAAGACAGTTTTTATATTTTTTGTGGTACATAGAAACAAATGTAAAGTATAGAATCATACCAATTCAGCTTAGTGGGCATACCAATTTAGCTTAATGGGCATATGAATTCAGCTTAATGGGCCTATCAATCCAGCTTAATAGGCCAGCAGTTTTTGACCTTCATTGAAACTGTTTGCCTGTTTTTAGTTACAAAAAGCCTCATTTTGTTTACATCATCTTCTGGCCTGGGGGCCTGCTAACATCTTGTGACTCTCCTATTGATAAGGGTTGATCAGTCAGAACACTTTTGTATCAGGCACAGCAGGAAAGAATTTATCAATAGAAAGTTTCAAGGTAAAACCTGTTTTTGGTAATTTACTCTACGCCTTGAGCTTAACAGAAAAGAATGTGGTCCCAGAAGGTCAGCAAGCTGAAGGTCAGCTCTAAGTAAGAATCATCAGTTAATTCAACAATTGTCTTATTATTTGTATTAAAGCTAAACTTCTATTTATATAAATTTTTAACTATTATGCTTTCATTATATAGGCTAAATACGTTAAGAGTAAAAACATAGTGAGTAAATATAGACTAAGTAACAGTTTCATAAAGCAATATTTCTTATATTTCCTAACAAGCCTTTCTTTCCTATAAAGGGCTCTGTGCCCATTGGGTCTTTCTGTGCAGAGGCTCTCAATGCTGTTTTATTACTAGGGAGCAGTTATGCACATTAGCTCCAAAGGCACAGGTACATTTATTAAACAAACCAATATGCTAGCAAGAGGAATTTAGATTAGCATATTTTATATCCCAGATAACTTTATTTAGGGTGCTAGCGTTCAGGGGCCTTGTTGATTTGAGGTTTCAGAATGATCTGTTTTAGAAGAGAATCAGGAAAGGCCTTTTGCCTAAGTCACAGAAAATAAGAAGAGGTTTATTATAGCAAGCGTCAGAGAGATCTTATTTTTAAGGTGAGCGCTGAGGCAGCCTCTCGAGAATCCCCGAGGCCTGAGTTGCTCTGCTCTCAGTCCTTTTTCTCATGACTCTGTCATGAGTGGGGATCTCGTGAGCTGGCTCCCGACATCTGGCCTCCCCCTCACCTTCCTCACTCCTTTACATCTCTGCCTCTCATTCTGTGTACCTAGTTCCCTATTTCTCTCTCTCTCTCAGTCTTTTTTTCCCCCTCTACTCTCTGGCTCTTCCTGCCCTTCTCCTTCTGCCTCACACCTACCCTCCCTCACTCTGCAAACCTGTCCCCTTCTTGTTGCCCTTTCTCCCCAACCTTTCTTGTAAGGTTCTTTCCCTTCACCTGTCCCTACAACCACCTCCCAGAGTGTTGTTTATAGAGGAATTTTAATCTCTTTTCAGCCCCCTATCTTCTTGTCCTCCCCCTTACCTCTGACCTGCTCAAACCTTTTCTCTATTGATGTTTTCCCTTCTGCCTGTCCACTTTTGTTACAATATTTCTTCACTCTTTCTTATTGAAGTCTTTATTGGGTAATCATTTGTGACTAAGCTGCATTTTGAATGAGAAATCCTAGTTGGTCCACATTATAAATGTAGTAGTCGATATATATATATATATATATACACACACATATATAAACAATGATATATATACACATATATACATACATATGTGTATATATAGATAAAATCTTGCATATGTACAAATAGCATTGTTACACAAACACAGCATTGTTTCTTTAAAACTAAATGCCTTTGATATAGATGAATGTTTACTTAGAAATATCTCAGAATTAAAGAAAATAATTTCAGAATATTATTTTTCATTCCCCACCTACCCCAGGCTAGTAATACAGAGAAAGCTTCTTTATTGGATCTACCATTAATAAGACTCCTTATTAGCTTAATCACACGTATAGCACAATAATATTTGATATTCATATTGATGTCCTTAAGGCAATACAAGATGCTAAAGTACCTTCACGATTATCAGAACAAAGTTAAGCTATGTTCAAGATTAATTTTAGTACAAGTTTTATTATTTGTGATAAATATATTAATTGCTCTACCGTATTTTAGAAAGGATTTGAGGTGGTTTGCATAAAAGCATGCTACACAAAAAGATAAAAGAAAGCCATGGAGGAAAAGAATAGGAATGATAAGTGAAAGCTAGGATTGAGGTTAGTACTCAGAATGCTTGCAGAGTGTCTGGCATATTGTTAGAAGTGCACTACACATTTTATTCTGGATGCTTGAACAGCTGAACAAAAACCAGTTTCACTGCCAGCAGCACCAGTTCCTTGATTTCCAGTAAGTATAATACAAAAACAAACACTTTGCTGTGGAGGAGAGCTATGTTGAAACAGAGCTGGGGTGAATTACTTCCTGTGGGCTCTGGTAGATAAGCTACGCTCAGTGTCAGATATGGCATACCCCATAACTTCTTCCTAGTAATGGTAACAGTATGGCACACATGGGAGCGTTAGTAAATACGAACAAACAACTTGATAAGGGGCAGTCATAAGCAATGTTCTTCTCCCATCCCCACGCTATCATTATTTAATGCCTGTTGATTTTTGTGAAATTTAGGACAGGTCCCTCAGGTTCTTTTATTATCCTCAGAAGATGAAATGTTTCCACTCATTTTTAGTCATCAGAATAGTCTCCTTTTAGTTTTTTTTTTTTATGTTTAGCTCATGAAAATACAACTCTGAACTTCATTTGAAAGCTGAACTTTTCTTTCCAGGCTGGGCTGGAAGTCTGTGGTGATAAAAGAGGGCAAAGTCTTGCATCTCACTTCTAAGTTTTGAAATTTTCCTTCTCTCATTCCTTACTAAGCAGTACCACTCTCCGCCCCCCCCCCCCCCCCCCGCCCACTTGCTAGCACCATGAGTAAGTTGTCCCAGATTCCTCCACTCTGAAGAAGAGTGGAGAAGTCAGGGTCAGGAAGCATCTTACTTGGCAGGTGGTGCTGTGTCCTCACTAGTGGGGCAAGTGTAGCTAGCGCCCCTGCTGCCTGGGCTCTTTCCAGGCTCTTCTTCCTCAGGTGGTGGATCACTGGGGCTGTGGCGGGGTGGGAGGTGGGGGGTGGGGGTGGGGAGGGATGCCAGACATCAGTCCCCTGTGCCCTTCCACATTCCAGAAAATACATAGCCATTTCTTGCAATGTTCTCCTTAAAACCCCTTTCTCCAAGCTGAGGTAAAACTGAAGGAAACATCCTTTTTCCTCCCAAGGGAAGGGGCAAGGGAAAATGTCACAGCACCTCAAGTGTTTTGTCCCACCTCTTCTACAAAGCCTTTTTATACCTTTGACAGAAGGTTCCACTAAAGGTTTAAAACTGTTTTCTCACACCTCCTTTGTCATCTTTTGTTTGACTCTGAGCTTCTTGGTGGCCTTTGCTGAAACTGATTCAAAACAGAGTCCCATTTTAATATCTTGCTACTTTCTTTTTTTGGCATTGCTGTGTCTTCATTGTTTTTCGGGCTTTTCTCTAGTTGTGGCGACTGGGGGCTACTCTCTAGCTGTGGTGGGCGGGCTGCTCACTGTGGTAGCTTCTTTTGTTGCAAAGCGTGGGCTCTAGGACACGTTGGCTTCAGCATTCGTGGCTGGAGGGCTATAGATCTGTGGCGCGCCGGCTCCAATAGTTGTGGCGCACCGGCTTAATTGCTCCATGGCGTGTGGAATCTTCTTGGACCAGGGATTGAATCTGTGTCCCCTGCATTGGCAGGTGGATTCTCATTCACTGTTCCACCAGGGAAGTCCAATACCTTGCTACATTTTATATAAAGTTATGCATTATAAGTGGATGGGAAATATTGTTAAAGTGCCTTTCTGCTTGGAGGACCAAAACTGTGTTTCAGCTGAGAAATACTCTGCTAGTCCAGGTAGATGGTATTGTATTCTATTATCTATTTTCCCCATTTAACTATAAAACTGATACATACTCATTTTCAATAGATTATAAGACTTGATAAAAAGAAAATTGGTTAAAATTACTTTGTTCCATCTTTCAGGGATAGTTACTATTAACCTTGGTTAGTATCCTTTTATGTTCTTAGAACAGTAATTCTTGCCACCTGAATCTCACTCTCCAAATCTTTGTTTAAATGACTTATAAATGACTTGTCATTTTTTACCAAAACACAACATCTGAAAGGAAGACTTGTTATAACAAATCCACATTGTTACAGCAGCAAAACTGTTTGATCTGTGTATAGATTCAGGAGAGAAAAGAGCGTGCTGCCGTAGGTTCTCAGCTCTTCTTTTGGCAAGACTGAATCCTGTGCTTGCCCACTTTAAACATGTTGTGCATTATCTCATCAGCTTCTCCACAGTATGACACGGAAATGTCTTCTAAGAATGCCAAAAAGCCTGTTAAGTAAGTAGAGGGGCCCATGAATTGCAGAAAACTATTGACAAAGGTGACTGAACTGCAAAACAAAATTTTAATGTTGATGAAATTGGGTTATTTTGAAAACAAATGCTATCTTGTTCTTTCATTTCAGAAAAAGGAGATAAAAGTGCCAGAACATAAACCATCCCAAACAGGCTAAGACTGCTCAAAAGTGAATGTGATTCTAAGCTAAAAGCTCCGCTGGTGTATCACTTCAAAACCCCCATTGCCTTTTAGGGACTGTTGAAAAATAAATTGTCTGTTGTGTGATATCCAGTTCATAAAGACTGGGTGACCAAGGCAGCGTTCAGTGATTACTCGAGGAACTAACTGTTTCCATTCATCAAAGGGTACAAAAAGATGGAAAACTTGCAAACAATGCTTTTTTAATAATAGACAGTGCTCCCAGATGTCCTTCTAGTGTTGACAGTTATGGAGATAATGTCACAGTGGTCTTTATGCCTCCCAGCATTATGTCTTATTGTAGCCTCTGAGAGTCCTGCAGCCTTCAAGGCACATTGTTTACAGATGGTGATGTACTATGTGGTGCTTATATGCTGATATATGGTCTGGTGTTGCCGGCAACACTGCTTCAATTCACAATTTATGGAAGAGTTTTGACATTCAGAAGGTCTTCAGATTTATCAACTGGGTTTGGCATGTATCATAACAAACAGTGAATGGAATATGGAGAAAAACTGGTCCCGCAATTGTTGCTGACTTCCAAGGTTTCGAGGAAGTGATTAACGCAAAACAAAAATCCTAAACCTTAGACAGGAGGTTAGATTTAGTGAAGCAGATGGTACAAAAAACTTACAACCAAGAAACTTGTTTAACCTGACGTTCATTCTAGGTCAAAGGAAGGGAAAGAAGGGAGCCAGAAATACCTGTAGCTGGATCTTTAGAAAACCTGGAATTATGCAGATAAAATATTTGTTTTTGCAGGTCTTTTGTTTGTTTGCTTCTTTTGGTCCTTGGTTATCTGCCATTTCAGATAATGTTTCATGACCATCAACTTCTAGAGACTCAAGGGCCAAAAAGAGATGACTGTCTACGAGATGCTTGGACTTGACCATAGATGCACTGTGGGCATGTGCTGTTTCACTCGCTCACTCTGAGCCCACTCCCACACCGCATCCATCTGTGAGAGCCGTCACTGTTTACCTAACTGAGGTTTTATCTTCCTCTCTATAACTCACTCCTTACTGGGTAAATAATCATTTAAAATTTTTTCATGTTTGCTTATTTAACCAAGTTCTGTCTATATTCACTTCATAACTTTAAAATATATAGTAGTCTTTAGTTTGCATTACAGCATATGCTTGTACAGAAGAAAAACTAATTTCTACTGTATTGTTGCATATTATTATACATGAAAATACACCCACTAAAAAACCCATTAAATAATTATGTGATTGACATTTTACCTAACAGATTCATGCAGAAATCCTTGGAGGTATACAGGTGTTTATATCATGAGTGTGCCCCACCGAAAGTTTCGATTTCTACTTTATGTCTTTGGATGTAGAATATTTTTTGGTAGGTTCCAGTTTTTCTTTTCTTTTTTTAAATGGTTGTTAACCAATTAGTTGTGATTTTGGTGTTTTCCTTAGAGGAACTCAAGGTCTTTCTACTTAGCCATCTTGTCTCCCGATATAGGTATTTAAGAGTATTTAGTTAAATTTTGGGAAATTGGTTGGGGTTTTTGGATGGGCTTGAAACAGGTATAAGACCCATTCTCCACTACTTGTAAATTTGATATCCAGCATATCAAGCCAAGAAATGATTAGATTCAGGTAACAAGCAATGCCTGCATATAAATTTGTTCATTTATTATGAAAATGGGATATTATTTTACTGATTTTAACCTGCTTTTTCATAATATATTGTGATCATACTCTATGTAATTTAACAGTATATGTTGAAATTTACAAAAATAGATCATTTGCCCTGGTTGTGTAATGGATAAGGGAAGCCAAGAATGTCTGCCGTACCCTTAGCTCTCTTCTGAAGATATTCTATATCTATGGCCCTCTGCTGAGGGAGCAGGACCATATCATTTCTTACAAATAGGGGGTTGTTTCTTGTCACCTGACTCCACCTCTCTGGCCACAAGTGATTGGAGCAGAGAAGGGCACTTCCTCAGGGTTTTCAAACTCAAAAGCCAACAGAGGCCAGGTAAAGGAGCAGGAAGATGTGTGAGACAATAGGGAGAGTTCGCTGGAGACAGGAAAGAGCTGGAGATGGCATGCCCCATCTTCATGGGGATGTTGACACAGATTTTGCCAACTGTTGTCATCCAGAAATGAAGACTAAGGATAGTCCAGATCTTTAGATTTTCAAGAAAAGCTAAAAATTTAGGTTTTAGATGAAATTCCCTGAAGTGAAAAATGATTTTGAGTTTCATTCATTTCTGGTAAGGCTAAATTTTTTGTTACGTATGTTTTTCTTTTCTTTCTTTCTTTTTTTTTAGTAAATAAACTGAGCTGTTGATAATTATCAAAGGGCAAAGAGATTGAGGTTTTAATCTTCTAACAGGTACTTAGAGCCATTCTGTGTTTCTAGTGAAACGTGGAGATGTGCTAAGAAAGGTCATTGCCGATGGTTGTGGAGATTGTGTTCCAACTGGCCCTGAGAGGAGAGTCAAGACTGAAGAACAGCCTTATACTTATCAAGGACGTGGAGCTACACCAGGCTGGAGGAAGGGGAACTTGTTTGGAACTTTTTTAGGCTGTATTTCTAACAATTTGCTGAAAGGCATGTTTTGTGCTAATGAGGACTGAGTTTATTTAGTGTTCTAATGAGGACTGAATTTATTTAGTGGGAATACTGTTCTCCTTACGTCTTCCACCACCCATAGCTGAGTCATCTGAGAAAGGGGACTTTTCCAGATTTCTACAGAGGCCTCACAATCCTACCCTAAGCTTACTCAGACAGGGTGTCCACATGGCTATGAATTGGTGGAGGAGAGAACCACACATTTACTGATATCAGTGTATTGCATCCCATAGGAATGTTGGGACAAAATACAAATTGAAAACTAATACCATCATGTACGGCAGTAATAATCTTAGCTTTGAACATTGTTCTTTTGTCAAATATCTTTTAAAAAACACCCACAAAACCTCCTCCCTCAGATTTACCAGGTCATAGAACAATCATGGGGGCTTCCCAGATGGCGCTAGTGGTAAAGAACTCACCTGCTGTTGCAGGAGATGTAAGAGGCATGAGTTTGATCCCTGCATTGGGAGGATCCCCTGGAGGAGGCACAGAGACCCACTCCAGTATTCTTGCCTGGAGATTCCCATGGACAGAGGAGCCTGGTGGGCTATGGTCCAAAAGGTCACAAACAGACATGACTGAAGCGACTTAGCATGCACACATGCACAGAGCAAAGAGCAAGGAAGCATCCTTTAGAGCCCACACATGCTGCAAACTCCTCAGGGATGCCTCTTCCAGCAAGGGACGGCATTTATCTGTCTTCTACTATTCCCCCACCAGGGATCAAACCCACACCCCCTGCATTGGAAGCACAGAATCTTAACCACTGGACCACAAGGGAAGTCCTAATATTTTTTCATTTTTATTAATATTGTCACTTAGATCATAGTGTTATCAAGTCTTTGTATTTCCCTTAAAGGGCATTTGATCTCTAATAATCTGCCTGACTAGCCATATGTAATTGCTTTTTTCCAAAGGAGTAAGGAAATTTTCCCTCATAGCTGGTAAAGAATCTGCCTGCAATGCAGGAGACCCCAGTTTGATTCCTGGGTCGGAAAGATCCCCTGGAGAAGGGATAGGCTATCCACTCCAGTATTCCGGCCTGGAGAATTAATTGTATAGTCCATGGGGTTGCAAAGAGTCAGACATGACTGAGTGATTTTTACTTTCACTTTCAAGGAACTTTTCACATCTTTCATTCTCACCAAGTACCTGGGGCATAAGACATGGGCTAGGCCAGAGGCTTCATTTTACAGATGAGGAAATTCAGTGATTTATTCCTAACTAAGACAGATCTCACAAATCCTTACAGTGCAGGCAAGGGAATAGGACTTGACCAGAAGAGAATCTGATAGGTTTGTGTATTATGTGTGAAAAATTTGACCAACATTATTGCTACCATGCTCTAAAGCTTTTTTCCACATTAAATTATGAATTAATTAACACTCCTCTTACTCTCAGGAGACACTTCAGGGATTAAAACAATAAAATTTGCATGATTATGCCACAAACATCTTAAGACAGCATTTAAAAAAATATTCAGATTCAACTTACTTGTTCTCTCTGAAACTCATAGTCCTACCTGGGAGTGAAAGAGTCCATATAACCCATGTTTCCCCACTTTGCTTTCTCTGAGGGAATAGGTGGATGATTGAAAAGATAATAAATGTGAGGAGAACTCCCTGGAGGAAAGATATTTTATAAACAAGAAGTAAAGACTTTGGCTGACACACACATTCTAACAGCTCGGAGATAGGGATAAAACCTTTTGGTATGAATCCTAGCTGCTTAGTCTACCCACTTCATGCACAACTTAAACCTGGATTCTGGAGAGTTTCCAAAATGTCAAACTGATCCTACTTACAACAAAATTCACCATCAAATTTGTAATTAACACCAAGTATTTATGAAATTAACTGATTTGTCTCTCAGTGCTTTTGCAGAGTGTGAAGCTGATCTAGGTCTAGCATGGAGTTGGAAGACCCATGTAACATAGCCAAAGCTGCTCTGCTTGGCTGTTCATGGTCTTTTAGGATAAAAAGTGCTATCCCAGAATCACTCCCGATAAAACAAATGGGTGTTTTTATTACCTGAAGCTTTTCTAGGAGAATAGAAATGAATTGTTAAAATTTAAAAAGCAAAAGATAAAAACTCACAGCTGGAAGAATTGAATGACTACTGTATCCAGCTGTTTTCCAAGGACCTAAAGTATGTCAGGAATGTCAATATGTTATTGTAGATGTGTCTAGAAGCTCCTCATTATGCCTCTTGCTCTGTAGGGTGAAATGGAAAACAATTTCAGAAGAACAAATAAAGAAATGATTTTCCAACCCAACTTTTGAGTTAAATGAAGGCCATAGCATTTTGTTAGATTAGAAAATCAGTCAGGAGACACAATATAGTTATGCACATTTAAGATTGTTATATATTCTTGATGAATTGACTTTAAAATAATCATCATAAAATGTCCTTCCCGTATGAATTTCCTTAGCTTGACTTCATTTGTCAATGCTCTTCTATCTGCTTCGTGTAACGATTTTGGAAATGTCTTGTCTGTTGCTGGTTTTCCTCTCTTCATTGTTGCAGATTTAGCAATTATTCGATGGCATCTCCAATAACTGGGGTAAAGCTGAACTTTTTAATGGTGCTGGACAACTGGGCCATTTGGAAGAAGATAAAATTAGACCCATTTCTCATGTTATACACAAGGAGAAACTCCAAAGGCATTAGGGATCTAAATGTAAAAAATACTATCATATAAGTATGTGAAGAAAACATGGATAAATTCCTCTTTAACATTATTAAAGGAGCAGGGAAAGACTCTCTGTGACTCAAAATCCAGGGTCAATAAAATTAAAGATTAAGAAATCTGACTATATAAAAATTTAACAAAAAAAAAGCTTTTGTGATAAAACCCTCCACATATTATGGGTGGTTTAGTTGCTAAGTCATGTCTGACTCTGGGATCCCATGAACTATGCTCCTCCATCTATGGGACTTTCCAGGCAAGAATACTGGAGTGGGTTGCCATTTCCTTCTCTAGGGGATCTTCCTGACCCAGGGATCGAACCCATGTCTTTCTGCTTGGCAGGTGGATCCTTTACCACTGAGCCAATAGGGAGGAGACACATATCATAAACAAAACCAGAGGGAAAATGAGGAGAAAATATCTGTAACATATACCACAGACAAATATATATATATTATATATATATAATATATATATATATATGTGTGTGTGTGTGTTCACGCATGCATATGTGTATGCTCAGTTGCTCAGTCGTCTCCAACTCTTTGTGACCCCATGGACTGTAGCCTGCCAGTCTCTTCTGTCCATGGTATTCTCCAGGCAAAAATACTGGAGTGAGTTGCCATATTCTATTCCAGGGGATCTTCCTGACCCAGGGACCAAACCCCCATCTCTTTTGTCTCCTGCATTGGCAGGTGGATTCTTTATCAGTTTGCCACCTGGGAAGCCCATACATACATATATATGACAGAGAGAGAGGGAGATTGTAGAAATTG
Source organism: Okapia johnstoni (assembly GCA_024291935.2). Taxonomy (NCBI): domain Eukaryota; kingdom Metazoa; phylum Chordata; class Mammalia; order Artiodactyla; family Giraffidae; genus Okapia; species Okapia johnstoni. Next base: position 94,669,136 of record CM044311.1, on the reverse strand, counting down.
AGAGGCAAAGGGCCAAAACCTATTAGAAAAATGGGAAAAAATCATGAATAGACACAAAAATATATAAGGAACATTTAAATACAATGAAAAGATGTTCAGATTCACTTAGAATTAGATAAATGTACATTAAAACAATGCTGAAATATAATTTCTCACTGGCAAACTGGCAAAAATAAAAAAGCATGTCAACATGTCTTGCTGCCGAGTCTGTGAGGACACAGACACTCCCTAATAAGTACCTGATGAGAATGTGCACGACTACAACTCTTCTGGAGTGAAAGTTGGTAATGCCTAATAGAACTACATATGCATTTGGGTTTTGACCCAGAAATCACACTTCTAGGAATCTACCAAGAAGACTACTTCCAATATATGTAAAATACGTATGCCATGGTTATTTAAGACAGTATTGCTTGTAATTACAAAATGTTGATAATTTTTAGGTTGTTACCTAAATTATAACACACTGGGAAATCACTGGATTAATTATAACACACCTAGACAATGGAGTACTCTGCTACTATGAAAAAAGAGTGAGAAAGATCTCTATGAACTGATATGGAGTGATTTACAGGGCATATTTACTAGTAAGTGAAGAGGAAATGTACATAATGGCCTATGTGAGAGGAGAATCTAAAGAAAAAGAGTGGATATTTGTATATGTTTAACTGATTTACTTTGCTGTACACCTAAAACTAACACAACATTGTGAATCAACTATATTCCAATAAAAATTTTTAAAAAAGGAAAAGTACAAAAAAAAATATATAGTAATGCTACCCTTTGTGTGAGAAAGAAGGGGTATAAGGATTTACATACATATCTGCACATGTATGCAAAAGAAATACAGGAAAGATAAATGAGAAGCTTAAGAGATTGGTTATCTACTAAGTTTGGTAGGAAAGCTGAAGAAAAAAGAATGAATGGGAATAGGTTGGGAGGGATGAAAAGGGAGAAATATTTTTCTGAGTATTTTTTTTTAATAGGTTTGACTTTTAGACCCATAGTAATATTTGACATACATACCTTCTCCCCAGTTAATAATTAAAATCAACCAGGAAGTGGAGAAAATCCAAAATGGAATGTAGTCAGTAACAAATGAACTTAATTGTATTACAAATGTGTAACATCACTGCACTGAAGCTGAATGGATAGAAAAGCACTAACCTAAATAAGGTTGGAAAGGAATATCCTCACAGCTGGATACTGTAAGGATAAGATTAAAAGAAAAATATACAAATACTGTTATCCAGTTAGTGAATCTGTTTCTCTTAGGGGTATAGATGAGCAACTGGGTAACTATGTTATGTGTATACTAGTATTGAACAAACAAATGAATATACCAGAGAAAGTGAGAGCTGGGTCTCTCACTGTTGGCTTAAAAGAGACAAATAAAGCGAGAAGGCTGAAGTGAGCCTCATGGTGTTGGATTGGAATCATAGGCATGATTCATGAATATGAATTTACAGATTTACATATATACATAGAGACAGATACATGTAGAAATAAATGTAGATGTTTATATGTGTGGGTTAGTATTCATATATATATTTCCCATCTTTGCTCACTGAGCCTAGAAGTAATGATAACCTAGTAGGCATGAGCACACCTAGTGGCAAAATCTTGGTTTATAATTTTGCTTCTTTTGTGAAAGAAACCAGACCTCTTTGGAAAAGTTGGGGTGGACAAAAAAATAAAAAAGACTTGAGACTGGAACATCTTGCAATGTCAAAAAAAAGATGTACTCAAAAAAAGGATGACAGAGACTTCCCTGGTGGTCCACTGGCTAAGACTCGGTGCTCCCAATGTAGGGCGCCCAGGTTCAATTCCTGGTCAGGGAACTAGATCCCACATGCCACAACTAAAGATCTTGTGTGCCATAACTAAGACTCGGCACAGCTAAATAAATAAGTAAATTTTTTAAAAGGGATGTATCATAAGGACACGGGAGCTAAGATGGAACTCCCAAAGGCCAGAATGGAATGATCTGAACAATGAAATAAGTAACTATAATATTGGGATTATGACCAGTAGAATAAAATAAGCATCCTTGCTGCTGCTGCTAAGTCGCTTCAGTCGTGTCCGACTCTGTGCGACCCCATAGACGGCAGCCCACCAGGCTCCCCCGTTGACATTTCCGTCTCCAATGCATGAAAGTGAAAAGTGAAAGTGAAGTCACTCAGTCGTGTCTGACTCTTAGCGACCCCATGGACTGAATCCTGCCAGGCTCCTCCATCCATAGAATTTTCCAGGCAAAAGAGTTCTGGAGTGGGGTGTCATTGCCTTTTCCGAAGTATCCTTGAGTCAGTACAAATATAAATACATGATGAAATAAATAAATGAGGAGAAGGGACAACTCTTCCCTATAGAAAAATTCCAATTTAAAAATTGTTGAAGGAAATATATAATTATTACTATGAAAATCCAGTAGAAAGAGTCACTAAGTAAGATAGATGCTAAAATCTTTGGGCAAAAGTTTGAGGGAATTCCCTGGTGGTCCAGTGGTTAGGGCTTCAGGCTCACACTGCAGGGGGCAGTTGGTGCTCAAAAGACCCAAACTGTCCAATGGCTTGCTAGAAAGGGCTTTTAAAAGCAATATTTGGGGTGAGGGTTGCAGCTTGTGGACTTTCTTCTGACTTACTGGTGGTGATATAACAGTAATGTTTTGAAACTTGAATCATCAGCCTTCTGGTTCCAAGCAGTCTGGGGTCTACCTGCCTGTAGTCAGCATGGAGCCAACATCTTCCACCTGGGTATGGGAAGTGGGGGGTGTCTTTTGTTCTGCAGAACAACTCAAAGATATGCATCAGATTGATACTTTGAGGATGAACTAGGACTCTGATTCCTGAGCTATTGTTTGAGCTATCGTTACTTTTCTTGCTTGACTGCTTTTCCTTTGTTTCTATGTTCCCTCACTTCCTTAATTAGTAACAGCTTAAATCCACTCTTTGGAACTCAGAAGCCCGAGAAGATTAAAAGCCTTTTTCTACAAACAAAAAATGGGGGACAGAGAAGGGCTTTTATACCTGGGAGTCCCTGCAGAGTCCTGCTTGGTTTCAACCCCTCTTTTCTTTGATACTCTCCAATCCTGAGGGGAGTAGGACAAGAAGGGGAATGAAGTTTTGGTTAGAGAGGCTAACCATAAATTCAGCAGGGGAACTTGGTTTTGGGGAAGGGGGCTTGGTTTTGGGGGAACTCAGTTTCACTTCTTGTGTGAGTGTGTTACACTCACGTGACTCTGTGAGATAGACAAGATATTCTCCTGCCAATCACCATCCAATAAAAAGCTAGATTTTAAAACATTTTTTGTTAACTCCTTACATTTAAAAGATGACTCTATTTCTTGAACACATACTTGTTCCTATGTTCTTTAGAAATGGTAGAATATTTCCACAATTGCCGACCATATGAAATGCATTTCCCTTCATCAGTTTCGTAAATATTCAGCTATTGTACCATTCCCCAAACAGCCAGAGATTTATTCATTATATTGAATTGCAATCTCACCCTTTCTTTCTGCTCCTTTGTAAAGAGAAAGATAATATTTCGGCAGTTTTTGCAACGCCTCAGCCTTGAGGGAATATAAATATAAGCATAATTGATTTTCTGAACTGGCTTTTCCCCGCTCTGTGTTCCAGTGCTTTATGCATTATAGGTGGAATGACTGACAAATCAACTCTGATTGCTAATTGGAAAGCAGAATATATTAAAAGCATAGCACATATATCCCGTTTGTTCTCAGTGCAAGCCCTGGAAATGTGATGCTCTAGTGCTCTAGTGCCCATCCAGAACTCATGCCCTTATGACTAACAGATTCGTAAAGTCACTCATTTATTCATTAACAAGACCTCTGTTGCCTATCTTTTCCTGTCTTGAGCATTGAGACAAGAATGCCAAGGGCTGGGTATGTATTGACTCTGTTTCATTACCCAGAAGGCAAATTAGGCATATGCATAAGGCCTTGCAAAATGGGGCATTATATTGTCTGTATTTCAGTTTAAAATTATTTAACATAGAAAATGTAATACATATGTATGCATTTACTTCGTTTAACCAACCTCTAGGGGCAGATTGCTAATGTTTGAAGTGCTTTAATCAGAAATACACACTCCAAGGGAGGTTAGTTAGCATTTGAAAGACTATTCAGGTAGCTACTGTAAATGTTTAAGTCTCCATCATTTCATTTGGCACTACAGGGTTTATTAGGTAGCCTGAGGGGTGCTAGCAATAATTGTAGAGGAGTATTTCACTATAAGTAAGTACTATACAAGATAAGTTATTGACTAGGAATGTGGCACAAGCATCACTGCTCTTGCATGAACAAAGCATAAGAATCTAGGGTCCTCTTGACCTAGGGCTCTGACTCTCATTAGAGAGGATTGGCTGAATCCTGTTATGGGGTATGGTTGTGTTTGCCTTGACTGAATCTTTCATAAAAGGCACCTGGTGCAGTGCTTTTAAAAAAGAGCAAGAGGAAATTCATGAACTTTGATAGTGGACATACAACTTTATGTGAATGGGTTTGTTTTCAGAAAACAACATTCTGACAGAGGTGTAGAAGCTGCAGTGGGTGATCAGGAGCTGGAGAGAGAGGGAGGCCATGGTAGTTGTATAGGATGAAGGCCTGAACTAACGTTGTGGCTGTGTGAGTGGAGGGAATAGAGAAGACAGACTTGAAAAGTTACAAGAGAAAGACAAAGAAATATGATGAATAATTGGATGTGAAGAGAGGGCATGTGAGTAAAGAAGGAGTCATAAAGACTATCCTCCGGTGTGTCCGATTTGCATGGTGTCATTTACTAAAATAGAGAATCAAAGGTAAAGAAGAGGTTGGGGGCCAGTAGAGAATAGGCTATTTTTGAACAAGATACATGTGAGATGCTTGAAGGACATTCAGATGGAGTAGTCCAATAGGTAGATATACATATGCATATATACATATTTATTGTCTGGGGCTCAGGAGAGACACCTGGGTTGGAGATGGATATTTAGTGCATTCAACAAACATCTATTAATTACTTTCTATACCTCAGGCAAGATTGTTGGGATCCTTGCTTTCATTATGATTACAGTATTTGGCAGACACAGTATAATGGGTCTATTTGACATCTTGAGGGTGAGGTCACCTAGGAAGAGCAGAGTTAAAGGTGCAGAAGCAGAATCCCAGGAATGATTAATATTTAAGACGGAGAAAGAAGGATGAATGAAAGATTTTATATGAGTAAAAATGAGGAAGATTGGCCAAACAGGAGGAAAATGGGATGTAAAATAAGGGATGTAAAAGTTTCAAGGAAGGAATGGAATGAATATAGGACAGAACTCCATAAAAATGACTTGCAAGCATGGGAATTCTCTGGTGGTCCAGTGGTTAAGACTCCAAAATTTCACTGCTGAAGGCCAGGGTTCGATCCCTGATTGGGGGACTAAGATTCCCCATGCAGCCCAGTGCGGCCAAAAAAAAAAAAGGAAATGACTTGCACAGAAACGAAGTAAGGTAAAAAAAAAAAAAACAACCCAAAATGAAATGCTAAAGTTAGTAAAGGAGAGGAAGTAAATTATTAATTTCAAACTTTGTTCGTTTTGAAGAAACCAAATGCCCTGGTAGCTACATAGTTTAGGATACAACCTGAGAAACACTGGGTTCTCTAGCACAAACCTGTCATGTGAGCATCAAGCAGACAGAAGGTATCTAGTGAACACTGGCTGGAATGAAGGGGAAGAGGTGCCATGATCACAGAGGCCTCTTTGTGTCTGCTAGCATTCTGACAGGCCACTTTATGTGGGACATGATTCCAGGAATGATGTTCCATTACAAGTGAGTCAGCATTTCTGGGACTGTCCCAGTTTTACTGGAAGTAAGTACCACCTTATCTTTCTGAGTTATTACTTTTAAGAAATATGATGGGAAAAATTTCAAAGCTCTGACCTCTCCAGATATCCTCTTCCTTTTTTCAAATTCTCTGTAGAGTTGTTCAAAGTTGAGAATTGTTTTCTTTAGAAAGTGCTTGTGGAGTCTATTGGCAATTAAAAGCAGTAGAATCTAATGCCAGGACCAGAAATGAGACACCATCCATCAGTCTGGAGCCAAAAACAGAACTTTGAGGTCAGATAGGCTTGGGCATAAGTCCCAACTCTAAAATTCATTAGCTGTGTGACCTAGGGCAAGTTACTTAGCCTCTCTGAGATTCAATTTCCTCAGCTGCATAATCAGGGATAATAAAAACAACTTTACAGAAATGTTGTAAGATAATATATATATAGTGTTTTGGAAGTAGTTTGCTCAATAACCTGTATGTGTGTGTGTGTGTGTGTGTGTGTGTGTGTGTTTGTGTGTGTGTATAGTTGGTATATAAATCTACTTGACTTGATTGGTTATATTGGAACATTTATTCAGCATGATAAGCAATGTACTCTGTCCACATATACTGCAAAGAGGTAAGGCAAAGCCAGTATAAAAGATGATAAATGACTTTTTTTTTCCCTATTTACACCAATAGGTCAAGAAAGAATGAAGTGAAATTGATGCAGGAGGGTTTTAGATTAAAGTGCAGCAGAATACAATTTCAAACCACGGTGAAATGCCTTCATGCCATTATAAAGAGAGTCAATAAGAAACCTTTAGTGCAGATTTAAAAGAAAAGCGTAGTTACTTTGAGATGATTTAAGTGCTAGAAAAAGATGATGTCATTTCCATGGTTTCATGCTATCCTTATTATTTTATACTCTCAGAGATGCCTGTGTCACTTCCACATTTTGAGGCACTCAGTATATGTGCAAATGGAGAAATACTAGAATAATGCTAGAAATTGTAGAGCATTAACAATATGTGTATATCTATCTTTCTTTGACCAATTGTTTTAAAGCAAAAATATAGTTCAATGTAAATAGGTTTTTCATAAGATAGTCATGGATTTATAAAACTTATTTCAAAGTCCACTACAAGGCACTCTGAAGAACAGTCTTCAGTCTTGCCAGTGTATCCTTGGGAAGATACCACAGCCTATATTTGTCTGGACTACACTGGCCTCACAGCATGTGACTTTTGGAGTTTTGTCATAAACTCTTGGAAATGGGCTTTGTCCAGCACGTCTGAAACCTCAATCCCTGGCATAACATAGATGCTTAAGAAAAGTTAGCTTAATTAATCAGTGAATTCTTTTGCACTGATCGCTTCCCAGATAGAGCCACCTGCTAATGCAGGAGACATAAGCAACAAGGGTTTGATCCCTGGGTCAGGAAGATCCCGTGGGGGAGGTAATGGCAACCCACTCTACTATTCTTGCCTGGGAAACGCCATAGACAGAGGAGCCTGGCAGGCTACAGTCCATGGGGTCGCAAAGAGTCAGACACAAGTGAGCACGGATGCACACATCACCAAGGAAGCTTGCTGAAGATCTTTGAAACTGGTTACTGCTAGATTGGGTAGCAGCTTGAGATTCCATTCATTTTACAGAGGGAAAGAAGACACTGCTTGTGTTGGGCTTCTGCACTCTTTTTATGGGTAACTGCCTTTCAATCACAAAATGCCCAGTGAGGAGTAGAAGAGGGGAAGTAGAAGATGGTGAAATATGTGAACAAAGGAGCTCCTTCAGTTCCAGTTTACTAGGACTGTTAAGGATCAGTACACTTAAGGATTTTGGATTTTTATGAAGCCCAAACGACACAGAATCAACCTTGTGGTACGCTAATAGAAGTTGATTCTATCATCAGCAGTAGCTGGGCATTCCTAATTTCCCTAGAGATTAAGAGAAACCCACCTGTTTTTAAACACAAGACTTCTCTCTTTAAAAAAACTTTTTATTTTGTATTGGGGTATAGCCGATTAACAATATTGTGATAGTTTCAGGTGAACAGCGAAGGGGACTCGCCATACTTATACATGTATTGCAAGGCTTCTTTTTAATCTCAAATCCTTGTTCTTAATAACTCAAAGGTGTGCTGACTCCAGAGATCCAGCTGCCATCTTCACCTTCATGTATCAGGGATAGACTGTGCCAACTGACCTCAGGCCAGAGGCTTGCTATCATTGCTAGGCTTTCTTCTCATGGCAATGTGATTCATCTCTGACACAGAGAGAGAAGGATACAGCATTTAAATCTTCCTTAAACTGATGCAGCTTAGCAGGCTCAGCTTTGAAGCCCTCTGAGTCCTGAGGGCTTGGTTTTCCCACTCTAGACGGGATAATGCTTCTGTTCATTCCCCCCAGGTAAGTAATTAATTCTTGCTGGTATTCCAGAGAGAAGGTGAAGGCTGGTTGCTTTATAGTTTTGAGTCTTCAAAGAACTCCAGTCTTCTTTACCTTTGGGAATCTTTAAGTACTCCCGGGCTCAAGAGGTAGAAATAGCAGCAGTAGTGGCAGTAATAGTAATAGTAACGCTGCTGCTACTACTAAAACCCACTATAATTTTGAATTTAGGTTACCTATCTACAAAAATCTGTGGATTTTAAAAAGTATGGCTACATATCACAGCAGCCTCCCTAAAAGTGAAAGAAGAAAGCAGACTCACTTCACTGAAAATATTCACTTGAGCAAATCTTTATTGTGTTTGACTTCATCTTTTTTTTCCAATGTATTTATTTTTTTGGCCACTGTACATAGCATGTGGGAACTTAGTTCCCTGACCAGGGATTGAACCTCTGACCCCTGCAATGTAAGTGTGTATTCTTAACCACTGTACCACCAGGGAAGTCCAGGCCAATGGAAGGAATAAAGATGGTGGCCAAATGATTGCACCAGTGGAAAACAGAATATACCCATTTAGCCCTGAGGAGAGTGAGGCTGGACATTTTTGTTACCATGGAGTGAATTCTCGCCTGTGCCCAGGGAAAACCCAGGGTGCAGTGGTCCAACCACCCAGGTGGGAATCACAGCTAAAGGTTTGTGCCACACATTTGTGGCTACCCAATAAATACCTGGGCAGCACGACCAGTCAGTGCCAAACCAGTCATCAGACGCATTACCCAACACCACAGGAGTAGCAGAAGTCCAAGATCAGATATTTAGTGGGAACTTGGATGGGAGCCTCTTTCCTTTCTGTAAGAATTACACCATGGCCTGATCCTTGGATGTCAATGTGGTGCAGTGTTAGGAATTTGACCTGCTTGTGTACGCCATACATGTTGGCCAGGGGAAGCAGCACTGTCAGGTTTGAAGAGATGGATGGGGATGGGATATGCCAGACCAGGACACCCAATGATACATGTTCCATTCCAGGTACAGTGCATTTCAGCAGGTCTGGTCTGCAGTCAGACAACAGGAACCAGTGGAGACTGAGTAGGTCTCCCTTACCCAGGAGTGTGAAATAAGTCCCTCATCCCATTACAAATTCTGGGAGATAACGCCTTTCCCAGTTGTGATGGGGCTTGGTGTTCTCAAGCAGCATAGCACATTCACGAAGAGAATCAGGGCAATGGCTGTTTCCAGCAACTTCCCAGTCTGGCATATGAGGCAGCAGGTCCTCCTGGCTAGTCATTCACATGTTATTAAAGCCCTAGATAGTGCTGTAGTCCCCTGGCCAAGGTGGTTTTACCTGTAATCTAATCTGCTGCTTTAATATTCCATTCTTCCTTTCCACTAACCCTGGTTTGCACAGCGACAGGGGAAAGCTTGGGTTAGGCCAGACACAGTGTCCACATAGACCCAGGCATACTTAGAACTCTCACCCAGAGGGAGGGGGCCAAGATAATCAGTCTGCCAATCCCTCTCCAGTTGGGAACTCCAGTGGATGGCCCCAGTTTCCTTTGGCAGTTGCCTTGGACCTTGTTTAGAACACACAGGACATAGTGTTCACGCATTAATCAAGTTGCTGTATTTCAAGGGCAATACAGCATCCTTGGCAATGTGCATCCCACCCAATCTGCTGTATCTGCCGAAAGGTCAGTTGCTAGGGCTTGCACCTGAGCAAGGACATCAGCTGTCTGATTGCCAGGGGGGTGTCAGCACCTTATGAGTGGGAACGTGGAAGACAGTGAGGAAAGCTGAGGCCCTTGAAGGTGACCGCAAACGTCTTCCCACGTCTCAACCTCACAAGGGCTTATTCATGGTTATTACGCCTCAGTTTCCCATTGTGCAAGTCATAGGGTTAATCCCTTTAGAACAGCCCAGTCATCTGTGCAAAGAGTTGGAAGTCAGGACTCTTGCTGAGTTCAGCTCACTGGCTGCTGCAGTTTATTCCTGTTTTCATCCAGATGGTGTCAGTGTTGGGCTGAAGAGAGACCACAGTCCATGTGCAGGAGTTGTTTGCCCTACTAGACCTACCTGTGTAGCGTAGCAGATGTCAGTGGGAATTTCCCCCCTCTCCCTCCCTACAGGCTGCAGGGGCTGCCACCAGGATAGGGGTGGAGGCATTTTGAGAATCAACATACACTGCAGGGCCAAGTAACCCCCTGCATTTCTAGAGACAGGGGGCTGGCAGACAGGATATTCCACTGTTGCAAATGGTGCTGTGGTGTGCTCAGTCACGTCTGAATCTTTGCGGTCCCATAGACTGTAGCCCGCCAGGCTCCTCTGTCCATGGAATTTTTCAGGCAAGAATACTCGAGTGGGTTGCCATTTCCTCCTCCAGGGATTGAACCCAAGTCTCTGACCCAGGGATCGAATCCATATCTCCTGTGTCTCCTGCACCGTAGGCAGATTACTGTCTCTTAGGCAAACTGGGAGTCTGAGCCATAGCAGAGGTGGATCACTGGAACACATTCTCAACTCCTTGCTAGGAAGGGTTGTCCTTACATATGATATGCTCTTCCCTTCTGAGAGGCTCTAGTTGGAGGGGCACTGCGTATGCTGTCAGGAGCTGTAGCTCTCTGGGGTTTTTTCCAGTTCCTGCCCTCTTCCAGACCTGGGTTCCTCTCCTTTTGTTGTCTCCGCTGTAGTGCCCAACCCATACCTGCCAGAGTCACAGACCCATCTAACTCAAATGGTGGCCCTGCTTGGGAGATGATGTCCACATCTGTTTCATGAGTATTTTTTCCCTCTTCATAGGCAGATTGCTGCTCTGAACCTCAGTTTCTCACATGCCCTTTCCTTACCAGGAAGTAGAAGGAATGAAGGCACTGTCCCAGGTGGGAAATAAAAGTCCTCCCAAACCCCTAAACTCCTACGAAAGCTTGCATTTCTCAGGTTCTTAGAGACTCGACAGGCTTGCACCGTATCAATCACACCTTCTGGGACAATACACATCTTACCTGACACAAATAACTCCCTCAAACTTTGCGGTGGTGTCTGTGCCTTGAGTTTTCTGTGGCATCACTGCCCCTTTTCTCCCTCACAGATGTTCCAGGGAAGTCTGCAGAGTGTTCTGCAGCAGAAGCAAGCCTTCATGTTAACATTATACCATCAAGGTCATGGGCTCACTTTATTGATATGGGAAAGAGAACAGGGACAGAGCTCACTCTGCCATCCCATGCCATTTGGTGGGGCGGGGCTGGTAATATTGGGGAAGCTCCTTGTTGATCCTCCATGAGAAGGCAAATTGATCTTGTGACTCAGAGGCCAAGTTATACTGAGAAAAGCATTTGCTGAGTCCAGTACAGCATGGTCCACTCCTAAGGCAACGGCCAGGTATCTAAGACAGTGCAGTGTTGGGCACAGCCACAAGGATGACTTGTTCAATTCTTGGGGGACTTGCTCAATCCTTGGTAGTCCATGGTCATCCTCCAGGAGCCTTTGGCTTTTTTTTTTTTTATAACTGGCCACACTGGGCTGTTGAAAGAACTGCAGGCAGGATGTACAATACCCATTCAGTACAGTTCTCAGATGGTTTCTCCTATGATGCTCCATCCTCAGCAATTTATATTGTTTGACAGTTACCATTTTTTGATGCTTTTGAATTGTGCTGCTGGAGAAGACTCTTGAGAGTCCCTGGGACTGCAAGGTCAAATCAGCCAACCCTAAAGGAAATAAACCCTAAATATTCATTGAAAGGACTGATGCTGAAGCTCCTATACTTTGGCCACCTGATGTGAGAGCTGACTCATGGGAAAAGACCATGGTTCTGGGAAAGATTGAAGGCAAAGGAAAAGAGGACAGCAGAGGATGAGATGATTAGATAGCATCACATACTCAATGGACATGAATCTGAGCAAACTCTGGGAGACAGTGGAGGAGAGCAGAGCCTGGTGTGCTACAGTGCATGGGTTCACAAAGAGTCAGACACAACTTAGAGACTGAACAACAACAACTCTTTGAGGAGGCGGTAGACTAACTGCTTGTCAGTTGGTGTTTCCCCTCAACACTGGTTTGATTACTTTAACCTGTAGGTGGAATTCACTGATAGAGGTTTACAAAATTTGACCTTGTAGAATATCAATGCCCAACATGTTCTCTGGTATTTAGATAAAAACCTCATATTCTGGTGCAAGCAAACACCTGATATCCAGTGCAAAAGGACCTTTCTGACCATAACCATTTGACCTCCAAAACCATCAATCGCTGCTTCTGGGGGTTACTGTGATTAGAGTTCATTTGGTACCAACATCAACCAGAGCCATCACTTTCTTTTTTTTTCAAAGTTACAGGTAAAGAAGTGGACTTATTTAGAGAGAAACACACTCCACAGAGTGTGGGCCATCTCAGAAGGTGTGAGCGGCCCAGAGCCATCACCTTTTGTTTATTACTAGGGAACTGTGAATAGGAGCTCAACAGGAGGCCTCCAAGGGCCCTCACCTGGAGATGATCTTGGCTTGCATCCTATATCCAGGGTGTGAATCCTTGAAGCCTCTGTGGGAGCAGGTGGGGCATCAGGGATAGTAGGGGCAGGTGAGGCAGATCTGAATTAGTGCTCAGGTTTTAAGCTTTCCACAGGCTTAACAAGACAGCATCCAGCTGCCTCTCTGTCTTTTCAGGTGGGGCCCGTGCAGCAATGAGGTCAAACCACATTTGCTTCTGGGTTACTTTTACCCAGTCCTTCACAAGTGCTTGGGATAGCCTTTTGGCTTTTTGAGTTCCCTCTATCTTGGGTCTTGCCCACAGCATGGACCTGTTCCTGGGTTTTGTCAGTTTCCTCCAGACCAGCGATGGATTGCCCAATACCATATGTGTCTTCTCCCTCAACTGGGCTTGGCGTGGATACCAGCATCCCATACCAGGTACTGAGAGGTGGACTTGAGTATCTTGACTTCTATTCCTGCAGTGAATGTGGCCAAATCAGAATCTTCAAAGACAGGGGTGGAGATGGTCTGTTTCATTCCCAAATGCCTTAGAGTTTGTTGTGCTTCCTCTATAGATTTCCAGGGTCACACAGCCCAGGGATGTCCCCCCTCATTGGGCCAGTGCTCCCTACAGATCAGAATCAGTTCAGTTCAGTCTCTCAGTCGTGTCTGACTCTTTGTGCTTCATGGACTGCAGCACGCCAGGTTCCCTGTCCATCACCAACTCACAGAGCTTACTCAAACTCATGTCCACTGAGTCGGTGATGCCATCCAACCATCTCATCCTCTGTCGTCCCTTTCTCTTCTCACCTTCAATCTTTCCTAGCATCACGGTCTTTTCCAATGAGTCAGTTCTTCACATCAAGTGGCCAAAGTAGTAGAGTTCCAGCTTCAGCATCAGTCATTCCAATGAATATTCAGGATTGATTTTCTTTAGGATGGACTGGTTGGATCTCCTTGCTGTCCAAGGGACTCTCAAGAGTCTTCTCCAACACCACGGTTCAAAGGCATCAATTCGTCAGTGCTCAGCTTTCTTTATAGTTCAACTCTCACATCTGTACATGACTACTGGAAAAACCATAGCTTTGACTAGACAGACCTTTGTTGGCAAAGTAATGTCTCTGCTTTTTAATATGCTGTCTAGGTTGGTCATAGCTTTCCTTCCAAGGAGCAAGCGTCTTTTAATTTCATGGCTACAGTCACCATCTGCAGTGATTTTGGAGCCCCCCAAAATAAAGTCTCTCACTGTTTCCATTGTTTCCCCCTCTATTTGCCATGAAGTGATGGGACCAGATGCCAGGATCTTAGTTTTCTGAATGTTGAGTTTTAAGCCAACTTCTTCACTCTCTTCTTTCACTTTCATCAAGAGGCTCTTTAGTTCTTCTTCGCTTTCTGCCATAAGGGTAGTGTCATCTGCCTATCTGAGGTTGTTGTTATTTCTCCTGGCAATCTTGATTCCAGCTTGTGCTTCATACAGTCCAGCATTTTGTATGATGTACTCTGCATAGTCCAGGTCTCTCCTAACTTTTCTAAACCCAGCTTGAACCTGGACCTCACATACTGTTGAAGCCTACAGATTTTCTCAGGAGTGTGGTCACTTGTGTGGTCATGTTTGGCATTCCCATTCTTTAGAATTGGAATCCACATTTTCCAGTGTGATCCACACTGCAAAGGCTTTGGCATAGTTGCTGGCATATTGAAAGCAGCACTAGATGTTTCATCTTTTAGGATTTGAAATTGCTTTTGGAATGATCATCACCTCCACTAGCTTTGTTCATAGTTATGCTTTCTAAGGCCCACTTGACTTCACATTCCAGGATGTCTGGCTCTAGGTGAGTGATCACACCATCATGATTTTCTGGGTCATAAAGATCTTTTTTGTATAGTTCTTCTGTGTATTCTTGCCACCTCTTCTTAATATCTTCTGCTTCCATTAGGTCCATACCATTTCTGTCCTTTATTGTGCCCGTCTTTGCATGAAATGTTCCCTTGGTGTCTCTAATTTTCTTGAAGAGGTCTCTAGTCTTTTCCATTCAATTTTTTCCTCTATTTCTTTGCACTGATCACTGAGGAAGGCTTTCTCATCTCTTTGGAACGCTGCATTCAAATGGGTATATCTTTCCTTTTCACTTCTCTTCTTTTCACAGTTATCTGTACGGCTTCCTCAGACAGCTGTTTTTGCTTTTCTGTACCAGATCTGCATTCTCACTGTGTTTTTCTTGGGGAGGTCTTCTGAAAGTTCTCTGTTTCTCCTTTAGAACATCATGATCTGAGCCACAGTCAGCTCCTGGTCTTGTTTTTGCTGACTGTATAGAGCTTCTCCATCTTTGGCTGCAAAGAACATAATCAATCTGATTTCGGTATTGACCATCTGGTGATGTCCACGTGTAGAGTCTTCTTTTGTGTTGTTGGAAGAGGGCCAGAATAATCCATTCTATATGTCAGTGAGTTCTTTGAACAGCCCCCTCCCCCCAGCCTCATGCAGGCACTGCCAGATGGCAGGTTGTGTGGTGATGTTGCTTATTTTCTCTGCCTCCTTTCCTGTTAGAGAAATGCCATTGCCCCCTTTATAGTACAGCCCCATGAACCATGCCTGGGGATCTTCCCTGGCCTTTTGCTGGAACTTGGTAGCTGTATCAGTAGGCTCAGTGGGAGTCCATGTTCTCCTCAAGAATGTTTCCTGAACTGGGGGCTGCTGGCTGGCATTGTTTTGTTATGCTCTTGGTCTCCTTTGTCTTAGGAGTTGTATTGAAGGAGGCGTTTTGTCCATTTCACAGTCAATTACTACAACATTCTTCTTTTGCTCTCCTCACTTTCTCAGGGATTTTATCTTAGCATCCCCATCAGGCTTTGTTAGGGCTTCCCAGGTGGTTCAGTGGGAAAAGAATGAGCCTATCAGTGCAGGAGATGTAGGTTTGATCCCTGGGTGGGGAAGATCTCCTGGAGGAGAAAAAGACAACCTACTCCAGTGTTCTTGCCTGGGAAATCCCATGGACAGAGGTGTCTGGCAGGATACAGTCTATGGGGTCCTAAAAGAGTGGGACGCAACAGAGCACCCACATAGGCATGCTTTGTTAGGAGCATTCAGACCTTAATTCTCCCCAGCTTGTGCCCTCCTTACTTCACAAGACGCGTTGCTAAAGTCTCCAAATTATTACCTGGCTTTTCCACCTCCTCTGCCAGCCCTGAAGCTAGCAGAGCCAGGAACACTGCACATCCTTTTATATCCTCAGCTCTTCTTCCAATTTTGTAAGTTGCGCTTCAGCCTTCAGTTGGGCGTCGGGGCTCAGCTCTGCCCACAGTAGAGAACAGCCCACTGCGGCAGCCGTTTATTTTCCTCTTGGCTGCAATGCAGCCCTGCGCAGTTCCGCAAACATTTCCGGGCATTCTCAGACTCTCTCGGTGGCCCACACACATCTAACATAAGGGCTACCCGTGTCTACATAGAAGTCAGTGGCCCACTCAGCTCCCCTGCCCCTCACGTCCCTGGGAGGCCGCTTTCCTGTTTCTCCGGTGCCCTGGCTGCCTCATTAACTGTTGATTAACAACCTTGAAATTTTCTGGTGAAATTTGAAGCTTGCCCCATACACGCAGGGCAGGAAACATTGAAGAAAGAGACCACTCGAAATCAGTAGGTAGCAGGATTAACAAGCAAGGAAACTTCCATAGGACAGTAGTCTCCTCTGCTGCAAGTATCAATAGATCGCCCCACCCGCCCGTCAAATTTTGAAAGTTTATGTAGAGGCCTTAACTGTATTCAGTCACTTACTCCGTCCAGATGGTCTCAACACCAGAGCACTCTCTCAAGCTTAAGTTCTCTTAAGCTTGGCTCCGGCTGTGGGAACAGTGGGCCGAATGTAGATTCCAAGAATAGGGAGGGGCTGCGGAACCTCGGAAGGTTTAGGTTCAGCTCATAGGTCACATCCTCCCCATAACCTCCGCCCACCTGGGGCTCTGATCTAAACAAGGAACTTGGCTTGCTTTGCAGAGATGCTCAGGCTCAAACTGAAGCCAGAGGCAGGGTTGCAAATGCTGGTGAGGGAGACAGTAGGTGTGTACATGTTTGTGGTCTGTGTGTGTGCTTAGTCTTGTCCAACTCTTTGTGACCCTATGGACAGACTGTAGCTCACTAGGTTCCTCTGTCCATGGGATTTTCCCAGCAAGAATACTGGAGTGGGTGCCATTTCCTCCTCCAGGGGGTCTTCCTGACCTAGGGATGGAACCACCATCTCCTGCCTCTCCTACATTAGCTGAGCCACCCCGGAAGCCCTGTTTGTGGTCTGGAGCCTCAGGAACTTCAGCTTCCACACTCCTCCTCTGATTCCTCTTCCCAGAGACCTTCTAAAGGTTCTTGGTAAGTCACCTGGATATTTTTAGCTTCTCTTTCTTTCGCTTAGTAACTGTTAGGGACTGTATATTGAGTACTCTCATAGACGGCATTGCATAAAGGAATACGTGCGGAAATGAGAACCGCAGATTTTTCTACTTAATCTTTTTGAGGAAATTCTGAGATTGAAAGCTAAGGTGCTTAAAGGCAGGAGATGGTTTAGTATTCCAGGGATCAGGAAGAGTTCTGGGGTCTTGGACAGCCTGGTGCTGAAGGAATTGTGAGAAGGTTAATGTCAGGAAGTAGGCACCTTAAAAGTTAGCACAGCTGATAAGTTTACTTGGAGACTTGGAGAATGAAAGGGTCTGTGTAAATCAGTTGTGGATGAGGTGAAAGATGCTCTATTTGAACCATGTGGTAGTGATTCACCACTTCCTACTAAATCAAGTTCATGGTTTTTTTTTGTGGGGGCAGTTTTTACTTAATTTTTTTTCCAGCTTTATTGAGGTGTAATTGACAATTAAAATTTGTATATATTTAATGTGTACAACTTGATGTGATACACATATACACTGTGAAAGAATCACCACAATCAAGTTAATTAACGTACCCATCATCTCAAGTAGTTACCTTTTTTTTTTTTCTGGTGTGAGTACTTAAGATCTACTCTCTCAGCAAATTTCAAGTATTCAATACAGAATTGTTAATAGAGTCACATTGTTGTACATCTGGTCTCCAGAATTTATTCATCACGCATAACTGAAACTTTGTACCCCCGGATCAACATTTCCCCATTCCTCACTCCCCTCAGCCTCCATAAACATCATTATACTCTATGTTCCTTTGAGTTTGAGTATTTTATATTCCACGTATAAGCAAGATCATACAGTATTTGTTTTTCTTTAAGTGTTTATTTCACTTAACATCTTGTCATCCAGGTTCATCCATGTTGTTGCAGGTGGCAGGATTTCCTTTCATATGGTTTATTCATAATACAATATAATTATACAATATTCCCTTGTATGAAAATGTAGGCTACATTTTTTTATCCACTCATCTGTTAATGAACACTTAGGTTGTTTCCACATTTTGGCTATGGTGATAATGCTGTAATGAATATGAAAGTGCAGATGTTTTTTCAAGATACTGATTTCATTTATTTGGATATATCCCAGTGCTGGGCTTCCTGGATCATATGGTAGTTCTGTTAATTCTTTGAGAAACCTCTATATTGTTTTGTTTAATGGATGTGTCAATTCACATTCCCACTGATGGTGCAAGGGTTTCCATTTTTCCATATGCTTTCCAGTTCTTGTTATAGTTTATCTTTCTGGTAATAACCATTCTAATGAGTTTGAGGTGATATCTCATTGTGGTTTTGATTTGCATTTCTCTGGTATTTAGTGAAGTTGAGTGCCTTTTCATATCTGTTGGTCATATGTATATCTTCTGGGAAGTATCTATTCTGGTCCTTTGTCCATTTTTTAAAAAACTGAAGTATAATTGCTGTACAGTGTTATATAAGTTACAGGTATATAATATAGTGATTCATAGTTTTTAAAGGTTATACTTCATTTAAAGTTATTATAAAATGCTGGTCACATTCCTCATGTTGTACAATATATCCTTGTAGCTTATTTTATACCCAATAGTTTTTCCATCTTAAAAACTGATTTTTTTTTTGCTTAGAGTTGTATGAATTCCTAATATGTTATATATATTAACCCCTTATCAGATATATGGTTTTTAATTATTTCATTCCATTCTGTAAGTTGACTTTTCACTCACTCGGTCAGTTCCTTTGCTGTGCAGAAGTGCTTTTTGATGAAATTCCATTTGTCTATTTTTATTTTTGTTACTTGGGCTTTTGGTGTCATATTCAAGAAATTATTTCCCCAACCAAGGTCAAAAATTCCCCCCCTGTTTTCTTCTATGAGTTTTATGGTTTCATGTCTAGCTTTTAAGTCTTTAATCCATTTTAGGTTGGTTTTGTAAATCTGTTGTAAGATAAAAGCCTAATAAATTCTTTTGCATGTGGATATACAGTTTTTATAGCACTGTTTATTGAAGAGACTATCCTTTCCTCATAGTGTGTTCTTGCGACCGTTGTTGACAATCAGTTGACTGTAAGGTTTATTTCTGAGTTTTCTATTCTATGCCATTGGTCTATGCATGTGTTTTTCTGCCAGAACTGTACTCTCTCAATTGCTGTAGCTTTGCAAAATATTTTGAAATGCCTCCAGCTTTGCTTTCTTGCCCAAAGATGCTTTGGCCCTTTGGAGTCTATTAAGGTTCCATACATATTTTAGGATTTTTTTCTATTTCTATAGAGAATGAGATTGGGGTTTTAATGGGAATTGCATTGACTTTGTGAATCACTTGGGGTAATGGACCAGTTTTTACAATATTAATTCTTTCAGTCCAATAACACAGCATGTCTTTATGCTTATCTGTGTTTCTTTAATTTCCTTCATCAGTGTTTTATTAAGTTCAAATTCTTAACCTAAATTTTAAGATCCTCTGTGGCTTGGTCTTTGATGACCTTTCTAGCTTGTTTTCCTACTATTCTCTAATTGGCTGTCTATGCTTCAGCTAACTGAACTTCCCCTGACTACATTTTCTCAGCTCAATGCTTATTCTTATGCTAGAGGAAAATCTCTATGAGGAAGCCTTTCTCTACCCTCATCCATATTTTTGAATTTATCTATCTTTCATTCTGTATCCCTTTGCCTCCATGAAATATTATCCTAACATATCCTCAGCAAAAAGTTATCTCCTATTTTTTTTTAAATTTACTGCACTTAATTTAAATCTTTCAAGCTTGAGTGACAATTTTCTTTTTATGTCCTTTTCCATAATGGACCTAGGCTTGTAAAAACAGTGACCACATCCTTACCACCCTTGTATCCCTTACAGTGTGGTCAAGAAATATTTGGTTAATAAATGTGTACTCTCAAAATTTTGAAACTGGGGATTTTGGATATTTTTAGCCATTACCTTAAATTCTCAATTGTTTTCATTTCATCTGCTAAAACTGATTCTCATCTTCTGGTGTCTTTTCCCCACCAGTTCCTTCCCACCTAGGATGCTTGGAGCTGACTCTGACCATTTTTTTCTTATCTCTGTATCTAGTTGGTTTCTATATCTTGTTAATTTTTCATTTAATGGAATCTGTCTTTATCTGATGTTTTCCAACAATTTGCTTAATGGTCCTCTTGACTGTAGGCTTTCACTCTCTAGTCACTTTTTCCACCATGACATAAAACCAGACTTACTTTTCTAATGAGAAATGGTAATAATAGCTAATATTTTTGAGCACTTGAAGTACTAGACATTGCATCAACATAGTGTGTCTCATTTTATTTTTCAGTGAGATAATGTTATGGGTTGAAAGTTTGTCCCCTTCAAATTCATATGTCCTATCCCCAATGTGACTTTATTTGGATATAGAGCCTCTAAGGAGATAATTATGGTTAAATGTAGTCTTAAGGGTGGGGCCTTGACCTGGTAGCATTAGTGTCTATAAGAAGAAACATTAAACTTATGTCATGGCTACAGTCTGATCATCATGTAGCTAACTTCTCCACCTAGTAGGGGTTTCAGTAGCTATAAGACAGGTCACAGGACATGGCTCAGAATATTCTATAGTCCTTGAGGAGGAACTAGAAGTCCTTGACTTTGCTGAGGGTCTCCCATGACTGCCTAAAGGGGACAGGTCTCTGCACCTCACTGGAGGACAGAACCAGGATCCAGAGGATCTGTCATCAAAATCCTTCCTGCTAGGCTTCACGGAGATCAAGCCCTGAGCCTTTGGAGTGAGAGCACAGACTCCAAGACCCATGGCTACCAGAGAACTAACCCTAGGGGGCATCAAATAGTGAGAACTCACACAAAGGAAACCACTTGAATACAAGACCCAGCAGCACCCGACCACCAGTAGCACCCTGTGCAGGATGCCTCATGTAAACAACAAATAAAAGTACAAACCCAGTCATCAGCAGACAGGACCACCACCTCACTCAGCCTTGCCCATCCGAGGAAAAACAAACAAATAAACAAAAACTCAGCACAAAGCTCACCATATAAGAAGCTTACACAAACCACTGGACCAACCTTACGAGGGCGGAAACCAAAAGGAAGAAAGAATTCAACTTTGAAGCCTGGGAAAAGGAGACCTCAAACACAATAAAGTTAAAAAAAAATAATGAAACGGCAGAGAAATACAACACAAATGAAGGAACAAACTAGAAACACAGAAGTCCAAATAAATGAAGAGGAAATAAGCAAACTACCTGACAAAGAATTCAGAATAATGATAGTAAAGATGATCAAAAACCTGTAAAACATAATGGAGAAAATGCAAGAATCAATTATCAAAGACCTAGAAGAATTAAAGAATAAGCATGCAGAGACAACACAATTACTGAAATTAAAAATACTCTAGAAGGAATCAATAGCAGAGTATCTGAAGCAGAAGAATGAATCAGTGAGCTGGAAGATTAAATGGTGGAAATAACTTCTGAAGAGCAGAATAAAGTAAAAAGAATGAAAAGGACTGAGGATAGTCTCAGAGACCTCTGGGACCACATCAAATGCACCAACATTCAAATTATATGGGTCCCAGAAGAAGAAGAGAAAAAGAAAGGGTATGAGAAAATTTTTGAAGAGATTATAGTTGAAAATTTCCCCAACCTGGAAAAGGAAATAGTCAATCAAGTCTAAGAGGCAAAAAGAATCCCATACAGGATAAACCCAAGGAGAAACATGCCAACACACATACTAATCAAACTAACAAAGACTAAACACAAAGAAAGACTATTAAAAGCAGCAAGGGAGAAGGAATAGGTAACATACAAGGGAAATCCCATACACTTAACAGCTGATCTTGCAGCAGAAACTCTGCAGGCCAGAAGGGAATGGCAGGATATATTTAAAGTACTGAAAAGGAAAAATCTATAACCAAGATTACTGTACCCGACAAACATCTTATTCAGAATTGATGGAGAAATAAAAAGCTTTTCAGACAAGCAAAAATGAAGAGAATTCAGTACTACCAAACCAGCTTTACAACAAATGTTAAAGGGACTTATATAGTCAAGAAATACAAGAGAAGAAAAAAGATCTACAAAATCAACCCCAAACAATTAAGAAAATGGCAACAGGAACATATATATCAATAGTCACTTTAAAGATAAATGGAATAAATGCTCCAACCAAAAGACACAGACTGGCTGAATGGATACAAAAACAAGACCCATATATATGCTGTCTACAAGAAACCCACTTCAGAGCTAAAGACACATATAGACCAAAAGTGAGAGGATGGAAAAATATATTACATGCAAATGGGAAGCAAAAGAAAGCTGGAGTAGCAATCCTCTATCAGACAAAATAGACCTTAAACTAAAGAAGATTATAAGAGATAAGGAATGACACTACATACTGATCAAGGGATCAGTCCAAGAGGAAGACAAAACAATTGTAAATATCTATGCATCCAACATAGGAGAACCTCAATACATAAGACAAACACTAACAGACATAAAAGAAGAAATTGACAGTAGCACAATAATAATAAGGAGACTTTAACACCCCACTCACACCAGTGGACAGATCATCAAAACAGAAAATTAGTAAGGAAACCCAAGTCTTAACTGATACACTAGATGAGATGGATCTCATTGATATCTTCAGTACATTCCATCCAAATGCAGAAGAATACACCTTCTTCTCAAGTGCACATGGAACATTCTCCAGGATACACCACATCTTGGGTCACAAATCAAACCTCGGTAAATTTAAGCAAATTGAAATCATATCAAGCATCTTCTTCTACCACAATGCTATGAAACTAGATATCAATTACAAGAAAAAAACTGTAAGAAACACAAACACATGGAGATTAAACAACATGTTTCTAAAAAACCAACAGGTTACTGAAGAAATCAAAAGGGAAATCAAAAAATTTCTAGAAACAAATGACAATGAAAACATGATAACTCAAAGCCTATGGGACGCAGCAAAAGTAGTCCTAAGAGGGAAGTTTATAGCAATATGATCCTACCTCAAGAAACAAGAAAAACATCAAATAGACAACATAACTTTACACCTAAAACAACTGGAAAAAGAACAACAACAACAACAACAAAAAAAAAACCCCAAAATTAGTAGAAGGAAAGAAATCATAAAGATCCAAGCAGAAATAAATGAAAAAGAAATGAAAGAAACAACAGTGAAGATTAATAAAACTAAAAGCTAGTTCTTTGAGAAGATAAACAAAATTGACAAACCTGTATCCAGACTCATCAAGGAAAAAAGAGAGAAGAATCAAATCAACAGAATTAGAAACGAAAAAGGAGAGGTTACAACAGACAATGCAGAAATACAAAGGATTATAAGAGACTATTTTGAACAACTATATGGTGATAAAATAGATAACCTGGAAGAAATGGACAGATTCTTAGAAAAGTTCAATCTTCCAAGACTGAACCAGGAAGAAATAGAAATTATGAACAACCCAATTACAAGCACTGAAATTGAAGATGTGATAAAAAATCTCCCAAAAAACAAAAGCCTAGGACCAGATGGCTTCACAGGAGAATTCTATCAAACATTTAGAGAAGAGCTAATGCCTATTCTTCTAAAGCTCTTTCAAAAAATTGCAGAGGAAGGAACATCCAAACTCATTCTATGAGGCCACCATCATCCTTATAGCAAAACCAGACAAAGACAATACAAAAAAAGAAAACCACAGGCCAATATCACTGATGAACATAAGTGCAAAAATCCTGAACAAAATTTTAGCAAACAGAATTCAGCAAGACATCAAAAAGCTCGTACACCATGATCAAGTTGGGTTTATTCCAGGAATGCAAGGATTCTTCAATATATGCAATCAATCAATGTGATACACCGTATTAACAAATTGAAAGATAAAAACCATATGATAATTTCAATAGATTCAGAAAAAGCCTTTGACAAAATTCAGTACCCATTTATGATTAAAACTCTTCAAAAAATGGACATAGAAGGAACCTACCTCAACATAGTAAAGGCCATATACAATAAGCCTACAGCAAACATTATTCTCAATGGTGAAAAGCTAAAAGCATTCCCCCTAAGATCAGGAACAAGACAAGGGTGTCCACTTTCACCACTATTATTCAACATAGTTCTGGAAGTCCTAGCTACAGCAATCAGAGAAGAAAAAGAAATAAAAGGAATCCAGATTGGAAAAGAAGAAGTAAAGCTCTCACTGTTTGCAGATGACCTGATACTGTAGATAGAAAACCCTAAAGATAGTATCAGAAAATTACTAGAGCTAATCAGTGAATTTAGCAAAGTTGCAGGATAAAAAATCAATACAAAGAAATCACTTGCATTTCTATATACTAACAATGAAAAATAACCTTCCTGACTTCAGATTTTATTACAAAGTTACAATCATCAAGAAAGTATGGTACTGGCACAAAAACAGAAATATAGACCAATGGAACAAGATAGAAAGCCCAGAAATAAACTCATGCACCTATGGGTACCTTATTTTTGACAAAAGAGGCAAGAACACAATGGGGCAAAGACAGCCTCTTCAATAAATGGTGCTGGGAAAACTGGACAGTTACATATAAAAGAATGAAATTAGAATACTTCCTAATACCATTCAGTTCAGTTCAGTCACTCAGTCACGTCTGACTCTTTGTGACCCCATGGACTGCAGCATGCCAGACCTCCCTGTCCATCACCAGCTCCTGGAGCTTATTCAAACACATGTCCATTGAGTTGGATGTCATACAACTCAAAATGGATTATAGACCTAAATGTAAGACCAGAAACTATAAATCTCTTAAAGACATATGCAGGCTACTCAATGACATAAAGCAAGATCCTCTATGACCCACCTTCTAGAGTAACGGAAATAAAAACAAAAGTAAACAAGTGGGACCTGATTAAATTTAAAAGTTTTTGCATAGCAAAGGAAACTATAAGCAAGGTGAAAAGACAGCCCTCAGAATGGGAGAAAATAATAGCAAATGAAACACCTGACAAAGGATTTATTTCCAAGATATACAAGCAGCTCATACAACTTAGTGCTAGAAAAACAAACAACCCAATGAAAAAGTGGTAAAAAGACCTAAACAGACATTTCTCCAAAGAAGACATACAGATGGCTAACAAACACATGAAAGGATGCTCAACATCACTCATTATTAGAGAAATACAAATCAAAACCACAATGATATATCACCTCACACTGGTCAGAATGGCCATCCTGGGTGGGGAAGATGGCCATCCCCCCAAAAAAAGTGCTGTAGAGGGTGTGGAGAATAGGGAACGCTCTTGCACTGTTGGTGGGAATGTAAATTGATACAGCCATGATGGAAGATGGTATGGAGATTCCTTAAAAAAAAAAAAATTCCTTAAAAAACTAGGATAAAACCACCGTATGACCCAGCAATCCCACTCCTAGAGGAAACCAAAACTGAAAAATACACATGTATCCTATTATTCATTGAAGCACTATTTACAATAGCTAGAACATGGAAGCAACCTAGATGTCCATCAACAGATGAATGGATAAAAAATGTTGTGGTATGTATACACAATGGAATATCACTCAGCCATAAAAAGGAACGTATTTGAGTCAGTTCCGATGAGGTGGATGAACCTAGAACCTATTGTACAGAGTGAAATGAGTCAGAAAGAGAAAGATAAATATTGTATTCTAACACACATATACAGAATCTAGAAAAATGGTACTGAAGAATTTATTTATATACAGGGCAGCAATGGAGAAACAGATGTAGAGAATATTTATAGACATGGAGAGAGGGAAGGAGAGGGTAAGATGTATGGAAAGAGTAACATGGAAAACTTACATTACCATATGTAAAATAGATAGCCAATGGGAATTTGCTGTATGGCTCAGGAAACTCAAAGAGGGGCTCTGTATCAACCTAGAGCAGTGGGATGGGGAGGAAGGTGGGAGGAAGATTCAAAAGGGAGGGGATATATGTATACCTATGACTGATTCATGTTGAGGTTTTACAGAAAATTCTGTCAAGCAATTATCCTTCTGTAAAGCAATTATCCTTCAATGAAAAAAAAAAAAAGAAACATTAGAGAGCTTGCTTTCTCTGTTTCCATGCACACACACCAAGGAAAGGTGATGTGAAGATGCAGTGAGAACATGACCATCTGCAAGCTGGAGAAAGAGCCTTCCCTGGAGACTGATTATGCTAGCACCTTGATCTTGCACTTCTAGCCTCCAGAACTGTAAGAAAACTGTTGTTAAGCCACCCAGTCTATGTTTGTTAATGGCAACCTGAGCAGACCAACATACGTAGATTACAATATTAATCCATTTTCCTTGTTTATTAATGAGGATAATGAGGCTTAGGGTAGCTAAATGACTTACAGACTATAGATTGCAAAGTTAGGATTT
Source organism: Okapia johnstoni (assembly GCA_024291935.2). Taxonomy (NCBI): domain Eukaryota; kingdom Metazoa; phylum Chordata; class Mammalia; order Artiodactyla; family Giraffidae; genus Okapia; species Okapia johnstoni. The sequence continues at coordinate 94,642,719 of CM044311.1, read as the reverse complement.
TGATCCATCTCTTGCCAATTCAAGATCCTCTTCCTAACTACTATGCCATATTCTTCATGCTTTCATATTTTTTAAAGGTGTGCTAGAGAGCTCGCCCTCTCGGTTGGGGAGGGGAGGGAAGAAAGGCTGATTTATAGTGCTTGGCAATTTCTGTGGTGTAAATAATTTCATATTTCAAGCTACCAATGCTTTAACAACCAGTTCACATTTCAAGACTGACTTCCCTGGTGGCTCAGATGGTAAAGAATCTGCCTGCAATGCAGGAGACCCAGATTTGATCCTTGGGTAGGGTAGATCTCCTGAAGGGAATGGCAACGCACTCTAAGTATTCTTGCCTGGAGAATCCTATGGACAGTGGAGCCTGACGGGTTATAGTTCATGGGGTTGCAAAGAGTTGGACATGACTGAGGGACTAACACTTTCACTTTCACACTTCACATTTTAAACTATCAATGGTTTAGCAACTAGTTCTGATTATTTTAATAATTGGCTCTTGCAAGTCAATATACGCTGCCTCTGGCTCACCTCATCTCACATGCTAGTAAAGTAATGCTCAAAATTCTCCAAGCCAGGCTTCAGCAATACATGAACCGTGAACTTCCAGATGTTCAAGCTGGTTTTAGAAAAGGCAGAGGAACCAGAGATCAAATTGCCAATATCCGCTGGATCATCGAAAAAGCAAGAGAGTTCCAGAAAAACATCTATTTCTGCTTTATTGACTACGCCAAAGCCTTTGACTGTGTGGATCAGAATAAACTGTGGAAAATTCTGAAAGAGATGGGAATACCAGACCATCTGACCTGTCTCTTGAGAAACCTGTATGCAGGTCAGGAAGCAACAGTTAGAACTGGACATGGAACAACAGACTGGTTCCAAATAGGAAAAGGAGTACGTCAAGGCTGTATATTGTCACTCTGCTTATTTAACTTACATGCAGCATACATCATGAGAAACGCTGGGCTGGAAGAAACACAAGCTGGAATCAAGATTGCCGGGAGAAACATCAGTAACCTCAGATATGCGGATGACACCACCCTTATGGCAGAAAGTGAAGAACTAAAGAGACTCTTGATGAAGGTGAAAGAGGAAAGTGAAAAAGTTGGCTTAAAACTCAACATTCAGAAAACTAAGATCATGGCATCTGGTCCCATCACTTCATGGCAAACAGATGGGGAAACAGTGGAAACAATGACAGACTTTACTTTTTGGGGCTCCAAAATCACTGCAGATGGTGACTGCAGCCATGAAATTAAAAGACACTTGCTCCTTGGAAGAAAAGCTATGACCAACCTAGAAAGCATACTAAAGAACAGAGATAGTACTTTGCCAACAAATTTCCATCTAGTCAAAGCTATGGTTTTTCCAGTAGTCATGTATGGATGTGAGAGTAAGACAATAAAGAAAACTGAGCACTGAAGAACTTATGCTTTTGGATGGTGTTGAAGAAGACTCTTGAGAGTCCTTTGGACTGCAAGGAAATCTGACCAGTCCATCCTAAAGGAAATCAGTCCTGAATATTCATTGGAAAGGCTGATGCTGAAGCTGAAACTCTAATACTTTGGCCACCTGATGCAAAGAACTGACTCATTGGAAAAGACCCTAATGCTGGGTAGGATTGGGGGCAGGAGGAGAAGGGGACGACAGAGGATGAGATGGTTGGATAGTATCACCGACTCGATGGACGTGGGTTTGGGTAGACTTCAGGAGTTGGTGATGGACAGAGAGGCCTGGCGTGCTGCAATTCATGGGGTCGCAAAGAGTCGAACACGACTGAGCGACTGAACTGAACTGAACTGGCTCACCAGTGGTTGCTCCCTTGCTCAAAAACCTCTTGAGGAAAAAAAGACCCTATAAAAAGTAGAACTCTGTGAAGACAGGCACAGTGCTTCTCTTTTAAATTAGTGCAGTAGGTTTTCTATAAGCATTTGTTGAACATTAGCTGCTTAGAAGATTTCATGTTTATATTTCAGCTAGTGATCTGGTCTTCAACTAATGATCTTGGGCTTATGGCGGCTCAGTGGTAAAGAATCTTCCTGTCAATGCAGGAGACACAAGAGACTCGGGTTCAGTCCCTGAGTTGGGCAGATCCCCTGGAGTAGGAAATGGCAACCTGCTCCAGTATTCTTGCCTGGAAAATTCCATGGACCGAGGAGCCTGGTGGGCTACAGTGCATGGTGTCACAAAGAATCCAATGTGACTGAGCATGCATGCACTTAGAAATGACCTGTGGGGTAAGTATTATTGTTATTTTAAAGATTATAAAAATAAGGTTTAGTAAAATAACTTGACATCTTTCCATTCTTATCCTGGGATAAGGATTTTGTCTCCCCTCTGGTTTCAACAAAAGTAGAGTTCTGGGTAAGAATTCTTTAAATACTTGATGGATGATTGCTTGCATCATCCTGAGAATTATGACTCCCAAATTTTTGAAATGATGACCATTCCTGTTAAAATTTTTGTCTTGTTTTTTATTGACGATCTGAATTTGTGTGTGCACACATATATACATACCTGCAGCAAAATAATAGTGGTTTTCTTAAATCCACCAGGAAATATTAAATCTAAACACAGAACAAGAGACATTTTTCTTGCCTCTACTCTTAGGGTTAAAAAACATTAGAGATATCTCGGATCCAGCCAGCCATATCTTCTAAATATCTTTGTATAAAGTATAAAAAGGTAGTCCTTCCCTGAGACACTTTACGGACATTTTGTGTGGAAATTTTCAAAATGAATAGACATACATATGATAAACAGGATATGAACCTCACCCCCTAGAGTAGTGTAATGCACCTCTTCTACATACCCATACATTGTGGTAATATAGGGATTATCTTAAGTGTGTAAAAAGAAATTATGGTGTTGAAGACAAAGGATGGGTCAGGGAGGGATACGAGTTTAGTCAAATGAAGAAAAGAGTCTTATCTAGAATCTACAATAAGATGAAATATTTATATAATCTTTATATTCTGAGTGGCATGAAAAAGTTAAAAATCTAATTAACCTTTAATCTGAAGACTATTCTATCAGTTTTAAATGGAGCAGGGTGAGACAGGGAGGGCAAATGCCTGGCCCAAGCTGTTGGTGGTTGGCATAGGCATGGTTTAAATGGAACTTACTCTAGTTCTCTTTTGGAAGAGTGAGTTTTTTCTCATTCTTCCCTAGCATTTTAGGTGAGATTTAAAGCAAAGCTTTAATACAAGAGGAAATTGGCATAGATTAAACATACACATAGATTTGAATATGATTTAGATAAATTCGTAAATGACAGACCCGTAGTGGTAACCAAGGGAGGTGAGTTTGCCTAAGGAACATCCCTAACTATTGCACAAAGTATCACCAAGGATGGCCTCTAAGGGGGCCACTGACAGAACTGGTCAACTAGGTCAAGGGTGGGGATATCCATTTTCTATCATATGGGTTGCCCTAAATTTCCAAATGTTTGTACACTGCCTTTCTTCCTTCCTTTTCATTATACATTTTAAAATCTGCAGACACAGGCTATTACAGCAAAAGAACAGAACTGGAGCTGTATTTCCAACTGTCTCAGAACCACAGAATGTTCAAGGAAAGCTCTTTTCCTGTTTCATAGAACATGTATGATAATCTTTGCTCCTACAGTTGTTGTTGTTCAGTAGCTCAGTCATGTCCAACTCTTTACGACCCCATAGACTGCAGCACGCAGGCTTCTCTATCCTTCACCCACTCCCAGAGCTTTCTCAAACTCATGTCCATTGAGTCAGTGGTTCCATCCAACCGTCTCATCCTCTGTCATCCCCTTCTCCTCCTGCCTTCAATCTTTCCCAGCATTGGGGTCTTTTCCAGTGAGTCAGTTCTTCACATCAGGTGGCTAAATATTGGAGCTTCAGCATCAGTCCTTCCAATGAATATTCAGGATTGATTTCCTTTAGGATTGACTGGTTGGATCTCTTTGTTGTCCAAGGGACTCTCAAGAGTCTTCTCCAACACCACAGTTCAAAAGCATCAATTCTTTGGCACTCAGCTTTCTTTATCATCCAACCCTCACATCCATACATGACTACTGGAAAAACCATAGCTTCGACTAAGTGGACCTTTGTTGGTAAAGTAATGTTCCTGCTTTTTAATATGCTGTCTAGGTTGGTCATAGTTTTTCTTCCAAGGAGTAAGCGTCTTTTAATTTCATGGCTGCAGTCACCATCTGCAGCCATTTTGGAGCCCAAGAAAATAAAGTCTGTCACTGTTTTCATTCTTTCCCCGTCTATTTGCCATGAAGTGATGGGACCGGATGCCATGATCTTAGTTTTCTGAATGATGAGTTTTAAGCCAACATTTCACTCTCTTTCACCTTCATCAAGAGGCTCTATAGTTTCTCTTTGCTTTCTGCCATTAGAGTTGATGTCATCTGCATATCTGAGGTTATTGATATTTCTCCTGGCAATCTTGATTCCAGCTTGTGCTTTGTCCAGTCCATCATTTTGCACAATGTACTCTGCATATAAGTTAAATGAGCAAGGTGACAACATACAGCCTTGACGTACTCCTTTCCTGATTTGGAACCAGTCCATTTTTCCATGTCCAGTATTAACAGTTGCTTCTTGACCTGCATACAGATTTCTCAGGAGGCAGGTCAGGTGGTCTGGTATTCCCATCTCTTAAAGAATTTTCTACAGTTTGTTGTGATCCACACAGTCAAAGGCTTTGGCTTAGTCCATATAGCAGAATTAGATGTTTTTCTGGAACTCTTGCTTTTTTGATGATCCAATGGATGTTGGCAATTTGATCTCTGGTTCCTCTGCCTTTTCTAAATCCAGCTTGAACATCTGGAACTTCTCTGTTCACATACTGTTGAAGCCTAGCTTGGAGAATTTTGAGCATTATTAGATGGGTGCAATTGTACGGTAGTTTGAGCATTCTTTGGCATTGCCTTTCTTTGGGATTGGAATGAAAACTGACCTTTTCCAGTCCTGTGGCCACTGCTGAGTTTTCCATATTTGCTGGCATATTGAGTGTAGCACTTTAATGGCATCATCTTTTAGGATTTGAAATAGCTAGCTGGAATTCCATCACTTCCACTAGCTTTGTTCATAGTGATGCTTCTAAGGCCCACTTGACTTCACATTCCAGGATGACTAGCTCTAGGTGAGTGATCATACCATCGTGATTATCTTGGTCATGGAGATCTTTTTTGTACAGTTCTTCTGTGTATTCTTGCTACCTCTTCTTAATATCTCTGCTTCTGTTAGGTCCATACTGTTTCTGTTCTTTATTGTGCCCATCTTTGCATGAAATGGTCTCTTGGTATCTCTAATTTTCTTGAAGAGATCTCTAGTCTTTCCCATTCAATTTTTTCTTCTGTTTCTTTGTATTATTCACTTAAGAAGGCTTCTTATCTCTCCTTACTATTCTCTGGACCTCTGCATTCAGATGGGTATAGTGGGTCTCCTAATTGGATGGGAAAAGTGGAAAAGGCAGGCCTACAGAAATCCCAGTTTCAATTTCAACTTCCAGAGCTTTTTCCTTCATTGATTGATTACTTTTTTGATTGAATTATTCATTCATCAGAAGTAGCAAATGATTTGTTGTAAAATATTTGATAAGGGTTCATAAAGATGAAGAAATCATTGTTCCCAGTCTAAAAGTGTTAATATTGGTAGTAATGATGATGATGGCAGGCTAATAAAAATAACAACCACAACATGTCAGGTACTAAACTGATTTAATTACATATGGATATTAATTCTGTTACAAATTATGTGAAATGGTTATTATTATATCCTTTTTATAGATCCAGGCTTCCCTGGTGGCTCAGACAGTAAAGAATCTACCTGCAATATGGGAGACCCAGGTTTGATCCCTGGGTTGGGAAGACCTCCTGGAGGAGTGAATGGCAACCCATTCCAGTATTCTTGCCTGGAGAATCCCATAAACAGAGGAGGGTGGGGTTGCAAAGAGTCAGACATGACTGTGCGACTAACACTTTGACTTTTTATGGATCCAAAAACTGGAGCATAGAGAGGGGATGTGACTTTTCTCATCACAGAGCTAGTGAGGAAGCAGTTATGACATAAAACTATGAAAGAAGGAAGAAAGTAAGGAAGATGAAAGGAACACATTCTGAACTGGAAATTCACAACAAGAGAGATGTGTTTTGGCTTCAAAATTACGTCTCACTGGGTCTTGGAGGATGGGGAGAGAGCAGTAGGTAGAAAATGAACATTCCAGGTAGAGATAATATGTTGTAGGTATTTGTTGCTTTTGGCTTTCAGGCCTCTATTATTCATTTGTTTGATACTAATGCTTGCTCCTTGGGAGGAAAGTTATGACCAACCTAGACAGCATATTGAAAAGCAGAGGCATTACTTTGTCAACAAAGGTCTGTCTAGTCAAGGCTATGGTTTTTCCAGTAGTCATGTATGGATGTGAGAGTTGTACGATAAAGAAAGCTGAGTGCAAAAGAATTGATGCTGTTAACTGTGGTGTTGGAGAAGACTCTTGAGAGTCCCTTGGTCTGCAAGGAGATCCAACCTGTCCATCCTAAAGGAGATCAGTCCTGGGTGTTCATTGGAAGGACTGATGTTGAAGCTGAAACTCCAATATTTTGGCCACCTGATGTGAAGAGCTGACTCATTTAAAAAGACCCTGATGCTGGGAAAGATTGAGGGAAGGAGGAGAAGGGGACAACAGAGGATGAGATGGTTGGATGGCATCACCGACTCAATGGACATGGGTATGGGTGGACTCAGGGAGTTGGTGATGAACAGGGAGGCCTGGTGTGTTGTGGCTCATGGGGTCTCAAAGAGTCGGACACAACTGAGTGACTGAACTGAACTGAATTGTTCAATTTGCTTTTGAAGAATTCTCTTCTTCCATTGGATAGTGATTGTGAAATGATCTATCAAGGTGCTCTGATTGCCTACAGCTAAAGCCAGGTCAATTTGATGTTCTCTGAAGCTGTAATGTGAACAGAACAGCAAAAACAAACAAACAAACAAACAAACAAACAAAAACAACTCACTTATTCACTTTGGCTGTGCCCTAAGAGATTGTCCAACAGTTCTTGCTACTGAGCACCCCATTGAACAACTCTAGTTCTTGTCCTTTCTGTGCCTTGCTCTTCAGAGTCTTAACTTCCATACATCTTTCCAGCGCATCCCTTTGCTCCCAACGTAACCAAAGTCAGTGTGTGTGGCTTGCAGCAAAGAACTCAAAGTGGCAAGAATAAAGACGTGTGTAGAGTACACTGCAGAGTGCCAGATTATCCAGATTGTCAGCAGTGCAGAATGCATGAAAGAGACCAGTGACCGCTACATCTGGAAAGGGGATTCTGAGCCTGGTTGTATGAGGTTGAATGCCAGGTGGAGGATACTGGTGAAAAATGGAAACTATTGGAGCATCTTAGCTGGAACAATGTGATTGTGTCTCTCCTTTCAGATTAGTATGACAGCAGTGTGCTTATATAAATTAGAGAATGCAGATATTGGAGGCTGGGTAACTAGGTAGGAAGCTCTTGCAGTGGTCCAGGTAGGGGTCACCAAATTCTTGGACTCATGGTGTCAAGGAGGCAAGGCAGTGATGTGCATATATCAAAGAATTTCTTGTTCTTTTGGACAGGAGCCAAGACGAAAGAATACTGGTGTGTAACAGAGCCGATGGGGAACACATCCCATAGGCATCTAGAGCTGATGAATTCTGCATTGCACCTGAAGCACTCCAGAGAAGGATGTTGGGCTCATAAAGAGGGATGCAGAAATTCAGTCTGGAGAGCAAGTCAGTTAGTTGGATTTGGACCAAATTAATATCTTGAGTTGTTGATGTTGAAGCTTCGATCAGTCCCTTGGCAAATATTTTTTGATAGGGGCAGCAGGCAATAAAATTTCCCATTTGGAAGATTTTGGTATTTCTCTGGTTTCTTCTCTTAAAAAATTAAAATACAAGCCCCATTTTTTTTTAGTGTTTCATAAAAAATTCCAAAAGGGAAAACATTATTGAGCAATAAAAGGTGTGTTTATGTGTATTCATAAGAAGTGGGCTAGAGGCCAACTCCCATAAATGTGTTCACTTGAACCTCAGTGCTGAACAGTTATAAGAACCCTGGAGGTTCCTGTTTCACTCAGAAGATGTAATAGGGGCAGTTTTTGCAGCCCTTCTAGGCTCATCAACTTGATAGACTGATTTGGGGAGCCTGCCTCTTTAAGTGTTGAAAGTAAGCAACTTGTGATATTAGCAAATTGTGATATTAGCAAAGATTGTCTTGGAGCCCAATTCTCTCTATTTTTCTCCCTGGTTGGAAAATACCTACGTCTTCATACATTCCTTTGCGTTTCCAGCCAGTGTCACTGGCTCTGAGCCTATCTCATTGGCAATGTCTGCTGCTTATCAGGTTTGGAGACACCAATATCAAGTGACATTTGTTGTGCAGGCACTACAGCAAGTGGTTTTCCACTGTGAAAACTAGACCCTTGATATCCATAGATATAAGATTTCCTTATAGAAAGCAAAGAATGGCTTTTCCCTATTCAGCTGGCCATGATATTACTTTCCCGTTCTCAGGGCCCCATGGGGAAGCAAAAGGGATTCTTTTAGGGAAGTAGGGTGGGAAATCTTATCCTTCCCCATAAAATAACACTACAGAAATGAGCAAGTGCTCATTTTATATAAGAGCAGGGCTAGCCCTTCCTTCCACAAGAGGTATTACCTGAAACATGCAAGGGTATTGGAGACCAAAGATTTTGCCTGATAGTCACTTGACTCCTTCTTAGTCTCTATCACTTAGAAACGTTCTGATCAACCAGGACTGAAGGCCCTCTGCAAGGCAGAAGCTCTTAGGAAGAAAATGCCTCAATATTCCCTTCCTGTTGCATAAGCTAAGGAGAGTTGAATCTGTTAGTTTTTTTTTATGGCTTCTGTAACAAATTTTCATAAATTTGGTGGCTTAAAACAGCACACACTTATTGAAGTTCAGAACTGAGGTAAAAGCAAGGAGTCTGCAGGGCTGCATTTCTTTCTGGAGGCCCTGGAGAATATCTGTTTTCTTGTCTTTTCCAGCTTCTACAGCCTACCCACATTGCTCAGCTTGTGTCTCCTTCTATCTATTGAGCCAGCAATGGCTAGCAGAGTCTCACATAACATCACTCTGACACTAACTCTTTTGCTTCCTGCTTCCATTTTCAAGGACCTTTGTGATTATATTGGGACCACCTATATAATCCAGGAAAATCTCCCTCTTTTAAGGTCAGCTGATTAGTAACCTTAACTCCATCTGCAACTTTAATTCCCCAACATATTTGCTTGGTCATCTTTGGGAATAATATCATACTGTCTATCCCAGTAAGGAAGGATTTTAAAATCTGCCCCCTTCTCTTTTGTGTTTTGGCTACTCTGAAAAGTTTTTATAGTTCTTAAAATGCATTCAAAATCAGTTCACAGGCTTCAAAAGTAGCACAGCAACAAATTTTTTTTCAAATGACTTCAGGGTAGAAGACCCTGTGCTAGGAGCTATTGGAGGTCCAAAGGAGAGCACGTGGAATTAGACTGCCTTTAAGGAATTTTACACCCTCTTTGAGTGAATCACACACACATACATAACAGAGCAGAACAGGATTTGATAAATGACAATGACTGGTTCAGCCAATTGATGCCATGAGAGTTCAAGACAAGGAAGCATCACTCTGAAATCCATTGACCGAATGTTTCCCCTCCCGACCTACTTTCACTCCTTCCAGTGGAGCATTTCAATAAGGCTTCATGGGAGCAAATTTTCTCTATTATTTTTTATTACAGCAGGTATCCTCCAGCAGAGCAGGGAGGGGTGGGGAAGAGGAAGGAAAGAAAAAATGCTAAATGTCTGCACAACTGGCCCCAGAGAGCTATAACTTACATGACCCTCCCTTTATACTATTGCTAGAGATACATAGTACTGGAGAGATTTCTTCCCTTTTCTCCTAAAGCAGCCAGTTCCTTCAGAGTGACAATAGGAGTTGGCAGAAATCTAAGAGCAAGAGGGCAGCTCACTGGCACAGCAACTGTGGTAAACAAGGAGAGAGATTCATTTCATGGAGAAGCAAGAGGAAAGAAGGAGAATTTACTAGAAACCTGTATATGAGACCACTAGAAAGTAAACGGCAGCTATAAATAACTTCCACCATAGATGTTTTGGGGTTTTTCAGCTGCCTTCATCTTTGAGCATCTTTGAGTCTTGATATAGTTGGTGAAGAGATCATTGAAGAGGGGATAGTAAGTGTCTTTGGGGATAGCCTGTGGAACCACTTTATAATGAGGGGTTTTTACGACTTCCTGCTGTCCCTCCTTTATTTGTAGAACAATATACCTGATGATGTGGGAGATGACAGCTGAGCTTGGCCGATGTGGTGATGGGAGAACCTTGTCCCCAGATCTGCCTTCCTTAGCCAGTTTCCTGCATCATCACCTTCTCCAGAAAAACGGGATGCAGGAAGACCTTTTTTCCTCCTGATACAGCAGTTCCTTCCTTAATCTACCCAAAGGTGTATCCTCTAGAATTGAAAGAATGGAAGCATGCAGACATGTCAACCCTCCTAATAAACACCAAATGAATGTATGCATGTGGCTTTATTCCAAAATTAAAACCATTTCATGGTGTGTCATTATAATATGTGAAAATGGGAAGATTTTTGAAAAGGAATTCTTTTTTATCCAGAGCGCTTCAGTTTTGAGAATTTTTCATTCCTAGTAAATAAACCTGCTAAAGGATGAAAAAGCAGCCTTGGAGACTTGACCTCCAGTGATGTTGAGGCGAGTTAATAAGCACAAAGCAAGCAGAAGTAGTCTCATAGGTGGCTCCCTCCCCACTGTGACCACATAGCCTTGTAAAGAATAGCAAAGGTTGAAGGGCTGACCCATGGTTAATACCTGTGACCTAGAGGAAGAGCTTCATTTTAAGTCTTTTGGGAAATGCAGAGTCAGCGACAGGTTAGGTTACTGTCCCCTTGGCTTCGTTTGAATCTTTCTTGACTTCTTTCTATGATAGTGTCCTGATGATGCCTGAGCTGAAAAATGTATTTCCTTCATTATTTAGAGTGTAGACTATATTTAGGAAGTCAAGTGCATTACTGAAACCATGGCTGTATAGACGATGATTTTCTTTTCTACAACTAGTAGTACTGAGCTAAGGTTTGGCTGCTTGCTATTTGAAAGAGACAAGTGTTAGTTGGAAGGGATGTGTGTGTGTGCGCGCGCGCTCTCATTCATGTCTGACTTTGTGACTCCGTGGACTATAGCCTGCCAGAGTTCTCTGTCCATGGAATTTTCCAGGCAAGAACACTGGGATGGGTTCCATTTCCTCCTTCAGGGGATCTTCCCTACCCAGGGAAAGAACTCGAGTTTCTTGTGTCTCCTGCATTGGTTCTTTACCACTTGCCACCTGGGAAGCCCAGCTGGAAGGGAAAGGTTGCTTAGTTCAGGCAGCTGCAACCCCAGGAGAAGGCAGACTTGTGTCCAAAAACCAACTCTAAAGTTTCTGTTCAACCATGAAAATTTTTTAAGGGAAAGTTGTTTAGGGAAGGGGTCAGAGTCTGTTTTCATTTTCTTCCACTGTGTGCAGACTTCCCTCTGGTTGGTTGGTGGTGAAGTAGCAGGAGTCTTGTGCTCAGCCTGAAGTAACCATCCTCTACTTGGGTGGGGGACTGAAAGGATTTGAGCCTGGGAGGACCCCACAGGGTCCTGCTCCATTTCGCTAGCAATACTGCCCATTACAGGACTGTCAGCCAAAGACAAAATATGATGTGTTTTTGTCATAGAAATGTAGGCATATAATTGTAGACTTGCCCAGAGAGGAGGACATTTTAAGGTTACTATTCTCCCTTTTAAAGAATGTATTCCTTCCACATCCTGGACAGACCCATCCTTTACTTGAACATTTGCTGCAGTGGAAATCGCACGTCATTACTAGATCAGAGGCCAGCAAACTTTTTCTATAAAGGACCAGACAGTAAATATTTTAGGCTTTGCAAGTTCTAGGGTTAGTTTTTTGTTTTGCAACTATTCAACTCTGCCTTTGCTTGTGAAAGCAGCTATGGACAATATATAAACAAATGGATGTGTTACAATAAAACTTTATTTATAAAGCAGATAGATGGTGGGCTAAATTTGGCCCCAGATAGACCATTGTTTTTTTTTTGTGTGTGTGTGGGACAGCGCTAGGTGTTAGAATGTTCTACCTTGAGACAAAATCTGCCTCCCTTTAAATTAGTCACAACCCTTCATAGCCTTTACCATTCATTGCTCTATTTAAAAAATAGCTTATTGATTAGCCATAACTCTGCCATCTGTATTTAAATGATTTATAGGATATAATTTTCCCAACCTGAATCATTTTGTTCTAAAAATGGTATAGTTTATTGAGTCATTCATTTATCTGTTTATCAACCACTTATAGAGCATTTGAGTGGGGGTAGAACATACAGAAGTTAAGAAACGGAAAACAGGTTTGTCCACTAGGAATAAATAGTCTTGTGGGAAAAGATAACAAGTAAATGGCACAAAAAGCAATGGTAGAGATATTTGCTGAGGTCTACGAGAGCACATAAGCACATAGCAACCACATGGATGGAGGGGGTCACGATTGGGAGGCTTCCTCAGGGAACTTGCACTTAAGATGAGTTTTAAGCAGTCAGTTAGGTAGAAATTAGTGCATCCTGGGAGTCATAAGTCCAAAGGTATGCAACTGAGAATGACAGCAGCTCTGTGTTTTGGAAATGACAAGTCATTTCCTATGATTGGAGTCCACTGGATTGAGTGTGACTGTTAGAGTGGGGCTGAAGGTAGCATGTAAGCAAGGGAGGAACCTTGCCTGCCATCTTAGAGGGAGTCAGCCTAGGTAAATGTAATCCTGCTGTTGTTGCCAGAAGTCTCTGTACTTGGTATGAAAAATTCTATTTGGTAAGCAAGACATCATGACGTTAAGCACCTAGCCTTTGCTTTGAAAATGCTGTTAAGTTTGAATAACTGTGGTAGAACCTTACATTCGTATCTAGCATGTACATTTGCAGTATAATCTGTTGGACTTTTAGCTGGGTTCTGGAATGTTGATAACAGACACCTACTGCAGGGAGTTGCCTGGAACTTATCAGAAGACTCTGTCAAATGCTTGCAGGTTCTCTGGTTCCATGCTGTGCCAACTGTAGCAGACACACTAGGTTTCCTAACACATTCTCTGAAATCTTTGGAAACTCCTTATCACAAATTTTACTTTTGATTTCTGTGGAATGGTGCCTTAGGTCTTTGCACCTCTTCCCTTTCTCTTCCAAGGAATGTTTTTCCTTCCACTTTACAACTGTCTAGCTAAACTTGCACTAGTGCTGAGTGCTCTGAATGATTCCTCAGCTCTCCTCTCTTCCTTGCTGATTCCCTGACTTGCCTCTGGGCTCCCAAGTCTCCCTGTGTACACACTGGCAAAGAATTCATAGCATTGCGCCATTGCTGTTTTACTTGTTTCTTCTCATCAAGATTCTGAAAGTACAGACCTAGTCTCACTTCATTTCTGTTTCCACATGAAGCACTTAACTGATACAGTCATAGTTGCTGAAACAATATTTGCTAAGTGAATAAACGAAAGGAAGAATGAAAGAGCTAAGGATGGACCGTATGTCCTTAGCCAGAATCTTGAATAACCCTGGCTAATGCTTTGGTTCAGTTCAGTTCAGTCACTCAGTCATGTCCGACTCTTTGCGACCCCATGAATCACAGCATGCCAGGCCTCCCTGTCCATCACCAACTCTTGGAGTTTATCCAAACTCATGTCCATCAAGTCGGTGATGCCATCCAGCCATCTCATCCTATGTTGCCCCCTTCTCCTCCTGCCCCCAATGCTTCCCAGCATCAGGGTCTTTTCCAATGAGTCAACTCTTCGCATGAGGTGGCCAAAGTATTGGAGTTTCAGCTTCAACATCAGTCCTTCCAATGAACACCCAGGACTGATCTCCTTTAGGATGGACTGGTTGGATCTCCTTGCAGTCCAAGGGACTCTCAAGAGTCTTCTCCAAAACCACAGTTCAAAAGCATCAATTCTTCGGCACTCAGCTTTCTTTATAGTACAACTCTCACATCCATACATGACCACTGGAAAAACCATAGCCTTGACTAGATGGACCTTTGTTGACAAAGTAATGTCTCTGCTTTTTAATATGCTGTCTAGGTTGGTCATAACTTTCCTTCCAAGGAGTAAGCGTCTTTTAATCTCATGGCTGCAGTCACCATCTGCAGTGATTTTGCAGCCCAGAAAAATAAAGTCAGCCACTGTTTCCACTGTTTCCCCATCTATTTCCCATGAAGTGATGGTGCCATGATCTTAGCTTTCTGAATGTTGAGCTTTAAGCCAACTTTTTCACTCTCCTCTCTCACTTTAATCAAGAGGCTCTTTAGTTCTTCTTCACTTTCTGCCATAAGAGTGGTGTCATCTGCATATCTGAGGTTATTGATATTTCTTCAGGCAATCTTGATTCCAGTTTGTGTTTCTTCCAGCCCAGCATTTCTCATGATGTACTCTGCATATAAGTTAAATAAACAGGGTAACAATATACAACCTTGACATACTCCTTTTCCTATTTGGAACCAGTCTGTTGTTCCATATCCAGTTCTAACTGTTGCTTCCTGACCTGCATACAGGTTTCTCAAGAGGCGGGTCAGGTGGTCTGGTATTCCCATCTCTTTCAGAATTGTCCACAGTGTATTGTGATCCACACAGTCAAAGGCTTTGGGATAGTCAATAAAGCAGAAATAGATGTTTTTTGGAACTCTCTTGCTTTTTCAATAATCCATCGGAGGTTGGCAATTTGATCTCTGGTTCCTCTGCCTTTTCTAAAACCAGCTTGAACATCTGGAAGTTCGAAGTTCATGTATTGCTGAAGCCTGGCTTGGGGAATTTTGAGCATTACTTTACTAGCGTGTGAGATGAGTGCAATTGTGCGATAGTTAGAGCATTCTTTGGCATTGCCTTTCTTTGAGATTGGGATGAAAACTGACCTTATCCAGTCCTGTGGCCACCGCTGAGTTTTCCAAATTTGTTGGCATATTGAGTGCAACACTTTCACAGCATCATCCTTCAGGATTTGAAATAGCTCAACTGGAATTCCATCATCTCCACTAGCTTTGTTCATAGTGATGCTTCCTAAGGCCCACTTGACTTCACATTCCAGGATGTCTGGCTCTAGGTGAGTGATCACACCATTGTGATTACCTAGGTTGTGAAGATCTTTTTTGTACAGTTCTTCTGTGTATTCTTGCCATCTCTTCTTAATATCTTCTGCTTCTGTTAGGTCCATACCATTTCTGTCCTTTATCGAGCCCATCTTTGCATGAAGTGTTCCCTTTGTATCTCTAATTTTCTTGAAGAGATCTCTAGTCTTTCCCATTCTGTTGTTTTCCTCTATTGCTTTGCATTGATCACTGAGGAAGGCTTTCTTATCTCTCCTTACTATTCTTTGGAACTCTGCATTCGTGGGAATATCTTTCCTTTTTCTCCTTTGCTTTTCACTTCTCTTCTTTTCTGAGCTATTTGTAAGGCCTCCTCAGACAGCTATTTTGCTTTATTGCATTTCTTTTCCATGGGGATGGTCTTGATCCCTGTCTCCTGTACAATGTCACGAATCTCCATCCACATTTCATCGGGCACTGTGTCTATCATATCTAGTCCCTTAAATCTATTTGTCACTTCCACTGTATAATCATAAGGGATTTGATTTAGGTCATACCTGAATCGTCTAGTGGTTTTCCCAACTTTCTTCAATTTAAGTCTGAATTTGGCATAAGGAGTTCATGATCTGAGTCACAGTCTGCTCCTGGTCTTGTTTTTGCTGACTGTATAGAGCTTCTCCATATTTGGCGGCAAAGAATATAATCCATCTGATTTTGGTGTTGACCATCTGGTGATGTCCATGTGTAGAGTCTTCTCTTGTGTTTTTGGAAGAGGGTGTTTGCTATGACCAGTGTGTTCTCTTGGCAAAACTCTATTAGCCTTTGCCCTGCTTCATTCTGTACTCCAAGGCCAAATTTGCCTGTTACTCCAGATGTTTCTTGACTTCCTACTTTTGCATTCCAGTCCCCTATAATGAAAAGGACATCTTTTTTGGGTGTTAGTTCTAAAAGATCTTGTAGGTCTTCATAGAACCATTCAACTTCAGCTTCTTCAGCATTAGTGGTTGGGGCATAGGCTTGGATTACCATGATATTGAATAGTTTGCTTTGGAAACAAATAGAGATCATTCTGTCATTTTTGAGATTGCATCAAAGTATTGTATTTCAGAGTCTTTTGTTTACCATGATGGCTACTCCATTTCTTCTTAGGGATTCCTGCCCACAGTAGTAGATATAATGGTCATCTGAGTTAAATTCACCCCATTCCAGTCCATTTTAGTTCACTGACTCCTAGAATGTCAACATTCACTCTTGCCATCTCCTGTTTGACCACTTCCAATTTGCCTTAATCATGGACCTAACATTCCAGGTTCCTATGCAATATGGCTCTTTACAGCATTGGACCTTGCTTCTATCACCAGTCCATTCACAACTGGGTATTGTTTTTGCTTTGGCTCCATCCCT
The DNA here is from genome assembly GCA_024291935.2 of Okapia johnstoni. NCBI lineage: Eukaryota > Metazoa > Chordata > Mammalia > Artiodactyla > Giraffidae > Okapia > Okapia johnstoni. The sequence continues at coordinate 94,626,165 of CM044311.1, read as the reverse complement.
TCATTCTTTCTGAAGTTATTTCTCCACTGATCTCCAGTAGCATATCGGGCACCTACCGACCTGAGGAGTTCCTCTTTCAGTATTCTATAATTTTTCCTTTTCATACTGTTCATGGTGTTCTCAAGGCAAGAATACTGAAGTGGTTTGCCATGCCCTTCTCCAGTGGACCACATTCTGTCAGACCTCTCCACCATGACCCGTCTGTTTTGGGTGGCCCCACACGGCATGGCTTAGTTTCACTGAGTTAGACAAGGCTGTGGTCCGTGTGATCACTAGATCACTGGATCGGCTAGTTTTCTGTGATTATGTTTCAGTGTGTCTGCCCTCTGATGCTCTCTTGCAACACCTACCATCTTACTTGGGTTTCTCTTACCTTGAACATGGGTTATCTCTTCACAGCTGCTCCAGCAAAGCGTAGCTGCTGCTCCTTACCTTGGAAGAGGGGTATCTCTTCATGGTCACCCCTCCTGACCTTGAATGTGTAGTAGCTCCTCTCGGCCCTCCTGCGCCTGCACAGCTGCTGCTCCTTGGATGTGGGGTTGCTCCTCTCCACCACTGCCCCTGACCTCGGATGTGGGGTAGCTCCTCTCGGCAGCCACCCCTGACCTCGGACGTGGGGTAGCTCCTCTCCACCGTGCTTCTGCGTGGTTTGTCACAGCCGTTACTCAGTTCTTACCATCAGTACAGAGTATACAGGGAGGGGAGGACTACAGACAGCTCCTTTGCTGTAGAGCTAAGCTGTCTGATACCAATGCCAAATTGAGATGAGCTATCAGTGGAAAATACATACTGGATGGCAAAGACTTATGCACAAAAAAGTATGAACATAAAAAGTAAAATATCTTAATACTTAAAAAGTATTATTTACATTTTAGAATTATATTTTGTGACAGATTAGGCTAAATAAAAATTATTAAAATGAATTGTACCTTTTTTTTTTGTTCTTTAATGCTAGAAAAAAGTTTAAAATTACATGTATGCTTCATATTTGTGACTCATTTTTATGGGACAGCAATAGTATAGAGAGCAGCTCCTCCTCCAAGAAATGGTTGCTGCGCCTTTCCATCTTGGCAGGTTTTCAAGATGGCCTTACCTTCAGATACTTGGTTTTGTTACCAGACCATGTGTTTTCATTTTGTCTTCAGAAAATATGGTCCTTGTACCACTTCATTGCTGGGGCAATGGCCAGTTCCTTCAGAAGTGGTCTGGTCTATCACCTATGGAGACGACTTGTAAGACCTGAGAAGGCAGGAGCTGTGTGCTCAGCCAGTCCCTGCAATGAAACTGCACAGCTGGAGGCACTGTGGTTTGAAATCTTGACTGAACCTCTTGAAAACCTCTCATGCCCTGGCACAAACATTGAATTCCTAATTCCAAGTAGGCCTTAGAGAGCCAGGAATTCTCAGGAAGCCTGCACTGATTATTTCCCAGGACCCATGAGATCAAGGGAGATAGTGATGTGAAAGAGCAGGAGACCCAAGTTAGTTGCTGTCTTTGTGGTTGTCAGTAACAGTTTTGTCTTTGTTCATAAGAATGGAGATGAACAGAAGCAAAGTCCCAAATTATTTGTATTGGAATTTGCCTGTATCATGTGATTTATGGAAGGGGAAGGGCCAGCAGCGGAAAGTGGATTGCCTTTACTTAATTTTATTTTGCTGAGGCCAGAACTAAAATTGCATTCCCTTGACATACATTTTTTTCTCTGCCTTTGTTTTTTCTTTCAAGTATGTTCTTTGAGCTGTCTCCATTTGAAAATGTCCTACTAATTCCTCAAAATCCAACTCAAATAACATCTCTGTTAAACCTGCCTACTTCGGTCTCATGATACGCAATTTTATTTGTATCCAGATTCTACCACTTAACAAATAGTACTTGTAATTTATCTACTTCTCTCCCCACTAGACATAAGCTCCTTGAGGGAAGGGATTATCTCTTGGTCATTTTTGTATAGCCTGTGCCTGCTACCCTCTCATACGATGAATGAATGAGTTAATCTGTTGTCTGAGAAGAGAGTGATTGGTAAAAGAAGTGGGTGACAAGACTTTTCAAATACTGCTTGCCAACTTTACATGCAAATGAAAAGCAGAGTGTATATTTCATTTACATTTGTATAATGACCACAATTAGAATAAAAAACAAGAGGCTGTTTATATATCCAACTGGAACTCCTGAGGTTGCTGTATCCATCAGAATGCAGTGTATGGAAATGCTTTAATGAACTCCTGGATTAGCCACATGTGGTATAATTTACCCTGAGCTTTACAGCTTTCCAGGGGAACATCCCCACAGATCCCAACTGTCACCTGGGTATAAAGCCACACAAGAGAAGTTGGAGTATAATAAATATATGTGATAGGGATAGGAGCACAATTCCATAAAGTTAGGTCAGCTATGGGCATGCTACCAGTTTCTTATGCTCCATAGATTTTCTTTGCTATAAAAGGCCAGGCAGTCTAGCTGGATCAGGAGTGAAAGAAAAAAAAAATCAACACAGAAGAAAAATGATTATTTCCTTTTTAATTTAGAAATTACTGGATTTTTATGTCCTTCTTGTGTTAACCAAATGTGTGACTTGAGTACCATCTGAAAAATTGTAACAGAATCCATGTCTTCCTTTTTCACTTTTTTTTTCTTTTGCATTGGTGCAGCTATAGTTTTCCAGATGGCTGCACATATAGCACAATAATACAGGTAGGTGTGCACTGTGATGGTTCTACTATAGGCCATAATAGTTAATAGCCAGGCTAGAGCCTGGAGGCACTGGTTCTAAACTTTTGTGTTTGTTTCTTTGCATATGAGTGTCAGTATCTTCACACCACCTTCTGTGAATTTCCAGAAAAATAGAGAATTTGGTTGCTATAGAGGTTCTTATCAATTTTATAGAAGTTTCTGTAATATATAGGAAAACGGACTGAGCTGGAAAAAATTCCCTCCTAAGGAATAAAGGACATTCTGTTGTAGGAGGGTGTTGTGGGGAAGGGAGGGTAAACATTTCCGTGGGGCTTACTGACATATAGACCACTCAGGGCCAGAAAACATTAGAAGAATGCCATTTTCAAACAATTCAGGAAGAGCCTCGCTTTGTACCACTTCTTATGATGACAGTCTGGGACCCTGGAACAAGATATTAGAATTTAATATCTTAGCTAGTTTATGAAAAGCACTGAGTAGCAGGCTTTTTGCTTTAACCTTTTAAATTTTCCAGAAGTGCGTTGTCCAGACCATCTCACCATTCTAGGTTAATGAGGTGGCTAACAGGCCACAATAGAAAACAATTGCCCAATCAAATTATGACAAACAAGCCAAAAAAGAGAGGTCTAAATTTACACAGGCTTTTATTGTCTTTCAAAGAATGTACAGTGGCATCACCAGCCTGTTGTCTCCTTGTGATGGATTGCAAAAAGAATCAGAAAAGGCACAACATGAATCTGCTCTCAGGACAATGATTGTAATCAAAATAGGAAATGGTACAAATGTAAGCCATTCTCCTTGCAGTTTAAAGATTATAAATCCCTTATTCATCTGTTATGATCCAGGGCCTACTTGTGATTTTTATAGTTCTTTACACGCTCAGAATTTTAAAACCGTAACGTAAAGGGGCTACAGCTGTTCTCTTTCTGATTTGGATGCTTAATCCGAGTTTGGAGCGTTGCACCCTGGTCTCCCCTCCCTTTGCCCATCTGCAGCCTGAGCCTGCTGCTGAAGCCTCATACAAAAGTTCAGCCCACCAAGGTCTCTTCCCCTCCCAGGGATTAAAACACAGCTCTGAGTCCTCCAAGGGGCTCTGAAAAAATTTAGGAGCACTTGCCAAGGGTTTTGCTCTTTTCTCAGAGAACTGAATCATTCTCACGATCATTATGCACTTGAAAATGGAAGTGGGAGATGCAGTTGGTTTGGACCCAGAAGGCTTGAATTTTTATCTTCAGTGTGCCTAGTTCTAGGAGTGTGACCTTCTTCCTCCGAGACTTTGTTTTCTCATCTGGAAAATAACTGCAGTACCTATTGCACAGGGCTATGAGGAAGATCAAGAAGCTAATGTGTTTGAAAGTGCTTTGGGAGCTATGACCAGCTTTTATTTGAAAATCTAATATTTGTTAAAATGGTGTTCTGAGACCAATTCCGATTGTGTGTGTGTGTGTGTGTGTGTGTGTGTGTATTTCCCACATCAACAAACAGTGCTCCAGACACCAGTGGGGTGTCCTCCAATTTAACTAAATTCTGACATCATCTACTTGGAGATGAAATCAGATAACACAGGTGAAGCATTCAGTCCTATAAGACTGCCCCCCACATCTTCAGATGCCAGTGGTAAGGCCGGGTTGTTACCTGTATTTCAGACCAACTGTTTATAAGTCAGTGTTTCCCAATATTCCCTCCTTGCATTTGTTTAATTTGCTAGAGTGGCTTAGAGAATTGACTAGCTTATCGGTTTATTATAAAAGGCTGTAACTCAGGAAGAGCCAGATGGAAGAGATGCTTAGGGCAAGCTATGGGGAAAGGGTGCAGAGCTTCTATACCCTCTCCATACTCAACACTCACCCTGACCTCCACATGTACATCAACCCCAAAGCTCTTTTAACCACGTCTATTTGGGGTTTTTATGGAGGTTTCATTACATAGGCATAATTGATTGAAACATTGGCCACTGGCCTTTGAATCAACCTCCAGTCCCTTCCCCCCTCCCAGAAAGTCAGGGGTAGGACTGAAAGTTCCAACTCTCTTATCACTTAGTTGGTTCCATTGGCAACCCGCTCCGGTCTGTCCAGTCCAATCCCTAAGTCACTTCATTAATATACCAAAAAACACCTTTGTTACTCTCCACACTTAAGAAATTTCAAGGGTTTTGGAAGCTATGAGCTAGGAAATGTGGATGCAGACGAAACACAAGATTTCTTATGAATCACAATTTCACAAAAGTAAAACGTTAGTATTTATATTGGCAGGAAGGTGAAAAAGCCAAAAGGGAGATAATAGATGTGATTTTTGACCCTGTAGATTTCTTAAATACATGGAATACTTTGAGTTGGATTTTTCCTGTTTATGAAAACTTTTAACAGTGAATGAAGTCCCTTGGAAGACCCAATTCGTCTTCTATTGCTCTTGGGTGATATTCAGTTCAGTTCAGTTAGTTCATTCACTCAGTCATGTCCAACTCTTTGCGACCCCATGGACTGCAGTACGCCAAGCTTCCCTGTCCATCACCAACTCTCGGAGTTTACTCAAACTCATGTCCATCGAGTCCATCCAACCATCTCATCCTCTGTCGTCCCCTTCTCCTCTCACCTTTAATCTTTCCCAGCATCAGGGTCTTTTCCAATGAGTCAGTTCTTCACATCAAGTGGCCAAAGTATTGGAGTTTCAGCTTCAGCATCAGTCCTTCCACTGAATGTTCAGGACTGATTTCCTCCAGGATGGACTGGTTGGATCTCCTTGCAGTCCAAGGGACTCTCAAGAGGCTTCTCCAACACCACAGTTCAAAAGCATCAATTCTTCAGCACTCAGTTTTCCTTATAGTCCAACTCTCACATCCATACATGACTACTGGGAAGACCATAGATTTGACTGGATGAACCTTAGTTGGCAAAGTAATGTCTCTGCTTTTTAATATGCTGTCTAGGTTGGTCATAACTTTTCTTCTAAGGAGCAAGCGTCTTTTAATTTCATGGCTGCAGTCACCATCTGCAGTGATTTTGGAGTCCCCCAAAATAAAGTCTGTAACTGTTTCCATTGTTTCTCCAATCTATTTGCCATGAAGTGATGCGACCTGATGCCATGATCTTAGTTTTCTGAATGTTGAGTTTTAAGCTAACATTTTCACTCTCCTCTTTTACTTTCATCAAGAGGCTCTTTAGTTCTTTTTCACTTTCTGCCATAAGGGTGGTGTCATCTGTATATCTGAGGTTATTGTTATTTCTCCCAGCAATCTTGATTCCAGCTTGTGCTTCATCCAGTCCAGCATTTTTCATGATGTACTCTGCATATAAGTCAAATAAGGACACAATAAAGGACAGAAATGGTATGGACTTAACAGAAGCAGAAGATATTCAGAAGAGCTGGCAAGAAAACACAGAATTATACAAAAAAGATCTTCATGACCCAGATAATCACGACGGTGTGATCACTCACTTAGAGCCAGACATCCTGGAATGCAAAGTCAGGTGGGCTTTAGGAAGCACTACTGTGAACAATCCTAGTAGAGGTGATGGAATTCCAGCTGAGCTACTTCAAGTCCTAAAAGATGATGCTCTGCAAGTGCTGCACTCAATATGCCAGCAAATTTGGAAAACTCAGCAGTGGCCACAGGACTGGAAAAGGTTGATTTTCATTCCAATCCCAAAGAAAGGCAATGCCAAAGAATGTTCAAACTACCACATAGTTGCACTCATCTCTCATGCTAGCAAAGTAATACTCAAAATTCTCCAAGCCAGGCTTCAACAGTATGTGAACCATGAACTTCCAGATGTTCAAGCTAGATTTAGAAAAGGCAGAGGAACCAGAAATCAAATTGCCAACATCTGCTGGATCATTGCAAAAGCAAGGGGGTTCCAGAAAAACCTGCTTTATTGACTATGCCAAAGCCTTTGACTGTGTGGATCATGACAAACTGTGGAAAATTCTTCAGGAGATGGGAATACCAGACCACCTGACCTGCCTCCTGAGAAATCTGTATACAGGTCAGGAAGTGACAGTTAGAACTGGACATGGAACAACAGATTGCTTCCAAATCAGGAAAGGCATACATCAAGGCTATATATTGTCATGCTGCCTATTTAACTTATATGCAGAGTACATCATGAGAAATGCTGGGTGTTATTTGGTATAAGAAAAGATATTTCGTTAGGTGTGTCCTAGGGGACAACAGATGTGGTATACTCTCCAAGGTGCTCAGTTTATACACTGGAAGAATCTTGTTTATTGAGTCTTTTGTTCTTATGTACATTTTCATTTTTTTTTTCAAATTGAAGTTCTTTAGGGATGACCAAGATATATATTCACATCCCTCCAATATTTACAAGTATAATGTATGAAGTTTAACGCTTATTGTCACAATATTTCTCAATTTGAAATGCTTCTGTTCATCACTCTAATCATGTCTTGAATAAGATATCAAGGCTTGCCTATGAATAGAGGTTTATCAAAAGCATACTTTTCCTATTCTTTGAGGAGCCCATTTCTCTGTGAAGTGACCATTCTTTCAATTTTATTATCTATTGTGACTCTTTTTCATGGCATGTACCTTTTTGGCAAGTAATTCAGGTTTTCGACTGTGCTGTGATGTCACAATTCCTGTTTCCTATGCACTTTGTTTCTTCCCTTGCAACTGTGCTTTCCTATCTAACCAATGAGGTTTACCCACTCCTCCATGAGAACTTCTCATTTCTCATGGTCCCTGCTGACCAAGAGACCAGTACTCTTACCTGTGGGCATCTTTAAGTTGAATATCCTGATGCTTCAATATTTTGTGGCTATGTTGGTTTTGCATTTTCTAATTTAATTCATTTCTGATTTCTATGGAAGGAGAAAATAGTTTTAAACCTCTGATTTACCAGGTGGTCTCATGATTTTAAAGAATCTTCACACATTAAAATCCCATTTTTATGCAATATCATTTTAATAGAAATGCTCATTTTATGGAGAGAAAATGATAAAAATTTGAATGATTCTTAGGAGTCTCTTATACCCTTTTTATTGCATTTTGATGTGGCTTAATTCATTAATAAGGGGGATGAGTTGGAACTGTGGCATGTTTTATTTCCTATCATTATTCAACAAAAGAGAACATTTTTTCAATAAAAATTTTAGAGCAAATTTCTAATTCTCCTTTTCTGAAAAATACATTTTAAAAAACAGACTGACCTTGAACTCAATTCAAAGTCAGAATTTTACAACCACTCTTTCAACTCATTTGTTCCCAGAGCTGTACCAGGGAGGTAAGATCTAATGTCAATACTTCTGTTTCTGTTTTGCAGATTAGGTGGGTGACATTCAGAGAAACGATGTGGGTTGTCCTTTGTCACAGCACAGCAACTTCTTCTCTAGGGACTAGAGAAGAAAAAAAAACCCAATTGTGTTCAATTCTGAACTCAGTTGCTTAACATCTCCCTTCTCTTTCATCATCCCCATCTCTTTTTTTATAATGTTTTTGGAGAATTCACTCTTTCCTAGACACTTTGAAGGGCTACTGACTAGCTGCCCTGGTTTTATAAAGCGGTACCTTGCCCAATCCTATCAATAAATTAGGGATAAAAAGGATCTCCCTTTTCTTTAAAAGTGTTTGATGTAATTGAGAAAAATAATGTGTATACACTTATGATATGATGTGACTAGAGTGGTGCTAGTGATACATATAGTGTTATGTGAATTTTGAGAAAAGCATAATGGTCCATTTCAGGTTGGAGATGAGAGAAGTGAATGGGTGAAGGTCTGAAAAAATAAGTGACATTTTCAGCTGAGTCTTTGAAAGCCAGCTAGATAAGAAGGGAAAGGGCATAGGGAAGAGTGAGAGCAAGGTAACGAAGCCAGGAGATTGTCAGAGTGTGGTGCCCAGCATCTTTGAATATGGGGTGGTGCAGGGTAGAACTGCACAAGAGAAGGGCAGGGAAGGAGGCAGGATCCTGAAGTCTCTCTGGAATCTAAGTGACCTGGTTTCTTTTATAGAAACAGGGAACTGGGGATGGTGGGAGAGGCAGTGCAGTGATGGATACTATGGGATTCTGAAAGATTGCTTTGGGTTTAGTGTGGTTGATGTATTGAAAAAGTGAAAATGAAAGTTGTTCAGTTGTGTCCAACTCTTTGTGACCCCATGGATTACATAGTCCATGGAATTCTCTATGCCCGAATACTGGAGTGGATAGCCAGTTCCCTGCTCCAGGGGATCTTCCCAACCCAGGGATCAAACCCAGGTCTCCCGCACTGCAGGCGGATTCTTTACCAGCTGTGGCACTAGGGAAGCCCAAGAATATAGGAGTGGGTTGCCTATCCCTTCTCCAGTGGATCTTCCCAACCCAGGAAGTCTCCTGCATTGCAGGTGGATTCTTTACCAGCTGAGCTACCAGGTTCAGTGTGGACGATACATTGAAGTCAGGGGCAGCTGGGATAGTGGGGGTCCATCAAGAACAATAAGAACGCATGAAGAATCAGAAAAAGCCTATCACCAAGGGAGTGAGGTGGAGAAATTTGTGATTTTGAGCTAGAACAGAACAAAAAAAAGCATGAAAGTGTTATTTGCTCTGTTTTGTCTGACTCTTTGTGACTCCATGGACTGTAGCTCACCAGGCTCCTCTGTCCATGGAATTCTCCAGGCAAGAATACTGGAATGGGTTGCCATTGCCTTCTTCTGGGTCAGGGATGGAGACCCAGGGATGGGACCTGTGGTCTCCTGCATTACAGGCAGATTCTTTACTGTCTGAGCCAATTTTGAGCTAGAATGGGGGGGGGGGGGGAAGCGCCTAATTGGAACGTATAAAGGTAAAGACATGTTACAAAAATTGAGAATTCTGGTAAAACACAAAAATATTTAGTTTAAAATTGTCATTATTTGGAACACAGCTCATTAAATAGCTCAAATACTTGGTGTTTCTGTGCTAAACATTTATGAGAAAGGCAAATGACAAGGAAACAACCTGAAAGTAATTTTATCTTCGAGGAAGCAGTTCCTACGTTTTGTCCTGGGATCATATTGAAAGGTTGTTGCTGAACCACGAAAGACACCAGGATTCTTGGCCTCCGGAGGAGAAGAATTCAATCTGGGGCCAGAGATGAGTCTTGATCGCTCAGAGCTTTTGTGTAATAAAGTTTTATTAAAGTATAAAAGAGATAGAGAAAGCTTCTGACATAGACATCAGAAGGGGGCAGAAAGAGTGCCCCCTCGCTAGTGTTAGCAATGGAGTTATATACATTTTAATTAGTTATTGATCAAAAGAATGTCTGGAGGTTGTAAAGATCTTACTAGACCCACTCCCATAATCTACATTTTAAGATAACAGGATTAGCCAGAAGGATTTTTTTTCCAGAAACTGTCCTCAAGTAGGATACATTATTGTTATATAATCCTAAGGAATGTAGAGGGAAAAAAAGTTGGTCCTTCACTCCTCCTTGAGAATTCCAGACCCCTATCTCCTCCTTGAGAACCCCAGACCCCTCTCTCCTTGGGGACTCCCGGACTTCTTATCAACCTGCCTAGGAATTGACTCTCTCAGTATCAGTTCAGTTTCATCCATCTGTGTCGCATTCCTGCCTCCTCTTGCCTCTGAACATCTACTTTCTGGTTGTCCTGGATTCACAGGCACAGGCAGTAATGGCCCCTCCTTCCTTCTTGCCCCTGTGAAGGTGCTCTGGGCTGCAATAGGTGTAACTGTGGGAGTCTTAGGATAAGTGCTGTGTTGGTCTGCTGCCCCTCTGGCTAGAGTGTCAACTCTTTCAGGACAGGGCCTGTTTTTCACTCTTTTATCTCTCAGAGGCAGGACACTAAGACTTAGAGTCCTTACTGTATGTCACACACTGTCCTGGCAATTAAAATACATGCTCAGTTTAAGGTTCTCTGTACCCATATAGGGTTTTCCTGGTGGCTCAGCTGGGAAAGAATCTACCTGTAATGCTGGACACCTGGGTTCGATCCCTGGGTTGGGAAGATCCCCTGGAGAAGGGAACAGCTACCCACTCCAGTATTCTGGCCTGGAGATTTCTATGAACTGTACAGTCTATGGGGTCGCAAAGAGTCAGACATGACTCAATGACTTTCACTTACTTGTACTCATAAAAGGACTGTTATCATTGTTCCATAGATTAGGAGACTGAGACCCAGATCTCATAATGAGAAAGCCAATGCTTTTTATATTATTTCACGTTACTGTCCTACTTCCCTGGTGGCTTAGATGGTAAAGAATCTACCTAGAATGCAGCAGACCCAGGTTGATCCCTGGGTGGGGAAGATCCCCTGGAGAAGGGAATGGTACCCCACTCCAGTATTCTTGCCTGGAGAATTCTATGGACAGAGCAGCCTGGTGGGCTACAGTCCATGGAATCACAAAGAGTCGGCCACGACTGAACGACTAACATCCTACTGTCTACCCCACTTCCTGGCATACAGTCAGATGCTCTCTGTAGATGTGTAATTAGCATTTAAACCGTGGTAGATTTTCTTATCATTAGGCAGCCCTCTGTCATACTTGCTAGTGGATAGGGATTCCATTGTCCCTAGAGTATATAAATTGTGTTATGTTTTAGCTTTCTTCTGGGTTAAATGCATATTGTGTCTTAGTACAGAAATTTCTCTGTGCTGCCACTTGTTTTTATGGGATAATGTGACTCAGGGGACTAACATTGGTTACAAATGTAACCAGTAAGTCCTTGGCTTCTCCTGTGATAAGTCCACATTTGTCACATTTACAATAAGATCACAAATTTCCCTGCTGTTTGAGTATCTACTTTCCTGTTAGCAGGGAATTCAGTGTTTTCCTAGGATCCCAGGAGTCCCTGTTGGGCAAGGTGGGTCCCTTTGTGGTTACCATTTGTCAGGAGCCAAGGCAAACTGTACAACTCTGAGTTAGGAAGGCTTGGGAAAACTGAGAGCAAGGTTCCACAAGATGTGGTATACATGATGTCCACAGAAAGGGGTGCTGGGGTGTAGGGCATTGTGCTGGACACATTGGGGTTGTTCATTCCAGGAGCAGGACCTGTCTCCTTATTGATTCTCATAGGGGAACAAACTGATCGACTCCAGGACTTTCCTGGCCAGTTATCTGGGAAAGCCATTTGGTCTGCTTCTGGAAACCTTGGGACTGGTAACTCACAGCCTGGGTAGGAAGGCCAAGATCATCTTTATCCTCTCATGCTGGGAAGAGGGGAGAACTCCCCACTCCAGCTGATTTATTGTTCAGGCCAGTGGTGGTCAATAGAAATATGATGTGAGTCATATATGCAATTTTGAGGGTCTTAGTAACTACAGTAAAAAAAAAAAAAGAAAACAGTAGAAAAGAAACAGGTGAAATGAATTTTTAATAATATATTTTCTTTGAATCACTTTACCCAAAATATTATCAGGTCAACATGTAATTAATATAATATTTATTATTGAGTCATTTTACATTCTTTAATAGCAGCTCTTTGAAATCAAGTGTGTATTTCACACTTACAGAATCTCTCAATTCAGATGCTAAATTTTCTTCAGACATACTTGATCAGTGTTTAGTTTTCATAAAATTTACAGTTAAAAAGTAGATTTGCATACCTCAGTTGTTTCAAATATATTTCCAAGTTTTCCAAAATTCAAATTGTGTCCATTTTTAAACTTAACTTTAAAAAGTTTAAATTAAAATTAGTTATTTGGCTGCATTAGGCACATTCCAGGGCTTGATAGTCCTTTGTGACCAACACTTCTGTATTGGACACAGCGGAGCTCCTGGGGTCACTTTTGGGCAATCACAAGTGTGCATAATGCAAATGTTACTAGGGAATACCAAGTCTTTAAAAACAAATATAAGAATAAAACAGAGAAGTGATACAAACAACACCTCATAGATACCATGGGTTCAATTCTAGACCACTGCAGTAAAGTGAGTATTGCAATAAAGTGAGTTACACAAATTTTTTGCTTTTCCAGTGCATATAAAAGTTATCTTTATACTGTAGTCTGTAATAGCATTATACAAACAAAATACCTTAATTGAAAAAATACTTTTTGCTAAAAAATGCTAACCATCATCTGAACCTTCAGTGAGTCATAATCTTTTTGCAATTGTCACATAAAAATCACTCACCAATCACAGACCACCATAAAAATATCACAATATTGAGAAAGTTTGAAATATTTTGAATTACTGAAATGTGACACGGAGAAACAAAGTGTGCAAATGATTTGGAAAAATGGTGCTGATAGACTTGTACAATACAAGGTTGCCACAAACCTTCAATTATTAAAAAACACAGTATCTATAAAGTGCAGTAAAGTGAAGTACAATAAAATGAGGTGCCCTATATATCAATTCCTACCTCTGGAGTATAGCTGTCTGGGTTTGACCTTGAGCTTTCTCACTTTCTAGCTCTAAGGAATTACTTCATCCCCTGGTCCTCAGGTTACTTATCTGTAAAAGGGCATAATAACATTTCCTTTCTCAGCATTGTAGTGAGGGCAATGCTTAGCTTACCGTGAGTTGTCAATAAAGACATTAATGCTTCAGTGTTTAAAACTCATTTCATATTTCATTGTCTTATTTGCTCCTTACTGAAAACTCATTAGGTAGGGAAAAAATTATTATCCCTCATTGCAACACAGCTAGGACTGAAACCCAGTTTTTCAAAATCAAAGCCCATTTTGTTTTCTGTATCATGATTACCGCCATTGGCAGTTAACTTCAACCGAGCAGTACCTGTGGGAGGTACTCTTCTTAGGGCTTTACATTTAGCAGCTGTCCTACACCGATTTTCTCTTCTGCTTTTAGGAAATAACCTGATACATCTATTCATATCTGTAAAGCTAATGAACAAGACTTAGAGAAAGTCTGTCTTGTTATCAGTGTCAGGGGTTTAGTCTTCCCATTTCTCAATGAATATTTGCCTTTCCATTTCCCTAAACACTTTTTTAAGAAAAAATTTAAAGTCTCGACTCTTAATGTGTATTAGTTCTGTACCTTGCCTTGGATCAATAGAAGATCACAACAAAAGAGCATATCCAACATTTAATTTTCAAGTTTCCATACCATTTATTAAATACTGTACATGGAGAGTAATTTTAATCTCCTATTTCACGCAATCTTAGTGTTTCTGGCTTCTTTTCTTTGAGGCACATGCGGGCTATGCTTACATTTATAACTTTGGGAGTGCTCTTTGGGTCTGTTTCCTGATTTTTCCCTCCCTTTGATAACTTGTCAAAAATAGGTGCTTGCCCCAGGTGTGTCATTACATTCTATTACCTCTTGACAATCTACTGCTTGTCAAGGCTGCACAATAGTCCTTTGTATCCATGTCCCGAGAGCCCAGGAACTGCTGAGTAGATCAGGCAACTTGGTGAAATATCTGATTGAACTTGGACTCCATCACCCCATCTCAGTGAATCAAGCAACTGTAAATCAAAGCTTTGCTCTCCCAGTGGTCTCTCAGCTTTCAATACATTTTGATTTAAAGGACTTTGGTCTGTGATCATCTCATATATTATAAGATGATATCCTGTGAGTACAGGGAAAGAATGAAACAAAACAATCAGAGGAGAAAGTTATGAGAAAAGGACAAGCAAGGGAGATAGGGACAACTCACAGGTGTTATCAGTTTATTTTTAAAGGCTGGTAAAACACCATAATTGGTACTCTGGGTAATAGTTACTTCTGTGACCTTCTGAACTGTGTGTCCCAGGAATGTTTGGAGGTAGTCATAAAAATTTTTATGCCACAAAGCATTCTTCAAATAAAGTGTTTCTACTGACCTCTGTCTCTGCAACAGCAATTATCTGTGATGTAAGTTTCAGAATATATATATATTTTTTATTGTAAACAGGCAAAGAAAAGCTGATATCAATTGGCCTCTCTCTGCAGAATGATACAAAATAATAATATTTTTACGGGTTTTTCCCTTATCATCAAGGAACATATACTTATTGTATAATATTAAGGAAAAGGTAATAAAATCACCCATAACTGTGTTCACTAAAGATAACCATTGTTAAATCTTATTGTATTTCCTTCCTGTCTTTTATATGTATATATTTTATAACCTAGTTATAATTGTGCTTATATAGTTTTGTATCTTTTTTCTTTTAACATTATGAAATTTTTATCTATTATTAGGTTAAGCATTGGATAGACTGTCATCAATCATTTACTCTATAATCTAAAATTTCAGTTGAGTTCATTTTATTTTTCCATAAAAAAAAGACCTGTGATGAATACCTTTCTACTTTTATCTTATAACATGTATAAGATAAAAGTTTATTCTAAACTAAACTCTAGTATAGTTTTCTAAAAGAATTACTGGAGCAAAGGGTATAAATATCTTTAGGGCTCATGATACACACTGCCAAATTGCTTTCTAGAGAGGTTTTAAAGTTCATCCAATTTTCTGTTCCATCAGAAGCAAACATACTAGCATGTAGATACCAGGGTACACATGGTTCTCTTCAGAGCAGTCGTGTGGAAACCTCTCCTTATTTCAGTGTGGTTATTTGTGCCACTACCTCAGAGACACACAGGGACACAGAGTAACATTACAGCTGAAGGTTTTCTGTAGTTACCAATTTGGGTTCTGAGTAACATCTGGCTGTTTTCAAAAACTGCAACATCTGATTTCAATGAGTAAAGATTGGCCACTCTTGAAGATATAAAAAAGTATGAATTACCAGTTCTGAGGCTGTACCTTGGGTTTCCCTGGTGGCTCAGATAGTACAGAATCTGTAATGCAGGAGACCCAGGTTTGATCCCTGGGTTGGGAAGATCCCCTGGAGAAGGAAATGGCAACCCACTCCAGTATTCTTGCCTGGAGAATCCCATGGACAGAGGAGCCTGGTGGGCTACCTCCAGGTGAGGAGTCCATGGGTTCTCAAAGAGTCTGACACGACTGAGCGACTAACACTTTGTTAGCAAGTAACAAACAGCATTTGTGACTTACTTTTCATTCTTCAAGAACCATGTCCCTGCTTAATGCTGTCGTGGTCATCAAAGCAATGCTCCAGAAAGACTGGCACTGAGGAGGAGGACAGGGACTGAGTGGCGTGTGCTGTCCATAGCCCTTCCCCCAGCACTTCATAAGTAGCTCTGCTAACTTGGTTAATTTGATGCAGAGAACAAGTGTAGATCTGCGCATGGGGGAATTAGCATAGTGTATTCACAATAAGGTAATTCTATTAAAAGAAACAATTTGGTGTTTCTGTGCAATGTATTTTACTTGAAGGGAAGGAGGGAGAGGAGAAGAGCACAGAGAATCCACATTGAGGTGAAATGTTAATAATTGGGGAAATCTATGTGAAGGGTGTATGTTATATTATACTATTCTTTTTAAATTTTTTATTGGTGTATAGTTGCTTTACAATGTTGTGTTGGTTTCTGCTGTGCAGCAAAGTGAATCAGTTATATGTATACATAAATCCACTCTTTTTTAGATTTCCTTCCCATTTAGGTCACCACAGATCATTAAGTAGAGTTCCCTGTTCTATGCAGTAGGTTCTCGTTAGTTATCTATTTTATACATAGTATAAAGCCCAATCTGCCAATTCATCCCACCCCTGCCCAGCTTGGTAGCTATAAGTTTGTTCTCTACATCTGTGACTCTTATTTCTGCTTTGCAAGTAAGTTCATCTGTACTATTTTTCTAGATGCCACATATAGACAATATTATATGATATTTGTTTTCCTTTCTGACTTACTTCATTCTGTATGACAATCTCAAGGTCCATCTATGTCTCTGCAAATGACACAATTTTGTTCCTTTTTATGGCCGAGTATATATTGTACTATTCTCACCACTTTCCCTAGGTTTGAAAAGTTTGAACAGAAAAGCTGAGGGAAACTTCTATAGGGGAGGAAAAATAACTTCCTTCTTCTGTTCTACATTATTGACTCAGATCCACCTGTAATAAAAAGGTTAGCAGGAGAAAAACAAATTTAACTTACATCTGTGCATGCTGGAGCCTCACAAAGATATGAGACTCAAAGAAGTGACCAAAGCAGGAAGCTTTTATGCCTTTTAGGCAAAGAAACGATAAATTTGTTTAGAATTGACAAGACAGAAAGGTTTGGGCTGGGGTTAGTAAATGGTGAAGTAACAAGGTTTGTTTAATACTGCCTTCTTGGACCTGATTTCCGACTCTGGAGATAAGGATGTCTTTCACCTCCTGGTACAGAGAGGGTATCTTTCATATATGGGAAATTTATTTGTTATTTTAGGGAGACAAAGGAAGTTCAGGATGTTCTTCTTGCATTTGGCAGTTTCTCGAGTACCTTTAATTCAAAATAATAAACACGCCAAGGCAGCATATTTCAGGGTTATATATTCTGAACCCCTACACATACAAACAATACCAAAATGCCCTGAAGGATGATGAAGGGATGGTTGAGAATGATCAAGTACTTGACATTAAGGAAGATGAGGGTCAGAATACAGAAGATTTTCATGTGATTATAGGTGGCCTTCTTTGGGGTTTTTCCTTTTGGCGATGGGACTTCTGAACTATTTCTTAGAGAAGAATATGCAGCGGCAGTCTCCCCAATACATCCTATGGACAGAATTAATCACCCTGATGGAGACAAGCTAGGAAGAATCTGTTGAGTTATTTTGAAAGATAAGTTGCCCCTAGCTCTAGAGAACAGCAGAGTTCTGCTTCTCATCTAGATGCATGTCAGCAAATGTTGGAGGGACACAGGAGAAATGATGGGAGAGGACACAGGAAACCATTGATGTAACTAGAGCGTGGACTAGCTACACAATTAATATTTGAGTTGGTCTGATCATCAAGTGTATACCACTTCTTTTCAGCCAATATGTGTTTCTTTTGTTTCACTTCATGTTTTTGAAATGTTACAGGATAAAATCTTAGAGTAAAACGGTAGAGAAAGAACACATATCCTCTTATTACTGAACTTGAACTTTTTGGTTCTTTTGGTGTATAAACCTTTGCAGAAATGATTATATTAGGAAACATTTGAGGGCCAAAATCTAAGAGTAGCTACAGCATCACATTCTGTGTTATGTTAACTTTGAACTGACAGGAAAATATTTTCCAATATGGTAAAAGAGCAACTCTCAAACTTTATTGGGCATATATAAAGTACTCAGAGAGCTTGTTAAAATGCAGATTTTAATAGAGTAGATTTGGGGATGAGTTTAAAATTCTGCATTCCTCATGAATTTCTTGGTGATGCTGGTGCTGCTGGTCAATGGACCACATTTCAAATAGCAAGTGTGGGACAAAACAGGTCTTTGGACTCAAGCAAGCATTAACCTCTTTGGGTTGGTTTCCTCAATTATGAAAGGAGAAAATGCATACACAATGAAATTCTTATGAAGTTGATATAAGCATTCTGAAAGTACTTTGTAAACTTTGCTTTCTCTGGTATTAATTTTTAAACTAATACCATACTGCTTTACAAATCCTTCATCTGCAGACAAAAACAAGGAATGGGAGGCCAAGTGCTGTAAATTATACTGCATTATTGCTATTCAAGGCTCTCGACATTAATATTGAAACCATGAGCAAAATTCATTCCTGTGGACTTTGCTATTATATGTATTATAAATCCTAAAGATTTGATACCCTTTTGAAGAGCCATGCATGTTGATTAATTTTTTTCTCAAAAAACGTTTCTTTTGAATTTTTTTGATTTCCATTTTAAATCATCCTTTCTAAGACCAACTAGAACTGCCTTTGTTTCCCTACTCAGGTCTGAGCCAAAAACAACCCATGTATATTTTGTATTGAATTTGGGGGAAATGGTCACAGAGTGAAGTCATAATCTAATAATTGTAACTGTATTATTTTCAAATATAATCTTTCAGCACTGTGGAATGAGAGAACACTAATTTTTGAAGAACAAAGATGAAGCAATTGAACACCTACAGAATGAGAATATCAATAGGCCTTTCAGAATAGGCAATGCTAAGATTTCAAGACAATGAAATCAAAACAAAAAACTGTTAGAGAATATAGACATTCTTTGGGAGAATAAAATCCTAACACTGAAGTTAAAATTCAAAGCTCAGCAAACTTAATCTCCTAGAGATGTTGTAAAGATATGTGTGTGTGTGTGTGTGTGTATGCGTGTGTATATATATATATATATATATGTAGTTTTGTTGTTTAGTCACTAAGTTGTGTCTGACTCTTTTGTGACCCTGTGGACTGTAACCCACCAGGCTCCTCTGTCCGTGGGATTTCCCAGGCAGGAATAATGGAGTGGGTTGCCATTTCCTTCTGCAGGGGATCTTCCTGACCCAGGGGTTGAACCCGTGTCTCCTGTATCTCCTGCATTGGCTGGTGGATTCTTTACCACTGAACCACCAGGGAAGTATATATATATATATGTATGTATGTATGTGTATATGTATGTGTATATATATAATTTTTTTTAAATAGAAGGAAATTCCTGGACAGTGATCAAGAGAGATAACAGTAGAAGTGGCTGAATGGGAGGCTGAGCCATTTGTCTTAGACTTCCACATCTGGCTACAGACTCAAGTGCCGATGGAAAGAAATTATTTTCTTCTACTTACAAGAATAGAACTGAGATGCTGTGCTGGTCTGAGTCTAGAAACAAAAAGGAGTTTCTTAAATACACCTATCTTTAACTGACTACCATTAATATCTAACCTGAGGGAATGTGATGGCAATGATGATGATCTCTGGGTGGAGTGGGGGAGAAAAGGGAAAAACTCTTTGTTAAAGGTAAGAATTAAGCAAATGGTCTACAGGGAAATCCAGGTCATAATTTGTTTCAGACTTTCCAAATATTTATATCTCACGTAATTATGACTATACAAATCTAACATACATTTAAGGCTGAATTATTGATTTCTTTACAATCTCACCATATAATGAAAAATTCAGCACTAAGTATTTTATTACCCTTTCCCCTTTTCATGTTGTTAATGTACTCTAAGATATTATTAATTTTCTCCATTATTTTTAAAATTAACATTTTCTTATTTATTTTACTTTGTATCTGGGTTCCACCTTCTTACTCTATTCTCACACCTCCTTATTGGTGTTAATTGAGGTCTTCAATAATGATTCTTGACTCATTACTTTGTCAAATATGTGTGTTTGAGTTGAGTGATTTAAGGGCCAAGTGGATATGAAGGATCCAGAGGGACAAAATAACAGATTTTAATGATATAACTGATATCAGCCATACTACATTGGAAATCTCTATAAAAATCAGAAAGGATATTTGTCAGTTTTGTAATTCTTAAATTCTGCATTGATATCATCTGTCCATATCTGTATGTGACTGATGCGTAATGAGTATGCACACATACTAAAGAGTACTTGGGTAGACCTGGTGCACTTTAGTCAGTGGTGAAAGGACAAGACAGGCGAGAGAGGCAGCAGTAGGTGTTTGATAGGCTATTTAACTAAGATGAATTTGAACAAGAGTCAGGCGAAACTTGCTGAGAACATTTATTGCTGCCAGTTGAGATTAATGAAGTGTGGAACATCTTGGCCAAGAGGAGCGCTACCTCATCCTTTCGGCGTGAGGCCTTTGACACTGGCTGTCACAGTCGGGCTGGCGGGATGCCACGGCCCCTTTCTCTGGGATGTCTCTCTCTGGTGGCGCCTGCTCCTCAGTGACTAGCTTTGCTGTACAGTTTGAAGCCGCTTCATTTTTGTTTTTTGCCTTCGAGCAGTTCTCAGTTTTTTAGTTTTTAAGAAACTATCCTCTAATTGGTATAGAAAATCTTCAATTCGTCCAACCTGGAAGAAATAAACAGATACAACAATGTTTGTTGTTTCCCCAGGTTTTGTGTACACAGGAAAATGGTGAAGAATTTAAAAGGAAACGGCACATACAGGTCTAAGGTTGGAAGAGAACTGGCAGTGACAGATACAATTAAATATAAAAGTCCCTTTTTGATTTTCATTTCAGCGTCCTTTGTTTTAGGAACATGAAGAAGATATGCAGGAATTTACCACTAGGTCCTATATGTTGGAGAATGGAACTTGAGAGTATGATTACCTGCTGTCTTTAATGGTCAGTGAAACCAGGGATTTCAGAAAGAAATAATTGGTAAAAAATTATTCCATTATCTTAAAGAAGAATGAAACAAAATCTACCCCCCTCAAAACCAGTGATTCTACATTAATTAGTATGCCCCTTAGGCCACTTTGTCTGATGGCTCAGTTAGTAAAGAATCTTCCTGCAACGCAAGAGACCCCAGTTCAATTCCTGGGTCAGGAAGATCCCCTGGAGAAGGGATAGGCTACCCATTCCAGTATTCTTGGGCTTCCTTTGTGGCTCAGCTGGTAAATAATCCGCCTGCAATGTGGGAGACTTGGGTTTGATCCCTGTGTTGGGAAGATCCCCTGTAGAAGGGAAAAGGTACCCACTCCACTATCCTGGCCTGGAGAATTCCATGGACTGTATAGTAGCGGGGTAGAAAAGAGTCAGACACGACTAAGCGACTTGCACTTCGCTTAGGCCACTTGGGATAAAAATGAATTTTCCATATTGTCTTAGCAAGAGACATTTCTCTTTTAAATAAAAAGGAAAAGTTGAAAAAAATAAGATAAAATAATATATAAAAAATAGTGCTTAAAAATAAATTATTAGTCTTTCTTCCAAGCAAACTTAAAATTATTCAATGACAGTTGAATGTGTTATGCTGTTTGTTAGAGTAAAACAGTTTACATATATGCTGAGTTGGGCTTTCATGATGAATAACAATTCATACTTAACCTTGATTCCCAGGAACTGCATATTCTATTAGTCTAAAGTCACTCACTGAAGAGCCTATTGTCATAAAGTTAGCTCAAAGCTAGAGCACTTACTCTTCAAGGTGCACGAACATATCATCTACTTAAGATAAAAGCATTTACAAGTTCAGTTTTCCAATTTTGAGCTCTACTTTTAAATCACTTGATTTATCATCTGGAGTAATACCCAAAAGATAATTCAGGTTGTCAAAAAGAAAATAATACATAGTCATACTCATCTATATGTTATAGTTAGGTCTTATATCACACAAGGTGATGCATACAATCTGTTGGTTTCCATAAGCAAATAACACAGCTTATTTATGTGAAAACAATTATTTTTGAAAACCTAAAATTACTTCAGGTAAATTTTTTCCAAAAATTTGTGTAATTTATGATATCTGATTATTGCAGCAATCCTCAAAATGATTTGACAGAATATTTTTTAATCCTGTCATGAAGTCAGTGCATGATTTTATGTATTCCATCCATTTATACTATCCAGCTTATAACAAAATCACAGGTAAAATATTAACACAGAGCACAATCAAAACAAACATGATAGATGGCACTTTACTGTTACTTTGATAGTTGAGTTGATGGCTCACTCAAGTTATTTGCACTGAAAATGTATCATCTAAATTGAAGCTCTTTACAATGATAATGATGGCAATTAGCCCCAATACAATTAAAATTACAAGCCCAATGTAACAAAAAACATGTCCTACAGAAAAATAATAGTTTTAAAATGTCTGTTGGGTGGCTGCTATCTTTTTTGAAAATTGTGTTTATTAAGAGCAGTGTTGACTAACTGGGTTGCTTTTCATTAGAAAAGACAAAGAAGAAACACAAGATACATCATTTGAATAGAGAGTACCACTGAATTACCCTGGGAGGTCTAGGGTACAGACTCTATGCATGCTTCACCTGGCCTAGGTGTTCGCCTCCTGCCTGGTCTGTCTACATGCTATCCTTTCAACCCATTATCTCAATAATACTGGAATGATCTTTTACAAATGTGTATCTGATCACAGTTTGCCCTGCTTAAAATGCCTAAATGGATTCCCAAGTCCTTAACATGATCTACACATCTCTGGATGATGTGGTTATACCACACTTGTGTCTCTAATTCTGTCTCCTGTAATTCCATTTGCCTTAGCCCTTTGGTACATCTCATCTCTCAGTTTTCTAAGCACAACCATGCAGCATTCTATGCACTCTTGATTTTCCTAATGCTATGCCCTCTGATAGAATACTCTCGTTGGAACCCTTACGTATCCTCTGGATTTCAGGTTCAATATCAATGTCTCAAGGACATACTCCTTGATGACTCAAATCAGGTTGGGGTTCTCAGTAACATATTCCAACAGCAGTCCATTCATCTCTTTGCCTATTGTAATTCTTAATTGTTTTATAATGATTTATACAGTATCCATCTTCCTGTCTGGGCTTGCTGAGTAAGGCAGGCAACTAGGTCCATGGTATTCCTTATTACCAATACCTAGGATATGGTAGAACCTCAGTAATCTTACTCTTTGATAATAGATATGAAGACATCAGTGTGTTCAGAAACCGATGTATTTTTCCATACTCAAAGTGATGACTGGTATGAAACATATCAGAAGGCTTTATTTTCTCCCTCATTTTCAGGCAGACAGCTTTAGTGACCCTGGATCTGAGCCACCAGAAAAACGGATAATTTCCAAGGACACACTAAATAAAAAAAATTCCATGACTTGTACTCACACCAGATTTAAGTTTGTCCAGTCTTTTTTTTTTCCATGTTTGTTTGTTTTTTTTTTTTTTTTTTTTTGTTTTTATAGGTAAAAGTGATTTTATTTTTTTTTTTTTTTTTTTTTTTACAGGTTTTTAATTTACTCTTTTTTTTTTTTTTATTTTAGTTGGGGGCTAATTACTTTACAATATTGTAGTAGTCCCTGCCATACATCGACATACATCAGCCACGGATTCACACGTGCTCCCCCTCCCAAACCCTCCTCCCACCTCCCTCCCCCTCCCATCCCCCTGTGTCATCCCAACGCTCCATCCCTGAGCATCCATCCCGTCCAGTCTTAAGATGTGCCCTTACAGCTTTCAAATCAGAGATTATTCTCTTAGATTATACCATTAGGTGAATGACACAACATGCAGTAAAGTAAGTCAATTTTAGCTTCTGTACTTATTGAAGTGTAGGAGAGCTGCAACATGTTTTTAGTAAAACTGGTTCTTTATTTTCTTTTTTTTTTAAGTCAAGGAAAGAAAAGTGCTCGTTGAAAATAGATTCATATAACTAAGAAGAACAGATTGCAAATGATAGAAATTTCTATAAAGCCCTTGGGGAATAAAACATAAATATGTAGGCATGTAAGGAAGGAAACAAACCAGTTTTGGGAGCAGAGGCCTTATTAGACCTTCTTTTTGGGAAAGGATCCACTTGCTTAATTATATCAGATAGTGTCCTTGGTCATTCTGGGTCTAATTTTCCCATTTGCAAAATGAGCAGATAACATTCTCTTGCATATCTGTATGCCAATGCTGATGTGGCATTACTGAGATATGGACATCAGACCAAATGAGCTTGTAGAGAATTTGGGATGCCAGATGATTGAAGGGAAGTGAAGTATTCAGTCCAAGCGCAGATTCTCACCTATCATATGGTTATCGATCAAAATCCACATCAAAGAGTTAGGAAATTTTAATTCTTATACACAAAAGTCTGTCTGTCATGACTTAGTATGGAGTCAAAAAGTTCAGAAAAAAGATGATTTTGAAACCTTGAAAGAGAAGACAGCCTGAGAAGTACATGAGATTTCAAAACTGAAATTCTAACAGTACAAAAACAAATAACACCAGTTAGGAAGAAATGTGGTGGTAACTAAATAGACCAATATATATCACAGGAAAATTTCCGGTCAGCTCAGCTCTCAGAGGAAACACTCTTGTTCTTTCATGCAAATATTTATTGAACATCTACTAAGTATTTGGTACTTTACTAAGGTAATAAGCAGAAATATCAAGATGCTTGTTTTTGAGGAACTCATATTCACATAGGAGAGACAGTTAATGAAAAAGTGACTGCAACAAAGCATAAACGTTTATCGAAGAATTATGTACAAAAATGTTCTGCTAGCAAAAATGTCAGAACAGTGAATTCTATCTGAAGGAAATATGGAAGAGTATGGGAGGTGATAGGAGATGGGTCTTTGTCAGGACAAGAAACTCATTCCAGACATAAGGAATGACGTTCATAAAAGGAAATTGTGCAAGACCATGGGCCATTTGATAGGGGTGAGTCACATAGCCTAGATGTGGGCATGAGGGGACTGGGAGTAGAGATATATATAGCGGGAAACATAGATTGGGGTCAGCTTATAAAAAGTTGAAAAATATTTAGCTATGTGGTCAGAAAGATAAATCTGGTGCCATTGTGTGGGGTGGAATGCAGCTAGGGAGACTAGAAGCAGGTGGATCAATTAGGGCCCAGTGCAATAAGATATGAAAAATACTATGGGGGCCTGCATCAAGAGTTTAAGAGACATTTGGGAAATAAGAACTGCAGTCTTGATGAAAAATTCTATGTTGGGGTTAGAAGGCAGGCAGAATTAGTAATGACTGTGAAGTTTCTCATTTGAGACAATAATGGTATCTTAATGAGGTAAAGAATAAAATTCAATGAATAGTTTTAGGGAAAAAGAATGAGTTTGATTAGTGACAAATGTAAGAGGTAGAAAAAGGCCACATAATCAGAAATGTGTTTAAAAAATGGACCTGTAATAATAGCCTAATACTAAGCTAAAAGCCAGAATGATGCAAAACTCCTAATTGAAAAGTAAAAACAGTCCACTATTTTGTGCTCTACCATGTGAAAAGCATTCTAGCAGTTAAAAAGTCCTAAGAAAAAGAAACAAAAGTGATGCTTTCAGTTATTGAGAACAAAAAAGTGATTATGGCAGAGAGCGAGCCTGCTGGGTCAAAGTCAGATATATCTGGGTTGGAATCCCGGTTTCAGCATGTTCTTGGTGTGTGACTTTTGGGCAAAATTATTTAATTTCTTGGAACGCAAGTTTCTTCATCTGTCAGTGGCTTCACAGGGTCCTAATGAAATCAAACACTTTATGTGAAATATTGCATAGCTCTGAATTGTTATTATTTACTAGTAGTATTAATACTTGAATCTGAAAGTGTATGCCCATTAAATAGAAAAATAAATTTAAAAATACATATAAAAGTGAAATAAAATGAAAAGCCAAAGCACTTTAACAGTCTCTGTGTTTTTGACCTCTACTCTGTAAAGGATGCTGCCTCAGTAACTGTGCTAAGTGTAGGTGTTTGATATGCTTTCAAGTCTTGTGATTAAGTCTCAAAATTCAACTCTATAAAGGGTAGAATTAGGAGGGGACAGAGAAAGGAGTGTGAAAATATGAGTTTCTGATAGTGCTTATTGGCTGCAAGTTCAAAAAAGTTCACCTGTATCCCCTGGTTACCCAAAACTGATCTGATTATAAACTACAATGTTTAAAATGTGTCTCAATGGGAGTAATAGTTCTCTCCCTTTTCTGGCCATGTCCTGTCTCATCTGGGCTATGATGCTTGGTGCTGGGTATGCCCAAGTCTTAACTCCAAACTTTATGAAGAAAAGTTGGAGGACCTGGAGACATTTACTGGGAAAAGAGAAAACTTAACAGGAATCTGTGGTATCTTTAGGTGATATGTGAAGGGGTGATGAATTTGTTTTGTGTTAGCTTACGCATTTGAAAGAGAGTACCATTTAGAATTACAATATGAGTTTGAGTCTCATTGCTTTCACTGGTGATGTAACTTAACTACTGAACTTTAATTTTCCCATCTCTAGTGTAAATCATGAATTAATTATAATCAGACTTTATTTACAGGGTTTTTGTGGGGATTAAATGGCTTGATGTTTGTGGAAAGCTCTTCATAAATGTCTAAGTCCTCCACAAAGATTATAATAGCACATTGTGTAGGGTCTGGTGGTTTCGTAATAAGGTCTCAATAAATATTTGTTGAACTGGTAAACAGCTGAATGAGTACTTCAATGAGTAAAAAATTAGATATTATATTGATATTTTCACAACTGTGCAAAAGTGGAAGGTGTTTTGGGGTAAGGTATGGTGACCCTCATCACCAGACACTGGAAATCAAACACTATCTGACATTTTTGGCAAGTATGAATTATTCGGTTCATGTGTGGCCCGGGGGTTGGATTAAATAAACTTTGAAGTACTACTTTAATGATGTTATTTTGGCCTGGATTCACTGTACAGAAATGTGCTCAGTGGAAGGAGGACACATTGCAATTTGCTTTGTACCACATTGAAAGAGCACTATGAAAATGAGAGGGAGCCAACCATTTCTGTTGTATTAGTATTGCATGTAATGCAAGGTATTGAACTGGTTGATATAAACATCCATAGGTACTAGGGTTCTCAGTACTTCATTATATTTCACTTGTAAAAGCATATCCATAAGACCTACAACTTCTCCAGATGTATCAACATTTTATCTTGCATCCAAAGGACCCCTATTATGGATTAGCTTAAGTGTAGTTTATAGCACACTTTATTTCTTTCTCACTCTATAACTGGATCAGATTATTCTTCTTCTCAGTTAATGATTTTTTTTATCATATTAAAATTTAAGATTATTCTACTAGTTCTAGGATAAAATGCAACATTTTTACAGATTAAAATGTTTTTCCTCACAAAGCCACTTCAGAGTAGCTTTCAGTATAGGCATAATAAAAAGTACTTGAATATTTTCTCTGATAATCTTTTACTGTAAAATTGGTTTGTATCTTATATGTTGGTGGAAAGTATGGGGATGGCCTGAAGTCAGGAGACCTTCTATGCACTTGAGAGTTTTCTTGTGAAGGAGGGTTGCTGCTGACTCACTATAATTTTGTGGGGCTGACTATGGTTTCATTTGCACAGAGATCCAACCTATTTTTATTTGGTAATTGAAGGCCTGTGATCCAGAGGTGAAAGCAATAGTACCACTTTCCATTTCTTATGTAATGGCTGGCCATGAGACCAGAGGCATTGTTGGGGAAGACACTGAGATTTAGGGCACAGAGAGTTAGGAATGGGGACAAACTAAGGAAAAAGTGACGAGAAGCTCAAAATGAGCGAAGCTGGTGAGAGATGGTAACAGAAAGGGACACACAGCCTCGGCCTAATAGAGTTTGAAAGGGGAGTCGTTCAGATGTGATAGAGGGGAAGGAGAATCCCTGTGAAGATCTGAGTGTCCCTTTCCCTCCCAAAGTTGTTTAAAATCAAACACTATTGTAATGAGTTGAATTTCATTCCCTCAAAATTCCTGTGTTAAGGTCTTAAGCCCCAGTAATTCAGGATGTACCCTTATTTGGAGACAGGGTTTTTATAGAGATCATCAAGTTGAAATGAGGTCTTTGGGGTGGGCCTTAACTAAAATGACTGGTGTCCTTATAAAAACGGGATATTTGGAGACAGTCCCTCACACAGGAGAAGAACTTGTGAAGATGAAGGCAGTGGATGGGGTGATGCTCCTACAGCCAAGGTGTGGTAACCACCAAGGTTAAGCAAACCACCAGAAACAAGGGGAGAGGCATGAACTGGTTCTTCCTCACAGCCCTCAGGAGGTACCAACCCTGACGACACTTCGAATTTGGACTCCCAGCCTCCAGAACTGTGATGATAAACTTCTGTTGTTCAAGTCACTCAGTTTGCGATACTTTGTTATAGCAGTCTTAGCAAATTAATGCAACTATAGACAATCCCTGATTTATGATGCGTCGACATAATTTGTTGACATAATTTTTCAACTTCTTGGTGGCGCAGAAATGATACACATTCACTGGAAGCCATACTTTGACTTTTGGATTTTGATCTTTTCCTGGGCTAGCAGTATAGGGTCTGATACACTCGGGGTGCTGGGTGGTAGCAGTGAGTTGCAGCTCCCTGTGAGTCACAGGATCCCGAGGGTCAACACCGAGATGTTTATTTACTTTTTAGGCTGCACTACTGTGCAGTATGTGGGATCTTATTTCTCTGCCCAGGGGTGGAACCTGTGGCTCCTAGATTGGGAACATGGAGTCTTAACTACTGGACTACCAGGGAAGTCCCTAACCCACACACTTAGAATTGTCCTGTCCCCAGACAGTCATTCTAGTGTTCACTCTCAGTATAGTATTCAATGAATTACAGGAGCTACTCAACACATTTTAAATAGGCTTTGTGTTAGATGATCCTGCTCAACTGTAGGCTGATGGAAGTGTTCTGAGCATATTTAAGGTAGGCCGGGCTAAGCTGTAATGTCCAGAAGTTAGGTGTATTAAATAATTTCCAACTGATGTTATTTTCAGCTTATGTTGGATTTATAGAGATGTAACCCTATTGTAAGTTGAGGAGATCTGTAGTAAGCCATAAAGCTCAATTAGGTTCTGATTTTCTCCTCAAACATGACTTTGCTGATTTCTACATTTCACTTTTCCTTCTGGTTGATGTTGCCTACTTTGTTGGTGCCCCCTGCACATGCTTAGCAGGTACCTTGGGAAGCAGTGTGGGTTTCTCTCTAGTTATAGCAGTGAGAGGAACGTGATCTCAAACATAAATGCATGGGTAAATTACAGCAAGAAGGAAGACACTGAGCTTGAAATAGGATTTCCTATTGGATTTCATGTAGTCTGGATTAAGGAGAGACAATTAAATATGTTTATAAGGGTTTCTATATGTTCATGCTTCAGGCATTGGGTGCTCAAAGGATTTTTTTAAAAAAATAAAGCTTTTAAAGAAGCCTTGTAAGAAGATAAAAAATAGATAAAATAATAATTGGATCCTTGGGAATAAATATCATGCTTCTACAACTGTAGTGGTGGTTATAGAAGAAGGATATATTTCCGGTAATTCGCAATGTGGATCAAAATCCTCTTGGCAAAACAGCCATTTAATCCACCACAGTGAATTTCATAACATGAGTTTTCTTGCTGTTTTCCAGTTTAGTTTCCAGACCAAATGCTTTTAAATATTTACCATCCAGAATGGTTTGAATTTTAATTCTTATTAGAATGACAATTGTTTTCAAACAGGCTTGAAATTAATTTCTAAAATAAACTTTAATATCTGAAACAAAGTTATTTCTGCTGTTCATAATACAGCAGTTTCCTTTAGCTTTTGGCTAGCATTTGAACAAACAGCTTCATATTTCTCCATTTTAATTTAGTGAATTCTGTATGT
Source organism: Okapia johnstoni (assembly GCA_024291935.2). NCBI lineage: Eukaryota > Metazoa > Chordata > Mammalia > Artiodactyla > Giraffidae > Okapia > Okapia johnstoni. The sequence continues at coordinate 94,596,543 of CM044311.1, read as the reverse complement.
TGGTATGATAGTCATAAAAGTACAATGGAAATGTAAGGCATTAGATGCCTGTGATGTATTACAAAATATGCAAAAAAACTTCTGTTAAACTATATTACCAATTTCTAATTGAAAATCCCCATAATAATAGCACTTGTAAAACAAATTTAGTGTAGAGTTAGAGTACAGTTATGAAATCTTGCTATCACTTTGTTCCTAATATATCATGGCTTTTTAAAAATTTATTTTCAACACTTAATGGCATAATTTATCTGAAAGTTTGAGTACATATATTTTAAACCTTTTCTTTTGAGATAACTGTGGATTCATATACATCAGCAAGAAGTAATACAGGAAGAATCTGTGTTCTTTATGCAGTTTGTCCCCACAGTAGCATCTTATAAAACTTTGGTAGAATATTACAGCTAGGATATTGACACTGATATAGTCAAGATACAGAGCAGTTCCGTCACTACAGGATCTCTTGTGCTGCTCTTTTATAGCCACAGCCACTTTCCTCCTGCCCCACCTCCTTAACCCTTGGCAACCACTAGTTTGTTTTCCATTTCTATAATTTTTTCAGTTTAAAAAGGTATTATATATACACACACACTTAAGATATATATATAGCTGAATATATTGTTGCTATTATTATTGCATATTTTTTCTTATATGCTGTCCACTTCATTCATTAGAGCCCCTAGCATATTAATCATTGTTGTGTTAAATTTCTAGTCTGATAATTACAACATCTCTGCCGTATCTGCTTCTGATGATTGCTTTGTCTCTTCAAATTGTGTTTTTCACATTTTGGTTTGTCTTGTAATTATTTTCTCATGATGTACTGGGTAAAAGGAACTGCTATAAATAGACCTTTAGTAATGTGAGGAGAGGGCTTCTCTTGTGGCTCAGTTGGTAAAGAATTCATCTGTGGTGCAAGAGTCTGCCTGCAATGCAGGTGACCCGGTTTCGATTCCTGGGTTGGGAAGATCCCCTTAAGAAGGAAATGGCAACACACTCCAGTATTCTTGTCTGGGGAATTCAATGGACAAAGGAGCTCAGTGGGCTAGAGCCCATGGGGTCGCAAGAGTCAGATAGGACTTAGCAACTAAACTCCACAATGTGAGTTGAGGGGAAGCATTCTACAGTTCTAAGATCAGATTTCAGTCTTTTACTGAACCCAAGCCTTGGACTGTGAACTTCACAAGTGTTCCTCAGTTCCCCACCTATTCCTCCTTACATGGGACAGGATGGCTAGTGTGGGCGGGAGTTGGGTATTTTCCTTTTCTAGGTCATTTAGGCCCTGATAAAACCCCAAAAGTTATGCTCTGTTTAAATGGTTTCTTCGGAGGGCAAGCCATGATGAGAAGGAAAGAGTGTTTTAGTATATTTCAGAGTGGTGACATTGTACAGGAGACAGGAATCAAGACCATCCCCAAGAAAAAGAAATGAAAAAAAGCAAAATGGCTGTCTGAGGAGGCCTTACAAATAGCTCAGAAAAGAAGAGAAGTGAAAAGCAAAGGAGAAAAGGAAATATATACCCATTTGAATGCAGAGTTCCAAAGAATAGCAAGGAGAGATAAGAAAGCCTTCCTCAGTGATCAATGCAAAGAAATAGAGGAAAACAACAGAATGGGAAAGACTAGAGATCTTTTCAAGAAAATTAGAGATACCAAGGGAACATTTCATGCAAAGATGGGCTCGATAAAGGACAGAAATGGTAGGGACCTAACAGAAGCAGAAGATATTAAGAAGAGGTGGCAAGAATACACAGAAGAACTGTACAAAAAATATCTTCATGACCCAGATAATCACGATGGTGTGATCACTCACATAGAGCAAAACATCTTGGAATGTGAAGTCAAGTGGGCCTTAGGAAGCATGCCTACGAACAAAGCTAGTGGAGGTGCTGGAATTCCAGTTGAGCTATTTCAAATCCTGAAGGATGATGCTGTGAAACTGTTGCACTCAATATGCCAGCAAATTTGGAAAACTCAGCAGTGGTCACAGGACTGGACAAGGTCAGTTTTCATTCCAATCCCAAAGAAAGGCAATGCCAAAGAATGCTCAAACTATTGCACAGTTGCACTCATCTCACACACTAGTAAAGTAATGCTTAAAATTCCCCAAGCCAGGCTTCAGCAATACGTGAACCACGAACTTTCAGATGTTCAAGCTGGTTTTAGAAAATGCAGAGGAACCAGAGATCAAATCGAAAAAGCAAGAGAGTTCCAGAAAAACATCTATTTCTGCTTTATTGACTATGCCAAAGCCTTTGACTGTGTGGATCACAACAAACTGGAAAATTCTGAAAGAGATGGGAATATCAGACACCCTGAACTGCCTTCTGAGAAACCTGTATGCAGGTCAGGAAGCAACAGTTAGAACTGGACATGGAACAACAGACTGGTTCCAAATAGGAAAAGGAGTACGTCAAGGCTGTATATTGTCACCCTGCTTATTTAACTTATATGCGGAGTACATCATGAGAAACACTGGGCTGGAGGAAGCACAAGCTGGAATCAAGATTGCCAGGAGAAATATCAATAACTTCAGATACGCAGATGACACCACCCTTATGGCAGAAAGAGAAAAAGAACTCAAGAGCCTCTTGATAACAGTGAAAGAGGAGAGTGAAAAAGTTGGCTTAAAGCTCAACATTCAGAAAACTAAGATCATGGCATCCAGTCCCATCACTTCATGGCAAATAGATGGGGAAACAGTGGAAACAGTGTCAGACTTTATTTTTCTGGGCTCCAAAATCACTGCAGATAGTGATTGCAGCCATGAAATTAAAAAACGCTTGCTCCTTGGAAGGAAAGTTATGACCAACCTAGACAGCATATTAAAAAGCAGAGACATTACTTTGTCAACAAAGATCCTTCTAGTCAAGGCTATGGTTTTTCCAGTGGTCATGTATGGATGTGAGAGTTGGACTATAAAGAAAGCTGAGCACCGAAGAATTGATGCTTTTGAACTGTGGTGTTGGAGAAGACTCTTGAGAGTCCCTTGGACTGCAAGGAGATCAGTCCTGGGTGTTCATTGGAAGGACTGATGTTGAAGCTGAAACTCCAATACTTTGGCCACCTCATGCGAAGAGTTGACACACTGGAAAAGACCGTGATGCTGGGAAGGATTGGGGGCAGGAGGAGAAGGGGACGACAGAGGATGAGATGGCTGGATGGCATCACCGACTCGATGGACATGAGTTTGGGTAAACTCCGGGAGTTGGTGATGGACAGGGAGACCTGGCGTGCTGTGGTTCATGGGGTCGCAAAGAGTCGGACATGACTGAATGACTTTACTGAACTGAGAGTAGTTCCTTCCAGAGGCCCAAGGGGATTTTTTCTGATACTTACCATTAACTCCTGGAGGTAAATTGCATAATATTGCGTAACTCCTAGACTGGGTCCCCTTAGAGTTTGTAATACTCAGAGCTGTCTGTACTGAGTGTCCAGCAATTTGTCAATTATAATTCCCGCTTCACAAAGCCAGAATCATATTAAACGATGTTGTTATTTTTGCTTGAATCATCAAACATAATGAAGAGGACAGTCTGCTGTTTTTACTCATATTTTTTGCTTGTGTTCTTTCACTTTTCTTGATATTTTAAAGTTCTTTCTTTTATTTTTTCCTTTATATTTAGGAAATTTTCTTCAGCTTTTTTTTTTTTTAGAGTGAGTTGGCTGATGACAAATTCTCTTAGTTTCCCTTCATCTGAGAATGTCTTGATTTCCCCTTAATTCCTGGAAGATATTTTCATTGGGTGTAGCAATCTGTGTTGACAATTCTTTTCTTTCAGTATTTGAAAAATGTACCACTTACTTCTGGCCCCAGTTTTTTTAATTGAAAAATCTGCTGTCATTCAAATTGTTTTTCCCCTAATAGTGAATCATTTCTTTTTTGCTGCTTTCAAAATCTGTCTTTGTCTTTAGTTTTTACAAGTTTGACCATGCTACATTCTGGTGTGAATTTATCTTATTTGGGGCTCACTGAAATTTTTCAGTCTGTAGTTTCTGTATTTTGCCAAATTATGGAAATTTTCAGCTAATATTTCTTTGGGTGCTTTTTTATTCCTATCCCTTTTCTCCTATCTTTCTGGGATTCTGATAACATGAATGTTAGATATGATGCTATAGACTCACAGCTCCTTGAGGTTCTTTTCATTTTATTTTCTGGTCTATTTTCTCTGTTGTTCCAGTTGGGTAATTTGTATTATCTTCATTTCAGACTTCCCTGCTGTCTCAGTGGTAAAGAATCCTCCTGCCAATGCAGGAGATGTGGGTTCTATCCCTGGATTGGGAAGATCCCCAGAGAAGGAAGTGGTAACACACTCCAGTATCCTTGCCTGGGAAATTCCATGAACAGAGGAACCTGATGGGCATTACTGTAGCTTTGTAGTGTAGTCTGATGCCATTTTACAATTTGTTTTAAGATGTTTCTAATAGCTTAGATATTTTTATGATGGCCTCTTTAAAATCTTTGTCAAATTATAATAGCTCTAACATCTTTATGTTAGCATCAGTTGATTGTCTTTTATCATTCAATTTGAGATCTTCCTGTTTCTTGGTATGATGCATCATCTTCAGTTGAAATCTGGACATTTAGGGTACTAATAGTATGAGATCTGGATCCTATTTAAGTCTTTTCTGCTTAAGCTGAATTTTTCTGACCGTGCTATGGCAAAAGATGGGAGGGGCATTGCCTCATTACTGCCAGGTGGGGATAGAAGTTCAAGTTCTACACTCAATCTCTATTGACTTGAGGAAGGGATTCCTCATTACTTGCGGATAGGGATGAGCATTCAAACATTCAAGCTCCTCACTATGTTTGTGCTGATAACTCTCTAGCAGTACCTCATCACTACTCCTCACGTGGCCTCCGCTGACATCACATTGAGAAGGGAAACTCATGATTGTTGGGGGCTGGTGAAAATCCTGACCATCTCCTAGGCCTCCTCTGACACCATACCTAGTGGGGATGAACATTCAGCCTCCCTATTTGGTTTCTTTGACACCAACCTTTTAGGGTGGGAAGGCTGAGACACCTTATTATAGCCCAATGAAGGTAGAACTCTAACTCCTCACTTGGGCTTTGCTGATGTGGATGGGGGTTTGGATTTCCTTTTATTTTTTCCCCCTGTGGTGTTTGGCTGGAGTAGAATGATTATTTGCCTAAGAGCTTTCCATCTTCAGTGGTTCAGAGGTAAAGAATCTGCCTGCAATGCAGGGCACCTGGGTTGAATCACTGGGTCGGAAGATTCCCTGGGGGAGGAAATGACAACCCACTTCAATATTCTTATCGGGACAATCTCATGGACAGAGGAACCTGGCAGGCTATAGTCCGTGGGGTTGCTATAGTCCGTGGGGTTGCAAACAGTTAGATACGACTGAGTACTGAGTAAAAAGGCAGATTCGGCTGCCTTTTTCCTTGTCCTTTGGCTGGAGGGAGCAGGATTTTGTTGGGGGTTTTGTTTTGTTTGTTTCTGAGTTACCAGGTTTCATCATCAAACATGGAATGTCTGAAGCAAAAAAATAATAAAAGAAAATCCAGTGAACTCATCACCATGTTATTGCTCAGGACTCTAGGTCATTTCTCTTTTCATTCCACCTTTCAGCATCTTATATTTGTTTTACATATAATGTCTAAAGTTGTGTTTAATGTGAGGAATAGGGAAAAGCATGTCTCCTCCATATTCCTGTAAGTGGAAGTCCTCCATCATGGCTTTTAAAAAAATGATTTCTGACCTTTATTCCTCAGGAAGATGTATTTTTATTTCTTGAATCTGTTTTCCTAGTTGCTTCTAAAGATTTAGATCCCTGGATCAGGAAGATCTCCTGGAGAAGGAAATGGCAACCCACTCCAGTACTCTTGCCTGGAAAATCCCATGGGTGGAGGAGCCTAGAAGGCTACAGTCCATGGGGTCTCAAAGTGTCGGACAAGACTGAGCAACTTCACTTTCACTTTCTTTTCTAAAGATTGTTATCAGTATGATGAAGTGAATAACTGAGGCTGAAGGGGTCTCCTCTCCATCAGAGGTATTAGGAAGTTAAAAGCTTCTCGATTATCTTTCAATTCAATAAGAAAGAAGAATAACTTTATCCTGTCTCTGGGTTAGGCTCTCTAATTTAGGTCCAAATTTCACCAGCCACCTCATGTTCTCCAGAATCTCTTATCCAGAAAAAAGCCATTTAAGCAGAGTACACATATGTTTTACACATACAGTTTTGATGATACTAAGAGATACGGGTGTGTTGGTGCTTGTGGCATTTGTGTGTGTTTTAGATTATGGTCTTGTTCCCTCCTCCACATGTACCACTTTAAGAAAGTTATAATCAGAATGATAAATGATCCATACCTTCCTTTAGGGCTGCATGTAAAGGCAGTTTTATTTTGCCCTTCTCCAAAAGATGAAAGGAATAATGAGTCCACTATAAATGACTGAATGAGCCACAAGTCAATTGCTCTGAACTTGTTAATCCTACTTTCAATACAGAATGGAAGATGTCCCATGGATCATTTAGCTACCAAGTGGTGTAAGCTGATTATTTTGTTATTCTCCAGAATTACAAAGGATTGCAAAACTTAACCTATAAATACATGCAGTAAGATGCTGACTGCCAAGCAAAGGAGATACTTAGGTAATTTAGCGACAGTAACTTTTAGAATGAATGGCAAACTCACTCTTCAGTTCAAATGAAATTGAGATATATGCTCCCCTCCCTTGCCCCAGAATATTTCACTGAACTTCTGAAAGATGCATTTAGAAAAGTTTTTACAGAGATAAAAATACTAGTAGGTTTGGAGTAATATGAGTATTTCCAATTTCTGTTTTAGTCATTTTCTTATATTATTAGCTCACTAGTAGGACAGGCAGGGAGGGATTCCTGGAAGTGGAGGCGTAAACAATGTGCTGTCCAGTCCCAAACATATGCCTCTGTGCTGTGAGGTAAGGTATGCAGGGGTTACAGGAATATGTGCTTCTGAAATTATGTTTTCATGGAGATCCTGGTGCATTTCAAAGTGCGTAGTTAATGCACCAGAAAGTGGAAGCCATAGTAGAAATACTACAGGAATGACCAGACTTCCAAGCCGTTCTCGTGGGGTTCTGCTGTTGCAGGGAGAAGGAAAATGGTGAGCTCTAAAAGCAACCTAAACAGATAGATCTGTAAAGGGAGACAAGGTGAAGGAGGACAGTAAGAGTACCATGTTCCAGGGGCTAGTGGGTACGGTACCATGCTTCAGACTTGGTCATGCATCTGCTGCAAAGCATTCTGGGTAAGTCCCCATTTGGTTCTGTGAGCTATGATCTAGAATAGGATGGCTTGCAATCCTCCTATAGCCACACACTGCTGAAAAGCAGATTCAAAGATTATCTCCTTGGTTGTCTTATGGAATCTGAGCCAGGATCAGGCAGTGTTCTTTGCGCCATTAAATTTTAGTAGCTGCATTTGGTTTACCATAAGTGTTCTAGTTAATGACTAGGAACAGAGCCTTTGACCCAAACAAACTTTATTCAAAACCAAACACTGCCCCTTCAATGTAGGCTTGTTTCCTTGTTAATTCTACAAAGCTCTTTCCCTCGTTTTCCAAAGGAGAGATAATGACATCTCTCTCATAGGATTGTTGCAGTCATTAAATATGATAAATTCTTAAAGTGCTTCACATATACTAAGAGAGCAGTATTCATCACTGATGATATTTGTCATCACCACATTATTCATTTTTTATCACATTGTTTATTTACCTGAAATATCTTTTTTCTATAGCCTGTTTCCATTGTAATAGTTATTCAAAAGCAAACTTTAAATAGACTAACATAGTTTGAGAATTTGTTGGAAATCACAGTATTTTATTAAGTATGTGAGGACCTAATCAATGGCTGATTAGTTTTGTCTACCCCTTGATAAACTCCTGGTTAAAAAGGTGCAGTTTCTAGATTCATGCTCCCTAGATGCGAGCCATGATAGATCCGACTCCTACACAGAAGTGTTTCTGATGCAGAAATTTCTTGCCAAATCATCAAAGTTTCAGAATAATTTTAGCCAACTAAGTATATGAGAAGTTTTGGAGGCAAGGCTGAATACAGGTGGAAAGTGAGTGACTAGCAAATGCAGCTATCAAAAATGTTTAACAAATTAACCACATACTTTTTCCTTTAAGTCAGAGGAGAAAGATTTTGTTCAATTTAAGCCATGATTGAAATTCACCACGTATCAATATTTGGAGTGTTGCACAGTGGCCAGGAGAGATGTCCAGAACTGAGGCTCTCCGCTTTCTCTGCTTGCCAGGCTAGACATGGCTTTGCTGTCTGTTTGAGGAAGGTCCTCCCTCCAGGTCTCACAGTTGCAGGGCTCAGTCTCTGACCACAGTCAGGAGGGTCTGCCAGGGGTTTGGCAAAGGCTCCTCCACTGCAGTTGCCAGTTTAGACACTTACTGGCACAGACTCATTGTCCCAAGAATTGCAATGATTTATTTATTCCAGACGCCTGGCCTCTTCAGCCCCTTGGGCCTTGCTCCCTGCCTCCTTCCCCTCGGCCCGGTCAGCAATAGAGCACTTGGCTTTCTGTGCACGATCTGCATTATGCCATGGACAGAACTGCTTAGCAGTGCTCGGAGCACACACCGTAAAGGAATTTGGGGATATGCTAATGAAGAAGCCCATAACCAGAAGCGGAAAAGATTCATAATCAAATTGCAGTAAATCTGTGGAGACTCCTTAAAGAACAAGACACACAGGAAAAGCCTGATTGCTGGAAAAACTGCTTTGCAAATGAGTAGTATGGTTGCTGAATCTTTGACAAGATGGCAGTCCTATCAGACAGACACAACTGCAGGCCCCAACTGCATATTAGTCAGCCCAGATACCTGGCCAATGAATGATAGTGCCACATGTGCAGTCTCTCTCAGCAGAGTTGCTGGAAATACTCAGGTTTGAATGCTGATGTGGAAAGTAAATAAAACACTCCAATTTGTCTTTTCCTCTCCCTCTTGGTTGGTTAACTGCCCCAGCCCATCTCGCCAATTTGTGCTTTCCCTTGCATGGTCTGCCCATGTCAGCATCCTTGCATAGAACAGAGTTGCTAAGTGATCTGCAATTCTATCCCCCTTTTATCTTAAAAAGCAAATGAGTGAATCAATGAATGTCATTTCTGTTTGACAGTGAGTATGATTTATAAGTTAAGATTTTGAGATAAAAAGGAACCCCCAAAGTTAAATATTTTATAATAAATTCACATGGATGCTTTAAGCTTTGAAGTTTAAAGATATCCACCTAAACTCCATTTGTTGGATTCATGAAGGATTATGATGTACTGTGTTATATTTTATTATTTGAAGTTTTAAGGTAGCATTTTTTCTCATGAAAATTCATAGGATCATGATTAGATGCCGAAGTATCTCTCATTACTTTTAAAGTAACAAAGTTTTATTTCTCTTTATTTAGTCTCAATCAGATCTAGAGGCATATCAGAATAAGACAATATTTTATGTCATACCAGATTAAATTTTGATCTTCGCAGTGCGAAATTTAGACTTTGTAAATGAAGAGCCAATAACTTTGTCTTCTGAATTGTAGACAGTGTTGCTTAAATGTTTCTCTAAACTGAATCTCTGGTGAGAAGAAATAAGAACGTTCCAACTTAACAGTTGGCATCTTTTTTTCTTTAAAAAGACTCCTTTTTCTACAGATTCCTTTTTCTATTTCCTTCAGGTCTAGTGCATTATGGGTCTTAGGATTCAATGCACAGTAACACAAAATCATAGATCCTGAAGTTACACTGTATTTCTCAGTAGGCTGTAATTTGCCCAAGGTCCCACAAGTGGGACCTGAATTCATGGTCAAGAATTTGTAGATTGAGGCTTTGTATGGTTTTTGGTTATAGATGGAGAACTAAGGAACAGGGGAGGAGGAGCCTATACCGGTGGATTACAGAGGGAGACTAAACTAAAAACTCCTTAGTGACCTCTTTGGCTCAGATTGAAAGAACTTTATTTTGAGAACTGAAGATAGACAAACTGGACAGATTTTACTTTGATTGGAGGTCACCATAATTCCCCTTTTGGCCTTATACCTGAATGCTCAGCCATATATAAAATAATGCTGGTTGGTTGGGATTTTTCAGTTGCACAAAGCTTGGGCTTCTATCAAGAAAGAGATTAGGCTCTAAGATCAGATCAAATCCTGATTCCACCACTTACTGACAGTGGGATTTCAGGAAAATTGCTAAATTTCTCTGTTTATAATAAATTGTGCCTTTTACCCTATGTGAGGGTTAGTGGGTTGGTGTATGTAAAGTGAATAAGAGTGTTGGCTTGTATTAAGAGCTCAGTAAACATTAATTCTTCTTTCATTTTGATGGTCTGACTTTCAAAAGACCCAGTTTTTCAGAGCAGAGAGGGGATTTTGAATCTTAGTTCATTATCCTTTATTTTACAGGTGAGAAAACTGAGGCCTGGAGAAAGGACATGGCTTTGAGCTAATTTGTGACAGATCCAGGTCTCTGAATGTTAGTTCAGGATGTTTTTTACTGTATTAGCCTCCCTGTAAATAACCTTTGCTCTACTTGTGGATAGAAGACAGAATCTGACCACTTCTTATAGCCACTGGGTTCAGGGTTCAAGCCACCAGTATTCCTCTCCCGTACCACTGCAGTTACCGCCTAACTAGACTCCTTGACTCTGCCCTTGCCCTCTTCAATGTAGTCTCAATTCAGCAGCTTAGAGTAGTTTTTGTTTTTCTGTTTGATAAGGCATGACATCCTCTCCTCTCTCGTTTCATCTCCTATTACTCTTGTCATTCTACTCCAGTCATCTTGCTTGCAGATCCTTGCAGATCCTTGTACCTGGTAGGCACGCTCCAATCTCAGGGTCTCACGTTTGCTGTTTCCTTTACTTGGAATGCTTCTCACCAGACATTTGCATGGTTTGCATTTTTTTCAGATATTCATTCAGTCATCACCTCAGTGAATCCTGCCCTGACTATCTATTGCAATTGCAATCATCTGCTACTCTCCATTTTCCTTTCCTGGCATGTGTTACTTATATTCCATATTTCTTTAGATAGTTTATTGCCTACTTTTCTCTAGCAGGATGCAAATATCATGAGGGCACTGCTTTTTCGTGGCTTTATCTCCAATGTCTAGAACAGTGTCTGCCCTAGACACTGATTTCAGGAATGAGCAGTATGGTAACAGGACCTGTGGGTTATTCAAAAGAGTGTATTTTCTCAGATATTTTTGTTACAGACTAAAGCTAAGCAAAGTGTGATACTCCTATTTAAAGAATCCTATTGTGGCAAGGGACTTTCCAACACAAGAAAATTTGCCGCACCTTTTTAAAAAACATAATCTGCTTATTTTGTATTTGTACAGCTAAACCAACATACATAAACCAACATCTTTCTGAAGTTAATTACTGGAAAGGAAATATTCTGTAAAGCCAAACCAAAACAAGAGTCACTTTCCTAAAACTCTATAAAGAATACACAGTGTTTTAGTTCTGGTGAATTAGAAAATAAACACAACTGTCACACTCTTTCTCTTTCTGGGTCCTTAGAGAAATTTCAAAGATAACAAAATATAGACAGGAGGTCAGCACTCATGAATCAAATTTCATCTTGATAGTCTTTTTATAGACCTATAACAAAGTGGAGCTCTGAAAATTGTGTTAGGTAATAGGGATTCTGACAGGCCCTTTAACTCCATGGAACTGGGAGGTGCTGCTATAATTCTGCTGCTTCAGATGAAAATTTCAAGTGTTTTCATTAGGTACAACAGCTGTTTCTATTACAGATAACAGATCTCAGAGGTGGTGATGCTGATATCAACTTCTAGTGGGCTCAGAACACAGTGTAGCTTGTACAATTAGCTTTTTTTTTTTTAATTATTTTTTTTTCTGCACATGCAAATTAACTCTGTAGCAGTAAAAGGAAATTACTTACTTGCTACCGGAATCGTCTGAAAGTGATACGATCATGCTTTGTAGCGTTGCATTAACCAAATTAAAAGCCCTTGGGAAAAATTTGGCACCCTGTTCCTTCCCATTCACATCTTCCTAAAGACCTCTCAGGAGCTTCCATTTAGAAAGCTGGGATCATTACCAGGGCTTTTAATTTGGAAAGACTGGCTGCTCACCAGTGAGTCTTTCTAGTTACCCGGTGGTTGGGTGGAGTGGTTCTGAGCTGTTTCAATCTCAGAGGCCTTGAACTTGACTATTCTCCTGACTCCTGCTTGCTTGCAGATATGTCTTCCAGTCCGGGGCCCTGATCCATGGCTCCACTGCTAAAGCTTATCTCTAAGATGGATGCTATAACCTCATTCTCTCCACAAATGCACATATTACTCCACTTTGAAAAACTGAAATCTGTTTCTCCAACCCTATGATTCAGGGCTGGCCTATAACTGCTTTGACCAATAGAATATGGTAACAGTTGCTATCCTAGATTTGGACTTAGTCTTTTAGAAGACTGATGGTTTTTACTTCCTTTTTCTTGAGATACTTCCTCTTGGAACCCAGCTCTTGTGCTGTTTAAAGCCTAATTCACATGGAGAGGCCATATTTAGGCACTACAGTCAGTGTCTCAGCTGACTAATATCAGATATCAACCATATGAGGGAGCCATCCTAGAGTCCAGAACATTTAGCTGTCAGGTGACACCAGCCCAAGGCACAGAAGTCATCTGATTGAACTGCAGGAGAGACAGCAAGCAAGAACCACCTGGCTGAGTCTAGTCAACCCATAGACCTGTGGGAGATAATTTTGTTCTAAACCACTATATTTGGGATGGTATTTAACACAGCAGTAGAGTAACTGCAGTGAGGACAAAGTGTGAAGCTGCTGGCTAAGTTCTCCTGTGAATGTGGACATCAGATCACTAGCTTAGGGTGAGGTGAAACTTTGCATACAAAGTGCAGGCAGGTGTAGACAAATGTCAGTCACTCTTCCACCTTTTTGGCTGGAATTTTGTAATTGGACTATTCTGTTATCTCTTGGATTTGTAAATATAAATATTTACTTTACAAATGCAAATTTTTCTTGGAGGGATACTGGTTTAAACCAGGGTACAAGGGTACAGCAAACTTTTTTTTTGTGTAGGGGGCTTCCCTGATGGCTTGGATGCTAAAGAGCCTGCCTGCAATGCAGGAGACTCAGGTTCAGTCCCTGGGTAGGGAAGATCCCCTGAAGAAGGGAATGGCAACCCACTCTAGTATTCTTGCCTGGAGAATACCATGGACAGAGGACCCTGGCAGGCTATATAGTCCATAGGACCACAAAAAGTCAGACACAAACTGAGCTACTAACACTTTCGCTTCACTTTTCAGATAGCAAATATTTTAGGCTTTGTGAGCTATATGGTCTTCATGGCAACTATTCAACTTGGTCAAGGTGACATAGATAATACTTAAATGAATGGCATGGCTATGTGCAGTAAACTCTATTTACAAAAATAAGTACATGGTTGATTTTGGACCTATGGGCTGTAGTTTACTACCCTCTGTGCTAAACAATTCTTTATGTAGTCAGCACAAATATTATATTGCTTGACTCCCATGAGCCTTGGATTTGGTTTACCTCTAGCTTTGGTTTGCCCTATCATTCCTTCTTAGTCTCCTTTGTAGAGTTTTCCTCCTAAATTTGAAATGTGCTCCTCAAAGCTGTTTTCTCATTATTTGCTCTTTCTCTGCCATGCCACTCACTCAAGTGATTTCAGTTATCACCAATTTGCCAATGATTTAGAAATCTCTATCTCTATTCAGTCTTCTATCCAGAACTCTAGACTCCTGTATTTCACCTTGGATATCTTACCCTAGTTTCAATACCCTAACTTCAATGCACTTCTGTGCCAGCGACCCCATGGACTGTAGCCCACCAGTCTCCTCTGTCCATGGAATTCTCCAGGCAGGAGTACTAGAGTGGGTAGTCATTTCATTCTCCAGGGTATCTTCCTGACCCAGGGATCAAACCCAGGTCTCTCACACTGTAGGCAGATTCTTTACTGTCTGAGCCACCAGGGAAACCCAGTTATTGGCCTTTTGCCCCTTAACCCCAGTGGGGCTTCCCTGATAGCTCAGTTGGTAAAGAATCCACCTGTAATGCAGGAGACCCAAGTTCGATTCCAGAGTTGGGAAGATCCCCTGGAGGAGGGATAGGCTACCCACTTCAGTATTATTGGACTTCCCTGGTGGCTCAGCTGGTAAAGAATCCGCCTGCAATGCAGGAGACCTGGGTTCGATCTCTGGGTTGGGAAGATCCCCAGGAGAAGGGATAGGCTACCCACTCCAGTATTCTGGCCTGGAGAATTCCATGGACTGTATAGTATAGTCCATGGGATCACAAGTTGGATAAGACTGAGTGATTTTCACTTTTACCCTTTGATGCTGGGGCTGGAACTCTGTAAAATCCATTTCTGTTTTGCCAGCTCTTTGTCTCCATCAACAGGGGACGATAGAGGGGCACTGTAAAATCAAAGGAGAAAGGAGGGACTGGCTGCTTCTTGTTTATTTACTGCGGGCTTCCTGTCTGCTTGGGGTTCCTGTGAACATCTATTCAGTAAAGGTTCTTTGCTCTAGAAATATACATTCTTTTCTGTAGTGGCTGTGAAATCTAGTTTTTCCAAAAGTTGCCAAATAACCTCCCATTAAAACTGCTTTCCTCCCTCCCCATCAGCACCAGTGGGTTAGTGCCCCCTCCTCAGAAATCTTTCATGACTTGGTGGAGCTTTCTCCTCCAAGCTCGGGGACACTGGCACCAGCTAAACAGCACCTCCTAGTAGGAGATCAGAGTTGTGGCCCAGCTGGGTCCCAACCCCAAGTTTCAATAATTGCAATCTCTTACCTTTGATTCTCCAGCCCTTAAGGGATAGTAGCTGTTTCTTTTAATGGTTCCATTTTGATAAATTGTTTTCCTTTTCAGCTACCTACATTTTCATACCCAGTTAACCACCATGTATATTAACTTCCTTTTCAAATACCTGGTATGCTTTCTGAAGACTCTGAAAGTGTTTATGTTCTCAGCCAAAAGCTGCTTCTTTGAAGTGTTTCCTTCCTTCCTTTGCACCAGCAAACCTCTCCCGATTCCCCACCTGGTGGCTCAAGCCCAAAGTCTGAGCATTGTTCTAACTTCTTCCGTCATCTAAACTCCCATATGCAGTCAGTAAATAAGGCCTGTGGACTTGCTTCCTGAATATTTCTTATATCTGCTTCTCTCCATTTCTGTGCCCACCAAAGTAGATCATGCTACGACCTTATAACTGACCTCCCCAGATTTCTGTAGCCTCAGTCTGTTATCTCACTACAGCCCTAGAGATGTCTCAAAAAAATTTACCTCATAAATACTTCCTGAAACATTTTAAATCCTGAACATAATTTATAAGACCTTCTGTGATTTGATTTCTCCTGCCTTTGCACTTCATTTTAAAACATGTTCCTTATTCCTTGTCAGTTTTACCATGCTTTCATAGCATTCTTGGTACAAGCTTTTTCCTCTGTGTAGAAATCTCCCATTTTATCTAGATAGCTACTACTATCTTTTGAATGTTTTATAAATATCGCTTTCTCAGAGATGGATTTTCTGACCTCTCAGACCAGATTATATTCTTCTATTTGTTCCCATAATCACTGAACATCCACTTTTAAAATATAATATTTATAAACATTTAAGTAGCTGCTTCTTTCCTGAGTGGTAAGGCCCATATAGGTAGGGGCTGTGTTTGTCTTGCCCAGCAAAAGGTCCATAACACATAGTGATCTTTCAGGCATAGTAGATATTCAACAAATATTAGATGAGTTCAGTTGATTTCTGTTCTATACATTCACCCTAGGTTCTCTGAATTGATTACAGAAGAGACACATTTCTGCAAATGCATCAAAATCCCTCATGGCTGACTTTACCTCTTAAACAGTTTTTTTCTTCTCATGTCTCCTGACACCAGTTTTCCCTCTGCAGGTTCTTACCATGATTGGAGGAGACTGAGTGGGGAGTACATTGATCAGAATTTATCACTTTCATCTGGACTGTAAACCAACACTATTCCTTCCTACATTGTCAGAAGGTCTTGTGGTATCACACAAGTCTCCTGAGTACCTGGGGCCAGGTGCATCTCAGGGCTTGTTTTGTGTAACTCAGGTAACCAACGAAGAGATGTTCTCTGACTTCTAACAACCAGTATATTTCTTCACCCCAAACATCAATGTGCTAGTTTTCTTCTAGTTCCCTGAAATGTAGTCATTATTCCTCAAGTGCCAATTACAGGAGAAAGGGCTGGGGAGCAAATTGAAACATTGATGAAGGGGCTTTAAATATATCTAATAACCAATAATGAAGGAGCAGATAATGAAAATATAACATGAAAATGAGCATGATAAGAGACACCTAAAGTACATGACTACAGTCAGAAATGCAGCAGACCTGAATGAACAAGTTAAATGAATGTTCACGTTTCATCTTGGTTATACTTCCAGGGAGAGAGCTGCATTTGTTTTAAAAAGAAAACCACCAATAAAACAAACTGAGGAACTTCCTTTTCATCTTTAAACAGATTTGACCCCGAATGGATATTTTCTTTGAGAATAATGTATCTTTTTTTCCTTCAGCTGCAAGTTTTACCTTTTGAATTGTATTCCACACACGCTCTTTATTGTTTCTTCTTCCTTCAAGGGTGTCCATAGCATCTGCCATTAGTGACTGCAGCTGTGGCACCAAGATAAAAATTATCAGTGTGGAATTCGCACAGAAATAACTTCTCTAAATACACAGATTAAAACCTAATTAAAAAATCATTTGTACGCTGATGATTTTATTACTCATCTTTCCGACGATGAACACTGCCACCTCATTGCTGCTTCTGTTATTACCAAGGATTATTGCAGATATAAAATACTGAAACAATGGAAAGATTCTTCTTGAAAATTTGTAGAAAACATATAGGTTTTAATGCAGTGGGTGTTGATGTTTTATGAAAACAGATTTGGGTTGTAAAGAATGAAGGCAGTAGTTAATTCTCTTGGGAAATGGCATGTAGTACATGAACGCGTTTTAGTGTTTTCTCCTGAGGCTAATGTATCATAATCCTAGGCATCATGCAAAAACTCACCAGAGGACCATACTAGAATTGTGTTGTTTTATTACCCCTTAAAGGATCTAGCTCATTGAAGTCCTTTTACTATTCTTTTCTTTTCTATAATTTCAAAATAACCAAGATTTCTCTTTAGGTTCCATTTCAGAGGCGAGTTTTAAAATTCCACCCTTTGCCCCAAACTGCCATATTCCAATTAAAATAATCCTACACACACGCTGAGGTTTTCCAGGTGGCTCAGTGGTAAAGAATCTGCCTGCCAAGTAGGAGACACGGGTTCAATCTCTGTGTTGGGAAGATCCCTTGGATAAGGAAATGGCGACCCACTCTGGTATTCTTGCCTGGGAAATCTCACGGTCAGAGAAGCCTGGCTGGCTCATAGTTCATGGGGTCGCAAAGAGTTGGACACGACTGAGCAACTAAATAGCAACAGCTGCACACAGACGATGTGCCTGCAAAGTAATGAGGCCACTTCAAGCCATGTGACATTTGAAGCTGAAAAAAAAAGTTCTCTAAAGAAGAACAAATGCCAGTTCAGTTCACCGTGGTGTCAAACATTATGATAATCTTAGATAATCTTTCTGTTCTTCAGATATTTTAGGTAGGGAGTTGAGTCACTCAGAACTCTTCTACTGAGTAGTCACTGTTTGTATAGCATCATAAAAGGGATTTCAAGGGTATATTATCTAGGTTAACCCATGCTTGGTACTTAGAAAGTAAAATCTATTAAGATGATGACATCTTGAAAGACACATGATTTTTAAAAATATTTGGTTTGCACATATATATCCCTTTACATTTACTTTTTTTTTTCCTAGTAGGTATATATATAAATTATGAAAATGTCCCATGAAATCTTATTTTTCAAGGTTTCAGGTAGTGGAGTATTGAACAGATATGTTAGTTAGGGATGTCAGTAATGCTAGTTGCATGCTCTTTTTGTATATTTAAAAATATAAGAATTTCCAGAAAAAAGAAAGCTGCAGATGTGTAGTTAAGAAGATCTAAGTGCAGGAAACTCCCCTGTATTTTTCATTTAAATCTTGAGTGTGCTTTTTAGGAAGACAGGATCAACATTGTGCCAGCTTCTTAAATTAACATTTTCTTTGCTTTCTCTTATCTCAGAGGAGCATTAATCATCTAAAATTGGCTATAATATGCACTTTGAAAGCTCCACAGTTACTACACTCCTGAATGCCTTATGAAAGGTAGGATAAACACTTAGCCTTTTAGAAGGCATTCTGTGCATAAAACCATACAGGTTTAGAAAGTATTATTGCCAGTTTTGACTTAATAATTACCTGACTAATAGACTTTTTCCCTCATACTTTTAATGTTTGATATGCAGAATTTTATTATTTGGCTACTCCAACAGTTTTAAATGGTTACTTTGAATATCAATATTTATTTAATATGGTTTTTCAGATTCAGATGAACATTATAAATGTTGGCAGTTCATTTCTTGATTAATTTGTTACAACTTTCAAAGCTCAAAGAGGGAGGATTCCTTTAGTTATCTGAAAATTACAGGTGATAATTTTGGGTTGTTCTCATCCTTGCTATGTGAATTCATTCAGGTCTGTAATTAGTTTTCACTACCTTCAATTAAAGCCTTCAAGTAAAGAGCCCTTCCCAACAACACATCAGCTTTATATGGAATAAATTTTACCTTTCTTTGAAAGGCTAGCACACTGATTAGTAATTGTTTTTCAAATGAGGTGCTATAGTTTCTAATATTATGGTTATAATATACATGTCTGCTTGAAGATTTTTTTCTGTGAGGTATTTCTCCAACTAGTTTTTTAAAAATTTGTTTATTTTTAATTGAAGGATAATTACTTTATAGTACTGCAGTGGTTTCTACCAAATATCAACATGAAACAGCCATAGGCTTACCCATGTCCCCTCCTACTTGAACATCCCTCCCTCCTCTCTCCCTATCCTGCCCATCTAAGTTGTTAACAAGCCCTTTTGAGTTCCCTGAGTCATGCAGCAAATTGCCATTGGCTATCTATTTTACATATGGTAATATATGTTTCCATGTTACTCTCTCGCTCTCTCCATACCTCCCACCCACTCCTTTTCCCTTCCCAGCCGTGTCCATAAGTCTGTTCTCAATGTCTGTGTCTCCTTTGCTGCTCTGCAGACAGGTTCATCAGTACCATCTTTCTAGATTCCATATATATATGTATACATATATTTATATATATATATATATATGCATTAGTATATGATAGTTGTTTTTCTCTTTCTGACTTACTTTACTCTGCATAATAGGCTCTAGGTCCATCCACCTCATTAGGACTGACTCAAATGTGTTTCTTTTTATGATTAAGTAATATTCCATTTTATATATGTACCACAACTTCTTTATCCATTCCTAGGAGTGGGATTGCTGTGACATATGGTGGTTTTATTCTTAGTTTTCTAAGGAATCTCCACACTGTTACCCATGGTGGCTGCATCAATTTGCATTCCCACCAACAATGCAAGAGGGTTCCCTTTAATCCACACCCTCCCCTGCATTTATTGTTTGTAGATTTTTTGATGATGGCCTTTCTGACCAATGTGAGGTGACTCCTCATTGTAGTTTTGATTTGTATTTCTCTAATAATGAGTGATGTTGAGCATCTTTTCATGTGTTTATTAGCCATCTGTATGTCTTCTTTGGAGAAATATCTGTTTATATCTTTAGCTCATTTTTTGATTAGGTTGTTTGTTTTTCTGGTATTGAGTTGTATGAGCTGCTTGTATATTTTGAAGTTAATCCTTCATCAGTTGTTTCATTTGCTATTATTTTCTCCCATTCTGAGGGTTGTCTTTTCACCTTGTTTATAGTTTCCTTTGCTGCACAAAAGCTTTTAAGTTTAATCTGGTCCCACTTGTTTATTTTTGTTTTTATTTCCTTTACTCTAGCAGGTGGGTCATAGAGGATCTTGCTGTGATTTATGTCATAGAGTGTTCTGCCTATGTTTTTCTCTAGGAGCTTTATAGTTTCTGGTCTTACACTTAATCCATTTTGAGTTTATCTTTGTGTATGGTGTTAGGAAGTGTTCTAATTTCATTATTTTACATGTAGCTGTCCAATTTTTCCAGCAGTACTTATTGAAGAGACCATCTTTGCCCAATTGTATATTATTGCCTCCTTTGTCAAAAACAAGGTATGCAGAGGTGCATGGCTTTATTTCTGAGCTTTCTATGTTGTTCATTGGTCTATATGTTTCTTTTTTTGTGCCAGTACCATACTGTCTTGATGACTATAGCTTTGTAGTATAGTCTGAAGTTAGGAAAGTTGATTCCTCCAGCTCCATTCTTCTTTCTCAAGATTGCTTTGGCTATTTGGGGTCTTTTGTATTTCTATATGAATTGTGAGTTTTATTTTTATTGTAGTTCTGTGAAAAATGCCATTGGTAATTTGATAGGGATTTCATTGAATCTGTAGATAACATTTGGTAGCATAGTTATTTTCACAATATTGATTCTTCCAACTCAGGAACATGGGATATCTTGCCATCTGTTTATGTTGTCTTTGATTTCTTTCATCAGTGTCTTACAATTTTCTGTATAAAACTCTTTTGTCTTCTGTATAAAACTCTAGGTGGGTTTATTCCTAGGTATTCCAACTAGTTTTTGACAGGCTTTGTGTTTTCTAAATTAACTGGTCAATTCAGTTAAAAAAAAAAAACACCCCACCATTTGACTACAATTTCCCCTCAAATAAGACTCTGTGTGTGTGTGTGTGTGTGTGTGTGTGTGTGTGTGTGTGTTGGTACTGCCAACATATATGTGGCACTCAAAGTGAATAAGAAAACTCTAAAGACAGTTTTGTAGAGTCAGTTTTCTATCCAGCAATTACTTTTTTTCCCTCTTACTTTTCCATCAAAGAGAATCATATATTAACATGTCTGGGAATGAAAAAACAATTTATTAAAATTTCACTTTACTTGAAACAAAAAATCCTGACTCAGAATATGAATAATCAGCCCTTTTCTATGTTTTCATACATTACAAAAGTCTTGCTATAAAATAAAGGGAAGCTAGCTAGTCAGGGTGAGCAAATGAAACACACACACACACCTTTCTAAAATTTCTAGTTTCTTCATTAGAAAGCTTCATGAGAGTTGGAGAGTTTGCCCTTGGACTGCCGTTTATTGTTACATTCTTTTTCAGACCGTATCACTCTTCTGTCGGTTCAGGGCTTGTGAACAAAGAAAAACAGATGCTTACCAATTCCGCCTCCTCTTGACTGATGTCCTGTAGATAGGGAATGGTTGCTAGCTCGGCCATTGCTTGATTGATCACCTGGGACTGTTCCTTTACTCTCTGCAACCGGCTGAGAAGGCTGGCATATTGCAACTTCTCCATCACACCTGAGCACGCACGAAAACTCCCCTAGTCTCCCAGGAGAAGGAAATGGTTTAGAACAAAAACACAGAAATAACTTCTCCCTGAGGAATAAAGTCAGGGCTCGTTGTAATATATTTAGTGCCTCTGAATTAATGGCATCCAGTGCAAACAAATATTTTCTTCTATTATTTTAGAGGATTGTCTGTACCCTTCCTTCAAATAGACAAATGTATAGAAAAGAGAACACTTTGCAGGAATGTTGAGAAGGGTTTACAGATGGCCCTGCCTAAGGAAGCCAGGATGAGGGGGGAAAAAAGGGATTAAATTGAATTTGAACTCCACTCTCGCAGTGGGGATCCCACAGAGCTGTGTCCATTTAAAAGGGGGTGACTTTGTCTATGTCATAAAGGCATGATAAGAGTTAATAGTTGCCCACTATTTGGTTTATACAAAGGATGATTTCTTATACAAGTTGAATCCTGAAAAATGTTATGCAAGTAGAATTTGTCCTACCCTGGTGACTTACATTAAATCTCCAGCTCTGATTTTATCTTTAGTTCTCACTGGATGGCCATGGACTCTGGCTTCTCTCCTTGTGGTAGTGTAGTGTTTATTCTGACCCCTAGGACCATTCCAGCAATTGATGCAATCCATCTTGAAATACACTATGGTGCACTTGTAAGGACCACCAACCCCCATGAATATACTGGTATTTGAGACTTTCTTAAAACTGGGCACACATAATTAAAGCAGCCCACCTCTGTGTTTGCTACTGCCAGCCATAAAAGAGAATGTTTTACCTTCTTTAAGAAATTTATTCAAATTGTACTACTTGATAGAGACATAGTTTATCATAAAATTCTCACATTTTTTATTTAGGAAGAAGTACGGGCTTCCTTGATGGCTCAGATGGTAAGGAATCTGCCTGCAATGCAGGAGACCTGGGTTCAATTCCTGGGTTGGGAAGATCCCCTGGAGAAGGGAATGGCAACCCACTCCAGTATTCTTCCCTGGAGAATCCATGGATAGAGGAGCCTGGCAGGCTACAGTCCATGGGGTCTCAAAGTATCAGACACGATTGAGTGACTAACACTTTCATTTTTACGTCTGACATAAGGGGGTATATAAGGGTTAAAAAAAAGTCTTGGGTTCATAATCTTGTGATATGTGGCCCTGGAAATAGGAATTTTAGCAAAGTGCCCTCCTGAGTATTCAGATAACCTCAAACAGAAGTTGGAGAACAAACCTTAAAGCTTAGCATCTGCACATGAACTATTTTAATCTGTGCATACTCACAAAGCCAGATCCCGCCACCCCGCCCCAGCAAGAAATTAGAGAAGGCAGACATGACTTTTTCTTCTTAAAATAGAATTTCCTTCAAGGAGAAAAATTATTAGAAACCAGCACTACTAAAGAACTTTGAAATTTTAACTTGAATTTGGAAGGCAGTCCTTTCTGAAATGTCATATACATCTTGACTGACACCAACCTCTAGAAGTTGGCACTTTCTTAGAATCTTGGTAATATTGCAAAGTTGAGCACCATTGCCTTGTATTTGGTGTATTTCTCCCTTACATCTATCTCAGCCATTTTACTAATGTCTGTCAATCCCCACTAATTTCCGATTAATCATTTATCTGAAAACTTATAAACCTATGGGAGCAATGATTGCAAATTGTGGATCTGAGATCCTTTCTTTGAATTGATGAAATAGCCAGCTTACCCATTGAGTTTAAACATGTAGCTAAACAATGGGATACTGTCAAATAGAGGAAAGCGAGTTGCAGGAGACACAGTTTTCTTTCTGGAGAAAAATTGCTTTCTTTGTCCTTCTTTAAAATAAACAATAAGGCTGGTTGTAGGAAAGTGGTGTAGTGACTCAACTCCAAAGAACAGAAACAACGGGAGCCTGCTCAGGAACATAATCTATCAGTGTAATTTTCCAAAACATCAGGAAAATAAAAATAGTGGAAGGCAATGGTGCTTTGTTAGCTTGATTGTTGGATGCATAACAAAACCGGAAGTGCTCCTTACCAATAGGATGCTAGGGAAAGAATATAGTTGAGTGCTAATAGTCCTCCCCCGCTTCCCCCTTGCCCACCCCAGACCAATTGCAGCTTTGGTTATTAGGAAATGATAGATTAATATTTTACCTCTACAAGTTTGCGGCTTTTGAGAGATAAAATGAAACAAAAATAAAAATGAATAAATGCCAGCAGGAATGCTTTAACGCTGTTGCTTTAAGAAAATAAAGGAAACAAAGAAAAATGAAGGAATTAGCTCACAAGGGCTAAATCTAAAGGAAAGTAGCCCTCCTAGTGAGACTTTAGGGGTGATCAAAAGACTGCTAAGCTGCTGGCAAGGGTATAATGAAGTGGCCAAGACTGAAGCTAAAACTGCACCTAGCTGCAATGAAGTTTAGGTAAATAGCAAGTTCAGATGAAGGCTTCCTCCAGACAGTTATCTAGATTTAATAGCAGGTATGGATAAATGTTTGGAAGATAAGTGGCACTGCTAATCTAATACTGCTGAAAAGCAGAGCCCAAGTATTGGGAATGTATTTCTATTTGACATAATATATAGAAACATTCATTGCAAAGAAAAGGGGGTAGGAAACACATATTATTGTTCATTTTGAATGTGCATGTGTAAACATCTTTTATGCTTCACTTGGAAGAAATTAAAAAGTGAAATTAACGAGGTATTTAAAACCTGGTTAGTTAGGTCATTTTTTTGGCAAGTCAGCCTGTGAAAGAAGTTTCATGCATGGCAAGAGATTTTATTATTTTAACTCTTTAACATTTACCCCAGGAAGCACAGTACATAAGATTTTAAACTGACAGCAGCCAATAAAGTTAATGAATGGAAAAGCATAGTAGCATTCAGTAGCTTGTGAGATAATTAGGACAAAGATCCAGAGAAGAAAAAATACTGGTAGAACAGAGCAGCTGGTTGAATGGGATTGATCTTCAGTGGGATTAAAAGCCACCAGATAGGAAACTGGAAGAATCTTTTAGACAATAACTCTTAAAATGCCAGAATCATTCTTATTTGGCTATGTGTTGTATATTTAGCAAAGGAATCTATAAAGGGAAGGAAACTGGTGTCAGAGTGTAAGGAGAATTATTTTCTGAGACATAGAAACCTTATACCAGGAATGTCTTTGTTGCTTTCACCAACTCTTTCTGCCACCTATGGCAAGAAGTGAAAATTCATGTTCTCTGGGAAGTCCTACTGTGGGCATGATGGGAGATGACACCCTTAATCCTGCCTTTTTAAGGAGATTTAAGTGCATCAGTGATCTAAGGAAAATCATTCAAAATCTGCAGGACACTTGCACAGTCTTCATTTTAGAAGAATACATAATTTCAAAGTACATGGCTTTTATAAAGAAAAAGAAGGATCTCCAAAACAACCCTTTTGTCAAAGCAAATGAAATGTCAATGCAAATGAAACCCATACAAATAATTAAAATTTTAAAAATTCTTAATACTTTACAAAGTGATTCAACGTGGATTGTATAATTTTGGTCTCATAACAACTGTGTGAGGTGAGCCTGGCATATATCAGCTTATTTTATAAATGAGAAAAAAGCTCAGAGGTTAAGTGACATCCTAGGGGTTACACAGCCAGTCTTAGACAAAAGTCTTTATCTACAGGTGTCACGAGGTAGGGTCACAACTAATAAGGACACTGAAGTGTCTAAACATTCAAGCAGATGGCATTTGACATCTGACAAGAAAAAACACACCTCAGGGGATCCTAAAAACACTGCTGAGGGATTCCTGGATCATAGTTAATCGTACCAGGTAGGAATAATTTCTGCTCAGCAACTCATTATTTGTTTCATTAACCTACTTTTGCAGCTTGTTTGATTCAGTCCTGCTTTATGAAGCTGTGGTTGGACATACAATAAGAAACCTAGAGGCCAGTGTTTGGATATACCTTTGGTCCCTGGGTACCTTTGGACTCATTCACTTCAATTTCATTCAAGCTCTTAGAGACAATTTTCCAACAACTATTATTTTCCATAGACACAAAAGTAAGAAAGTTGATGAAATCTCTTGAAGTAGCAAAGTGTTATCAACACATTCTGGGGCTTTCCTGGTGGCTCAGTGGTAAAGAATACACAAGTCAATGCAGTATACTCAGGAAGTTTGATCCCTGGGTCAGAAAGATCCCCTGGAGCAGGAAATGACAACCCATTCCAGTATTCTTGCCTGGGAAATCCCATGGACAGAAGAGTCAAGTTAGCTATAGTTCATGGGGTTGCAAAGAGTAGGACATGACTTAGCAACTAAACAACAAGTGACTCATTCTAAATAAGACTGAGTTATTCATTAGATGCTAAAAATCTTATTCATTATGAGTTTTAAATCCCCTTTATAGACACATAAATATCCATGTGTGTACACATTTCTAAGTGGCCAAAATGCCCTTTGTAATGTGAGAGGAAAATGAGTTAAAAGCGTTTAAGAAATGCCTGATGCCTAGATTGGCCTAACCTTTATTCACAACACATTGGGAGATCTGAACTGGCAACAGATTTGATGTGGCCGATTCCTGACAAGTAGCAAGTTATGGTGGGTATTTCCCCAAAGAACCATGGCACAGACAGATCACCTCCTCAATAGCCCACACACTGGTGCAGCAAGGTTAACCATGTGCAGATGAAGTGAAATGATACTATGTGGTGATGGTTCTTGTCAGCAAGGCTTCCACAAGAATTCTTGTGGGCTTCCCTGGTGGCTCAGATGCTAAAAATCTGCCTACAATGAAGGAGATCTGGGTTCAGTCCCTGGGATGGGAAAACTGCCTGGAGAAGGGAATGGCTACCCACTCCAGTATTCTTGCCTGGAGAATGCTATGGACAGAAGAGCCTGGCTGGGTACAGTCCATGGGGTTGCAAAGAGTTGAACATGACTGAGTGACTAACACTTTCACTTTCTTTCCACTTCTTGCAAGGGTCTGATGATGACAATGATGATATGTGTGTGTGTGTGTGTGTGTGTGTGTGTGTGTGTCTGAAGGAGGCTGCAGTAGAGGATGAATTGGAGAACAGGACCCCAGATTTGCAGTAGAGTCAATGAGATTACTATAAATTAAATGTTTGTGTCCACTCAAAATTTCTAGGTCAAAGCCCTAGAGGCCAATGTGCAGATGGGGCCTTTGGGAGGCAATTAGGGTTAGATGAGATGAGGGCTTCCCAGGTGGCACAATGGTAAAGAACCTGCCTGCCAATGTGGGAGGGGCAGGAGACACAGGAAGATCCCCTGGAGAAGGAAATGGCAAACCACTCCAGTATTCTTGCCTGGAAAATTCCATGAACAGGGGAGCCTGGCAGACTACAGTCAATGAGGTTGCAAAGAGTTGGACACAACTGAGCAACTGAGCCTGCACACGAGATCATGAGAGTAGGTAGGGCCCTGAGGATAGGATTAATGCTCTTTTAAGAAGAGACACCACAGAGCTTGCTCTGTGCCATGTTAGGGTGCAGAGAAAGTAGCTAACTGAAAGCCAAGAAGAGGGTCTCTTTCAGAACTGGACATAATCCCAGACTTCTAGCCTCTAGAACTGTGAGAAAATAAATTTCTGTTGCTCAGGTCATCTGATCTATGGTATTTTGTGTGACAGCCCAAGATGACTAAGACAAAGATAAATTTTTATTAATAGAAGTATAGGGGAGATAATTGAGTGGAACACAGTTGTGAGGAAGGGGAAATTACGTGGTAGGAAAATCAGTGAATGTGTGCTTTTGGATTTATAACTGCTGCTGCTGCTAAGTCGCTTCAGTCGTGTTCGACTCTGTGCGACCCCATAGACGGCAGCCCACCAGGCTCCTCTGTCCATGGGATTTTCCAGGCAAGAGTACTAGAGTGGGGTGCCATTGCCTTCTCTGTTGGATTTATAACGGATAGAATTAATTACAGATCATAGATGAGGGGTTTTACAGCTTTTCTAAAATGCTGAATAATGTTACAGAGCAGATAAACTGCTGAACAGATGTTAAGTAGCTGTTGGTGATGACCCCCTTGGTTCCCCTTGTAAGGTAAGAACATCAAATCAATGATGGAATACAAAAGCCACAAACGGTGAATTCTTTAAAATTTCCAGCTTAAAGATCTTTTGAAAAATGTTTTAAGAGGGGAAATCTGCAGCTTTTATAGCCTGTTAATGATAAGTTCCCTTTATGTACTTTCAGTAAAGGGGCTTAGATTTTGTAAAATAGCACAGATTAATCTAGGTCTTATTTTGGGCTTTTTTTTTTAAAGACTGAAAAGTAGAAAGGGCATATTTTCCCTTGGTTGGAAAAAGGGATTATATAATTTACCTTAAGAGTAAATAAAGATCCCCACTGCTGGGCATACACACCGAGGAAACCAGAATTGAAAGAGACGTGTGTACCCCAATGTTCATCGCAGCACTGTTTACAATATCCAAGACATGGAAGCAACCTAGATGTCCATCAGCAGACGAATGGATAAGGAAGCTGTGGTACATATACACAATGGAATATTACTCAGCCATTAAAAAAAATACATTTGAATCGGTTCTATTGAGATGGATGAAACTGGAGCCCATTATACAGAGTGAAGTAAGCCAGAAAGAAGAACACCAATACAGTATACTAATGCATATGTATGGAATTTGAGAGATGGTAATGATAACCCTATATGCGAGACAGAATAAGAGACACAGATGCATAGAACAGTCTTATGGACTCTGAGGGAGAAGGTGAGGGTGGGATGTTCTGGGACAATAGCATTGAAACATGTATATTATCATATGTGAAACAGAACACCATTCCATGTTCGATGCATGAGACAAATGCTCAGGGCTGGGGCAATGGGATGACCCAGAGGGATGGGATGGGGAGGGAGGTGGGAGGGGGTTTCAGGATGGGGAACATATGTAAACCCATGGCCGATTCATGTCAATGTATGGCAAAAACCACTACAATATTGTAAAGTAATTAGCCCCCAACTAAAATAAATGAATACATTTATTTAAAAAAAAAAGAGTAAATAAAGATCAAGTGCCAATGTTTAGATTAGCATCCAATTTATCAGTGTGATGTGGAGGAACTAGCTTTCAAAATTCTGAATTCTCGTGTAGGTAACAAAATGGTTATATGCAATTGCCCAATATATGAAATAGAGAAAGCACCACGTTTACTAAAATTTTGGTACTCATTTGAAGCAAGAAACTCAGTTGCAACCTTTAATTAGATATCAAGACACCACACAAAAAAAGGGTCTTTAAAAAGACACTAGCCTAATAAATGCTGGCAACTGCAAAGTATAACATTATAATTAATGTTTTGAAATATAAAAGGATTAAAATCATTAGCTAAATTTGGTTGGTTTTGCAAGTGAGATTCATTGTGAAAGTTTCTAAAATCTTCCAGTATTTGCAATATT
Organism: Okapia johnstoni; assembly: GCA_024291935.2. Taxonomy (NCBI): domain Eukaryota; kingdom Metazoa; phylum Chordata; class Mammalia; order Artiodactyla; family Giraffidae; genus Okapia; species Okapia johnstoni. The sequence continues at coordinate 94,567,722 of CM044311.1, read as the reverse complement.
TACATGTAAACTTTGTATAGTTCTAGAATTGTTTGATATTTGTATGGTGAACAAATATAGAAGACTCATATACCTACATTCAGTTGGGTGCCTCTAATAAAATCCAATATTGGCAAAATTCGCTTCCCCATTGTCTCCATGTGTCTCGCTGTGTCTTCTCTGGTCAGCAGACCGAAGGGAGTTTTATGTTCTAAAAATTGTAACAATAAACTTTTATACTATTTTTTGCCAGACGTCCATTTCAAAATGCTTTTCTTAGCAAGCTATAAACAGACATCTCAATATTAATAGGTATGAAATCTTTAGTACAGGAAGGAGTCCATCTCAAAGACCACAAGTATCACAGTGAAAGATCTATGAGAAGGGCAGAGGAGACGTTGCCCTTTGGAGACTATCATTTATTCCTTTTGCTGTGTTTCCTGATTGAGATCTAAGGGACAGCCTATACCAATTCACCTCTCTCTGCAGAGGATGCTTTTCCTGAGTTGTGAAAAAAAAGGTTGTCATAAATGTGTCTGATTCTTGTCTTGTTTCTCCCAGGTATTATTCAAGTGTGCAGATCCCATTGATTTGAATGTAGCTTGAAGTTGAGATAAGTCTCGGAAGATGGAGTGCCAGACAAAACACAGAGCCTTAATTATGTGAGTACAGTTGAAGGGATAAATTCAGCCTGGTCGTGAGTTCAGCTTGCAAGTCTGAGACTTCAACTCTACATCAATATTTTCTTGATTTTTGAAAGTTTTCAACTAGAATTACTGAGCACCACTTAACTAGAATACTTTTTAGGAGAGCTGAGGTCTTGGTTAATTACGTAAGAAAAGAGTGGAACAGATATTAATACAATGGCAGATAATCCAAGTGATTTAAGGGGGTCATTGTCTATACTTTTGATTTCATACGGTAGTTTTGTTGCATAATTTTCTTCTATGTTTGCTAATTAGTGGTGACAAAAGCTTGTATTTGCTTGTATTCTGTAAGTGCCCCATGATTAGGCATTGATGATAGTGTGACTGGGGTGAGATGGTTGGCGTGAGGGAGGTGGGTGCTCTTGGGGAACCAGAATTCCAGGTATTGTTGACTAACCCACAAAGAAGACTGGAAGGAGTTAAGAATGACCCAACAAACGTTTTGGTGCCCAGGCCCTACTATATGCTAGGCTTTAAATGAATAAAGCTTAATGAATAATGCACATTATTCATTAATGAATAATTAATTGTGCCTTAAAACAGTATTGAAAGATAACAAGTCCAGGTGAGTTACCTGTAAATGCTGGTAACTTCCTACTCGACACTTTTTCCAAAAACTTTCCATCTTCTTTGTTTTTGAACCCAAGAGTCAAGAGATACTGTTGAGGAGGAAAAGATGACCAGTCAACGGTCTGAGGCAACACGTGGAGTCCTTGAAAGTCTAAAAACAGACAAAGAACAAAAGAATTTATCATTTTATTGTTTTCAGGGTATTTTCCCCCCTAGATTCCAAGAATTATACTTGGAAAAAGGGATAAATACAAAAATTAAAGATACAAAGTAAAAGTATGTGCATCAAAAGGTCAAATAGATGATATGTCAAAATTGTACTTATTATTCATATTTTTCTTAAAATATAAGCAAACACAAGGCACAGCAAGAAAATACAGCTAGGTTACTTGGTCCTCATTTGCCATATTCAACATAACACAACACTCAAGACCACAGGCTTACAGGCTTGATATTTTTGTGTGTGATACTTTTCAAGAGAATTTGGTTTTTCTGTTCACAATTTAAGAAAATAATATTATATGAAAGGAAAGAGAAAAACTACCAAGTAAGAATTAAAATATAAAGCTAATTAACTTAGTTGCTATTCCTCCTATAGCTGAAGGAAATTTAAAATGATAAATGTACTGACTTTTGTAATTAGACTTAATTTTTGTAATTAGACTTAATTTTTGTAATTACTTTTGTAATTAGACTTAGAAATAATTCTGGTGTCAAGAAAATGGTTCTAAAACAAACTCTGTTCTTAATGACCACAAGAACTAATATTTACTTAGTAATTATTTTCTACCTTCCCTTGTTCTAAATATTTTGTGTTCATTCTATTAATAGTGTGTTAGTTTCAGGTGTATAGAAAAGTGATTCAAATATATATATGTATACATATTTTTTCAGATTATTTTCCATCATGGGTTATTAAAAGATATTGAAAATAGTCCCCTGTGCTGTACAGTAAATCCTTGTTGCCTATCTATTTTATATGTAATAGTTTGTATCTGTTAATTCCATGCTCCACTTTATCCCTCCTTTCCTTCCCTTCCCACTTTGGTAATCATGTTTGTTTTGTGTGTGCATGTTCAGTCATGTCTCTTTGAGAGCCAGTGGGCTGTAGCCCACCAGGCTCCTCTCTCCATGGGATTTCCTAGGCAAGAATACTAGAGTGGGTTACCATTTCCTGCTCCAGGGCATGCTTCCATCCCAGGGATTGAACCCATGTCTCTTGCGTCTCCTGCATTGGCAGGCAGATTCTTTACCACATGCCAGCTGAGAAGCCCTTGTTTTGTGTGTATTCTCTGAATCGTCAAGATAAATTTACAACATTGGTACTGTTATCCTCATGTTACAAACAGGAGGTTGAGGTACACAGATAGGAAGTGAATTGTCTGGAAACACAGCCTGTAAGTGGACAAAGCAAGATTCATACTGGGCAGTCTGACTGTGGAGACCATGGGCCTAACCACTGCACTCTGCTTTTGGCTTGGTTGGCTTTGGGTTACTTTTGGGACAGGGACAAATGTTACCCATGGGGTCTTGGAGGCCAGATTTACCTCATTCATTTCCATTTTGAGTAATAATGCTTTAGTTATTACAATAGACTTCTCAAATGAAGGATAATGAACAGAGTTTAATGAGCCCTCCTTACTTAACACTGCCAGGGAGGGAAAAAGATGAAATTCCAAATATCCTTGAATTATGATTTAGATGACAATTTTAAATCTAGAATCAGAACTCAAATGGCAATAGTTCAAATATAGTCTTTGCTAACTATAGTATTTCTTTTAAAAATAACAGACACAGTAAACCATTATTGTTATTATCTGCATTTTCTGACTCCTCCATCCCCCTTTTGAGCCGCAAAACACTTTGTTCAAACTAAAATTTGCTGAGAAGCCCACTATTTAAAGTCAGTAAAGGTAGAGGTTTTCCATTAGAAGCCTGAATCAGTGACCACTGACCCTCATTTCCATACCCCATTTTGTATCCCTCACATGGTAGCCATCTTGAAACCTCCCTTTCCGCACCACCAGAGGCCCAGTTTTTTAAAGCACAGTTTGGAAAACACTGCCGTAAGCTATGTGGCACATTTTGGTTAAGTAAATAGCATATGGCTGTCAAATAGAGTTAACATGTAGGCTGATAATTAAAAGAAAATATTACAAAATAGCTTGTAAACACAAACACAGAAGAAAAATATATTAAACATGATTTAGTCTTTGGTGACTCAGGATCTGATAACCACTCAATAATATTGAAGACTGACAATTACATGGCCCTCTTCTGTGTCCTACACAATACCCAGATTATCCTTCTCGCTCAATAACCACATAAAGCAGGCCATATTATGCCCACCTTACAAATGACCAAATTGGAGCTTCAAGAAGTTACAAACTTACCCAAGACCATACAGAAAGTGGAGGGACCAGAATTGAGAGTCAGGAAGCTGGACATCAGAGCACAGGGCTTAACTCTCAAAATGACCCACTGATAATTATCATCACTTTGACAATCAATGGGAAGCGAGTTACAGAAGCAGGGCAATGCTAATATGTAGATGGCTTTACCAGACCTGATTCTAGATTGGACACTTCCTTATTCTATCTAGAAAGTACAACAAAGGCTCAAGGGTTCATAACTTTTTAGACGCTTTAAATGCAGATTGCAATATGAGATGCTTCTTTAGTTGGTGTTTGAATTCCAAACTCTTTTTAAAATGATGGCTCATTTCTGTAAACAAGGTAAAATGTGATTTCTGCATTTGCAGAAAATGTCTTTGCCTTTGAAATCTCCTGCAGATATTCACAGACACACCCAACCAAGAGTTTACCTGTTTCACTGAAGTTGCCAACCACCCAATCGTGTGAAAAGGCAGCCAAGTAAAAATAAAAATGGATACTAGTTCGAGTTGTGTGCTCGGTCATGTCCGACTCTTTGCAACTTCATGGACTGTAGCATGCCAGGCTCCTCTGTCCATGGAATCTTCCAGGCAAGAATACTGGAGTGGGTTGCCATTTCCTCATCATTCTGATAAATGGTCATAATTTGTTTTTTTGAATTGCTATTATTCTTTTGCACTCTCTAAGAGCTGGCATTTCTAAATTGCTGGCATTTCGGGAACTAGCATACTCTGGAGGTGGAGGGTAGGAGAAGGTGTGTGTTCCCTAGCTATGGTTTGCTCTTTTATCTGATTTTGCTTCCTCACTTAGAAGGCCCCAGGGCCTTCTGGTCAGACTGGTGATGAAGTCTGGGGCCACCCTTTGGAGTTAGCCTTGGCTTTCTGGGTAACTCCAGAGACCCTCTGAATGAGTGTGTTTAGGGTGTGCTGTGCATGGATTGGTATTTGAGGTGAGTTGCAGGAGGCACCTTGAGATGTGGCATTTTCTGATATGTCTCTATTGCCAGAAACAGCCAATGTTGCAGGGTCTGTTACATAAAGAGAAAAAAGAATGAGAGGTTGATCTCTTTTTGTTCTTAAATATTTGATGGATAAAGAGTGACAGTGGTTAGATCAACTAGTAAAACTAATATTAGCACTATAGCTAATTTATTATAAAATATATTTGCATAAAGGTATTTTCTATTCCTTTTGGTGCTGTATGTTTCATCTTGTTCAATCCATTGTTCGATTCTAGTTGAAGTTTTGAAATGTGAGAGGCCTCTATAAACATACTGCTAAATCAAAAACTATTTTTAAAGTTATCATTTTTATTCCATTTGTATGCAGAGTAAATTGCAGTTGTGTGAACATTTAGCCTAGCAGGTGGTCTATGACCCAAAATGACGACATACTTCCAGATGTTGAATCTCATGTAACATTAATTTGAGTACTAATTGTTCTCAGTTTTATGCTCATAAACCTCTACCTATGTCCGAAAAGCCCTGAGCCTCGAATGGGTATGAAAATTAACCAGACTATATTGTCCTTTGGTAGGAAAGTTGAATTGATTAAAGATGTCTTCTTTGTTCCTGTCATGTCAGAAGAAAACTTGGGAGAAATAAATCCCTTAAGGCATTCCTTTACAATTTATCCCAATTGCAGATGACATTTAGATGACTAGGACCAAAACTGTTATTAAAAAATCAGTTTGCAGGTATGACACAGTTCCAAATTTTTACCATTAGGGAAGCAGATGTTTTTAAAAAAATACCAAAGATAGATTATACAAACTTAGTTTCTTGTAGAAACATGATCTTTCAATTTTTTGGCCTCCAAGTGAAAGATGTCCAACTCTCAGCAAAAGAGGGTAATGTTTGCCCTTTACGAAGAACCTTTTATTGTACCTCAGGAGACTGGAGCTGACTGGCAGGTATTCAACTCATTCTTGTTCTTTGACCTTCTGTATGTTCCCTCCTTTCTCCTTGAGGTCACCTTCCTGAAGCTCAGTGACAGTTTCTGTCTCTCTGTCCCTCTCTTTGCCTTTCTGTCTGTCTGTGTCTCCCTTTCTCTCCTACCCACATGCCTACTGCTTCCCCTTCCTCCCTCTCTCTTCTACGCTGTCTCTGGCTTACTGATATTTTCTTCATATGAACACTCTTGGGGAAATTTCTCTATTCTTGTGGCATTAGCTACTACTTCTAATCAAAAGACTGGGGGATCCAAAGCCATAGTCTCATCTGAAAAATTTCACGCATCACATTTCCCAGTGCCTACTGGGACATCGCCATTTGCTCACCATTACAAACGTTACCTCACAAACAGCAAGTATATGCCTTGAAAGTGATTTTTGAAATCTCCCCAACATCCCTCTCACCTTCTTTTCACCAGTATATTGTAGGAATGGCCATTGTTCACCCAATTATTTTGGGTTACAATTTTGAAGCCATTGTTGACTTTTCTTTCCTCTTGTTCCCTGACATTTAGTGAATCTCAAAAGCTCATTAAACCTGCCCACTGTAATACTACTCATATTAACCCCTTTCTTTGCATTATCAGTGCTAGCACACTGGTTAAATTTCTGATCACATAGCACCTGGATTACAGAAAACATTTCCCGACAAGCCTTGCTACCACCAGTAACATTTCACAGCGATATATCTCCACAACACCAACCAGTGAATATTCCTGAAATATCACCAATATCACCTTTGTCATTGTCACATCCTTCCTCAAGAATTTCAGTGCTTCTTTCCTGGTATTCAAGGCTCTCAATTGTGTGCATGTGTTTTACAATCTATACTTCATTCCTGTGGGTTCTCCAATATAAATCTTTCTCATCAACTCTTTACTGATTTGTAGCAGCCTGTGGTCATCCTGCCTTTGAATTTTTCTTTGTTCTTTAACACCTGAAACAACTTCCTATTCTCTCAATATTTCTTTTATTCAATCAATCACTATCCTTCCAGATGTGCCTAATTTAAGTCCCACCTAGTCCATAAAGGGGCTTCTCTGGTGGCTCAGTGGTAAAGAACCTGCCTGCCAATGCAGGAGATGTGGGTTTGATCCCTGGGTTGGGAAGATCCCCTGGAGAAGGAATTAGCAACCCACTCTTAGTATTCTTACCTGGGAAATTCCGTGGACAGAGGAGTCTGGTGGACCACAGTCCATGGGGCCGCAAAAGAGTCAGACACAACTTAGCAACTAAAACAATAGTCCATAAAGGGCTTCCTGAGTACTTCAGAACCTCCTCCCAAACTCTTAAAGAACACCTAGACCATTCATTCCAGAGTGAATTTCCTCATGTTTAATGGGGCTATATCTCATCACTCCAATAAGTTTTAATCCTCTTGAAGTTAACATCTTCAAGTTGTCTTCCTGCCCCAAGCACCTAGTAGGTGCTCAGCCAATACTTGAATTGAATCTAAAACAAAACAAAACAACTTTTCTCAATTGTGTATTTTAAATGGTCCAAGTAAGAACAGAACTTCAAAAAAATCAAAGCTAATTAAATGTTCGGAGCTTCTGAGATAGGATTTATTTCTCTGTCTCTGGTGCAATCACTCATCTAGAGCCAGACATCCTGGAATGCAAAGTCAAGTGGGCCTTAGGAAGCATCCCTACAAACAAAGCTAGTACAGGTGGTGGAATTCCAGCTGAGCTATTTCAAATCCTAAAGATGATGCTGTTAAAGTGTTTCACTCAATATGCCAGCAAATTTGGAAAACTCAGCGGTGGCCAAAGAAAGGCAGTGCCAAACAATGTTCAAACTGCTACACAGTTGCACTCATCTCCTATATCAGCAAAGTAATGCTCAAAATTCTCCAAGCTAGGCTTCAACAATACGTGAACTGAGAAATTCCAGTTGTTCAAGCTGGATTTATAAAAGGCAGAGGAACCAGAGATCAAACTGCCAACATCCGTTGGATCATAGAAAAAGCAAGAGAGTTCCAGAAAAACATATATTTCTGCTTCATTGACTATGCGAAAGCCTTTGACTGTGTGGATCACAACAAACTGTGGAAAATTCTTTGAGCTGGGAATACCAGTCCACCTGACCTGCCTCTTGAGAAAATCTGTATGCAGGTCAAGAAGCAACAGTTAGAACCGGACAGGGAACAACTGACTGGTTCCAAACTGGGAAAGGAGTACGTCAAGGCTGTATATTGTCACCCTGCTTACTTAACTTCTATGCAGAGTACATCATGCAAAATGCCAGGCTGGATGAAACACAAGCTGGAATCAAGATTGCTGGAAGAAATATCAATAACCTCAGATATGCAGATGACACCAACCTTATGGCAGAAAGTGAAGAAGAACTAAAGTGCCTCTTGATGAAAGTGAAAGAGGAGAGTAAAAAAGCTGGCTTAAAACTCAATATTCAAAAAACGAAGACCATGGCATCTGGTCCCATCACTTCATGGCAAATAGATGGGGAAACAATGGAAACAGTGACAAACATTTTTCTTGGGCTCCAAAATCACTGTGGACTGTGACTACAGCTGTGAAATTAAAAGATGCTTACTCCTTGGAAGAAAAGCTATGACAAACCTAGACAGCATATTAAAAAGCAGAGACATTACTTTGCCAACAAAGATCCATCTAGTCAAAGCTGTGGTTTTTCTGATAGTCGTGTATGGATGTGAGAGTTGGACCATAAAGAAATCTGAGCACTGAAGAATTGATGCTTTTGAACTGTGGAGTTGGAGAAGACTCCTAAGAGTCCCTTGGACTGCAAGAAGATCAAACCAGTCCATCCTAAGGAAAAGCAGTCCTGTATATTCATTGGAAGGACTGATGCTGAAGCTGAAACTCCAATACTTTGGCCACTTGATGCAAAGAAGTGACTCATTGGAAAAGACCTTGATGGTGGGAAAGATTGAAGGCAGGAGGATAAGGAGATGACAGAAGATGAAATGGTTGGATGGCATCACCAACTCAATGGACATGAGTTTGGGTAAACTCCAGGAGTTGGTGATGGACAGGAAGACCTGGCGTGCTGCAGTCCATGGGGTGGCAAAGAGTTGGACCTGACTGAGCGACTGAACCAAACTCAACTGAAATTTAGAAAAGAATATCACACAATCTTTGTTTTTCATTTTCTCTAAACATTAAGTGGTTTCTGTTCAATTTACAAAGTGTGAGTGAGGTAAAATAATCTGTATTAGATAACTCAGGGTAGTTGGTGCTCAAATGAACAGAACAGCGCCGCTGAGATGGAAGAATAAGTTTTGTATTCAGGTTGCGCTCTTGATGCAGCTTGTTCTCTGGGAAACGTAGACTCTTATTCACTAAGAAGATTGGATGAACGGAGAATCTGGCTTAGTGAAACTGTCAGAAGCACCAGAAAAGCACCTGCAAAAATGTGAACTATTGAGTATAGATCAGCTGACTCATCTCTATGTATGAGGGACTGCTTATTTTCATGAAGCTACATATCTGTAAAATAAAATTTGAGCTCTCTGGACATAAAGTAGAAAGCACAGATACCACCGTCATCAATATTTTCTGTTGGACACCTCAACATAGCCACAGTCAACAGACTGTGGATGAACTTTTCAAAGCAATTTGGAAAAAAAGGAAAGTCATAGAGGTTTTAAAACTTTTTTAGAAATACGCAAATTTGCCAAGGTTTTCTTATCACCTTTCCCTAAGTTTCATTTCCTTCTCTATTTCCCAGTGTCTGTGTCATTTCTCTGCCCTTTGTCCATAACAAAATGTTCTGACATTTTGGGTTAGAGCAAAATCTCATTTCTAAAGGTCCCAGTTGTTCACTGTGAGATGGGATCATGTCAGTTTTATATGACTTCCTTTTAGTGCTCAGTTTCAGAGTTTAGTTTCCCCAGTCTCTTCATAATGCCAACACTTTGTCACTACTTCTTTCCCAATCATTTTCTGAGCTTTATCTTGTACTTCTTTTAATGCCGATACCTCTGTCTTGGAAGTTATCCACAAATTCACATCAGCAAGAAAATAGCAAAAGGCAGCAGCTTTTGCAGCTAACTTATGATTATTGCCCCCCATAAATAATAAAAGTTTCCACTTTTAAAAGCATAGTGTATTTTGATTTTTGCATTTGATGTGTGAGAAAGCTATATGTATAATGAATCTTTGTATAATAAATAGTATTTTCCTGTTGACCTTCATTATAATGTCAGAGCTGTAGATGCAAGTGAAAAAAAATTGGTTTTCATTCCTAATTTTCCCTTTAGGAGGCTGGGCTACTTCTCCAAAACCAATCTTTGTATATGTTTCCTCTCATAACCCATTTTTAAAGTGTGAAAAAAAATTAATAACTACATAAGATTTTTATATGTAGCTTATTTTTATTTCACTTGAAATTCTTATTGATTCTGAAGTTTTATGTTTAATCAGCTGTACTGTATTTATTCTGGGGAAGTTCCTTAATTCCATCCCTAACAAAGTAGATTTGAGACAAACAGGAAAGATACTGCTATTTCCTTCAATATTTATTAGATTCACAGTTAGTGAAATAACATATTGTCACTATAATGCCCTGAATTTTGGGGGCCTGGAGTAGGATTATTTTTCTTCTCTTTGAGAATTTTAACTCTAGGCATGGGATAAGGTTGGAATTTATACAACACCTAGATGCCCCAGAAATCTCAGCTCCAGAAACAAAGGCTCTCTCATTGGTAGGACTCTGTAGTGTTTGGAAAAATCAGAAGAAATCTCTGGGAGGAAACAAAATCAACCCAAACTCTACTGGATTCTCACAGGTAAAGCCATACCGAATAGCGGCTTGCACCCAAGAGTAAAAAACATACAAATGTTACTATCTACAATGAGTGAGAGATGGTGTGGTATCATGGAAAGATAGTTGGTCTTTGTCCCCAGTTCCTGGCACAGAGCTTCTATAATGCTTGGAATTTCCTGAGTGGTAACGGATAATAGGAGTGTCTTTTGTTCTAATGAGGTGACTCTTGGCAGTCCCCGAGAGAGCTTATGCCAGGATGGGGGCTAGTCTCAGGAAAGACCAAGCCTTGATTAGAAACTTGGAACTTTCAGCCTCATTCTTCATGCTCTGGGGAGACAGGCTGGAGATTGAGTTAATCACCAGTGGCCAATGATTAAACCAATCATGATGAAACCTCCCTAAACCCCCCACATGATGGGGTTTGGAGAGCCTCTGGGTTAGTGAAGTTCAGTGAAGTACTGGGAGAGTGGTGCATGCAGAGAGAGCATGGGGGCTCCCTGACCACACACACGCACCTCTACATACCTTACTTTGCCTTATGTTTTTCCATAAGACGCTAAAAAAAAACCTCAAATGAACTTTTTGGCAAACCCAATATCTCTTCAATTTGGCCTTATTGAGTTGTATCCTTTATGATGAACCAGTAATAGTAAGTAAAGCACTTCCTGAGTACTATGAGTCATCCTGGAAAATTATAAAACCTAAACTGGGGGTTGTGGGACCCCCCAGTTTATAACTTCTTGATTAGAAGTATAAGAGACCTGGGACTTGTGACTGGCATCTGAAGTGGGGGGACAGTCTTGTAGGATAGATCCCTTAATCTGTGAGGTCTGTGCTAACTCTGGATAGTTAGTACCAAAGTTGAATTGTTAAAAACCCAGTTGGTGGCTGAGAGTTAGAGCAGTGGTACGGAAAACACCCACATATTTGGTGTTGAGAGTGTTGTGAGGAAAAGGCAATCCTGTATTTGGGGTCAGAAGTGAGATTTGCTAAAATGGTTCTGGCTCATGGAAACATGTGGTTTGGGAAGAAAAAGGATAAAAGGGTGGAGGGTGAGAAATCTTTGATTCCTGGGTGGCCACTCGTGGTGTGAAACTGCAGTTGTGCTGTGATCAATTACTAAAGAGTCACCCATTGTAGAGGTGCATCCAACGCCTGGGAAGCTGATTTACTGGATGCATTAAGAAATACAAACTAACAAGAGAAAAGCAAAATCTACTATCTTGGTTATAGTTACCTTGGTTACAGGTAAAATGAAATTAAAAGAGAGTTCTGGATTGGATTAACATTTACAGTCCATGGGGTTGCAAAGGATGAGACACGACTGAGTGACTAACACTCATTCAGATTCAAAATGGATGGCATAGAGAGACAAAGAAATAGAAAATATAAGGAAGGCTTCAGTGATAACGGAAAACTGGATGAGTAGAGGTAACAAATGTCCAGCTAAAATTCCTCAATGAAAGAATAGCAAGGAGTAAGGACTAGTACTTTTTTTAAATGTTGACAATTTTTCAGAATATATGAATACATGATTCCTTAGATTGTGGAGCACGGTGACTTCCAGGTGAGGACAGTGTTTACGTTGGTAGGAGGTAGGGATTGGTTTGGGATTTTTCAGAGGCCAGTAGAGGATACCTGGAGAGCTAGCAATGTTTTTTTATTTTTATTTTATTTATTATGTAATAATTAGTTTAGCTGAGCGTTTGTTTTGTGTAAATTTAAATGTCTGTGATATTTCACAATAAAAATGATTTAAAGAATAAATAATAAAAGATGAATAACTTGGCTGAGGGACTTTCCTGGTGGTCCAGTGGTTAAAAAACTGCACTTCCAATGCAGAGGGCCCAGGTTCAATCCCTTGTCCAGTAACTAAGATCCCACATGCCAATGTGGCATGGCCAAAAAGTAAATTAAAAAAAAAAGAACAACAAATAACTTGGATGGGGCTCTATTTTAGGTGTGAAAAGCAATGATTATCTCTGGACCACAAGATCACCAAGAAAAGCTCCTGCCTAAAAGGTGCCAGTTAACTGAGCCAAGTATTAAAGCATATGTAAATGTATATTGTCATATGTGAAGCAGAACACCATTCCATGTTCTATGCATGGGACGGATGCTCAGGGATGGAGCGTTGGGATGACACTGAGGGATGGGAGGGGGAGGGAGGTGGGAGGAGGGTTTGGGAGGGGGAGCACATGTGAATCCATGGCTGATTCATGTCGATGTATGGCAAAAACTACTACAATATTGTAAAGTAATTAGCCCCCAACTAAAATAAAAAAAAAAAAAAATAAAGCATATGTAAATAGGACCTGAAAGCCAAATATGTAAAATGGAAGGAAAAAAAAGGAAAATACTGCATAATAGAAATATCCAATTCTGCACACAACCAACTTGTAGAGTTTAAAATTAAGAACATAGAGACATTGTTTTACATGATGGAGAGTTCAGTCTTCAGGGATTTTAATGCTCAGCTGCATGATTCATCAGATGGCAGTGCCTAATGTTTAGCTGTAATTTTACAGAGTGGCTAGATTAAACAACATAAGTAAGTGTTTCAGGAAAAATAAAGTCTTAACATGAATATTTACCTCACTGCTCCTTTACCTGCTGAAATGAGCTCAGATTATTTTGAAATTATTATGTACCTTTTTTTTTTTTTAATGTAGACTGAGGTAACAGGTGATGGATAAGATCCTGAGAAACTGTTAAGGCTGCCAAGATTGTCACCAGAAAGGGATTACTCTGTTTATCAAGGAATAAAGGTGGGGAATGTATTTGGAGAGCTTAGGGTGGGAAAAGAGACTTGGAGGGAAGCTGCCATGTAAGTGTGTGCATGTGTACATTACAAGGTTTCTCTGAGCATGATGGATAAAATACCTCTGACATCTGCTTTCTGCCATGTATCTCATGCCAACCACACCACCTTGCCCCAACACATTGGTTTTTCTTAAGAGGCTAGAGTAAAAACTTACATTGCTTCCATTTATTTTTGAATTACTGACTGGTATTTCTTTAAATGAAACAATGTTTGTCTTCAGTCAGGTCCCATAAGAAAACACATTAGGCAGGATGCATTACACTTTCAGAGAGGTCCAGGAGAAATGCAGTCAGAGAAGGCAAGAGACAGTAGATGATGGAGACCAGAGGTGAGCAATGTTGTAACCTGCTACTGCAAAGGATAAGTGGACTGCTCACTGAGAAGTGTTTACTTTCATTAGATAGAATAGTGCTGGAACACCACTCTTCCCATTGGGAAGACCAACAGTTTAATATTTTAAGAATAGAGACTTTAGCCCCGTATATGAGGAATTTCTTTACTTTGGGAATGATTCTCTATTTCTACAAAGAATTCTTGTGATACAAACATGAGATGATTTTTCTTTATAACCAACCTGGATGTAACACTTTCCTAATGATATTGGGGATGTAGGCTCTTTAATTCTATAAGCTTTTCCGTTTGATAAAGTGAGTTAGAAAGAGGAGGAAAATAGTTTAATCTTGGAAATTCTTGATCATGATAAAATTATAATATTTTGAAGAAGAAAGAATAAAATAAGGAATTTTAACTTCATATTTTAGAGAGCATAAGACTGTATTATCCTTACTGGTAAATGATGACTGAACAAGAACAAGGTTATAAATTTCAGTGAAAAGCAATTTTTAAAGGTATATTTTAAAACAATATATTATTCCTCTGAACATACATATTTACTCTCGGGAATTAAATTACATTGGAAAGACAAAATATGACTCTATCCACCTAAGTGTTAAAGTAATTGATATCTGATCCAGAAAACTTTTCTATTAAACATTACTAAGCACAGATCCATTACTGAATATTTATTTATTTAGCAAATAAATCTTGATATTTTCATCAAGTGGAGACAGGACATGCTTATTATATTACTTTATTATTATTAAAATACAACCATGCAAGAATAAGAATTATAGAGAATTGCATTATTTCATTGGAATATATGAATAAAAATCTCAAGCAAAATCTTTATAAATGAAAACATAATAATTCTAGGGTTAGTGAATTATTATTTGTTTTATATACACTGACTACTCTGCATGAATCAAATTAGATTTTTCCTTAAATAAGAAAAATGGATAGCTACATCGCTAAAATTTAGTAATTTTTTTCTCCATGAGATGTAGTACAATATAGCTCTATTATAATATAGCTTTAAGATTTTGATGGGTCTTACCACATTCCCCACATAGCAAAGAATGCACAGTGAATTCCTGAGGATATATAAGCCTGGTTGTCCAATGAGGCAGATTTGAATTTTGACCCTCCCTTATCAGTCCTGTAGAAGTTATAAGGGCAATATAGTCTTAGTGCCTGCCACCGAGGGAGGCTTTCCTGATGTCTCAGTCAGTAAAGAATCTGCCTGCAATGTGGGAGACCTGAGTTCAATATTTGGGTTGGGAAGATCCCCTGGAGAAGGACATGGCATCCTACTCGAGTATTCTTGCCTGAAGAATTCCAAGGACAGGGGAGCGTGGTGGGCTACAGTCTATGGGATTGCAAAGAGTCGGACATAACTGAGCAACTAAGCACAGCACTGAGGGTGAAGTGGGTTTTTCTCATAATAAATCACTGATTTAGTTGGTCTATTTAATAAAAAATTAAAACTATTTAGACCTCTATGAATTTCATAATGAGTTGTTTACAGTTTTTTCCCTTTGTAATTTATTTTTCATGTGAAAATCCCTGATAAGGGTGACTGTGAATTAGGGGTTAGCTAGAAAGAACACATTGCCTGGGGATCTCTATCGTGAATACTCTTTTTGCTTATCACCATCACCTCTGCCAGCTATTACTGGGCTCACAGCATTGTCACATGACCAAAGAGTACTGAACTCAATACTCTGTACGCTTAATGAAGGTGACCTGGAGTTGGGCAGAGTTTCTGAGTTGGAGGTTTGTCTGCCAGCCTCTGCTGGGAGAGCTAAATGTATTAGTCTCCAAGTTTTAATGATAATACCTACTTATCCTGTAGAACTTTGATAGGTAGACTTTTCATCCAAGATCTTCAAGGTACAGATTTATGACCTTCATCTGTTGACTGTTGATTTAGATGATTTCTAAAACTCTTACTTGTGGCCTCAGTTTTTCCTGCTTCAATGCAAACTGTGTAATTGTGTTCTGTTGCCTGTGGGGCATCTGTGTCTCTCCTGAAATGTTCCCTTTCTTTGAGCGGGTACAAGCACATATGTATGAGAACATCCACCTGTAGTTGTTCAAGGAAAGATGAGTGAGTGGGAGGTAGAAGGGAATGTACACAAACTGAGTGTTTCTGAGGATGAGTTTGACTGCACATGGAGGGATGTTTATCCTTTCTCCATTGAGTTCACATGAATTTATTGTGTACGCTGTAGATGGAGTAGAAAACCACCTACTTGTTATGATGTAAGGTAGTCTGTTAGAGTTGTCACCTGATTTAACAAAGAACCTCCAAATCTCAGTGATCTGAGACAAGAGAATTTTTTTTTATTTGTGTAGGTATTCAGTGAGTTGCCTTCCATATGGTCATTCAGGGATTCAAGCTTCTTTTGCCTTGTAGCTTCTTTAGTTCTGCAGTTCTACCCACTCAGTCAGTGGCAAGGGAAAGAGAATTCTATATGGCAGAAGTTTATGGGTCAGGCCTGCGAGTGGCATATATTATTTCTATCCACATTCAAACACTGTCTGTTATTGAGTCACCAACCTCACTGAAGTGTAAAGAAAGCTGGAAATGTCTTCTAGTTATGCATGTAGGGGGAGAAGAAAATAGTTTGGTAAAGAACTAGCTAGTCTTTGCCACTTTTAGTGGCAAGGTCTTCTATTCCCAAACTGCTCTTTCATCTGTTCTCTCCTCCACCATTCTTTTAATTAGAATCAGCCTTCCATTCCACAGTTTGAGCTTAAGTTTTAATTGAAATATTCTTTAGAAGAGAGGAAAAATACAGTCCAACTTTCACCTTGAAGTATAAATAACTAGAGTCAGGTATATTGTAGCACTATCTAGTATAGTGTCTGGAATATATGTACTTAATAGATGTTTGATGAATAAATAAGTAGCTGAATATACTACTCATATACTACTCATCCCCATTGTAGATCTCCTTCTTTTCCTGAGGATCTTGTGATTCTGGAGCATGGAAAAAAGGATAAGAGAAGTGGCAGAATAACACAGCAAATTGGAGAGAGGACTAAAGTGACTTCCAGTCTCCAGGGGAGAAGAGGAAATTTCTAGAGTAGGATCTAGAATTAGCATTCTGGTAGGGAGAGGGGATCTTAGAAAGTAGCTCTTGTCTGGGACAATTTGTGTGATAGGATGGCTGGTGTACATATAAAAAGAATCTGCACCAGGAAGCAGTATGGGGACTCATATAGGTGCCCTTGGGTGTCCTGATGTGTCACATAAGTGAGCCCATCAGGTCCTGCTCAAACCAACAGAGCTGTCTCAAGTTGCACTAGCTATGTAATCAGCAGCTGTGCCAGCCTGCACCAGCCTTTGGAAGAGGACTCTTTCCTCACATGCCCTCAGGCTTCTGGGCTTCCCTGATGGCTCAGCAGGTAAAGAATCCACCTGCAATACAGGAGACACAGGTTAGATCCCTGGGTTGGGAAGATCCTCTGAAGGAGGGCATGGCAACCCATTCCAGTATTTTAGCCTGAAGAATCTCATGGACAGAGGAGCCTGGCGGGCTACAGTACAGTGGATCACAATGAGTTAGACACTACTGAGGCGACTGAGCACATGTGCACAAGCAGGAGTACTGAAACCAGAGTAGGAGGAGAAGAAAGTCCCATGGAAAGGGGGAAAAATGGTGAATTAGATCAGATAATTACTAAAGAGAATCTAAATTTTAGAAATGATTGGATGGGATTGTGTCCCGTGGGATGGGAGAGAATACATTTTTGGCTCTGGGCAGATCAAAGACAAACGTGTAGGTAAAAAAAAAAAAAGTTTTATGTTTGTACATATTTGCTGTGTAATTGTCCAGTTATACTGCATGACTATTTGTTGAAACAAGTAACTGAATACATTTTTGGCAACATAGAAGCTTCTTAAAATTTATCAAAGCAGATGAAAGGAGAATCCTGGGGCTTCCCAGGTGGATCAGTGGTAAAGAATCCACATGCCAATGCAGGAGACACAGGAGGTGAGTGCTCGATCCCTGGGTTGGCAAGATCTTCGGAGGAGGAGGAAATGACAGTCCACTTGACTATTCTTGCCTGGAAAATTCCATGGACAGAGGAGCCTGGTGGGCTACAGTCCATAGGGTTGCAAAGAGTCAGTTGTACCTGAGCATGCTCGCCACAACAAAACACTATTCTTCTAGGCCCTATCTTTCTTTGTATGACTCACTGTCTAGCTACTGCCTTTGGCTACTGATACCTGCCCAAATCATCACTCTGCACCTCTTGTGAGAAATATACAGAAGCTAAAGACCACATTTGACCTCCTCTCTTCCTCACCTTGGAATTACTTGAGGGGAAAAGAAGAGATGCCACTAAGACTTGCACATACGGTTAGTAATAGTGGTTTCACCATCATTCCAGCAGTAGCTTTGGAGACACCCTTTAATCAGTGCAACAGAGGCAAATAATGCATGTCATCAATGTAATACTCTGTTAACCCAAAGTACTCATCATACAGAGCAAAGAACCCAACCAGTCCTTATGAAATTTAAAATTCAAGATCACCTTCTCTACCTCCCTTCTCCTTCAGGGACTGCATCTTTTCTCTCTGTTCTCATGCAGCACTGTCACAATCCAGCAATTAGTAATTATAAAATAATGGAAACAATCATCAGTAACTTATAATTATCTTCTCTTCCATAGTATAAGATTCTTGAGCATGAATTGCCTTGCCAACAAGTCATAATTCATCTTGATAACAAGTTTGATGGAGTTACATGAGACATGAATCTGGCTCATTAATGTTATTATTGTTTTTAAATCCTCAGTGGCAACAGTGCTTCCTAAGTATTAATTAATCTTCATAACTTCTCTGTGAAGTAGGTTAAATATAACTAAATTTATTCTACCAGTAGAGAAATTGGCAAATCAGTGATCTCCTCAATGAATCTCTCTTCACTACCAATGGATCTGAGAGCAGATGTGGAAATAACTGAATATTATTAATTTTCCATGATACTAGATTGACATAACTTGTGTATGCTCTTGATTTCACTCTTTTTCTCCCCAAAGCCCTCTGAAGATATCCATAACAAAATGATAAGTGATTTATAACAATTAGCAAAAATTGTGAGTTCTGAAATATTTTTATCTACTCTCTTAAAAATGCTCAAATTAAGTAAAGCAGCATCAGTGGTCATTATAGCGTGTGATTTCTTCTCTTTCTATGCCTTCAATTTTCATTGTTCCTTAAAGTTTTACTGGTTATATTTTTAAAATATCTTTTTTCTGAAGAGCTTGAGGCATTGTGGAAGAAACAGACTCCATAGGACCTAAAGTTAATGCTTTTGTCCCATCTTGGCTTCTATCAGAGGGAAATAAGGTACCTCAATGCAACGACATGGATTCAAATCCAAGGCTCGCTGCCACTGATGTGGTGGTTTTCTGCGTATCTTTGGAAAAACTGTTTGTTTCTTCTGGTTACCATTTTCTCATTTCTACATGAGAATCATCTTACTCACTTAAGTTATGAGAGTTACAGAGATAATGAATGTTGAGTAGCTGGCACCTTGAAAGTGATCACTAATGGAGTATATTATTAATCATATAAATCAGTGATTTGGCTCCAAAACCCTAACAAAAGGAATGCAGGGGACTTAACAGGAAGATACAATATTAGGTGTATGTACTTAGAGATTTTGCTTAACATGGTCGTCATTGTTGATGGGCTTTTAATTTTGGAAGTAACAAAATGGTCTTTAATATTCTTTTGAGTCAATGATTTAAAGACAGTAAAACGGCAATAACAAAAGCTTTTGACAACTCTTAGTATCTTAGATAACTAGATATTTCTGTCTCTGTTAGGGATTGGCTCTGAATTTAATACAAGAAAATTCTTTTTTTTTTTTCAAACTCTTCCTTCATTTGTTCCCACTGTCTAGATTATTTTTTTTTAATAAATTTATTTATTTTAGTTGGGGGCTAATTACTTTACAATATTGTAGTGGTTTTTGCCATACATTGACATGAATCAGCCATGGGTTTACATGTGTTCTCCATCCCATCCCTCTGGGTCATCCCATTGCCCCAGCCCTGAGCATTTGTCTCATGCATCGAACCTGGAATGGTGTTCTGTTTCACATATGATAATATACATGTTTCAATGTTATTCTCTCAGAATGTCCAACCCTCACCTTTTCCCTCAGAGTTCGCTGGGCATACACACCAAGGAAACCAGAATTGAAAGAGACACGTGTACCCCAATGTTCATCGCAGCACTGTTTACAATAGCCAGGACATGGAAGCAACCTAGATGTCCATCATCAGACGAATGGATAAGGAAGCTGTGGTACATATACACAATGGAATATTACTCAGCCATTAAAAAGAATACATTTGAATCAGTTCTATTGAGATGGATGAAACTGGAGCCCATTATACAGAGTGAAGTAAGCCAGAAAGAAAAACACCAATACAGTATACTAATGCATATATATGGAATTTGAAAGATGGTCACGATAACCCTATATGTGAGACAGAATAAGAAAATTCTTAATTTAGAATGACATTTGGAACATAGTAGAAAGTATTGAATGAATAAAGGCAATTGGCTTCCAGAGACAAAAAGAGCAAAAAAGAACACCACCAGTATTGTGTTCTTTGTACACACTTGACTATTCAGATCACCTTTGGATACCAGTGGCTGAAGAACATTTAAAAAAGGGGGGGGGCATTTGAGGTATGAGATAGATGGAGCAAGGAAAATATAAAGAGAAGGGATTGGAGAAAAAATTTCATCTTCAGGAAAATACTAGAATCACCTAGTCTACTGATGAAGGATATGAAAAAAGGTGACATTTTACGCAAGTTACTCCTTCATTTTTTTTTTTAGATCTTAGAGTTTCTAAGTGTTACCTCTCCTCTTAAAAAAAGAAACATGACCAATGACACAGGGATATTACACTAGACCTATAAGGCCAGCTCTACAGAAAACCTAGAAATAACTTTCTACTTCAACTCAACAGATTAATAAAAAAAAAAAATCCTTAAAACCTAAATAACAAAAGTCAGAAACATCCCTGTATTTGTTTTTTATGGAAATAAAGCGTCAGCTGATACTTTGAAGATACTGATTCTTACCTGTGTAGATATACTCCACGTATTCAGGATGAATTTTTGTGAAAACTTCTTTTACTTTTTCTATTTTATCAGCTCTGATTTTTGTTGCAAATGGTGTGTACATAACTGAGAAAGATTCTGCTCTGGTGATGGCTTCCTCAATCATGGCCTAAGAGAAAGCAAATAACCCATTTGGCATCAATAACAATATATGACTTTTTAAGAATGTAAAAAAAATATAATTACCTTTATGGATGATTTAAAAATCTATATACTGTACTGCAGAGATAACATTTTGGTTTTGAATATTCATTAGAATGAACTTTTAATTAGTTCTGGAAATACTATTTCATATTAGGAAAACCAATTAAATGGAGAGAGTTTGTAAACAGACACCTCTAAACTGAGCTTGTTTTAAGATAAAAATAAAAATTCTATTTTCTGAGGTGTCATTTTTAACTTGGTCTGAAACAGCAAATTCTTAAGTCTAATATAATTATCTTATGAACAGACACTGATGAGCTATTTGTTCTTTAAAAAAGTAATTAAAATATCTAGATTTAAGTATTGTCTATAAATAACCTGACAAGCTAGACAAACTATATTTTTCTTCTTCCAATACCTGGCAAAGTCTTTTGGAGTTATTAAAAAAAAACCTTTCTCAATTTCCTCCTAGCTAAGCTTTCCTTCCCTGCAGATCACAATGGCCGAGCCATTTGAGATGGATTCAGCTATTTAAGAATTTCTTTAAATTTTCTTTATTCATGTATGGTACCATTCTTGATAAAGCTTGTCATCACCTCGAGCTTCCTGTTTCAACAAGATCCATTACTATTTGAAACAGACAAAAAGGGAAGTTATGTGAAGTTTTAAAAAGGAATTTATACCTGTCCTACAACTTTTCCTTCTAACAAGCCTTGACAATATAACAAAAAGTGGAACTGTCTATAGTTATCTCATTTTTCTGAAAATAGCATAAAAGAATATTATAAAAATCCATATATACTTATAGGAATAGTTTTTCCCCTGACAACTCAGAGTGTCAACAACCAATAAGGAAAAATAATAGATTTGAAGTTTCCAACAAAGAAAATCATTTAACAAACAGCAACTTTATAATTACCGGCACGGTGTATTGTTAAACAAGTTTTAGGCTAATATTAAACTCAGTTAGGAGCTGATTTTAAACTGAGAGACTGAATTTAACCTGTTGATATCCTACTTCATTCCTCAGTGACTCCAAATGGCCCCTATGATCAGTTTTCTAACTTACAACTTAAATTTGTTGTGGGGCAAATTTCTGAATGACTGAGGGAAAGAACCACAACACTGTCCTTTCCAGGCTTGACGAATTGGAAGGGGCACAAAGAATATGATTGTGATGCCAAATCTGGAACTAGCACTTAGATGGAGGTAGCCATGGATTATGAAGCAGTGGATTCTGAGGGTGCAGCAGGTCTGGATGCTGAGGACTGGATGTGACAATGGAAGGCTTACAAAGGGCAATGCAGGCAGCAGGTCTGGAATTCAGAGATGTGGATTAAGAACTCAAGCTGTTTAGGTACCAGGTTCTGGTCTTCCAACAAAAATAAATATCCTTTACATTGGGTAGGAAAATATTTTCTCCAGATTCATGCTTCATTGTTCATTTCTGGAACATGGAATATGCTGGAATATATTTATTGGTGCAACTAATTCTGGGATGGCCTGTCCAGACCAAGAAGGTAAGTAGTTGTACCTGGATTTCTGTGGAGTGAGGTGCCAAAGAAGGAAGCTGTTCTGGACCTCAGTTCTAAGGTCTTGATCTGCCTTCACTGCCTTTTGTAGGCTCCTAATTCGCGTTATGAGTTTGCTAGGGCCGCCATAACAAAGTATCACAGACTGGGTGGCTGAAACAACATAAATTTATTTTATCATAGTTCCAGTGGCTAGAAGTCTGAGATCCAGGTGTCTGCAGGGTTGATTTCTTCTCAGACCTCTCCTTTGGCTAGTAGATGGCCAGGTACCTTCTTCTGTGTCTTCATGTTTTCCCCTCTGTGTGTGTCTGTATTCTGATCTCCTCTTATAAGAACACTGGTCATACTGGATTGTTGTTGTTCAGTCACGAAGTCATGTCTGACCCTTTGTGACCCCATGGGCTGCAGCATGCCAGGCCTTCCTGTCCCTCACCACTTCCTGGAGTTTGCCCAGTTCAGTTCAGTTCAGTTGCTCAGGTGTGTCCGACTCTTTGCAACCCCATGAATCGCAGCATGCCAGGCCTCCCTGTCCATCACCAACTCCCTGAGTCCACCCAAACCCATGTCCATCGAGTCGGTCATGCCATCCAGCCATCTCATCCTCTGTTGTCCCTTTCTCCTCCTGCCCTCAATCTTCCCCAGCATCAGGGTCTTTTCAGATGAGTCAGCTCTTCACATGAAGTGGCCAAAGTATTGGAGTTTCAGCTTCAACATCAGTCCTTCCAATGAACACCCAGGACTGATCTCCTTTAGGATGGACTGGTTGGATCTCCTTGCAGTCCAAGGGACTCTCAAGAGTCTTCTCCAACACCACAGTTCAAAAGCATCAATTCTTCGGCACTCAGCTTTCTTTATAGCCCAACTCTCACATCCACACACAACTACTGGAAAAACCATAGCCTTGACTAGACAGACCTTTGTTGGCAAAGTAATGTCTCTGCTTTTTATTATACTATCTAGGTTGGTCATAACTTTCCTTCCAAGGAGTGTCTTTTAATTTCATGGCTGCAGTCACCATCTGCAGTGATTTTGGAGCCCCCCAAAATAAAGACAGCCACTGTTTCCACTATTTCCCCATCTATCTGCCATGAAGTGATGGCACCAGATAACCATGATCTTAGTTTTCTCAATGTTGAGCTTTAAGCCAACTTTTTCACTCTCCTCTTTCACTTTCCTCAAGAGGCTCTTAGTTCTTCGCTTTCTGCCATAAGGGTGGTGTCATCTGCATATCTGAGGTTATTGATATTTCTCCCAGCAATCTGATTCCAGCTTGTGCTTCCTCCAGCCTAGCGTTTCTCATGATGTACTCTGCATATAAGTTAAATAAGCAGGGTGACAATATACAGCCTTGACGTACTCCTTTTCCTATTTGGAACCAGTCTGTTGTTCCATGTCCAGTTCTAACTGTTGCTTCCTGACCTGCATACAGGTTTCTCAAGAGGCAGGTCAGGTGGTCTGGTATTCCCATCTCTTTCAGAATTTTCCACAGTTTATTGTGATCCACACAGTCAAAGGCTTTGGCATAGTCAATGAAGCAGAAATAGATGCTTTTCTGGTACTCTCTTGCTTTTTCGATGATCCATCGGATGTTGGCAATTTGATGTCTGGTTCCTCTGCCTTTTCTAAACCCAGCTTGAACATCTGGAAGTTCACGGTTCATGTATTGCTGAAGCCTGGCTTGGAGAATTTTGAGCATTCCTTTACTAGCGTGTGAGATGAGTGCAATTGTGCGGTAGTTTGAGCATTCTTTGACATTGCCTTTCTTTGGAATTGAAATGAATACTGACCTTTTCCAGTCCTGTTTGCCCAAGTTCGTATCAATTGCATAGTGATGCCATCCAGCCATCTCATCCTCTGACACTCTCTTCTCCTTCTGCCCTCCATCTTTCCCAGCATCAGGGATTTTCCCAAAGAGTTGGCTGTTTGCAGCAGATGCCCAAAATACTGGAACTTTAGCTTCAGCATTAGCCCTTCCAATGAGTATTCAGGGTTGATTTCCTTTAAGGTTGACTGGTTTGATCTCCTTGCTGTCCAAGGAACTCTCAGGAGTCTTCCCCAGCACCACAGTTCGAAGGCATCAATTTTTGGCACTTAGCCTTCTTTATGAACCAACTCTCACATCTGTACATGACTACTGGAAAAACCATAGCTTTGACTAGACAGACCTTTGTTGGCAAAGTGATGTTTCTGCTTTTTAATATGCTATCTAGGTTTATCATAGCTTTTCTTCCAAGGAGCTAGAGTCTTTTAATTTCATGGCTGCAGTCACCTTCTGCAATGATTTAGGAGTCCAAGAAAATAAAATCTGTCACAGTTTCCAATGTTTCCCTGTCTATTTGCCATGAAGTGATGGGACTGGATGCCATGATCTTAGTTTTTTGAATGTTGAGGTTTAAGCTAGCCTTTTCACTCTCTTCTTTCATCCTCATCAAGAGGCTTTTTAGTTCCTCTTCGCTTTCTGCCATTAGAGTGTTATCATCTGCATATCTGAGGTTGTTGATGTTTCTCCCATCTATCTTGATTCCAGCTTATAACTCACCCAGTTGGGCATTTCTCATGATGTGCTCAGCATATGAGTTAAACAAACAGGGAGACAATAGACAGCCCTATTGTACTCCTTTCCCAATTTTGAACCAGTCCAGTTCTAACTGTTGCTTTTTGACCAGCAAACAGATTTCTCAGGAGATAGGTAAGATGGTCTGGTATTCCCATCTCTTTAAGAGCTTTCCATAGTTTGTTGTGATCCACACAGTCAAAGGCTTTATATTGGATTAAATCCCATTTAAAGACCTCATTTTAACTTAATTACCTTTTTAAAGACCCTATTTGCAAATACAATCACCATCTACAGCCTGGGGTTAGGACTAGCATATGAACTTTGCAGGGGACATGGTTCAGCCCATAACACTTCCTAACATCCAAATAGCCTTTCTGGTGGTCTCTCTGAATATTTTGGTGAAGGATATGTTGCTTTAAATTCTGGATCAAATAATTTTAGTGAAGGTGTTTTATCCTCTACTTTGCTCCCAGAAAGGTATTAACGGTATCCCAGTAAGGCCGAGACAGAAGAAAACACTCTCTCCGTACCATTTCTCTTCCAACTGCTGGCAGCTTAAGTGATGCTGGCAGAATAGCTTTGCTAAGCCATCGCACAGCAGGACAGGAAGACTCATGCCCAAGAGCCTACACCAGATTTTTTTTTTTTTGCAAGTGGCAGAAGAGTGGTTTTCATATGACAGTTTGATCTGCTTGTTAAAGGCATTGTGCTCTTGGCTTAATGCTCAAGACATGGCATTCAGGCTTTCACAGTGTTCTCCACTCAGGAGGGTATATGCTGGAGCATGGCCTCCCTCTCTCTTCACTCAGAGTCAATAGAATTGGGGTTCTTTAGTGGCTTCTGCTCTCCATCTTGAAGATGAGTAAAGAAGTGAGTGAGTGAGGGGCAGAGCGTGTAAGAATAAAATTGAACTTTCAATGGAGACACTTTCTCAGATGAAATTACTAGAGCCCCAAGAAGAAATATTGCAATGTAATTTTAAATATATATTTACATATAAAGTTTTAAACACATATATTTAAAATATAAATGTACACACACATATGTAACATTTCTGATATATTGTTGACTAATTTATTTTTGAAGTAGCCTAGGAAAATTTAGCTTTAAAATACTTATTATTACTAAAATTATTATTATTTAAAATAGTGGGAATTTTTTATTGTTTTCGTTGGACACCAAAATATCAGGTTTTCATTTTGTGATGGTAGTAATTTAATAATTTAGAATTGGGCTTGTTTTTCATGAGCAATCTATGTCCATTTTTTTAAAAAAAATTATTTTATTGAAGTAGGTGACGCTGGTGGTAAAGAATCTGCCTACGATGCAGGAGCTGTAGGAGATGTGAGTTTGATCCCTGGGTGGGGAAGATTACCTGGAAAAGGAAATGGCAACCACTCCAGTATCCTCTCCTGGAAAATTCCATGGACAGAGGAGCCTGGCGGGGTACAGTCCATGAAGTTGCAAAGAGTGAGCAATGGCTTAGTGACTAAGCACATAGTTGATTTACAATGCTGTATTTCTGCTGTACAGTAAAGTGATTCACTTATATATGTATATATACATATACATTTTTTTCCATTTTCTTTTCCACTGTGGTTTAATCACGGGATATTGAATACAGTTCCCTGTGTTATACAGTAGGACCTTGCTGTTTATCCATTCACTATTATAATAGTTCACATCTGCTGATCCCAAACTCTCGATCCATTCCTCCCCATACCTTCCTCCCCCAGTAATCACAGGTCTGTTCTCTATGTGAGTCTGTTTCTGTTTCATAGATAAGTTCATTTGTGTCATAAATATATATATATATATATATATATATATATATATATTTATTTATTTATTTTTAGCTGTGCTGTGTCTTTATTGCTGCATGAAGACAGCTGTCTTCATTTCCTCTAGTTGTGGAGAGTAGAGGGTACCCTAGTTGCTGGTGCAGGCTTCTCACTGTGGTGGCTTCTCTTGTTGCAAAGCATGGGCTCCAGGGTTCGTGGGCTTCAATAGTTGTGACACGTGGGCTCAGTACTTCTGCCTCCTGGGCTCTGGAGCACAGGTTCAATAGTTTTGGCACATGGGCTTAGTTCCTCCATAGCTTGTGGGATCTTCTTGGACCAGGGACCGAACTCATGTCTCCTGCATTGACAGGTGGATTTTTCACCACTGAGCCACCAGGGAAGTCCTGTGTCATATTTTAGATTCCAGATATTAGTGATATCATATGGTATTTGCTTTCTCTTTCTGACTTACTTCACTTAATATTATAATCTCTAGGTCCACCAATATTGCTGCAAATGGCATTATTTCATTATTTTTTATGGCCAAGTAGTATTCCATTGTATATATTTACCACGTCTTTATCCATTCATCTGTTGATGGACATTTAGTTTGCTTCCATGTCATGGCTGTTGTGAATAGTGCTGCTATGAGCATAGGGGTGGATGTATTTTTTTGAAATGTAGCTTTGTTTGGATATATGCCCAGGAGTGGGAATGCTAGATCATATGGCAACCTTCTTTTTAGTTTTTTGAGGAACCTCCATACTTTTCTCCATAGTGGCTGCACCAATTTACATTTCTACTAGCAGTGCAGAAGAGTTTTCTCTTCTCCATACCTTCATCAGAATTTATTGTTTGTAGATTTTAATGGATAATCTAATGTGGGCAAACTGAAGATTTTAAATGCAAAGATTTTTAAAAAACTGGGATATTTTATAATAATGATAGATATTAAAATATAAATTTTAATGTACTTTTTACCACCAGTCAAAGATTTTCCTTGGTTTTGAAAATAAAGAGATGAGAAATTGCAGCTTTTAAAAAAGAAAAAAGTAAGTGCACTGAAAATGAAGGCAGATTTCAAATGGTCATTTTTAACTTGACAAAAATTTTCTGCAATTGTGTCATTCTTTCCCAATGTGTGAGGTTTTCTGATGTCAATAAATGTCACACGTGTGCAGAGAATGGGGAGCACAATCAGTTTGCATGTCCTGCTGTTGTGTGCATTGCTATTAATTTTGCTTTCTTTGCTGCTACACAAAAAGAAGCTTTGAAATTAGGTGTTCACATTATTTGGGAGTCCTAATAACCTCAGATATGCAGATGACACCATGCTTAAGGCAGAAAGTGAGGAGGAACTGAAGAGCCTCTTGATGAAAGTGAGAGAGGAGAGTGAAAAAGTTGGCTTAAGGCTCAATATTCAGAAAACTAAGTTCATAGCATCTGGTCCCATCACTTCATGGGAAATAAATGGGGAAACAGTGGAAACAGTGTCAGACTTTATTTTTGGGGGCTCCAAAATCACTGCAGATGGTGATTGCAGCCATGAAATTAAAAGACGCTTACTCCTTGGAAGGAAGGTTATGACCAACCTAGACAGCATATTAAAAAGCAGAGACATTACTTTGTCAACAAAGGTCCATCTAGTCAAGGCTATGGTTTTTCCAGTAGTCATGTATGGATGTGAGATTTGGACTATGAAGAAAGCTGAGCGCCGAAGAATTGATGCCTTTGGACTGTGGTGTTGGAGAAGACTCTTGAGAGTCCCCTGGACTGCAAGGAGATCCAACCAGTCCATCCTAAAGGAGATCAGCCCTGGGTGTTCATTGGAAGGACTGATGTTGAAGCTGAAACTCCAATACTTTGGCCACTTCATGCAAAGAGTTGACTCATTGGAAAAGACCCTGATGCTGGGAAGGATTAGGGGCAGGAGGAGAAGGGAACGACAGAGGATGAGATGGCTGGATGGCATCACCGGCTCGATGGACATGGGTTTGAGTAAACTACGGGAGTTGGTGATGGACAGGGAGACCTGGCGTGCTGCGATTCATGGGGTCGCAAAGAGTCGGACATGACTGGGCAACTGAACTGAACTGAACTGAATAATTCTCTATTGTTGTCCTCATGTTATCAAGTTTTAAAGCTTATAGTTATACAAACCAAGAGTGTATGTGGGCAACTCACTTCCTCTACAAACAGTAACATAATAATTTATCCTTATACTTTAGCTAAGCAAAAAGAGCATTTGCTACTTCAGAAATCAACTTGGCCAGTATAATTGTAAACCAAGAAAGACCCAGAGAGATAGGGAAGAGAGATACTCCATCAAGAATAAAGGAAAAGCAATGAAAGTAGTGGGAAAAGATGACTAGCGAAAAAGAAAAGAAACAAAATTTATCTCCTTCTTCTAAATCCAAGTGGGTTGATTCCTCCTGGTAAACTTTTTTTTTTTTTTCTTCCTGGTAAATTTTTAAGAGGACTTAAAGTGCCCAGGATAAATCTTGCAGTAACCATAAACTTCAGACATTTCCAGGATGATGGGATTATAAAAATCTTCCCCCTTTTTGCTGGAAGATTTGGATAAATTGTAACCTTTTAACTATGTGTCCAATGATGGTGGTTCAGTGAGTAGAATTTTTGTCACTGCTAATTAGAAAATGTGATAGAGTTATTATAGATTATTATCAAATTATTCCTTTAATGTTCCCATTATCGGGGTTGACCATAATTGCAGTAAATTGCTTTACTTACAGGATTAGATCTGGAAGGAATCTTGGGGATTTTCCAGTTCAATTCACTGATGGCTTAAGTGACTTGGAGAGGTATAAGTGACTTTTCTAAGGATTAACAGCTTTTTAATTTTATAGAATTTAGAATTATGTTTTCAAATATTATATTTCACATTCTCTTTGGAAAATTATGTTTTTATTTCCTTGGCTTTATCCTTGTGTTTAAATACAGTCATAATAGATATATCATTTTAAATTCTGAAGTATTTAATTTAGTTTTGCAGTATATGTGAGTACTACAGAACTTTTAGAACATATATAGATCTATCTACCTACCTACCTACTTATCTCCTGGACACCTGGTTAGGCATTTTCCCTTGTAGTTAGGTGTGGCCATGTGGCTGAGTGCGGGCCAATGGAATGTAGGCAGGAATGATATTCTGTACAAGTTTAGCCCATAAAACTTGCCTACTATGATCTTCTATTTTCTTTCCTTATCAGCTACCTAGGGAGGAAGACTTCCAGGATGTGGATGAAGATGGAGCTACAGGATGGAAGGAGTATGGGTTCTCCTGTTGCTGACTGGAGGATAATCAGCCAGGAACACCTACATTGGACTGTACTGTAAGTGAGAAATCAACATTTATTAAGTTACTGGAATTTTGGAGGTTTTTAAAACATAATTTAATTTATATATTTATTTTATTTTTTGGCTGTGCCCGGTCTTAGTTGCTGCATGGGCTTTTCTCTAGTTGCAGTGAGCAGGGGCTACTCTCTAGTTGTGGTGTGCTGGCTTATCATTGTGGTGGCTTCTCTTGTTGAGGAGCACAGGCTCTAGGGTGCGTGGGCTCAGTAGATGTGGCACCCAGACTCAATAGCTGTGGTGCATGGACTTAGTTGCTCCATGGCATGTGGGATCTTCCCGGACCAGGGATTGAACCTGTGTCTCCTGCTTTGGCAGGTGGATTCTTTACCATGGCTCCACCAGGGACACCCTGGAGTTGTTTGTTGTGAGTTAGTCTACCTTAATACACAAACACTATTAAAGGAAAATTGGAATCTCTCTCATAATCCATTTTTTCTACTAAGTCTTATGTATTATAAAAAAAAGTGAAGAAAATAGATATTTTAAGATGAAATAACTTCTAATTTAGCAGTGTGATAAATGTTTTTATATATCTTATTTTTTAATTTTCCTAAAGTCCATCTAAGTAAGTGGATTCATCCTAGTGGATGAATATTATGATTGTATTATTTTATCTTCAGTTGATACTATTAGATTCAAAGGAACCAGTGTTATATTTGAAAGCCATAAATGATTGAGACGGGAATCTTTAGTCCTTAGTGGTTAATATGGCTCTTTGTTATTATATTAATACTGATGAAATTTGGGATGATACCTAGGATTTTCTAGAAAACAGAAAAATAAAATTGTTGAGCAATATTTTTCAAACATAATCCTTTTAAAGTATACATGAATTTAATTCAAAAGACTTCAACTTTCTTGAAATTTAGATTTAATCTAAAGAGTAGATTTTCTTAAGGAGCAGAATATCTTGCCTTGAGACTTACCTATAAACTACTTCATAGTATCATTTAGAAACTAGCCAGGAGTGAGATTTTTGTGATAACTTTATTAATATAATGATATGTCAGAAAAAAATATGTCATAGTTTGCCCTGCCCTGATAATCAACATTTTAATGCAGAAATATTGCCTTGGATTTATGAGAGTTCTTTCATTAAGCAACTCTCATTGTAAGTTGTGTATTTTTCTAGTATAAAGGAATATTTGGCAGCTTTTCCATTACATTTATTAGCTCAGTGATATGAACATTGTAAATATCTTCATGCAGTTTAAATATAAGTATTTAAATTTTTATTTGTGTTTTCTGGAAATTACCAAATATTGTATGAACAGGTTACTTGTACCAAGGAAAGCACATTTTTATATAGCAGTTTTGAATTCTCTACTTTGCAACCTGTCTTGTTTAAAACAATCACAAGAACTACCATTTTAAATTCTGAAATACTTACTTAGTTTTGCAGTGTATGTGAGTGGTATAGGATTTTAGAACATATAACTATATATGTATATGTATCCACATATTGTGTGTGTAAATGTAGTCCACTGTTCACTGTCCAGTCTGGTTAGGGTTAAGGTTTTGATTATATATATGCCTCCATTAGCTGAATAACTTCAGCACTTAGTGGCCAAAATTTACCCTGTATTTGTTTTTAATCATTTATATTTCACAGTAAAATTTTATTTCCATGCCTCTTCAGCATGAAACAAAAGAGATAGAAGGGATGTAAGATATTATTTTAAGATCATTCAACTTCATAACCAAGGAAACTGAGGCTCTTGGTACTTCTGGTGACTCACTTGCAGTCACAAAATTAGAGATGCAAGTAAGACAAGAACACAAGTCTCTGGAACCAGTGCTTTCTCTTATACTGAGAGAATTTTTATCTTTGTAAGTAGATTATTTCCTAGAATCATAAGATCAAGTATTGCTTTCATTTCCTTTTTTTCATGACTGTTTTATTCCTGTCATCAAAGACAAGGATAATTTGACTCTGATGCTAACAAAGAAATCAATGGACCACATTAAGACTAAACCAGGTCAAGTTCCTCTTCACAACGGTAATCCTAACATAAAGTATTCATCCTTCACTCCTACTGGCCACAGTAAGAGTGTTTTGTCTACAGGCTGCTGATTAGATTTAGGATATGCTATCAATTAGCATGCCTTTCTCAAAGAGAAACATTTACAGAAATTAAATGAAAGGCTTCTTAATGGGGAAGTCAATAATGTGCTTGGGTTGGTCTAACTTATTTAATGGCAAAGAACATATAATTTATAAATAGAATATAAAGTATGTTCTTGTACTAAAGACCCTGAATAATTTTCTGCTTGCACATTAGAGAACCACCAGCTGATAGAAGCTTAGAGCTACAAGTGTGGGTTTCAGCAGCCTCCAGACTGTTTAGGATGCCACAGAGCTTTTATTCTTGATGACTTAAAATGAATCACCAAAAGGTCTCACATGAATACATAGCTGTATTACAGGTAATTATTTCATTACTGGGTATTACTAATGAGCTTTAGCTCCTGTGTTCAGTGGTAGATGCCAGCATGGTTTGGAACTCTTTTTTGTTGTGTGTTTCATCTCTATGCTTCGTTTAGTTGTATGAAAGTAGGTATTCCTTTCCCTAACCTATGTATGTTGTTTTTTGATTATATTTCTTGACTGGTGTTTCATAGATGATTAATGGTGACATGGGGACAAGAACTTGGTAATGGGGTTTCCAGGCTTGTACTGCTTTTTACATATATATATATATATATATATTTTATCTCTTGGGCCACTGTGAAAGATAACTTTGAGTGGAAAAGTCAAGGATGCCCTTGGAAAAAAGGTATATTGTAGAAGAAGTTGAAATAATCCAAGGATGTTTAAGTTGGGGACAAGACGTCAGTTATATGAACTGACTCTGCCACCAGAGTGCAACATGCTCTTGGACTCTGCCTATGCAGATTTTTGTTTAATTTGTTGATAAATATGGAAAAAGTCATTTTTATTATTTGAATATGTTCACTGTACCTTGGCTGAGTGCTGTAGATAAATTATTCTGTTTATTTGTTGAGTCAGCACTGGAAAATAAGCATTATCATCCCACTTTACAGATGAGAAAACCTCACTCTTTATCTGTTATAACATGCAGTAGTTCACACTGCTACTTTGTGACAGAGTTGGGATTCAAGCCAGTTGTGTATCAGTCAGAGCCTTGTGTTCTGAGCCATTTATGCCATGTGGGTTCATCAATGAAGTCTGTAGCCCCATTTGGCATTAAGATAGGATTATAAATATGAGAACCCTTAGTAGAAGGGAAAAACTTTTTAGCAGAGCCTTCCAATGAAAGAACTACTTGTCTTGGGAGCTAATAGCTCCATGGCCCTGGAGGACTTAGGAGGGATTTTGATGTTGGAATCCAGTAATTGGGATCACAATGCCAAGTAGGGATGTGTCTTTATTGTGCTGGAATCTAGTATTCAAAGTAGTAGACTTTGGGTGGACTCCTCATCCTGGTAATTTCTTTTCTCCCTCAAGTTTCACCCTTGCCTGGGTACCATACACCTATTCTTTTTCATCTTATATCTTTCATTTGCCTTCCATTAATCTTTTCTGGGATGTAGCTCCTCACAGAGGGCCTTATAGTTTAGAAGACAACAGGTTGCAGGAAGATGATTAATATGGGGCAAGTGTCCTTCTATATGGGCTTCCCAGGTGGCTCAGATGGTAAAGAATCTGCCTGCAATAGGGTTTTGCTCCCTGGGTCGGGAAGATCCCCTGGAGAAGGATAGGGCTGCCCACTCCAGTATTCTTGCCTGGAGAATCCCATGGACAGAGGAGCCTGGCGGGTTGTAGTCCATGGAGTCCTCCTATATATGACTTCTCATCATCGGGAAATCTCAGGAGGGGAATAATTACATCTGAGAAATGCAACAGACCTGTCACAGTGTATGACATACACATATATAGACACTTCAGAGAATATGTGTATACCCACACACACTCTGTGACAACAGTAACAAAATCCAACTTCCAGTGATGTGAAAAGAAATGCAATGCTATTTTCAAGAGACCTGCTACTGTATTCCAGGTTACCTGTGTCCAGTCAAAAGTTTTCTGTCTGCTTTGTGTCATGTGTTAACCTTAAAGCGCGCCAACCTCTACCTAATGAAAGATGAATGAAATGAAGAATTGCCATGTTAGTTATGATGTTTTCCATCCCTTTAAGGTTGGGCTTGAAACAGTTCTCCCAAGGTCTTCTGGAGGTTTTTGTCTCTCATAGGCTGTTAACTCCTAGTTTAGACTGTGCTGTATAAAATAGCACCTGTGCTTTTCTTGGATAAAAATAGATTAGTTTAACAGTTACTTTGTGATCCTGAGAGAAAGTATATCATACCACACGTTAAAAGTTGACATTTGAAATGCCAAGGTCTCATTATTTGGAAGAAGGGAAATTATGAAAAAGAAAATAATTCCACCAGGAACTGTAGCCCAGGTAGAACAGGCAATCTTCACAAATTAGTGAGGAAAGTATAATCATATGAATTCAAGAAAAGAGGAGAATCTATTTTTAATTGCTGTGCTGTACCATCAAAAGGATGGCTGAATATAAATAAAAACATTAAAAGCTTTGCATTTTATAGATTATCTCATACCTGGGTGAACATAGCTTAAAAAATTTCGTGATTTCATGGAATAGTTATTCCACATTTCCAAATGCTAAAAAAAACAGTGACCTCAATTTCTCGGCAAGCTTATAAATCAATAACCCATAAAATCTATGGGAAATATAAAAAATAACCATAAACTCCTCTAAAATTGGTTTTGCTCATAGCAATTTTTGATTTTCAGATGCAAACAAAAACAAAGAAGGAATCCACATGTTCACAAATTAGAACTGGAAGGCAAAGCCTCTATGTAAATAAAATAACCTCATGGCAACCTAGCAGAAGAGCCACAGGAGTTTTGGGAATCAAACAGTTATACCTAAATTTGTTCAAGTAAAAGAAGGCTCAAATTGCCTTAGATCTCTGAAACTCACATCATTCTCAAATGAAGGAAAATGAAAAGAAATTTAGAGGTTACTTTTTTTCTCCCCTACGAACTGCTGGAAACCCAAAAAGCTTTTTAGGAGAGAAAAAAGAAAAGGAAAAGCTGAGTCTATTTAATCACCTATGGATATTACTGCAAAACCAAACCAGCACATGAAAAAAAATATATATAGTATATATTATATATATATATATATATATTGCTGAAGAAGAGTGCTAAATAAATATTTCTCAGGAGTGGCTGAGGATTATTTTCTTGTTTGATATGATGCCACTCATTTTCATTTTATTTTTAGCTGGAGGATAATTACTTCACAATATGTGCTGGTTTCTGCTATACATCAACACCAATTAGTCATAGGTATATGTATGTCTCCTCCCTCTTGACTCTCCCTCCCATCTCCCACCCCTTCCCACCACCCTTCTAGGTTTTCACAGAGCACACGGTTTGGGTTCCTTGCGTTATATCACCTGAACATGCTCGATCTCCTCTGATGCCACTCTTTTCTATGAAGGTTGAAATGTCAACCTGCAGATAGATAGGGCTGATGTACAAGTGTGCAGCCCTCCGGAGGCCACTTTCTAAGGCTATGTCCACCCATTCTTGCATGATCTGGATTCCTGACATTGTTTTGGCAGGAGACAAAGCTGTTTGTTTCTCAGTGAGAACTAGGATTTCAAAGGCAGGAAAACTACTAAAAGGTGGCACTCGGAGTAGATGTCACACTGAGGTGAAGTGATTGAGTGTTTGACTCATTTTTTTAAAGAAAGCTTTGGCTTTTGACATGTACATGTGGGATTGGGGGGGGGATGGTGTGGGAAGAAAGGAAGGATGGGGCAGGTGAAAAACAACCTCACCTGCTTGGCAGTCTTGTCAAATCAATGCCATCATATATATATACACACACACATATATGTACTGCATATATGTGTGTGTGTGTGTATATATATGTGTATATATATATGTATAGTTCTGATATGTATGCATGAATTTAATATATATATATGGTTCAGGTTCCTTCCTCCATCCCTCCCTCCTTCTCTCTCTTCCTTCTTCCTTTCTTTCTTTACTTTCTTTCTTCCTTCTTAGTCCCTGGGATACTCACAGAACATCAATAGAAAAACTACACAGAACTATATAAACAGAAAATAATGTCATGGTCACTATCTCCTTCATGAGAACACTCAACCTTGGATCAAATACATGCCTAAATCACATCTTTCATTTACAAGTGAACCTCTTCTACTGGCACACTACCTCAAATAGCATCAAAGCAAAATGAAACACGGGCAGCGTTTAACAACGCTGGTAACCATAGAAACATATCATTAAAGAATATATAAACAGAAATGAATAATTAGATGAGAAATTCATTTCTACATTTATCTTTTTTTCCAAGACCCAGGAAAAGAAGCTCTCTTTTACCTCTCATCTCAATTTGGACATTTCCTCTTTAGCCTGTCATCTAACTGAAGAATACAAGAATTCATAAAATGAGAATTGTCATATTGCCTAGCTTAATGGACAGATCTCTTTGTAGGCAAGTGACTGAAAAATATTGCAGTCCCATTTTGGCCTCAATGTAGCACTGAGTGCAGGAAAGGATCCTGAGGAAGCCACGGAGTCTGCTTTTGGGATAGGAGGGCAGGAAAACCTGACTTACATTGTGAGTAAGGGGCAAGAAGGGGAGAGCAGTTGTTGATCTTTAAAAATGGGAAGCACAGTTTGCCTCACTTACTGGAGGCTTCTATTATATATAGTGGAAAGACTGAAGGGGTCAGAAATCTGGGGCTTACGGGTTATATCAGTTGCATTGTCAGATAGGCAGCATCACTTGTGCAGGTCATCTGCCACTGTACCTTCACACTTAGGGAAGCCCTACATAAACTTTATTGTAGATTAAGTTGGTCATTAACTTTAAAAGTTACTGATGGTCTTGGAGACCATCTATCCCACGGTTGTGCAGTAGAATCACCTAGTAGGGGGGCAGTAGGAAAATACGGTTTTCAGGATCTCACCCAACTCTGGGGAATCTAATACTTCGCATGTTTTCCCAGGCGCCTCTAATGCAGTGGTCACTAGACCAGTGTTAGGTCAGTGTTTAACCATTGACCTAACCCAACTTTCGCATCATACAGTAGCAGAAACTTAAAGTCTAGAGTGCTATGGTAGTCAGAGTTGCTGGTCTTGATTTTTCCCCCCTCTATAGCAATATCCTGGGGCTTCCCTGATCCCATGGACAGGCTCCTGTCCCAGGAGCCTGATGGGCTATAGCCCATGGGGTCGCAGAGAGTCAGACGCAACTAAGCACAGCACAGCTATAGCAATATCATGTCAACAGGGTTGTCATGACTTTTCAGTAAGCAGAAGAATCTAACTCCTTGTCCTTGGGCTTAAGCACATGGTTTTCTTCAACTAAAGGGATGTTAGCAAGCAAGGTATGGGCAGAGGTTTGAAACGTTTTTGTATGGTTTTGCTTTCTCTCTTAGAATCCTGCATTTTGCCATAAGAAAGAGACATCAGGTAGCCATTGGTCTAAGGAGGATGAGACACGTGGATCATTCTTAGGCCTCTCTGCAGCTTAGAGCTAAGCATAACCAAGCCCAGCCTAGATCAGTCAAACTCAAGCTAACCTGCTTATTATTATAAGTCAGAGTTTTAGAGTGATTTGTTACACAGCACTGTTGTAGTGGTAGCTGATTAATACAGATATGAAGTGACTTAGCCCAAGTTGAATCCTAGCTTTGGACCTAGAAGTTATATCTTGTGAGTCTGAGGTTTGCCTTGGTTCTACGGCTCTGAATTACCCGCTTCCCTTTGCTTCCTTTCCTTCACAGAGTTAAGCACAACACATCCTTTGCCAATGTGAGGTCCTTCTGCTCGGTCTGCATTCCCTATATTCCAGGGCATTGTCACCTTTCCTCATCAGAGCTTACCTTTCCTTCCACATCTTGTTCCCTCAAGTTCCTTCTGTTCTCATGTTTCCAAAGAGACTAGAAAAGTCTCAGACTAATGCCCACAATTGTGTCACCCTTTAGTGAGTTAAACACTTCCAGATAAAATTTCTGTTTCATATTACTAGGGGATGACTAGAGCCTTTATGCCAAATGGTTGGAATTTAAGCATAATATATGGCAATTCAAAGGGGAAATATTTTTTAGGTGAGTGGTTTTGGTGTTTCTCAGATGATATCTAATCCAAATACTGTATACCCTGGGTTATTCTCAGAAGTTCCTTGCTCAAATATTTTATAAACTCTCTGCCTGACAGGTCAAATAAATAAATAAATAAACTATAAATATAGGCCACTTAAGAGAAATGCTCATGTGGTATTTCTATTTTGTTCCTTCTGTGGAAAATTTTTTCACAGGGAAGCAAATCTTTGGAGAGAACACATTTTTTTTTTCTTCTCCAGAATATGTAGGTGTTTTGTTAAAGATAATAAAAAATTTTGTGGTTCCTTGACATTACTTTGCCTATAATTTCATGTTGAAGATTTTATTTTTATTCTGAGGTTGAGAAATCATAAGTTTTTATTAGGTAAATGACTAATATTGCGATGATTTTGCAGTATCAAGAAGAAAAAGAACAGGAGTGAAAAAATTACTCTGAGAGATCAGCTTTTGTTCAGTATAAAGATATCCCACATCATTCTCTGATTAGCCAGAGAAATCCATTAGATTGTTGCTACCCTGATCACCACTTTTGAAAGAAGAAGCTAATAGCTAAAACCTTGGAATTTGCATGAAGACATCTGTGAACACAGAAACCAATGAGACAAAGGACTCTTGGAAAACTGCAACCTTCTCGAAATATTCTGATGAATCCCAAACTCAACTATAGCACAGAAGTTGTCTGCAACTCTGAACTTACACACACACACACACACACACACACACATTTGTTGAAATAACATAAGCAACTGAATTTTAAAACTGCATACAAAATAACTATACAAAAATATTATCTTTTTTTTGTCTGAGTTTCATGTCAAACTTTAATGATACTTTGAAGGTATTGTGGAAGAAAAATAGATTAAGAAATGATGTCTAATTTAAGTACTAGGGGGTTTTTTTTTGGTAAATATTTTGTGCTAGAATATATACTTTTGAAGACAAGGTGATGTCTATTTTGCTCACTGCTGTATATCCAACGCCTAGCGTGGTGTTTAACACACAGTCACTAATAAATGCTCGATAAATAGATGCTCACTGAATAGGAATGACAAATACAATTTGAGAGTAAAGAAGAAAGCTACCCACTAACTTAGGAGGAGTCTGGAGACACTGCAATGGAAAGATTTCAAGCTTGAATGACTGCAGTGCAGTCTTGGGAGGCACTATATGACACTAACATTTTGGGTGCTATTTTTTGCTTTGAGCGCTGGAAGCAGTAAATGTCTCCTGTTAGGCCCAATACCAAAGAGAAATAGGGCTGTTGCAAAGAGAAGGAGCAATGCAAGAGTCTTATCCTGTAGTCTTTGAACCCCTGAAAGCCATGGAAGGGTTTTAGGGAATCACAGATGGTGCACTGTCTTCCTCCAGCATGTGCCTGGGGAAAATCTTTTGTCTCTCAGTGCAGCCAGCTCCTGATCTTGTCCTTTGAAAGGAGACTTATTACACCAAAGAAATATTCCTTTTTGGTGAGCCCTCCTTGGAAACCATTTAGGCCATTGATATCTTTAAGATGGTGCACATTTCAATGCCAAGCACAATTTGGATTGGATGGGGAGTCTTGGTATTCTCTGCACAGATGGAGGACCCGAGATGTTGGCACTGTCTCAGCTTCTGCTGCTTCACTGAGGAAAGACGCTCCACATGTCAGCCTTTTTACATGGGCTTGTGTTAGTGTCAACAGCCCTTCCAGCAATCCCCAAAGAGATCTTTCCACTGCTGTGAAAGTCTTCAACTTCCTCAGAGCCAATAACTCGAATCAGTGCCTTTTCAGTAAACCTTTGTCAAGATACAGGAGCACACCATGAGGTTCTTTCCTACTAGAGAAGTTTGTTGGCAATCCAGAGAAGAGATTGAGGAGAGATTTGATTTGGTTAATTCTTTTAAATTTTTTAAGAGAAAAGAAAGCCCCTTCTTAGAACAAATTGAATGTGAGAAGCTCATTCCAGGACTAGCTTTATAATGGCTCATATCTTCATCACAAAAATGAGGCAAACCTTTTGATTGAAATGTTGAATTTGCTATCAGAGATACTACTGAAGAACAATGTTTTTTGTTTTTTTTTTTTTTTTAATCGAGCTGGTATTCTAAATGAGGTGGCTCATTTAGATAGAAATCTGAATTTTCTAATACTGGAGGTGAGACTGACAAAGACTTGAGTGTTTCTAGGGACAAAAAAATCTATAGAAACTCTGCAGATGGCTTATCTATGATGAAGGTCACTCTTTGTCTAGATGAAATTAAAATTGAAACAAATTGCTGACATAGATAGCCTTGATAATATGAAGTTAATAAAGATAATCTCATAGACTTGAGGACAATGATGTAATAAGAATTTTGGTATTTCTTGATGCGTGCTCCGTATGAGATACTGTGAGCTACAGGAGCTCAGACTCCATTTGCTATCAGAGATTTCGTGAATCAGGATTTTACCTCTCACTGCCATTAAGAAGAAACACTGACATTGCTGCAATGTCAAATATGATGTATCGGTTTATTCCAAAAAAAGTGTACAACTTTCTTACAACCGTGAGAAAGCCATAATTCCCTGTCATTGATGTTTTAACAACTATGTGTAGATCAATTTCCAATGCAATGAGATAAAAAGCACATTTTTTTCCTGTGTATGTGTTTCTGAATATTGTTTCTAGGTGGAATCTTGTCAATTGAATGAGATTCTCAAAGGGGTTGTGGCTCAAAGAGAGAAAGAATTTAAAAAGAACAGTCAAGGTGGGGAATGAGCTGACCAGGCAGCTTGCCCCCATTTAGTGGGGTTTCTCTGTACTCGTTTCATGGGAGTTCTGAAACAAAATTAGCTGTTACTGCCTTTTCTCACTCCACTTTGCTGAGTGATGCAGACCAGAGTTGGCTCTGTTCCTCACATTGCAGAAGATAAAGCTGCACACAGGATAACTCATGTGTTTGAGAGCATGGCTGAAAATAAAGGTGAGAAAACAGGAAAAGGAAACAGGAATGGAAGAGGAACACTTGTTTGTTTTTACATTTGTTGATGCTATTCAATCTAGCTCTGCTTCAGATGCTATTCAATTTAGCCCTGGATCTAACAGGCAGGGGACTTGGGATATAGACTAGAATTTACTCTTCCGGTTCTTCTTAGAATAATTTTATTACTTTAGGAGCCATATATGAATACATATGTGTCACTACTTTAAAATGGCTGGACTAGGGACTTGCCATTTTGCTAATTAGTTTGGAATTGTGAAGTTGTGAAGTTTAGGGGTGTTTGAGAAGAGGAGAATGACTGATAACAGAAGATGAGTATCAAGTTGTAGAAGAATGAATGCAGGTACAGCGTGACAAGTTATCTCCAGCCCTCTTCACCTCTGAAGAAGTGATTGTTCAGACACTTAGTCGTGTCCGACTCTTCGCAACCCCATAGATGGCAGCACGCCAGACTCCCTGTTCTTCACTGTTTCCCAAAATTTGCTCAAACTCATGTCCCTTGAGTCGGTAATGCCATTCAACCATCTCATCCTCTGTCACCCCCTTCTCCTCCTGTCCTCAATCTTTGCCAGCATCAGGGACTTTTCCAACTAGTTGGCTCTTTGCATCAGGTGGCCAAAGTATTGGAGTTTCTACTTCAGAATCTGTCCAACCAATGAATATTCGGTGTTGATATCCTTTAGGATTGACTAATTTGATCTCCTTGCTGTCCAAGGGACTCTCAAGAGTGTTCTACATCACTACAATTTGAAAGCATCAATTCTTTGGCATTTAGCCTTCTTTATGGTCCAACTCTCTCATCTGTCTATGATTCCTGGAAAAACCATAGCTTTGACTATATGGACCTTTGTCGGAAAAGTGAAGTCTCTGCTTTCTACTGCTGTCTAAGTTTGTCATAGCTTTTGTCCCAAGAAGCAAGTGTCTTTTAATTTTGTGGCTGTAGTCACCATCTGCAGTGATTTTGGAGCCCAAGAAAATAAAGTCTCTCACCATTTCCACTTTTTCTCCATCTATTTGCCATGAAGTGATGGGACTGAGAACCCCATGAGCAGTATGAAGAGGTGATACTATTATAGAATAATGGGGGCAAACACTTTTAATGAAAGCAACATATCCCAGTATGAGCTGTCACATAGTGTAGAGCTTTATGCATTTTTTCCTGTTGAGCTGATGATATGAAAAATATTCCCAATACAATTGAAAGCCATTCTTGAACTCACCAAAGCAAAGATGTGTTCGTCTGCATCTGAGAGTTTGTAAGTTGACAGACTGTGCGAGTAAGTTTAGACTTGTTCTTAAGTTTTTACATTCTGAAATTTTCAATTTCCTGTTGAACAGTTCTAAAAGAATAACTGACCAGAATGGTAGAGATTTTATGTGGTTGAAAGGCAGCTAAATCGTAACTTCTTCATTTATGAAACAGTGAAAATAGCCCCCGTCTCTTCAGGCTTAATGTACAGCTACTAACGTACATGCAGACATAATTTCTAGTCTGTGATGTTTGGGGCATTGTTATATCGAACACTTTGATTGCCATGGTGCTTTGGGACGGACTTGCCTTTAAAGTTAACATGGACTGCATACTCTCTGGCAGTGTTCCACAAGCCCCTTTTGATTTAGAACAGACCAAGTTTTGGGGAAAGATATATGCATTTGAGTGAAGATCAGGAAGAGACTGGCAAGCAGAAGGAATTATGTAACTATGGAGACACTGGTGTGGAGTGCTCATGTTGGAGCAGGTTAGAGGGGTTTTGTTTATGGAACTTATCTGCAGGATGTTTTCTAATCATGTTATTTTTTTCCTTAAACTTTGTAACTTATATGTTTTTTTATTGATATATAGTTGTACAATATTTCATAAATTACAAGTGTACAATATAATAATTCAAAAATTTTAAAGGTTGTACTCCATTTATAGTTATCATAAAATATTTACTGCGTTCCTGTATTGTATATCATTGTATCTTATTTTATACATAGTAGGCTGCATATTTTAATCTCCTTGCCCTATATTTCTCCTCCCCTTTTCCCTATCTTCATTGGTAACCGCTAATTTATTCTCTATATCTGTGAGTCTGCTTCTTTTTTGTTATCGTCGCTAGTTTGTTGTATTTTTAAGATTCCACATATAAGGGACATCATATAGTATTTGTCCTTCTCTGCCTGACTTATTGCACTTAGCATAATATCCTCCAAGTCCGTTCATTGTTGTTGCAAATGACAAAATTTCATTCTTCTTTATGCTGAGTAGTATTTCATTGTATATGAGTGCATGTACACACGCTACATCTTCTTTATCCACTCGTCTATTGATGGACACTTAGGTTGCTTCCATATCTTGACAATTGTAAATCATGCCTTTGTGAACATTGGTGTGCATGTATCTTTTTGAATTAGCATTTTTGGTTTTGGATATAAATTCAGAAATAGAATTGCTGGATCATATGGTAGTTCTATGTTTAGTTTTTTGAGAAAACTCCATACTGTTTTCCACAGGGGCTATACCAACTTACATCCCCACTAACAGTGTGGGAGGTTTCTCTTTCCTCCACATCCTCACCAACATTTTTTATTTGTGGTCTTTTTGATGATAGCCATTCTAACAGGTGTGAGGTGATAGCTCATTGTGGTTTTGATTTCCCTGATAGTTAGCAATGTTGAGTGTCTTTTCAGGTACCTGTTTGCCATCTGCATGCCCTCTTTGGAAAAATGTCTTTTCAAGCCTTCTGCCCATTTTTAAATCAGATTGTTTTCTCTTTTGATGTTAAGTTGTATGAGCCACTTATGTATTTTGGATATTAACCACTCATTTGTTATATCAT
Organism: Okapia johnstoni; assembly: GCA_024291935.2. Classification (NCBI taxonomy): domain Eukaryota; kingdom Metazoa; phylum Chordata; class Mammalia; order Artiodactyla; family Giraffidae; genus Okapia; species Okapia johnstoni. The sequence continues at coordinate 94,523,724 of CM044311.1, read as the reverse complement.
CAGTAGGTTGTGTGACATCATACTTGAATGTCCCTGAAAATATGAGATTTTAGAGCTAAGATGGGCTTTAAGAATAAACCTCAAATCCCTTGTTCTCAGTTCAGTTGCTCAGTCATGTCCAACTCTTTGTGGCCCCATGGACTGCAGCACGCCAGGCTTCCCTGTCCATCACCAACTCCTAGAGCTTGCTCAAACTCATGTCCATTGAGTTAGTGATGCCATCCAACCATCACCTCTTATTTTCTAGCTGAAGCTCCTCTGGAGACTAGCCTGCTATAGGTTAGATGTTGGTGTTAGAACTTGAACTGAGTCATATCTGACTTCCAGATGAGGGCCCTTTTTCAGTATATCAAGTTGCTTCAAATTAAAGGAGAAAAAGAATACAAAGACAGATATGTTTTTTATTATGTTTTATGAATGCAAAATAGTAAAATAATAGCATTTGTTTTATTCCTTTTTTGTATAGCAGGTACTTTTTGGTAAGTGGAGATATTTTTTTAAAATTTGACTTAAGTAAAATAGGGGTATTAATACTATTTGAAAGCTGAAGAAGACAGACAAAAATTCATTTATAAAAATTTCAAGCTCTTAACTTATTTTAGGCTATACCAACATTGGATCTATTTTTCCCTTGTTCAGTGTAGAAAAAATATTGGATGCTCAATACGTGTTTGTTTAATGAATGAATAAATTAATCAAGCATTCATTTGGAACCTTGTAAATGTCAGGTCTTCTGAATATCATCTAACCCTCAAGATTCAACTGCTTTCCCAGCTTTCTTCAAAAACCTCTGAAATCCTTTAAAAATAACCCTTTTCTTTTACTATGGGTTTCCCTAGTGGCTCAGATGGTAAAGAATCTACCTGTAGTGCAAGAAAACTGGGTTTGATCCCAGGATCAGGCAGATCCACTGGAGAAGGGAATGGCTACCTACTCCAGTATTCTTGCCTGGAGAATACCATGGACAGAGATCCTGGCGGGCTACAGTCCATGGGGTCTCAAAGAGTCAGACATGGCTGAGCGATTAACACTTTCACTATAGTAGATATTATTTGCTTATTTTCCACATCTGGCAATTCTTTACAACTATTTGCTTACATACATACAAGTAACTACTGTTTTGCATGGTCTAGATTTTCTTAGGAAAGTCTTGCATTTACATAAATAAAGTCTTAAATTTTACATACTTTGAAGGTCAATTTACAGGTTTCAAGTATATTAGGGCTAATTTAAATCTTTACTTTTTATAGCAGGTGAATTTAGCTCCAAATATTCAGATGGAACCATAGACATTACTAAGAATTTTATATGATAAACCTAGTACTTTATTGTTCAACAAGAATAATAGGTGATATAGAAACAGAAAACCAGGCACCAAGATACAATACTGAAAATGTGGGGAAAATATCAGGAAGCATCAGGAGACTGTTGACAATTATTTCTATTTTACATATCAGGTCTTAGCAGATCTTATTCTAGTTGGTTGATAAGGTTCATATTCAATTACGTTAAACCATCTTGAAATACAAAGGAAAAAAAGGCCACACACAGTTTGGAGAGGAGATTTGGAACAGGTTTCTGTACTGGATTTTTAAAAATTTGATAACATTTCATTTGGAAGTGGGTTTCCATTTGGACCATGTGGCCTCACTGGGAACCACTTGATGATAGTTTTAAGGGAGTAGAAATCCATTTTAATGAGGAAAGTAGTTCAGTAATTAGGGAGTTAGATGTTATTTTTTGGGGAATGAGTTCCTCACCTTGAATGTATTTCAGGAGAAAGTCGTTGACAGGTTGTGGGGAGAGGATAGGATAAGAACAAATTTGTATGTTGTGAAGGAGACTGAATTAGAGATGGTTGGATGGCATCACTGACTCAATAGACAGGAGTTTGAGCAATTCTGGGAGATAGCAAAGGACAGGGAAGCCTGGTGTGTTGCAGTCCATGGGGTCACAAAGAGTCAGATACAACTTAGCAACTGAACAACAACAACAAATTCCTCTTAAAATTCTGAGAAATTGTGACTCCTTTCTTGACATCTAGTTGACCTTTGGTATGACTTCTTGTTGCCGTTTTGAATAATAAGTAAGAAAGAAGATCTGCAGTTTATGATGGATTAAGTGTTTCAGATACTGCATTACCCCACAAATACAATGGATCTTTGTATTTTTATTTATTATGGAATTGGTATTACTTCTAGAATTTGCTTTTACAGTTCACAGATCAAAAAGAATCTATGAAAACACAATGTTCATATTTTAAAGGATCATGTCATTATAGCAGCATGCCTGGGAACATAGTTCCTGGGACGTCTAAAATTTATATTGGGTTGTAAAACTGAAGTATGGGCCAAGGGTTAACAACCTTGAATTTTGCCCTTAAAATTAGCCTCAGAAAATGTACTTCATTATAAATACATTACTACTGGGTAGTGTCCTTCTGATTGATATGCCCAGAGCTACCTTTTCCAGCAGTCTTTTAAGCACCAGACCTTCATTTTGGTTCTAAAAATGAAATGGGCTCCTCCTCCCTGGTTGGGACATCAATTTTTACCTGCCAATACAGTTTGATGAGCTTGCTTATACCATGTTCACTTCCTCCACAGAGCCAGAACATGTAGTCAGCAATCATGGCACTCCTAAGAACAAGGACAGATTAAAAAAAATGTTTATAGGTAGGACAGAAGGAAAACTATAGCAGGCAGTATATATAAATACCAAAGAAGATCTTGTTTAAATTTGACTAGGCAAATATTAAGCAAAGCATAAAGCACATTTTAGAATGTAGGAAGTAGGTCTTTTTTCTTTTTTTTTTGGTACTGAAATTACAGAAGAGAATTTCAACATGAAATTGAATAGAGGAGAAGCAACATGCCATTTGTCTTCTGCATGGTTTTTCTGTTTATATAGTGTAAGAATATTTAAAGACAATGAGAGAATGCTTTGTTTTGGTTACCTCTTAATAAACTTCAAAGCACTTATAGAGTAACATTTATTTTATGGGCTCTAGAACACCTTCAAATCTAGCATAACATATATAGCTAACTGTTATACTGGTATTTAGGCATGTCTCAGACTTTACCTAAATTAGAGATTATTCACCTCGGGCTTAACTAGTCATCTTAAAATTGAAAATAAAAAATTTCCAACTCAACAAACACTTCCCTTTCCTGGCCTTGGTGTTTCATTGAAGTAGTTTGGGAATCTAGTGTATATAACCACCACATTAGTCTTATTAAGCTGAGGGGATATTAAAAACTATTGTGCAGTGGATATTAATTCATTGCTTAGCACCCTTTGGAAAAACAGTTTACTTTTATGACTTTTCCTCTGCTAGCCTTCTCTATTTCTTTCCTCCAGAGATTCCAAATCCAATTAAACGTGACTGGAAGTAATTCCAAATTGTCACATTGGCCAATTAAACATATAATAAACCTGTGTGCCTAATCACTAGTACCAAAAGTCTGTTTATTTAAGCAGACCTATCACTTTGTATCCTGAATGTTTTTCTTATCTTTGCCTGCAGATACATTTTGTTTCTTGACATAATTGTAAATTGAATTAGAAATTTTCCTTCCCTAAATATATATATTGTCTAAGACAGAGCAGCTATAAACTTACTATGGTACTCTGTTGAAGAATTAGAATGTTTAGATTTTCACTCAGGACAGAAAATTAGAACTCTAAAGATTAACAACGGGAAGAAGTACTACCATTTGAAGGATTATTCAGCTCAATCTTTCTCTTTTCACACATGTGGTATTGAAATGAATCTATCCACTGACATTTCAAAATAAATGGCAATAATTTAAGAATAATAATCTTTTAGAAACCTTTTTATATTTTTCAAAGCCCTGGTTTAATGATAAGCTGAAATGAGCTAGGAGGTTTTCATATCACACAAACTGATAGGGGGTAGAAAACAAGTTATAAAAATTAGACTAGAGAGGGGCAAAGTAAATTTCAGATATTTGCATTTTGATAGAAACACTTGTCCCTGGAAGAGGGCATGGCAACCCACTCCAGTATTCTGGCCTGGAGAATCCCATGGACAGAGGAACCTGGTGGGCTACAGTCCATAGAGTTGAAAAGAGTCGGACATGACTGAAGCAACTTAACACAGAAACACTTATAAAATTTTCTTCCTGTAATAACCAAAAAAGGAAATCTACTTGACATGTAGGTGCTTGTCACCTAACGGAAATCCATTTTATAAATTCTGAATTTAAGATATCAAGGAAAATGTAAAATCTTACTGCCGAGGGCAGCACACTCTAGATTCATAGAAGTTGGGTCCTCTGAGGTGAAGACTTGATCTGCACTTTGATTCCTCCTTTTTTCAACATGTGGATATGTAAATATGGCTCAGACAAACACTGCTGAATGAGGACACTGGCCATTAGTTAAACAAGGTGTGGGAAACCTCTTTCTGTAAAGGCGTGAGTGCCTGCCAAGTCGCTTCAGTCATGTCCAGCTCTTTGCGACCCCATGGACTGTAGCCCATCAGGCTCCTCTGTCCATGGGATTCTCTAGGCAAGAATACTGGAGTGGGTTGCCATGCCCTCCTTTAGAGGATCTTCCTGACCCAGAGATCAAACCCATGTCTGTTATGTCTCCTATACTGGCAGGCAGGTTCTTTAGCACTAGGGCCACCCAGGGAAGCCCGTTCTGTAAAAGGCCAAATAGTAAATATTTTAAGCTTAATTGGCCCTGACTATTCGAATTTGCCTTTTACAAGCAGCTGTAAACAATAAATAAACAAATAAGGACGACTTCCTGTTTTCCAGTAAGATTTTATTTACAAAACACATATTCTGGGCCAGATTTAGCATAGTTTACCTAACTCTAAGATAAACAGAGTATTAAGCTGAGCAACAGGTGGCAAGCTAGATATAAGTGTCAATCAGTAGTCAGACACCAGCTTCTACACATTTTAGTCACAGGTCCCCTTGAATATTTCAGGGACAACATACATATTGTACTAAAAATATTGAGCAGAGTTCAGGAAAGAAACTTCACAGTTTTGAGACATGCAAGGACTGTAAAAGGTAACCCCGGATTATACACACAGTTCAGTTCAGTTCAGTTCAGTCGCTCAGTCATGTCTGACTCTTTGCGACCCCATGAATTGCAGCACGCCAGGCCTCCCTGTCCATCACCAACTCCCGGAGTCTACCCAAACCCATGTCCATCGAGTCGGTGATGCCATCCAACCATCTCATCCTCTGTCGTCCCCTTCTCCTCCCGCCCCCAATCCTACCCAGCATTAGGGTCTTTTCCAATGAGTCAACCCTTCGCATGAGGTGGCCAAAGTACTGGAGTTTCAGCTTCAATATCAGACCTTCCAATGAACACCCAGGACTGATCTCTTTTAGGATGGATTGATTGGATCTCCTTGCAGTCCAAGGGACTCTCAAGAGTCTTCTCCAACACCACAGTTCAAAAGCATCAATTCTTCGGCGCTCAGCTTTCTTCACCGTCCAACTTTCACATCCATACATGACCACTGGAAAAACCATAGCCTTGACTAGACGGACTTTTGTTGGCAAAGTAATGTCTCTGCTTTTAAATATGCTATCTAGGTTGGCCATAACCTTCCTTCCAAGGAGTAAGCGTCTTCTAATTTCATGGCTGCAATCACCATCAGCAGTGATTCTGGAGCCCAAAAAACAAAATCTGACACTGTTTCCACTGTTTCCCCATCTATTTCCCATGAAGTGATGAGACAAGATGCCATGATCTTAGTTTTCTGAATGTTGAGCTTTAAGCCAGGTCTTCTTCACTTTCTGCCATAAGGGTGGTGTCATCCGCATATCTGAGGTTATTGATATTTCTCCTGGCAATCTTGATTCCAGCTTGTGTTTCTTCCAGCCCAGCATTTCTCATAATGTACTCTGCATATAAGTTAAATAAGCAGGGTGACAATATACAGCCTTGATGTACTCCTTTTCCTATTTGGAACCAGTCTGTTGTTCCATGTCCAGTTCTAACTGTTGCTTCCTGACCTGCATACAGGTTTCTCAAGAGACAGGTCAGATGGTGTGGTATTCCCATCTCTTTCAGAATTTTCCACAGTTTATTGTGATCCACACAGTCAAAGGCTTTGGCATAGTCAATAAGCAGACACATTAGCTTGAGTTAAGTAAAATCTAAATCGATTGTTTTTATCACGTTAGTCATTGCTCTCCTTGGATTTGAACAATTGTGAGAGAAGAGGAGGTAGGTTACTACAGTGGGCCTCTCAGCTTTCCTGCATTTGTAAAGCTTTTGGTGAGTTGGTTTTGAGTTCATCATTGCAAAATTAGGAGTTTTATTGTTTTTATAAATGTTTTCCAAAAGTTGCTTTTCTATTACAATGTGTGGTCAAATTTTACTATGTTCTTAAGTATGATTTTATGACACCTGGGGCTCAAGTCCTTTTTCCAAGGGAAGACATCTCCAAATCTATATTGAAATAAGTGAAGAATTAAGATTCATGGAAATTTGCTGCCTGCCCTCAGTGAAGCACAATTATTATAATCATAAAAAGATACCAGTGTTAAATAACAAACTATAGTTTCATAGAGCTACATGTTTGCTGGGATATTTTTCATAAGTATAGTGTGTTTCTTCCAGTACTTGGCACAGAGCTGTATTCATATTAGGAACACAATGGGGTTGCAGTTGCTTCAACCCCATTTTCTTCTCAGTGGAAACGATGCTTTTACCCCCCACCTTCCTTTGTCTGTTGACCTATCATGGCTGCCCTACAGCTTAGCCTTTATGAAACTGTAAAAATCAGTGGAAGAACATGAAAAGGGCATGGAAATAACATTATGACATGCATTGCTTGTGAGACAAAAGATAGTGGTTTTCTATCATGCTGAACTTATAAAGGGCAAAGACAATTGATTAATTATCTACAAGGAGTCAAGTACCTGGCAGGGTCCTGGTACTTGACTCACCTCATAAGTCAGAAGGAAACACTAACCCATCACTCTTCCTTCATTCCTTCAGGAATCTGCTAGACTTTTGTTTACCTTTAGACTAATATCCTAGATGCTAGTCAGTGTGACTCAATGTTACTTCTAAATGTCTTCCTTTCATCATTTTATTCTATTCAACTTACTTTCATTCATCTACTGAATGTTGTAGCTACACTGGAACATTAAGATCACTTTAGCCAAACCCTTTTAATTGACAGTTGGTAGTTTAATATGCCTGTTTTGAGATTTACTAAGTGCTGAGCACCATGAGATGCTTACTCCTTGGAAGGAAAGTTATGACCAACCTAGATAGCATATTAAAAAGCAGAGACATTACTTTGCCAACAAAGGTCCATCTAGTCAAGGCTATGGTTTTTCCAGTGGTCATGTATGGATGTGAGAGTTGGACTATAAAGAAGGCTGAGCACCGAAGAATTGATGCTTTTGAACTGTGGTGTTGGAGAAGACTCTTGAGAGTCCCTTGGACTGCAAGGAGATCCAACCAGTCCATCCTAAGGGAGATCAGTCCTGGCTGTTCATTAGAAGTACTGATGTTGAAGCTGAAACTCCAATACTTTGGCCACCTCATGCAGAGTTGACTCACTGGAAAAGACCGTGATGCTGGGAGGGATTGGTGGCAGGAGGAGAAGGGGACGACAGAGGATGAGATGGCTGGATGGCACCACTGACTCGATGGACATGAGTTTGGGTGGACTCCGGGAGCTGGTGATGGACAGGGAGGCCTGGCGAGCTGCAATTCATGGGGTCCCAAAGAGTCGGACACGACTGAATGATTGAACTGGACTGAACTGAACTGAGCACCATGAGAAGCACTTTACATGCAGAATGTGAACCCAGCCCACCCACAGTTCTGCTCCAGATCTTATCCTGTCTTGCCGACCCATAGAAACTGCTCCAGCAATTTTCTTGCTCTTTCTCTCTTACCTTCCTGCTCTTTCTTTAAATTTCTCCTTTTCTGGGAGCTTTTCTACTAACACACAAAAGTGCTGTTCTTCTTACAACCTTAAAACAAAACAAGAAACCCCCCAAACCTCTCTTGATTCACTTCCCTTCCAGTTATCATCTTAATTCTTTCTCTTAAAAAAAAAAACAAGCAAATGAATGAAAGAACAAAAACTTCCCTCTGCAACTCACTTCAGCAAGGCTTTTATTCCTCCCACTTCACTGAAACTGCTCTTATTGATGCTGCTAGTGGTCTCCACACTCTTAAATGCAGTGGCTCAATTCTCAGTCTTTAGTTTGCACATACTCTCCAGTATAACTGATGCAACTGTTCTCTCCTCCAGTATCCTCTTCCCACTGGGCTTGCACAGCTCTGCTCTTTATGACTTCCCTCCTGTCTTCCTGGTTGCTCTTTTCAGTCTCCTTTGCTGGTGTTTCCTCATTTTCTTGGACTCCTAACCTTGGAGTTCCCAGGGAACAATGCTTGTACCCGTTCTCTTTCTTTCTGTACTCAATCCTTTGGTGATCTCACCAGTTTCATGGGTCTAAACACAATCCATGGGTTGACAGCTCATTCATTTATACCCCGAGTTTAATCCTCTTCTTGGGTCTCCAGACTCTTATTAAAGCTGCCATCTCAACATCTCCACTTGGATACCTGAACTTATCTCCATACCTGAGACCCTGATCTTCCTTTCTTCCTCTATCTCTAGCAGTCTTCTCCATCTATCTAATTTCTTCGGCAAAAATCTTGGTGTCATCACTGATTTCCCTCTTTGTCTCACATTCCATCCAATCCACGATAAAATTCTGGTCAGGTTATCTTAAACCTATTTCAAATCCTGTCTCCTCTCACCACCTCCAGCATTACCATCTGGTCCATCATGTCTCACCAGGATTATTGCAACAGACTCCACACTGGACTCCCTGCTTCTCCCTCCGTCTATTCTCAATACAGCAGCCAGAATGATCCCATTAAAATTATGCACCAGAGCAGGTCACTGCTGTGCTTAAAACTGAAAAGGCTTCCTATTCTCACTCAGAGTGAAAACCCATCTTTAAAATGGAATTTGAGCCTCATGCCATCTGGTCACATATTACTTCTGTGATCTCATTTCCTACTTGCTCAAAACTGTCCACCTGCTTTCCTCAAAAAGAACAGGTACACTGTTGCCTCTGGGATTTTGCACCTGACAGTCTCTGTCCTAGAATATTCTTTCCCTAGACACCCCTGACTCTTTTTGCTCACCTTCCTCAGGTCTTTATCAGGTGTTATTTTCTCAGTAAAGGATGACCCTGATACACTCTAATCCTATTCATACTCTTGCTTGTTTTTACTTTTTCCACAGTACTTATTACCATTTCACATAGTGTTTATTATTTTTCACTTTGGTAGTATTTATTACTGTCTTATTCTACTGTGGGGTCAGCCAGCCAAGGCCTGTGGGTCAAATCTGGTCTGCCATTTGGGTTTGTTAATTAAGTTTTAATGCAACATAGCAATGCTCATCTATTTGTGCACCGTCTATGTTTTGTCTATGACTGCTTTTGTGCTATAGTGGCAGAGTTGAATAATTATAACAGAGACCTTATGGCCCCAAAAGCCCCAATATTTACTGCGTGGGTCATCACTGGAATGGAAGCTCCCTGAGGGCCGGGATTGTTGCCTGTTTTATTCACTGTTCTCTCTGCAGTGCCCAAGGAGTGCTTGGCATTGTTAATGTGGTACTATATAGTGTGGTTCTCATACAATAAATATTTGTTGATTAAATGACAAAACATTATTTATTTACTTCAACTAAAAAACTTAAACCCCTTATAAACTATGACACATAGTTTACTAGGATTGTAACACAGTCTACCTCACCGTCCATATTTAACAGAAAGCTTTTTTCATAGAGGTGACATGGGAATGAAGGGACAGACTGGGCTTTGTCAATTTCTCCAATGTACTAAATAGAATCCAATGCAACATTTAGCTTATATGAGAGCTTAACAAATGCTAATGGATGCTGATGTATTTATCACATAAATTAAAGAAAAAAGGTATCAAGAAGCACAGTGGCTTAATGTGTTGCATTTAAATTTATTTTTAACATGATGTCTTGAAAAATGTGTTGATAATTACTGTTTTTTTCTGCAAGTAAATCGACTGTTCTTTTGATACTGTATTTGAATTCATTAAAAAATATTCTTTCTGAAGTCACGTTTACTTAATATACCTGTTAAATGTAAAAGGGTCAGAATCTGGCTTTCAATTAAATAGCATCTAAAATAAAAGATTTTTATGTCATGAACTCAGCTTATTGTGAATCAAATCCTATTTCTATCAAATAGCAAATACACAATAAAAGAATTTGACATGTTGTTATTTATAAGACAGATATCAGTGTTGTTTTTCAAATTAATATTGAAAAAGAATCATTATGAATAAAGATATTCATGCCAGGTGACTTTACACATTGAATATCTCTAAACAGACTGTGCAATTCTAAAAGTATGAGAATCTATTATTGACATTTCTCCAGGCCTATGTTCAGATTCAACATTTATAGCATTTCTACTCAGTGTGGCCACATGGTGGTGTAAAACAATAAGATATGGGTAAACAAAAGACAATCGCATCACACCATCCGCTTGTGGTCTTGTTGGGCTGACTGACTGGGACCTTGAAAAGTCATTCTGCTCAGCATCTTGCCTTTGGGCAGGATCACACTTAAACCTTTCAAATGAGACTGATGAGAATCTATTCTATATTAAAGACTTCCATGGAAGGACATTGCTCTGCTTCCTCATTGATTCCAGTTTCACAGTCATAAATAGCATCTTCTGCAGTTTTATTCTGCAGGCTTCAGTTTTCTATCCAGTGGTGCTGCAACCCCAACTAGACTTTATCCTCTGTCTATGTATCCTCACAATAGTTTATTAATCTTCTCTTCCCTAAGTTAATTAACTCCAATTTCTTTAATCTTTCTCTGTGGGTTCGCTTTGCTTGACATTAGTCAGTTTCATGGTTGTCTTTTTAACTTTTTTAAGTTCCTCCTCCTTTCCTTTCTTCTGCAACCAGAAAATGACCTCTCTCAAGAGTTTATAGATAATCTTTCAGAGTCTGTATGCAGCTATTTCATTTTTGTAACTGGTTTAAGTACTTCTTAGACGTGTATCTATCAGATAATTTTAACTGCAGAATTCTTTATTTTCATCATATTTAACAGGTTGTTTCCTTCTTCCTATACTTAAGAAAGCTCAAGAGCATATGTATATACACACCATTAATTTTACATAAATTAATATGGATGCATATTCCTTCTGAATACAAATACATGCTAATACTAAAGAGATTATATTCTGATTGAGAGGAGGGCCAAACTGGCACATTCACTCAAGTGCGTACACACACACACACACACACACACACACACGAAGCATCTTTTTGTAGGCTCATATGTTTTCCACATGGCAGTTAGCCACAATGATGTTTAAAAATGTAACTGTAAATTACCTCAATAAAACCCAAACTCCTATGGTAGCGGGCCACTATTGTAATAGGCTGTCCTTTCCTTCCTCCTCAACACTTTTTCAGTCAAATATGGCTTATTCAGTTGCTCAAAGCAAATAGGAAGTTTCCTACCTTGGGGCATTTATGCATGTGGTTCCTCCTGCCTGGAATCTATTCCTTCAATTATTCATCTGGCTGCTCCTTCTCAAGATTTAGGCCTTTGGGCTTTAGCTTAAACATTGATAACCTCTTCAGTGAGGCCTTTTTAACTAAATAAGTTCTGCCCTACCTCAACCAGAATCTTATCCTTTTCCTGTGTAAGTCTCACATTGTGTGATTACTTGTTGATTTACTTGTGTATTACCTTCTTTCCCTAGACCTGTATTATCTGATATGGTAGCCACTAGACATATGTAGCTATTTATAGTTAATATTTAAATGAATTAAAATTAAAATTTAAAGTTTAGTTTCTCAGGTACACGAGGTACATTTCAAGTGCTCAATAGCCACAAATAGCTAGTGGCTACTACATTGAATGACACAGAACATCCCCATCAACTCTGGAAGTAGCTCGAGATTAAGCCTCAGGAAGTACTGTTCTTGAGCCTCTTTCAACACCTGATAAGTAGTAGGTGCTTGTAGGGGATAATTTTAAGTGTCAACTTGACTGAGCTATGGTGTACCCAGATACTTCTTGAAATATTCTTCTAGGTGTGTCTGTAAGGGTGTTTTGGGATGAGATTAATATTAAATCCATAGACTGTGTAAAGCAGATTGTCCTCTCCAAAGCAGATGTGGTTCATCCAACCTGTTGAAGGCCTGAGTAGAAAAAAATGGTTGAGTAAAGGAGATTTCACTTTGATTGTCTTTGAGTTTGATTGTCTTCTCCTACCTTTGGATTCAGACTTGGATTGGAACTTACACCATCGGCTCTCTGGGTTCTGAAGTCTTTAAACTCGACTGCAACTGCAGCCCTCGTGGCTCCCGAGTCTTCAACTTGCTAGCTACAAATCACAGGACTTCTAGCCCCCTTATAATCACATAAGCCAGTTCCATGTATATTTATTTCCTACTGGTTCTGTTTCTCTGGAAAACCTATGAACATGGTGCTCAGTAACTTACGTCTGCTTTTGTTTGCACTTTGCCTTGGTCATCCTCTTTCCCACTCCACTACCCCTAGTTCATCCAGAGGCTCAGCCCCTACAGGGCTGCAGGTTCATGCATTTCAGCAGTTGATGGACCCTGAATAAGTTAATTTTAGCCTTTGGATCTTTGTAATAAGCCTGCCACTGTGCCTAACTACCTAATTCTAATAGCTGAAAGTTGCCCCTGAGACCAAGCTTCTACCTTTTGCAGACCAAACCTAGTTCAATATGTTCCTAACTTGATTCCAGGTGTGGTTATTCTGGAGTTCTAGCCATACGTGCTCTTGCAAGATTGTCCAGTAATGGATGAGAGTTTTTCTTGAAACTCACTGTCTGCCTGCTAGCCAAGAATTTCAAATATTGCCTGTCTCTAGATTCTCAATTGATAGCCACCACACACTACAACAATAATAGTATTGTTATTTGTAACAGCAACTAATATTTCTTGAATGCCTACCATGTACTGGTTGGCCAAAAATTTCATTAGGGTTTTTCTGTACCATCTTATAAAAAACCCAACTGAACTTTTTGGCCAACACAGTATACAGTAATTACTTTTCCATCTCAATTAATTCTTACACTCAAGCTATGAAAGGAGGAAACTGAGGTTCCTCAAATTGAGGATATTAGCTTTCCAAAAGTAGTGAAAAGATCAGAACTGAACAAAACGCACTTGACATCAAAATTTGGCCTCTTCACTGTGGTTCTGTACTCTTTATTAATAGTACTATTTATTAGTATGTAAAACCATTCTTTTCTTTTGTGCCTTTTACAAGACTTTATTAACTTTTGTTGGAATTCCTTGGTGCTAATTTCTCACCAGACTCTTGACCACTGGTACTCTCTAAAGACTCTACTGCTGTGGTTGATGAAACAGTGAGGGTAGTTATATTACCTATTGGTGCATGGTCCTCCTTCCCTGTCCCTATCCCCTGCTTGTCTCACCAGCAGAAATACTTTCTCCTTGGTTCTGGCTTGTTAATCTGACACAGTCAACTTTCCTTTCCTGACCATATCAAGAAATGTATTATTACTCCTATAGAAAAATATATGTCTAGTTGAAGAGGTCTAAATGAATAGAACTCATTTCAGATTATATATATAAGCTTGCCTTTATTTTTGATGATTAATTTTTCTATGCAGAACCCCCAAATAGGGTTATCAACATTTTCAGTAAATGCTTACTACAATAAGATTTAGAGTCATGGCAACATTAAAAGTATAAGGACACGATGCTGACCTCTGTGAGCTGCCAATTTAAGTATTGGTATAACAGCCATATTTGAAAAGAGTAATCAAGATATGAGGCAGTTTTATAGCTGTAAAGAACTATGCAAATGTTAAGTACATAATGTTAACTAAGAAGTGCAGAGCATAAGTGCTGTAGAATTTTAAAGGGGGAAATGATTACTTTTGGCTGTAATGGAGTGATTCAGTGCTAAGACCTGAAGAATGGCTATAATTATTTTTAAGTGGTGATCAAGAAAAGGGAGCTTTTTTCCCCTTTGGCCCTTATATTATGTACAAGGGCATTGAAGGTGGAAAGTATTGATGCAGAAATCTAAGGAGAGGCAGAAGATTTGTGTAAAGGAAGAAACAGCAAGAAAATTATGTTGAGGACAGATTATGGTAGTCTTGGTTTCCAAGCAGATGAGTTTGGACTTTTTCCTGTAGAAGTTAGGGAACAACTGAAGGATTATTGAAAGGAAATGTGATGTGGATCTTACCCAGTCAAGATCTCTTGTGTTTAGCAGAAACAGTGACAGCCTCCAGACATACAGGGGTGTCTCTACTTTGCTTTTTAGATATGGGTTTATGTGGAACTGAGGTCCTGTTAGAGCCATATGTATTTGTAATACATGCTTTTATCAGACTCAAGTGTGCATACTTTGTGAATTCATTCATTCCACAAAGATGGAGATTCTGAAATGAATAAGCTAATGCCTATCATCAAGGTCTAGTGGGAAGGCAAACATGCATGAAGATAATTATATCTCAACAAGTAAAGTGGGATAGTTGATATATGCACACATGAAGCTGAGAGGGTTGGTGTATTCAGGGAAGGAGACCTACAGAAGATGAGAACCTGGTCCAACCTAAAATGTTGAGCAGGTATTAGTCAAGCAAAGTGAGAATAAGACTGAGAAGGGCATTCAGGGTATAGGGTACAGTTGGAGCACAGATGCAGAGCTTGGAAGTAGAAGGAAGAGTGGAAAACCCCAGTGGGACCTTCTTGCCAAGTTTAGAGCAGGTAAGGAAAGCAGGGAGAAGGCATGAAGGAGCTTGAGTTTTATCCTACAGGTTTTAAGTACTAAATGACATGGGAAGTTCTGTGGTTTGCAGAGAGAACCTTGGCAACTGTTTTTAAAATTAAAAAGAAAATTTTTTTTGACCACACTGTGAGGGACGTGGAATCTTAGTTCCCCGACCAGGGATTGAACCAAACCTGTGCCCCTGCAGTGGAAATGTGGAGCCTTAACCACTGGGCCACCAGGGAAGCTGCCTTTGGCAGCTCTTTAGAGGATGCATTTGAAGGTGGGAAGCTTGCAAGTGGGAGGTCATTGTTGGAATTCTCCTGAGAGATAATGGATGAGCTTAAACTAGGCAGTGACTGTAGGCTAATAGAAAATTAGACATTGGCACCATTCCTAAAGGACAAAGTCAAAAGACAAAGGCATGTGTGAAGGCATTTGAGTCCTTAAATATGTTCATATTCCAGGTCCTGGGGTGACCCAATATCAGACACTGCTGCTGCTGCTAAGTCGCTGCAGTTGTGTCCAACCCTGTGCGACCCCATAGATGACAGCCCACCAGGCTCCCCCGTCCCTGGGATTCTCCAGGCAAGAACACTGGAGTGGGTTGCCATTTCCTTCTCCAATGCACAAAAGTGAAAAGTGAAAGTGAAGTCGCTCAGTCGTGTCCTACTCTTAGTGACCCCATGGACTGCAGCCTACCAGGCTTCTCTGTTCATGGGATTTTCCAGGCAAGAGTACTGGAGTGGGGTGCCATTGCCTTCTCCGATCAGACACTAGGGATGTTTAAAAACATTACCTTCTACTCTTGTGAGAAGATGTTTCCTACTATTAAGATGTTTCCTACTACTCTTCTGAGAAAAGAAAAACCTAAAAGTGAATTCTTTCCTCTTCTAGATGAATGAACTAATATCTGAGTCTCAAGGAAATTGTAAATAGTAACACTGTAACAGGTTTTGCCTGAAACCAACAGTATAACTCTAGAGTAGAGACTGACTATTAAATAATGTACTGCCCTGACTCTCTGAAGAGTGTTTATGGAGCCTGATAAACCTGAGAAGCTTGCTTAGTTAGTACTTATTGTTGAAGATTTCCTTTTGAAGTATTCCTCTGGGAACGTTCCCGCCTGTGATCTGGTCTGCTGCCCAACCACTCCTCTCCCATGACCAAGAATTGAGCCGGGTCCTTGGAACATTCACCAGCAGAGGGCACCCTCCCCTTTCTGTATGTGTAAAAATCCAGAACATCTGTTTCTCTAATCTAGAACAGGATCATAAAGTTTCATCCAGCTTCTTGTGGAAAGATTAGGGGAAAAAAAAAACCCCAAAGAATGTCATCTTAGGTCTTTCTGAAAAGGGACAAAATATCTACAGGAGAATCTGGCTGTACAAAAACAGACAATTCTGAGTCTAATTTTGCTCTCAATAGTTCACGCCAGCAGTTTCTAGAGCTAATATAAAATGTAAAGCAGTTGGAAAGAAGAGTATACAGAGGAGAAAATAAATTCATTCACAGCAGAACAGCTTACAGCAAAAGTAGCCAGAACTGTCTGGTAAAACTCCCTAGGAGTCAGGAAAAAGCATAGTCTTACAGCTTGCCATTCTATCTCTTAATCTGTCTTTGGGTAGGAAAAAAGAAATTCCAGATATACAGAGATTATACAGCCTGATAAACCATCTTCATATTGTATTGTACTGTGAACCACACCTCATAAACTCAGCTACACATTTCTCAAGTGCCTGGGACCTACAGGGCAAGAGGGGGAGAGTAAGGAAAAGAGTGATTAGCTGCCATAGGCAAGCTCCAATATGGTAAGCTGGTTCTTTGGAGCTTGGAATCAATTTTCCAATAGAACCAAAATATACACACACTGTGGTGAAAATTTTTTTTCAGTTTTTAAAAATTGGGCCATAGTTGCTTTATGATGTGTTAGTTTTTGCTCTAAAGTGAAGTGAATCAGCTATACATATACATATATCCCTTCCGTCTTGGACCTCCCTCTCACCCAGCCTCCATCTCACCCCTCTGGTGTGAGCACTATGCTGCGCTCACTACGTAGTGCTCATCACAGAGCACTACACTGGGCTTCCTGCACAATATCACAAGTTCCCCCTCACTAGCTATTTTATACATAGAAGTGTATATATGTAGATCCCAATCTCCCCATTAATCCCTCCCCCCCACCCCATGTCCACATGCCCATTCTCTACATCTATATCTCTATTCCTAACCTGCAAATAGGCTCATCTGTACCGTTTTTCTAGATTCTCCATGTATGTGTTAACATGCAGTAATTGTTTTCTCTTTCTGACTTACTTGACTCTGCATGACAACCTCTAGTTCCATCCCATCTCTACGAAAGATCCAATTCCATTCCTTTTTACGGCTGAGTAATATTCCATTGTATACATGAATGTGGTGAGGTTTTGAAGGTAGCTTACAGGTTGCCATCTAAACTATAGTTTTCTGAAATAATAGGTATTTCTACAGTTTTGTAATATTTTACTAATAAAATGAAACTGATTAAGAGAATAAAGATAATTAATACTTCTGAATGTTTAACTGAGTAGAAGCAGGTCTCACTTTCAGTGGTTCTCAACAGTGGTTACTTTTGTCAGTTTTTGGCAGTTACAGCTCATGTTGTGTGGGACTGTCTTATGCATTGCAAGTTTAGCAGCTCTGGGAACCTCATTCTACGTGCAGTAGTGCTTGCCAGTTACTTTGACAACTCAGACACCCTCTTTCACTTCCCACAAAATGGAGAGGGGCTGGGAACTGCTCAGAGATGCTTATGAAGAATCAGAGATACTTTTAAGGTTGATGGAAAAGGCTTTCAATTCTTTTAGGTTGTCTTTTACTTAACATTTCGCAGTTGAGACTATATTATCAAGAACATTGTTTTTCTTACTGGTGTTGAGCAGGATAATTTTTTGGCTCAAAAATGAAACAGAAAAGATGGGCCAAAAGAAAACTGCTCATTGCTGGAAGTGTATGTATGTCTTGGAAAAGGACCCCTGGGGTGTAATAACCTAAGCACCTATAGTGAGAGAGAAAAGGAAAGGGGGAAATGTTGTTTGTGCGGTCCTATGTGAAGCCTGGACCAGCCCATGGGCTCATGCCTCTTACTGTTTCAGAACATGCTTGACCTCTGGCAAATCACTCAAGCCAAGTCTTCTTCTTAAAATTCTATGGTCCATTTCTAGAATGAAGATTTTAATAATATCTATATTCTGGAAGGGTGTGTGTGTTTGTAAAAGTAATAATATTATTACTAAATAATAAAATTATTTGAAATCTATGAAATGAAACCTACACGTTTTAAGGTGATACCATTGTTATTTATATTAGTGTTGTCAACCAGAAGATGAGTGTGGTGATGGTGAAGGTTGCAAGTTGAATCGAATGATCCCAACCCAGGCTAGCTTGTTTCCTGTACTGAAAGGATAGGATTGGTATGAAAAGTGAGAATGAGTCAAATGTAGAGCTGGGAGAGAAATGGCTTATACCTGCAGAACATCTTTATGTTAATATAGTCAAAATTGTTATGTCGGACACTTGTGACCCAAGGAGAACAGATCTTTAAAACAATTTTATGTGTAGCATTCTCCATTTAATCTAAGTAGAAGAACTAAACAAAACATCACCACCAACAACAAAACTTATCTGTGATAATCTCACCAAGATACAGTAAAGAATCTGTTCTCCAAGTGTTAACAGCTCACTAGTGGAAGACTGATGTACTCGTCCAAGGATAGCAGAAGGCTGTACAAGTAACATATAAGCATTTGCTGATTTTCATGCATGATATGTATTCAGGGTAGATATTAAGCAAAATTATGATGTGTTCAGATATGCTTTCTGCACTTTTCTAGACCACTTTAAATAGTCCATGCCTTTCTCTTCTTTCTTTTCACTATATTCTGTGGGTATTTTGGTCACCAATCCCCCCTCCCCACAGTGAAAACCCACTTTCCCCTGGCCTCAGGTCTGTACTATAGCATTCAGTTTCTGCCTTTCTCAGTACCTTTTTTCATTTAAACAGATAATTTTTTCAAGGCGACAGTACATCTAGGGATAAGTAGATAATTTATGAGGCATGAAAAAATCTCCTACCCCTAAAATGTTTCCCTCAATGACTTAAAGGGCCCAAAATGACATATTAGTCACTTCTCTAGGTTGCAGTTTTAAATGGTATTGTACATTTGTGTCTTTTCTGAAGATGAAGGCATTATCATTCATTAATAACTTTTAAGAAATTATTTTCATAAGGTTAAGAGAGAAGCATTACAGTACAGGGGTTAAGAACAAAGATATAGGAGCCAGACTGCCTTCGCTTGAATCTCAACTCTGCCATCTGTTCTCTGTATGACTTTGGACAAGTGACTTAACCTCTTTGTGCCTCAGTTTCCTCATATTACCATGCATATAATAATGGTTGCCAACCTCACAGGATTGTCAGGAGGACTACATAATTTATTATATGTGACGCACATCAAGCAGTGCCTGATATGCACTCAATTTGCAGATTATTCTGCCCAGGCACTAACACTGGCATTTAGGAAAATAAAATAGACATTGCTTCCTTCACTGAAGAGCTTATACCCACACAGGCTTATTGAGACTGTTTCAAAAGTGTATTAATTTTCTATTATTATTAAAGTTTTTTCCTGTACTTAAAAAACTTAGAGAACCTTATAACTAATATAGGTAGTATAGTATATGAGCCTATAGTGAGAATGCCACTCTCCTCATGCAGCCTGCTTTAACCCTTATTGCGTTCAAATATTCTTGTCTTCCAGCCTGTCATTAGACTTTGCTTCTCTTAGAGCTCTTTAACTCTCTTGTGAACTAGCTATTGGCATTCTTTAAAGGTATCTCTGGTACAGTACAATTTTGTGGAGGGCAGAGATCACATCTCATTCATCATTATGAATTCACCAGAGACTTGCTACGTGATTATCAAATGAGTCAACTGAGATATCCACAAGGACAGAGACTTTTGAAAGTTTGCTCTTTGCTGTATCTCTAAGCATCTAAAACAGCGACTGGCACATAGTAGGTGATCAATAAATACTTGCTAATGATTTTGTTAAATGAAGGGAGGTACAGACATGTTGTTGAAGTAAAAATGGGATTCTACGTGTGAAACCAATTTTCCACTGAATTATATTAAATATTTCGAGATCTATTCCTTCAAAACAAAATGTGCGTTGGGGAAGCCAACTATGGCACATATACTAGGATATTTGCTTGCTCCTTTGGATATTCCTCTGCAGGTAGAGGAGGATAGAAATAGTTGTTATCTGTAAGCTCTGTTCTCCTGTCTGTAGGCCTAGCTATTGCCTCATTTGTCCACTCATTCATTCAAACAAAAGCTATCGAGTGCTTGATCTGTGAAAGGCACTGTGGTTAGGATGGGTGGAATGAGGCAGGGAGTGTACACGAAGATGTTCATCACAGAGTTTATGTCTGAGTAGCTGGAAAAGTTCAGAAAATCTTGGCCAAAACATGCATGACTAGCAATCACAGATACATAAGAACTAGGCTATTCAAAAGAGAAATAGTAGAAGGAAGAGAATAGAGAAGGAAAACAAAGTGGTCTCCACCCCTTCTAGGTCTCTTGTCCATCTTCCTTTACACTTCAGGCTGCCTTGATGGATAAACATCTTGGAAGCAGTATGCTTGCTCAAGAGAAAACTGCAACAGAGTGGTCAGCACTGTGATGCCCACGGTCTTGACTCCATGCTTAGGGTGACTGTACACCTAGGTTTTGCTAAGACAGTCCTAGTCTATGCCTGTTGTCCTAGGATAATTAATAGGGCCCCTTTAACTATTGAAATTTTCATAATTTAGAGGATAAATGATATGGTCTCCCATTCTCTCAAGTGAAATGTTTTAGAGCATAAATGCATTACTGCATGCCACCTGCCATGGTTAAATATACCTGTTTAATACTCTGTAGAAAGGATTGTTTACCTTTTCTCTAGTAGAATTGTAAGCCCTTCAAGGAAAAGAATCTCATTTTCAACTTGTTCTATACTTCTTTCAGGTATAACTGATTACATAGTAGCCTGCAATAGATTCTCACTAAATTTTATTTAACTTTTTCCTTAACTTAAGATTCTATGGAAAAATGCATGTACCTATTAGATGTATATTTTCTTAGAGCTATATGTATTTATCTTCAGATAACTTTCTGTATGACTTCTTTATAGAATTTATTAGGAGATATAGTCTGTAGAAACTTTTATTTATGCAAAATTATGCTTTCCAAATGCTCATTTCATAGCTTTTAATTTATACATTGGAATCAGAAAGGCTGGCAAATAAACATTGATGTGTATTTTTCACTACTTTGCAAATTATCCAACACACACAAACATCTACAGTAACATAAAGTAAAATTTCCATCAATGTTTCCTTAGATAGAAAGAAAACAAGGATGAAAGAGAAAGAGAGAGAGATTCTAGGAATGATGAATAATACAAGGAAAGCAAAAGAGTTGGGAATTAAAATGATATGCATGTTGAAAGCAAACAATTGTTTCTTTATTGAGCACTGGTGTATGTGTCATTTACAAGTAGTATTTGTATTATTAAGCTTTGGGGGGTAGAATACATGGAAGACTTTAGAAGTCTAGGTTCTAGCACTGCGAATGTTGAGTTTTCAAAGTAATCACCCTGACACTGTTAGGAGAAGTTTTGGAACCTTGAACTGGTTCATAGTATTGATTTGAGGAAACACTGACATTTCTTTGGAGGCATAGTATACTATCCATTTGGTTTTTTTAGATGTTTGCATGACAGGGGTTTAACAGAGGCAGAGACAATGCTCTATTTTTTTATTCTAAACCACACTTTGCATGATATTTATCTTATTTTTTAAGTTATGTTTTTAGTTTTGAAAATGTGCCCATAGGCATTAAGTAACAGTAGCATATTTATAAATTAAAATATAAATAAATAATATCAGAAAGCAATAAAAGCTGGTAAGTATATTTTCATGTGAGTTGTTTTCAAGGAAAGAAACAGTTTCATAGGCATGGAGAAACAAATCATACCAGTTCACAGATGAGTAGAATCCAGCAAGAACATCTTAAAATTCTAAATTTCATGAAAACCTAATGAGGATAAATGTATGTCTTGAAGGAAGGTGTGCTCTAGGCTGTGTCTAGGTTGGCAGGGAGGAGTGAGCACTCTGGTGGTTCTGTAAGAACTGTAGTTTCTAATACTCATACTGAATGAAGCAGAAACCCTGCTTTGTATTGCACTCATATAATCTACCTGGTTCTGGGTAGAAGAGAATTACTAGTAAGCCTGTTAATGAACTTCTGAGCTGCTACTACTGACCGGCATGTGTGCTATGTCACTTCCGTCGTGCCCAACTCTTTGAGACCCCATGAACTGTAGCCTGCCAGGCTCCTCTGTCCGTTGGATTTTCTAGGCAAGAATACTAGAGTGAGTTGCAATGCCCTCCTCCAGGATACCTTCCAGACTGAGGGATCAAACTGGTGTCTCTTACATCTGCATTGGCAGGTGGTTCTTTACCAGTAGCGCCACCTGCTAAACCACACTTTGCATGGTAAAGGAGACGAAGCCCCTGGGGATGATCAAAAGGTGAGATGCAGGAAGTCTCAAGGCCCTGTACAAATGGGTTCCATTTCAGCTCTTCCTATTTCAAGAAAGGACTCTTCTCTTCAAAGCATTTGGGTTTGCATTCCTGAAGAGACAGTGCAGTCATTTGTGCAGGAGAGGCAGGGATCTAGTCATGGTCAGGACTTTGCAGAATTTATTTAAGGAAAACAAAATCTTTCACAGAAATCAACTGTTAAAGAGACCCATGACTCAAAGATATTCTTGTGAGCAATTACACTTGGAACACAACAAAGCTAGGAAAAGAGTGTTTGGGGATCCCTAAGGAAGTATTCATATACCTATATGTGAAATGCTGGGCTAGATGAAGTACAAGCTGGAATCAAGATTGCTGGGAGAAATATCAGTAACCTCAGATAGTTTTGATTTGCATTTCTCTAATAATGGATGATACACATAGGCTTTTAAGGATATTTAACTTTGTCTCTTTTTTCTATTTTTTTTTTTTTGGTCTTAGATAATGACATTAAAAACTCACCTCTTCATATCATTCTTCCACTGTATCCTTTTTCTGGAGTGCATGTGAGTCAGTTCACAAGAATCTGGAGTAAGTTGTGGGAGAGAGAGTCTTAGGCAGGTGGGTATATAAACCAGTACACTGAGTTGCTACTAGTGTTACAATTTGATTTGTGTTCAAAGGTTGATAAGGCTTGGGGAAACTCAAGAAATGTAAGAGGGTAGAGTAAAAACTGTAAAGTTTTCATTACAGAGTCTAGGTCAACTATTTCCAAGTAAATTATTTTGTTGCCTTTTATAAAGTTTTGGAAGATGGTGCCTCTGTTTTATTCTGTATTTTTATATATAGACATCTGATCTAAGGGGATCTTACATACTTTACTATTAGGTTCAAAATGTGGACACCTAGATTTTGCTGATCTAAGTAAGAAGCCCTCTTTGGAAGAATTTGTTCTTTGTAATCTGATTAAAATGTCAGCTGTTACAGTATGAATTTAGCAGTAATAGCATGTTTTAATTTCAGAGCATTCTATTTGTGATTTGCTATGTACTTTCATATACATTCTAATCTCAGTTTCACAAGTATTTACATTGCAACTTATGTGATTGAGTCATGAGGATGGGTAGAGAAGGTACAAAAGGTGAATTGGTCAGTTCTCCATCTTCAAGAAGCCCATGGTCATTTAAGATGAACTGACATTTAAGGAAATAGTTATGACATAGACTATGCACTAGTGACAAATAGATTCAAGGGATTATATCTGATAGACAAGGTGCCTGAAGAACATGGACGGAGGTTCCTGACACTGTACAGGAGGCAGTGATCAAGATCATCCCCAAGAAAAAGAAATGCAAAAAGGCAAAATGGTTGTCTGAGGAGGCCTTACAAATGACTGAGAAAAGAAGAGAAGTGAAAGGCAAAGGAGAAAAGGCAAGCTATATCCATTTAAATGCAGAGCTCCAAAGAATAGCAAGGAGAGATAAGAAAGCCTTCCTCAGTGATCAATGCAAAGAAATAGAGGAAAACAATAGAATGAGAGAGACTAGAGATCTCTTCAAGAAAATTAGAGATATCAAGGGAACATTTCATGCAAAGATGGGCACAATAAAGGACAGAAATGGTATGGACCTAACAGAAGCAGATATACTAAGAAGAGGTGGCAAGAATACAAAGAAGAAATCGTAAGAATGCAAAATAGCTAGTCAAAATCATCAAAATCAAGACTTCAATAGTACGTGAGAACTTCCAGACGTTCAAGCTGGTTTTAGAAAAGGCAGAAATTCTTAAAGAGATGGGAATACCAGACCACGTGATCTGCCTCCTGAGAAATCTGTATGCAGGTCAAGAAGCAACAGTTAGAATTGGACATGGAACAACAGACTGGTTCTAAATTGGTAAAAGAGTATGTCAAAGCTGTATATTGTCATCCTGCTTATTTAACTTATATGCAGAGTACATTATGTGAAATGCTGGGCTGGATGAAGCACAAGCTGGAATCAAGACTTCTGGGAGAAATATCAATAACCTCGTATATGCAGATGACACCACCCTTATGGCAGAAAGCGAAGAAGAACTAAAGAGACTCTTGATGAAAGTGAAAAAGGAGAGTGAAAAAGTTGGCTTTTTAAAGCTCAACATTCAGAAAACTAAGATCATGGCATGCAGTCCCATCACTTCATGGCAAATAGATGGGGAAACAATGGAAACAGTGACAGACTTTATTTTCTTGGGCTCCAAAGTTACTGCAGATGGTGACAGCAGCCATGAAATTAAAAGTTGCATTTTTACAGTATTCTATGGGTATTTTCACTGTGTAATTAAGCAGTCCCTTATGTTCAACAATAAAGATACTGGAGAGTTAAATTTTTGAGAGCAATAAAGAGTTCAGTTTAGAACATATGTTTTTTAGCTTGCTTTTAAAATGAACAATATGTTAAACATTTTTTGATTCTAGCAATAAAGAGTTCAGTTTAGAACATGTTTTGATTGAAACACTTATGATACAGCCAAATGGGGATAACCAGAAGGTGCTTGAATATATAAATGTGAAAGCTGGGAGCAAGATCTAAGAAAGCAGGCATGAATTTTGAAGTCATTAGTAAATTGATTAGTTGAAGCCCGGAGAGGGAGTTAATGGCCAAGGAAAAGAAAATGCACAATTTTTTAAAAGAGTAAAGGGGATGAAACCTTTGAAAATACTGGTTTTTAAGTAGTAGGCTGAGGAATAAGAGATTGGGAGGGAAAAATTAGAGAAGTGGGAAAAAATGCAGAGAAAATGATATCAGGGAATCCAGGGGAAAAGAGAAAGCTGGTTCTCATAATTTTAGAGATATGAGTCCAGGTACTAGCATTATTATTTTCCTCATTCATAGGGGCTAAGGGCCTTGCTGAGGCCAACACAGGTTTAAGTAATCAAACTGAATTGCTGGTCCTGATTGTCTAACCCCAATTCTAATGAAGTTAGCACCTGATTCTCTGATTCAGGTAAATAAAGTATAAAAGAATAGCACAATAAGCTTCAGAAGCTAAAATTAAGATGGATTCTGTAGGAGATATAAAATGTAGAAAAAGAACGTGTTCTTAAATTATAGCAGGCAAAGGATATCCCAAAATAGGCTTGGGAGAGAAAGATGATAAATATGTCTTTAAAATGTTAAATCCTGGCTTTTAAATTTGGGAATATGGTGGATGAGATGATCAGAGAAACCCTACCCAGAACAGCTGATACTCTTAAACAAGAGAAACTGAAAACAAACAACAACCAACAGGTGTTTAAATTTTTTTTTGAAAGAATTTAAAATTTACAGAAAGATTGCAAAAATAGAACAGAAAGTTAACATATATTCTTCCACCCAGTTTCCCTAAGGTTCCTCTACTTTTAACAACTTATGTAACGGTAATACAAGGAATAAAACCAAGAAATTAATATTGGCACATTGCTGTTAACTGAACTATGTCGTGTTAATCACTCAGTCGTGTCTGACTCTGTGACCCCGTGGTCTGTAGCCTGCCAGGCTCCTCTGTCTATGGAATTCTCCAGGCAAGAATACTGGAATGGATTACCATTCCCTTCACCAGCAGATCTTCCCGACCCAGGGGTCGAACCCAGGTCTCCTGCATTGCAGGTAGAGTCTTTACCATTTGAATCACCAGGGAAGCCCAACTGAACTATAGACTTTTCCAAATTTCACCAGTTTTTTTTTCCTTCATGCTCTTTTTCTGTCCCAGGATCCAGTCAAGGATCCCACAACACATTTAGTTGTGTTTCCTTTGATATTTTCTCTTTCTTTCCTTTTCTTTCATGGCCTTGACACTTTTAATGAGGAATGACTGGTTATTATATAGAATGTGTCCCAAATCGAGTTTGTTTGATGTTTCCTCAAGATTAGAGTGAAATTATAAGCATTTAAGCAAATATACTATAGAAGTAATGTGTTGTCTTTCTCATTTCATCCAATAAGGGGTTATAATGTTGATGTTTTATTACTGATGATACTAATCTTGATAAATTGATTAAGGTAGAATTTGCTATTTTTCTTCACCAGACAGTTACTAGGTCTTCCTTTTCAATTGAGAGATATTGAGGGAGATATTTTAAGTCTGTGCCAATATCATATTTCTTCTCAAATGTTTGCCTATTTGCCTACTAATGTTACATTCATTAGAGGATCTTTTAAAAAGTTATGTAAATTAAATTGTTTTATTTTAATTAATTAACTTCATTTTATAAAATCAGCTTTAGGTTCACAGCAAAACTGAGAAGTATGGAGATCCACATATACTCCCTTTCCCTACAAACTCATACTTTACCCCACCATCAACATCCCACACCACATGATCCAATCAGTGAACCAACAATGGCATGTTATTATCATTTAAAGTCCATAGTTTATATTAGGGTCCACTCTTGGTGTTGTATATCTTATTGTTTTTCAGTCTCTAAGTCATGTATGACTCTTTGTGACTCCATGGACTACAGCACACTAGGCTTCCCTGTTTTTCACTATCTCCAGAATTTACTCAAACTTGTCTCCATTGAGTTTGTGATGCCATACAAACATATCATCCTCTGTCACCCTTTCTCCTACCATCAGTCTTTCCCAGCATCAGGGTCTTTTCCAATGAGTCATCTCTTTGCATCAGGTGGCCAAAGTTTTGCAGCTTCAACTTCAGCATTCAGGGTTGATTTTCTTTAGGATTGACTGGTTTGATCTCCTTGCTATCCAAGTATATCTTATGGGTTTTGACAAATATTTAGTGACATTAATCGACCATTGTAGAAACATAGCTTGTTTGTTATCTTGTAGGAATTTTATAGTTTTGTGTTTTACACCTAGGTCTGTTACCCATTTTGAGTTTATTTTTTTGTGTATGGTGTAAGGTCTGTTTCCAGATTTGTGTGTGTTTGTCCAGTTGTTTCAACACCATTTATAGAAAAGACTATCTTTGCTCTATTGTGTTGATTAGCTACTTTGTCAGAGATTAGTAGACTATTCTCCCCCCCGCCCCCGCCCCGCTCTGGGTACTATTTTATTGGATATCTGCTGTTGCTGCTTATCTTCTTTTTTTTATTTTAAATTAGTTTATTTATCTATTTTTTTAACTTTACAATGTGGGTCTATTCTGGGTTCTCTGTTCTGTTTCATTGATTTGTCTGTCTCTTTTTTCCCCATACCACACTGTCTTGAGTACTATAACTTTGTAGTAAATCTTGAAGTTGGATAGTGTTAGTCCTCCAGCTTTGGTCTTCTCTTTTAAGACTGAGTTGGATATTCTGGATCTTTTGTCTCTCTACATAAACCCTAGGATTAGTTTGTTGATATCGCTAAAATAATTTGCTGGGATTTTGGCTGGGAGTGAATCTGTAAATCAAGGGGGGAAGAATTGACATCTTGAAAATATTGTGTCTGTCTATCCATGAATATAGACTGTCTCTCCATTTATTTAGTTTTTTGGTATATTTCATCTAAGTTTAATAGTTTTCCTGATATAGGTCTCATACATATTTTGTTAGTATAACAAAATGTCAGTATATAACAATATGTTAGTATAACATATTTTGTTGAATATAAACTCAAATATTTCATTTCTTTGGATGCTAATGTACATGGTAATGTGTTTTAAAATTCAAATTCCACTTATTTATTGCTGGTATGCAGGAAGCAATTGACTTTTGTATATTCAACTTGTATCTGAAAATCTTGCTATAACTACTTATTACTTGCAGGCAATTTTGTCAGTTCTTTCAGATTTTTTTTACCCAGGTGATCATACTATCTGAGAATAAAGACAAATTTGTTTGTTCCTTCCCAAACTGCATGCTTTTTTTTTTAAATTTTGTTTTGTTTTCTTATTGCCTTAGCTAGAACTTCCATTTTAATATTGAAAAGGAGTTGTGAAAAGGGACATCCTTACCTTAAACCAGATCTTAGTGGGAAAGCTTTAGGTTTCTCATCAAATATGATGTTTCCTGTAGGGTTTTATTACAAGTGTTATTTATCAAGGTGAGGAAGTTCCTTTTTATTCTAGTTTTCTGAATGTTTTTTGGTTTTTCTCTTGAATGGAGGTTGGATTTTGTCACGTGATTTTTTATGCATCTATTGATCATGTAATTTTATTTTTTTGCCTGTTGATATGATGGGTTACATTAATTGATTTTCAAATACATAGCAATCATTGCATATTTAGAATAAATCCCATTTGATCATTGTATTCTCTTAATACATTGCTAGATTCAATTTGCTAATATTTTGTTGAGAATTTTGCATCTATGTTAGTTAGAGAGATTGGTCTATAGTTTTCGTTGTTTTGAGCTTTTTTTTTTTTTTTTTGGTAATGTCTTTGTTTTAGTTTGAAATTAGGGTAATGCCTGCTTCATAAGATGAGTTAAAAAGTATTTTCCCTGGTCATATCTTCTGGAAGAGATTGTTGAGAATTAGTATAAATCTTTCCTTAAGTGTTTGGCAGAATCCACCAGGGAACCTGCTACCTGGGCCTGGTTGGTTTTGTTCTGGAAGTTTATCAAGTATTGGTTTAGTTTCTTTGATATTGACTATACCTATAGTCCATTTTATATTGTCAATGGCACCCCACTCCAGTACTCTTGCCTGGAAGATCCCATGGACAGAGGAGCCTGGTGGGCTGCAGTCCATGTGGTTGCTGAGAGTCGGACACGACTGAGCAACTTCACTTTCACTTTTCCCTTTCATGCACTGGAGAAGGAAATGGCAACCCACTCCAGTATTCTTGCCTGGAGAATCCCAGGGATGGCAGAGCCTGGTGGGCTGCCGTCTATGGGGTTGCACAGAGTCGGACACGACTGAAGCGACTTAGCAGCAGCAGCAGCAGCATCTTCTTTATGGATTTTGGCAAATTGTTTCTTTAAAGGAATTGCTCCATTTAATTTATTCATATTTGTGGGCATAGAGTTGTTCATAATATTCCTTTAATATCTTTTTAAAGTCTATGGAATCTGTAGTGATGTTCCCCCTTTTCATTTCTGATGTATACTTTGTGTCCTAGTTTCCTTAGTCTAGTTAGTGGCTTGTTGATTTTATTAATCCTTTCAATGAATCAGTTTTTTTGTTTGTTGTTTTTTTCTAATGATTTTCTGTTTTTAATTTCACTGATTTTGACTCTTTCTTATTATACTTTTGCTTCTGCTTACTTTGGATTTAATTTGCTCTAATTTTTCTAGTGTCCTAAGTGGAACCTTAGTTTATTAATTTCAGATCTTTATTCTTTACTAGTGTATGTATTCAAGACTAAAAATTTTGCTCTCTCTAAACACTGCTTTTGCTGCACATACAGATTTTGATAAGTTGTATTTTATTTTCTTTTAGTTGAAAATTTTAACAAATTCTTTCAATACTTTTTACTTGACTCATGTGCTTTTTAGAACTGTGTTTAACCTCCAAGTATTTGGGGGATTTTCCAGTTATTTTTCTGTATTCTTTTCTAGTTTAATTCCACTGTGGTCTGACAGCAGATACTGTATGATTTCCATTTTTTCAAATTAGTTAAAGTGTTTTTTATAAACTAGAAGTGGTCTATTTTGGTGAATATTTCCTGTGCAAATGAGAAAACTATAATATGATGTTGTTAATATGATGTTGTTGGAGAAGTCTATAGATGTCAGTTTTTGAATTTAATTAGGTCCCATTTGTTTGTTTTTATTTTCATTACTCTGGGAGGTGGTTCATAGAGGATCTTGCTGTGATTTATGTCAAAGAGTATTCTGATTATGTTTTCCTCTAAGAGTTTTATGGTTTCTGGTCTTATATTTAGATTTTTAATCCATTTTGAGTTTATTTTTGTGTATGGTATTAGGAAGTGTTCTAGTTTCATTCTTTTACACATGGTTGACCAATTTTCCTAGCACTACTTTTTAAAGAGATTGTCTTTTCTCTATTGTATATTTGCCTCCTTTGTCAAAGATAAGGTGACCATGGGTGTGTGGATTTATCGCTGGACTTTCTGTTTTGTCCACTGATCTATATTTCTGTTTTTGTGCCAGTACCATACTTTCTTGATGACTGTAGGTTTGTAGTAGAGCCTGAAGACAGGCAGGGTGATTCCTCCAGCTCCATTCTTCTTTCTCTAGGTTGCTTTGGCTATTTGAGGTTTTTTGTGTTTCCATACAAATTGTGAAATTATTTGTTCTAGTTCAGTGACAGATACCATTGGTAGCTTGATAGGGTAGCTTGATAGGGATTGTGCTGAATATATACATTGCTTTGGGTGGTATACTCATTTCACTATACTGATTCTTCCAATCCACGAACATGGTATATTTCCCCATCTATTTGTGTCATCTTTCTTTTCTTTCATCAGTGCTTTATAGTTTCATAGTTCTCTATATATAGGTCTTTTATTTATTTAGGTAAATTAATTCCTAAGTATTTTATTCTTTTTGTTCCAATGGTGAATGGTGAATGAGATTCCTTAATTTCTCTTTCTGTTTTTTCATTGTTAGTGTATAGGAATGCAAGGGATTTCTGTGTATTAATTTAATATCCTGCAACTTTACTATATTCATTGACTAGCTCTAGTAATTTTCTGGTGATGTCTTTAGGGTTTTCTATGTAGAGGATCATGTCATCTGCAAACAGTGAGAGTTTTACTTCTTCTTTTCCAATCTGGATTCCTTTTATTTCTTTTTCTTCTCTGATTGCTGTGGCTAGGACTTCCAAAACTATGTTGGAATTCAACTATGTATTTACTGTTTTTGCTTGTTGGATCTCTTCATTTCTGATAAGAAGGTGTTAAAATCCCCAACTGTAATGGTGGGTTCATCTATTTCTCTGTGCATTTCTATAGTTTTTGTCCCATATATTTTGATCCTCTGTTGTTAGGCACATACATCACCTACATTAAAGATTGTCATATATTTTTGAACTATTGATTCATTTATCATTATGTAACGCTCCTCAAGATATTAAGAAAAGGTGGCAAAAATACACAGAAGAACTGTACAAAAAAGATCTTCATGACCCAGATAATCACGATGGTGTGATCACTCACCTAGAGCCAGACATCCTGCAATGTGAAGTTAAGTGGGCCTTAGAAAGCATCACTAGGAACAAAGCTAGTGGAGGTGATGGAATTCCAGTTGACCTATTTTAAATCCTGAAAGATAATGCTGTGAAAGTGCTGCACTCAATATGCCAGCAAATCTGGAAAACTCAGCAGAGGCCACAGGACTGGAAAAGGTCAGTTTTCATTCCAGTCCCAAAGAAAGGGAATTTCAAAGAATGCTCAAACTGCTGCACAATTGCACTCATCTCACACGCTAGTAAAGTAATGCTCAAAATTCTCCAAGCCAGGCTTCAACAATACGTGAACCGTGAACTTCCAGATGTTCAAGCTGGGTTTAGAAAAGGCAGAGGAATCAGAGATCAAATTGCCAACATCCGATGGATCATCAAAAAAGCAAGAGAGTACCAGAAAAACATCTATTTTTGCTTTATTGACTATGCCAAAGCCTTTAACTGTGTGGATCACAATAAACTGTGGAAAATTCTGAAAGAGATGGGAATACCAGACCACCTGACCTGCCTCTTGAGAAACCTGTATGCAGGTCAGGAAGCAACAGTTAGAACTGGACATGGAACAACAGACTGGTTCCAAATAGGAAAAGGAGTACGTCAAGGCTGTATATTGTCACCCTGCTTATTTAACTTATATGCAGAGTACATCATGAGAAACGATGGGCTGGAAGAAACACAAGCTGGAATCAAGATTGTTGGGAGAGATATCAATAACCTCAGATATGCAGATGACACCACCCTTATGGTAGAAAGCAAAGAAGAACTAAAGAGCCTCTTGATAAAAGTGAAAGAGGAGAGTGAAAAAGTTGGCTTAAAGCTCAACATTCAGAAAACTAAGATTATGGCATCTGGTCCCATCACTTCATGGGAAATAGATGGGGAAACAGCAGAAACAGTGTCAGACTTTATTTTTTGGGCTCCAAAATCACTGCTGATAGTGATTGCAGCCATGAAATTAAAAGACACTTACTCCTTGGAAGGAAGGTTATGACCAACCTAGATCAGTTCAGTTCAGTTCAGTTCAGTTGCTCAGTCATGTCCGACTCTTTGCGACCCCATGAATTGCAGCACACCAGGCCTCCCTGTCCATCACCAACTCCCGGAGTCCACTCAAACCCATGTCCATCGAGTCGGTGGTGCCATCCAACCATCTCATCCTCTGTCATTCCCTTCTCCTCCCACCCCCAATCCTACCCAGCATTAGGGTCTTTTCCAATGAGTCAACTCTTCACATGAGGTGGCCAAAGTATTGGAGTTTCAGCTTCAACATCAGTCCTTCCAATGAACACCTAGGATTGATCTCTTTTAGGATGGATTGATTGGATCTCCTTGCAGTCCAAGGGACTCTCAAGAGTCTTCTCCAACACCACAGTTCAAAAGCATCAATTCTGCGGCGCTCAGCTTTCTTCACCGTCCAACTCTCACATCCATACATGACCAATGGAAAAACCATAGCCTTGACTAGACAGACTTTTGTTGGCAAAGTAATGTCTCTGCTCTTAAATATGCTATCTAGGTTGGCCATAACCTTCCTTCCAAGGAGTCAGCGTCTTTTAATTTCATGGCTGCAATCACCATCTGCAGTGATTCTGGAGCCCAAAAAAATAAAGTCTGACACTGTTTCCACTGTTTCCTCATCTATTTCCCATGAAGTGATGGGACCAGATGCCATGATCTTAGTTTTCTGAACACTGAACTTTAAGCCAACTTTTTCACTCTCCTCTTTCACCTTCATCAAGAGGCTCTTTAGTTCTTCTTCACTTTCTGCCATAAGGGTGGTGTCATCCGCATATCTGAGGTTATTGATATTTCTCCCGGCAATCTTGATTCCAGCTTGTGTTTCTTCCAGCCCAGTGTTTCTCATGATGTACTCTGCATATAAGTTAAATAAGCAGGGTGACAATATACAGCCTTGACGTACTCCTTTTCCTATTTGGAACCAGTCTGTTGTTCCATGTCCAGTTCTAACTGGTGCTTCCTGACCTGCATACAGGTTTCTCAAGAGACAGGTCAGATGGTCTGGTATTCCCATCTCTTTCATAATTTTCCACAGTTTATTGTGATCCATACAGTCAAAGGCTTTGGCATAGTCAATAAAGCAAAAATAGATGTTCTTCTGGAACTCTCTTGCTTTTTCGATGATCCAGATAGCATATTAAAAAGCAGAGACATTACTCTGCCAACAAAGGTCCGTTTAGTCAAGACTATGGTTTTTCCAGTGGTCATGTATGGATGTGAGAGTTGGACGGTGAAGAAAGCTGAGTGCCGAAGAATTGATGCTTTTGAACTGTGGTGTTGGAGAAGACTCTTGAGAGTTCCTTGGACTGCAAGAAAATCCAACCAGTCCATCCTCAAGGAGATCAGTTCTGGGTGTTCATTGGAAGGACTGATGTTGAAGCTGAAACTCCAATACTTTGGCCACCTCATGTGAAGAGTTGACTCATTGGAAAAGACCCTGATGCTGGGAAGGATTGGGGGCAGGAGGAGAAGGGGATGACAGAGGATGAGATGGTTGGATGGCACCACCGACTCGATGGACATGGGTTTGGGTAGACTCTGGGAGTTGGTGATGGACAGGGAGGCCTGGCATGCTGCGATTCATGGGGCTGAACCAGAACTTAATACTATCCTGGTTTGGAATTCAAATTCACTCTTTGTAAAATTTTTGTGGAAGAGTGAACGGTCAACAAGAGATAAAACATTCTTGAAAAAGAGTCAGTGGGGGAAGTTTTCTTTGCTATGTATCAAGATATATTATAAATCCATTTTTGTAGGATAGTGTGGTTTTGGCAATGTAACAGACAAATAGATGAATGAATAGAAATCAGACCAGAAATCAACATATTCATATGTGTACTGATCTAGACAGAACCAACACTGAAGATCAATAGCAAAAGGATTTAGTAGGATAATGTCAAGGTAATTGACTATCCATTGAGGGAAAAATATGAAATAGATTCCTACCCCACACCATACATAAAAATTGATTATTCTTAAGTCAAAACTTTAAAGGCAAAGAGAACATTAAAAAATTTTTTGAAGACTATATAGGAGGCTATCTCGATGAGTTTAGAATAGAAGAAAATTTCTTATGGGGCAAATCGTAAAGAAATTTTACACATTTGACACACTAAAACTAATTAAGTCCTTAGGCTTTTTTTTTAATCAAAAAATACCATGAAGAGAATAATTATATAGCTCTTAAGTTGGAAGAAATTGCTTGCAACAAAAGTTATTAGTACCTAGAATATATAAAAAGGTCATAAGTTTAATGGTAAAAAGACAATTCAATAAGAAGTGAACAAAAGGTAAATGCACATATCACTGATGAAGAAACATGATTGACCAATAAATATTAAAAATACACAGGCTCATTAGTAATAACAATAAAAGAAGAAAATGTAAATGCAATGCCATTTCAAACTTGCTCAAATATTAAAAAATCTGGCAATATTAAGTGAGTATTTTGTGTGTGCAGGAATAGGCATTTAATGATAAGATTAAACTCGAATTTCAGATTTGCTACTTATCAATGGTATGATCTTTGACAAGTCATTCAAGCTCTAGTTTACATTTCTTCACCTACAAAATGCAGAATATAATTTCTTTGCAGAGCTGAAAGAAACAAAGATGATGCAAGACAAGCATCTGACTTGTCAGACTTTGACAATTCTGGCAAAGTACAGGGTTTCATAGATGATGGCTGCTAAAATTGAGATAAATTGGGGTAATAGGAGAGTAGTATAATCTTTATACCAAAGTTTCACCCAACAGAATTAATTCAGAGTGAAGGTATTAGAATTTTAAACCTCATCTTCAAAGCTTGTAACAACAGTAGCAGCAGCAGCAATAATTCATTGAGGACTTACTATGTGCCAGGCACTGAGTTTAATGTTTTATATTCATTACTTTATTTAATCCTTATGCTTACTTTATAAGGTAGTATTATTATCTTCATTTTGTGGTTGAGGAAATTGAAACTCAAAGAGCTTACTTAATTTACTTACCCAGGGTCACACATAGCCCAGGGAGTGGAACACAATTTTTCCTGGCTTGACTGTATTTTCTAATGTAGATAATTTCTCTTTAGCAGGCAGAAACAAAATCAGAACTTTTGACTTACAAGCAGTTTTCACAATTAGTGGCATCAAACTTAAATTATGTGCAAAATAATATAATGAAACATGCCAGTATTTACAAAAAAAAACAAAGGTGAACAATTTTGGTTGGAGTTTCTGGCAATGTTAGAATTTCTAGCTTAAATCTTGTGTCAAGTGATTGCTATTTTTGACAGAATTGTGGAAAGGAAAAGAAAGGGAGAATGGGTGTAAAAACCAGGTGACCTGAACACTTTTCTTTCTCTGTGTAATTTGAAATTATACCTGCCAACCTCGGAGATGTCCGCATTGTAATTTGCTTTGGGAATAATTGAAATATTACTCAGACAGAAACGGGAAGCTTGAATTCACAGTGTATTTATACAGATACACATTTTTTTAAAAAGTCAGAGTCTTGCCTCTTTTAACTCCTTAAAGCAGCCATAATCTCGTCCTTCAACCTGTATATTAACAGTGGTTTTCAAAAACACAGATGTGCTGACTCTCAGAGTGAGATAGGGTTTTGGGGTGCCAACTTTTCTCTTGTAGTGCAGTATTTCAGCTAAAGGATTGCTCAACAAATTCTGGTTTCTATGTTGAGAAACTCACTCTCTTAGAGGGAGCTTCATCATTCCTCTAAGAGCTCTAATTGTTAATAATAGCAGAAACGATGATGATATCTCATTTTTTATTGAGAGTTTATGATGTGCCAAGCACTGTGCTAAATGCACAATAAAATTGTCTCATTTATCCTCATAATAACCTCTGTGACACAGATACTACTATTATCTCCAATTTACAGATTGAAAATATAGGGTTTTGATTCATTTATCATAATTGTAACATTTACAGACTTTAAACTCTAGTTTACTTGACAACACTTAGATATTAGAAAACAGCACAGAACTCTGAGTTCAGCTGCAGCTCCTTTGGATTAAACTTGTAAATTTTGAATCCTGTTGTAGCAAATAGGGAATCCGGTGGATGTCCGATTGAAGGGAAGAGGCTAGGGAAGAGATTCTCATTTCTTCACACTTTAAGCATCACTACCCTTGGGCCTTTCTGCATTCTCTCTTACGTTGTCTTCACTGCTCCACTCACTTTTTTTAAAAAGATGCAGGGTTGGATCTATAGCAAAGAAAATAAATCTTTCTCTGTACTCTGTACTACATGCTTTCTAGACCAATATTTGCAGAAAGTGCACTCAGTCCATGAACTGTGCATTTTAAAATTAGTTTAGAAATGTTTAAAGGTAATGCAGATGTGTAGCATATCATTCAAAAGAGAAAAGGGACAGAAATAATTATCATTATAAACATCAGCAAGATGGAGAATTCAGAAAGTCAATCAATGTTGTTTTTCCCTAATGGATTTTCAGATGTTGTTTTTAACAGCCTGAGTTAATTTTTTTTTTCTAGATTGATGTAAGATTATGTATCCTTGCAATAATTTACTTATAATTTGGATCATGTCCAAAACTTTTCTTAAGGCAACAGAATTGCTTTTTAAGCCACCTGATGTCATTACAGCCTTATATTTAGTGTTTTTATTATAAAATTAGACATTTATAAATCTGCTATTTTAAATCCTTAAGACATAATAAATGGCTAGAACTTGAAGCTGTAGTATGTTTTAAGTTTACTTTTTCCTTGAAATAACAAACACTACACCTTACATACATAAAAACTGAGTGGGCTGTAGTCTTATAGTTAAGATATTTAGCCCAAGTCATGTGAAATGACTAAATATCTCTTTAATAATCTCAGTTTTGGAAATCACATCTAAGCAACACTTTTACAATGCTTAGGGTTCATGCAGCTTTGTCATATGTAGGGAAGAGGAAAGTCAATTTAGTGGTGGAATGATCATGCCTAACTGTATGTTACGTATGACTGACTAATGCCAGACCATACTCAATCTGTTCTTGCAGTGGTGAAGTGCCTCCTGTAAAGAGAAAGAAAGCCCTTCAGGCAGACAGC
The DNA here is from genome assembly GCA_024291935.2 of Okapia johnstoni. NCBI lineage: Eukaryota > Metazoa > Chordata > Mammalia > Artiodactyla > Giraffidae > Okapia > Okapia johnstoni. The sequence continues at coordinate 94,486,166 of CM044311.1, read as the reverse complement.
CAATTTAAGAATAAAAATCAGCCTGTAGTCTTCATTGAATCTATTTGTGGGCATAAATGAGAACTTACTGTAACCAAAAAATCCTGTGATGTATTTTTAGCATCTTGCCTGGTGAATGAATGGATTTTACACTTCAACTGAATCAGAACTGTTAAAATAAGCTCCCAGCACTACTATCATCTCTTCAGAATTGCTTGTCTGGAGTCTACCTGTCAGTATATTCTCCTCCTTTGCAAGATACATAATAATCTCATTTAAAATCATAGAGTCCCATGACACCAAAAAAGCTGACAGTTTCTTCCTGCTTGCTGTTGTACTACTGCTCCTAAGTGATTATCTACAGCAACACCACTGTTTTATGTCACCAGATTTCTAAACAAACACTTCAGTTTATTTTTAGATCACTCTTTTCTTTTGACAGATTGTGATTTATATTATCATATGCATTATTTCCAATTTCCATTATGATCAACTTCTTAAGAAAATAACCACCACAAAATCAAAACCCCAAATCCTCTGCTGGGTCTCAAAAAACTTACCTACTGCCACCTCTCCCAACCTCTACTATTTGAATTGTCACTGAGAGTAGCTATGAATTAATGCATCTGCAAATTTTATGTCTTGATTTGGCTTAACAGTAACATACTGCTTGGCAAAGGAACAACCTTGGAACATCCTGATATTCATACAGAGCCCAGACCTTAAGTATTTATACTAATTCAAACATTGGTACTCTAATGTGTTATACCTTAGGCATAGCTGACAATTCATTTCTAAAAGATTCTGTGTTTTAAGGAATTTAGTGTTTGAGAGTTTCATTTATATTCACCCATAGAGGAGATTTCCTGAAAATTCAAATATTCAAATTTGTCTCAGAGTTTCAAAAATAAAACAAAAGCAGATGTAATCATTGATCGGTTAAATCAATGGCAGTTACCAAGGAGAGTCAAAGTCTTACAGAACAAGTGACATGCTTTGAGAATGGCTTATTGAAACAAGGGGATGCACAGAAGGAAGGGACTTTTTTTTCCAGAAAAAGTGTTGTTGTTTTAGTTGCTAAATTGTGTCCAGAAAAAGATAAGTGGAATAAAACAAGAAAAAAGGCGAATGCAGAGAAGGAGGATAAGAATGGCTGGTAGCCAAAATGGTTAAATAGGAGTGAACTGAAAGACACTATCAGAGGTTAAGCAAGAGAGAGGCAAAGCTGAGAATTAGCTGTGAGGGAGAAAATTCATAGTGTATCAATAAACAGACTGATACAACCAATTTGTTTTATTTAGTCCTGAAAGGCATATGTAATATACAATAGCTCTGAAATCTAATGTGTCATTTAGTGCAGTGTTTTGAGAGAAAAGATGAAAAAATTTAGAGCACATATTATGTTATTTAATGTTTCTTACAATATTACATGTGTTGTTAAGTCGCCAAGTCATGTCCAACTCTTTGTGACCCCATGGACTGACTGAAGCATGCCAGGCTCCTCTATCCTTCACTGTCTCCTGGAGTTAGCTCAAATTCATTCATGTCCATTGAGTCAGTGATGTTATCTAACCATCTCATCCTCTATCACCCTCTTCCCCTTTAGCTTTTCAGTCTTTCCCAGCATTGGGGTCTTTTCCAATGAGTTGACTCTTCCCATCAATTGGCCAAAGTATTGGAGTTTCAGCTTTCGCATCAGCCTTTCCAATGAATATTCAGCCTTGATTTCCTCCAGGATTAACTGATTTGATCTTGCATTCCAGGGTACTATCAAGAGTCTTCTTCAGCAGTACAGTTCAAAAGCATCAGTTCTTCAATGCTCAGCCTTCTTTATGGTTTCTCACATCTGTATACGACTACCGGAAAAACCATAACTTTGACTGTATGGACCTTTGTTGGCAAAGTAATGTCTCTGCTTTTTAATATGCTGTCTAGGTTTGTTGTAGCTTTTCTTCCTAGGAGAAAGCGTGTTTAAATTTCATGGCAGCAGTCACCATCTGCACTGATTTTGGGACCCAAGAAAGTAACATGACACTAAATAATATTTCAAAATATAGAGCAGACCAGATTTGTTGTAGATGATAAGTAAACTAAAGCTATTGAACTCTCTAAGATAACATCTTTTTCTAACAGTGGACTGCTGTTTAACATAGTCTAACAATGGACTAAAATCTTACCCCAACTGGCCTTGCACAAAATTTGGTATGGGATGGAGTCCTTATGCTAGTAGAAAAAAGCTCAGCCTTTATTGCTGAGAAATTAAACTCTAGCATCCATTTAGAGCTGGAGAGAGGACTTGATCTGGGCTTTAAATCTGATGGTATGGCCCACAGTCTTCTCTGGGCTCCTGATCAATTCATCAGATGAAGAGGTTGTCAAATGACTAATTTGTTAAATTTATAAATACACTTATTTATTAAGATGGCTTATTTATTTTATTTTTTGAGGACAAAGTCTTTTTTAAACTCTGTATCCTGGTTCATATTTTTTAAAAAATTTATTGGGGTATAATTGATTTACAATGTTGTGTTAGTTTCAGGTATACAGCAAAGTCAATCTGTTATACAGACACTAACATTTTTAGATCCTTTTCCTATATAGGCCATTACAGGGTATTGAGTAAAGTTCTCTGTGCTATACAGTAGGTCCTTTTTAGGTATCTATTTTATATATAGTAGTGTGTATATGTCAGTCCCTAGCTTCCAGTTTATTTCCCACCCTCTTACCCTGCAGTAATCATAAATTTATTTTCTACATCTTTAATTCTGTTTCGTTTTGGTAGTTAAGTTCATTTATAGACTTTTTTTTTTTAAAGATTGCATGTATAAATGATATCATTTGATATCCTAAGACAGTTTAAATTTTTAGAAAATTTATAATAATCCTATAGGAGCCAGGTCTCCAGAGTTCTGGGGCCTATGATTTCTCTCTGTTTTTCAGTCTTCCCTCTGTGGAATACACAGCCCAGATTGTGCTGTGTTGCCCATTGTCCATTCTCCATATTTTGGCTTTTTTCTAGTTTCAGGAGGTAAAGTAAAAAGCTGTTAAAATCACCTCATTAAATACAAGTTGTTGTAAATGTTATAAATATTTAAAAAACTACATTTTATCACACAGGCAAATTTGGTCACCCTTCAGAAACTGGGGAATGAATCCTAAAAATGATAAAATGTTTAAAAAAATGACTTTCAAAGTAGAAAGAAATTAGTTTAAATTGTTAAACTTCCAAATTAAAATTTTGGTTATGTTACTTAGAGTAAATAGTCATAGAGTATTTAAGAATAGTAGAGTAATAATCATATACACAAGAGCATATTTTTAAGAACCAATCATTCTATAACCTTAGCTTTTGAAGGACTGAAAATTTTCAAAAATTAAAAAGGTTTGCTAAATGTATTCATGAGGAGTATATACATAAGAAAATGTATTCATATTAATATTAATTAGTCAATAAGATTATTTCTTACAGTAAGGTTTTAGTAAACTTTAAATTTGGTGAATTCTGCAAATTGGTCACTTGGCCAATTGATTCTTCAGTGAATTGCATTTTCATGAATGGGATTACTTAAACTTTCTTAAGATGACACTGTGTTTGAAAAACTAGTAATAATTGCCAATGTTCAAAAGTCAAATTGCTTGGAAAGTTCTGAAATATTATACTACTTCTTGGAGACTCAAAAATCTACATTTATTGTAGCCTGTATTTCTATATAGCAACATTAACTGCTTTTGGAAGGGCTGGTGGTAGGGTGACTGTGTGGCCAGTGTGCTCTTGAAAGTCCTAGTTTATGCCTGTTTCCCTGTTATAATTCTTAAAAGTGCCCACCTTCACTATCACAGTGTTCAGTCTGAAAGATGAATTGTATGGTGACTCTAGTTAGTGAGCTCCAGTTTTCTCTATTTACACAACATCCTTTTATCTTATAATTGGTCCCCTTCACACATCATCTGCATGGGCTTTGTAAGCATTTGAATGTATTATTCCTGCTCTAGTCTCCCCTGATCTAATTCGTGTATGAGGAAACACACAGCTAATTCTTCCTTCAGTTCAGTTTAGTTCAGTCACTCAGTCGTGTCTGACTCTTTGCGACCCCATGAACTGCAGAACGCCAGGCCTCCCTGTCCATCACCAACTCCCGGAGTCCACCCATACCCATGTCCATTGAGTCGGTGATGCCATCCAACCATCTCATCCTCTGTTGTCCCCTTCTCCTCCTGCCCTCAATCTTTCCCAGCATCAGGATCTTTTCCAATGAGTCAGCTCTTCGCATCAGGTGGTGATGGATAAAGAGGCTTTGTTGTGTTTTTCTCCCTTACTGTTACCTTCTGTTTGCTGCCCCTTACACAACATGGTCTTCAACATTCTGTGCAATGTCATCTGTTTTTTGCCCCATGAATCTTCAGTATAGGAGGCATGATTCTATCAAATGAATTTACTACTAAGTAAACACTCTGTTATTTCTTTTTCAACCAGGGTTGTACCAACCATTTCATGTAATATTGCCTTACTGATGAAGCTAAGTGGTTATTAACCACAAACTCAAAAACTAGCTAATTTAATTTGTAAACCCCAAATTTGATATGTGCCAAGTGCTATGCTAGTTGACGAATATACAGAGATGTACTAATTAATATTATCAAAAATCATTAGTTCTCTTCATAAAATAGTCAGTCTTGACTTTTGTTTGCCTTTTTACATCTCTATATGTAGTTTCTTGTCTTATCTTTCTTATGAAGGTAAGTCAAATTGTGTGTATGTGTTGGAGGAGGGACAGATTTCAGCAAGGACATTCTGCTTCAACACACACTTTTATAGGCACAGAAACAGAAATGTTAAAGGGCTAAGCTGCTGACTATTTCAAGTAGGCCTCACAAATTGACTGTTTCTTGGGTGATTACAGTAATCTCAATTTAGATTTATGGTATAAAAACGCGATTTCATCAATTTAACTGGTGTCAGGTAGCTTCTTTGGCCACCTGATGCGAACAGCCAATTCATTGGAAAAGATCCTGATGCTGGGAAAGATTGAGGGCAGGAGGAGAAGGGGGTGACAAAGGATGAGATGGTTGGATGGCATCATCGACTCAATGGACATGAGTCTGATCTAAAACTGGGAGTTAGTGAAGGACAGGGAAGCCTGTAGTCTCGCAGTCCATAGGGTCCCAAAGAGTCAGACACAACTGAGCAACTGAAAAATAACAACAAGGTATCTTTTTCATGGTGACTAGCATTCCTGCAGAACCTAAATCAAAAATAAACATCCTTATTTTTATCCCACTTTCTACCATTTATATATGCTAGCTCTTTCTTCTGGTAGGATGTTTCTGAAAAGATATTGACTAATTAAATAAAAGGGCCTTCCCATTGTCATAAACCTGACTGATAACCTCAATTCAGTTACATTTCTTATAGGCTCTCTGATTGAGAATCTGAGATTTTGTGAAACTGTCTTAAAAATCTTTTCTGGTCTATTCATTAGGAATTCCTTCCCGAGTAGAGCTGGTTAAGCTTTAGCTCAGTTCAATTCAGTTCAGTCGCTCAGTTGTATCCAACTCTTTGTGACCCCATGGACTGCAGTATGCCAGGTTTCCCTGTCCATCACCAACTCCTGGAGCTTACTCAAGCTCATGCCCATTGAGTCGGTGATGCCATCCAACCATCTCATCCTCCATCGTCCCATTCTGCTTCTGCCTTCAATCATTTCCAGCATCAGGGTCTTTTGCAATGAGTCAGTTCTTTGCATCAGGTGGCCAAATGTTGGAGTTTCAGCTTCAGCATCAGTCCTTCCAATGAATACTCAGGACTGATTTCCTTTAGGATGGACTGGTTGGGTCTCCTTGCAGTCCAAGGGACTCTCAAGAGTCTTCTCCAACACCACAGTTCAAAAGCATCATTCTTCTGCACTCAGCTTTCTTTATAGTCTAACTCTCACATCCATACATGACTACTGGAAAAAACATAGCTTTGACTAGATGGACTTTGTTGGCAAAGTAATGTCTCTGCTTTTTAATATGCTGTCTAGGTTGTTCATAAGTTTTCTTCCAAGGAGGATGCATCTTTTAATTTCATGGCTGCAGTCACTACCTGCAGTGATTTTGGAGCCTCCCAAAATAAAGTCTGTCACTGTTTCCATTGTTTCCCCATCTATTTCCCATGAAATGATGGAACAGATGCTATGATCTTAGTTTTCTGAATGTTGAGTTTTAAGTTAACTTTTTCACTCTCCTCTTTCACTTTCATCAAGAGGCTCTTATGTTCTTCTTTGCTTTCTGCCATAAGTGTGGTGTCATCTGCATATCTGAGGTTATTGATATTTCTCCTGGCAATTTTGATTCCAGCTTGTGCTTCATCCAGTCCAGCATTTCTCATGATGTACTCTGCATATAAAAGTTAAATAACGGGAGGGGGAGCACATGTGAACCCATGGCTGATTCATGTCAATGTATGGCAAAAACTACTACAATATTGTAAAGTAATTAGCCCCCAACTAAAATAAATAAATAAATAAATAAATTTTAAAAAAAAAGTTAAATAAGCAGGGTGACAATATACAGCCTTGACGTACTCCTTTCCTGATTTGGAACCAGTCTGTTGTTTCATGTCCAGTTATAACTGTTGCTTCTTGACCTGCATACAGATTTCTCAAGAAGCAGGTCAGGTTGTCTGGTATTCCTATCTCTTTAAGAATTTTACAGTTTATTGTGACCCACATAGTCAAAGGCTTTGGCATATTCAATAAAGCAGAAATAGATGTTTTTCTGGAACTCTCTCGCTTTTTCAATGATCCAGCATATGTTGGCAATTTGATCTCTGGTTCCTCTGCCTTTTCTAAAACCAGCTTGAACATCTGGAAGTTCACGGTTCATGTACTGTTGAAGCCTGGCTTGGAGGAATTTGTGCATTACTTTGCTGGCATGTGAGATGAGTGCAATTTTGCCGTAGTTTGAACATTCTTTGGCATTGCCTTTCTTAAGGATAGGAATGAAAACTAACCTTTTCCAGGCCTATGGCCAATGCTGAGTGTTCCAAATTTGCTGGCATATTGTGTGCAGCACTTTCACAGCATCATCTTTTAGGATTTGAGATAGCTCGACTCGAATTCCATCACCTCCACTAGTTTTGTTCATAGTGATTCTTCCTAAGGCCCACTTGACTTTGCATTCCAGGATGTCTGGTTCTAGGTGAGTGGTCACACCATCGTGATTATCTGGGTCATGATGATCTTTTTTGTACAGTTCTTTTGTGTATTCTTGCCACCTCTTCTTAGTGTATCTGCTTCTGTTAGGTCCATACCATTTCTGTCCTTTATTGTGCTCATCTTTGCATGAAATGTTCCCTTGGTATCTCTAATTTTCTTGAAGAGATCTCTAGTCTTTCCCATTCTATTGTTTTCCTCTATTTCTTTGCATTGATCTCTGAGGATGGCTTTCTTATCTCTCCTTGCTATTCTTTGGAACTCTGCATTCCAATGGGTATATTTTTCCTTTTCTCCTTTGTGTTTTGCTTCTCTTCTTTTCACAGCTATTTGTAAGGCCTCCTCAGACAACCATTTTGCCTTTTTGCAATTCTTGTTCTTGGGGATGATCTTGGTCACTGCGTCTTGTACAATGTCATGAACCTCCATCCATAGTTCTTCAGGCACTCTGTATCAGATCTAATCCCTTGAATCTATTTGTCAGTTCCACTGTATAATAGGGATTTGATTTAGGTCATAATGAATGGTTAGGCCTAGAAAATTTTAAATAGTCCATTTCCTAGGGACTAGTTATAAATACTATATTTTGGACCAGATGGGAGATGACCTACTTGACTGGGAATCATGTTTTTAAGACTTACTAAGTTACATGGTAATGGCATTCTTTTGTATTAGCTTGGTGCATCAACCTCAGAAGCATGCTTACTTGGCTCCTTAGAGAATATACCTTGATGTGTGTGCTTTTTCTGTGGGTTTTCATGTAATGTGTTTGTGAGGGGCCTTAACCAAAACTACCTAGGTATCCAGGCAATTAATTGATAAGTATGAATGCTTAATATATTGATTTGTATTTATTGTTTTACACTAGAAATCAAACAGTTAAGAGACACTAAGATATTCATTTTCTTGGGTCATACTATTCTTTCCCCAGAGGGGAAAAGAGGATGACCAATACTCTATATCGAGGACTATAATTGCCAAGGAAACCAAGATGAAAAATACTTGAATCTGAAAGTAATTGTATCTTCTTCTCTGTTGGAAAGTCCATACCAGTATAGCCAACAGTTATTAGGAAACTTCTCAAGGAGTATTGTCAAGTTAGCCATCAAATGATATGAAACAGATGCACTTATTACACTGCAGGGATATACATGTCAAGGGAAATGGATGTTTCATGCCAATACTGCATGTAGGTACTGATAAATTCCTAATTTTCAAGTTCTCATTGTTTATTCATTTGTTTTAGGAACCATAAAGAATTTTTATCACTAGTGTAACTTGAATGGTTAGGTTTGATACAATTAAGTTATGGTCAATGATCTACTGGTTTCTGGCTCTCCCCCAAACTCCAAAATCATAGATTTTAAGCATTTGCCAATTTACATAGTATACATTTTCCAAGCAACACTAATTTACAGTAAACAACTGGCTCTCCTAATGTTCCTGAATATTTAACAATGGGCTCTCTAGAGTCTGTACAAGTTAACCTAAGTGTATTATTAGCAGTTTTAACTAGTTGCAATCTAGTTCTGAAGTTGCATCTAGCTTTCTCCTATTATTTTTTGATTAGATTCAGAAAACACATCAATGAACTACCTCTTAAAGAAAATTATTTACAGATAACTGTACTGTATCTGTTTATGCTGAACTGATTAGCTTTGTTTGTAGTTAATGACCTTTACAATGTATTAGACAGAAGGAAGCTTACTATCATCTCTTAAATACTCTTTCATTCACATAGTATATGTGGGCAGAAAATAAGCCACGGGGATAACTCAGTAAACAAAATAAAAAGTAGGAAGAAGTTGTATGTGGGTAATATAAGACAAAACATTTAGGAAATGAATATAAGGAAAAACAGAATGTAGAAATGAGATTGACAGAGACATATTTTGAATTTTAAAAGAGGACATTACCACAAAGATAAATAGATAGTGCGGCTTATCTGTTGTGGTTGACTGCGAATAGAGTATTGTGATTAATTCAGTCTTCCATGTCCATCATTTAACTGAGTTCAAGTAATACCTAGGACTGTCTTATAAAATAGAATGCATGTCAAACTCATAGCATCAATTTTATGAAATCATTTTATTACTATTTTTATTATTTATTATTTAAATTTCTTAAACTTTTCATTTTCTAAGAAAGTATTATTTATAAATCTCTATAATTAATTATAATTATCCAATCAATCCATCCTAAAGGAGATCAATCCTGGGTGTTCATTGGAACTGAACACCCAATACTTTGGCCACCTCATGCGAAGAGTTGAATCATTGGAAAAGACCCTAATGCTGGGTAGGATTGGGGGCAGGAGGAGAAGGGGACGACAGAGGATGAGATGGTTGGATGGCATCACCGACTCGATGGACATGGGTTTGGGTAGACTCTGGGAGTTGGTGATGGACAGAGAGGCCTGGCGTGCTGCAATTCATGGGGTCACAAAGAGTCGGACACAACTGAGCGAATGAACTGAACTGAACTGATTAATTAATATCTTTATAATTATTTATAGATATAGTAGCAACCTAGGCTCCCCATTCTTATTACTATGGATTTCTCCCTAGGAGTTATGTTTGGAGTATATGTAGAAACCACTCACACTTTACTGATAAAATCCTTGGATGGTAAATTGGCTGGGTAAGAAACAATAGATACCTATATATTAGGAGATGAAGAAAATTCTTTGAGAGAATTTATCAAAGGGAAGGGGAGTCTAATATGATGATCTTGACTCAGGAATAAAAAGCCTTCATTGCCACAGGTGCAAAGGAATTCTGAGTGTAGCATGGAGGCTGTTACACAAGTCTTGTAATTCTTTGCCATAAGTCTAGGTTCTGGGGATGAGAATATCAGGAGTTGCTTCACTAGGTTTTTATGAAACATCTTGCAGGTCCAAGAGACGATACTTTAGGACACCTCGTAAAACACTTGGTGTTATAACTCAGACCATCATTTCTAGAAATGGGCTGCTGAGGTCCTTTTCATGTAGTTGGGTTTTGTTTCCAGAGCTCAAGAAAGAGATAGTCACAAAATTGTGTCATTACAACTAGGATCAGGAACGTACTTGAGAGCAAGAGGTCAAGTTCATTTCTAATCTTCCCTGGAAGTTTTCCCATCATTATCAGTGACCTCATGGCTGGAAAGTTTGCATTTTACCAAGAGCTATGAACACAGAATGGCTTTAATTAAAGAAAAATATAGTCAATAATTGTTGGTTTGACGTTTATAAGACAATAATTCTGGTAAAATCATATTCCATGAGAGAAATGGAAAGTTCTATTATGCTATTACCAGAAGCTGAGAATGAAATTAATTTAACTTGAAATAAATCTTCATAAAAGTTATAATAAACATACCGGGCAGCTTCTGAATATCTCTCCAGACATCTAAACACTGTTGCCTGACGAAGATGATTTCGGAAATAGGCAGGGTTTAAAACAATGCTCCTGAAAAGATAAAAGAAATGCAAATGTTATTAAGCTCTTAAAAGTCAATTTGAAGAAGTGTATAGGAATGAAATAACAATCATCCAATTTTACATATGTCTATTTTAAAAGATACTAGGAAATGGATCATTTTTTCTTCCTGTAATTGTCAGTTAAGACAAATAAACAAGCATTATTGAAAATTAAGTTTGCATGATAAAAGCAATCTTATTTATAACACTGGCTAACTTTTATAGCTATAACAATGACAAAGAATTTGAATCCAACTTTTATTACATATATGACATGGTGTTATTTTATTTGTCATATGTTAATAAACTAGGCAAAAATCTCAGATTGTGGTATATCTACCCATAATGAATAAGGAGATTGTTAGCTGCTGGATTTCAGTTAAAAGAGATGAACTGGAATTTAGGTGACTTGTTCATTTGCAATCCATGATGGGTCCTGTGCCTTCTCCCAGTTGGACAGTTGTAGTGAAATGGGAGAAACTCTACTATCGGCTAAGGATTCTGGTCCTCACCTTGCCACTTTTGGTAAGGCCCTTGTTTACTTTGGGTTTACATTTTCTTTTGCTGAAATTTCAAGGCTTGATTTTGGATAAGATTATCTATCCTCATTTGCTGATTCTTCCATTATCTCATAGAGTTCTGGAGTCACAATCCAAGCTCAGATGAGAAGATGATCACTCCACAGCTGCCTTCTTTCCCTAGAAATAAACTGGTAGCTCTTCTTTTCCTTTGCTTCACTGAGAGCTGGGCACTGCTCAAGTCTTTTGATATAATGAGGTGAGCTAGACAGATGAAGAGCACAACTCATTGCCAAATGAGGAGAGAGCCCTTAGTGAAAGTTTGAGGGGTAGCTTATATCAGAATGTGTTGTGTTTATGCATGTAACATACATAGTGTTACAGAACCAACACAGGATTATTAAGCAATTTTTTTGTGTGTGCCTGCTTTTACAAGTTGATGAGAATCACTTGGAATTAGTCCATTAATGAAAGAAGTGATTCTTAATCTTTTTTTTTTTTTTGAGAGGTTCACAAAGCTTTTCAAGAATTAAAGCTGTGAATCTCTGTCTAGAAAAATGCACAGAAACATGGTTGCCTAAATTCAGGGAATTCATGTGATCCTTTAAGGCTATTCATGAGCTCCAGATTGAGAAAGACATACAGGCAAGAATAATCCCATCACTTCATGGCAAATAGATGGGGAAATAGTGGAAACAGTGGCTGACTTTATTTTTGGGGGGCTCCCAAATCACTGCAGATAGTGATTGCAGCCATGAAATTAAAAGACGCTTACTCCTTCTAAGCGAAGTTATGACCAATCTAGACAGCATATTAAAAAGCAGAGGCATTTCTTTGTCAACAAAGGTCCATCTAGTCAAGGCTATGGTTTTTCCAGTAGTCATGTATGGATGTGAGAGTTGGATGGTGAAGAAAGCTGAGCACAGAAGAATTGATGCTTTTGAACTGTGGTATTAGAGAAGACTCTTGAGAGTCCCTTGGACTGCAAGGAGATCCAACCAGTCCATGCTTAAGGAAATCAGTCCTAAAACTTCCCTGGTGGCTCAGATGGTAAAGCATCTGCCTACAATGCGGGAGACTCGGGTTCGATCCCTGGATGGGGAAGATCCTCTGGAGAAGGAAATGGCAACCCACTCCAGTACTCTTGCCTGGAAAATCCCATGGAAGGAGCCTGGTAGCCTACAGTCCCTGGGTAGCAAAGAGTCGGACACGACTGAGTGACTTCACTTCACTTCCTGGGTGTTCATTAGAAGGACTGATGTTGAAGCTGAAACTCCAATATTTTGGCCACTTCTGATGCGAAGAGCTGACTCATTTGAAAAGACCCTGATGTTGGGAAATATTGAAGGCAGGAGGAGAAGGGGACAACAGAGGACGAGACAGTTGGATGGCATCACCGACTCAATGGACAAGAGTTTGGGTAAACTCCGGAGTTGGTGATGGACAGGGAGGCCTGGAGTGCTGCGGTTCATGGGGTCCGTCGCAAAGAGTCAGACATGACTGAGTGGCTGAACTGAACTGAAGAATAATCCCATTCCCAGAAACATTGCTTATGGAAAGAATAAAATAAAAAAGCTGCATCTATCTGACCCACATAGAATCATAGAATTATATGATGATGAGGTGAATTGATTGACTAGTTTAGCTCACTTTAAACACAAGTGAATGGAATCCAGAGAGGCTAACGGACCCCTCTAAAATCATTCATAGATGGTTGCAATGCTGCTTCAAGTTTATTATTATGTTTCTCATCTCTAGCCTCAGCACTTCGTAAGTTATCTTACTCCTTCTCTGTGATGATTTCTGAATTAAAGAAGCCTGGGTTAGTAAAGTTTTACTACATTCTATGACTAGAAATTTGTACAAATAAATACATTAATCCCGCAAGAACACAGACCATTTGCTTTAGTGATTTCTGCTTAAACTATTGGAAATTTAAAGCCTATTCCATGAGTTTATTCCACATCAACACTGAACTATTAATATCTAGTACTAATACTTTATATTAACTCAGAAAAAAGTATGTTAGTGAAATATGTTTGTAAATTTTATCCCTGTAAGAATAATCTTGTAAAATTAGGTCAGAGTGAAAAGAGAAGTGCTCTGTCTAGGGGCCTGGGTCTTCCAGCTCTGACCAGAAACTTTTCTTCCACAACATGGCTAATTCTTTCCTCTTACATAGTAATCTTTATTCATTTAAGCATTTTTGGTAAATATCTGCAAATGTGATGAGACAAAACCCTTATGACTGAACATATTTTTTTCCTTCGTAATCTTTTTCCCCATGATGCAGTGTTTTGGTTTTGCTGAGCTATTCTTCAAGAATCTTGCTTTACCAGATGTGGTCTTTTCATAAAGATGGGTTAGACTGGAGAGAAGCATGGGGTGTGGTGGATAGGAGAAGTAGTGAAGAGAAAAGGGTTTAGCAAAATAGAGGGCTAAGGGAGAGGAGGAGTCATTGAAGTGGTCTTAGAAGAGATTTTTGTGGGTAGTGAGATAAACATTGTTTCAGTGTAATTTTTAAAAAGAATAGATTTTTAAAAAAATTGCTTATAATTACAAGTCCTTTTTATGGTGTTGAAGAAATACAGTAGAGGACATGAGTCTGGAAGTTTCTGTTGCTAAACTGGACTAGGTTCTTCTAAACTGTAACAACATCATACACTGAGCCATGTGAATAATTGCTTCATAAGAGGGACCAAGAAGTCTAGGACCTAGTATACCCTGAAGGTGAAGGTACTTACAAAAGGAAGTTTAGAAATTTGGGATGAGATATTATTTAGCCATTTATTATTTTTGGCTCCTTTATAATTATTGCAGCATTCACTGTGTGCTTATGATATGCACTGTTAGATATTTGGCAAGGAAATGCTAGTGGTGATTGTAAAGCCTACTTTTTACATTTTATTGATTTATTTGATGCTTTCTATAATGACATGCCCTTTTAAAGATGTATTTTATGTTGTGTATAACTTGCAGAGGAAATATTGGTTTATCTTTTTAAAAGTTCTTAATCATTCATCATTTGATGCCATTTGAGGACCTATGGAAGGCTGTTTATGACTGAAATGGACAATCTTACTGGGACTGTAATGAAAATAAATCAACTCTACAATTATAATCAGAGAGAGATCTCTATGCTGATTGGTTTGATTTTAAAAGAGAAGAAATAGCTGTGATTTAGTTATGTTGATAGGAGTTGTGGTAAAAATAAGAATCATGTTAGAATGGCTAAGTTATGGAAGTCATTGAATTTTTGTCAGAGGAATGAAGACAGTGTTAATAATGAGAGAGTCAATTCCTAGACAGACTGATAAGAAGTCCAGGGGTCCCTGAGGAGGAGAGAGGGGTCTGGAATTCTCAAGGAGGAGGAAAGGACAAACATCTTTTTTTTCTCTACATTCCATAGTCTTAGTCACATAAAACATTTTTTTTTTTAAAGCCTGGAACCAATGATTACACAACAAACAACACAGTTTAAAGTCTGTACTAAGATTATATAACAACAATTTATCCTGCTTGAGGACAGTTTCTCCTTCCTGAAATCCTTCTGGCTAATCCTGTTACCTTTTTTGCCTTTTCATACTGTTCATGGGGTTCTCAAGGCAATATACTGAAATGGTTTGCCATTTCGTTCTCCAGTGGACCACATTTTCTGAGAACTCTCCACCATGACCAATCCGTCTTGGGTGGCCCTACATGGCATGGCTCATAGTTTCATTGAGTTAGACAAGGCTGTGGTCCATGTAATTAGATTGGTTAGTTTTCTGTGACTATGGTTTTCAGACTGTCTGACCTCTGATGAAGAAGGATAAGAGGCTTATGGACGCTTCCTGATGGGAGAGACTGACTGAGGGGGAAACTGGGTCTTGTTCTGATGGGTGGGGCCATGCTCAGTAAATCTTAAATCCAATTTTCTGTTGATGGGTGGAGCTGTGTTCCCTCCCTGCTATTTACCTGGGGCCAAACTATGGTGGAGGTAATGAAGATAATGGTGACCTCCCTCAAAAGATCCCATGCATGTACTGTTACACTTAGTGCCCCCAACCCTGCAGCAGGCCGCCACTGACCTATGCCTCCACTGGAGACTCCCAGACACCCACAGGCAAGTCCGGGACAGTCTCTGTGGGGTCACTGCTCCTTTCTCCTGGGTCCTGGTGCACAAGATTCTGTTGTGCCCTCCAAGAGTCTGTTTCCCAGTATGATTTCCCAGTCTATTTCCTCATTAACAGTATGAAAAGGCAAAAAGATAGGATACTGAAAGATGAACTCCTCAGGTTGTTAGGTGCCCAATATGCTACTGGAGATCAGTGGAGAAACAACTCCAGAAAGAATGAAGAGACAGAGCCAAAGCAAAAACAACATCCAGCTGTGGATGTGACTGGTGATGGAAGCAGGGTCCAAGGCTGTAAAGAGCAATATTGCATAGGAACCTGGAATGTTAGGTCCATGAAATGGAAGTGGTCAAACAGGTGATGGCAAGAGTGAACGTTGACATTTTAGGAATCAGCAAACTAAAATGGACTGGAATGGGTGAATTTAACTCAGATGACCATTATATCTACTACTATGGGCAAGAATCCCTTAGAAGAAATGGAGTGGCCATCATAGTCAACAAAAGAGTCCAAAATGCAGTACTTGGATGCAGTCTCAAAAACGACAGAGTGATCTCTGTTTGATTCCAAGGCAAACCATTCAATATCATGGTAATCCAACTCCATGCCCTGACCAGTAATGCTGAAGAAGCTGAAGTTGAATGGTTCTATGAAGACCTACAAGACCTTCTAGAACTAAACCCAAAAAAGATGTCCTTTTCATTATAGGGGACTGGAATGCAAAAGTAGGAAGTCAAGAAACACCTGGAGTAACAGGCAAATTTGGCCTTGGAGTACAGAATGAAACAGGGCAAAGGCTAACAGAATTTTGCCAAGAGAATGTACTGGTCATAGCAAACACCCTCTCCCAACAACAAAAGAGAAGACTCTACACATGGACATCACCAGATGGCCAACAGCAAAATCAGATTGATTATATTCTTTAAGGCAAAGATGGAGAAGCTCTATACAGTCAGCAAAAACAAGACTGGAAGGTGACTGTGGCTCACATCGTGAACTCCTTATTGCCAAATTCAGACTTATATTGAAGAAAGTAGGGAAATCACTAGACCATTCAGGTATGACCTAAATCAGATCTCTAATAATTATACAGTGGAAGTGACAAATAGATTTAAGAGACTAGATCTGATAGACAGAGTGCCTGATGAACTATGGACAGAGGTTCGTGACATTGTACAGGAGACAGGGAGTAAGACCATCCCCTAGAAAAAGAAATCCAAAAAAGCAAAATGGCTGTCACAGGAGGCTTACAA
The DNA here is from genome assembly GCA_024291935.2 of Okapia johnstoni. Lineage (NCBI taxonomy): Eukaryota > Metazoa > Chordata > Mammalia > Artiodactyla > Giraffidae > Okapia > Okapia johnstoni. Next base: position 94,469,645 of record CM044311.1, on the reverse strand, counting down.
ATGACTGAGAAAAGAAGAGAAGCAAAGAGCAAAGGAGAAAAGGAAAGATATATCCAACTGAATGAAGAGTTCCAAAGAATAGCAAGGAGAGATAAGAAAGCCTTTCTTAGTGATCAGTGCAAAGAAATAGAGGAAAACAATAGAATGGGAAAGACTAGAGATCTCTTCAAGAAAATTAGAGATACCAAGGGAAAATTTCATGCAAAGATGGGCACAATAAAGGACATAAATGGTATGGACCTAACAGAAGCAAGGTGGCAAGAATACACAGAAGAACTATACAAGAAAGATCATCATGACCCAGATAACCATGATGGTGTGATCACTAACCTAGAGCCAGACATCCTGGAATGTGAAGTCAAGTGGGCCTTAGGAAGCATCACTAAAAACAAAGCTAGTGGAGGTGATGGAATTCCAATTGAGCTATTTCAAATCCTAAAAGATGATGCTATGAAAGTGCTGCACTCAATATGTCAGCAAATTTGGAAAACTCAGCAGTGGCCACAGGACTGGAAAAGGTCAGTTTTCATTCCAATCCCAAAGAAAGGCAATGCCAAAGAATGCTCTAACTACCGCACAATTGCACTCATCTCACACGCTAGTAAAGTAATGCTCAAAATTCTCAAAGCCAGGCTTCAGCAATACGTGAACCGTGAACTTCCAGATGTTCCAGCTGGGTTTAGAAAAGGCAGAGGAACCAGAGATCAAATTGCCAACAACCACTGGATCATTGAAAAAGCAAGAGAGTTCCAGAAAAACATCTATTTCTGCTTTATTGATATGCCAAAGCCTTTGACTGTGTGGATCACAATAAACTGTGGAAAATTTTGAAAGAGATGGGAATACCTCACCACCTGACCTGCCTCTTGAGAAACCTGTATGCAGGTCAGGAAGCACCAGTTAGAACTGGACATGGAACAACAGACTGGTTCCAAATAGGAAAAGGAGTATGTCAAGGCTGTATATTTTCACCCTGCTTATTAACTTATATGCAGAGTACACCATGAGAAATGCTGGGCTGGATGAAGCCCAAGCTGGAATCAAGATTGCTGGGAGAAATATCAATAACCTCAGATATGCAGATGACACCACCCTTATAGCAGAAAGCGAAGAAGAACTAAAGAGCCTCTTGATGAAAGTGAAAGAGGAAAGTGAAAAAGTTGACTTCAAGATCAACATTTAGAAAACTAAGATCATGACATCCGGTCCCATCACTTCATGGCAAATAGATGGGGAAACAGTGGCAGACTTTATTTTTGGGGGCTCCAAAATCACTGCTGATGGTGATTGCAGCCATGAAATTAAAAGACGCTTACTCCTTGGAAGGAAAGTTATGACCAACCTAGATAGCATATTAAAAAGCAGAGACATTACTTTGCCAACAAAGGTCCATCTTGTCAAAACTGTGGTTTTTCCAGTAGTCATGTATGGATGTGAGAGTTGGACTATAAAGAAATCTGAGCGCAGAAGAATTGATGCTTTTGAACTGTGGTGTTGGAGAACACTCTTGAGAATCCCTTGGACTGTAAGGAGACCCAACCAGTCCATCCTAAATGAGTTCAATCCTGAGTGTTCATTGGAAGGACTGATGTTGAAGCTGAAACTGCTATAATTTGGCCACGTGATGCGAAGAGCTGACTCTTTTGAAAAGGCCCTGATGCTGGGAAAGATTGAAGGCAGGAGAAGGGGACTACAGAGGATGAGATAGTTGGATGGCATCACCAACTCAATGGACATGAGTTTGAGTAAACTCCGGGAGTTGGTAATGGACAGCGAGGCCTGGCGTGCTGCAGTCCATGGGGTGGCAAAGAGTCTGACACGACTGAGCGACTGAACTGAACTGAACTGAACTGTGGATGCTGCTTTTTCCTCTCTTACAGATTGGAGCTAGCAGTTCCAGAACCACTCCTCTAAAATGTAGTTTTAAAAAAAGCTGGGACATGTTTGATCCCCAGAATTTTTTTTTTTATTCTAGTGGTTTTACCATACATCCCCAAAATTTAAAAGACACGCCTGATCTTCTTCTGTCATACTGAATGGCCATGGTATCCTCTGGAAGACGGAGAATGCTGGCCTATGAAGGGTCTCTTAATTACAATATTGTTTTACTAGTCCGGTTCCATAGAAAACAAGAGCAATGGGTAGAAGTGACTCATGTGTTGCTCTTTATCTCTGTGAGGCATGCAAGACTTATGTCCTAAGCATGCAGATTTGGGTGTGAAACCTTCAGCTGCCTCCTGTTCTCTTACTTTTCCCCTGTATCTGTGATTCCCAACTGAATAGGCTGAGAATCAGGGCACCCTTCCAGGAAGGGTTGCCTCAGTCTAGGTAGAAATTCAAACAATACCAATTGCGGTCAAGACTATCGAAAGGATCCAAAAAGTTCATAGAAGCCTTTACGTGACTAACTTTACTTTATGAGCTTACTTGGAGAGATGTAATGTATGTCTTGGGACAGACAGTGACTCCTGACTTGAGAACCTGAGTTTTGAGGGAAGCCACTACTTTTGGAGATAAATGGCTTGAACATGAGACAAAGGGAAAGAGGGAACATGAAATAGCCCTCCTTCTTCCTAGGAGCCAAGCGGTTCCGATAACAGAGCCACTTTGCCAGATGTATTCTTGAAGGACTCAAGTGAGCATGCATGCTGAAACTTTAGACTATGCTAAGTTGTTTGACATAGAACAGGGAGAGAAGGAAACTCCTGGTAAATTCCTAGATAGACTATGTGAGGCTCTCCACAAGTTTACTGATGTTGATTTCGAAATTACAGAGGGAGCAATGATCTTATAAGATAGATTTCTCACTCAGTCAGCTCCAGATATCTGATGTAAGTTATGAAAACAGGCTTTTGGCCCAAATCAGTCTTTAGAAAAAACTGTTACAGCTGGCTGAGATGGTATATTATAGTAGAGAATATAAGGAGGAAAATAAGGGGCAAAAAAGAACCAGGTGAAAGACTGAAGACCTAACAATGGCTGTTAGACCTGCTCTGAAACAGCCCGAAAAAAATGCCCAGGGGGACCCAGGTAAAAAGGGATGGACTTCATATTACTGTGGAAAGGAGGGGTATCTCAAGCAGGATTGCCCTCAGGCATCTAAGCCACCCCTGGCTTCACGTCCTGTCTGCAAAGGGCCACACTGGAGAAGAGACTGCCCTCCGATGTGTAGGCCCTGGGGTTTGGACTCTCAAGACAATCTGAAGGTGCCTGGGGTCCCCACACAAGCTCTCATCCTAATTACACCTCAGGAAACCTGGGTATTAATAACGTTGGGGGGCATTCTCTGCCCCTCTTCTGATGTCTGTGTCAGAAGCTTTCTCTGTCTCTTCTTCACTTTAATAAAACTCTGCTACACAAAAGCTCTTGAGTGATCAAGCCTGGTCCTTGGTCCTGAAGCTAAATCTTCTTTGGAGATTACGAATCCAACATTGTTCATCATAAGCTATCAGTAATGGGTCATGATTTTTCATTTGATTGACTAGCCCTACTCTAAGAGAATGGGGGGGGTCATGTAAAATAGTAAATACTATAATGAATACAAGTGTATATATTTTATAAATTGGTTCCCAGTGGTATGTCTTAGATTTTTAGGATTCCTATTTGTGAGTGCTTTAAAATTTTTCTTTTATATTAAGGTTCATATTATTTGATGTGTGTGTACTTGTTTTATTAAGTCCTAAAGTCATAATGTTGCTTGACCAGTATATCTCTATTTCAGTGATTATTAGTTATATCTCAATTCACTTGTCAGATGATTCATATTTTTTCCAGTGATTTGATATGTCACTTTTATTATACACAAAGTTTGTATGCACGCTTGGATCAGTGGCTGGACTTTGTACATACAATTTTGATCTGTCTGTTTCTGTGACAGAAACAAGTGGTTTTAATTCTTGTCATTAATTTCTGGAAGGGAAAGAACTGCCTAATGGTTTCTGTGAAAAATGTATCTGATGTGACATATTTATTCTTTATGATGAACTTTATAATATTCATTTTTTAAAGTTGCAAACACACCCACATTTAGTGGTTTTCATTTGTGTTAAAGGCATTAGACTAATTTTACAAAGAACTCAAGAGCCTCTTGATGAAAGTGAAAGAGGAGAGTGAAAAAGATGGCTTAAAACTCAACATTCAGAAAATGAAGATCATGGCATCTGGTCCTATTACTTCATGGCAAATAGATGGGGAAACAGTGGAAACAGTGGCAGACTTTATTTTGGGGGGCTCCAAAATCATTGCAGATGGTGACTGCAGCCATGAAATTAAAAGATGCTTGCTCCTTGGAAGAAAAGTTATGACCAACCTAGACAGCATATTAAAAAGCAGAGACATTACTTTGCTAACAAAGTTCTGTTTAATCAAGGCTATGGTTTTTCTAGGTGTTGGAGAAGACTCTTGAGAGTCTCTTGGACTGCAAGGAGATCCAACCAGTCCATCCTAAAGGAAATCAGTCCTGAATATTCATTGGAAGGACTGATGCTGAAGCTGAAACTCCAATACTTCGGCCACCTGATGCAAAGAACTGACTCTTTTGAAAAGACCCTGATGCTGGAAAAGAATGAAAGCAGGAGGAGAAGGGGACAACAGAGGATGAAATGGTTGGATGGCATCACCGACTCAATGGACATGAGTTTGAGTAAACTCCGGGAGTTGGTGATGGACAGGGAGGCCTGGCATGCTGCAGTCCACGGGGTCGCAAAGAGTCAGACACGATTCAGTGACTGAACTGAACTGAGGAAGAACAGACATTTTTATACTGTTGTCTTCCTATCCAGGAACATGACATCCTCTTCATTCAAATATTCTTTTATGTCTTCCAGTAATATTTAACCTTCCTTTTACCTTTTTGTAAAATAGAGATTTTACAGATTTCTTGTTAATTCTAAAGTTTAAAAATTATAGATGAGGATTATACACGATAGTATATGTGTATATATATATATATGTATAGGTATAGGTATACATGTATATGTGTGTGTATATATATGTATAAATGTATACATGTATATATATATGTATAGGTATACATGTGTATATATATGTATATGTGTATATACACACATATACACACACATATACATATATACATACACACACACACATAACTACTCGAAGTGTGATCAGCAACACTTGGAAGCTCATTGGAAATGTAAAATCTTGATTCCAAATGTACTGAATCTGCATTTTAGCAAGATCCTCAGGTGATTTATATGCACATTAAAGTTTGAGAAGCACCACAGGTATGCATGATAAGAATGGAATTTTTTTTTCTGTTGTATTTCCTAACTTCTAATTGATTTAGATATGTATTTTAAAATTATTAATTTTTGTATCTTTATTTCTTAATATTGCAATAATATAGTTTTATTCACATAATCTGCAAATAATGATGCCTGGTACTGCTTTTCAATATTCATGTTTTTTCTCTTACTGCCTAGGCTAAAATTTTTTAAAAGGGGTTTAAATAAGTGAAGTGATCTATGGATACTTCAGTATTTCACTGATAACTACGATTATGAATTAGTTTTAGCAAAATTATTTTCCAAGAGTTATTATCAGAAGTAAATGCTTACTTTTTTTTCAAATACCCTTTTGATCTATCAATATTATTGTGTTCTTTGTCCATTGATCTTTTGTAGGGCTAACTTGGATTAGTTATCAATTCAAAAAAGTGTTAAATTAATAAACAGAATTGTTGTAATTCAGTCATTCAGTTGTGTTCAACTCTTTGGGACCCCATAGACTGCAGCATGCTAGGCCTCCTTGTCCTTCACTATCTCCCGGAGTTTACTCAGTCTCATGTCCACTGGGTTGATGATGCCGTCTGACCATCTCATTCTCTATTGTCTCCTTCTCCTCATGCCTTCAATCTTTCCCAGCATCAGGATGTTTTCCAATGAGATGGCTTTCGCATTAGGTAGCCAAAGTACTGGAGCTTCAGCTTCAGCATCACTACAATAAGGATATAGTATTTTTCCAGCCACATCAAAAAGTGGCAATGGAGGCAGAATTTCATACTGATTGCCCCAGAGACAGATGTGTTTTTCTTCTACATCTCAATTGGAAGCTTGAACTCTGTGAATGAGAACGTTAGTCATCACTACTTCCGGGGCTTAAGGCTTTAGCTTTTTATAAGACGGGATTAGGAAAGCAATTTCTTATTTAGGCAAAGATGCCTAAATTCAGTTGCCTTTACCTTGCTTAATCATTAGTAAATTAGCAGTGTAATCAAAGTAAATTAGCAATGACGCATCCTCCTGAGTGACACTCTTCTTAATATCTTAGCAAAGTGCTGACATTCTTTTAGAAATAGTTGGTAGATCTAGAGAATGCCAAGGAAACAAATGAAACATTTTTATTTCACCAAGGCATGATATCTTTGTGATGATATTTATGTGGGATAATGGCCTCATTCAGTATATTATAACTTGTTGAACAACTGATCAGTACTGTTGAAGTATAGTCTAGATTGTTATGAAAGAAATTCAATCGCTTGTCCTTAGCCCTTTTTGTAGACAGTATTTCCATTAGTGACTAGTATTAAGAGATTGAAAGAATGCCTATAATTTTTTCAGATGGCATAGATTATATTTAGCAAAAAATAGTATTACTGATGACAGAGGCAAAATCTTTAAAAAAATCTTTATGTTATGGATTCTAAAAGTAAGTTTTACAAATGTAATTATGGCTTGAGTGTGGCTATGGAGAAAAAGCCTAAATATTTTAACTAATCACAAGCTGAACACAATAGGATATCATGATAGAGCTACAAAAATGGTATATAAAATTTATGCTAAATGAATCAATGGCATTCTGTTAAAATGATAAAGTGTTTATCTTTGATAACAACTGATAAACAGTTAATTTATCACTGAATTGTTCTATAGCCATATAGACACACCTCTGGGAATCATTACCATTTTGGGGTATGTCTAGAGAGTCCACTGGATCTATAGAACATAGTGTGGGAAGAATATGGAATGAAATTGATATGTTCAGAGAATTAGGTAAGATTAGTGGAGACTAAATAAGTACTTTCAAATACAAAGACCTGCCATGTGAAAAATAGAATAATTATTCTATGTAAAAAAGATGAAATCAGGCAAAAGCCAGTATTATAAAGTTACAAATATTTCAGTTTAACATAAGGAGGGACTTAATAATCAATGATGCAATAAGCTTTGAGAAGAGTTTCCTTTTACTAGAATCATTTAAGTGATATTTCAAATGCCATCTGTCAGGATGTGTACAAGAAATTTTTGACTGAGTAGGAGTTAGGCTAAATGACTTTCAAGGATATTTAGAATATCCTTTCAAGGATATTAAAAAATCTCTTAGAATACATTTTTATAATTTTTAATTGGAGTATAGTTGCTTTACAATGTTGAATTAGTTTCTGCTGTACAGCAGAGGGAATCAGCTGTACATTTACTTATATCCCGTTTTTTGGATTTCCTTCTGTTTAAAGGAAATGAGTAAGTTCCCTGTGTTACACAGTAATAGAATACATTGTTGATCACTGTGAAGGGTTTGAGTTTCCCCCTACTTCAAGCTAACAAGTTAGCATGCCATAGTTTCATGGGTACTTGTAGAAGACGTGAACCTCCAAGGATAGAGACAAGGGACCGTTTCTTACTCGTAGCAGCAGATGTAGCCAATTTATCAGTCTTTTGTTGTACTGGTTCCTTGAGCTGCAGTTCCCAGATAGTAATGCAAAGAAGGCCAGGTGAAGCCTTCACATGCAGTAGGTTGCATTATAGGAGAGGAATCCTGAGCTTAGGGGATATAAACCTTTTACAATTGATTGCAAGCATGCCTGTTTGTAGGTCTAGAGGGAGATGCTATTTCATCTTCCAAGGCTGTAAGCAGAATTGACCTTTCTTCCAAGGTTGTTTGCCACATAGTCATCTTTGAAAAGATAGATCAGAGCAGAGGCCAGTCAATGCTTTGTTTACAAGGCATGCAAAAAGTTAGGAGACCCAAGGAGAATTGTTTTCCTATATAAATAATTTTTGTTCAGACAGGCAAGCAGTATTTGTTATATTCACACCATTAACAAATAAAAAATAATTCATAACAAGCTCCAAAAATTAAAATATCATAGGAAGATCTCAGAATACCTAGTATTAAAGAATGAGTGATTAAATTATTATATATTTATATTCTGTTTTAGGCAGCCTGTAGAATATTTAAGAAGTTAAGTCAAAGTAAAAGTTACAGGGAACAAAAGGAAAAATAGATAAACTGGAGTATATCAAAATTAAAAACTTCTGTTTATCAAAGGACACTATCAACAGAGTGAAAATGCAAAAGTGAAAAGAGAAAATATTTGCAAGTTTTGTATCTGAAAAAGGATCAATATCTAGAATATAAAAGGAGTTTCTAAAACTCAGCAGTGAAGAAACAAACAATCTAATTAAAAACTGAGCAAAGGACTTGAATAATTTCTCCAAAGATAAACAAATGGCCAATAAGCACATGAAAAGATGCTCAACATCACTGATCATTAAAGAAATGCAAATCTAAACCACAATGAGATACCACCTCATACTCATTAGAATGGCTACTATTAAAAAAAAACAGGAAATGACAGATGTTGGCAAGGACATGGAGATATTAGAACCCTCATGCATGATTTATGGGAATGATGGTGCACCTGCTATGGAAAAAAATATGGCAATTTCTCAAAAATTTAGAAATAGAATTACAGTATGATCTAGCATTTCCACTTCTGTGTATATACCCAAAATAATTCAAAGCAGTGCTTCAAAGATGTATCTCCATGTTCATAGCATTGTTATTTGCAATAGCCAAAAGGTGGAAGCAATCTAAGTGTCCATCAGCAGATACGTGGGTTAATACAATATGGTATATACAGACAATGGAATATTACTCAGCCTTTAAAAGGAAAGAAATTCTGACACATGCTTGCAACATGGATGACACTTCAGGCATTATGCTAAGTTAAATATGCTAGTCATAAAAAGTTGCTTCTTATTAATAGAAATTCTTTCACCATGGGCTGTTGGTATAATACCAAATCTCAATCTAGTAATCAAAATTCCTGGGTAGGTGAAAGGAATAAGAATATAAAGGAAACATAAGCACTAGTGCTGTCACCACAAAAGGATTCAATGAAATCTTAGTGGTTGCATCTTCCTTATTCACTTGCTTCACTACAAAAGGTTGGTAATTGGAATTACAAATCAAAATAAAGTATAACAGTCCTCAAAATATTGAGAAGAATTAAGAAGTCCATGTGTTCACTTTAAATATCTTATATTGACAAATAAGACAGAACAATAAAATGACCCAATTTAATTTACGTGGGAGAAATGGAACTATTTTATGAAGTATTAGAGCATAAAATTACAGTTAAAGGCATTGGTTTTTGAAATAAGAAAAGTACAGTAGATTGTTGTCAAATAAAGCATATAGCTCTGCTAAAGCAATGGCAAAGCATGTTTTTGCAAAAACCATGAAAGTAAATTTAACTCTTTAGGGAAACAACAAGAAGAAATCATTTTCAACTATTTCTTGAGATCTTAGCATGTACATATCACAGCAGAAGAAAACAAATTTAAAGAAGCTAAACAGAGTAAGTTGAATATCATCCTTGATTTTTGTTCACCAAATTACAATTAATTGTATGTACAAAACACTGAATTATGGAATTACTCAAGTGAGCAACAAGAACCTAATTTCTTGACATGACCAAGAGTCAAAGTACCTTAAAAACTGCTATATTGTCACAGTTCTGAAAAATATATATTTAGAAGAGAGATATACTGTCTATCCTCTTTATGGAGCTAATAGTAAATACACATTAAATAATGATTAGGATCGATGTTTAAATATATTTTACTATAGAATTTGAGAATGAAATTTCTTTGTTTAGAAGAATAGAGTGAAGATTAAGGGATTCAAATAACAAATTTAGTATGTAATCAATAACAAGAAATAGGAACCTTTAGAAGGAGATTTTAGGACTTCCATGTTTTTCCATATTCAGTTTAGTCTTCCATATTCTTTTTTGAAATTTTTTTTATTGGCGGTACAGTTGATTTACAATGTGTTTGTTTCAGGTGTTAAGTCTTCCATATTCTTCATCAACATGAATATCATCAGTTAACATATATAAAATAAACATTAAAGATGACACCCTACTGGATCTTTGGCAGTATGCACTGATATGCCTTTTTTGACCAACAGAGAACATTTCTTTCTTTCTTTGGTTCTTTCTTTCCCAAAGAAAGGCAATGGCAAAGAATGCTCAAACTACCGCACAATTGCACTCATCTCACATGCTAGTAAAGTAATGCTCAAAATTCTCCAAGCCAGGCTTCAGCAATACGTGAACCATGAACTTCCAGATGTTCAAGCTGGTTTTAGAAAAGGCAGAGGAACCGGAGATCAAATTGCCAACAACCACTGGATCATCGAAAAAGCAAGAGAGTTCCAGAAAAACATCTATTTCTGCTTCATTGACTATGCCAAAGCCTTTGACTGTGTGGATCACAATAAACTGTGGAAAATTCTGAAAGAGATGGGAATACCAGACCATCTGACCTCTCTCTTGAGAAACCTGTATGCAGGTCAGGAAGCAACAGTTAGAACTGGACATGGAACAACAGACTGGTTCCAAATAGGAAAAGGAGTACGTCAAGGCTGTATATTGTCACCCTGCTTATTTAACTTATATGCAGAGTACATCATGAGAAATGCTGGGCTGGAAGAAGCACAAGCTGGAATCAAGATTGCCGGGAGAAATATCAATAAGCTCAGAAATGCAGATGACACCACCCTTATGGCAGAAAGTGAAGAAGAACTAAAGAGCCTCTTGATGAAAGTGAAAGAGGAGAGTGAAAAAGTTGGCTTAAAGCTCAACGTTCAGAAAACTAAGATTATGGCATCCGGTCCCATCACTTCATGAGAAATAGATGAGGAAACAGTGGAAACAGTGTCAGACTTTATTTTTTTGGGGCTCCAAAGTCACTGCTGATGGTGATTGCAGCCATGAAATTAAAACACGCTTACTCCTTGGAAGGAAGGTTATGGCCAACCTAGATAGCGTATTTAAAAGCAGAGACATTACTTTGCCAACAAAGGTCTGTCTAGTCAAGGCTATGGTTTTTCCAGTGGTCATGTATGGATGTGAGAGTTGGACGGTGAAGAAAGCTGAGCGCTGCAGAATTGATGCTTTTGAACTATGGTGTTGGAGAAGACTCTTGAGAGTCCCTTGGACTGCAGGGAGATCCAATCAATCCATCCTAAAGGAGATCAATCCTGGGTGTTCATTGGAAGGACTGATGTTGAAGCTGAAACTCCAATACTTTGGCCACCTCATGCCAAGAGATGCCTCATTGGAAAAGACCCTGATGCTGGGTAGGATTGGGGGCAGGAGGAGAAGGGGACGACAGAGGATGAGATGGTTGGATGGCATCACCGACTCGATGGACATGGGTTTGGGTAGACTCCGGGAGTTGGTGATGGACAGAGAGGCCTGGCTTGCTGCAATTCATGGGGTCGCAAAGAGTTGGACACGACTGAGTGACTGAATTGAACTGAACTGAACATTTCTTGTTTTTTTTCCTCCATTTCTTTAACATTTTTCCCCCCTTATATTGGGGACCTCTAGCAAATTCATGACGCATAATGGACACTCAATGTTTATGGAATAAAGCACTATTTATTTCTAAGTGGCTGAACCACACTCTTCCTCGGGACCCACCAGAAAACCTAAAAATATTTAAGATTCAACAAGGAGACTACATCTATTTTGACCCAAATATACTAAGATCCTCTCTCCATTGACTTTTGCACCTATATCCCTTTTGAACATCAGCTTTACACAATTTCTTAATCCTTACCTGTATGCTGATGTGATGAGGAATTAAAGGTGGCTTATGTAACTAAAGGATGTAGAGATATAGATAGATAAGTAGACACTTTGAAGAAAATTTCTGATATAAAATTATTTTTCATAATTTGAAATCCTGAAAAGAAACCCATTTTTCTGTGGACTATAATTGTTTCTTCCCATTTTTTTTCTCCATCTGTCAAATGCCTAGATTGGATTCCCATTTATTTTTCATCTACATTGTAATCCAAAGACTGTCCACTAAAAGGTGTTAGTAAATCACTTGGTCAGTTCTTCCAACAAAACAGTCTTTTAAGTAATACAGTATATCAACCTACCTTTGACATTTTCATTTTTTGTTCTTGACATTTTCTCTTAACAAATAATATGGTGTTGGCCCCATTATCTTTTCTGTAGGGTTCATGAACCAAATACCAACTATCAACTCTCTTGGAGAAAAGCTATCAAGATTCAGAAACCAAAGATGTAGATGTAAAGCCCTATTCATCTGTCTGTGTAGTATTGAGGGGAAGGAGGGCAGAGTAGGGGTGGGGGTGGTTCAAGAACAGCATGACAAATAGTACTTTTTTTTTCCTATTCTCATGTTATTGAGTGGGCTGCATTTTAGAATGATTGCTTTGAAAAATATAATTAATAAATTCCCCTCTGTTGTAACCTACCAGAAATTAGTTATGATTCATTCAGCAACAATTATTGAAAGTAAACCATGTTCCAGGCACTGTACATGTTCTAAAGAAAAGAACCATGAGGGTACATACATATTTAAACTAGTATTTTAAGTAGCCTTGTTATATGGAAATTAATGTCTGCCTGCATTCTATTATTTTTTTCATGCTGTCTTAAACCAGCAGTTATGCAGGAATCTTTAAAATGAACTGAGAAATTATAGTGAATTCTACTCTATAGCTTTACTGGATAATGAAACAGCATGGTTATTTCTTTCAAGCTATGAGAAGTGGAAGGACTTTTGATCGCAATATCAAAACTACTCATATATTAAGTATTAAAATTGTTCATATTAACATCATGATTTTTTGGTCTGGAGACTAAATAAATGGCTTCCATAAACAATATTTTACCTACTATACAACCCCCTTTTGCTCCTATACCAAAGGAAAAAAACTGTGACTCTTACACTTGATGAAACAATTGAACTTCTGACAATTGTCTGTGATTTTCCTTTGTTGAATTAACAGAATTAGTGGAAATGTATCACACTGAGCATTGCATTTATTATATGTATAGAGTGGCCATTTCAGCTAAACCCCTAGATTATATACTGTATTATAGTTTACAAATTGAAAGCCTAAATTTAAATTGGATATGGACTTTGATTATGGGAAAGGCTCTCAAGTTTGAATACAATGATTACTTATAGACCAAATTACCTTTACTCAAAGTGACTCCAATTAGGGGAGTCTAATTACTAATCCTGTGAATGAGAATGTTAATGGTTTCTCTTTGAAATTCAAAGAGGTTTTCTAATATGTTTATTAACTCTCTCTTTGTTGACAAAGATGACTAAATCTTCCATCTTGCTAGCCTGTTCTCTTTGGCTCAGAGTACTGAGTTTGCAACCTGTTGTGACTTGTGCCAAATAAAGTGTCATTTCCCATTACTTTGGAAAGAATACATTTTTTCAGATATCTTTAAAAGTGCTGCCATTTCTGTGATATAATGTAAGCATATATTTTGGAGGGTTTTTTGTTTGTTTGTTTGCTTATTTAAAAAGCAATGATAGGTACTAAGTAACTACTCTCCAAAAGAAGTTTTAATCCAATTGTGAAAAATTATAAAAATACACAAATAAAGAACAGTTAATAAAACTTTAAACAACTGTGGGAGGCATACAAATGAGATGGAAAAATTGAAAGGTTTCGGTAAAGGATCTGCAATGACAGAAAAATGCAAACTTTGGAAAGACATCAGGAGGAAGTAAGTCGAGCTCACTTTGAAGTGATAACATTTAGGGAAGAGAGGTAGAAAATCCAAATTGAAAGAGTGACCCTCAAATGACTTGGTCATAAAAGATGGTAAACCATATTAAAAACTGTCATGTAAATTTGCTTAGCTAAAGTAATAAATTCACTGTAGGGGAAGACAGAATCCTATTAAGGATTTGTTCGTTAGTTAAAAGACTTTTAATTTTTTGGAAGAAATTACTAAGACTTTAGGGATTACTAAGCAAGCATATGATAGAATCGTTTTTTAAGAAGACATAGAGGGGTGAGATGGGAAGAGGAGAGGGAGGCTCAAGAGGGAGGTGATCTATGTACAATTATGGCTGGTTTGCATTGTTGTATGGCAGAAACCAACACAACATTGTAAAGCAATTTCCTCCAATTAAAAAATAAGGAACACAATCATTGTAACTATTCTGAAGGAAGATGAGAGATATAAAACCTGGCTATAAACTGGCATAGTGATTCTCAAAGTGTGGTCTGCAGATTGCAAATGGGTTTTACAATATTATTGCTATTTTTATAATAATATTTTAAGACATTATCTTCATTTTTCCCTGTGTTGACATTTGCACTGATGTGGCAAAAGCAACATGGTGTGTAAAACTTCTGGCTCTCTTGCAGGAATCTAATCAGTAATAGCAAACTGTTGTAGCAGAAATTGTATGCACTTGCCATCCCCCACATTACCAGTCTCTACCCTTGAGTGCGTGGAATTTAATATTTGGTGTGACAAAATGGAACATATGCAGAAAACCCTTTTTTCCAGCACAACAAAGTATGATGGTTGCTTTGAGGAAAAGCACTTGTGCACTCATGCCATTGTTTGCATTTGTGAGCTGACTTATCTACTGTTTCCATGGAACATCATGTTTCACTTGGAAGAACAACTAACAAACTCTGATTATCAGACTTGGAATTTGGCAGACATTTCTTGAAAATGAAATGAGTGTGCCTGTCACTTAAAGGAACACAACTGACAGTATTTATTGCCAGTGATAAAAGTTTGAGCTTTCAAGTAAAAATTAGAATTTTGGAAAATTTATATCTGTCACTGTGAGAATGACAGCCTCCCAATGCTTAAAGACTTTTCTGATATTAGTGATATAAACATGTGGGATTTTTAAAATTTACTATTATATAATAGAAATCTGCATGTGATGCATTATTTCCCAAATAACCAATGTAGGATGTTACTAACTCATGCATGAGTAAATAATCCATTCAAAGTATAAGGAATACCAGTAGCTTTTTATGAAACATGGTACAAGTTGATTGATATAGCTTCAGAATTCTGATTGCAGTTAATTTTTAAGAAGCTACTACTTCTCAAGTCTGGTGTGGTATCAAAGAAGAATATTGAGGACCATCTGAAAAGTCTGTTAACATTCTCTTTCCTTTTCTAACAACACATTTTGTGTCAGACTGGATTTCTTCATGTAGTTCAACCATGGTTCAACCGATTGAATGCAGAATTAGATATGAGAACCCAGTTTTCTTTTATAATGCCATATATTAAAGAGATTCACAAAAATGTAAAACAATGTTACTCCTGTATGCATTTAAAATATACTTATTTTTCATAAATATGCATTTTATGTTAGCATGTAATGGGTGTATTATTCTTACATGAGTAACTACATATTTTTAAGTTTCTACATTTTAATTTTTAATATGGTAAACATTTCTAAGTATAATCCACATAAAGCAAAAAAGAATCTTTTGGCCCCTCAATAATGTTTAAAAATATAATGGAGTCAGAATACTAGTTTGAGAACCACTGTACAAGTAAATTGAAGAAGGGTATGGTAATCCACTCCAGTATTCTTGCCTGGAGAATCCCATGGACTCAGAAGCCTGGCATGCTACAGTCCATAGTATTTCACAGAGTCGGACACAACTGAAGCTACTTAGTTCGCATGCGTGCATATACAAGTAAATAGTCAAAATCTGTATGAAGCTTCTAACTATAAGAAAGAAAATAAAGAGGCACATGGGACATGTTTAATAATTTGTGTTATATCACACCATCCTTTTGCCCTTTCTCTTAAACCCAAAATACCTTTCCCCCTTCTTTGTTTTGATCTGTATATGTGACTTATCAATGTTATTCTCATATTATTTTCTTTCCACAGAAGCTAAAAACTTTTCCAGAGCCTGTACGCATTGAACAGGTTCTTTAAGAAAAGTTTATGGGAAATAAAAGTCTAAAGAAGCAAAAAGAATAAGGTTAAATATATACTAAGGTTATATATTAGATTTCTTTCATCCCCTAATCTCTTATTATGAAACACTAAAAAAAAAACCCATCAAATACTGCTGTGAAATTTACTGTCTTCTGTGGGAAAGTCCCATTTGCTACCAAAAGTTTAATAATTGTCAATAAGACCACTTATATCTAATTAAAGAATTATTTTGCCTCAGATCACCTAGGAAAGGCACATGGTCTGCATTTTCTCCAGTGAAGAAGATTCACACAAAATATATATTGGCAGCTAAGACCTGTGAGCAGAGCACAGGCAGGGCCACTAAGAAGCCTCTCTTAAACTAACAGTATTGTAACTTAACATATGGCTGCTGTTTAGACTTCTATGAAAAATCAGGAAAGGTCACAGGATAAGCATGAGGAATTCTTGTCATAGCAACAAAGGAGAAAATGAGAAAGAGTTTGGGTAAATACATCAGTAACAGTACAACCCCAGAATTTGCAAACACTTGTTGAGGCTAGTGCTCTGTGGTCAATGACATAAAATATTCATGGGATATTAATGAAAATATCCATATCCTTGAAATACACATTCATAAATTGTGAAAAGTAAAATGGATAGGAGAGTGGTATTTTTATTTGTAAGGTAGATGGCTCCTTTTAAGGTAAACAGAATGAGAGCAAGTCAGGCTCACCTAACAAGTTCTATCTGGAAAAGAAGTAAAGAAAAACTTTTAAATATCAAGCATAGGCAAGAGCTGTAAAATAAATAAGTGTGGGCCTCTAAGCCATGTTTTTTACTTGCTCTGACAGAAACTAGTCTGCTCCAGGTTTGTCTCTTGTTATTTGTAGCCCTATATGTAATGGCCTATTTTGTGACTTCCCCAAGTATACCTGGGAAGACTTTTAGTAGTTTGAGAAAACTTTGAGGGCAGTTTCTGAGAATAAGACCCAAACATCAATTTTACACTTTAGCCTATGTGAAGTAGAATGAATGGCAATAAGCTTTTAGTCCCTTGAAATGGTGTTGGTTAATTTGGAATTGTGGGCAGTCCTCCATTTTTCCTTAAAGTTAATTATTTCTAACATTTTTGGACATGTAGCATTCACCAGGAACTTGTATTTCCCTGGACTTCCTCACTTTTAGTATTTGTCTTAAACTAGCTCACTTTTTAAACTACTTGTGTGGAAATTTTTTTGCATGTAAAGACAACAAATTAGGAGACTAAAAACAAACATCCTCATGGAGACTAGCAAAATAGTTTTCACTCTGTCAATGAACACTGTTAACTACAGCACGCACTCATGAAAAGAATCTTGTAAAATTTCAGGTTGGTCACCTGATGTGTTTGGAAATAAAACGCGATTGTGACTTTAAGGTTAAGATTTGCAGATATTTTCCATTTGTAAAACTCTTTCATATTAATAATATCCTTTCACCCCCTTTACAAGTGTTGAGGAAGATATTGTTATTATCCCCTGTTCAGAGATACAGAAACTGAGGAGAAGAGATGTTAAATGACTTGTGAAAGTTAAGGTTAGTCAGTGATGTGCAGAGATTCAAATTCAGACCTTTGGCTTCTGAAGTTTGTTTTACCACATTACAAGGACACTTCCAGCTCCTCTGTTTTTCTTTACTTGTAGTTACAGAATTAGCCCTTGAAAATCTAGAACTTTTTAAAAAATCAATTGACCTTGAAGGAAATCGAGATAAACATATCTCATTTTTCTCATTATGTGTACTTATCCCAGGTCACACCAATTACATTTTAGAACATTTCAAAATTTTAAGTACATAAATGCTTTTAATATTCCAGTGAGAATTTACAGAAGAAGTTACAGAAAGGCTAAGTGGCTTGTTAAGCCCATCAGAATGGATTTTAAAGCTGGTATATTAGAAAGTAGGAAACAAATATAAAAAAATCCTCTTAAAACAATGTTAAGAATAAACCCACCAATGAGGAGTGTCTGTACAGCCTTCCTGCGTGCTTCAAGGACCAAAATGAACATTTCCTGAAGGCATTACTCAGAATGGAAACTGTTCATTAGCACTCTCTGTTCTGTTTTCCAAGGACCACATGGAAATCAAAAACAATAACTGGTAGATTTAAATTCTATAGAGGGGTCCCAATGGACAGATGTATTGTTGCATCATACACCACTCCCTTACACTAATATATTGCTTCTTCATTTATGAACCATTTTTATATCAATTAGTAAATCGGAAGAAAACATAAAAGCTGAATAGCTACTGGCTTCAGAGTTAAGACTATCTTAAATTGTTCAAAGAAAAAGAGTGGAAGCTAGGATAACACACAAAACATTAAGCAAGATGATGTTAGACTAAAATGCAGTCAACTTGAACATATGTTGAAGGGAAGAAAGGTAGGGGGTGCCATGTCTGGGTGAAGAGCCGTGGTGAGGAATGGCAAGATTAATGGAGGCAATACAGAAACACTGTGTAGGGGGTATTTTAATTAATCTATTGCAGGCTCTGTT
The DNA here is from genome assembly GCA_024291935.2 of Okapia johnstoni. Taxonomy (NCBI): domain Eukaryota; kingdom Metazoa; phylum Chordata; class Mammalia; order Artiodactyla; family Giraffidae; genus Okapia; species Okapia johnstoni. Next base: position 94,451,092 of record CM044311.1, on the reverse strand, counting down.
ATAATGAAAAAATTACAAATATAACCATGAAAGTTTACAAATATGTTTAATATAAACAGAGTATGATCTTTTTATCACATCTTTTGAAACTTGGACGGGCAACTCAAGAAATTTGATTCAGCTTCAGAAACTGCCTATAATTGAAAACTTAAGAAGGGTCAATATGTTTTTCTGTTTTGTTTTTTTGCCTTTGCTATGTGTTCAAACATTTCTCTCTTATCAGATATAGTCATTGTTATCTCCTCCTCTTCCTCTCCCTGTCCCGCTCTCTCCTTCTTGTCCTCCTCTCCTCCCCTCTCTGCTTTCTCCTCCTCTTCCTTCTGCAGAAGAGAAATTTCTAAGATACCTGAGCTATCAGTGTCCTATTTCTTGGGTTTGTACTAAGATAAGCACATAATGACTCCCAAATGCTTAGCCATTTATAGTCCTTGGGTAACATATGGCCATGTTTAATTGTTAATTTATTTGTTATTTCCTTATCTTTTTTTCTTATTTATGTCAGAAATCAGGCTATGTATTTGCCTTACAAAGCTATTTTTTATTGATTCATGTGGTGATCACAAAAAGAGGCAGGCTTCACATAAAGGACTTCCCTGGTGGCGCAGATGGTAAAGCATCTGCCTACAATGCGGGAGACTTGGGTTCGATCCCTGGGTCGGGAAGATCCCCTGGAGAAGGAAATAGCAACCCACTCCAGTACTCTTACCTGGAAAATCCCATGGACGGAGGAGTATGGTAGGCTATGGTCCATGGGGTCACAAAGAGTTGGATACAACTGAGCGAATTCACTTCTTCTTTTCACATAAAGGAAGAGTGAAAACTGGTGATATATGTTAGAACAGAGTCTTGTGATTTAAAAGCTGCGCTTCATCAATATTGCAGAGTAGACTTGTCAAGAAGTGTTATTATCCACAAATCACACATGAGAAAATCAAGACTTTTTTGAAACAACCAGTGAAATGGTAGTTGAACTTAGATTTTATAATTTCGGGGACAATGCCCACCACATCCCACTGTCCTCTCCATCTGTATAGAAATTATTTCAGACTTTAAAGATGCTATGACTTTCATCATTTTGGGGATGAGATATGATGACAGCCAGAATTTCTAGGAGAAAGAAAAATTACTGTGATATCATAGGTTTGCTGGGATGTAGTACCTTCATGTATAAATGTAAGGAAACCTTCTCAAGAGTTACTGCAAAGATTAACTGAGAACGCATAGGAAATGCCTAATTCACACCTGCTCTACCAAGTAATAGTAGATAACATATTCAATAAATGCTTGTTCTTGTTCCTGCGCAAGAACTATTTCTTAACATGGTCACCTTTACACTGCAGAGAGGTATCGTGGCTGTTCTCTGCAGTATGGTATAGTGAACAGTCTTTGCCCTTCCATAGAAATTGGCATGTTTTACATTCTTTTTCAGGGTTGGTAGGAAAACTTGGAGTGTTTAATATCATCTTCAGTGAAAGCTTTTTTTTTTTTATAGGTAAATATACTTTTATGGGCACAAAATAGCAAGAGATATAAATGTACTAATGATCCATGCAGTATTTTAATATGCCCAACTTCCCAAACAGGCAAAGTGCCTACTTGCTAAAAGTCCAAACAGATATACTTAAATGGTCCTGCCGTGGTTTCCCTTTGTTTTCTCCACACTTGCAAGGTCATAGAAACATGCAAGCATACATGGCCACATATATAGAGATTGCATTTATTTTAATTCAATTGAAAGAACAACTAGTAATTTAGAAATAGAGTGAGGAAGAAACAGCAATATTTAAAATGAAGCCCGATCTTTAAGAGTTGAGAAAAACAGTATGGATAATGTCATATCTTTCTGAAATGAATGGCAATGTCATCCAAACAGTCACCCATGTTTTCGCAAAGCAAGACACTATGAGATGCCCAGGATTATGTATATTCAGGTAAGAAGATCACATCTTTTTCTTTTCCTCTTGTTATCCTTCTAGAGGCAGTATCAACACTGATACTTGGTAGACTAAATATTTTTTCATATCAAGAAACTGGGTCCAGCAATGTCCCCTTTTTTTTACTACTAGTATTGTGATTTTATGTTTACCTAAGATGATGAGAATTATTTTGTTTCAATGAATGCTATTGAATGGTTGAATTTAATGGCCAATTTTTTCAGGCTTAGCTATTTTAGAGACAAAGCTATTTGTCTCTAAGTTTTATTGAGGCATACTTGACAAAAATGGTATGTATTTGAAGTGTAAACTGTGATAGTTTGATACACGTATACATTGTGAAATGACTGTTACAATCAAGTTAACAGATCTGTCACCTCGCGTCTCACATAGTTAACCTTTTCTTTTTTTCAGTGTGGTGAGAACACTTAGCATCTATTCTTTGCAAATTTAAAATATACAGTAAAATATTATTAACTATAATCACTATGCTGAAAGTTGAAACCACTTTTATTCCCACCCTCAGGCCCCGGCAACAAATATTCTACTCTCTGACTCTCTGAGTTAGACTTTTTTAGATTTTGTGTAAGTGAGGTCATACAATGTTTGTCTTCCTGTGTCTGGCTTATTTCATTTTTAGCATAATGTACTCTAGGTTCATTCATATTGTCACAAATGGCAGGATTTCCTACATTTTTTATGGCTGAATAAAATTCTGTGTGTGTGTGTGTGTATCTACTTCACATTTTCTAAGTGAACATGTAGATCTTTTCCACATCTTGGCTATTGTGAATAATGTTGTAGTGAACATGGGGTGCAGATGTCTTTTCAAGATACTGACTTCATTTCTTTGGATATATACCCAGTAGTGGGATTGCTGGATCATATTATAGTTCCTTTTTAGATTTTTTGAGGAACCTCCATACTGTTTTCCATAATGGCTATAGCAATTTACAACAATGCACAAGGGTTCCCTTTTTCTCCAACCTTGATAACACTTGTTATCTCACTTTTTGTTTTAAATAATAACCATCCTATCCTAACAGGCATGAGGTGGTAGCTCACTGTTTTACTATCCATTTTCCTGAAGGTTAGGGATGCTCATATATCTGTTGGTCATTTGTATGTCTTTGAAAAATGTCTATTCCAATATTTTGCCCACCTTAAAAAAACAGTTTATTTTCTTGCTATTGAGTTATGAGTCCCTTATATATTTTGGATATTAACCCCTTATCATGGTTTATAATCCCTAATGTATGGTTTGCAAAATTTTTTCTCTAATTTCATAAGTTGCCTTTTCATTTTGTTGTTTCCTTTGCTGTGCAGAAGATTTTCGTTTGACACAGCCCCACTTATTTATTTTTGCTTTTGTTGCTTGTGTTTCTGGTATCATATACAAAACATCATTGCAGAGACCAATGTTAAGAAGCTTTTTCCCTATAATTTCTTCTACGAGTTAATAGTACGAGGTTTTATTTTTAAGTCTACTCCATTTTGAGTTGATTTTTGTAATGGTGTAACACAAAGGTCTAATTTTTTTCTGCATGTGGCTATCTAGTTTTTTTTACGCCATTGAGAAAGAGACTATCCTTTTCCCATTATATATACCTGACATCCTTTTCTTAGACTTATTGACCATATTCATGTGGATTTATTTCTGTGGGTTTTATTCTGTTCCATTAGTCTATGTGTCTGTTTATATGCCAGTACCATTCTTGTTGGTTACTTTGATAGCTTTGTAATATAGTTTGAAGTCAGGAAGCGTGATGCCTTCAGTTCTTCTTTTTTCCCTCAAGATTGCTTTAGCTATTCAGGTTTTCTTGTGGTTCCTTATGAATTTTGACTCACTTCTATTTCATTGAAAAATGTCACTGAAATTTCCAAAGTGATTGCTCTAAATCTGTAGATTTCTTTGGGTTGTATGGAATTTTAACAGTATTTATTACTCCAGTCCATGAATATATGATATCTTTCTGTTTGTGTCTTCTTCCATCTTTAATCAATGTCATATAGTTTTCAGCGTATAGGTATTTTATCTCCTTAGTTAAATTTATTCCCAAGTATTACTGGTTTTGGTGCTATTGTAAATAAGACTTTTTTTTTTTTTTTTAAAAAGTAGGCCCATACCAAGGATTGCTTCAGAGTACACAACCAGAACTGAGATCTGCTGTCATGGTTCTGAAGGCATGGATGGTCATGTCTCCCACCAGATCCCTGGGTGGGCAGGATTTTTCCCTGACTGCAATGGAGACGGGCTGGAGCTGTATCACAGAAACATTTCCAGATCTCTGGGGGTGCAAACGAGACTGTTTCCAGTCAGGTCCCGGGGCTGGTAGGACAGCTTATGGTTAGTGACTGGAAGGGGATGGAATCAGATCATGAGTTACTTCAGTGCTCACAGCCAAGACCAAGGTCTGTGGGCCTATTACAGAGGCACAGGCAGGCATGACTTCTCCTATGTCACTTGGCATATTGCGCCAGTGGCAAAACCAAGGTCAAATGGGGCTACAGGCAAGTCCACAGGGGTCAGAACTGTTTTTGAGTCTAGTTAAGACCACTGTAGGGACATCAACCCCTTGGTTTGGGCCTGCTTTATTAAAACAGACTTCTTTGGTCTTGAGCCCTTCCTTGAGTTTTCATAGTCTCCTACCTATAAAGGCAATGTAGTCTGTGAATCACTGCCAAATAACTGTTGCCAGGGGATGATACAAGCTGGGAACCTCCTGTTCTGCTGTATTGCTGATGTCACTCCTGACCAAACTTTAAACATTCAGTAATGGTAAAAAGGAATATGTTGTATTTTAGACAGCTCATTTCATGAGATCTGTAAGAACTTTTCACCATTTCTGTTACTTCTGTTATAAACCAGTTTATTCTAAAACTCTTTAATATCTGTAATGCTTTAAGCTCATATCACCTCTGAGCATTTTAATTATCCTCAAAGTTATAAATAATAATATCCCCAAAGATTTGTATGTAAATATAAATTTTATAAAATATCCAAATTATTTACTTTATTGAGTATTTGTTAGATTCAAAAATGGTATTCTATTTTATTATTTAAGTATAGTTGATTTACAATGTTGTATTCCTTTCTGCTGTAAAGTGACTCATACACACATATATACATCCTTTTTTATATTCTTTCCTATTATAGTTTATCTCAGGGTATTGAATATAGCTCTCTTGCTGTACAGTAAGACCTTGTTGTTAATCTGTTCTATAGGTAATAGTTTCATCTACTAACCCAACTCCCAGTCCCTCCCTCTCCCACTCTCCTCACCCTCCACTGGCAACACAAGTCTGTTCTCTATGTCTGTGAGTCTGTTTCTCTTTTGTAGATAGGTTGATTTGTGCCATACTTTATATTCCATGGGTAAGTGATGTCATATGGTGTTTGACTTCTTTCTGACTGACTTCACTCAGTATGATAATCTCTAGGTCCATCCATGTTGCTCCAAATGGCATTATTTCTTTGTTTTTATGGCTGAGTAGTATTCCATTGTAGATGTGTACCACATCTACTTTATCCATTCAGCCATTCCATGTCTTAGCTATTGTGAATAGTGCTGCTATGAACATAGGAGTGAACGTGTCTTTTTGAATTATAGTTTGTCTGGATTACAGGCCCAGGAGTGAAATTGCTGGATCATATGGTAATTCTATTTTTAGATTTCTGCAGAACCTCCATACTATTTTTCATATGGACTGCACCAACTTACCTACACACCAGCAGTGTAGGAAGGTTCCTTTTTATACACACCCTCTCCAACATTTGTTATTAGACTTTTTAAAGTTGGCTATTCTGACAGGTGTGAGACGGTGTCTCTTTGTAGTTTTGATTTGCATTTCTCTAATAGTGACATTGAGCATCTTTTCATGTCAAAAAGGGTATTTTAAAAATAATAGTCTCCTTGGGGGGCATTCTCTGTCCCCCTTCTGATGTCTGTGTCAGAAGCTTTCTCTGTCCCTCTTCACTTTAATAAAACTCTGCTACACAAAAGCTCTTGAGTGATCAAGCCTGGTCCCTGGTCCCAAAGTTAAATCTTCTCCGGCGATCATGAATCTGTTCACTGTAAGCTATCATCTTAGGGGCTCGTCCAGGATCTTCAGGACAAGGTAAGAACGCTCAGAGCTCTAGCCTCTGTGTTTTCTCAGTATGCACATTTTCTGCTTTACTAACTCTACAGTGTGCTTGTGTAAATGAATGACATGCCCTGCGCGAAGCAAGTGATGAGCCCTGCTCTGTGGTTTCACAGTGCCTCCTAATGACTGAAGGCAGCCCCCCAAATGGGAGCTTTGTTAGGGGTTTATACCAACCTATCAATGCCAAGAGACACCCAAGGTCCCTGCTAGGGGAGCAGCCAGAAATGGGCAAAGCATGTGAACTGAACTTCCCTTTCTCGGTTACTTTTTCCTGCACTCTTTGACCATTCCATAATTGCGTGGGGAATTAGAACTATTAACATAATCTGTCGAATCATAGACTTTCAAGGGACTTGTGATCCATGCTGTTATTGTGTACTTTTGCTTAGATCCCATGTATGGAAGCACTTAGCCTTGCTAGACTGGGCAAGCCTTGCTAGAAAGTTATTAGGAGCACATATGGAGCAAGGTGGAACTCGAGCTCTAGCAGCATGTTTGAAGTGAGGCAGAGCTCTAGCTGCAGAAATGTCTCTCAGGCTAGAGGTCACTCTCTTAGCTGCCTGCCTCAGGGGCCAGCAACCTGAAAATGAGTCTTTGTCACAGCTGTGTCTCCTATCTATGTGGATAAAAGCACTGCTGGTGACCATGAGGTTTTTGAGGATACAAATTGGGAATTGCAAGATCTGTTCAGATTGGAAATGCAACAGGCTTCTTCTTTTGGTAGTGCTAGCTCATAGCAGAACAGAGAAGGCTCTCTGATGGCGTTTGTCTCAACTCCCTAGATACATTCCTTTTGTGGAATCTGTAGAAATGAACTGGAAGGATTGGTCCTAGTGGCTTGAGGACAAAAATTATTTTTTCCTCGCTGGCCAACACTCCACTACCTCTTTTGCCATCACGTATACTGGCGTGGTGACACTCAGAAGGGACATCTTGATTGTTGTTCACCCCTTTATGACTCAACATTTCTACTGCAGTCAGGACTGTACTCAGGAATGTGCACAGGCACACGTAATATGGATGCTTCCCCTAGTAGTACTAGCTTGGGAAACATTCCGAAAAGCTACTCTGCTTCAACCTGAGTGACATCAGAGAAAAGGGAAAATCAAAGAAAGGTCTTGGTGGTATGGAACTAAGTCAATTTGGGATGTCATCAGGTCTACCCCTGGTGCATCTCTTTTAGGGAGTATTTATCAGGAGGCTTCATGTGTGCTGATCTGTCATGAATCCTCTGTTCCTTATTAATCCTTGAATATTCAAGGATTAAGAGGAGCTGACAAGCCGCAGCCAGGGACTGAGGAATGCATGCATTTCCTTCGTTAGCTTTTCCATACGGTGAAAAGTAACTATTTACGACCCTCTTCCTTTCTGATGTGGACCATACGGTAAAAGTTCATTTACAACCATCTCTTTGATATGGATTCTAGCCTTATGTTTCCTTGATAATTTGTAAGATTTTTGATCCTTATCATTGCTGAAAAAGCTACCTTGTAAGACAGTATATATACCCACACTATGTTGAATAAAACACCCTTGTTCCATCAGAGCTTGGGTCCCCGTGTCTTTCTTCATCTCTCTCTCTCTCTTTCAGGCTAATTCTTTGGAGCACAAAGGCCCGCCGAGCTTACTTGTTGGGTGCTGCATTAGACATTACTGACAAAATGGAGGCATGGCCCCAACCCCCTCTCCTCATCCCGCAGGCACAGTCCCGGGATGAAGGAGTTAGGTCTTGTGATTCTGACTTGTCCTTTCCTTCCTTTGGTTGAGTTGGCTGGAAAGAATGTTAAGGTGTTTATTGTTCTTTCAAGGAACATGAGAAAGCACAAAGCCTTCTGCAGTTGTGCCCAGGAAATAATCCATAAATTTAACTATTGACATTTGTTCAAGGATCTTTACAAAGAATGTTCCAGGATGAGCACATAGGCTGCAGCTTGAGGCCATGGGAAAGATTGTTATATGAGACCTGCTTGTGAGGGAAATGTTTATGGCAAAAGAAGTTTGCTGAGTTTAGGGGTTAGGAATAATTAAAAATAGTTAGAAGCTAAAAGTTTAAGGAATGTTGTAGTGTTGGCATATTTTACTATAGCTTATAGAGACTAGGAATTTTAGAGATACTAACAGCTAGAAGCCTTTTTAGGAGATAATGAGCTTAGGATACTAGGAGCTAGCAGGATTTAGAAAGATAAGAAATAAACTGAGGAATGTGGTATGCAGCCCAGAGACAAACATGAGTTACAATGTAATCACAAGGACACTTAAGAGGGAACTCTGAAGGGCAACAATGATTTATGGAGACAGTAAATCTGGGTGAGGGGGAACTGAAGATGTCAAACCTCTGACCTATTTTGTAAAAGTACAAAATAAAACCTGATGCTTGAAATAAACATGCAGTCCTGCACTTTGAGTCAGAGGCTGCATCATTCTTTGCCGACACTGCTCATCCCTTCAGGCCGATTCCCTGGCTGCTGGAGCTGGACTCTGGCATTTACTTACTTGCCCAGGTTTTTCAAGACCTCCTCAAGAGGGCGCCCTGAGCCTGTGTAAGCGGCGCAAACCCTTTGTCTTAGGGTTTTATTGGTTTTCTGTGTAAACCAGGGAATATTAGCCTCTTTCTTTCTTTTACTTTCTTATCATCGACTCTGTACCACTAGGTTCCGGTCCATTAAAGGACCTCAACACATCTCCACCCTGCCTCGGTGGTAGAACCGGGAGGGATGAGTAAGACACCTGCATCAGTAAGGGACAGACGAAGTCCAACCAGGGAAGGAAAGCTTCAGTGGAGAGTCTGTCTACACACCCATCTAGAGCAGGGAAGGACACTTTTGGTGGAAAAAAGCCACGGCTGTGCATGCCTCTTTTTTCTGTCTTACAGATGTGAGCTAGCAGTTCCAGAACCACTTCTTTAAAATGTATTTAAAAGAACTGGGACAAGTTTGATCCCCAGAGTTTAAAAAAGACACTCCTGATCTTCTGTGATACTGAATGGCCACAGTATCCTTTAGAAGTCGGGGAACTCTGACCTGTTGAAGGATCTCAATTATTACTGTTTTACAACTAGACCAGTTCTGTAGAAAACAAGAGAAATGGGTAGAAGTGACATATATGTTGCTCTTTATCTCTCTGTGAGACATGCCAGACTTATGTCCTAAGGGTGCAGATTTGGGTGTGAAACCTTCAGCTGCCTCCTGTTCTCTTACTTTGTCCCTGTGTCTGGGGCTCCCAACTGAACAGGCTGAGAATTCTGGCACCCTTCCAGGAGGGGTTGCTTCAGTCTTGGTAGAAATTCAAACAGTACCGATTGCAGTCGAGACTATCAAGAAGATCAAAAAAGTACATAGAAGGCTTTATGGGACTAACTTTACTTTATGGAACTTACTTGGAGAGATGTAATGTATGTCTTGGGACAGACAGTGACTCCTGACTTGAGAACTCGAGTGTTGGGGGAAGCTACTACTTTTGGAGATGAATGGTTTGAACATGAGACAAGGGGAAAGAGGGAACATGAAATAGCCCTCCTTCCTACTAGGAGCTAAGCGGTTCCAATAACAGAGACACTTTTTCAGATGTATTCCTGAAGGACTCAAGTGAGCATGCATGCTGAGACTTTAGACTATGCTAAGTTGTTTGACATAGAACAGGGAGAGAAGGAAACTCCTGGTAAATTCCTAGAGAGATATGGGAGGCTCTCCACAAGTTTACTGATGTCAGTTTTGAAAGTGCACGATGAATGGTCTTAAAAGTTAGATTTCTCACTCAGTCAGCTCCAGATATCTGCTGTAAGTTACGAAAACAGGTGTTTGGACCAAATCAGTCTTTAGAAAAACTGTTACAGCTGGCTCAGACAGTATATAATGGTAGAGAATATAAGGAGGAAAATAAGAGGCAAAAAAGAACCAGGCAAAAGACTGAAGCCCCAACAGTGGCTATCAGATCTGCTCTGAAACAGCCTGAGAAAAATGCCCAGAGGAACCCAGGTGAAAGGGGACGGGCTTGCTATTACTGTGGAAAGGAGGGGCATCTCAAGTGAAGTTGCTCTTAGGGATCTAAGCCACCTCTGGCTCCATGTCCAGTCTGCAAAGGACCACACTGGAGAAGAGACATATGCCCCAGGGGTCGGACTCTCAGGACAGTCAGGACTGAAGGCTCCCAGTAGTCCCCACACAAGCTCCCATCCTAATAACACCTGAGAAACCCTGGATAGTAATAACTGTGGGGGCCAATCAGTCGATTTTCTTTTGGACATTGGGGCAATTTTCTCTATGCTCATGGAAGCCCCTGGTCCACTTTCCTCCTGATTCACTACTGTAATGGAACTGTCAGGACGAGCCAAACGTTATTATTCCAGTCATCCTTTAAGCTACAGCTGGGACTCTGTGCTGTTTTCTCTTGAGTTTCTGATCATGCTGTAGTCTCCCTCACCCGTTCTGGGGAGGGATATACCGAGGAAGCTCCAGGCCTCTGTTTTCATGAATGTGGAGCCTGCTCTTTCTCTCCCAATAACTGAACAAAATGTAAATCCTAGAGTGTGGGCTGATGGAAAAACTATGGGTCGAGCACAAAATACTGTTCCTGTTGTTATCAAGCTCAAAGACCCTCACCAATTTTCACGTCAAAAGCAGTATCGATTAAAGCCTGAGGTGTTAAGGAAGGGTTAAAATCCATCATTGAAAATTTAAAGGTGCAGGGGCTATTAATTCCCTGTAATAGTCCATGCAACACTCCTATTTTGGGTGTAAAAAAGTCAAATGATAAATGGAGACTAGTTCAAGATTTATGAAAATAAATGAGGTTATGGTTCCTTTTTACTCATATGTCCCAAACAAACGCATTTTCTTGCTTATAGGTCTGGGTAGACACTTTTACTGGATGGACTGAGGCTTTTCCCTGCCATAGTGAACAGGATAAGGAAGTTATAAAAGTTTTAATCCATGAAATTATTCCCAGGTTTGGGCTGCTGTGGAGCCTCCAGAGTGACAATGGCTCTGCCTTTAAAGTTGCTGTAACTCAAGGGGTGTCGAAAGCTCTAGGAATAGAATATCACTTACACTGTTCCTGGAGACCCCAATCTTCAGGAAAGGTAGAAAAAAGCTAATGACATTATTAAGTGACATCTGCATAAGCTAACTCAGGAAACACAAGGCAGTTGGTTTAAAGTTTTACCCACAGCTTTAGTGAGGGCTCAAACTGCCCCTAAGATGAAGGGACTGTCTCTATGACAGACTATTTTTGTGCACAGATATTATCATAGATCCTGAAGCCTTAAAATGAACTATGTGACTCAGGTTTTAGCTTTTCAACAGACATTACTGGGAGATTAATTCCTGACCCAGCCTTTGAGTCAAACGAGCCTCTGTTTGAGCCAGGAACCAAGATGGACCTAAGAATCTAGGTGGGCTTGCTTCTGCTGACTCAAAAAGTCCCGAGTCTGCCATTTGACCCTCAAGACAGTGCATTTCTGTCCTGGACTCATTCCTATGCTGCATTCCAAAATCGGTTTAATTTCTGGGTGTGTATAGCACTCCCCTCCTCATCAACTGAAGACTTCCCACAGTGGGTTTCTCCACTTCAAGGAAAGGACTTTCTTCAACTCTGAGAAGACCTTCACCAACAACATTCATATGTGACTCCTCTTCTTGATCTGATGACATCTAACAATCCTAAGATGGACTGATGTAACTATGGACATACTGTAACTTTTAATTTTGATTATGTTTTAACTTGGTTTAGTAACTATTTCGCTGAACGTAATAAGGTAAATGTGTCTAGATCTGGTGGTTTTCTACCTGATGTTTATCAAATATGGGATGAAGTCACATGGCTACTGAGAAGGCAATGGCACCCCACTCCAGTATTCTTGTCTGGAAAATCCCATGGATGGAGGAGCCTGGTAGGCTGCAGCCCATGGGGTCGCGAAGAGTTGGACACGACTGAGCGACTTCACTTTCACTTTTCACTTTCATGCATTGGAGAAGGAAATGGCAACCCAGTCCAGTGTTCTTGCCTGGAGAATCCCAGGGACGGTGGAGCCTGCTGGGCTGCCATCTATGGGGTCGCACAGAGTCGGACACGACTGAGGTGACTTAGCATATGGCTAACTCCTAAAAAGGGACACCTACTATCTAATGCTCCCATATACTGGGAACAAATAGAGCCATCCCCAGAAGTTACCTGACAACTTAATTATAATGATTGGAAACAACTGGGATTTTTTGCCTCAAGAAATATACAATACAATCATTCCTGTGTTTTCCAATCCCAGTTTACGTCCTCCTTTTGCCTGGCCAGGAACTGATTGGGACTGGATCCCTCAATCACACTGGTTTGCTCCAAATGGGACCTACTGGATATGTGGCTCTTACCTATGGGTGTGGCTTCCCCCTGGCTGGATAGGAAGATGCACCCTAGGTCTAACTTTTACTCATGGCTTCATATTTTCAGAGCTTCCAGAGAAGCCTACTAATCTGCCACACTTAAAACTCATTGGGCAAGATCTGTATTTCACTGGTATGATTATCTGGCTACAATATTTGTTCTCTCTCTGGGAACTACAGATCAGATGTTATGCTACGAGTTGATGCTCTAATTAACTTTCAGCCCTTAATGCTGAACAAATACAAAGTAGGTGGTTTTACAAAACAGATTGGCCTTAGATATTCTAACGGCTGCACAAGAAGGAACTTGTGCCATTATTAATACCCAACATGAGTACTAATGTTACTCACTTTACTAAACACATGAACAAGATGATTCAGGCTATGGATTCTCCTGAAGCCTCAGTCACCTCACTTTGGGAAGCGTTAACTAGCTCCCCATGGTAGAAAACTGTCTTAATCATAATAATTCTAACTGTTCTGTTTTTACTGTTTGCTCCCTGCATCTGTAACTGTGTAACTGGATTTGTTTCTAGCCATCTGAAAGCTTTTAAGTTACAAATGGTTTCCAGGTTCCTACAAGTGCCACAGCCTCCTCCAGCTATTACTTGGGGCCCCTGGATCAGGGCCCTCCATATGAGGGTTAGGACAATATGTTGCCTCAAAAATTTAGGGACCATGTCCCATCAAAGCAGGAAGTAGTTATGAAATGAAAATGATGCCCCTTTCCCTTGGCAACATAATTCTCCTAAAAGGAAATGGGGAATGAGAGAGTCAATTCCTAGGCATGTTGGTAAGTCTGGGGTCCCTGAGGAGGAGAAAGGGGTCTGGGGCTCTTGAAGTGGAGATAGGGGTCTGGGGTTCTCAAGGAGGAGGAAAGGACAAACTTTTTTTTTTTCCTCTACATTCCTTAGTCACATAAAATGGTTTTTTTCTTTAAGCCCAGAACTGATGATTACACAACAAACAATTCAGTTTAAACTCTGTACTAGGCAGTATATAACAACAATGTATCCTGCTTGAGGACAACTTCTTCCTGAAAACCTTCTGGCTAATCTTGTTATCTTAAAATGTAAATTATGGGAGTGGGTCTAGTAAGATCTTTACAACCTTGAGGCATTCTTTGGATTTATTGTGATAGCTCATGTCAATGGACATGAGTTTGAGTAAACTCTGGGAGTTGGTGATGGACAGGGAGGCCTGGCGTGCTGCAGTCCATGGGGTTGCAAAGAGTCACACACAACTGAGCCACTGAACTGAACTGAATAACTAATTTAAAAAGTATATAACTCCCTTGCTAATACTAGCGAGGGGGGCACTCTCCATCCCCCTTCTGATGTCTGTGTCAGAGGCTTTCTCTGACCCTTTTCACTTTAATAAAACTTGCTGTACAAAAAAAAAAAAAAAACCACATAGTCTCCTCTATGCATACATAGAGTTTATTACTATTGCCATTGAAAATTGTTGTTGGTGGTGGGATTGAAACAAAATACATATCTGACATTTTAAGATTTAGGAATGATTTTAAAAATTATTTTACTTAGATTTAAAGATAAGAAAACCAAGGCAAAGACAAATTAATTAGTTGTAAAAGTCAAAGCGATAAGTGATGAAGCAGAAATTCAAATTGATTTCTCTGTTAATTTATATTTTGAGTGATGGGTTCTTTCAGTTCAGTTCAGTCGCTCAGTCGTGTCTGACTCTTTGCGACCCCATGAATTGTAGCACGCCAGGCCTCTCTGTCCATCACCAACTCCTGGAGTCCACCCAAACCCATGTCCATCAAGTCGGTGATGCCATCCAACCATCTCATCCTCTGTCGTCCCCTTCTCCTCCAGCCCCCAATCCTACCCAGCATTAGGGTCTTTTCCAATGAGTCAACTCTTCGCATGAGGTGGCCAAAGTATTTGAGTTTCAGCTTCAACATCAGTCCTTCCAATGAACATGGAAGGAACAATGGGTTCTTTAGAGGTGTATTATTTAATTTCCAAGTATTTGGAGGGATTTTTCTAAATATCTTACTGTTAATAATTTCTAATTTAATTTCATTGTAGTAAGAAAACAAACTCTGTCAGATTTCAAATATTCAAAATTTTACTGACCATTATTTTTATTTTTTGTAATAACTTCTTTTCCTGAGATCTACTTTGTCTGATATTAACATAGCTAAGCCTGACATAAAGAGAGGTTTTTATATTTACTGTATGTCATATCATTTTTCTTCCTTTTATTTTCAAACTATGTCTTTTTATAGATAGCACATGGTTGAATCATCTAATTTAATCTATACTGACAATATCTTCCCTTGATGAATGCAAAGAAATAGAAGAAGACAATAGACTGGGAAAGACTAGAGATCTCTTCAAGAAAATTAGAGATACCAAGGGAACATTTCATGCAAAAATGGGCACAATAAAGGACAGAAATGGTATGGACCTAACAGAACCAGAAGATATTCAGAAGAGGTAGAAAGAATAAACAGAAGAACTATATAAAAAAGATCTTCATGACCCAGATAATCACGATGGTGTGACACTCACTAGAGCCAGACATCCTGGAATGCGAAGTCAAGTGTGCCTTAAGAAGCATCACTACGAACAAAGCTAGTGGAGGTGATGGAATTCCACTTAGGCTATTTCAAATCCTAAAAGATGATGCTGTGAAAGTGCTTCACTCAATATGTCGGCAAATTTGGAAAACTCAGCAGTGGCCACAGTACTGGAAAAGGTCAGTTTTCGTTCCAATCCCAAAGAAAGGCAATGTCAATCTTCAAACTACCGCACAATTGCACTCATCTCACATGCTAGCAAAGTAATGCTCAAAATTCTCCAAGCCAGGCTTCAACAGTATGTGAACCATGAAATTCAAGATGTTCCATCTGGGTTTAGAAAAGGCAGAGGAACCAGAGATCAAACTGCCAACATCTGCTAGATCATCGAAAAAGTGGGAGAGTTCTAAAAAACATCTATTTCTGCTTTATTGACTATGCCAAAGCCTTTGACTGTGTGTATCACCACAAACTGTGGAAAATTCTTAAAGAGATGGGAATACAAGACCACCTGACCTGCCTCTTGAGAAACCTGTATGCAGGTCAGGAAGCAACAGTTAGAACTGGACATGAAACAACAGACTGATTCCAAACTGGGAAAGGCATACATCAAGGCTGCATATTGTCACCCTGCTTATTTAACTTAGATGCAGAGTAAATCATGAGAAATGCTGGACTGGATGAAATACAAGCTGGAGTCAAGATTGGTGGGAGAAATGTCAATAACCTCAGATATGCAGATGACACCACCCTTATGGCAGAAAGTGAAGAAGAACTAAAGAGCCTCTTGTTGAAAGTGAAAGAGGAGAGTGAAAAAGTTGGCTTAAAACTCAACATTCAGAAAACTAAGTCATGGCATCTGATTCCATCTCTTCATGGCAAATAGATGCAGCGACAGTGGAAAACAGTGACAGACTTTATTTTTTGGGGTCCAAAATCACTGCAGATGGTGACTGCAGCCATGAAATTAAAAGACACTTTCTCCTTGTAAGAAAAGTTATGATCAACCTAGACAGTATATTAAAAAGCAGAGACATTACTTTGCCAACAAAAGTCCATCTAGTCAAGGCTATGGTTTTTCCAGTAATTATGTATGGATGTGAGAGTTGGACTATAAAGAAGTTTGAGTGCCAAAGAATTGATACTTTTGAACTGTGGTGTTGGAGAAGAGTCTTGAGAGTCTCCTGGACTGCAAGGAGATCCAACCATTCCATCCTAAAGGAAATCAGTCCTGAATATTCATTGGAAGGACTGATACTGAAGCTGAAACTCCAATACTTTGGCCACATGATGCTAAGAACTGACTCATTTCAAAAGATCCTGATGCTGGGAAAGATTGAAGGCAGGAGAAGGGGACAACAGAGGATGAGATGGCTGGATGGCATCACCGACTCAATGGACATGAGTTTGAGTAAACTCCAGAAGTTGGTGATGGACAGGGAAGCCTGGCATGCTGCAGTCCATGGGGTCGCAAAGAATCAGACACAACTGAGCGACTGAACTGAACTGAATTAGAATGTTTAGTCCATTGGTTTGATATGTTTAATTTAATTACTAATGATTTAGTTCAACCTTAGAGTATTGATGTTATCTTCTACTGTTTCATCCATTATTTGTTCTTCTTATCCTCTTTTCTTGACTTATTTTCAATTCATTAAATATTTTTTAGTATGTAATCTTAATTCATTATTGGCTTCCTAGCTATACTTTTAATATTTTTAATGATACTCTAGGGATTATAACATGCATTTTTAATTTAACCCAAGCTACATGAGAGTTAGTACTATATTACCTCATGTAAGAAAAGAACCAAAACCAAAATACTTTAGTACTTAAATTCCATTTGTGCCTCATCCCATAGGGTTTTGTGATACTGTAGTCAAATATCTCACATAAAAATATGTAATCTTACTATTTATTATTTTTACTTTAGATAATATAATAAAATGCTATTTTCTCACTTAAATAGTCATTCATCTTTAAATAAATTTTGAGAAGAAAAATATTGTTTAAGTTTACTCATTTATTTATACTTTCTGGTGCTTTCATTCCCTTTTGTAGATCCAAATTTAAATCTACTGTCATTTATTTCCGCTTATGTCTTACCATTTTTCAAAGTGTAGATCTGCTCTATTAATTTTTAAACTTTTATCTAAAAATGTTCTTATCTCACTCTAATTTTGAAGAATTGTCTTTGCTGAATTCTGATTTGACATCGTTTTTCTTACAGTACTTTAAGCTTCCTCTTTTACTGTATTTTGGCCTCCATATTTCTGATTAAATGTTACCTGTTATTTGTATCATTGTCCCTTGTGAATAATGTGTTGTTATCCTTTATCTGCCTTTAATATTTTCTCTCCATCTTGGGTTTTCAAAACTCTGCTGTTCCTAGATATGGTTCTGTTTATATTTATTTTAGTTGGGGCTAACTGTGCCTTACTCTTTTTTTAAACCAAATTTGGAAAATTTCCAATAACTATTACTTATTCCCTTTCCTCTCTCTTTTCTCTTTGAAACAATTACATGTAGATCAGTTCAGTTCAGTTCAGTTGTGTCTGATTCTACTACCCCATGGCCTGCATCACGCCAGGCTTCCCTGTTTCTCACCAACTTCCGGAGCTTCCTGAAACTCATGTCCATTGAGTTGGTGATGCCATCCAACCATCTCATCCTCTGACTTCCCCTTCTCCTCCCGCCTTCAATCTTTCCCAGCATCAGGGTCTTTTCTAATGAGTCAGTTCTTTGCATCAGGTGGTCAAAGTATTGGAGTTTCAGCTTCAGCATCAGTCCTTCCAATGAATATTCAGGACTGATTTCCTTTAGGATAGACTGGTTGGATCTGCTTGCAGTCCAGGAGACTCTCAAAACTCTTCTCCAACACCACAGTTCAAAATTCTTTGGCTCTCAGCTTTATAGTCCAACTCTCACATCCATACATGACTGTTGGAAAAGCCATGTAGTTAGATGACTTGTTACTGTCTGAGGATCGGTCACTGAAGCATTAGTTAATTTTCTAAAATATCTTTTTTACTGTGTGTTCATATTGGGTAATTGCTATTGATTTGTCTTCATGTTGACTAAACCTTTCTTTAGTACTAAATCTTCAATCTGATGTTAAAGTCAATCTGTATATTTTCATTTTAGATATTAATAGTTCATTAATCCATGGTAAAATCTCCATTTGTTTCTTTCCTATAGTTTCTATTTTTGTGTGTGTTGAGATTCTCAATTCTTCACTTATTATGGCCATCTTTGCCTCAAGATCCTTGAATCTATTTTTTACAGCTTCTTTAAAATCTTTTTCTACCAGTTCTAACATGTGGGTCATCTTGGGGTCTGATTCTATGGACTATTTATTTTCTTAAATATGAGTCTCATTTTCCTATTTCTTTGAGTGTGTAGTAATTTTTAGTTTTATGCTAAACATTTTGGATGAAACTTTGAAAGGAATTGAGATTATGACATCATCACTGCAAACCTGTGGAATTTTTTTCTTATCAGGCATTTAAATGGCAAATACTCTTGTTCTTGTCAGGTGTGGTTTTTTTCAGATGGGTCAGTTTTGCCTTTGAGCTTAATTCTAAGGTGTGGTTCTTTCTGGAGGTCATGGCCCTAGCCCTTAAAGCATTGTCTTTCTGGAATTTTAACTGAATGCCTGAGGTACTCAGTGAGCTCTCTTCACATTGGTTCTTCAGTATCTCCTATCACTGCAGCTCCTCTGGTATTTTCATATATTACTTAGTCTTGCAGTAGGCAGTCTCTGCTACATGAAGTCTTACTTTTCATATTGGTCAAGAACTTGCAGGAAATCCTCATGCAGTCTTCTACCCCCAACCCCCTCACATAACTATTTCTCCTTCAGTCACCTGCTCTGTAAATTACAGGGTTTTTTAGCAGCCTGATATTCTAATATCTGATATTCTAAGAGACTTTGTTTTCTTGGGCTCCAAAGTCACTGAAGATGGTTACTGCAGCCATGAAATTAAAAGACACTTGCTCCTTGGAAGAAAAGCTATGACCAACCTAGACAGCATACTAAAAACCAGAGACATCACTTTGAGGACAAAGGTCCGTCTCATCAAAGCTATGGTTTTTCCAGTAGTTGTGTATGGATGTGAGAGTTGGACTATAAAGAAAGCTGAGCACGAAGAATTGATGCTTTTGAACTGTGGTATTGGAGAAGACTCTTGAGAGTCCCTTGGACTGCAAGGAGATCCAACCAGTCCATCCTAAAGGAGATCACTCCTGAATATTCATTGGAAGGACTGATGCTGAAGCTGAAACTCCAATAATTTGGCCACCTGATGTGAAAAACTGATTCATTGGAAAAGATCCTGATGCTGGGAAAGATTGAAGGCAGGAGGAGAAGGGGACAACAGAGGATGAGATGGTTGGATGGCATCACCGACTTGATGGGCATGAGTTTGAGCAAGCTCCAGAAGTTGGTGACGGACAGGGAAGCCTGGTGTGCTGCAGTTCATGGGGTTGCAAAGAGTTGGACACAACTGAGTGACTGAACTGAACTGATATTCTAATTTCTGCTTCCTCGGCTCATTGAGATTGAAGTTTAACTTGATCTTCAACTCCTTGAGTTTGGTCAAGAAAACCATGGTAGCTCACTGTGTATACTACCGTTCTCTCAACGATCAAAGTCCTTCTGTGACCTTTTTCCAGTGCCTAAAAACAATTGTTTCATATATTTTGCCTAGTTTTATACTTATTTATAGCAGGAAGGCAGATCCAGTACCAGTAACTCTGTCATGGCTGGAATAAAGAATCCACGGGTTTCTGTTTGATTTTCACAAAATCTCTGAGATGGTATTTGTGAAGTAGGTACAGTTATTATAACCCAATTTTATGGAGAATTAAACTCAGATGAACTGGTAAGTGAGGGAATCAGATTTAAAACCTAGGCAGTCAGATTCAGACTCCATGAATCTGATTTAATAAATGATGTTGCTTCTGCAATGTGAAATTATATTTCCTACCTTTGTTGCATTTATCACACTCTTTTTTCTCATATTTATTAATATTTGTTTTTTAAACTTTGCTACCTCTTCTAATGTGTACAAACACCACAATTCCTGTTTACACCTGCTACCCCACTGCCTAGCACAGGCTCTTGGTTAGCATTCAATAAATATTTGTTGAATGAATGAACGTAGATGAGAGCATTATAAAACAATTTTGAAAAGAGGCTTCTTTCTACATATTTGCTATTTTAGACTTCATCTTGCCTGCCACCTAGTGGCATCAAAATTCTACAGCATAGTATGGCTAAGGAAACTCAAACAGGGGCTCTGTATCAACCTAGAGGGGTGGGATGGGGAGGGAGATGGGAGGGAATTTCAAAAGGGATGAGATATATGTATACCTAAGCTGATTCATATTGAGGTTTGACAGAAAACAATAAAATTCTGTAAAGTAATTATCCTTCAATAAAAAAATTAATTAATTTGTTAAAAAGGCCCCAAAAGAAAAAATTCTACAGCTTAAACAACATCAGTCTAAAGATGGGGAATAGGCAAAAAAAGTGATATGTATTATTAGAATCTTTAGTATTATACACATCAACATATAATTATATGAGAAGAAAGAGTTATAGCAGGATTTCCATTCTTGATAAGACAGCAGTAATTAGAAATCAGCTTCAGGAATGATCAAGACACCACTGACAAACAATGACAATAGTTTGATGAAGTGAGCCCAGAGTTGCTATGTTCAACTGGTGAGTGTAGGCATTACTTTGGTTTGAGGTTAAAGAAAGAAATGATATCCAAATATGCTGCTTTGGATATGTTATTTAAAAAATAAAAACTTGCTAATAGTTGTTTATAAAGCCTTTGTTGTCTTCCCTGTGTCTCAGACGGTAAAAGAATCTGCCTGCAATGAAGGAGACCAGGGTTCAGTCCCTGGTGGAGAAGATCACCTGGAGAAGGGAATGGTAACCTGCTTTAGTATTCTTGCCTGGGAAATCCCGTGGACAGAGGAACATGGCAAGCTACAGTCCTTGAGGTCACAAAGGGTTGGACATGACTGAATGACAAACACTTCCACTTTTTTTTCAAAGCCTTTGTGTTACTTATTAGCATATTTTAAATGACAATACTCAGCTAATTAATTTCAAAATGTATCTTTGTTGAACCTAAAACCATACAGTTATGATTCTTGTAGTCTTCTACATGACAAAACAATATGCACTTATTTTTATCAAAAGCAAAACTACATGATGGTTTTCAAGCTAATTTCTGTGTTAACAAATCTAAAGATATGCAGTAGGCCTCACAATTTACATAAAATTAAAGAAAGGATGCTTCAGGAATGCAAATAAATGCAAAAAGGGAATATTTTAATTTTGATCCATGATTAGTATCAACCATCACAGTGTGGTAATAATACAAAAGAAAGATTCTGCATTCAGTGTATAACTAATGGTTATAAGCTATTTATAGACTGAATATCCTGATTATTTATTTTGAGAAATATATTTATGTTTCAGATTCTATTTTAAAAATCTGAGATTTTTAAAACATTTTAATATTAGAATCATATGCACTGATTTCTGTAGTTCTGCAATATGACAAGCCTAGAAAAATGATTTATTTCACTTAGTACATAATTAATTGTATGAATTCACTGTTTAACCTCTATTGATTTCCATTTCTTAGTGTTCAACTTAGACACAGAAGCAAAAATTATTTTACAATAGAACAAAAAGGATACAGAAGTTAATTCTAGCATAATTGGGAAGATCATTTTGCTTTTCATCTTTATATTGTATATCCTCCCGCTCAGTAATTTTCAAGGACTTGAAAGGGCACTCTTAGTTTTAAAACAAAAGTTTCGAAGTCCAAATAGTGAACCTATTGAAACTAATCCTTGCATCCTTAGGAACCATAGCATTTTATTGTTTCTTATGGTACTATTTTGATTAATGTTCATTAAGTTATTTTTATAACACTGAATTGAATTTGGGCATTATTCTGCCATTTAGAATATTTTTATGATTATAAAAATGATTTGAAAATCCATCAAACCATTCTAATATCCAGGAGATATTTTGATTAATATGCAGGCAATGTTGGTGGCACTTCATATGTGTAGTGAAAACCATGGACAAGGTGATAAATAATTACTTTCAGGTGCATCTCATTTCATTATTGTTTACATATGCCGATAGATTTTCTGGGCTATTCCCAATTTCAAATATTTTATTGCGCTTACAAGTCACCCAAGTGGCTCAGAAATTCCAATATTTTGACATACTGAAGTATACATTACATTTCCAATATTGGCCCTTTCAAATGGAAATGAAATAAAATTCTTCCAATGTAACCATATGTCCTCATATTGGGTTTGGAAACTATGGTTGCATAAGGTGTTTTCAGAAAATACAGAGTCAAATTTTCTTTGGTGTCAAAGAGAATCTGTGTTTACGTTCTGCAGTTTATTTAAAGCAAAAGTTTCTTTCCAGCAGGTTATCTTAGAAATTTCAAAGTGATTTTGTTGTCAGCAGGTCCTTGATGTCAAACTTAAGCCTATAAGTTTGAGGTCTCCATAGAGCTGTTAGGAATATCTGATGGAACTTCTATATCATTGTGGATATAGAGCTATAAATGAGTTTTAGCATGTTGGCAGATCTCCTGCTCACATAATAAGTCTTAATACAATTGATGGTTATGTTTCCTACTGGTTATTAACAGGGAAGGAGTTATGTTTTCATGTTGATATTAGTTTTGTTATTTGTGTCCAAAAGAAATTCAGGATGTATGAGCTCAGAGAATGAACAAGACTAAAGTTTTAGGTAAATTGCTCTAAATCAGGTAAGGAGGTATAGAGGCATCATAATTCTAAGAAAAGAGCTATTTAAAAGATGTAACATAATCACTCTATCTTTGCGATAGATTGAATACTACCCATGATAAGATCAAGGCTTTTAGGGAACAAGACATAGGAGAGGACATTTTTACAGAAAAAAAGATAGGGCTGGGTAACCTTGAGGATTCTAGAAAACCAAAACTAATATGGAGTTCTGAAGAGGATAGAAATATATAAAAGAAATCTTTAAGGACACAGATAAAAAGGTGATTCATACCTTTGGACAGCTGTCACACTTGCTCCTTCATAACATCCTTTGAATCAGTTATGTTATCACCAAATAAGCCATAAACTTTGCTGTCTTTGCTCATGGTTCACAGCTGGAATTTCTTTCTACCATTTTTTGTATCTCAGTCAGTTTTGGAAATCTTTCTCATCCTTCTCACCCCTTACTTAACCTTATTCAATCCCTCCTTTCTTCCTGCAGTCATTTGCTACTGCAGTTATCTGCCTTTTTATTTTGTCCTGCTTTATGATTGTGGGTTTATTTCTTCCCTTAGGTTTTGAGATGCCCTTTGTGATCTCTATGATTGTCTAGCTTAACATAAATCAAGTAGTAAAGAGATGGTTTTTGTTTTGTGATTACATTTAAATGGAATCTAAATTAATCCTACAAGCTCACATCACCCTCTGCTTGCATGGACAGTACTTACTTGCAGTTATTTACCCTTCAGTTTACCTGTGTGCATGATTCAGGGCAAGGTCAGGTTTCCTCATTCGCAGATAGCATGCAACAAGCTTTGTCTCAATGAAACTTGCCACACTAGCTATATCTTCAGCAGATGCTTCAAATGGTTTTCCCAGAACTGCCCCTTTGCTGCAAAGCTTTAAAAGAAAAAAAAAATACAGTGCTTTAAATTTTCTAATCATCTTGACAAATAATTGATCTTTTAAATAAAAAAACCATAATATATACACATACTTTTCCAAACAAGTAAAATATTCAATTTTGATTAAATTAAATAAATTATTCCTGTTCACTATTAAGTGACTATAAGTAACACATTTTATTGTAAACTGCTTCTTGTAAAATATTTTTAAAGTATGATATATTCTAAAGGGGTGTCATTAGCTAAGAATGTCTGTTTTAAAAATAAAGCACACAATAAGCAAAGATATTAACAGAAAACCAGGTATAAATCATATTAAATACCAGTGCTTTTATGAAAACCCAGCTAAGCAATAATCTAGCACACTATCAAGTTTGATTTAATATAATAAGGGGTATCGGAAGTAAACCCCTAGGAGCCATTAACATGATTGGTGATTAATTTGAGTCTGAATCATATTCTCTAGGATGTTATTGAAAGAAAAGAAGTGAAAATTTATTAGAATTTATTGGCAGAGGCCACAGTATCTGAAAAACATGGCAGGAATGTGGAATTCTTAATAAAATTTCCAGGAAGTCAATGGTTTCTGGGCACCATAGATAAACTTTAGAGGAAGAAAATAATTAATTTTAGGGAGAGAACCCCAAACATTAAGAAGTATCAATAATATGACAGGATAGATGGATACCTTTTATTTCCCCTTAGAGTTTTCTACTGTTCCTTAGAATCAAAGCTGATGGGAGAGGAGAGACTCCACCACCACTTAGTGACCTTATTCAGAATATCCACTTCTTTGCTATTTTCTGTCTCCTGTATGCTTTTCTTGCTAGGGATAATAATATTTGGGGATTAGTACCTACTTGTATATATCTCCGTGTAAGATTTCTTGTATTCTAAATCCTGTTTTTAAAAAAATGTTATTTAAACTAATTTTCTTTTATAGACTAAGTTGAGGTTGCTTTGCCATTTACATTAACATTATTGTTTATTTTTTAAAGTGCAAATAGGTTGAGAATGGGTTTATCCTGTTCTAAAATGTGTTTCTCTTCTTAATTTTATCCAACAACTATAAGCTGAAGGAAAATCTAGATGTTTTACATCCTTCGTTTGAATTGGTAGTTACCTGGTGCTACCTGGATATTCTGTCAACTATGATAATTCATATCATTTTTAAAAGTCTTTTCCAATTTGATGGGATAAATTTTTTACTACATACAGTCAATAAATATTTATTAATTACTAGTAATCGTCAGACAAAAAATACTACCCTTACATTTTAATTTGCATTAGATAGGTCTTTTTAATAAATTTTGGCTATTTTTAGTTCTGTGTAAATTCCTGTTTTTGTGTTCCTTGCCTATTTCCATTGATATGTTAATCTTTTTCTTATTAATTATCACAGCTGTTTATAATCTAGTATTCATTTCCCCATACAACTATGTACACATAATCAGACATAAAGGTTTTTCCCCCTCTAATTGCCCTTCAGAAAACAGTCAACTTCTATCCATGTTCTTATGAGACTTGCAGAATACATTTCTCAATTATTAGGCAAGGTTGGGGAACAAAGACTTTTATGGAAGATACAAAGTATTTGTAAATGACCTTAGTCAAGGCTAAGTTTCCATGCATTATAAAGATTACATGATAAAATTCATAATAAAAGAGACAAAGTATTTAACAGTGATTTAGTAACTATTTCTGAGAGTCTGACCTCACAAATGTCAGTGTGGTTGTAAACAGACTTTAAAATATAGTTTAAAAAAGTGTTATAGTTTGAACATGATAGCTTGAGACAGCACCTCTCCTCTTCTACCAGTTTGACCCTATATGACCCTGTGGTGGTTTAGTCACTAAGTCGTGTCCGACTCTTGCGATTCCATGGACAGAGGAGCCTGGTAGGCTACAGTCCATGAGATTCTCCAGGCAAGAATACTGGAGTGGGTTGCCATTTCCTTCTCCAGGGGATCTTCCCAACCCAGGAATCGAACCCGGGTCTCCTGCATTGTAGGCGGATTCTTTGCCAACTGAGCTACAAGGGAAGCCCCTGAGATAACCTAAAATAACGGTTGTTTAGGAAGAAAAAATGTTTTTGGATAACACAGCTTTTTATAAAGTCAGTGGAAAACAACATAACTAGAAATTATGTAGTGTCATTTGTTAGCATATCATTGTATTAAAATTCTAGACTTTATTGAGTAGTTTCATCCTTTAAATTAAATCAGCGTATTTCTCCCAAATCTTAAATGCTCAAATCTCTTGGATTTTTTTCACATAAAATCTTGGGCTTCCCTGGTGGCTCAGACGGCAAAGAATTCACCTGCAATGCAGAGACCTAGGTTCGATCCCTGGGTCAGAAAGATCCCTTGGAGAAGGGAACGGCTACTCACTCCAGTATTCTTGCCTGGAGAATTCCAGGGACAGAGAAGCCTGTTTGTTTAAAATCTTAAACATAAAAGAAACAAGCCCCACGTTGTATATGTCCTTTGCCCCTTCCTCCTCTCTGTTCGTATCAGGTGTGATAGAGCAGATATAGCTCCTTTCTCAGGCATAGTTTTTGTGGGATGAATACAGGGGCCATCAGGGAAGTAACTTCCACAAGGACATTCAGATTCTACACGGCAAGAGGAAGCTGACCTTCAAGTTTAATAACATTAAGCCTTTGTCTGTGAACATTGAAAAAAAGTGAAAAATAAGTGCCTGATCTTCTAATGTCTTTTATAGTCTCTATTTCTGTGAGTTTCAAGGCCAAAAAAAGGAATAAAATGATCAGTCTTAACGCTCCAGAGTGTATACTTCATGAAACCAAACTGTAAGCAAGGAAAGACAATAATAATGTTTCGGTTCACATTAAAATGGGAAAACACGCAGCCTGTATATTTGTGGTGATCGTGATTTATCAATCAAGTACTGTAAGATAGAGAACTTTCTGATTTTATTAAAGGTTACCTTATTTGTTTGCCAAAGTGATGTGTCTTTGAAATAAGCTTTGCAGTAAGGCAAATTGTTACAAATATGTTGATGTTAAAGGTAGAAATATAGAAAATATATACAAAGTACTGATATCAGGATTATAAAGGACATTTCAGATATTTTGCTGAATTTTAAAATTTCAGGTAGTCATTTGTGAAGACTAACAAGTCGATTCTCTAGAAGATGAAGGACTTTAATATGAAATGTATTTATTTGCATGCAGGAAGGGTGTCTTATTTCAAGTTGTATTTGTCTAAAGCAATACACTTTAGCTTTTTGTGAAAAAAGTCATGGAAACAAGGTAATAAAAAGTTTTAAACTACCTAATATAGTAAATTAATGAGAAGACTTTGAATTAGAACAGAAAAATTAGGTGTTAAAATTTTGTTTTAAAAGAAAGCATGGACAAGTTAAAAGCATAATTTTTTAGGGAAAATGAAGTAAAAACTCTTATGGGTATAGTTGTTGTTTTGATGAGAAACTGGATATTAAAATTTCAAAATTTAATAGTAAATTTCAGTGGTAAATTAAAATCACGGCTAAAATTTTAATAAAAAATACATACTTTACAAAATATATTTGATAGCTTTCTGAAAATAGCCTGATAATACTTCAGAGTTATAAAAAGTTATTAAAAGTTTATAAAAAGTTATAAAACCTTTTTCTAAGGTATTTCAAAGTTGTTTTAAGAAATAAATATCAAACCTATTTTCAGAAATTGTGGCACAATGGAATTTCAAAGTTTGTTTAAAAACACAGATAAAAATAACAGAAAGCCCAATAATAGCAGAAAAAAACAAGATTAAATATTATGTTACGGGTCCCATTCTTAAAAATGCTGCTAAGTCACTTCAGTCGTGTCCGACTCTGTGCGACCCCATAGACGGCAGCCCACCAGGCTCCCCCGTCCCTGGGATTCTCCAGGCAAGAATACTGGGGTGGGTTGCCATTTCCTTCTCCAATGCATGAAAGTGAAAAGTGAAAGTGAAGTCGCTCAGTCGTGTCCGACTCCTAGCCACCCCGTGGACTGCAGCCTACAAGGCTTCTCTGTCCATGGGATTTTCCAGGCAAGAGTACTGGAGTGGGTTGCCATTGCCTTCTCTGTTCTTAAAAATACAACCACACATTTTTCTTTAATTAGTATCGTCATTAGTAAGATTGATATTGCTAATAGATTCTCATTTAATAGAATATTGTATGATGACTATTTGCCAACCATACTCCTGGGACATAATTTTGAGTGATCCTTGCAGATCTAGGAAAGAACAATAAATCTTTAAAAATGAGGCATTATTTTAGCTATCAATTATCTACAAATTACAGTATATATCATTCAGTTGGAAATTTTTTAAGCTTTTTAATTTTTCAGGAAATTACCAAAAGAGAAAAAAAAAGATGGAGAATAAGTTACCCGTAACTCTATTATTATGTTTAATTGCCATTAATTTCTTGCATATTTCCTAACATAATTTTCATATTTTTATAATAAATTATAATTGTATATAATAGTCCTATCTTTTTATATAGTTTTATTTTTATGTTCTTAATTAAAATCTAAAACATTACTCATGTTATAATTATAGTTGGATATTTCTATATTCTTACTCTCAGCAAGTGATAGAAATATTAGAAAGTAAGTCAGCAAAGATCCTGATGATTTGCACAACATCATTAACCAATTGAATGTAGTCAACATACATATAAAATGCTCCATCTTACAACATATTTTGCTCAGCTGCCTTGAAAAATCACTGAAAATTCAACAGTTAAAAAAAAGAATCCAGTTGGAAAGTGAGCAGAGACATGAACAGAGTTTTCTCTGAAGAGGACATGCCAGTGGTGAATAAGCTCATAAAAAGACATTCAACATGTTTAGTGTTTGACATCATTAGCCATCAGAGAAATGTAATTTAAAACTGCAGTGAGATATCACCTAGTAGAATGGCTAAAAAGTAGTAACAACATCAAAATGGTGACAAGTTGGATCACTCACACTTTGCTGATGGGAATGTAAAATGGTATAGCCAGTGATGAAAATAGTATGGCAGTTGTTTAATAAACTAAACATGTAACTACTGTACAACTCAACAAGTACACATTGGGCACTTATCCCAGAGAAATGAAGACTTTAGTTCACAGAGAAATCCATACATGAATAATGTTTATAGCAGAAAGAGAACCAGAGAGCTCACTGAGAGTCTCCTTTTTTTTTGGGGGGGGGTCTCTTTTATAAGGGAACGAATCCTCTTCAAGAGGGCTCCTACTTCAAGACATCTAATCACTTCCCAAAGTCCCCATCTCCAAATACCATCACATATGGGATTAGGTTTCAACAAATGCATTTTGGAGGAACAAATATTCAGTGCATATCTTTCATTACTCATTTTACTGACGAGGAAACTGAAGTTTGGAGTGGAATCTTCTCAGGTTACAGTGTTAGTAATTTGAATTTATACCTAGATGTCTGGCCCTGGAGTCTGTGTGTTTAATCATTACGTCAGTGCTACACGGTGACACTTCATTAGCTACTGATGCATAAAAGCAGAGAACAAGCATTTAGAAACTTTCACAGTACTTTGATAGAAAAATATTGTATCTGTTGAATTATAATAAAATTGCTGTTGTTCAGTCACTAAGTCATGTCCGACTCTTTGCAACCTCGTGTACTGCAGCACTTCAGGTTTCCCTATCTTTCCCTAGCTCCCAGAGTCTACTCAAACTCATGTCCATTCAGTCAGTGATGCCATCCAATCATCTCATCCTCTGTCATCCCCTTCTCCTGTCTTCAATCTTTCCCAGCATCAGGGTCTTTTCCAATGAGTCAGTTCTTTGCATCAGGTGGCCAAAGTGTAGGAGTTTCAGCTTCAGCATCGGTACTTCCAATGAATATTCAGGACTGATTTCCTTTAGGATGGACTGGTTGGATCTCCTTGCAGTCCAAGGGACCCTCAAAAGTCTTTTCCAGCACAATTTAAAAGTATCAGTTCTTCAGGGCACAGCCTTCTTTATGGTCCAACTCTCACATCCATACATGACTACTGAAAAAAACATAGCTTTGACTATATGAACCTTTGTTGGCAAAGTGATGTCTCTACTTTTTAATACCCTGTCTAGGTTGGTCATATCCTTTCTTCTAAGGAGCAAATGTCTTTTAATTTCATGGTTGCAGTCACTGTTGGCAGTGATTTTGAAGAAGAAAATAAAATATGCTATTGTTTCCATTTTTCCCCCATCTATTTGCCATGAAATGATGGGACCAGATGTCATGATCTTAGTTTTCCAAATGTTGAGTTTTAAGCCAGCTTTGTCACTCTCCTCTTTCACCTTCATCAAGAGGCTATTTAGTTCCTCTTCGCTTTCTGCCATTAGAGTGGTATTATCTGGATATCTGAGGTTGTTGATATTTCTCCTGGCAATCTAGATTCCAGCTTGTTATTCATCCAGCCCAGCATTTGGCATGATGTACTCTGCATATATGTTAAATAAGCAGGGTGACAATGTACACTTTTGACATGCTCCTTTTCCAATTTTGAACCAGTCCATTGTTCCATGTCCAGTTCTAACTATTGCTTCTGGACCTGCATACAGGTTCCTCAGGAGGCCAGTAAGGTGGTCTGATAGTCTCATCTCTTCAAGAATTTTCCACAGTTTGTTATGACCCTCACAGACAAAGGCTTTCATATAGTCAATGAAGGAGATGTTTTTCTGGATTTTTCTTGTTTTTTCTATGATGCAAACCATGTTGGTAATTTGATCTCTGGTTCCGCTGCCTTTTCTAAATCCAGCTTGTTCATCTGGAAGTTCTTGGTTCACATACTGTTGAAGACTAGCTTGAAGAATTTTGAGCATTATATTGCTAGCATGTGAAATGAGTGCAGTTATAAGGTAGTTGGAACATTCTTTGGCATTGCCGTTCTTTGGGATTGGAAAGAAAACTGACCTTTTCCGGTCCCGTGGTCATTGCTGAGTTTTCCAAATTTGCTGGCGTATTGAGTGCAGCACTTTAACAGCATAATATTTCAGGGTTTGAAATAGCTCAGCTGGAATTCCACCACCTCCACTAGCTTTGTTTGTAGCGATGCTTCCTAAGGCCCACTTGATTTCACACTCCAAGATATCTGGCTCTTGGTGAATGACCACACAATCATAATTATCCAAGTCTTTAAGATCCTTTTTGTAAAGTTCTTCTGTGTATCTTTGCCACCTCTTCTTAATCTCTTGTGCTTCTGTTAGATTTTTGCTGTTTCTGTCCATTATTGTGCCCATCTTTGCATGAAATGTTCCTTTGATATTTCTCAATTATCTTGAAGATATCTAGTCTTTCCCATTCTATTATTTTCCCTCTATTCTTTGCATTGTTCACTTAAGAAGTCTTTCTTATCTCTCTTTGCTAGCTTTGTATTTTTTGTGTCATATTTCCCTTCATTTTTTCTAGTAATTTTTTTTTTTACTCTATTTATTAAAGTATCAGTCTGCAACAGATTGGGACAAAACCAAAGAGAATTGGTTCTTTGTCACAGATAATGAAAAGAATTTTACTAAATTGTTAAAAATTTAGATAATTAAGAAATTATGAAGAGACAACAATTCACAATTCCATTATTAAAAAATGACCATTCTTAAATGTCAGATATTGGTGTGGATATCTCCATCTTACCTAGATTTCTATCTATTGATCAATCATCTATCTACACCTTTATCCTTCAATTCACAATAATGATATTATTATCCATAGTATTATGTTTCTTTCTTTGAATATATCTTGGGTATTAATAAATAAAAATTTACGCCCTTTTTCTTTTTTTTATGCCGTTTTTCAAATGGCTGCATAATTTTACTAGATCCCCATTTAATATTTTTCCTAATGAGAAATTTCTCCGGAGACACTAAGAGTTCTTAATGTCATACATAATATACATTGAATAGCCTTGTGTATACATCTTTGTTCCCACATTTGATCGTTTCTAAATTTTCATATTCTATCTGTTATAATGTCCTCTTACATATTGGAATTGCCAAGTCAGGCATACACATTACAAACCCCAAAAGCATATTTTAGAAAATATACAACATGAAAGTGCTTTCCAGAAAGTCTTACACTTTTGCCAACAAAGTAGCTTTCTTGTTTTTCCTATATCCTCATGCACACTAGGTATTCAGTTCAGTTGCTCAGTCGTGTCCAACTCTTTGCAACCCCATGAATCGCAGCACACCAGGCCTCCCCGTCCATCACCAACTCCCAGAGTTTACCCAAACCCATGTCCATCGAGTCGGTGATGCCATCCAACCATCTCATCCTCTGTCATCCCTTTCTCTCCTGCCCCCAATCCTTCCCAGCATTATGGTCTTTTGAAATGAGTCAACTCTTCACATGAGTTTGCCAAAGTATTGGAGTTTCAGCTTCAACATCAGTCCTTCCAATGAACACCCAGGACTGATCTCCTTTAGGATGGACTGGTTGGAACTTCTTGCAGTCCAAGGGACTCTCAAGAGTCTTCTACAACACCACAGTTCAAAATCATCAATTCTTCAGCGCTCAGCTTTCTTCACCATCTAACTCTCACATCCATATATGACTACTGGAAAAACGATAGCCTTGACTAGATGGACTTTTGTTGTCAAAGTAATGTCTCTGCTTTTCAATATGCTATCTAGGTTGGTCATAACCTTCCTTCCAAGGAGTAAGCGTCTTTTAATTTCATGGCTGCAATCACCATCAGCAGTGATTTTGGAGACCAGAAAAACAAAGTCAGCCACTGTTTCCACTGTTTCCCCATCTATTTCCCATGAAGTGATGGGACCAGATGCCATGATCTTAGTTTTCTGAACGTTGAGCTTTAAGCCAACTTTTTCACTCTCCTCTTTCACTTTTATCAAGAGGCTCTTTAGTTCTTCTTTGCTTTCTGCCATAAGGGTGGTGTCATCTGAATATCTGAGGTTATTGATATTTCTCCCAGCAATCTTGATTCCAGCTTGTGTTTCTTCCAGCCCAGCATTTCTCATGAGGTACTCTGCATATGTGTTAAATAAGCAGGGTGACAATATACAGCCTTGACGTACTCCTTTTCCTATTTGGAACCAGTCTGTTGTTCCATGTCCAGTTCTAACTGTTGCTTCCTGACCTGCATACAGGTTTCTCAAGAGACAGGTCAGATGGTCTGGTATTCCCATCTCTTTCAGAATTTTCCACAGTTGATTGTGATCCACACAGTCAAAGGCTTTGGCATAGTCAATAAAGCAGAAATAAATGTTTTTCTGGAACTCTCTTGCTTTTTCGATGATCCAGCAGATGTTGGCAATTTGATCTCTGGTTCCTCTGCCTTTTCTAAAACCAGCTTGAACATCTGGAACTTCACGGTTCACGGATTGCTGAAGCCTGGCTTGGAGAATTTTGAGCATTACTTTACTAGCGTGTGAGATGAGTGCAATTGTGTGGTAGTTTGAGCATTCTTTGGCATTGCCTTTCTTTGATATTGGAATGAAAACTGACCTTTTCCAGTCCTGTGGCCACTGCTGAGTTTTCCAGATTTGCTGGCATATTGAGTGCAGCACTTTCACAGCATCATCTTTCAGGATTTAGCAGTGTTTTAATCTATTCTTTGCTAATCATATGGGCAACAAAGGCACCTTATTTTAATTTGATTATTAAAGCAAGCACTCATATGTATTGGCCATGTGTATGTATACACTGTTCATGAATTTTATTCATTTTACAATTGAGATATTGTAAATCATATAGATTTATTTTCACTTAGTGTATATTTAATTAGATTTTTTTCCAAATATATAATTTATTTTGAGTTATGTGTACCATGCTTTAGTGTCAGGCTTATGCTGGCCATATGAAACAAATTGGAAAGATTCCCATCTTTTTCAGTACTCTGGAACAGTTGAGAATAGTTTAAAAAATTTCAGCCCAGCTTTCTTAACCTCTTTTTTAAATTTGATTATTGTTATATGTAGGTTTTCAATGTTTTGTATTAATTTCATTAATTTATATTTTCTTAGAAAATTATGTTTAATTCAGATTCTAAAATCTGTCGTTATAGTGAAGAACATTATATTCTTAGAACATCTTAAATGCCTGTGTAGCAGTGGTGTCATTCTTTTTTTCACTCTCAGTACTTATAGTTCTGTTTTCTATTTCTTAATTGGAATTGCAGGGGTTTGAGTTTGTTTTCTTAAAACCAACATACTCATAGATTGATTTATTAACTCTCATATTCTTCTTCCTAATTCATTGCTTTGGTTTTTATGTTGGCTTTGTTATTTTTTCCTTCTGCTTTCCTAAGGGATTTTGTTTTGTTTCTCTGTACTTTTTTTTAAAACTAATATCTTTAATTAATACTTAACTCACTTATTTTAGCTTTTCTCATATAGAAGTGTGTTGTGTGCTTTACTTAGGAAAAAAAATTAACAGCTTTTATTTCCATCTATTTTTTTTGCCAATAGCTCTTAAAGAAAGTGTGTGCTTCTTATTCTTCAAAATGTTACCACCAGCTTTTCTTGGTTACTTGTAAAACTAGACCTTTTTGCATATTTGTTAGCCATTTATATTTCATCATTTGTGGATTATTTACCATCTGTCAGACCCTTTACCATTTGTCTTTTTTTTTTTTTTTTTTTACCATTTGTCTTTTATGCTCTTACTCTTTTTCTTGTTTATTTTTATGAAATCAGTCATGGGTGCCTGGAGTTCTAGCATGTTCTGCATTTCTTTCCCCATCCTACAAATTTGAACTTGTCTAAAGAATTGACTCTTACGCCATGTGGTAGCCTTTTTCAAGACACAGGTGTTATGACTGCAGGAGCTCAATACTGAGGGACCCTTCTTTACTACATGGGACAAATGTCTGCCTGAGAAAAAAGCTGGTATAGAAGGAATAAAGCCAAAGATTAAGAGGCTGGAAAGCCTAATGCTGAATCCTGAAGATCTTCCCTTGAATCAAAATATATAAGATAATTTGAAAAGGTAGTATTCATTTGTTATTTTCAAACAGTGAGATAGGGATTTGAAGAAAAAAAATTATTAAGAAATTGCGAATTAAATTGTAGCATAAATTTTAAACTAGAAGTAATATGTAAGGAATAAGTGATAGTATCAGATCAGAAATATAGAGGGCAATATCAAAAATAGGAAAGATTTTAAAGACTTCATTACTAATGAAATTTTTGTAATTTCTGAGACTTTTTCTTGTATATAACTACATCTAACTTTTTAGTATCCCCATCAAGTAGATCAAACAGTTTGTCCCTTTTGACAAATACTGAAACCTATGGGGGTAGAAAGTCAACTGCATGATAATGGATGGTAAACAGACTTGTGCTGGTGACCATTTTATAGTGTATAGGGATGCTGAGTTATAATGATAACCTCTTGAAACTTACACAGTATGTTTTAAAAAAATAAAAAATAAATGCCAAAAGAAATCTAGTGGTTTTCCCAGGGGCTAAAATTGATGGAAAGTTCTCTTTCCTCCACATCAGCCTCCTTGTCCTAAATTATTCTGTTCAATACTTTATTTTTTTTTAATTGTTAGTACCTAGCACCCTTGTTAGCCATTCAGTAGACTGCCAGTGGTCTTTCTGTTGGAAAACGTGAGTTCGGTACTCCATCTGAGTTTAATGCTTCCCCTCCCTTTTCTTTTTTACCATGTAGAATCTTTCCTAAGGCCTGACTGCACAAGAGATTTGTCCAAACCAAATACTAGAGACTGAGTTGGTAGCTTCTTCTTGGTTCTCCTTGCAGCTCACCTTGGTACTATTAGAACTTACATATAGAACTTATATATAGAACTTCCTTTGCCTGGAGAATCATAAGGAGAAAAAAACGAAAACAAACTTCAACCTCTAGAATTCACTGCTCTTTCTTTTACTACCTCTTCTTCTCATTCATATCTCAAGGGGACATAAACCATTGCTTATCAATTTCCATTTCCTAAATGTTGAAAGGATTGACATTTATGCATAGATATAAAAAGAGAGTACTAATAGTGGAATTAAGGCACAAAATCACACTGAGAGCCCCAGAAATGAGTCCTTGAACACAGTGGGGAACTGCTGGCATTTTGGCTGCAAAAGGCTCCGTGTCTCTGAGTTGGACATGCAGTAGATATAGGTGATAGTTTGCTTTTTATCATCTGTTCTTCCTTGAGGCTTTGTTTTTTGAAAATCCTACCTTGTGCCTGGCAGACCTTAGCAATGATCTTCCTGTATGTCAATGCATATAGAAGGATGAGCTTTAGGCACAAGAGCTAACCACCATCCTATCCTGCCAATTTTTCAATGGGATATTTACAGTCTCTTTTTAGATACCAAGTTAAATGTTCACACTGCAAGGGTCTCATAACAGTTTTCAATTTTAATAAATATCTTTTTATACTCTCTTAACAGACTGGAAAGAATCTCTACACCGTAGAATAACACCCATTGGTTTTAAATTTTTTCTCATCTTGTTACATGAAAGAGGAATGAATCAGAGAGCTCACCCCTTGTAACTTTCCACATGGTGCCACATAGATCTACTAAAGTATCTCCCTGGGAGAGAGAGAGTATGTGGGGCTGAGAGATGCAGAGAATTATGTTCACACATCAGTGAACTTGAAAGTACCATCAGGGTTTTAGGAGCAGTGCTTTTCAGCCAAGTAGGGCAAGATGTGACCTCTATTAAATTTATGGGAATTGGAGAAATGAGGTTACTCCCTGGGTGACATGCTGTTGAATGACAGTAAAAAGTAATTAATCACTCCTACTCCTATTTGTTAAAATAGCTATGCTTCAATCTTTTTCTTTTTTCCCCTTTCAAGTAGCCTTAAAATAGAGGTGTGGCCACAGTGGGTTCCTTCTACTGTGTTTCACCTTGATCTGACCATCCAGTAATTTGCTTATGCTCTGAAGCATGTAAATGATACACATTAACCTTCAGGGTTTTTTTCAGGGATACCCCTAAACTCTAGCTATCTGATGCGCAAAGCAGATTAGAAATATGACAGGAGTAAGATAAATTAATACAATAAATCTTCCTTTCTTCTTGCCTAGGCATTTCAGCTAATAAAGATAGTGATTTTAAAATGAAGATAATGTTAATAGCATGCTTGTTTCAAGGTATTATTTATATTACAAAGTAAATGTATTATCACATACAGTCAGCTCTTGTACAGTATTTATAATAGCCAGAAGTTATTGAGTGTTGACTGTGTGTTTGTTATTGTGCTAAGTTCATGTAGTATTGTACTTGATATTGTCTTTTATTGATGATATCTTATTAAACATTATTACTCCAAATTTTCAGGTAAGGAACTTGGCTGAAAAGAGGGTACTAACTTATCAGACAGTAAGTTCTAAAACTATGATTTAAATCCAGGTCTGTCATGTCACCTAGATCCTATATTTTTTAGATAGCATTTTCCTTGGTCAGCCATTAATGAGTCACAGTCAAATCTAGGACAAATGTGAATCTTAATAGTTATCATTAGTGCTAGTTTCTTACTTATGATTACTTAATTCGTATTCATACATGCAGTGAGACAGATATATACAGCAGTCCAGTGATCTCTAAATGTCTATATATGTATGTACGTATCTATCTATCCATCTATCTATACCTCACTGGATTACCACTAAGGAAATGGGAAGATAGTTAAGATAGGCAGGGAAAGAGAGAGATGGATAAACATTTATTAAGCAACAGGTAAGGCACTTATACATATAAGAATCACTGAAATCCTACTATTAACCATTTTATGGTCAGCACCAAAATCAGATTGATTATATTCTCTGCAGCCAAAGATGGAGAAGCTCTATACAGTCAGCAAAAACAAGACCAGGAGTGGACTGTGGCTCAGATCATGAACAGAAGAAATGTACAAAAAAGATCTTCACGACCCAGATAATCATGATGGTGTGATCACTCACCTAGAGCCAGACATCCTGCAATGTGAAGTCAAGTGGGCCTTAGAAAGCATCACCAAGAACAAAGCTAGTGGAACTGATGGAATTCCAGTTGAGCTATTTCAAATCCCGAAAGATGATGCTGTGAAAGTGCTGCACTCGATATGCCAGCAAATCTGGAAAACTCAGCAGTGGCCACAGGACTGGAAAAGGTCAGTTTTCATTCCAATCCCAAAGAAAGGCAATGCCAAAGAATGCTCAAACTACCGCACATTTGCACTCATCAATTCTACACTAGTAAAGTAATGCTCAAAATTCTCCAAGCCAGGCTTCAACAATATGTGAACCATGAAGTTCCAGATGTTCAAGCTGGTTTTAGAAAACGCAGAGGAACCAGAGATCAAATTGCCAACATCTGCTGGATCATCGAAAAAGCAAGAGAGTCAAAAACATTTATTTCTGCTTTATACTATGCCAAAGCCTTTGATTGTGTGATCACAATCAACTGTGGAAAATTCTGAAGGAGATGGGAATACCAGACCATCTGACCTGTCTCTTGAGAAACCTGTATGCAGGTCAGGAAGCAACAGTTAGAACTGGACATGGAACAACAGACTGTTTCCAAATAGGAAAAGGAGTACGTCAAGGCTGTATATTGTCACCCTGCTTATTTAACTTATATGCAGAGTACATCATGAGAAACGCTGGGCTGGAAGAAACACAAGCTGGAATCAAGATTTCCGGGAGAAATATCAATAACCTCAGATATTCAGATGACACCACCCTTATGGCAGAAAGCAAAGAAGAACTAAAGAGCCTCTTGATGAAAGTGAAAGAAGAAAGTGAAAAAGTTGGCTTAAAGCTCAACGTTCAGAAAACTAAGATTATGGCATCTGGTCCCATCACTTCATGGCAGATAGATGGGGAAACAGTGCAAACAGTGTTAAACTTTATTTTTTTGGGCTCCAAAATCACTGCTGATGGTGATTGCAGCCATGAAATTAAACGACGCTTACTACTTGGAAAGAAGGTTATGACCAACCTAGATAGCATATTGAAAAGCAGAGACATTACTCTGCCAACAAAGGTCCGTCTAGTCAAGGCTATGGTTTTTCCAGTAGTCATGTATGGATATGCGAGTTGGACGGTGAAGAAAGCTGAGCACTGCAGAATTAATGCTTTTGAACTGTGGTGTTGGAGAAGACTCTTGAGAGTCCGTTGGACTGCAAGGAGATCCAACCAGTCCATCCTAAAGGAGATCAGTCCTGGGTGTTCATTGGAAGGACTGATGTTGAAGCTGAAACTCCAATACTTTGGCCACCTCATGCAAAGAGTTGACTCATTTCAAAAGACCATAATGCTGGGAAGGATTAGGGGCAGGAGGAGAAGGGGACGACAGAGGATGAGATGGCTGGATGGCATCACCAACTCGATGGATATGGGTTTGGGTAGACTCCGGGAGTTGGTGATGGACAGGGAGGCCTGGCGTGCTGCTATTCATGGGGTCGCAAAGAGTCTGACCCGACTGAGCGACTGAACTGAACTGAATAGACAGTTCATTAATTCTAGAAGCAGAGGAGGCTGGAACATGTAAAAATGGAGAGAAGAAGGACTAGATTATGTACTTGAATGAAGAAAAGAGATGGTGGAGGTTCTCTAGGGAGAAAAAGAGCACAATTCTTGTCAAGATCACAGGTCTTTGCCTGGAGTGAAGGCTTTTCTGGTAGCAGTGAGGGCCTACTGGACTGTAGGTTGTCATGTCAGAGTGACTAGTTCCGTAAGCAGGGGAGTTTTTGATCTACTCCTTCATCCCCGTTGCTGAATAGCTGTAAAACTAAAATTAATATTTTGAGGACATTTGATAATAATTGGGGTCTTTGTGAAATCTTTGGTCTTTATATATTAATCTGCGGTTGTATTTCTTTTAAAATTTATATTCATATCAATTACATGTTTTTCATTACCTCATTTTGTTTAAATGGGGGAAAGCTGGGTTATCTGGGAGTATATATTTTATCTAAATATGTCGGAATAACCATACTAAGAGAAGTGAGATATCAAACAATTACATGCTTTTGACAGGACATCATTTTCAAGAATTTAAGAGTAAAGGGAATTAATAAAACAATAATCTACAAATTCATTGCCCTAGGAAACATCACTTGATTTCATTCTTATGTTCTCTTTTAGCTATTATGGACATTTATAGCAGTATTAATTATTTTGGAGCCAACTCCATGAACACACCATAGGAAAAATCTACCCCTAAACTCACTGGGAATATGCAGTTATTTTCTGTCCACAAATCTATAGCTTGGCTAAGATTGGCCATTCTAGGCAGTGTTCAGCTTGGTAGTTAACTCTGGGTTAACTATGACTTGTAACAGCAGCTGTGGAAAAAGCAGGAGTAGCCGAGAGCAAGACAACTGGACAAGCACATTGAAAGTCTCGATCACTTCAGGTCCACTAGCATCCTGTTGGCCAAAGAAAGTCACATGGCCAAGCCCAAAGGCAAGGGCTGAGACCATGGCCAGCATATGGATGAATAATAATGCTATGATTGGGTGGGGGTGGGGTGAAGAATTGGAACAAATCATTTTATCTACTGCAAGCAGAGAAATACATTTATTTCCCTAAGAATTTCTTTTCCAAGTTCCTCAACCACACATACTCATGTGAAGGTGTGCCATGTGGGTTATGACACAAAATAAAAGTCTAGGTCTCTACTACCACTGGTTTCTTCCTTTTCTTCCAGAAACGCTGAAGTTCTATCAGGACAGAAACAGTTCTGAGATTGTATGTTCCACAGAAATTTAAGGAGTTGTTACATCAAAAACATTTCTCAGGTCAAAGAAGCTACTGATAAGCCTAACTGGAGAGGTATAAAACTACTTAACTTACTAACGTATACTGAAAATATCTAAGAGGACGATATGGCAAACAGTATTTCACAAACCTATTTGACGGTAGAATCCCTTTCTTGCAACAAACTCATTTTTTTAAAAAAGAACATCTTGCAGCCCACAATTTTGTGAAGTTCGTTTTGGGAAATGCTATCCTAAGGCAACTTCCGTCTTTCTTACTTTTTAGTTCAGGTGGGGCTGGCATCTGGTTAATGCTCCAATTTTGAGATAAATGTTTCTAAAAAGAATTTGAGGAGAGGAAGAAGCCGGGCTAGCACATCTGATCTGAAGGCAATGTAATTTTATTATTGATGTGAGCTAGTATACTCTATTTCAGTTTATATGTTACTCATGTTACTATTATGTGAGTCAGATTTAAGCATGTCTCACTGTCTTTTAAAATTCTCTTTTTAAGCATTTCAGAGATGTTTGTGTACATATTTAAAGCACACTGGAACTTACTGTCTGTGGATGTCAAGAGATCTTTTTTTTTTTAGGCCCAGGAAGAATGGTATTCTGGGGTCATTTAATCCTTTCTGTTATATCAGATATAAAAATCTAATTAGTATTAAGTTTGTTTTTTTGTTTTCTTTTGTTTTACATTATCAATACCAATGGTTATTTTCCTTCTTTACTTCTCAAAATATAAATTTAAATTAACAACTTGATGTTGTGCTATGGAGAATAACACTTTTTAAAAAACACTCATGAGACTGGGACAGTTTTAGCTCAGTAGGAAATATTTTTTTACACATAAAATTTTTATAGAATGTTATAAATGAAAAAAAAATATTTTAAATATCTGAGATTTTAAGGCCAGTCAGGGATAGTAAAACGTTTGAAGAATATGTTATATTATGTGGATAAAGGGTCTGTATTAATCAATATTGTGACTTTTTAAGAGTTTGCTTTTAAAAATAGGATAAAGGAAAATGATTCACTATCTTTGAGGTAAAATGTCAGTATGTTTCTGCATAGTCCTTTTCTTATCAATATATTCTAATGTCAAAAGAATGATTATGTGGTGTATGATGTTCTGGTGTAGTGAATATGACAGAGCAGTGCATGGTCCCCAGTTCCAAGGGCCAGCAAACTCTTTGGAACCTTTCAAGAGAGTTTCTGGAGAGGAGCTGAATAGTTAATTCTATACTACTAAAAACATTTTCATGGGGATTTGCAATCTATATAAACCTTTACGAAAGTGAAAGTGTTAATCACTCAGTCGGTCTGACTCTTT
The DNA here is from genome assembly GCA_024291935.2 of Okapia johnstoni. Taxonomy (NCBI): domain Eukaryota; kingdom Metazoa; phylum Chordata; class Mammalia; order Artiodactyla; family Giraffidae; genus Okapia; species Okapia johnstoni. The sequence goes on along the minus strand of CM044311.1, from coordinate 94,409,382 downwards.
GCAACCCCATGGACGGTAGCCCGCCAGGCTCCTTTTTCCATGGAATTCTCCAGGCAAGAATACTGGCGTGTGTAAGCATTATTGTCTTATTTTCTCTTCACCGAAACTCTAAGAAGCAGGTCAGGCAGTCATTGACTGCCAGTTTGTGGGTGATAAAACTAAGATTCAGAGAAATCTAGTGACCTGCCTGAGGTCACATGGTTCATAAATAGACGATGGAGAAACTAAAAATATTTCTTCTCATTTCAAATTTAGTGTGTTTGCCCTATCTTTGAATGTTTCCTTCTGAACTGTTTTGTTCACAATGTTTGCTTTCTGATTCCTAAAGTATATAGTTCATGTTACAAATTAGACTTCATCTCTCTCTCATGACTAGTTGAAAAATGGTGGAAAGGGTGGGAGCTTAAGAAAAATAGTATGGTCTTCAAATTTAAATAGTTTAGGGGAAAAGAGGCATAAAAGCAATGATAAGAGGATCTGAATTCCTGAAGGGACTATTAAAGCAATAATTTATGAGTCTTTGCAGAGAAAATAAGTTTATATAGTACATGCAAGTCATTCCTCCATACAAGGATAAAACTTTATTTAAAGTGCAACCATTGAAGTTTCAATGTAAAAGCAGGCATGCTGTTTCCCAGAGCTGGTGGGGAGATATAATGGAAAGGAGTACTTTTGCTAGAGAACTAATCAAGATTTCAAGGGATATGAGAACAGGTGATAACTTACTTTGATGGCTCTCAGTCCAAGTGCACAAGAAGGGAACAATTACTTTCTCTCTCACCAACTAATACCCTCACATCAGAGTCTCCTAAAGGCTGTGTGGAAATGTTTTCCATTTCTAAAATAAAGGGAAAGACTCACCCAGACAAATAGGAAGTGAGTTTCTGTATTGACCTTGTTTGGGAAATTCAGGTTTAACATGAAGACAACACTTCCCATCTCCTATCTGCCTATATGCTAACTAATAGCAGGAACCCCTAGGAGAAAAATGTATGAGGAGAACATATATTCCTACTTCAATATTTTAGCTAGTTACATGTGATGGGGAGAAAATTCATGAGGACGTGTGATAATTATAACACTGCTGTAGTGAATTATACTATAATGTAACTTAAATTTGTTAAATTTTATTTATTACCAGAAGAATATTATTTCGTATGCCATGAACTCTGCTAAGCCCTTAACTTGTATAATCTTATAGATTCAATATATTATTTTCACTTTATAGATGACTTCAGGTGTAGGCAGTTTAAATAACTTCCTCAGGGTCACAAAGCCATAGTAAACAACTAAACTTGGATTCAAATTCACATAACTCAGAGCCCTGAGGATATTCTCTTAACTATTGCCTTTTACTTATTTATTTAAATTGTTATTGGAGTATAGTTGTTGTGTTTCGGCTGTATGGCAAAAGGAGTCAGTTATACATATACATATATTCACTCTTTTAGGTTCTGTTTCCATATAGGTCATTACAGAGTATTGGATAAAGTGCCTTGTACTATACAGTAGGCTATTTATTAGTTATCTATTTCATATGTAGTTAAACTACTGCATTTTAAAATAATCTACCATTTAAATACTGACTAATACAGTGCTGGAACTTTAGTACTAGGTCCCAGACCAGAAATATATATATCTTTCTATAGGAAATGTGGGTATCTGTCCCTTATCAGTCATGACAAAGTTAAAAAGACAAATGTATTGAGGAAAAACTAAAGAGTTAAAAGCATCATATCTTTAGGATGGGGAGTTCTTTGTATAAAAACATACCAGGTTGTTAAATATATCTGAAGACTGAACCAACTAGCAACATGCACTGATTCTATTTTAGTTGTTGCCATGTCATATTAACTGTGGATCATACTTGAGTGATTCTGACCATGTAAAATCATTTTAACACTGACGCCAGATGACTAGAAAGGAGAGATGATATCAAGTACTACTTTAACTCATCGACTTTCCAATTGTCAGATTTGCACATTATCTTAGTCTCTTTTTACTACCAAGAAATGATATCAGGACAAGCCAGATGAATGAGAATTGCTTTCCCCCTAATTAGTATTACAGATCTTCCTTCAGGGTCCTTGTGAGTCCTGAGGCCACATCACTTTCCAAAAATACCCATTGAGCAGCTGCAGACTCTCCATTGCCCAACCTTTATGGCTATCTTTCACACTAGTGTTTGGTAATGATGAATAGAAGGAAACATGTCTGCAGATGAGAAGGAAATCTTCTTGCTGTTATTTCCCATCTATTATGGTTACACTAATTACAAGAACTTGGGAAAAGTTTGCAGTACAAACCCATTTTGCAATTCTGGCCTACATATGATATCTAAAAATGTCTATCATTAATGTCACCCTGAAAATGTTTTAGTTTGTTAAAGAATTTCTCTAGGTGCCCGAGTTTATAAAGTTACTGTCTGAAATATGATACTGTCAAAAGATTGACAGTGAGTTGATATAGATAGAGCAGAAGTTCAGGTGCAATTCTCTGTATTTCTTGCGAGCTTGACAAGTCACAAATATTGTGTATGCAGTCCTCATTATGACTTGAAATCACTGCTAGTTTCAAGGAATGCATTGTTGATGATAATATGGTGAACATAAAAAAGAAAAAGCATATCCATGATGAAATCCTCATTTAAAATAGGTCAAAAAATTAAAAATAATCTCCAAGCCCCTTCCCTAAAATGGAACCCCATCATTGATAAAATAACATTTTTTCCTTTGTAGGTTATAAAAATTGTGCCTTTTTTTAATACATAAGGGAAGAAAAAACAATGATATTACTACATCTTTTCCATGTGAATTTATTTCTTCTTTAACTTTTATTTACTTTAAAATATGTTTTCTTTCATCACTTAGTATTGAGTCAACAGAAATAATCATATTCAGTGATCGAATAGTACATGTTAAAGCTATAATTCCCAATTAATAACGCAAAAAATGTAAATCAAAATTTCTCTCATTTTATTCATTAACCTACTATTAATCAATAAATGAAACAGTTTTCCCACCCAGTGTATGAGTAGCAAAATGCTATTAATGTTCTCGGCAAAATTATTCCTGAAATGTTATTTTAATAATTCTTAATTTTTGAAAATGTGGAATTATTGGTGAGGGTATATGTGACGGAAAACAAGTCTGTTGTGATTAGAACTGTATTAGGGGTTCCAGATATTGCAAACAAAAATACATGACACCTATTTAAAACTGAATTTTATATAAACAATGTTTCTATAAATCAATTTTTATAAATTACTTAGTATAATTCATGTCTCATGTATTTACATATTCTATACCATACCATACCACACCACACTATACCATGCCACACCATACCCTGAAATATCAACAATGTTTATCATTGTTGAGTCATGGAATTATTTGCAGTTTTAATGTTCTTTTCTTTATGCACTGAGTGTTTGGGGTTGTATGCAACTTGATTTTATAGAACAGAAGTCTGGGGTGGGTAGGGGGGGCACAGAACACAAGTCTTGTGTTTTGGCAATGCCCTAAGGTAAGAGCCCTAGAGAAGGGAATGACAATCCACTCCAGTATTCTTGCCTGGAGAATTCCATGGACAGAAGAGCCTGGTGGGCTACAGTCCATGGGGTTCCAAAGAGACTGAAGTGACAAACACCTTCACTAAAGTAAGAGATTCCCTAAACCCAGGCTAGGACTTCTTTTACCAGAATCCACTGAATTATTCTGCAGAAAGGAGGAATCAGAAAAGAAATTCCTCAGAGGGTCAAGACTAGGCAAACACTGGAGAGTCAGAAAGCAGGCATGCTCGCTGCAGAGATGATTGGAGCCCTCTCTGTCAAGGAAGAGAAACCAAGAATGGGCTTTTCATGTTGAGATTCCACAGTGCTAAGTGAAGCCACTTCAGGACCCTTTACTTGCCATCTGATTGTTCTTACTGAGACCTAGGGCTGTGGGTGTGAATTGGGATGGAGAAGAGAGGAAGGAGGAGGATGGTGAGCAGTGAGATCCAGTGGAGACATGTGGGGAAGCCACCACGGAGAATTTTATCATTTTACAGAAATAACATCTTGGATATCACTTTTGCTGTCAAAATTATATTTGACTAATGGGAGAATCGAATTTAGGCAACTTCTGTTCTTTCTGAGACTGAATTTAAGCAAACACTAGACAACTCCTGAATGGATTGCCTGATTTATGAACTTATAATATGGTCCTGCAGGGATGACCAAAAGCACATGACTTCAAGTCCTGCCTTCTTGTTAAAGTTGGAGAGAGTTCTGCATAACCATGCTTGATGTCCCCCCAAGTTATCCAGGGTCCTAAATTGTTGGGGAGAAAAGAATTATATCTGCTACAGGCTCAGAATATGATAAACTCTCTGAAAATGTACTTTGAGATCAGGCAGCAGCCCAGTTCTCATGTGATCTATTGTAAAATTTGAGAAGGAGTGAGGAGGGAACATCAAAACTGCTGCTTCATAAAGGTGTCTTGTCTTTCCCTTAGACATCATTTAAGAATAACTGTTAAAATCAGAGTCTTATCTGGGAATTTATAGTTTAGAAATAGGAGAGTCAGAGAGAGGGAATGAGAGAGAGAGAGAATGAACCTGCAAGCACAGTAGATAACAGATGCCTGGCAGTGACCAGGCAAACAACTTTAAAATAGACTTGTATTCTTACTCAAATTAAAAATGCCATATGACTTGTTTCTATTCAATTAACTGCTTGCTTCTCATAGCCAGTCAGGCCAGAACTTCCACCACCACTCTTTTCCTCTGCCAAGTTCCTGATTATGTGTTAAGACTGGAGGGTAGAGGGAATGCTATTTGCCTCCAGCTGATGCAGATTAATAACTGAGACACAGGAACCATTTGGGAGAATAATGAGTCGCTTCCTGGTCTAAACACCAGCTCCAGGCGATGGTTGACCAAACAAATACAAAATCATAAGGAGGAAAATGGAGGCCTCTGTTGAATCTTGAAAGAGGAAAATTCGAAATACATAAAAGTGTATTTTAACAAGCAGGTAGTAATTGTATGGAACTTGTACCTTCAAGATGGGATATAGGCCAGCAACAACAATGATGACAAACCAGAAAAAGATAAAGGACTTTAAAAAGGTTGTGGAGTAAATGACACAACACAGTTCTCACTTTAAAAATGTTCATTAAACCACTGGAAAAGGGAAAAGAAATTAACATCTGCCAAATGAACTGCCTAGAAATTTAAGATCCATGTTGAATAATTGAGTGATAGTTGCATTCTTGTCTTTGGTTAAATTTCAAGGGAACGTTGTTGGTACTTAACATTTATGTGTGATGTCAATGTTTACTTTCATATACGTAAAGCATTTATTGTGCCATGCTGTTACTCTACAGGAGTTGTTCAGTTGCTAAGTTGTGTGTGACTCTTTGCAACCCCGTGAACTGCAGCACACCAGGCTTCCCTATCCTTCACTATCTCCCGGAGCTTGCTTAAACTCATGTCTATTGAGATGATGATGCCATCCAACCATCTCATCCTTGGTCACTCCCTTTCTCCTCCTGCCCTTAATATTCTAGAGTATTAAGTATTAATTTAAACATAACTGTTTCAATTCATCAAATACATTTTTTTGGCATTTATTAGGATGAACATATGATTTTTTCACCTTTAGTCTATAAATGTGGTAGTTATATAAGTAGAATATCCTCTGGCTGATCCTAGGCTACTGAACCATGATTTATTCTGAGAGGCCATCTATGATGCCCCCACAGAAAGTTAGATCCTCCTGTTATGTGTCCGCATGGCACCACATACCAGACCTGCCCCAACATTTGCAAGGCCTGGGGCAAGAATACAAATGAAGTACTACATCCTATTTGTCTAAATATTTTAAAACTATCAATCAAGCTAGCAACCCGTTAAATAAAATATGTTCCATCCTCCTACCATGAAAAATATATCCTCCAAACCACCTGGAAAACAAGGTTCAAATTAGAATTTTCAGAATCTTCAGAGCTCTGTTCTAGAACATGACTTTGGGGGAGAAGTAGCCCCCACCCCTTGTCTATAGTCTGTGGCACTCCTCTTTCTCTTTCCCTTCCCATTCTTGCCTCCAACCGGAGCTGCCAGGGGATTCCTCTGCCTGTGTGTGGACCACTCAGACCACACATTCAAGCTCTGTTCACAGGCTTCCCCAAGCATTGTGTTTTACCTGTCCATTGCTGGGCATACAAGCACAAGCTCAACATTCAGTAGGTGGATACAGGGACATCTGCTCTGGCCCTAGGAGTGGGTTTAGACCATTCGAGGAGGAAATTCTGGCATTCCTGTTGCTCAGAGGAGGGTCTAGTAGGGATTGTGAGCTCCAGATGGACATGTCCAAGATATCTCACAGATGTCTGCTGTCTCCTTGCCTGGTGAGAAGGGGCACTGTGGGTGGTGGGGTGGGGAGCAGAGAGAGTTTCTCTGAAACCTAGGACTGAGGCCAAAGACCCTTTCTGTCTGGGTCTAAGGGTGGTAGTGCCTTGAACCATCCTATCATAACACTTATCATAGTTTTTTCTCACTACTCTTTTTCTTAACTCTGTAAGCACTGGATCTGTCTTGTTCATTCTTGCATCACAGGTTCCTAACATGGTGCCTGGCATCAGTTAGGTATTTGTAAATATTTTTTGGAATGAAAAAACATGCTAATCATCTTTAAAACAGGCCATATCTTTTAAAATATATCTGTGAAATTTATAAAAATTATAATGTTTTAGGGATTAATGAATAATTTTAATTAAAAGTCAAAGTTTTATAGGCTTCAGCTTTTTACTACGTTGATATAAAACTGGAAATAAATAGCATACACATAATTAAAACTCATACACATAGAAACTGAAAAATCCTTTCAAATGATAGTAGAGAGAAGGGGATATTTTAAAATTTGACAAGATATTTAGGAAAAAAATCTATATGTAGGCAGTATTCCTAACAGAATTCTCTATTAAGAAACTTTAAAGCATTTTAATCAGTACTAATTGGGAAATGGTTATACTATATCGAGTTGATGAACTATTATACTGTAAGCTGATGAAATTATAATAAGGATTAATGATAATATGAAAAATATGTGCAATATAATTTTAAGTGAAAAAAATACAATGCAAAATGTATACCACATATTTACAATAACAAAGTTATTTTTATGTATGAAAAAGATGGGCAAAACAGAAAAATGACAACAACTGCATCAGGGTGGTAGAATTGTGGTTCAGCTTTTTCTTTTAAAAATAATTTAACTATGTAGCAAAGCCTCTGTCCAAAACTAAAAATTTAATAATACTAAATAAAACCACTTAGGTATGAGTAGATTTTGAGTGCCAAAGGATATTTTTTTTCAGTTAAATTAGTTTTTGTTTACTCATGCTCTATACATTGATGTAACTTTATTTAGAAAAGTAGAGTAACCAAACTTTATACTCACACCCATATGATTATATATAGTCATATACATAAATGTATATTTAAATATAATTTATATTAAAAAATGTTTATTTTCTGGGTTTTTTTTGGCTGTGCTGGGTCTTAGTTGATGTGCCCACTTTTCTCTGGTTGTGGTGAGTGGGGGCTGCTCTCTAGTGGCGCTGCACGGGCTTCTCATTGCAGGGGCTTTTTCTGTTGTGGAGCACAGGCTCTCGAGCACATGGGCTCAGTAGTTGCGGCTCCCGGGCTCTGGAGCACAAGCTCAGTAGTTGCCACACACGGGCTTAATTGCTCTGTGGCATGTGGGATGTTCTTGGATCAGGGATTGAACCTGTGTCTCCTGCTCTGGCAGGAAGATCCTTTACCACTGAGCCACCAGGGAAGCCTGAAATTTATATATATATATATATATAATTTTTTTTACCATGATTTATATTTATATTTTAATATAATTTTTATTTTTAATTTGTATATTGTTTACTGAGATAAATTTAGACACACTGGAGGAAGCCCAGAGGAAAGGAAATGTAATCTGAAAATTTCCTTATAAAAACTAAGGACTTTTAGCCTGGAGAAGACCCAAATTATATTTCATGTATGTCTTAGATACAAACTGCGGTCCTCTAGAAAAGGCCCCAGACATTTATTTATTTACACTCACTCATCCATTCAGCAAATGTTTAGGAGGCTGCTATGCTTTGAGAGCCTTTGCCAGATGCTAGAGAAGAAGTGATGAATAGTACTAGCAGGTGAGTGACCATGGAAGCTACTGTGACGTCCTGATGGGAGAAAGTATAACCAGAAGATGCAACACTCAGGAAGGAAGGTTTCCGTGAACCCAGGTTAAACACTTCTCCTGGTCAGAGCTTTTCAAGGATGGACTGACCGCCTACGATGAAGTAAATTCCTTTTCAGGCTGCATAACCCATTGGCGGTGATGATGGTATTTTTAAAAGTAGATATGTAATTGGACCAGAAGACTTCTGAACTTTGAGATTCCTTCTATCTCATGCCCAAATCAGAGACAAGTGCACCAGAGGAGACCAAAGAAGGGAAACAAGACTCAAACTACCTGGGTAGAGAATTGATTTGGAAATAAGAGATGAACTTACTTTCAGAGGAATAATTTTCTTCAGGTTGTGACTAGAAGTTAGAGGGAATGCTGACAGGCTGTGGAAACACACATCTTGTGTGGAGCCTTCTCTTCCCCTTTACAGGCAGGAGGCTGCATCTGATGGACCCTGCAAGTTTATTTCAGCTTAGTTATTGAAATGTTCTTATCTGTGGATGGCTGAGGAAATCATGTGGGATTTCCTGAGAGGAAGCTTCAGGAAAAGAGCTGGGAGGCAGAGGAGGCCTCGGAGTCAACAGCTGAGATGGAGAGCATGATTGTCTGCATCAGTGACAGCCGTCAGGGGAAGCAAGGATAGGACCCATTAGTTTCTGCAGGAAATGAGCCAGCAGAGGCTCTGAAGAGGGACATCTCTGTGACTTGAGGGAACCTGAAGAAATGGTGGTGGCAGTTTCTTGCTGTCAAGACATGAGAGGCAAGGATGAGGAGCTGTCACCATCAGGGGTTTTGCAGGTGAGCCTGTTGCAATCAGGAGTGAGAAAGGCACTGGTGAGTCATTGATGAGCAACAAGGAAGGGATTGGGATGCCAGGCAGGAGGAAATGGGGAGGAACTAGTAAACTGTTCTTCCTGGGTTCAGCACACGCAGCCCTTTCCACACAGCAGGCCCTCAGGCGTGGCTGGGTTTGTGATTTCTGACCTGCAGGTTGGAATTGTGGATTGTAATCTCACTCTTTATTTTTCAGATGTACTCTTTACTAAAAGTCCTGTTGTTAACAGGTGCTGCTGAACTCCCTCAATGAAAATTCAAAAACAAACAAACAAACAAAAAAATGAATGAAATTCAGATTAAAAATAAAGCGTATCCTTATGAATTAAGGTGCTTCCACATCACCATGTCATGTCACCCTGAGATCATTTCTTTGCAAATGAGGAAACTGAGGCATAGAACTCACAGGGATTAGATGGGAAGGAGCCAGATTGAAAATGCAGGTTTTCTGATTGCAGTTCCTGAATGCCTTCCACTGAATTGCTGCAGCATTGTACTTGTCAAGGAAAGCAGCTGCAGTTTGTCATGCTCCTTGGCAATTTGTGCTTCTTTTGTCAGCATAGTATACAAATTGATGAATTTAACATGAGAGCAATAATCTATTAAAGCACAAGAATATGGTAAAAGTAGGGATGGTGCTTTAGTTTTTCAGAAGTATTAATGAGATAAAAAATTATGAGTGGCAAGATTGTGATCGTTACGTATGTCGAGTATAAATATAATCCAGTTGGCTTCTGAGCAACTCCCTTTTAGGAATAAAGACTGCTATCTTGCCCTTAGTCTGAATCACACTGTTGGTCTCAGGACAATTAGATGGGAGAACATTGACAACTCACCTTATGTATCACCACGTCTGGGGAAAAAGCTGCTCGAATATGCCTTATTGATATGCATCTACTACCAGCATTTCTGCACACAGAGGCTAAAATGTATTCCCTTTCCTTCTGACCTAGCTTTTTTTTATCATTAGATAGTTTAATATTTTCCTTATAGCCTTCTTTGCCCTTAAAACTAGGGGAAATGTACCTAATGAGTAAATTTAACTTAAAAGAATGTCAGCAATAGGGGGAATAGATCCATAAGCAAATTCATGAATGTTGGCACTTCTAATATAATATATAATCATTTGTTTTTTTAACTGGGTCTCTAACTTTACAGCCATCTTTTGCTCTCAGAATGCGTTTGGATTTAATATGTAGAAATGAATTTGTCTGTTTTCCCCTTCTTATAAAGGCCCCCTCTCAGTCCCTGTTCTCACAGAATGACATTTCACAACAGGGTCATATTGGCACTTGGTTTTCTTCATAATTACCTGTTTATATGAGTGCCCTCATTAGTAAATTTGCTAATATTTCCTCGTTATGAACTGAGGTCAAGCTGTGTTTTTGCATTAGTCATTTGTGTATTAAGCCAGCCAAAAATAACATATCTCATTTAGAACTATCTGATGATAGGTAAAGGGTAACAGGGAACAGATTAGGCACTAGAAAAATAATTCAGTGCAATATATAAATAAAGGTTGACCTGATCAAGTAAAAAAAAAAAGCTGAAAAATTATATTTGTAAATTGAAAAACAAAACTTTTAACTTAAAATGAATTGATTTTAAAATGATGTTTGAAGACCTAGTCCCCACATCTGAGAAACTGCAGATCAGGTTATTAAAAGCAGATGCGGCATAGGCATATTCATGGACAACTTTCCAAGGTTCTTTAGGTTTTTTCTGTACATCCTGCAAACATCTTGGCTAATAAAATGTTGGCAATCTATATTTTAAAAGTTTTATGCTCATCCATGAAATAAAAAGCCTAGGAACCACAGCTCTAGATGATGTCAGACGCCATAGCATCTCATTCTTCCTTCATTGGAACACACACCACATTTCATTTTCATTGTTTTTTTATTTCTGAATGAGAATCCTCATGAAGGGAGACCCCCATGGATTGCATTCCCGGAGCCTGACGCAAATACCTGGCATAGAACAGGAACACAATAAAATTTTGTTGAATGACGTTGCATTATGCAATACAAATTTGTTTGCAAGATGTACTTTTTGTTCTGGATTATCTTTTTAAGGATGTTTGTATATTGAGCAGCTCTGGAAGAGAGAGGTCGCATTTCCCTCTGGAGAAAAGGAATGGCATGCTTATTATTCATTGTAAATGATTCAGGTTACCTAAACTTGAGGTTCTTCTTCTATAATACAGTCCACAGTGGATGCAGGTATCCATTAGACCTCATCTGAATCACTCCTGTGGGACTTGGGAGATAAGAGGGGCCGAGGCAAATGTGATGAGGCTCATGCTACTTACTTGGCCATGGATAATGAAGTCCTTTGTTTGTGATCCAGGAGACTCATGCCTTCTGCTGCCATCCATGAACTCTGGCAGGTTTCCTGTTAGCTTGCAAGCAGACTATATCTCATACTCTTCACAATTCTTCACAATCCAATGGTTGAGAAGGAAGCAATTTAGCATATACTATGTTTTCCATGAGTCAGAAGGTGTGGTAGGTAGAACACAAGCTTCCCAAAGACGTTTACATCCTATCCCCTGGAATCTGTGAATATGTTATATATTGAGGAGAGGAGGAACTAAGGTTGCAGATGGAATTAAGGTTGCTAATTGGCTGCCCTCAAGATCAGGAGATTATCCTGGATTATTTGGATGGGCTCAGTGCAATCACAAGGGTTCTTTGAATGTGGAACAGTGAGGCAGAAGAGTCAATGTCAGAGGCAGGAGAGAAACTGCACTGTAGATTTGAAGGTGATGGAAGGGGCCACAAGCCAAACAATGCAGGCAACATCTGGAAGCTGTAAAAGGCAAGGAAATAGATTCTCCAACAGAGCCTCCAGAATGAAAGTGGTCCTCTTACTATGCCTTAATTTTAGTACAGTGAGTCCCATTTAGTCAAAGAGCCTAAGGTAATAAATTGTATTTAAATTGGTGATTTTTTACAGCAAGCTCAGAACACTAATACAGAGGGGAGTGTGTTAAGCCTTCCTGAGAGGGAAAGTTATGGGTTTTTTCCTCCTTGTCTGCCTGGTTTATGATCATCCTTTGGGCCTCCATTGAAATGTTCTATCTTTTCTAAGGAGAGTTCCCTGTTCTCCCTTTCTGCCTCAGCCCCTCCTCATACTTTCTTTCAGAGCACTATAATTTTTGTACAAATTACAATTAAAATAAGGTTCTGATGTAATTTTTCTGCAACTAAAACCTTATACATAGCTCAAGTTGAGATTGAAGATTGTCATTGTCTTTTTTGATGAATGTCTACCCTTCATTCTAAAACTATTTTCTTCCTATATTTTCAATTTAAAATGCCCTTTGAATGAAAGGATGTTGTTAGAAGGCAATACAGTTGACTCTTGAACAAGTTAAAGGCTCCAACTCTCACACAGACAAAAACCTATGCGTAACTTTACAATCAACCCTCCATATCCTTGTTTCCAGCTCCACAGATTCAACCAACTGTGGACCATGTAGTACTGAAGTATACATTTAGTGAAAAACATCCGCATACAAATGGACCTATCCAGTTCAAACCCAAGATGTTCAAGGGCCAAATGTAGTAGCTTTTAAAATATTTTCAGTGCCTTTTCTTGGCTAGTAAAATGTTGGCAATCTATATTGACCCCCATTTAAAAAATATTATGCTCATTCATGAAATAAAAAATCGAGGAACCACAGCTCTAGATGATGTCAGATGCCATAGCATCTCATTCTTTCTTCATTGGAACACACATCACATTTCATTTTCATTACTTTTTTATTTCTGAATGAGAATCCTCATGAAGGGAGACCCCCATGGATTGCATTCCCAGAGCCTGATGCAATGCCTGGCATAGAACAGGAACACAATAAAATTTTGTTGAATGACATTGCACTATACAATAAAAATTTCCCAGAGATTAATATGTACATAATGATACTGGAAGTATTAAGATTATATTCAGCATGCAAATGCCACAAGATAAAAACCTTCAAAAGTTATTTCTTTTTGAGACAAAAACAGCCATTGCCTTTGCATACTCCTAAAATTATACTGATATTTCCAAATTAGTGACCTCAAAAGATATTGATATTCCTCATAAAGATTCCTATGTAACAGATTTCTTTTAGATCTCAATAATAATAAAAAGATTATCTCTTCTCATGGATCATTTGTTTAAAATTAGTAAATGAATTAGTTAACTAACTAAATGAATTCCTTTTCCCTTTTTCCCTTGATTTCTAATCAGTACAGAATAAGTTTCTTGATTTACTTTATTTCCTCTTTCCCATCCTACTTCCTTTGTCCCTCCTCTATTTGTTCTCTTTTTCACTTGTGTTCAGTTCAGTCCCTCAGTCGTGTCCGACTCTGCAACCCCATGAACCGCAGAACGCCAAGCCTCCCTGTCCATCAACAATTCCTGGAGTTCACCCAAACTCATGTCGATTGAGTCGGTGATGCCATCCAACCATCTCATCCTCTGTCGTCACCTTCTCCTGCCCTCAGTCTTGTTACTGTGCTTTTATCTTACCTATGTTTCTTTGTGTGGTAAGCTAACACTTGTGCTTTCGGGGGTGGGGGGGGAGTTAAGGTACTAACTGGCTCAATCACTGATATATTGAGGCTCCAACACACTAGGCTTGTCCTACACACTTCCATCTAATTTTGTCTGATGTTCTCACAGTAAGAATAACATCCAATTTCCCACTGAGCAGTTTACCCGGTAACTAGTTAAATAAATGAATCATAAATGTTTAGAGTCAAACCCCCTCTTGGACAATATACTCTCTATATAACATTGTAAAAAGGAAAGTCATTTTGAGCTAAAGGGGAATTGTAAGTATACAGTTGTGAACATTCAGTAAACGACCATAAAAGACAGACATGTATTATCTAGCAGATATATATTATTTATACATAAGCTAAAATGTACCAGGACAGGTTTCCCTATGAAATGATCCTAGAAATATTAGAAAAGGATTTTCAAAGGGATTTGAATGAATCTGTATCTTTCTGTTGTTGTTCAGTCGCTCAGTCTTTCCTGACCCTTTACAACGCTGTGGACTCCAGGTTTCCCTGTCCTTCACCATCTCTCAGAGCTTGCTCAAACTCATGTCCCTTGAGTTGGTGATGTCATCCAACCATCTTGTCCTCTGTCATCTGTGTCCCCTTCTCTTCCTGTCTTTATTATTTCCCAGCATCACGGTCTTTTCTAATGAGTCAGCTCTTCCCATCAGATGGCCAGAGTATTGGAGCTTCAGCTTAAGCATCAGTCCTTTCAATTAATAAAGGGTTGATTCCCTTTAGGATTGACTGGTTTGATCTCTTTGCAGTCCAAGGGACTTTAGCTCTATATCTTTAGCTCTAGTTAATCACAAAGGGTACTAGTAAAAGGAATATAAGCTTTTCTATTGGATCATGTATTGATAAATACAGTATGTGACTTTACGAGAGTTTGTTTTTGTTTTTTTGTTTTTTTTAATCAAACACCAATTTCTGTGAAGTGGGAATTGGAAGGAGAAGTGAGGATGGAATGAGCTTCTTCCTGTGATGGGTAGGCCACAGGGGTGAGTAATAGGCGCTTCATAGTCACCTCAGAACATTTCCACTTGATTTTTCTAAATTTATTGAGCTTATATTCAGCCGTTGGTTGCAGGTATCTGTTCATTAGTGTATGCCCTTTTAATGATTATGCTGTGATTTGGCTATGTGGATTATAAAATATTTGGAACATGGTTCAATGTAAGAATTTATCTGAAAAGTGGCTCAACTACTGAGTAGGCAGCATTACATAATGGTTATAGTTACAGTGTGTCTGGAATCACATAGTCCTAAGTTCAGGCTCTAATTCTACTACTAATACATGATCTTAAGCAAGTTATTTGACTTCCCAGAACCTTAATTTCATTATCTGCAAGATGGGTCTAATGATAATCCTACTTCTTTGGGTGCTTGTGAGAACTGAAAGAGGTGTAGTAAGTAAATAGCTGGCACACATTAACCACTTAAAAATGCTGACTTAGGCACACAAACAACAGAGAAAATCAAGAGTGAAGACTAAACCTCTAAGTATTTGAGTGGAAGGAATTTCAGGACAATAGAAAACAATTTTTTTTTTGTCTGTGTATGGAAATGTTTCTTCTCTCCATTGTATCTTAGAGATGAAGAATGAATAAAAATAATTTTAAAGTCACCTGTGTATCTATAATCCATCTATAGATTTCAGATATTTTTTTAAAATAGTAATCCTGGAGGCAGTTACTACTCAAAGTTCAGCAGTGATATTATGGAAGACAAATGGCTTTTCTATCAAATCACTCCCACCAGTCAGCGGGAATTCCAAGTTGGTTATTATTATTGACCAAGCCATTATTGACAGTCTCTTTGTTTCTTGTTCTAAAATAAATACAAAATAGGAGGAATCACATTGTTTGGAATCACATCTATTTGAAATCAATGGTTTACACCAGACACTAATTAAAATATAACACTTTCAACAAATTTTAACAAGGAAAAATTAATCCAGAATTCATATAACAGCACTACCATATGCTATCTATAAAACACATTATTAGATGAATATTCCAGGTGAAATCTACCTTTAGCTAGGTAGCACGTTTATTTTCCCTCTAAGGATTTTCTAGGAGAGATGACAACACTAGACCTTGTGTATTAGAAACAACATCAAAATCTAAAATATTACAATTTCAAATAATACACAATTCCTAAAGGGCCAAAAACTTTACAGTCTGTAAATATAAGAGAAGTTATGCTTTTATACAAGAACCTTACTACTAATAAAGAGCTTTCTGATTTTTATGGACTAGGAATACTTTTTTCTAAATGTTATTTTTTAACTACTCTCCCATTTCTTGAAAATATGAGCATGCACTTCATTTTAGAGACGTTTACCTCACACTGTAAGAAATGGCGAATAAAGTCAGCATTGGCGCTCCTAAATGATAGTAATTGAGTTCTAGTGCAAGTTTATAACCCAGTGCAAATTAAAGGAAGTCGTTTTCTCCTACTCTGCAAAGAATCACCAGAAGTATACAGGGGAAAACTTACTTGCCCACAAGGTACATTTCAGGCTTGTTTTGAATTTAAAACCATCACACTCCCAAGACAACGCCAACAACCCATTGGAAATTTGGAGTTTATAGCACAGAAATACACAGAAAAGCCAATGGTGCTTAGACATGGTAAAAATATTCTCAATTCATACACAGTAAAAGAAATGAAAATTTATTTTGTACTGATTTTTAAAAGGCTATTATTTTGGAAAAGATTAAAAATTACATAACATACTGGTTTGGTGAGAATAAAGAAAAATAAGTCTTCTTATGCAAAACTGATGGAAGTATAGCTTGGCAGTGTTTATTGAAACTTCAAATGTGCAAACTCTTAGATTCTAATGTGAGAAATGTCTTCTACAGACCTGCCTGCATTCATTGAAAGTGACATGCACACAAGGTTATTAATTACAGCACTATTTCTAAGAACAAAACACTGAAAGCAATCCAAGTGTTCATCAATGGAGAATATGCATCTTCCATATATTGAAATATTAGGCAACAAATAAGATGGGGAAAATATATGCTGATATAAAACAGCATCTAAGACTTATTTCTAACTAAAAAAAAAAAGTTGCAGAAAGAATATGTACTTCCATATTGCTTATATTTATTAACTTAAAAGATAAACAATGATTGCCCATCTGGAGGGAAATTGGCTGGCTGGAGGAGAGGGCTAGAAAGGAGTAATTTGGATACTATTTTATACCTCTTAAATTTTGAACTATATGAATATATTACCTATTCAGAAAAGTAAGTGAAAAACTTCAAATATATCATCCAAATGCAGTGAGTGGCCCACCTTGCACTAGACAGAGTCATGCTGTGTGGCAGTGAGCTGATGATTGACCCAAGAATTCCACTGTGCATGTTACTGTCATCAGGGTGCACTTAAGTGGAGGTCAAGTGGAGGTCAAAAACCTATCACAGCCACCTACACCTCCCTCCAGCTTCAGCTAAGCCTTTTGGCATTCTTTTTCATTTTTTCACATTCCTCCTTGACAGCCTGAATTAACTAATGGCAGGGCTACAACTGTGTGATGCCATAAATGGACATCCCTACATATAAGATCCTGTTCCCTGGATGCCACCTCCGAGAATTCTGCCTAAATCCATCACTTACTGGTAGGAACCTGCATTAGAATACGCCCTCAGTATTCATGCCACTAAGGCAGAGAGAAATATATAATAATGCAGTTTTAACATAGCCATGAGAATGACTCTCTATGGGAGCCAGAAATACTGAGCAGGTCTATGGTGCCAGCAATGGCTTCCTGTACTCTAAGCTGATATGTATCTCTGGTGTTAAGAGATCATAATATTTTACTTACTTCTTTTGTTTAAGTGGATATACTTGATTGCTGCTTCCATAAGGCATGCACACAGTAGGACGTTCCTAACTTGAGATTCAGATCAGGGCTGAGCTACTTTACTTCAGGTATCTTTTGTTTGGGCCATTGCTGAGTGAAGTTTTAAAGTCAAAAAACAATTAAAATAAAAACAAAAGAACCAAGTGGTGTGAGCTTACCAGCTTTCAACATTCACACCTTATGAAGCATCAGAAAGTGTGAATGTTGACTGTTAACATTAGGTTTCACTTTTCACCATTATGTTTGGTATTTAAGAACATGTATTTGTTGTTTAAAACCTTCATGCCAGCGCATAATTACTACCCTATCGCAAAGCCAGTACTTTAGGAAACATCCCAAAGAGACTATACTAAAAACACACAGTATACACACACACACACAAACACACACACACACTATGTTAATAAAACTACTGAGAATTCTTATTTATCAATATTCTAATTTTTAAGCACTCAAATTAGGATAATTCCTTTATTAAAAAGATGTGCTTATCTCTATATGCATATATATTGATATATTTCCTCCTAAAGTAGTCAAAAACAGTTTTTCAATAATAGTCCTAGTATCAAAAAAGAAGAGAAAATCCCATAAATATAAATGAACATGCCAAGATATAAAGACAACCTTGCTGACTAAAGGGTGTATTATAAAAGCAGTTTATCATTGCAGCAGTATACATAATTCTAATAACTCTTACTGCCTTTCGCTTAGTGATTAGTGTTGTACATACATAGGAAAAAAGGACACAGAAGAGGTACAAGTAACCAAAAGAAAAAATGACCCTTAACTTTGCTGGACATGAAAACCCTCTTTCCACTTCTTTTCTTTCAGACTAAGGCTTGCTGAGCCTGTCCCTTAGCATAGTGTCACAAAAAAAAGCATCATCTAGCTGTTCTATCTTTAACTCTATCAGACTCGTGACTATTTCCTCACATTTACTAAGATTTGACACCTGGATTATGGCTCCTCTTTGCTCTTTGTCCCAGAATCATCCTGAGTGACTTCAGATATTCAATATCCAGCTGTGAAAGTGACTCATCTAATATCCTGGCTTCTCACTTTTTTTTGAAACTCCTGAACTCTCATTTAGTAACCCAATCTCATGGAACTTCATCTCTCAAATCTTATACTCCAGGACTACTCCTTGGCCAATCTCCTAGGCTTTCAGCTCTTTCACTCTCTTATCCTCAAATGCCTTTCCTTTAACTGTCAGTCCCTGGGCCGTTACACCCCCTCGAGAAGAGGAACTAAAAAGCCTCTTGATGAAAGTGAAAGAGGAGAGTGAAAAAGTTGGCTTAAAGCTCAACATTCAGAAAACTGGTCCCATCACTTCATGGGAAGTAGATGGGGAAACAGTGGAAACAGTGTCAGACTTTATTTTTGGGGGCTCCAAAATCACTGCAGATGGTGACTGCAGCCATGAAACTAAAAGACGCTTACTCCTTGGAAGGAAAGTTATGACCAATCTAGCTAGCCTATTTAAAAGCAGAGACATTACTTTGCCAACAAAGGTCCGTCTAGTCAAGGCTATGGTTTTTCCAGTAGTCATGTACGGATGTGAGAGTTGGATGGTGAAGAAAGCTGAGTGCCAAAGAACTGATGCTTTTGAACTGTGGTGTGTAGAAGACTCTTGAGAGTCCCTTGAACTGCAAGAAGGTCCAACCAGTCCATCCTAAAGGAGATCAGTCCCGGGTGTTCATTGGAAGGACTGATGTTGAAGCTGAAACTCCAATACTTTGGCCAACTCATGTGAAGAGCTGACTCATTGGAAAAGACCCTGATGCTGGGAAGGATTTGGAGGAGAAGGGGACGACAGAGGATGAGATGGCTAGATGGCATCACCGACTCGATGGACATGGGTTTAGGTAGACTCCAGGAGTTGGTGATGGACAGGGAGGCCCGGAGTGCTGTGATTCATGGGGTCACAGAGTCGGACATGACTGAGTGACTGAAGTGAACTGATTCTGTCCTTTCCTGCCCAGCTGAGAGCCATAGTCCACTATTACGACCATTCTGTCATCATTAATCACAATAATTCTGCCCTCTCATCCATTTTATCAAAACCTCAAGTCTTGAGTCAATGAAAATTTTTGGATGCTCAGAGACACATTATAGAAAATCACACAACTTTACAGTTTGCTGTCACAATGAATTCATGGTCCCTCTTCTGAGGGAGGCCTCGAGTATTTAGTCTTTTGTCTAATTTGTCTCTGTTGTCTATCCAGTCTTTCTCAAATTCTCCAACTGCTTTCAATTCAATTAAAAAATATAGAAATTCTCTCAAATTACCCTCAATTCATGAAAACTCTTCTTCCTATCCAGTAATAAAATATAACCCAGAGACTGAGCACTGTCTTTGTTGTCTACATACACTAGAGTTATATAACAAAAATAAACATGTAATTGACACCACCATTCCCCACATTAATCCTTTTGGGAGACCTCCTGTTATTTACTGAATAATGTCCAAGATCTTGACAGGGTACTCATTGCCTCCTGGCTACCTACTAGCTCTTCTAGCTTTATTTCTCCCCATTCTGCCTCGGACTTTATACCACGCTGTGCTTAGTTGCTCAGGCATGTACGACTCTTTGTGACCCAATGGACTGTAGTCCTCCAGGCGCCTCTGTCCATGGGGATTCTCCAGGTGAGAATACTGGAGTGGGTTGCCATGCCCTCCTCCAGGGGATCTTCCCAACCCAGGGGTTGGACCCAGGTCTCCTGCATGCAGGCAGATTCTTTACCATCTGAGCCACCAGGAAAGCCCTTTCTACCATAACAATCTATGTATTTCTGTTTTACCCTGGCATTTTCTCTTTTTAGTTCCTTAGTTTCTCTCTTTAGTGCCTTTAGTTCCTTCATCCCCCTGACTGTTTCCTCCTAAAATCAATACTTGGATCATGGCAAATAAAATGTCAACTATAAGAAGAGTATAGTTATATTACAGATGTAGCTGAAGAAAGGATAAAGAACAATAATATTGGAATTGAAATCTTAGACTTCCTTGTAGATCTTGTAGTAAGCATCATAGTGTTGATAAAGTAGTAACTACGCAATATTTTTTTTCACTGATTCTCAATCCTTGCTTTTTTTTTTTTTTAACATTTTTACTTCCCTATCCTAGAACTTACTTATTGCCTTTAATGCCAATTCCAATTTCCTCTGCCTGGTTTTTAAGACCATCCTGTATCTGGCTTTATTGCTTCACCCTTATTTCATAATAATGCCTTCCCCTGGCCTGCCCATCTCTTTGTTGCCCTTATTCAGTTTCATGCTTCTTTCCTCGAGTTCTCTATCCTACTGATAATGTTTATCTCAAATATCACACTCCGTTTCTGTCCCCTCTACCCATCCCAGTTTTCCATTCTGTTTTGTTTTTTTCCAGGATCATTCAAACTTTTAAATTCACCCCACATCCTCTTAGCATTTCCATGAATATTTTATGCATTCTTATCTTTTTATCTTTAATAGAGAATAATAATAGTTCTCAACTCACTGGGTTACTGTGAGAATTAGAAGTGTTAGTATAGATTTTGTGCCTGCCAGAGTTCATGCTCACAGATGTGTATCACAAACTTCATCAAATGTTCTCATCCTAAATCTTTGTTCTACACGGCCATTGCACATCATGAAACACTTGATAGATTTCTAATTTCCTTACAGTTATAGAACTTCTGTCTAAAGCTTGAATCTGAGTTCCTTGAGAACCAAATCCCTGTCATATACTGTGGTCTTACCACCACATCACCTAACAAGTTGATGGAAAGTAGTAAGGAAGCAGTCACTTAACTTGTGGATGATTTATTGGTAAATCTTATCCTACAAAATCAGCAATTAATTACTAATGGATTAGTAGCATAATTTGAATCATCATCATCAGCTTAGCCTAAAACAAGTTCTCCAGAAGTTATTTCCTTCTGGATATAAAATATACATTGGTGGTAGCATTCAAGTATGTATGAATCCAATGTTCTTGGTATTCATAACAATTCATTCAAAATAGGGAAACCATACTGAGACTATGTAATGAAAATTTGTTTCCCTTTCTGTATTACATTCTGCCTGTCTACATCCTATTCTCTGATAGAAACAGAATCATCTCTCAGGTGGAAAGAAAGTTCTTCTCTATTTTAGTGACTCTCAAATGAGGAAACAGAATAGGTGAACTAGGTGATTAAATAAAAAATTCTTTCTAACCTTTTAGATAATCTCAATCATAACAGTAACCACAACCTTACTCTGTGCTACATTCCTGTGAACAACTTTAAGTGAATCTCATATGCTTGGCACATGCAGAGTCTGTTTGAACATCACCCTGTGTTGTGTATGAAGGCTGGAAGGAGTAGGGGAAAGAAAATATTGCTGATTTCAACTGTATCTGGTTTGGGAAGCTTTGCAAGAAATTTAGAAAGTTAGATAGTGAGAGAAGTGTTGGGCAATATTATCCAATATTTGGATAAGAATAATTATTTTTTAATGTGTGTGAACCTCAACATGGAATCATCAAGTTGAACTACAATTTAGGGTTGTGCAAGGTTTCAGTGAGTGAGTTGGTTAAGTTTTGATTCACAGCAGTGTAAACAGAATTAACTGCATTTAAAAATACACTAACATTTACTGTAATTTGAAACAAACCCCTAACAACAACTCATAAACTATGAAAATGATCCTCTTCACTAAAGAGATCTTGCTCAGCTTCCTATGGATTAATAATGGTTTTTTGTGAGGTAATCACTAATGGGATAGATTTAGAGAAACATTCTAACCAACCACTGACTGGTGTTTAGTATCAACCTATTTAATTCGTGTTAACAGAAAAGTAGTCATTAAGTTCACTTGCTTTTTAAGTGAATATGAGAAGATTGTTTTAAATGTAAATTTCCAAAGAATAAATTTTCAAGACAGTAATATTTACCTTTTTAATTGATGCTTTATAATAGCTTTAGAATGTTTAGATATTGTTTCTCTTAATTCCCTTTTAAAAAGCACGTTAACGTCTATTGTAGGTAATTGTGAAAAAGAAAGATCTTCTATGCTAGCAGTTCTCAACTGTTTTTAACTATTCTAGGAACATAAAATACCAGTGCCCCAAGCATGGTCATTGTCTGAACCCCAGACAGTTGTGTCTCAGACTCTCTGAGAGCAAGTTTGGGCACCCCATACAAGTATATTTAATATCACTTCAAGGTGGTTGAAATTATGTCAGAAATTTCCAAAGTTTATAATATTTTTATATGAAATGTGATTCTTCTTTCATTCACAAATGTGATACAGATTATACTGTAGTCTTATTTATAGAAAAATTCTCCCAGTCACCTCTCTCCCTGACACTCTACCACAATGGGAAAACCCCCTTGAGGGCAGGGACTAAGTTTTAAATATATTTGTATTCCCTGCATCTAGTGCCATGTCAGGCTGAAACAGCCAGTGAATGTTAGGGGTATTAACATACCTTTTTCTTACAATGACAAATCTTGCTCTTGTAGAGATTATTTTTATTTAATTAGTGCTTACTTATAGATATATATCTAATTTTGTTATTTTACTTTGGTGATTAACAGAGGCATTTGTTTTGTATTTTCCTGCTATGTAAATTTTCTAGCACTTAAAACATTATTTTTCTGCCATAAGGGTCATGGCATCTGGTCCCATCACTTCATGGGAAATAGATGGGGAAACAGTGGAAACAGTGACAGACTTTATTTTTGGGGGCTCCAAAATCACTGCTGATGGTGATTGCAGCCATGAAATTAAAAGACACTTACTCCTTGGAAGGAAGGTCACGACCAACTTAGATAGCATATTCAAAAGCAGAGACATTACTTTGCCAACAAAGGTCCGTCTAGTCAAGGCTATGGTTTTTCCAGTAGTCATGTATGGATGTGAGAGTTGGACTATAAAGAAAGCTGAGCACTGAAGAATTGATGCTTTTGAACTGTGGTGTTGGAGAAGACTCTTGAGAGTCTCTTGGACTGCAAGGAGATCCAACCAGTCCATCCTAAAGGAGATCAATCCTGGGTGTTCATTGGAAGGACTGATGTTGAAGCTGAAACTCCAATACTTTGGCCACCTCATGCGAAGAGTTGACTCATTTGAAAAGACCCTAATGCTGGGAAGGATTGGGGGCAGGAGGAGAAGGGGACAACAGCGGATGAGATGGTTGGATGGCATCACCGACTCGATGGACATGGGTTTGGGTAAACTCCGGGAGTTGGTGATAGACAGGGAGGCCTGGCATGCTGCAATTCATGGGGTCGCAAAGAGTCAGACACGACTGAGCGACTGAACTGAAAACATATTTTTATCATTAATTAATTATATGATGCCCCCGGATGGAACAAAGATGGCAACAATCACGTTCAATTCTGATGTGACCATACAGAGTTCAAGTCACTTTATATGTGAGAACTAAGAACAAACTGAACTGCTTTCTAGCATAACAATTTGTGCATTTAAGTGAAAGTTTGTATTTTTGTCAGAAGCAGTTAATAGTTCAAAATACTGTTTGATTTAGATTACTTATTCTAAAAGAGTATAGAATAAAGTAAAAAGCAGTGAATTATTTCGGTCCCTTGCTTTGATTAAATATATTCTTTAAAATAAACTATGAAATTTTAATGTTAATTAAAGGAAAAAAGGATATTGGTTAAAATGATGATAAACTATTGAATTGGAAAAAATCTTGTGGGGCATTAAAGTTTTAAATTGAATATGTACTGTACAAAGAAATGAAGAACTTAAGGAATACAGTGACAACTTGAACATGGATTTCGAGCTCATCATGTTTTCCAACAAGCAGTCCTGTGTGAAAGCATCTTGTGATTGGTCTTTAGTTCTTACCATTCCTGCTTAACAGTGTTTTAAGAGGTTCAGAAAGTTGCTCAAAGTCACAGAGCAATTAGGTACCAGAAGCAGCATCAAACAGATAATCTGACTCCAAATACAGTGCTCTATCATCACAGCTCTGGACCCTCGTGGCCACCTAAGGCTATGTGAGCTAGATACTTGCAAGTGCTTACTGCCCGGACAATGGCAGGCATTTGCAAACCTACCAGTGTGTGGCATAAATCTCTGCTACTTGAGTGGTCCCTGGACCAGAGACATGGACATCA
Source organism: Okapia johnstoni (assembly GCA_024291935.2). NCBI lineage: Eukaryota > Metazoa > Chordata > Mammalia > Artiodactyla > Giraffidae > Okapia > Okapia johnstoni. The sequence continues at coordinate 94,384,773 of CM044311.1, read as the reverse complement.
TTTGGAGCTCATTTGAAATGAGGAATCTGGATGCTCCATTACAGACTCCCACATATCAGAATCTGCTTTTTTAAAAAAAATGATACTGCTGTACAACTTGTATAAACTGTTAAGTATGAAAAGCAAGAAAGTAAAGATATTTAGATATGAAATTAGGACACAGGAATTTGATCCCAGCCCTGCCACAAACTAGTTGTGGCACTTTAAAGCTTTTTTTTTTTTTTTAACTTTTTAAAGCAACATTTTTTTTTTTTAATCTGTGAAATAGAGATGATAATATCTGTTTTGAGGGTTATTGTGATACTTATCTAAATACATAGGCCTGGACCCCAGCAGGAGTTTAAGAAATGAATTCTGAATCCCTCTGCAGATCCACAGATGGGTAAAAAGACAGCTAGTTCCAGGGCACTCCATGAATTCGGTGAACTCTCGATTTCCTGATTATGTTGACTAGGAACTATCTGTGTTAGAATCCATTTAAATTAAGCTTTCTGGGATGTCCATATTTTCATGCCCTAGAGATTTGCTACAGAATTATTTTCAGAGCAATTATAGGTGAGGCGGCCCTATAATGAGATATTTTTGCTACTTCATTAAATAAACCCCCTTGGATGGGCTCCAAAATGGACCTGCCTTATACCAAATTCCATTACACTGGAAGTAATCTCATAAGAAGGCCCTGGTGTGGGTTCAATCGTCCTGGATATTTAATGTTTACCATAAAGGAAATGTGTTCTAGAACAGAGATTCTCAAAAACTGGTTCTCAGACCAGTACTTTATTGATCTAAGGGGCAATAAAAAAAAAAAAAGACAATTTAGTCAACTTTCCATAAAGTTGAATTATAATCTATTTAAAAAATACCCTTCATTCTGAGAGTATGCCCTATTTTGAGAGTATGCCCTTTCTATTTTCTATCTTTTTTGGTGTTAAACTGCTCCATATTTTAATGGAATAATGAAATTTTAATGAAATAATATAATGATAGCTATTTTTGTGATATTCTTGCACAATACAAATACAAGGTCAATCCTCTCACCTCTCCAACTTTAAAAAAATATTAAGTTCCTTGAAATCCCAAATTCCATACAATTGTTAGAGAAAAATGCTTAGAAGGAAATTCTTTCCTATGAAATTCAGTGCAGTTCAGTTACTCAGTCATGTCCAACTCTTTGTGACCCCATGAACTGCAGCATGCCAGGTTTCCCTGTCCATCACCAACTCCCAGAGCTTGCTCAGACTCATGTCCATTGAGTTGGTGATGCCATCCAACCATCTCATCCTCTGTCATCACCTTCTCCTCCTGCCTTCAGTTTTTCCCAACATCAGGGTCTTTTCCAATGAGTCAGTTTTTCGCATCAGGTGGCCAAAGTATTGGAGTGGGTAGCCTATCCTTCTCCAGCAGGTCTTTCCAACCCAGGAATCGAACCAAGGTCTCCTGCATTGCAGGCAGATTATTTACCAACTGAGCTACTCAGAGAAGCCCTCCTATGGAATTAGCAAGGAACATAAAGCATTTTAAGTTGGAGACCAAACTGTAAAGTTTTCATTTTAGGGCAAATTTGTGCAGTGTCAGCATCTCACAGAGTGTGATTCTCATCTCATCTCCTTGAACTGCTATGTGTACCAGGACCACTTGGGATCTCTTAAAATCCAGATCCTGATTCTGCAAGTCTGGCACAAAGTTCTCTATTTCTCATAAACCCTCACTTAGAGTAGCAAGGGCATAATGGTTAAGGTGGTGAGCTCTGAACCAGATCGTCTTGGTTTAGTCCCTGGCACTTCTAGCTGTTGATCTTTGAGCAGGTGATTTAACCTTTCTATCCCTTAGTTTTCTCATTAGCATGAAAGAATAATAGTTTCATCTCAGATGCTTATTGTGAGAATAAAATGTAACATTGAATGTAAATATTCCCAGGATGTAAAATACAATACCTGACACATAGAAAGAGCTCCATAAATGTGAGTTATTACTCTAACTTCACAGAACAGTGACTGGAGCACCAAGATACTAAGAAAAAAAGCACCTCAAGGAGTTCCTGCATGATGAAATCAGAATTGAAAATTCCATTTGGTGAGGGATAAGTTGTGCTGTATGTTCTTTGGCTGGTTCAGTGGGATTGTTTGAAGCTGCGTATCTTGAAGGGTGTGTGTATAGGTCTGTTCTACTTCAAAAGGTGGAAGCCTCTGAGTTACTAAGATACCATGAGTAAGGCTGAAGTGATGGTATGTTTTAGGTTGCATGCCACAAAATTATTAGACTTCTTCATAATTTGAGTGCTTTTCTTATAAATGACAAAAATGTGACTAGTGCATTCCAAGACCTTTAAGTTTTCCTATTAGCAAACACCTTAAGGTGTTTGCTAATAATTATTCTTTCCCGCTAAAAGTTCAACTAGAATGTTTATGAATTAATCTCTTCTAACTTTTTATTGACAGCCAAGAAGTTCACTGGATGGTTATATAGCATCACCGACTCATGGACATAAATTTCAGCAAACTCTAGGAGATAGTGAAGGACAGGAAAGCCTGGCATGCTGCAGTCTGTGTGCTCTACTTAGTGCTGCAGTCTATGGGGTCACGGAGAAGGCAATGGCACCCCACTCCAGTCCTCTTGCCTGGAAAATCCCATGGACGGAGGAGCCTGGTAGGCTACAGTCCATGGGGTCGCTAAGAGTCGGACACGACTGAGCGACTTCACGTTCACTTTTCCCATTCATGCACTGGAGAAGGAAATGGCAACCCACTCCAGTATTCTTGCCTGGAGAATCCCAGGGACGGCGGAGCCTGGTGGGCTGCCGTCTATGGGGTCGCACAGAGTCGGACACGACTGAAGCAACTTAGCAGCAGCAGCTATGGGGTCACAAAGAGTTGGACATGACTTAGTAACTGAACAACAAGCAATTTATTTGAAATAGTGTGTATTGCCTAATGTGCCTCATTGGCCCATGAGGCCAATGTCTTTATTTTTTAATAGAATCGGTAACATTTAAACAGAGGGTTAATTTATATTGTTGTTCTTTAAAAATTATAGGTAATAGCATCTAGGCATAAAACTGTGATTTCATATGAATGTATGTTTTTTATCTTTCAGTTTATACCTTTTGCCCATCTGGTGTGTTTTCTGCTGTGATTTCAACACAGGAGCAAATGATGACTGATTTTAGCAAAGATTGAGAGTTAGTCACAGAATTCGTTTCATCAAGCACATTTAAATAAATGCCTCCTATGTTCTGAAATCCTGAAAGATTAAAGTTGGCTGCTTTTTGGAAGCTAAACTGTTATCTTCTGAATCACTGCATATATTTTATCTTATTCATTATAAAATACCATGAATTTACTTGTCTAGTTACCATGTTATAAAAACAAAAGGAGTTAAGACTTTGTCAAGAGCACAGGGAAACTAACATAGAAGTAGATAGAACATTCCTAATGGATTTATTAGGTGAGTTAGAAATTAGTGTCTATAAATAGTCACAAATTTCTAGTGCCTTTCCCCAGTTTTTACTTTTTCTTTTCATGGTCTTACCTTTAACCACAAGCAGCCTTCTGTGTATTTCTACAGCCTGAGTCTCTACGTGTACCACTCAGTTGCCAAGCATTTTGTATACCTCACAGTGCCCCCCCCATATAATAATCACTTACAGGAGAGTTGCTAGTTATCCTTCAATAGCCATGTCCAGTCTCCCCTTCTTTATCAGTAATAGGACCCCTGAATGTTAGGGCCATTGGGAATCAAAACTGTATTTTTCAGCATTTCTTGTAGGTCTGTGCAGCCACATGACCAAATTTGGGCCAATATAAAAAAATGGAAATGGTGTGTGCAACTTCCCTTGAAGTGTGCTTAGAAGGACACAGTGTGACTCTCTCCTTCCTTTTGCCCTTTCCTGGCTGGTTAGAAGGTGGGCATGATAAAACCAACAGGAGCTGTCATTCTGGATCCTGAGGTCACAGCCACATCTTTGGGAACAAAACACAATCTGGTACCTGACGATCATACTGTACCAGTCCTTGACTACCTAACATTTATGTGAAAACAAACAACTCTCTTGCTTTTGGACACAGGTATTTTGGGTTTTTGTCATTTGCAGCCAAACCTAATTCTAACTTCACACACTGAAATATTCATTGATGCATCTATCTTTCAGGTGTGATCCTTATCATTACGCCTTGGTCTCTGTCATTCATCCTACCTTAGTCATGGTAGGACCTAAGGAAAAGCAACAGATGCATTAAGTAATACCTGAGAACACTCAGTATGGAAGCAATTAAATTCAATAGAGGTTAAATTCAGGAGTGGAGAGTTAAAAAGGTTAAATATCTTTTCTATTCCTAGTAACTTTGGTTCATTAAGAGACATTCTAGGTAAGATATCAAAAGTTAACTCCCAGGATAATTAGACAAAAGCTAGGCCAGATGTCTAAGCTAAGTTTTGGTCTCAAAATAATTACCTTTGTTAATTACCAGTAATTAGTGTCAGCATCCAACACTTTCCTAAAAACCCTTGAGAGAGGGGGAGGTGTGGGGGGAGGGGGGGAAAGGCAGAAACAGAGGATGTGCACAACAGAGTCAAAACACTTAAGCATATTCCAGTACGACTACACATCTTTGGGTCATTAAAACCTGATTCAAATTTTACAACTTTGAACACTGGGATTTATGGGAAAAATGGATATTTTCTTCTAGTTAATGCAAATACCTTTTGCTTCTCTAACTAGACTTAATTTGAAGTTTATGTTCTTTCTTATTTTATGCCTTTTATCCCCCATTGCCAAAATGATTCTTTTCCTTTATCTGGAAAGGATAAAATTACACCTTTAACCCTGTCCTTCCCCCCCCAAATTTTTCAGCTGAAAATAGTCCTAGCAGAAGTTCCCCTGGTTCTTCCTGGAGTCTACACTTAGCTTCCTTTTCCACAGTCAATAGCTTCTGGTCTTCAGCTCAAAGAACAGCAGAGGGTTCTCAGTGCTTTGAAAATAATTTGGGGGCACTTTTTACATAGTTCAGAAGTTTACAAAGTGCATCACTCTTCACTTGTGTAAATGAACCTTAATAAGGACATCTGTTTGTATGCTACCTCATCGCTTCTTGTCTCTTTGGGCCTTCTTTTTTGTGCCTAGGGTTTCTTTTTCAATATTTAGGGGCACATTTTCTTGTATTGTTCATTAATAACTCGTTGTAGATGTAGTCATTTTTAACCTGTGACTAAGAGTGGAAGTAACACTTTACTCTTTAAATCTTCATCACAAAATCTCACATTTGACTCCTGCACGTGGCCCTGGTTCCATGGTGGAATAGTCATGCCTTAATACCATTTCTATTTAACTATTTACTGGTTTGTCTCCCTCACAGACTGTTAGAAGGAAGCTACCATGTCTTAACTCATTTTTCATATCCTCAGTGGCCACCAGGCATATATAAAATGCATTGAAATTTTTTTTTGTAATTAATAAAATATGCAGTCACCAATATTGCCAAACCAATGGTAGTTCTAGCTGCACACTTTGGTCCTTTTATAAGTTCAATGAGTCACAAGATGGTGCATTTCTTCCTGTGACCTATTTTTGTGTTTTATTCTTACATCTATTTTAGCCCATGGGCTAAATCTTTATGCCAAAATATTGATCAACTTACCCGCTTACAGAGAGTAAAGCTCACTAGGAGGAGAAGGGAAGTTTGATGGGAAGGTGAAATGGTGTTATTTTGTTTTTAATCAGTATTATGCATAAATTATCAGCCCATGCTAAAAGTAAGATGGTTATGTTTAATCATGAAGACTACATATCAAAAGGGGGATAATATGTATACTCATTAACTGCCTATTTCTAGGGAATCTATATTCTACCCACCAGTACTGTATGGAAACTTTAAGGCTTTTATAGGTGTACATTGAAATTACAAAACCAACTGCATTTTAATATGTTACCATTCACTGCAGTGTTTGTTAGAGAAAAAGCATGAAATACGCTTTTGGGCTGATTTCTATATGTCAAGTGCACACAGGCATATTAATTTGCAGGCACATTGTATTGATGTAAACTGAGGACTGAAAAGTCCTGATATTCAATATTTTCATACTGTATTTTCATTACAGTATGAACAGAGTGGCTCACAGTAATCACAGCTTTCCCTTTCACAGCTTACTGCCACCAATCAACGTTTTCTCTTACCCCATACCTCCAGTGCTGTTCTGAACTGTCCTGCTGCCACGGCATATTTCTTCTGTCTGTAGCAAGAGCTGGCATCCTTTAAGGCGACCTGAAGCCATTTGTCAATCTGAGGTAGAACGCTGAAATTAGGGCCACGCAAAGGGTCCACTATTTCAGCAGCTTGGCTTGTTGGCCGATTCCCAGTGGACGGGTAGGACTCTACAAATTCATAGCTCACGTTCTCTTCATCAACGTAGACCAACTTCACCTCCACATCCATGATATTCTTTAAGGGGATATGAGGCAGGGGCATGGTGACCAACAGATTGTCAAGTTCTATTATCTTTGCCTCTTTCTTTACAGCTGGCTTTTCGTCACCTTCTGCCTTCCGTTTAAAGGTCACTTTCTCTAAACCATTGCTTTGTTTTTCTTTGAGACTCTTTGCCATTTTTATTCTTTCAACTGTGATTTCTACCTGTTTGTCTCCACAGCTTTTCTTAATCTCTTGTGGCATTTCCAGGATGCTGGGTGGGTTTGCTAAAGTGGACATTTTGTTGCTTGTGTTTATCTTCGGAGCAAGACCCTATTGATTGTATTCTCCAAGCTCTTACTGCTTCCTGAATCCACTGAGTGCCCCTTAAAACACCTGTAAAGGGGTGAAAATAAGAAAAATAATTAAAACAAAATTTTGAAATTCCAGTGGCTTTAGTCAGACTATAGTTAAACTCCTTGAAAATGCTGTTTCATTAATTGTAGGTATTCATCACCTTAAACTAAAACTTTATAGACATCATCTGCTGACTGTTTTACTAGAGAAGTATATGTTTCAGTCTCAAAATTCCCCAAGAATCTGTTGAAAACACATTTAGACAATGTCTTTAAAAATAATCACCTATAGCTGAACAACACTGAATGAATATTTTTATGGGATGCTCAAACTCATTGAATAGGAAAATCTTATACAGAACCGCTGAGGAAAAAAAAGACCTAAAAAAAATCTATCTTGATCTTAATTTCCTCAGGAAGGCAGGTGGTCTAGAACTCATTATAAAATATACTGCTAACCTGCATAATAGACTTGGGAGTCTAAAGAAACCACAGCTGCCTCCTCTGAAAGGCTTCCAGAAATGTTATGAGCACAATGTTTCCTCAGTTTGTTTCTCCTCTTATTAATGGGAATCTCAAGTTTAAACAGCTTTAAAGGTAACTATTGTTTGGCATGGACTTGAAAGCAGAAGAACATGGGGTTCACTCTCTCATTAAAAGGAGCCACAGATTCAACTTGAGTCTACTGTATTCATATTTTGGTAGCAATGGTTATCAGTATCATAGTATATGAAGATGAGATATTTTCTTAAATTACAGATGTTCAAAAAATATAAGTAACAGTTATTTGATTCAAAGATTTCTGCATACTATTTCTGCTTCTAGATTAGTTTCAAAATATAAAATGTGAAACTAACAATGGTATAGTTTGGTTGGTACCTATTTTTAAGATTCTTTCATCTATTGTATCCTGTTCTGGAAATAATTCTGTAGGATAAATAAGAATAAGCAACAAATTTTTCAAGGAAACTAAGGGACAGAAATATTAAGTTGCTTTATATGAGTCATGCTGTTGGTCATTAAGAGAACCTGGGTTGCTATTTCCTTCCTGGGACTTCCAGTCACTAACTCCTGGTCTGGAGTACTTCCTCTAAGGCATGCTGTTGTTTAGGATACCTAATAGACTTAGAACACAAAGAGAAGAGAAAATGTAAGAAAGAAGAGCCAAGTATGATAAGATAATAATGAAATAAAAGCTAACATTCTTGCTTCTTTTCAGCTACTACAGTGTCATTGCCTGACTCAAGATAACGTCTTGACTAGCTTCTCAAATGATTTTGTTAATCACAAGATGTTGATTGATGTTGACTATTTTCATTCGTTTGCTTGAAAGACAGATATGCCCCAGAAAACCTTTAAAATGATGCTGAACTTTGACAACAGTAATTCTTGGCAAAGTGTAGGAAGATATAAAACTGTATATATGACTGTAACCTTTGAGGCACTTTCCTCCTCCCTACCACACTGAACTTGGGTCATCAGAACTGGTTCAGGTCAAACATGGACACATCAGAACATCTACTGTGATGATGCAAATTATCTTATAGGAAAGATTGAATTTCAAGTAATTCCAATAACAGCTATCTTGAATGTTAATTTGCAAAAGTTAAATACTAGAAAAATATTTCCCCAGTGATTTGCACTGATCTATTAGTACATTGTGTCTATGTGGGGGAAAACACTTAAAAGATTAAAAATTTTGCCAGTCTGTGTTATACTCAGTATTGAAGGAGATAGTTATGGCTGGGCATCATTAGACCTATCATCAGAGTGTTATTGCTTTCAGGAAAAGCCCTGTTTTCTTTTCCTCTCTTGATTTCATTGCTGGTATCCAGTATATCTTTTGGACCACTAATGTGGCTACTCAGGGTAGCTAGGGAAAAACTCTTTATCATCACTCTATCTTTATTTGCTCTTTTATGCCACATATGCTTTGGTTTGAGAAAAGTTAGCTTCATTCCTTGAATTAAGATCTCCAGTGGATGAAGACTCAAGATATACATCTGTACCAATAAGCTTCTTTAAGTAGTAGAGCTATAGAAATGGAAGTAGCAAAACTCCAATGCCATACATGCATTATATGATTTTTTAAGGGTTTTATAAAATTTTGAGTAAGATTTATATACCACAAAGTGGCTAAGTTCCAAACTCAGCTTGTTTCTTACCAACACTATAGAAATTATATTTGTGTTCCCCTCTTGTCCAGTACTATCTGCAATGCAAAAGAGATGTGATGCTCTTAAAGCTTATTTAAAACTCAAAATACCTGATTTTAAGGATCTCTGATTCATATTCATTCTTACAATCAGCTTCAAATATATAAACAGGAAATATGGTCTATTTCAAATTTTAAGCTATTTAAAAATGTTCATAGTATCTCCTGGGTATCTTTTCTAAACTCTACTTCAAGCATAGTAGCTAAAATATGTGAGATTATCTGTAGTTGGTTGTGGCTAGTAATTTTTAGTGTCTACAGCAGCATTACCTATCTCTTCTGCATTTATTTCACCTCTGGAATACATAAACTTATCTTTACAACCACTCTTTGTAGAAGATTATCTGTAGTTGGTTGTGGCTAGTAATTTTTAGTGTCTACAGCAGCATTACCAATCTCTTCTGCATTTATTTCACCTCTGGAATACATAAACTTATCTTTACAACCACTCTTTGTAGAAGGTAATTGTTCTCTCTTTCTCCCTCCTTCCCTCTCTCCCTCCACCTCTTTTCCTTCAAATTCCCCTACTCCAGTCTTCCTGTCAGTTTTCTGCACCCCCAACCCAGCTATGCACCTCTTTACTTTGCGAGAAAGTTTTATTGTTTTTTCAAGAAACAGGCTTCTGAGTATTTCTTCATCAATCCTTAAATGTCTCTATGAAGATCACAGTTTTGTTCTTCAGTGCAGGTTTTTACAAGAAACAACCATAGAAAGAAAGAAAGAAAGAAAAGAAAGTGAAGTCACTCAGTCGTGTCCGACTCTCTGTGACCCCATGCACTGTAGCCTACCAAGCTCCTCCATCCATGGAGTTTTCCAAGCAAGAGTACTGGAGTGGGCTGCCATTTCCTTCTCCAGGGGATCTTCCCAACCCAGGGATCGAACCCTGGGTCTCCTCCATTGCAGGCAGATGCTTTACCATCTGAGCCACCAGGGAAGCCCCAAACAACAATAGAGGAGGAAGAAATGTACATGGCATATACAGCAATCATAGGGAAAATATTTGTGACATTTTCAAACATCTGGAAGAGTAAATATCCCAAATTTGTCCAGGAAACACGTAATTCAGGTCCCCACAAAATCCAAGAATAAATATCCTAATGTCTAAAAGTGATCTATAGGTACAGGCTGAAAAATTATGGCCAAACCCAATCAATATTTTTCAGTGTTGTTCTAAATCAGGTGATTTCAGCTTCAGATTTAGAGCCAATTCTTTATAAAAATTGTTGCGTGTCTACAAAAGTGTTATGAAACTGTTCACTTACAGCTCTTTTTTTTAAAATATACAACACCACTTAAATAATCTGGAATTTAAGGCCTTTTACCAGCTAGCTCAATGTGTGTTACCAGACTTATTTAGCACACCTTCTGCAAACTGCTCTGTAGTCAAGCTGAACTTCTTGTTACTTCCAAAAAAGATACTTGTTTTCAGTCTGTCTGCTAAGAATTCTCCATTTCCCTGTTCTTGTCTCATTCTACCTGTCCAAACCTAGCCAGAAGTTTTCCATCTCTCCGTCCTCAAAATAATGGCAGCATTTACAGTCCTATTTTCTGCATTACGGTTATATGTGAATGACTTATTTCTTACACCAAGCCCCCTAAAAACAGAAATGTTCTTATCTTGACATTAGTTCAATGCTTTTCATAGAGCAGACATTCAATAGATGTTGATCAGTATGGATTCTGTGAATCAAAGACTAAATTTAAAAGTTTAAGGGAAATAAATTAGATTTTTTTAAAGGTTTGGTTTAACTTTCTAAGAGTTGTTTCTGAGATGGTTTTGCTAGATTTGTTTGGTTTTGTTTTAAATTTGGTCCTGGGTAAAGTACATTTTCTTCTTTGATAGTTCAAGTGAATCATCTACCAACTGGATTTAAACTATCAACCTCTTCAGTTTTTTTTAGTACTCAAGTTGATTAACATGACATTAGTCAGTGTTCCTAAGGCACTGAGTTACATTTTAATCATTACTTCAATAAAAATACATTTAGAGAAAACTATTAGATAATCATTATGTATATCAAAGAAGTATTCACTGATAACATTCTGTAAAAATGCCCATTCTTTCATTTAGAAGACTGTAAAATTGATTTCCTCATAGAGGCCATGTCTTAAAAAATCTCCAGCAAATATTTATATGAAACAGAACTATCTTGAAGGTTTTATAATAAATGCAGGTACTAGAAACAAAGGTTAATGTTCAATCATTTCCAGAGGGTAACTGTTGAAAATTTATTCAGTGGATTTTCAACACATTTATTGTTTCTGAGAGCATTTCATTAAGCATTCTGTTTTATGTGGGAGATTCTATCACTTCATAGATACAATCAGTGGTTTACATGGCTGTTAGTATGACAAATTATTTATTAGCATTTTGATTGAAATCAGCAGCTTAAACATGGGCAATTCATAAAAAGAGAATACTTAAAAATTTGCTCTCTGAAACATCCAACATCACAGTTGCTATGGTTTTCTTTCTTTAAAAAAAAGAGAAAAGATCTAATTTTAACTTGCTGTTAAATGTAAGAGAGACATTATAAGGGAAAGCATCTTGCTTGTTAGTCCACTAGTACACCTTGATATTTTAAAAAACACACTACAGAATATTTCTTTGATCCAATAATAATTTACTGGACACCTACTAAGAGAAATGTACCATGCTATGTGTTATAAAGGAAACCAAGGATGACCAAGACAAGACTCTTGGCATTCTAGAACTCATAACTGGGGGTGAGGGTGTAGGATGGGGAGAGGGATGTATAGGTAAATAACTTTATATAGAGCAGACATCGTCTAACAAGACTGTGAAGTGCTGAAGGGGCAAGAATGCATCACAATCCTTTTTTTTTTTTTAACTTTTTATTTTGTATTGGAGTATGTGCACGCTAAGTCACTTTAGTCCTGTCCAACTCTTTGCGATCCTATGGACTACAGCCCACCAGGCTCCTCTGTCCTGGGATTCTCCAGGCAAGAATACTGGAGTTGGTTGCCATGCCCTCCTCCAGGGAATCTTCTCAACCCAGGGATTGAACCCACGTCTCCTGTGACTCCTGCATTGGCAGGCAGGTTCTGAACCACTAGCGCACCTGGGAAGCTGATTAACAATGTTGTGATAGTTTCAGATGGACATTGAAGGGACTCAGCCATATATATATATGTGTATCCATTCTCCCCCCAACTCCCCTCCCATCCAGGCTGCCACATAACATTGAGAAGCGTCTAATCCTGATGTTTAGTGCCTTCAGAGTCTGGAACCTAGTAGGTCCTCAATACACTTTTGTCACTGAAAGGAGCGCATGGGTGAAGTGAGTAGTATGGTAGCAATAATGAACATGCTTCTGTGGGAACAGGAGACTGATGCAGTTGAAGAGATTTGGTTTTGGAAGAAGCAGAATGAGAGGTATTCCTATACGGGCAATTTATCTTCTCTTTTATCCAAGTAATTATAAGGAATAGTTCACCATTATCGGAAGGGAGAATGAATTGGGCTCATGATGCTTATTAAGAAACACAAAATAAAACATACTGTGTAGTGTTATCTGAATAATAATAGCAGCCAACACATACTCCCAGTGTACAAGGTTATCTCACTGGATTATTCTATTTGTTTCTCACAAAAACTTTTTTGCATAAATATTATTACCCTTATTTTACTAATGAGGAAAGCAAGTGATTAAACAACTTGAGGGATCACCAAGATAATTTAGACCTCAAACTTAAACTTGGGACATTTGATGTCAAATTCCATGACTTTTGAACCATGGACAATAAATTCCTCTGCATTTCACCACCATTGATTGGGATTTATACTTTCTCTACTTTAAAAAACATTTTTTTCAAACTTTAGTAACAAGGTATTATTCAATTTTACCACTGTTTTATTGGGTGGACTTCCTATTAAATGGAAAAAAAATTAATTGGCAATTTATGGCTAACAAGTATATGAAGCATATTTGTTGAGAAAGGCATTAGACATTTTTAATAAGATCATTAGTTGCAAGTATACGTATGGTCCTGTTATATTCCAGAAGTCATGAAATTATGACAAATTATGTGGGCACTACACTTCCATATGAGTGGGGGATTCCAGACTTTAAACTGATAAACCATTTGCTGATCACAGAGTCACCAAATGGTAATAATGGCATCAAAGCAACTGTGCTTCTTTGTACCTGGTACACTGTGAACCTTTGCTGTGTTGCATCAGAGAGCATCAGAAAGGTGCCTTCATTGTTCATGGCATTGCACAGTGGAAAGAGCATTCAGTTTGGAGTTGCACAAAAAGTTTGAATTCTAGATATATTGTTTATAAACTGTGTGTTCTAGGAGAAATTATCCAACCTCTCTAAACATTATTTTCCTCCTCCAGAAATGGAAATGACTGGATACAGGAGAATCATGTGAAAATCAAATGAGATAATTGATGTAATGGCACCTAAGAGAAGTGAGGTGATTCCACATGTGGCCTCCTTGAACATGCCTCCACTCTTTCAAAGATTAAATACTTTTGTCTCAATCCTGTGTCTCCAAACCTCTCAACCACTGTGCTTCTGCAATTGTCACTTCCTCTCTTGCTTAATCCATTAATGTGCACACAGATCTGCTGCTAAGTCGCTTCAGTCATGTCTGACTCTGTGCGACCCCATAGACGGCAGCCCACCAGGCTCCCCCGCATCTGGGATTCTCCAGGCAAGAACAGTGTAGTGGGTTGCCATTTCCTTCTCCAATGCAAGAAAGTGAAGAGTGAAAGTGAAGTCGCTCAGTCGTGTCTGACTCTTAGCGACCCCATGGACTGCAGCCTACCAGGCTCCTCCGTCCATGGGATTTGCCAGGCAAGAGTACTGCAGTGGGTTGCCATTGCCTTCTCCGCACACAGATCTAGCAACACTTTAAGGAAAAGCAAGCAAACTTTCTTGCCTCCACATCTCCTTCCTGCTGCCATCCCATACTTCTGCTCCCCTCCACTGCAAAAGGACTGAAAAGAGTTGTTTATATTCTGTCTCCACTTTTTCCTCAGATATTTTCTTCCCCAATCCAATCTCTGCAGACTTCACTCTTTCCTACTCCATTAAGACTGCTCTGACAAAGGTCATCAGTGACTTGAACATTGCCTGAGTATCTTGTCTGCCAGACTTCTTGGCAGTATTCTTAACTGGTGACACTCTCATTAGTGGAAAATCACCTTCTCCCCTTCTACGGCACCTTGCAGTTCTTATTTTCCTATTACGTCACTGACCACTCATTCTTGATCTCCTAGGTTGGCCCTTACTCTTCTGTTACACCCAAAAGCTGGAGCTGCTTTTTTTCTCCATCTGCATTGTCTGGTTAGGTGATCTTGTCCAATCCTGTTGCTTCAAATACCATCATAACTCCCAGTGTTACAACTCTAGCCCTTAGAATACTCCCAGGAATTCAAAACTGTATACCTCACTGTGTGACACCTCTACTTGGATTGCCTAATATGCATCTTAAAATTAAAAAGCCCAAAACAAGTCTCTTAAATCTCATCTTCAGTTACCCATAACCTAGTCTTCCCCATTCCAGTATAAGCCCCCACATCCATTGGTCAGAACAGAACCTTATGAGTTTTCTTTCCTTCCTTTCTTTTACTTAACTCCATTGTCCAATCCATCATGAGTTCCTACTGACTCTTTCTTTCAAAGGTCCACCTCTATCCATACCCATGATGATGCTTTCTAACCCCATAATTTCTTGCCTAGATTATTGAAATTGTTTTCTCGCACACAGCAGCCAAGTCATCCTTCTAAATGAAAATCAGATCCCACCATATTCTTGCTTTAAATCTTTAAATGGCTGCCCACAACATCTAGAATAGAATAAAAACCTCTTATACCTGAAAATTCATCATGCATTTCCTGCTTTGTCTACTTTGTTTCAGCCACTTGGCTTTTATTTTGTTCTGCTATTTTAACAAATTCATTCCCACCTTGGAGCCTTTGCACTAGTTGGTCTATGAGCATTCCCTTCATTGTGTTTTTCACATTATTCAGATTATAGCTTAAATGTCTGTTCCTAAAGAAATCTTCTCCAATTAATTAAAGTAACTCCCCCAGTTGTATTGGAGAACCCCATGGACAGAGAACCTGGCAGTCTACGGTCCATAGGGTTGCAAAGAGTCAGATACGATCAAGTGACTTAGCCTAGTCTATCCCAGTCATATATCTTTTAAATCTCACCATACCACTTATCACAGATATATTTACTCATATATATTAGTATATGTTTCATTTAAATCTACCTTTTCACACCAGAATATAAGCTCCCTGAGAGGATGAACCTTGTATGCCTAATTCATTGCCACATATTCAGAGCCTGACACAATAAATATTTGTTGACTGGACAGATGATTGTATCTTATTGTACATTTATTGACAAATTCATAGTTATGTTCTTTTTTTTTCCTGCTGTACCATATTAAAGAAGCTTAGACAGTTAGTTGAAAGTCAGGGGGCATTAGTGGTAAAGAACCCATCTGCCAATGCAGAAGACACAAGAGATGCAGGTTTGATCCCTGGGTTGGGAAGATCCCCTGGAGGAGGGTATGGCAGTACCCTTGCCTCCAGTATTCTTGCCTGCAGAATCCCATGGACAGAGGAGCCTGGCAGGCTATAGTCCAGGGGGTCACAAAGAGCTGGACACAATGGAAGTGACTTAGCACTCAGGCCCCTAAACATAAGCTAGCTTTTACAAATTGACTTCACTATGGAGACTTTCTCTATTCACTGTGGCATCCTGGTTCTGTCTTTCTTTTCTTTTCCTTCTATTTTTATTGTTTTCTTCTCTAAGTCAACAATATTTATGATCTGCCTACCCTAGTCTCTTTTATTTTAGACTTTGTTAGGGGATAAATAATTTCCCTGGTTCTTTGTTGACATGAAGTGTGGCTCATTCAGAACCAAAAGCATCAGAAAAATCAGATCTTTTGGGGGAAGTCATAATGATGCAACTTGCTATCTTTACAAGTGTGGTCCATGAGAATACAACTGTACTTCTCTAAGATCCTTAATCTAACTTGATTGTAAAAAAAAATAACTCGTTTGGTGTGGGAGGAATATGAGGGTAAGGCAAATCATGCTTCAACGTACTTCGGAGACCTTTGGCTACATTTCTTCTCGAAGTACAAATGCAATCAGGCTGCCAAATTCATTGGCATCCTGAGAGAAAGTTCTCTTTCTTTGCAAACATTGCTCTGTCCTTCTGTAAAAGTAATCCAAGTTTCTATTTACTTAAGAGGCTGAGACTATACAGATGTATAAAGAAAAAAAATTTTTTTCCTCTAACTTTGGCCAACTCTTTAATTCTGTTGCTATGGTGCTTACTTCTTAGACTTTCACATTTTATTTCTTAAACTATAACTCAGAATTGTAGAAGGGTGGAGATGGAGTGGCTTCCCAATATATTCTCATCTGATGAAAACAATGAAATCTCATGCAGGTGAAATGACCTGCTCATGGTCACACAGCAAATCAGTGCTTTCAACCATATCTTGCAACTCTCAGGGTTCTTTCTACCTCACTCCACTGCCTCCACCATAATACACAAGGTAAATGGTTATCCCAGTTGCAATTTCCAAATGAAGAAACATATACTGAACAGTTTAGTGCTTTGTTTGCAGAAAGTCACACAATTAATGAACAGTAACCACAAAGATTTCTTATCCTTTACTTACCCTTTAAATTATTAACGATTCTCAAACATGTTTTAAAGTTACATCCACTCAGAGATGACAAATGTATTTTTAAAATGAACCCATTAACTTGTTTGGAAATAATTATAAATTTATAGATAAGTTGTAAGAATAATATCAAGAACTCTCAATTGCCCTTAACCCAGATCTACCAATTTTAAACATCTTGCCCACATTTATAATTCCAATGTGTGTGTGTATGTGTGTGTGTAGTGTAGACAGCTATAGAGAAACACATTCATGCATGTAAATTTACATTATTCATTTTTTCAGAGTCACTTATGAGTAGGTTGCATGCATCATGTCTCATTACCCTTTGTTACTTCGGTGCATATTTCTTACAATCAAGGATATTTCACTTTTGTAACACAATATAGTTATGAAATCCAGAATTGTTAACATTGATACTATGCTGTTGTCTAATCTATAGTCCCTATTTCAGTTTTGTCAACTGTCTTCATAACATCCTTTTTAGTACTTTTTCCTCTGGTATAAGATTGAGTCCAGGATAATGTATTGCATATAGTTGTCACATCTCTTTAATCTTACTCTGAACCAGTTCCTTTAGCCTTTCTTTGTCGTCCAAAGTGTTGGCATTTTTTAAGAGTAAGAACCAGCAATTCAGTAGATGCTGCCTTGATTTGGTAGATATTTCCACATATTTAGAATTGGGTTAAGCAGCCCCGGTAAGATTATATCACAAACGGATGTGTCTTCTTTCTCAGGGTCCCACGTTTGGAAGCACACAATGCACTTGTCTTTCTTTGATGATGCAAATTTTAAGTTTTAAAAATTAATCTATTTATTATTTTTGGCTGCACTTGGTCTTCATAGCTGTGCATTGGCTTTCTCTAGTTGTGGTGAGTGGGAATTACTCTTTGTTGTGGTGCACGAGCTTCTCGTGGCATCTTCTTTTATTGCAGACCATGGTCTGTAGGGTATGCAAGTTTCAGTATTTGTAGCGTGAGGGCTCAAGAGTGCAGGGTCAGTAGTTGTGGTGCATGGCATGGGCTTAGTTTTCCAACGGGATGTGGGATCTTCCCAGACCAGGGATCGAAACTGCGTCTCCTGCATTGGCAGGTGGATGGCTTCTTAACCACTGGACCACCAGGGAAGTCCAGTGATGAAAATTTTAATCACCTGGTCAAGTTGTTATCTAGTTTCTCCAGAGAAAGATTTCACTGTTGCAACTTACAAGTAGTCTGTGCGGAGACACTTAAAACCTGCAGTTTTTCTGTTCTTCATCAAACTTCCTCTCTTGAGATAGCATCCATTGATGATTCTTGTGTGCATCAATCTTAGCTGTGATGATGGCTACATGGTGATTTTTCCCTTCATGATTCACAGTATTATTAGAATGCTCAGACAGAGGGTTGAGCACCACTGAAGTATCTGATACAAACGTGTGTAGTCTGTGCTTTTTGACTTTATGTGTTTTTTTTAAAAAGCAAATCCTATAGTTTCAAGAAACAATAATTAAGTAAGTGTACTAAAACGTTTAAATTTAAATAATAGACACTGCATTATTTTAAAACAAATGTTTTTAAACATGAAAAATGATTTTATTTTAGCAATGGAGGGGAATCATAGGATACATCTACTCCAATTTCTACATTTTAGAGATGAGGGCCAGAGAGGGCACAGCCCTGTTTAGCAGTAACAGCAGGACTTGAAATTAGTCTAAAAGGTCTGATTCTAGGTTCCATCACAGCCACATTATTTTTAATTTTTAATCCTACTGGACTATAGTTGATTTACAATGTTGTATTGATTTCAGGTGTACCTCACGTTACTTTAAACATAATCAAAACTTGTTTGTTAAAAACACATTGTACTCAGCTGGAAGCAAAAACTCATGGCATAAAGTAGATAATGTAAGAGTGGGATACACTAATGATATCTAAAAATCTACCTTAAGAATTCCATTCATTCAGCAGTCATTCATGATTGACTAAGCAACTACCCTGTGTCATGACCTGTGTCAGCACTGGGATGCAATGCTGAAGCAGAGATCGCCTCCATTCTCAAGGAGTTTATGGTTTAATGGGAGATCGTATATTAATGTGCATCAGAATCTTCTGAGGCCTCTTAAGTTCCAGGTTCAACAAATTTTGATTTACTGGGTCAGGAGTGATCTTAGGAGTCTTTATGTTTGATAAGCAGAGGAGGCCTGTACTAGAAATACAAGATGTCCAAAGTGT
This sequence comes from Okapia johnstoni, assembly GCA_024291935.2. Lineage (NCBI taxonomy): Eukaryota > Metazoa > Chordata > Mammalia > Artiodactyla > Giraffidae > Okapia > Okapia johnstoni. The sequence continues at coordinate 94,365,898 of CM044311.1, read as the reverse complement.
TAAAGTGGTTACAGTATATGCACCACCTCCTGATTCTCCCACTCCAACTCCCTACCAACCCCAATTAAATATTTATTTAATAGTTTGGTATTGTTTCTCTTAACACTTTTAATTTTCAAAATGTTCAACAAGTTTCAGTGCTATGATCATTACTTTTTTGAAATATTAAAACATGCTAGCTTTTTCTAGAAAATTATTTTTTTTAATGAATTTATTTATTTTAGTTGGGGGCTAATTACTTTACAATATTGTAGTGGTTTTTGCCATACATTGACATGAATCAGCCATGGGTTTACATGTGTTCCCCATCCTGAACCCCCTCCCACCTCCCTCCCCATCCCATCCCTCTGGGTCATCCCATTGCCCCAGCCCTGAGCATTTGTCTCATGCATCAAGCCTGGAACGGTGTTCTGTTTCACATATGATAATCTACAGGTTTCAATGCTATTCTCTCAGAACGTCCCACCCTTACCTTCTCCCTCAGAGTCCATAAGACTGTTCTATGCATCTGTGCCTCTTATTCTGTCTCGCATGTAGGGTTATCGTTACCATCTTTCAAATTCCATATATATGCATTAGTATACTGTATTGGTGTTTTTCTTTCTGGCTTACTTCACTCTGTATAATGGGCTCCAGTTTCATCCATCTCAATAGAACTGATTCAAATGTATTCTTTTTAATGGCTGAGTAATATTCCATTGTGTATATGTACCACAGCTTCCTTATCCATTTGTCTGTTGATGGATATCTAGGTTGCTTCCATGTCCTGGCTATTGTAAACAGTGCTACGATGAACATTGGGGTACACACGTCTCTTTCAATTCTGGTTTCCTCAGTGTGTATGCCCAGCAGTGGGATTGCTGGGTCGTATGGCAGTTCTATTCCCAGTTTTTTAAGGAATCTCCACACTGTTCTCCATAGTGGCTGTACTAGTTTGCATTCCCACCAACAGTGTAAGAGGGTTCCCTTTTCTCCACACGCTCTCCAGCATTTATTGCTTGTAGTCTTTTGGATAGCAGCCATTCTGACAGGCGTGAAATGGTACCTCATTGTGGTTTTGATTTGCATTTCTCTAATAATGAGTGATGTTGAGCATCTTTTCATGTGTTTGTTAGCCATCTGTATGTCTTCTTTGGAGAAATGTCTTTTTAGTTCTTTGGCCATAGAAAATTATTTTTTTTTGGTAAGGCTACTTTGCTGGTGCTGTAAGCATGTCCAAGTTCTGTCTACTCTAGTGGAGTCTGATACAGGTGGTTGGGTGACCATGCTGACATTGAGCCAGTGCATTTGTATGCTGGATGTGGATGCAGTTAAACTGGTACTGGGCTGGCACTGATGAAGCAGTCTGACAGGAAGACAGTCTGCATTAAGTGTTGATGCTTAAGAAATACTTGAAGGTCTATATGCTTACCTTCCTGAAAGAGAAGCTTATATGGATGGATTATTGTTAGACATTCATTACATCCATTAGTCAATAAACACTTCTTGAATTCCTACTAGGTGAAAATACTGGGCTCTTTCCTGGGTGGATTATAAAGATGAATAAAATGGGTTATTCTTCATAGGAGCTTGAAAGTAAGAGTTCAAAGCTGCTAACTTCCCTGATAGTGTGTTCCAAGCTCAATAAGTCGAAATGGCATAGGAGACAGGACCTCTGTTTTAGACTTGAGATCTGAGCTCAAATCCTAAATCTTTCTTTTTTGCTGAAGAAACTTTCAATAAGTTACTTTACTTTGATGGATGTTGGTTTTTTCATCCAACTCATTCCTTATAGGGATGACTGAAGGATTAACGAAGCAATGTTTTTTAGAAACTGATTCATCACCTGGCATATAATCTGTTCTCTATAAACAGTAGCTATTATAGTTTTAAAATAGTACATATATACTATATCATGAACAAATTATAAACATAATATTTATAAAACATACTAATGTTTAATAGTTGATGCTTTCCTTTACATTGTGAAACTTCGTTTACAGATGCACACAGACATCATTTTTCTTCTTCAGTTTCAACAAGTTGGCAACTAATATTTACATAAAAATTGAATCTCAGGATATTTATTCCTGGATTTTGTGTCCTGGAGAGCAACTGGTAAAATGAGAGAACATCCATCACAAGCAGGATAGCTAATATACTTTCATTGTAATCATATATAACCAGTCAAATAGTGCATGATCCATAAAATGGGTGCAGCATGGGTAGTGCATGAATAATTAATATCTGCCACTCTTACCTCACCAGGAGAACCTGAGGCATGAATATTTTCCCTGAGGTTGAACTGGATATTTATTTTCACCTAAGATCAACATAAATCTCTGTAAACTGTTTTTTGGAGTAGGGTGGAAACAAGTGGAAGGTGAACACAGAAATCTCCTAATCTCAAAACATGTTATATAATAGAACTATGACTATTGTCAATTTAATATTTTCTAATACATTTACAGTGCTTTTTAGCTTAGTAATCCTTCCCTGGTGGCTCAGATGGTAAAGTGTCTGCCTGCAATGTGGGAGACCAGGTTTGATCCCTGGGTCGGGAAAATCCCCTGGAGAAGGAAATGGCAACCCACTCCAGTACTCTTGCCTGGAAAATTCTATGGACGGAGGAGCCTGGTAGGCTACAGTCCATGGGGTCGCAAAGAGTCAGACAAGACTGAGTGACTTCACTTCGAAACTGAAGAATAAAAGGTTATTTTTAACACTTGAGAAACTATTGCATTAGATTTTTTCTATGATTAGCCTAAGGATTAATAGTACAGTGTTATATGTACTTCCCATAGAACCTGGCATAGAAGAGAGAGAGGGAGGTTAGAAAATGAACTCTTTATCTGCCTTCCTATACATGCCAACCCATTTTACATCATAAATATATCTGAGCCAACTAGTAGAGTTTACCTGATTCTTTGCAAGAGATCCAGTTGGATACTTTACTAAAGGTAAGTATGAAGTGGCTTCCCTGGTGGCTCAGTGGTAAAGAATCTGCCTGCAAGCAAGAGATGTGGGTTTGATCCCCAGGCCAGGAAGATCCTCTGGAGAAGGAAATGGCAACCTACTCCAGTATTCTTGCCTGGGAAATCCCACGGACAGAGGAGCCTGGAGGGCTGCAGTTCATGGGGCAGCAAAAAAGTCGAACATGACTGAATGGCTAAACAACAAGTATGAAGTACTTTCGGACGGAACTAGTTAGATCTTGTATACATTCGTTTAAGCTATTTCTGCACAAATGACTCATTTAATTTGACTTCATTGTTCCCCTGCTTGAAGCCAGTATGCTCAGTTTACAAACCTGTGAACTCCTCACTGTTGGTGCTTCCCAGTGAAACATGCAAAGCAACAAGCATCATGTATTCTTCTCAGTACCCCTCTGCCTCTGGCTCAAGTTGCCCAGGCACATATCCTCTCTTACCTCTGTCCCCAGGTTTGAAGCACTTAGCCTCATTTCCAGGCACAGGCAGCTTCCTTCTACCCTCCTCTGGGATATATAAAGAGGGTAAATGAGCAAAGAGAGCCCCCTGGGCCTCTCTTCTCATCTACTTACACTGTCCCTTCTTTGCCCATCAAAAATAAGTAAAGAAAAAGAAGAATGTAATTTCTTACTCGTATAGTTTGTGGTATTATTACTTGAAGGTTTCTTCTGGATCTTTTTATAGTATAAATTATACTTATTTTGCATAAATGCATTTGTCTATGAGAAATTAATTTTGGAATTAATATAGAGAAGATTATCAAATAGTTTAGAGATACATTTTTTTATTTGTTCAATCATATTTCAATTACATTTAATGAAGATTTACGGGTTTGCAGAGTTGTATAATATTTGAAAACTGATTGTATATTAATCATCGACTAATATTTTCCCAGTCGAGCCCAGAAAAAAAGAACCATGAAATCAAAAAACTTCTTTGAGGAAAGTTCTGATGTATATAAAACTTAAAAAAAAATAGTGATACTTTGAAATTACTATTTTGACAATTTGAACCTACCAAAATATATCATTCAAATTATTCAGTTACATAATAAATTCTGCATTATGGGTGAGGTGGACTTGTTGGTAGCAGACAGAATTTCTGCTGAGACCAAGTGAAAAAGCAGGATTAAATACCAAATCATCAGTTTGAGTGTACTGGAGAGATGGGAGGCAATGAAAAATAGAAAGGGTACAACTTCTTCAGGAAAATGAGCTGACTTTTACAGCCATTTTTATCTGGGGGACATTTGCCAATTTGGTATGGGGAGAGGAGAGGCAAGATACTAAAGACCTAAGTAGAAGGCCTCTCAAAAGTAATGCAAAGTTTTGACAGTCTTGTGAGACCTGTAAGAGAAATGGCCTTAAAGAAACATCAGATATACAGCTGGAAACTCTTGAGAATCACAGTGACCTAGAGATAAACTATTTTCAGGCCTGCAGCCCAGCCTCAACATATAGCAGTTCCTGATTAAATAAAGATGAACAACTGTGTTGTCTACTTAGTGAAGGCAGGGAGGAATCCATTATAGAGGATGATACGTTATGTGAATCTTCTACAGCCTCCTATACAAAATATTCAACATTGAATACAAAACTACTAAGTATGCCCCCCAAACACCAAGAAAAAATTCAAAAATCACAAGGAAAAATAGACAACAGAAACACACCTGCAGGTGATCGAGATATAAGAGTTAGCTAGGAATTTAAAATTTCTCTAATATGTTCAAGGCAATAGAGGTAAGACTTTCCTAAACACATGCTCTCTTCTCCCCCACCTACAATTTCTGCATTGTTTGAAAATACAAGTTATAAGTCATGGAAATAATTTGACAGTAAATCAGAAGATGTTTTTCTATAGAACTCTCCAGGAGGGCAAAATCACACAAATGCAATGCAGTTCATGTGAGTGGCTTGTAAATTATTAGTCTGTGCGTATGGTGGGTAGAGTGAAGAGAGAGAAGAAATTCCCTGCCTGTGTTTCTGAAGGCCCTGAGGAGCCTGAACAAATGGCACTGGGCATGAAAAAGTTGCTTGCTCTCATTATCAAAAATTTTTAAAGTTTAGTTGTGGTAATGGGAAAAAAAATCCCCCCTGGCTTGATTTTTTATGACTTAATCTCCCTGAAGCTGTAGATATATTAATTAGCAAATATGATGACCTGATGATTAGATCAGTGACCTCAGGATCAACCATACTTCAGTCACACTCAATCCTAAGAAAAAGGTGAAAAGAAGGCTGTATCAATAGAGGCCAGGGAGGACCAGAAAGGCACTGATACAAGGTCGCTTCCCATTTTGATTGCTGTGAAGATGAGTTACTTCCTCTGTCCTCTTAAGGGTAACTACTTGAGTTGGAGCTGCTGCTGCTGCTAAGTCGCTTCAGGCGTGTCCGACTCTGTGCCACCCCACAGACGGCAGCCCACCACGCTCCCCCGTCCCTGGGATTCTCCAGGCAAGAATACTGGAGTGGGTTGCCATTTCCTTCTCCAGTGCATGAAAGGGAAAAGTGAAAGTGAAGTCGCTAGGTCGTGTCCAACTCTTGGCGACCCCATGGACTGTAGCCTACCAGGCTCCTCCATCCATGGGATTTTCCAGGCAAGAGTACTGGAGTGGGGTGCCATTGCCTTCTCCATTGAGTTGGAGAACTAGGTATAAAAAAGAACCCAAGCTTCAATTTTATTAAATATTTACTCAAAGAGGATATTTTAAATCATTACTGAGTTATCTTTGATTGGTATGTACAAATAGTCCCTCTCTGCATTCTCACATTCTAACTTTAAAAGAAAAGAGGCCTCAAGAGCTCACTCCAGAATTCTGCTACAAAAATTCATGGAATCAACTTTCCTCAGCCTTCACTTTAAAACACCTATATCAGCATAGGGCAACATCTCCTGGTATGCACATCCCAAAGTGAAGAGGCATTCTCAAGCCCAGAGGAAGAGATGAGGCAGGCTCCTGAGGGACATTTTAAAACTACATTTTCCTCCCCGCCCATAACCCAGCTCCATCCCATTATTCTTGAGAGTATATTGTAGATATGAAAGATTTGGAAGAATGAAAAATATTGAGAATTAGGGAGATGGAGTGATAAGTGGAAAACATTGGTAGTCACCTACTATTGGAAGATAAGAGCAAAACCAGATGACCAGTTTCGTGTGGGTACTGGTTGAACAAATTCTGTGACACAGGCAGAGTAACATGCAGGCCCACGAAAGGCAGAATCTCTGGGAGAAAAATGGGAAGAAATGGCAACTGTGTGAGAAGATAGAGCTTCTATGAATTGTAGATCATATTTCCTTTTCTGTATTCATGGAATTGACCAATGAAAGCATGGGAAACATTTGAAGGAAATCTGTAAATAGGTTTTAATGTTTAAATGAATAGATGTTGTGATTTGTAATGTATATCAAGTCTTGCCCCTCAGTCTGGTAATGGCTCTCATGTTTAACATGATGTTTTCTCTTCATTGTGAACTACATTAGTGAATATAAAATATGGGGGGATTAACTAAGGTCTGAACTTTTGAGAGTCTTTAATTAAGCTTTATCCCCAGTACTTAAGGAGACTGAGATGCCATCTATGCCTACATTATCCTCATCATCTGAGTAGGAATTGCATAGATGCTCAAACCACACACCTCCCTAAAGTAGAAGAGACATGTTACATTTGGGAATATATGCTGAGGGCTGATTGTGGAGGCCGTGGTAGTATTGCATTCTTTTTTTCCTACAACTTAAACCTAGGTTTCCAAATGTCTATTTAACAGAGGTGTGAAGTGGTAGTCATAGTTTTGCTCCTTACATCTTCGTTCAAACTTAACAAACTTGAGCTGATTTCTAACAAGTTAAATGCACAGTGTTTTTGGAAGAGGATGGTGACAATACAGTGTCTTCTCAAACTATAACTTAGGTGATTTTTAGAGACAGCATTGAATTCTTCTGCTTGAGTTATGCTGGCTAATAGGAATTTAAGTGATAACTGGTAGGAGAGCACTGAAGCATTCATGCATGTGAAATCAGATGAACACCCAGAATTGGAATTTCCTAAGAAAAGTTATTCTAGCGGAGAAACACAGGCCCAGGTTGAGTGCCAATAACTTTTAAACTAACATGTGCAACCATCATCCTAGAAAGTAACAGCTAAAGGTGCCTAAAGAAAAGCAAGACCAATATTTTCAATTACATTTTAAAAACAGCTCAAACAGAGTTTAGACAAGTCCCTTTCTCTGTTAAAGGGAATTTAATCTTTCTTAACTTTGACTTCATGTATTAATGCTTACTCTTGAAAAGCACACATACAACTTAAGTAAATCTTAAATAAATAAATTGTATTATTTATATCAATCTTATTTATCAATAAGATTTAATTAATTTATTAATGATTTACTCTTAATTTATTATAATTTAATAAATATTATTTAAGTAAACAGACTAATTCATCTACAAAAAGAAACTGAAATCAAGAACTTTCATTTCTACTGGTAATTTTTATTTCTATTCAGTGATAATACTAGTCTGAAATATTCCCCTTTAAATGATCTACTCAACATCATATCAATTCTCCACCTGTCATGCAGTTCTAGACTGCAATGTGACTTCAGCTTCAACTTCTACTCATTAAATTAAAGGATACATCCTAATGCTTATCCTGCATAACATCAGCTCAGTTACCTTTCAAAGTTGCCTAAAATTTTGAAATATTAGTGATTCAAATATATGAATCCTCAAAATTTCATAATAGACATACTTATGTGTATATAGATCTATACCAAATCTTATAGTATGTAAATGAACTTACCCCTTCAGGTTTTCTAAAATGTAGAGGTAAAGCTGAATCTTTGCCAAGATAGTTATTTTTCCCATCCCATGGAGTATTTGGAATGATTTTGATATCAGTAATGGCCATTGTGCTCTCAGTTTCCTAATTTACAAAATAAGGTTAATGGTAATACCTAGCTCATGGTTGTTGTAAAGAGTAATAGAAGGTTTCCTGGTAAATAGTAAGTGCTTGAAAAATGCTGTTATACTATTGCTCTGATCATTTTTATTGTTATTATTGCTCATCGATTTAAAAAAATTAGTTAGGAAAATGGTCTTTCTATTGGACCCCTCACTTATGCTTATTCACCTTGTATATTTTGAAATCTAGCCAGAGCTGTAATAAGTTATAGTCTCTACTTCAGTGATCTTTAAACTAAACTGCTATAATATTTTATTTTATTAACATACCTGAAAAAAACTCAACAAGGTTCTTCATGTGAGCAAAATGTTACAATTTGAATGTCACTTTCCAGGAAGATGACTCAATATATTTTATACTAGATGAGAGATAATAATCTGGGTTCCCTGATGTGAAAGGATTTAAAAGCCCTTGAGCATTTGGTGTTTGTATGGCTTTTGTTACCATAGCCCTCCCTGGTTTAGCTACCTATTCATCTGTTTTCAACTGATACATCACATAAAACAAAGAAAAAGAAATTGCAGTCAAATTCTATGTGGAGATTTGCGGTTCTAGTCATTGTCTGTCTTAATTAGAAAAAACTGTCCTGCTGTTAGGAAGAAACTATGGATTTATGCCTGGAGACCTTTTTAAGGTCCTGTATATAACAATTATTATAACAATTATTATTCATGTTCATTTGTTGTTTTTCTTTAGGTTGTAATTAATTTCCAACATACTGGTTTCACTGCTCAAAAGATGAACAACTTTATGAATTTAGGGCAGATACTGTAACAAGTAGTTATTTTCCATTTCAAACTGTGGCAAAGAAAAAGAAGAGGGTATTTTTCCTGAATGGCCTTTAAAATTATTTCTCTTTGGAAGTATCTTTGAAAATGACCAGATTGGAAGTTTTAGCTATTTGGTTATAATAACACTGATGAGTAACAGATTGAACAAGGTTGAAAAGGTACTTCACTGAAAAGTCCACTTTGGGAACAAAGAAAAATCTCAGTTCTATCTTGATTATGCACGTGTGTTACACGCCATGACAACTCACCAGTTTAGGTGCACTTGAAAAAGAGGCTGAAAAATTAAAAACCTCTTAATACTACAAAACACGGTCTTGCCTCCAGTCATATCCCTGTCTCCCATACAGAATCAGTATTTCATTCCTTACTCAAATCAGGACAGTGAAGAAAAACTATATGCTGTATGCAGTTAGGTGATTAGAAGGATTCTGGCCTCTCTCTTGCTTCCAGTGCATTTTTTTCTCTTCTACCTTTACAGTTCCCTTTACAAAAAAATTCTTGAGCTTTTGTCGCACACGAAGGGGAAAAAAACCTGTAAAATATTATTATTGAGTCCTAATTTATTTTTCCTTTTGGAGGAAAACAGTCCATCCAATCTGCAATAATATTTAAAAGATAGCATCTCTGTGGCACCCAAGGTCTTACTGGTGAAATCTGAAAAGATCCAAAGCCCCTTTGTGTGTATAATAATATTATTAGCACATTAAATATAATCATAGGGGATTAAAAAATAGTTATCCTTACAAATAAGTTTTTATGCATTTATTTAAAACTAGTGGCAAATATTTTGTTGGTGTTCCAAAAAGAGATTCTTACTGATACCTATAAATAAATATTTTATAGACAAGTACTGTGAAAAGCAAACTTTAAACAAGGTTGACAGTTTTTCAATGCTCATGCTGAATCACCTTTGAATGGCAGATTCTTAAGATATTCACTCATTCAACTATTCATTCCCTCACTCATACACCGACTATCTCAGAGCACACATTTTATGCCAGGTATGTTAAGAATATTCAGATGAAGACATGGTCTGTGTCTTAGAGAAAGAGAGAGCTCAGATTGTCTACCTAAAACTATACTCAGTGATATTGGACGCCTTTAGTTCCTCAGTAATATCATGAGTGAGGGAGACAACAGCCTATAACAAAATCTGAACTCTGAAATAGTGATCGCCTTTCACTTGACAAGAGATAAATAACCTCATATCATACACTTTACTAAGGAATACAGGTTAGGACAAAACAAAATAAAACTTCAAAGTCTGTTATTCATAAACCAAGTATGATCTTGGTCTGTTCTTTCTCGTCAGATGTGACAGGGTGTGCCGTGTGGAGGACAGGGACCCAGTTTGGAATTCCTTGTCTTTAACTGCCTGCAGGAAATGATTTCTTGGCCACTTATTACGGTTATCAGTAGAAAACGTTCCTCATTCCTAGGGTGAGAAGGATGAAAGGAGCTCCTACTTTCCCCAACTTCCTCAAGCTTCCTCCTGAAGGCCCCCTTCCTCCCCAGCCAGCCTGGGAAGCTGAAAAGTTTTAACTGCGCAGAGCCAAATCTTCCCCTACCTACGCAGTTGTGGCACAACCCCGCACGGGCGGGACGAAGCTCTGAACTCCTCCAGCTGCCGCATCTGGCCACACCCGGGTCCAAACGTCCGGATCTGAGGCCGCGTTGGTCAGTGTGCTCGCGGAAGCCCAGGTTTGAAACGTCACCTTCCGCGCGGCCACGCCCCTCTGCCCGTAGCCCCGCCCCCGCCCGAGGCCCCGCCCACACGCCCTGCCCTCGATACCTGCGTGGCTGCTGTCATTTTTTCCAACTGTAAAAAAAAGTGTGTATCTCCTCCCTTCAGATTCTAAAAGTAATGTGATCGTTAAAAAACACTTTGGAAAATACAAAAAGATGTGTGTAAAATAGAAATAATCTGTAGTCTTAAGAGAAATACTAAGACCATTTCAGTATATATCTTTCCACTCTCCTTACCATGAATAGATAGAAATAGATTGCGCTTCTTCTCTGCCTTTTTCACATACATATAAGTGCACAGGTAAGAAACTTTTTTACTATAAAATGTACACATGTAGGAGTTAACGTTCTGTTGTATATATTAAAAAGTGAAAAATTTTAAAAGATCAGCCAAGTCCCTTTCACAGAATGTTCTACTTCCTACATTGAAGGAACCTATGTACTCCTAAGGACTGCATTTTCTCCTCGGCGATATTATAAATTTTATGACAAACATTACCTTGCTTTTCTTGATAGTTTAACAAATAATATATATCATTTTTAATTAAAGTATGGCACATCTACAGAAAAGTCAATCAACTGTAGGTGTGTTCAATGAATTATCACAAAGTGAACCCACCAGAATAACTGCCACCCAAGTGAAAAAAAATAAAACATTATTAGCATCCTAGAGGACCCTCCTAATGACTATCCCTTTTCTGTTCCCCAGAAGTAATGATCATCTTGCCTTCTAACACCATAGTTTAATTTTGCCTATTTTTGAACTTTATAAAAATAGTCCATTCATTGTTTTGCTGTTCAATACTGCTATTAACTATGATTATCTTTTACAAAGTACACTCTATATACTAACCATATTTATGGCAAGTCTATATCCTATCTTCTTCACTTAACATTCTACAGAGTCATTTTTGCATGTCATTTAACATTGTGCCAAAAAAATGGGTTTTGCCTTATGGTCGATTGGATGGATATAATGGATATAGCACAATTTTATTGGAAGTATAGGGTTTTTTTTTTTTTTAAGGAGGGGAGGCAATATCTCCTAAGCATACGTTCAGTTCAGTTCAATTCAGTTCAGTCACTCAGTCGTGTCTGACTCTTTGCGACCCCATGAATCGCAGCATGCCAGGCCTCCCTGTCCATCACCAACTCCTGGAGTCTACCCAAACCCATGTCCATCGAGTTGGTGATGCCATCCAGCCATCTCATCCTCTGTTGTCCCCTTCTCCTCTTGCCCCCAGTCCTTCCCAGCATTAGGGTCTTTTCTAATGAGTCAACCCTTCTCATGAGGTGGCCAAAGTATTGGGGTTTCAGCTTCAACATCAGCCCTTCCAATGAACACCCAGGACTGATCTCCTTTAGGATGGACTGGTTGGATCTTCTTGCAGTCCAAGGGACTCTCAAGAGTCTTCTCCAACACCACAGTTCAAAAGCATCAATTGTGTGGCACTCAGCTTTATTCATAGTCCAACTCTCACATCCATACATGACTACTGGAAAAACCATAGCCTTGACTAGACGGACCTTTGTTGGCAGAGTAATGTCTCTGCTTTTCAATATGCTATCTAGGTTGGTCATAACCTTCATTCCAAGGAGTAAGCATCTTTTAATTTCATGGCTGCAGTCACCATCAGCAGTGATTTTGGAGCCCAAAAAAATAAAGTCTGACACTGTAAGCATATGTATTCACTTGCATATTGTTTGGTGTACATCTGTGGGTTATCTCTTTAGGGTTATTCCTAAAAATGGAATTCCTAAGTCAAAGAGCATTAACTTTTCAAAAGTCCAGTGTCCTGCTGTAAATGATGTCAATTTATATTCTTGCTAGTGATGTGTGATAGTATCCCATCATATTCAGTTCAGTTCAGTTGCTCAGTTGTATCCAACTCTTTGCAACCCTGTGAACCGCAGCACGCCAGCCTCCCTGTCCATCACCAACTCCCTGAGTCCACCCAAACCCATGTCCATCGAGTCAGTGATGCCATCCAGCCATCTCATCCTCTGTTGTCCCCTTCTCCTCCTGCCCTCAATCTTTCCCAGCATCAGCATCTTTTCAAATTAGTCAGCTCTTCACATCAGGTGGCCAAAGTATTGGAGTTTCAGCTTCAACATCAGTCCTTCCAATGAACATCCAGGACTGATCTCCTGGTTGGATCTCCTTGCAGTCCAAGGGACTCTCAAGAGTCTTCTCCAACACCACAGTTCAAAAGCATCAATTCTTCTGTGCTCAGCTTTCTTTATAGTCCAACTCTCACATCCATACATGACTACTGGAAAAACCATAGCCTTGACTAGATGGACCTTTTTTGGCAGAGTAATGTCTCTGCTTTTAAATATGCTATCTAGGTTGGTCATAATTTTCCTTCCAAGGAGTAGCCATCCTTTAATATCATGGCTGCAGTCACCATCTGCAGTGATTTTGGAGCCCAGAAAAATAACGTCAGCCACTGTTTCCACTGTTTGCCCATCTATCTGCCATGAAGTGATGGGACCGGATGCTTAAAGCTGTATATACATATATATATGTGTGTAGGTGTATATATATACATGAGTAGCCTTTCCCTTCTCCAGGGGATCTTCCCAACCCAGGGATTGAACCCAGGCCTTCTGCATTGCAGGCAGATTCTTTACCAGCTGAGCCTCAAAGGAAGTCTGTATACATACACATATATACTTTCAAGTGAAGATTTTCTTGAATTATGATTTTCTTGAGTATGAGTTTTTAAAAAGAAACATCAGGAAGGTTTTCACATGAGCTTAATGTAGACAATCCAACACAGACATACAACGTATATTTGTGCTAAGTTTTAATAATATCCTTAGTCCTTGTTTCAAATATTCTTTATAAAATAACTATTGTACTTGCAATAGTAAGTAAAATAATTTCTTTTCAGAGCCAAAGAGATGAAAGGGCTTTCTTGCACATCCTGGGTAATTTCATAATCAGAATTTTAAAAATTCTTTTTCAGGATTGGCAGAACTTTTGGTACAGAAAACATAAGAAATGTGTTTCTTTTCTGTTCTTTGGAACAGGCTTAGCAATTACCTCCTTCTTAAGAGTAAAAGCAATTATCTGCTTGCCCACGCAAACACAGGTTGTTTAAGGTTTGTCTTTGTCTTGAAGTTACAAAAAAGCAAATTAAAGGGCAGTTTGGGTATTGCTGAGCAAATTCAGGGGCCACCCCTGAGGATGCAGGCTGAGGCCTTGTAATCACATGTGGGGCCTTCACTGGTGTGTGGTGTCCTCTGGACCCTCTGAATGCAACTGTACAAATTCCAGGTATAGCTCTGCTTGGTCAAATAGTTATTAGTTTCTCTTTGGAAGTGGGTGAAGTTTAACTTTATATCCTTTCCTTTTTGGTGTCACCGTCCCACCCTGCCCTGGTACTCGCAGCATCATCTAGGACTAAGATTTAGAAACTATACTCATTAGAATAGCTAATTCAGGATTTGAATTTTTTAAAAAGAAAATCCAGGACACAAACAAAATAAAAATGTACATGTTTACAGAGCATTGGTTTCTAACTATTATTTAAAATTTACATGTTCTCTTTTCTCCACCTCAACATAATTCGAGGTAAACTTAAATTTCCATTGTGAATTAGATTTGGATGGGTAGGACTTTTAAATCTGGAGAAATTATACCAGACTCTTCTTTCCAATTCTATTTCTGGGTCTGCCTTTTATGCCTCAATGAACACATCCTCTGGCCTCAGGCCACTTCTTTGAAGGCATCCTTGGGCTTATTGCTCCTATGCTGTCCCTGTCAGATTTCTTCTCCTGTGTTTTAGATACTGGGCAGTGCTGTGCATGTAAACTAGCTCTGAGGACAGCAAACAAACACTGATTAGTAGCATTTGTCTATTTCCATGTATAAATATTCTTACCATGGCCACTTTCAAGCTAACCTGAGGCATTGGGAAGAGAAGTGTTCAACTGACCCCCAGACACTGGCCAGAGCTGACTGCAATACCCTGCATATATCTGTCTTCGCAGATATCATCTGAGTCTCAGTCCTCGATGTCTGTATGGCTTTTGCACTGGATCCATATCTGTCTTCTTTCAATTCAGTTCAGTTCAGTTCAGTTGCTTAGTTGTGTCCGACTCTTTGTGACCCCATGAATCGCAGCAAGCCAGGCCTTCCTGTCCATCACCAACTCCTGGAGTCTACCCAAACCCATGCCCATTGAGTCGGTGATGACATCCAGCCATCTCATCCTCTGTCGTCCCCTTCTTCTCCTGCCCAATCCTTCCCAGCATTAGGGTCTTTTCCAGTGAGTCAACTCTTTGCATGAGGTGGCCAAAGTATTGGAGTTTCAGCTTCAACATCAGTCCTTCCAATGAACACCGAGGACCGATCTCCTTTAGAATAGACTGGTTGGATCTTCTTGTAGTCCAAGGGAATCTCCAACACCACAGTTCAAAAGCATCAATTCTTTGGTGCTCAGCTTTCTTTATAGTCCAACTCTCACATCCATACATGACCACTGGAAAAAACATAGTCTTGAATAGATGGACCTTTGTTGGCAAAGTAATATCTCTGCTTTTAAATATGCTATCTAGGTTGGTCATAACTTTCCTTCCAAGGAGTAAGTGTCTTTTAATTTCATGGTGGCAAGCACCATCTGCAGTGATTTTGGAGCCCCCAAAAATAAATTCTGACACTGTTTCCACTGTTTCCCCATCTATTTCCCATGAAGTGATAGGACCAGATGTCATGATCTGTCTTCTTTAATTTTTATGAATTGTATTTATTAGTAGACATGGTCTTCCCTTTGCTTGGCTAGTTTGTTCCAAGCCAGTTTTTCGGTGTGGTTTACATAGTTGCAGGATCCCTCTGATCATGCCTTTCCCATGTATCTGACTATGTCACGTCGCTCCAGTCACACAGTGTAAACCAGTTATTCCTTCATGTTCCAAAGTACATGCTAAATTTCTTTAGCTTGCTTTCAAGACAGATAGCAGGCAGGTTCTGAGCTTCATGTATGATGAGGCCTTTCTCTGCCCAAAGGGGCATTTTCATTAATTTCTTTGATGGCTGTATCCTTCAGGAGCCTGGAGGCAAGAGGATATGATCTTGAGCATCGTATGTCTGAGATTTTACAGTATGAAAATTATGGTACACCTTAGGAAAACCTAGCAGATGTTGTATAGATGGATGTTTCATCTGTGGGGTGGTATAGTGACATTTCCTGGGGAGACCAGACTTAGACCCACAAAGGTGGCTGTCTTTAAGCATAAATAAATTGAATATGCTCAGATTTAAAGGTATCATTTATGTTGATTGTTTTCTGATGTGCCTTTACAGTGACAAATAGCTGTGCCGCATAAGCCCATCACTGGTTTATAAAGGCTCTTGTATAGTCCTGAAGAGAAACCATCAGAGTCTCCAGGGACTTCTCTGCTTCCTTGGATATATAGACACCTCTAGGACTAATTCTTTTCCAGGTCCTGTTGCTACACCTCTATACCCATATCTTTATTCCTGGTTTAGCCCCTGCTTTGCTGAGCATTATATTGTGTGCAACTCAATTAAATGGATGTTTATGTGACCTTTTGATTTTCTCAGAGAAGACCCATAACCACTTCCCACCCAACCAAGATTAGCTACTTTTGTTAGTGACATTCTGAAGAAAATGACCTGGCTTTTTTTTTTTTTTTTTTTGGAAACTAAGACCTTTAGAACAGAAGGCTTGTAACTAAACAACAAAAAAAATCCAGGACCCTGTCCAACCTCACTATCACATTATTGTGTATCCTTGTTCAACTCTGAACCTCTGTTTCCTCAATGGAAAATGAGGAGATTGGGCCTGGTCTTAGACCTGAATAGCCTTCCCGCCTCATTGCTGAGTACATAACTTTTATGGTGAGGCTTTTCAGGTAAGAAGATGAAATGGTGGTGAGGTTCAGGGTGGGGAGTGGGGAGGGATGTGGTGGCTAAGAAACAGAAGTGATTTTTGAGATGATCTCTTCCTGGCTTCAGCCCTCACAGCTGGGGTTACTAGATTTAGCAAATAAAATTAGAGGCTGTCCAGTTAAATTTGAATTTCATTGATTAATGAATAATTTTTAGTACATTACAAATAATGCACGGGGCAGTACACTTCAAAATACTCGTTGTGTAACTGAAATTCAAATTAAACTTGTGTCCTGTATTCTGTCTGGCAACTCTACATAACAGTAAATAACAGCTTATTCTGTCTCAACAAGTTGGGCTGGACAAATAGGGCGTTGTAGCAAAAAATAGAACCTTAGTTTGTAAAGACAGAAACCAGGTAGTTATTTGATACCTATGCAGCATGGGGTAGGGAAGGTGTCATTTTTTTCTTTTTTTGCCCAGGTTGTAATATCACTTCTATAATAATACTTTTTTTAAAATGTGTGACATTTTAGTACTGACATAGGTAGCCAGGCTAATCCCTGAATAGACCTAAAGACTCTACATGGAGTTGTAGGTAAGAAAGGTCTGTTACCACAAGGAGAGAGAGATGAAAGAAAAGCTATTAGACATTTTACTTAAAGAAGAAAATACTAAAATTGTGTCTGGCTTAGGAACTGAGTTGAATAACTTTGTTTAGTTTGTATATTAAAATGGATAAAAAAAAACTTAGAAGAGTTTAAATTTTTAGTAAGTGTAACATTTAACTAGTGGGCTGTCCCAGTATTTTCTTAACCTTCAGCCACTTGGGAAAGATGATGGTCATGCATTTGTGTGGAAGATTATTGTACTGCTCTGTTTTACTGACTGTTGTATATTTAGTAGCTAGAGTCTATAAACTAGGTAACATGAGCTGCACGTTGGCTATTGTGACTGCTGATATTTCTGTCATCAATTCACTGGTTGATAGGCCTTATTACTGATGGCAGACAAGAGAAGTCCAGCTTCTGACCTGCCTGAGTTCAACAGTCTTAAACCACATCCAAGTTTCATATATACTCCGTCTCTACCACCTGCTGAGAGATTATCATATGTTTCAACTCTCTGTTTTAACATGAATAAACTTGTTCATCTATGGAGAACACAAATTGCTCCTCATTCATATTTTTGGGGAAATTAATCGTGTATAAGGTATAAACAGTTGTACAACAAATACCTGCTAAGGATTGACTTAATTTTTCATTCATTTAGAACTGTTTATATAGCATTGACTCTGGTCTTGCCCTGCTGCTAGTTGGATAAAAAATAAAAGAAAATCATGATGCCATTTGTGTGCCAATAAAGGGCTAAGCAGCAGGATAGTGAGGGACCACTGTGGGGCCCAACTAACCTATGTCAGGGAGTGTAGAGGAAAGGATTTCTGCAGGTGATAACCTTCAAAGAAAGAAAGACTGGAGAAACAGGAGGAACTACACAGAGGAAGAGGGCATGCTGAGTAGGGAGATACAGGCATTGGGAACACAGGGATGTACATGTACTAAGGCTTGCAAGGAAAGAGAACATGACACATTCAGGGCATTTCAAGGAATTCCATTGGATTAGTATGGTGGGTGAAGGAGCTGGCAGTGACAGGAGATGAGGTGTGGGGCTGAACAGGGACAAAACTGTTTTTATTTTTTTTTCTTTTGTTCTTCTGTGCCATATGGCATCTTAGTTCCTTGACCAGGGATCAAACCTGTACCCCCTGCGGTGTAAGCATGAAATCTTACTCACTGGACCCACAGGGAAGTCCCAAGATTGTGATGGTCTTCATGGTCTGCTCAGGTTTTAATTTCCTGAAGATTGCAGAAAGGGATTGAAGTATTTATAAAGGAGACTTGTGTTTTAAACAGTCTGGCCGCAGTGTGCAGTATGTAAGAAGGACCACACAGGAGGCAGAGAGAAAAGCCAGAAGCTGTAACAATAATCTAGAAGAGATTTTCCTTAGGTGCCCTCTCTCCCAGTCTCAAATTGGCAATTTCAAGCGTCTTGCCTCTCCTCACACCTCCTACCTCATCTCCTGATTTGTCATTCTCAACACAAGACCCCTGCTCTCATTCAGAGAGAGCGAGCTTTCAGATCTTCGTTATTGCGAGTTATTCCTCCTCCCAAGCCTGGCTGGTTCCACCTGTGCCTTGGATCCCAGCTGTCTGGCCTCCTCAGAGAACTTGCCTCACACTCGGGCCCCCTCCCTCCTGCTTTTGCAGCATCTCACTTCTGCTTACAGCTTCCTTCCCACCAGCACTAACCCCAGCATGATGCTGGTGTGCATTAGGCAAGCAGCAATGGGCTTGCAGAGAAACTGACAGAATCAAAGTTTATGGAGAAGGATGAATTACATGGATTTTATGTTTAAGTGAAATGAAGTTGGAAAAAATTTGCATATATATATATATATCAGAAAAAATCTATTATGTGTGTGTATGTATGTATATCTATATTTTAATTTGTCCATACATACATATGTTTCTGGCTTGAGAAAATGGGAAAGTTTGAGGGTGCCACTTACTAAGCCAGAGAAATTTACAGAGAATCAGGAGAGGGGAGAGAAGTTTGCCACAGACAGCTCATACCTAACGAGTTACGGTTTGACCATATGAATTTTAGAACTCTGTTGCATGTCTCAGTGGAGATACCTAGTGAGTAGTTGTGTATATGGATCTGAGTTTCAGTGAGAAAGCTGAGTTATAATTCTGGAAGTTATCAGCATAAAAATGGTAAGTGAGGCTATGCAGGTATAGATTAAATCATCAAGGGAACATATTTAATATAAGAAGAGAAGCAGGCTGAGAGTGGAGCCTTGATACCTGCCTGAAAGGGATAGGCAGAACACCTTGGTTGGAGGGGCTTCCCTGGTGGCTCAGATGGTAAAGAAGCTGCCTGAAATGCAGGATACCTGGGTTCGATTCTTGGGTCAGGAGAAGAAATGGCAACCTACTCCAGTATTCTTGCCTAGAAAATTCCATGGATGGAGGAGCTTGGTGGGTAACAGTCCATGCGGTCGCAAAGAATTGGACACGACTGAGCAATTAACAAGCTTGGTTGGAGAGCAAGAAAGAGCACTGAACACTGGATGAAGAAAATCAGGACAGTGTAGTGTCAGAGAAGATGCAGAAAGGAAGAATTTTAGGAAAGAAAGACAAACCCAAAGTATCACATAGACCCTAAAGATCAAGTAAGAGTAGAATGAAGACACATTTATTGAATCAATAAGAAGAGGTCATTGACAGCTTGATAGGGCAGTTTTCGTAGGATTTTGAGGATGGAGTGAAATGGAAAGATTTGGGAAATGAATGTGAGGTGAGTAAATGGAAGTGACTAAGAAAGGTCAAGAACATTTATTTTAACATGAGGAGACTTAGGAGAGTCCTTGCTGGTGGGAAAGAAGCTATAAGCAAAGAGGGATGCTGCAAAAGCAGGAGAGAGAGGGCTTGGTGTGAAGGCAAGTCCTCTGAAGAGGTTAGATATCTGGGGTCCAGGACACAGGTGGGGCCAGCCAGGTCTGGGAGGAGGGATTAAAGGCTCTGAATAGGAAGAAAAGTCTTGTGATGAGAATGACAAATCAGAAATGAGGTAGAAGGTGCGAGGAGTAGGGAGGATGTTTGAAATTGCTAATTTGAGGCTGGGAGACAGGGTGAGAAGGGAAACACAGAGGGTTTGCCAGGCAATTGTGAGTGCCCAGTGGATGTGGAGGTCATAAATTGAAATTGAAATCGATCTGAGCCATTGTGTGATTTTCCCCATCAGAGCTGAGAAGCACTGATGTAGAGGCTGAGAAAGCAGACAGTGAAATTTATTTAAGTCTGGGGTGTGCCAGGCAGTGTAACGAATGTCAAAAGGCCCCTAGCCAGAGAGACAGAATTGAGGACCATAGAGGCAGGGAATTTCCCATCTTCAAATAAAGAGTTGAGGGTGGAAGGACATAAGAAGAACGTTTATATCTTCAAATAAAAAAGACCCACGTAGGAATCTTGATTTGCAAAGACAAATGCATACCAAGATTTTCTTATGAACTTTGTAAAACTAGAAAGAAATTAATTAAAATTGTCTCAATTAGCCATTTTGAAACACTGCATAACTGTAGAAAAATGCTGGAATATTACATGAAAATAAAAACTGCCATAATGTAGGTGGAAATTTATTGTACATAAACATATTTTAGGAGGATATAGATGCATCCCTTAACAAAAGGGCACATACTACAAGCAATACGAAATAGATTTGAAAATTGCTAGAATTTTTGAAAGCAAAAAGATGTTAATTGTTCATATATCATTTGTAAAGTCTTGAGTCAGTGATGAACTTTATGAGCATAAATATGGAGTTAGACAAAAATAGGTTTACAAATGGTACATAAAAAATAAGTAAGCACATTGACAGTATCAAAATATATGACATTAGTAGCAATCTACCTCTAGAGCAGTTTTTGCTAATGTCAAAAATTTGCATATTCCAAGTTAGAAGCAAGTGATTTTCAAAATAATATAGATGAGATAGGGAGAAACACTTAGATTCTCTAGAGTCAATAATGCTATCAAATTTCTTGGTACAAGCACGGTTTTGCAGTCTTACTTGGAGTGTGTAATTATTTTTATTATAATACATTTTAAATGGTAATCAAAAAATACTAAAGACTCTTAAATTTAGTAGGATCACCAGGACAAGTCACTCAGATTATGGTGGGTTGCTTTTTATTGCTACACTTAGTTTTTCTGCATATTGTAGGAAAAGTTGCTTTTCATACATTTAAAATATCTATTGGACAAAAATGTGAAAAAAGACCTTGGCAGTAATTCAGCCTCTAAATGTAAATCTGGCTGAACTATATTTTAATTCAAATTGCTATTTAATACCACTTGGAGTTCCACCTTTAAAAACAACACTGTTCATGTCAAGTAACTGTGTTTCATAAATATGTTAGTGGTTCTAGTGTTGAACTTCATTGAGGTCAGTTACAGTCCTATGAATATAACCATGTGCCTGGAAATTATCTTTAAGCTGTTTCTGATAACAAAATAGAAAGTAAATGAAAGGCATATGCCAATGGTTGGTATCCTATTCCATGAATGGGGCTGCAAAAGTTTTAATTTCTCCCCAAACTCCTGTTTTTCTGGGATATGTCTTCGGTTTCACATGGTCCACTATCTGCATCATAGCAGCAAATTTTCTGGAACATGCAAAGGGGACACTCTTTTATTGGACCCCATTGATAAACTTCTACCAGTAGGGAGGAAGGTCTTACTTCTATTTCCATAAGACTTCTTCCCTCTATGGCTTTACTACAGGGATATGTGTGTGTGTGTGTGTGTGTGTGTGTGTGTGTGTGTGTGTATGTATGTGTGTCTGTGTGTATATATTTGTGTGTACATACAGATATAGACCTTCTTCTCTTTTTGATTAAGTATGGAAAAAGCAGGAATAGTAGAAGGGGAGAGGTAATTGTATTTACACCGTAGCATCAGACATGGCTGAGAAATAATGGAGAGGGAGAGGCATGGAAAATGGAGGGGCCATGAAATAACCTTTGGTCTATTTGACAGTTTTGCCTACAACTAGCTTCTGCCTTTTCATGCATTAGGAACAAAAATGTAAAATCTTGGGAGTGAAACATGATTTAATATTTATATAAGCTTTAGAGTTTACAAAGGATTTTTACATACAACATCTCTATAGGCTGAATGTAACCTGAATTACAGATAAGAACCTTGAAGTTCAGATTAAGTGAACTCAGGCTTATAAGACAGTATAGGCCTTTGAATTCAGATTTTTGATCTTAGAACTGATGCTCTTTGTACTACATGACAACTTATTTTTAAAATAAAGATAAAAAATAAAAATAAATAACAATTAGGGTTGTTCAACTATAGCAAAAAGTATAAATGTTAACTTCATTTAATTTTCCTTCCCCGCTTTCACTTCTCCTTTCTGCTCTCTATATTTAAGGCTTCTATATCCTGAGAGTAATAACATTTTTGTAAGTGCTATCTTTAAATTGAAAGAGGGAGAGGGAGAGAGACAGAGAGAGAAAAGGAACTTCTGTAAAACACCTAGAAATTCATAAGAAAACTTTTTCAATTACCCATAGGTTTTTCTTTTTTATTTTAAATAAATGTTGTTTAGGGTGTAAAACCCACGTTTTATTCTTAGCCTTGCTATGAGTCATTCTCTGCCCTTGGACACCTCACTTAACACATTGTAACCTAGTAAGGTTTTCCTTTTCTCAAAGCTAAATTATGTTTGGAAAGAGAAAACTTTAGTTTTCCTTATTGTGCTGTTCTTCTCTTTTCTTAAAGTACTTTAGATCCTGGGTGTCCTGCTGTGACTTGTTCAAGCATAATTTGTAACAGAAATAAGATCGAAATTTTTCTGGACTTAAAGTGAAGATCTCTTCAAAAGCCATCTTTCAAGTTGGAGTATGGCTAACCTATCCTTTTCTTGTCTATTGCCTTGTATTAGTTCATCCTACAGTGAGGTAGCAAGGGGACCATCCACTGCCCGTGCCCCCGTGAGGCTGTGGCACTGGCTTACTATGCCACAAGGAGAACTTGACCACCAACATTTTAACTTGATCTTTGTTTCATGAGTGGGAATAGGATTAAATTTTGGTTCTCATTTTCAAGATTATTTAATCATTTAAAACCCTTCTAAAGCTGTTTTCCTACTCATGTTCCATGTCTTTTATGACTAACCTCTTCATTTTCCCCCTCACATCTTTGGGAATTCCCATACTTCTGTACTCAGTTGTGAAAACTAAGATCATAAAGGTTGATCATTAATGTGATTTTCTTAAAACTTCTTTTCAATTATATGTGAACTTTGAAAGTCAGTCATCACTAATATTTTTCCATCTCTTCTACCTATATTTTCTCTTCTTTAAAGCTCATAATGTGACATTTTATTAACTTTATCAGTCATTTGACAGTTAATCATATAGTATTTGTGTCAGCTCTTACATGAACATTGCTTTCAACTCCCACTGATATTTAATATAAATATAATATTTCTGCCGCTGAAATATCAGTACCTCAAAAGCAGGAATGGTTTTACAGAATACTTACACCAGCATACCTAACAAACTTTGAAAGTCAGTCATTGTTGATTTTTATTCATTATTGATTTTGATTGATGTTTTCAGAATTTATTTATTTTTAATTGGAGGATAATTGCTTTACAATATTGTATTGGTTTGTGCCATACATCAGCATGAATCAGCCATAGGTATCCACACGTTCCCTGCCTCCTGAACCTCCCTCTCACTTCCCACTCTATCCCACCCTTTTAGGTTGTCACAGAGCGCTGGATTAGAGCTAATTTCCACTAGCTATCTAATTTTACATATGGCAGTATATTTCAGTACTATTCTCTCAATTCATCCGCCCTTGTCCTTCACACTCTCTGTCCACAAATACATTCTCTATGTCTGAGTCTTTATTACTGCCCTGAAGATATGTTCATCAGTACTGATGTTCATTTGTTTGTTTTGATACCATTTTTTTTCATACATTTGAGTCCCCAACTAAAAGTTTTATCTTGTTGGAATACAAAGAAAGATTCATTAATACATTAGGTAGGTTAGATCTCAGGTGGTTGTAGGTTACAAGTAGACTTAAAGATGAAAGTTTTTATTTATTTCCATATAAGTCAATGTTTCAGATGGTTTTTTGATTGACTGTGGCCGATGTAAGTATTCTGTTAAATGAATTCCTGCTTTTGAGGTACTAATAATCTGGCTTCAGAAATATTATATTTACCTAAAATATTAGTGGGAGTTGAAAGCAGCGTTCATATAAGCAATGTTCACTAATACTATGTGATAAACTATCAAATGACTAATGTAAGTAATGTCACTTTATGAACTTGAAAGAAGAGAAGGTATAGGTAGATGATGGAACAAACTAGATCTTGAAGAATTATGAGAATATTTGTTTGGAGGCTAGAAGTAGGAAAAGCTAAGCAGGCATGAGAAATAATTTCAATAAAGGTAGGGAAATGGCAAGGAATAAACTGGTTAAAAGAAAAAATGTTTCCTGGGGAGTAGAGGAAATAAAGTTGATTAAGCCGGACAGAACAGGGAAACAGAGGAGAAGTTAGAAATAAAGAACTGAAGAAAGCGTTATGGAAGAGGAATCGCACGATTCAAATATCATGTAAGGAAGGAAAGATAATTTAAAGGCAAACATAAAATAGATAGACAAGATTCATGGGGGACAACTCAGTTGAGTAACATAGAAATAAGGGTTCAAGGATAGATATGGCAATCATAGTGGTAAATGATTTATATAAATACCAAATTTACTTTGTAAAAACTTATACGTATTTTTGTCATTGTGGTAGACAGCTTACAAAATAGCCTCCAATGACTTTTGCCTTCTAATCCTTGTATAACTGCCTCCTTTGATTATGGGCTAAATTTAATGACTCTCTTCTAAAGAAGTAACTATGACCCAAGGGATGGGATGCCATTTCTGAGATTAGATTACCAAGAGATTGTGACTTTCATCTCTTCCTTGTTTGCTCCATCTCTAGTTTGCTCTGAGGGAAGCCAGCTGTCAGTTTATGGGAAAGCCCAAGTGGAAAGGGACTGATGACCTTGGCCAATAAGCCAACAGAGACCTCAGTGAGTGAGTAAGCTTAGAGGCGTATCATCCTCCAGTCCAGCCTTGAAATAACTGAAACTCCAGCCATCTTTGACCTCAACCTTGTGAGAGACCCTGAGCCACAGACACCCAGCTAACATCTCAATCCCATGTTGGGATTCTTGGCCCACAGATACTATGAGCTAAGAAATGTTTGTTGTTTTAAGCCACTGAGTTTTGGGATACGTTGTTACACAGTAGTAGATAACCAATAAGTCATTATAGAATTGTATGTTCTTCTGGCTCTACTAGCACAGCTGACTGAATACTATGAAGGACCCTTCCATTATAATACCAAGGAATTCAAGCTAAAATAGATACTTTTTTAATGTATTATTTGAATCATTAACATCACAGAAAATAAGAGACATTTCTAAGGATGAAATAAACTGAAATCTGTGCAAGGAAATCTCATACTAAGATAAATATTGACTTTTTTTCAGGAAATAGACTAAGACTAGGTTTCATGCAAGACAGGAGACTAGAAGAGTTACTTAAATGGGGCTCATGAGGCTTCAAGGGCAACAGTGCCCTTGAGAAGTTTATCCAATTCAAGCCTTTAGGGGTTAGATTAAAAAAATATGAACTCACAAATAAAATAGAATCAATAGCAAATGAAAGGCAATAAGCAGCTTGATGTGGACGGAACATTAAGATACAGATATTCAAGGACTTTAGTGATTGGAATTATCAGATAAAGTGTACATGTTAAATGTTTATGGCACTTGGGGAAAAAAAGGAACATAAATTGAGAAAACAAGTAATCATTAAAAACTTTCAGTTATTCTTGAAAAAGAATAGAAAAGAACTTTTAAAATGTAATCATTGGAATTTAAAAGTTTAAAAAAAATTCAAAATGATTGAGATTATATGAGGAAAATGAATGCCTTCTTTTCTGTCTTTCCTCACCTAATTGTTAGAAAGAATAGACTATATCTGTTGATTCCCCACCATTAAAGTCAAAGAATTCCGTTCACTTGTTCTACACTTTCTCTTCTCCCTTTGCTCCATCTGCATATTTCTGCTAGGTGTGATTTTCCTTTTAGGTCTCATTAAACTTAAAGATTCATTTACTATTAAGCCTTTATCACTTGCCAATGTTATCAACATTGCTTGCCTTTTCAGAATGTAAACTGAGGGATTTAGTGCCCTTACATATTCCTTTATCTTTCCTTGTTCCCTCCAATTCTTAGGGTTTTTTCCAGTGAGTCAACTCTTCACATCAGGTGGCCAAAGTATTGGAGCTTCAGCTTCAACATCAGTCCTTCCAATGAATATTCAGGGTTAATTCCCTTTACAATCAACTGGTTTGACCTCCTTGCTGTCCAAGGTACTCTCAAGAGTCTTCTCCAGCAACCACATTTCAAAGGCGTCAGTTCTTCGGTGCTCAGCCTTTTTTATCGTCCTGCTCTCACATCCGAACATGACTACTGGAAAAACCATAGCTTTAAACATACATACCTTTGTAGGCAAAGTAATGTCTCTGCTTTTTAATATGCTGTCTAGGTTTGTCACTGCTTTCCTTCCAAGGAGAAAGTGTCTTTTGACTTCATGGCTGCAGTCACCATCCACAGTGATTTTGGAGCCCAAGAAAATACAGTCTGTCACTGCTTCCCCGTCTATTTGATAGAGATAAGATAGTACATCTAATAATCATCTAATGGACAGTCTATAAGAAGGTATATCTAATAATCATCTAATGGACAGCTTTTTAAAGTTAGTGAAATATGATATTAAAATGTTATTAAAATCTGTTAGCTTCCTTGTTTTAGTATTTGTTAGAGGAAATTACTTTCTTCTTGATTTTTGTACAGAACCTTCTAACACTAATCTCATTTGCTCTGCAGGCCTTTATGACAGAAGCAGCAGCTGTTCCACCATTCTGGTCCCCATATAGCAAATACATTACCCCTTTCTGGAGTTACAGTGGTTTTGACTGAACACATTTCCAGTATTCCTTATAGCTATGACATGACTATTTTCTGCCCCTGTGATGCAAACAGAAGTTATATATGGAATTTCTCTCTTGGGCATCTAGAACAAAAAGAACTTTCTCCACTTCTTTACCCTTACATTCTTTTTGCTTTCCCTCCTCCCTGAGGCTGGAGCATGGATGTGGCATGAAGCCATCTTTGACAATAAATCCAAGGACAAAAAATAAGTATGCAAGACATACCATTGGACTATCTTTATTTATCCATATATGAGAAAACATAATTTTTTATTTTAATTCAGCATAATTTAAAAGACAATAAGATCACTATGTTAAGGTGAAGTAGGTTCACAACAGCTTGGAGGATTTGCCATTCTTTAGAATAGATGAGATATACCAAAGTCTAACTTCACCTTTTTAATAATTTTTTTCTGGAGTCACTGAGAATTAATATAAAAATTATACTATCTTGTAAATATCATCTAAATATCATCAGACTCTAATTTTTGATATAATGAAATAATTGCACAAAAATCATAATTCCATATGTGATTATAGAGCTGTAAGAATCATAGGGCATGATAAAAGCAGAAAGTCACCTGTATTACTTAAGGTAAAATGCTTGATATGCAATAGATTCACCCTGAAATCTCAGAGACTTAGTAATTGTTTAATTTCTTGCTCATGTTAAGATGTAATGTGTGCCAGTGGGCTAAGGACTTATCTCTTCTAAGTCCCACCAGGTATTTCTGTTCAGCAGGAGAAGGGAAAAAGGAGTGAGGATCACGCACGAGAAGTTCTAATTGAAATGTTATTCATCACTTCTGCTCATATTACCTTGATCAGAATTCAGAAACAAGGTGTTAGCAGTCAGAGCCCCACTAGATACAAAGAAACTATTTTAAAGATCTAAAATAAAGAATTGGTTACAAGAAATTTAATACAGAAAATTACCTGGTGATAACAGAGCTGAGAAGCCAAACAAAGGACAATAAGCTAACCTCATGTGTGCTAAATTGCTCCAGTTGTGTCCAGCTCTTTGCTACCCTTTGGACTGTAGTCCACCAGGCTCCTCTAACCATGGAATTCTCCAGGCAAGAATACTGGAGTGGGTTGCCATGCTCTTCTCCAGGGAATCTTCCTGACCCTAGGATCAAGCCAGCATCTCTTATGTTTCTTGCATTGTCAGGTGGGTTCTTTACCACTAGTGCCACTTGGGAAGCCTCAAGGTAACCTCAAAGATTATCAATGGCAAGAAATGGTTACCTTCTGTAGTTGGAGAAGGCAATGTTAACAGAATCTAGGTCATGTTATTTTTCGGAAGCTGAAATCATGATGGTCCTGTCTTGTGGGAGCTGGAGTCATGCAGGTCTTTCTGTTGGCTCCACACCCTGATATTCCTCCAGTATCTCTCACTTGCCAAATCCAGCTTGAAGCCACTACTGCAAGCCTAGGAAAGACGGGCTGCAGGGGTCAGTGCCCTGCAAGGCAGAGCTGATAAGGGAAAGGTGAAGGATCTGGGAGAAAATATGTCACAGATGGACATGTTGACCCAGACTTTCTACAAAAAGGTTAGAGAATATAGCCTGTGTACCCAGAGGATAAAGCTGATGTTAATGAGCCAGTAAAACCCAAATTAAAGAGAGAGGTTGAAGACATCTAAAGTCAGTTGATAAATCCTTATTAAAAGGTACCAAATCAGTATTGATAGTTTTTAATGTCAGCTTCTTACTATATGACTGCCAAAATTAGCAAAGTTTAAATATCTCCTATATAAAATAAATTTGACAAATTTTTGGTGTATTTGTAAGAAACTTAGGAATTTTTCAGAGAATACTGGGCTACTGAAAGTTAAAAAAGTTTATTTGATTTGAATTAGTTGTGTTGAGATTCAGTTTGTAGTGAGTGCACCAAGTCTAGAAATACTCATTTTTCTAATCATAGTATGTTCCAGGGCCTTAAATTTTGGATTCTATAGCTAAAATCTTATTGATTGTTTATTTTCAGTTAACAAAAACTTCTATTAATATTTGTTAGAAAACCTGAGAAGGAGAATGTCTTTAACCTCTTGCCTGGATGTTCACTGACACATTTTTTTTTAAATATACAGACTGCATATATATTCTTCCTTTCTCTGACCGTTGCTTGCTCTGACTCTATATAACTCTTATTTGATTTTTCCACCTTATCTACACCATTACTTCATTTTTATTTAATAAGTGCATGCATGCGTGCTAAGTTACTTCAGTCGTGTCCTACTCTGTGCGACCCTGTGGACTATAGCCCACCAGGCTCCTCTGTCCGTGGCATTTTCCAGGCAAAGATACTGGAGTATATTGCCATGCCCTCCTCCTCCAGGGGATCTTCCTGACCCAGGGATCAAACCTGTATCTCTTAGGTCTCCTGCATTGGCAGCCAGGTTCTTTACCACTAGCACCACCTGGAAATTGGCATCAAATAACTGCCATAAGGGATTGTTTCTAATTGAGAAGACCAGAGGATAATTAGAATCTAGTAAATTGGTCCTCTTGGAGAAAAAAGAATTTGAGTTTCAAAATGACATGGAGTTAGATTAGAGGGTGATTAACCAACTATACAAATAAATTTTTGTTCTTAAGGTTGAATTTTCTATATTAGCAATACATGTTAACATTGTGAATTTGGGGTGGACATATTAGAAGGTCTACTTCAAGGAAGAAATAGTGCTAAAGAGGTAATTATTAAAAAAAACAGAATTATTTTATGTCATAAGCAAAGATATTTGTTTTGATTTGACTATAGCTATTTGAAAGCTCAATATCATGTATCATTTTAGGTAACTTGCATGTCTTCTTCCAGAATGCTAGAGGTAGGCAAGTAAAAACACTTTTTGAAAAAATAATAAGATATCACTGTGCACTTTTGGCCTATTTTACCAAATGTACTCAAAAAGCATAGCAAGTAGTGATTCATTTTATCTCACATGTTCTCTGTGTCATATGAGGCTAGAAGATGCCATGATGGTTTTAGTACTGCACTCCTGATTCCTTGATTTAAATCATAAATATTAATCTTCTCATTTTACAGCTATAGTATCTGGATCAAGCAAGGTCATACTAATGGAAATTCAGAACAAGAATGGCAAATAATTTCATCTCACTATAATGATAGTGACTATCTCAGGTGCTGTGAGATCTTGCTCAGGTGAGAAAGATTCTGAGGCCATACCTGGCTTAGAAGGATAGAGCATGGTGATTAATACTGATGTCTTCTGTAAGCATGGGAAGGGCAGAGATGTACCATTTCTGTTTCAATAGCTGAGATGTCTGAATTTCTGTTCTAAGTGGAAAGTAAGATTAAGTTGGAACAGATTTTCAGTGGGTAGTACTATGTAGATAGTTTTCAAATTAGTAAAGAAGTTATTTATTGAATGTGAAGGCGACCAAGTTCTTTCCACTTTTCCAGCTGGGTATAATGGCTTTTCCTTCTTCCCTCGCTGCTTCACAAATGACTCTTCTAAAGATCAATGAGAAGGGATAATTTACCAGCTATAAGCGAGTGCTACATGGCATCTGGTCCCATCATTTCATGGGAAATAGATGGGGAAACAGTGGAAACAGTGTCAGACTTCATATTTTTAGACTCCAAAATCACTGCAGATGGTGATTGCAGCCATGAAATTAAAAGACGCTTACTCCTTGGAAGGAAGGTTATGACCAACCTAGATAGCATATTTAAGAGCAGAGACATTACTTTGCCAACAAAGGTCCATCTAGTCAAGGCTATGGTTTTTCCAGTGGTCATGTATGGATGTGAGAGTTGGACGGTGAAGAAAGCTGAGCACCAAAGAATTGATGCTTTTGAACTGTGGTGTTGGAGAAGACTCTTGAGAGTCCCTTGGACTGCAAGGAGATCCAACCAGTCCATGCTAAAGGAGATAAGTCCTGGGTGTTCATTGAAAGGACTGATGTTGAAGCTGAAACTCCAGTACTCTGGCCACCTCATGTGAAGAGTTGACTCATTGGAAAAGACCCTAATGCTGGGAAGGATTGGGGGCAGGAGGAGAAGGGGACGACAGGGGATGAGATGGCTGGATGGCATCACGGACTCAATGGACATGGGTTTGGGTGGACTCCAGGAGTTGGTGATGGACAGGGAGGCCTGGCATGCTGCGATTCATGGGGTCGCAAAGAGTTGGACATGACTGAGCGGCTGAACTGAACTGATAAGCGAGTGCTGTTCAGTCACAAGGGCATGAGTGTCTGTACGCCTGTTGATAGGGCCAATAAAGAATGTTTGGATTGCTTCGTTGTTTGTTTTCTTCTTTTGTTTTCTGAATTAAGAGACAGAGAAGTCAACAGAAATTGATGCTTGAGTAAGATGCTTAAGTAAGTAAGCCTAAGTAAGAATTCTGTTTGCATATTTTGCAAAGAGTCATTATAAAATATATGACGAAAAAGGAATGGACATAATGGGAAAAAATGGAAGTTAAAAATTGAATTCTGGAGAGTATGTGGTTTTAAAACATTCTGAGAGTTGGAGTTATCTTTTTCCCCACTGTTTTATTGTAAGGCTGATACTTACTAATTTTGGGATAAATGTCCTTACTAAGCATTTATTGAATAAATAATGTGTTTCAGCCACTGCAAATGATATAAATTTCATGAATCTAATATATCTGCTGAGCCTATTATTAATTTTATTGTAGTGCTGGAGATAAGAATATGAAAGCAGGGTGTAAGCAAACAGCAGTCAAAGACAGTTTTACGCTATTCTAGTTGAGAGACTTTATTCAATGGTTATTTTACTTTTTCTTTCTTGTATAAGAATTATAGTTTCCCATTAATAATAGTAATCTTTCCAGAGAAATATTTATTTATTTTTGTATTGTATAATTATTGTATAATCAAATACACATATCTTAATTGTTTGGCTTAATTACTTTGGCATTGGGTTCACCACTGCAACCACCACTCAAAAAAACTATAGAACATTTTCATCACTTATAGAAAATTTCTGCATGCATTACTATATCATTTTGTATTTTTGCATTGTATTTCATTATACGACTATGCCAGTATTTGTTTATTAATACTCCTGTTGAATTGTTTCCAGTTTTTGGCTACTTATGAACAAGATGACTATTGTAATTCTTATAGAAATATTTTGGTTGTCATATATTTTTATTTCTTTTAGCTAATACTTAGAAGTTAAATTTCTGGATCATACGGTGTGTATATATTATAAGAAGTGTAAAACAGTTCCTCAAAATGATGGTATGTACACATTAACAAAGAATGAGAGTTCTAATTTCTCTCCATATTTGACAGCATTTAATGATTTTTTTTAAAAAATCGTTTTGTTTTAAATTTAGTCATTGTGAAACCTGTGAAATGAGTCCTGTTGTGGTTTGGAGTACTTTTACATGTACTTACTGGCCATTTGGGGGCTCCCCTGGTGACTCAGTGGTTAAGAATCTGCCTGCCAAAGCAGGAGACATATGTCTAGTTCCTGCATTGGGAAGATCCTCTGGAGAAGGAAATGGCAATCTGCTCTAGTATTCTTGTCTGGGAAATACTGTGGATAGAGGAGTCTGGCAAGCTACAGTCCATGGGGTCAAAAAGAGTCAGACACAACTTAGAAACTAAACAATAAATGGCCATTTAAAAAAAAAAATCTGTTCAAGCCTTTTCTCCATTAAAAAAACAAAACAAAACTGGATTGCTCATTTTTTCATTCTTTCCTTTTCTCATTTCATTGGTCTGGTGTCTTGATGGAATATTGTTTTATTTTATATTTGTTAGTCTATATCTAGACTCTGTTCTGTTCCATTGATCTGTTTGTCCTTATGCTAATAAAACATCAACAATTATTGTAATTCATTAATGGGTCATGAAATCAGGTAATGTAAATTCTCCAAATTTGTTATATTTTTTCATGATTATTATGGCTATATTTAGAATCATTGCATTTTCACATATATTTTAGAATCATCTTATCAATTTTTATACCACATTCTGCTATAATCATGATAAGAGATTTTATTGAATTGATACATCAATTTGGGGAGAATTGATATCTTAGATACTGTCTTACAGTACACTAACATGGCATATCTTTCCATTAATTTAGGTATTCTTTACTCTCTTTTAGCAATGCCTTGCAGTTTTATCCTATATATTTTATGTATCTTTTATTAGGTTGATTCCCAGATCATTTAATGTTTATTGATGTTATTACAACTGAAGTTTCTAAATTAAATTTGTTTTCTTTACTAGCATTGAAAAAATAGATTTTTACATATTGACCTTGTAACTTGCAACTGTTCTGGATTCATTTACTAGTTCTGGTAGATTTTATTTCTGTGGATTCCATATAATTTTCTATGTACATAATCATATCATCCAGAAGTAATGAGTTTTCTATTCTTTGTGCTTTTTATTTATTTTTTCTTGCCTAATTGTTGAGCAGGTATTCTACAGTGTGTACTAGAAGTGATGAAAGTGTATATATTTGCCTTCTTTCCAAACTTAAGAGGAAATTGTACAATATTTAATCATTAATTACGATGGCAACTATAGATTTTTTTTTAAGAGATACTTTTTATTGACTTGAAGTTTCTTCCATTCTTAGTTTGCTGAAAGCTTTCTTCATGAAGACATGCAAAATTTGGTCAAATATTTCTTGTATACCTATTGAAGTGACCACTTTACCGTTATGAAATTTATCTATTTTAGTCATACTCTTTTTCTTGAAGTCTATTTGCATTAATTAAGTCACTTCAACTTTTTCATGCTTAGTATTGGCGTAATATACTTTCCCACCCTTTCATTTTTTACCTGCTTGTATCTTTATCTTCAAAGCATGTTTCTTTTAAACAGCATATAGTTTGACTTTGGATTTTTTATCTAGCCAGAAACTCTGTTTATAGTTCACATATATTTAATGTGTATTTGGTGAGTTAAATATATCACCTTATTTTTTTCCTGTTTCCTGCCTTATTTTGGATCCATTGTATATCTCTTAGTATTACATTTTATCTCATACATTTGTTTTGAGTTATGTATAAGTCTTTGTATTATTTTAGTTGTTTTCTCTAGACATTACAGTAAGTATCACTAAGCTAGTGTACTTTACTATAGCATAAATTTTAAGTGATACTGTATTGCTACCTTTTGTTCTCTGTTTCTTTTTTAATTTATTTCACAACTCCATACATTGTTGTAAGCTTGTTTTATGCAGTCTATATTCTTTAAAATACAGAGACAAAGATATGCTGTATGCATTTATATTTATATAAATTTTATATTTACATGTATATACATTTATAATGCTTTTTGTATTTACTTTTTTTCTCACAAATGTATTTACTTGCTATATGCACTTTGCTTTTCCCCATGTTTCAGAATGATATATGGTAACACAATTATACTAGAAAGGGACTATTGCACTACTGTAAGCTTTTGTCTGCCTGAGAATATGTTTTAGTTCAGTTCAGTTCAGTCACTCAGTCGTGTCCGACTCTTTGCAACCCCATGGACTGCAGCACGCCAGGCATCCCTGTCCACACAAGCTCCCGGAGTTTACTCAAACTCATGTCCATTGAGTCGGTGATGCCATCCAACCATCTCATCCTCTGTCTTCCCCTTCTCCTCCAGACTTCAATCTTTCCCAGTATCAGGGTCTTTTCAAATGAGTCAGCTCTTCCCATCAGGTGGCCAAAGTTTTGGAGTTTAAGCTTCATCATCAGTCCTTCCAATGAACATTCAGGACTGATTTCCTTTAGGATGAACTGGCTGGATCTCCTTGCAGACCAGGGACTCTCAAGAATTTTCTCCAACGCCACAGTTCAAAAGCATCAATTCTTTGGCTCTCAGCTTTCTTTACAGTCCAACTCTTACATCCATACATGACTACTGGAAAAACCATAGCCTTGACTAGATGGACCTTTGTTGGCAAAGTAATGTCTCTGCTTTTTAATATGCTGTCTAGGTTGGTCATAACTTTTCTTCCAAGGAGTAAGCATCTTTTAATTTCATGGCAGCAGTCACCATCTGCAGTGATTTTGGAGCCCCCCAAAATAAAGTCTGCCACTGTTTCCACTATTTTGCCATCTATTTGCCATCAGGCGATGGGATTGGATGCCATGATCTTAATTTTCTGAATGTTGAGCTTTAAGTCAACTTTTTCACTCTCCTCTTTCACTTTCATCAAGAGGCTCTTTAGTTATTCTTTGCTTTCTGCCATAAGTGAGTCATCATCTGCGTATCTGAGGTTATTGATATTTCTCCCTGCAATCTTGATTCCAGCTCGTGTTTCTTCCAACCCAGCATTTCTCATGATGTACTCTGCATATAAGTTAAATAAGCAGGGTGACAATATACAGCCTTGACATACTCCTTTTCCTATTTGGAACCAGTCTGTTGTTCCATGTCCAGTTCTGACTGTTGCTTCCGGACCTGCATACAGATTTCTTAAGAGGCAGGTCAGGTGGTCTGGTATTCCCATCTCTTTCAGAATTTTCCACCGTTTATTGTGATCCACACAGTCAAAGGCTTTGGCATAGTCAATAAAGCAGAAATAGATTATTTTCTAGAACTCTCTTGCTTTTTCGATGATCCAGTGGATGTTGACAATTTGACCTCTGATTCCTCTGCCTTTTCTGAAATCAGCTTGAGCATCTTGAAGTTCACGGTTCATGTACTGTTGAAGCCTGGTTTGGAGAATTTTGAGCATTACTTTACTAGCGTGTGAGATGAGTGCAATTGTGTGGTAGTTTGAGCAATCTTTGGCATTGCTTTTCTTTGGGATTGGAATGAAAACTGACCTTTTCCAGTCCTCTGGCCACCGCTCAGTTTTCCAAATTTGCTGGCATATTGAGTGAAACACTTTCACAGCATCATCTTTTAAGATCTGAAATAGCTCAACTGAAATTCCATCATCTCCACTAGCTTTGTTCACAGTGACGCTCCCTAAGGCCCACTTGACTTCACATTCCAGGATGTCTGGCTCTAGGTGAGTGATCTCACCATTGTGATTATCTGGGTCATGAAGATCTTTTTTGTACAGTTCTTCTGTGTATTCTTGCCACCTCTTCTTAATATCTTCTGCTTCTGTTAGGTCCATACCATTTCTGTCCTTTACTGAGCCCATCTTTGCATGAAATGTTCCCTTGGTATCTCTAATTCTCTTGAAAATGTCTCTAGTCTTTCCCATTCTATTGCTTTTCTCTATTTCTTTGCACTGATCACTGAGGAAGGCTTTCTTATCTCTCCTTGCTATTCTTTGGAACTCCACATTCAAATGGGTATATCTTTCCTTTTCTCCTTTGCTTTTCACTTCTCTTCTTTTCCCAGCTATTTGTAAGGCCTCATCAGACAGCCATTTTGCTTTTTTGCATTTATTTTTCTTGGGGATGGTCTTGATCTCTGTCTCCTGTACAGTGTCATGAACCTCTGTCCATAGTTCATCAGGCACTCTGTCTATCAGATCTAGTCCCTTAAATCTATTTAAGAATAGATTTATTAAATAGAGAATATGTTTATTTCACCTTAAATTTTGATGGATATTTTAGCTGTATATCTAATTCTGAGTTCACAGTACTCCCCCCTTTCCCGCTAGCACCTTATAGATGTTATTTCATTTCTTCGAGCTGCCATTGTTTCTGCTGTGAAATCAACTATTATTCATAATATTATTCTACTCTGCATAATGTGTCTGTGATACATTGTATTGCTCTTGATGTATTTGGCCTCCATCTACATTCCTGTCTTCCCTGGTAGCTCAGATGGTAAGGAATCTGCTTGCAATGTGGGGGACCCGGGTTCTATCCCTGGGTCAGAAAGATTCCCTGGAGAAGGAAATGGCAACCCACTCCAATATTCTTGCCTGGAGAGTCCCATAGACAGAGGACCCTGGTTGGCTACAGTCCATGGGGTCACAAATAGTCAGACACAACTGAGTGACTAACACTACATACCTGGCTAGAGCTCCTAAAACTAAAACCCTTGGTATTTCCTAAGTGATAAGAATAAGAGTAATAAAGATATCTTTTACTATTCCTAACAGTGCCTTTCAACCACCCCTGAGTTCATACTAATGAAGTGATCTTTGGAAAGCCCCTGAGGATGGGGTTTTGTTCCTACGGGGAACGAACCACATAATTAGAGGATTGGAACTTTCAGTTCCACTCTTGACCTTCAGAGTGAGAAGGGAGGTTTGAGTGTCTTAATCACTAGCAGCCAATGATTTAATCAGTTATGCTTATGTAATGAAACTTTCATAAAAACTGCAAGAAAAAGGTTTGGAGAATTTCAAGCTTAATGAACACATGGCAGTATTAGAGGTTGATGGGCCCAGAGAGGGCTGGAAGCTCCACATCCTTTCTCCCATACGTTGCTCACACATCTCTTTCATCTGGCTCTTCCTGAGTTATATCCTTTTGTAATAAACTGCTAGTTGAGTAAGTAATGGGGTTTTTAGAATGTGAAATTTATGGCTAGTTTTTCAAAAGCAGAGATGATTACCTGGATTTGAGATTGATATCTGAATTGAGGACAGAGGTGCAATCTTGTAGGACTGAGACCTTAACCTGTGGGATCTTCCCCAGGTAGATAATGTTAGAACTGAAAAGAATTATAGGACATCCAGCTCATTTCACAGAATTGCTTGGTGTGGGAAAACCCTCCTGAGTTTGGTCAGCAGAAGTGTTCTGGAAATACAATACGAGATGAGAGGAGAAACACATGTACATATTTTTGCCTTTGCTGTGTTCTTGTTCTCCAGATACTTTTAAGATGTGCTCTTTGTCTTTGGTTTTCAAAGACAAATTTGATTATGATGTGCCTTGAGTTTTTTTTTATATGTATCCTGATTATAATTCAGTAAGTCATTTGAATGTATAGTTTGATTATTTTTCATTGGTTTTGGAAAAGTAACAGACATTAAGTTTACCAGCCCCATTCTTTCTTTCAGCTTCTTTTGGTAGTCTAACTACATATGTATCATACTGTTTGATATTATCCTTCATATTTTAGATATGCTCTTCTTTTCAACTCCTATTTTGACTTCTTTTTTTTTTTTTGTCTTTGTGTCTGGTAAGAAACTTTTTATTGATCTGTTTTTTAGTACTAATAATGTCCTCTGCTGTGTCCAGTCTATTAAGCCCCCCTTTTTTTTTTTACCATACCTTTGACAGATAACATTTCTATTTAGATGTCTTATGTCTTTGCTGAAACTTACCTTCTTCATGTTTGTTTATCCACCATTTTAACTATTTCTTTAATTGTAAAAAAATCATGATCATGTAAAAAAATCATTTGATAACTCCAACATTTGAGCTATCTCTAGATCTATTTATATTCACTATTTTCTCTCTTGTCCATTTGTTGTCTTATAATCTTTTGTTGTTTGCCAGGCATTTTGTATAAAAGAATAGAAAGAGGCTAAAGTAAATAATATTTGCTTCTACAAAGAGGCACACTTTTAAATCAGGCCATGAGAGCAGGAACTGAGTCAATTGTTGTTTATTCACCAAGCCCTGTTAGCTCTTTGCAACCCCATGGACTGCAGCACACCAGGTTTCCCTGTCCTTCACTATCTCCCAGAGCTTGCTCAGACTCATGTCCATCGAGTCGGTGATGCCATCAAACCATCTCATCCTCTGTTATCCCCTTTTCCTCCTGCCCCCATTCTTGAGTTTTACTTTATTTCGACATTAGTTTAGTTTTGTTTCCCACTGCCTTCAAAAGTTTTGAGGATGGAATCAGGGTTTTTCCTTCTGCTAGGCTTGATATCAGAGCACTGCCGAGACTCCAGAGATCTGCCTAAGCTTCAAAACTGAGGAATAAGTTTTTGAAACTAGAATATCTCCCTCTAGTAGGAGATTTGCAGTCAGTTGCACTCTTGTACATCTCAATGGGGCTATTTCATAACTCTCATTCTTTGACACCACTCCCCGCTGCTTTTACTGTATTACTCCCTACACTTGAGCAAAAATTGACAGGAAGATTTGGTCTATGGGTGGAGTTCTAATTCTAATCTACCATATCAATCTCAAGTGACTGTTAACAATTCTTTAAATCTGTGTAAAATTCTATTTATGACTCTCTCACATTCTACCTGCTGTCACTCTTCCTTAGCAGCCTTGGATCTCTTCTATGAAGAACTTGATACTTTCTGAGTATTAGTTTATTGAAGTTTCATTGTGTCCTCAACTCTTCAATGAGTTTTAAAAACTGTAATTTTTGTACTTTATCTGGCTTTCAGTTGCTGTTATGGTTAGAGTCCCTTGGACAGCAAGGAAATTAAACCAGTCAATCCTAAAGGAAATAAACTCTGAATGTTCATTGGAAGGACTGATGCTGAAGTTCCAATAGTTTGGCCACCTCATGAGAAGAGCTGAGTCATTGGAAAACACCCTGATGCTAGGAAAGATTAAAGCAAGAGAAGACAACGGCAGAGGATGAGATGGTTAGATAGCACCACTGACTCAGTAGACATGAATCTGAGCAAACTTTGGAGATAGTGAATGACAGGGAGGCCTGGAGTGCTGCAGTAAATGGGGCTTCAAAGAGTTGGACACCAACTTAGTGACTAAAAACAACAAAATTGTTAGAGTGGGAGTAAAAGTCTCTTATAACCTTCTTTTCTCTGATTGGAAAAGAAACTTCATTTATATTATTATTATTGTTAATTTGAAATGTGTTTATTATGCATGGGCTCTTTAATACAGGTACAAGCAATACATGTAACAAGGAGTCAAAGAATTACAACACCCCTGTTCTGCCTGGAAAATGCTTATGGGAAAGTAGATATTTTTGTCCTCTTCTGAGTTTAGCAAACTGAATTTTGTAGTACTTAAAACATGAGGGAATTCTGGAGCAGGGCATCTCAGTGACTCATGCTCTCCTTCTGGTTTCTTGAAATCCCAATTTGGAAACATTTAGCAGAAATATTTTGGTGCTCTGAACTGGTGATGGTGTATATAGGACCCTAATTGTCACTGACTCATTTTACAAAAGATTTTTTTCTCTGCATTCTGTTTCCTACTTCTCTAACTTCCAAGAAATATTTTTGATAATTAAGGAAGACCTGTAATTTCATGTATTACTCTTCTTTCCCTTTACAAATTAAGACATCCTCCATATTCATGGTTGTAATTTTTTCAGATGTTGTATGATCTGATTATGCCATTAATCGCTTTTTATTTCCAAACTTCATATATTTACTTATTTTAGTCTTTTCTTATATATCAGTGTTTTATCTGTTTAATTGCTATCACTCTTACTCAAATGCAATCCAGATTGTTTACATAAAATTTCTGGGGCACTTATCCAAACATGTGCAAACATAGTCATGTACATGTGTGTATATATACACTACACATATGTGTGTTGCTGCTGCTGCTGCTAAGTCACTTCAGTTGTGTCTGACTCTGTGTGACCCCACAGACGGCAGCCCACCAGGCTCCTCTGTCCCTTGGAGTCTCCAGGCAAGAATACTGGAGTGGGTTGCCATTTCCTTCTCCAATGCATGTATGCATGCTAAGTCGCTTCAGTTGTGTCTGACTCTGTGCGACCCTATGGACAGCAGCCCACCAGGCTCCTCTGTCCACGGGATTCTCTAGGCAAGAATACTGGAGTGGGTTGCCATTTCCTTCTCCAAGTAGTATACATGCACACATTTTAACAGAATTTCTGTATCATGTTACATCAGGATCATTTAGACTCTGAAATAGAATAGACAGTTTTGGACTTGTTTCTCCTATTCACTATCTACATATTTTTAAATATATAAATATTGATAGCCCATTTTTCTTTTGTTGTGATAATTGTCATATTTACAACTTCAATAGATCATGCTGGCAATTTGATCAGGCACCTTGCCCTGATTGAATTCTGCCTGGACAAGGATTAAGTAGCAATTTGACACACATTTGTTTTCCTTTGGTGGATATAAATCTCCCATTCTTGGAATGGAGAATGGGTGCCTTTAAAATTTATTTTTTAAGCATTTGCTTGTAAAATCTTCAGAGTAATTCCAATTCCTGAGATCTCTTTTATTGGTTTTATATTGATGAGTGTTCTTCATAAAGTAGAAAATCAAATTGCACAGAAGCAATGATGAACAGCTTTTTTCCCTTCTTTTATATTACAAGTATATTTTAGTCTGATTGTCCAGTATTGGAAGGGACCCAGTGAGCACTCCACTTCACAGATGATTTACTTTCCTGGGTTAGAGAAGTACAGATGGAGTTTGAAATATTACATACCATTGCCAAAGAAATTGGGCAACAGTAAATCATATATGGAAGTTCTGTTTAGGTTAATTTGAAACAACATAGAGGGAATTTTCCAAGCTTTTCGAATTACTGGCTTCCTCAGCAGATGCTCCTCTAACATTGAGAATAATCTATAACCCCTAAACTCTTGACCTGGACAATAGGATTCCCTACCTTGGGTCAGCAAGTTAGTTGTTCTTTCACAGCACAAACATATGCAAAAATACAAAATACAGACAGAAAAGAAAATTAGAAAAAAAAGAGAATATCTCTGTCACTTGAGATCTGACACTCACGTGGTACAAAATGGCCAGTAGTCCTAAACTCTGTTTTTGTGGCCAACTCCATTCAGGCCCCAGGGAAAAGCCTTTCCATGTCTTCAGTCTTTTGTCCTAAAAATCATAGGAGACAGCCTCCAAATGTGGTGAAAGTCTGAGGATTATGCCTTCATGAACATCAAAAATCGACACTGTTTTATAGTACAGGAAGGATTTGAGAGGCAGAAGTGCTTCATTGGCAGAAAAGACACATTAATTAACTTGTCAAATGCTTACTTCCAGATAGCATGACTGCAATAGATTTTGCAGTATAACGAAGTATTGTTTCTCAGGAGTGATGAGAGTCCTTTATTTTGCTTATTTCTCCTGTTCTAATTCATGGTTCTGGATGTACTAATGAAAGAGTATAAAA
This sequence comes from Okapia johnstoni, assembly GCA_024291935.2. Taxonomy (NCBI): domain Eukaryota; kingdom Metazoa; phylum Chordata; class Mammalia; order Artiodactyla; family Giraffidae; genus Okapia; species Okapia johnstoni. Next base: position 94,323,993 of record CM044311.1, on the reverse strand, counting down.
TTTATAACAGTTGCATATGATGACTGAGGAATTTTTACAATAAAAAATCATTGGTATTTACTCTGAATCTTGCATATATGTAGATCTAGAGGTGAAGTGTGACACTACCTTTTTACATTGGCAACAAGATGGACACTGAATGCAAGAACTGAGAAAAGTTATCATTTTATCAAAAAGTAGTAGCTTAATTACGTTTTTCAAAAATTAAGCACAAGTATCAGATTTTAAGTAATGGATTTAAATTTTAATATTCATTAATATAATTTTAATACTTGACAGAATATTTTATAAGAAAATAAGTTTTTGGAAGACAAACTACTTTAAATGTAAAAATTTGATATCATTTAATGAAGTATATTCAAATTTTGTTTACTTATGAAAATAATGACATTGCTTTCCTTTATTTAAACCATTTCTATTAATAGAACACAAATGCTAAATCATGATCAGAATGATAAAAATCAGTGTTTCTACTGAATTGAAATCAAGAAAAATAAAATTTATATAGTAAACAAGTTATGAATTATGTATATCTGTATTTTATCACATGTCCAGTAATTACCAACTAATCAAGGAACACACAGAAATTTGAGTAATAATAGTCATCTTTTGATATTTTTTTAAAAATTGGCGAGTAATTACTTTACAATGTTGTGTTGGTTTCTCCCATACAACACAAATCAATCATAACTATCTATATCCATATCTCTATCTATCTCTCTATCTCTCTATCTCTCTATCTATATACCATCCCTCTTGAGTCTCCCTTCCAGTCCCCAATTCCACCCCTCTAGGTCGTCACAGATTACCAGGCGGGGCTCCCTGTGTTATATAGCAGCTTCCAATTAGCTATCTATTTTACACATGGTTGTGTATATATCTGGCAGAGGGCATGAACACCCACTTCAGTATTCTTGCCTGGAAAATCCCCATGGACAGAGGAGCCTGGTGGGCTACAGTCCACAGGGTCACAAAAAGCTGTACACTACTGAGCAACTAAGCACAACAGGCACAGTTTATACATATCTATGCTACACAATGGAGAAGGAAATGGCAATTTACTCCAATATTCTTGCTTGGAGAATCCCAGGGACAGAGGAGCCTAGTGGGCTGCCGTCTATGGGGTTGCACAAAGTTGGACAAGACTGAAGCGACTTAGCAGCAGCAGCAGCGTGCTACACAATAAACTGTGGAAAATTCTGAAGGAGATGGGAATACCAGACCACCTGACCTGCCTCTTGAGAAACCTGTATGCAGGTCAGGAAGCAACAGTTAGAACTGGACATGGAACAACAGACTGGTTCCAAATAGGAAAAGAAGTACGTCAAAGCTGTATATTGTCACCCTGCTTATTTAACTTATATGCAGAGCACATCATGAGAAATGCTGGGCTGGAGGAAGCACAAGCTGGAATCAAGATTGCCAGGAGAAATATCAATATCCTCCGATGTGCAGATGACACCACCCTTATGGCAGAAAGTGAAGAAGAACTAAAGAGCCTCTTGATGAAAGTGAAAGAGGAGAGTGAAAAAGTTGACTTAAAGCTCAACATTCAGAAAACTAAGATCATGGCATCCAGTCCCATCACTTCATGGCAAATAGATGGGGAAACAGTGGAAACAGTGAGAGACTTTATTTTTGGGGGGGCTTCAAAATCACTGCAGATGGTGATTTCAGCCATGAAATTAAAAGACGCTTATTCCTTGGAAGGAAAGTTGTGACCAACCTAGACAGCATATTAAAAAGCAGAGACATTACTTTGTCAACTAAGGTCTGTCTAGTCAAGGCTATGGTTTTTCCAGTAGTCATGTATGGATGTAAGAGTTGGACTATAAAGAAAGCTGAGTGTAGAAGAATTGATGCTTTTGAACTGTGGTGTTGGAGAAGGCTCTTGAGAGTCCCTTGGACTGCAAGGAGATCCAACCAGTCCATCCTAAAGGAGATCAGTCCTGGGTGTTCATTGGAAGGACTGATGTTGAAGCTGAAACTCCAATACTTTGGCCACTTGATGGGAAGAGATGACTCATTTGAAAAGACCATGATGCTGGGAAAGACTGAGGGCAGGAGGAGAAGGGGACGACAGACGATGAGATGGTTGGATGACGTCACCGACTCAATGGACATGGGTTTGGGTGGACTCCGGGAGTTGGTGATGGACAGGGAGGCCTGGCGTGCTGCGGTTTAATGCAGTCTCAAAGAGTTGGACATGACTGAGGGACTGAACTGAACTGATGCTGCTGTCTCAATTTGTCCCACCCTCTTCTTCCCCTGCTGTGTCCACAAGTCTGTTCCATATGTCCGCGTCTCTATTCCTACCCTGAAAATAGGTTCACTAATACCATTTTTCTAGATTTCATATATATGTGTTAATATATGATATTTGTTTTTCTCTTTCTGACTTACTTCACTGTGTAAGGGATTCTAGGCTCATTCACCTCAGTTCAACAGACTTCCATTTTTTTTTTTTATGGCCAATAATCCATTGTATATATGTACAAAAATTTCTTTATCTATTCATCTGTCAACAGGCATCTAGGTTGCTTCCATGTCCTGGCTATTGTAAATAGTGCTGCAATGAACATTGGGGTATGTGTGTCTTTTTGAATTGTGGTTTTCTGAGGGTATATGCCCAAAAGTGGCATTTCTGAATATATGGTAAGTTTTATTCCTAGTTTTTAAGGGATCTCCATACTGTTCTCCATAGTGACCAAGTAATACCCAGACATTTGCAGTAATAATAGTCATCTTTTGATAGCTTTTAAACTTTCAGTTATATAAGAACCATATTCCTGTACACATATTCTTCAAGTTTTGTTATTATATAAAGGTATATTTGCCAAGATAGAAGGATGAAGATGATGTATCTAGTAATTCATTAGCTTGATATATAATTTTGAAGTTATTAATTACTTAGTGGTTAAATATTTAGTACAAAATTTTAAATATTTAATTATGATATATGAATCTCATTTGGTATTTGATCCTGTGAATGTTAGAGGTAGAACTGCCCTTAATTCCAAAAAAATTAAATATAAACTAGTTATTATATATTAATGGAGAAGGAAATGGCAACCCACTCTAGTATTCTTGCTGGAGAATTCCATGGTCAGAGGAGTCTGGTGGGCTACAGTCCATAGGGTTGCAAAGAGTCAGACATAACTAAGTGACTGAGCATGCATGCATGCACTATATATTAAAACTTGTTGATTTCCTTAGGTAAGATAATACTATTAAACAATTAAATGTCTATAGTTTGTAGGTATGCTTTCAGAGTTATTTAATAATAATGTGGACAATGTCAGAAATTTGCTTTAAACTGTCACTCCCCCAAATTGTTGTAATTTACTTAGTTTTTTATTATCTTAATGGAACTCTGTTTGAAAAAAAAAAAAAGGGAGTAGGTAGATATTCCATTTATGAGTTTACTAAAAATAAAAAAAAGTCTGTTATCCCATTTGATCAAGAACTTTATTTTCATTTGCCTCAAAGAGTATTTTGAAAGCTGTGGTACATATACACAATGGAATATTACTCAGCCATTAAAAAAATACATTTGAATCGGTTCTATTGAGATGGATGAAACTGGAGCCCATTATACAGAGTGAAGTGAGCCAGAAAGAAAAGCACCAATACAGTATACTAATGCATGTATATGGAATTTGAAAGATGGTAATGGTAACCCTATATGTGAGACAGAATAAGAGACACAGATGCATAGAATAGTCCTGTGGACTCTGAGGGAGAAGGTGAGGGTGGGACGTTCTGGGACAATAACATTGAAACATGTATATTGTCATATGTGAAGCGGAACACCATTCCATGTTCTATGCATGGGACGGATGCTCAGGGATGGAGCGTTGGGATGACCCAGAGGGATGGGAAGGGGAGGGAGGTGGGAGGAGGGTTTGGGAGGGGGAGCACATGTGAACCCATGGCTGATTCATGTCAATGTATGGCAAAAACTACTACAATATTGTAAAGTAATTAGCCCCCAACTAAAATAAATAAATAAATAAAAAAGAGTATTTTGAAAGTCTTATAAAAGCTCTCATGGCATTAGAGTACAGAGGCCAAAACCTTGTGTTTTAAAAAGAGTCTGACCTAGGTTTCAAGTCTACATTTTTACTAGCTTCTTGACTTGTGGGTAAGTTGTTTATCTATTCTAAATCTCAACTTTCTCATTTGAGAAATGACAGTATTACTGTGTATACTACTCTTACAGTATCATATGAGAATTAAACACAATACTGTATTTTGCTTAACACAATGCTTGATACAGAACAAACACTCAAGATGATATGTACTTAGTAGCATTAGTCATTAGTTTGGGGTTATAAAAAGACTATATATGAAAGTGATTTTTCCTAGTTTATGGAAATAGATTATTGGTGATGTTTATAGAGTATTTACGTTTTGAGGGGCGCTCAGTTCATTGTAGCTTTAGTTAAAAGCACATCTGTTATTCTCTAGCATGAGTTTCTTTAAGGAAAGTGAGCATTTCTGGTTTGGACATGATGAAGCTCAGAAATTCTGGGGTTGTGAAATTGGATGTTTGTGCCTGAGCAGACCTCATTCGTTGAACTGGGGTCGTTGGGCGTGGGAGAAGAGGGCTGAGGTTGGATAGGAAGAGAAAGAAAAGAGTAAGAGAAAAGAATAAGAGAAAGATTTAAAGAACTAAAGAAAGAAAAGTTGGTGCCAGTCAGTTAAAAATGGCAGAATATAGGAGAAAATGTTCTAATTTTCATAATAAGGGAAATCTTCAAACTACATAACATGAGTCTTTTTCATTATTAGAGAACAGAACATATACAATAGAAATAAATGTATATTTCTACATTATATATTTAACATATGCATAGATAAAAGATGAAAGAGGAAATTAGAAAATAGCTATAAAAATCAACAGCTATGCCTGTGCTGCCTATTATCTGAAATTAAGGCAGCTTCAAATTTCTCTTATGTTACCACTTAGAGAAAGATGTTGTAGATTTATGTATATATGTAATATACACAGATATATTCATATTAAAGGAGCCAGTTACTTGACATGCTAATCGATGTCTGTAGGCATAGGATTTTTCTGAGGTATAATATAGTATCTGAACCAAAAAGTGCTCCAATTACTCTTAGAAAAATTACTCTGGGTTAAGCTTCTCGTTTTGAATGTCCACTGGGTAAGAGTTCTAGACTTCCTGCACATAACACTCTACTCCTCAGTTAATGTTACAGGCTCCCAAGCTCTGGGATGACTAAAATAGTATCCAGATAGCTTTAGGATAGTTTGAAGTTTTAATATTATCTGGTCTCTGTCTTCTTGATCTTTCTGACCTAAAATCTTGGAGTTATTTTCAACACCGTTCTCTCAACCTCCCATTCCAACACATTGAAGATCCTTGCATTATACCCATTTCTCCTCTGTAGTTACTCAAGAAAACAGTCATTTATTATTATGCTGACAGATTTTTTTCCATTTCTAGATTTCCATATAACATAGGGGAGGCAGGACATGCTGCCGAGGCATAAATGCCCATGAGAGAGAGAGTGAATTCTGTTGCAAGGTTCTTTGGTATATTCTCTGAGGGTGAGAGTACCAGAGACAGCGTTGAAATCTGGTTTAAAGCTAACCTTCTCCAGCAGGTTTGTAAATTCAGAAGTAGGAGAGAATGAATCTTAAGTACATAATCAGCTCTTCCCTCAGGGAACAAAAGTTGCAAAGAGGCAATCCCCATAATATTGACAGGGAGAAATATGTCAGAGGGGCTGAAGAATTACTCCTGAGACCCACTACATTTGAGGATGATGGCATCTGTCTAGTGATCTATAGCTTATCTGCTATGCATGTATTTTGCTTCAGATGATCATTGGCTGTGTGCACTGCAAATGCCTCTCCATGAGAGAGGAAAAGCAGAAAGGAAACCTTGGGAGATGTTCTTTTGCTGAAAGGGTGACTTGTTCTTAGGCATGTTGGAAGAAGTAAGCCAGAGGAAATCACTGATAAGGTTTATGAATAGAAGTTTGTAACTCAAAGTAAAAAGTGGAAAAGAAAACAGTAAGAACAATAAAATGCACAAACAGAAAACCTAACCACCATGGAAATTTCAGCCTAGTTAAGAGGATTTCCTCACTGGAGTGAATAGGAACTGTTTGAAGAAACCATGTCCTGTTCTCATTGATAAACCTGAGAATCTTCAGTTCAGTTCAGTTGCTCAGTTTTGTGCAAGTCTCTGTGATCCCATGGACTGCAGCACACCAGTCTTCCCTGTCCATCACCAACGCCAGAGCTTGCTCAAACTCATGTCCATCAAGTCGGTGATGCTATACAAACATCTCATCCTCTGTCATCCCCTTCTCCTCCAGCCTTCAATCTTTCCTAGCATCAGGGTCTTTTCCAATGAGTCAGTTCTTTACATCAGGTGGCCAAAGTTTTGGAGTTTAAGCTTCATCATCAGTCCTTCCAATGAACATTCAGGACTGATTTCCTTTAGGACTAATTGGTTGGATCTCCTTACAGTCCAAGGAACTCTCAAGAGTCTTCTCCAACACCACAGTTCAAAAGCATCAATTCTTCTGCGCTCAGCTTTCTTTATAGTCCAACTCTCACATTCATACATGCTGCTGCTGCTGCTGCTAAGTCGCTTCAGTCGTGTCCGACTCTGTGCGACCCCATAGATGGCAGCCCACCAGGCTCTGCTGTCCCTAGGATTCTCCAGGCAAGAATACTGGAGTGGGTTTCCATTTCCTTCTCCAGTGCATGAAAGGGAAAAGTGAAAGTGAAGTCGCTCAGTCGTGTCCGACTCTTAGCGACCCCATGGACTGTAGCCAACCAGGCTCCTCCATACATGGGATTTTCCAGGCAAGAGTACTGGAGTGGGTTGCCATTGCCTTCTCCATTCATACATAACTGCTGGAAAAACCATAGCTTTGACCGGATTGACCTTTGTTGGCAAAGCAATGTCTCTGCTTTTTAATATGCTGTCTAGGTTGGTCATAACTTTTCTTTCAAGGAGCAAGTGTCTTAATTTCATGGCTGCAGTCACTATCTGCAGTGATTTTGGAGTCCAAGAATATAAAGTCTCTCACTGTTTCCACTGTTTCCCCATCTATTTGCCATGAGGTAATAGGACCGGATGTCATGATCTTAGTTTTCTGAATGTCGAGTTTTAAGCCAAGTTTTTCATTCTCCTCTTTCACTTTCATCAAGAGCCTCTTTAGTTCTTCTTCACTTCCAACTGTAAGGGTGGTGTCATTTGTGTATCTGAGGTTATTGATATTTCTCCTGGCAAACTTGATTCCAGCTTGTGCTTCATCCAGCCCAGGATTTCACATGATGTACTCTGCATATAAGTTGAATAAGCAGGGTGACAATATACAGCCTTGGAGTACTCCTTTCCCGATTTGGAGCCAGTCTGTTGTTCCATGTCCAGTTCTAACTGTTGCTTCTTCACCTGCATACAGATATCTCAGGAGGCCCGTGAGGTGGTCTGGTATTCCCATCTCTTTAGGTATTTTCCACAATTTTTTGTGACCCACACAGTCAAAGGCTTTGGCATAGTCAATAAAGCAGAAGTAGATGTTTTTTCTGGAACTCTCTGAGAATCTTGCTGCTGCTAAGTTGCTTCAACTGTGTCCGACTCTGTGCGACCCCATAGATGGCAGCCCACCAGGCTCCGCCGTCCCTGGGATTCTCCAGGCAAGAACACTGGGTTGCCATTTCCTTCTCCAATGTATGATAGTGAAAAGTGAAAGTGAAGTCACTCAGTCATGTCTGACTCTTCGTGACCCCATGGACTGCATCCTACCAGGCTCCTCCCTCCATGGAATTTTCCAGGCAAGAGTACTGGAGTGGGGTGCCATTGCCTTCTCCGTCTGAGAATCTTGGGCTCCACCAAATCGAAAGAATCTTGCTAACAAGCTGGGAGGAAAATCCTTTACATGACAACCCACCTGTAATGGGTTAAGAGGCAGCTGCAGGTGGACTTGCCATAGCTGTGAAGAAGGCTTTTCATTCAGTGTCCAGCATGGCGAAAACCAGAATAAATGGGATACAGTTGCTCTCCTCTCTGCATCAGTTCTTAAAAAGTTCTGATCAGATACTACCTGAACTACAGGAAATTTCTCAAGTTTCACCTTCCTTTCATAAACTTTCATTTTTTTCATTCATTAGATCATGTTTCAATCATGAATCAATTCTTGTTTCATCAGTTACTGACATACTTAGGTTAAGGTATTGGTCTCTGTCATTTAATTTCATCATGTTTGGATTAAGTCACACTGCTTCAGACAGTAGACTGTGTACCCATGTAAGGGTGGCTCAATCTGTAGTTCCATTCAGCTTGTTGTCATCTTACTTCAAGGTGATAGAAGTGAAAACAGAAATTTACCATAAGGGAGTGCTATTGTAGAGGTACAGACTAAGTTTGAGCCACCAGTGTCCCAGAGAACAGGGCTCTGGGACTTTGTGCCCATGCTTGAAGCTAGAGAACCAGGGAGCATTGCCAGAAGCAGCCCCTTACATGGGTACACAGTCTACTGTCTAAAGCAGGGTGACTTAATCCACCCAGTGGGTGGAACAGACAACTAGGTTTATTTTTATTAAAGCCTCTGAAAAAGATCTCACTATATCTAATGGGAAAGATGCAGGAAAGTAGGTAAGAAGTTAAGTACTTCTTTATCTAGTTGGATAGCTATCCTGAAGTAACTAATGATGTTGATCAATGAAGTAAATGATGGAGTGAAATCCTGAGTCACAGCACTAATAACGAGCAGAGGAAAACAAAAACAAATGGTGATATTAACAAGGACTGATACCTAAGAAAATGACAGCAGTGACAGCTACCACTTATCTGATAGTTGAGCTGAACCAGGGCTTTGCAAATGTCACAGTTAATCCTCTCAAGACTCTAGGAGCTAGGTCCTTGTTTTTATTTTATAGATTTAGGAAGAGGAGATAACTTTGCCAGGTTTGCCCAGCTAGTACAAAAGGGTCAAGATTTCATCCCAGGTTGGTTCATGTGAAAGACCCCTTTATTTGTGTTAACCCATTTCACTGTTTCAATAACACAATGAACTGGATTTTGTCAGCATCCCCTTTTACAAACAAGAGAATGGAGGTAACTCTATCTCACCATTAGAATATAATGTTAGTTGTAATAATAACAGAAACACTTGATCCAATCTAATAGTAAAAACTTGGTTAGAATAGAAGTTGTCTTGAAAAAAGCACATGATTTATTTTTTGTGGATCAGAAGTGAGAAGACCTGTGTTATAGTTCTCTTTTATCATTTATTATCTATGTGCCCTTGGGCAAGTGTGTTAAACTCTCTGTACCTCGGTTTCATTATATATAACGTGTGGAAAATAATATCAGCCTACATACCTCATAAAGCTTTAGAAGGAGAAAATGAGACAACGTATGTGAAATTTATCTGAAAGTATGTGTGTTATACAAATCTATGCTTTTGTTTTTTTTGTCATTTTGAAAATGCAACTAGTAAAAAAAAAAAGTCATCTGAAAATGGTGCAATAAAAAGTGATATTTTATGTTTACATGAATTAAAATAATTCAGACACATGATTTTAAAGATCAAGGAGATAGAAGTTTGCCTTTTCAATGAAAATGAAAATTAAACACACTTAAAAGCCAAACCTAGTAAGATAAAATATGGGTCAGAAGTATAGCTGTTCCCTTAAAATTCCTAGGAGTTTTTACTCCTTCAATTAAAGAAAGAAAGAAAATGAGTCTTGTAAACAAGACAACCTATGGGCAGCCAAAACACAAAAGAACTCCTTACTAGATAAGTACACAAATATATATTACAGAGGATATTCTTCTGACTCTCTGAAGTGAATGTAAATCTATTTACTTACGGAATTGCACACCCACTTACCAATACTATTATCCAAGCAGAGTGTTTCTAAAGGAAAAAATAATTATAATCAATAAAGTTTTGGTCTTCCACAGGATCAAAGAAAATACAATAAAAGAAAAATTAATTGAAAATTAATTGCAGTAGCAGATTAAAAATTATAATTTGAAATTAAATTTGAATTTTATTTGTGTGGTTTCTTTTCCTTTTAAAATATGGTTTTAAGAATTATATTCCCAAGTTGTTGGGGTAAAAAAAGGTCAACTCTGTTTTCATTTGTTTTAATCCTTGTCCCCGCCATGGATAATGACCATGGCTTACTTCTTAGAATTTACTTGAGATTGTCTTTTGAATTTTTTTTTTTTTTTAGAGATTTTTAAAATTAGGTCCTTCACTTCTACAAAGTAAAGGAATTTCCAATATTGGCTAGCAGAGAGAAGGCCTGTTGTGTTCATAGCTAATACTAAAGAATGAGAAATCTATATGAAATTAATTATATGTGTCATCTTTTGAAACCTGGTCCATGTGGGTCAATCCCAGAGTAATCTCTCTTGCAGAAATATGTAGTCTAAATAAGAATTTTATTATTTTTTCATTTCTCTAGATGAATATAAGGGAGAAATCATGTTTCACAGAAAAGCTTATAAAAATTCTAGGTTGTCTCATGTTCCTTAAAATCCTAGATCTCTAAGGTATTTATGTCATAGGTCTTTTATTATACAAGGGATAAGTAAGATTTATTGAACTGGCTCATTGTAAGCACCTAACAGACATTAGCTATTTTCGATAGCATCTGAGATGATCTTTCTTCTCATTCATGACTTTCTGTCCGTTCCATTTTTCTCCATCCCCAACCCCAACCACAGACTCCCCTCTGAACTCCTCTGGAACCTGTTTGTCCCCATCTTCCACTTTTACCATCACAGCCCGTGCTTCCTGTTTTACTCCCGCTGTATGTATTCTCACAGTGTACCAGTAAAATAACCTTTTATGCTTTGATCTTTTCTTCCAATTCTGCAATGCTGAAATCCAGAAAAACTAAAGTGGCAACAGCAGAAACTTCCTTAGAGGGATGGGGAGGACCAGGAACTGAGGAGGCAATGCCTCTGGCAGACCGAGGGAGAGAAAAGACTGAGAACACTCACATTCACAGGTACACAGGATCAGGAAGTGGAAGGTTTTTTTTTTTTTTTTTTTTTCTACTCTCAATAATAACACATATACTGACAATTGTGGAATGTGTTCTAAATGGGAGCACTTAATCCTCCCACCACTTGGTGATGCTGGTATTATTGCCATCATCCCTGGTGGCTCAAATGGTAAAGAATCTGCTTGCAGTAAAGGAGACCTAGGTTCAATCCCTGGGTTGGGACGATCCTCTAGAAAAGGGAATGGCTATCTACTCCAGTATTGTTGCCTGGAGAGCTCCATGGACAGAGGAGCCTGGTGGGCTACAGTCCATGGAGTTGCAAAGAGTTGGACATGACTGAGCGACTAACACATTATAAATAAGGGATATGCATGACGATAAGTCATGAATCTGGGCTGCAGTTCAAAACCTTGTTTCTAAAGACGGTACTATCACCATGTTGTTGTTCAGTTGCTAAATCGTGTTCGACTCTTTGTGACCCCATGGACTGTAGCCCACAAGGCTCCTCTATCCATGGGATTTCCCGGGCAAGAATACTGAATGGGTTGCTATTTCCTTCTCCAGGGGATCTTCCTGATCCAGGGATAGAACTGGAGTCTCCTGCTTTGCAGAAGATCTCTTGCATCACAGGTATATTCTTTACCCCTGAGCCACCAGGGATTCTGTGCCTAATTTCCCATCTGTCAAATGGGTGTGGTAGTAATACCAGCTCATAGCACTGTTATGAATATTAAATAACTTAATATTTGTAAAGTTAGAAGAGTATCTGACCCGTGCATGTGTGCTAAGTCACTTCAGTCATGTCTAACTCTGCGATATAGTGGACTGCAGCCCGCCAGGCTCCTCTGTCCATAGGATTCTCCAGGCAGGAGTACTGGAGTGGCTTGGCATGCCCTCCTCCAGGGGATCTTCCTAACTCAGTGCTTGAACCTGGGTCTCCTGCATTGCAGGCAGGTTCTTTGCCATCTGGCCACCCATCTGACCCATAGTAAGCACTATATAAGATTTTCTTAATTAAATAAAAACCAATCACAAACATATTTTGCTACAAACTTTATTAATGCTATAGGCTATTCCAAATTTATGAAGTTTTAAACCTAATAACCTAAATATTGAAGATGCCTTTAAAACATTTCTTATAATAAAACTTACTGCAATTTATTAGAAGATACAAGTTCTCTATTTTACTCAAGCAAATAAAATTAAATATTCATGTATATAAAGTACATATATGCCTACATGTACTTTTAAATGATAGTTTTAATGGCATAAAGTTATGAACAATTAGCCAGCGTAGACAAAGGATGGGCATATTTAAGACAGAAATCTTTGAATTGAAAGGCAGCATTTGTAATTTTACAGTGTCAATTTAATTACAGATTTGTTTTAACCTGTTCTCCAATGGTTAAAGTTAAATAAAAAAATGAAGACACTGTAACTAAGAATGGACACTGGAAAAGGAAATTGCTTATGGGATTAAAATTTAATGAAAGTAGACTTGAACTGGATCCTTAATGGTAACTTTTAAAAGCACTGTTAATCTGTCAGCATGTGGGTAGTATTCATGGTATTTGTGTGCACCTTTACAGGGTCCAGGCTATATCATTTCCAGTAAGAGAAAAAAAACCTTTTCTTCCATTAAACAAGTGAGAGAAATTGTTATGGCTTCAAACAACAAATATTGAGCTCATGCAAAATTTTTAAGGCATACAAGAAAAATTGCAGTTGGTTCCTGGCCTTGTTAGGGAGGTAAGGCTTAAACCTGAGTTAAGCAATTCAGTTCATCTGATGTCACAAAACCACAGGAGTCTTAACTGAAAAATAAAGACTGATATAAAAAATAAAAAAGTACCTGAGGGTGAAGAAAGGAGGGATAACAGGTGTGGCTGAAGTGACATGGAATTCAATCCTTTATGGAGAAAGTTGAAGTCAGCAGGTTCTTGGAAGATGGATACAATTTGAGTTTTTTGAGAAGAAAGAAGAGTATTTCCATTCAAGGAAGATAAAATGGAGCAAGGTCTGTTCAAGTAACTAGTATTTAAAGAAATAGAAAGGACTAGAAATAAGGCAGGAAAGAACAAATATAATAAAGTTTGAGAATGATGGTTTTGAAACTTTGATGTGTATATGAGTCACCTGAGGAGAGACTCATAAGGAAGAAAAGAGATCTCTTTTTTGACCAAATAAAGGGTCCAGGTGCACTGACTTAAGTTGAGGTTTCTCAGGGTTGAGCCCTGAAGGAGGTACAGGTATGATCTATGATTTAGAAGCATGGAATCAAGGGGCATCTGAAAAATTAACACCAAAGGCAAAAATGAATGAAAATCAAAGTGGTCAGCCCAGAAAACCATGTATGAATTAAAGGGACTGCCTTTAAGGAAATCAGGATGAAAGGAACAAATTTAGGTGCGCACACAGTAGATGTTGGGGAATTCTCCCAAAAGTACTCCTCTATAGGGTCAGGGATGCATGACCTGCGGTCTCATCTAAGGCTGGTGATGGAGCTGTGAAGGACACCATGCAGGTTCCAATGTAAGCTGGAACGCTAGTTTGGGACCAGGTAATCAGAAATCATGAATTTTAGGGCAGGCATGAATTTTACTCTGAAGGCAATGATGATCTGCTGGACGTTTGGGTAGAACTAAGATAAGGAAATAATAAATTTAGGAAGACCACTTAAGAGGTTATTCGTGTACCCTCAAGGTGATAGATATGAACCAGAAAATTAGAAACGGGAATGGAAAGAATGAAAATGATAAGAGACATTGAGGAAGACAAATTGTTTTTTGTTTTTTGTTTTTTTTAGGAGTGAATAACACCGTTTACTGCACAGATATAACCAGCTTCTGAGGCTGCAGCTGCAAGTATGTTACCACAGATCATTCTAATTAAACTCTTAAAAACAAGCTCTCAAAATGAAGTACAGCTGGGTTTATGACCCACGCGGAATGGCTGCAGGAGCCGAGGTCGGGGTTAAGTCTGTGAGTGGGCGGCTGACCGCGGGGTCTTCCAGCTCGGGGCCTTCCGGGGTCTCACTACTTCCCTAAACGGCGTGGGCCGGGCGGGATTTGGAGAGGCCGCCCTGCAGAGGTGAGGAGAGACCCGGGAGACGTGAGGAAGACAAATTGTTAAGATTCAACAGTTATTTTGCTTCCAAGAGTGAGGTTAAGAAAAGAAGTCAAATGTAATTTTCAGAAGTTGAGAACAAGTGACTGGGAGAATCATCTGAGGGAGCTGCTGAAGGAAAGGAAGGTAAAGATTACATTGCTTTCTATTGGCTGGCATTGAAAATACACTGTAGAGGTAAAATTATTTAATGAATTTAATTAATGAGGAATTCATAGCCAATTATATTTCATGAGCTCTGCTATCTTAAAAAGGTAAAAATTCTATATTAATAGCTGTTAACTTATAATTAATTTTGATTAGCCTATGCTATATTTCTTGTAAGCTAGTAGACAATATTTGGTGTTTGACTCAGCATTAATTTGTTAAGTTTAACTCTAACGGTTTTGATTTGATTTCTTGGGAATAGGTGTTTTTCACTTTTTGCCATGTTCTTAGAGCTAGCTCCTAGGAGGAAAATGATTTCCTGAAGCTACAGTTCATTCCACCACTGAAATTTCTTCAAGTTACAGGTCAGTCATAGTCCAGCACAGCTTTGAAAATTTTGTCAAGCTGGAAGAAGGGGTACTAGGAAAGAATACAGCAAGACAGTAGCCAATGAGGTAGGAGGCAGGAAAGAACAAATATAATAAAGTTTGAGAATGATGGTTTTGAAACTTTGATGTGTATATGAGTCACCTGAGGAGAGACTCATAAGGAAGAAAAGAGATCTCTTTTTTGACCAAATAAAGGGTCCAGGTGCACTGACTTAAGTTGAGGTTTCTCAGGGTTGAGCCCTGAAGGAGGTACAGGTATGATCTATGACTTAGAAGCATGGAATCAAGGGGCATCTGAAAAATTAACACCAAAGGCAAAAATGAATGAAAATCAAAGTGGTCAGCCCAGAAAACCATGTATGAATTAAAGGGACTGCCTTTAAGGAAATCAGGATGAAAGGAACAAATTTAGGTGCGCACACAGTAGATGTTGGGGAATTCTCCCAAAAGTACTCCTCTATAGGGTCAGGGATGCATGACCTGCGGTCTCATCTAAGGCTGGTGATGGAGCTGTGAAGGACACCATGCAGGTTCCAATGTAAGCTGGAACGCTAGTTTGGGACCAGATAATCAGAAATCATGAATTTTAGGGCAGGCATGAATTTTACTCTGAAGGCAATGATGATCTGCTGGAGGTTTGGGTAGAACTAAGATAAGGAAATAATAAATTTAGGAAGACCACTTAAGAGGTTATTCGTGTACCCTCAAGGTGATAGATATGAACCAGAAAATTAGAAACGGGAATGGAAAGAATGAAAATGATAAGAGACATTGAGGAAGACAAATTGTTTTTTGTTTTTTGTTTTTTTTAGGAGTGAATAACACCGTTTACTGCACAGATATAACCAGCTTCTGAGGCTGCAGCTGCAAGTATGTTACCACAGATCATTCTAATTAAACTCTTAAAAACAAGCTCTCAAAATGAAGTACAGCTGGGTTTATGACCCACGCGGAATGGCTGCAGGAGCCGAGGTCGGGGTTAAGTCTGTGAGTGGGCGGCTGACCGCGGGGTCTTCCAGCTCGGGGCCTTCCGGGGTCTCACTACTTCCCTAAACGGCGTGGGCCGGGCGGGATTTGGAGAGGCCGCCCTGCAGAGGTGAGGAGAGACCCGGGAGACGTGAGGAAGACAAATTGTTAAGATTCAACAGTTATTTTGCTTCCAAGAGTGAGGTTAAGAAAAGAAGTCAAATGTAATTTTCAGAAGTTGAGAACAAGTGACTGGGAGAATCATCTGAGGGAGCTGCTGACGGAAAGGAAGGTAAAGATTACATTGCTTTCTATTGGCTGGCATTGAAAATAAACTGTAGAGGTAAAATTATTTAATGAATTTAATTAATGAGGAATTCATAGCCAATTATATTTCATGAGCTCTGCTATCTTAAAAAGGTAAAAATTCTATATTAATAGCTGTTAACTTATAATTAATTTTGATTAGCCTATGCTATATTTCTTGTAAGCTAGTAGACAATATTTGGTGTTTGACTCAGCATTAATTTGTTAAGTTTAACTCTAACGGTTTTGATTTGATTTCTTGGGAATAGGTGTTTTTCACTTTTTGCCATGTTCTTAGAGCTAGCTCCTAGGAGGAAAATGATTTCCTGAAGCTACAGTTCATTCCACCACTGAAATTTCTTCAAGTTACAGGTCAGTCATAGTCCAGCACAGCTTTGAAAATTTTGTCAAGCTGGAAGAAGGGGTACTAGGAAAGAATATAGCAAGACAGTAGCCAATGAGGTAGGAGGCAGGAAAGAACAAATATAATAAAGTTTGAGAATGATGGTTTTGAAACTTTGATGTGCATATGAGTCACCTGAGGAGAGACTCAGTAGTTCTTTGGAGAAACCTAATACTGTGCATTTCTAACATGCTCCTAGAAGCTGCTGAAGCTGCTAATCCCTGGACCACATTTTGAGTAGTAAGGCACTAGAAATCAAAAGAGGATTTTTAAATGAAAGAAAGTTTCTGTGCTGTGTGCTTTCACTTTGCCTTTTCACATCCAGTCTTCATGCTTCTCCACCTGGCATTGTACCCCAGGGGGCTGTACTTTGGGAATTATAATAGTGGGCCTCTTTGCTTTGGTTTTCTGTTGGTTTTGGTTAGTAAGAAGAATTGGCTGAAAATGGAAGCAGGCATATGAGTGAGATCTGTGTATGTAGAATTAGTATTGCTATAACAGGATATTTATGGTCCTAAAAATCACCACATTGTGAAAAATCATGCAATTAAAACCACAGAGTTATGGGAAAATGGGATTGGGGCAGAGCACTCAAAATCTTTGTCAGTAACACACACACACACACACACAGAGGCCTAATAAAAACTGTAGCACAGTTTTACACTTGTTAAATGGTAATAAAGCATATTCCAATAAATATGGTACTTTACCTTGGAAAGGACCTGCAGTTTGATTGAAGAAGTGGACATTGGAAAAGTTGCAGAATATGAGTTATCATAAAGTGGTGGAAGGTGGGGTATGTGAAATTGGAAGGAAAGTTGTAACACCGGCTATGGATGGATATGGCTCTTAACGCATACAGGTAACTGAGGTAGCAGGTAGACTTTGAGGTTATATGTATGTGTGCCTTTTTTGTGTATTCCTGCTCCTAATGGTTCAGCTATGCAATTTTCTCTGTTCACTCAGTATTTCTCATGGATGAAATTGTGCATAAACAAACATCAAATTCAGTTAGGCTTAAATACTTCCTTAGTATATCAATATATTGAAACAAATTTGTTTTTCAAAAGAAGGGTTTTGCTGCAGGTTGCTGCAGATCATCTGCATTTCTGTTTTGATGCATGGCTCTTGTAGGTATCCCCTCCTACAGCTACAGAAATTGCTTCTGGTAACCACCAGTCTCCTTTCTTCTTCTCCTTACTTCAGAGAAGGCATGGTAACAATTCCCTGTTATTTCTAACCATGGGTGGTTTCACCATTGACTGTTACTTTTACTTAACTTGCCTACACCTTTGTAAATAGTCCTTTTAATGCATGCCCATCAATTATCTTCAGTGTTTGAGTTTGCCAAATGTGTCCTTCCGGTCCTGGACAGTGTTCAAATGTGATTAGTGATATGAGGAGGTAAAGGAGAATGAGGGCTTGCTGGACAACTTTGGGTCTAATTTTTATTGGGGTCCACTAGCAGATATTTTAATGAATTGGTTCTGCACACAGCAACCAGGGAAATACTTTAAAAAGTCAGATCAGATCATTCTCTTTCTCAGGAACTTAGAATGACTTTCCTTTGCTCTTAGGGTAAATGCAGTGGTACTTTCAATGACTTACATGACTCTTCATGGCCTGGTTTCCTCCTCCTTCTCTGAAATCTTGACTCTCCGGTGTCAAGTGTCTATTTGACACCCTTTGATCCATATACACTGGCCTCCTTGTGTTTCTGGGACACACAAACCTGGCTTTTCAATAACATAGGCAGGAGTTTGTGGAGGCATCTTAACTGAAGACATCTGAAGGCTGTTTTCTGAATTAGTGTAATTTGTAACAAGGATCAGATATTCTAAGCATGAAGGCCTCTGATTTTTCTGGCTGGATCAGACAGTTCATTCATCTGCTGAAAAACTGAGCAATGTTGTTCAAATTAAAATGTTTTCAAATTATGCAAATATGACACTAGTGAAAAGGGAGGCTGCAAAACTACCACAGGCTGTTGGAACTCATTCAAGAAGCCACTGCCTGACCCGTGTAGAAATCTTATCATCTTAAAGCTGGTTGTCTCCTCATGGTTCATGTTCTGTTTTACATTTTATTGGGATTCATTTATAAATAATTTTTGAATAGAAAATGTGTCTTTCTGCCCAATTGTTTCAGCCAGGCTCTATGGCAATAATATACCACTTTGTTTCATTAAAATCAAAGTTTCCATTTGTGTTTAAAGTTGATTCCTAAAAGGTTCTGAAACCCAGCAATTCTCCCTCAGACTCTAACAGCTCCATCCAACTTTGTCCCAGAACACAGCTAGAATTTTGTCCACTCTTTAAGGTTCTTTTATATTTTGCCAGAAAATGTTCTGTTTTACATTCTTATAACCATCACCAGCATCGTAAGCTCTCAAGTGATTTAAGGCAGACAAATGAGGGAACCTTTTCTAATGATACAAATAAATTACACTTCATAGTTTGAAAGATTAAAGAATGTGCCTTATTTTCCTCCCAACATTCTCAGCTTTAGTTGGAACAGATGAATTCCCCAGGATTTGGGTTTCCATATATTTACACATAAGAAGACCAGAGTATCTATTTTCTTATCTTTCTATCTGAGACTAACTTTTATTGATATTTCAAGACTAGTTTCAGATGAGTGTTATTAAATTGAGGTCACTGAATTGCCTATGACAAAGCTGTCATTTGGTTATGATGCTTCTATTATAAGAAATATTTACAGTAGGAATCTATTTCACTGTTCTTCATTAAATGATTTAAAGCAAAGAGGAAAGTAAAACTTCAATTCACATACCTAAAACAGTTTTTGTGAATGGCAATTATATAAATTCTTATAGGGCATGAGTAGAATGCGTGCATGCACACTAAGTCGCTTCAGTCATGTCCAACTCTTTGTGACCCTATGGGCTGTAGCCCACCAGGCTTCTCTGTCCATAGGATTCTCCAGGCAAGAATACTGGAGTGGGTTGCCATGCCCTCCTCCAGGGGATCTGTCCAACACAGGGATCGAACCCGCGTCCCTTATGTCTTCTGCATTGGTAGGCGGGTTCTTTACCACTAGTGCCACCTAAGAAGCCCATGAATAGAATAATGATACCTAAATAATCACAATATTCAGTCAATTTCATATATTTCTTGTTAATAGAATGTCGAATATGTGGAGGTATTACACTAAAATAGGAAAAAAAGTAGTGTTTTATACTGTTGCATGTTTTTATATTGAAGGACACATTAGCCTTAAAACTGATAAATGATAGACTCTTTGGGCAACTAAATTACAGTTTTTGCTTTCTTGTAATGAAAATCTTGCTGACATAGATGTTAGAAGATGAATGCTGTTCTCCAGCTGTGTACTGTGAATTCATTTATGTCTCACTGACTAGCAGCCAGACACAAAGAGCAGGAATCTCACACTTCTGTGTTCTTCAAGCGCCTAACTGAAGTGTAAGGCAAAGAGTGAGTGGAAACTGAATGTGTTGAGTGGTGTAAAATAATTCACGTAATCATGTGGATGTTTAGTGACTCGAAATGATGTAACATCTGCAAAATTGAATTTGTGTTTATGTAGTTTGTTTACTCTTTACACATTCTGTCAAATTGAAAGCCTTTATTATAATCATATAAGTACTAAGTATGAAATGGATAGTAAATACTGTCATCAAGTTTTTGCAAAAATTTTATGTGGGGAAATCTTAATCAGGAAATATTTCTCTACAGGTACTTTGTTTTCACGTTCATAAAAGTCAGATGCCCAGAGGAGACACTAAGGGAAATTACTACAAAATATAGAAGACAAAGAATGATGTTATGAAATTTCCTTGACAATGTTTTTAGACAGTTACACTGTAAAATAACAGAGCAGCCATTGTAAGTTTGACCAGATAGGAGATGCTGTAAAAGCGACAGGCAATGGCATATTTAGTATGTTCATGACAGCTGGCTTACAGTGCAGCTGATGAACAGGAAGGTGAGTTCTGAGGAAGGCATTGATGGTACCGGCCTTAAGTGAAGATCAACAGAGACTCACTTTCCAGCCAATTTTCTGTTCTTGTGTAGAAACAGAAAATGTACAGTGATGACTGCAACATCTGTCGAATTGTTTTCGACGTGCCAAGCTAGAATGGGCTTTTCAGTTTGAGAAACAGGGTTTAAAAAAAGAAATAAGGAGAAAAATGTGGCACAAAATTAGGAAAGAAAATATTTATGTAAAGAAAGCTTCACAAGAAATATTGTAAATTCCTGACTAAAAATAGGTTGACAGGCAGCTTGATGGCATGGCTGAGGGAGACAGACAAGAGATTCTAGGCTTTATTTTTTCACACAGGGACAACTAAATGCAACAGCAGTTTGGTACTGTTGGGCTTTAGGGGAGACAGGATTTTTGTCACGCATGTTCCTTCTGCTTGCTGATTCACAGGGAGACAGTGGCTTTGAAGGAAAGGAGGGGAATGGCTATCTGTCTATGATGAGGAAGAGCCCAAATAATGTGGCAAATGTAGAGAGGTGGCAGAAAGCTGGCAGAGGGTAGTGACTGCTCATTCTCGAAAGTCAAGAAGGATTTAACATCAAACACGAAGGCTCACCATAGAAACAGGAGCACAGAACATGGATGATGTGATTATAGGAAGCCCAGTGAGGATGCCAACTGATATTTGGGCCAAGCTGAGTATAAATAAATGTATCATTGTAGAAATTCCATCTATTTATGTTCAATATTGAATATGGATTTTTACGAACAGATAACTCCTTGCTTTCCTGCCTAATTCTGTTGGTTAAGATTGCCATGTTGTTAGTTGAGTGGATATTCCATTTAACTACCAATACTAATCAACTAAGATCCTTTTACCCAGTTATGTTATTGCTGACTGAATCTGATCCTGTTTCAGGGTTGAGTCATTGAAGAGAACTAGGGTGAGTGTGAAGAATGAGCCACTTGTCAAATCAGTAACCTATATTCATAGGAAGTAAGGCTATAAAAACAATAACTTTATTTCTCAGTTTTTAGGCTCCCTCTTTCCCTTTAGAAAAATCCACTACATTCATGACAGGTCCTTAAAAATATCAGTTATTAAACAATTATAAAGCAATGATTTCTCTACAGTCTGCATCCTGATGTAGCATTTTTCAGGAATTCCAGAAGTTTTAAAAGGAAATTTGTCTTATTTCTATGAATACTACAGTTGCAATAGTCTCAATAATTCCACATTACAAGTGAAAGAGTCTCTGGAAAAAAATTTAAAAACATGGAGAAAAGAACAATAATTTTGTTTTAAATGCTAGAAATAGAAAAATATAAATGCATTGGTAATGAAAGGCTTTATTTCACAAATTACTGTCCATGTGTGCTTACTAAGTCACTTCAGTCGTGTCCAACACTTTGTGGCCCTATGGATCATAGTCCACCAGGCTCCTCTGTCCATGGTATTCTCCAGGCAAGAATACTGGAGTGGGTTTCCATGTCCTCTTCCAGGGGATCTTCCCAACCCAGGGATCAAACTCACGTCTCTTCCATCTACCTGCTCTGGCAGGCAGGTTCTTTACCACTAGCATCACCTGGGAAACCTGTCCATGCATAAGCTAAATAACATAATAAGGTACATGTAAAAATGTTTTCTGGAAGCACTACATTTTCACATGCATGTGGATTATTTATAAAAATTACAAAACTAACCTAAGTAAAGATCCATAACCCAAACAGACTAGTTGTCATGGTAAAGCAAAGGAAGTTTAAAAGAGTAAATAATTTATATTCATCCACCCTCCGTAGCTCCCAGTGCTTAAGACTAGCTAGTGTTAAAAGGATATTCTGCCAAATCTTTAAAATTAATATCTCAAAAAAGAAAAATAATGGTGATTATCTCTGTAGATTCTGAAAGGTATTAGACATTTAATATTTAATATCTAAAGTAAGAATCAATGCATACTTCTACAATATGATGAAATGTTAATAAATATCACACTATGATAAAATAGTAATAGATGGATAATTCAACAATATAAAATTTAAATAGATGAGACTTTCATAGTTGTGGCATAATTGATTGACCCAGAGCCAGCATCATGCTTTAATACTAAAAGCCAAAACGAGATAAAGACATCGGGTATCGTCTTTATTATTTAACATTGTTATAGGGGTAGTAGGCAATGCAATTAGATAAGAGATCAAAGTAGGAGGTATAAATGTAGACTGTAAAAGGATCACTGCTTAAGACAAAATGAGTGTTTACCTAGAAAACCTAAATCAGTTAAAAAACTATGACAAAAATTTAGTAGATGGCTATATACACATTTCTTTTACAGAAATTAATAAAATTCAATTATAGACCTAAAGCTGGTTAGAATTAGTTAGAAACTAGTTAGGGAATCTAATGGAAGAAATATTCCATTTATAAAACCAACACAATGATAACATACATACAGTTAAATAAACCTACACACACATTGGACAGAAGAAGGTAAATGGACAGATTCCTGATCTTAATGTTTGCTTTTGACGCACTTTTTCTGAAGAGTGATCAAGCAGACCAAAACAACTATTGAGGATATTAAAAAATTAAACAATATATTTATTAAGCTGATTTGATGAATAGAATCTTGCATTCATAGAAAATGCTAACTCACTTCCACCACACATGGAGCATTTAACAAATATGAGCAAAGAACAGAACCCAAAGTAAGGATCTGCAAAATCATTATTATATGTTTCTTATCTTATAACCTCAAAGCAGTGAATTTAGAAATTGGAGAAAAAGCATGCAATCCGTACGTTTTTGGAATATTAAAATCAAGAAGTCTGATTGGTACATTAACAGTAATTTGTCTAAAATTCAATATACATCCATTTTATTGTATGTTCAATTGTTTTTCACGTCTTTCTGTTTTAAATTTCTTATTCCTGGTCTTCAGGAGTAGCATTTAGCATCATATATTATTGAGTAGGATAACCTGAGGGAGACATAATCTTAGGCAACACATTAGTTTATTATTATATATAATTTTTTTCCTAAAGATATTTGTCATCAATGATATATTTGAAAACATATTTTATAATGCTTAAATTAATATTTAAAAAGAAGCAGTGGTACTGGTAAATCTGTGTCATTAAGTTTTTCTTCACAAATTCAAAGTAAATATTTTCCTTTCAATTTAGATTTTTCATTTCTATTTTAAAAGGAGAGGATAAGCTTTACTGTATCATCACATGATGAGTGGCAGAGGGTGCCCCTGTTTACTACTTTAGCCTGGGAACGGGGTCAAGTGCAAAACTACAAAAGGACCAGGGTAAGCACCAGACTGCTCCAAAATGAAACCTACATTGATAAAACTGTTCCTAGAATACAGAAAACTTAAAGAATATGAGAAAAATCTTTTGTTTATTTATAATATATTATTTTCCCTAGTAATGTGAATAAAATGAATTCTCAAAATTTTGGTGGTTTCAAGAAAAAAGTTGGTCATTGGTCTAAATTGAGGATAATCTTTTTCAGTGTTAGGTGTTGAAGAAAAGTATTTTTGAGAGAAAAATTGAAAGTATGATGAAAAATGGATTGGATAATACAAGTTACAATGAAAAGATTTCATCCACTACCCTTAGCTTTTCTTCAAGACAGGTTTTCAAAATACAAAGGAAAAAGAATGTGTTTTGCATTTTGTATGTAGAATCAATCATTCACATCCTCAAAAAATGTATTTTTTTCTGTAATATTTAAAGTAAATCATATTGATTCTACGGATCACTATGAATTCTCAACTGTCGTTTGGACTTCTTGTACCTGGGTGGAGATTTTATTCAAGGAATGCTTTTTAAGTGACTTACATCCATAATTTTAAATCCTTTTCCCTCAGTTCTCTTTGAAGTTCAATTTTTATTATATTCTTCTTCTACCTCCAAGGAAATCTATGCTTTAGTTTTATGTTCTCTTTGTATTTCCACATTTCTATGTTTACTTGGAGTTCTTTTTGATATCTTTTGAATTTCTGCATCACATCAGTTTTATTCTGACAGATGCAGCCTCTAAAATAAGCTTGTGTGAGGCACTCAAACCTAAAATAAACCATTATTTGAGGGTTAGGTGCGTCATACCTGCAAATAACCCCATTTATCTAGAGAAATGTATTTAATGCTTATTGTATAAATACCAGTGTTTCCATGTGCTCTATAATGCCATCTGTCCCTTCTCATACAATACATAATTCAATGTATCCCTTATTCCATTTTTTGAGATGCAGAATTCTTGCATACAGCTCCATATACTGTGATAAGAATCCAGGTGTATTATGAAAATTGTATCAAGTATTATCCAATATGAAATTTGACTGTATGTTGAATCAAGTACTTTCTCTGTTGCTAAAATACACATCAATGTAAGCTTGTATCATGGTATCTTTCACCAACTTCATTTAAGGTATATTTTAAACATGATGTTGTGGAAAGTAGAAAAGTAGAAAGTAGAAACTGCTGTTTCTATTAAGGGAATCAGTTTGTTTCTAGTTATGTCACAGGGAACTCTTCTATACTAGAGCAGCAAAAGAAAGAAAAATGAAAACATAAAATGGCAACATGTTATTGATTAATGGACATTCTTTTTCTCATCCTTTGCTTGAAATATAAGAATAAGATCTTAATTAGATTTGTACTCACAGGAATGTTGATCCAGAATATATGACATAAAGAGGTTAACAAACAGACATTTGAGTCTAAGTGGCAAGCCTGAGGCTAGGTTGAGGACCCTGAAATAGATCACATCCGAGGTGCTCAGGCACTGATGGAGAGACACACACAGATGATTACGGAGCACTAGTGCTGCTGGCACCATGGAGGAGAGCCTGGGGACCATGGAGCTGCTGGAGGAGGTGTCTAACTCAGCTGCTGAAAAGAAAGAGGTGCCAGGGAGAGCTCTCCAAGGGAGGTTCAACCCAAGCTTCAATTTGAAGAATGAGTAGGAGTTAACTGTTTCGATTGTTTTTAGATCATGTATCATCTAAGCAGCTTTAGGATATAGAAATTCTGAAATTATCTTGTCATGATCAATTCAGTAGGTTGGATCAAAAGCAGACAGTTTATGCATCTTCTCTTTTCTACTTTCTTACATACATACATGCACGGAATACTTTTTAAATGTGTTATTTTACTATCAGATATACTGCATTATAGTTAGAATTGTATGATGTATGTGTGAGAATGGATGATAGGAATTACATATTAATGTTAGATCGTCACTTAAATGTGGCTAAAAATTACCTTTTAAAGCATGTCATGTCTGGCTCTTTGCAACCCCAAGGACCGTAGCCTGCCAGGCTCCTCTGTCCATGGAATTCTCCAGGCAAGAATACTGGACTGGGTAGCTGTTCCCTCCTCCAGGGGATCTTCCCAACCTAGGGATCAAATCCAGGTCTCCTGCATTGCAGGCAGATTCTTTACCATCTGAGCCACCAGGGAAGCCCAAGAATACTGGAGTGGGTAACCTTTCCCTTCTCCAGGGGATCTTCCCCACCCAGGAATCAATCTAGGGTTCCTGCATTGCTAGTGGATTCTTTACCAGCTGAACTATCAAGGGAGCCCTTTCAAAGCATAATTCGTATTTCTCTTGACACTGACTTTCTCTCTAAACAAGTATTCTTTATACACATGCTCGTAAAACATAACACAGAAACAGGAAGTTCTATTGGGTGTGGTCTGCATTTCTTTTGGACATGTTTTCTCATTACTGTGGCAGATTCTTCCTCACTTCAAAATTCCCAAAGTTGAAATTAAGGGAATGAATGCATGCTTGTGTCATGGGGTCCCCTCAAGGGGAATAATAACTTTACATTCTAGTTTTGACACTTTTCATTTCACAACCTTGGATAGAGGATGGTAGATAACCTGACACACGTATCTTTTTGTCAACATATGTACAAAATCTGCGTGTTACCAGAAACCAGTTTGGTCTTTTTTTTTTAATTTATTTATTTTAGTTGGAGGCTGATTACTTTACAATATTATACTGGTTTTTGCCAAACATCAACATGAATCAGCCACGGGCACACATATGTTCCCCATCCAGAACCCCCCTCCCACCTCTCTCCCCATCCCATCCCCCAGGGTCATCCCAGTGCACCAGCCCTGAGCACCTTGTCTCATGCATCGAACCTGGATCGGTGATCTGCTTCACATATGATAATATACACGTTTCAATGCTACCCTCTCAAACCATCCCACCCTCGCCTTCTCCCACAGAGTCCAAAAGACTGTTCTTTACATCTGTGTCTCTTTTGCTGTCTTGCATATAGGGTCATCGTTACCATCTTTCTAAATTCCATATATATGTTAGTATACTGTATTGGTGTTTTTCTTTCTGAATTACTTCACTCTGTATAATAGGCTCCAGTTTCATCCATCTCATTAGAACTGATTCAAATGTATTCTTTTTAATGGCTGAGTAATATTCCATTGTGTACATGTACCACAGCTTTCTTATCCATTCGTCTGCCAGTGGACATCTAGGTTGCGTCCATATCCTGGCTATAGTAAACAGTGCTACGAAGAACACTGGGGTACACGTGTCTCTTTCAATTCTGGTTTCCTCGGTGTGTATGTCCAGCAGTGGGATTGCTGGGTTTTATGGCAGTTCTATTTTCAGTTTTTTATGTGGAGCAGGGATTGCTTTGACTATGAGCTCAGTTTTACCATGGATAGAGGAAAGTGCCTTAGATGATTTTAATGAATGTAGTACAGAAACCTAGAGAACATCCTCCTTTGATAAGCCATTTATTTGTCTTCTTCAGAGAAGAACCTCTGGCAGGTCAGTTAGAGCAGGCAAAGATTCATGAATAGTGTATAGCATTTTCCTATTTGACTTTTTATTGATTCTTCTAAGATCTAGCATTCTAAAAAGGTCAACATAATTGCTTTAAGTCATAATGTGCATTATATTTGTTTCCTTATCTGGCTAGATAGTTTCATGCTAATTTATTTATTTTGCTTACTCATTTACATTATTATATGCTTCACTTACAAAAAAAATGCAAAAATAATACACTGTTCTCCCTTGTATCTGCTATGCAGCTTAACAAAGAAAGCGTTACAAATATAGATGAAGCCCTTTTATGTATGACTCCATGATTTTATTGTGTGAGATCGAGCCTAGAAGTAATCACAATCGTAAGTTTTTAGTCTCACCATCTGTATGTTTATACCTTTACCAATTAAGTGTGTACTGTTAAATAGTATATGGTGTAATTTTGCTTATTTTAGTATCATATTCTGTATATATCCTGGGAATTTATTTCTTTTAGTCAAACATTATGTTTTTGATATTTTTCCCATATATCACTCTTGTACATCCTTTTTCACTGCTGTATAATATTTGATTGTGTGACTTCACCACAATTTGTCCATTCACGTGTTGCTAGATTGAGATTATATTCAAGTATTCGCTATTGCAAGCAAAACTACTCTGAACGTTTTTGTATTTGTCTCCTTGTGTATGTGTGCAACACTTTCCTAGGCGACATGATATTATGCTTATGAACAATATGCTTTTAAAACTAAAATATTGGCAAATTGACCTCCAAACTCTCTTGTACCAATTTGCTCTTCCATCAGCAGTTTTCAAGAATTCTGTATGTAAATGAAATCTCTTCCTTTCCCATAAAAAAATACATGCATTTTCATTTATTGTTGAATAAAGTGATAAGAACTGATGTCCTTGTTTCTGAGCTTGAGGGAAGCATTCTGTTTTTCAGCCTAAACTGAATGTTTGTTGTAGAATTTTATAGATGCTAGTTATCAGGTTGATGAAATTGCTTTCTAACCTTAGTTTCTGAGTATTTATACAGCTGTTTATTTTGCTTATGGGTCACAATTTCTCATTTCTTGGTCTTTCTGGTTTTTGTTTGTTTGTTTGTTTTTCAGTGGCCACTGGACTTTGTGATTTTATGTTGCTGAGTGCTTAGGTTGTTATATTCTTTTAAAAATTGTCCTTTATGGGTCTTCTGCCTTTCCATAGAAACTTAAGAATAAATTTGTCAGTATCTGCAGAATAACCACTGGTGTTTGATTGGAATTGCATTGAATCTATAGATCAAGTTGAGAAGAATTGATATCTTTACAATATTGACTTTTCTATACATGAACGTGGGATATCATTCTATTCATTTTTTCTTTGATGTTTTTCTTCACAGCTTTATAATTTTCCTCGTACATGTTATATACCTATTTTGTTGAATTTATAGCTAAGTATTTCATTTGGGGAGATGCTGATGTTCGTAGCATTGTATTTTTAACTTTAAATTCCAGTTGTTTATTACTGGTATATAGGCAAGTGGTTGACTTCTGTGTATTCACCTTATAGCTTACAAACTTGCTATAATTGTTGATTAATTCCAGGAGTTTTTTGTTGTTGTTGATTCTTCTTGGATTTTCTACATACACAATCATGTCATCTGCAAAGACATGATTATTTCTTTATTCTTAATCTATATTCCTTTTATTTTCCTTTCTTATTGCATATTTTCCATTATGATGTTCAAAATTAATGGTGAGAATAGATATCCTTCCTTGCCTTGTTCTTAATTTTAATGGAATTTTTTCATGTTTCTCACCATTAAATATGATGTTAAATGTATGTTTTTTGTAGGTTTTCTTTATCAAATTTAGGAAGTTCCCCTCTATTCCTGGATTAGTGAGAGTTATTTTTACTTTTAAAAACTACATTTTACTATTGCTGGAGTATGGACATTTTATTGTTTTGAATATTGATCTCCTATTCAGTATTCTTGCTTAATTATGCTAATTAACTGTAATAATTTGCCTGTATATCTCTTTAGTGTTTTTCTATAATAATTACAGTTTTCATTTCTCTCTCTCAAATCTCATAGATTTTAGCTCTTGTTCTTGTCATCCGGGACTGACAAGAACAGTCAGTGTGCAGCTAAACAGAAGCAGTAATGGCAGGCATCTTTGTCTTGTTCTTGATTTTTAAAGGTAATGTTTCTAGAATTTCAACATTAATTATGGAAATCATAGCAGGTTTTTGTCAGATAATCTGGATCTCTCATGGATGTGTTCATTCATGAGGTGACAGAAAATGTGAAAAGACTGTAATATATAAATCACAAGAAGTTATCTTTTCTCACGCAAAAATAAGCCTTGATGCAGACATTTTCCTCATGCTTTCAAAATACTTGCTACAAGTTCAGCTACCCAGACCACAGCTCTTTTAAAGCAGACTTGGAAAGGAAGCATTAAGCTTTCTAGCTTATATAATAAAAGGCAGCATTGGTAAAGAAGTTAGTAGATTATATTAACCCAAACGATAATGTCTGCATAATTCACTTTATTTGGGCTAATAAAATTCTCTTTTATTTATGACATGATAAGTTTTTTATATTAAATCACAAATTGGAGTTGATTTAACAGAATCTGTTTTTTTGCATGTGCAAAATTAATGCATTTTGCTCTTTATTAATGTGTTGAATTTCATCATGAGAGCTCATAATATTATATCATCCCTATACTTCTATGATATACTTAACCTGGTCATTATTTGTCTTTTAAAATACACTGAATATTTCAACTTGCAGATATAAATCTTTAGGCGTTTTCTGTATATTTGTAGTAGGCTACAGTCAAGCCTACTACAGAGCTAGTAATGCAATAAAAATACAATGCATTAATGACACAAAATTGTGGTCATTGTACTGTAAAAAGGAATTGCTTTAGGTAGTGGTAGATAGACCCTTGAATGATATGACCTCTCTCTTTTTTCTAAAGTGCAAATGGAAGAAACCTGGTGACTAGGGCTCCTTTGATGTGATGGGTTTCTCATTCTCCCCTCTCTTCACTGAAAACAAAACTTAGGAAACATATCTCTGAGAAACCAGGCAAGAATGGGGAAATTATATCTACTTTCTCACTTGTGTGTTTATCTCATATACCTTGTCTTTTACTTGTTTTCTGATTCAATAGGAAACTGAAATGAAGGTGATCATGTATTAGATTTCAGTCGTCATTCTTGGTAGTCTTTAAACTGAATTCAAGCCTTCTTATTCTAGCCTTATTCTATCTTAATAGTGAAATCGGCTTATAATTGTTGTTTCTCATACTGTTCTTTTCTGATTTTGACTCAAACTTAAATTAATCTTATAAAATTAGTTGAGTATTTTTCTTTTCTTTCTCTTATCGGGAAGTCTGGTATACATTATTGATAGAATTACTTGGCTTCGTCCTTTGGATATTATTCTTTGTGTTTGTGTGGATGGGAAGGTAGATCTTCACCTACTGATTCAATTTCTGTAATGATCACAAGTATTTTTAGAATGGTTTTCTTTCTTCTTCAGTTAATTTTGATGTTATGTCTTCCTAGAAGATTTTTTTTGTCTAAGTTTTCAACTTTATTGGCTTAAATTTAATTATAGTGTTATTTTGTTTGTATGCCTCTGCCACAGTTCTCCCTGCATATTCCTTATCAATCTAAACATTTTTTATCCCTACATATTCCTTATCAATCCAAACATTTTTTAATGAGAATCACAAAATCTTTATCTTGATCAGTACTGATAGAGATTTGTCTCCTTTGTCTTTTCAAGAGTTTGTGTGTGGTGGCAGGGGGTGGGGGCGCGTGGGGAGGTGGAGAATGGGGAGATGGGGGGGTAGGTGAGGGGTTTTTTTGTAATTTGTTTATTCTTTTATTGTATCCTTTATTTTTATAAATTCATCTTCTTCTTTCATTATTTTCTTCCTTCTATATTCTTTGGACTTATCTTTTTCTATCTTTACAAATGGAAGCTATGATGGTTTTTGATTTATTGCCTCTCAGCTCCAAATTCATGCTTTTTTTTTTTTTTTTTAAGGATAAATATTTCTAATAAATATTTCTTCTTAGCCTACTAGAAAGATCTTAAGGGGCGTTCTTCCTTCCAAAGTATTAACAACTTACTCCCCAGATTCTTGGAGAATGTGTTGTTTTTTGTTTTTTTTTTTCCACTGCTTGGTCTGTAGAGCATTTCTGGTGTTAGATGTCTACAGAGACCAGCATTCTCCCGGATTTGCCTCTCATGTGCTTTCTGTAGCTCTTTACCTTGGCAGCTACAGCATTGCTAGGAGTCCTTGACAGCATGAGCTGGTTCCTCAGCCAAGACCTCTGCTTCCTGCATTCTCCCCTCTGTCCTCTAGGCACCATGCTGGGAGCCTTAGTGAGCCTGCTATTTAGTGGAACTTTGCCCAACTTAAAGCTGGTCCAGAACCCTGTAGGCCCAAGCTCCTCACAAGAAAAGCACTAAGTTCTTGCACAGAGAGGCTTCTCCAGCTCCTGGTTCCAGTAGCAAGATCAGCGGTACCCCTTCTCCCACATTTGACCAATCACCTCCAACTCACCGCACACCAGTCTCCCACCTGTCACACCTGTCAGCTGGCCTTGCTTGTGTCTTAGAGGTTTATTTCCTCCACTCATCCTGATGTGGACACAGCACAATTTCACAAATCCACAGTGATGTCCCAACTCCATCTGCTACCTGCTCACCATCAGCCTCAGTTTGTCTGTTCTCCAAAGGGTTGTTCCTGCTTGTCTGGCAAGTGTGGATAAGATCTGGCTAGGCAGTTGTCTAATTAGCTACAACCACACCTTCTTCAACAACATTTGAACCATTCTTTGAAATTTGTCCTTCGTTGGATACTTTCACTCAGGCGTAGGATTGATTCTCTTTATGGTTCTCTTTCTATCTTTATTGTAACTCTCCAATAATAACTGGTAGTTCTTTATTATATGACATTAAACGATACTAAATTTCCTCTTGTTTCTTCCTCTTGATTGAATCCAGCTTACACAGATGCTAACTAAATTTCAGCATGTTTTCTAAAAAATATTTAAGGCTATTATTTCCCCTCTAGTAGTGAATTTTTTATTATGGTAAACTCTTCTGCTACACATTTTCTGTAATAAGAATTAGTTCGTGGGTGATAAATAACTGAATGACGACAGTATAGGCATATATTGCTTCAGCTGAAGCATTTTAAAAAGTCAACAAGTTAATATCAATAGTTTATCTTACCAAAAGTAATAGTGGTAAAATAGAAAGTACGCTAAATGGAAAGTGCACTAGTATTTTTTTTTTTCAATTTTTTGTCCACACTGCATGGCATGTGGGATCTTAGTTCCCTGTTGTTGTTCAGTCACTTAGTTGTGTCTGACTCTTTGTTACCTCGTGGACATTCCAGGCTTCCCTGTCCTTCACGATCTCCCCAAGTTTGCTCAAACTTATGTCCATTGAGACGATGATACCATCCAATCATCTTGTCTCTGTCGTCCCCTTCTCCTCCTGCCTTCAGTCTTTCCCAGCCATCAGTCTTTTCCAATGAGTTGGCTCTTTGCATCAGGTGGCCAAAGTATTGGAGTTTCAGCTTCAGCATCAGTCCTTCCAATGAATAGTCAGGATTGATTTTCTTTAGCATTGACTGGTTTGATCTCCTTGCTGTCCAAGGGACTCTCAAGAGTCTTCTCCAGCACCACAGTTTGAAAACGTCAATGCCCCCTGCATTGGAAATACAGTCTTAACCACTGGACCATCAGTGAAGTCTGAAGGTGCATTAATATTGCTGGATGCTGCTAGCTGTGGAGGAATCCGGTATTGTACCTATTTACTCCATAATTTTCTTTTTTATTTAGTTATGTCATGTACTTCCTCTTGGAGTTGTTTACTGTGTGATTTTCCTCATCTCTATGCATCCCCTCTTGCTATAATTCAGTGGCCTCAATTCTTCCTTACATCTGCTTCTTATGTTCTCCTGTCAAATAAAATAAAGTTTTGTATTTGCTATAGCCTTGTTTACTATGTCCTTGTAAACTATGCTGTTTATTATTTTATTAGGATTATTATTATTTTTATCTGTTCTATAGTTACAAAGTACATAAATTTTAGGTGTTTCATTCCTAGACCTATCCTTCTTCTGACATATTCTGTTATTTTTAGTGGATGATTTTGCAGAAATCAAGGTTTCATAGGAGATAGCTGTGTCATATTATGCATAGAAACCTATGTTTCTCAAGTTCAAATCTTTCCTAATTTCCTTTTAAAATTATGTTTTGATACATAAGTAATTTAAAAATATGTCATTTAATTTAAATGTATGAAAATTTTTATTTTGGTATTTTTTGTATTGATTTTTAATTTCATTGCATTTTGGTTAGAGAATGTGATATGAATAGTACAGATTTGTTAAATATATTGCACATTCTTGATGGCCTAATGCATTGGACAATGTTTATAACTGTCTTCTGTGTTCTTGTGTACTCTTATTGCTGGATTCAAAGTTCTATTTTATCAAGTGCTGTAAGACTGAATTTTGTCCCTCCAAAAGTGTGAAGCCCTAATCCCTCAATGTAACTGTATTTGGAGAAAGGGTTCTTAGGGGTAATTAATGAGAAGTGAGTGGGGCCTTAGTCCCACAGGACTAGAGGCCTTATAAGAAGAGTAGGAGGGAGATTGATCACTTCTCTCTCCACCTGTGCACAAAGATGAGGTCAGATGATGACATGTTGGCCATTTACAAGCCTAAAGAAGAGGTCTCAGAATCAAACCTACCTACTGGCACCTTGACCTTGAACTTCCAGTCTCCAGAACTGTGAATAATAAATTTCTATTATTTAAGCTACCCAGTCTGTGGTATTTTGTTATGCCAGCTTAAGAAGAGTAATACATCAGCTTTCTTAGTTCAGATCTTTCTCTCTCTCATTCCCTATTTTATTCTTGAGCTCTCAGTTACCAGAAAGAAAACCAAAAATTGTATCAAACTTTCAAACATTATTGTGAATTTGTCTGCTGTAAAATTCTGTCATTTTGTTTTAATAGTTTTGAAAATGCATACATATTTAAAATTGTAAGAGACAATTTTAAAAGATGTGAAATGCATCTTTTAAAACTATGAAGAATATCTATATTCATAAAAACTCTTTTGATCTTGAAATCTGTTTTGTCTAAACATGTATAAAGCTACAGTAACTTACTTTTGACTAGTAATTTCCTTGTGCATAATTTTCAACTTTTTAATTGCAACCTATTTGCCACAAAATTTTACATGCACATCTTGTAGGCAATTTGAAAAAAATCTGTTCTTGCAGTTTCTGCATATACTGTCAATCCTGACATGTTTTGGATTTTCAATTTAGCCTACTTCTCGGTAAGTTGCTTTTTTCCTGTCTATATTTTGATATTTCAGGTTTGTTTTGTTTTTACTCCATTCCCTTCTCTATACAGATTTTGAAATTTATATAGCTGATTTATAGTCTTTTAGTGACTGTCCTTAAAATTTTAACATGCATGCATATGATACTTAACAAACTCTAAGCTCTATGGTTAATCAGCATCTTTATTTACCTTTAAAAACCATACAAAGATCTTCAAACAATTCATTTCTGATTTCTCCTCCTGTCTTACATATGACCGTTGTCATTTTATAGTTTCATTTTTTTCATCAATGTTAAAATAGTTATTTTGTTTCAGTCAACTTTTTGTTTATTCACCTTTACCAATTTCTTTCCTCACTTTTCTTTTATAATTTCAAACCTTGATTCTGTTTTTTTTCTTTAGTATATTCTTTAGCATTTTTGAGTTTCTATTGTTGCTAAATTTTTTCAAGATATTTTTCTTTTTCAATCTAGAAATGTTTTTATTTTATAATTGTTTGCTGACAGTTACATCAGATGTAAAATTAATTGATAATATTGATAATATTTTCACTCAATACTTTTGAATTATTGTTCATCTGCTTTTTTATTTTTAATTTTTGAATTGGTTTTTGAATCATGCATCATTCCTTTATAGGTTTCCTATATATATATTTTTTAATCAGCC
The DNA here is from genome assembly GCA_024291935.2 of Okapia johnstoni. Taxonomy (NCBI): domain Eukaryota; kingdom Metazoa; phylum Chordata; class Mammalia; order Artiodactyla; family Giraffidae; genus Okapia; species Okapia johnstoni. The sequence continues at coordinate 94,288,809 of CM044311.1, read as the reverse complement.
ATAGGTAAAAATATATCCCCTCCCTTTTGAACATCCCTCCCATCTCCCACCCCATCCCACCCCTCTAGATTGATACAGAGCCCCTATTTAAGTTTCCTGAACCATACAGCAAATTCTTGTTGGCTATCTATTTTACGTATGGTAATGTAAGTTTCCATGTTACTCTTTCCATACATCTCACCCTCCCTCTCCTCTCCTCTCCCTAGGTCCATAAGTCTATTCTTTGTTTCTCCATTTCTCACCTGTAAATAAATTCTTTAGTACCATTTTTCTAGATTCCATATATATGTGTTAGAATATGATATTTATCTTTCTCTTTCTGACTTACTTCACTCTGTACAATAGGTTCTAGGTTCATCCACCTCATTGGAACTGAATCAAATGTGTTCCTTTTTATGGCTGAGTAATATTCCATTGTGTGTATGTACCACAACTTCTTCATCCATTCATCTGTTGATGGACATCTAGGTTGCTTCCATGTTCTAGCTATTGTAAATAGTGCTGCAATGAACAATGGGATACATGTGTCTTTTTCAATTTGAGTTTCCTCAGGGTATATGGGAGAAGGCAATGGCACCCCACTCCAGTACTCTTGCCTGGAAAATTCCATGGATGGAGGAGCCTGGTAGGCTACAGTCCATGGGGTCGCTAAGAGTCGGACACGACTGAGCAACTTCACTTTCGGTTTTCACATTCATGCATTGGAGAAGGAAATTGCAACCCACTCCAGTGTTCTTGCCTGGAGAATCCCAGGGATGGGGGAACCTGGTGGGCTGCCGTCTATGGAGTCGCACAGAGTCAGACACGACTGAAGCGACTTAGCAGCAGCAGCAGCAGGGTATATACCTAGGAGTAGGATTACTGGGTCATATGGTGGTTTTATTCCTAGTTTTTTAAGGAATCTCCATACAGTCTTCCATAGTGACTGTATCAATTTACATTCCCAGCAACAGTGTAAGAGCATTCCCTTTTCTCCACACCCTCTCCAGCATTTATTGTTTGTAGACTTTCTGGTGATGGCCATTCTGACTAGTGTGAGGTGGCATATCATTGTAGTTTTGATTTGCATTGCTCTAATAATGAGTGATATTAAGCATCTATTCATATGTCTGTTAGCCATCTGTATGTCTTTGGAGAAATGTCTGTTTAGGTCTTTTTCCCACTTTTTGATTGAGTTGTTTGTTTTCCTGGCATTGAGTTGTATGAGCTGCTTGTATATTTTGGAAATTAATCTTTTGTCAGTTTTTTCATTTGCTATTATTTTCTCCCATTCTGAGGGTTGTCTTTTCACCTTGCTTATAGTTTCCTTTGCTGTGCAAAAGCTTTTAAGTTTAATCATGTCCCACTTGTTTACTTTTGTTTTTATTTCCATTACTCTGGGAGGTGGGTCATAGAGGATCTTGCTTTGATTTATGTCATTGAGTGTTCTACATTTATTTTCCTCTGAGAGTTTTATAGTTTATGGTCCTACATTTAGGTCTTTAATCCATTTTGAGGTTATCTCTATGTATGGTGTTAGGAAGTGTTCTAATTTCATTGTTTTACATGTAGCTGTCCAGTTTTCCCAGCACCATTTATTGAAGAAGCTGTCTTTGCCCCATCATATATTCTTGCCTCCTTTGTCAAAAATAAAGTACCCATAGGTGCATGGGTTTATTTCTGGGCTTTCTATCTTGTTCCATTGGTCTATATTTCTGTTTTTCTGCCAGTACCATACTTTGATGACTGTAGCTTTGTAGTATAATCTGAAGTCAGGAACGTTGATTCCTCCAGCTTCATTCTTTCTCATGACTGCTTTGGATATTCTGGGTCTTTTGTGTTTCCATATAAATTGTGAAAGTTTTTGTTCTAGTTCTGTGAAAAATGCCATTATAATTTGATGGGGATTGCATTGAATCTGTAGATTGTGTTTGGCAGTATAGTCATTTTCACAATTGATTCTTCCTACCCAGGAACATGGAATATCTCTTCATCTGTTTATGTCATCTTTGATTTCTTTCATCAGTGTCTTATAATTTTCTGTGTACAGTTCTTTTGTCTCCTTAGGTAAGTTTATTCCTAGATTTTTAATTCTTTTTGTTGCAATGGTGAATGGGGTTGATTCCTTAATTTCTCTTTCTGATTTTTCATTGTTAGTATATAGAAATGCAAGTGATGTCTATGTATTGCTTTTGTATCATACAACTTTGCTAAATTCACTGATTAGCTCTAGTAATTTTCTGATATTATCTTTAGGGTTTTCTATGTACAGTATCATGTCATCTACAAGCGATGAGAGCTTTACTTCTTCTTTTCTGATCTGGATTCCTTTTATTTCTTTTTCTTCTCTGATTGCTGTAGCTCAGACTTCCAGAACTATTTTGAATAATAGTGATGAAAGTGGACACCCTTGTCTTGTTCCTGATCTTAGGGGGAATGCTCTCAGTTTTTTACCATTGAGAATAATGTTTTCTGTAGGCTTATCATATATGGTCTTTACTATGTTGAGGTAGGTTCCTTCTATGCCCATTTTTTAAAGAGTTTTAATCATAAATGGGTACTGAATTTTGTCAAAGGCTTTTTCTGAATCTATTGAAATTATCATATGGTTTTTATCTTTCAATTTGTTAATACGGTGTATCACATTGATTGATTGCATATATTGAAGAATCCTTGCATTCCTGGAATAAACCCAACTTGATCATGGTGTATGAGCTTTTTGATGTGTTGCTGAAATCTGCTAAAATTTTGTTGAGGATTTTTGCGTCTATGTTCATCAGTGATGTTGGCCTGTAGTTTTCTTTCTTTGTGCTGTTTTTGTCTGGTTTTGGTATCAGGGTGATGGTAATGTCATAGAATGAGTTTGGAAGTGTTCCTTCCTCTGCAATGTTTTGAAAGAGTTTTAGAAGAATAGGCATTAACTCTTCTCTAAATGTTTGATAGAATTCTCCTGTGAAGCCATCTGGTCCTCGGGCTTTTGTTTTTTGGGAGATTTTTGATCACAGCTTCAATTTCAGTGCTTGCAATTGAGTTCTTCGCAATTTCTAATTCTTCCTGGTTCAGTCTTGGAAGATTGAGCTTTTCTATGAATCTGTCCATTTCTTCTAGGTTATCCATTTTATTGCATGTAGTTGTTCATAACAGTCTCTTATAATCTTTTGTTTTTCTCCATTGTCTGTTGTAACCTCTCCTTTTTCATTTCTAATTTTGTTGATTTGATTCTTCTCTTTTTTTCTTGATGAATCTGGATAAAGGTTTGTCAACTTTGTTTATCTTCTCAAAGAACCAGCTTTTAGTTTTATTAATCTTTACTATTGTTTCTTTTATTTCTTTTTCATTTATTTCTTCTCGGATCTTTATGATTTCTTTCCTTCTACTAATTTTGGTTTTTTGTTGTTGTTCTTCTTCTTTTTCCTGTTGTTTTAGGTATAAAGTTAGATTGTCTATTCGATGTTTTTCTTGTTTGTTGAGGTAGGATCGTATTGCTATAAACTTCCCTCTTAGGACCACTTTTGTTGCATCCCGTAGGTTTTGAGTTGTCATGTTTTCATTGGCATTTGTTTCTAGAGTTTTTTTTTTAATTTTCCTTTTGATTTCTTCAGTAACATGTTGGTTTTTTAGAAACGTGTTGTTTAATCTCCATGTGTTTGTGTTTCTTACAGTTTTTTTTCTCATAATTGATATGTAGCCCCATAGCGTTGTGGTCAGAGAAGATGCTTGATATGATTTCAATTTTCTTAAATTTACTGAGGTTTAATATGTGACCCAAGATATGGTCTATCCTGGAGAATGTTCCATGTGCACTTGAGAAGGAGCTGTATTCTTCTGCATTTGGATGCAATGTCCTGAAGATATCAATGAGATCATCTCATCTAATGCATCATTTAAGACTTGTGTTTCCTTTTTAATTTTTTATTTTGATGATCTGTCTATTGGTGTGAGTGGGGTGTTAAAGTCTCCTACTATTATTGTGTTACTGACAATTTCTCCTTTTATGTCTATTACTATTTGTCTTATGTATTGAGATGCTCCTATGTTAAGTGCATAGATATTTACAATTGTTATGTCTTTCTCTTGGATTGATCCCTTGATCATTATGTAGTGTCCTTCCTTATCTCTTGTAATCTTTAATTTAAGGTCTACTTTTTCTGATATGAGAATTGCTACTCCAGCTTTCTTTTGCTTCCCATTTGCATGGAATATATTTTTCCATCCTCTCACTTTCAGTCTATATGTGTCTTTAGGCCTGAAGTGTGTTTCTTGTAGACAGCATATATATGGGTCTTGTTTTTGTATCCATTCAGCCAGTCTGTGTCTTTTGGTTGGAGCATTTAATCCATTTACATTTAAAGGAATTATTGATATATATGTTCCTATTGCCATCTTCTTAATTGTTTGAGGTTGATTTTGTAGATCTTTTTTCTTCTATTTCTTGACTATAAAATTCCCTTTAACATTTGTTGTAAAGCTGGTTTGGTGGTACTGAATTCTCTTTTGCTTGTCTGAAAAGCTTTTTATTTCTCCATCAATTCTGAATGAGATCCTTGCCAGGTACAGTAATATTGGTTGTCTTTCAGTACTTTAAATGTATCCTGCCATTCCCTTCTGGACTGCGGAGTTTCTGCTGAAAGATCAGCCGTTACACATATGGGGTTTCCCTTGTATGTTACTTGTTGCTTCTCCCTTGCTGCTTTTAATATTCTTTCTTTGTGTTAGTTTGATTAGTATGTGTCTTGGTGTGTTTCTCTTTGGATTTACCCTGTGGGGGACTCTGTGCCTGTTGGACTTGATTGACTATTTCCTTTTCCATGTTTGGGAAATTTTCAACTATAATCTCTTCAAAAATTTTCTCATACCCTTTCTTTTTCTCTTCTTCTGGTACCCCTATAATTTGAATGTTGGTGTGTTTGATATTGTCAGAGGTCTCTGAAACTATCCTCAGTTCTTTTCATTCTTTTTTCTTTATTCTGCTCTTCATAAGTTATTTCTACCATTTTATCTTCCAGCTCACTGAATTCATTCTTCTGCTTCAGATATTCTGCTATTAATTCCTTCTATAGAGTATTTTTAATTTCAGTAATTGTGTTGTTTGTCTCTGCATGTTTATTCTTTAATTTTTCTAGGTCTTTGTTAATTGATTCTTGCATTTTCTCCATTTTGTTTTCAAGGTTTCTGATCATCTTTACCATCATTATTCTGAATTCTTTTTCAGGTAGTTTACCTATTTCCTCTTCATTTGTTTGGACTTCTGTGTTTCTAGTTTGTTCTTTCACTTGTGTAGTATTTCTCTGCCTTTTCATTATTATTATTTTTTTAACTTATTGTGTTTGAGGTCTTCTTTTCTCAGGCTTCAAGGTTGAATTCTTTCTTCCTTTTGGTGTCTGCCCTCATAAGGTTGATCCAGTGGTTTATGTAAGCTTTGTGTAGGTTGAGATTTGTGCTGAGTTTTTGTTTATTTGTTTTTTATCTCTGATGGGCAAAGCTGAGTGAAGTGGTAATCCTGTCTCCTGATGATTGGGTTTGTTTTTTTGTTTTGTCTGTTGTTCAGATGTTTACAACGTTGCACAGGGTGCTACTGGTGGTTGGGTGATGCCAGGTCTTGTATTCAAGTGGTTTCCTTTATGTAAGTTTTAACTATTTGATACTCCCTAGGATTAATTCTCTTGTAGTCTAGGATCTTGGAGTCAGTGCTCCCACTCCAAAAGTTCAGGGCTTGATCTTCAAAGTGTGGTCTTGGGAAGGTTACTTAATCATTCTAATATTCAAGTTTCTCATCTCAGCCTTTGTCTGCATAAATGCTGTCTATCTTTGTCCAAGAAGCAAATCTTCAGTTATTTCTAAGTTCCATGGCCCACATGGAAAGAGAAGTCGACTCTGGACAGTGGGGTTTATTTCAATCAAGCAGTTGATTCATGAAGCATTCAGGATTCAGGATCTGCTTCCTTTGGCAAAACCCAACTTCCCTGGTGAGAAGTAGATACAGGCCAATGGGCAGGGCTGACATAGGAGCGAGCACAGGTCCCAGTCACAGGCATGAGCGGCCGTGGGCCAACACTAACAGCCTGAGCAGGAAGATGTCCACCAGTTTTCTATCTTTTAAAAACAGCTAATAAGATCTCTTTCTCTTTGGTATCCTGAAGCTTATAAGAATATGTCTAGGTTTGTATTTATTTTTATTTATGCTGCTGCTGCTGCTAGTGATATATTTTCTGAATAATTTTTATCATTTCTGGAAATTTCAAACTCATATTTCTTCTAATTTTGCCTCTTATCCATTCTCTTTATTCTTCTTCTTTAATTAAATATGTATTGGACCTACTTATTCTATTTTCCAAATCTCTTACTTTTGCTCATATTTTTAATCTCTTTATTTTTCTTGCTACATTTAACCTCTTCCAAGCTATCTTCCAGCTTATTATTTCTCTGCTCTCTTGTGTCTGTTCTTCTGTTTACCTTCCTGATAGAGTTTTATGTTCAGTGATGATGCTTTTCATTTCTGAAAATTTTATTTTGTTGTGTTCTTTAAGTATGCTACATACTTTAATGGTACTGTGCTCTCTTGTAATCGCTCCACAGCAGTTTTAATTCTTTGCATGCTTTAAACATACCTACAGTATATTCTAAAGCTGAGCATTTCACTGACTGATTCTCTTAGGGCCTATTTCAGCTGTCCACAGTTCATGAAGGGCTTGCTTGCTCATGAATTATCTAATTTTAAAGGTGAGTTTACATTGGATGAGATGCTTTCTATGATAACCCTCAGAATCTTGTTCTAAAGTGTATCTCTTCAGAAAGAATGTGTATTTTTTCAGGTACAATTGATTTCTATCAATCAGAAACTTCTTTATATTATGAGGTAATCTGGACCACATAAACAGTCAAATTCAGACCTATGTAACAGAAAACAGTTTCTTTAACCTCATGAAGATCCTAGATAAAGATAGAAAGTTTCCTTTTTGGATACTGGTGTTGACAGTTTTTTTTCTTCCTAGTTCACACATCTTAAGGATAGAGCCTTTAAGGATTTAAGCTCTGTGAGAGGGCATTATATCTAATAACCCAAACTGTTTGAATCCCATGTGATTTCTCCTGTCTCTGTGAGGCCATTAAACCCAACCCTGTTGGTTATTAAAGTCAGTGAATGTCATTTTCTCCCCGGTTTCAGTTTCATAATCTCACCAGCTCCCAGTTTCTTGACTCTTTGACTTCATTGCTTTCTTATTTACTCAGTTATGAATTTAAAAATGCTTGTTATATTAAATCCAACATTTCTAGAAATTTTGTATTAGATGGTCTTTCAAGTTATTTAGTCCACTATATTGTTTAAGTCAATGCCCACTATTATTTTTTAAAGACTTTTACAACAAATTTTCATGGATTGTTTTATTACATTTGATGTGAAGGAGAGAAAAAGAACTAATATTTGTCGAGTAGCTAAATGTGGCAGGCATAGAAAGGGTGCTTCAAATGTAACATCTTGTGTCTTTAGGAATTAATTGTTGTCAGTAAATGTAAGAGAACAAAAAGGATCCATAATTCAGGAAAAATTTCTGGAAAATAAAGAGCGATCTTGCTCTATATTTCAGGGACTCTATAAAATAGGTAGTGAGAGCATAGAAGAATACTGAAGACAGAATTAATTTATTTCTCACTTAGTTTTATGATAACCTTATTTATCACTGGGGTTTGGTTCTTTTCATTTCTTGGTACAGCTTAACTCTGTTATTGTTCTTGTGTCAACTTAATTCTCTGACATGCTTTTTCATTATTGCTTCAGAATGATCACTATACTGCCATTACTTACCTTGTTTTTTTTTTAATCACTTCATGCTCAGTGGGGTGGGGGGACGGGGGGAGCAAATCTCTTGAAGTAGCTTTCACCAAAGTCCTGCAATTCATTCTGATTGACCTCACTAGGTCATGTGTGAATGCGTGCCAACTCACTTCAGTTATGTCCAACTCTTTGCGACCCTATGGACTGTTGCCCACTAGTCAAAAATACTGGAGTGGGTTCTCATGCCCTCCTCCAGGGGATCTTCCAGGGATCGAACCCGAGTCTCTTACATCCCTTGCATTGGCAAATGGGTTCTTTACCACTAACGCCACTTGAGAAGCCCCACTAGGTCATATTGTCACCTAATTATAAAGATTAGGCAAATGTAATGCCCTGATTGAATTAGAACTAAGTCATTTGATGCAACTAATAAGTGGATATAGGCATAACTCCAACAAGAGAACAAAGATTATGAAAAGGTTTTTGGTATCTGAACATGTTGTATTACCATTGCTATCTGATGAATTGCCTATTCTATATTTGCTAGATATATCCATCTACCTTAGTCTATGCTCTCAAAGTGTTCATGTCTATACTATATATTCTCACCCTGCCACAAAAAGAAGACAACAGAAGTCTTATCTAGTGATAGGTTCAGAATCTCTGGATAATATATAAGTCTTCCAAGTCAATTCTGACTTTAGATTCTCGTGATTTTCTGCTATGGATAATTGGTAAATGTATTTATTCTCCAAATACTCAAAATAAAATAAAGGAAAAATGAACGTAATTCCTGCAGTAAAAGTGAGAATGGGAAACACAGGGTCGTTTTAGATTGTTATAATAGATATCAGCCTCCTAGGAAGAATAATAGGGAATCACTACCCTGGAAAAGGATTGAGTTGCTGTATCTGCTAATTTGGCTTAATTTTGGAAGGACCTTTCCCATCCAGGGTCTTCTAATGTCAACATTTGGGGCAATCATTGGAAAGCATGCTCTAAGTGGAGAGAGACTTTAAACTGGAACTTTGAGAACCATCTTGAAAAGTGTCTTGTGCTTCATCTTAGTAGTTCACATCATTCTGCCCCTCTATTAGACTCACAACTCTCTGAGGGTACGGATATATTTTATTTGCATTTTATCTCCAACATGAAGCAATATAATGGGTATAAAAAAAGCAATTAATAAATGTTTGCTAAAAGAAGCACTGAATGAATGGATGGACTAATAAAGTGATCGAATAACTGAGTTGGAGGGGCCTGTAGCAGATAACCTAGTCCTGCTGTACTTTTAGGCATATAAACATCTAAATTCAGAAATAAGATGCGAAAACCATTATTTACTTTATGCAATATAAAGTTTGACATGTTTTGTTCCACACAAAATTAAATTTTCTTTTAGGATAACTATGTTTAATACAGAAAAGTCCAAGTAAAATTTGTCTTGTGTAATAATCTTGAAAATTTTGAGTTACCTTGAGGAAGTACATTCCTTTTTATTCCAAGTCAATCAAATATTTGGTATCATATAAAGATTTAATCATCCACACCTCAATGGGGCTACTAGATTTAGTTGGTGGTTTTGAAATTGCTTTTTCCTTGATTGTAAAGAAAGATCTGCAAAGCAATTGCCTATTTATAATATATATGTAACGTATTATATATACATATGGGTGTATGTATATATTGCTTGTTTATTCCAATACTTTGGCCACCTGATGCAAAGAACTGACTCATTGGAAAAGACCCCGATTCTGGGAAAGATTGAAGGTGGGAGGAGAAGGGGATGACAGAGGATGAGATGGTTGGATGGCATCACCGACTCCATGGACATGAGTTTGAGTAAACTCCAGGAATTGGTGATGGACAAGGAGGGCTGGTGTGCTGCAGTCCATGGAGTCGCAAAGAGTCAGACACAACTGAGTGACTGAACTGAACTGATTCCTTACTCATTTAACAAAGGTCTTAGCAAATTGAATTTGTCATGCTCTTCATTATTTTAATAACTCCTTGTCTGAAAGAGAAAGCTGGATGTTGACTTGTATGGCCTTTGGACAATTGCCACTTTAATCTGATTCTCACTGGGCTTGCTAACAATTACAAGACCTGCTGAGATGTCCTTAATGTTCTGGTAACTTTTTCTAGTCTTCAGTATACATGCTTTTATACTTTTCATTACTTTTTGAGTAATTCCTTGTCTTTGAAACAAACTTTATTTTATTATTATTTTTTTAAATTAGTTTATTTATCTATTTATCAACAAACTTTATTTTAAAGCACTGTTTCCCGAACTTTAGTCATTTGTTGACTACTTTTATGATTTTTATAAACTGTTGGATACCACTAAATCTTTAGTATTTTGCTGAAAATCAATTCATTTTTTACTTAAATACTGTATTTAAGGAATTTTTTTTGCTGTTGTATTTGTGGTTTAGTTGTGTCCAATTCTTCTGTGAGTCTGCCAGGCTCCTCTGTTCAGAGGATTTCCCAAGCAAGAATACTGGAGTGGTTGCCATTTTCTTCTCCAGGGGATCTCCCTGACCCAGGGAGCGAACCCAAGTCTTGTCTCCTGCATTAGCAGGCAAATTCTTTACCAGTGAACCACCAGGAAGACTCTTAATCCTATTACCAAAATATGAAAGAAATATATCTTTTCATAGCTACCTTAGTGTAACGATAAATTCAACAGAAGCAAACAAAAATTATTAAATTTTAGTGCAGCATCAATGTCTGCTTAAGTATGGGAGCTTGATTTTTATTATGGAAAAAATAGAGATTAGATCATGTCAGAGAGATATTAAATAAATCTTAGTTTAAATTGAGACTTCTTTGACAGCATTTGAAAGAAATGTTTGAAAGAAAAGGACATAATGTTCTTTCTATCTGAATTAATATATATATATATATATATATTTACTGTGTCCTGTTATCAAATGTCATGTCCAATGTTACCTAAAACCATGTCTCTGTCACCAGTATAGTTTCTGTTCTCTAATTTTTGGAAATATCATTCTAAAGAGATATCCTCAGACATACATTGTGTGCTGTTTTAAATTGTGTGTGTGTGTGTGTGTGTGTGTGTGTGTGTGTGTGTGTGTGTGTGTAAGGTGGAAAGGTACACGGGGTATGAGATATCAAAAGCTTATAGCTTCTATATGCTTGTAGAACTAGACCACCACCCTCATTTATGTATGCTGTATTTTGCATAAACATTTTCTTCAACTTTCTTATTTAACTCACTGTTTTTTGAATTTAAATAGCTATTCAGTTGCATATCAGAAAAATTAATCTTTTGCCATTTTTAATAGAAAGCTCAAACTTAAAGTTCATTCCAGTTTTAGTTTTATCAATTTTTGCTCTTGGGCCAATTTTTTGCCTCCCTCTCTTCTGTCCAAGCCCTAATACATTCTCTACTTAACAGCCAGAATGATCTTTTATGAAATTAGATTAAAAAATCTCAACTCTGCTTTAGAGCCTTTTGTGAATTCCCCATGCAGCTTAGAATAAAATTCTGAGTCCATGCGTCTACCTGAAGACCTCCCATGCTCCAGCCCCTGCTCATCTCCTGCAGTGCCTCTCACTCCTAGATCACCAAGTGGAGCCACTGTGGCCTTATTTCTGTTTTCATTCATCCAAGTGTCAACTACAAGTTGACCCTTTCCATAGGCATTTGCCATCTACCTCTACAAGGATTAAATCATGGACTACTGCAGCTGCTGATTTTCAGCACCCTTTGAAAAGAGTTCAAGGTAGAGAGCAGAAGTAAGGAATTCTGTGCTTGCAGGAAAAACTGTCAAGACTGGTCTGCAGATAGATATTTTCAGGAGCCAATTTTATGAGCCCAATTCTTGTAATCGCCTCATATCTAGAAAAGTACTAAAATCCTTCATGATGATTCATATCTAGAAAAGTACTAAAATCCTTCATGGTGATGACTGTTTCTCATGACTAGCAAAAGCTTCATGAGATTAGTAGAAACCTTCTGGAAAAATATGTACTTGATTGCATGGATTCTCCCTTCACCAAAAATCACATATATACTGACCTTTCCCCTCTGCCTCTTTGGAGGTTTTTTTCAGAGCTCTCTGAGGTGCTGTCTCCTGGGCTGCAGTCCTCATTTTGCCCCAAATAAAACAGTAGTTGCAACTCTCACATTGTGGTTATTTTTCGTTTGTTTGTTTGTTTTTCTAAGTTGACACCAGACTTTTCCTGCTTTAATCTTTTTCACATGCTCATTAGTTTTTTGTTTTTTTTTTTTTTTAATAGAATTGTTTTCCTCTGAGTGAATTGGTTGATTCTTTCTCTTCCTTAAGTCTCAGGTTAAATGTCTTTTAGGCTGCTGCTGTATACCCTGTATAAGTAGATTGTTCCTTCATATAGTATTTTCTTCCTGTTTTCTTCTTTTGCTTAATTGGTTTTTGTTCTTATTATTATATATTTGTCTTTTTCCTCATTTATTGTCTACATCTTCAGTGGATGCTGAGCTCTGTGAGGGGACAGGGCTTATGGTTAGTGGTTTCAGTGCTATTGCGTACACTGTTTCAGGACCATTCAGGGTATTGAGAAGCACTTGGTGCGTATTGAGTGAATTAATTCTCTTCAAAGAGTTTTTTATTTGTTTGGTAGGTGACCCCCAAAACAATCTCCCTCTTAAATAATTACTTTGTTAAGAATGAAGAGTGTGTGCCGTGCTCAGTATTCAGAAAGAGTGAACAGTTGAATAAACAGCTTCCCTTAGTTTGTAATGGTGCTTAAAACTAATTGTAGAAACTGAACATAAGGGGCAGCATAAGCATCAAAGATGTATGGTTTTGAAGCATCAAAGGCAAGGCAGCAATACCGTTTTAAATCTTCTTCTAATGATCTCTTTATAATTATGAATCCCTAAGAAGAAATTCAACTGCTTTCTATGTTTGAAAATCAGCTTAACTATGCTTAATTCTTTTGCTTTGGCTTATCTCCAGACTCTGAAACTTTCTCTGCCTAACTAGAATTGCATTTGAACTTGAGAGGAAGCAGTTATTGTTATACATTTGTAGGTGTGAGTACCAGCTGCTTATAGAAATTTGAATACATTAAACATGTGAATTCATAAAAAAAAAAAATAATCAAAGAGAACTTTGAATTCATGTATTTAGCCCAAAGACCTGAACCTGAATTTTACTACTAATGTACTGTGGAAAATTTAAGCCACTGGTCAAATTTTTGATGTGTATGTTACTTCAATAATAAAATAAACATCTTTATTCATTCTTATCCAATTATGAACCAACCTCTCTCTGGGAAATAAGTGTATCGAGCTTCTCTTCTTGCTTCTGATATGATCTGAGATAAACTTCAAGGAAACAGGGTTTCAGAGTAAAGTGGTCAAATAAGATTTGCTTTTCTATTTCCTCTCCATCCCCACTCCAGTGCAGAGCCTGGACACTTGCCAATTAGTGCATTCCTTCAGATCCAATCTCAAGTTCAAATGCCCAAGAAAGCAAGGGACTTGGTATTTCTATTAGACTCTTTCTGTCTATAAAGATTCTGTAACCAAACAGGACCCAATGGGGCCTTCCAGGGATTGACCCCTCCCCCATATCCTCTGCTTTAGGTCCTCTCTGAAGTACCTACAGAAGAATATCTGATGCACATCTCCAGAGTTGTTTTACAAATGTGAAAACCCTCCACCAAATGGAAGATGTTAATTACTTGATGACCAAGGGCACATAGCCTCAGGCATCCTGGAACCTAAGCATTGATAATGTCAACCCCTGTGACACTGCCCTGATACCTCACTATCAAGCAATCAGCTTGTGCCAGGAACTGATCACACATCCTGCAACCTCCCTCCTTCACCTGGCCTGTAAAAAGGCTTTCCTGAAATCCATTTGTGAGTTCAGGTTTTTTTCAGCACTAGCTCTCCTGGACTCGTTGTTACACTTCCATCACCACAACCTGCACTTTCCTTCAACACAACCCAGTGTCAGTAGATTGGCTTTATTGTGAGCAGGTACGTGAACCTGATTGGTTTGGTAATAATTTCATATACACTGCAGTACTCTTGCCTGGAAAATCCCATGGACGGAGGAGCCTGGTAGGCTACAGTCCATGGGGCGGCAGAGAGTCGGACACAACTGAGTGACTTCACTTTCCTTTTCTTTCCTTTCATATTCTCTACAGGGGTCTTTCCTAACATTTTTCATGCATTTTCACTCAAGGCCTATGACCCATGTTTTCATAGGTAAGTTACATTGTAGGCACTTTTCAGTTTCTAACTTTATGTATGTAATCCTGTTTATTCTTTCCCTCACTTTACAAAAATACATCAGAATGCAAAAAAAGACATTTATTAGAGGACTAACCTTAAATTCGTTATAATTTGATACTTGTTTCCCAAGCTTGCTGTAACACCATGTATGAAAATAACTGAGTCTACATGAAAAGGGAAAACCTGAATGGCTTTATAATAGGACATTCTGTTTGTTTTCATGTTGCAAGTTGTGATAAAAATTGATTTAAGCACACAAAGGTCAAAGAATGAAACACCTTGGAAAGTCCTTTTGAGCTTGTTTTAGGAACAGTCAATAGGAGAAAAGATGCAAAACTGTGATGCTCTGTTTCTAAGAGTCCCTGAGAGGGAACAAATTGGAGTAGACTCCAAAGGTAATGTTATCAGAAATCTTACAGCCTAACCTAGTATTGTGGCTGGTAAGAAAAAACAAAAAAATATTTGCGGCAAATGACAAGTTGAAGTGTTTACAAGATACCGTCGCCAATGGGCCTCCGTTCTTAGCAATCATCCCTTCCAACTTTTCTTTCTCAACTCCAGCTCCCATAATTCCTGCATCAACTTGAAGCTGATGGATTCTCTTTTCCAACTGCCAGATAAGCAGGGATGGATGGGCTCAAATAAAAACTTCCTGCTGCAACAAACATGAGATGCATTCTTGGGATTTCTTGAAAAACCAGTACCTATAGTTTCCAAAGAATTCTTATTATACATACTTCCTATAATTTGGTCTATAATTCTGGCATATTATGGGTTAAATTTAGTTCTCTCATTGAGCTGACAATATATTTCCTTGAAAACCAGTGAGTCTGACAAAATGCATTCAAATAGCCACCTGCGAAAAGGTGTTTTAGAATACCTCTCAGTGACAAGTTAGAGACTGCATGTACATTTTGTTTTCATAATGAAAAGTTTGGTTTACAGAGTCATTAACACTGGCTGGTTCAGTCTTGGATGCTACTCAAGCTGTGTTTATTTAGTGACATAATGACAGCTGTGATAACAGAAACCTTATATAAGTGATTTTATCAATAATTCAGTTCTATGGCATAGTAAGGAAAACAGTCTTTGTTTATCAATTTTAATATGAATATGAAAATTTAGCAAATACTGACATCAAAGCAAATTCTCATAATTATAATGCTGGTTGCCTGTGCAATACTTTTTTTTTTTAATTTTCAGAATGTTTTTCTTAGGTTCATTAAAAATAGCTAACATTATATGCTGTTATTTAGTATGATATTGACATTAAATCATTCTTTACTTAAGTTTTTATCTTTATTTTTATAATTAGTTTAAAGTGTTGGCCAAGTGATGACTTTTGAAATTAAAGTGAATCAGACACTCTGAGCTTATTTCATTTGAAAAATTTATGGCTAAAATGTTAATAGCTTTTTCAGATAGTTGAAAGTTGAAATAAATAAAATTGTATGTTATCATAAAAAAATTCCTATGTGAGTAGTGACACAAGAAGGCAGTTTTAGAGACCTTTAAACTGTGACGTGATGACTAACATATTATTTTCTGGCTTCAGCCAATATGTGTCATTTTTTTAAGTACTAAATTCATTATTTTTTTTAAATGCCATAAGTCAAACTTTGGGTAAATAATATTGTCCTTTGTCTTAATGTGTAATTGTATTTCCTTCAATAATACAACTTGGTGGAGTGCATAGTAAAGAGAGTCAAAGAACTTTTTAAATTGATACAAATATTCTCTATTTCTTCCGATATCCTTGCTTTTACTATCTGGAAAGACTCTTCCTCTTTTTCTGTTTTTTAAAATGTGTTTCAAAAGAATGAATGTTTCTTTAGTTTTTCAAGTCCAGTATCATGATATTTACCTTTTTATTTTTTGAGCAAGGACATAACTTTAAAATTTCATTAAAATTTAGAGTAACATTTAAGCAAGCAGTTTTACGGATGATGGAAAACTTAATTTTGCTGATTCAGAGTAATACAGTTATTTCTAGAATAAAACTTATCCTTTCCCAAATGATAAGAAATAAATCTGACTTAATATTTACATAAAAGGGCTGTTTGTCCTGTGATTTACTTCTCTGTTGACATGAGAAGTAAATAATTACTTAATTATAATTATAATTATAATTATTATATATAAGTAATTAATTATAATTAATTTACTGTCTGTTTTCTTGTGTTTTCCCTGTCTACTTTACTCCTGACCGCCCCACCCCCCACCCCCAGCTCCTCCACCGCTGAGACAGGGTAACATGAGCCTGAGAAAATCCAACTAGCCTGGCCTCTCATTTCTCAGGCCTGTTTAGGCTTCTGGAGTCCTAGTAATACATTTCTGTAAAGTTTAGAAAAATAAGATAGTTTAACTGTTCTTACTTAAGGCCACTATTTCTTTCTACACTGACCTTTCCTCTATCAGGTCATTCTGGTGTCTGGGTGGCATTGGGGTAGCCAATGGCATTTTAGAGTCAATTAAGAAGTTGAATCGGGGATACATTTAGTCTGGGTTTAGTTGGATTTGTTTATGTGGTTGCTGTCATTTTGAAGCATTGTTACTTCTACCCATGGGGTAAGGAATTACTTCAGATAATACTACCACTAAACATTTATCACTGTGACAGTGTACTGCAGAACAGACTTTGTATCAGGATCTGAATGTGATCTGCCATAAATACATAGGAGAGAGGAAATAAGTTTGAGTAATTTGATTATAACGTGTCAGTATGATTTTTCTGGGCTTCCCTGGTGGCTCAAATGGTAAAGAATCTGCCTGCAATGTAGGAGACCTGTGTTCAGTCCCTGGGTTGGAAGATCCCCTGGAGAAGGGAATGGCAACCCACTTCAGTATTCTTGCCTAGAGAATTCCATGGACAGAGGAGCCTCGTGGGCTACAGTCTAAGGGGTCTCAAAGAGTTGGACACGACTGAGTGACTAACACTTTCACTTTCTTTCATCCTGTTTGTGCTTCACTGAACTTCTTTAATCTTAATTTGGCATTTTTCATTAAATATGGAAATGTTTAAACAATTATTTCTTTAAATACTTTTTCCTGCCTTGTCTTCTTTATCACATATGTGTTAGGTTATCTGATATTGTCCCACAGACTACTCTCAGTGGTTTAGTTTTAGCCCTTTTTCCCTCTTCAACTTCTACTTAAATTTGAATAATCTTATTACCCTAACATCAAATTAACTGATATTTGCTTTTGTGTTGCCTAACCAATCCAGTTGCCTGTCATACCAATCCAGTAAATTTTTCATTTGAAATAATGTATTTTCAGCTTTTGTTTCCTTTTATAACCTGTTTCTTTCACAATTTTGTCTGCTTTCCTTTTCATCTTTGGCAATGTTTGTAATAATTGCCTTTAAAGTCATCACTTGTTAATTCCATCATTTGTAATTTCTAGGTCTTTATCTATTGATTCCTTTTTTATCCTCATTTTGGATCATTATCTGGCTTCTTCACATGTCTAGTGATTTTGTATTGGATACCGGATATTGTGAATGTTTGATTATTGGGTGTCTGGATTTGAGAATTTTTTCCCTTTGAAGAGTTGAAAAGGTTTTGAAAGATTGAAATATTTGTAAGTGGGAGGGCAAACTGAACAGTCATATATTATAAAAAGATTACGCGGGTACAGATGAGAAATGGGAAGCTGAGAGAATAGTGACAAGCTGTTGTTACAGTTCAATTGCGAGTTCTGACACTTAATAAAGGCAGTAGCAGTGGGAGTGGAGGGAAGAGGCAGCATTGACACACCTGAGAGATAGACTGATGTCTCTATTCTCTTTCCATGACCTATCTGGAACTAATTTGAGCTTATTATTTCCCAGGCATAATTTAGGTATCCTCACCTCTGTGCTTTAGTATTTATTTTTTCTCTTAGCCTGGTATCTTACTCATTCCCTGAGGTTCTTTTCAAATGCCAGCTCCTCTTTGACGTTCTCTCTACTCTTCCCACTTTCCTAAGTGGTATCCTTTTAATGCCAAACACATAGTAATCTCACTGTGTATAGTGTTGATGGTGAAAGTGATCTTGAACATCAGTCTCTCATATAATTTTCTAGGAGCCTAACAACATGGCTTTTGGGTGTGGAGATAAGAATGTAACCTTAGGGATAAACTTTTTTTTACACTTGGCAAAGATTTTATTTGACTTATTAATTAATGAGGGAACCAGTAGGATGTTACAGCTCTTACAAAGAAGGCTTTGACTTACAGATTTGTATTCCTCACCTAACAGAATCTGTTTACATTGCCATGTTCAAGAGTCATTTGCATAGCTATAGACTAGAAATATTTGCGTTATTATTTTTTTAAACATTTTTTAATGTGGATGATTTTTTTCACTCACTGTTATACCATGGGAAAAATATTTAAATTGTCCCATCTCAGTTTTGTCATTTGCAGAATAGTGATAGCATTTTCCAACTTTTTTTTTTAATTATTAAATAAGAATTTGTTGTTGTTTAGTTGCTAAGTCGTGTCTGACCCTTTGCAACTCCATGGACTGTAGCCCACCTGGTTCCTCTGTTCATGGAATTTCCCCAGGCAAGAATACTGGAGTGGGTTGCCATTTCGTTTTCCAGGAGATCTTCCTGACCCAGGCATCAAACCCACATTTCCTGCATTGGCAGGCAGATCTTTCCCACTAAAGCACCAGGGAAGCCCATTGAATGGGAATATAGATATCTAAATACCTAGATTCAAGCTGTGCTTTGTAGAAATGAAGCAAAAGTTAATTTTCTTCTTCCTTGTTATTCCACTTTTTACCTTTAGCATTCTTCTCAATCAACACATGAATTAAGCAACAAAGTCATCCTGATAGATTTCAAATATTTAACTTTATATTTTGTAGATTACTCAGTATTTCCACATACACTGTATGAATTGATCATCTTACCAGCATAATGAGCTGAGGAGCTTAAGAACATATCAGTCAAAACGGACAGTACACACACACAAACATACTCATGCATAGGTTTAGACATATTAGTATATGCTGGCTGAATATTATCCAACTCTGATGGCTAGAGGAGCTAGGATCTCCAAAATTCAACTTAAGTTACCAACTTGAATGTTCAATGTAACTATATGTTCCTCTTTGACACCTTTTCCTCTCATTTCAACATGGAAAAACAGACTGGTTCTAAATTGGGAAAGAAGTACATCAAGGGTGTGTATTGTCACCCTGCTTATTTAACTTATATGCAGAGTACATCATGAGAAATGCTGGACTGGAAGAAGCACAAGCTGGAATCAAGATTGCCAGGAAAAATATCAACAACCTCAGATATGCAAATGACACCATAGTTATGGCAGAAAGTGAAGAACTAAAGAGCTTCTTGAAAGTGAAAGAGGAGAGTGAAAAAGTTGGCTTAAAATTCAATATTCAGAAAATTAGGATCATGGCATCTGG
This sequence comes from Okapia johnstoni, assembly GCA_024291935.2. Classification (NCBI taxonomy): domain Eukaryota; kingdom Metazoa; phylum Chordata; class Mammalia; order Artiodactyla; family Giraffidae; genus Okapia; species Okapia johnstoni. Next base: position 94,269,385 of record CM044311.1, on the reverse strand, counting down.
TCCCATCACTTCATGGGAAATAGATGGGGAAACAGTGGAAACAGTGACAAACTTTATTTTTTGGGGCTCCAAAATCACTGCAGATGGTGATTGCAGCCATGAAATTAAAAGACGCTTGCTCCTTGGAAGAAAAGTTATGACCAACCTAGACAGCATATTAAAAAGCAGAGACATTACTTTGTCAACAAAGGTCCGTCTAGTCAAAGCTATGGTTTTTCCAGTAGTCATGTATGGATGTGAGAGTTGGACTATAAAGAAAGCTGAGTGCCGAAGAATTGATGCTTTTGAACTGTGGTGTTGGAGAAGATTCTTGAGCATCCCTTGGACTGCAAGGAGATCCAGCCAGTTCATCCTAAAGGAATCAGTCCTGAGTATTTATTGGAAGGACTGATGCTGAAGCTCCAATACTTTGGCCACCTGGTGTGAAGAATTGACTCATTGGAAAAGACCCTGACACTGGGAAAGATTGAAGGTGAGAGGAGAAGGGGACAACAGAGGATGAGATGGTTGGATGGCATCACCGACTCAACGGACATGAGTTTAAGTAAACTCTGGGGGTTGGTGATGGACAGGGAAGCCTGGTGTGCTGCAGTCCATGGGGTCTCAAAGAGTCAGACATGACTGAGCAACTGAATTGAACTGAAATGAACTTCTTTCATTTGCCTGGCTAGCACCAGTCAGCATCTTTTTTGTAAGGCGATTGCAGAGAAAGAGAGCGAGCCAGGCAGTCAGAGAAGAAAAGGGAAATTTATTAGAGGGAAGAGAGGGTGACTGGCCCTTAAGGAGAACCAGCATCCTCCCTTTATGTCGAGGTCTTTCTTATACCCCACCAATGAAAAATTCTCTGAAGGGATGGTTCATTTTTAGCCTGTAGTTGAGTCCTGTGGTCATGTAGCTGGAGATCTAGAATCTGGTGCTCTCGTAGCTTTGAGAAGGTAGGCACCAGTGAGAAAACAGATTGTCATTTGGGCAATTTGGTCAGTCTCAAGGATCACCGTGATTTTATTCTTTGTTTGCGAGGTCAACATAGTGGCCATCTTAAAAATGAGAGCCCATGTGGGCCCTATCATTTTCCTTTCCTGTTACCTCTGCCCTTGCCCACCTGGGCTGGGAGTCTCTCTTCTGTGCTCCATTGCTTCCTACACATCTCTTTTATATCCCTGATCACACTGTTATAATTATCTGTATATTTGTCCTCTACCATACTATACACAGGGGCTTCCCTGTTGGCCCTGTAAAGAATCTGCCTGCAATGCAGGAGACCCCGGTTCAATCCCTGAGTTGGCAGATCCCCTGGAGAAGGGGATGGCAACCCACTCCGGTATGCTTGCCTGGAGAATCCCATGGACAGAGGAGCCTAGCGGACTACAGTCCATGGTTTCACAAAAAGTTGGCCACGACTGAGCAACTAACACATACTATATACTCCTTAAGGACAAAGATCATTACTTATTCATGATTTTATTGCACAGTAGGTTTTTTTTTAATTTTTTGCAATATGTTAAACGTTGTCTGTGGGATAAAAGAACAAAAGTTAATAGTGACTATAAAATTGAGAGGATTTTTCAGGAGCATATCTGAGAAAATCTAGGGATTACTTAAATTAGAATCAGGGTCAGTTGATTTTGTTTGTGGAGCAAGGGGGATGAAGAAAAAGACTACTATTTTATTTGGAGAAGGCAATGGCACCCCACTCCAGCACTCTTGCCTGGAAAATCCCATGGACGGAGGAGCCTGGTAGGCTGCAGTCCATGGGGTCGCGAAGAGTCAGACACGACTGAGCGACTTCACTCACTATTTTATTATTGGTACTGGGGACAATGTCGATGCTTTACCATACCCCTAGGCTGGTTTGTTTGTTTGCTTATTTATGTACTCACCTGCTTGTTTACTTACTGGTTGATTGATTGTAGCCCTATGCTAGTATAATCATTATATACAAAGTATATCATGCTGCAGTAGATATTGTGAGCCTTAGAGAAGACTAGAAGTCGCAAAAGGACAGAGCAGAAATTATATCTGATTGGGGGAAGAGTCATATTCATGCTTTTGCTTTATGATAGTGTTTGACAAGAGTGAATCATAGTGACAGTAAGATTGACTAATTCTTCCCAATCCAATATGAGGGAGATATCTTGTCTCCTTTCCCCCAAGAAACTCTGCTTCAGAAAGGATTTCTTTTGTAAGGATATAGATGACTTTGATAACCTAATTTGAATCTAAGTGGGAAGAAGGAAGAAAGGCAGAGAAAGCTTAAGTTCAAATCCAAAGATTCTTTTTTTTTTTTCTTTTCTTGATTCCCTAAAGGCTCTTCTATAGAGAGCTGTACACTTTGTGGACTTAAATGACCCAGAGTCCCTACTGTGGTGTCAGGGTTATGTTGGTAAAAATCACTGAGGGCTACATTTGCATCACTCTAGGAGGCTGCCCTCAGTACCCACCCTAGGGACAGCTTTGAATTCACCCACACTTTTTAATAAATAGAACATTTGCCTACAGATTTTACTTTGCTCTAGTGTTTTAATGATCATCCCCCAGTGCCTCTGATATACTTAAACATAATAGAAACCAATTTTGACTCTAATTCAATGTTCTCTGTAGGAGAGGATGACTGAAGTTTAATTACAATTCTTTTATACCAAATGTGTGTGCATTCTCCAGCATTTGATGTGATTCCTCCAAAATTTCCATCTCAAAATCAACCCATCAGTAGAAAAGTCACATGCAGCCCAGTTAATTATAATGGAATGTGATGATTTGGGGCTGTATTCCAAACAGAACACCATAGTATCTACAAACACAAGCTTCTAAAAAGCTAATAAGCCAAGGACTTTGTGCTATTTCAGATGTTTTTGTTTTATTTTAGGTTTTTTTCCTCCTCATGTAAATATATTGAAAAGGGACTCATAAAAATTGTCTTTTTTCATCTATGCAGGACATTTCATTGCCTCTAATTGCCTCTGTCTCCTATATATAGCTAGGGATAAAACTCATAGTTCCTCTGAGACACAAAAGTTGTAAACATATTCTAAAACAGGGTGAATTTAAAGCATGTCCATTGTTACTTTTGAAGAATAAATCTCCCCAATATAATTTACTTTTGGAAGAGCACATGTGATGGACTGTATATTGAAGGCAGTAACCAAGTTTTATGTTTATTTTGTGTCTCCCAAATCAAAGGCCTGAAAGAGAGATGCTAAACAATAAATTATGTATTTTGTAAGTTAAATTGATATTTTTGAATTACTATGTATGCTTCATATGCATGTGTATGGCATGAGAAGGATTGGGTCTGTATTCTCCATAAACACAGCACGGAGAAATCAATAGAAATGGTAGAGGAGGTACTTATCTGAATAGACGTTATCAAAAATGTCCCTGGGCAACTTGCAGAAGGGCTACAAGTATGGAAAAATCTCTGATGGAAAACTTATGAAATAAACAAAGCTTTATTTGCTGAAACTGGTCTGGTACAGGAGAATATAAGCATGAAAATACCATCATGAGCCTCTTAGAGCTAAAGGTCAGATCCCAAGAAGTGTGCTTGAATGATGGTAGAGATATGTGCTCGGTTGTGTCCAATCCTTTGCAACCCCATGGACTGTAGCTGGCCAGGCTCCTCTGTCCATGGAATTCTCCTGGCAAGAATACTGGAGTGGGTTGCCATTTTCTTCTCCAGGGGATCTTCCTGACCCAGGGATCAGACCTACATCTTTTATGTCTCCTGCACTGGCAGGCAGATTCTTTACCACTAGCGCCACCTGGGAAGCCCAAATGAATGACAGTAGATAATCAATACTGCCTCTGAGGAAGATAGATCTATTAACCAAAAAGCTTTTATTTTTATTTTATAGTATAAGAACTTGTCACCAAAACTGAATTCTTTAGGAAAATTGAGGAGAGGTTAAGTACTAAGAAGACACTCTTTCTTCTTCATCCTTTTCTCTCATTGTGCTCTCTTTTCTCAAATTGAAGATCAAATGAATACTTAAAGAATCCCAGTTTGATGGTTATTACAGTTTGCATAGCTTCCTGCCTAGGAGTCTCCCATGGCACAGTGTGCCTAACCTAGCAAGAGTTTAGCCTGACTAAGAACTTTGGTTCTAGTTGCAGAAGTGGACACAGAAGCAGACTATTTTTTTCTTAAATGAGTGTGCTTCTAAAGAGATCCATAATCAGAAGTGTGCATAAACCCAAGTAAACAGTAATGCCCCCTTCTTTTCACTGTAGATCAAAAGAAAGGGTAGAGTCCCTGGGTCCGAAGTAGCACCTAAAGATATCACTCTAAATACAACTCAGTAAAAGTCCTGTGGGGGTAGAACATGAGGATGAGCATGGGAACAACAAAATCTAATTACACAAGATGGAGAATTACTGATATGAATGACTCAGATGTTGGAGAGGTGGGTTTATGGCACTGTAAATGAGTAGGTCAAATTATATTTTATGAATAGGCTCAGGCCCTTGAACTCATAGAGTAAAACCCCAAATCTGCAGTTGTTGTTGTTGTTTGGTCGTTAAATCATGTCTGACTCATGCAACTTCACGGACTATAGACTTGTATGGGCTTTCCCATACAAGGATCCTGGAGTGGGTTGCCATTTCCTTCTCCAGGAAATCTTCCCATCCCAGGGATCAAACTTGCATCTCCTGCATTGGCAGGTGGATTCTTTACCACTAAGCCATCATGGAAACTCAAAATCTACAGTAAGGTTAAATTTTTTTCAAGATTTTATTTTGTGAATTTTTGTGCCTTTATTAACCTCATAAAGTAAAATTATGATAAAATCTCAACTGCAATAAAGATACTCCAGTGTATATTTTTTTAGTCCTTTCCATTTTACAGAGGATATATACATATATATAATATATACAGACAGATTCATTTATTACATGGAATTTAAAATGATATGAATATATGATTTTTCAAAATGTAATACATTCTAGCAGAAATATATATCTAATTTTGGCACTAGTTTTATAAGATACTATAATTTTTTCAGTAAAGGGACCATAATTAAATTTAATCTTCCAATCACTGTATCGGAAAATAATATAATATACTCACATTAAATAGAATTAGTTGATTATATTAATGTTATTATTATGTTCTATTACATGTGGATAGAAATATATAGATGCATTCTATTATAATTTGAATATTTTTTGAGAATGTTCAGACTTCGTTTATAATTTAAACTGTTGCAGTTAGAGTTATATGAAGTAATAAAAATTATATGCTAATTGTTTCACCTTTTCCCCTACTTACAGGGAAGTAAAATTGTTTGAGCAGTAGCTTTCAAGAATATCAAGGAACATCTTATGTAACTAATATTTCGCTTTGCATTTCTCTTAATTTGTCTCCTGCATTCCCATGTGAGAGGAATGAAAGGATTTCCATAAAAGAGCACATACACATGATAGCCTGGAGGGCTTATGAGGCTGAACTGGGTGCCCAAAGGCTTTACCTTTTGACCTGTCATTTCCATCATTAGAGATTTACTCCTTTGGGTCTTGAAGATTTAACTTGTAAGAGAAGCTTATTGAAATATTCCTAGGAGAAATCGCTTCTTAAAATGTAGTCTGCTAATGTTTTCTTAGCGATTAATTAGCTATCAGCTGAGAGTGCTCTAATGCTAAAAGGAAGAGGGGACAGTTCACATTAGGAGACACAAGTCTCAGTCAAAATCCTTTTCTGATTCTTTTATGTGAAAGAATCCTGATTGCTACAGGAGGGAAACTGTAAAATCTCAGAAAAGAATGGTTGAATCTACATAGATTGCCAGGACCAAGGGTTCACAGAAGTTTCTGTACCCAAGCATGGCAAGGAAGCAATAGGGCCAAAGGATATCAATGCACTGGCCTGGTTGGACTATGAGCATTTATTTACCAACAAATAGTATGGAGTGAAGTATGGAGGGCTCTGAGTATAAGACCTTGAAACACTAAGAAGACTGAGATGGGAGAAAATGCTTCACATGACTGATACTGAAAACCAGCTTAGGTGATACAATCAAATTTAGGTTGATATAAAGAAAATGAACAATTACAAGTTTTCCTTCAATCCAGACTTTTCCTTGCAACTCAGTTACAAGTACATACTCACTATAATGGTCGAGATCTTTTCTGGGAGGTTGATTATGTTGAGCAAATGCTTGCATTTGAACTTGATATTCTTGTTGAACATGCTGTATCCTCTGCAAGTAAATGTGATTGTAAAGTTGATTTTGGGACTAACTTTTCTCTGAATGCTAAAAGAAAAACTATGTTAAAAAAGAAAGAGATATCTTCCCTCTGACTGCTAAAAAATGCTGCCCTCAAGAGAACTGCTGCAAGTTCTGCCAAAACTTTTGCTCGGTTATCTGCTATTGCTATCCTGAATATTAAATATATAAACTTATAATACTATCTCTTACTCTATGGCTGTTCTGTGCTCAGTAGCTCAGTCACATCCAAATTCTTTGCAACCCGTTGGACTGTAGTCCACCAGACTCTTCTGTCCATGGGATTTTTCAGGCAAGAATACTGGAGTGGTTTGCCATTTCCTCCTCCAGGAAATCTTACTGATCCTGGGATGAAACCTGTGTTCTCGTATCTCCTGCCTTGTCATGCGGATTCTTTACCCCTACACCACCTGGAAAACCCTGTAGGATATAGTAGCCCCTAATAAATATTTGCTGACTGTATAATGGTAGCTACATACATATATATGAGATTGATGGACATTTATTTTACATTTCTGACTGTAATAATAATTGCTAACGGAAGGGTTTCTGGTACAAGTCATTCTGTCAGTAAGTATTTTACACACTTTAACTTTTTTAACCTTTAAAACAATCAAATGAAGTTGGTCTTATCACTTTTCCCCATGTTCCTAAAGGAGTAGTGAAATTAAATAATTAACTTTAGGTCACAAGTGGCAGAGCTGGGATTTAATCTAAGTAGTCTTAACCCCAGACCTCATATATTTAACTGTGAATGCACCCAAGAAACACCAAAAACATAATAAAAAATGAATTGTTATAATGTATTATTGTCCAGGGCATTCTCCCATGTCAAATATTTCAAGATATATTCTGTAGCATGGCATTTGTTAAATAACCAGTCTCACCCTAGACTGTTCGGTGTATGCATTTGCATTAAGGGATATTTGAGGAACTGACCTCTGTAGGGAATCTGTAATCCCTTTGGAAAATGTTTTGTTAAGAGGCCTCTATTTAAGTGATTGATTTGGTAATTTGCATAAACCAGATTTGCAATACAAATTCTTTTCATTTTCAGGTGTGAAAACTCTCTGGGAATTAGTAGCTTTTCCTTGATGTAGCAAATATCTTGATCACAGAGACTAACATTTCAAATAACATCTTTGCTTTCACAATCAAGGGGCTTTATCTTATAAAACCAATAAGATGTAATTACATCAGAGGTTTTATTGGAAGAAAAACAAAATTTATGTTGCAGAGGGCTATGGAGAATTTTACATTCATGTGTATCAACACAGAGCTTTAAGCAGAAATATGAAGCACTAAAGTTACATAAAACCAAAACCTTATAGTATGATGATGAGCAAATGTTTCATCACATACTTTAAGAAAGCAACAGAGAAAGCATTTCACTTTTGACTTTATTACGTAGCTTTGCAGCTTATTTCTTGAAAGTGTATGGGCCCTTGGGGAAAGAATTTAAAATTCCAGATTATTTCCTGTTGCTGCTGTAACTACCATAAACTTAGTGGCAATGACAATTCTGGAGGTCAGAAGTCTCATTGGACTACAGTCAAGGTGTCAGCAGGGCTTGTTCCTACTGGAGCTTCTGGGTAGGAATCCATTCTTTTCTTTTTCTAGCTTCTGGAAGCCACTGGCATTCTTTAACTTGTGTGTGTGTGTGTGTGTGTGTGTGTGTGTGTGTTCAGTTGCTCAGTCATGTCCAATTTTTTCTGACCCCATGGAATGTAGCCTGCCAGGCTCCTTTGGTCCATGGAATTTTTCAGGCAAAAATACTGGAGTGGGTTGCCATTTCCTTCTCCACGGGATCTTTTTGACCCAGGGATCAAACCTGTGTCTCTCATCGACAGGTGGATTCTTTACACTGCTGCCACCTGGGAAGCCCATTCTTTGATTTATGGCCCCTAACCTCCAATCTCTACTTCAGTCACATTGTGCGAGCGAAAGTATTAGTCTCTCAGTCGTGTCCAACTCTTTGCAACCCCATGGACTGTAGCCCAGCAGGCTCCTTTGTCCATGGGATTTCCCAGGAAAGAATACTGGAGCCGGTTGCCATTCCCTTCTCCATGGTATCTTCCTGACCCAGAAATCAAACTTGGGTCTTCTGCACTGCAAACAGATTCTTTGTCATCTGAGCCACCAGCTCAATCACATTACCTTCTTTCATTTTGAGCCTCTTGCCTCCCTCTAAAAGAACCCTCATGATGATATTAGGCATGTCATCATGAATAATCCAGAATAATCTCATCTCATGATCTATAATTTAACCCCACCTGCAGAATTCATTCTAACATATAAGGTAACATTTTTATAGAGTCAGGGGTTTAGAATGTTGATATCTTTGCCAGGCCTTCATTCAGCTTAACACAAATCCTAACTTAGTTTTTACATTTTATTTTACTCCATCCAAACCTTTTCAGTCCTATTAAACAGTGTTATTGCCAGCAAGATAAAAGATTATTTTCTTGAAATGTAAATTTATTAATCAGTTAAATCAGTCAATCTATTGACATCTGTGCATAATTATTTTGGCCCAATAGGTTTAATAGGCTTCCTCTAATGTCTTGTCCTTGGAGCTATTTTCTATAGACAAGAATTAGATGAATAGACCCTTTATAAGTTCTAAAATAGTATAAAATACTTATCTTTAATTGTTTGGCATTCATCTCTCCTTTTCTTAGAGACCTCATGTTTATGCATTTATTATATTTCAACAAGACTCCATCGTTAAAAGATTTGGAATGCATGTAAGCAAGTGACATCTTTAAAAGCTACCAAAGAGTTTCAAAGCTGGATAAAAGTAAACAGACCTAAAAAAAAAAAAAAAAACCAAAACCTCAACAAATGCCCAAATAATAGGAGGGCATCGGATGATTGCAGATCTGGGGAGACTGTCCAAGAAGGACCAATGGCCAAGGCATTGGGAGATGCTCATATCGGAATGAGTATGCTTCTAGGCTCACACTGTCTACATGTCCCTTAATGAAACCTTAAGACCAACTCTTTTCCCCCTCATAAAACTACACTGGAAAAGAACAAGCAGTTTTGTTTATTCACATTGGAACATCCTATGACAATGAGTAATGCTGTACAAAGGGATGCTGTGGTACAGCCTGGGAGAAGAATACCTGTATTTTTACTTTGTCAGAAAAGAAATTTCCACAAAAATAAAGGGCTTGGCTGTTTTTACATAAACTTCAGTTACTGAAGGAGTTTTGATTTGTTTTGGGAGGTGGTGATGGTGCTGTGAATTCTAAGGGAATTTTCTAGGAAGAACAAAAAAATGTGCCTGTGATTACCAGGAAAGTGGGGAAAAAAGGATGCTTGGTAAATTAGCGAGCCTTTGAATCCTACTTTCTATCCTTTGGCCTGAGAAGTGAACAGTTGGGGAGAGGTTGGGAAAGAGTAAGATTTTACTGATATTCATAAAATGTTGAGATGATGTCAGAAATAATCACATAATGCATACAATTTTGTACTCTATACTTGATGGTCAAACACATGGTAGACACCTTGAATGAAGATTCCAAATTTTGATTAAATGAATAACATTCTGGTGCTCCCCCATTTATTTCTCATTATATTTTTAAAAAATTTAATCAAAAACATTTTTTGAATGCTTGGCATGTGTCAGACACCTTGCTATACCCTAAGTCAATGAAAATAAATACCTGACCTTCTGGCACTTATAGTCCATCAGAGAAAAACAAACATATGAATAAATAAGTGCTGTATTATGTTAAGAGAATGGGTTGAAATTGCACCACAAAATTCCCTCCCTTCTTCAATATCTTAAATATGAGAGAATATAAGCTACAGCAACAACAACAAAAAAAAACAATGAAAAAAAGCCAAATAAAGAGCAGAAACTAATGCAGTAGCTTCCAAGAATTGGCACCCAAGAAAAGAAATAAAATTCTAGAGTGGAGCAGAGAGACTTACTGAAGTCCTGAATAATACACGTAGATCAACAAAGTGCTGAATTATAGATTCTCACCTGTATCCCCAAAGCTGGGGAGAAGAAAATGAGTGAGTGCTCATATCTTTTGATTCTTCTTCCTGGGGAACAATAAAGACAGAGTAGTTGGGGAGAAATGAGTAGAAGTGAGAGACTGGACTAGGTTGGATATTTCTTGAGAAACAAAGATTCTATAGCTGGACATATAGAGGAAAAATCCAAAGAATAAGAATCTTTCTGGCAAGAGTAAATGGACTGAGCTATATTATAGAGAATGTTGTAGGCTCTTAGAGAAGAAGCAGCCCAGGTATTCCAGGACTCCCCCTCTTGTCAGGCTACAGAATTGTGGATGGATGAGAAATCCCTGGTCATGAAAGCTACCTAGGTGATACCAATGTGCAGCTGGGCTTGAGAATCACTAGTCTAAGAGACAGAAAATATGACCCTCCCAAACCAAACACAACAGATAAGAGAACTCAGGCAAATCCAGCATTCCTGAATCAAAAGAAAGAAACCAGGAAGGTGAAGCTTTGGACTATCTTGCATGTACCCATTAGCATACAAAACTACTGCAGGGCAGTTTGCAAGATAAATGACTTGTGAGCTTAAAAATGTCATGATCATGAAAGACAAGGACTAAGGATCTGTTAAAGATTAAGAGAGAGCAAAATGACATAACAACTAAATGTAGTGAATAATCCTGGATTTATATATAGTGAATCAGAGAAAGAGCAGTGGTGGGACAATTGATGACATCTGAATGTAGTCTGGAGATTAGATAATCCTCTTACATCCATGTTAAATTTCTTGATTTGATAGTTGCACTGTGTTTATATAAGAGAATGTCATTGCTTTTAAGAAATGCATACTGAAGAATTTATAGGTAAAGAGAAATTATGTTTGCAATTTTCTCTTAACCTTTTCAGGTAAAGCAAGTGTGGTAGAATGTAGTATTTGAGTAATCTAGGCAGAAGGTAACAGGAATATCTTATCCTGCTTTTGCTGCTTTTCTGTAGGTTTAGGTGTTCATCATTTCTTTCTCTCTTGTTAAAAATCACAAAATTAATATCTGTAATATGGTTCCTTTCCATGTCAGCAATCTTGGCTTTTACATTCTGTCTGTATATATCTTTTGTATGATGATTTAAACAATAATTACATAATAATAGTAAAGTTTACTTCTGAATGATAAACTTTTGAGTGTTCCTAGACTTAAATCTTCCTGATTTTCAGCACTATCTGAATTATATACTATGAACAGAATGTAGTTTTAGACAAAACATATTTTATTTTTTAAAGAAGACAAAAGGTAAAAAGATGAAAAGCAAAACCTCAAAAATTTTATAATGATAAATTGTGGATGAAAGGAATTTAGATGTTCATTACTTTCTGTTTTGTACTTTTCTGTATTTTAAATAATTATCACATTTAAAAGAAATGAATGATGTTATGGAACTGAATTATGGTCCCCTTAGTTAACATGCAGCAAAGCCAATCTACTGATACCAAGTTATGGTGAAGGAAAGCACAGAATTTATTTCCCCAAGGCTTAAAGCAAGGAGTATGGGCAGCTAATGCTCAAAAGACTCCCTGATGGCATTCAGCGAAGTATTTTTAAAGACAGTGTGAGAGAAAGGATCGCAGGGCATGTGATGAACTAATGCACAATTCTCTGATTGGTTGTTCCTGAGGTATCAGGGTGATGTTTTGGGAATCTCAGTCATCAACCTTCCAGATCCAACTAGTCTAGGGTCTGCATGCTGGTTGTCAACATGCAGTTAATTTCCTCCACCTGATGTGGGTGTTAGTATCTGCAAAACAACTCTAGGACATGGCTCAGGATATTACCTATAGCCTTGAGAAGGAAATAAAGGTCCCTGAACTTTGTTTTATGGCTAAACTATTATTATTTTGTCTTGCTTGACTGTTTTCCCTTGTTTCTGTATTTTCTCATTTCTCTGATTAAATTTGCTCTTTGGAACTCCAGGAAGGCCTAGGAAGTGAAAGCCTTTCTACAAACAAGAGGCAGGGGACATGGTGGAGGGAGGTCTGTCCCTGGGAAGGCACCACAGAGTCCTGCTCAGTTTCAATAATGAACATAATATAACTTTATAGACCCTGCATTGGGAGTGTATATAGTGTGCAATTGGAAAGATGTAGGAAGTGGTCATTTCTAACTGAGGGGCCAGGAAATGTTTCCTATGGATGGTGATCCTCTAGCTGAGCTCTATGAGATGAGATGTGATGGATTGATGGAGATTGGAGGGAGTGGAGAAGGTCAGAAAGTCTGAAGGTGAGAAGGTCATGAGCAATGACCGTTCTCTTGAAGTAACTGGGTAAATAACCAGTGGGCTGGTGCAGAGAGTGCGTGCAGTGAGAGCTTAGGGGAAGTAGTGGTAGCAGGGGTAAACTGGTGGCTGGGAGGGTGGTGCATAGAAAGATTGGAATAAAAAATTAGGAATGGGCCTTTGGAAGTCTTAGTAGCCATATTAAATGTTTACATGTTTTATCTTATATGCTAGTGGGTTTAAGGGAGAAGGCAATAGCAACCCACTCCAGTACTCTTGCCTGGAGGACCCCATGGACGGAGGAGCCTGGTGGGCTGCAGTCCATGGGGTCGCAACGAGTCAGACACGACTGAGAGACTTCACTTTCATGCATTGGAGAAGGAAATGGCAACCCACTCCAGTATTTTTGCCTGGAGAATCCCAGGGACAGGGGAGCCTGGTGGGCTGCCGTCTACAGGGTCGCACAAAGTCAGACGCGACTGAAGCGACTTAGCAGCAGCAGCAGCAGCAGTGGCTTTAAGATCATGCTCTCCAAGATTAAACTAGCAGCTGGAGGGGCCTCCAGGTGGTGGAGGATGAAGGACAAGTGATGGGGGGTCAGACAGAGGAGTAAATGGGGTTCCAAATCTCAACAGACCTTCAACAGGAACAACTCCCACTTTATCTGCTTGGCATGTTGAACTTCTTTTTTTAAAAGGGTTTCATGACAAAATATTCGAGAATCCATAGCTCCATGGCCTCTGAGCTCTTGGAGGAATTAAGACATACAGCATTTGGCTTGAAGTCTTTAGAATATCTAATAGGTCAGATTTTATTCCTTGGACCATGTTGTGTCAGGGTGAAGTCTGATAGAGAGAGGCTTTCACAAACGTGTTGAAGTGTACCATTACCATATTATCCCATGCCAATTAAATTTTTCTTCTTACCACACCATTTCAACTACTCATATCAACAGAAGGGAAGGAATATCCACTGGGAACTGGAGAGAATCTCAGGAGGGTAGGATGATGGGGGTATTCTGCTGATTCAGCTAACGTTGCTTTTTTGCCCTGAGGAGTTTGATATCCAACATAGGCTATCACCAGACTCCTCATTGTCCCTTTGTCAAGATAAGAAAGAAGAGCCTTAAGTATGTATACTAGATATGGGAAAACATGTTCTTCATCTTTCCTTAGTTGAGGAGGAAAGGAAAGGCTATTCTTTTTTAGAATTTCTATTCTATTGAAGTATATTTGATTCACAATGTTGTGTTAATTTCTACTGTATGGCAAAGTGATTCATACATCCTTTTTCATACATTCATACATTCTTTTTAATATTCTTAGGAAATGCTATTCTTATTTGGGGCTCTGGTAGAGTATGGTAAAAGGGTAGCAGATTTGACATTTTCTGATTTTATATCAATTCTACTCTAGAATTAGATGCTAAACTATTATTAATATTTTGACAATTTCCTGACACCTCCTTACCCTACACCCCAGTATGTGAAAGCTGTGTTTTAGGACCATGAAAATCTAAGAGATATTTCAGTGGAGAAGTAACAGAACCAGATTCACATTTTAGAATCATTACTCTGGTAGAAATGCAGTTTCTATATCTTATGAAAATGATATTGGGACACAAAACAGGCGATTACTGCAACAAGAAGATGAGAGATTGAAAGGGAGGAAGGCTTTCCAGAAATATTTGCTGAATGAATAAATGAATGGGTGGATGAATGAGAGATCCTGAACTGAGGCAACAAGATAGGGGTATATTCAGCTGGAAGTCTGTGAGTTATATCAAAGAGGTAGGCTTCAGGACACACAGAGTGGATGCTGAAAGACAAAGAGAATCTGGGAATAGCTAGTGCCTAGGTTTCTGGCTAGAACCACAGAGCATCGTGACATCTTTTTTTTTTTTTTAAGGTAGGTAAATAGAGGAGGAAGAGAAGGAAAGGTGATACATTTTGTCCTGGGTAAATTGCTTTTGAGATGAGCATGGGATATCTGTGTAGAGATGTTCAGTAGACTTATGGAGAGAATGGAAGGAGCCATCAGACTGAATAGAAATATCTAGACTCACCCGCATAGGGAGGTAATTGAAGCCAATTACAGGGAAGAAAATTGCTCAGGGATAATGTGTAGTGCTAGAAGGAGGAATGAATGCCAGGGAACACCAATTGTTTGGGAAATCAGAGGGTGAGGAACCAACAAAAGAGACTGAGAAGTACTGATCAGCCAGGCAGCATATTCTCCTCAACCCTTATCACACTGTGTATTTGTGCGTATGTCTGTCATCCTTTCAGGACTAACTCTGTTAAGGAAGGGAACCATTTCATATTTCACTCCAGAACCCTGAAATAGAGCAAATAGTAGATAAATAAATTTTGCCTAAGGACATACACATGTTTTCTTTGTAATATATATTTTTGATAACTATATGTGTCCTTTCCCTATGCATTTGGTGGACATTCCTGTTCATAACTTAGTAAAGTTATCCTTTTTTTGTTCATAACTTAGTAAACTTAGCCTTTCCTTAATTGTAATTTTTACCCTTATACAGCTGTGGTCAGAGATACATTAGCCCATCATGGCTGAATTTTAGGAATACTGGTCCAAACAGTTGGAGCAAATAACTTGAGACAGCATGCAGGCAATCCCAATAATGCTCAAAGATTTTTACCTGCTTTTATAAAGCACTAGGAAGCCAAGGTATCTGAGCAACAAAAACTTGACTAAAGATGTAAAATACTCCCTCAGAGAATAGGAAAAATGACTTTCCTTCTGTAAAATTAACATTTTGAACCACTCTTATAAATTAATTTCAGTTGAAGTAATAGCATTTCTACATATGTATTTTGCATTAATGCAAATCTAGGTCTAATATTCAGGAAAATCATTTTACATTGTTAATATTATTGCTGGCTCTAGCATGCCTGACTGACATGATGTGACTGCAGGGGTGATTTCAAAAGCACTTGAAGAACCCTCTGCCCCTCAAATATAGTCCTTATCTGCTCTCTGACTTTTCTGACTTCCCTATTCTATAAGATGGTTGTGAGATTTAAGGATTACAACCCAAACACCCATGACAGAGAGGATATAGTGACTTAATTCTTCAATAACAAGTTATGAGCAAATGAGAAATTTGGAAAATAGAACAATCTTACATTTTGAGTGTTGTTTTTGGAGGGAATTGTTAACTTTCATAACATAATTAACTCTTCTGAATTATAGGAAAATGTATTTATTTGATCAATTGTTATAGCTCTTTGCTATGGATTCTCTTAAATTTCAAAAAAAAAAAAAAAAATCAGTGGCCATTAAATTGTAAGCTCTTTGAGGGAAGAAACTGCCTCTTAATCACCTTTATATCCTGCCTTTGTCACAAGCATCTAACAGGGACTGGGATAGGGAAGAGAAAGGGAAGTGGATGAATATTATATGTCACCACCATGAAGGGTAGGAAATGGCTAAGACAAAGCAATCAAGGAGCATAAAGAATAAATGATACATAAAAACATGATGAAATTGTCAGGGGAGTGTGCAATTTCCTCGTTTCTGTCTTGCTGCAGCAAAAATTTGAAATGGCAGACCAGTGTTACAGCTTTGTTACAGCTCAGTTTTACTTGGCCAAGCAAAGGAAAATACATCCTTGAGGCACAAGGGCAGGCTGACCCAAAAGAAGAAAGGGGCTCAATTTTGGCTTCTCTTTTTGTATGTTTTTTCTCCTCCCTCTGAGCCTGCCCTATGTGAATTGGGCTAACCAGGAGGGCTGTTTGTTTCACCTGAGGTTCTCACTCCAGTCCTCAGATTTTCTTTTGTTTCATTTTTGCCAGCTTTTCCTTTCTTTGTCTTTTAACCACCACCATTTTGGACTCCTTTTTCCTATTCTAACTACCTAACAACAAGAAACAATATGGTGAATCAAAAAAGGAAGTGTCCTTCCTCTGAGAGACTGTGTCTAGGATTCTTCATGAGGAAGGAGTTTTTGTTACAGGGAGAATGTTTCTTCCACAAGGAAAAGCAGAGCTGTGGACAATGAAAGCAGAAGCCCCAGGGAACCCTCAACCTGATGCTAAATTCCTTCATGTTGTTTTAGGTCAAAATAACATCTCTTTGGAGTCTTGGCTTTAGAGGAAATTGATAGAACTGAAAGCACATTTGACATGTTCATTACTCAAGGAAATTAATCCATTACAGCAATTACTGTACTCTTTTGCAAACTAAAGTCTAAATACTAACCAATGGAAATTATAAAGATAAGTAATTTTAGGGAGCATTGCAAGGTTGTCTGTTCACAGAGAAAACTGAGTACATTTGAGTTAATAAAAATAAAAAAAATATTTCATTACTATTAAAAAAAAAACTTTCCCAAAGGTAGAAAGAGAACATTTGAACAAGCCAGGGTTTGGTCTCATCAAAAATGATAGCATACAGCCAAGTTTCACTAACCCTTTTAAAAACACTATCATTTTTAGCACAGCAGACCAGAATAACAGAAGGATATACTATCCAAAATGAGAAATAAGTTGTCTCAAAAAATATTAAACCATATACAATGTATAAAGTAATATTTCAAATACATGCTGCTAAGTCACTTCAGTCATGTCCGACTCTGTGCGACCCCATAGATGGCAGCCCACCAGGCTCTGCCATCCCTGGGATTCTCCAGGCAAGAATACTGGAGTGGGTTGCCATTGCCTTCTATACATAAAGTAGAATTAATACATATACTTCTATATATGAAAAGTAGCATTTCATTTAAAGAAAGTCCAAAACTAATACTAAGATGTGAATGTGATTTTATATATCAAGGTATATGAGTTATACAGTAAAGTAATATGTATTACATCATTTATCTTCTTGAATTTCATATAGCATGTACGTACCATTGGATTCATCAGTAGTTGGCAATATATTTGTTTACTATGTCCAGAAATGAGTTGAAGGGGCAGATGGCAATATTGCATATAAATATACAATGCAGATATAAAAGGATTTTCTTATACTAATTCAACTTTTTATAAGAAAAATATTAGGATATAGTTATGTAAATTTTGAATTTGCATATTGGAAACAAATAACAAATAGAACGTTTTTCCCCTAGCATAAGGTTATGCTTAAAACATTAACATTTAAATTGCATGAATTTTAATAATGTCTCTAAACAATGTGTTTTCTGGCATTTATTCAGGGACCGAGTAACATACTAAAACTTGTTTTGGTCAAAACCTTTCTGAGAACTCTCTTGCCTGGTGTGCTTATGCTTTCTGAAGGCTATGGGATAAACGATCAAAGAATACATTGAAATTAAGCACTGAATATTAGCACATCCTAATTTATTATTTTTTTATTTGAATATGGTACATATATAGAAATGTACACATGTAAGTATAGAATTTGATGAGTGTTCATAAATTTAATAAACTATGCAACTTGATACAGATTAAACAATAGAAAATTATCAACATTATATTTGTGAGAATCATCCATATTATTATTTCTAATGTTATACCATTTATTCTTATTGTTAAGCAGTACTCCATTGTGTGAGTGTATCACAGTTTAGTCAACTGTTGGTCTTTTACAAAGTTTCCAGTTTGAAGCTGTTTTGAATAGTGTTGTTATGAACATTCTGGCACACATCTTCTGGTGAACATGTGTATGCATTTGTTCAGTATATATTAATATATGGAGTGGAATTGCTAAGTTGTAGGTTAGGTCTCTAGCTTTAGTATTATAGATACTATCTAACCATTTTCCACAGTGGTTGTACCCTAGCTTGATTTTTAATTAACCATTAATATACATGAGCTCTTTCTATTGACAACATTCCTGATTCAACCTGGAACCAGAGGTGAACAACAATTCAGACCAGATTTCTTGTGGTGATTCTTTCAGATCAAAGTAAAGCTCTATAAAATAAATTATTTAATCTGCTTTATGTGCCTATGACTTCCACTTGCTTATTTGGTGATGTTGCTTGTCCAAACAAATAGAATGACTATAACATGTCTGGGGAAATGATGATCGCAGCTATCATTACTCTTAGTGTATGTTACATTTTCTTAGCACTTTTCACATAAATCCCAGATATTATTATCCTCATTATATATGTAGGAAACAGAGCCTCGGAGAGATGAAGTGAAGTGACTGCCCAAGGTAGAACAACTAGTGAAGGACAGTGCAGGGTTCCAATCTGAATCTCTTTCTTTAATTTTATTTTAAATTGAAATATGGTTGATTGACAGTGTTGTATTAGTTTCAGTATACAGCAAAGTGATTCAGTTATACATACATCTATTCTTTTTAAACTTAAGTCTTTTTTTAATTGCAAAGCCCAAATCTTCCATTCTACTAGTGTGTCCCCTAGTACTATGCCACATGGTGAATCCTTTTCAGGCTACCTGTTTAATACTGGCCCCTCTGGCAGAGAGAGGGGATCAGATGTGAACCTCATTGTGGGTTAACTCTGCCATGTTAATTCAGAGTGTTTGCTTTCTGATAGGTTGTTTTCCAGTTACTTTCATAATTAAAACATATGCAATATGAAAAATAATTTGAAATGTTACATGATCCTTTCTCCATATTAATACATATGTAGGGATGTGGTATTCCAGACATGACACCAAAACAAGGTTGTTTTGTTCTTTGAGTTTTCAGTAGGGGGTATAATCTCATTTTTGCAAACATTACAAGTAGAAATGCTAATCCTATGTCTTCAAGAGCTTTTCCTCTTTGGAGATATAAGCAAATGAAGTTACTATCTGTGACCATGACTCAAAAAGTTATTTTTTCTTCCCTAATTCATTGAGGCTGCATAATGGTTTCCAACTGGAGTCACTACTCATTCTATTTTTCCCCTTTGCATTTGCATCATTTTGTACAAAATGTACATGTTATGAGTACTTGCCATATTCCAAGCTGTCTGTGTGTTTTAAATGTGCCTGCTGCATATTGGCTCCACTTCATCACATGGCTACTGCATGAATGTCCAACCTTTGCACCCATTAAACTCATCAGCTTTGTTGAAGCAAATAGAATTAGTAGGCTCCAATGTCAATAGTCTGGCTTCATTCCATGACCTCAAAGATGGTGATCCTCTCACTATTTAGTGCTAATTATGACTTTAAATGATGTTAGTGAGATATTCAAAGAATTAGATGTGATTAATATAAAAGATCCAAATCTCTCATGGACATAAAGTAGGTTACACAGTATCTTCTTTCTATATGCCTTTACTTCAGTCAGAAATAATTTCTTTTACATTTTCATTTGGATCATAATTAAGAAATTATGCTGAATGAGCCACATTTGCTCTAAGAATGAATACAATTACATCACTGTGCTGTCATTCTCCCCAAAGAACAAATCTTTGCCCTTGAAAATTTATCCATTGAATGTCATAATGTTTTGTCTTTGGCCCTGTATAAGTCACTGTTGTCAGCAGTGTTTGGTTGAAAGAATAAGAGGGATGCTTATGAAATTTTGAGGACTCTAGGAAGTATTGTAAATTCAGTAAATTAGTATTAAGATTTAAAACTATTTCAGACAGTTAGAATACTTCAGCAAAACAAGTGGAATAAAATTTAAAATAGAAACTGGGAAAATTATGAATTTAAACATAAAAGGTTAACTTTTTATGTAAAAGATGTAGACACCTGCAAAACAAATTTTTATAAAAGGTGGAGGATTTAGTTTACAGGAATTAAGTTTTAACCAACGGTATTACAGTGGTTCAATACCAGCAAAGTACAACCCATCTCAATTTATTTACTGTTACCATGTATTATTATGTATCTGCCATTTTACTGCATAGTTTTGCATATTATCTGGGAAGATAAGTAAAAGCACTTCAAGTGGTAAATCCTTATCTCTTGCTTAAAATTATGAGCATACCACATAGAAGTAATTAGCTGAAGGTATTTCTTTAGGAAGTTAAAATGATGTATTCTAGAGGCATTCCTTTCTGGGTATCTGATGAATGTAAGAATAAAATAAAGAATCATGAGTGTTCATTAATTCTTTCTTTGACTATGCCCTCTTAAATTCTGTTTGTTCCAGTCATGATTTTAGCAGTCTTAGTCAGTTGATGTCAGCATTTTCTGACACATCTGATTTGCCAATTTGTTGAATAAATAGTCCTACCTAATGCCAACTATATTATGGAAGAAACATTCCTAGGAATGTATATCTGTATGTTACTACAGATATTCAAGGATCATTTTTTCCTCAAAAAAAAATAGTTTTCTTTTTAAATCCTTAAGTTCTTTGTCAAGTGTTTGATAGAAACTCTGGGATTATGTACTAAAAAAGATAAAAGAGATGACTTCTATCAGGAAATGTTGTTGACAGGCATTACTCATCAGCTCCCTCACCTATGAAAGGAGCTTACTGTCATCTCTGTCAGACTGTAAGTGTGAGTAGAGCTGCACCTGATGAGTATGTCAGCATGAGTTTGCTTCAAAATATACTTCTGAGGTAGGTAAATAAATTTATCCGTGGCACCTTGGAGAGATTCTTTTGCCCTTAGCTGGGACCACTCTTGATCGTAAGTGTTGTAGAAGTGACTCTTAGTCTTAGATCTCAGTTTATACCTGGAGCTCTTTGGTCTCAGAAAGAACAAACCTCGATGTTCCTGGACCATTTGTGAACACGATTAAATGTTAATTGCTTAAGCTCCACCTAACAGTAGTAATACTGTTTTGATTTCCATTCATATGTGTTGATCCAACAAAACATCAATTGAGTCTATTAACAGATCCAGTGACATATTTGAGCACTGGAGTGAAAATGGTTTTGTGATGATTATTAAATGTGAAAAAAAATGAATTCCTAGTGTGAGAAACAATATTCAGTAAATGTTCTAAGTCATATCTTGTACTCTTATACAAGGGAATGGGGTTTTGTATATATCTTATGAACAGTATAAGGATAGCCCTTAGGGTCTAGGAAGTGTGAACCATCTTTGGACAATTTTTAAGAAACTGTCACAAAGCAATCAAAATTATTCAAAATTGATTTTCTGCAGTTTAACATCTATGAGAATTAAGACTACAAATTAATTTTTATTGTATTACATCTCTCTTACATATTTTAAAATTGAACGTGGTAACTGTATCCTCCTTCTAGGATGTATAGATAAGAAGAGTCACAGTTCCCACCTCTGGAGTCTAGAATGGGTTACCATAAAGGAGTAATGAGGGAAAGTTAGAGACCATGTAGCCTAAGAAACTACAAGTCAGAGATTAAATCTACCTTTAGTACAGGAAATGAGGGTAGACAATAGCTAGGTACTGAGGGAACTATGAGAACAAAAGCAGCTCATAAAATGTATGCGCTCCTAGGCACACATGGGTATAGAACATTTAGTAAGACTGAGATCAGCAACTTCCTCCGCAGTCTACTGTTCAACTCCATGCTTCCAGTGCAGGGAGCGTGGGTTCAGTCTCTGGTCCGGGAACTAAGTCCAACATGCCATGCAGTGAGGCAAATAAATAAATAAATTAATTAATTTTAAAAAAGATTTCAGCATCCTTGAGAGAAACACAAGCAGTGAACCTGGCTCCTCAGTCAGGTGGTCAGTACTTCTGGCTGTCCTGGGACCAAGAGGTTCAGGGATGTGTAGGCTGCCTGCATGGACTTGTGTTTGGGGATTATATCCGGCTCCTGTCAGACTCTGTCAGGACACCCTAAATGTCCTGTTTAAAAAAAAGAAGAAAAAGGAAAGCATAGCATTCTTCTATGAGCAGTTTCATTTCTCTTACCAAAAAAGTCATGCATTTCTTTTTCTCCTATATGAGTTACACATTAAAAAAATATTAGTATTTCTCAGAAATATCACCTTATGCTCATTTTGGGCTTCCCTGGTGGCTCAGCTGGTAAAAATCCACCTGCAATGCAGGAGACCTGGGTTCCCTGGAAGATCCCCTGGAGAAGGGAATGGCTACGCACCCCAGTATTCTGGCCTGGAGAATTCCAAGGACTGTATAGTCCATGGGGTGCAAACAGTCTGACATGACTGAGAGACTTTCACTTCACTTCACTTCATGCTCATTTTAAATATTGTTTGCAGTTACTTTTTCTTATTTTAAATTCAAACCATTGGCCTCCTCTTTAAATAAATCTCAGCTAGGAAAACAATGGCATTTTTAGTCAGGTAACTTTATACCTACCTTTTTTACCACTTTCACTTTGGAAAAAAAAGTTGCCTACAAAATTTATGATATTGCAATTTTTGAGGTTATGTGTTGAATGGCTCCTTTTCTCATGGCTACTCACACTCATTATAAAAACAAATAGTTTTTACTTTCTCTTAGCTAATTGTCTACTTGAGTATCCTGCTATCAAACCCCTTAGGCTTCAAAGGAACATTAAACATTATATAGCTCATCTACTCTTATATCACTGAATCTACAGCATTTCTCCTAAATATCTATGTGGTCTGAATTGATACTTCAATGAATGAGAACATAATACCTTTTGAGGTGGTCTATTCTTTGTTTAGAGAATCTGACCTGTTGGGCAGTTATTATTGAACAAAATCTCTTTCCAACAAAATTGGAGACCCATAATAAAGCAAGTGTGATTTCTAGTCCTTTCTCTTCAATTATTTTCTTGTTACTATCATGGACCTTATGTCTCACCTATCAAGTCTTTTCTTTGTATCTTTCTCACATCTACACGTCTTTCAACTAAACATTATTTTCAGTTCTTTCATCATTTCGTCACTTTCATCTGGTCACTCTTGTTGATGCATATTATGTTAAGTGTAGCATCGATACCTGATCACATTGTCCAGAACAAAACAGAAAGGAATCGCTACTTTGCTGGTTCTGTTAGAATAGCCTAAAATGCTATCAGACTTTTTGGTGGTCATATTTACGGCCTTCATTCACTGTGCTCACTGTTTATTAAAACTCTTCAACCTTCATGTTTCTTACAGTTCTTAAGGAAAAGCTCTTTTTCTCAACTTAAGTGCTTAAGCAAACATCTGCCACAAATTGCTACTCAATAGGCAGTTTGTGACTATCAAAGAATCTTTCTACTTTCCTATCAGTTCAGTCCCTCAGTCATGTCTGACTCTTTGCGACCCCATGAATTGCAGCACTCCAGGCCTCTCTGTCCATCGCCAACTCCCGGAGTCTACCCAAACCCATGTCCATTGAGTCGGTGATGCCATCCAACCATCTCATCCTCCTTCGTCCCCTTCTCCTCCTGCCCCCAATCCCACCCAGCATCAGGGTCTTCTCCAATAAGTCAACCCTTTGCGTGAGGTGGCCAAAGTATTGTAGTTTCAGCTTCAACATCAGTCCTTCCAATGAACACCCAGGATTGATCTCTTTTAGGATGGATTGATTGGATCTCCTTGCAGTCCCAGGGACTCTCAAGAGTCTTCTCCAACACCACAGTTCAAAAGCATCAATTCTGCGGCGCTCAGCTTTCTTCACCGTCCAACTCTCACATCCATACATGACCACTGGAAAAACCATAGCCTTGACTAGACGGACTTTTGTTGGCAAAGTAATGTCTCTGCTTTGAAATATGCTATCTAGGTTGGCCATAACCTTCCTTCCAAGGAGTAAGCGTCTTTTAATTTCATGGCTGCAATCACCATCAGCAGTGATTCTGGAGCCCAGAAAAATAAAGTCTGACACTGTTTCCACTGTTTCCCCATCTATTTCCCATGAAGTGATGGGACTGGATGCCATGATCTTAGTTTTCTGAATGTTGAGCTTCAAGCCAACTTTTTCACTCTCCTCTTTCACCTTCATCAAGAGGCTCTTTAGTTCTTCCTCACTTTCTGCCATAAGGGTGGTGTCATCTGCATATCTGATGTTATTGATAGTTCTCCCAGCAATCCTGATTCCAGCTTGTGCTTCCTCCAGCCCAGCGTTTCTCATGATGTACTCTGCATATAAGTTAAATAAGCAGGGTGACAATATACAGCCTTGACGTACTCCTTTTCCCATTTGGAACCAGTCTGTTGTTCCATGTCCAGTTCTAACTGTTGCTTCCTGACCTGCATACAGCTTTCTCAAGAGACAGGTCAGATGGTCTGGTATTCCCATCTCTTTCAGAATTTTCCACAGTTTATTGTGATCCACACAGTCAAAGGCTTTGGCATAGTCAATAAAGCAGAAATAGATGTTTTTCTGGAACTCTCTTGCTTTTTCGATGATCCAGAGGATATTGGCAATTTGATCTCTGATTCCTCTGCCTTTTCTAAAACCAGCTTGAACATCTGAAAGTTCACGGTTCACGTATTGCTGAAGCCTGGCTTGGAGAATTTTGAGCATTACTTTACCGGCATGTGAGATGAGTGCAATTGTGCGGTAGTTTGAGCATTCTTTGGCATTGCCTTTCTTTGGGATTGGAACGAAAACTGACCTTTTCTACTTTCCTATAGTTACTCTTATAAGTTCTTGTGTCCATATATAAGGTTGGAGGCTCCAAAAAAAAATTCGTTTTGCATTTGTTATTTTTGCAGTTTTTAACCCTTAATTTTGATTCTTTGTGATAGGTTAGCAAAAATCCTTTTAAAGTAAAGTTAAAATGAAGTCACTGAAATACAAGTGCTATGCCTTTGAAACAGTACCTTAAACTAGGTATATATTCCTAGTTTGCGTAAAATTATAGCTTCTTTGACATTTCTATCAAGTGCAAATTGTGAGGACCCTTCATTTCTTTTACCTTCTGTGCTTTACTTTAATACTCATATAAAGACAGCCTTAAAAATAATGACTATTATAGTACAAATGTAACTTTTAGTACTAGCTCTCTCTTGTTCTGGGTCCTAACTGAATGCAGGTATGTGGAATTTTTGGTTTGTTTTTGCTCTTTTTATAATTAGAGAGCTTGTATTCAAAGCCAAAACACTTTCTTTTTATTTGCGCTATTAATTTTGTAAGCCCCCAACTAAGGATAATTCTATCATGTTCATATATGCTGATTTGGTCTCAATATACACAACCAAAATAGAATTGATATTTTTAAAATCAGTGGAACAATCAAGTGAAAGAATTTACTTTTGGCAATTATGATCATTCTAAGATTTGTCAGGTAGCTTTAGCACCTGAATTTATCTAAAATTTTTCCTATCATGGTTCAGAAATATAAGAGTCATTAAACATAAAACACAATTCAAATCATGTTCTTGCTCTGGTCCACTGGTATCAATAGCAGCAGAAAAAAATATAGCACATACCAGTTATTAGTGTGAACGACAGATCTGAGAACAGACCTGGTAAAAAACATGTATTTACAGAGACAAAGTTTAAAATTATAGATAACAGCCACATATAAGAAAAGTTTTCTACTATACTTGACCCTTGAACAACACCAGTTTAAACTGTCTGGGTCTACTTATACACAGAATTTTTTTCAGTTGTATCACTAAACACCATAGTACTACACAGTTTTGGTTGGTTGAATCTGCAGATGTGGAAGTTTGGATGGAAAGAAACCATGGATATGGAGAAATCCTAGATATGGAGGGTTGACTATAAGTTACATATAGATTTTCAACAGCACAGAAGGTTGATACCTAAAGGAGTCAACTGTATATGTAGTATGCACATATTATTCCTGGATGTCATTTCTAGATAATAAAGAGCACTGTTATCAGTCATAAAGTACATATCTATATTTCTGTGTGTAATACATCTGGAAGACCTCTTTGAGATATCCAATTATGTCCTCTACTGACACATTTTCTCTTAAACTAGTATTTTATACTTGGTTAACCATTAAGAATTATTTCAGTTCTAAATAAGTTATTTGGCAACTCAAAACACAAATTAGTTTTGGAAACAAAAGAATAAGTATAATTATAAAATATTAGCATTCTAACCTTAATGTATATCATTCTAATCAGTTAATAGCAGCTAATTACAACATCCATCATTTGAATGAACAAAATATTGCTTTGTTTTGACAGTACAGGTACAAATATTACATCATACATGAATTAAATTTAAACAGAATCAACTAAGGTGACTCAGAAAAGGGGAGGTACTTAAATATGTCAGAGTCTGATATTTCACTCAGTGAATATAATCTCCAAGGTCTGACTCTATTGTAGTTCAGAGGTATTTCATGTTTAAGCCGTATAGCATATAAATTCATAAATTTCAAGTTTCTATTAATGCATTTTTCTTTTTGTAGGAAAAAAGTAAAGCACCTCTACCATTTTCCTAATAATAAACCTCATACTTAAGTAACACTAGTGCTAAATACTGTTGTGTGTGTGTGTGTATATATATATATATATGGTCCAAAAATATGGTGAATTAAATGTTGTTACTATTATTCCATTCTCAAGATTGAAAACCTGAGCTAAAAAGGGGATGTGTCTAGTCAAAGGTTACAGTATTCATGTGAATGTTGACCACAAGCAAATTGGTTCTAAAATCTTCCCTATTAACTACTGTACTCACTCAATATACAAGTAAGTTCACGTGTATATGTTCACTATACAAGTTACTTCATACACCTGGGGTATTTGACTTTCTCCAGTTTATATATTTTAGAGGAATTATATGGTCGTCTTAGTTTGGGCTGCTGCTGCTGCTGCTAAGTCGCTTCAGTTGTACCTGACTCTGTGCAACCCCATAGACGGCAGCCCACCAGGCTCTTCTGTCCCTGGGATTCTCCAGGCAAGAATACTGGAGTGGGTTGCCATTTCCTTCTCCAATGCATGCATGCATGCTAAGTCATTTCAGTCGTGTCCGACTCTGTGCGACCCTGAGGACAGCAGCCCACCAGGCCCCTCTGTCCATGGGATTCTCTAGGCAAGAATACTGGAGTGGGTTGCCATTTCCTTCTCCTTAGTTTGGGCTGCTATAATACAATACACAGAGTGGTGGCGGTCTTAAATAGAAATTAATTTTCTCACAGTCATGGAGCCTAGGAAGTCAGAGATCAAGGTGCTGGCATGACTTCACTCTTATGAGGGTATTCTTCCTGGTTTATAGATGACCGCCTGCTCCTTGTGTCCTCAGGTGGAGGAGAGAGCAAGAATAAGCTCTGTGGTGTCTCTTCTAAGAATACTATCCCATACTGACATCTCCACCCTCCTGTCTATACCTAATTATGTTCAAAAGGCCTCCTTTCTAACTACCATTGTGTTGGGGGTTAGGGCTTCAACATAATGGGTTTGGGGAGGACGTAACACCATTCAGAGCAATGGTGGGTTGTCACTGTCTGTGTTCGTGGACCGTGTTTTGTCCGTCTTTGTATCTCCATGATTCCTACAATAGGGTTTTGCATGTTCTATACTCAGTAAAGATATAGATTGCTTTTCAAAAACTAGTCATAATAATGAAAATTATTTTAAGCTCATTATTCCTAATTCCAAACCTAGAAAATATATTTTAAGATCACCATATTGACTTTACTGAAACTCTTTTGAAGAGGGCCCTATGAGGAATTACATTAAGATGACAGTGGATACTGTGATTATCCCTGGCCAATCGGGATGGATGGTCAGCCTATGTGTGTGAAAGTAGACCTCTGAGGTGCAAAAATTGGTCCAGATGGGAAACTAGAACAGGTTCTCTGTCTGCAAAGACTGTGCTTTTGTAATTTTGTATCATAGCCATAGAATCAAGCATCGTTAATGTTTTAATCATTAACGTAAAGACTTCAGGAGCTATTATTTTCTGTTAGTGTTACAAACCACTGGTAACTGTGACTTCACAACATCCACTTGTTTAACTTAAGAACCTGATGGGAAGTTCTTCTAGTCTGAGCTGGAATTGGCTATTTCATTTGGGATAACACGTGTGCTCACAGTTAGCAAGTTGGAAAGGCATCTTGTTGGTCCTGTGTGATCTGACCAAAGCCAGATAATCTGGTGGTGGTTTGGCTGTTGGCTAAATCACTCAGTGTCAGAGTGACAGCCTGGCATGCTTCTCATTCTCTGGCAGGCTGGTTTGGACTTGCTCACATGTCTGGGTTTGAAGTGCGGCAAGTGGGGATAATCCCAAATGTGAAAGCAGTGTTCAGATTTGCTTGAGTCACATCAGCTATTGTCCCACTGGTCAAAGCCAAACACATAATTGAACCCAAAATGGATGTGGAAAGAGATAGCCAAGAGCATGGGTACAAGCAGCTCAGAAGAAATTGGAGGCCATTTCTGTAACAGTCCTCCATAGAAACCCTCTGGTCTTACATCATTGTTTTCACATTTGAGGAAATGTAAGACCCTAGGAGGTCAAGGAACTCCAGCAAAACCACACAGCTAATTGGTATATTGCCCTGAGTCAAAAATAGTGTGATGCTTTAGAGCCACTTAAGTACCGAGTGAATTTGAAAAATGTCTCTTCCAAGTACGAAAATTTATTTTGTATAATTTTTATTCTACTCTGCTCATTGAAATTATTTATTTAAAGTGGACATCTAAACCCATAAAACTGTTATGAGTCAAGGTTGTTATCTTTTTCTAACATAGTTCTGTGAATATACAAAATATTTTAAATGATATAAAAGAGAGATTTTTCTTAAAATATTGAATTTGATGTTTCTTTTGTGATATTTTGCTCCCCTAAAATCATTTTAAATGATTTTTCCTTTAAATTTCCTGGGCAATCAAAGACATTCAAGGAAAATATAAGTTGATTCATTAGGAAATACAACTATCAAACAGTAATTTAATTTAAGCTGTACTTTTGGTCTGTTGGTGAATGAATTTGCAATCTTTGTTGACACTAAACTTTAAGAATGTATGGTGTATGTTGGCATTTTGGTATTAATGTCAGTGCTTACACTTTCCTAAACCATTGTAATAATTGCTAATAAGCTTGTTTGTAGTCAAGGGCCTGAGACCTGTCACAAAAAATATTACTACATACTTTTTGGTTGTCAGTAATGGAATAGGAAATTCAGGGAAAGACAGAGAGACATCAAACACTGGCAAAGACAGTTTGACTATTTTGAGGACCATCTCAAGACAGAATTTAGCCTAAATAAATCTAGAATTAGGGTTAAAGCACATAGTAGCTTCTCATTAATCAATTTATTTTATTGCTTTCTTGACCATATTGCAAGATTGTATTAGTCAACTGCTGCTGCTGCTACTGCTCCTAAGTCGCTTCAGTCGTGTTCGACTCTGTGTGACCCCATAGACAGCAGCCCACCAGGCTCCAATGTCCCAGGGATTTTCCAGGCAAGAGTTCTAGGCTGCCATAATAAATACCCCAGACTGAGTGGCTGCTTCTCCTTGGATTTCTTCTCTCTCCCTCTTCTCTGTGTTTACATGGTCTTTTCTCTATGTATGCACACTTCTGGTTCTCTTCCTATTCTTACAATCCTGTTGAACTGAGACTTTTCTCTCATGACCTCATTTAACCTTAATTACCTTTATAAGGTCTATCTCCAAGTATAATCACTGGGAGTTAGGGCTTCAATCTGTGAATTTTTAGGGGGAGGGGAGACACATTTAGTCCATAATACACATTATAACAAAAATTTGGACCCTGGTTAACAGTGATGAATTTTATGATTTTCCTCAATAGTATATTATCTCCCCCTTATGTAGTTATTCATTAATACACAAACTTTCCATCATTTTTAACTATCCATATTTATATACTGATATTTTTCTTTCATATTCAACTCTTGGAGTTCTTTAAAGTGACTGGATTTTGGGTTTTCTCCATTTATTTCCTATTTTTAACTGTTAACTGAATTTTGATTCAGTTCTAGCTAAAATATGAGCTATATTTCAAAAACCGATCTTATTAACATTTTTTAATAATCCCCATCAAACCTTGATGTCATCTACAATTATTTCATATTTTTATCTATTTGTGTACATTTAGGAAGCATTAGGAAGAGAAATTTTTGCGTAACTGTCTCTTGTGATGGTTTGTGTGTTTTGTATTATTTTGAAGTGGCAATGTTTTCACATTAATGAGATAGCAAAGGGGAATCAGGAAAGCTCCTTCAGTCTCATGCCTCTTCCACTAACTTTATCTTTGGCACAGGAAAATGAATCAGATCCACTCACATGCATTTTATAAATTTATATACCATCTTTGAAATATTTGAATGTTCATATGAGAAATATACTTTATAGCCAGCTTTCTGTCATCCATACTAACACATAGAATATGTCTTGTCTGGATAATTCACAATAACCCCAAACCCCCACATTGTAAATAATAATTTTGTAGAAGGAAGTAGTCAAGTTAAAAGGTAAATCATGTTTTAATATAAAAGATTTAACACATGATTTACCTTTTAACTAAAGATTTAAATCTAAAGATTTAAAACATAACTTACCTTTTAACTTATTAACTACTTCTTGCTATAAAATTATTATTTACAAATTATCTGGTCAAAAGGACATTATGAACAACAGAGGGGACTAGGTACTTCACTGGTGGTCCAGTGGTTAATTAAGACTTTGCCCTCCAGTGCTGGGGGTGTGGGTTCGATCCCTGGTCAGAGAGCCAAGATCTCACTTACCTCATGGCCAAAAAATCAGAACATAAGACAGCAGAAGCAATATAGTAACAAATTCAATTAAAAACTTTAAAAGTGGTCCACATCAAAAAAATATAAAAAAATATTTACAAATTATCTTGTCAAAAGGACACTATGAACAACAGAGGGTAATCACAATTAGAGCTGAGTAGTTTATCCGTAGATGGTTAGAAGTGATAGTATTACTTAAACAAAGAATGTATTATATTTAAGGCCAATTGTGATTTTAAAAAAAACAGCTTGAGCAATGTACAAATATACCTTTCTTTCAAGTAAGAAATGATCAAGGAAATATTGCAGATCTAGCATGGGATGCCTGCACAAGTGTCAGACACTAAGGCACCTGTCTTTTTATTCCATTGCACATATCCTTGCTCTTTAGTTCAAGAAACCTACAGTCCTTGAAAAATGATGGTGGATGGAACTGAGAAGCAGATAAAGGGGTCATGTGCACTATTTCCTAAAAGAGGTTCTTGAAAGCCTCTACATACTTCTCCTTCCAGCTCAGTTGTCGAACTGATGAATGAGCTGCTGTCAGTGATGCATGATTGCTATTGGCTGGAAAATAAACTCTATTCTGGGCAGCCATGAGTCCAGTTAAGAACTATCTTTTGAAAGAAAGAAAGGACAGATACAGGGGACAACTGGCAATCACTACCACTGTGCGTCCCTTTTGCACTCAAATATCTGTGTTCAGTTGATCCTTGAACAGCATGTGTTTGTGGGTCCCCTTTACATGGATTTTTCTCAGTAGAGAATATTACAAGTGTCTCAGTAGTAAAGAATCCGCCTGCAATGCAGGAGATGCAGGTTCAATCTCTGGGTCAGGAAGATCCCCTGGAGAAGGAAATAGCAACCCACTCCAATATTCTTGCCTGGGAAATTCCACAGACAGAGGAGGCTGACGGACTACAGTCCATAGGGTTGCAAAAGAGTCAGACTAAACAACAACAACAAATGAGCAACTAAACAACAACAAATATGATCTGCAGTTGATTGACTCCACAGATGCAAAACCTTGGATTTGAAGGGATGGTGTACATGGAGGACTGACTGTAAGTTATACATAGATTTTCTATTGCACTGATGTCGGTGCCGCTAATCCTGACGTTGTTCAAGGATCAACTATACATTTTTTTCCCCACACATCAAATGATAGTAACTCCCCCCACAAGAAAAATGACCGAGAAGCTCATCAAGTTACTACATCCAGTTTTTGTTGTTCAGTTGCTCAGTCATGTCTGACTCTTTGCAACCCCATGGGCTACAGCACGCCGGGCTTCCCTGTCCTTCACCATCTCCTGGAGCTTGCTTAAACTCACATCCATTGAGTCAGTGATGCCATCCAGACATCTCATCCTCTATTGTCCACTTCTCCTCCTGCCTTCAATCTTTCCCAGCATCAAGGTCTTTTCCAATGAACTGACTGTTTGCATCTGGTGGCCAAAGTATTGGAGCTTCAGCTTTAGGATTAGTACTTCCTATTGAGAGTTGGTTTCCTTTAGGACTGACTGGTTTGATCTCCTTGCAATCCAAGGGACTCTCAAAAGTCTTCTCCAACACCACCATTCAAAAGCATCACTTCTTTGGTGCTCAGCCTTCATTATGGTCCACTTCTCACATCCATACATAACTACTGGAAAAACCATAGCTTTGACTAGGTGGACCTTTGTTGGCAAAGTAATGTCTCTGCTTTTAATACACTGTCTTGGTTTGTCATAGCTTTTCTTCCAAGGATCACACGTCTTTTAATTTCATGGCTGCAGTCACCATCTGCAGTCATTCTGGAGCCCAAGAAAATAAAGTCTGCCTCTGTTTTGCTGTCTATTTGACATGAAGTGATAGGACCAGAGGCCATGATCTTCGTTTTTTGAATGTTGAGTTTTAAGCCTGCTTTTTCACTCTCCTCTATCACCTTCATCAAGAGTCTGTTTAGTTCCTCTTTGCTTTCTTCCATAAGGGTAGTGTCATCTGCCTATCTGAGGTTATTGCTATTTCTCCTGGCAATCTTGATTCCAGCTTATGATTCGTCTATCTAGCATTTCACATGATGTATTCTACATATAAGGTAAATAAGCAGAATATCAATATACAGCCTTGATGTGCTCCTTTCCCAATTTTGAACTAGTCTGTTCTTTCATGTCCAACTCAGATTCAATATTTTTTGATGATATGTAGTTTTCTCTATGTGGTTGTGGTTTGTCATAGTCCAGTGAAGCAAACTTAAAAGGTAGGTATTCCCTGGTGGTCAGTGGTTAAGAATCCATCTGCCAATTCAGGGGACATGAGTTTGATCCCTGCTGCAGGAGATTCTGCATGCTGGGGTGCAGCTAAACCTGTGTACTACAGCTACTGTGCTACAACTACTTGCTCTAAAGACCAGGAGCCACAACTAGCGAATAGCCCCTGCTCACCACGACTAGGGAAAGCATGTAAGCAGCAATGAAGATGCAATACAGCCACAAATAAATAAATAATAAATTAATGTTAAAAATTAAAAGGTAGATTATTTGCTTCCACATATACAATATACAAGGTCTTTCCTGGTGGCTCGGGCTTCCTGGATAGCTCAGTTGGTAAAGAATCCACCTGCAATGCAGAAGACCCCGGTTCAAGTCTTGGGTCAGGAAGATCTGCTGGAGAGGGATAGGCTAGTATTCTTGAGCTTCCCTTGTAGCTCAGCTGGTAAAGAATCTGCCTGCAATGTGGGAGACCTGGGTTCGATCCCTGGGTTGGGAAGATCCCCTAGAGAAGGGAAAGGCTACCCACTCCAGTGTTCTGCCCTGAAGAATTCCATGGACTGTATGGTCCATGGGGTTGCAAAGAATTGGACATAACTGAGCAACTTTCACTTTCCTTGGTGGTTCAGATGGTAAATAATCTGCCTGCAATGTAGGATACCTGGATTTGATCCCTAGATCTGGATCCCCTGGAGGAGGGCATGACAACCCACTCGAGTATTCTTGCCTAGAGAATCCCATGGACAGAGGAACCTTGTGGACTACAGTCCATAGGGTCACAAAGAGTTGGACATGACTGAACATGCATACAGGCTGAGCTCCAACGTGCCCAATCTGCTATCCAGTGGGTCACACCATGTCCCGTCCACCAAGATCAGGCTCTCAACCCTGTGTGTGGGGGTAGGGGTTCTTCCTTGGGTACTCTGTCACAGTCCCAGGGGTAGTGACTCCTCTTTATATCTGCTATTCTTAGAGTCTTTAGAATTGTCTTTATTCTTACTACCCGATTTCTCATTATTTTAACCCTAAGGTTGGCAATTCTTTATATTAAACTTTCCTAGTTCAAATAACAGTGTGGTTCCTTCTCTTAAATTAGGCTTGGACTGATACAGTGGATCATGAAGAAGATAACCACAATAAAAGCTCCAATTCAGAGAAAAGAGACAATCAGGCTTACTATTCCAGTGAGCTGTGCTGTGCTTAGTCACTCAGTTGTGTCTGACTCTTTGGGACCCCATGGGCTGTAGCCTGTCAGGCTCCTCTGTCCGTGGGGATTCTCCAGGCAAGAATACTGGAGTGGGTTGCCACACCCTCCTCCAGGTGATCTTCCTGACCCAGGAATCGAACCAGGGTCTCCTGCATTGCAGGAGAATTCCTTACCAGCTGAGCCATCAGGGAAACCTGGAGGATTTATCAAATTACAATGATCAGGAAGAGCAAGAACTGTCTTCTCTATCAATAAAAGGATTTCCTTGATTAGACCACATAGTAACTATTGCTGTCTCAGTGGAAACTGTCTTGTTCATTGGACTTTGTGCATCCTGGTAATGGTTTCTGTTCTCCTTATCTACGGTCCATCCTAGTCTGATCTAAGCTTGGCATTGGAGAGTGTGCAGCATGACTTTTAGGTGTAGCATGACTTTCTTTGTAAACCACTTCCTGTTAGTGCACATTTGAGGTCTGAAGGTTACTCTAAGAATTTAAAAATTATTTACAGACAAGAGATATTATGTCTGTCCGCCAGGAACTTGTGGCACTCTGCGATGCTGAGGACTCAGAATTAGCTTGAGTGGCTTTACATTGTGAGGTCTTGACCTCACAGTTCAGGATGTCAGCATTGGTTCTGAACAATGAATAGAAAAAGAAGTAAAGGAAGTCAAATGGTGCAGTTGCATTATCTCTTAAGGAATATCCCAAAGCTCTCACAAGCTACTTCTCTTTACATTCTCATGTCATCACATCAGCCAAATAAAGTCACAGTGCCACAACTAATTTAATTGCAAAGGAGACTGGGAAATGTTATCTTTATTCAGAGTGACCTATTCATGTGGAAGAAGGGAGGAAGTGGTCATTGGTGGACAAGTGGGAGACTGCCACATTTGGCTCCTGTGATTTGAAATACATATGGACCAATATAAGAAAAGTATGTGGCTATATACGTGCTTTTAATTATAAAGTAATTTTTTTTTCTCATTTAACATTACAAAGCTTCTCCCTCTTTAAAAAGCAAAAGAGGCTGGTTAAAATATACTAAGCACTTTATGGCAATATTTGAAGAGATAATAATCATATTTAGGAGCAAACTCTTTCCTTGGTTTAGTTTTAGAAACTGGTTTCCAATTCCTGTTTTCTGTTTCAAGAATTCTAGATAGCATCTGTGTGGCAATGGCTGAGACTATTCTTTGAGATTTTAACAACATTTAGGCCCCTAGAACACCATGCATATTGTAAACTTCAAGTGGAGAGAGAGAGTAAGCAAGAGAATCAGAGAAAGAAAGAGATTTCCTTCAAGTTAGGAATAAATAAGAAACTGGAAAATTTAATTCACTTATTCATTAATTCAAGGTCATCTTGCTAAGAGTGACAATCTCTTGTTCTCTAGTTTGAAACCATTTATGTCTATGGTGTAGGTCATAAAAGCAGTACAGGGAACCTAAGATGGGTCACTTCAACATTTGAGTACGTACACTGCCTGATATAACTGAATTTTACAGAAACTGGTAACACTTTGACAGTGTATATTTTTAAAAGCATCTTTTTTACAAAAGTCTCAAAGCATTCTACATTTTGAAAGCTCAAAAGAAAATAGTTAGAAATCTGAAGCAGTGGGAAGCATAGATCAATTTGGGAGTGTAATTACTTCAATTATTTCTAATAAAATCATTTTGAATTAAGTGAAAATAGTCTCAAGTTTTAAACATTCACTAAGGATTAAGAGTGGCAGGCTCAAGCCTTTATCTTCCCATTAAAAAAAATGAGGCCTATTATTCTATATTGAGTTAATAGACTTTTGTGGGATTTTTTTTGAGATAAAGGAAAGTATATAATTGCTTAGACTAATCGAGAGGGACAGCCAAATCCATTTGTCTTTAGTGCAGTTACATTGCAATGATCAAAAACTGAAAATATGAATGACAAATTCCTTCCAATGGTTGTAAATTTTACATATGATTCCAACCCAAGATTTCTATCCTCATTGTGAGGGTAAAACTGTCTACCCTCACTTATTTAGAAATGATTCTTAGACTTGCAGTGGTTAAGAACACAAATTCTGGAGCCAATTTCAAATTCTAGTTCAAAAATTATTAAGCCACATCACCTGGGTAATTCACTAAACTTTCTGTCTGTGCTTCAGTTTCCATCTGTATGTAACAGGAATGGTACTAGAACCTACCCTGTTGTGCTCAGGATCAAGTACATTAATATTTCTCAGGTATATAGAACAGTGCCTGTCACATAATTAGTGTTATTTGTGTTTAGCTATTGTTATTAGGTTCCTTCCAGCTCTAAAATTTTATGATTCTATTATCTTTTCTATGCATGCATGATCAGTCATATCTGACTCTTTGTGACCCTGTGGACTGTAGCCTGCAAGGTTCCTCTGTCCATGGAATTTTCCAGACCAGAATACTGGAATGTGTTGCCATTTCCTACTCCACGGGATCTTCCCGACCCAGGGATTGAACCCACGTCTCCTGCATTGGCAGGTGGATTCTTTATCACTGTACCACATGGGAAGCCCAATATCTTCTTTATAATCTTATTTATATAGAAAAGTTAGTTATTGATAGATTCTTTGTGTTTTAGTGCATTTATAAGCATTGATGTCTTGCTACAAATAATGTAACAGCTTATTATTTCTGATATGTGGTGCATATAGTAGGAAATTTTTCTTTGTAGAGCACATTCTGGAAAGGGTGCTGCTTAACTAGAAAGTCTATTTTGAGTTTGAAATGGTCAGGTAGGATCCACAAGTCCAAGTATCTGTAATGAATAAGTAATTGTTCCCCAAACAATGTGTATATGTGTATATGTAGATACATATACATATATGCTGTTCAGTGATGTGTAGACAGAAACTTCTAATTTCTCCTCAGTAAGGAAATGGTGAAAAACTTTAGCCTGGAAGGAGGACAGAAGTCTATCTCTTTTGGAATAATCCTAGTATGTCTATCTGTTGGAGATTTCTCCTCTTTGTGGGCAGTTCAGTTTTTCATTATAATTTTGTATTCAGCCACTCAGCCTGACATTGTTCAGTGTTAAAAATTCAAGGAAGAGCCTTTTTTTTTTTTTTTGTCATTCTGTATATGTCTGTATTTACAAAGGGTACATATGTGCCCTGATAATGCCCTTTAAAATATTGGATAAAATCTGTTTTCTCCTTGGCTAGAAAACCTGATTACAGAATATGGTGATTCTCAGTTTTGGTTTTGAACCATTCAAATGCATCACCTATTCATAAATTTAATCAATAATTTAAAAATACAAAAAGAAATTAAAAGATATTTTTAAAATTAAGGATTTAGGCTTAATGTGTGAAACAATATTAATGAAATATAAATATTAAATGAAGTTTTAATAAAAGTCTTTCCACTCATAGTTTTCTTTTCAACTATTTTATTTTTAGTCTCCCATAGTCTGCACTATCATCAGTATGTTTCCAAATCTAAAAATTTTAAATTCCGTCCTGCATGATGAATTTCTCTTCACTTTCATATAAATGCTGTGTTACAAATCAACAGAGTGCTTAAGGTACAGGGTGGAAGCTTAACTTGATCTTCCATTCAGTGGTAGTAAAACTTGAAGGATGCCAAATTCCCTCACAGTGAAAAATGGATCCATGTGAGGCTGACACAATGTCTGAAAATCTCACCATTAACATTGCTCCTTGAGGGCTTTGTGGAGACAAGCATTTTAATCAGGTTAAAGCATCATATTTCCGGGGTAAATCATTCTCTACCCAAACACAATAGCATGCATTTTTCCATCTTATTAAAACTTATTAACACACAGCAGAACCCGGAGGAAATGACATGAGATAGAAAACAAGTGTATGTCTCAGAGGAATGAAGAAGAGAAAGGTCAGATTCATGAGAGTTGCCAGGTCCCCAGTGGGCGATTTTAGATCAAAAGGGAGCATCAGGAGGTTTCAAGACTCTCTTGTAGTTTCTCCTAAACTTTTCACTCTATTATTTGGGGTAGAACTTTTTTGTTTGTGTCCATTTTTATTTTTTGTTTTGTTGGTTTTACTAACCGGCTTCTTAAGACAAGAGCTACCCACATTTGATATGACCTTGTATTGTCTCTGTACTGGTTAGCTATGATCTTAAGTTGCCATTCTATCTTGGTATTGCTGCAATAACTTGCTTTTGCCACACATATCTGAAAGTTTCTGTGGATTATTTATTATTATTTAAAAATAATAAATGAAAACAAATATAGTCAGGCAATATGGTAATGACAGAGCAGTGCATGGAACCCTGAACATGAATGAAAATCAAATCAATTTTTTAATCAGTTGAAATTTTTTATGCGAAAAATAGGTTTTATGTGAAAAATAATTAGAAATTAATTAAATGGACTCCCACTTTTGACTAGCTATAGCCATTAAATATCCTAAAAATCTGCCAATTTAAAACAAATAAAGTAAAACTATCAAAAATCTAAGAACTCAAAAAAAATAAAGAACAATCAAAACAAAACATAAAAAACCCCCAAAATGGCTGAACTCCAGAGGACTAAGTTGATCCTGGGACTGCAAAACTCCTAGGGGAATGTTGAAACCTCTAAAATAAGAGATTTGCATTTTATTAGTTACACATAAATAGGTAACGAGTCCTTGATTCCATGTAATGTGAGAAATGGGACTGAAGTCTGTATTAAAATGAAATTATTAATGTTTCATCCATAGTAAAAGGTAGACTAGTAAAGTCGAACTCATCAAGAAAATAAGACAAGGAAATTTCTCTATCTTGCCTTAGTGTCTAAGTGAAAACAAAAGTTTATCTTTAGAAATGGTAACTGAAGGCCAACTCTCATGCAACATGTTTCCAATTGAACATTATACTGTTGCATAATATGTGTACATAATCTGGCACAGTAAACCCCATGCTGATAAATTAACAGGAAAGATGTCAAACCATGGCATTTTGGGTCATTGAGCTGTGTGCTAAATCACTCAATCATGTTTGACTCTTTGCGACTCTATGGACTGTAGCCCACCAGGCTCCTCTGTCCATGGGATTCTCCAGACAAGAATTACTGGAGTGGGTTGCCATGCCCTCCTCCAGGGGATCTTCCTGACCCAGGGATTGAACTCACATCTCTTATATCTCCTGCATTGGCAGTTGGTTCTTTACCACTAGCACCACCAAATTCTCTCTGGAGGAATCTCATCAGGTTTAATGGGTTTTTATCTCATGAGTGTAAGAATGGTTCAGTGTTGAAAAACCAATCAAGATAACTCACTATGTTGAGAAAATTACATCATCATATAAATTGATGGAGAAAACTCATGTAACAAAGTCCAGCATCTCTTCTTGATGAACACTCTTAGAAAGCTAGGAAGGGAAAGGCACTTTATAAGTCTCATAAAAGTCATGTACAAAAAAATTAAAGCCAACAAAATACTTAATGGTGTAACATGAAATTATTTTCTCCTAAGATCTCTTAATACATTTTCCCTTAAGGAACAAGGCAAGGATTATCTACCCTCACCACTTCTACTCAACATTATACAAAGAACTCCCAACCAGTGTAGTAAGGAAAGGAAAAGAAATAAATGGCATAGGAATTGGAAAGAAGAAATGAAAGTCTCCATATTCACAAATAACATGCTTGTCTATGTACAGAATTCCAAGGATTCTGCAAAACAAAACACAACTCCTAGTTTCCAATGTCACAAGATAGAAGGTTAACACACAAAAATCAGTTGTAATTCTGTTTCCTTTTTGTTTAAAATAAAATCAGTTTTTAAAATATTATTTACATTAGTTCCCCCAAATGAGCAACTTAGGTGTGTATATAACAAATTATCTAAAAGGATATCTATATGCTAAAAAACACAAAATTTTGATTGAAGTAATCAAGGGCCTAAATGAATGGAGAAACATACATAAGTTGGAAGTCTCAATATAGTAAAGGTGACGATTTTATTGGAAGTAATAAGGAGCTGATTAGATGCTACAAAGGAAGATAATCAGTGAACTTCTTTAAGTTCAATAGAACTTAAACAATAGAATCGATCCAAAACAAACAGAATTGAAAAGAAAGACTGCAAAAGAAATGATCAGAACCTCAGTGATCTGTGGGGGAAACATCAAGTGATATGACACGTATTTAATAGAAACCCAGAAGGAAGAAAGGTGTGAAGGAAAAAATATATATATTTAAGGGAATTAGATCTGAAAAAAAGATGAAAACTGTAAACCATGGTTCCAAGATACTCAAAGAATCCACACACAGAAATTCCATGCCAGAATAGTTGATTATCAAATTGATTATTGCTAACAGTAAAGAAAGTATTTCCCTGGTCGCACAATGGTAAAGCATCTGCCTGCCAGTGCAGGAGATTCAGGAGACATGGGTTCAGTTCCTGGCTTGAGAAGATCCCCCAGAGAAGGTAATGGCAACCCACACAAGTATTCTTGCCTGGGAAATCTCATGGACAGAGGAGCTATGGTGGGTACCAGTCCATGAAGTCAGAAAAGAGTCAGACATAAGTCAGTGACTAAATAACAACAGTGTGAATGTTTAAACCACCCATGTCTGCACTTAAATGGGTTTATTATATTGGTTATAAACCATATCTCCATATGTTTATTAGAGATGAATGAATTAATGAATATAGGAGTAAGTAAAAAAATCTGAAGCCATATAATTCCTGAAGGTGTATAATTGAAAACAATTTCCAAATATTATAATAAACAAGGAAAACTCATTATTCAATAATACTTTCAAAAATTAAATAAAAATTAAAGTGTTTTGGGAGATGTAGAGTTGATAATTCTATACAGAAGAGCAAGAATAGATGTACATGAAAGTCACAATTGTGGTTAGTTTGTACAGGTGGGATAAGCAGGGTAGGTAGGAAGTTTTGATTGCAGAGATATGCTCAGGCTTCCAGCATAGGTTCTATTTCTTGACCTGTACAGAGTTAATCTGATGATTTAATAATAATTAAGCTCTTAGTTTTATGTATTCTTCTCTATGTGTATTATTTTTCACAGTATAATGAGAAAAATCAACTCTGGTCACCTTCGCACCAGGCTCCAGTCATACATACAATTCATGATAACAGTGGTTTCCTCAGAGTTAACTCATATTTTTAACAATTTATGAATGTGCCTTTCTCTCACACTTTTATAGAATGCCCAAAGGTGATTTGGAGAGAGGGAGTCGGCATTCTGTACTAATTTGCCATCTTAGCAAGGAACAAAAGCTTTATGACTTTTCTTTGAAATGGGCACTTTAGCTTTTTTTGTTACTTGATTAACTTACAGTCTTCCTGATTGAGTTCGATCAGATGTACTTTAACATATATACAATACACATAATACACCAGCTTCCCTGGTGGCTCAGGTGATAAAAGCGTCTGCTTGCAATGCGGGAGACATGGGTTTGATCCCTGAGTCGGGAAGATTCCCTGGAGAAGGAAATGGCAACCCACTCCAGTTCTCTTGCCTGGAAAATTCCATGGATGGAGGAGTCTCATAGGCTACAGTCCATTGGGTCGCAAAGAGTCGGACACGACTGAGCAACTTCACTTTCACTTTCAATACATGTATATTTCTATATATGTAGAAGGTATTATGTATTTAGTTAATGTATAATATATAAACATATAAAGTGTACAAACATAAAATATATATAAGATACTTTGTGTATGTTTAAATATGTAATGTATATATTCAAGGACTTCTGTTCAAACCATACTTTCATAGACTAAATTTTAATCATTTCCTGTTTTTCTTAAATATTATTACAAACATTTTATCATACCATTAACTATTTAAACATCTCTAATATTTGGTGACCATGTAACATTTGAGATAATGGATGTACGTGCTGTATTTTACTTTTCCCCATTTATTGTTTGATAATTTTATTGTCTCTAATTTACATTGTACATAATATGTCTAAATTAATCTTTTCACATGAAAATATGATTGTAGTTGTAGCATGAAATCTTAAATGTGAAATTATTGGATTAAAATTAAATTAAGATCTACTGTGTTAAAGATAGGATATTTTAAAAATTGTTGATACTTTGTACTTGATTTTAGCAACTTAAATGTTTAGCAATAATATGTAAGGATATCTATTTTAGCATACATAACAAATGTAAACAGTTGTAAAATTTTCTCAATTTGACAGTTTAAAAAGTATATCTCTGGTTTGCATATTTTACCACCATTGAAATTGACATTTTAAACTTTTTATGTATTTGTTTTGTTTTAATTGAAATATATTTGACATAATTAAGTTACATACCATGTTTATTTGATATATTTATATTTTGTAATATGATTACTGTTGCAGTGATAGCACCTTCATCACATCACATAATTATCATTTCTTTTTTGTGGTGGGAATAATTAAGATCTAGTCTCTTAACAAGTTTTATGGTTATAAGACAATATTGTTATCTGTATTCACTATGTGGCATGCTAGATCTCTAGGTCTTGTCTATTAGCTGCAAGTTTGTACCCTTAAATAATTTCTCCCTTATGCCCCTACCACCCAGCCCCTGGGAACCACCTATTTGCTCTTTGTTTTTATGAGGTTTTTTTTTAGATTTATTTTTTGTTTTATTTAGATTCCGCATATAAGTGCTAGCATACAGTATTTATCTTTGTGTGATTTACCTCACCCATCATCTGTTCCATCCACTCAAGTTCCGTCTATGTTGTGGCAATTCGCAGGATTTCCTTCTTCCTCATGCCTGAGTACTATTTCACTGTATGCACATACCATATCATCTTTATCCACTCATCTGTTGACAGGCAATTAGATTGTTTCCATATCTTGTATATTGTGAATAACGCGGCAGTAAACATGGAGTGCCTATATCTCTTCGATATTTTGTTTTCATTTCCTTTCAATGTATACTTAGATGTAGAATTGCTGGATCATGTGGTAGTTCTATTTTTAATTTTTTGAGGAACCTCTGTCTTGTTTCCATAGTGACTGAAGCAATTTAAATCCTACCAGAAGTGTACAATGGTTCCCTTTTATCCACATCTTCACCGATACTTACCATTATTGTCATCTTGATGATAACCAAAGGAATTAAATAGACCTTTTCCAAAAATGACATCCAAATGGCTTCCCATGTGGCTTAAGAGTAACGAATCTGTTTGCCAGTGAAGGAGTTGCAGGAGACATGGGTTCAGTCCCTGGGTTGGGAAGATCCCGTGGAGTAGGAAGTGGCAACCCATTCCAGTATTCTTGTCTGGAAAATTCCATAGACAGAGGAGCCTGGTGGACTGCTGAGCATATACACACATACACACACACACACACACACATACAAACACACACACATGCATACTTACAGGTACATACATGCACATACACACAAGTAAGAATCTAACATTATTTTGCTTTAACATCATTTATTTATGGATAAAACAGTTTTTCATTTATTTGAGATGCTCTTTATTATTTTATTTTTTCTATAAAATAAAATCTCTGTGTGTGTTTTCTGTTCTCTAGATATTTATACACAAATGTACCTAAAAAACTTTTAAGGCATCTATCATATTGAATAGGTTTTGAAAGACATATATAAATGAAGCATTATTGAAAATATTTAAAGAAAGAATGAGAAAAATTATTGTACCAGATAACTTGGGCAATGTTATAGTGACAATTTAGTAGAAAAGCAAGGATATGCAGATTAAGGTAGGAGAGAAAAAGTGTAGCATTATATATTTCACATACTAAACATAAAGATGCTGTTAACTGAGGGTTTACTACATACAAGATATTGTAAAGTATATCACATGTGTTATCTCACTGATACTAATAAAATCCAGGATCTCCTTTTTACAAATGGGAAAACCAA
This sequence comes from Okapia johnstoni, assembly GCA_024291935.2. Taxonomy (NCBI): domain Eukaryota; kingdom Metazoa; phylum Chordata; class Mammalia; order Artiodactyla; family Giraffidae; genus Okapia; species Okapia johnstoni. The sequence continues at coordinate 94,225,134 of CM044311.1, read as the reverse complement.
AACTTAAAAATTTAATTTCCTTTGTCAGAAAAAGCTGGGACTAGGCCTCAAATCCAAATCTGTCTGACTCCAAAGCCATCATCTTAACTGCTGTGCTATACTACTTTTGTGAGATTATAGAAAACATAAAAGTTTATCTAGTGAGACAAATACTCTCCTGTCCCTGTATTCTAGATGAAATTTATTATGTGGATGTTGAGTAACAATGATGGATAATGTCTTCAACACACATTTTACAGAAAATGGAGTAACATTTTAAAAATGGTCATTTCTTGTATCAGCTTTTGATAACAGCTTAGTTCATAACATTGAATTATAACTTAGTGCAGGCATTTCTATTGACAACAAGGCTGAGACAGTGCAGATATGTTGCTATCTGTGATTAACTTGGCTCAGGAATGTGTTTATCATATGCCCATCCTAGGAAGAGCCATAGAGAATCAGAAAGTAGGGCTTAATTTTTAAAAATTATCAGGTAAATGGCAAATTCTATTAGAGAGGAAAACAAGTCATACAGAAAAGTCAATGTAAGTTAGCAGTTATCTGTCCTCAAAATAACCAAGGTAGTTTCCTAATGAAAGAGCAGAACTGAGAACTGAAGCTGGGTTGATTACTTGCTCTCTATATGTGAAACTTTGAGTCATGTGAAATTACACTTAGTGCCAAGTTAAAAAGTTCCAGGATTAAAGGGCTTCAGAAGCCTGGTTTACCACTATAGCCCAGCACTCAGGAAGTGCTGGGCATAGAGCATGTGTTAGGTAAATATTTCTGCAATAAATTAATTAATAATAGCATGACAGAATGAATAGAGGATTTCCCAAGGACATCATTTTTTTGAAAGAGCTATGTGTGTGTCTTTCTGCTCAGTTTTGAGATCACATTAAGAACTTTGACAATATATGAAGATCTGATTATGTTTTCATTTTTGTGAATAACTTTCACTAATGGGAGTTTTTCCTTCAACTAATAATGTAACCGTTATATACATACACTGTAGTAAATTGTTCTTTGTACTTAACATGAATAAATCTTCATCAAAACCATTATAGAATTTATTTTTTGTTTTCACAGTTAAAAAAACATAAGGCTCAGAAGGGTTAAGCATCTTGTTCTATGTTGCACAGCTGTGAGCAGCTAGGGTTTTGTCTGTCTTCCCAAGCCCAAACCCTTTATGATTCTATAAACCAATTATGGAACCACATTTCTCTATTTTGTGTCTTTGAGAAATGTTAATTATAAATGTTTCAAATTATACTAAAGTTTAAAGTAAATCCTCTTTTGTCATTTAAAGGGGTATATTTAAGTGAAAGAGAGATACCAAGGGAAAGGAGAGAACAAGAAATTTCCTTTTTTGTCTTTTCTTCTCTTTGCTTGATGGGCAACTGACTAGCACACCACAAGGACTACATGAATTTAACTTATTTTTTTTAGGGGTAAATCACACAGCCTAGCAAGAATGGTGTTATTGTTTATATGCGTGATCTCTGATTTCAAATGAGAACCCAACCCTATTCAGCATTCTATATTTCCCTTTTATACTCAATATTTTCAGAAATGTCTACTGTATATATTTTCTTTTCTAATTCATTCAATCTCTGCTAAGGTACGAAGGCATTTCTGCCTCCAGATAAGCTCATATTATAGAGAGAATATAAAAGTGATCATATGAGTGTTTTCTCTTATTCCACCACTAAATCTGCCAACAATCCTGGATCTGCTTCCATACTAGTTTTTTGGGGCTTCGATGAGGGAAGAGCAGGACATTATGACTTTCTGACTTTAAAATTCATAAAAACATTTCTGTGGACCCTTAAAACCATTTCTCCCTTGAGAAGGAAATAACAACCCTCTCCAGTATTCTTTCTTGGGAAACCCCATGGACAGGGGAGCCTGGCCGGCTCCACAGTTCTTGGGGTTGCAAAAAAGTTGGACACAATTTAGTGACTAAATCACCACCACCATAAAACCATTTGTAAGCCACTAAAGCTCTTCCTACTCTGCTAAAGAGTAAGTGGGCTCTGAGGAAGAGCCTTTCTCACTATCAAATACTAATTCTTCTTAATCACTGGATTGCATCTCCTCCCATCTGCTCAAAGAACTTTCTATTTTAGTTTCCCCTTCTCATTATATTAACCACTTTTTAAAATATTGCATTTTTATCACCAGTATGAAAACAAGCTTTAGTGTCTTCTTGTTTTAAAACAAAGAACAAACAACAGAATATTTACTTATTATCTTACCCCTGTTGCTAACCTCTGTTTCCACTCCCATCTAGAGATAAGCTTCTGTTAGTTCTGCCTTTCTTTGAGAACAAGCAAACATTTTTAATAATAATTATTTTCTTCTATTTGCTTATAGTAATGCATTATTCTTTTAACTGCTATCCAGGTGACTTTCTAGTATTCTCTAGTATAAGTTGAATACAAACGGTGAAGACAGCCATCCTTGCTTTTTCACAATCTTAGACAGAAAGCATGGAATTTTTCACCATTACAAGTGATATTAGCTGTAGGATTTTTGGTATATGCCCTTTAACCAAAATCAAAGAAGCTATTTCTGTTCCTAGTCTGCTAAGGGTTTTAAACGCATCGCTTTTTCCACATTTATTGAGATGATCATATGATTTTCTTCTCTAGACTGTTAATGTGGTGAATTGCACTGACTGATTTTCCCCCCATTTTTTATTGTGGTAAAATACATATAAAATTTACTATTTTAATCACTTTAAGTGTACACTTCAGTGGCATCAATTACATTCATATTGTTGTGAAACCATCATCACCATCCATTTCCAGAAACATTTTAATTTTCTAAGACTAAAACTCTATATCCATACAACAATAACTCCATTTCCCTGTATCCCCAACCCCTGACAATCACTATCCTATTTTCTCTTATCTATGATTTGACTTCTGTAAGTACCTCATAAAAGGAAATACTACAATACTCATCTTTTTGAAACTGGCTTATTGCACTTAGTGTAAGGTTCAGCCCTGTTGTAGCATACTAAAGTTTTTTTAAGGCTGAATAAGATTTCATTGGTGCTTCCCAGGTGGTGCAGTGGTAAAGAATCTGCCTGCCAATGCAGGAGATGTGGGTTCCATCCCTGGGTCAAGAAGGTCCCCTGGAGGAGGGCATGGCGACCCACTCTAGTATTCTTGCTTGGGAAATCCCATAGGCAGATGAGCCTAGCTGGCTATAGTCCATGGAGTTGCAAAAGAGTCAGACATTACTTAGTGACTAAACAACAAGATTTCATTAAATGTATATGCCACATTTTCCTTATCTATTCATCCGTGTATACTTGGGTTGTTTCCACATTTTAGCTATTGTGACTAATGATACTGTGAATACAGGTATACAAATACCTCTTTTGGACCCTGTTTTCGATTCTTTCAAATATATACTCCAAAGTGGAATTGCTGGATCATATGGTAACCCACTCCAGTTTTCTTGCTGGAGATTCCCCATAGACAGAGGAGCCTGGCAGGTTACAGTCGAGTTGCAAAGCACAGCACAGCACATGGTAATTCTACTTTTTTGAAACAACTCCATATTATTTTTCACAATGGCTGTATAATTTTGCATCCCACAAGTGTTACAATTTCTCCACATCTTCACTTGTTTTTGTCATTCCTTTTGATAGTAGCCATCTTAATGGGTATAGGTGGTATCTAACTGTAGTTTTGATTTACATTCCCCTAATGATTAGGCTGTGTGGGGCTGGAGCAGCGAGCAGCTGAAAGGAGATACCCCACGTCCAAGGGCAAAAGAGAAGCCCCAGCAAGATGGTAGGAGAGGCTAATTCACATTTAGAATCAAACCCCATTCCCACCAGAGACTCTAAGAGGACTCAAACAAATCTTCTGTGCACCAGGACCCAGGGACCCCCACAGAGACTGAGACAGAACTGTGTTTGAGCATCTGCTGTGGAGGTACGGGTCAACAGTGGACTGCCACAGGGACAGGGGCTCTGGGTGCAGCAGACTTGGTTATGGCATAAGTCCTCTTGGAGGAGGTCACCATTAACCCCACCATAGAGCTGGAGAACTTACAAAGGACTTGAAATAGACTCTTGGAGGGCACAAACAGAACCTTGTGCACAAGGACACAGGAGACAGGAGCAGTGACCCCACAAGCGACTGACCCAGACTTGCCTGTGAGTGTCCAGAAGTCTCCAGCAGAGGTGTGGGTTGGTGGTGGTCTGCTGCAGGGTTGAGGGCACTGAGTGTGGCAGTACTCACATGGGCAGTACTTGCATGGGATCTTTTGAAGGATGTCGCCATTATCTTCATTACCTCCACCATAGTTTGGCCCCAGGTAAATAGCAAGGAGGGAACACAGCTCCACCCATCAACAGAAAATTGGATTAAAGATTCACTGAGCATGGCCCCACCCATCAGAACAAGACCCAGTTTCCCCCTCAGTCAGTCTCTCCCATCAGGAAGCTTCCATAAGCCTCTTATGCTTCTCCATCAGAGGGCAGACAGAATGAAAATCACAATCACAGAAAACTAACCAATCTGATCACATGGACCACAGCCTTGTCTAACTCAATGAAACTATGAGCCTTGCCATGTAGGGTCATGGTGGAGAGTTCTGAAAAAATGTGGTTACTGGAAAAGGGGATGGCAAACCACTTCAGTATTCTTGCCTTGAGAACCCCATGAACAGTATGAAAAGACAAAAAGATAGGACACTGAAAGATGAACTCCCCAGGTCAGTAGGTGCCCAGTATGCTACTGGAGATCAGTGGAGAAACAACTCCAGAAAGAATGAAGAGACGGAGCCAAAGAAAAAGCAACACCCAGTTGTGGATGTGACTGGTGATGGAAGCAAGTTCTGATGTTGTAAAGAGCAATATTGCATAGGAACCTGGAATGTTAGGTCCATGAATCAAGGCAAATTGGAAGTGGTCATATAGGAGATGGCAAGAGTGAATGTCGACATTCTAGGAATCAGCGAACTAAAACAGACTGGAATGGGTGAATTTAACTCAGATGACCATTATATCTACTACTATGGGCAAGAATCCCTTAGAAGAAATGGAGTAGCCATCATAGTCAACAAAAGAGTCTGAAATGCAGTACTTGGATGCAGTCTCAAAAATGACAGAATGATCTCTGTTCGTTTCCAAGGCAAACCATTCAATATCATGCTAATCCAAGCCTATGCCCCAACCAGTAATGCTAAAGAAGCTGAAGTTGAACTGTTCTGTGAAGACCTACAAAACCTTTTAGAACTAACACCCCCCAAAAACGTCCTTTTCATTATAGGGGACTGGAATGCAAAAGTAAGAAGTCAAGAAACACCTAGAATAACAGGCAAATTTGGCCTTGGAGTACAGAATGAAGCAGAACAAAAGCTAATAGAGTCTTGCCAAGGGAACACACTAGTCATAGCAAACACCTCTTCCAACAACACAAGAGAAGACTCTACACATGGACATCACCAGATAGTCAACACTGAAATCAGATTGATTGTATTCTTTACAGCTAAAGATGGAGAAGCTCTATATAGTCAGCAAAAACAAGACCAGGAGCTGACTGTAGCTCAGATCGTGAACTTATTGCCAAATTCAGACTTAAATTGAGGAAAGTAGGGAGAACAACCAGACCATTTAGGTATGACCTAAATCAAATCCTTTACGATTAGAGAGTGGAAGTGAGCAATAGATTTAAGAGACTAAATCTGATAGAGTGCCTGATGAACTATGGACCGAGGTTCGTGATATTGTACAGGAGACAGAGAGGAGACAGAGATCAAGACCATCCCAGCCATTTTATAAAGCAAAATGGCTGTCTGAGGAGGCCTTCAAATAGCTGTGAAAAGAAAAGAAGTGAAAAGCAAGGGAGAAAAGGAAAGATATACCCATTTGAATGCAGAGTTCCAAAGAATAGCAAGGAGAGATAAGAAAGCCTTCCTCAATGATCAGTGCAAAGAAATAGAGGAAAACAATACAATGGGAAAGACTAGAGATCTCTTCAAGAAAATTAGAGATACCAAGGGAACATTTCATGCAAAGATGAGCTCGATAAAGGACAGAAATGGTATGGACCTAACAGAAGCAGAAGATATTAAGAAGAGGTGGCAAAAATACACAGAGGAACTGTACAAAAAAGATCTTCATGACCCAGATAATCACAATGGTGTGATCACTCACCTAGAGCCAGACATCCTGGAATGTGAAGTCAAGTGGGCTTTAGGAAGCATCACTATGAACAAAGCTAGTGGAGGTGATGGAATTCCAGTTGAGCTATTTCAAATCCTGAAAGATGATGCAGTGAAAGTGCATCATTATGCCCGCAAATTTGGAAAACTCAGCAGTGGCCACAGGACTGGAAAAGGTCAGTTATCATTCCAATCCCGAAGAAAAGGAATGCCAAAGAATGCTCAAACTACTACACAATTGCCCTCATCTCACACACTAGTAAAGTAATGCTCAAAATTCTCCAAGCCAGGCTTCAATAATATGAGAACCGTGAACTTCCTGATGTTCAAGCTGGTTTTAGAAAAGGCAGAGGAACCAGACATCAAATTGCCAACATCTGTTGGATCATTGAAAAAGCAAGAGAGTTCCAGAAAAGCATCTATTTCTGCTTTATTGACTATGCCAAAGCCTTTGACTGTGTGGATCACAATAAACTGTGGAAAATTCTGAAAGAGATGGGAATACCAGACCACCTGACCTGCCTCCTGAGAAATCTGTATGCAGGTCAGGAAGCAACAGTTAGAACTAGACATGGAACAACAGACTGGTTCCAAATAGGAAAAGGAGTACATCAAGGCTGTATATTATCACCCTGCTTATTTAACCTGTATGCAGAGTGCATCATGAGAAACACTGGGCTGGATTAAGCACAAGCTGGAATCAAGATTTCTGGGAGAAATACCAATAATCTCAGATATGCAGATGACACCACCCTTATGGCATAAAGAGAAGAAGAACTAAAGAGCCTCTTGATGAATGTGAAAGAGCAGAGTGAAAAAGTTGGCTTAAAGCTTAACATTCAGAAAACTAAGATCATGGCATCCAGTCTCATCACTTCATGGCAAACAGATGGGGAAACAGTGGAAACAGTGGCTGACATAATTTTGGGGGGCTCCAAAATCACTGCAGATGGTGACTGCAGCCATGAAATTAAAAGACGCTTGCTCCTTGGAAGGAAGGTTATGACCAACCTAGACAGCATATTAAAAAGCAGAGACATTACTTTGCCAACAAAGGTCAGTCTAGTCAAGGCTATAGTTTTTCCAGTAGTCATGTATGGATGTGAGATTTGGACTATAAAGAAAGCTGAGTGCCAAAGAATTGATGCTTTTGAACTGTGGTGTTGGAGAAGACTCTTGAGAGTCCCTTGGACTGCAAGGAGATCCACCCAGTCCATTCTAAGGGAAATTTGTCCTGCGTGTTCATTGGAAGGACTGATGTTGAAGCTGAAACTCCAATACTTTGGCCACCAATGCAAAGAGCTGACTCACTGGAAAAGACCCTAATGCTGGGAAAGATTAAGGGCAGGAGGAGAAGGGGATGACAGAGGATGAGATGGTTGGATGGCATCACTGACTCAATGGATATGAATTTGGGTAAACTTCGGGAGTAGGTGATGGACAGGGAGGCCTGGCATGCTGCAGTCTATGTGGTCACAAAAAGTCGGACACGACTGAGTGACTGAACTGAACTGAATGATTGGTCATGTTGAGCATTCTTTATGTTTTACTGGCCACTAAAATATCTTCTTTGGAGAAATGTCCAAGCAAGTTCTTTGCTACTTAAAAGTTTTTCTTTGCTTTTTTTATTCAAAATTATTTACCTATTCTATGTCATAGGTATTTTTTAAATATTAAGACTTTTTGATGTTTAGGGAAAAAACAGTGAGATTTCATTGGAATTGTTTTGGATGTGTAGATCAATTTGGAGAGAATCAGGGTTAACATTGTTGAGACTTTTAATGCATGAAAAGTACTGTATTTCGTTATTTATTTAGGTCTTCTTTAATTTCTCCCAGGAATTCAGTGCACATATCTTATTAAATATAATCCATATACTCATTTATGTGTTATCTTTCACCAAAGTTTTGGCTCACAGAAGTTTATAATTGTATGAATGGAGAAAGATTACAATGCTTGATTTCCTCTTTTTCCCTTGCCTCATTTTATATCATAATTTATATATCAAATACTTTAATCTGATGTATTTTTTTGAGCTGACATTAAATTATCAAGTATATAGGATATATTATAAATATTATTGTTTTATTTAGAAAATGGAAATTCAGACAGTGAATAGGTATTCTGCAATTTATATAGAAATAGCCTATTGATAAAAGACTTTTATATCTGTTTTGGTGTATTGATCCTCTTTTGGAATTAGATCCTATTTCATCAACACAGATTTACTTTTCAAATCATTAAAATAAAGGAAACATTGTCAAGTGCTCATTGAAAATTCCATTTAAAATCTCAATGTACAGCATTCTCTTTATGTATACCAAGTCATCACATGCCATTGCATGTTAATTAAAAAAAAAAACACAACATAAATAAATAAACTTTGAGTCCCTCTACTCTGAATAAAACCCCCCAAAATTATATTGCATTAAGTACCAACATATAAAAATGAAACTATATTGTACTAACAGAAGGATCTGCAGTTTGAGGTAGTATTTTTATTAAAAAAAACTTTTATAAATAAAAGTAAAATTTTATGAATCTCATACACATTCTCTTCTAGTGCCACTAATTGTTATGCTAATGTAGTAGACAAAATAACTAGATTATTTCATGTATTTAATACATAGTATATCTAAAAATTTTATTTTCCATATTAATGGATGTCAGGCAAGTACAATTTATTTACCACAAAAGTTAAAAAAATGTGAAGCATGATGATTATAATAATAGTTAAAACTGTATTACATATTTGAAAGTCACCAAAAGAGTAGATCTTAAATGTTCTCACCAGAAAAAAGAAATGGCAATCATGTGAGGTAATGGAGGTGTTAACTAATGACATAGTAATCATTTTGCAATATATGTTGTTGTTGTTCAGTCACTAAGTTGTGTCCAACTCTTTGAGACCCCCTGGACTACAGAATGCCAGGCTTCCCTGTTTCTCACTATCTCCTGGAGTTTGCTCAAACTCATGTCCATTGAGTTGGTGAAGCCATGCAACTATCTCACCCTGTCTTCCCTTCTCCTCCTGCCCACAGTCCTTCCCATGCAATATATCATTTTTCCCATGTAATAGCATATCAACACATTGTACATCTTAAATTTATAGAATATCTTATGCTAATTATATCCCAATAAACATGGAAAAAAATCAACCAAATTAATGTCATTTTTTTCATCCTTTCTTTGCTTTATACTTATACATGTCTCAGGACAAAGGCTATAATAAGAACATTCATAATTTATATAAGTCTTGGATAACTTCCAATGACAAGTACTTTCAGTGGTTGAAAACTATTAATATAAAAGGTGAGTTATAGGGTTAAAAACACCTAATTGAGTTGATAAGAAATATTATTGAAACATATAAAAATACTTTATAATTTACCCATTAGCTGAAAGTAAAGTGGCTTTTTAAAATCACTTAGACATTGTGTTTCATCACAAACAGTTTAAAATCATTGTAATCTAGTGTCATAATTTTTTACACTAAGAAATTTCAAGGAGCATTTTCCTGTGGTAAATATATGAAATTTGGTATATTTAATCTTTGTTTCTAATGCATTTTATTGAATATAAATTTGTCTATGTTACTTTCTTTGTTAATGGTAATTTGGTTTCGAAACATATATTAATTTGATATCATTATTTAATTTTAAATGTCAAAAAGGAAAACATTCCTTATCTAACATTCTCTACCTGATACTTGAAAAAAGCTATTTAAATTTTGTGAATGAGGCATGTTTACTAGAATTCTTGAAATGGAATTAGATACATTTATTTGGACTGTTTTGGTTTTTTCCTAGCCATAGCTTTCTTATTGTGTGTTTTATGTTTTTTAATTCAGGCATTAATTTGATTACTTGCTTTATGGGGTCATGTTCATCTTTTATACCACTTTAACTGCTTAAGTATTTGTAGCCACAAATGTTTCAATATAAAAATCTTGTTTCTACACCCAATCTGATTAGTCACTCATTTTAACTTTTGTGGTATTGTTGTCATGGTATCTTCTATGTAGCACATACTTCAGTTCCCTTTGTTTTCCATTTTTGGTTTCTTTCATTAAAATATCACCTCAGCAGGGAAGCCTCTTGGTGCTAGTTCTAGTTAGTAATAATCTTTCTAACCTAACAGACCAATGCTATTTTTTGTTAAGAAAACTTCTTTGTTGGCTTATCTGCAAGCCTTAATCAACCACAGAAATTCAAACATATTTCTTGCTGCAAAGATAATAATCTTCTGGCATCTAAAGTTCTAGATGGTTATAAAATTTTGTTCATTAGTTAATGCTGGGAAGCAATTTGATAAGCTGCTTGTGTTTGTTGACTAAAACTAAGCATTTCAACTTTTTTATGTATCTAAAAAAAAACCCTCCTTTGAACAAGATCTTACATGAAATCGTAATATTTGAAAGAGATAAAATTTTAAATTGTTCTGGCTAAAACAGGGATGGTTGTTCCTCTTTCAGTCTCTTCACCTTTCTCTTAAAGAAATCCAGAGAGAGAGAGAGAGAGAGAGAGAGAGTGCAAGAGCACACACATGTGTGAGAGAGGATGAGTAGGTATGTTGATATTTTTCACTCTGCTGTACGCTACTTTTTGGCATTTCTGCATTAGTGTGTACAACTTGTGTGATGAAAAATTATTAAAAAAAGAAGTGCTGAGGTAGCATGTAAAGTAAATAAAAATACTCCCTAAAAATGTAAAACTTCCTGCATTTTTACTAAACTTTAGATGCTAAGATGTGGTTACCATGATATCTTTACAAAAGACTGAGAGTAGGGGTTGTGTCTAGGGCTGTGTGCTTTAGATTAGCTGTCTGATTGGTGTTAGGTGTTCTGCTGAGGTGCCTCTGGCGTGAGAGCAGGAAATGAAGGGGAGATGAGTGAGTGGGGTCCAATACAGTCCTCCTTTTTTCAACTGTGCAACTTCATTTTGATCAGTTTATATAGTAGATGTCTAGAAAAATACTTGAAAAAAGGTGTAATGAATCAAGTAGCACATGCCCTACAAATTCTTGAAGCCCATCAAGCCTATAAAGATGACTCATCTGAACAGAGAAATACATGTGCCATGAGCAGACGAAGCAGTCTTGAAATAAATACTGCTTATCAATTTTATAAGGCTAATGAGGCAATTCTTTAATAAGATCGGATACCATAATAACCCAGGATCCATTAATTATTATAGAAAACATCTCAATTGCACAGTGAATCTCATCAATTTCCTGAGTCTATAAACAAAAATGATCAGATCACCTCACATGGTCTTGGAATTTAAGTCCAAAAAAAACCCTGAAGTATGCCAGTGCCAGTTTTCACAAAGCAACTTAATTTTCAAAAGACCTGTAGAATATATTGTCCCCAAAGGAGAGGCTTTTCCAGACACAACTCTTCGAAACTTATTTGCCAGCACGTGTTGGAGTCTCAGAGCCTCTTTGTGATGCTGAGATTATAAACCAGATGCCTCCAATCAAGATCAATTCCAGGAAATGCTGGCCCAGTTTACACTCAAAAAAATGCTCAGAACTTTTTGGATTACACCCATCTATTCATGGTGAGTTAAAATTAGAAGGAAAGAGGTCTTTCTTTAGAAATCATTTCATGTTTCTCAAAAATCTTCTTGTGAAATCACATGTTTATTTACCCAGGAAAGTATGAAAAATCAAAAGTGGATTTATAGACATTGGTGATTTTTCAGGGGCTCTGATTTCAGCTGGAGGCCTTGATAAGTGGCAGGTGCTTTATCATGATGACTAACTGGCATGTTGCACAAACAGTGTTTCTCTCTCGTATCAAGTGTCTTTCTGATGATACAGCCGGAGAGCTTTTCCCTTCAAATCACAATGATGGGATTTTCTAAGTGGCTGATAAATAGCCCCTTCTGTCTTTCAAATAATCAAGGCAAAACCAAACCATCGAGAGAAAGACTCAGATGGAAGTTTTAGGGCCAACAGTACGAGTAAGTAATGGTGTAAAAGGAAACAGCAGTAGCGTGAACAGAGCATTCAGAAGAATCAGATGAGAACAGAACAGTATAATACCACAGCAACTGAAAAGGAAGAAACGTGGAGACAGAAAGAAATCTAATATGAAAGAACACATTCACTAGAAATTCTTTCCTACCTAAAGATTAAGTAACTTGTAGACGTCTCCCTCTGAGAGTTTGCTGCAAATATAATACTGTAAAAGGAGACATGTAATTTAGTTGGCAAGATCTGTAATAATGGTAGACTGAAGGCAAGAGCGTTGGGCCATGAAGTCAAGGAATAGAATAAGACAAAGACCTTGCTGTCTCCAGACCAGAAAACTGTTTCCATCTCTCTAGGGTAGATGGAATGATGGCTAAAATGGACTGAAAATTGTACAACTGTCTTATCCATATCAGTAATGAAATTGAGTACATTTGATTTAACTGCTTTATTTGACTATAATTTATCCATACTTCAGCAACTAAAGAACTCTTAAATCATTTATCTAAGCCCTTGTTTAAGAATACTAAAATACATCTTGGTTTTTAAGGGTGCTGTGCTGTCACACTGATGATAATAGCATTTCTGTTTATAATAGAAATGCATAAATACAGGTGGGTTCAAGCACTTTCATATGCTCTAGAATATTGACTGTTTACATTTTCTAGAAGCTAGTTCTACCTCATTCTATAGAAGTAGCTAGGATATTTTATGTAGACTTTCTTTATCAGTGCCACGTTCACACTAGATAATAATAAATGTTTGTTGGTGGAATGAAAGACTGATTCTCTCTCATACATCTGAAACTTTTCCATACTAAATGTTAGAAACTGTCACTTAAGGAAATTATTATTAAATTTAAATAAATGTAGTGCTTATGTTTTCCTTCTTGATTGAAGTTTTCTTACCCAGAAATTTAAACTGGTTAACTGCTGCATGAATTAAATAAGCTTAGAAAAAATTTCTTCTTGCATTTTTGTAATTTCAACCTATTTGCAAAATGCATTTTGGCTGAATTGACTAGCCAAAAGCCAATCAATGCCTGGCCTAAGTTAACATGGTATGTTTGATTTTAAAAAAAGTAAAATAAAATGTAGTCAAAATAGCACCATTGATTTTAACAGTTGGCATAGCTGATAGCCACAGGGTTTAAGGTCTAAACTCAAATTTGCAAATGGTTCAGGAAAAAAAAGTGGAAACGCTACTAATTATGTTTTTAAAAGTATTGTATTTCATGGAATACTGCTTCACCTATCAATTTAGATAATTAGGGAATAGTGATTCCCTCATTGTATTATCTGTCCAGATAACTTATCTTGGTAAGTATAGCTTCCTATAGTATGGAGGCAGTGTAACAAGCTGACATAGTCTTTTCAAAATGTCAATAAAGTTGTATTTCTTAAAGGTAAACCTAAGCAAGACTTAGTAAGCCAGGCAGTGCCCCCAAGCCAGCCAAGTCAGAGAGGGAATCTTGCATGTCACTCAACTACACCCACTGCAGGTAATTTGCAATCAAGGTCCTGCCAGTTCTTCACCAACAGCACAGAGCTCTTACCTTTCCCCTCACATATTATTATGGGGGGTTTCCCTTATAGCTCAGTTGGTAAATCATCTGCCTGCAATGCAGAAGACCCGGGTTCAATTCCTGGGTCGGGAAGATCCCCTGAAGAAGGAAATGGCAACCCACTCCACTATTCTTGCTTGGAGAATCCCATGGACAGAGGAGCTTGACAGGCTACAATCCACAGGATCACAAGAGTCGGACACGACTTAGCAACTAAACCACCACCACCAGAATATCTCTAGCTGTTGGCTCCTCTACCCCTGGGCAAAGAACTTACCTCACAACATGTATTATCACCTAAGAGCTGGTGTCAGTCAGCAGCCATATTGTCAAACTTCCCCACATTTCCCTATTATGACCCTATTATAACTCATCTTCCTCAAATACCATTAGAAGTTAAAAGTGTTAGTCGCTCAGTTGTGTCTGACTCTTTGTGATCCTATGGACTGTTAGAAGTGTTAGTCACTTATTCATGTCCAACTCTTTGCGACCCGATAGATTGCAGTCCGTCAATCTCTTTTGTCCATAGGATTCTCCAGGCATGAATTCTGAAGTGGGTTGCCATTCCCTTCTCCAGGGGATCTTCCTGACTTAGGAATCAAACCTGGGTCTCCCACATTGCAGTCAGAATCTTTACCATCTGAGCCCCCAGGGAAGCCCGTATCTTGTGGTTAAAATTGTCTACACTTTGAATGAAGCCAGGGTCCTGCACTGGTACCTTTGTTAATGCTTTTCCAAGCTTTCAAGACTCACAGCTATTTTAATTAGGGGCACAAATTTAGGTATAGATAGCATAATGCAAGATTGAAACTGTATGGTAGTATTGCAGTTTCTCCTGCCTAGTGTAATTTTCTGCACAGCTCTAAACTGATATTGAGGCTTCCATATACTAACATACTGATGTTTTATCATTGTCTAACATATTGGCATTTTATGATGATGTTAATTCAAAGATAATTAAAATTACATTGTTGTGTTTAATTATGACCAGAGGCTCATGAACTCACTCATGATTTTGTATTAAAGAACAAATTAATTCCAGCATGGAATATAAACATTCCAGGTTATACAAATAATATTGTGTCTATAATATTAAATAAGTTGTCAGTGCCTATTTGCTATCATTTCTATCAAAGTCAGTTGTGGATCATTCCACTAGTAGATCTTATTTTTGAGTAAGTGATGAATATCATAGGAAATAGAAAAGATGATTAATATATGAACTCTAGGAAACTTGCTTATCTAGTGGGTATATGTATCTAATAAACTAACGAAATACAAATACTTCATACAGAAACCAAAAAAATGGGCATGAGAAGAAGAAATTATGTCTACTCCAAAGTTTCAAGTATCAGTAACTCAGAGAATTAAGTACTAGTAAAAACAGATAGGTTAGTAGAAGGAACTGATTTCATGGGAGAGGAGGAGAGGATGAATTTGGTATTGACCATGTAAACATTCATTGAGAATGACACATCAAAATGGAAATATTCAGTTGAAAAACCAGTTATGTTTTTATGAATCAGAGTGGCAATGTTTGAATTGTGCTTTGAAGCAATAGTTACCACATTTCTGGTCTCACGATCCCTTTGTAGTTTGCAGAGTTATTGGCTCTCCAAGGAGAATCTTCCTTCATATGGGCTGTACCTGTCATTTTTCACGATGCTAGAAATTAAAACAGGAATTTTAGAAATTAGTGTAAATGAAAATAATAACGAACAAGTCTTATATATCACCGTATTCAGTGTATTTTATGAAAAATAACCCCTATTCAAAAAACAGTCAGTGAGTGGAGTGGTGTTATTTTAATTTTTTGAAAAGAGCTTTAATGTGTGGCTTAATACAAGACAGTTGGGTTCTCATGTCAGCTTCTGCATTCAATATGCTGTGATATCACACATTATGTAGATTCTGGGAAACTCCCCTGCAAATTCATGAGAGAATGAGAGTGAGAAAAAAGGCAAATATGCCAAATGAGCATGAAAATAGTTTGATCTTGGTCAGAGACATGCTTTATATGACTTGAGCCCTTGAAATATGTTTACACCTATTTTATTGCTCTGAATATGGGATATTTTTGTAAAATTTCCATATGTGTTTGAAAATAATGTGTATTCTGCTGTGCTTGTATGAAATTCTGTATAAATGCCAATTAGGTCAAGATGGTTAATAATGTTGCTCAAATCTTCTATATCCTTACTGATTTTCTGTAAAATTATTGTTACTGTGAGAGCATTGTTGAAATATCTGACTATAATCATGAATTTGTCTACTTCTCTTTGTAGTTTTATCAGTTTTTGCCTTGTGCATTTTTAAGGTCTATGATGAAGTATGTCAGTATCTAGATTTGTTAAATCCTCTTGAAGAATTTAACCCTTTATCGCTATGTGCTGCTGCTGCTGCTGCTGCTAAGTCGCTTCAGTTGTGTCCGACTCTGTGCGACCCCATAGACGGCAGCCCACCAGGCTCCTCCGTCCCTGGGATTCTCCAGGCAAGAACACTGGAGTGGGTTGCCATTTCCTTCTCCAGTGCATGAAAGGGAAAAGGGAAAGTGAAGTCGCTCAGTCGTGTCTGACTCTTAGCGACCCCACGGAGTGTAGCCTACCAGGCTCCTCCGTCCATGGGATTTTCCAGGCAAGAGTACTGGATTGGGGTGCCATTGCCTTCTCCGTTATCTCTATGACATGACCTTTATTTTCCCCTGCTGTTCTTTGCTTTGAAATAAGCTTTGCTATTAATATAACCACTCCAAGCCTTTTAAAATATTAGTATTTGTGTGTATCTTATTAACATTTACAAATTTTTCACCTATTTTTGTCATATTTAAAGTGTGTTTCTTATTGGCAACATATAGTAAGGAGTTGCTTTATATTCAATCTGACAATTTCTGTCTTTTAATTGGAATATGTAGCCTACTTACCTTAAATGCCATTAGGTTTGTCACTATTAGGTTTAAATTTATCATTTCCTATTTGTTTTCAGTTTGTCACATCTATTCTTTGTCTCCTTTGTCTTCATTTTCTGCCTTTTTGTAGATAAACTGTATACTTTTATTCTATTTTATCTCCTTTGGATTATTAACTATAATTGTGTGTGTGTTAGTGGTTGTTTTAAGGTTTACAGTATACAGCTATAATCTATCACAATATACCTTCAAGTGATATTATATCACTTAATATATAGTATTAAAGTCTTCAGTAATAAACTTCCATTTCTTCTCTCCTGACCTTTATGCAGTTATCTTCTATTTTAGTTTTTGTTGTTGTTTAGTCACTAAGTTGTGTCCCACTCTTCGTGATCCCATGGACTGTAGCGCTCCAGACTCCTCTGTCCTTCACCATCTCCCGGTATTTGCGCAAATTCATGTCCATTGATTCGGTGATACTACTAACCATCTCATCCTCTGCTGCCCTCTTCTCCTCATGCCTTCAATCTTTCCCAGCATCAGGGTCTTTTCCAGTGAGTCAGTTCTTCGCATCAGGTGGCCAAAGTACTGGAGCTTCAGCATCAGTCCTTCCAATGAATATTTGATTCATTCATTCCTTTGATTCATTCGATTCATTGATTCATTGAGTCCTTCCAATGATTTCCTTTAGGATTGACTTGTTTGATCTCCTTGCAGTGTAAAATTTTAGTTTTACGTATGTTACAAAACATTCACTACGTTATTATTTTTATTTAAATAATTTGATTTTAAAGAAATTTACACAAAGTAACAAGTATTTTATGTATTTATCCATGTAGTTACCACTTTCAGTGCTTCTTACCTTTTATGTTGATCCAAATTTCCATCCAATGTCATTTTCCTTTTATCTGAAGACTGTCCTTAAAATCTCTTGTATATGAGTCTGCTGCTGCTGAAAACCTCAATTTTAGTAGTTCTGAAAAAGTTATTATTCTTCCTTTATTTTTGAAAGTTATTTTTATTGGTTACACAATTCAAGGTTAATAGTTTATTTCTTTCCTCTCTTGTTTTCTTGCTTGCACTGATTCCAACCAGAAACCTGTTGTCTTACCATTTGTTTCCTTTACACATAATGTGTCATTTTTCTCTGACTACTTTAAAAAATCTCTTCTTACCACTCATTTTGATTATGATATACGTTGGTATAGTTTTCTTTGTGTTACTTGTGTTTACATTTGTAGAGATTTCTGTGAGTTTTTTGTTTTCATTAAATTTGGAAACAATTGTGTCATTAAAAAAATAGTTTTCCTGTTCTCTTCCTCTAGTTTCCTTCAGGAACTCCAAGTACACATTTAGTAAGTGATTTGAAGTTGTTCTGCCAATTAGTCATGATCCAGTAATTTCTTAAATGTTCTTTTCTTTGTTTTATCTTGGATAGTTTCTATTACTTTATTTTCAAGTTCATTTATTTTTTCTTCTGCAGTGTCTAATCTACCATTGATCCTACAGAATGTATTTTTAACTTTAGACAGTGCAGTTTTCACTTTTTAGAAGTTTAATTAAATCTTTCTATCTCTTCCATGTCTCTACTTAGCATGTTCAATTTTCCCAATAGATTTTCCAGCTATGGGATACAGTGATAATAACTGTTTAAATATCTTGATCTGCTAATTGTTATAATGGTGCCAGATGTGACTTGGTTTTGATTACTTTTTCTTCTTCTTATGGATTATATTTTTCTTCTATTTTGTATGACTAATACATTTTTGTTGAATATCAGACACAATAAAGTTTGCCATGTCGGTTCCTGAATAATTTTATATTACTCTAAATGGAGAAATATTTTTTCTCCATTTATTGGGATGTAATTGACATATGTGTGTGTGTGCTCAGTCATGTCCAACTCTTTGTGACCCCATGAACTGTATAGTCTTCCAGGCTCCTCTGTTCAAGAGATTTCCTAGGCAAAAATACTGGAGTAGGTTTCCATTTCTTACTCCAGAGGATCTTCCCAACCCAGGGATTGAACCTGCATCTCTTGTGTCTCTGAGACTGGCAGGCAGATTCTTTACCACTGCATCACCTGGGAAGCAATTGACATGTAACACTGTATAAATTTATGGCATACTGTGTAATGATTTGAAGTGTTTATCACACTATGATTTGTTAACTCAACCTTTACTTCACGTTTTATTGTTTGTGTTATGGTGAAAATACTAATGCTTTACTCTCATAGCAATTTTCTGTATACAGTGAGTGCCTTTAACTATAGCCAGCATGCTGTATATTAGATCCCCAGCAGTTATTCATCATATAAAAAAAGTTTTTACCCTTTGGCCAATACCTTCCCAACCCCCATTCTACTGTCTCTTTCTATGTATTTGACTTATTTGATTTTTTTATTTTAAGTTTCTACATATTGGTGATACCATGCAGTCTTGCTCTCTCTAGCTTATTTCACTTAGCATAATGCTCTCCAGTTCCATTCATGACATATATCATGTTTTATTTTTATTCATTCAACTGTCAGTGGATGCTTAGGTTGATTCCATGTCTTGCCTATTGCAAATAATGCTATAATAAATGAAGGAGTGCAGATATTTCTTAAGGATAGTGATTTCATTTCCTTCAGGTATATACTCAGAAGTAGAACTATTGGGTCATATGGTAATTCTATTTTTAATTTTTTGAAAAACTCCCATACTGATTTCATCAATTCACCAGGTTTTTTCTTGTCTCTGTATCCTGGTTTGTAGCTGTCATCTCTTGTCTTTTTAATAGTAGCCATTCTAACAGGTGTGAAGTGATAACTCATTATGGTTTTGATGTGCATTTCCCTGATAGTTAAGGATGTTGAACCCTTTTTCACATACTTGTTGGTCACTTGTGTATATATATATATATATATATTAAAAAGTCTATTCAAGTTTCTGTCATTTTTAAATCAGATTTTTTTCTTGCTGTTGAGCTGTATGGTTTCTTAATTTAGATATTTATTTCTTATCAGATATATGGTCTGCAAATATTTTCTCTCACTCCATAGATTGCCTTTTATTTTGTTGATTGTTTCTTTTGCTGTGCAAAAGCTTTTTAGTTTGATGTAGTCCCACTTGTTGACTTTTACTTTTGTTGCTTTTGCTATTGATGTTATTATATCCAAAACATCATTGCCAAGATTGATGTAAAGGAGCTTTTCCCTTAAGTTTTCTTCTAGGAGTTTTATAGTTTTAGGTTTTACATTTATGTCTTTAATCCATTTCAAGTTAATTTTTATAAATGGTATAAGGGTCGGAGTTCAATTTCATTTTTCTGCATGAAAATATCCAGTTTTCCCAGCAGCATTTATTAAAGAGACTATCTTTCCCCATTATGACTCTTGGCTTCCTTGTCAAATATTAATTGAACACATATGTATGGTTTTATTTCTGGGCTTTTGGTTTTGTTCCTTTTGTCTATGGGCCTGCTTTCATGCTAGTACTGTATGGTTTTTATTAAATTAGCTTTAAATAGAGTTCAAAATCAGGAAGTATGATGTGCCAGCTTTGTTCCTTCTCAAGATTACTTTGGCTATTTGAGATCTTTCATAGTTCAATTTGAATTTTAGGTTATTTTTTCTATTTCTGTGAAAAAAAATGCCACTGGAATTTTGATAGGGATTGCATTGAATCCATAGATGACTTCGAGTAGTGTAAAATTTAGCAATATTAATTTTTTAGATCATGAACATAAGAAATCTCATTTACTTCTGTCTTCTTCAGTTTATAAAATGCCTTGTCTTTTTCTGAAATACAGTTATTTGGAAATAGTTTGATCTTGGAATTTGCTTTTAAGATTTGTTACACAGGACTGAGACAGGGCTCAGGCTAAAGCTATTTTCTATTATTGAGGCAAGAGTGTTTTGAGTACTCCATGCAATGTTCTGTGAATCATGAGTTCAACCTGTTTACTGGAACAAACACCACCTCCAGCCCTGTGTGACTGTTGGGCACTATTTACTTTTCAGCCTTTTGAGTGTTCTTTTCTCAGTCTCTGGTAGTTTCCTCATTCATGCACTGATTAATACTCAGCTAAATGCTTGATAGGGCCCCTCTGAAGATCTCTGGGGTTCTCTATTTGTGCAGCTCTTTCCTCTCTGATAGTTTTCCCTGGTTACAGTAGCTGTGTAATATCTCCCCAGACTCAGCTCTATCTCCTCAACTCAGGGAGTCCCACAGGCTCTGACTTGGTTCACTTTCCCAAGGCAACAGCCTGGATATTGCAGGAGCAATTAAAGAGCTCTTTTTTTTTTTTTTTCACCTTTTCAAGGATTATTTCCAGATATCCATTGTCTTGAAAATTATTGTTTCATATAATGTTTCCACTTTTTTTGGTACAAAAATTTTGGCAAGAAATTTGCACCTTTAATCCCATTTTTGCCAACAGTACCTTATTCTTATAGGGATCTTATTCTGTAATAAGATACCTATCTTGTCTTTTGCTTTTGTTGCCCCTTTCAATTGCTGTTCTCACTTCCAGTACCAATTATTGTATTGGTTAGAGACCAGGAGCTGCAACAGACACTGTTTTAGTTTGTTTAAGGAAAAATTGTTTTATTATGGGTTGTTTATCAATATAATTGAGAGGGTTAGAAAAGCAGACTCCAGTGAGTGTCTGCTAACAACTCTTTAAGTCATAGTTACATCATTTCTACATGAATAGTAAAGCAACTTTTACTACTGCAGGGAAATATCAAATCTGTAAGTGCTAACTACTAAATTAAATTGCCTTCGCCATAATCTGCATTCCGCAAAATGGTTTCCTCATGTCCTCTGTCTCCTTCCGCTTTCATTTCTGAATCCAATTCATGAAGTAGTATATTTAATGGAGAGGTATTTTGGACATAGCGATTAAGAACATGCAACTTAAAGCCAAACCATCTGGTTTTAAATTCTGCCTTCAGTCTGAATTTACAGTATCTGTAAAATAGAGAAAAATATTAGTACTTAAAGAGCAGATTGTTATGAAAACTAAATGTTAAATGCTTAGAACTCCTTCTGGCACACACACACACAAAGGTTAGATAAGAGTTGATTGTTTTATTATTGTTGTTAGCAGCAGCAGTAGCAAGGGAATCTAGCTTTACAGCCTTTTCAGTATAAACAGATCCACTGATAAAATGTCGGAATATCTATCCAGTCCACAGTATTGGGCCCCACAGTTCTTGGTGTAAGAACAATTATATTCATTGATATAAACCTAGATTTGGTATAGATATAGATATTAATTTGAATACATTTGTCTTATGAAACTCAAACAGATAAATCTCTAAAACTGAAGCACCATGGACCAGTGTCAACTCTATAGTGAATCAACCAGAACAATATCACCATTTGGGAACCAACTCCCTAGATGGTATTTTGCATATTTTATTTTGTCCCTCCCTTTAACCATAATTGTGTCTAGGTTTGGTAGTAGTAATAAAATAGAATATGACTGAGAAGAATAGGGAGATGAGAAGGACTGTGACTCTGAGTGAAATGGACAAAGTTAGAAGGGATGAGAAATTGGGAAAAAGGACAATACGTCTGTATGGTTTTGGGGTTTTTTTTCCAACTTCTTTTTATTTTTTTTTCAAATTGGAATGTAGTTGCTTTATAATGTTGTATTGGTTTCTGTGTGGTTTTGAGAGGGTAACAGGCAGGAAGACCAGGGGTCTCCAAATGGAGGAAATAGGCTGCAAATGTCTCTTAAAATTCTGTGTTGCCATGATGACAGCTGGTTCCACCTGAACTTAACTTTTCTCAAACCTTGAGCTAACCAATGTGTTTTTCTTATGGAAATGTTTTTCTTAAGCTATGTTAATGAAACTATGCATTTGCTTTGGAATTTGCCTTTCTTCAAAATGGTTCCACCTAAGACTAACTTTTTCTTCTTTTCCCAAACCTTGGGCTGATAACAGCTCCACAAACCAGTATTCATATCAATTGTTTTATGGCTGGGGGATGACACACCTCATGCCATCCTATCTCAAAAATGCATATTGTGGGAGAGGGGCCTGGTGAAACTCCATCGGCCATGAGGTTTCTCTCTTATCTGATTAATAGCTTTCTAACAGACATAAAACAGCTTGCTAAAGACTATCAGGGGGACACTCTCCACCCCCCTTCTGATGTCTATGTCAGAAGCTTTCTCTGTCCCTTTTTCACTTTAATAAAACTCTGCTACACAAAAGCTCTTGAGTGATCAAGACTGGTCCCTGGTCCCGAAGCTAAATCTTCTTCTTTGGAGATCACGAAACTGAAACCATTCACTGTAAGCTATCAGTTTTAAGAATACACATTTTATAAACTAAGCTGTTCCAATTGGTGACAGTTTAACAGTGGAAATTAATGTAGTGTGATGATTGCTATTGTATTACACAAGATGCAGTGGAAACAGAGAACTGTATTTACTCTTCCTGAGGAAGTTGGAACTAAGCAAACAACAAAGTGACTCTTTAGCAAGATAGTATTTTGAGGAGATTAAAGATCTGTAGGGTTAAGGTATCAGAAGATACATCATTATTAATAGTGAATTTATTGAAGAAAATATCAGACAAAAATAACTTTTTTTAAGCAGGAAAAATAAATACATCAATCAAAGAATGTTTTAATGGACAATACAAGAAATGTATTCTTTTTTTACAAGAAATGTATTCTTTTTTTACAAGAAATGTAGCAGGCAGTGCAAAAATAATTGTTAATGTAAACAGTTATGGTAGTTCAAAGAGTATACATGTGTAAATGTCATAAATGGTTTTGATTTCTCTCGAATCTTTACAATGTTGTGACAGGCAAGATGAAATCTAAATAATTAAAAGTAAAAGCAAGCTAAAGCAGTGATCTAGCTTTAGAGCAGAAAAACTTACTTTATTTCAGATGGATTTTTACATACCTGTCAGTTGACCCAGACACACTTTATGACAATATAAACCTGTCCTCCATACCAACTGCTGAGTAACTTCTTTACTTTTTATCATACAAGAGGTCAGGAGAAGTAGACCTGATTTTTTTTTTAAAAAAAAAAATACCAAGATGAGGAATAAGCTTAAAGATTGCTTTTAAATCACACAAGGTGTGTTTATTCAAACATAAATGTGTTTTTCTGGGAAAAGTCTCATAAATGATACAAATGAGTAAATTAACATATCCATTCTAGCATAAATAACTGTATAATGACTTACTGTAGTAAGGAACTGACAGAAAAAAGAAAAATATATTTTTACAATAATTATGAACACCAAAAAATATATTTGAGGATTTATAACATGAAAAAGTAAGAGTAAGAAAAATGGTTCTTTCTCTCTTTCCTTTTACCAGAATTGAAAGATTTTTCTCCTAAGCAGCACAGAATTTCAAAGCCCAAGGAGTGTTAACACTGGGGTTAGAATTGGTCCGGAAAGTAGTTGTAGGCAACTTCATTATGCCTCTG
Organism: Okapia johnstoni; assembly: GCA_024291935.2. Taxonomy (NCBI): domain Eukaryota; kingdom Metazoa; phylum Chordata; class Mammalia; order Artiodactyla; family Giraffidae; genus Okapia; species Okapia johnstoni. Next base: position 94,201,069 of record CM044311.1, on the reverse strand, counting down.
TATACCACAAACTTTCTTATAATACCTATTTCATAGGTCTATATCTCCAAGTTCAATTTACCTTTTACCTTATTTCTTCTAATTCTTACTAAAGTGTTAGTTGCTCAATCGTATCTAACTCTTTGCAAGTCCATGGACTGTATCCTCCAGCCTCCTCTATCCATGGAATTCCTCAGGCAAGAATACTGCAGTGGGTTGCCATTTCCTTCTCCATGGGATCTTCCCAACCTAGGGATGAAACCCAGGTCTCCCACATTGCAGGCAGAACCTTTACCACTTGAATCCACCAGGGAAGCCCCTAATTCTTACTAATTGTACATAATGACAAGATTTCTTTGTCTTTCCAGTTTTTCTTTCTAATATGGCGGGCAATTTTATTCACAGTAGTGGGTTATCTCATGCTCACTGTTCTTTCTCGACGTGTCTTCCTTTCCTCTAACACAAATGTTTGACCTTGTCCATGATGCCCTGTCTCAAGTCTCTTCCATCTCCTTGATTTCTGGCATCATCTCGCTTTTCTCAAATTTACCTGAGTCATCAGCAAGTTGTCCTTTTTGAAGTATGATTTATGTAAAATAGATGTTCAGATTGATGAGTTTTGATAATTGCATAAACTGGTGTAACTACAACTTCGGTAAAGATAATTAACCCTAGGAACTTTCTTCAGGCCCCTTCCTAGCCAGTTTACCACCTTCAAGAGATAGTTAAGAAGCATTCTTCTAATACTGAGCATTAGTTATGCCTATTCTTAGCTTTCCTGTAAATAAGATCAAATAGTGTGTACTCTTTTGTGTTTGAATTTTTTCACTAAGTATTTTTGAGATTTATCTCTATTGTTAAAATTACCAGTACTTTGTTCATATTTATTTCAGAAGAGTAATCTGTATTGTGACTATATCACAATTTGTGTGTCCATTTAACTCTTGATAGGTATTTGGGTTGTTTTAGCAATTACATTGAAACTGCTGTCAATATTTTAGTATAAACAGATTAAGTTATATAAGTCTTAGCATATTTATTTTATCTTGGGTAAATATTTAATGGTAGGATTGCTGAATCATAGGTGGATTTATGTTTAACTTTATGAGAAAATTCCAAACAATTCTCAAAAGCAGTTGTGCCATTTTACACCTGCACCATTAAAAAACAGGAGATCCAGTTGCTCCACAAACTTCACAACATTTACTTTATCATTCTTTTTTTTTTAATCTTAGTCATCCTACTGGATGTAATATGACATTATATTATGATTTTAACTTATATTTTCCCGAAGATCGATGATTCTCAAAAACATTTGTTGATCAATACTCAGCTAAAGACTCCACAGGAACCCTCTGTAGAAACCTAAAGCTCTCTTTCTCTGTGCAGCCCTCTTCTCTAGCTCCCTTGGCCCTCCTTGTTTCCCACTTCCATCTCCTCAACACAGAAAGATCTCAGCTTCCTGAACTGCAAGCTGGAAGTACACTGGGAAATTTCAGCTTGTTTTCTCTCTCTCAGAGATCATTACCCTGTATCACCTGATGTTCAATAACTGATACTGCATTTTTAAATATATTTGTATAATTCCATATTTTAGGAGGAAGTTAAATATGATTTCTGTTACTTCATCTTGGCAAGAAGGATAATTTCTCCTGTTTTTTTTGTTTGTTTGTTTTTGATCTCCTGATGGTGCTTTCCCACTGGCTGAACTCAAGCCAAAGACAGGGGGCAAAAGAGCCAGTTAATATAGACATGCGAGGTTAGTCTTATGCAATGTAAAGCTGGGCAGAGAAGATCAGAGAGAGGATATGAAGGGCAAATAGAGGATATCCAGGATAAATTACCAGTGTGATTTTCATCATAGGCACTTAAGGAAAGTTATTCTCAGAAATAAACTGAACTAAGTCTTTTGGCCTCATTCTCTGCTTGAAGCATTCCAAGACTGCACAACATACAATAAACTCAGTTATTCTACAACTTCTAGTTCTGAAAATACACATGAGTTTCAATTTACATGTTTTATTCCAATACATAATTTTGAATATGTAGTCATCTTGGTTATTTGTTCATGCATATTATTTAAAACAGAGGGGACGTTTTATAAATTTAAAAGTTAAGAAGTCAGTCTCTTTTTTTTTAGTGGTTCCTCAATATATATAGAGAAGGCAATGGCAGCCCACTCCAGTACTCTTGCCTGGAAAATCCCATGGACAGAGGAGCCTGGTAGGCTGCAGTCCATGGGGTCGCTAAGAGTCGGACACGGCTGAGCGACTTCACTTTTATTTTTCACTTTCATTCATTGGAGAAGGAAATGGCAACCCACTCCAGTGTTCTTGCCTGGAGAATTCCAGGTATGGGGGGGCCTGGTGGGCTGCCGTCTATGGGATTGCACAGGGTTGGACACGACTGAAGCAACTTAGCAGCAGCAGCAGCAGCAATATATACAACCAAATTCAGTATATGTATTCAATATATCCAAATAACAATAATGGGTATGATTTAACAAGGATGTCTTTGTGCAAAATACATAGTATGCTATTTACAGGTAATTTAAAATTCTTATAATACTATAAATTCATTATTATTTTCATGCCAATATCTAGATGAGAAAACTGAAATTAAACTGATCAAGACTCTTCACAAGGATCATATAACAAGTAAGTTGTGGTGCTTAGATTTAAGCTCTGGGCTTTCTGATCGAAAGCCTGTTCTCTTGTTGCCTCTTTCTGCTTCACAAAAGAACAAGAAAAAAGTAACACAAGTTCAAAGACTGTCTTCATTGTTAGAATCCAGGGGAAAAATGAGGAGAAAATTATTCATATTTTCAATTCCAATATGAAGGTTGACCCAAGTGTCTCTTTAGGCAAGCTGCCCAGACTCTCCTGTTTCTTCTCCATGACTGCTTCTTTCACTCATTTGGCATCTCTCTCATATTGAACGATGGGTCCACTTTCAACAGTTTCGTGCTAGTGAAAGAAGGAAAAAGAGAGTATTGAGCTTCAAGTCTTTTATTTAGTTACAGTTATTGAAATATTTTCAGGAATAAAGCCTGCAGAACTGTACTCCAAAAAGGGTTGCTTGGCATTACAAAATAGTATCATCTATGTAAAGATGAGAGCCTGCTATTTACAAATCTTCCTTAAGACAAATGCATATGATGTTTCAAGGATTCTTTTCATCTTAAAACTGAAATGCTTCTATTTTCTATCTACTACAGCATTAAAAGTAACAAAAATAAAAAGCATGAATCCAGCTCTGATTTCCCATGCATTGTTATGCACAAATCAATAGAAGCCAGCTCCATCCATACTAGCATTATATGGCCTTACAGACCTGTTTACAGGTGCACAATATTTTCTATCCATCTGCTGGAAAGAATCTGGAGAGAGGTGTGTGTGTGTGTGTGTGTGTGTGTGTGTGTGTGTGTGTGTGTAAATCTGAAATGAAAGCGAAGAAACTGAGTAGCTGATCAATTGTAGAAAAAAGAGAAAACATCCTTTTTTGGACCTGTTTTTACAGGGCAAGGAGAAGGAGAGGGACTTTTCATCATCTTTACCGTAAAGGCCCTAACAATTATCATCACCTGCTACTGACACCAAAATAAATGTCTCAAACAAGTCATAGAACCTGATGCCAGCAGATAGGCACATAGATATCGTATATTAAAAGTGTCTCTCATGGGAGATGTTCTAGAAGTGAGACCATTTGGGGGATGTATTGATCATATTGTACTGAAGTAGAGGTTTGATAGAATACTCAGAAATCCCTTACAACTTTCTTATTTTATGCTCTTCATAGTTACATGGATTAATAAATAATTCCATCTGTATTACTATGCATTTGTGATGCTGATGGAAATTTCTGTCACTAAGGCAACAGTGTAAGTACATAGCATATTTCTGGCCTTCCCATTGCAATTCATAAAAGAAACAAAATTTTAGAATTGTGATGTTTAAAAATAGTTACATTCAACAATTCATCTTACAGATGAGAAAACATAGACTTGGAGAAGTAAATTAGCTTATTAAGTGTCCCAGAGCTGACTAGTCATAGACATGGTAATTTAACCATGGGAATTTAATGTAGTGCTCTATCTTCTGCATACTAAAAGTTTGTTGTTACAGTGTGTGAAATGGGATTATGAAGTTTACTACTTCTTAGAACATCACTATGTTACATTAGCTATTAATATTGTGTACATTTCATTGTTTCATCAATATAATGAATAAAGTAATATCTTTTGCCCAGAAGTTGTATAAATATTATTTCATATTAGTAATTTTGAAATGATTATATGAAAGGAACTCCATATATTTCTATCTTATACTTTTATGCCTCAAGAAAGAGATGAAAGAGATAATTTTCAAAAGCAGAGCGTGAGTTTACAGGAAATTTCAAGTTTATTTGGACATTTATTAGGTTGTTCTACTACTAGTAAAGTATGAGTAATATACAGTCATAATTTAGTTGCATTACTGATTATCTCTAAGCACTTGGCATCAATAGGTGGTTTCAAATCTTAGTTGTAGACTTGATTATCTGAAAAGGGCTTCTGATAATTCATGATGATCCTACAACTGACAGTCAGCTGAGTGGCCCTCTGCTCCTTGGAATTCTATATATTATCTAAAAGAGCTCAGCTCAACTTCATGGCCAACATAAATCCAGGTCTCTCCCAAGTTTTCTTCAGATTTGCAGAGGGTTCATATTTGCATGATCTCCTCTATCACCCAACCTTCCGCTTCCACATGTTAATTTCTTACAAAATGCAACACCATTGCCAATTTCCACCCACAAATATAACAATTATCTATAACACCCACTTCTTGCAAATCCTTCATGAAATTGATGTGATACAGTAGTTTCTGAAGTACTGAAGAACTTGGTAATGGGAAAGGGTGAAGTGGTCTCTGCCTAGCAGGCGGTAAACACTTTTAAGATTGAAATGAGGCTTTTCTGTAATCCTGTGGTTTCTTCTCCTGGCTTCCTCTCCATGTGCATTTCTGTCCTTCCCAGGGTTCTTTTTTCACTGTTCCCATTTCCTTCTCATTCTCCTTTCTTGTTATCTCTCTGAAGGGAAAAATAATCTTTCCTAGCCCCAAACAAAGACATTCCAACTTCTGTTCTGAAGTCTTTAAAACACTCAAGATCTATACCAAGCAGTTATTTATTTTTTTTTTCTAACCTACCAAAGGTAGTTTTCTCCCTAGCAATTCTAGAGTATGTTTTAAGATAATCATTTGCTTGTCACTTTTACAGTTCCAAAGTAAGTATAGGGAAGATGCAAGGGAGCTAGTAATCTAGAGTCAGCTAAAGAAAGACCCTCAGATTATCAAGAGTCAAGCCTGGAGCAACCCCCAATAACCAGGAGCCTCCAGATCTAGGGAAAAAGATATAAAGTTGGGTTTGCAGATGTCCATGTGCCTTCTTGAATGTTATTCAAACTATAATGTTATCAAGACTACTGTGTTTAATAATTTTAATGTGCATAACCTAATAATGGAAGGTGTTACTCTTATAAGAAAACATAGTATTTATTTTTGTAGGGTTGCTAAGTTATTTTATATATGTCATTTCACTTGTGCTTCACAAGAATCTTCTATGACAGATAGGTGAAGAAATATCATCCGTTTTTTAAAATCATTTTCTTTATTTGTTTGTTTATGACTCTGCTGGGTCTTCATTGCTGCACAGGCCTTTCTCTGGTTGCAGCGGATGGTGGCTACTCTGTAGCTGCAGTGTGCAGGCTTCTCACTGCAATGGCTTCTCTTGTTGTGGAGCATGGGTTTTAGGGTGCTTGGGTCTTTAGTAGTTACAGCTCCTGGGCTCTAGAGCTCAGGCCCAGTAGTTGTGGTGCAGATGCTTAATTGCTTTGCAGCATGTGGGATCTTCCTGGATCAGGGATCAAACCTGTGTTTCTGCATTGGCAGGTGGATTCTTTACCATTGAGCTATCAGGGAAGCCCAGTTCAGATTTGTAGATGCCAAGAGAGTAAGTGATTTTTATACATAAATGGGATTTCAATTTAGTCCTTCCACATTTAGCTACTGTTATTTAGCAACTTTTCTGTATCTAAGGCCATTACTTCCTAAATGGTGACCTCCCTCCTGTCTTGAATTTCGCCAATTCGATCGCCTTTTGCAACCAAAGAAATATTTTAAAAATCCAAATTTGTTCACTGCATATTCTTTTTAAAATTAAGTAATTTATTTTTCATTGAAGTATAGTTAATTTACAATATTGTGTTAATTTCAGGTGGATAGCAAAGTGATTCATATATATATTCTTTTTCAAATTCTTTTCCCAGTAATTTATTACAAAGTATTGAGTACAGTTCCTTGTGCTATGCTGTAGGTTCTATCTATTTTACATATAGTAGTATATATATGTTACTTCCCAAATTCCTAATTTATTCTTCCCCCTACCTCTCCCCTTTGGTAACAGTAAGTTTGTTTCCTATGTCTGTGAGTCTGTTTCTGTTTTGTAAATAAGTTCACTTGTATCTCTTTTTTTAAGATTCCACATATAAGTGATATCATATGTGATATCATATGATCTTTATCTGACTTACTTCACTTAGTATGATAATCTCTAGTTGCATCCATGTTGCTGCAAATGGCATTATTTCATTCTTTCATTTGGTTGAGGAATATTCCATTGTACATACCACATCTTCTTTATCTATTCATCTGTCAATGGACATTCAGGTTTCTTCCATGTCTTGGCTATTGTAAATAGTGCTGCTATGAACACTGGGGTACATGTATACTTTATATTCTTTATTGAATTGCTTTAATGCCCTCTCATTGCCTGTAAGATTAAACTCTTTAATATGGCTTATCAGACCTTGCATATTCTGCCTCTGATTTGCTCTTCATCTTCCTACCCACTTTTCTCTGCATTGTAGGCCATGTAACATTTTTGTGATTCCTCAGTTATACCAAACTCTCCTTTAAGAGCCTTTTAACATGTTTTTATCTCTGCCTGCCAAGTGTTTACCTCTAATCTTCTACCTCCTTCTACTAATCATTTTGTCACCAATTACCTCACCTTTGCAGCTGGGTTAGGTATAGCAAACTATACTTCATTATGGCACCATCACACTGTAGTACAACTGCTTTTTTATTCATTTGCCCCTGTGAGTAGACTAGTTTTATGAGGACCGTGCCCATATTGCTTAAAAACACTTGAATGAAATCAGTTATCAGTAAATGATACCTGTGGGCCAGACCTAGTCCACAAGCTAGTAAGTTTTTAAAATTTAAAGGTTGGGGTTTGGGGCTGGAGGGGAGAAGGAAGAGGAGGAAGTTATACATGGGCCTTGAAGCTAAAAAATTTATCTCTTTGTATAAAAGGTTGTCACACTCTGAATTAATAAATGAGACTATGAACATGTTTTAATTTCAAATCCCTGACCCTTTCAACAAACCAGGGTCTTCCCCAAATATCTTCCAAATATCTTTAAATCTTTTGATTATAGAGAGAAAGTTGCCATGCCTGTCTTATGCACATTCTAAAATGTCAGTTCACCTCATTGATTAATAGCAATAATAAAAACCTGTGATGTGTATTGCCAGGTTATAGTGGCTGCTAGTGGCATTAACCAGCTTCATGAGACTGATTCAAAAGAGGTGCCTTATATCTGCCAAAAGTATGATGAGCTTGGCAGACTACACAAAAAGTAGAAGAAAACTGTTTTTGAGAGCAAAATCAACCTGGTAATTTTGACTCTCTTATGCTTTGTTTCCCAAAATATGTTATACGTCAATTGAGAGCCCATATGTGAAAGAGAAACAAAGCTTTCATTTTAGTTGGCGGCACATCCTCAACTGTTTTTACAAGAAAAGTGTGGTCTAGGTAGTTTTCAAAGGAAGAAAACAGTTTTTTTTTTTAAATTTTTTCTGCTTTTTAATATGCTTCCAAAATTGTTATTTTAAATAGCTGGCATTGTTAAGGTCTCTTAAGCATTCAGCCATGTGCAACTTTATGTATTTTGTCCTTAGCAACCATAGTTTCTTTCTTGTCTGCATCAAAGTGAATATATTATTCCCCAAATCTTTCACCTTCCCATTTTTCTACTTATTAGATAAGTTCGCTACGTGATTGCTGATTCTTGAAAACATCAATTTATAGATAGGGTGATTAAATAAAATAGACTCTTATTGGTAATTGATAACTCTATTTTGAAAAAATATTTGCCCAAGTGCTTTTTGTAAAATCATGAAGAGGTAAATCAGTGTGTTTAGCCACCTCATAACAAAGTGTTTAATAGGCATTGGACAATAAATTAGGGAAATTTAAAATTTTTCTTTATACTATTTGTATATTTGCTTACATGAGTAATGTCATTGGAAAACCATAGCTTGACGATTTTACAGTGCAATTACTTAAAATGTATCTTTGTGTTCACTGGGTTGCTTATAGGAAGTCTATAAACTTTAGGGCATGATTTATTCTCTGCCAAGCAGGAGTATAACCATTCAAACTAAAAGCCAGAAACCTAGTCAAACCTACACTCTCAGGATGAGGGGAGGAGTGAGGTATTTGAAAACAACGATGAAATAGATTCTCTGCTGAAAACCCCATTTTCTTTTTTCAAACTTAAAAATTTTTATTTTGTATTGGAGTAGAGCCAATTAACAATGTTGTAGTTTCAGGTCAACAGCAGTGGGACTCAGCCATAAATATACATGTATTTCCATTCTCCCCCAAATCCCTCTCCTGTCTAGGCTGGCACATAACATTGAGCAGACTTCCATGTGCTATACAGTAGGTCCTTGTTGGTTATCTATTTTACATACAGCAGTGTGTACATGACTTGCCCAAACTCCCTAACTGTCCTTTATGTTAAACTTTCTATTGAGTGTTTTATGTCTATTTTTTCCCAGTAAATCCTTTCAACAACACATGAGTGATATACTATTATTCTCACTACTTTATAGATGATGAAACTAAAGCATTGAGATGTTAAGTAATTTCAAGTGCAGACAAGCCAGGTATTGGTAGATAGAAGAGCTGAGATGTTAACCCAAGGTTGACTGACTGAAAGATGCACTTTTACTCACTATATTTTACACAAGTAAAGGCAAAATAAAGCTCAACATGATTGTATATGAAAAGTTAACAAAAGACATAGACTCAGGTTAACATCCTATCATTTGGGCAGAGTTACAAATATATGTTTATTATTTGAAATAGAGTTTGAAACCTTTTATGTTGTTTTCCATGAGATTTTTGACAGTCTGAATCCCAATTGTAAAATTTTGCTCTATTTCCTTACTCATTCTGAACTGGTGTGGAATCAGGAAGTTGAAATTTTAAGACACAGTGAGAATGCATTGTTTAAGACAAACTAAAAATTGAAATGGATGAACAATTAAGTGGTAAATATAAAATATTTGTTTATGTATTAGATTACATGATATGAATCAAAATCCTAACTGGTCATTAGTCTTTTTTCCCCTGATCCTCAGAAAAATTTATATATGCCTAGTTGCCAAGAGGCACTAAACTTGGGTCAATTTTGAACTTTAACATTCTCTTTTGTTTTCACACATGCCCCTTAACTACTTGTTGGAATATGTATCCTTAGCACCTTGCCTATTCCCTTAGAAGCTCTGATTTTAGGATTGCCCTGCATGGCTCATTATATCAGAGTGATCACTTCAGTATTCCCATGTTTTCTGGATTGTCTGGGGCCTCTCAGGACTCAGAAACCTAGTTTCACATTTTTACCAAACCAAAATTTATTAGGTTGGTGCAAACATAATTGCAATTTCAGACCATGAATTTTAAATCTTTATAACTAGGCTCAACCATATCTTTATTAATCAAAATAGGAAACAATACAATCAACACATTTTTGCCAGTGAGAAATTTATTTGTTTATTCCTGTAGCATAAAATTCTGTGCTTCAGAATTTGACAAACTTGCAAAGCATTTTCTGCTTCCTGATGATTGTAGAAGCATTTTCCCTGCAAAAAAGTTGTGGAGATGCTTGATGAAGTGGTAGTTGGTTGGCAGGTTCAGTTCAGTTCAGTTGCTTAGTCATGTTTGACTCTGCGATCCCACAGACTGCATCTTGCCAAACTTCCCTGTCCATCACCAACTCCCGGATGTTGGTCAAACTCATGTCCATCAAATCGGTGATGCCATCTAACCCTCTCATCCTCTGTCGTCCCCTTCTCCTCCTGCTTTCAGTTGATCCTATCATCAGGGTCTTTTCCAATGAGTCAGTTGTTTGCATCAGGTGGCCAAAGTATTGGAGCCTCAGCTTCAGCATCAGTCCTTCCAATGAATATTCAGGACTGATTTCCTTTAGGATGGACTGGTTGGATCTCCTTGCAGTCCAAGGGACTCTCAAGAGTCTTCTCCAACACCACAGTTCAAAAGCATCGATTCTTTGGCTCTCAGCTTTCTTTATGGTCTCATATCCATACATGACTACTGGCAAAACCATAGCTTTGACTATATACACCTTTGTCAGCAAAATAATGTCTCTGCTTTTTAATATGCTAAGTTTGTCAAAGCTTTCCTTCCAAGGCACAAGCATCTTTTAATTTCATGGGTGCAGTTACCATCTTCATTGATTTTGGTGCCCCCCAAAATAAAATTTGTCACTGTTTCCATTGTTTCCTCATCTATTTGCCATGAAGTGATGTGACTGATGCCATGATCTTAGTTTTTGGCAAGAGGTTTGGTGAATATGGCAGATGAGGTAAAACTTTGTAGCCTAATTTGTTCAACTTTTGAAGTGTTGGTTGTGCAACATGTGGTAGGGTTTTGTCATGGAGAAGAATTGGGCCCTTTCTGTTGACCAATGCTGGCTGCAGGTATTACAGTTTTCAGTGCATCTCATCGATTTGCTGAGAATACTTCTCAGATGTAATGGTTTTACTGAGATTCAGAAAGCTGTAGTGGATTAGACCAGCAGCAGACCACCGAACAGTGACTATGACCTTTTTGGGTGCAAGTTTGGCTTTGGGAAGTGCTTTGGAGCTTCTTCTTGGTGCAGCCACTGAGCTGGTCATCTCCAGGTGTTATGTAAAATCCACTTTTCATCACACGTCACAGTCCATATCGAGAAATGGTTCATGTTGTTGTTGTGTAGAATAAGAGAAGACGACACTTCAAAATGACTGTTTTTTTTATTAGCAGTCATCTCATGAGGCACCCACTTATGGAGCTTTATCACCTTTCCCATTTGTTTGAAATGCTGAATGACAGTATGATGGTTGACACTGAGTTCTTCAGCAACTTCTTGTGCAGATGTAAGAAGATGGGTTTTGATGCTCTCAACTGGATATTGTCAACTTCTAATGGCCTGACACTATGCTCCTCATCTTCAAGGCTCTTGCCTCCCTTGCAAAACTTCTTAAACCACCACTGCACTGTATATTCATTAGCAGTTCCTAGGCCAAATTCATTGTTGATGTTTCAAGTTGTCTTTGCTGCTTTATAAGTCATGTTGAACTCAAATAAGAAAATCACTCATTTGCTTTTTGTGTAACATCATTTCCTTAATCTAAATAAATATAAAGACAAACAGGAAGTAATAAGTCACTAGCAGAAAAACATAAAGTGATAAATGTGCATTAAAATTATGTATAATATAACCACTTTTATTAAGAGTATATTCCACTATCGAATGGCAAATTGCAACAATGCAAAAACTGCAATTACTTTTGCACCAACCTAATAATTATAGTATCTTTGTTAGTTTCCTATTGCTGATAATAACAAATTACCACAAATTTGGTGGCTTAAAAAACACAAATTTATTATCTTGCACTTCTGAAGATCAAAAAACTGAAATGGGGCTTATGTGGGCCAAAATCAAGATGTCAGAATAGCTGCATTCCTTCTGCAGGCACTCAAGAAGAATCTTATCTTCTCCACCTCCAAGAGGTGCCTGCATTCCTTGGCTCATGGCTGCATCACTCTGACCTCTGTTTTCAGTGTCACATCTGCTTCTCTGACTCCTGTTTGCTTCTTTCCTATATAAGGACATTGGACTCACCTGGATCATCCAGAATAATCTCTCCATTTCAAGATCCTTAACTTAGACACATCTACATAGTCTCACCTTCCATAGTCTCTCCACACCCACATAGTCTCTCCTCCTTCCTTGTTTCAAAAGTTGGGAATAAAGTGACCGATGATGAGGATACAAGTGACTTTACATACTAAATTAGTTTTTTCCCCCTGTCTTTAGTGATTTTATTGCTCACCAGTGAGTACTGCTTTCCACCCATCATAGCCCAAAGGGGATAAACCATGACATGGGTCCAAGTCACATGTCCTTCTTACATGTGTCTCAGAAATTACTCTGGCATCACAGTCCAGTAAGTGGCACTCTGCAAACATAGGACTGAAGTTTGATCTTGCTTTCTTCAAACTTTTAAAACCTAGTGAAATTTTGAGGAAGTCCATCTGTTCTTGAGCATGACCCTTAAATAGTAATTTGGCTCTCCTAAATGTCCATCTCAGAGGTTTGTATTGAAGCTGATGTTTACTGAAATTCTTGGAACTCTAGTTCCTGACCAGAGGTAACTTCGGTCCTTCACCAGATGGTGCATAAAAGAAGATTAATGGGCTCCATACCCTTGATAAATTCTGCGTTTTGAAACAGAACTTGAGCTGGAAGATTTTGAGGGTAGGAGTTATCAGAGTCATAAAATCTATGGTGTGGAAAACTGTGCAACTTAAGAAATGAACTGTCCCCTCTTTCTATGCTTCCTGCCTTTTCAAAAATGCACTTCTGTGCAGAAAATATGAAACGAGGAGAGACTGCTTTGGGTTCCTTAGTGCTCCAGCATTTGTTTCACTTAAAGTTTTTACAGTGTCACTTCATTAATCCCTGTTTTCATTTTGTTAGGGAATCATTAACATATAAAAGCCATTTTATTATTATGGAAACAAGAGAAACAGAGAAATGTTTTATTCTTAAGAAAGATTACAGAAGTATATTTTATTTCCAACTTTTTGGTTTTTAAAATGAAATAATGGACCTCTATGAATAATGTTTTTCATTGCCTTTAAAAAGAGATTAACCTAGATTCTTTCTGGGAGCTATTGTGCCAGTGACCCCTTATCAACTGAGCACTATGGAACCCTGGTACTTATGCCATGGAGTCTGTCTAGACTTATTGTAAAAGAACCTCAACGTTTTTAACATGTTCAATCAACAACCATTTAGTGCCTGCTGTCAACTGGACATTCCACTACAGACTAGCACTGCAAATACAAATAAGATATAGGCCCTAATTGCAAGGTGTTTCCATTCCAGCATAGCTTTCAAATTCTATTCAAACAAGAATAACACTCTTGCCCAATGGTGACATCAACTTAAATAAGTTTGATTTCTCTCTTGGGAAGCTCCAAGTCTAACATGGAAGGAAAACAAGAAAATGAAAAATACAGCACAGGGTGTGTGTGTTATGTGTGTGTTAAGTGGAAAAGTCTTAGCAAGGACAGGGTCAGCAGGCAAGTGGCCTCATGGGATTGTATGGCTTGGAACAGCTTACAATAGTTTAGAATGTGTTTGTCATCCTTGTAGACAATGGACATTTAGGAGGGCCAAATTACTATTTAAGGGTCATGCTCAAGAACAGATGGACTTCCTCAAAATTTCACTAGGTTTTAATGCTTCTTTCCTATATAAGGACATTGGCAATTACACTGGACTCACCTGGATCATCCAGAATAGTCTCTCCGTTTCAAGATCCTAAACTTAGACATATCTACATAGTCTCACCTTCCATAGTCTCTCCACACCCACATAGTCTCTCCTCCTTCCTTGTTTCAAAAGTTGGGAATAAACATAACTAAACACTGAAGAAAGATGATTAATACACTAAGGGAAGATGATTAACTTCTCTAACAAGGAAATAACAACTGAATTCTGGCCACTTGAGTAAATCATTGAAGATGTTCTTTGCCATGGTCAGAATGTGTAATCCCTTTCTCTGTTACTCCTCTTTCCTGTTATGGATAACAATTCCAGTGTGCAAGCAATAAACACTGGAGAGGGTGTGGAGAAAAGGGGACCCTCCTGCATTATTGGTGAGAATGTAAATTTGCACAACCACTATGAAGAACAGTATGGTAGTTCCTTAAAAAAGTAAAAATAGAGCCACCATATGATTTACCAATCCCACTCCTGGGCATATACCCAGAGAAAACCACAATCCGGAAACACATTCACCCCAATTGTCATTGCAGCACTATTTACGATAGTCAAGACAAGAAAGCAGACTAAGTGTCCATCAACAGGGGAATGGATTAAGATGTGTTACATATATACAATGGGATATTATTCACTCATAAAAAAGAATTAAATAATAGCATTTGCAGCAACATGGATGGACCTAGAGATTGTCAAACTGAGTGAAACCAGTCAGACAGAGAAAGACAAATATCATATGATATCACTCAGGTGGAATCTGATTTAAAAATGATAAAATTAATGTATCTATTAATACAAAACAGAAGAAGACTTACAGATATTGAAAATAAATTTATAGTTACCCAAAGGGAAACATGTGGGGGCTGGATAAATTAGGAGCTTGGGATGAACATACACACATTACCATATATAAGATTGATAACCAACAAGGATGTACCGTGTAGCACAGGGAACTCTACTCAACATTGTCTGAAAACCTATAAGAGGAAAGAATCTAAAGAAGAATGAACATATGTATATGTGTGACCTAACCACTTTACTGTACACCTGAAACTAATACAACATTGTAAATCAACTATAATCCAATAAAATTAAAAAAGAACAATTCCCAAGACTTATATAGAACTTACTATGGGTTACATATTTACTCATTTAACCTTCAATACAAACTTTTTGAGGCAGAAAATATTATGCCCACTTTATAGGTAGGGAAAATGAGACACAGGAAGGTTAAGTAACTTGCTTAATTTATGGCTAGGAAATGGAAAAACCAGGATTTGAACTCAGTTTGGTTCTGAAGATGACACTCGTAACTTCTATGCTATATTGCCAAGTCTTTGCAAGAAACTGATTAAAAAGTGCTTTCTTAGAATAGGTTATTATTGATTAAACTGCAACTAACTATTTCAGGAAGACATGTATCTTCAAATTACATGTTATTTAAATAGCATTAATTTTCAGAGGGGAAACTTATTTCCCTGTCTTACTTCTTGTCTCTCTAGATATGCATTGAATAAGAAGTAGAATAATAGAACTCTGAACCAAGTGTTGTGGAAATAAAACAGAGATATATAAGTGTGGTTTCAAAGCCTTTTCAATAGACACATGCAAATTAATGCATATCTCACTTATCTTATTCCAGTATGTGCTGTGCTGTACTTAGTCACTCAATTGTGTCTGACTCTTTGCAACCCCATGGACTGTAGCCCACCATGCTCTTCTGTCCATGGGGATTCCCCAGGCAAGAATACTGGAGTGGGTATAGCTTGTAGTAAAATGCATCCAAGTGATGGAAGTGATAGCATATATTGATAAGAACATATTTAATTTCTCTCATCTCCTGATTTGTCTGAAAGATCTCAGTGCCATCCAGCTCAAAAAATGGTTATGATCCTTAAAAAATGCTTGCATTTCCTTGTGTATATAAAGTTTTTGTCTTGATTGCAAAGTTAATGTTATTTCCCATTGTAGCTGTTAATTAATCTCTATGTACAATTTGCTTATTCTAGTAAAGCTTGGCTGTCTGGAGACCAGACATCCTAAAACCTCAGGCTTTGGTCCAGATCTGAAGACAACTGGAGAAAACATGCACGCATGATATCACTTTGGTCCATTTCTTTTTTGTCATGGAGACCTGTTTCCTGTAGACACTTGAAATAAACAAATGAACAAGCCTGGATGAAATAAAAACCCAAGTTTAAACCCCATGTTGTTAAGAACCCCATTAGTTCTTCAAGAGGGAAAAAAAAAGGTAGACTAAATTCCAGATAAGATGACACTTTATGTGTGTATATATGAGAAAGAGTAGCATGCAAAGGAAACAAATAAGAAGGGAGGGAAGAGAAAAATGGAAATTAGTAGCATCTTTTGTCTTACTGATGCTGGGGAAAATGAAGGTGAGGGGAGGAGGGGTCATTCATTGTTTCAGGCAATCTTAATTAAAAATAGCATAATAAGGCCAAAGGGGCAAGTTAACCCTAAAAGAAATCTGTAGTAGGAATGGTCTAGTTACTGAAAATGAGTGGAATATTAGAAAAAATGCTTTATCTTCAAGTTAGAGATTAAGATCAAAATCCATATGAATACCAGTATTTGAACTAGAAAGCAAGGTGAAATAGAACTAAACCAAGATATAAGATAAAGGAAAGAGGAGTTCTGTGGGATAGTTAATAACTCAGCAGCATTTGGGGTTTGCTTTTAGGTCAGCAGGAAGTTTTTGCAATGGTGGATAAATGAGTTTTAAAGAATCAGTAATGGGTTTACCTGCAGCCACAGTGGTGATTACATATTAATGAAGTATAACGTTGGCAGATACTCAAACAGTGATGAGCAGAGCGACTATCAAAAAGCAACATGATGGAATACTTCCTAAATCTCAAATTTTCATTTCCTAACAGTGTAGCATATTTTCACTTCCTAACAGTATAGCATATTTTCTTTTCCTGTGCCTAGTTGCTCAGTCATGTCCAACTCTTTGTGACCGTATGTACTTCAGCCCTCCAGGCTCCTCTGTCCATGGGGATTCTCCAGGCAAGAATATTGGAGTGAGCTGCCATGCCTTCCTCTAGGATTTTCATTTCCTAACAGCATATATTTTGGCCACCTGATGCAAAGAGCTGACTCATTTGAAAAGACCCTGATGTTGGGAAAGATTGAAGGCAGGAGGAGAAGGGGACGACAGAAGATGAGATGGTTAGATGGCATCACTGACTCAATGGACATGAGTTTGGGTAAACTCTCGGAGTTAGTGATGGACGGGGAGGCCTGGCGTGCTGTGGTTCATGAGGTCGCAAAGAGTTGGACACAACCGAGCGACTGAACTGAACTGAACAGTATAGAATATTATTGTGTGTTTGTGTGTGTCACTGTGTATATTAATAGCATCCATGCATCAACATTGCAAACCTAAAGGTATCACTGACACTTCAATGCAAGTTTCCTTGAAAATGTTATCTTTTTCATTAAAATGTTGAAGCCATCTATTGCATGTACCATCGACCCCACGAAGGGTGAGATCATATGTTCAGTAACTATTGCTTAAGATCACTGCCCTGTTAGGTGTGAAGGCCACAAGACCTTGTTTGACTTTCCACCAGCTACTCCAGGCCAAATCATTGCTCATATTAAATCCCACAGTCAATCATTATAATACTTCCTTGTATATATGCTTAACTCTATTGGATTCTCTCCCTTTATCATCATAAAACAACAACCCTGGTTGAATCTAACTCTTGCCAACTCCATGCCTGTCTCTGTACAGCTGAGTGTGATTGAAGAGAACGCGTAGCCACACAGGGTTAAATACATGACTGTAACCTCAAGTAAGTCCTTCATACCATGTCATAATAATATTATATTCCCATAATTTAATTATCTTCTCACTCTTCCAAGGTGAGAGCCATCTAAATCCTCACTTACTCAAAGCATGAGCCATGCACCTGCAGCATCTTCAGCACCTGGAAGGACATTAGAAATGCAGACTCTCAGGCCTCCAGCAAGACTTGCTGAATCTGACTCTGCATTTTTATAAGATCTCCAGGTAACTCATATGCACATGAAAGTTTGACAAGCATTGATCTTCTGACCTCTCTCTTACTCTAACTACCCTGGCTTCCAACTATTCCTAAAATATAACCAGACACACAGGTATCCCACATGATGCTAGTAGTAAAGAACCTGCCTGCCAATGCAGGAGACAAAAGAGACATGGGTTCAATCCCTGGATCAGAAAGGTCCCCTGGAAAAGGGTATGACAACCCATTCCAGTATTCTTGCCTGGAGAATCCCATGGACAGAGGAGCCTTGTGGGCTACCGTCCATAGGGTCACAAAGAATCAAACACGACTGAAGCAACATAGCACGCATGCACAACTAGGCACACTCCTGCTTTAGTGTCTTTGCACTGGCTATTCCCTCTGCTTGAAATCCTCTTCTCCTCAGGTATCCACATGGCTAATTCCGTCATCTCCTTCAAGCTTTGTTCAAACATCAGTATCTCATTGAGTCCTAATCCGACCACCCTACATTATTTGAACTCATTCTTCTTGTCATGTGTGACCACCCCGTTATATGCTCTACATTATTCATTTTGGTTGCACTCATCACTTTTTTTCTCTTTCTTTTTTAAATTATGAAATTGTAATAACACATTTACAAGAGACTTGGAAACTATAGAACAAAGTTACATATAGTTCCACTATTTAGTACAATTATTTCTTAAGTAGGTAAGTTAGGATTTTTAGTTGGATCTTCAATATCAAACACTAAAAAAATAATGGAATCAATATAAAGAAAAGTAGAAGGATATAGTATACCTGAAAAACACCATGAACCAATTCAACAAGATTAAGATTTATGCAATTTTTACACAAAAGTAGGATACAATACTATTCAAGTTCCCGTAGACTATAAACTAAGAGACACTCCAGGGACATAAAACAAGGTGCAAAAATTTCATGAAATTTTTATGATTTCTTTTTGAAATCATAAAGAGTCTGTTCTCTGATCAATGTGGAATTATGTTAGAAATCAAATCAAAAGATACTTCAAAATAACCCACATATTTTCAAGTACAATGTGAAATTTACCAAGAGAGATCTTTGACTTAGCCATTGAAAGCTTCAATAAAATTATAAGACTGAAAAAACACAGTGTGATTGCAGAGAAGAAACCATTTAAATGTGAAGCTAATATCAAATGAGAAATTAATATCAAAGGTACTTTAAAAACTCCATGTATTTGGAAATTATATGTCTACTTTTAAATGATGAGTGTATCCAAGAAGCCATAACAGGGAAAATTAGAAAATATTTGTAACAGAATAAAAATGAAAAGAGAATTTATCAGAATTTGTTGCATGCTGCTAAAGCTGTTCAATGCAACTAAATACAATGTGGAATCATGCATAAGGTATGAAACCAAATAATTTACACTACCATAAAATTATGTGAAATTTGAACAAAATCTGTGCTTTAATTAATAATACTGTATCACATGTTAATTTCCTGTTTCTTTTTTTTAATGACATAGTATTTCTTTATATTCTCAGAATTGGATTAGAAGTTTCAAGCCTCATTCAAATTTTTTTAATCACTAAGATAATAAATTTTCTAGTCTTTTAGCAGTGATATTAGATGCCAAAATACATGGAACTGTATCAAAGTTTTGAGTGAGTATAAATTAGAAATCTAGCATTCTATTCATACTAAGGGGTTTCCCAGGGGGTTCTAGTGGTAAAGAACTTACCTGCCAATGCAGGAGACATAAGAGACATAGTTTAGTCCCTGGTTTGGGAACATCCCCTGGAGGAGGGTATGGCAACCCACTCCAGTATTCTTGCCTGGAAAATCCCATGGACAGAGGAGCCTGGCAGGCCAGTCTGACAGGACTAAAGTGACTTTGCACGCGCACATTCATAGGAAGTCAAACAAATGGAATCAAACTTTTTAACATACTATGCTATGTTCTCATTTGTTGTGTAAATCTACTTATCACTTATTTTCTATCTTATCTCTCTTGAACATAAAACAGCATAAGAACACAGTTCTTTGCCTGGTTAGTTCACCAACACATTCCAATCATTTAGATTGGAATAAATACTTGTTGAATAAACAAAGGGAAGACAATGTGAAAAGGAAATGCCTGGACCTAAGCCCCAGTCGTTAAGTGTTTGGTTGGGGCTATCGTTGAGTGTGGTTAGGTCGGAGTATCCTTAATTGTGGGCTTCCCTGTTGGCTCAGACAGTAAAGAATTTACCTGCAGGACAGGAAACCAGGGTTCAGTCCCCGGATTGGGAAGATCCCCTGGAGAAGAGAATGACTATCGACTCCAGTCTTCTTGCCTGGAGAATCCCATGGACAGAGGAGTCTGGCAGGATACAGTCCATGGGGTCACAAAGAGTCAGACCTAACTGACCGACCACATATACATACACACCCTCAATTGTACAAGGAACTAATAGAATGAAATCCCCATTCCCAATTTTGCTGTTTTTACCTAGTCTGTTTCACCTACTTTTCTTCATACAGGAAGCTACATTCTGACTTAATTTTTCTTTCACTCTCTCCTTTTCCTGAACCCCTAGGACTCTGTGATCAAAACATTCCTTTATATTCTGAACCTTTTCAGAATATTCTCTCAACTTGCTTTTCTTACCTGAAAATTGGCTATCCCCTGAGAACACATATTCTGCAGAACTCTCACTTGGAAGAAGTTTCTACTTTTCTAACCTGCTAACCTCAGATGGTGTTGGTGTCTTCTTTGCTCCCATTAGTGGCTTTCCGACCATTGTTCCTTCTCCATACTGGCAAACTCCCTGCTTCTATGCAGTCTCACTTTCTCTCCTCTGCATTGTTGTTAACCTCCCGATCACTCCACCTCATGATTTAATGACTGTGGCAAGGTTCACTGGGCAAGTCTAGATGAAGACTTCAGTACTCTGGTCCCCATGACCTCCTTATCCTCAGGGATATTCTCCATCTCTCCACCTCAGCCACCCAGCTTCCATGGTCACAATCTTGATTTGTTATTTTCTCAAATTGCTCCATTTGTGACATCACTAATTCAAACGTCTTACTCTTGGAATGACAACTTCCTAAATTTAAATC
The DNA here is from genome assembly GCA_024291935.2 of Okapia johnstoni. NCBI lineage: Eukaryota > Metazoa > Chordata > Mammalia > Artiodactyla > Giraffidae > Okapia > Okapia johnstoni. Next base: position 94,180,297 of record CM044311.1, on the reverse strand, counting down.
ATCTGCTCATCTACTTCCATTACAAGCTTTCTAGCATTATCAGGATTTTCAGACAATAGTTCTCTCTATATTCTTCCTGTTAGTCATTTTTTATTGCCAATTCCTTCTGTATCTAGTGTAAAGTCCATGGCCCATAACCTTAATCACTCTTTTGTCAAGACCCTGAATCCATTTGCCAGCTACGCAGTCAATGCAAACCTGCATGAACTCAACTAAACAGCTTCTTCTTTTCTAGTTTCTTGAATCCTGCTTGAAGAAACCATGCAATTAAGATTTTTTTCTCACTCTGAATTCATATTCATTATGAACTGATTCCTCAGTACATCCTGGGAATTCTATTATGTTTTATAGTCAGATCACTTTCCATTCCTTGCAACTATTATTTCTGATGCTCGTTTGCCTGCAACTTGATGTTGCTGCCTAATTAATTAAGGAAAAAAGAAAGAACAAGTTTGGTTTTCTCAGTTAGGCTTATATGACTCTCTGAGCAGCATTCTCTTTCCCCCTGACTTACTTCAGATGAAGTTATCTACTGTTATTTTTTCTATTTTTTTTTTAATTTTTATTTCATTTTGGAGAATAATTGATTAACAACATTGTGTAAGTTTAGGTGTACAACAAGGTGATTCAGTTATGTATATACATGGATCTATTCTTTTTCAAGTTCTTTCCCCATTCAGGTATTACAGAATATTCAGCAGAGTTCCCTGTGCTATACAGCAGGTCTTTGTTGGTTATCTATTTTAAATACAGCAGTGTGTATGCTGCTGCTGCTGCTAAGTCACTTCAGTCGTGTCCAACTCTGTGCGACCCCATAGACGGCAGCCCACCAGGCTCCCCCGTCCCTGGGATTCTCCAGGCAAGAACACTGGAGTGGGTTGGCATTTCCTTCTCCAATGCATGAAAGTGAAAAGTGAAAGTGAAGTCGCTCAGTCGTGTCCGACTCTTAGCGACCCCATGGACTGCAGCCTACCAGGCTCCTCTGTCCATGGGATTTTCCAGGCAAGAGTACTGGAGTGGGGCGCCATTGCCTTCTCCGCAGTGTGTATATGTCAGTCCTAAGCTCCCAACCTATCCTTTCCCCCATCCTTCCCCCGGTAACCATATGTTTGTTCTTTAAGTCCATGTGACTGTTTCTGTTTTGAAAATAAGTTCATTTACATAATTTTTTGGATTCTGCATAGAAACAATGTATGCCTTTTTCTGTCTGGCTTCAAGATTTCAGTTCACCTTTTCTTTCTCTTTTTCCATACATAATTTGTTTTAAAATTGTATGATTTTTCTTATATTGGTGTCCTATACTAAGTCCTATGAGCTCTAGAATCTATAACAGTATTTGACACATAGGGTGGACACTCAGTAAGTAAATTAATGAGTGACCAGTCTACTGTTTCCTATAATACAGTAATAGTCATTCTTTTGTGACTGTAACAGCACAACATGGTTTGTGTACATTACTTCTCTGCAAGCCTAACAGATACATTTCTATTCCTGTGTTACAAAAGAGTCAGGTTCTGCGAAGTTAAGTTACATATACACACATGCAGGGTGGAGGTATGGCATAGGCGGTGCACAGAGCCATTTGTTTCTAAGACATTGTCTTGATGGTCTTCAGTCTGCCAGCCTTGGGCATATGGAAATAAGAGATGCCACATCCTTCCTTGAGAAGCCTATAGGCTGGTAGAACAGTCCATGTATACATATCATTACAATAAAGTGGATCATTGGAAAGACACAGTTAATAAAAAACTTACTAAGGTAACACACAGATGGCGCACACCTCCCAATGTACTGAATAAGGAGTAATAAGGAAGGATCCTATTGTGGGTGAAGACTCTATCTCTCTGGTAACATGCTAAGCCATGAGACTTAGAAAACCTCCCTCCCTCATTAAATCCTCTGTGCATTTGCAATATATGTTAGGTGTCTCTGATAATTAATTCTACAGTAACAATTACAAAAACAAAGAAAGGCAGGAACAAAAAGATTGTGATAATTTTGAAATCCAAAAAGGAGAAGAACAAAACAAGTGAAGAAAATCTGTACACACTTTTATTTGTTCTTAATTTAATTTCTTTTTTTTTTTGGTCTTGTCAGAAGGAATGCAGACTCTGAGTTCCTAGTTCCCCAACCAGGGATTGAACCCACACCCCCTGCAGTGGAAGTGTGGAGTCTTAACCACTGAACCATCAGGGAAGTCCCTGTATGGCAGGAAGGCAATGGCCATGTGTGACAGAGCAAATGAGCAGACCGGCGCTTAGAATCAAACAGGTTCTTGTTCCAGTCCTATAACTTCTTCATTGTGTGACATCTTTGGGATTTCTAAGCTATCTGTTGAAAAATGGTAATGATAACAAATGCTTAATAATAGTACCAACCTCATAGGGTTGTTGGGGGGATGAAGTGATATGTTACCAGGTATATTGCTTAGCAAACAGTTAATAATGGGAGCTGTTATTATTAATTGATAAAAATATATATCTGATTAGTGCAGATATATATTTGCATTAATATGTCACTCTTAACTCTATCGGAGGCATTTAGAAAGCTTTAGCTCTGAAGATTCTAAGACAGTGTGGCTCTGGGGTGGGGAACAGGCATCTGTATTTTTTAAAAGCTCTGCAGATGGCACTGGTGCAGAGCCAAGGCAGAGCAGCCTTCATGGGCTCAGGGACTGGTGACTTACAACTCTGTGCAGAAGGGACTCTGTTAAGCACCTTGGAATATAGATTTCCAGGTCCCCGTTCCACAACATTTGTGATCTGAGGATCTGGAGTAAGATCCATGAAGGATATGATGAAGAGGGAACCAGACCATGTATTGAAATACACTGGATGTTACTGGCTCTCTGTGAATGAATGTGAAGATGTAACTCAAGCTCACTGGAAGGGTAAAATATTTTTGTGAACACGTATCAACTAAACCATGTGAGTTTTGAAAGTTCACTTCACTGATTCATACAGATCCAACTTAGAAAATCAGATTTTGCTCTTCCCGATCATCTAGAAGAATAAGATTTGGAGGTCCCCTCAGAGCCCTGGATTTATTTTTGTCTATAACCTAGAGAAAGTGAATGCAAACAGCTAAGCAGTACCACCTGGCTAGTGCAGGCTGGAAGAAGTGTCAGACCCTGCAATCAAGTCATCTAGATCTTGTAATTTCAGTACAGAGAGGGAGCCTTTGTGAGGTAGGACTTAACCCAGAAGCTCCAACAAGCTTTTGTTGAACAGAAATGGATCGGACTGCAATCATCCTGCCAAAACATTTAATATCCTGCCCTTCTACAGCTGCAGCACGGTTCAGAGGGGCCCAGAAATGGTCAGCAGGCACAAAGCGGGACATACAGAGCAGAAAGGCCATTCTCAGGCAATAAATGGCTGTGGCCAGCACTTTTCAGAGCTTTTGGAAGAAGTGCAAATCTTAAATCCCAGAATGGTACAGACAATGATGTAGATACAGGTTATAGGAATACCACTGATAAAGCCTCCAAAGAGCCTGAGTGTAAGGCAGCTCCATGCAGGGAGTTTGACAATTTTCAGCTACACATTAAAAGTAATAACATCTGTTCTGATCTAATGTGCGTGCATGCTCAGTTGCTCAGTCGTGTCTGACTCTGCAACCCTATGGACTGTAGCCACTGGGTTCCTCTGTCCATGGGATTCTCCAGACAGGAATAGGAGAGTGGGTTGCTATGCCCTCCTGCAGCAGGTTCTTCCCAACTCAGTGATCGAACTCTTGTCTCCTGCAGCTCCTGCCTTGGCAGGCAGATTTTTTACCATTGAGCCACCTGGGAAGCCAGTTCTGATCTAACACAGGACATAAAAAGTGTGGGTACCAAAGAGGTCAGCAGGTGGCAGCACTGGATGACAAAGCTAATCCAAACGGCCTGAGACAGACCTATTTCCCTTGGCCCTCCTGCAAAGGTTTCAAGAAGAGCGTGTATTCACAGTGTAATTATCTGTGGTTTTTAATAAACATCCATACACTTTAAAAAAGTTTTAAGTAGAAAATGATAGTTTTATTCCTTTGCTAGGAAAAGGGAGAAACAGTGGGCTCTTGCCCTTGAAAACTATGAAAACAAACACTAATAGTTTGTTGAATACTAGGTATGGTAATCGTTTATTCCATTTGTTCCATCTGTTAAGTGAAGTCGCGCAGTCGTGTCCAACTCTTTGCGACCCCATGGACTGCAGCCCACCAGGCTTCTCCATCCATGGGATTTTCCAGGCAAGAGTACTGGAGTGGGGTGCCATTGCCTTCTCCATTATCCTATATAATATCATAATCCTTTTGTTTCTTCATGTTTCCATGTAGATCGTTACCTTAAAAAATCTTATTCCTTGCTAAGTGTGCTGAACTTTGCATAAGCACAGTTCAGCTGCTGAGCAGTTTTATGGGGGGGTGCTGACTAAAGCAGCCTTTTTGGATGTATTTGAAGAGAAAAAGGAAATTAACTATCTTTGTATAGAATAATTGCTTCAAAATTTATGCATATTATAATTGTTAGAAAATATCATTGTCCTAGAACCTGCGATTATGGCAAGCATTTTTAAGAATCTTGGAGGTTGTTCATGCAACAGTTGACGTTCCCTAAGATGATGGCAAGATGTGATGAAAAAGAAAATCATGAGTCATTTTAAGTTCAACAGAGGGACATGACCAGAAGGTCAATGAGTGATAGCAGCAAAGTAGAGTGCTACCAAATATTACATATCAAATGAGGAAATATTTTTCACTCAAAAAAGAAAGTAATATATCTGGAGGCAACAGTGGTGAGCTAAGAGATTGCCAAAGTCACTTCCGCTCTCTGAGGTAACAGAACCAGCATGTATGAGATATGAACAGGGGGTGCTTGAGAGATTTTCAAGGGAAGTTATTCCTTGACTTGGTTGTGGTTAGTATCTTCCAACTATTTGACCCAGGGACTGAATCCATGTCCCCTGCGTCTCCTGCATTGTCAGGCAGATTTGTAACCACTGTGCAACCTGGTGTATTCCTGAATTTTTCTGTTGTTTTGGTTTAGCGTGGTTTGGTTTGGGTTTAGAAGGTGTTTTTGTTTCTTTCTTTGTTTTTGTTTTTAGGGTGAATTTTCCCTGGGCAATAGAGGAAAATATTTAGCTCTTGAGGTTTTTACCTCCAGGTATACTCCCAGTTGCTCAATACTCTGAACAAGCTATTGAGGACACTGAACTTGGATAAAAATAGTCTTTAATTACAGTTCTTTATGAATGATTGTGGGGTATTAGTTTGATTTTGAATTTTTATCTCATTATTTTATTCAAATCCTAAATAATCCAAGAATTTAGACATCATAACCTATTTGAATGATGAAACTATAATAACAGTTTTAGCAAGGGAGACATGCAAGAATTTTGAACCTGTTCTTAAGACAAGGAAGGAACTAGGGAGGTAATTGTGCCTGGATTTCTGCTCAAAGTCAGATTTGGGGAGAGTCCGGTGAAAAGTGTGGCCTAGAGTCGTGTCAGCAGTAGTTTAGCATCCTCTTTAGAGAGTGATCAAGGCTTTGATGGCTCATGAATACATTTTTTTCAAAACTTTATAGCAAAATATTTGAAACAATGGAGAGTATTTTAGTTTCATATTCATCACAGAGCACATAAACTTGGATAAATAAGTTGGCTGATAAAACTATTGATATATATTTTTAAATAATGGTGTTAAAAGTCCAAGGGATTATATAGCAACTGTGAAGAACATAATTGAAGAATTGGAACAACATCACTTGCCAAAACCTGTAAGCTAAATTTAAGTTACACTGCCCAGGAAACCACTCAGGTTTATGCATTGTTGGATCTTCATTTAAAAAAAATAAAGAGCAAAAGGCCTCAAATATTTTAGAGGGGGAAAAAAGCCAATATGCTGTCAGACTTATATTTGACATCATCTGCAATGTACAGTAGAAGTTTTTATTTTTCTATTCATCTCCCAACTGCAGTGAGTCTTTTACAACTATGCCGGGGGTAGGGGGGTGGGTGAGTTTTCAGCCCTTCCTCCAGCAACTGAAAGCTCTGGGTGGGGCTTCCTGGTTTTCCTGCAGAAAGGAAGTTTTCCCCCCTCCAGCCCTGCACTGATGAGTTTTCCCCAGTTGCCAGTCCTCCTAGTAATCTTTCATTAGCACCCACTGGAAGCCTTTAGAGAAGAGACTGTCAGTGGGTGTGGGTTGCCCTTGTGTCTATGGCTCCCAGGAGTTCTATTATCTAAAAATCACCTTTAGCAATTTGTGAATATGTTTAGCTGAATTCTGCTTGCCTGCTTGTGTGCACCTGACATCCATCTCTTCCTCTCCTCACTTGAGGCCACTGGTGAAGTGTGCTCATGTCGTCTCTGCTTGCAGGACCTGTCATCTCTTAGACTTCAGGTTACTTAGTTGCCCCACAGACTTGGAAGGAAAGTTATGACCAACCTAGATAGCTTATTAAAAAGCAGAGACATTACTTTGCCAACAAAAGTCCGTCTAGTCAAGGCTATGGTTTTTCCAGTGGTCATGTATGGATGTGAGAGTTGGACTGTGAAGAAAGCTGAGCATCGAAGAAATGATGCTTTTGAACTGTGGTGTTGGAGGAGACTCTTGAGAGTCCCTTGGACTGCAAGGAGATCCAATCAATCCATCCTAAAGGAGATCAGTCCTGGGTGTTCATTGGAGGGACTGATGTTGAAGCTGAAACTCCAATACTTTGGCCACCTCATGCGAAGAGTTGACTCCTTGGAAAAGACCCTGATGCTGGGAAGGATTGGTGGCAGGAGGAGAAGGGGAAGACAGAGGATGAGATGGCTGGATGGCATCACCGACTCGATGAACATGAGTTTGGGTAGACTCCGGAAGTTGGTGATGGACAGGGAGGCCTGGCTTGCTGCGATTCATGGGGTCGCAAAGAGTTGGACACGACTGAACTGAACTGAACTGAACAGACTTAGCTCTCTGATAGTTTCAAGAGAACTTGGGATTTTGCAGTTTATCAGGCTTTTGTCATTGTTGTTCTTAGTGTAGGAGCAACAATCTTTCCATATTTCTACATCCTAAACATAAACACCAGGCTCTGTAACTTTTCTGATATTTAATATTTCCTACCCTGTTCTTTTCCTGCTGTGTTTGGGTGAGGGTCTAAATATTTTAACTGAATTTATCCAGTCTAGTGTTTTTTATTTTTTAGTTATTTTTAGTAATTAAGTAGTAACAAAGAGTTGCTAAGTAGTCCTGGAAGTAACTAAGTAGTCTTAGAAGAAAGTTACAATTATTTAATATTACTAAACAGTAAATAATAGTAATATTTACTAAATATTAAATATTACTAAATATTATGTATAGAGATGGAGAAGGCAATGACAACCCACTCCAGTACTCTTGCCTGGAAAATCCCGCGGATGGAGGAGCCTTGTAGGCTGCAGTCCATGGGGTCACTAGGTGTTGGACACGACTGAGTGACTTCACTTTCATTCGTCACTTTCATGCATTGGAGGAGGAAATGGCAACTCACTCCAGTGTTCTTGCCTGGAGAATCCCAGGGACGGGGGAGACTGGTGGGCTGCCGTCTATGGGGTTGCATAGAGTCAGACACGACTGAAGCAACTTAGCAGCAGCAGCATGTATACAGATATAATTATATCTATATGTTTTTAAATTTTAGCTCTTATTTCTTGAGTGCCATTTCCTCCTCTATCTCTTTGACAATATTAAATATATTTATGCTAAAGTGATTTTTATTTATTTATTTAATTTATTTATTTATCTGTTTGGCTGTGCCGCATGTGGGATCTTAGTTCCCCGGCCAGAGGTTGAACCTGTGCCCCCTGCATTGGAAGTGTGGCGTCTTAAGCACTAGACCATCAGGGAAGTCCCTAATGTTCAGACTCCTGCTCTTTGTTATCATTAATTTGACCTTCTCTGGGTTCAAATTTTCCATAGCCACTGTTTTCATCAACTCTCCTCTCCTCTCCCTACTGAATACACTTCTATCTGGCTTCTCTTCTGAACACTCCACGGGAACTGTTTTCACCGAGGCCACCCACATCTCTGCTGGACACTTGAGTTCTCATCCTGATCTTTCTCACTAGTATTGGATACTTTTTACTCAGTCCTCACAAATTCCCTTTTTACCTAAACCCTAAAATTCTGTTGTTCCTTTGATTCTAAGTTCTTTCTGGTCCTTATTTACACACTGTCCCTCATAATCTCTCCCAGTCACTCATATAGCTTCAATTACTACACATGTACTGACAGTTTCCCTATATATATCCATACCACTCTCACTCTAGATTCATAATCAATTGCCTAGTTGTTTTTTTTTTTTTTAACTTGGATCTCACAGGCACTTAAAATTCAGCATGTGCAAATAAAATGAATTATTTTTCTCCCCCAAGCTGCTATTTCTTCAGAATTCTCTATCTTCATAAATGGTACAATCAGCTGCTCATTTCCTAAAGCCGGAAATCTGGAAATAATCTTGAATGCTCCCTCTTCCTCACTTTCTTTGCCATGCCTTGCTAATTCTATCTCCTGAATAGCTTTCATAATTTTCTTACTCCATTTCCACAGCTACCAGTCTAGTGAATATCACCATTATACTGGTATGAAGGTTAACATCACTAAGTGATTAATAACCTCTTAAATATTCTTCTTTCTAATGTATTTATTTTCACTCATTTATTCAGAAATGTTCTGTTTACATGTGCAAGATAACGCATGTGCCAGGCACTCTGACAAATATTAAAAAAAAAAAAGCTTTATAAACCATTTTTCAAATAGAGTAAGTGAGAAATGCATAAAAAGTCAATGAGTCAAATAGTGATGCCTGCATCAAGGGTACTACTGAAAAGTGCCAGACAAGTTCAGAAGAAAAAGTGCTACTCCCATCTTGAGGGGAAGCGGGAGGAGGTTTCATGGGTGGAAAGGGATATTTGAGCTGAACTCTGTTGCTTTGGTCTTGAGAGTATTGAGCTGCAAAAAGATAAAAGGAAGGGAACTGTGGAAAGGAAGAAAGGAAAAAAGGAAGGAGAACACAGTGAAGTAAGACCTGGAGAGTGCAAGGATGCACTTACTGAATCTGGCAACTGGCAAGTTGCTGGAGGATGTGTGGTATAAGTCAGCTGAGACATAACAGTGAACATAATTCATGGGAATGCATTGTTTCCACATTTCCTATCCCTCTATACATTGCATTTTGTTACAAATGTATAGAGATAGAGAGGGCCATGTATGAAGTTCTTAACAGATTGAAGGAGGAAGGAGATTCCTCTGGCCTCTGGAAAAATGAGATATAGCCCAGAATGATGAAATGACCTTTCAGAGCACATTACTCATCACATCTAACAACTTCAGAGTCACATTTTGTCTGGTTCCTTCCTCCACCTGTGATATGTACAAGAAAAAAATTACTTTTAGGGAATCCTTGTTACGATAGGAGGCTTCATTACCTTTCAGTACCTGTAGGAACAAATATCTACCACCTTCCAGTGATCAAAATGTTTTAGTTATAGCTCTAAGTGGCTGCTACATAAATTAAAAAAAAAAATCTATAGCATCACTGACTCAATGGACATGAATCTGAGCAAACTCAGGGAGATAGTGAAGGACAGGGAAGACTGATGTGCTGCAGTCCATGGGGTCACAAAGAGTTGGACGTGACTTAAGAGACTGAACAACTAAGTGACTGCTACATAAAAAAGAAAAAAACTTAGCATATAAGAATATGGGATTGAGGTAAAACCTCTTCCTCTGCATGATTACAGCCCAAATATCGAGTTATTCTAATACATTTTCCATTGTGAGAGCACTGGAATAAATATGGAACTGCTGCTTCAGGTTTGCAATCTGGTTCGTGAATTTAAAAATTGTAATTATTATTTTAGGTATCAAATATAGTACTTTTATTTCTATGAAACAGAGTAAACAAGAAAGAAATGTGAGAGGGCAATTATCTCTAACTTGAATCCTAAGATACTTAAATCATCTCTTGTTTCCTTTGCACTAAATATTGATTTCTTAATTCTGTAAGGGACACTTAACACCTCTATTCATATATTAATGACAGGAAGAACAGTTTTAGACTTTCAGCTGAAGGAGATTATTAAGAAAGAGGCACTCGATATTGTATGAGGAAGTATTCTGTTACTTTAATGTAGTCCATAAATTATAATTGAGCATATCTAAAACAATTATAAACAGAGAAATCCACTCTGAACTAATCTTTGCTATTTATATTTAAGCCAATTATTTAAAGAAAGGCATTTTCCCACATAATTTTATGTTTCCCTCCCCCCAATCTATGTAAGATTTTTTCCTCAGAAGACTAGCTTTAACACTGCTGCTGCTAAGTCGCTTCAGTCGTGTCCGACTCTGTGCGACCCCATAGATGGCAGCCCACCAGGCTCCACCGTCCCTAGGATTCTCCAGGCAAGAATACTGGAGTGGGTTGCCATTTCCTTCTCCAGTGCATGACATAGCTTTAACATACTCCATTTATTTTTTTAATTTCATTCTCCTCATCTTTTTTGGACCTAAAATTTATACCTATCTAATTTTTTCTTAATGCTAAGATAATGTTTCCTGTTTTGCATTTTTCTTCTTCAGACAGGCTCAGTTATCTAAATTTAAAAAAAAGAAAGTTTATCTTTTCCTGACTCTGCTACATTTTAGAGTTAAAAACCTAATCTTTCTTCATTTATGGAAGATCTAAATTTTACATGTTTTTGTTTTCTCATTTATATCAGTTCATTCATTTGTTCATCTATGCATTCAAAACAAATATGCACTGAATTTCAACCACTTTTAAGAGCCAAATCAAATACTTCCTTCTTAATAAAGCCTTTTTTGAAGTCCATTTTCCCCTCTCCTAAGATGTCCTTGATGCTTTCCTTCCGTGAATTCCTGTTATTCTCTTTAATTTACTTGCATTGTTTTGTTTCATACTTTGGTTATCTGTATGTGTTTTTTCTAACCTTCTAATTAAAAGCCCTTTGAGGGTATAATCTTGTCTCCTGAATGTCTAATGAATTACTTAGACAATTCCCTTCAATGAAGTTCATTAAGTACTTAAAATATTCAATGCATTAGTTTCTAAAATTTATGTTTCATCCGGTTTAAAGAAGGAACTCAAAGTAGCATAAACAATTGAACAAAGACTCAGAGATATGAAAGCGTGAAATGTGGTTTCACAGCATCTAATCCACTTCTGGGCTTCCCAGGCATCTTAGAGGTGAAGAACCCACCTGCCAATGCAGGAGACAAGACGCAAGAGAGGTGGGTTCGATCCCTACATCAGAAAGATCCCCTGGAGGAGAAAAAGGCAACCTACTCCAGTACAATCCCATGGACAGAGAAGCCTGGTGGGCTGCATTCCATTGGGTTGCAGAGAGTTGAATGTGACTAAGCATACACACACACACACACACACAGCCAATCCACTTCTGCTAGATAGAAGGACCTGGAAAGCAGCTAATGGGAGGAAAATTGGGAGCAGCATGTGGAAAACTATATTACTATGGCTATAGTTGAAGACTCTCCAGAAAGTCTTTTCACCTTCTGGTAACCATCCCAGGCCTTTCCTACATCAGCCTTCACTGTATGTGTAAGTCCCCTTAGCTGGTATAGATGTATACCATGTGTCATGGGCTTGGTATAGCAAATTAACTCCATTTCTGGTTGCGGAAAAAAGTCCTTCATATGATTTGTTTTTTCCTAGAGTTAACAAGGTAATTTTCCCTAGGGATGCTGAGCTGAAAGGGCTTCTCTGGAGTTGCTGACGGGAATTCACTCCCCAGAGTCTGCCTGCTAATAGAGCTGAGGCAAGCCAAGGAATGAAAAAAAGAGAAAGACAGACAGTGACTTCAGTCAAGTCTCTGAATACAGTCATGTGAGAGTTCAATGCATCCTTAACTTCTCAATTACATAACCCAGCAAATTGTGGTTTTGTTTTTTGAGAGTTTGCTTCTTGTACTTAATTGGACTTGAGTTTCTGTCAGTTATGATAAGGGGAGAGGATGATGTTGAAAGGTAGTTTGTGTTTTTACTCTAAAGATGGAAGATCACTGAGGACTTTAAGAATCAGGGAATCAGAATTATATTAGCTTTTTATTTATCCATTCTCTGATTATTCTTCTTAACACCAGTGGTCTTCACCAGTTTCTTCTACTCAACCTTTTCCACAGAATTGTTACTAGATTCAGTGACTCTTTCTCAGTTTGTATTTTCCTTGATTTCATTATAATATGTGATATTGATCATTTATTCTTTCATATATAGACTAGTGCTAAAAAGAATGGGCTTTCTGCTAGACTTTAGTTTGAATCCAGTTATACTGTGTTTTAGTTGTGTAATCTTAAATGATTCATTTGAACATGGGACTTCAGTTTCCTCATCTATACAGAGGGGTTAGTAAATTTACCTCATAAATTTACCTCATAAATTTACTGGGTGGCTCAGTGGTAAAGTATCCATCAGCAGTGCAGGAGATGCCAGAGACATGGATTCAGTCTCTGGATGGGGAAGATCCACTGGAGGAGGAAATGGCAACCCAATCTAGTAATCTTGCCCAGAATATCCTGTAGTCAGAGGAGCCTGGTGGGCTTCAGTCCATGGTTTCTTAGCAGAGTCAGACATGACTAAGTGACTAAACAACAAACAACAACAAACCTACCTCAGAGTTTAGTTGTGAAGATTAGAATAATAATAATAATAATAAATGGGGAGTGATTGAAATAGAGTAAAGGCTCAATGTGGAGTAGCTGTATGGTATAGAAAGTAAAGTGTAAATTCTCACTCTTTCCCAATGGATAAACACTGATAAAGTATTTGCAGTGAATACGTTCATGTCTTATTTTTACATTTATGTGCAGTATTTTTAATTTTTAAATTTTTATTAATGAATCTTGGAGTGCAAGGAGATCCAACCAGTCAATCCTAAAGGAAATCAGTCCTGAATATTCATTGGAAGGACTGATGCTGAAGCTGAAACTCCAATACTTTGGCCACCTAATGTGAAGAACTGACTCATTTGAAAAGACCCTCATGCTGGGAAAGATTGAAGGTGGGAGAAGGGGATGACAGAGGATAAGATGGTTGAATGGCATCATCAATTCAATGGACATGAGTTTGAGTAAACTCCGGGAGTTGGTGATGGACAGGGAGGCCTGGAGTGCTGCAGTCCATGGGGTCGCAAAGGGTCAGACACGACTGAGTGACTGAACTGAACTGAATCAATAATTTATTCCTGGCCTGGACAAGCTCTGGGAGTTGGTGATGGACAGGGAAGCCTGGTGTGCTGCAGTCCATGGGGTTGCAAAGAGCTGGATACAATTGAGCAACTGAACTGAACTGAATTGATTAATGAATCATATACCTAATAACTAGGTTCTTCCTTTGAAATGTTTCATATGCACCATTTCCTTTCCATTCCAATTGCTATAATGCAATTTTTGACCTGAATATCTGGACAGATTTGTTAGCCCATATTGCTTTTCTTTCAGCCTATCATGTATTCTGCTATTAGATTAATCTTTCAAAAGCATGGGTGTTTTTTCATAAATAAGAACTTGCACTTTTTTTTCTTACTGCCAACTACCAACTGCACTAGGTATAAGTTTGTTTCAACTGCAAAATGTTTCATAAAATTTAACATTAGCTACATACCATTTCTTTACTTTTATTCAGCTCTATTAGTGTATAATTTACATAAAATAAATTTCATTTGTTTTAAGTATAGAGTTTGATGAATATTGGCTATCGTATACAGGCTTATAACATGACTATGATTAAGGTACAGAACACATTCATTAGACTTAAAAGCTCCCTCATGACCCTTTGCCATTGATTGACTACCCAATAGATCTTCATACTATTATCATAGTTTTGCACTTACTGGAATTTCATATCAATGGAATCATGAAGCAAACAGTCTTTTTTAAAAAAATTAATTTATTTTAATTGGAGGATAATTTCTTTACAATATTGTGGTGGTTTTTGCCATACATCAAGATGAATCATCCATGGGTGCACATGTGTCCCCCCATCCTGAACCCCACTCCGACCTCCCTCCCCACCCCATCCCTCTGCGTTGTCCCAGAGCACCTACTTTGAGTGTCTTACTCCATGAAGTGGTCATCTATTTTACATATGATAATATACGTTTCAATGCTATTCTCTCAAATCATCCCACCCTCGCCTTCTCCCATGTAGTCCAAAAGTCTTTTCTTTACGTCTGTGTCTATTTTGCTGCCTTGCATTTAGGATCGTCATTACCATCTTTCTAAATTCCATATATATGTGTTAATATACTGTATTGGTGTTTCTCTTTCTGACTTACTTCACTCTGTATAGAAGGCTCCAGTTTGTCCACCTCATTAGAACGGATTCAAATGTGTTCTTTTTTATAGCTGAGTAATATTCCATCGTGTATATGCACCACAACTTCCTTATCCATTCATCTGCCGATGGACATCATGGTCCTTCCATGTCTTAGCTATTGTAAACAGTACTGCAATGAACATTGGGGTATACATGTCTCTTTCAATTCTGGTTTCCTCGGTGTGTATGCCCAGCAGTGGGACTGATGGATCATATGGCAGTTCTATTTCCAGTTTTTTAAGGAATCTCCTCATGTTCTCCATAGTGGCTATACCAGTTGAAGCAAACAGTGTTTTTTGTACCAGTTGAATCAAACAGTGTTGGACTTCTTTCACTTAGCGTGATGTTTTTTGATTTATTATGTTCTTTTTTTGTTGCTAAGTAGTACCCCCTAAGTATGCATGTAATACAATTTATTTATCCATTTACCAATTAGTGAACATTTAATAACATGTTTCCAGATTGGGGCTATTATTAACAAAAAAAGAAACTGTTACTATGAAAATTTGCCTACATATATTTGTGTAAACCTATATGTTCATTCCTGTGGTAAATACCTGTAAGTAAAACTGTTGGTTCCCAAAACAGATCCTGGCATGTATAGTTTTATTGTCATAAGGTAGCACTAAACTATTTTCCAAAGTAGATGCACCATTTTGCATACTACCAGCAACATATGAAAGTTCCAGCTAATATTTAGTCTTTAAATATTTTTACCCCCTTATTGTTCTTCTCTTTCTGAGACTACCTTATATAAGTTTGTTTTCTTTCTGTTTTCTCTGTTCTTTACAAAGGACAGTAGATCCCTGACCCTACTAGACAACAATTCTCTCTTCCCTCAGTCTTCTCCTTCATTTCACTTTAAGCTCATCTGGAGAATTTTTAATTTCATATATAGTATTTTTCAGTTCTAGAATATCCTTTGGTTCTTTTTATTACTTACATTTCTCTGTTTAAATAGTTCCTATTTTTTTATGTACACCAGACTTTGATTATTTTACTTCATTGAGGATTGTTACATGAGCAGTTTTAAAATCCTAGTTGGCTTATTCCAACATGCAAGATAATATAGAGCTTGGTCTCAACTATTTCCTTTTTTCTTGACAATCTATAATATTTTCCTAAATTTTTATACATCAGATAATTTTGGATTCTATCTTGAACATTATGAATGTTAAGATATGGAGACACTGAATTCTATCATTTTTCCTCCAAAGAGTATTATTTCTTTTATTTTAGCAGGAAATTATCTCAGTTAGATTCCAGCTACAAACTGGGCAGTGGCTCCCAAATTAACTCAGATCTATTTTCTTTAAGTGAACTCTTATGGATCTATTGCACCAAGTGTTGTTTGGGAGTCTACCAAAGACATAGGCAGACAGAATTTGAGCATTCCTTTTATGTCTATATTCTCTTCCTTCAGATTCCCCCTCTTTAACAGTTTCCCCTGGATTCAGTCTTTTGATTCCCTAAGCCAAGAAATCATTGGTTTTCCTGCCACACTGACTGCTTCTGGCTCTAGGTTAACAGATGCAAAAATGAGAACTCATTCTGCAGAACTCTCTGTGTGTGGGTTCCTTACAAGAATCTTCCTGGTTCTGTTTACTGTGAAGTTCCTTTATGTGACTGCTTTTTTGTGTTATATCCAAGAGTTGATGGCTGTTATCTTCAGGAAGGTCAATCTAATAAAATCTTTCACAGCCATTACCAGAAGCCAGTACTTCATATTTCTTAAAAATAGTAGTGTCAATCTAGAAAATAAGTTTATTCAGGCCATTAATTCTTTATCCTTCCATCCACATGTTTAACTCAAATTGATCTTAAAAGATGCACTAGAAACTCAGTTCTCAATTGATCTTTTTCTAGCTGCAGCTTGGATTGCTTCCCTCTTAATCTTTCTTTTTCTTTCTCCTTCCCTTCCTTTTTTTCCTCCCTCCCACCCTTCCTTCCTTTCTTTTTCTTTCTCTCTTTATTTCTCTTATTCTGTCTCTTCTATGTTTGTTGAAGTTTTGGACAATTCTTGACGTCAAACATACTAACTTATTTTAACTAACGACACAGAATATCTAAACTTTACACATTTGTCAGTGATCTCCAGCTCAAGTAGTTTTTTCCTGAACTCATACTTAATACAGACTTGACCAACTTGTATTTGAAAGCCATATTCTCATACCTGTTCATTCCTTTTCTGTTCAGGAGGGTAGTGTGATGGTGGTAGTTACCTGAACTTACAATCAGAGGATGTAGTACCAAACTTAAACTTTTATGCCTTGGATCTAGAATCTCCATCTATGAAATAGGTATATTATGTGAAATGCCAGGCTGGATGAATCACAGGATGAAATCAAGATTGCTGGGAGAAATATCAACAACTTTAGATATGCAAATAACTGATAATGGCAGAAAGTGAAGAGGAAGGAAAGAGCCTCTTGCTGAGGGTGAAAGAGGAGAGTGAAAAAGCTGGCTTGAAACTCAGCATTCAGAAAACTAACATCTGGTCCCACCACTTCATGGTAAATAGAAGGGGAAAAAGTGGAAGCAGTGACAGATTTTATTTTCTTGGGCTCCAAAATCACTGTGGATGATGACTGCAGCCATGAAATTAAAAGATGCTTGCTCCTTGGAAGGAAAGCTATGACAAACCTAGGCAGTGTATTAAAAAGCAGAGACATCACTTTGCCAACAAAGGTCTGTATAGTCAAAACTATGGTTTTCCCAGTGGTCATGTATGGATGTGAGAGCTGGACCATAAAGAAGGCTGAGTGCAGAAGAACTGATGCTTTCAAACTGTGGTGCCGGAAAAGACTCTTTAGAGTCCCTTGGACAGCAAGGAGATCAAACCAGTCAATCCTAAAGGAAATCAACCCTGAATATTCATTGGAAGGACTGATGCTGAAGTTCTGATACTTTGGCCACCTGATGTGAAGAGCTGACTCATTGGAAAAGACCCTAATTCTGGGCAAGACTGAAGACAAAAGGAGAAGGGGGCAACAGAGGATGAGGTGGATGGCATCACTGACCCAATGGACATGAATTTGAGCAAACTCTGAGAGATAGTGAAGGACAGGGAAGCCTAGAATGCTGCACTCCATGGGGTTATTGAGTCAGACATAACTTGGCGACTGAACAACACTCTTGAGTTGATTTAAGAATTAATTACACAGTGTATTATAAATGTGATTTTAGGTTTTTATAATTGCTTCTATAAATTTCAAGTTCTTTAGGGACCAAACCCTCTAGGGTGGAAGTGTGGAGTCTTAACCACTAGACTGCCAGGGAAATCCCATATAAATTCAAGTTTTTAAGTAATAACAACAAAAGAATTTTAGAACTTAAGAAAAAGAACATTACCTGGATACCCTATTTAAATCGTAAAACTCAGGGAAATGAGCAAATGTGAAATCTATGTCGTGTAATATAATACCATTGACTTTTAAAGAAGCAGATTATCTTTGGAAGTAGGATATCTCTGCTTTAGGAACACATTTGGGGCTAATAATGCTCATTCTAAATATTATCTCAAAAAATGGGGGCCTGTGTCCTTTTCTTATGACTTTAATATATTTTAAGTAAGGCATTTATTTTGAAAATATAACTTTCAAGAATATCTAAGCAAATTCCTATGCCTTTATATTCCTATACCTTTATATTTGATTGCTGGCTGAGATCATGATAGTCTATAATCATGTCCCCTAAAATGCTATGATATTAACAAATCAAATTGATTGCAACCATTCATTCATTCATTCAATAATTACAGACCACAAAGAGTCAGGCATACATCTTGGTGCTTATCATACAGTAGTAAACAAACAGACTAAATACCTGATTTTGTGGTGCTACTGTGCTTAATTGCTCAGTCATGTCCGACTCTGTGACCCCATGGACTGAAGCCCTCCAGGCTCCTCTGTCCATGGGGATTCTCCAGCCAGGAATACTGGAGTGGGTTGCTATGCCTTCCTCCAGGGGATCGTCCCAGTCCAGGGATCGAACCCAGGTCTCCTGCATTGCTGGCAGATTCTTTACTGTCTGAGCTACCAGGAAAGCCCAATTTTATGGTACTTACTTTCTGGTGCATGTATGTTTAGTGGCTCAGTACTGTGCAACTCTTTGCAACCCCATGGACTGTAGCCCACCAGGCTCCTCCATCCATGGAATTTTCCAGGCAAGAATACTGGCATGGGTTGCCATTCCCTACTCCAGGAGATCTTCCTGAATCAGGAATTGAACCTGTCTTTTGCTTCTCCTGGATTGGTAGGTGGATTCTTTACCACTGTGCCACCTGGGAAGCCCTACCTTTTAGTAAGGGGAAACAAATATAGTCAAGTTATAATATGTATTCTGAAGCAAATGTAGGAAGTTAAGAAGACAGAATAAATGAGGAGGAAAATGCTCTTTTACATAGTTGGTGAAGATATCTTTTGAAAATGACACCTGAGCAAAGACCTCATATGAATGTGGGATGGAGTCATAGAGCCAATTAGGAGGAAGAGAGACATTGGAAGAGGGAATAGTAAATGGAAAGGTCTTGGAGTAAGAGATTGTTTAGTATCCTATAAACAAGCTAAGAGAGATGAAAGATTCAGAAATAGTGGTAACACAAGAGAGACTGTGCAACTGCATTATGGGAGGTGGACATTAGTTATATTCCGAGTAAATAAGGGAAATAATTTCTGATGGAATGGATCTTTGAGGTAGTATTTTTGGAAGTGTTTAGTAGGTAGGGATGGTGATGAACAGCCCAAGAAAAGAAATCATTAGAATTGTACTTGGAGACCAACAAATTTTATCTTTTTGGATTCTTTTGCATTTCACATGATAGGAGATACAGTTTCATTAAGCATTTTCAAGAATGGTTTGATTTGGTAAAGTGAAAGTGAAAGTCGCTCAGTCATGTCCAATTCTTTGTGACCCCACGGAATATACAGTCCATGGAATTCTCCAGGCCAGAATACTGGAGTGGGTAGCCTTTCCCTCTCCAGGGGATCCTCTGAACCCAGGGATCTAACCCAGGTCTCCCGCATTGCAGGCAGATTCTTTGCCAGCTGAACCACGAGGGAAGCCCAAGAATACTGGAGTGGGTAGCCTATCCCTTCTCCAGGAGATCTTCCTGACCCAGGGATCGAACCCAGGTCTCCGGCATTGCAGGCAGATTCTTTAGCAACTGAGCTATCAGGGAAGCCTCTTGAATTGGTAAGGACTAGATAAAAAGATGAATTTGACCTTGCTATACAGACTGTATGGAATGGAGAAGGGGATTTGTGGATGCACTAGCCTTGGAGACCAGCTGGATTGTGGCCAAATGGATACTAAACACTATCAGACTATACGTAATTCTACAAGTTGGGATCTGTCTTTTCTGTATTAATAGCACTAATCTTTTGTCCAGGTTATAATAAAACATTGGCAGGAAGCTGAGCAGGTGGTCTACCTTGCATTGCCACAGTTTGACAGATTATGAGACTTTATGTTTTCTTTCAGAGCTGAAATATTAATTCTCATTGCCCCGATGAACTCTTTCTCAGTATATTATTTATATTTAACCTATTTTAACTAAAATACATATGTTTATGAGAAAGGTTGTAGTAAAATTTCATCTAGCATAACATTTTATTAATACTTTTTCTTCTGAAGCCCCTTGAAAGAAAAAAAAAGTGCTAACCTCCTGCTGTGAGTCTTTGGTCTTTTCAAAGAATGGAGTAATATTCTTGCTTTTTCTTTACTTTAGGAGAACTTGCTGTTTAATTTTCTTTATATATATAATTACTGGGAAAAAAAAATCTTCCCACTTAACGACTTTCTAGACTGAGAGCAAACTGAGTCTACATACCACTGTATTGAAGTATCTGAAATACAATATAATATTCACCCTCAAGCCTATATTCCTTTTCTGATATTTTCATTTTTATTTCTGAGAAAGGAAATTTTACCATTCACAACCATTAACTTGTATACATACATTTTCAAAGTCAGTTTCACTACTTCCCTGGTAATTATTTTTCCCCCACTTCCACTCAATAGATTGTCTCTTCTGAACCTTTTTTTTTTTTTTCCAGAAAATGCTAATACTTTATATATGTGTTATATTAACACCTCCTTTCACATCTATGGATCAATAGATATGTTTGGGGAATTTTCACAAGGTTTTTATTTGTAATTGACGTTACAGAGAGTTCCAGTATTTATTCCAAATAGTATGTAACATGGTAAAAGACCATGAAATTCAGTGTGGTTAATGTTACAACCTGGAAGATCACATGATCTGCAATGTAAATTGAATCCAGTTTCTTATATTTTATTGATGACTTCGTCACCTATTCATAAGTTTAGTGTTTCATTTTCTGTCTCATCTACATTTAATATGCTTCCTTACACTAAAATTAGCTAATAGAAGACAGATACAGCCCCATAAAGAAAAGAGAAAAGAGGGAGGGCCTAGGAATTCACTAATCATTACCTATTTTCATGTTATGGGTACCATAAATACAGCCGAATTTCATGATCAGCTTTTAACACTAAGCCCAAATGTCATTACATATATTGAAGTTTGAATCTGTGGAGGAAGCATATCACATAGGCACTAAAAATAGAATGAACCCTGAAAAATTAGTTACTCATGTGTCATGAGCTTTACATGCATTATTTTGGATAATCCTCACAACATTCCTACAAAGTAGATACTATTATTATCTGTATTTTGCAGCAGTGGAATATGAGTCTAGAGAGATTATTGCACCAGGCAATAACATATTAAGTGTAGATCCAGGATTCAAACTAAGCAATCTGATCCCAGAGTCCCAGCTCTTAACTGCATACCAACAAATGAAGAGAGAAATAAAGAGCAAAATTTCTTGTTTTTTTAATTGCTTGTGGGATTCAGCGGTATGGTCTGGGTTTATCTCCCTCAGGGGGTTTGATTGAGAAAGTGGAGAAAAAATAGGCATGAGAATTTGGTTCATTTGCTTGTATTTACAGATAGTGATAAATGCTGTTTGTGTGACAATTCTATTGTGTTAAAATTTTTGAGTTTTTGCTAGATTAACATAAAAATGAGATAATAGTGCCCAGCTGATAAAGTATAGCTGTGAAAAGAATAATGAAAAAACACAATAGAACCTATTTAGAATTAATCTATACTATAAATACCAAATATTAAAAATGAAAAATGTTCAGTCATTACCTTTAGGATTCTGATATTAACTTCAATGGATACATTTAGAATACAGTACCCATAGCCTTGGGAAAAAAGAAAGTATACAAAACTTTATACTCTTTAATTGGGTTGGCCAAAAAGTTCATTGGGGTTTTTTCCCGTAAGATGTTATGGACAACATATCAAATCATCCTTATTTCTTTTTTAAAAAGAAAGAAATAAGGTTCTGTGGTTGTCATAATGATACCCTTTATCAGGTTACTTTAATTGTGTAATCCCATGAAAGATGAAAGTATTCAGTCAGGTACTTTCATTGATATTGGAATAGACACTTATTTCTCATCTTTTTAAGGAAATTCTAGAGAACTCTCCAGATTCCAGAGACCTTTCATAGGATTTAGGATTTAGATAAACTGGACAAGGTAGATCTGTCTACCTGCTATATGTTTTACTTGATATATATATGTTTTACTTGAATGAAATTTCACTTTCCTGGGAGCAATATCAAAATCTACTATTTGTCAACACATCACCTAAACGTTACTTCAAAAGAAAAGGGCAGGGGTGTGTGTGGAGGGGGGGGCAGGGCAGGAAAAGATGACAAGATACACTGAATTCTAAAAATATGTCAGGAAAAATGTGATACTAAATTCCTTTTAAGCAGGAGGACTATATCATATTTAAGACTTTCTATTTTCATTTGTATATATGTGTGTGTGTGTGTGTTCAGTCATGTCTGACTCTTTGCAACCCGATGGACTGTAGCCCGCCAGGCTTCTCTGTCCATGGGGATTTTCCAGGCAAGAATATAGTTGCTTTATAATGTTGTGTTAGTTTACGCTGTACAGCAAAGTGAATCAACTATACATATACATATATCCCTTCTTTTTTGAATTTCCTTCCCATTTAGGTCACCACAGAGCACTGAGTTCCCTATACCATACAGTAGGTTCTCATTACTTACCTCTTTTATACACAGTATCAGTAGTTATATGTATCAATCCCAATTTCCCAATCCTTCCTACCCTGCCTCCCCTCTTCCCCCTTAGTATTCATATGTTTGTTCTTTACATGTGTCTCTATTTCTGCTTCGCAAATAAGATCATCTATACCATTTTTTCTAGATTCCACATATATACATTAATATATGATATTGGTTTTTCTCTGACTTACTTCACTCTGTAGGACAGTCTCTAGGTCCATCCGCGTGTATGCTGCCTCCTTAGTTGCTTCAGTTGTGCTGGACTCTTTGCCACCCTATAGACCATCCCTAGGCTCTTCTGTTCATGGGATTATAAAGGCAAGATTACTGGGATAGGTTGCCAAGCCCTCCTCCAGGGGATCCTCTCAACCCAGGGACTGAACCTGAGTCCCTTATATCTCTTGCATAGGCAGGCAGGTTCCTCACCACTAGCGCCACCTGGGAAGCCTTAGGTCCATCCACATGTCTGCAAATAACCCAGTTTTGTTCCTTTTTATGACTGCATAATAGGTCATATTTAAAGATTATTTTTCAAAATCAGATCACATATTCTGGAACCTTAGGTTTATCTTTATTATTATTAATTAATGAGTAATACATTAGAGCAACTGCATTCTAAGTGTTGGTTAAAGTTCCTTTCTTTGACCTGAATTTTACAGATTAAAGCATACATGCAAATGAGAAATATGAAGCAAGCACTTAAACAAGCAAAAAACACTTTTTAAGACCATGTGTCACGGATCTCTCCTAGGGATTTCCTACTTGTGAATTTTATTCTTATTAATATTATTACAAGTTGCAGTCAGTTAATTCAACGGTTCCCTTGGCAGGCCCCTGTCCCCCAACTCACTTGCATTGAAAATTCACACAGAGAAGCTGCTAGGAGGTGTGTAGGTGTAAACAATGTGGTATAGTGAGTCACACCCGTCACAAAAGCCAACACTGATTAGCTATGATGAATTCTTAAAAATCACCAATCCAGGGGCAGAAGACGTGGGTGCAACCAGCAGGAAGAGGCCAGAGGCAGTGGCTTTGCATTTACACTACTCCCACAGAGGAGACTACAACCAACACTTGAATTCGGAGCTTACTCTGCCTCTGGCTGGTGGATACAGAAAACAGGGGCGAGTTCTGTGGCAAGGGATCTACCAAGAGGGAAGGGAGAAAAAAAAGAAAAAAAACTGAACAAGCATAGTAGAAGGCTGTTGCCTCCAACTCCTCACTCTCAGACACCAAGAAGAAAACGCCTGGAAGGGAAGCATAATGATGCCTAGAACAGAGAAACTCATCACGTCTGAGGCCTCGCAGCTTGCCGGCCGCGCGGTTCACTCGCACGCTCTGGCGAGGGGTTTGGTGAACGTCACATGTGACGCTGGGGGCCCTTAACCCCTCCTGCTGCCGCGGGCGCTGCGGGTGCTGAGGGCAGAGGATGCTCGGTTGCTGCTGGAGGAGGGAGGGAGGAGGGCGGAACTTGTAAAAGGGAAGGACAACGACCCGCATCACGTCTGCCACCGCTGGACCCATGCCCCCGAGGCCCACCCCCACGGCGATTGTGGCTCCGGTCCGGGCTAGGGGGCTTGCAGGGAAGGGACTGCTGTGCAATAAACGGGGCGCAGAGAGAGTGGCGGGGGAGGGAATCGTGGCTCTGCGGGGGCAGGACGGGGTCGGGAGGATGGGTCTAGCTTGATTCAGACTCCTGCACCCAGCCACGCCACAGAGAGGGGGTAGATAGGGAGAGGAGGTTGTGCTGTGTGTGTGCCCGCGTGGGTGCGCGCGGGTGTGTGTGTGTGTGTGTGCGCGCGTGTCTACAGGTAGCAGCGGCGGCGGCAGTGGGGACCGGAGCAGGGGACACGCGTCTGCAGCCACCTCCTCGACTGTGATTTCCGGAGGCGACTGCTCACTTAGCTGACGGATCTGTACGCTCGGGAGATCTTCTCATCCTCTCCATTTCCACGCGTCTTAGTCGTCTTCCAGTTTCAAGTGTGTGCTTTGGGTATTTTATTTTTAAATTTTTTTCCTTCTCCCTCTAAATCTTCTCTGGAATTCTGCATATTGAAGCAGGTGGCTCCTGGTACGAAATCTTTGGATACATTTGGCTTGCCAAGTTTTTCCTTTCCCCGTCCCCTCCCGCTTTCAGAGGCATCTGTGGTGCTTTTCTTTTTGGATTCGTACGCAGAAAACGTATATATGTTTATATACCGACCGCATAATATATAAATACATAAACGCGTGCCCAAGCGCTGGGTTTTCGTCTCTCTTCGCGACAAAGCGGAATGTTTTGGAGCGGATGGATAAGGAGAACAGTATTAACATTCTTTTGAGCCTGTTTTTTCAAAAGGGGAGGGAGCGTGAAGAATTGTTTAACATTCGGCCATCGTTTGGCTGCACACTAAGCATCACGAAGTATTTATGGTTGCAGATCAGGTGCAAACGGGGCTTAGAGAGAAAGGTAAGGAAGCTTCCTGCGTCCACCGAGCTCCGGCGTTTTTCTTAATCTCGGGGATTGCCGAGAACTTCCTACTCCTCGCCTCTCCCTCTTCTACCCCACCTCCACCCACCCTGACCTGCTCTCTCCTCCGTACGCTTAACCCTTTTTCAATTCCGTCGGGTTGGGGCGGGGGCGGGAGAAGAGGGTTGCTGGAGGTGGTAACGTCTGTTAGAGTTTAAATGCTTCTCTCTCCCTGCCCACCCCCCACCCCCCCCGCCTCTCTCTCCCCTCTCTTCCACCCTCTCTTCTCCCAGCCGAGTAACTGAGTTTCCCAATACCCTTTTAGCTGTTTTAGGAATTCCATTTCATCGTTTTGGCAAAGAATGCTATCTAGATAGCTGTTTTAAATGTTTCTTGGTGCCAACCCCTCACCTCTGTCCTCTGACGAAAATAAAAGCAATAAAAATTGATGAACTTTATTGAACTGGGTGGTTTCTTGAGCACTGGGAGTCGTGGAACCTCCCAAATTGTTATTTTCCTGTAACGAACAGCCAGTACCTCTAGACGACTCCGCCGCGGAGGAAATTCAGCTTCCATTTCTTTCTGTCAGTTCATTTATTTGGAGGGTCATTGACCAGAGTTGAGCGAGATGGAGTGGAGTCTAGTATAGGCAAAACTACACGACACTTAATTCCTTTTTAAATCCACCCTTCACAACACGATCAGTCCCTGTTTAACTCTGTTCAGGGGAAGCGTTTTCAGACTCGACCTTCTGGGGAGAGGTGGGAACTTGCTCTTATTTTCCCTTTCCTCCTTCCAGCCTCCTTCCTCCTCCGTTCACAGCTCGCGCCCAGGCACTTTGTAAATTGACCCTTTTGCCCACACCTCCTGGTGGGTGTTCTCGGCTCTTCTCCGCTCCTGCCCCCTCCGTCCTCTCCTTACTGGCGTTTTCAAAGCAAATGCATCTCCTCTTTTCCTGAGCTCCCTCTCCCCCCGCCCCGCGCCGCCCCCCGCGCTCCCCACCTGCCCCGGCTCGCCGCGCCCCTCCTCCCCACCTCCCGCGGCGCCCTGACCCTTCCAAGCCCGAGTCCGGGTCTGCGGGCTGGGGGGGCGTCGTGTCGGCGCGCCGACGACTCGGCGGCGACGCGGAGCGCGCGGCGCGGTTGTGAGTACAGACCGCGGGGAAGGCGAGCCGGAGTCGGGCTAAGAGGCCGGGGGAGCCCGTCCGAGCCGGAGAGCCCCGAGAGAAGGCAGGAAGCGAGAGCGAGGCGCGCACGCCGCCCGAGCTCCGGCGGACGAGTGCAGTCGCCTCCGACGCCTTAGAGCGGCGCCCCAGTCGCTGCAGCCTTTCACCCTAGAGCGGTGTCCAGGGACCAGAGACCCGGAGCCGAGAAATCGGCAGAGAGGTACCGAAGCGTTAGGGAAAAGATTACCAGAGAGCGGGGAGGGTTTCCTGGCGAAACGCGGAGGCTGAGCAGATGGAGGAACAATGCCTCCTCCGCGAGAAAGCCCTCGCTTGAGGCCGGGGCGGAGCGCGGAGGAGCTGCCTCCAGCCTCCGGCTCTCCTTCCCGGGCCCTCCGGCTCATTCTCGGGCCGGTGCAGCCTCGTAGTTTGACGGGGCTAGTAAAGTTGCTCTTCCCCACATTTCCTGCGAAGTGGTTTTCAGATCTGCGTGGTTCCAGTCAAGATGTCACTCCGTAGATTCCCCGCGATGAGCAGCTAATAGATTATGCATTGTGGGGCAGTCGAGTCCCCCGGGCAGAACAGAGGGGAGTCCAAACATTTCCAACCTTCTCCTTCGGCTCCTGACCGGCCAGCACAATGCTTTGTGAGTAGAAATGAAAAGCCACCTGCAGTGAATTTAAAATTATTTAGGTTGAGATTTTCTAGTGGGAATGATTTATTCCAGAAGAGGTTGTTAGAGTGTTACAGAGATGAGGAAAATTCTGTGTCTAATATTTGATTCATTTGTGATCATTCTGAATCATGAGTAGTTGCTCTCCACAAAGGTACTATAGTATTTCTTTTTTCATTTCCAGGACCATAGTAATACATATAGGACTTAGGAAACATGAATTCGGATAACTAACCCCATGTCTGTTACCCTGCCATTTTATAGATACTTGATACACTTTTTCCTTCTTTTTATACTGAAACTACAGTAGACTATTTTTGCTTAAATAAATGATCATGCCATCCATGAAGATTCCAGTCATAATATATTTGTCAAAAATTAATTGTGCTTAATTATAAATAGGATCGTAGATATAAAAATATCACTTGGGAAAGGTGGAGGTACATGTGTGTAAAAGGTATAACATGCCTCAGCATTTCAATCAGCCGTTGTAGCCCAACAGAACACCAGCTTTCTGAAATGAGCTCAGAAGCAAGGGCCATGCACGTACTTAAAATATTAAATGTTAAGTACAAAAACATTAGGCTTACCGTGCCCTTGGCAGAGAATGAATATAAGTCTACCTGCTCTGCGGAGTGATTGAGTGATTCACAGAGAAAGTGGAAGTTAATCATTACTCAGGCCTTCCGATTACATGGTTTGATGAAAAGAAGTAACTGTTATCTGTAAGCCTGCTATTCTACAGTTAGTCTTTCCAATCCTCTTAACATAAGCAGAAATTGAGGCAGTCAGTCTTTCAGCCTGCTGTTAATAGACTTCCTGCAGTGTAGGTTTCAGAAAAGCCCTCAGAAGCAACTCTCCTTTCCATAGTCTCCCTCCTTCCACTCTAAAGTACTTTCTCTCAGTCTTTTATTCCCTTAGTGGGGCTTCATTTTGTGAAATTTCCCTTTATATTTAGGTATAACATTTTCAAATACAAATGTCTAAATTGTTTTGAAATTGAAGGTGGAATATACATTCACAGAAGGTAGGCTGAGAACTCCATTTGCTACAGGTAGAGTATTTGAATGTTTGATCACTCTTTTCATGGTTGGCTGACTTCTCTGACTCTGAAGTCTCTTCCAACCCTTAAATTCTTATATTTTATTCTATTTTTATTATTTCCACATGGTTATCCAGTGACAGGGTCTATATCATCCTTTACATTTCTTTAATTAGTTACAATTTTTATAGGATAGTGAATTAGCTAAAGCTAGAGCATACAGATATAAACATATGCTCCAATGTTATTGGCAATTTTCTGAGGGACAGTATTGATTAGTGGTTATAATTGATAAATACCTCTCTGGGTTTCCATGTGCTGAAACAAACCCATTTCTAACATTCTTTAAAAAGCATAATAATCATTTATTTTTAGAATTCTTTTTTAAAATTTTTATACAAAGGAACTATTTTATGAATTATCTAACAAACATTACTTTTGTAGTTTTTGTAAGCAAAACACAATTGGAATTAACAGTAACATCGGAAACTGCAACAGTTCAACAGTACACTTTTGCCACATTTAAGTATTTTGAAGTGAAGTTTGGTATCTATTTTATTAGAATGTAAATAGAAAGTTATGATTCCTCAATTATATTTAATTATTTATAAATGAAATCATTTGAGACCAGTTCACCCAAGTTACCTATTTTTCTAAAACACAGGTATGGTCTTACAGATCTTTCATCAGCCATGGCCAGTGGCTCTTTATATTTTGGATGCTAATATCCATAGTTCTGAGGGCACTCAATTCTTTTCACAATTTAATCCCCAGTCTCCCTTTTTAGATTAAAATACCTTCCACCTGGAATTCCTCTCCAATTTGCTCTTCATTCCATTCACTTGACTCCTCCTTACCATTTCCCCCAATACTACTTGACATTTTAGGCTTCTGTGCTTTCCTTATACTAATCTTCCTTTATGGATTAGTTTCCACTCTCCTCTCCACCCCTCTGCCAGATATATCCTAACTGTAGGATGGGAAAACATTTGTTTCTTTTAGAGTGCTCTTTGTCACCCTGCTATCCTTACTCTGAGCTCCCACAACATGTTATCCATACTAGGAGTAGCCCACCTTTCACACTTGCTGATGATTGGCTCCCTCACTGGAGAGTAAGTTCCCAGAGGTTAAAAAATATACCTAATTTATCATTTCATTCAGAATGCTTAGCTCCATATCTGAATGTAAAGTAGACCATAAGTGAATGATAAATGTATTGCTTATAAACACATTTGGCTATGAGGCAACAGGAAATTTGGCTAATAATGGATTAAGTAAATAAGGATTTATTTATCTCTCTTAATGAGAAAAGTCAGGAGAAGAGAGTTGCTTAAGCATTTGAACATGAATCAGGCTTCATCTTTCGTGTTGGTGGTTTCCTATGGTCCTAAGATCACTGCTGTACCTCAGGCATCATGTCTGCTTTCTAGGCCCAAAGAAGGAGGGGGTGGGGGAAGCTAACAGAGGGTTTTCTAGCTCAGGATTTCTCAGCTTTGGTGCTGTTGTCATTTGGGGCTCGTAAGTTTTTGTTGTGTGTGTGGGGGGTGTCTGGTACATTGTATTAGTAGGATGTTTAGTAGCATCCTTGGCCTCTACTCACTAGATGCTGGTAGCACACCCCACCCCCTCACCCACCCGGTTATGACAACCAGGACTTTCTCCACAAGTTGCCAAATGTCCTTTAGAGGTAAAATCATCCTAAGTTGAGAACTTGAGAATGGTTGGAGTCTGGAGGAAGGAAATTCCTTATTTCCTACTTCCCCTTTTTTCTTTGCACTGCAGTGGTGGTAAGGATCTGTTTGATTTTTGGTTAATAAATGGGAGAGGGCTCTTGATGAGATTAAAAAAAGAAAAAAGGAGAGAGGAAGGACCAAACAAGCCTTCTTTTTGAGCATTTTGTCTTTCTTATCATGTGGACATTCTCCCCGTAGACTTCCATACCTACCAGAACTGTGTCAAATGGCTACTTCTAGGTACCTGACAGGTTGGGAAAGGTATCTTTCCTTTGGCATACCACTACCTTGAAGAAAATCAGAATCTATGAAAAAAGAAGGGGAAACAGATTCAGGGCTGGAAACTAAAACTTTTTGCCACTGTGAAAGAATAAATGAATATGTAAAATTTCACCTAAATACTTTAGAATTTAGAAAGGAGGAAAAGTAAAGAAAAAAAGTAAATAGTCCTAGAAGAGGATAGATGTAATTTTTTCACATGCTAAAAATTCATAAAATAACTATGATAAAACTGTGATTTTATTTTTCCTCATAATGAGCAGAATGGAGGCATCTTACTCTTCCTAACTTGGCTTTTTTTGGGGGGAGTCAGAGAGCACCTTGTCTCCTTCAATCTGTTGAAGAAAGCAATAAAGTTTGATATTCATAATTATAAATTAGATAGTTGTCAATTATGTGAGAAATGTTGTCAAGGAAAGACAATTCAGATCTTTTTTTTTAATACTCCTTCCTAAGGCTTGTATAAAGAAAGCACATCCCAGTGATGGCATTTGGTTAATAACATTTTCTTGTACAGGTGTGTTAGCATAGACTATGGTAGCTTTAAATTAGGTTGTTTAGTTATTTATCTCAGTATAGGTGTTTTTTTTTTTTTTTTTAAGTTCTATTGTATACAATAAGTATGGCTTCCCTGGTAGCTCAGCTGGTAAAGAATCCGCCTGCAAAGAGGAGACCTCAGTTCAATTCCTAGGTTGGGAAGATCCCCTGGAGAAGGAATAGGCTACCCACTGCAGTATTCTTTGGCTTCCTTGGTGGCTCAGTTGGTAAAGAATTCACCTGCAATGTGGGAGACCTGGATTCGATCTCTGGGTTGGGAAGATTCCCTGGAGAAGGGAATGGCTATCTACTGCAGTATTCTGGCCTGGAGAATTCCATGGACTATACAGTCCATACGGAGAAGGTGATGGCCCCCCCACCCCAGTACTTTTGCCTGGAGAATCCCAGGGATGGGGGAGCCTAGTGGGCTGCTGTCTATGGGATTGCACCGAGTCGGACACGACTGAAGCGACTTAGCAGCAGCAGCAGCAGCATACAGTCCATAGAGTTGCAAAGAGTTGGACATGACTGAGCAACTTTTACTTTCATTGGATACACTTATAGGGAAGAATTACACCTTACAAAGATGTATCAGTATTACTGTCATGACCCATGATCTTATCTGATTAATTATAATTTTTTTTCATGAGTTTGTTGAATGCCAGGTTTTGCTCAGTTCTGTGTAGAATATAGAAATATAAAATATGATGTTTATTATGAAACCTTGGCATGCCCGCAACAAAATACCCAATTAAAAGTCTAAACAGTAAAGACTTATCTCTCAGAACGAGAATTGTAGAGTATACTGCTATTGCTGCTAAGTCGCTTCAGTCGTGACCAACTCTGTGCGACCCCATAGACGGCAGCCCACCAGGCTCCTCCATCCCTGGGACTCTCCAAGCAAGAACACTGGAGTGGGTTGCCATTTCCTTCTCCAGTGCATGAAAGTGAAAAGTGAAAGTGAAGTCGCTCAGTCGTGTCCGACTCTTAGCGACCCCATGGACTGTAACCTACCAGGCTCCTCCGTCCGTGGGATTTTCCAAGGCAAGAGTACTGGAATTCTAGAGTATACTGGTCCACAGTTGGCTGCCTCTGGCAGCCCTTGAACTGTCAGTGCTCTGGGATAGTTTTGCTATAATTCTCTTGGCTCCCAATTTTTGAAACAAACAATATGGCTACCACAGAGCCAAATACCACCTATTCATACAGTCTCACCCAAAGCAAAAAGAGAAAGTCTTCTCAGGGAAATCTCTTTTTATCAAAAAGGATTTTTTTTTTCCCCAGAAGCTATCAGCAGACTTCCCTTTGTGCCTGATTGATTAAAACTATGACCCATCCTGTTCCTAAACTAATCACTGGCAAAGAGATACATTGCATGACTGGTTTTGATCAACCATGGTCCTTTCCCAGGGCCTGGAGGAGAGGTCTGCTTTTCCCATGGACATGGCAGTGTTACACTTAAAGGAAACCAGAGCTCTTGTTAACTGACAGAAAGGAAGCAATAGTTGTAACCTAGGGCACCTAATATGGTGTGCCATGAATATCACACCTTGACCTCCTTGAAGTTCTTATATTAATAATATGGAATGTCTACGCTGGAATTAAGTCCTCACACAAACACAAGAATTAAGCAGTCCTTGGATCCGTGGATACCAAGTGTATACATGTCAGGCTGCATGCTTCTGATGTAGAATGATTTGCTTTCATAATGTTCCAGAGATTTTTTTTTTAATATTATCTGAAGAATCAGAAAATGTAGGAATGGGCCTTATATAGAAGAATTACAAACACCAAGTAATACTACATTCCATGTATAAATCCAAACCCCTACATTTTCAACTCATACCTATATATCACATAACAGAAACCATAGTTAAACGAGAGCATGTTTTTCTTACATGATCTATAAGTAGCATGTAAGATCTTCTTACATGTAACAAGCATGTAAGATCTTATAATTTTTCATGTGTTTGTCATATGATGTTATAAATTAGAAATAATATGAGAAATGACTGAAACTTTTTGCCAGTTCTTCTCATGCAGAAGGACTTGATATCAGTTATGCCCAAATTGAAATCACTCCCTGCTTTTGATACCTGTTCACTTGGAGAGTCTAGGAGAGGGAACTAATTTTTAGCTCACATGCCAGTATCTTATTGAACATGATGAGTCTTTTTTTTTTTAAACAAAGCCTTATTTTCATTTTTTTGGTCTGACTCCATGGAATCTCAGAGCCAATTTTGTGTTCAGTTGAAAAAGGGGTTCTGAATTGTCTCCCTTTATCCTGTTTCATTATTTGAATCAATTTTTGAACTTAAACTGATTCAACCAAGATTTGATGGTATTTGGGCTTTTTATCATCAGTTCAGTTCAGTTCAGTCGCTCAGTTGAGTCTGACTTTTTGTGACCCCAGGGACTGCAGCACGCTAGGCCTCCCTGTCCATCACCAACTCCCGGAGTTTACTCAAACTCATGTCCATTGAGTCAGTGATGCCATCCAACCATCTCATCCTGTGTCGTCCCCTTCTCCTCCCGCCTTCAATCTTTCCCAGCATCGAGGTCTTTTCAAAAGAGTCAGTTGTTTGCGTCAGGTGGCCAAAGTTTTGGAGTTTCACCTTCAGCATCAGTCCTTCCAATGAATATTCATGACTAATTTCCTTTTAGGATGGACTGGTTGGATCTCCTTGCAGATCTCCTTTTTATCATAAGCTGCTTCAAATTACTTTTGGAAGGAGAAAGTCTATGTATGTACATGTATACATACATGTACGAGAGTGAATGGTGTCATACATCACTCAATAAGTGTCTTTTTCCTGAATGAATATATGTTCTGAAACAGGACAATATTGTGTGCAATAAACTCTGAATTATGCTCCCATCAATATGTGCAGTACGGTTTCAGGGAAAGAAGATGCTGGTGATGTCTGAGTCATTTTGACAGAGATACATGTGGTAATTTGCAGACAGGTGGAAAACTAAGGCCGGGTAGATGGAGGGTGGATAGCTGAAGTCATTTTGCTAAAGTATTTTGCTTTGTGACCAGTATAAAGGGGCAATGAAACTTTAACACCAAAGCCACAAGGTAAAAGAACCATGAACTAAGAAAGAATGGATCTGATTTCTCTTCGTTTCAAAGCAAATTTTGTGATGGACATTGACAATCCTCTCCGTTACCTCCGGCGTTTTAGAATGTGTGTTCAGAGTCACATCTTTGCACCGTCAGTGCTCTATTTTCAGGCTCCAGGCCTGAAGCAGTTTGCACCACAGCGACCACCTCTGACTTGGGCTCCTCACATCCAGGGAAACTGATTTTTGAATTAAACTTTAAATGATAATTGGCAGCTCCATCTGTGTTTAGGGTCAGAAACAGATGCTTCTACTTTTTGTTTTAAAAAGGCATATTTGAAAGTGAAAACAGTGATATTGAGTTTTAAATACAGCAGTTCACATTTTAGTGGGCATGTTTGTATCAAGTAAAGATCGTAAGAGGTGTGGGTGTTCCAGGTATCTATCTGACCACCTTTCCACTGGACGTGGCAGTGTCTTGTACTTCACCATACTCCACTGTGACATAATTATGGTTCACAGTATTGGCCCTAAGGTATTGCAAGTTCTTGAAGCTTCTCTTAGAGGATAAAATGCTTAGTTACATTTAATACTTTACAAATATTTCATTTAAACAAAGGAACCACTGATTACAGAACACATCATTATTTTACGTATGCTCTAGAAAGAAGAAGCACCCCAATTAAATCATTATATAGTATTTTTCTACCACTTAGAACATTATACTTTAATAAAGAGCAATTTAGACTTAAATGGATGTAGATTTTCCTAATATATTAATTTTGTTTATGTGTGAAAAGTATATTAATTAACACATTGGTTTAAGAATTCAAAATTTTTTGTTCTTTTCAATTTATCATTCTTTTGAAGAATTTTTTTGACTGAGTCATATCCATACCCATGTTTTTGCTGACAGTAGTCTGTGTGTGTGTTACTGACGCATTCGTTCTTAAGAGTACTTCATGATTGTCTTCAGGATTTCATTCCAAGCAGCTGATAGCTTCTGAAAGGTTTGGTGCTGGTGTTATGTTGATCTTGCTAGAATGTGACAATGGAAGATTTTCAGACAATAACCAGCTCTCATATTTCTTCTTTCAGTTGTCCTAAAATGTCAGGAGTAATGGTAGTCTGGTCATGGCAAGGGGAATGCAACCAATTTTTGTATACAAAGTCAATGGCCTCTGCTGTTGCTTGGCTGTACCGAATTATAAAATGCATCCTGATTCTAGAGATGTTAAAGGTTAAAAAATAGTGTGTCAGAGTCAATGAAATACGACAACTTTAATGATATATGTATCCTCACTTTTAAACAACCTAATGGAATAATGATAATTAAGCAAACTAATTAATTTCTAAGCTTTTGGATAAGAGAGACTACCACGTAATTCTTAGCGAACATGATTAGAATCTAATTTAACCCTTTTTATTCTCTTCTTACCCTCCCAGTTTGCAGTATAGAAAATGTAGCTAGTCTTCCAAATGGATAATGGTATGATAAAAAAGCACAAGACTAGGAATCAAGAGACCTGTGTTTATAGAGCAGACTATTCTAATAACTATGTGTGTCACTTCCTGTAATTCACTTCATCTCTCTGGGCCTTGCTTTCAATGTTTACAATGTATGGTTGGGACAAATTGAAATTAAATGTATCTTTTGGCTCTGAGAACTGTTTTGCGTAAAGATAATCAGTAATAAAGAATGTTCATAATATTATATATATATATGTATATTTAAACTGGTGTTATATAAATATATAGTAATAGAAATATATTACTCTAAAGTGGTAAACTTAGATATATAATGTGCGTTATATAACTTGAAGATTTTACAGCTTTTTTGGGAGGTTTACACATGCATATTTATTTAGAACAACTGTGAGCTGTGCAGAAAGTTCAAAAGAACAGAGTTAGTATTGAGGGAACTTCTCCTCAAACATTCTGAGATGGAAAGATTACTGAATAAATCAAAGCCAAATAAAGGATGTAAAAGTGGGAAGAGGCAAGGAGGTAATGCATTTTCTATCAAGAACAAAAAAAGCTTCCACAAGAAATTAACTATCACTATATACAAATGTTCTGCTTAAAAAGAGAGTCATCAGTAAAAAGCAGGAGGAAATTGGCAGGTAAAAACAAAGTTTTTTTATTTTTTGTTTTATTGTTACTCAGCCATATACTACTGATTTTAAAAGATATGAATAAAAGTAAAAGGATTTTCAGCTTAGATCAGTCAGATGCTACTATTTGTGGAGATATCTTGACAGTTCTTACTGTGCAATTCCATAGACAACAGTGTTTCTTCTCTGTATTGTATTTGAAAATTGCCACTGCTCTTAAGTGGTCAGAAAGCTGGGTACTTACTTTCTGATGAATAACAAGCTCTCCAAAGGTGTCCGCTCTCTTTTCTCTCATTGTAGCTGTAGTCACCACAAAGAAAACACGATATTGCCTTTTACCTACCTATTTTGCCATAAAAGTGAGTTGATTTATACAGTATGAAGAAACCCTTCCCTAGTTTTTTAGACTAGATATTCTTGAAACTTTAAAAAAAAAAGTATGAATTATATAAGATAGAGAGCCAGTATTGTTGCAAGTGGATTTTTATTGAATGATTAAATTGTTTTAATCCTATATGTAGATCCATTTGTCCATAAGAAAAATACGCGAGATATGAGTATTTAAGGGAGAATATTATTGATAGTGGAATCTTAGACTGTAAAATAGGGTGTTGAGATTATATTTGCATTGCAATCACTTTTTTATGGTTAATAGGGAAAAATCACAGTTTTTGACCCCAATGATCTGTAATGCATGTTGTAAAAGAGAGTAATTTATTTTTAAAGCTTCCAGAAAATATTCAGTGGTATTTCCAGCTGAGAAACTGACTGGGCCATGCTGGTTTTTAGTCAGTTTTAGGGCATCGTTCTTAAATTGCAGATGGCAAAACTGAGGTAGAGATAAAGGACTGGCTTAGTACATACAATGATAGAACTTGCTCAGTGCATGTGTTGATGAATCAATCTTTGTGTAATATTTTCTTGTATCAGTTTTATGCACAGGACAGTAATACATACACAAGCATTACATATTACGTATCTGTGATTATAGAATTATTAGTTCAGAAATATAGGCAATAAGTGCCAGAAGATATAAACAAAAGAGTTTATTTTTAGGAAGATTTCATGAAGGAAGTGTTACTTGAAGGAGATTGGCATATGAATAAATGGGGAAGAGGAAGCAAAGCATTGCTTGAAAAAAAAAACAGTGAAAATTAAGAATAAGACATGTGACAGAAGCAACTGGTCATTCTTGAGTTTTTCTAAGGTAAAAGCAAAAAAACCACACCAACCCACATTGAGAAATGTTATTGTAGAAAATAAAAAAGTGTACTCATTGAGAAAATTCATCTCATTCTGACTTGTGTTCAGTAGTTTGGCTTAGGACCTCTGCAGATCAGAAATATCAATAATACATTTATCCTGAGATAAACAGGTCTTTGGAAAAACTAGTCCATATTGCTTATATAAGAAGAAACTCATTTCTGCCAGGAAACAAATTACATTATCTGAAATGGAAAATACAACTTTCTGAATGTGTGTTTATGCTTGTAAATGATTGATACCAAGTCAACTTGAGATCATTTGATTGTTTGTCATCAAATTCTTATAAGGAGATTCTTATCATAGCCTGCCTAGATAGTGTTTTTTGACCTGGGTTCCCCCTCCCCAGGAAGCACTGGCAACATTCTGTCTCTCCAAACATACCTTCTTTCCCAAGCTCCCTTTCAATATAATGCTCCAGTCAGTCCTTTCAGATCTGCTGATTATAGCACACTATTGAAATGTCCTGTTTGCTTAAGAGAGAGAGGGTCTAATTGGTGCTAATCTGCCTTTTAATACCCAGCAATCCTCATTATCACTTAAAAAATTGTACCATTTCTAAGATCTAAGAGGTGCAATTTCAAGTGAGATATATTCCTTAGTTTCTACTAAATTGCACACGAAATCAACATGTCCCTCCTGACTTTCCTTGAATCCACTCTCTGTAAAAACAGCAGCTCATTTTGGGAATCAGTGGGTAGATTAACCAGCACCCAGGGAACAAGGAAGGAATCAGTCAGAAGAGCATGAGCATGTTTTCTATAGAACTCCATAAACAAGGTCATAATTTCTCATGAATCGGAACATTATGACTGTGCCAGTCAGAAATACACTGGGAATAGCCTTAGTATTCAGCTTCGAATGTCATTCCCTCACTGGTGTTCTCTAAAACTCTAAAGGAGTATGAGGCTTCACAGAACCACCTCTCCTCCTAGGGCCCTGTGTTACCATGCAAACCCATAAAGAACAAGCGAGTGAGGCCGGGAAGATCAGTTTAAATTAGGACCATTGCCAGTGAGATGAAGCCTCTGTTCATGCAGGTGCTTACCAGAAGAATCCCTTAGGGCTCTAGAGAGAGGCCAAGAGGCAGTCCCTGGAAAGGATGGGGGTTTGAGGAGCTGAGGCATGGGAAAGGGACTGAAAAATGAACAAGACTGAGGAAAAGGAACTTATTCTTCCCCACTCTTTAGCCTCACTCATGGACAGAGGAGCCTGGTAGGCTACAGTTCATGGGGTCTCAAAGAGTCAGACACGACTGAGCAATTGAGCATGCATGAGCGTTTTAGCCTCAGAGGTGATCTTGTTGCCAAGCAGTACAAAATGCGTGATTCTGTGTAGTCTTCACTCTTTCAATGATTTAGTTTATGTATCTGTCCAAATACATGTGAGAGTTGGACGGTGAAGAAAGCTTAGCGCCGAAGAATTGATGCTTTTGGACTGTGGTGTTGGAGAAGACTCTTGCGAGTCCCTTGGACTGCAAGAAGATCCAACCAATCCATCCTAAAGGAGATCAGTCCTGAGTGTTCATTGGAAGGACTGATGTTGAAGCTGAAACTCCAATACTTTGGCCACCTGACGCGAAAAGCTGACTCATTTGAAAAGACCCTGATGCTGGGAATGATTGAAGGCAGGAGCAGAATGGAACAACAGAGGATGAGATGGTTGGATGGCATCACTGACTCAATGGACATGAGTTTGAGCAAGCTACGGGAGTTGGTGATGGACAAGGAGGCCTGGCGTGCTGCAGTCCCTGGGGTCACAAAGAGTCAGACACGACTGAACGACTGAACTGAACTGATCTGTCCAAAGGGTTGATATTGTCAACTTCATATGGCTTTTGTAGAATTACATGAAATAATGTAATATAGCTTAAAAAACGTCCAAAAGTGTTACTACCATGATAACCCTCCATAAAATATGTAAAAACACAGTCTCTGCTTACTCAGTAATAGCCATTTAGTACACATTTTTTATATAACAGGTCAGACACAGTGCTCAGCACAGTGGAGAAGGCAAAGATAAGTCAGACTCTGTCTCAAGAGATTAAGGGGATCTTTCTTTGTGCCTCCTGAGCCTTTGAAATTAGATTGTAGAGTGTTCTACATCATTGTTTTGGCTAATGCAAGGAAGATAAGGCTGTTTTTATTTTCCAAGCACATGGAAGGAAGGGGAAAGCATTTAGAAATGGTGAAATTGG
Organism: Okapia johnstoni; assembly: GCA_024291935.2. Taxonomy (NCBI): domain Eukaryota; kingdom Metazoa; phylum Chordata; class Mammalia; order Artiodactyla; family Giraffidae; genus Okapia; species Okapia johnstoni. The sequence goes on along the minus strand of CM044311.1, from coordinate 94,141,288 downwards.
CAGCTTCAAAAAAATTCAAGGACTCTATCAGCATTAGAATGTGAAAACATTTGAGTCATACGCTTGCTAGGGAGTGAGTGTTTAATAGGCGCCTTTGTAAAATCTCCAAACTAAGCTGTATCATTTTCTATACATGCTTAAATCTCTTAATTACAAAGCAACTTTAATTATACATAAAGTATGCCTCTTCAATCATGTTTTAATCACACATGAAAAAAATGAAATTTATCCCAAAGTTATTTTCTGCATTTCAATTCTGATTTTTAAACTCTGGCATATTCTGTACCAAAAAAATTGCATTAAGCTAATGTTTATGCTTGCACATAATCCCACACTTTCAAGGCAACACTTAAAATATTCAGAAGAGCTTCACAAGAGGGAGTAGTTTAATTCTGTTGTTGACTCAGAGCCATTGTTCTTCACAGTTACAGCTCCGCTGGCATAGGCTACATATGGTCACTTGTTTCTCAGTGTACAGAGTGATAATGCATTAACATTCTGGCTGATGGTGGAAGCTATGCTGTGCTTTAGAGAAGTAGATCAAGGAGGATGTACTGCCTCTTGGAAAGAAAGGAGGACAAGATCAACATGGGAGAGCCTGCAGATTGCAGATGGGCTTTGACTAATCGCTGTGGCTTTACAATGTGGATACTGACCTAGGAGCCTAGACTTCAAACCTTGGCTGTCTGTGGGTAGAGCTTATTTTGAAAGAGCAGTCATTGGAGACAACTGTGGACCGCAGCCATGAAAGGAGATTTTGCCAGCTTCTTCCCCACTGACATTCAGAGATGCTGTTCTAGAGCCCTCAGTTGCCTCTTGCAAGACTGTTTATGAGTCCATGTTTGCTCTAATTACTACTATGTAGGTCACAAGTCAAAGTGGAGTCCAGGGCTGGAGACTTCATGGCTGCATGGAGGTCCATTACAAGTACTTAAACAGTTTCTTGGGGCATCAGCATTTTCAGCAACAACAACAAGGATGGGGGACTCTGGCCAGGGTTCAGTGAACATGACTTTTCTTTTACCTTTTGTAGTTCTCTTTGGTATATATGAAGTAAAGGAAAAAAGGCCAAGGAAGAAATTGTCTCATCTCTTCCCATATCATAAAAGATGTCAACCTTTATCTGATTGTATTCCAAGTGGGATTGTGTCCCAAGAAACCTTTCAAGTGATGCAGGCCCTCAGGGCTTCTCCTTACCTTTTCCAGCAACTAATCTGGGTTTCCATCTATGGCTGTGAATTAAAAGAAACACAACAAAACAAAACTAACACTGTTAGCAGCACCAGAGGGAGCCACTTGCACAGTTTTGTCTGAAGCATCAGCAAAGCTGACACTAAGGCTTGATATGCAGAAATATTAAGATTTTATTGTATTTTCTAAAAAGAATAGCAGAAAAGTTGATGATATGTAAAATCTGTTAGCAGCAATTCCAAATTATGGGATAGTAGCAACCACTTCATTTCTCCCACTTGAAATATTTGCCAATGGTAATTGCCTGGCTGCTGTCCAGAAAGTAAATCATATTTCAAAATGTTAAATAATATTTGGAGCAAGAGGTATTCTCTCTGATCCTGCCATTGTCCCTTTACAGAAAACTATCAGCAAGTTTGTATGTTTGAAACTTATGCCAGTTTACTGTTTTTGTAATGTAAATGATGCTACCAAAAATAAAAATGAAGAATAAAATTCTACATGCACATTCCAGTGCTCAAACACATACTCTCTATCTCACATACACACACACGCACACACACTCATAAACATGCAAACAGACACACACAAACACATTTGCACTAGTGAATTTGTTGTAAAACAATAGAACCAGGGTTGCTTTAAGAACATCCAGTAAGCTTGTCTTTGAGTCCCATAGTAGGAAAGAGAAAAATGTTTACAACAAAAAGAAAATAGAAGGCAAGTAACTTCATTAGCACACTGACCTTTTTTTATGAAGAAACAGTCAAATGCATACAGTTCTGAGGATAGTCTCTTAAATACCACCCTGACAAAATATTTCAGGAAAATGTATTGATTCCAACTGTCTCATCTTGGAGGGGAGGTTTCTAGGTCTTCTGCTGTTTTATCTTTGCCAGTTCTAATCCAAATCATAAAAACATTGGAAAGGGGAAATTGCTTTAGTTCTTTGAACAAAAGGGGCTTTGTTCTTAACAGTCCCCAGCACCCCCTAGGCTTGACCACATCAGGTAAATCTCATTACACAGAATCACAAGAAAAAATGATTCTATAAAGTAAGATGATCTCTATTGGCTCAAGTCATGGCACTTTCTTAACCTGATTACAATAAAGTCTGCAGTCCATAATGCTGACAATGAATGCTTTCTTAGGTCCCTTTCCAGGTAATAGTCATCTTCTTCAAGACAGTGCTTGATTATTTGTGGTTTGTGCTACAGATGGAAAGGAGAAAATGAGAGTGAAGATTAGTGGCACTTGACTTGCTGGCAGTGCTTATTCTTCTTTCTTTACAACCACCTTTCATTCTCTTCCTGCATTGCCACCCCAGCCAAACTACTCCCTTGAGGAAGTACTCATATTTAATCAGTGAAGAAAGTGGCTGAGGGCTGGGGGCAGTTAATGTGATCTGATCTAATGTCCTTCTGCCTGTGGGACGTTAGTCATGCAAATTTGCCTCCAAGTCAGAGAAACAGGTATTGCTTACTTTTTGGGTGTTTTTTCTTCCTATCCATCTATCTATCTGTCTATCAGTGCATCCCTGTCTATTTTATATTTCATTTTTAAAATAATACGTCCAAGTCCTGAAAGGGGGATGATACTCAGGAAAGGATCCACAGGAATTTTTCCATCTGTCAGGAGTCTGTCTGGTGTCCAGTAGCATGTCCTCATGCAGCCTTGGCCCCCAGATGTCTAGAGAAGTTCTATGTTAAGTGAGAAGGCCTGGATCTGAACATATCAGGTGCCCTACCCACTCCATGGGAAAGAAGGGAGAAAGAGACCTCCTCTCCCTGGGAAGAAGATGGTGGGGGGGGAGGCACCAGTGGTGATAGGGTGGAAGGCCAGTCATCAAAGACAGAGGGGTTGGTGTGAGATTTGGACAGAGAAGGTGCCTCAAACTACCTCAGTGGTGTCTCCATTCTTAGGTTTCATGGGGACGTTTGACATGTCAGAACAGGAAGCCCAGAGAAGGGGGTATGTAGGACCTGAAATGGTCTTTCTCACACCTTGTCCCTGAGCTATGTCTTACAGCAGCATCTAGCTGTACCACTGGCTTAAGAGAAAGAGAGAGGAATGCCTGAACATTGATTTGCATGTGAGAAAGCAGGTACTTATTATATAGTACTTGTCTTATTCTATTTGGGTTGCTGTAACAAAGATGCCATAGACTGGGTGGCTTAACAAACAAAAATTTTTTTCTCATACTTCCTGGAGGCTAGGGAACCCCAAATCGGGGCACCAACAGATTCAGTGTTTGGTGAGGGATTACTTCCTGGTTCATAGACAGCTGTCTCCTAGGGTCCTTCTTATAAGGGCACTAATCTCATTTGTGAGGACTCCACCCTCATGATCTTATCACCTCTCAAATCTTCTGCTCCAAATATCATTACATTGGTGATTAGGTTTCAACCTGTGAATTTGGGAGGAACACAAACATTCAATCTGTAACAGTATCTCCTAGAGAAGGGAATATCTACCCACTCCAGTATTCTTGTCTGGAGAATCCCATGGACAGAGGGGCCTGGCAGGCTACAGTCCTTGGGGTCACAAAGAGTTGGACATGACTGACTAATTTCACTCTTATTAGTAGTATGCAAAAATCTGGGTGAGGGCAGAGGGCAGAATGAGTAGAAGGCCCAGTCTCTGCTCAGGAATGATTAGAAGGCTATATTTGACTTGGACTGGAGAAGGAATAATCCTTAAGACAGCTAGGATACCAATGGACTTAAGGGATTGGTGTTTGTTTTTTTTTTTTTTCCTTTAATGTTTCCTTTTTAATCTTCCCAGAATTACTGCCATACTTGGTTTAGCAGAGGGTACATTGAGGCTTCAGTTTGCCAACTCAGAGGGAAGACAAGAGCTTTCAGTTCACTCAGTCATGTCTGACTATTTGCAACCCCATGGACTGCAGCATGCCAGGCCTCCCTTTCTATCACCAATTCCCGGAGCTTACTCAAACTCATGTCCATTGAGTCGGTGATGCCATCTAACCATCTCATCCTCTGTCATCCCCTTCTCCTCTCGCTTTCAGTCTTTCCCAGCATCAGGGTCTTTTCAAATGAGTCAGCTCTTTGCATCAGGTGGCCAAAGTATTGGAGCTTCAGCTTCAGCATCAGTCCTTCCAATGAATATTCAGGACTGATTTCCTTTAGGATGGACTGGTTGGATCTCCTTGCAGTCCAAGGGACTCTCAAGAGTCTTCTCCAACACCACAGTTCAAAAGCATCAATTATTCGGTGCTCAGCTTTCTTTAAAGTCCAACTCTTACATCCATACATGACTACTGGAAAAACCATAGCCTTGACTAGATGGACATTTGTTGGCAAAGTAATGTCTCTGCTTTTTAATATGCTGTCTAGGTTGGTCGTAACTTTTCTTCCAAGGAGCAAGTGTCTTTTAATTTCATGGCTGCAATCACCATCTGCAGTGATTTTGGAGCTCAAAAAAAATTAAGCCTCTAACTGTTTCCACTGTTTCCCCATCTATTTGCCATGAAGTGAAGGGACCAAATGCCATGATCTTAGTTTTCTGAACGTTGAGCTTCAAGCCAACTTTTTCAGTCTGCTCTTTCACTTTCATCAAGAGGCTCTTTAGTTCTTCTTCACTTTCTGCCATAAGGGTGGTGTCACCTGTGTATCTGAGGTTATTGATATTTCTCCTGGAAATCTTGATTCCAGCTTGTGCTTCATCCAGCCCTACGTTTCACATGATATACTCTGCACATAAGTTAAATAAGCAGGGTGAGAATATACAGGCTTGACGTACTCCTTTCCTGAATTTGAACCAGTCTGTTGTTCCATGTCCAGTTCTAACTGTTGCTTCCTGACCTGCATACAGATTTCTCAGGAGGCAGGTCAGGTGGTCTGGTATTCCCATCTCTTTAAGAATTTTCCACAGTTGTGATTTACACAGTCAAAGGCTTTGGTGTAGTCAATAAAGCAGAAGTAGATGTTTTTCTGGAACTCTCTTGCTTTTTTGATGATCCAACGCATGTTGGCAATTTGATCTCTGGTTCCTCTACCTTTTCTAAATCCAGCTTGAACATCTGGAAGTTCACGGTTCACCTACTGTTGAAGCCTGGCTTGGAGAATTTTGAACATTACTTTGCTATTTAACTGAAAGGGAGGTCAGGAGCTTTGAATAAGAAATTAGAATGACATTGTGTGTTGTATTACTCTTTGTTTCCCTCTGTGATTAGCAGTAAAACCCTTGACAGGAAAATGACCTGCATGTTTATATCTTCGGGGAGAGCAAGGAAGGAGGATTTGGGGAGCAACGTCTGAGTTTGGAGTCAGATTTGTTGAAACAGGACTGCAAGGAGTGGAGTGAGTAGTGTTGAGAAGGCTGAAGGTGTAAGACCTAAAAAGATAAACAGTATGAAATATGAAGTCTGACATGGGAAAGGATTCTGGGCATTAACAGGGGAGAGTCCCTAAGACATCCGCATATGAAAAGGTCCATCCCTGAGATCTAAACAAATAAATTGAAATAAGAACTTACAGTAAGATGCAGAAGGAAACAAGGGGCACTGAAGCAGGAAACTGCAAAATAAAACTTTTCTTTGGTCTTTGGTTCAATGTCGGTCAAGCTAAATCAGAGTACTTGGAGTATCTTGAAAACCACACTTGGTTTTCAAGCTAATTGTGATTAAAGGGTGATTTTAGATATTTATATTTAACATTCCTTCAAATAATTATAGTAACTCAGTGGTATATAGTTAAATTCTGGACCTTCAAGTGATGCTTTCAGCAAAACCCTCTTGTCTAGTGTAAAATAGGCAAATTTACAGCTCCCTATTATATAGGCATTGCTATTTAAATCTAAGGAGATGGCAGGGGATTGGAGGGGGGCAATAATTTAAGGCAATTGACAGGCATTATATCTCTTTCTCTGATCCTTATTTATTTATTTTTTAGTCCTCGACAAGTAATTTTAACAGTATGAAGACAAACCTTGGTTGTTCCTAGAAGAAGTCAGATGGAGAAGAGCTTGATGCATTGGATGATGCCCTGAACTTAAAGTTGAATGATGCACACATAAGTCCGAACTTTGCCACGTAGTAATGATTGGCGGAAGCTGCTTAACCTGGCTCAGTTTTTACCCATAAGATGGGAAAGACAACATGTCCTTGCCTATCTCATAAAGTAGTTGTAAAGATCAAATGAGTCAGAGTCTGAAAAGGTATTTTATACAGTATTAAGCTCTTTATGAATATAGGATACTCATGAATATAGCAGAGCAGAAGGCAGCATCCTCAAGTGGGGTCAGGAAGTGTAGTGATTCAGAGTATAGGCTTATGGTTAGAGGTGACTATTTGTGAATTCCAGCTTTTCCATCAATTTATTTAGCCTCTCTATGCATCGATTTCTTTATTTATAATGAAAGATAAAGCTAATTCTACTTTTGGAGCATTCAGAAGTGTAAGAAATAGTGTATATAAAGTGCTTGTCAGAGAGCTTGACACATAAGGGTAAGTAAATAAAATGAATATTAGCTATTACGATGTGATTATTGTGCTTAACTCTGTCGAGTTTATTTATCTTGGAAATAATAAACCATTGAGCCTCACAGAAAGAGATCTCAAAGCTCAAGCACTATATTTCTATATAACACCCATGTCTGTTTATCTGGGTATGTAGCTTGGAAGAGTGAAGGCCTGAAATCTCTGTTTTACAACTAACAATGTATGGGAAGTACATTATTTTTTTCACTTGGGGAACTTGGTGATCTGAAATTTAACATTGTATTGTTGGGCTCTGTCTATCTCTCTATCTAGTTTTATGGGTTGCTGCATCCTTCAGCATCCTGTGTGCTACAGCATTATCAGAAGGGTGAATGAACACACTGATTGTACAGACCCATTTGGCCACAGTGAAGGAATTCTGAGAATTTCCCTTCCCTATTCTGTGGCCCTAACAGTGTTTACTAAAGCTGTGAGGCAGCAAAACCCAGATGGTTTACAAAAGAGAAGGGCAGAGGTGTTTCCTTTTACTCTTTGTTTTCCTATTCTCTGCCATCACCCGCTTTTATTCTTCTTCTCCTTTTCTTTTTTGCCCTTGACTTGGTCGTGTCCACATTCTTCCCATCCTCTCTCCTTTTCTTCTTTATCATTAGCATATGTAATTTTCTTTCAAGAAACATTATGAATATTATTTGTATATTTTGAATATTTTATAATCTTCTGCCAAATAAAGAATTTTTTTCTTACAGTTGCTTATAACTTGGCAAGTTTGCAAACGGATGCTTAGAAGTCTAATGAAGGCAAAAGTTATTTTTTACCCTTATCTCTGTTCACCTTTCCTAATTCCTAGCCTCTGCAGTTCTTTCCCAAAGCTAATGCCAGTGAAGCAATAGATATCACTCTAACTGTGGTAAGATACCGCCTTACTGCCTGAGAGCACAATGACATAAACTAGGTTCTTTAAAGGCTCTGGAATTTGAGGATGTAACACATTAGTGATCATTGGACTTCTGCTTGGCTTCTTATGTCCCATTCTGATTTTGTTGTTCCTCAGTTGGTAAATGGATACCTGCCTTGTTAAGAGATATTTTGACAGAGATGGGCCCTTGAACCTTGCCTGAGAGACTGAGGTTCTGCCACCTGCTCTTAGCACACGCTCAAGCCAACTCATCATCTGCGTTATGATACATGCTTCTCATTTCCCCATCACCTTGCCTGCTCTAACTTTGGATATTTTATTGCCTCTGATTCCTGTTCTGCCCTGCTCCATGCCCAAGGCTGCACTGTGCTGTTGCAACCCATTTCTGTCTGTCTCCTTCACTCTATCTAAACTGCATGAAAGGGAGGTGCTATGGTCCGAATGTGTGTGTCTTTCCAAAATTCCTATGCTGAAATCCCAGTGCCCTGTGAGATAAGATCAGGAATTGGGGTGTATAGGAGGTGGTTGTCATGGAATTAGAGACCTCATTCATGACTGCAATTAGTGCCTTTTTAAAAGAAGTTTCAGAGAGTTCTCTTGACCCTTTTGCCTTATGAGGATAAAAGGAGAAATCTGTGACCTAGAAGAGGGCCCTCATAGAACAAATCTGGTGCTCTGGTCTCAGATTTCCGGCTTCCAGACTGTGAGAAATTTCTTCTAATAAACCACCCACTCTATGATATTTTGTTATAGCAGCCAGAATGATTAAGACAGGAGGCCATGTGGCATTTAGCTCGGTATTCCTAATATCAAGCAGATTGAGAGCTTAGTCTCGTGAGTTCTCAATATAAGTTTGGAAGACTGACGAACCACTCTGATACCTCCCCTCTTCCCTCACGGTCTGTTGCCATGCTACAGGAAGACTTCCTCTCAACCTCTGCTGGTAACATTTAGGGTTGTAAATGTTATCTGGTGATGACCGGTGATGCTGTGATAGAGACGGCACCTGAATTCAGTCTCTAAAGGAGGGTAAGAGATTCAAACAAAGGCATGGTGCTTTTGTACCTATGGATAGTATGGTATGACAATCCTATTTAAAAAAGAAATTCAGTTATATTTGACTCCGAAAACTTTTGCTGAGACTTATAGCAGGATTCTAGAAGGAATTGCTTTCTGAATTGCATGAGTGAGCTTTAGAATAAGGTGCACGTGGTTTCTAATCCATTCTCTCTTTTCTGGTCATTTTATGATCTCAGTTAAGTTAACTAACCTCTCTGAGCATCAGTTTGTTGCTAAGTGCCCGATATGTTGATGTAAGATGAGCTCAATAAATGTTCATTCCCTTTCATTCTTAACTCAGCTTTTTCTGGACAGATATTGACTTTCTTTCTCAGAAAGTGTGTTATACTTTTCACTAGCAGTTTCATAGGCTAAATATTTTAGGTGACTTCAACCCTTTATGTTTTATTCTCGTTCCTTAAGCTTTTGTAGAGATTTTTTTTCATGATTCAGATCTTGACATTAATTTCCATGCATGGGCATGCATCTATCTTGATCATTTGTAAATAATCTTTCTGGCATTTGTAATGCTAGGCTCAGTTCTAGGATCTTGGGCTACAACAATGAACTATACCAAAGAGAATCCCTGAGCCCAGGGAGCTAACATCCTACTTTTGGGGATACAGATTATAAATAAGATGAATAAATAATTTGTATAGTGTGTTCAGAGATAATAAGTACCATGGAGAGAAGGCGTGTGGGGAACTTTGAGGAGAGAAGGTATCATTTCAGTTCCAAATCAGATAATCAGAGTACATCTCACTAAGAAGGTGATATCTGGAAAAGACTTGAAAGAAGATCTCCTTAGGTGGAGAGAACAGTAGCACAAAATTCCTGCAGTTGACAGGAATATGCCTGGTGTGAACATAAAGGAAGCAACTAAGGCAGGAGTTGCTAAGGGGGAGGAAAAAAAAAAGTCAGAGGTGAGGTCATAAAGTAAGGGAAGTGGTGCAGATCATGTAGGACCTTACAGGCCCTGGTAAGGACATTGGCTTTTACTCTGATTAAGATGAGTCGGTTGAAAGATTGTGACATCAGTTCAGTTGCTCAGTCGTGTCCAACTCTTTGCGACCCCATGAACCGCAGCACGCCAGGCCTCCCTGACCATCACCAGCTCCTGGAGTCTACCCAAACCCATGTCCATTGAGTCGGTGATGCCATCCAACCATCTCATCCTCTGTCGTCCCCTACTCCTCCTGCCCTCAATCTTTCCCAGCATCAGGGTCTTTTCAAATGAGTCAGCTCTTCACATCAGGTAGCCAGAATATTGGAGCTTCAGCTTCAGCTTCAGCATCAGTCCTTCCAATGAATATTCAGGACTGATTTCCTTTAGGATGGACTGGTTGGATCTCCTTGCAGTCCAAGGGACTCTCAAGAGTCTTCTCCAACACCACAGTTCAAAAGCATCAATTCTTCGGTGCTCAGCTTTCTTTATAGTCCAATGCTCACATCCATACATGACCACTGGAAAAACCATAGCCTTGACTGGATGGACCTTTGTTGGCAAAGTAATGTCTCTGCTTTTCAATATACTGTCTAGGTTGGTCATAACTTTCCTTCCAAGGTGTAAGCATCTTTTAATTTCATGGCTGCAATCACCATCTGCAGTGATTTTGGAGCCCAGAAAAATAAAGTCAGCCACTGTTTCCACTGTTTCCCCATCTATTTGCCATGAAGTGATGGAATCATATGCCATGATCATAGTTTTCTGAATGTTGAGCTTTAAGCCAACTTTTTCACTCTCCTCTTTCACCTTCACCAAGAGGCTCTTTAGTTCTTCTTCACTTTCTGCCATAAGGGTGGTGTCATCCACATATCTGAGGTTATTGATATTTCTCCTGGCAATCTTGATTCCAGCTTGTGTTTCTTCCAGCCCAGCGTTTCTCATGATGTACTCTGCATATAAGTTAAATAAGCAGGGTGACGATATACAGCCTTGATGTACTCGTTTTCCTATTTGGAACCAGTCTGTTGTTCCGTGTCCAGTTCTAACTGTTGCTTCCTGACCTGCATACAGGTTTCTCAAGAGGCAGGTCAGGTGGTCTGGTATTCCAAGCTTGTGACTAAGGCTACTTCTGGGACTTCCCTGGTGGTCCCGTGGTTAAGAATCCTACTAACAATGCAGGAAACATGGATTTGATCCCTGGTCTGGGAAGATTCCACATTACTGACGGGCAACTAAGCCTGTGTGCCACAACTACTGAGCCCACATGCCTAGAGCCTGTGCTCCACGACAAGCGAAGCCACCACAGTGAGAAGCCCACACACCTCAACTAGAGAGTAACCCCATGGGAAGCAACGAAGACCCAGTGCAGCCAAAAATTAAATAAATAAATAAAGTAATAAAAAAGGATAATTCTGTTTGTGGTGTCAGTAATAGAATATAGGAGATTTTCCAGGCAAGAGTACTGGAGTGGGTTGCCATTGCCTTCTCTGGTGGTAGCAGCAGCAGCAGCAGGTAAACAGTGTGTAGTGATATGGAAGTGTTTTTTTTTTTTTTTAAAGGTTGAATTCTGGAAATACTTTGACAGTAGAGCCTATAGGATTTGTTTGTGGATTAAAAGTAGTTTCCAGGAGAAGAACTGAGTACAGGATAATTTTGGTAAGGTTTTTTGGCATTAGAAATTGGAAGGATGAAGTTGCCATCACATGTGATGGAGAAGACTTAGGGTGGAACAGGTTTTGAGAGATGAATTTCAGGAGTTCAGTTTTGGACATATTGAACTTAGTAGTCTTTTAGGAATTAAAGTAGAGATGTCTTTTGGGCTGTGGTACAAAGAATCCAGAGTCCGGGAAGAGATCCAGGCTTGCTATATCTGTCTCTCTCTCTCTCTCTGTCTCTATATCGGTATATATTTGGGAGTTGTTGACATACAAATGGCACTTAAGCCATGAGACCTGAATTAGATCACCAAAGGAGTAGGCAAAGATGAAAGCCCAAGATACGCATTACATTCCCCAGATTTGTGAACTATGTAATTTTAGGCAAGCCCCTTATCCCTCTGGGTTTCATTCTTCATCTGTAAAGTAGAAATAACAATCTTTTGCTCTTAACATAAGAGAGTTAAGTGAGGTAGTGTACAGAGAACACATGGTACCACACCGAATTGATTTTAAACACTTTAAACACTTTAAAATATATTTATTAGCTAAATGAGTTTTACCTACTTTTTCTAATCTATTGTTACTTTATTCTGTTTATGGGAATATAGATCTCCTTTATGGTTTCTTTCTTTGACTTCAAGTTTAACTTCTGTAACACCAAATTATATATATTAATACATATTAACCTATATTTTGTTTAGATACCTTTATGTTATGAGTTTTTTTTTTTTTTTTTACAATCTTTACTTCACTGTTTTGAAGTATGAGATAAGGATCTAAATAGCAGCATCGAAGAGCCTACTTTCCATCCTAATTTGAGCTGTATTCTTTTTTATGTACAAAATACATGTGGGTGCAACTTCTGGACATTTTCCTCAGTTTTGTTGATCTGTTTATTTGGAGAAATGCTACATTGTTTTAATTTGTTGTGTATTTTTCATAATGTTTATAATGTCAAGTAATACAAGTCCTGTGTATTACACTTTCTAAAATATTTTCTTACTATCTTGTCCAGTCTTCTGGATGGAGTGTAGCATATTTGTTAAGTTAAAAATAGTGTTATTAGAATTTTTATTAACTAGCCAAATGAATTTTTACGCTGTTGAATTTTCAGAAACAGGAACCCAGTCTACCTATCACTTTTAAAAAATCATTATACACTTTATTTTGAAACAAACTTATAGAAGATTGCAAGGAGAAAACAAATACCCATTTTTCTTCTAAGCCATTTGGAAGTAAGTTGCCCATCTCCTCTTTTAAATATGTTAGTGTGCATTTCCTAAGAATAAAGACGTTCTGCTTCCTAATCACAATTTAGCCATCAAAATCAGAAAGTTGACATTGATATATCACTGCATCTAATTCTCAGACTAGTTAGTTTTTGTCAAGTGTTTCAGTAATGCCATTTATAACAAAAGGATCCAGTTTAGAGTCATGTTTTGTATTTAGTTGCCATGTCTTTTTAGCTTTATTCAATCTGATACAATTTGTCAATCTTTTTTTTTTTTCATTTCATGACCTTGACAATTTTAATGATTACAGGGCAGTATTTTGGTAGTCAGTCAGTTTGTTTGATGTTTCCTCATAATTAGCTTGAGAGCATGAATCTTTGGGAGGAGTATCATAGAAGTGTGCTTCCTGGGGCCTAACTGGGAACCACAGCCTTGGGAGGTCAGGAAAGGCCAGAGAAGACCACAGAAAAGATGCCGTGCTCTTCTTCATTAAGTCCTCTCAGGTAACACTTGATTAAGGTGATGTCTGCCAGTCTTCTTCTCTGTAAAGTTACTCTTTTGCCTTTTGTAATAAATAATTATTTTCTAGGAGATGCTTTAACATTACATAAATGTCTCATTCCCAGCTAACTTTTAATTAATTATCGAACTGCTTTTTATCAGGATGTTCTCATGATACTTAGCTTTATTTAATAGGGTACAAGTTACTGTCATGTTTTTCTTTCTTATGCTCAAATTTTCTCATATTTGACCAGTTGCAGCACTTCTGAGTAGATCTTGTGATCTTTTGACATGTCTCTGTCATGCTTGGAGGAATAGTACCTTGCTTTCTGGCACAATAAGATGTTCCAGGCTCATCTTGTATTTTCCCTTCTCCAGCCTTGAAGCCAGGTATTTCTCCAACGTACACGGTTTCTTTTTTCCTCCTTTTTTTGTTATTTACACTTAAATATTTCCCTTCAGTCTGTAGCTCATTCTCTTTCACAAAATCTTTCAGAGAAGATGTTTTTAATTTTAATGAAGTCTAAGTTATCAATATGGCTTTCATCTTTGATGTCTCTCAAAAGTCTTTGTTATACCCAAAGTCATTGAGATATTCTCTATGTCATATTTTAGGAGTGACTATTTCCTTTCAGAGGAAAATAATATATAAAATATTATATATTATAGTAGTAAAAGTAGTAGTATAGTAGTAATCTGTAGCACCCTAAATCTGGATGCTACGTATTACTACTGGAGTGTCACTCCCTCCAGGCTGTCTCTATAGAGAGGGCTAGGGAATATATTCACACACGTTTACATCAATATTACTATATCTTTCTACCCATTTAAAACAGTAAGTTTACACTAATACTTCAGATTCTGTTGGTTTGGCCATACATTGACATGAATCTGCCATGGGTGTACATGCGTTCCCCTTCCAGAACCCCCCTCCCACCTCCCTCCCCATCCCATCCCTCCCCTCTGGGTCATCCTGGTGCACCAGCCCCGAGCACCCTGTATCATGCATCGAACCTGGACTGGCAATATTGTAAAGTAAAAAAAAAACAGATAAATAAATAAATTAAAAAAAAATATATCAAATGGTGACAGCAGAGCATTAAACCGAGGTCAAGGCCTTCTAAAAAAAAAAAACCAAAAAAACTTCAGATCCTAATCAAATACCACAGGATTCATTCTGATCTTGTTCCTTTCCATAATTGCAATTTTCTTATCTCTAAGTGAGGTATATAGCTTCCAATATTCTTAAGATATGTACACGTTTGATCAGTTTCCCTGTATGAAGACTATCCCATTGCTGCCAGTTACCCTTCCTCTGCATAGATATGCTCTCTTCACCCCACCAGTGCTCTGACACTCCTCACTGGGCTGCCCCCTCCTCCTCTCATGTGGGCTCCAGCAGCCTGCGTCTGGCTTGCCCCTCTGTGTAAATTCTCCTCACATAATTCTCTGACTGCTCACACAGGGTTGCCTCCCTATGCAAAACCCCTCCTCAATCTGCCAGGGTCTGACACCTTGCTCTGGGCCATCATGGATCTGGCCCTACCTTACTCTGCTTTACCCAGTTACTTTGGTGAGGAAAAATAAGGGGGAGAGAAGACAGCCAGATTTTTTACATCCTTCAGTAAAATTTACACTTAGTTGTTATTTTCTTTGGTACATTCCTAGCTGCTGTATGGTTGTTTTTATTGTGAACACTTTTTTTTTTTTCTATTTTTGTATAATGGTTAGCATATAAGAAAGTTTTGTTTATATGTTGAGTTTAATCTGTAACCAACCAAGTTCTTAAGCTCTTCCATTTAGATTTGATCATTTTCAATTTAGGAATCATAATTTCATCTTCAGATAGTGATCTTTTTGCTTCTTCCTCATATATATTTAATTGGGCTTTTTCTGGAACATGAGTTTTCTTATCATTTTATGCATGGAAGTTTTCTTAAATATATAAAAAGTTCTTTGCAGTTGGGAAGCTCTAAGTTTAGCTTGTATAATTTGTATTTTTTGGAAAAAAGTTTAAATAAACATTTCTGTAAAATGTCCTGCTTAGTATTAAGATTTATTTCTGATTTATATTCTCAGTAATATACTGTATTAAGATATATAAAAGTATTAAATTTAGAATAGTCAGAATTTTAAAAATATTATTTAAGAATCAGCTAACATCCTCATTGATCATTAAGATTATTTTTCCTTCCAGAATATAGAAGTAGAAATCCATGATTACACAGAATTCTCGAATCTACCAGATTCACAATCCTTAGCCAGAAGGTGGAGGGTCAGGAGGGATAGGAAATTTATGAAATTAAAACTATTTATTATGATTGATTCATGTTAGACAATTTTAGGCCTACTTAAATTACTCAAAATATCCTTTCATCAAGTTTCCATTCATTTCCTAAAATTTTCTAAAAGTATCAAAAACATAGTAAAGTAAGTTCTAATTTTCATATTCTTAACTTCTGAAATAATACATGAGCTTTTTGTAGGAGTGGTTTTCAAATTTTAACAGGCTTATAAATTACCTGTGTATGGAGGCTGAGAATTGGCATTTTCATCAAACATTCCAGGAACTGTACGGTTATGATCCTTACCTAAGAAACACTGATTTAGAGTGGGGCAATGTCTAAATAAATTTTTCAATGAATATGCTTTTGTTCTAAGTGGAACAAACAGAAGTGTTTTTTCCCAGTGAAGATATTGGAATTCACAGAATAGAGTGTATTGTGTAGTTGGAGTCAACTGCACTCTATATATTTTACTTCTTAAAATAGGCTTGATGGTTCTCTGGGACCAAGACCTAAGTTCTTCGAATAGTCTTGTCATTTTTTCAGGTTTTTAGGAAAATGGCACTATATAAAATAGCCTAAAGGAGTTGCAAAACTGCTGTAGACTTTAGTTATTTGTCCAATTTTCAGTGTTTCAGAAGCTTTCTTCTAGACAAGAGTAAGTTCAAGATTATCTGCGAATAGCTACAAAATATTGGCAGTTGCTTGAACTTTCCTAAGTATAGCATATGTTTTGGAGGAAATTATTTGGTCATTTAGCTTAATGTAAAACTGAAAAGGTAGCCTGAAGTTCGTCCAACAAATTAAAATATGTTGGTGTTCAGTTCCGTGTAACTAATGCTCTACTTTCTCTGTTGGTCTCTTTGCTTTCTGTCACTTCTAAGAGCCAGAACTGTGAAGCTGGAGGCCACTCAGGTTCCAAATTTGTGACAAATCCCCCAGGGCTCACTGGAGTGGCAGTAAGTTCTCACAGTTTGATTTCCTTTCAACCATTGAAGTGTTAGAAAAGTAGCAACAAAGGCTCCCACAGAAAACAGCAATTCCGTTTCCTGACTGTCCGCCATAGTGATGACTTAACTCTTTTGTTCCATAGCTTTTTGTTGTTGAATAATTTTAATACTTTTCTCCATATAATGTATGGTATGGTTTTCACAAACTGGCATAATCCTTTAACTGTGCTTTGAGTGTAGCCAGTGTTTCTCACATTCTTCCTCTGTCTATCCCCATCATCTGCCACAGACAAGTTGATTTTATTTTTAAAGATTTCTTTACCCTTTTCAGCTGTTATTTTCACTTTAAATATATGATGTTCTACATGTTATAAAGTTAGATCCTCTTTTAATAGTATAGTTACGAATAAAAACCTCATGTTCACTGAAGCATTATTTTGTGATATTTTAGCATTGATTCAGTAAAAGAAAGACATTTTAAGAGAAAAATGCCGTATAGTCTATTTATTAGGTCAAGAAAGAAGGGTAACATTTTTAATGAAGAAGGGTATTTATGAGGGGGAAATAATGACTTTTTGGTCAGGCAGAAGCACCGGTACCAAGATGCTCTGTTTTTTATAACTCGGTTCAGAAACTACTTATCTACAATGACAAGGACAAAAGCAAACAACACATGACCTCTATTAGTAGCAGTAATGTTTTTCTTTTGACCATGTCTAAAAGTCCCTTTTAAAGTAAATTTATCAAATACTAGGCACCTGATGAACAGAAAGGCAGAAATGATTATTATTATATACCCTTTGCTAAGAAACTAAGAAATCACGTTTAAGGGACCAGCATTAAAAGCAAAACATTTTTTCATCACCATTCAAATATATTAATGAAGAAACATGTAGAATCTATTTCCCAATAATCAAATCATTTCTGAATCTTTAGAAGTAAACACAAACTGCTACTCATCACACGTTTTCTGTTTGTTCTGGTTAATGGCTCCCATTCTTTGGCAAATAATGCATGACGCACATAGGGTTCTGAAACAGAGTTTAATAACTCTGAATTTTCTACCACTCATGACCCATATCTCATAATTTGGGGACCCCTTGCTACAGATAGTTCAAATGGGGAAAACTCGGTATCTGTGCTCCAGGGAATTGATTTCTTGGCATGGTTTAACTGAATGTGAAAGTGAAAGACTCTCAGCCATGTCCGACTCTTTGTGACCCCATGGACTATACAGTCCATGAAATTCTCCAGGCCACGATACTGGAGTGGGTAGCCATCCCCTTCTGCAGGGGATCTTCCCAACCCAGAAATTGAACTGGGGTCTCCTGCACTGCAGGCAGATTCTTTACCAACTGAGCTAGCAGGGAAGTCCCAATGTATGGTTTAACTATGCATTCCATTAATGGTATATTACAGGTTCTGGTTGTTTTCTGTTTGTGACCCTACCCCACCCAGATCCATGTTCTGCCCTCTGTCTTGTTCTATGCCCGAGAGGCTGGCTTTTATCTCTTTCAGCTACATTTTCTCAGGTTTCCTGGACAACTGGCTTCCTGTTTAAATCTAGCAGATGTCAGTCAATAGGAGGAGAATGGAGGGTAGTAGGAGAGAGAGTTTGGGTTATATTTTCCTTGCTCTTTCTCTCTTTGGACCATGATTTCTAGCATTCTTCCATGACTACGCAACTTTTAACAGGTTTTTGTTTCCCACTCTCCTGCTCTAACTATACTCCAGTAACACTGTGTATTTGTCTCGTTCTAGGTCAGGAGATGACTTCCTTCTGTTTTTCTTCTCTAAAGACGTTGCCACATTTCCTTTTTTATTTCCTTTACCCTGTCCACACCTCTATATGTGTCCTCTATTAAATCTTCTGAGTTGGACTCTGATTCCTGCGTGACTGACACAGCATGAAACAGCAGCAAGAGGCACTATCTGATCCATTTGATTGTCAAAATTTCATTCTCGAATATAGAGTGGGAAACCTAAGGAAGAGTCTTGAGACCTAATCTACCTACCAAATGCTTACATTTGATATAGCTTGACTGTTGCTCCCTACTGCTCCTCAGCGCCTGCTTTCTCAGTTACTGCAACCAGCTCTTCAGCTGCTGGCATTAACTACCACCCCTAAAGCTACAGTGCCTACTGTTACAATAACTACTGCTTTCACCTTCTCTCCTACTGCCAGGACCACATTGGCTAGAGTGATCAGAAGCCTTTTAGGTGGGATGAAAGAAGATGAGACTATTTCAGAAACATTAGTGAAAGGCAGGTGAGGCTGCAAGAAAGCCTGGGTTGGAATTCAACTAGCACTCTTGTGGGCAGCTGCTGTACCTTTTGCTTTTGAATCTTGATGGGTGTGACTTTGCTTCTAATCTCAGTTGTGCTTCTGGTACTTGCCTGATAGTTGGTTTTCCCAATTCTGACCTGACTCGTTATTGGACTTACTGGACTTATTCTCTTCTTTTTTGTGCATTGTTTTAAAGATTTATTTATTTTTGGCTGTGCTAGGGCTTCGTTGCTGTGCTTGGGCTTTCTCTAGTTGTGGCGACCCAGGGTTACTCTGTAGTTGTGGCACATGGGCTTCTCATTTGCAGTGGTTTCTCTTGTTGCAGAGCACAGGCTCTAGAGCATGGACTCGGTGGTTTGGTGCATGGGCTTAGTTGCTCTGTGGCATGTGGGATCTTCTCAGACTAGGGATTGAACCCATGTCCCCTGCATTGTCAGGCCAGGCCTCCCTCTCCATTACCAACTCCTGGAGCTTGCTCCATCAAGTCGGTGATGCCATCCAACCATCTAATTCTTTGTCATCCCCTTCTCCTTCCTTCAATCTTTCCCAGCATCAGGGTCTTTTCCAGGGAATCAATTCTTTGCATCAAGTGGCCAAAGTATTGGAGCTTCAGCATTAGTCCTTCCAATGAATATTCAGGACTGATTTCCTTTACGATGGACTGGTTGAATCTCCTTGCAATCCAAGGAACTCTCAATAGTCTTCTCCAACACTACAGTTTAAAAGCATCAATTCTTTGGTGCTTAACTTTCTTTAGGGTGAAATTCTCACATCCATACATGACTACTGGAAAAAACAGCTTTGATTAGATGGACCTGTGTTGGCAAAGTAATGTCTCTGCTTTTTAGTATGCTGTCTAGGTTGGTCATAGTTTTTCTTCCAAGGAGCAAGTGTCTTTTAATTTCATGTCTGCAGTCACCATCTGCAGTGATTTTGGAGCCCCCCAAAATAAAGTCGGTCACTGCTTCCGTTGTTTCCCCATCTATTTGCCATGAAGCGATGGGACTGGATGCCACGATCTTCGTTTTTTGAAAGTTGAGTTTTAAGCCAGCTTTTTCACTCTGCTCTTTCACTTTCTTCAAAAGGCTCTTCAGTTCCTCTTTGCTTTCCGCCATAAGGGAGATATTATCTGCATATCTGAGGTTATTGATGTTTCTCCCGGCAATCTTGATTCCAGCTTGTGCTTCATCCAGCTCAGCAAGAATACATACATTTTGTATGTATTCAGTACGTATACCATCATACATTTTGCATGGTGTACTCTGCATATAAGTTAAATAAGCAGGGTGACAGTATATAGCCATGATGTACTCCTTTCCCAATTTGGAACCAGTCAGTTGTTCCATTTAGATTTTAACTGCTACTTCTTGACCTGCATACAGATTTGTCAGGAGGCAGGTAAGGTGGCCTGGTATTCCCGTCTCTTTAAGAATTTTCCATGGTTTGTTGTGATCTATATAGTCAAAGGCTTTGGCGTAGTCAATAAAGCAGAAGTAGATGTTTTTCTGGAACTCTTCTTGCTTTTCCTATGATCCAGCAGATGTTGGCAATTTGATCTCTGGTTCCTCTGCCTTTTCTAAATCCAGCTTGAACATCTGGAAGTTTTCAGTTTATGTACTGCTGAAGCCTGGCTTGGAGAATTTTGAGCAATACTTTGCTCGCATGTGAGATGAGTGCAGTTGTGCGGTAGTTTGAACATTCTTTGGCATTGCCTTTCTTTGAGATTGGACTGAAAACTGACCTTTTCTAGCCCTGTGGCCACTGCTGAGTTTTCCCAATTTGTTGGCATATCAAGTGCAGCACTTTAACAGCATCATCTTTTAGGACTTGAAATAACTCAGCTGGAATTCCATCACCTCCACTAGCTTTGTCCATAGTGATGCTTCCTGAGGCCAACCGGACTTTGGACTCCAGGATGTCTGGCTCTAGGGGAGTGATCACACCATCATGGCTATCTGGGTCATGAAGATCTTTCTTGTATATTCTTCTTCTGTATATTCTTGCCACTTCTTCTTAATATCTTCTGAATCTATTAGGTCCATACCGTTTCTTTCCTTTATTGTGCCCATCTTTGCGTGAAATGTTCTCTTGGTATCTCTAATTTTCTTGAAGAGATCTCTAGTCTTTCCCATTCTATTGTTTTTCTCTATTTCTTTGCATTGATCACTGAGGAAGGCTATCTTTCCTTGCTATTCTTTGGAACTCTGCATTCGGATGAATGTATCTTTCATTTTCTACTTTGCCTTTCACTTCTCTTCTTTTCTCAACTATTTGTAAGGCCTCTTCAGACAACCATTTTGCCTTTTTGCATTTCTTTTTCTTGGGGATGGTCTTGATCACTGCCTCTTGTACAATGTCAAGAATCTCTGTCCATGTCCATAGTTCTTCAGACACTCTGTCAGATCTAATCCCTTGAATCTGTTTGTCACTTCCACTGTATAATCTTAAGGGATTTGATTTAGGTCATACCTAAATGGTCTAGTGGCTTTCTAGGACCTGCAACAGTTTTTCCCAACCTGGGGATCCAGCAAAGGGACTGAGAAACCCCAGAGAATTTGACTTTGGAGGCTAGTGGAAGACTGAGTCAGACTTGCCTGTGAGTGTCCAGGAGTCTCTGGTGAGGTGTGGGTTAACAGTTTGGCCTCAAGCCAAACAACAGGGGGAGAACACAGCCCAGCCCATCAACAGAAAATTGGATTAAAGATTTACTGAGCATGGCCCCACCCATCAGAACAAGACCCAGTTTCCCCTTCAGTCAGTCTCTCCCATCAGGAAGCTTCCACAAGCCACTTACCCTTATTCATCAGAGGGCAGACAGAATGAAAACCACAATCACAGAAAGCTCACCAAACTGATCACGTAGACCACAGCCTTGTCTAATTCAATGAAACTATGAGCAGTACTGTGTAGGACCACCCAAGACGAATGGGTCATGGTGGAGAGTTCTGACAAAATGTGGTCCACTGGAGAAGGGAATGGCAAACCACTTCTGTATTCTTTCCTTGAGAACCCCATGAATAGTATGAAAAGGCAAAAAAGATATGACACTCATGCCTTAGCCTCTGCTAATGCCTTTCTTTCACCGCAGCCATCCCCTATCCTTTCCACTCCCCTCCTCACCACATGCACCATCCTGCTGCTTCCTGGTCTGCCATCCTTGCCTTCCTTGACTCTGCCTTCCCTACTGTCAGTCATCCATCAACTACTGCTACCATCGTCTCTGCCACCAACTCTGTATTTTGTACCAGCTATCAACTTAACAGTCTGTTTCCTTCTGCATTTCAGCCCTTAATCTGAGCTCCCAAATATCTAGTCCCCACAGATTATGGAGTGTGGTGTTTTAAAATTTGCTTTTAATACTGCAGACAATATTAAGAGAGGTTAGTTCTCAAGGATTCATTAGTTTGGGGTTTATAGCAGGTACACATTAATATATTTTTCTCTTGAGGCAATAGGAATATACCTTTGATCACTTTGTTATTTTGAGGTAAATTTCATTTTTATCTTTTTTCTTCCTTTGGACTCTGTTTTGAAACCCAAACTCTATTCATTTGACAGTGGAGAAAATCTTATGTCCTGGGTACATAAATTGTGCAGTAAAGTTTCTATAATGAAAATCCAATTGCCTGGTTAAGACAAGAGTACAGTTTAAATAAGGTGTTGACAAGCTGAATCATACACATATTGTCTCTCCTATTAAAATAATATAATTAAAAATGAGAGAAATGAAGGAGATAAGCAAATGAAAGAGACCTGCCTACTTTCTTCAGAAAAAATTCTCTAGATTCTGGGCTGTATCACTGGTGCTGGGATTATAGACAGACATAGTATGCAGCCTTTCCTAAGCAGTGTATAACACTTTAAAAAAAAAAAATAACATGATCCTACAAAATGAACATGATCCTGGTATTTGTTGCTAATTAGGAATCATTGAGAAAAGATTTGACTTATTTTTATAGTTTTATTTTCAAAGTTTAGGGTTACCATTTTTAAGAAAGTTATAGATAAACTTTAGAAGATTTAGGAAGTATTAAAAATGACTCGAGTTTTAAAATGGGAGCTCTGAAGAAAGCTTAAAGGAATTAGAATTATTCAGTAGAGAGAAAGATGAAGGTGCAGTTTTCTTCAGGGGATTAATGAGGACCGAATGTTCCTTTTTCTTCTTTGAATGTAAGGAGAAGGAACAGTGATGTATGTTAGTGAGAAAAGTTTAAAAAAAAAAAAAAGACTGTTTCCATGTGGACATTTTTAGAATTCTATTTTCTGAAGTTCTTCAAAAATAGACTTACCTGGAAACATTTTCCAGCATTTCCCAAATTAAATTCAGTAGAGACATGGCTTGGGTTCATTTTTCTTAGATTTTCTTGATCAAAGATGCTCGAGAAATGTTACATACCCTATCCTCTCCTTGGATGTAAGCAAGAACATAGGCATCAGCATATAGTAGGCTCTGAGAAGACCTGGAAAGATGAGCTTGCTGAGGTGTGCTTAATGCTTAGGGAACAATGTTTATTTGCAGAAAGGGAAAAAAAAATTTCCCCATAACTCACATCTCAGACTCTAGTTTTCTCTTTAATACCTGTTTAGGAAGCACTAGTGTAAAGCTTGGAGAACAAACTTCCAAACCTGTTGAGGCTCACTGTTGACTTTGAAGATTATATTAAGAAATGATTATAAACTCATGGAATTTAATCATAGCAATGAATGGTAATTAAATAAGAAATATGTAGGAAACTATACAAAAGAATTACCTGAATGTTGCATAATGTCTTATGCTTCTCTTCCTATGAAATATGTGTACCAGGATGGATAATACAAGGGGAAATGTGCTGGTTCCATGCATTTGGAGAAGCTGAAGTTTATTTTATCCTATTAAAAGCTCTCTGCACCTGCAAAATAATGTATGTGAAGTGTATGTTAAATCTTTTAAGTCACCAGGCCCTGATTGTAAATGCCTGGATGCTTTCTGCATTAATCTAATTTTAGTAATTTGAAATAAACCTATTTTTATTGAGGAAAATTTTATTATAGAAAGCAGAAGTGCGTATTAGCCCTTTTAACTTCAAAATTCAGATTATGTAAAAGTATGTATAAACAGAAATTAATTTAAAGTTGGAGGAATGAATGTGTCTTTGTAGGCTGGAAAAATGCCAACAGCACTGGAGAACTTAACGTTGTCACCCAGTATTCTTGCAATGACTTATGTTGAGTGCATTGTCACTTCACTCTTGATTTTAAGATCATTAAATATTTAAAATTGCAGTGCTATAAAGAACTAGAAAGGATTTTCAATATATGAAGAGTAGTTATTATAATTGTATTTAAAATGTGTTGAATGGTTATTTTTCCCCTTTGAAATTTAAACCTTTCCCATTATTTAACCTTTTAAACCTTTTTCCATTTAAACCTTTCTCATTATGTTTTCCATTTAAACCTTCCTCATTATTTTCATTATAGGGTTAACTTGATTTAGTCTCTTCCTTTTAATAAAGTAGAGCACATTTTCCTTGTATTCATCTAAAAATAATGTGTAACATGAAAAATGTGCAGTGTTCTCCAAGGAAGGAGAGACTCCTACAGAAATCTACAGAAGGAGAGCATAATTTTTGTAACTTTACTTTGTTGCTACATAAATAACTGTATACAGATGTCCTTGTTAAAGGGTTTAAATTTCACTTCAGTTTTCTTGTATATTTTCAGTAATTAATGAGTCTTAACATTAGATTTGAAACAACTATAAAGTATATTTTCATGGTTATATTAAAACAAAAAAATTATATTCTTTTGAAAGGTGCCTGATTTATTCTATAAAGCTTAACAAGATTTTATGATAAGGATTAGGGAGAAAATGAAACCTAATGTTCTTGATTTGAAGAATATTAATATTTTGTCTCTTTTTAGTAATAGTTATAAATCTTCTAAAATTTTTACTCTGCCTAATTAATTATAGTATGACTTGATTGAAAAACTGGGATATACATATTGTGGTTCAGTTGCTAAATTGTGTCTGACTCTTTGGGACTCCATGGGCTACAGCATGCCAGGCTTCCCTGTCTTTCAATGTCTCCCAGAATTTGCTCAAACTCATGTCCCTTGAGTCAGTGATGCCATCCAACCATCTCATCTTCTATTGCTCCCTTCTCCTCCTGCCCTCAATCTTTCCCATCATCAGTGTCTTTTCTAATGAGTTGGCTGTTCGCATCAGGTGGCCAAAGTATTGGAAATTCAGCTTCAACATTAGTCCTTCCAATGAATATTCAGGGTTGATTTGCTTTAGGATTGACTGGTTTGATCTCCCTGTTTTGGAAATTAGTTATTTTTCAAAAAGAACATGTTATTTATGCTACTACATAAAGGTTCATTATTATTAATGTATGTTTTTAAAATTGGATGAGTTCAGCTCAGTTCATTTAAGTCACTCAGTCGTGTCTAACTCTTGCAACCCCATGGCCTGCAGCACACCAGGCTTCCCTGTCCATCACCAACTCCCGGAGCTGGCTCAAACTCATGTGCATTGAGTTGGTGATGCCATCCAACCATCTTGTCCTCTGTTGTCACCTTCTCCTCCTGCCTTCAATCTTTCCCAGCATCAGGCTCTTTTCTAATGAGTTAGCTTTTCACATCAAGTGGCCAAAGTATTCGAGTTTCAGCTTCAGCATCAGTCCTTCCAATGAATATTCAGGGTTGATTTCCTTTAGGATTGACTGGTTTGATCTCCTTGCAGTCCAAGAGACTCTCAAGAGTCTTCTCTAGCACCACAGTTAAAAAGCATCAGTTCTTTGGCACTCAGTCTTCTTTATGGTCCAGCTCTCTTATCCATACATGACTACTGGAAAAAACCTTAGTTTTAACTAGACGGACCTTTGTCGACAAAGTGATATCTCTGCTTTTTAATACAATGTCTAGGTTTGTCATAGCTTTTCTTCCAAGGAGCAAGCATCTTTTAATCTCATGGCTTATTGCTTAGGGAGGAAGAAAGTATAAACATTACTGGTAAGCTGGAAATTTTTTCTAGAGAACTATTTCATTGTTTTTCAATAGAAAGAATATTATGCAAGTTAAACTCATAACCATTTAGTATTGAAAATTGTAATGCTATAAAAAATTAGAAGGGATCAAATTCTTACAAGGTAATTCACTTTTGATGCTGATCATTTGAACCTACTCATAATTATTCATGGATAGCATGTCACTCTGTAAATAATGAGTTAACTGACCAGTGCATATACTTTCTCGGCTAATAGGCTATAAATGATTCTCTTGACACTTTGGTATTTATTTGCTTATAATTATATAATTTTACCTTGAAAACATCTTCAAAAATACAGTTTGAAAAATATAACACATATTGTTCACCTTTTAGCCTATCTTGGAGATATTATTGGAAAACAATACAAAAATTATTGAAATTCAAAATTACAGTCCTCTTCGTTAAAACTCTGATTTAAGACATCTTTTCAGAAAGTTCAATATCTTCTTTTTTAAGTTATTATGAAATTTATTTCATATTTCATATTATGTTGTATGTCTAATAAAATGATTGATAGATTTTTGTGGCTACTTGTCTGTATAGCAGAAGGAGAGCAGGCAATGCTGCTCATCAGAATGGATAGACTCTAATAGCCATAAAATGGAAGATGAAACTTAGGCTTCTGCTTGAGTTAAATGAGCCACTGATGTAATTTCATGCAAGTCCAGGATACATTTATTCCACCTTTACTACTGCCATTCTCTCCTTCCAATATTGACAAGGTAACTTTTGCATAGTTCATTTATGATCCATGTATTATGACTGTTACTTTAAGTACAAATGTATAGATTTTGGTCTTTAAAAACTTCCTGCCCCTGACTCTTGTCATTTTGTAAAAATAAAATCAAAAGCCCGAAAATCTATCTTGCTTATTTTACTTTCTTCAGTTTGGCTGCCCTGAAGTAAATGGGTAATGATCAAAATGGTTAATATTTGAAAATGCCCTTGTTCTAGTATTTTATTTTTTTATTATTCTGTCTGGCTTCAAAAGCTATATATTCACAACTATAGGCTATGGAATCATACTAAGATGATTAATTCATATATATATTATTGTATAGCTTATTTATTTTATTTAAAATATTTAGCGTATTTAAATTAAACAGCTTATTTAAATTACTTAAAAATTTTTCCTTTAGTGTTTTGTTCTGCTTCAGATATGAAAACTATAAGGAAATACATGAAAAAAAAAAAAAAACTTATGTGGAGAACCATCATGGTTTCCTGTCAATCAGTGACTTTTCTTTCATCTGATATTATAGTAGAAAGATCTGTTTTATATGTATGACATTCCTAGGTTAGTTAAAATTTAATTCCTGGGCTCAAAATAACTCCTCAAAAAGGCATACATGTTTCAAATTATAGAAACAAAACCTGAGACTTGGAGAGATTAAGTATTTTGTCAATGATCACACAGCTAGTATTAACAAATGACTGAGCTGACTCCAGTTCTGAGCTTGTTGCCCTCCCCATGCAGTGAGCTCAGTTGTTACCCTCTGCAGTAATACACTAATTCTTTTAGATCCTGCTGAGGTATGTTGGACAGTTTTCTTCCACACTAAATGGCTTCAGATTGCTAAGCCTTTGAAACCATTGTGCTTTTTATAGATCAGCAGCCTTCTTTTTCATTCTTGGTTAATTCCACTAGGGTCTGTTTTCTTTGTGTTTGCACCAGGGCACCTGAGCACTGTGGAAGGAAATCAGAAAACAGAGAAGTTTGGGAACACTTTAAATTCCCCCTGACCAACTTCAGCTGAGCTCTCAGCATGGCCTAAACAATTCTACTGTCTTTCTCTAGTCTCCTGCTCCATGCAAAAGATTTCAGAGCCCTCAAAAGATTTCTTCACTTTTAGCAGATATTTGATCTGTCCATCCTCCCTATTACTGTCAACAGATGACCCCTCTTTCTGCTTTATGGAGGAAATAAATGCTATCAGATATAAATTCTGTCAACTTTCTTGCTAGCATTCACGTTCAAATTTTCTTAGTGCAGCATTAAAATGAAAGTCATAGTTTGTTGAAAACTTACCATATATAAACTGTATTTTATGCATTGTGTGTATATACATGAATAAGCCAAACTAGTTTTCTGCTCTCATTGAGTTATCATTCTATAGTAGAGGCCAAGAATAAACTCCCATATAAATTAAATATAAAAATAATTAAAAAAAATATTAGTTTCCAGGAAAGGAATAAAACAGGTGTGGGAGAAGGCAGCACTGAGTAGGGTGGCAAGGAATGATGCTTCTTGGGCAGCAATACAGCTTGGTGATTAAGAATGTGGTGCGAGATCTAAATTCTACCACTTATTGACTGGGAAGCCTTGAGAAAGTTAAACTCTGTTGCTGAGTTTCCTCGGCATTTGTGAAGTTGGAGGCTTAATAAAACCTTTATACTAAGGTTAATGTGAAGATTAAATATATGCAGTGTGTTTAGAGCAGTGCCTGGATTGTAGGAATTGTTCGATGGTCATAGCTATTATATCTGTCAAAGATCAATTAGCATACCCAAAAGAGTTCAACTGAAGAGAGTTTAATG
The DNA here is from genome assembly GCA_024291935.2 of Okapia johnstoni. Taxonomy (NCBI): domain Eukaryota; kingdom Metazoa; phylum Chordata; class Mammalia; order Artiodactyla; family Giraffidae; genus Okapia; species Okapia johnstoni. The sequence goes on along the minus strand of CM044311.1, from coordinate 94,113,234 downwards.
AGCTGGGTGTTTGTAGAGATGTGGACTCAGCTAAGGGAACTCTCAGGACATGGCAGATCCCCCAGATAATAGCAACAATGGGAAGCTATTACTACCTTAAAGGCTAAAGGGACAAAGAGAAGGAATGCTGTTACTTACCAGAGGCCATTGAAGGGAGCAGTAACTGTGGTTGAGGATCCCTCCTAACAAGAACTGAGGTGATAGAGAAACTCTGCCACTGTTTGAAGAGTGTCTTGAAAGGGAAGAAACTGGAGATGGGAGTGTAGACAATACCTCGACCTCTTTTGTCCCACCCTTCAGTCTCTTGGCATTGTTCACTATCAGGACACCCAGCCAGAATTCAGGGATAAGAGAGTTTAAGTGGGGTCATCGTGGGAGGTCATCTTTCCAAAGCACAAAACAAGGAAGAGAAGAGTAGAGAATAATTTGGGGAAGACAGTAGGTGATCAGCTATCATCGTTATTTTACCATTTCACATTAAATATTAGGGGAGGGATAGGTTGGGAGTTTAGGATTGACATATACTCACTGCCATATTCAAATTTTATTTTTTAAAGAAGTAATTCAGGCTTTACTTTTCAACTTCTTAAGTTAGAGAAGTTGCAAAAGTGATACAGAACATTTCTATAGCTTTCATTTAGTTACCATTTTCTACCACTTTCCGCCATTTCAAAATTGTCATATTTCATCTTATTTAGTTTACTTTTTATGATGTGATGTACATATATATTGGGACATTATTGTCATCATTATTAAGTGTATTTGGAGCTGAGAGTCAGGCCATTCAGAGATCAGGGGAAACAAAGAGAGAAAAGTAAGTATCAAAGCTCTGAAGCAGACTGGTTGCATTGGTTGTGCAGATTTTGTAGGGTCTGGTATTCACAGAATCGCTATTCGCCAGAAGACCTGGATTCTATCCCTGGGTTGGGAAAATCCCCTGGAGATGAGGTTTTGAATGAGGAAGTGACTTGAACTGATCTGTACTGATCAAAGACAACTTCGGATGCTACGCGGAGACTGAATTTTGGCCAGGGAAACAGAAGCAGAAAAGTTGTCACAGTCCTCTTGTAAGAGATGATGGTGGCTTGGACTAGAGTGGAGGTTATGGAGAGAAGTAGACTGAATCTGGGTATGTATAAAGTAATGCCAATAAGGCTTTCTGATTGATTGATTGAATATGGGAGGAGATGCTGCTGTTGCTGTTAAGTCGCGTCAGTCCTGTCCGACTCTGCGACCCCACAGACAGCAGCCCACCAGGCTCCTCTGTCCCTGGGATTCTCCAGGCAAGAATACTGGAGTGGGTCATGGGAGGAGTTGGGGATGGTGAAAAAGAGGAATCAGGGATCCTTCCAGGTCTTTGATTTAAACAAGCAGATAGATGAGATTGGTATTTACATGAGAGTGAAAGCCTGGAAATAGAAAAGAAATCCCTGCATTTTGCATGTGTATGGGGGAATGGGGGAGGGAAGGTAATTGGTAATTGTGGATCAGGACAGATGTCTGTGAGGCAAAGAAGTAGATGTGTTTAGGAGACAGTGAAGCAGTCAGTGGTGAATTAAGACCTGAAATACACATTTAAGTGTCATTGGTATATTAATGGTAATTAAAGCTATGGAAAGTAGAAAGAAGAGGATTAAGGACTGAGCTCCCTTTGAGAGATCCTACAAAGACAACATAGGAGACAACATATAGACAACTCTCCTATAGACAACATAGGAGAGTAAGAATAAGCTGATAGTGAGGTAGGAAGGAAACCAGGAGTGTTTGTGACATGAATGTAAAAAAAAAAAAAAACAAACATAAAACAAACAGCAGAGGAATGAATAAAGAATATGTGGTACATTTATACAATGGAATATTACTTAGCTATTAAAAAGAAGGAAATAATGCCATTTGCAACAACATGGATGGACCTAGAGAATATCATATTGAGTGAAGTCATACAGAGGAGAAATATTATATGACACCCCTTACATGTGGAATATAAAAAGAAATGATACAATGAATTTACGAAACAGAAGTAGACTCACAGACTTGGAGAATGAGTTTATGGTTGCTGGGGGGAAGGGATAGTTAGGGAGTTTGGGATGGACATATATACACTGCTATATTTAAAATGGATAACCAACAAGGGCTTACTGTATAGCACATGGAAGTCTCTCCAGTGTTATGTGACAGTCTGTATTGGAGAGGAGTTTAGGGGAGAAAGGATACATGTATATGTATGGCTCAGTCTCCTCCCTGTTTACCTGAAAGTATCACAGCATTGTTTGTTAATTGGCTATATCCTAATACAAAATTAAAAGGTAAAAAAATAAAATATTTTCTGAAATATGATTCTTAAATTTAGCAAAGTGATCTTGTGAAAAAAATAAAAACAAAAACCAGCAAAACCCAGAAAGAAAGTGTTTTAAGGAAGAGGGAATGGTATCCTGTGTCCTGTGGAGCTGTACATACCCTCTCCTTTTAGTTTCATGAAGCTTATGCTAAAGTTGATTATTTTTTTCTCTGTATCACTTATCTTCTCTGTATCGAGACTGTAAGGGAATGAAGATTTTGTTAGCCATATGTCCTTCCAGCCATAGAAGCGAGGACTTCCTATACCAGCAGGAGGTCTTCTGGAACCTGAGACTGAGCTGCGTGAGCAAGTTTGTTTTTGCTGTTTGGGTTTCCAGCAGGCTGGGCTTCTTGTCACTTCCATTGCACTGGGTTTTCTTCGTGTTCAGCTTCCACCACGGGAGCTTTTGCTGAGTTGGGCTTCTGCTGTGCTCGGCCTCCACCTTGAGGGGCTGAGCCGAGGTTGTTTCAGCCAGGTTAAATCCGAGAAATGGAACCATAGATGTTGGGGGAGTTTGTAATTTCCCTGGTTCTGTCTCGCTGCAGCAAAAATTTGAAGCAAGGGATGGACCAGTGTTATAGCTCAGTTTTATTTGGCAAGCAAAGGAAAATGCATCCTTGAAGTGTGAGGGCGGGCCAACCCAAAAGACTCAAAGAGAAGCCAGAGGCTCAGTTTTTGCTCCTCTTTTTATGTGTTTTTTCTTCTCCTCCTGAGCCTGACTTATGTAAATTGACCTAGCCAGAAGGGCTGTTTGTTTTACCTGAGGTTCTCAATCTGGTCCTTGGACCTTCCTTTGTTCTATTTTCCTAGGCTTTTCCCTTCTTTGTCTTTTAGCCACTGCCATTCTGGACTCCTTTTTCCTATTCTAACTACCTAACACAGTCATCACTTAAGTATATTCAGATCTTTTCTCTCTTAAAAGCAAAAATTAACCAACCAAACACATAAAAATAAAAAACACACATCTCTCCCTAAACTCCAGATCCAGCAGCTTCCCCACTGTTCCATATTTCAGTCATTTTCAAGAGCAGTCTAAACTCTCCGTTTCCAGTTCTTTATCACCCAGACAGTTCTTGATCCACTTAACTGAGATGTGATTCTTTTGGTAGCAAGTTATTAAATGCTCAGCTATAAGTGACTTAAAAATTATAATTCATTTTTCTACATCAGGTGATTTCTTTGCATACTTAAATATTTGTGTGTGTGTGGGTGTGCACACATGCTCAGTCACTCAGCTGTGTCCAACTCTTTGCCAGCCCATGGACTGTAGCCTGCCAGGCCCCTCTGTCTGTGAAATATTTCAAGCAAGAATACTGGAGTGTGTTGCCATTTTCTACTCCAGGGGATCTTTGTGACCCAGGGATCGAACCTGTGTCTTTTGTGTATCATGAATTGGCAGGTGGATTCTTTACCACTGTGCCACCTGGGAAGCCCCTTAAATATTTTTGAAAGTGAAAGTGAAAGCCGCTCGGTCGTGTTGGACACTTTGTGACCCCATGGACTACAAGTCCATGGAATTCTCTAGGCCAGAATGCTGGGGTGAGTAGCCATTCCCTTCTCCAGGGGATCTTCCTAACCCAGGGATCAAACCCAGGTCTCCTGCATTGCAGGTGGATTCTTTACCAGCTGAGCCACAATTTTTAGGCATGTTTAATTCAACAACTCAGTTGTGTTGATATTCTGTGATCTTGGTTTTCCCCTCATGGTCACAAGGCAGCTGCAGTGGATCTAAGGATATATTCTCACATAGGACCTGTTTTTATTTCTCAGTGTTTCTTTCACATTTCATTAAGGGATGAAAAACCTTTCAAAAAGCCATCAGCAGAGGTCACTTAGATTTCACTGGTCAATACTGGAAAATATTCTCTAGCTATGAGGAAGGTATCTTTAGCCTCAGTGGTGGGAGACAGGATCTGTCAAGAAGAAAGAAGAGGGCAATAGCCATTTAGGCAACAGTATGCTCTCTGCAACACCACTCCAGTATGGCTCCCACCAGGTTCCTCCTCCGAAAGAGCTTAGATGTCAATTAGTGATAGCAGCTTCACTGTGGTTTTTAGTTTTTATTTACTTGATTGCCTGCCTTTTTCGAAAAAAGCCTCTTCCTTCGCCTTCAGCGACATCATGCTGTTCTGGAATTTTTCCTCATGTGTCTGCTTCTCAATGGCTTCACGTTGTTCTTAGGATAAAACCAAATGTCTATACTAGCCTACTACTCAAGTTTCATCACTAGCTTCCCCTGCCATTGCTACTCTGCCAAATAACTCATTACTCCTGATCTTTTCCCTTCAGCTACATGAATCTGCGTTCAGACACTTGAACTGTGCTTCCCCGCCTCAGAGCTTTCCTACAGGCTATTCAGTTGTTTCCCTGGAGTTTTTCTATCCCTTTATCTAGTTTATGCCTATTTTCCAATTTCAGTTCAAGAGTCACTTCATCATTAGTATTTCCTATTTCTCTCCACCTGCCCTGCCTCATGCTGCCCTCCTCTTTCAATCTTGTAATTTCCTGCACTTTTGCTTTGTTGCATCCATCAGTTTGTGTATTTATTAGATTACCAAAGAATGCCTACTAGACTAAACTACTTGATCTTTAACAGTATCTGTTTTGTTCACCATTTTATTCTTTGTGCTCAGCACATCGCTTAGCTTAGTTGAAATACAGTTGTTTAATGGGTGAATGAATGAATTTCAATGTGTCTTTTCAGTCAGCTATACTCAGTTTTAATTTTCTATTTCCACTTTGCTGGGGATTAACCAAATCTCCAAGTCCTTTCAAGTGTGTGTGTGTGGGTGTGGGCATGCATACACGCATGAATGTATTATGTGACTATCTTAGCAAATAGGCTTGGCAAGAATGAGTGACAACTCTTAGTAACTGAGGCACAAACTCTGACGTATATTTGGTTACTCAGAAGTCTTATATGCTAATTTTCTGGTTCTTGAGTTTGTTAAGGTAAACAGAGATTGGCATCTAGACCAAAGAGAGGTCTAGGCTTCCTAGGTGGCACCAGTGGGAAAGAATCCTCCTGCCAATGCAGGAGATACAAGTATGATCCCTGGGTCAGGAAGATCCCCTGGAGAAGGAAATGGCAACCCACCCAGTATTCTTGCCTGGAAAATTCCTTGGACAGAGGAGCCTGGCAGGAGTCCATGAGGTCGTGAATAGTCAACCACTGTTGAATGCACATACACACATACACATACACACACACACACAGACCAATGAGATACTAGTTAATTTCCTGTTGAAAATAAGATTATGAGAGAGTATGACAAACTTCCCTGTGTTCGTATTTTTCTCTAATAACTGAAATAATCTGAAGAAATTAATGTCTGATTGCACTTAAAGAAGAAAAGTAAAGCTATTACCATAACTATATTTATGATAATTTTATGCTGTAATCATAAGGCATAAACAGACCCATTTCAAGAGTCTTTATAATAGATTTTAGTAAGAGGAAAGTCTTAAATAATTTGGAGTTAAACACTCTAATAACATTTTTGTAAGAGTGTCACATACACATTTTAATTTTATTTAAAATAAAATTATAATCAGGGACCTAAAGCAGTTATTCTGGGTTACTGGGAATTTTTAAGCTTTTACTTAAAATAAAAATGTTGTATGAGATGCAATTATTTTTTTAGCGTATGTGGATGAAAATTGGCAATGCAGAATTATATTTGGCTATGAGAATTCTTAGATACATACCCTAAATAGTATTTATAAAAATCAATATTTATTAATTATCATTAATTAACACATATTTAAAGAGCTACTGATGTAGGCTGGGCAGTGTGCTAATGAGCTGATTACAAATTTCTGAGTTGGAATTTGTGTTTTTATAAGTCATATAGGAATTTTTATGTGCTGTAATTATCCTTTGGACTTAAAACAGTATCGCATAGGTATTTTTAGTTATTTGTGACGGAGAAGGCAATGGCACCCCACTCCAGTACTCTTGCCTGGGAAATCCCATGGACGGAGGAGCCTGGTAGGCTACAGTTCACGGGGTCGCTAAGAGTCGGACGACTGAGCGACTTCACTTTCACTTTTCCCTTTAATGAACTGGAGAAGGAAACGGCAACCCACTCCAGTATTCTTGCCTGGAGAATCCCAGGGATGGCGGAGCCTGGTGGGCTGCCGTCTATGGGGTCACACAGAGTCGGACACGACTGAAGCAACTTAGCAGCAGCAGCAGCAGTTATTTGTGAAATACTTCTAAGCTAGTTTTGTGTGTGTGTGTGTGTGTGTGTGTGTGTGTGTATACACGCACAGTCACGCAGTCATGTCCAACTCTTTGCAACCCCTTGGACTGTAGCCCACCAGTTTCCTCTGTCCATGGGATTTCCCAGGCAAGAATACTGGAGTGAGCTGCCATTTCCTTCTCCAGGGCATCTTTCCGAGTCAGGGATCAAACTTGCATCTCCTGCATTGCAGGTGGATTCTTTACCACTGATCCACCAGAGAAGCAGGCCAAAAATAAGAAAGAGTAATAAATTAAAAAAGCCAACATGTTTCGTAACTAAGACAACCAGCATATCCTCCAGAAAATTCTAAACCTTGAATATTTCATTTTTTAAACTCTGATATTTCTTCCTCCTGTAATAGTTCAATCAGCTAAGACTGAACTGTTAGAATGTTGGTTGTTATGACCCAAATATTACCTCAGAGCTCAAGAACTCCTCCAGAAAATTTGAAACCCTGAAACTCGGACATTTCTTCCTCCTATCATAGTTCAGCCAGCTAAGACTGAACTGTTAGAATGTTAGATGTTGTGACCCAAATATTACCTCAGAGCTCAAGAACTCAAGGCATGTTTTATTGATCTTTCTTGGGAACCAATAAAGATAGAAGTCCTAGTCAGTAGAGTTCAACAATTGATTTTACATTGATCTTTGCATTGTACTGTTTGCCAAAAGTTAGATGTGGTCTGTATTGCAGAATTTCTGTTTTCTTGGCCCAGATCAAAGTGGATCTACAAAGGATAAAGAAGTGTTAATTTGGTTGTGATCTGTTTTCTTGGTGTCTATATAACAATAAAAGAGAGATTTTCAGGGGTAAATCATCTTTGGGGATAGGCATTAGTTGCAGGCAATTCTGATATTCCCACAGTGTAAAGATCTGTCTAGGAATTCTTTTTTCAGACGTAAAGCACAGTTCTGTCTATTCTGTAACTGTCTTACAGAGTTGAGTTTGAAAGGGACTTAGACTGTTTCCCCAGGGTCATCTAGACAGCATCAAACGTGAGAATGAATCAGAGAGAAAGGAGTATGAAGAGGCAGAAATTTACTCTAGAAATTATTGAGTGCCAGAGAGGTCCATTACAGGCAAGTCAGGTACATCAACTCCAAGCAATTAACACCTATATAAGCTTTGATGTAAGGAAATCAGTCAAACAGATTGGACTGTCGATGCATGGCTAAAATCCTTGATTCTGAATTAAAAGGATGGTAAAGTACCAAATTCAGTTAGAGCTTTTAGTAGCACTTGGGGAATTTCACAGTCTAGCTAACCATATGGTTATCTAGTCCTCTTGGGAAAATATAAGGCTCCTGAGTACACTTGTTCCTCCCACCTCATTTATTTCTGTTTTTATTTTTTGAGCCTTTTCATTAGTAAGACATTGCACTGAGTTTTACATGGACTGCATCATTTAATTCCAACTGGGGAAGATTCTATTCCCATGACCATTACATACATTTGGAAACTGAGGCTTAGAAAAATTATCAGCTTACTTTGCTCAATTAAAACATCTCCTGCCCCCAAGGCCCAGTTTTCAGCATAGCCCCATGTCATACATGTAGTAGGCATTCAATACATGTTTGAGAAAGAGAATAATAACTCACAAGTCAACAGTAATACTTTTAATTTTCAAGTTGGTTTTATCATTGTTCTATACACATTCGTGACTTAGCCCACAAATATCGAACCAACCATGTGCTTTGCACTCACAAAGGAGACTAGAAAGATTCACTCCTTGTGTGATATTTTCTTTATACCTTGAAAGTGTACTGTGGTAGTCTATGAAAAATTTCTCTCCTTCTGCTACTGCTCATCCCTTCTCCTCAGACATTGTTTTAAATGTTCTGAACCTATGTAGGGCTTCCCAGGTAGTGCTAGTGGTCAAGAATCTACCTGTCAAGGCAGGAGACTAAGAGATATGGGTTCGATCCATGGGTCGGGAAGATCCCCTGGAGGAGGGCATGGTAACCGACTCCACTATTCTTGTCTGGACAATCCCATGGACAGAGGAACCTGAAAGGCTACAGTCCACAGGGTCTCAAAGATTGGACACGGCTAAAGTGACTTAGCACACACATACCTGTGTAGGTTAAATTTCTTACTACTTCACAGTTGTATGAGTTTGCTCAGTGCCTAAATTCTCCACCTATACAGTGGCCCTAAGAATAACACATCATGGCATAGCTTTGAGAAATAAATTAGATAAAGCTTGTGAAGTTGTACTTTTTAGACTGTCTGTGATGAAGGACCATTTTTGGAAAGACTGTTCTCCTTAAGGAAAAATTAAATGAAAAAAGAAATTTTTATGATTAGATTCAGCAGATGAGGTTACTATGTCAAATAGCTGTAACACTTTTGCAAAGATTACTCTCATTTCTGTGCCTGTCTCAGGGCAGACTGATAGGGGATAGATCCCTGAATGGTGGTAGTTCCTCAGTGCTGTTTTGAGTAACACTGATGTAAAGCCCATGAGAGTACCCCTGCACATGTTAAATGCTTGAAAATTATCTGCAGTTCCATTGAAAACAAGAAAGGTACCAATGGCACTCCTAGTTTCTACCTTTCTTGCCCTTTTAACCCTCTCTGTCCTCCAAACTACTTGTTTCTTTCCAGATTTTCTCCCTGAGATTTTTAACTACTTCTTTTCTTCCTCTGCACCATTATTGCTCTTGTTAAATCTTCCTTAAAATTTAACCCTTGGACTGGAGGCTCCCTCTTTGTGCATGCGTCTCCTTGGGTCTTGCATTTCATTAGAAGGTCACTTCTAAATCCCTGTTACCCAGTCCCTCTTCCCTGCCTCTACCACTTCCATCCTGAGGATTTTGTCTTCCCATTCAGTTCAGTTCAGTCGCTCAGTCATGTCCAACTCTATGACCCCATGGACTGCAGCGCACCAGGCTTCCCTGTCCAATCACCAACTCCAGGAGCCTACACAAACTCATGTCAACTGCATTGGTGGATGCAATCCAGCCATCTCATCCTCTGTTGTCCCATTCTTCTCCCGCCGTCAGTCTTTCCCAGCATCAGGGTCTTTTCCAGTGAGTTGGTTCTTTGCATCAGGTGGCCAAAGTATTGGAGTTTCAGCTTCAGCATCAGTCCTTCCAATGAATATTCAGGACTGATCTCCTTTAGGATGGACTGGTTGGATCTCCTTGCAGTCCAAGGGACTCTCAAGAGTCTTCTCCAACACCACAGTTCAAAGCATCAATTCTTCTGTGCTCAGCTTTCTTTATAGTCCAACTCTCACATCCATACATGACTACTGGAAAATCCATAGCTTTGACTAGATGAGCTTTTGTTGGTAAAGTAATGTCTCTGCTTTTTAATATGCTGTCTAGGTTGGTCAGAACTTTTCTTCCAAGGAGCAAGTGTCTTTTTATTTCATGGCTGCAGTCACCATCTGCAGTGATTTTGGAGCCCCAAAAAATAAAGTCTCGCACTGTTTCCACTGTTTCCCCATCTATTTGCCATGAAGTGATGGGACCAGATGCCATGATCTTAGTTTTCTGAATGTTGAGTTTTAAGCCAACTTCTTCACTCTCCTCTTTCACTTTCATCAAGAGGCTCTTTAGTTCTTCTTCGCTTTCTGCCATAAGGGTGATGTCATCTCCATATCTGAGGTTATTGATATTTCTCCCTGCAGTCTTGATTCCAGCTTGATTTCCTGCTTCATCCAGTCCAGCATTTCTCATGATGTACTCTGCATATAAGTAAAATAAGCAGGGTGACAGTATACAGCCTGATGTACTCCTTTCCTGATATGGAACCAGTCTGTTGTTCCATGTCCAGTTCTAACTGTTGCTTCTTGACCTGCATACAGATTTCTCAGGAGGCAGGTCAGGTGGTCTGGTATTCCCATTTCTTTAAGAATTCTCCACTGTCGTGATCTACACAGTCAAAGGCTTTGATGTAGTCAATAAATTCAATAAATTCTGCCATCATGGTGATTTTACACTTTAGCTTTGTTACTGGACTCCCAGATTGAGGCAATAACCCCCTACTGCTCTCTCTATCATCATTTCCCTTCTGTTTCAAATTATTTCCTATGCAGTGGTTATTATTCACCATTTTCATACATCCTTCTACTTCAAAATGATTGCCATTTATTTATTTTTCATTTTAAAATTTCTATTAGGAGTTGATAACAATATTTCCAAGCAAATAAAAAAATAAATGTTTATTTTCTCCTATGTTTTATTTTAAATCCAACAGTGTCTTCTACCCATTCTATTAAAAATTCAGAATCTATCTCTTGTTTCTTCCATTTATCCACCATTCATCCCTCACCTCTTCTCTGAAGACTCTTTATAATTCTAGTAATGGAGAATTGTTTTATATAAGAAAGGTACAATTTCCACCTTGTTCTAATGCCTCTGGGACATTATTATCTTTGCTCAAATCTAGCTCTGTGAAGAAACCTATTGTTCTCAGACTATTGGCTGAAGATCTTTGGGGAGTGCTAAAATTTCAACTAGTGATGTGTGATTTTATTGGTACATCCAAGCATTGATATTATTAAATATTCTGCATAAATAAAAATCCACTTACACTAGTAAGAATCATCTTGCTCAAAAACATCAGTAGAGCATACTTCATTCAAAATTATTTGAAAACAAGTTAATACAGGATATAAATACAAGTATGCTTTCTCTCAATTGCATTTGGAAATTTTCACAAACCATGTTTCTTCCACACCTGAACCCCTCAATTTATCTCCATTTTTTTTCTTAGTTCTCTTCAGTACAGATGAATTACTCCTACTGGCTTGGTTCCGTAATGATATTTCATACTGGTGAAATATCTGTCATGATATTTCAGATATTTTACATTCAATTCCTCATTTCAACTTTCGCCACAGATGTTACCATTGCCTGAATGTTTCTTTGTCACTTTTCTGCCATTCAGTATTTGTTTATTACTGCTTTTATCATTATTATTATCATTGTCATTGTCATTGTCTCTGATTTGGCTTAATGACTCACTTCCTCCCTCCAAGAAACTGGCTTGACTAACTTCAGGCAATCTGTTTTCAAAGTATGACCTGAGAATCCCTCAAAGTTCCTGATATCCTTTCAACTGCATACCTGTGTGTGGACAGATTTTCTTGTAATATATCAAGCAAAACAACATATCGCAACAGATTGAGTGCTGAAGCAGATATGACAACCCAGCTGTCTTATAATAAGCCCAGCATTAAAGACACTTACAGAAGTGTAAACCAGTGCTACTATTCACTTCTCACTGAATCTTTTGATTTGAAAAGTATTGATTTTTATAAAATATGTATTATTGGTGTATATTAGATTTATTATTTTTATTTAAAAATGAAGCAGTAAATAAAGATTTTAAATGTTTCAAAATTTAATTTATATTATGATAATCCATAAGTGTACCCTAAATACATTAATAGAAAGAGTCTTTGACATACTCGATAATTTTTAAGAGTCTAAAAAAGTCCAAAGACCAAAAATTTGAGAACTGTTGTTTTAGGGATACAAGGGGCATTTTGTTAACTATCTGCTCATACTCTCCAGCTATATCAGTTCAGTTCAGTCACTCAGTGATGTCTGACTCTTTGCAATCCCATGAATTGCAGCACGCCAGACCTCCTTGTCCATCACCAAATCTTGGAGATTACCCAAACTCATCTCCATTGAGTCGGTGATGCCATCCAACCATCTCATCCTCTGTCGTCCCCTTCTCCTCCTGCCCCCAATCCTTCCCAGCATCAGGGTCTTTTCCAATGAGTCAACTCTTCACATGAGGTGGCCAAAGTATTTGAGTTTCCGCTTCAACATCAGTCCTTCCAATGAACACCCAGGACGAATCTCCTTTAGGATGGACTGGTTGGATCTCCTTGCAGTCTAAGGGACTCTCAAGAGTCTTGTCCAACACCACAGTTCAAAAGCATCAATTCTTCAGCGCTCAGCCTTCTTCACCATCCAACTCTCACATCCATACATGACCACTGGAAAAACCATAGCCTTGACTAGACGAACCTTTGTTGGCAAAGTAATGTCTCTGCTTTTAAATATGCTATCTAGGTTAGTCATAACCTTCCTTCCAAGAAGCAAGTGTCTTTTAATTTCATGGCTGCAATCACCATCTGCAGTGATTTTGGAGTCCCCCAAAATAAAGTCTGACACTGTTTCCATTCTTTCCCCATCTATCTGCCATAAAGTGATGGGTCCAGATGCCATGATCTTAGTTTTCTGAATGTTGAGCTTTAAGCCAACTTTTTCACTCTCCTCTTTCACTTTCATCAGGAGGCCCTTTAGTTCTTCTTCACTTTCTGCTATAAGGGTGGTGTCATCTGCATATCTGAGGTTATTGATATTTCTCCCAGCAATCTTGATTCCCGCTTGTGTTTCTTCTAGCCCAGCATTTCTCATGATGTACTCTGCATATAAGTTAAACAAGCAGCGTGACAATATACAGCCTTGACATACTCCTTTTCCTATTTGGAATCAGTCTGTTGTTCCATGTCCAGTTCTAACTATTGCTTCCTGACCTGCATACAGCTTTCTCAAGAGGCAGGTCAGGTGGTCTGGTGTTCCCATCTCCTTATGAATTTTCCACAGTTTATTGTGATCCACACAGTCAAAGGCTTTGGCATAGTCAGTAAAGCAGAAATAGATGTTTTCCTGGAACTCTCTTGCTTTTTCAATGATCCAGTGGATGTTGGCAGTTTGATCTCTGGTTCTTCTGCCTTTTCTAAAACTGGCCTGAACATCTGGAGGTTCACGGTTCATGTATTGCTGAAGCCTGGCTTGGAGAATTTTGAGCATTACTTTACTAGCGTATGAGATGAGTACAATTGTGTGGTAGTTTGAGCATTCTTTGGCATTGCCTTTCTTTAGGAATCAGATGAAAACTGACCTTTTCCAGTCCTTTGGCCACTGCTGAGTTTTCCAAAAATTTGCTGATATATTGAGTGCAGCACTTTCACAGCATCATTTTTGAAATAGCTCAACTGGAATTCCATCATCACTAGCTTTGTTCGTAGTGATGCTTTCTAAGGCCCACTTGACTTCACATTCCAGGATGTCTAGCTCTAGGTGAGTGATCACACCATCGTGATTATCTAGGTTGTGAAGATCTTTTTTGTACAGTTCTTCTGTGTATTCTTGCCACCTCTTCTTAATATCTTCTGCTTCTGTTAGGTCCATACCATTTCTGTCCTTTATCGAGCCCATCTTTGCATGAAATGTTCCCTTTGTACCTCTAATTTTTTTGAAGAGATCTCTAGTCTTGCGCATTCTGTTGTTCTTCTCTATTTCTTTGCATTGATCGCTGAGGAAGGCTTTCTTATCTCTCCTTGCTATTCTTTGGAACTCTGCATTCAGATGGGAATATCTTTCTTTTTCGCTTCTCTTCTTTTCCCAGCTATCTGTAAGGCCTCCTCAGACAGCCATTTTGTTTTTTTGCATTTCTTTTCCATGGGGATGGTCTTGCTCCGTGTCTCCTGTACAATGTCACAAACCTCTGTCCATAGTTCATCAGGCACTGTGTCTATCAGATCTAGTCCCTTAAATCTATTTGTCACTTCCACTATATAATCATAAGGGATTTTATTTAGGTCATACCTGAATAGTCTAGTGGTTTTCCCTACTTTCTTCAATTTAAGTCTGAATTTGGCAATAAGGAGTTCATGATCTGAGCCACAGTCTGCTCCTGGTGTTGTTTTTGCTGACTGTATAGAGCTTCTCCATCTTTGGCTGCAAAGAATATAATCAATCTGATTTTGGCATTGACCATCTGGTGATGTCCACGTGTAGAGTCTTCTCTTGTATTGTTGGAAGAGGGTGTTTGCTATGACCAGTGGGTTCTTTTGGCTCAACTCTATTAGCCTTTGCCTTGCTTCATTCTGTACTCCAAGGCCAAATTTGCCTGTTACTCCAGGTGTTTCCTGACTTCCTACTTTTGCATTCCAGTCCCCTATAATGAAAAGGACATCTTTTTGGGGTGTTAGTTCTAGAAAGTCTTGTAGGTCTTCATAGAACCATTCAACTTCAGCTTCTTCAGTGTTACTGGTTGGGGCATAGGCTTGGATTACCATGATATTGAATGGTTTGCCTTAGAAATGAACAGAGATCATTCTGTCATTTTTGAGATTGCATCCAGGTACTGCATTTCGGACTCTTTTGTTGACCATGATGGCTACTCCATTTCTTCTAAGGGATTCCTGCCCACAGTAGTAGATATAATGGTCATCTGAGTTAAATTCACCCATTCCAGTCCATTTTAGTTTGCTGATTCCTAGAATGTCAACGTTCACTCTTGCCGTCTCTTGTTTGACCACTTCCAATTTGCCTTGATTCATGGACCTAGCATTCCAGGTTCCTATGCAGTATTACTTTTTACAGCATCAGACCTTGTTTCTATCACCAGTCACATCCACAACTGCGTATTTTTTTTTGCTTTGCCTCCATCCTTTCATTCTTTCTGGAGTTATTTCTCCACTGATCTCCCGTAGCATATTGGGCACCTACCGACCTGGGGAGTTCCTCATTCAGTGTCCTATCATTTTGCCTTTTCATACTGTTCATGGGGTTCTCAAGGCAAGAATACTGAAGTGGTTTGCCATTCCCTTCTCCAGTGGACCACATTCTGTCAGACCTCTCCACAATGACTTGTCCGTCTTCGGTGGCTCCACATGGCATGGCTTAGTTTCATTGAGTTAGACAAGGCTGTGGTCCATGTGAGCAGATTGGCTAGTGTTCTGTGATTATGCTTTCAGTGTGTCTGCCCTCTGATGCCCTCTTGCAACACCTACTGTCTTACTTGGGTTTCTCTTACCTTGGACGAGGGGTATCTCCTCTCGGTCGCCCCTCCTGACCTTGAACGTGGAGTAGCTCCTCTCAGCCCTCCTACACCCACGCAGCTACTGCTCTTTGGATGTAGAGTTACTCCTCTCGGTCTCCGCTGCTGACCTCGGACGTAGGGTAGGTCCTCTTGGCTGCCACTCCTGACCTCCAGCGGTATAAGTAATAATAAATATCATTTACTGAGAGTCTACCATAGAGATGCATGTTATTTGCTGTATCTCTAACCCACATAATAACTGTTAATTAGCTTTCTTATTCTAATTTTACAGATCGTAAACTGGAGTTTAGAGAAATTAAAAAATCCTCCAAGTTCTCCCATGAATTAAGTGGTAGTGTCAGACTACCACTTGACTCCAAATGTTTAGTATTTCTACTATTTAATACCATCTTTCATAAAGGCACATTATTCCTAAAACCACCTCATGTGGCATGAGTTAAAACTCTATACACAAGGAGTTAATGAACAAAATGATTATTGGCTAGATATTGACATTCTCCAGAAACCCTTAAAGGCAAAGGTTAATCTTCAAATGACCTTTTTATCTTTAGAACTATTTTTTTTTTTTTTTTGATTTTATTTTCAGTTCTGAATTGCCTTCTGTAGACAGTGGGATATTGGTCTTACAAATCAATATGTTTCAAAGAATGAACAGAGTTCATTCAGCTTTTCCTAAGATGAGATTTTGAAGCCTAATTCTATATTAATTCACCTGTAGTTGCTTAACTTGATCTGGAAACACTTCATAATTCCATTTCTTGATAGTACGCTTAGTCATTTCACCACAGAGAAATTAAGATTTTTCAAAGTTATAAGTGCACAATTAAGCTCTGTTCAATTAACTGGCCTACTACCATGTTTGTAGGGTGCTGTGTCCTACAACTCAGAAAACTAAAACAGCATCACAGAGGATACTGGCTTTTGTAGACTGAGCCAACATTTAAAATACAGTGCTCAGAAAAAAAGTGATTCATTGATTTTATTTGTTCCTGAGAACTTCGTGGAGGAAGGATCACTGCAGGACTGACTCATCTTGAAGGAACCTCATATAAATTTGTAATGGAAAGATCCTAGGAGATGAGACCTATCAGGACAGCAGGGAAAAGAGAAATACCCCAGCTTAGTGTATAGAAACACAGTAGTTACCTGAGGAAGGGAATTGGTAAAACAAGGTAATGCATTTAGTTTTAGTCAAATTTGTTGTAAAGAGCTGACTTTCAAATGGAAATGTCCAAGGAGGCAGTTGGAAATCTCTGACTGAGCTTAAGGAAAGAACAGGATGGAAATTCTATAAGTGAACAGTTTGGATTAGAAGTGAGAGAGGAGGCCATATTTCTTTTGAATGGAAGTCACAAAGAAATAAGCCTAAAGGGATGACTGCTAAGCATTGTACAAATCCTATGTCAGACTGAAAGATGAAGAAAAGAACAAGATAAAAATGGCCAAAATAAAATATGGGAGACATGGAATTACAATACACAAGTTCAAGTGAGGAAGAATTTCAGGAAAGGATATTTCATCAACAGTATAAACTGTTTCAAAGGAGATGGAGTTACGAGAGAAAAAGAACACTGTGCTTGTTAACCAGAAAGTCATTGGTGACCTGTGAATTGTTGGTGTGAAGGCTAGATCCTCCTAGAATAGAAATAAGATGGTAGTTTGAGGAACTAATGGAAAGACAACAATTGTAAATAAAGCAATGAAAATAAACAGACAAGGTTTTCAAGTAGACTGATGGATGAAGTGGAATGATGCATGGTTGACTCAATAGAAAAATTTCTTTATCCTCAGGTTGTCTGCAGCATGTGAAACATACCCTCTGAGCACCTGTGCTTTATGGCGCTCTTCTAGGTACCTGGACTACACCAGTGTATTTTAACCCCACATCACTACACTGTGAAGCCTAATGTCTTTTTTAACTACTTAACGATCTCCTGGCCCTGGGCTAATTAAGCACCATTTGAAGAATCATATTGTTGTGTACGGGATGTGGTATGTTAGTAAACTGGCTCCCGGTGGGGGGGGGGATAAAAAATGAAAAGCCATAATGTACTATTGGATTATTTCCATGGTGTAGATATTATACGATGGCCAGATTCTAGCTACAACATCATACCACGGACATGAGTTGGGCATGTGCAGAATGGCCTCCTTGAAGCCAATACAGCCAGACTTCAGCATGGTCCTGGCATGTCTTGTTTTGTGTTCTGAGTATATTAATATACTTCTGACTTGACTTCATTCATCTGTACAGTGGAGAAACTATTTTGCAATTATTATGGAGATGGAGTTTATTGCTGAATAGTTTTGGTGGAATCAAAAACAGGAGGATGCAAGCTATCAAAAAAATCACCTTAATCATAGATCTTTATATGTGAAAATAATTTTAAATTTAGATGTGAAAAACAACAGACAATTAAAAAATAAACTCACAGATGGTAGACAACTTTTAGAAATAGTGTAATAACACCTCATTTATCTAACACCATCAGGGGATGAGCTGTTTCACATAAGTGAATTTTCCTATTAAATAGAATTTAGAGATCTAAGCACTAGAACTTTTTAATTTTAAACAAGTTTATGTGGAAACTTCAAAAATGGATTAGACAATTCCTTGCCTTCTTTATATTTATAACATATGTTGTGAATTCAAAAATAGTGTATGATCATTATATAACATTTTAAAATAGAGACATAGAGGATAAAATAAAAATATATTTGTAATCTCATCATGTAGAGATAATATTAGCATGTTGGTTTATTTCATTTTTATCTTATTTGCATTCATGTTTTTAATAAGTTGAATTATTTTGTATCTAGCCTATATCACATAAATTTATTTGTAAGCATTTTCTTGCATTATTAACTATTCTTGGAACACATGATTTTTAATGGATGCATAATATTTCGGCAAATGGATATATTAGAATTATTTTATATGCATACTGTTATTTAGGTTGTTTCAATTTTTTCTTAATTCTAGTGTGCTGTAATGGATACTTTTATTTATCTTTATGTACATCTTTGACATTTCTGATACTAGATTCTTGGTAGTGGAATTAGTGGGTCAAACGATAAGGTGATTGTTTTAAACTTTTAGTGGAATTGGTCAAATTATAGTACAAATTGGTTAGACTTTGATTTCAGAAAGATTATGAAAATTAATACTTCCATAAAAAAAGTATAAGAGTAACCATCTATTTGTGTTTTTGCTGTGAGCAAGTATAGCTATCTTCGCCACTGTTTTTAACCCATGTGCTGCATGTCATAATGACTCTGTCATCATCATTCACATAAGCGGGATAAATGAGATAAGTAAAAGCACCTAGTCTGCTCCCTGGCACATAGTTATTGTTTAGTAATAGCTTCATAGGTCACAGTTATGGGTTCATGCAATAAAGATTTATTTCTCATTCACATTCAGTATGGGTCAGTGAGGGGTCTGCTCTATGCACTCACACAGGCATCCGGGCTTCTTGCATCTGTTGGCTCCACCATCACTTTGGGCCTCAGAATCCTCCTTTCTATTTCTTTTTCCCAGTTTTGTTGAAATATAATTGACATATAAGAAAGTTTAAGGTGTACAGCATGATGACTTGATATACATATGTTGCACAGTGATTGTCATAATAAGGTTAATTAACGCCTTCTTACATAATTGCATGTGTGGTGAGAAAATTTAAAATTTACTCTCTTAGCAACTTTCAGGAATACAATATAGTATGTTAACTATAGTTACTATGCTGTGTAGTGCATCTGTAATAAGTGAGTTCAGTCAGTGCAGTTTCATATTATGGTTGAAAAAGTTGGAAATAAAACTTGTTCTAAATGTTATCCACTGCAGTTCAATTAAAAGTATATACAGGGAAATTCACTATGAGTTCTGGAATTGAGGAACTGATCTGAATTAGTGTATGACTGGATTACGATAGAGCTACTCTAGATTCCATAGCTACTAAATGTGTGGTCTTCATCTGAAAGATGTTTTGTAATATTTGTTCTGTATCCATCATAAGGTTATTAGGCTTGGGTGAGATCAAGCATTCAAGAGAAATAAAGGTGGTATCAAAAAATACTACTACTATATTAAATAATATACTATTTATATTTGAAAGCTTTAAATTTTAATCATCTATATTGCTTTCTATGTGTTGCTGGTTTGGATATATTTTACACAAAATTTCAGGAATTTATCCTTGACAGTACAATAGGTAATGTACCTTTAAAATAGTTACTGAAACATGTCTTTAAAGAGAGCAACTTTGTCAATTTCCAACTGGACATTTGGTCATTAAAACATAGCAGTACCCTTCTGTGTTGTTAACTATTAATAGTTCTCCTACTTCCACATACAGTGATGGTTGTCTCCTCTTCTCTAATGGTTCCCAGGAAAGCAGTTCTATTACATAGGCTGTGGTATGTTTGCTTGGCTGATTAGTTTCTCTGTCACTTAAAAATGCTTCTTGACTTGTGGCACTTGTACCCATAACTTTAAAAGATTCAAGAGAATATTCCTAGTATAGTTGGATTGAAACTGGCATCTGGGGGATGTCTGTAATGCAAAATTAAGTCCTCAAACTATTGGTATTTATATATATTTGAAAACTTAAAAAGAATCAGTAGCATTTATTACATCCACAATGTTGTGCAGCCACAACCTCCATCTTATTCTAGATCGTCCTTGTGACTCCAAAATAAAACCCCTTAAGTGATTTCACCCTATTCTCCCTACTCTCTGACCCTTTAACCACCATTCTGAATTCTGTGTTTTTAAACGCTTTTTATTTAGAAATAATTTCAAACTTATGAAAAGTTACAAAATAAAAACAGTACAAAAGACAGCTATATGCATTTTAACCAGATTCACCTACTGTAAATTTTTTAACACTTTTGCCTCTTTCTTTAAATATGTAATTATTATGTTGCTGCTGCTGCTAAGTCGCTTCAGTCGTGTCCGACTCTGTGCGACCCCATAGATGGCAGCCCACCAGGCTTCGCCATCCCTGGGATTCTCCAGGCAAGAATACTGGAGTGGGTTGCCATTACCTTCTCCAATGCATGAAAGGGAAAAGTGAAAGTGAAGTCGCTCAGTCGTGTTCAACTCTTAGCGACCCTGTGGGCTGTAGCCTACCAGGCTCCTCCATCCATGGGATTTTCCAGGCAAGAGTACTGGAGTGGGGTGCCATTTCCTTCTCCGTGTAATTGCATATTAATTATAGATCTTTTTTTTTTTTTTTTTTGTACAGTTCTTCTGTGTATTTTTGCCACCTCTTCTTAATATCTTCTGCTTCTGTTATGTCCATACTATTACTATCCTTTATCGAGCCCATCTTTGCAGGAAATGTTCCCTTGGTATCTCTAATTTTCTTGAAGAGATCTCTAGTCTTTCCCAATCTGTTGTTTTCCTCTATTTCTTTGGATTGATTGATGAGGAAGGCTTTCTTATCTCTCCTTGCTATTCTTTGGAACTCTGCATTCAGATGGGAATATCTTTCCTTTTCTCCTTTGCTTTTTGCTTCTCTTCTCTTCCCAGCTATCTGTAAGGCCTCCTCAGACAGCCATTTTGCTTTTTTGCATTTCTTTTCCATGGGGATGGTCTTGATCCCTGTTTCCTGTACAATGTCATGAACCTCTGTCCATAGTTCAGCAGGCACTCTGTCTATCAGATCTAGTCCCTTAAATCTCTTTGTCACTTCCACTGTATAATCATAAGGGATTTGATTTAGGTCATACCTGAATGGTCTAGTGGTTTTCCCTACTTTCTTCAATTTAAGTCTGAATTTGGCAATAAGGAGTTCATGATCTGAGCCACAGTCTGCTCCCGGTGTTGTTTTTGCTGACTGTATAGAGCTTCTCCATCTTTGGCTGCAAAAAATATAATCAGTCTGATTTTGGCATTGACCATCTGGTGATGTCCATGTGTAGAATCTTCTCTTGTGTTGTTGGAAGAGGGTGTTTGCTATGACCAGTGCATTCTGTTGACAAAACTCTATTAGCCTTTGCCCTGCTTCATTCTGTATTCCAAGGCCAAATTTGCCTGTTACGCCAGGTGTTTCCTGACTTCCTGGTTTTGCATTCCAGTCCCCTCTAATGAAAAGGACATCTATTTTGGTTGTTAGTTCTAAAAGGTCTTGTAGGTCTTCATAGAACCGTTCAAGTTCAGCTTCTTCAACATTACTGGTCGGGGCATAGACTTGGATTACCGTGATATTGAATGGTTTGCCTTGGAAATGAACAGAGATCATTCT
Organism: Okapia johnstoni; assembly: GCA_024291935.2. Taxonomy (NCBI): domain Eukaryota; kingdom Metazoa; phylum Chordata; class Mammalia; order Artiodactyla; family Giraffidae; genus Okapia; species Okapia johnstoni. The sequence goes on along the minus strand of CM044311.1, from coordinate 94,091,580 downwards.
GTCATTTTTGAGATTGCATCCAAGTACTGCATTTCGGACTCTTTTGTTGACCATGATGGCTACTCCATTTCTTCTAAGGGATTCCTGCCCACAGTAGTAGATATAATGGTCATCTGAGTTAAATTCACCCATTCCAGTCCATCTTAGTTCGCTGATTCCTAGAATGTCGACGTTCACTCCTGCCGTCTCGTGTTTGACCACTTCCAATTTGCCTTGATTCATGGACCTAAAATTCCAGGTTCCTATGCAATATTGCTCTTTACAGCATTGGACTTTGTGTCTATCACCAGTCACATCCACAGCTGGGTATCGTTTTTGCTTTGCCTCCATCCCATCATTCTTTCTGGAGTTATTTCTCCACTTATCTCCAGTAGCATATTGGGCACCTACTGACCTAGGGAGTTCATCCTTCAGTGTCCTATCTTTTCACGTTTTCATACTATTCATGGGTTTCTCAAGGCAAGAATACTGAAGTGGTTTGCCATTCCCTTCTCCAGTGGACCACATTCTGTCAGACCTCTCCACCATGACCCATCCGTCTTGGGTGGCCCCACAAGGCATGGCTTAATTTCATTGAGATAGACAAGGCTGTGGTCCATGTGATCAGATTAGCTAGTTTTCTGTAGTTATAGTTTCAGTGTGTCTGCCCTCTGATGCCCTCTTGCAGCACCTACCGTCTTACTTGGGTTTCTCTTACCCTGGACGTGGCGTATCTCTTCACGGCCCCTCCAGCAAAGTGCAGCCGTTGCTCCTTACCTTGGACAAGGGGTATGTACTCATGACGGTCCCTCCTGACCTTGAATGTGGAGTAACTCCTCTCGGCCCTCCTGTGCCCATGCAGCCGCTGCTCGTTGAACTTGGGGTAACTCCTTTTGGCCACCGCCCCCGGCTTCCGGCCGGGGCTGCCTCCTCTCTGCTGCTGCCCCTGGCCTCAGGCCCAGGCTGGCTCCTCTCTCTGCTGCTGCCCCTGGCCTCTGGCCCGGGCTAGCCCCTCTCGGCCGCCACCCCCGGTCTCCGGCCCGGGCTAGCTCCTCTCAGCCGCCGCCCCCGGCCTCCGGCCTGGTCTAGCTCTTCTCGCTGCCACCCCTGGCCTTCGGCCCACTCACGACTCAGATAATCATGATGGTGTGATCACTCACCTAGAGCCAGACATCCTGGAATGTGAAGTCAAGTGGGCCTTAGAAAGCATCACTACGAACAAAGCTAGTGGAGGTGATGGAATTCCAGTTGAGCTATTTCAGATCCTGAAAGATGATGCTGTGAAAGTGCTGCACTTGATATGCCAGCAAATCTGGAAAACTCAGCATTGGCCACTGGACTGGAAAAGGTCCATTTTCATTCCAATCCCAAAGGAAGGCAATGCCAAAGAATGCTCAAACTACCGCACAATTGCACTCATCTCACACACTAGTAAAGGAATGCTCAAAATTCTCCAAGCCAGGCTTCAACAATATGTGAACCGTGAACTTCCAGATGTTCAAGCTGGTTTTAGAAAAGGCAGAGGAACCAGAGATCAAATTGCCAACATCTGATGAATCATCAAAAAAGCAAGAGAGTTCCAGAAAAACATCTATTTATGCTTTATTGACTATTCCAAAGCCTTTGACTGTGTGAATCACAATAAACTGTGGAAAATTCTGAAAGAGATGGGAACACCAGACCAACTGATTTGCCTCTTGAGAAACCTGTATGCAGGTCAGGAAGCAACAGTTAGAACTGGACATGGAACAAGATACTGGTTCTAAATAGGAAAAGGAGTACGTCAAGTCTGTATATTGTCACCTTGCTTATTTAACTTATATGCAGAGTACATCATGAGAAACGCTGGGCTGGAAGAAACACAAGCTGGAATCAAGATTGCTGGGAGAAATGTAAATAACCTCAGATATGCAGATGACACCACCCTTATGGCAGAAAGTGAAGAAGAACTAAAGAGCCTCTTGATGAAAGTGAAAGAGGAGAGTTAAAAAGTTGGCTTAAAGCTCAACGTTCAGAAAACTAAGATCATGGCATCTGGTCCCATCACTTCATGGGAAATAGATGGGGAAACAGTGTCAGACTTTATTTTTTGGGGCTCCAAAATCACTGCTGGTGGTGATTGCAGCCATGAAATTAAATGACGCTTGCTCCTTGGAAGGAAGGTTATGGCCAACCTAGATAGCATATTTAAAAGCAGAGACATTACTTTGCCAACAAAGGTCCGTCTAGTCAAGGCTATGGTTTTTCCATTGGTCATGTATGGATGTGAGAGTTGGACGGTGAAGAAAGTTGAGCCCTGAACAATTGATGCTTTTGAACTGTGGTGTTGGAGAAGACTCTTGAGAATCCCTTGGACTGCAAGGAGATCCACCCAGTCCATCCTAAAGGAGATCCGTCCTGTGTGTTCATTGGAAGGACTGATGTTGAAGCTGAAACTCCAATACTTTGGCCACCTCATGCGAAGAGTCGACTCATTGGAAAAGACCCTGATGCTGGGAAGGATTGGGGGCAGGAGGAGAAGGGGACAATGGAGGATGAGATGGTTGGATGGCATCACTGACTCAATTAACATGGGTTTGGGTAAACTCTGGGAGTTGGTGATGGACAGGAAGGCCATCTGTGATTCATGGGGTCGCAAAGAGTCGAAAACGACTGAGCGACTGAACTGAACTGAACTGATTCTATAGGTGAGTGTGCTTCTCAGAGAATAGGTTGTAAGAGGCATCTTTGACATTACATAAAGCAAAGGTGAAATCTGCTTTGAGGCTTTAGCTCATAATTTCTTTTGTAATCTCAGCAAAGTAGAATTCTAATGTTTTTCTAGGAAAATAATCAAGTGAAAGATTAGTTGCCTTCCAGGAAAAAAAGAATACGATAAGAAGCCTTTGTCATTTTAGCAATTTACTGAAGGAAGACATTACACTTTGGGATACTTCTGTTGGTTCAGATCATCCTTGAGGAAATAAAGGTAATTTCTAGGAAATGACTGTAATGCAGTGTAGGTGACAGAAATTGTGAAGGAAACAGATGACAAAGAGACAAAAATTCACATTAAGCTAGGTACTTCAGAATCAGTTACCAAGATTAAAATTTATCATTGATGTACTTGTTAGCTAGGGTACCGTAACAAGTTATCACAAACTAAATGGCTTAAACAACAGAAGTTTATTGTTTCACAGTCCTGAAGTCCTAGATCAAGGTGTCAGCAGGGTTGAATCCCTCTGAGGGCTGTGAGAAAGAATCACTCCTCTTACCCAGCTTTTGGTGTTTTACTGGCGAACTTTGGTGTTCCTTGGCTTACAGATACATCACCCTGGTCTTTGCCTTCATGTTCAAGGCATTCTCCTTTTATCTATTTAAAATTCTCTTGTTTATAAGGACTTGTTGTGCTTGTGTTTAGTCACTCAGTCATGTCCGACTCTTTGCAATCCCATGGACTGTAACCCTGCCAGGCTTCTCTGTCAATGGGGATTATCCAGGCGAAAATACTGGAGTGGGTTGCCATGCCCTCCTACTGGGGATCTTCCCAACCCAGGGATCAAACCCAAGTCTCCCACATTGCAGGCAGATGCTTTACCGTCTGAGCCGTAAGGATGCAAGTCCTTGTATGGACACAAGTCATATTGGATTAGGAGCCCAACCTACTGTCGTATGACTTTGTCTTAATTACATCTGCAAATATCCTGTTGCTTTTGCTGTAGGTCACATTCTGAGATATTGGGGGTTAGGATTTCAACATATGAATTTTGGAGAGCCATCATCAAACTTCAGCAATGACGGTAAAGAATGCATTTAAAGTTTATTAAAGGCAGAATTTCAATGCATATGATTTTGTCCTTCTACTGGGCTTATAATGGCGTTTTTATGCTGCTTTTTGGCACTTAGGTGTTAAGAACAAACACATTTAATGTTTCTCAACTTATGTCTATGATACTTGCTATTCCTGTGCACTAGAGAAATTTCCTGTCTAAATAGATAGGTTTATGATTGCTTAGAGATCATGAACCTGAACTTTGCTGAAGCAGGCAGCTTTGCAAATTTTAGCAGCATTGACATTCCAAGAAAGAAGATAATGAATTCCAGCTTTCAGAAATTCAGATCTGATTATTAATGCAGAAGTTAATGGGGTTAATATAAAACTCACCAGAAGTAAAATATTTAGAACAACTGTAGAGCTATCATAGAATTTAGGGACTTGGGGAACATGCTATCCTTCTCTTAAGAAAAGGTAATTAGATCCAAAATAAAGAACCCTGTATTCTCAGTCCCTAAGCACAGACACATGATGCTGGTTACATTACACTATAAGATAAATATGAAAATGCTTAGCTTCTTAGTGTGCCCAGTGGTAATGTATCTTAAAATTTGACCATAAGCTTTAAAACTGTCTCTTTCTTTTTTCTCCCATTTTTCCAACAAAGAAACAAATCTTCCCTATCTTCTCTGTTATTTCATCCTTTCATTATGCCTGTATGAATGACTCCATTGTTTTACTTCCTTACGTCTTTACCTATACAGAAAGTGTATAGGTGAGCCATATAGGGAATTGTGTTCTTTATGCAGAAAGAATGTTTCAAGAGTAAAATTTGTAGTTAGGAATTATATTAAATAGTTAAATAGAAAATAGCTTCTTTTAGCAAATTGTATTTGAGTTAACCTTGACGAACTGCCAGTATCTAGCATTGTGCCTTGGGTAGAAGGAATTTATTAATATTGCCAACTTCCTTGGACTTATTAAAATTATCCTCTATTTAATATTTTTTCCTGAAAATTAATATTTTTCTCTCTTATTATTATTAATAAAGAAATAGTCCTACCTAGAATGTGAACACAAAAAATGTCACAGGGACATAAGTTCTTAGAAAATTTAATTACTGTGCCTGCAGTATCTTGTTCTCAGCATTTTTCAATTATCAACTTTTAAAAAAATCTGTTATTTATGCTCTGTTAAGTTACTTTTATTTAACTCTTGAGTTTTTGACCAAAATAAGATAGCAAGTTGTTTTTATCTGTCCTCTCAGGAATCTTTTGGGTTGATATATCTCTCATCATGAATAATTAAACAGTGTTGGATTGTGTATTCCATCAAGAATGCAGTATTTCAGAGATCAGTATTTATTTCACAAAAGACAGATATACTGAGGAAGAAAATCTTCCAATTCTATATAAAGCTTACTTGCAGGTGTAAAGTATAAGAAATTTTTCATGTAATGAGAAGCCCAAACCTCCGATAATCAAAGAGTCAGTAAGCACACAATAGAAATCTATTTATGGTCCAGTATCCTTTCTAATATTAAGATCTATGAAAAATGTAAATGCTATCTCTAAGTCTGTGAATTTAAGCTATTACAAAGTAAAAGAAATACTGAAAAGCTGTATGTATAATTACTGAAAATTGAGAATCTTTATTATCCTGGAAAGCATAGCAGGCCTTCCTAGAATAATGACACAAAACTTCAAAGAAGACATTGTTTTCTCTGTTCATTTTGAATGTTGGACATTGGGTTAAAAGGAGGGATGGTTTCCCCACTGTGGAAAATGAGCTTTGAAGTTCTGTAAATTCTGATTTGCAGAAAAGATGTTTATAATGAATTCAACTTTCTCTGCTTTGACCTTTAAATATACACCTTGAATACCAGAAAGAAAAGAAAAATTATAAACTTTGGTGAAATAATTGCCACTCAAGGAATTTGAATCTTGAGTATGACTCCTCGCAGATAGTGATCCAACAGGGTCTCTTCCAGAAAACTCTCTCTCACCCCTCATCTTCAATTTGCCCACTGCCAATCGTCTGTTAATAGGAGTATTATATAATAAAATAATGGATTTCTCTTTGCATTAGGCAATAACTCCTCATCTACTTTAAAGATGTGCATTCACTTTTCAGTCCCCAAAGAAATATCCTTAAGTCAGCTTCTCAGCATGTTCTTAGTGGTCGGGAGGAGAAACCTGCTGTGTGCTCTGCAGCCGCCAGGATGCCAGCAGGCTAATAACACAGGGCTGCCTTTAATAAGGTGGCGAATCTCCTACCTCTGAAAATTAAGAATGTTGGTCTCTCCAGTAATTTGGCACAGGGCTGCCTTTTGCTTATAAAGCTTCTTCCAGGAGCAGCAGAAAGAGTGCCACTATTAGCCTCAAACTTAGAACAAAATAAAGGAAGTAAAAAATATATGGTTAACTAGGCCAGGTCTCTAGTGAAGTTGATAGTCCTGCGTATATTTTTTCTTCTCCTCCTCCTCTCTCACTTTCCCTCCTCCTCCTTCATCATTTTTTTCTGTTCAAGTTTAGTTTGTCTTCTTTCAGAGTTTTAGAACCACTGTTAGCTAGTATGAGATAGAATCTTTAGTACTTGACAAAAAGAAATCATCTCTCTTTTACTTGAAAACAAATTAAATAAACCTGAATCAGTAACTGATTGAACAAATTGTTCTGGAATTCTTGCATGGCAAATATGCCATGTACTCTGTGAAATGCTACATCATCCTAAAAAATTAATTTCAATTTATTTCTTAAAAATATCTATGCATTTATAGATATGTCCAGTTAGGCATACACATAGATGATACAGATTCAGACACATGCATACACACATATATGTAAATTACCTGCACATACAAATATACAGCATTTAAATGAAATGAAAGAACAGAACAGAAAAACAAGAAACATCTTGTTAATATTTTAGAAGTCATTATGATGTAATTTTAGATATATATATATATATGTATGTATGTATGTATGTATATACACACACACAATGATAGCCACAATTTTCCCTGGTTATTTTAAAGATAAAATATATGTATTTTTTATTATATGTTCTCATGAAATGGTAGAAGTATAGCAAGTTAATATGGTTTCTGATATTTTGATATTATATGTAAACTAAAAATAGTTTTCAAATTATCTTAAGTGCAGAATGAAATTTACTGAAATAGTTACCCTCTGGCTATTAAGTTTTCCAAAAATGGACAAATAATAATGATATTAAATTTTTACTAATTAACTTAGACTTTCAAGTCACACCTCTATAATTATTAAAATTTATGAAAAATAGAATATAGTTGCAAAGTAATGTTACTGCAATAACTTGTGTCAGTGTAGTCAGTGTTATCTATATATGTAAAAAGTTACATATATAATGTTTTAAATGTCTTCTTAAATCATTCTGTTGTTCCCTGATTAATAAAAGCCTTATAAGACAACTATAATTTGTGTGTATGCAAGTGTATATATACATGCACGAACACATACATACATACATACATACATATATATATATATTATTACTTAGCATCTGATTACTCAACTCTCTTACCTGCCATTTATATGTAGAGTTATTATTATTTTTATTTCCAACTTGCCAACAGTGTGTATGAATTAGAATCAGCTGATCAAAAGCAAAATATCTCATATGATATGTGATTTTTTTGCTTACAAGTCTGACTTATTAGAGCAAACCTTTGGGAAGCAAGTACTATATCTTGTCCAGCACCGAATCCCCAGATCCTTACATGATGTTTGATATAGTGGGAATCTAATAAATATTTGTAGCATGCATTAATGAATGATTGATTTACTTAGTGAACAGTTATTACTAATCATTCTTAAGTGTATGTTTTATCTTTTCTGACTAAGCCCATTACTCTTAGCAAGATTTATAAAATTTGAAGGTGATGTAAATACTTTAATCTTTGCATCTGGAACAGTTTCTAAAAGAGATCAACTGGTAAATGTTGTTAGAAATCAGTTAATTGGATCCATTTATTAAGTAAACAAGCCTTGTGCTTTAAAAGAATTGACGTCCATTCCAGCTAATGGGATGAAAGGAAGGAAGAGAGTCATTTTCTTCTCTGAGAAATTAGTGAAGTTGGCATGGTGTTATGATATTTTATGACTGTAGTTCTCTGCCTCCAGTGTCTCATAAATATTGATTACTTGAGAGGAGAGTGTGATAAGCTGGAGAATTACCTAAGGAGAAGGCCAAGAAGAGAACAAAAACCCATGTGGCAGGAAGACATAATTCAACTGAAAACAAGCGGATGTCTCCCTTTGACCAGCAGAACAGAGGCTTTGTCCTCTAGAGACAGTAGCAATGCTGTAAGTTGAAAATAGGTTTCCAGGCAGGTATTAGCAAAAAGTCCAAATTTTATAATAAACTACATAAAAATGATTTTTCTTCTATTAACCTGTATATAAAAGGAAAGTTTGGATATTCTTTAGTGTAACTTTTAAAAGTTAAAACCATTAGGTAAGATAACCACATACGTATTGTGAATCTGTTTATCAACTCTTTGAAAATTGCTCTAAAAACTAGTGTGTGTGTGTGTGTGTGTGTGTGTGTGTGTGTGTGTGTGTGTGTGTGTTTTGGTTTTTGTGAGCTTTCTTGATACTGGAGTAGGAATTCCAGGAAGAATAAATAGGATGTGTACAGGCCTAGAGACATACGAGAATATGGACCATTTTATGAAACTAAATAAATAGGTGTCATAGGTTGTGAAAATGGAGTGAAGAAACAAGAAGAACCCTAAGATGAAGGGTCTGGTGTGCTATCATAAAGAATCTATACCTTATCCATCATTAAAGTGGAGTGAAAAATTAAAGTTGTATTTTGAAGGATCATTCTGACATCTCTATGGAGTATGAGTGGATAGGGTTTTATCAAAGATAGAGAGACCAGTAACAGAATACTTCAGTATACTAGACGAGATAGAAAATTTGTTTATTTGCATGTAGAAGGTAGCATTCATAAGTATTGATTATAGATTGATTATGAGTTGGAGAAAGAGAGAAGAATCTAAGGTGTTAACTTGAACCAAGGTCATTGTGGGGGCAATTGAATGGATGATAGTGACATTGACCAAGATAAAGAGGGGAGAAGGAAGAACAGAGGAGAGTGTGACTAATTCATGTTTTGATTTGTTGAGGTTGAGGTTATCTGTAGTATCTGAATGAAATGAGCATTGGTAACCATTTGTACATATTGCTCAGAATTCAGAAAGATCTGGACTAGAAATATGGACATAGGTGTCATTTACATTTAAGTGGTAGGTGAAGCTGTGAAAAGTGAGATGAAGCCAAGAACTAAAATAATAATATCCCTAAGAAATAATACATTTAAGGGATAGGCATGGAAACAGATGCCCCGTAGGAATCTGAGATTGAATAATGAAAGAGGAAAAGCAAAGAGAAGGGACCTTGAAGCCAAAGGAAGAGTAAGTTTCAAGGAGTTAGTAATCTACAATGTTATGTTTTGGAGAGAGACCACGTAAAACAAAGACAGAAAAATGAAAATTGGATTTGAAAAAGAGTATATCAATTTTAACTCTTGCGCATTGCATTTCAACAGAGTAAATAGGGCTAAAACTTTTTGGTAAAGCGGATGAAATGAGCATAGACTATTCTTTCAAGAAGCTTAATTGTGAAAGAAAGTAGATAGAGATGGAAGTTAATAGAGCAGGATATGCCGTGGAATCTGTCTTTGTTATGTGAAAAAATAAAATGAAGGCTGTGATGGAATGAGTTGGTGAAGCAAAGTTTCTGAAATGATGGAAGGAAACCTTTGGTAAGAGTAAAGATGAAGGAAGTAAGAAAATATAGGAGGGAGGCAGAGAGGAAGCGGAAGAGGGAGGACATAGAACTGACACATATTTTAAAATACCAACCCAAAATATCACAAGCCAAAAGGCAATTGATTGAATCTCATCCTTGTGGGAATCAGGGCTGGAACTGACTTCCATAAAGTTAGATCCAGGGGATCAAAGTCATTGAGCTGGCACAATCACGGTCCTTCATGCTGCTGGTTTAATTCTGCACACGGGCTTTTTTGTGTGTCATTAGTTTGGTGGTCTCTGAGAGGTGCAGATTCCACTCTTTCCATTTTAGCAACCTCTAGGGAAAAGATTCTTCTGCTCTCAATGTTGAAATATCAATCCAGAGAAGTTCTCTGCTTGACTTTTCCTGGCCATGTGCCAGAAAAAAGTTGGGGCATTACAGACAAAGGTGGGGGTGGGGAACAGGCTTGACAGTGTAGTCAAGACCACAGGGAATGAAAATGGGATGGGGGAGGAACCATCAGAATTATCTGGGACAGGGAACAAAAATCAGCTGTCCTCAAAAAGAAGATTTGATATGATTTGAGCAAGGGCTTATGATGGAGGGAGTAAGCACACAATCATCTTTATTTTTTATCTTTAGGTGTGCATGTGTGTGAAGTAGAAAAAGATGTTATAAAAGTGAGAAGAATTGGAGTCAAGTAGGAGACTTGCAGACAGTGATAGAGATTTGCAACTGTCATTGAAGAAAACTGGAAAGAAATCTGACCTGAATGTGTAAAAAAATGGACAATTTGTAGGGTGTTTCTTATATAAGACAGTTGAGAAGTTGCTAGATTTGGTTCAGAGATATTGGAGTATATTCTAGTGCTGTCACATATTTGTGTGAGTTTAGGCGACTCCTCTTCTCTGACCCTCTATTATTTTCTTTTTTTTTGTTTGTGCAAATGAAATGTGCAAAGCACATGAGTCCTGGGGCTGACCACAAACTGGATATCGCATTATGGATTTGCAGACTCAAAATCAGATGAATGACATTAAAGTGATAGGAGACAATGCATGACTTGCTTCTTGGAAAAGAAATGAATGATGGGTGTCTATTTGAAATTAATATTTAACTTTCACTGAACGGAAAATGTGAAAATAAAGTTCACTTTCTTTTCTCTAGTTTTGAAATATTTTAAAAATGAACATGGTATATTGGTGATGCTCTGCACGTATGTGTTCAGATCTGAATAAACCAATGGAAAATATAGAATAGGTCCAACATGTTACTCATGGGGTCTGGATAGATACTAAGACAGATTTATAGCAATTACTTTCCATGTCTCATTACATAATTACCCAATCAAGGACATCAACAGGATTTAGTCTAATTAGGTTGGTAGTAAATGTAGTAAATTTTCTAATTTATCAATAAGAAATCTCTGGATAATTTGGCTAGGTGATAGTTCTAGCTTTTTAATTATTCAACTTAATTAGTCAATCACTTATCTAGGTCTCTAAGCTCTTTCAGTAAATGTTACTTGAATTTAGTAACTGCAGAGTCTTTGAAACTAAGCTGCAACAAAATTCTAAAATGTTTAGTCAATTTGTTCATCACTAGAAGTAAAATAAAATCAATCGGGTATTAGGTAGTTAGTATTTCATGAGCACAGTGAGTTTGTGTATGTGCATGGGTACATGTGTATGTGTGTGTGTACACAAACCCTTATACTCTACTTATTGTGACAGGCACTCTTATAAATACTTCACATGTATTAACTCATTGAAATCTTCACCAATATGCCTGGAGGTAGATATTTGTGTTATTATTATTGGTCTAGTGGTAATATTCTGATTTCTCAGATGAGGAAATTAAGACAGAAAAGCTGGTGTTCAAACCAAGGCAGTCCAGCTCCAGAATCCATGCTCCCAATGATAAAATGATTATGCTCTAAGTATTTTCTGTTTTAGAGACATTTTGTACACATAATTTAATTTTTTCTAGAATTACTATTTTCCAGTGATGATTCATAACAGCTACTGAAATATTTCAAGTAAGTACCTACTATGTAAAATAGCATTTATTATTTTTCTGACTATAACGTAATGTGAATCATCATGGAAAAATTTAAAAAATATTACATATAAACTATCATGCAGAGCTATGAACTGTTATCAATTTAGTCTATTTTCTTCTGACCTTCTTAGTAAGACATTAATTTTTTATTTTGCAAATTTAAAATAAATTTTTTATATTTTGCCTTTTTCATTTAACTTAAATATATGGGGAGTGTGTATTTTCCTAAATTTCTACATATTCTTTAAATTAAGTATGTTTTTGGATAAAACATTTTTATATAGGTGTATCATGATATATTACTTGTATTGTTGGTTACTTTGTGAATTCAGAATTTTATTTACTTAAATATTAATGTGATGATAATTGTTAACACAGTTTAGAAAATTTTTAAAGGTATTTACTTAGATGTTGAATTGCTCACTTAAAATATATGAAGGTTTTAACGCTCTTTGAAAGACATTCCCAAATTTCTCTCCAGGAATATTATTATGTGAGTTTACATTCTCATCAGCAGAGTGTCAAAGTACCCATCTCATCACACCCTCATTAGCATGAATATTTTCATTTAAAAAAACTTTGGCACTTTGATAAGTGACAAAATTACATTTCATTGGTACTTTAATTTTCATTTCTATGATATTAATAAAACATTTTTATGTTTCATGAATTGCTGACATCTTTTATTATTTATCTCTTTCTTATCATACACATAGTGACTTTGTTTTCCAGAACCTCTCCAGTATTTCTAAATTGTATTGATCTTCTGCTTTTGTTTGTGGTAGGGTTTGTTGTGTTTCACATGTGTGTAATCAAATAAAGTGGTCCTTTATGCGTTATTTTCAATTCTGATGGCACATATGGAAACATCTTCACTCTTAGATTATACTAATCTGTATACATTACTAGTGCTTTTATATTTTCATTTTCTACAATTAAACTTTAATATGCCCCCATTTCTCTTTTATATAAAGTCTGAAGAGGAACTCATTTCTTTCAAAGTAATTTCAAAGTACTTTTGAAATTACTAATTTGTCATGCAATACAATTGTTTTAATATACTTGATTTTTTTTCCCCCAGTGTAGATCTGCCTGTGTCTTTTGGTTTTGGTAATCTAATCATTTGTATTCCTAACACTATCCCCTCCATCTCTATACCTCCAATGCACTATCAAATTTTCCTGGATATAGGTTTTTACTTTCTAAGTGAATTATAGGAATATTTTTCTGCTTCTTCACAATATCACATAGGGATTTCAATTTAAAAAAAATTGTAAATCCCTTGGTATTTTGAATCCCTAGATAGAGTGGTCACGGGATAGTCACTCTTCTCTTTTTCCTCTTTCTTCCTCCATTTCTTTACCCTTGGGCATGCTGCCTACTCTCTCAGATATCCTTATGGTGAAGGCTTAGATGATAGCCCCTGATAGCCCCTGTTAGCCCCAGGGAGCCAGGGAGTGAAGGGGAGTGGGTGAACCACAGGAAGTAGTGTCAGTCGCTAAGTAGTGTCCAAGTCTTTGCCACCCCGTGGACTGTAGCCTGCCAGCCTCCTCTGTCCACAGAATTCTCCAGGCAAGCCTACTGGAGTGGGTTGCCATTTCCTACTTCAGGGACTCTTCCCTACTCAGGGACTGAACCCGGGCGTCTCCCACATTGCAGGCAGATTCCTTACCCTCTGAGCCACCGGGAAAGGAGAGCCCCATCGGGAGTAGAGGGAGGCCCAAAGACAACAAAATCATAGAAAGTCTATCTTGTACCAGCAGACAAATTCTAGGAGCAGAGCCTCTCTCTGACCCTGAGGAGAAACAGCGTTAGGAGAAAGCGTCAGAGTATGTGAAACAAAATCTCATTTTTATTTTCACTCTTATCTAACTGAATTTTAACATTTCTTTCAATAATGAACATGTTAATAGATATTATCGCAGTACATATTTCAGATGTTTTCAGTGACTCTCACAAATGTTTTCATGCTGCTGATAGTTAAAGATATAGATCTCAAGTATTACTTCTGCTTACTGTTATTTTGAAATTACAGTAAGTTGTAGTCTTGTAGCTGTCACAGTTAATGCTTTATTTGTTCAAAAGCACACATAATGCTATACCATAAATACAAAAAAATATTTTGATGATTGAATTTCAATTTAATTTCCTTGTAATGCTATGTTAATGAATGTTTTGAGATGAGGTTTATAGGTTCCAGCAGACTGTCAAAGGGGCTCATGGCATACAAAAACTAAGAACTTTAGATTGTAATTATCAGTTAGGGATTTGGAGCAAAAGGTGTGGAGAAAGACCTCATAAGTCTCTTTAGTACTTCTATTTTTTATTCCTTCACATACACAGGCTCTGTATCACTCAGATGTACTTCTTAGATACTGAAGAAGAGTTCTGAGTCACTGCAGCTCTCAGAACAGGCGTTATTTGGTTCAAGGCAATGGCAGTAAAGAAGCAAGAGTATAATGCTAATTGTTCTTTACTTTTTATCCTTCAGTGCTCATGAATGGCTGTCTCCTGCTTAAGATGCATACCTGGGCAATACAGTCCTCTTTAGTTTTGGAGTTTCTGTGTTCTCAGTTTCTTTTCACATAAATCAACTTTTGCCTGATTTATCCTAGTATAAGTAATTTGCATATTTCATTAATTTTTGTTCAAATAAAATTTCCTTCTTTTTTAATGATTTCAAATTTTAATTTCCAGTGTCTTAAGTTAGACTTTTGCTTAATTTTTTAAAATCTTTCTTCTTTTCCAATATATGCATTTAAGCTTATGAATATTCCTCTAAATACTGTTGTAGGCGTATCCTAGAAAACATGTAGTGTTCTTGCTACTATTTGAGATCTCTACATTTACTAATTACCTTTGTGGTGTTTTCTTTGACCCATGAATTATTTAAAAGTATATTTATAAATTTTCAAACTATGATATGGAAGAGTTAAATATGTGTTATTTGGCTGCAATGTGGTTTGTATATCATTTCTTTGGTAGTAATGTTTTTGTGTGGTCATTTTTTGTAGATGTTCTATGTTTGTTTGAAATACTACTAATTCACTAGCTGATCTGGCTAGAGTTTTGTAATTATTTATTGGATACCATTATTTGTCTTTCCCAAATCCTCTAAATCCTACTTTGTTTGTTTGCTTTGTCAGCCAGATATTAAGATATCTATGTTAAAATTGCCAAATTAAATGTTTGTTTTTGTTGATTTCTTACAATCTACTCAAAGTTTACACTAGTAAGATATAGGAAGAATATTATTATGTCTTCCTAGTGAAGTATTCTTCTTTTTATCACTATGTAATTAATTATTCACCTTGCCGCTAACATTTCTTTTTGTCACAAACTGTATTTTCTCTTAAATCAATATAATTACAGCAGTTTTCCTGAGTATTTGCTTAACTGTTCTTTTTCAGTACTTTCTTTTGTACTTCCTGTTATTGTGCTTTAGTAATTTCTTTTTTAAACAGTACAGAGCTGTCATTTTTAATAAATTCTAAGAGTTTCAGTCTCATCTAAACTAATGAGTTTATTTAATGTATATTCATTGTAAATACTGATGCATTTTAATTTCTTTTTTATATGCTTCCTAATTGCTAGTTTTTGTTTTATTTTGTTGTTTTGTGGGTGAGTTTTTTGCTTTTTCAGTCTTCTTTCATGTCTTCTATTTGATAACATTTTTGTTCTATTTTGTATGTTTTGTATTCTGTTTTTCAGTATTAAACTTAAATGAAAAAATATTTTTTTTCTTGCCAAAACAGTGCCAGACATTGAACAATAATTGTACCTTTCTAGCAGTAAAAAATCTCAGAATGCTGTTTACCTTTAATGGTGATTAAAGGTGACATGAATGCTATGTAACTATTTTTTGTATTTTGTTTTAACTTTTTTTGGATTTCAACCTCTTTTGACACATGTGTACTTCAAGAGTGTCTGCCGAAGAGTTGGACATGACTTAGACATTAAACAATGATATATAAATTTGTATAAGTCAATTCAGCAATGTTTAAATGCAGAAAGAATTGAAAGTTATAAATGACAGCATTTGGTTGCCTTAAGGATTTCCCGTAGATTAGGATGTTTTCCAGCTAAGGTTATAATTGGTGTGCGTATATATGGTTCATGTTTCTATTAAAGTTATTAAATTATAAAGAGAATATAGTAATTAAGCAATCACAATTGCATAATAAGAAATAAAGTAGGCAATTTTATAAAAAAAAGTAGGATATTTTATAAGCATTTAAAAATTATTTATTTATTTATGGCTGAGCTGCATCTTCGTTGCTGTGTGCATACTCTGTAGTTGTGGCTGTTGGAGGGGGGTGCTACTCTCTAGTTGTGGCATGTGGGCTCTATGGAATCACTTCTCTTGTTGTGAAGCATAGGCTATAGGGCCTGTGGGCTTCAGTAGTTGTGGTGTACAGGTTAGTTGCCCCAGCTATCTGGGATCTTCAGAGACCAAGAATGGAACCGATGTCTCCTGCATTGGCAGGCAGATTCTTAACCATTGGACCACCAGGGAAGTCCATGGGAAAATATTTTTAAACATACTGTACTAGAATCTGTTATAGGTGCAATACAGTTGTCCCTTCATATCCATGGATTCTGCATTCTTGGATTCAAGCAACCTTGGATAAAAATACATGGAAAAAATTCCAGAAAGTTCCAAAAACCAAGACAATGTCAAAAAAAAATGAATTTGCTGTGTGCTGGTGATTACATAACATTTTAATTGTATTTATAATTATTTACATAACATTTGTATTGTATTGGCATCATAAATAATCTAGAGATGATTTCAAGTATACCAGAGGTCATATGTGAGTTATATGCAAATACTGTGACTTTTTATATAAGGGACTTAAGCATCCTTGAATTTTGGTATGGGAAGGGTACAAGGGATGATCCTGGAACCAATCCCTTGTGAGTACCAGGGGTGATTGTAATTCATTGCATCAGAGGGCCAATAGAAAAATAGAATAAGTGGGAGAATATCGAAGAATAAATGAATCAGTAATCTTTGATTTATTTGTACTAAATTATTAAAAAACATGATATGTGAATAAATTGGTTTTAAGGCATTGAGCAACTAAGCAACAAGAATAGTATCTCTTCACATTTGCTGCTGGTATTAAAATGCACTGTTTTTTTTTTTTTTTTAATAATACACTCATCCCTCTCGTTTTTAAATTTTGGAGAGACAAATAAACTACCTGAGAAGGTGATATCAGGTCAAATAAAATATTCAAACAATATGAATGTAAGCTATAGACTAGTATGCATAATCCATATTTCTTGGTATTTTTTTCAAACATTTCTTTCTGGCACTTACGTAGTCTTTTGATTTATTTATAAAAATAATGGAGTAAAATACACATAATATTCTCCATATTTGGGGATTTAATTTTACTAGTGCAACTCTCTACATTGGGTTTAAAATTTGAAATACTCATGTTATAACGTGACAATTACAAATATCTCCCTAAGAGTCCTGGTAGAAAGAACTTCCTGGATTTTCGAGCCTATGATACAGCTGCAGGTCATTCTCAGGCATATTATTATATGTCAATAAATATTTCTTAGATAGTAAAAAAAAATGAGAGCTTGACTTATTGAGTTTATATTATATGCCATATTCTGTACTAAAGTTTTACATATAGTGAATTGCATTTATTCCTCAATATATGCCCGTAGAGTGTTGTCAACCTCATTTTACAAATGAAGAAATTGAAGTTCAGCAACATTAAATATCATGCCCCAGGTTACACAGCTGTTGAGTCACTTGTCTGAGAATTCAGTCCAGGCGTGTTTATGAGATATGAACCACAGTCTCTGCCTTCTGGATGTGTGCCATATTTTGCCTGTGTACTGAAGGAATTCATTTTTACATGCTTCCTGGTTCAAAGAATATAAAATGGCTTCATTTCTGCATCTAATAACAGATTGCAATTTGTGTTTATTAGATGAAACTGCTAAAAATGGGGATCAGTTAATCAACAATTTCAGTGTGTACTCTTGTCTGTTGCAAATACATATGGACTGGATGATGTTCTTGACTTAATTTGTGTATGTCATATTATAAAGCTAACATTTTTAAGTATATATATATATATGTACATATATATATATATATAGTGTTTCCTTGGACTTTTAAACTTTCTTTGGAAAGTTTCTAAATATTTATAAAATTTGAAAGAAAATTACAATAATGTTGCATATAGTCACTGCCTCATATTCAAAATTAGTACATTTCACCCTATCAAATGATTGTTCTGTAAAATTTTCTACAATGTAGACTTGTCTGTTTGGTTCTTTGTATTTTTTTTAACTTGTTTTTCCAATTTCTTTATGTCTTTGCCAATATTTAGTGTTGCTAGTTGGGGATGTGTATGTTTTGGTATTTTGCTGTTGTTTAGTTTTAGCTATGTAGACTTATAGTGGCATCCTATTTTGTTTTTAGTTTAAATTTAGCTCCTGATTGAAACTATTGAGCAGTTTTTCATGTGCTAATTGGCCATTTGTGAATCTTTAATGGACTGTTTCTTTCAGGTGTTTTGCTCTTTTGTTTTATTGGTAGTCTTTATTATTGAGTATAAATGTTCTGTAATATATCCTTGATACTAGTCTTATGTCAGATTTATGTTTTACAGATAATTTTCTGAGTTTATTGCTTTCCTATTAATTTTCTCAATGTTCTTCTTTTTCTTTACTGAGTAGAACTTTTTGATTTAATGAAGTCTAATGTGTTTAATGAAGTCTAATGTGTGTGTGTGTGTGTGTATATATATATATATATATCCCTCTTCCTCTTCTGGTTTGTATTTTTGTGGCCTCCTTAAATTTTGACTACCCTCAAATTATGCAGACGTTCTGTATGTTTTCCAACAGCTTTTTATTTGCATTTTATGTTTAAATGTATGATCTGAGTTATTTTAATGTATGATACGAGATAGAGCTGAGAAGCTTTTTTTTTTTTTCCTGTTATAGATATCCAGTTATTCCAGCACATTTACTGAAAAGACTTTCCCACTATCATTTGATTGCTTTTGCATGTTTATAAAATATCAGATGACTAAATAAGTGGGGATTTGTTTCTGAGCTTGTTATTCTGTATCACGACTATTAGCCATTTTTCATCCCAATATTACTATTATTATTAGCCTTGATTACTGTAGAATTTTGCTAACTCTTGAAGTCAGATGGTATGAATCTTCTGAAGTTGCTATTCCTTACTAAATTGCTTTCAATGTTTTAGACTTTACTATGTGAGTTTTATAAGCAGCTTGACAGTTGTTCTGGCTGTTTAAATTTCTTTGTATATGCGTATAATTTTTATAGTCTGCTTGTCAATTTCTACAAAAAATCTCTAGGGATTTTATTAATGATAATATTGAATCTATGGATTAATTTTGGAGAATAAATATTTTTTAATTCATAAAATGGAATATTGCTCCATTTATTTAGAATTTCTTTAATTTATGTCAGCAATGTTTTGTAATTTTTCACTGTCTTGCATAGATCTTCCACAACTTTTGTTAAATTTATTTCTTAATATTTCATATAGTGATGCTATCATAAATGGAATTGCCTTTAATTTTAATATCATGTTAGGTATTGGTCTACATAAATATAATATTTAACATTGGATATGTATCCTGCTTTTATTTATTTATTTATTTTTGGCCATGAAAGTTTTTATTTTATTTTTTTTTAAATTTTTTAAAAATTAGTTTATTTATCTATTTTTTAACTTTACAATATTGTATTTGTTTTGCCATACATTGACATGAATATCCACCATGGATGTACCTGTGTTCCCCTTCCAGAACCCCCTTCCCACCTCCCTCCCCATCCCACCCCTCCGGGTCATTCTGGTGCACCAGCCCCGAGCACCCTGTATCATGCATCGAACCTGGACTGGCGACTCATTTCACATATGATAATTTACATGCTTCAGTGGCATTCTCCCATATCATCCCGCCTTCGCCCTCTCCCACAGAGTCCATAATACTGTTCTATACATCTGTGTCTCTTTTGCTGTCTCGCATGCAGGGTTATCTTTACCGATTTACTAAATTCCATATATATGTGTTAGTATACTGTATTGGTGTTTTTCCTTATGGCTTACTTCACTCTGTATAATAGGCTCCAGTTTCATCCACCTCATTAGAACTGATTCGAATGTATTCTTTTTAATGGCTGAGTAATATTCCATTGTGTATATGTACCACAGCTTCCTTATCCATTCATCTGCTGATGGGCATCTAGGCTGCTTCCATGTCCTGGCTATTATAAACAGTGCTGCGATGAATATTGGGGTACACGTGTCTCTTTCAATCCTAGTTTCCTCAGTGTGTATGCCCAGCAGTGGGATTACTGGGTCATATGGCAGTTCACTTTCTAGTCTGATAGATTTTGGATCAGTTCTTTATGATTTTCTGGGCAGATGGTCATGTTGTTCACAATTAATGTTTTTACTTTTTCCCCTTTCCATATGTCTCATTGCATTATTTTTTAACTGTGATTCACTGAATAATACTTCTAGCACAAACTTGCATAGAAATGGTAAAAGCAGATATTCTTGATTTGTTTCCATTCTTAAGGAAAGTATTCAGATTTTCACAGTTAGGCAGGTTATTTGCCACAGTTGTTGGTTTTTTAAGAGGCTTAATCAAGTAGGAGTTTATTATTATTTTTTAACATAAGAAGATATGCTTCTAATTGCATTTATTTGGCTAGTTGACTATACCATAGATTTCAGAAACATACATTCATTTTTACACTTATTTCTCAGAAATCTAAGAGACACCACGAAAGAGTATTAAAATATTTTCTATTTTTCTTAAAATGGACATTTAGATACTTGGTTTTAAATCTTTATCTTTTATTAATAATAAAGACATTTGAAACTATAGATTTCCTCAAAGCACTGCTTTATGTTTTTTTCCCCTATACATTTTGTATGTTGTATCTTTCTTATCATTTAGTTAAAGATATTTTCTACTATCCCCTGTTATTTTGTCTTTGACCTGTAGATTTCAGTACTTTTTTAAATTTTTATTTTAATTGGAGGCTAATTACTTTACAATATTGTAGTCGCTTTGCCATACATTCACATGAATCTGCCATGGGTGTACATGTGTTCCCCATTCTGAACCCCCCTCCCACCTTCCTCCCCATCCTATCCCTTTGGGTCATCCCAGTGCACCAGCCCCGAGCACCCTGTCTCATGCATCGAACCTGTACTGGTGATTTGTTTCATATTACTGTGATTTTGTTTTTAAAGGCCAAGCACATGGTCTGCCTTTGTGAATGTACCATGTTCATTTGACAAATGTGCTTTCTACAATTGTTGCATGCTCTCTTCTATAAATATTAATTAAAAATGAAAGGGTTAAAGTGTCATTCAGCTCATCTATGAGCTTACATAATTTTGGTCTAGTTTTCTAAAAATATCCTGACAAATTCTTAAAAATACATATTAAAATATTCAGTTGCTATTATGTAAATGTCTTGTTCTCCTCTTTTCTGTTCATTTTTGTTTCATATATTTTAAAGATTTCTTATTAGGCCAAATATGTTTATGGAATGTTTTGTATTCCTGGTGAATAAACTCATTTATTATCAGCAAGTGCATCCATGGTAATACTCTTTGTCTTGAAGTCTATTTATCTGATATTAATATGGATAATCCTACTATTCTCTTGCATTATATATCTTTTTATAGCTTTTCACTTTGAACTGTATCTTTTTTAAAAATTAATTTATTTTAATTGGAGGCTAATTACTTTACAATATTGTGGTGATTTTTACCATACAACAACCTGAATCAGCCGTGGGTGCACATGTGTCCCACCACCCTGAATGCCCTTCCCACCTCCCTCCCCACCCCATCTCTCTGGGTCATCCCAGAGCACTGGCTTTGATTGCCCTGCTTCATGCATTGAACTTGCACTGGTCATCTATGGTAATATACATGTGTCAATGATATTCTCTTAAATCATCCCATCCTTGTCTTCTCTTGCATAGTCTAGAAGTCTGTTCTTACATCTGTGTCTCTTTTGCTGTCTTGAATATAGGGTCGTTGTTACTGTCTTTCTAAATTCCATATATATGCATTAATATACTGTATTGGTGTTTCTCATTCTGACTTACTTCACTCTGTATAATAGGCTCCAGTTTCATTCACCTCATTAAAACTGACTCAAATGTGTTGTTTTTTATAGCTGAGTAATATTCCATTGTGTATATATACCCAACTTACTTATCCATTCGTCTGCTGATGGACATCTAGGTTGCTTCCATGTCCTGGCTATTGTAAACAGTGCTGCAGTGAACATTGGGGGTACGTGTGTCTCTTCCAATTCTGGCTTCCTTGGTGTATATGTCCAGCAGTGGGATTGCTGGGTCATATGGTAGTTCTATTTCCAGTTTTTTAAGGAATCTCAACATATTTTCCATAGTGGCTGTACTAGTTTGCCACTAGTTTCCCACCAACAGTGTAAGAGAGTTCCCTTTCCTCCACACCCTCTCCAGCATTTATTGTTTGTAGACTTTTTGATGGCAGCCATTCGGACTGATGTGAGCTGGTACCTCATTGTGGTTTTGGTTTGCATTTCTCTGATAATGAGTGATGCTGAGCGTCTTTTCATGTGTTTATTAACCATCTGTATGTCTGCTTTAGAGAAATGTCTGTTTAATTCTTGGGCCCACTTTTTGATTTAGTCTTTCATTTTTCTGATATTGAACTGAATGAGCTGCTTATACATTTTGGAGAATAATTCGTTGTCAGTTGTTTCGATTGCTATTATTTTCTCCCATTCTGAAGGCTGCCTTTTCACCTTGCTTATAGTTTCCTTTGTTTTGCAAAAGCTTTTAAGTTTAATTAGGTCCCATTTGTTTATTTTTGTTTTTATTTCCATTACTCTGGGAGATAAATCCTAGAGGATCTTGCTGTGAGTTATGTCAGAGAGTTGAACTGTATCTTTATACTTAAAATGTATCTTTTTTTGGCTGCCATGTGCTTCAGTTTCTTTTTTAATGCATTTTGAGAAAATCTGCCTTTTAATTAAAGTGTATACTAGTCCATTATCATTTCATGTAATTTTTATCACACAAATCTGTGCATATTATTTTTACTATTTTTCTGTTCATGTCTTCTCTTTTGATTTTCTTTTTCCTCTTTATGGCCTTCTAGATTACTTAAAATGTTTTTAGAGATTTTATTTTATTTTTTTCTTAATTTTTTACTATACTGCTTTTCCTTTTCTTATAGTTCCTTTTGGGATTCCATGTTAACTCTTGAGTGTATTGTAGTCTGTGCATAGATGCATGCTAACTCGCTTCAGTCAGGTCTGACTCTTTGAGATGCTATGGACTGTAGCCATCCAGGCTTCTCTACCCATGGGATTTCCCAGGCAAGAATACTGGAGTGGGAAACCATGCCCTTCTCCAGGGGATTTTCCAGGATCAAATCTGCATCTCTTGTCTCCCGCATTGGCAGGTAGGTTCTTTACCACTAGCACCACCTGGGAAACGCATATTGTAGTCTAATTATAGTTAATATTATATCAGTTCAGTTCAGTTCATTCGCTCAGTCGTGTCTGACTCTTTGCGACTCCATGAATCGCAGCACGCCAGGCCTCCCTGTCCATCACCAACTCCCGGAGTTTACCCAAACCCATGTCCATTGAGTCGGTGATGCCATCCAACCATCTCATCATCTGTCATCCCCTTCTCCTCTTGCCCCCAATCCTTCCCAGCATTAGGGTCTTTTCCAGTGAGTCAACTCTTCGCATGAGGTGGCCAAAGTACTGGAGTTTCAGTTTCAACATCAGTCCTTCCAATGAACACCCAGGACTGATCTCCTTTAGGATGGACTGGTTGGATCTCCTTGCAGTCCAAGGGGACTCTCAAGAGTCTTCTCCAACACCACAGTTCAAAAGCATCAATTCTTCGGCTCTCAGCTTTCTTCACCGTCCAACTCTCACATCCATAAATGACCACTGGAAAAACCATAGCTTTGACTAGACGGACCTTTGTTGGCAAAGTAATATTATATCACCTCACCAAAAAAAAAAAAATAAGAAATCTGGAATCCATAAAGATCCAGCTACACTTATCCCCACCATCATTTTGTTATCAGTTCAGTTCAGTCGTTCAGTCATGTCCAACTCTTTGCAACCCCATGGGCTACAACACGCCAGGCTTCTCTGTCCCATCACCATCTCCTAGAGTTTACTCAAACTCATGTCCATTGAGTCGGTGATGCCATCCAACCATCTCATCCTCTGTCTTCCCCTTCTCACGCCTTCACTCTTTCCCAACATCAGGGTCTTTTCAAATGAGTCAGCTCTTCGCATCAGGTGGCCAAAATATTGGAGTTTCAGCTTCAACAAAAGTCCTTCCAATGAACACACAGGACTGATTTCCTTTAGGATGGACTGGTTGGACCTCCTTGCAGTCCAAGGGACTCTCAAGAGTCTTTCTCCCACACCACAGTTCAAAAGCATCAATTCTTTGGTGCTCAGCTTTCTTTAAAGTCCAACTCTCACATCCATACATGACTACTGGAAAAACCATGGCCTTGACTAGATGGACCTTTGTTGACAAAGTAATGTCTCTGTTTTTTAATATGGTGTCTAGGTTGGTCATAACGTTCCTTCCAAGGAGTAAGCATCTTTTAATTTCATGGCTGCAGTCACCATCTGCAGTGATTTTGGAGCTCCCCAAAATTAAGTCAGCCACTGTTTCCCCATCTCTTTGCTGCGAAGTGATGGGACCAGATGCCATGATCTCAGTTTTCTCAATATTGAGCTTTAAGCCAACTTTTTCACTCTCCTGTTTCACTTTCATCAAGAGGCTCTTTAGTTCTTCTTCACTTTCTTCCATAAGGGTGGTGTCATCTGTATATCTGAGGATATTGATATTTCTCCCAGCAATCTTGATTCCGGCTTGTGCTTCTTCCAGCCCAGTGTTTCTCATGATGTACTCTGCATATAAGTTAAATAAGCATGGTGACAATATACAGCCTTGACGTACTCCTTTTCCTATTTGAAACCAATCTGTTGTTCCATGTCCAGTTCTAACTGTTGCTTCATACAGGTTTCTCAAGAGGCAGGTCAGGTGGTCTGGTATTCCCATCTCTTGCAGAATTTTCCACAGTTTATTGTGATCCACACAATCAAAGGCTATGGCATAGTCAATGTTTTGCTGGAACTCTCTTGCTTTTTTGATGATCTATCAGATGTTGGCAATTTGATCTCTGGTTCCTCTGCCTTTTCTAAAACCAGCTTGAACATCTAGAAGTTCACAGTTTACGTATTGTTGCAGCCTTGCTTGGAGAATTTTGAGCATTCCTTTACTAGCTTGTGAGATGAGCGCAATTGTGCGGTAGTTTGAGCATTCTTTGGCATTGCTTTTCTTTGGGATTGGAATGAAAACTGACCTTGTCCAGTCCTGTGGCCACTGCTGAGTTTTCCAAATTTGCTGGCATATCGAGTACAGCACTTTCACAGCATCATCTCTGAGGATTTGAAATAGCTCAACTGGAATTCCATCACCTCCACTAGCTTTGTTCGTAGTGATGCTTTCCAAGGCCTGCTTGACTTCACATTCCAGGATGTCTGGCTCTAGGTGAGTGATCACATCATCGTGATTATCTGGGTCGTGAAGATCTTTTTTGTATAGTTCTTCTGTGTATTCTTGCCACCTCTTCTTAATATCTTCTGCTTCTGTTAGTTCCATACCATTTCTGTCCTTTATTGAGCTCATCTTTGCATGAAATTTTCCCTTGGTATCTCTAATTTTCTTGAAGAGATCTCTAGTCTTTCCCATTCTGTTTTTTTCCCCTATTTCTTTGCATTGATTGCTGAGGAAGGCTTTCTTATCTCTGCTTGCTCTTCTTCGGAACTCTGCATTCAAATGGGAATATCTTTACTTTTTTTCCTTTGGTTTTATCTTCTCTTCTTTTCACAGCTATTTGTAATTCCTTCTCAGACAGCCATTTTGCTTTTTTGCATTTCTTTTTCTTGGGGATGGTCTTGATCCCTGTCTCCTGTACAGTGTCATGAACCTCCGTCCATACTTCATCAAGCACTCTGTCTATCAGATCTAGTCCCTTAAATCTATTTCTCACTTCCACTGTATAATCATAAGGGATTTGATTTAGGTCATACCTGAATGGTCTAGCGGTTTTCCTTATTTTCTTCAATTTCGTCTGACTTTGGCAATAAGGAGTTCGTGACCTGAGCCACAGTCTGCTCCCCGTCTTGTTTTTGCTGACTGTATAGAGCTTCTCCACCGTTGGCTGCAAAGAATACGCTCAATCTGATTTCGGTGTTGACCATCTGGTGATGTCCATGTGTAGAGTCTTCTCTTTTGTTGTTGGAAGAGGGTGTTTGCTAAATTTTGATTTAAAGCAAAATTTGAGCTAAACTAAACTTCCTACTTTATTGAAATTTTAATAGTATTTTATTTTATTTTTTTAGCCCATAACCATCACTGCTTGCAGTCCCTCAGTAGTTATCTTACCCTGGCAATTGAGACAGTTGTAAAATGTCTTGGTAATTGCTCTTCTGTAACAATACTCACAAAGTTCTTAGAACAGTTTTTCATAAATTTATTGCACATATAAATTACCTGAAGATTCTGTCACATGAAGGTTTTGGTTCAGAAAATCTTGGGTGGGCCTGGGATTCTGTATTATGGGCTTTAAAATAATGCCTGCTGGTTCAAGAAATTTCAATACCAGACTTCTAGAGTATTCTGGGATAATGGGGACAGATAAAGTTAAGATCAATAAATACTTTCCCATTTGATACAGGTAAGAAATGTAATTTTATGTAAGCATATAAAGTATTGAAATTTATATTCATCAAGAAGGCAGCATATACCGCAGGTGAACAGGAGTAAACTGAAGATGTACTAAATTTTATTTTTCTTTATTTTGCTAAAAAAATTGGAACCAATTAGGTGATAGATATCAAATAAGTGAATACTTTTAATCAAACATTGGAAAATCTGTGATGCATTGAAATCATGAGAAGTGGAGAGATTAGCTATGTGGATTCTTCAGCCAGGGACAGACTATTTAGCCATTCGGATGTTATCTCACCATAATTAACAGAGATGCTTTAGTTGTGAGTTTGAAATATGAACATAAGTGTGGCTGGCAGAGGAAATAATAAAAGAGTTTTCTTTGTGAGAATAGGTAAAAATAGATTGATATAGCTATTAATATTACTCATGTTTAAACAGAATATATACTTAATTAGAGTAAAAGAAATACTATTTCTTGTTTTTACTACATATCTTTTAATCTTTATTAATTACTAAATCCCTTCTTAATCCAACACTGAGAGTTTGAAGTCCTGGGGCATCTATTACTCTCCCAGCAGTTTTTTTTTGTTTGTTTGTTTTTCTCATCTTTTCTCATTTTGTTTTTTCATCTTTTTTATTAAAGAGTACCAATTACTTCCAAAATAGCAGAAAAAGAAAGTTATACAGTGCTATGAGGGCACTGTTCTCCATTAAATACGTTTCCTCTAGACAAAGGATTTTTGTTTTCTGACTCTGTCATTGTTCCCTCAGAAAGCCTTATTTATGTTCTCTCCTTGTCTCTATTTCTTGCTATACTGTGAGTGGCATGAAGGTTCTTGTTTTCTTGCTCTACTGTGAGTTTCATGGAGGTTCTTGTTTATTCCAACATCTATTACAAAGCTTGATTTGTGGTGGACACCAAAGACAATATCTGTTGCATTTCAGTGATAATCTAATGAGTATGTACCCACCTTCCCAGCTGACATCCTCCAGGTTTAACTCTTCCAATTAGATATTTCAGAGTTGTGAACAGGAGATAAGATGACTTCTGAAGGCTTGGCTCTCAGAAGTCTAGTAATAATTATTTTGTAAGAAGCTAGAAAATATTAAAAATAAGCAAGCAAATAAAAGCAAAACCCGAAGTCCAAAATTGGAGGGGACTTTCCCTACCTACTTCTCTCACTTAGAATCTTTCCTTTGTCATATGACAGTAGTTCCGTTTACAACATACGATTTATTTTACCACTAGAATTAGTGATTTTCAATGTTAGATTTTGTCCAGCTTTGAGAGATGTGAAAAAAATGTGAATGGAAGACAATTTTAAAAATATTAGTTTTTTTTTTATGTTAAATGCATAGAAAAAATTCTCAAATTAGTGTAAAGAATAGATACAATTTATACAATTTTTATCAGAAGAAAGTTGGCTTCCCCCTGGCTCATTAATTAAATGCTGAACAATCCTTAAAGACTATTGATTGGAAGAGTTCCAAATGGCTAGTCTACCCAGGGCACCCTCATGCCTTAGGAGAGCCTGGCCTGCTGCAATCCATGGGGTCGCAAAGAGTTGGATATGTCTTAGTGACTGAACAACAACAGCTGCCCAGGGCACCCTCATGCCTTGGTAGAGTCATAGCCCTGTACTAATAAGACAGTGAGTCTGAGTACCCCCAGTTTGCAAGTCCATGACAGATGGCACCATTGTATCCTTTCATTAATACTTGACTTAATAATACCTGTCATGACCTAGACTTTGAGGTTGCCAGACACTTAATGACTTTATATTTTAACTCATACTGTAATAATTTTTCTACAAATATTTTTGCAAGTTGAAACTTTTCAATGATAAGTAGTTCATTTTGACAGGAATCAAACTCTGTTATCAAGAGTGGATTTCTATTCTTCAGTGTTCAGAAGTGATTATTAATTTTTTTAGCCATAAACATTAAGCTTGTCCTTGGCATTTTTCCTAGAGACTTGGGAGGAGAGGATCTTATGTCTCAAAATCTCTTAAAGTATATAAATAAATCTCCAGGTCTAAAGAGGGTAATTTCAATGAGATGTGATACCTTTATTCGTGTGTGAACTCGTAAATGACACAAATTAAGTTGATTTGAGGTTTGTGCCATGTCAAGTCATGTATTTAATAAATGCTTCCAGGGAATATGAACTACTACTCTGATGTTACTACAGTTCTTGGTTTTTCACAAGAGGGCTATAAGCCTTTCTAGCTAATATTTTTTCATGTGCCCACATATGTTTCAAGTACAGTGTGTGTTGCCAAATATTTAAGTTTATTCTTTATACTGAAAAATACATGGTGTTTTTGTTTTTTCTATGAAATAAGTCACCTGCAGGAGGGGTATTAATAATTCGGTACAAAATATAAATACTAAGTGTAGAACAACTGGGAAAGAGAAATAGCAAATGCCACACATCACTGAATTTTAATCGACATCCTCTCCCCTGGCAGTACTTATAAGTTCTTACGTGACCTTCACAGAGAGGTTTCATGTTAAAACATTTAGAGGAAGCAGCGAGCAGGTTAGCAGCAGAAGCTAAAATGCACTCCAAGTCTTAGAGCCTACTTATATTTGAGTTGCTGTTTGTTGTAGTTATATAAACAAAAGCTGAATTATACATGAATTACATTATATTTAGTAATTATATATAATTTCATAGACCTTTTACAATTTATGAAGCTTGTGTATAGTATCTCCTTTTTCCCCACAATTAGCATGCAAGAAGATATGGATGTTTGTATATATACATTGTATATATGTATAATATAATTATATGTACATATTATATTTATAAAAATAACCCATTTGCAATGAGAGAATTGACACTTAAGGACCTCAGATGACTAGCCTGAAACTTCATAGCTATTAAGGCCTTTATACAACAACTTGGATACTTAAAATCTTGGTTAAAGCCTTCTTAAGTAAATATATAAGAATTAGGCAATGTGGCAATGAATAGAACAAATCTAATAGCAAATATTGCCTACTGTGTGCAAAGCAGTGAGCCTCATTTTCTCGTTGCTTAGTGGCACTTTCTAAACTCCTTGGCTGTTTTATAGTTGCATTTTCCATCATTATAAAGGCATGACCCTCTCCTGGGCTTCAAGCCAAATACTGAACAGCATGAGATAATGTGCAAAGGCTTATTCTTGTCATCTGATAATTTATAAAAGCAAAATTGCCCATGAGAAAGATTTCTATAAATATACTTTACATAAAAATAATGTGTAAAATATTTTACTTTTTGAATTAAACCATTTGTTTTCACTTATATTTTAAGATTTTTGATCAATTTGGCCTACTTAGTTGTTACAGAAGCAGGCATTCCTAGTGCATGCCGTTCTCCCTGGGAACGCTTGTCACTTTGTAGGAACCACATTATCTTTTTGAGGCCACCTGGGGATAGTTTATTAATTTGTTGGTTTACCAGTCTCTAATTATCCTGAAATACTTAACGCCATTTCCAAAGGTGCTACATAGAACAGCACTGTAAATCTGATACGTGGTAATTTTCACTTTATGATATCTTTCCATGGGAAATTCTGAATGGTATCTAGAAGGCAGTCTTGGCTGGGGTTCTTTCTCCTTCACTTATTATTCCCCATTGAAGACAATTTGTTTCCTTTGCTCACTGAAGAGAAGAAATAACACACAAGAGTTATTGGCAGCAAAACAGGAAAATAGCAACATCAGAAACGTGATAATTAGGAGGCCTATGATGGTGCATATGTGTTGTAAACTGCCAGTTAGTCTTGATTATAAGAAATATAGTTGACTTCAGTTACTGATAATTCCTCTTCCAGAAGATACTGGCAACCATCAGTGGTCAGTGCAGTTTCTAATTTGGCTTTTGTTCCCCTGGACCACTATGGACAAACCTTTTAACTTCAGAATTCTCATCTGGAGACTACAGGGAATGTATAATCCATATATTTGTTTATTCATACATAATATAGAACATATTTATACAGCGCTGTTGAATTCATGAAGAAACATGTGGAACCTATTCCAAGACTTTTAAACTGATAGCTCATAAGTGTGCTTCATTTCCAGAAATAGTGTTTTGATTTCCTTTACATCAAATTTATTGCAAACTTATTTTTTCCATCAGCTTCAATAACTCAAAATACAGCCTAAAAAGAAAAAAAAATATAGTTTGTAAAATGCATATCTTGTGGTTCAAATGTTGCTATAGTATGAGAACCCTTGAAATCTCTTGACCTCACATTCATTCTCCACACTAGTCTGCTGCCATTCACAGCCCAAGGTTAAAAAAGACCTGTTTACGTCCAAGTTTCCCTGTCTTCTTTTCTCACTCACTCTTCAAACCACTCCAGTCCGTCTTCACATCAACTCTGCACCAAAATAGATTTTATCAAATAACATCTTTCAGTCCTCTATTGTTGATCTCTCAGCAGCATTTGACCTCACTGGCTACTTTCTCTTTTCCTCATCTTTTCTTCCTATCACTCTCATTTCTTCTTTCAGAATTCCCCGCAGGCTTGTCTCCTCAAATATGACCATTTAATGTCAGAGTTTCTCAAGACCAGTAACTCCTAGATGTAAACGGATGAGGCCCCAATTCTGAACAGCAGGCTCAGAGATTCAGGAGCCAACTTGATATCTCCAGTTCGGAGACATCTCATACATGAGTCCAGATTAACATGTCTGTAACTAAATAAGGTATACCTTTCTTCTCCCCTCTCACATACACCCATACACACACACCCCATATATACTACACACACACACTCCTTCATAGCCAGCCTTCCTCTTGTGTTTTGTCTCAGTAAATGGTGCACTTCTTCAACCATTGCTTGAGCCAGAAAATAGGAAAATATGCTGGACATCTGCCTTTTTTCATCTTCTTTATCTTAGTTATAAATTTTAATTTCCAAATCTTCCTTGATTTGCCTATTTCCAGTTGTTACAACCTGAGTTCAAGTGACTTACGTTTCTTGCCTGGGTTAAAATCTGCAGTGGTTGATGCTCACTGAACTGTCTGCATTAATCTAGCCACTGCATTGCAGCCAAAGTGAACTTTTGAAAACAGAGATCTATCATGTCACTGCCTTACTTAAAACTCTATATTGTTTTAATTTAATGCAGTTTAATTATATCTTACAGTTCTTAGGGTAATGATCAAGTGTTTAATATATCCCAAGATGCCCTACAGAACATAATCCCTGCTGCCTCTCCAGCTTTACTATGTGCCACTCTTCTCCTGAGTGCCTTTCAGTGTTCCAGGTTTCTTTCTGTCTCAGGACTTTGGGATACTCCATTCCTTCCCTTCTGACAGCTTTCTGCACCCACTGAACCCTGTCTCATCTTCCTTCACCAAGTGAATAATGACATATTCTTTAAAGCTCAGCAGAAATGTTGGTTCCTCAGAAGCCTTCATGACCATTCAGAATCCTCTTGTTTTAAAGTCTTTTTTGGCTCTCTATTCTTCTCTGTTGTTGCTGCTGCTGCTAAGTCGCTTCAGTCGTGTCTGACTCTGTGTGACCCCATAGACGGCTGCCCACCAGGCTCCTCCATCCCTGGGATTCTCCAGGCAAGAAAGTGAAAAGTGGAAGTGAAGTCGCTCAGTCGTGTCCGACTCTCAGCGACCCCATGGACTGCAGCCTACCAGGCTCCTCCATCCATGGGATTTTCCAGGCAAGAGGACTAGAGTGGGGTGCCATTGCCTTCTCCGTCTCTGTTGTTGAATCTACCACAATTATTAAATAACGGCTTAATTGACTACTTGTTTTGGCCTTCCCAGGTGGCACCGGGTGGTAAAGAGCCCGCCTGCCCATGCAGGAGACATAAGAGATACGGGTTCGATCCTGGGTTGGGAAGATCCCCTGGAGGAGGGCATGACAACCCACTTCAGTATTCTTGCCTGGAGAATCCCCATGGACAGAGGAGCCTGGCGAGCCAAGTCCACAGTCTCAAAGAGTCGGACACAACTACTTGTTTGAAGTTTTTCTCACCTGCTATAATATATGTTCCATGGGAGAACAAATTGTATTTATATTGCTCACTGCTGCACAATACTGAAATAGTACCTTGCTATGAAAGCAGTTTTATGTGTATGTATGTAATGAATGATCAGGTGAACAAGTAATAATTTAAAAGATAAAACCACTAACACATAGTAGGAACTTTATAAATGTTTATAAATAAATCAAACTATATACTTTTTAAAAGGTACTATTTTTGCTTAAATAAAGAATGCTCCTTGGGGGCAGATAGACAACCAGAAGGACTGAGGGTAGGGGTGAGTAGTTCCTAAAAGATTGTTGGAGTGTCAGAAGAAAGAGGAAAGGATCTGAGCTGACCAAACAAAAAACCCAGAAATTTCCATTACGGGGTATGTGGAAGAAGTCAGAAACCTGACCCTGATTACCTCAGATGCTGCTGTTGCATTCAGCCCCAGGATGTTGGCAACCTGCAGGAAAGGAGGTGTCAGAGCCAAATGTAAAAGGAGAACCAAATTAGGAGTGGAAAGGCACATGAAAGGAGTAACAACAGCTACAAATTACTAAATGCCTGTTGCAGGCTGTAAAGATGATTAAGAAGATGCTGCCTCAAGAATACCAAAGTTTTGACTAAGTATTGCATTGCATTCCAATGCCCATCTGGGCTTGGTACTTAATACAAATGAGTGAAGTGGCCTAAGAGGCAAACTGGGGTGACTCCTCCTGAGTTCCAGCCTGCTGTTTTTATCTGAACCCAGTATTTCTAAGAGAAGCCAAAAATTCATGATTTAAATGATTTTTATATTTTTTATATGAAACAAATGTTGGGGCTAAGCAAATTTCACTTGCACACTGGGTTTAGCTCATAGGGCACCAGACTGAGATCTCAGGTTTCAACAATAAGACAAGTAGGGACAGTAGATGTGTGTGCTCACTCATGTCTGACTCTATGAATCCATGGACTGTAACCCGCCAGGCTGCTTTGTCCGAGGGATTCTCCAGGCCAGACTACTGGAGTGGGATGCCATTTCCTCCTCCAGGGGATCTTCCTGACCCAGGGATTAAACCTGCCTTTCCTGTATCTCCTGCATTGGCAGGCAGATTCTTTACCACTGAGTCACCAACTCCCTAGGACAATAGGAATTAGACTATAATTACCGTATGAGGAGTACATATAAAGTATTTAAATAAGTCAGAGATAATTTCCAGCTGAAGCATTAGAGAAGACTTTATGGAGGAAATCACCTTTGAGTTTATTTTACCAAAATGCTTCAGCTTTGTAGCCTCTATGATAGGAAGGAATGCTGATTCAGTTGTAGGAAATAGTAGGTGCTAAGACCTTCAGTTGGGAAATCATAGGCCAAGGTCTGGGACCTCTGAGACCCCATGGACTGTAGCCCACCAGTCTCCTCTATGCATGGGATTTTTCCAGCAAGAATACTGGAGTGGGTTCAGTTCAGTCGCTTAGTCGTGTCCGACTCTTAGCGACCCCATGAACTGCAGCCTACCAGGCTTCTCCATCCATGGGATTTTCCAGGCAAGAGTACTGGAGTGGGGTGCCATTGCCTTCTCCGATAAACACTAGAAGTAGCTCTAATTGTGACATCATTACCTATAGAAATTAAAAAATTTCCGCATATTATAGTTGCCGCAGGCATCTCAAATATTTTAAGTAATCTCTACTTTGAAATTATTAGTAGTTGCATTTTGTTACTTAACGTTCTAATAGACACATAAAATGTTACCTTATAAATTTGATTCATTTAAAATATTGATGACTATATATTGGTTCCTTTGAAATTCTGTGGGTTTTTAAAATGAGTTTTGAAGCATTATTCTGGGAAGAAGAATTTATCTTTTACCAGATTTCCAAGGATTCCATATTATAAAGTGGTAAAGGACTGCTGTATTATTCTATTTTTTAAGTTTTGTCATTCATTGCATTTGGAGTTCATTCAGAAAAAAAAAAAAATTCAGAAGGAAACTGCGGTCTTCAAAGAAAGAGTCAAAATGAAAAAAGAATGCAGCAGGTCCTACATTCAGATTTAGTTGTTAAAACTTTGGTTTTTTTTCACTGTTTTGTAAATTCCTTGCTTCAACAGATAATATGTTCTTTTCCATCCCTATCTTGTTTTGTATCCAAATTCTACTCATTTCAGGTTGTAACTGAGATTTTGAAATAGAACTGAATTCCTGAAAACTTGCTACTTCACACTTCTCTGCAGGAAAGTCAATTCTTTTGTGCTAAATTTTTCTCTTCCACCATAGGGAATAAATACATGTTTGCTGATGATGAGAAAGAATTAACCTCAGGCTC
This sequence comes from Okapia johnstoni, assembly GCA_024291935.2. Lineage (NCBI taxonomy): Eukaryota > Metazoa > Chordata > Mammalia > Artiodactyla > Giraffidae > Okapia > Okapia johnstoni. Next base: position 94,056,870 of record CM044311.1, on the reverse strand, counting down.
ACTCTATTCTGGGGTGCATAAGCCTATGGTTCTGAATGAAAGGAGGCTGCAAGAAGCGTTCTTATTATTTTGTCCCACTGAAGGTGGAGGAGTTGGTTGAGGAATCTTTTCATGTTTGATAAGGGACCATCAGATACATTCAATTAAAACTTTTAGAAAATGGGGGCACAGTGCCTTTCTCTTTTTAACTAGGATTTGTAGTTGTTTGAACTGAAGTTTTCATTTCTTATGGTCATTATTATCCCCTAACAAGAAATAATGTATTTGAATTCTGTGATTGCAGTTGAGACTATAGTCACGCTCATTATTTCCACCATGCAATAATGCCTTTAAACAAACTAGCAGTAGGCTGCTTTACTGAATTTTCTAGGTGATTCTTGACTTGTTTTTGTAAATGTAGACATTTTGTTTCATATTATTTTGTTGATGAAATTACTTCTGAATGCGTTACATGTTTCCTTGCTTTTTAAAGTGTGTTTATTGATGTGGTATACACATACACATCCACACACACATATCTTGTCTGCATTCTAAAAATTATTTTATTGTGACCATAAGTACATTCTTTTAATTATGATCTACTTTTCCTGAGGTTTTCAGGTTACCTATAATGAGAGTCAAGTGTTGGTATCCGGAAGGACACTGGCTTGAAGCAACACATCTGGGCTTGATTTCTAGCTCTTCTGTTCAACACTTTTGTGACCATGGACAATTTATTTATTCACAGCTCAGCTTACTCAACTGTAAAAAGAGGGTGTTAATACTACCTCAGTAATCAAATGAAATAGGAGATGTGCGTTGAGAGGTACATATCTGGTACCTAATAAATGGTAGTGACAGTATTAGTGTGTTGTAAAAATTCTACCTTCAGGACGGCTGAATCCTTTGTGTTTTTTTCCTGTATGAAAGATCTGTTAGAGTGCTCTTCTGTCTACTTTTAGTGGACGTAAAGTATATCTCTAGCATGTCTCTGCTGAAAGAGTAATTGCTGTACCTTGTAGCTCCTTCCTTATTATTGCCGTGTTTTTTTCCTTCCTCGGTTTGTAATTTTGGTTCATAATTTTTAGTGTTATGATTTGCAATGCTTTCATTTCATAGACAGGGTTAGCCAGTGCACATGCTTTTTCAGTTTGATCAATGAACTAATGAATTATTCTTTGAAGCACGCGATTATTTTTTTCTCACAATTCCTGTTGTCTTTTTGGGTGATTTTATGTTGTTCAGAGGCTTTTCTTCTTCTTTCCTGTTTTATCTCTTTTGGGATAATGGAAACTACCATGGATAAACAAATATAGTCTGGGGCTGCTTTCCTGTGTGATCTTCAATGTCCCCTCAGCTCTGCAAGTCATACATATGGGGGAGGTCACTACTTCTACTGTCCCTCTCTTCCTATGTATGTTAGAGCTTTGGGGCATTTGTCAGTCTCCTGTGTTGTGTAACCTACTTCTTGTCATGCTGACTAAGAGAGAAGCCCACATGTATATAGCTTGCTCCCCCAGGTATATAGTTCTCCAATCATATGACACTGTTTTCTCCAAGGCAGAGAGCAGCCATAGGGTGACACTGAGGGAGGCAGGTTGGGTCCTGGTGGGGCTGAGTCCAACACATTCTGAAATCCCGGTCTTGCTCCTTCACATCAACCAGCCCATCTCCATTAGATGTCTTCTTACTCATTTTCTCATGATTTTCCTTGAGAGTCTTGCCATCTTCCTGATATGCTGGTGTCATAATTCCATCATCCTAAGTCCATCAGAAAGATTGCGTTTCTGGAATAGGTTCAGATTTCTTTTCTGCAGGGCCTATATTTAAGAATATTTGGAGACAGGAAGTTAATATTAGCTAGTAAAAGATTTTCTTCCCTTTCTTCCCCACCCCTCCAAACAAAATAAAACTCTAATTCAGCCTTCAGCTCTAGCTGAGTTAAAACTTGCTGTTACAAAAGTAAGTTTGACAAATCTTGATGTTTTCAACATTTAGATATTTTGAAGGAAGATTTAAAAACTTATTTGCATTCCATGTGAGACTTTCACTGTACATTTTTCCTATTACTCTGTCTTTATGAATTTGCATTTTTAAGTCAAATTTTTGCAGTCAAAAATTTGCTTAAATTATAAATAGTTTTCTGTATTCATGAATTTTTCTTCTCAATAGCAAGCAAAATTCAGGATATCATAACAGTGTAATAGCAGTTCTAAACATTTTAGGTAAATTTGTACACTTGGGAATTGTACCTCACGTGAAAGTGTAGGGTTCGTGTGGTAGTAGTACTTTATTAAATTTAAAAAATACTATGAAAAAGATACTGTGGTATAATTTATTTTTCTCTGAATCATGAATTGATTGTATTGAGGTGTTTTTCATCTCAAGTTACTCTTAGAAGAAGGTATTTGCTTTAAAAAAAACTGCTGTAAATCTAACTTCAATGTTCAAATGATCCATAATGTGAAGCAGATAAGCACATGGAAGATGCTTCAGTACACAGAACAGAGTTTAGTCATAGGGAAAGATTTGATAGGAATCACATTCAGCTGTAATAGGAATTTACATGTGGAGCTGCGTAGCAAGGTAAATTCTTCCCTTAAGGGATCAAAATGTAAAGCAGACATACATAGCTTCTAGGTTTGCTTCGTTATGATTATGGTGGTGTTTCATCACCATCCACTCCTAGGTGGATGCCTCAGTGTGAAAGAGGCCTTTTGTTTATTTGTTTTTTGTGGGTTTTTTAAATGTTTTTTTTGTTGTAAGCTGTTTATTTCTTCATTAATGTTTTATAATTTTGTTCAACAAACATTTATCCCATGACAAAATCTGGCAAAAGCTGTGTTAGTTTCTATGGAGCAACAGAAATGAATAAGGTGTGAATTTGCACTATCTCCTAACCCACTAGGGCAAAGAGACATATAGGCAACTAAATCACACAGAGTGGAAGGAGATGAGAACTGTGACATGTGTGCAGAGGAACAGTGATAAATTGAGTGTGAAGAGGAATATATCTGTATTTCATGAAGAGATTTTTGAAAAGGAGGTGGGATTTATGGTTGCTAGACCTAGCATTCAATTAATAGCTTATGAATAATATGAATTGTTATTAGATATTTATTTATTTTTGTATTCAATCCTGCTAGATGAAAAAATAATAAAAATTTTAAATCTAAAAATTGTGACAGGTAAAAAATGTTTATAAGCATACATGTCATATTTGCATTTCTTTGGGGAGCAATATGAAGTCAAGTCAGAGGAAAGTGACTATCTAAAGGGCTCTTTTAGGGGTAACTTTGAGTTAAATGTAGATAATTAGAGTCTGTCATACAGTATGAAGTCAGTCAGAAAGAGAAAAACAAATATCATATGTTAATGCATGTGTATGAACTTTTTAGAAATGATACAGATGAACCTATTTGCAGGGCAGGAATAGAGTTGCAGATGTCCGGAACGTACTGGACACAGCTGGGGAAAGAGAGGGTGGGATGAAATGAGAGAATAACATTGAAATTTATATACTACTATGGGCTTCTCTGATAGCTCAGTTGGTAAAGAATCCACCTGCAATGCAAGAGACCCTGGTTCGATTCCTGGGTCGGGAAGATCTGCTGGAGAAGGAATAGGTTTCCCATTCCAGTATTCTTGGGCTTCCCTGGTGGCTCAGCTGGTAAAGAATCCCCCTGCAATGCGGGAGACCTGGGTTTTATCCCTGGGTTGGGAAGATCCCCTGGAGAAGGGAAAGACTATCCACTCCAGTATTCTGGCCTAGAGAATTCCATGGATTATATAGTCCATGGGGTTGCAAAGAGTCGGACACGACTGAGGGACTTTCACTTCACTTCACTTTATGTGTAAAATAGATCGTTAGTGCGAAGCTGCTATATAGCACAGGGAGCTCAGATTGGTCCTCTGTGATGTAACCTAAAGGAGTGGGATGGGGGTGTGCGGGAGGGAAGCTCAAGAGGGAGGGAATATGTGTTTACATATGGTTGATTCATGATGTTGTACAGCAGAAACTAACACAACATTGTACAGCCATTATACTCCAATTAAAAATTATTTTTAAAATTAAAAAAATATACACCAGGTGGATAGAACACTGCCTTTTATGTATTAGGAACTATAAAAAAGTAGATAATTACTTCAAGTGAATATAGTTTAAATATAGTTTTCACCCAATGACTGTGTTTAAATTTTAGATAATCTATCTAGTCAACAGAAGCATGAGGTTTCAAATTGTTAAACACAGATAAGCATTTCACAGTTGCCCTTTCTTGCCTATGCTTGCAATTTTGGACAAAACTGATGAACTAAATCTGAAATTTTTTTCTTTTTTTTGAGAATAAGTCAAACAGATTTTGAATAGCTTAGGAAAGGATACTTATTTTTTATTATAGTACTTACTCTTCTGTAAGAAGTTCAGCATGTTTATGGGCTTATGAGAGGTATATTTAGAAATCAAACAGAGAAAAGGTTTTAATAAAGCCATGTTTCACAGTGTTTGTCTAAAGCTCCCACATAGCTATGAACTCAGCCACTAAAGCTGCTGCCATTTTGTGATGGTGGAACTTTAATAAATTCCTGCCTCTTCTAATTGTTAGGTCTGAGAAATGTAATAATTGTCTTCATACTAAAAATTGTTAATTGCTCAGTTGTGCCCGACTCTTTACAACCCCATGGACTGTAGTCTGCCAAGCTCCTTTGTCCATGGACTTCTCCAGGCAAGGATACTGGCATGGGTAGCCATTCCTTTCTCCAACCCAGGGATCGAACCTGGATCTCCCGCTTTGCAGGCAGATTCTTTACCATCTGAGCCACCAGGGAAGCCATACTAAAAAAATGTGCACAACATGGTAAATCACGTGGCTAAATGGTAAATCCAGAAAAGAAAGCAATGAAGAATATGAGACTAGAGTCATTCCTCAACATTCTCTCTTTAACTTTCCTCAATACTGCACAATTTTAGCATATTGTACTTATTTCTGTATAGGTTTTATAAATCTCCGTTATCTTTTCAAGGCATAGCTATCTTTGTGTTCCTTGCAACAGATAACATGGTTCTTCCCTATAAAAGACACTTGGTAACTATTAGACTGAATCACATAAATTGCCCCTTTGTCTAGAGCCAGAAATAGTCTAACACTAGTAATATCAAATAGTTCAATCTAAATTTTGTTGAGTGAATGAAAAAATAAATGAATAAATTATTCTTCCAACTCATAGTCTGTAGATTATTTTTATCACATAACCTAGAGATTTCAGTGGATAATGCACCTTACTGAGCGTTGTCTAAAACATTGCTCTCCAAGCTCTTTTGATCACACGGCCTCATTACTAAAACATGTTTGAGATGATACATTCAAATATATATTCTTATGATAATCCACCTAGTTAGATTTTATTACCGTACTAAAGTATTCTTGCAATTCTGTGCATCATCTATCAGTTCCCTAGTATATGCATACCCCTTTTTGTAAACACACTCACAGTTGAGCTTTCTGGTTCTCATAGAGAATTACAACTATATTGTAACTGATCTTCAAAGTAAAATTCTGAATAATTCCAACTAAAAATACAACTATGTAATGATGAATTCTAATCAAAGTGGGGGAAGGGGTATTTCTCACATACAGACACATTAATTAAACAATAAAGGGAACCCTCATGCATCCTAGCAGATTCCCCTTTTTGGAATCTACTTTAATTCAATTAAATATGGCTATTTTAAAATTCCAGATCATGTTGTTTTAAATTTGTATCTATTCAGTCTGTCACAAATTGCAATATATTCTACCTAGGATTTATGCTTTATGAAGTTGATACTGTCTCATAAAATACCTTGAATACTTTCTTATTCAAATACTTTGAATACTACATTTATTTATTCTTAAAGATTCTAATGGCATGCATTGTCTAATTCAAATACCTGCAGTCATAACTATATGCTGTTTTTGATGGGAAATCTAAGGAAGGAACAGAGGCTTGAACTGGATGATCTGCTAAATTTAATGCTTCTGAGTTTCTGAGAAGGCTTTTAGGACTTAAAGGTCACCTTTCTCAATCTATGCAAGCAATAACCACATAAACAAAAGTATTTTTCTATTTGCTTTATTTTTAAAAAAGGCATGGAAAAGGGATGCTGGAGGAAAGTTAGAAAAATTGAGACTCTGATTCTGCCTTTAAACATGTCTCCTTTATTCAGTGTGAAGATTGATATCACTCACCTGTCATTTAACCTGATACTCTACTCTTGGCAAGGTTTATTCTCCATTAGGCTCAGGGGGTGATATCATCACTGTCCATATGATTAAATGACACTTAATAATATGGATTTTCCAAATTGTGTAATACCTTCCTACTGTGTCATCACTATCCCCACTTTATAGCCTGAACATAGGCAAATTTGGCTCTACAATGAAGGGTTCAGATAGATAAATACGAGAAGGGGAGGTTTTAATTTGGCACTGGCTTTGTTTAACATTCATAAAAAATTGTTTTACTGCCCAGATGTTGGAAATTTATTAATTATCATATTGGCTCTTGGGCCTGGTTCTTGCAAGAACTATACTAGATGCCAGAAGCTAAATAACCTTTTGTCATTCTGCTGAATAAAGGATTGTTTATGCTCTCCAGTTGATGAATTATCTCTGTGCCTTGTCGTTATAAAAAGAAACTCATCTTGTTCACTGGCCTGGCAGGAGATGAGAAGGCCCTAGAGAGAGCACAGAGGATTTTTCCTTCCCCAAATCGTATGTAGGATGTATGCTGTGGGTACTGTCTGGAAGTGAATGTGAAAGAACCCAGGACAAAGCATAAAACTTTCATTGTTACTGATAGTTGATATACGATAGATCATTCCAAACTTGCAGGATTAAACATCTGCTTTTGCCCTTACTAAATTATTTTAAACTAGAAATCAATTGTAGCATAGACAAATGCACTTTTGTGTGTGCTTTGGAAGTAGAGGGAAAACTTGAAATTCTAATGAAGCTAAGATAATACCAATAATTTTATGTTATTGTATTCATTTATGACAGATTTATGGAAACATTTGATATCAAAGAATATCATTGTGTATTAAAGAGAAAAGGCTGTTATTCCTTAAAATCATTATGTTTCCAGTGAATAAAATGGGTGAAAACCTGCAATTGAATAAATTACTTTGCTGTTTTTTTTTTTTTTAATTAGGGAGTAGACTTTATTTTTTTTAGAGTAGTTTTAGGTTCGCAGTAAAATTGATCAGTTCTGATATAGGCCCTGTCTCCACATTGATAGTGAGTGATAGCCTCACCCACTGTCAATATCCCACACCACATGGTACATTTGCTATTATACATGAACCTACAGTAACACACCATTATCACTCAAAGTCCATAGTATATTAGGATTCACTCATGGTGTTGTGCATCCTATGAGTTTGAACAAATGTATAATAGATATTTATCTACTGTTACCGTATCATACAGAAGAAACTGAACTCTCTTGCGCTCTGCCTTTTCATTCCTTCCTCTCCACTCCCAACCACTGGTTACCACTAATCTTTTTACTTTCCTCAAAGTTTTGCCTTTTCCATGTTATTGAAACCTTACAATATGTAGCCTTTGCAGATTGGAATTTTTTCACTTAGTAATATGAATTTAAGTTTCCTGTGGAAGACTATTTTAAGGCTTGATAGCTCATTGCTCCTTGTCCGGGTGGTGGTGGTAGTAATATTTTTCAGTTGCCCAGTTGGGTCCAACTCTTTGTGATCCCATGGACTGCAGCATGCCAGGCTTCTCTGTCCCTCACCATCTCTTGAAGTTTGCCCAAGTTCATGCCTGTTGCATTGGTGATGTCATCCAGCCATCTCATCCTCTGATGCTCTCTTCTCCTTTTGCCCTCAATCTTTCCCAGGATCAGGGACTTTTCCAATGAATCAGCTGTTTGCATCAGATGACCAAAATATTGAAATTTCAACTCCATCACCAGTCCTTCCACTGAAGGGTTGATTTCCCTTAAGATTGACTGATTTGGTCTCCTTGCTGTCCAAGGGACTATCAGGAGTCTTCTCCAGCACCATAATTCCAAGGCATCAATTCTTCAGCGCTCTGCCTTCTTTACAGTCCAGCTCTCACAACCATATGTGACCACTGGGAAAACCATAGCCTTGACTGTATGGAACATTGTCGGCAGAGTAATGTCTCTGCTTTTCAACACACTATCTAGGTTTGTCTGGATGTACATTGGTTTATTTTTCTATTCACCTACTGAATTACATCTTAGTTGCTTCCAGGTTTTGGCAAGTATGAATAAAGCTGCTATAAGCATACAAACATGGGTTTTTTGTGTGGAATAAGGGTTTAGTTTTGATAAATACTAAGGAGCACAATTGTGGATCACATGGTAAGAGTATGTTTTGTTTTATGAGAAACTGCCAACTGTCTTGCAAAGTGTTGGTACCATCTTGCATTCCTACCAGCAATGAAGGAGATCTCCTGTTGTTCAGCATCCTCCCCAGCGTTTGGTATTGTCAGTATTTTTTAGTTAAGATTGTCCAGAAGTTAATCAGTTTTTTATCTTTACAAATTGGATTTGTTGATTTTTCTCTCCTGAGTTTATGTTTACAACTTCTTTCATTTTTTTCCTCTAATTTTTGTTCTTTTCTTCTACCTACTTGAACTTAGTTTGCTTTTTTTCTAGTTTCTAAGGGGGAAGCTTAGATTATTGATTTTTAGAACTTTCTTGTTTTTAAATATATGTGTTCGATGCTATAAATTTCCCTCTAAGCACTGCTTTTACTTCATCCCACAAATTTTGATAAATCATGTTTTTATTTTAGTTCAAATATTTTTAAATTTCTCTTAAGATTTTTTCCCCTTTGACCCATGGATTATCTACAAATGTATTGTTTAATCTCTGTTATTCAAGTATTTTAGATTTTTCAGTTTCTTTCTGTTTTTAGTTTCTACCTTAATTTCATAGTGGCCTGGGAGCAGACCTTGTACGATTTCTATTTTTCCAACATTGTAATGTGTGTTTATGGTACAGAATGTTGTCTGCTTTGGTGATTGTGACAAGTAATCTTGAAAAAAAAAAGTGTAATCTGTTGTTAGATATACCGGTCGTATATGCCATTTTATCTAAGCAAGTTATGATACTGTTGAGTACACCACTGTCCTTACTGATTATCTACCTTCTGGATCTGTCTATTTTTAACAGAAGGATATTAGAGTCTACAACTATAATAGTGCCTTTATTTCTCCTTGTAGTTCTATCAGTTCTTGCCTTTACTAATGTTGACGCTCTGTTGTTAGGTACATACTCATTAAGAATTATATGTCTTCTTGAAGTATTGACCCTTTTATCATTTTGCATGCCCCCTCTTTTTCCTTCATCATTTTTCTTGCTTTTCCACCATTAGTTTGTGGACTTAAATGAAGTAATGAGGAGAGAACAGAGGAATTATGGCTTAAGTTTCAACTTTTATAGTTATGACTCCTACATCTATACCTCTAGCTTGGGTCAGTCTCCATAAGCTACAGACCAGCATATTCAAGTGCTTACTGGACAGCTCCACTGGGATATCTTTCAGACATCCTGAACTCAATGTATAGAAGACTGACGTCAAAGATTTTTCTCTAGTTCTTCTTCTGGGTCCCTTAACCTAGTCAGTGATATCAGTTCACTATACCATGTTGCTCTAGCAGAGAAATATGGAATAATTCTTAACTCCTCTTTCTCATCTCCAATATTAAGTCATCAAATTTTGTGTATTTGAATTCCTTAGAATCTCTTAAATATATTCAATTTCCTCCATCTTTTCAAATTTGTATTATTTGAATGAAATTGCCATCCTTTTTTGGGCTTCCCTGGTGGCGTTAGTGGTAAAGAACCCGCCTCCCAGTGCAGGAGACAAAAGAGACTTAGGTTTGATCCCTGGCTTGGGAGGGCATGGCAACCCACTCTAGTATTCTTGCCTGAAGAATCCCATGGACAGAGGAGCCTGGCAGGCTACAGTCCATAAGGTTGCAAAGAGGTGGACATGACTGAAGTGACTTAACACACGTGCACGTTTGCCACCATTGTCTTCTAATTGGCTTTCCTCTCTCCAGTCTTTCTACTTATCCATTCTTTATCAAACTCTTTGTAAATGTTGTTGAAGTTTCAACCACTTTAAACTTCTTTCATAAAGGGCAATTGATCTCTTGTTTGTGTACACTCAGATTGTTTTCCTTGAATGGAACTCCCTCTCATGACCAATTCCTTTCTAGTTATCTTAGTTGTGTAGCTGAAATGTTGATTTCTCTGGAAATCACTTTATGGACATCCAAAGTGTGTGTCCTGGATGGTCTGTAAGTTCCCATATAGTTCTGTCTATTCTGTAGTGTAAAACTTATCGCAGTGTTTCATTATTGCTTGATTGGTTGTCCTCCCTTAGACGGCAAGTTCCATGACCATTCCTTGCCTTTTTCACTATTATGCCTCTTGAATCTGTCAGGTGTTTGACATTGAATACGTAGTTAAAAATATTCTCTTAATGAAGGAATAAAAACTAAGACAGCTGGCAGAAAGCATTATAAATAATAGCAGGGATTTTTGTTTATTTGTTTGCACTTTTGAAGTACTTACCCATGAATATTTCTGTTATTTGAACAGGGGAAGGGGACACGTTTGAAAATGCTTGAAAGGAAAGAAAGGAAGGGGGGTGATCAGCAGGAGGATGCTTCTTAGGAAAGAGGTGGGAATAAACATGTTGGAGAGAAGGGAAATCTCTGACTTTAAATATTTAAAGTAGTTATTTTTTTTTATCTTCAGGAGCTGATTTATACTCGCTATACATAATTCAAAACTATAACAGATTATATAGTAAAAATTTCCTGTGTCACATGTCAGGCAGCCATCCTTTTCCCCACCCTGGGGATAATCATAGTGATTAGTTTTCTTCTTTCCCTTCTACGTACAGTCTATGTAGTCCTAAACATCTATATATGTTTATATGTATGATTTTTAAATATATTTTAGAGTCAGCAGCATAATATACACTTTTCTGTGCTTTGTTTCTGCTATGTATCTATTATCTATCTATCATGTGTCCATCAGCATAACCTTATTCTTTTTAAACTTTCATAGAATTCCATTATATGGAAGTGTCAGATTTTATTTAATGTGCTGCACACTGTGAACAATTAGACTGTGCTCTGTCTTCTATGATGACAAAGAACATTACAATGTATACCTTACGTAAGCATCATTTTGCTGACATGACATATAAATACTTAACAGAAATATTTTTAATCTTAAAAAACCTTATAAAGTGCCTTCATTGGAAACTGTATTAGTTATATTTCCACCAACTACATCTTCATTTGCCTTTACAGGCATTGCCACCGAAGCAGTTTGCTGCCAGACAAGTTTATTTTTGCCAAACTAATGGGTTAAAAAATATCTCATTTTAGTTTTAATTTAAATTGCCGCTAATATACCTGAAAATACAGTGTTCTTTTCTATGTTGAAAAGCCATATGTTGTTGATTTCTCTTTTATGGTAAACAATCCATATGCTTTGCTCATTAATTTCTTGATGGGCTATGAGTCGTGTGATGATTTATTTCAAAGTCATATATCATTATAAATATATATAACATAATTATATTTAAATATTTAAAACAGTAACTAATAATTATATATGTATGTATTCAGTTCAGTAGCTCAGTCATGTCCGATTCTGCAACCCCATGAACCGCAGCATGCCAGGCCTCCCTGTCCATCACCAACTCCCGGAGTTTACCCAAACTCATGTTCATTGCGGAGAAGGGAATGGCAACCCACTCCAGTACTCTTGCCTGGAAAATCCCATGGATGGAGGAGCCTAGTAGGCTGCATCCCATGGGGTCGCTAAGAACTGGACACGACTGAGCAACTTCACTTTCACTTTTCCCTTTCATGCATTGGAGAAGGAAATGGCAACCCACTCTAGTGTTCTTGCCTGGAGAATCCCAGGGATGGGGCAGCCTGGTGGGCTGCCATCTGTGGGGTCGCACAGAGTCGGACACAACTGAAGCTACTTAGCAGCAGCAGCAGCAGCAGCATGTCCATTGAGTCAGTGATGCCATCTGACCATCCCATCCTCTGTCGTCCCCTTCTCCTCCTGCCTTCATTCTTTCCCAACATCAGGGTCTTTTCAAATGAGTCAGCTCTTCGCATCAGGTGGCCAAAATATTGGAGTTTCAGCTTCAACATCAGTCCTTCCAATTAATATCCAGCACTGATATCCTTTAGGATGGACTGGTTGGACCTCCTTGCAGTCCAAGGGACTCTCAAGAGTCTTCTCCAACACCACAGTTCAAAAGCATCAATTCTTCGGCGCTCAGCTTTCTTCACCGTCCAACTCTCACATCCATACTTGACCACTGGAAAAACCATAGCCTTGACTAGATGGACCTTTGTTGACAAAGTAATATCTCTGCTTTTTAATATGCTATCTAGGTTGGTCATAACTTTCCTTCCAAGGAGTAAGCATCTTTTAATTTCATGGCTGCAATCACCATCTGCAGTGATTTTGGAGACCTGAAAAATAGTCAGCCACTGTTTCCACTGTTTCCCATCTATTTGTCATGAAGGGATGAGTCCAGATGCCATGATCTTAGTTTTCTGAATGTTGAGTTTTAAGCCAACTTTTTCTCTCTCCTCTTTCACTTTCATCAAGAGACTCTTTAGTTCTTGTTCACTTTCTGCTATAAGGGTGGTGTCATCTGTATATCTGAGGTTATTGATATTTCTCCCAGCAATCTTGATTCCAGCTTGTGCTTCATCCAGCCCAGCATTTCTCATGATATACTCTGCACATAAATTATCTTTTATCTTCTGACTTTGCTATGAAGTTGTTTCTCCTTTACAGAATATTTTACCTGTGTGCAGCAGTCAGATTAATCAGTTTTTCTTCTACTGCTTCTGAGTTTTGTGTGATTTGGGAAGGGATTCCTCATTTTAAATTATGTTTTAAAAATTCTCTGTTGTTTTCTTTGAGTAATTAACTGATTTAAATTTACATCTAAATTTTAAACTCAATTTCCTTTTTTTTTTTAAATATGAGATTTTATCCAGTTTTCTTCAGATAGTTTCCCAGATTTTCACAATGCTATTTAATGTATTGATATAACACATATTTTCTTCATTTACTTGAAATCTTACTCTCTTTATGTATGTCAGTGATGATTTGCTCAGTTTTCATATGTGATTTACAGGATTTTGATTTGATTCAATTTGACTCGTCTTTCTACTTCTCCACTAGGTCAAAAATTGTTTAATTATTAAAGCCTTATAATATATTTTGATATCTAGTAAAGATAGTTCTTCTCATTAGTCTTTTTTTTAAACCTCCTAGCCTTGATTGTTTATTATTCTATCTGGTCTTTAGAAGAGTTTGTCTAGCTTTTACAAAACTTCTGTTGAATATTATTATTAAAATATATTAACTTACAGATACTAACAACTTAATAATTTTGTATTGTCCTTAGCAAGGGCATGGTTTTTGTTTTAATCCCTTTTTGGTCCTCTGGGGATTAAAAATTACTTGCATATATAGAATTTAAACCTTTTTCTTATATACTTTTCTTATTAATTTATTTCTAGATCTTTGACATTTATTGCTATCTGTGTGTGCTCAGTCACTCAGTCATGTCCGACTCTTTGAAGCCTCATGGACTGTAGTTAGTCAGGCTCCTCTGTCCATGGAATTTTCCAGGCGAGAATACTGGAGTGGGTTGCCATTGCCTTCTCCTGGGGATCTTCCCGATGCAGGGATGAAACCCACGTCTCCTGCATTGACAGGTAGATTCTTTACCACTAGTGTCAGCTGGGAAGACCCATTCTGTGTGATACTACAGTGATAAACATGTGTCATTATACATTTGTCAGAAACCTATGGAATGTATAAAGCCAGGATTCAACTCTAAAGTAAATGATGGCCTTTCAGGGACAATGATCTGTCAGTGTAGGTTCATTAATTTTAAAAATTATTGTTGCTATTTAAATGGAATGTTTTCTTTCATTATTCAGCATGACTGGGTTTTGTATGCATGCATGAAAGCTATTGATTTCTGCATGTTAATTTTTTACTTAATCATTGATATCTTTTAATTTCCAGAAAAATAATTATAATAATATGAAATGATGTATTTTCACCTCCTTCCAATTTGTATTTCTTTTCCCTATTTAATTGTGTTGGATGATACCTCTTTACTTCTGTCAAAAAAATATCTGTAAGAGAAAATATCACTGTATTGCTTCTGACATTAATGAGGGTTTTTCTATTGTAAATTTATTAAACTCATGTTATAAGTTTATGATTTCACATAAATATAGTTATAGCATAGTAATAAAATAATTCTCTATACCTCTCTTCTTATTAACAATTATAGTCATCACAATGGATTTTAATTTACATAAAATCTAATATACTATAAAATGTAATATTGCTGCATATAATAATGATTTTTTCAGTTTAGATCTGTTATGGTGAATTGTACTAATAAATTTCTTAATATTTAGATTTCTTCACATTTCTTGGAAGAAAACCTACTTGGTAGTTTAATATGCTGCTGAAATCCATTTGTAGTTAGACTGATAGGATGGGAATGGATGGAAAATTATATTGAGATGGGAATGAGCAAATGTGTGTGCTTGCTATTAATACCCTTGTTCATTTTAGTGAAGTAAGAGGAGTGATAATCTATTTAATTACCAAACATTTAAAAACCCATGCTAGGAGCAAGGATTGTGCTTAACACTGGGATTAAGAAGATTAGTAAGAGATTATTCCTATTTTCAAAGACTGGAATATAGACGAGTGAGTCAGAAAAACATTCAGCAAATTATAATGCACTGTTGTCAATGTTCTTGAAATTGTAGCAGCCACAGAAATTCAAGGGCCAGGACAGCCTGGAATGCTTGGGGTTGTTGGGGAAGGCATTGCAGGTGGTGACACATCATCTGGTTTGGAAGGACACGTTTAAGGTTTGTTATGGGAGAGGAAAGAAAGAAACACAGGGTGGCATGTAGGATATCCTCATTTCATGATGATGTGCTGGAGACCGAAGTTTGGTGTGAGAGATACTTGCAGCAGCAACAGGGTATGGTTTGCTAGGAAACAAAACAGAGATGGCTTCAGGTAGCCTGTACCTAGAAGAAAATGCCAACTTGAATTTAAAACATATGTTTTTATAGAGCAAAGTTTTAAAGTAGAATTATTATATAAGGGCTGAAAGGAAACTTGGGACTTATTCAGTTATATGGCCACCTTGGTTGATAGCATTCTTTTCTAACCTGAGAGATGGTACTCAAAGCAACCAGGTATAACCAGGTGGTCAATATACACAAGAAATCAAAGTGTGCAAGAGTCTAGTGAGGTTCTGGGCATAATGAGCATTTCTCCCAAAACGGGATAAGAATGATTCCACTATGTAAAGAGAGAGGCATTAGGAATAAACACATTCTGATACTGTGAGACAAAGAAAGAAATCAGAGACTGTGTAGCTAATACTTTACAAATACTTGCTGACTGTACACGGGACAGTCCGTGTGTAATATCCCCTAACCTCCAAGCAATCCTGAGAGATAATTTCATAAGTGAAGGGTCAGACACACTGGGCCTCCAGGTGGCTTAATGGTAAAGAATCTGCCTGCCAATGCTGGGCATGTGGGTTCAATCCTTGAATTGGGAAGATCCCCTGGGGAAAGAAATGGCAACCCACTCCAGTCTTCTTGCCTGGGAAATCCCTTGGACAGAGGAGCCTGGCATGCTATAGTCCATGGGATTTCAAGAGTCGGAGATGACTTCACTGCTAAAGAACAGACATACTACACAATGTGCTTAAGTCACAAGGTTAGTAAGTGACAGAGTCAGGATTAGAACCCATGTCTGGCTGGTTTTGGAGTATAGTGAGACACACAACATCACAAACCTGAAGAGATGGATGCCTTGAGATATCACACAAGTCCTGTGCATGTCCATGCCCTGTGGGGCTTATGTGAAGCGTGAGATCAGCGTGGAGACATGAGTAAGACTTTCCTGTGGGACTAACCTTCTGTCTCTACCAACTGCCTTTGTAAGATCTCGGTTCTCCTTGTGGCTACTATACACCTACAAGTATTGAACACACAAATGTGGCAGTGACTCTACAAAAGGGTGATAAAGCCTGGATTTGGCACTGTGCTTATAGTCTGATCTCTTGTTCTTCACTAATTTTTAAGATGAATTCTTTACCCCTTTTCTGATCTCTGAGTTGTACCTGCTCTCATAGAAAGCTTGACCTCTATATATTACATACCAAATCCCATACATTAGAACTCATTTCCAGAACTTCCCAGCTCACTTTTGAGCCTAATAATAATAATAATAATAGTGCTTATATAGCACGTATCATTTATTTGACACCATTAGAAGACCCTTACATATTTTAACTTATTTAATGCTCCCAGCAGTGCTCTGAGGTAGGAACAGTAGCCTATCAAGTGCATGCTACAGCCTGAAGACACAGCTCAGTCTTGGCTTTGAGGTGGGGTTGTCTCTGTGGTTCTGGTGATAGGTTTCACTAGCCTTGTATTCTACCAACCTCACTTGTGGTGGACGTGTTTTAAGTATAAAAACACTTCCAGAGCTGTAAAGGCTGTGTCAGTCTGTGCTGGTCTTACTTACTGACTTGTGATTATCACAAATACATATTTTCATGATAAAAAAAAGAATTAAGCTACAGAGCTTCTCATGGCAGAGCATGATTTGGGCTCAGATCTTAACAATGAAATTAATTTATTAAACACTTTCTGTGTTCTGAGATGCAGTAGGTGCTCTGTTTGCATTGTTAGCTTTAATTCTCACAGTACTCTGTGAGATGGGTATTGTTATTCCCATTTGATAAATGAAGAAAGTGCGTATCATAGAGGGTAAAGAAGTTGCTAGTAGGTAGTGAGTGAATCTGGGGTGATTTAAGCATAGACCTGTTTGACTCTAAAGCCCAAACTATTGCCCTCCATCCATGTATGGAGTGTACCTATCATTCTGAACTAGCTCAGTTCATCCACATTGGGTAGTGAGGGGGGAAGGAATAATGGACACTGCTGGGTTTGATGTGCTGTCATACTGGATAATAAAGACACGGTAGGGGGAATGAATGGAACAGAAGCTAAACTCACTTGAGGAAGAAATCTTCTCTTTTGGGCAGTAGTAGATGTGCAATATCTCATACACAAAATCTATTTGTGAAGGTAATTTCCAGAAGTGAGTTTAGTTGGACTACTTTCAGATGTTAGAACAAACTCAGAATTTCATCGTCTGTACTTACTGTAGCACTTTTTACTGAGAGCTGCTGGTGTTGGTCTTTTATCAGCAGAGAAAACATTACTGAGTTAATTGTCACTTAAGGTATTAATCTGCTGGTTCTTTAATTTCTCACCTCTACTTGTAAATCTGGTTTGATGCTGAGTAAATGCTGCTCTTTTGCTATATTTCTGAAGGTAGAGTCTAAATAATTGCTTCATAGACTATTTCTTTGCACTTCATCACTTCTTTTGTCAGTTGCTTAGTGTATAATTGTATTTAAAATATTCTTTGATTTTAGTTGAAATTCTTTTCACTGCTTGATGTTCTTTTTTAAAAATTAAGCTTCTTGAAATGTTTTTGATTGTCTTGGGCTTTGCTTTAATTGACATAACCTTCCAGTTTTCCAGCTTTTTTGAACCTTTCAAAATCTTTTTTTTTCCTTCCCAAGTCCTGTTATTGTTTTGGTATTGTGACCTATATAGATCTTCAGTTTTAACATACACTATTAGCCTATTCAAAAAATTATATGCTAATATATTGTGACCGTTTTCTTGAAACTGATATGTATTTCATACATTTTGTGTTTAAACATATAAACTAAAGAATTTTTGGATTTTGTCTTCATCATTTTTATGTTACTATTGTTTTTCCAAACACCTTAATGTCAGGACATGTGTGGGAAAATAGGTGAAAATATATAGAAGTATAGTGCTTGAAGACCTTGTTTTTTCAAGAATTTTGAAACTTGGGATAAACAGAAGAGGATATAGGCAAAATATCATGGTCATGGGTATCGCAAAATCTTTTCTGAAATTTCCTATTGTTGCTTATTCTGTAGGATGTTTAAAAGCACAAGTATTTATAGTATTCAGTTTTATGAAAAAAATCAGCTATCATCTTTAAATTTTTCTTCATTCTTGAGTTATTCTAGTTTACATGATAGACTTGGTTTGATTCCTTTTTATTTTTTCTAAAATTTTATTCATTTTTACCAATGTGAAAAAAATACATACACATTACTATAGAAATCATGTTATTAGCCAGTCAAGTTCTCATTTTCTTTATCCTAGCTAAATTTCCAACTACCTATGAATCCCATGCCTCCTTTCATTCAGAATCAAGGTAACCAATTATTTAAACATGTAATTCTCAACAGATCAAAGATCTTACCTTTGATTGGCAGCCAGTCTAAAGCTCTACCTTACATTTTATTCCTCTAAGCCTCGAAATAGGATATTTGATCCTCATCTAAGTCCACTGCTCTTTTTTGCCCTCATGCCACTCATCTCCTTATAAAATCCTGCATTTCATTATTAGCTTCACACAGATCTGCAAATGACTGTTTTCTCTTATTAAGTTTCCCTGGGCTCTTCAACTAAAATGGAGCTCTATTTCATAGAAATGGTTTTCTATTCTTACTATTACTATATCCTTTCACTTACTGCTTCAATTTCCTCCTCACTAGATTTCTTTTGAATTTCCTTTAATTTGGTCCCTTAACTCATGAATCCACCAAAGCTACACTTTCAAATGTCACTAACAATCATTTCTTGTTAAAAACCCAAAGCTTTCACTCTGTTGTTGGATTTCTTTCACTCTTGATTACTTTAGACACCTTTAAAACATATATATTGCTTATATGTTTTTCTCAGGTCTAAGACCCTGTGAGCTGTAGATGTTTGATCTTTCAGATATATCTTTCAAACTTTTTTTTAAAAAATGTCATTTGAATTATTTGGTCTCTTGAGGACCAACTGTGGATATTTCTATTTTCAGGAACTGGCCAAGTGAAGGATAATTGGAGCTGCATTTACATTCCTAATTTTTTGTGCTTTTTTATTCAGTTTTCACACTGTTCAGAGGACATATCCACTGAGATAAACCACTGCAATCTTAAAGCAAACCAGAATTTACCAACTGTTTCCTATTTATAACCCATTTGTCTTACTGTGTTTCTTGAAGGAATCTTAGTGATTAATTAGATACTATATATTGTCTGTATCATCATAATAAGGGAAATTTGCTCTGAAATAGTAGTCACTAGCCATGATTCGGAGAAGGCAATGGCACCCCACTCCAGTACTCTTGCCTGGAAAGTCCCATGGACGGAGGAGCCTGGTAGGCTGCAGTCCTTGGGGTCGTGAAGAGTCGGACATGACTGAGCGGCTTCACTTTCCCTTTTCACTTTCATGCATTGGAGAAGGAAATGGCAACCCACTCCAGTGTTCTTGCCTGGAGAATCCTGGGGATGGGGGAGCCTGGTGGGCTGCCGTCTATGGGGTCGCACAGAGTCGGACACGACTGACTGAGCAGCAGCAGCCGCAGCAGCAGCCATGATTGGCTATTGAGCACTGGAAATGTGACTGGTGATTAATTTCACCTGTTTCTTTTTCATTTTTAGATGCAAATGATATATTTTGTATTTGTAGGACTAAATATCAGTGAAATCAAATTCAGCTGTTTATTTGGGCATTTATATTACTTATTTTTAAAGATTTTATTTATTTACTTGACTGCACTGAATCTTCACTGTTGCCTGCAGGCTTTCTCTAGCTGTGGTGAATGGGGCTACTCCTCATGGGAGTGTGTGGGCTTCTTATTGTGGTGGCTTCACTTGTTGCAGAGCATGGGCTCTAGGCATACAGGCTTCAATAGTTGCAGCTCCCGGGATCTAGAGCATGACTCAATAGTTGTGGCACATGGGCTTAGTTGTTTCATGGCATGAACCATCTTCCTGGTTTAGGGATTGAACCCATGTCCCTTGCACTGGCCAGCAGATTCTTAACCACTAGACCACCAGGGAAGCCCTCTTTTGGCATTTTTAAATGCAGCTACTAGAAAACTTAAAATTACATATGTAGGTTATATTTTATTTTATTAGGTAGTTCTGAGATAGGTTACAGATAGGTTATGGTTACAACTTCCAAATCTTAATGACTCACAGCTGCAAAGGTTTGATTCTCGCTCACGCTCCATGTCTATTGCAGTTTAACTGAAACTCATTTTCCAAACCCCTCATTTTATAATCCAAATTCATGGAACAGCTACCGTCTCAAAGTTGGCCAGTCAGTAGGACAGACGGAAAGGGAAGTCACGGGTTTTGAATGAATAACGAAATGCTTTAGCCTGGAAGTGACTCACTTGATAACTCTATTCCTGATTCAGTGATCAGCAAAGTTTGCATGGTCCAACACAGCTATAAGATCAGGAAGTACAGCACTACTAAGTCCAGAAGATAGAGAACCAAAATCATATGACACATAGCATTAATATACTCTGCAGTCTTTTGGAAAATTCTTTGTGATTGCTTTTCTCCATTGATTATAGTCTCTTTAATGTAAAAAAGGCCTCAGTTGTCTATTTTCCCTTAGTTGGCTATTTGCAAATGCTATTTTGGCAATCATTCTTTTTTTATAGAATAATGGAAATAGTTATATAATCTTTAGCAGTACCTTGAATTATTTTCAGTTCCTGATTAGAATTTACTCATTATTGGGCAAGTTACACACAACTGTTATAGTTCAAATTAAACATGTATTAGAAAATTTAGAAAAGCAAATATGGCGATTTTCACTTATCCTCTTTGTTTATAGATTATTGTACTCATGATTTTTTTCCATATTAAAGGACTATATACACACACTCACACACATGTATTTTTCATAGTTCTGTGTTTCCAGTTTAGCAGAGGCTTCATAGCAATTAACACATTTTCATGAATTGTAATCACTAGAATAACAGAAAATATTGGATTGTTTGTTACCCCATGAGCATGGGGACAACCATTCTTTCTATGAGACACTGCTGGTCTTGGCATTACCTGGTTCTTCTGGAAAATAAAGCCTGTAATTTTGTTTATCTAAGTTCACCTTATGCTTTTTTTTTTCAGAGAGTTGATATAAAATCCTATATGAGATGCTTACTCTCCATGAAAGTGACTAAACTACATTTTTGGCACAATCACCAAAGAAATATCCCATAATATGCAATTACGTAAAAAGGTATAGAATGATAGAATATCACAGGCTGTAGAACAGACTTTTAGCCAAGAAGCATCTCCATGTCATCATTTGCTAACTGACCTTAGTTAAAGTGTTTAAGCTTATTAAGCCTCATCTGCTCTGGAAAATGGGGGTAGTTCTTACCTTGTAGGACTATTATGTGTCTAATCAACTTCTGGCATGTATTAATTCCCCAGTAAATGCTAGTTGTTATGATAAGAGCTATAATGTAGCCTCGTATCCTAATTGGTGACAACATAAAGAGCATATTACTTTTCACAGATGGATTCCTTACATAGAAGTGTTCTCGTTATTAGTTTCTTCTTGAGAGCTTTTTCATTTTATTTTGAAATTGTATGATGTGTTCCAATTTGTCTTTTGACCCTGAGTCTTGTACCTTTACTATGTGTTCTCAAACACCTTAGGTAACCCTTCATTTAAATCACTGGAGGCATTTCTTCAAGTTGTTCACCACAGGTGGGCCTCTGACTTTGATCATTTCTCTCCACATCTTCCCCTACTTTGCTTATGCCACTTTCATGGTATTTATTACATATGCCCTTCTACTATAGTCTTATGTATAAGAGTTATTGCTCTATAAATTTTAGGCTTTTAAGGGAGGGAACTTTCACAGTAAGAATCAATTAAAAGTAAATGGAAAATACATTCTGTACGAAGATCTTCAATGCCTTTATCTCAATTTAAATCTCTGAAGGATGCAAAAAGGCAGATACTGTGTTATTCCTGTTTTACAGAAAAGGAAATTGAGGCTAAAGCAGTTAGTTGTTGTTGTTGAGTCACTAAGTCGTGTCTGACTCTTTGTGACCCCATGGAGAGTAGCACACCAGGCTTCTCTGTCCTGCACTATCTCCTGGAGTCTGCTCAAATTCATGTCCATCGAGTCGATGATGCCATCCAACCGTCTCGGCCTCTGCTGCTGTCTTCTCCTTTTGCCTTCAATCTTTCCCAGCATCAGGATCTTTTCCAGTGAGCTGACTCTTCCATCAGGTGGCCAAAGTATTGGAGCTTTAGGTTCAGCATCAGTTCTTTTAGTGAATATTCAGGGTTGATTTCCTTTAGGATTGCCTAGTTTGATCTCCTTGCTGTCCAAGGGACTCTCAAGAATCTTCTCCAGCACCACAATTTGAAAGCATCAGTTCTTTGGTGCTCAGCTTTCTTTATGTTCCAACTCTCACATCCACACATGACTACTGGAAAAACCATAGCTTTGACTACATGGACCTTTGTCAGTAAAGTGGTGTCTCTGCTCTTTAATATGCTGTCTAGGTTTGTCATAGCTTTTCTTTCAAGGACCAAGCATCTTTTAATTTCATGGGTACAGCCACTATCTGCAGTGATTTTGGAGCCAAAGAAAATAAAATATGTCACTACTTCCACTTTTTCCCCTTCTGTTTGCCATGAAGTGATGGGATCAGGTACCATGATCTTAGTTTTTCAAATGTTGAGTTTCAAGCCAGCTTTTTCACTCTGCTCTTTCACCCTCAATAGGAGTATGACAAGACAGTAAGTACCCATAGCAGTACCAATAGGAAGGATTCAAAGCCAAGTGGGCCTCTATCTAAAACTCAAGTTCTAAACCACTGCCCACGTTTCCTGTTCCGTCTCTGCTCAACTCCTATGGACCTCTTCACCCCAGTAACACTCAGCATACTGTCTTGATTCATGCTTTTACTTGATTAATAATTAAATTAAAATTTTCTTAACCATTAATACTTTTAATAGTAGTCAACTCATGTTATTCATGAAAACTGAAGGGATCAAAAGCATCAGTAACTTAAGAACCACAGAAAATAATACCTTTCTTTCCATTATGTTAGATAAAGAAGACCAATCACAGAACATGCTGAGAGGGCCTGTTTAAACTAGACAGGAGCTAACTTCTAAGCTTCAGGGCCACAGTTTGGAGCTTCTTTCTTGGTGCGTGGCCTGTCTACACTATAGATAACATTTCCTCTTCTGTCTCTTTATTATCTATTTATTATTTATACATGTTTATCTTATGTTTGAGGTAGCTCATAAAAATACATACAATTTAATAAAATAACAATGAAAAGATGGAAAAAGAAAAATGGAATAAAGGAAACTAAGGGTAGAAAAACAGATGCCAGGAGTATGGTTTGTTTCACAAGGACACATCATAAGACCCTGGGCAGTGAGTGGGAAAAGACTGCAAACTTGTTGCTAATCTTCTTTATACGAAGTCAAGTAGAAATGTAATCAAATGTGAGGTTTAGTGTTCCTAATATCGAAAAGACTGCTTGCTCAGGGGGAATTTAACATATGCAGGCATGTTTTGGTGTAGTGTATTGTTTATTAGATACAACATTACTTTTTCCATGGCGACTTGATAAGTTTTGCTTTGTGTTACAGCAGTGAAACATAACTCACTTATTAAATGGTGTGTATTCTGTCTTTTCACTAACCCATCTTACTCTTTACTACATTTAGACATCAGGCGCTAAGTGACAGGACTGAGGAGAGAACCTGCAGTAATAAAATACCGTGTAAAATGAAGGGGAAAAATGTAAGTAGGGTTGTACTTAGGCTACCAAAATGATCAGACTCCAAAACTAGAGTGAGATGGTCAAACCAGACAAAACAGTGACCACAGATGTTGACTCCCTTTTGATGATGATGATAAGACCTATTTTCAGGATGATTTCATACAATTTTAATACTTACTCATACTTCAGTGTCATTTCTTTAGCATCCATTGCTAGCTTTTGGTTTTCTGTTGTCAAAATAAGTAGGAAAAACAGAAGGTTAGCTGAATATGGCACTTTTTATTCCCCCAAAAGGCATGAGATTTGAATATAGCCAAGGAGGTGCACAGATGAGTTTTGACAGAACTGAGAATACATTCACAGTCATCAGGTCAGCTGTCCTGATCTAAAACTTATTAACTGATTTACAGAGTCATGTGGCAAAAGCAAACCACTGTGACTAGACAGCAGAAGGGGGTTGGAAAATACAAACCAATCTGCCTCTTGGAGTGATCTTTTTGAGTGGTGTTGGGGCCTCTGGAAATCTTACTTGGCAAATCCCTTTCTCTCTGATCCCCCTCTTCCTCTCCTGCATGCATCTGAGGGGATGGGAAGATGGCCATTGGTCCAGCTGATCTCTTACCAATCACTGAGCTCTTCTGAGAGGTGACCAAGAATGACTCTCTTGTTCCCACTGTCTCTTAATCACAGTCAGTTTTTGAGATGGTTAATCTTCCCTGATAATGAGGATTTATTAATATTTTAATTGTTATTTTTGCTTTCTCCCAGTTTCCATTTCCATTACTTTTTTCACTGAGAGAGTTAATCATTCACCAACACTTGAAGATAAAGTAAACAATCTTTTGAACTTTAATATGTAAATAATAAAACATTAAGGCAGTATTCTCAAATTGTGTCTATGGGCTACCAATATCAGAATCTTCATGTATTGGTTAAATGCAAATTTATGATCCCAACTCCAGACTCATTGAAGTTTAAAAAAAACAGTACTTTATGTAAACTAACATAGCAAAAAAGTAGTTCTTACTTATTGTTCATGGTTTAAATTATTTTTAAGTATAATAATGCTTAGCTTCCCAGGTGGTGCTAGTGGTAAAAAACCCGCTTGCCAATGTAGGAGACAAAAGAGATGTGGGTTCCATTCCTGGGTTGGGAAGATCCTCTGGAGGAGAGCATGACAGCTCACTCCAGTATTCTTGCCTGGAAACTCCCAGCTGCAGTCCATAAGGTTGCAAAGAATTGAACACGGCTTAAGTGACTTAGCTTTCATGCATCCATAATAATGCTATCTATCTTTCCATTAGTTGCCATACTAACTCCTGCAGGTACTGTGTTTGTCAACTGGTGTCCCACAAAGAATTAAACCCTAATGACTTAAGGCATCTACTATATGTAATGACCTTTTCTATTGTGCCTCTAGAATGATACTAGTTATGTACAAACTTCAGAGAATGAAGAAAATAATCATTCACTTTTCCATATTCTGAGATTCGGAGGAGGATCCTTATTGAGAAGTAGAATTAAAATCATTTTATTGAGTTTATAAATTTGGCATTCTTATCCATTAACACAGAGTTGATACTGATATTGTTAGGGCAAATTAAAAATTGGAAATGTCTTTTGATGTTTCAAAATGTCTTAATATCAAAGTAGATCATGCGCACGTTGGAAAAAAATTTCAAGTAGCATTCTTCTGTTAACGTTTGCTGCAGTTAAAAGCAACTCCAAAATTACAGTGGCTCATAATAGCAAAGGCTTGTTTCTAGCTCATACTGTGCATCTATTGCAAGGTGTCTGGGGGCTAGCTCTGAAATGTGTGTTTTCATTCTGGGACTCAGGCTGATGATTAGCCCCTGGAGTTTCTGACTAATGTTACAAAGAAAAAGGGAGAAGGTGGTGGCTTATGCCCTGGTTCTTAAGGTTTCCACCTGGAAGTGACACATGTCACTTTCACTCAGCTCTATTGTCAGCAAGTTCAGTCCTGCCATATGCTCAGGGGGCAGAGACGGGGAATATTTGGTGAATAGCACTAGTGATTACAACTTTATTGAAAAGCAAGTTTATTTTTAAACTCCTTCCTCCTCCCTGGTTTCGTCCCCAAGTGACAACCACTTCTGTTTCTGTGTTTACTTTTTCTGATGTGTATTTTTAAATATGTTGATGTCTCTTTATTTTTTTTAATCTATCTATACATAGTGTATTGATTTCCTGCAATGAAAGGAGAGTTTAATTTATTTACCCCATCATCCTTCTCTCTGCTCCCTGCCCTTGACCTGTCCCCCAGCTATCTAGCCTTCATTGGAAGTTAATTAAAGATGGGTTATAGTAAGAAGAGGGTATACAAAGAAAGATGAATATATTATGTCAAGGAAAGAGTGGGCTTAACTTAGAGGCACAATCAAATGCTGTCCTACTATGATAGCTATACTACTGGCTTAGAAAACAGTAGAACAACAGGTTTTGGGCTGAAGACTCTGGGGAATAGGGAGAGTCTATAAAATATAAAGAATGACCAACTACCTGTGAAAAAATAAGAATATGGTAAAGAGATTTGGTAGAGGAATGAAAAAGGATAATTCATTCTAAACGACACAAAAAAGTATTTTCCTTCTCGAAATATAAGGGCTAGTGGGCTTATAAGAGATGAAATATAATCCTAGTATATGACTCAAGGTTGCAACTGACTACACTTGGCAGCAGCAACATCACAGTAATAATCATTACTAGATGTGAGAGTTTGGAACTAATCAAACTACATAAATATAGAAGTAAATTTAAGGCTGTCAAAACTTGGGTAGAGCAAGGGAGAGGATGAGGTGTGGGTGGGAGCATTAATGTCCTTTCTCATTCTGCATAATGGGGAGTCATTGTATATTGTTTGTGATTCCTGACATTTGAAGTGAAGGTTTAGCTACACTGTTTGAAATTGCAAAAGTATCAATGAAGGGACTGAGGATAATGATTTAATTATATGTATATTGAAAGATTAACTTCCTGAGAAAGGAAGTAAGAGTGGTAAATTTTCTGATACTTTGCTTTATTCTACCCTTATAGTCAGCCACTAGTTTCATTTTATATAGAATCTTTTTTTGCATTTATAGTCCATTAGTTTAAATGTTTTGCTCTATTTGTTTTCATACTTACAGTATTACTAGAATCCAATTTGATTCTGTTCCTGCATTGGTGACCAATTTTTTTTTTTTCTTAAAATAATTTGATCCTATCCTCGAACTTGATGTTGTTAATTTTACAAAGATGAATCTATACATGGATATCTTTTTCATTCTTTTACTCGGTACTTGATGAACCTTTTCAACTGAAAAGTCATGTCCTTCAGCCCTGGGGAATTCTCTTCTACTATGTCTTTGATAATTTTTCCCCTACATTTTTCCTTAATATCTAGTTCTTGAATTCTGGTTAATCAGATCCTGGACTTGCTTTTTTGACCTCCTGCATTACATATTTTCTCTTATTTATTTATCTTTTAAATATACTTTACTCTTTGTAGATTATTTCCTTTAATGTGACTTTCATTTCTTGTGTTCAGCTTTTATCCTGGGAATTTTATTTGCCTTTTTCCAAGAGCTCTTATTCTTTTATTGCTCCATTTTTGTTGAATCCATTTCTTATTTTATATATTCAATGTGTTCCTATATCTTCTTTCCAGATACTAATGAAAGCATCTTTTAAAATCTTATTCTCTTCTCTAAATTTTTTCTCTCTTTTTTTGAGTTGACTTTTCCTTTTGAATAGTTTGGTGCTTTTTTTCTCACTTTTTTTTCCCCCTTATATGTTCATTAGTGATTGGTTACCTTTAATGGTTAGAAATGAGTTATATAAGAGTTTCCTAGAAGCTCTATAGATGTGGACAGGATTGATCATTAGTTTTATCTTTATGGTAAACAGGAAAGAAGCCAGCTTTTATACTGGGCTTCTGTAAATGTTAGATACTGAGATTTCTTCTATTTTCTTTAGAGAGGAACTCTCTGCTTTTTGTTTTATTTTTGGTCTGGGATAAGTGATGGCTTCTGGGTAGTTTGCTGGATCTGTAATTCTCTTCAGAGACTTTCATTTAATCTCCCCATTTTTCAGTCCCACTCCTCAACTCTAGTGTTGTTTATATAAAATTGTCATTTTTATCTAAACATGTTGTTGCTGCAGGTGTCAGCTATTACACTAAGAGTGATTAAAAATCCATGCTACATGTCTGTTATCCTTCCATTCTGATAACTATAGAATACTTCTCTTCATCTAAATGGCTGTAGTTGGTGTGGTTTGTCTCCATAGTTCTGAATATTTTCTTTAACTTTTCTACCTCATCATACTCACATGGCCTGTCTTCTATTTTTCTTTTGCACCAGGTGGTCTATTAATGAAAACTCAGTATTTGCCTGCATCATTTTATCTAGCTCTTTTGATTCACTGGCTTTAAACAATTCAGATGAACATATTACGTAGCTTAATTTTGTCTGATTTTTTATTCTGTTTGAAACATCTATTATTGATTTTGTTTTGGTTGTTTTTTTTTTTTTTTTTTTTTTGCACTAAAATGTCAGAAACTATGTCACTGAAACAAAACTATTCATCTAGAAAAAAAAAATATTGCTTATACAGCTTCCAGCTAATTTCACAACATATGTTCAGATTTTCTACTTTTGCCTATTAGCATAGCACTTAACAATGTACTACAAAGATAGCAGAAATGGAAATCCATCACTTGGATGTGGGGCTTCCACGTCATAAGGACCTTCTTCAACATAATACTTTATTTTTAGCACTAGTCTCCCTTTTTAAAGCAGTACGTAAACTCCTGGTGTATATACATATGAGCATATCCGTCAAGTAAATACAGTCAGTTCTTGAATAGTCCTGAAGTTTTTTGATGATTTTGACAGTGTCCAGTGAGTGGAAAGTTTATCAGAAGATAGCAAGCATATTCTGATATTATCTTGTGTTCTGAAACATGACTAAACGGGTTTAAATAAAGTCACATAAGTTAATTTTTTATGAGTAGCCACAGAATCTTGAATTTCTGAGAATAAGACGTCAGTAAGATTGATGATGATTCATTCATTTATATATGCAGTTAAATGTTTATTGAACCCCAAATCTGTGCTAGTCACTACGTTGAAAGCTAGAAATAAAATGTCTTTGTCCATGGGATCTCCCAGGCAAGAATACTGGAGTGGGTTGTCATTTCCTTCTTTAGGGGATCTTCCCAATCCAGAGATCAAACCCAGATCTCCTGCATTGACAGGAAGATTCTTTACCTTGAGCCACCTGGGAAGCCCCATAGAATTTGTACATGCTAGTAATTTATTGGATATAAATAATGAGGAAAAAGGACTCAGGAAGCACCATATTTCAAGCTTGGGCAACTATGTGTTTATCAGTACCATTCCCTGAAATAAAAGGAGTACATGGAAATAATTGGGTTTGGAGAAATCCTTGAAACAAGTTTGAGATATACTGAGTTTGAAACACTTGTGGAACATACAAAAAGAGGCATGTAGTAGTCAGTAAGAAAAATAGATTAAAAAAATATGTTTGACCTAGATATATAGATTTGGAAATTTTCAGTATATTGGTGGCAAATTAAGTCATAGAGTTGATGATGCAATCCATAAAGAGACTACAGAATGAAAAGGGAAACGGTCCATAATAGAAAACTGAGAAACCTTAACACTGAAGACATGGGAGACCAAGAAGTCCTTAAGGTTAGGAGGAAAAAACAAGAAGGAGTATTACAGTAGAATCAGGGAAAGAAAGTGCTGTAACACAGAGGGAGAAAGTAATCAAGCATATGACATGATACTGACAAGCCAATATATGATGAAGAGTATGTTATCTGTTAGATTTAGCTATAAGATAATCATTGATGACTCTGCAAAAATTTTATTATCAGAGATGAAGCTTCAGAGGTAAGGTAAAGGCAGAGACATAAACAAATGTGCACCTCAGAAGACTTATAACTCTAAAAAAGTATGTGAGGATTAGCTTTCTTTGAAGCCCTGTCATTTAAGAATAGAGATATGTTAAGATAGGTAGATAAACAGATTAAATTTAAGTAAAATTTGAAACTTTCTCACAAGAGTAACCATAAAATAAAAATGCATACGTGTTAGAAATCACTGAATCATCTCTCTGGTACACATTAGTATGATCAACCAGGACAGTTGGGTCGTGGTATCAAATCTCTGCATTATTGTTCAACTGACAGTGAAATTATAACAAATGTTCAATATCATCTGTTTGAAAATACCTGTACTTATACACTTAAGTTGAGCAGTACTCACAAATCTGCAAACAAAAAATTATTCTGCATCCTAAATGAAGAAGAAAATAAATATCTTACCAAATTCCTTAACAAAATGAGCAATGATCTTTAAAATATTGTTTTAAATTAATACATTGGTATGCTTAAAAAAAAGAATACACAACTCAAAAAGTATGAAATAAAAATATAACCCCTTACATTAAGTTCCTGGCTTACTTCCTGGAGGAAACCATCTTTTTGGGGGGAGTTTTATCCACTTTGGTGCACTTGCTAGTTGAATTTGGGGCTAGGGTGACTTGTATTTAAATTGTTCTTGGTACAATTACCATTTTCTCTTGTGACTTTTGAAGTACACACAGCTTTGCATCTGTCCCAATCTCAGTTTCATACCAGAAACCATCAGAAGCTGTCATTTGAGTTCCCTCGCATTCTTAACTACGATCTTGTAAATCTTTTATTCACACAACAGGATTATAGCCCATACTTTGAAAGAGGTACTTCATTCTAATTAGTTCCACAGGTACCTTTCTTTTAAAAGGAAATAGTTTCCACATTGTCTCCAAAACAATGTTTTGTGTCATTATCCCTTTGATAAATGAACTCATCGGTGAGCTGGGGTTTCCCAGAAGGGTCTCTGTGATGTACAGAAATGCTGTGTTATACATTTTGATCCATGATTGCCCTAATTTTCTCCATTTATCTAATATTATATCCATATATGCAGTCCCAGACCGCCAATGAACCACCCTGATACTTCCTTGTTAATTTTATGTACTTATTTTTTTCTCAGGTTGCTACTGAACATAAGTTATTCCTTCATCCTAGTTGTTTTATGTGACAGCTTTTACAGAATCAGGTTGTTTACGGCATTGGTATGAGAATAAAGTATTTATAGACAATGGATTAATGGTTTGAATTCTTCCCATGCTATCAGTAATCAAAAGTTGTTAGGACTCCCTTGGGGTCAATATAAAATGAAGGTGGTCTGATTACAATTCTAGGCCATTAAGAAGGAGCATGATTTCTATTACAGAGGGCAAGAACAGAAGACTTGGTAAAGAGACCAGATGTCTCCTTTGAATGGCCTGTTAAAACAAAACCTGAACATATTTGAATTTTTTTCCCAAAAGGTATATCCCTGGAGTAGTGATAAAATGTTGCATTTTCTCTTCCCAGCAATTTGCTCATACTATGGTAACTTATTCAGTTACTGCTTTTCAACAGTGAAAGCTCAAAAAGTTCTTTGAGATTGTGTCTGTTTCCCTTGTTCCAAATTAATGCCTGCCATAAACAAATACCTTTGGCTCCTCACTTAACACCTGCAGTTACCTTGTTACTGATGTTTCTCTGGATCTCATAGCTTATCATCCCATCAAGTGACGCCTAGAAATCTATGCTGCTCTCTAAAATTAATTGCTGGTCAATATATCAAGGGAGATTTATGTACATATGACCAAGTCGAACTAGGATACAAAAATATATATTTGATGATTTTTAAATGCATTCTATTGTATCAGCCAGACTTGAAAGTTTGCATGCCTTAATATAATAAAAAGATGAAAGAGAAAGCATTGAGGAAATCAAACTGGGAACTGTGCTTGAAAAGTAGAGTTTTTATTTGAGATAAGCACTTAAACTTTTCTTTTTAGATCATGTGATGCTTCTGAAGTGGTTACAGAAATAACATCATCTGTATGGAGAGCAATGATGGTCAGTGAGTTTTAAGCCAATTTTCTGAAGGAAAGTATAGTATATGATTTTAGTTTGATAGTAAAGCCTGGACTTTGATATTATTTATTGAAGAATTCTTTTTTACCATGGCCCACAAAACATGTATTACCTTATATTAAGATCCAGTATACACAAGCACCTGACACATGTGAATATGTGTAAATATATATGTAAATATATTTAGACCCATATGTGTATGTATGGGATATGAAATGGAGATTTTATTAAATGATTCTTACTTTACAATGTGAAATGCCCTCTGATATATTCTATTTTTTTCTGTTTTACTGTGACCATTAAAAAATAACTAATCACATCCCATTAGGTTTATTTCATGTCCAATTATTGGGCTACATATTGAAGTTTGAAAAACACTACTCTATTGTGATTCCTTGAGAATTGTGAATATATATTTCTGTATTTTGTCCTTCCTACCACAGTTGCTTTAATTTCAGA
Organism: Okapia johnstoni; assembly: GCA_024291935.2. Lineage (NCBI taxonomy): Eukaryota > Metazoa > Chordata > Mammalia > Artiodactyla > Giraffidae > Okapia > Okapia johnstoni. The sequence goes on along the minus strand of CM044311.1, from coordinate 94,024,603 downwards.
AAAAGATTTGTCAGAAGATATGTTTATGCATCGGGGATTTTTTTAACCACTAACTCTGAATTTCTGTTAGATTAAAGATGTTCTGAGTTAAGACTACAAATGTGGTTACTATCACTGTGGGTTAAAATAGTCTTTAACTATCCCTTTTTCACATAACTAGATAATACATCCGGATAAGCTATGTGTTTAAAAGGAGTATCAAGATTTTTCTTTTCACTCATCCCTATTTGTTTCCTGAATAAATGAGAGATTACATCCAGCACACTTACAAGTGCCAAATAGTTCTTTGCAAAAGACAAAAAAAAAAAAACCAGACACACACACACACGAAACTTCAAATTTTGGCTGAGCAGAGTGATTACATAGTATCTTTCATGCTGTATATTTTTTAATATAGTTTCAATGAGCCATACAGGCTTTTTCTTGTTTACTAATCTATACTCCTGTGTCAATAAAAACATTGCCTATCATTTGATACTAAAATTTACTTTCTCCCTGATTGAAAACAATGCTTCGTCTTCTTAAATTATTTACAGGAGGGATGCTAACTCATGCAATGCATGTTATAAAAGTTTTTGAACCAGTTCTTTGTGATACTTACATTACTGGAGAAGATGACCATGCATATTTTTGAACCAAATTTAGCCAGCTGACTACATTAATCCTTAGGATTTGGAGGACAAAGCAATCCTTTAAAGATTATGTTCATATTCCTTTTGCCTGCAAGTAATCCAACACTGTTCACTCTATTACAGAAATCAATCATATAGTCTCTCCTAAAAACTAACCCTTCCCAGCGGGCCATGATTGGTGACATAACCCTATCTTCTACCACAGTGGTTAATTCCACAGGTCACTGGCAGGTGATAGTTGTCAAAATGCAGAAGGCGAAGAGGAGGTTATGAGGATCTGCGTCACTTGAGTTAGACTCTAAAAGTCTGAAAGGAGTCATGAATTCTGTTGTTGGCTTAGTCAAGATTTGACTTTTCATATCTTGATTGAACTGATTCTTTTTTACATTTCCCATACGGTATTGTAGTTTGTTATTTATTTATTTTTTTTAGCAAACTTCCAGATGATTTTTACAAGTGAAATGTGAATGGTGAGTATATTTAATCAGTTTAGATGGAGAAAATTTTGTTTTTAATAAATACAAATGAGGTTTCGAGCAAATGTCAGTGTAATTGGGTGTTGGATCTAACAGATGACATGTTTTGATAAATAGCACATACGCCTGGTGTCATGGAAGAAACCTCTGCTTTTATTACGTCCTCCGTCAGTCTTCACAAAGGACTGAAGTCTGGGGAGAGCAGGAAGAGTAAATTAAAGAACCTAAAGGAGTTCATCAACAAGAATAATATTAGATATCTGTCTTATTATTTCCCTTCAACACATTCATCACACAGAATTTTCAAATGACCCGAGAGTCATCATCGTCATCATATGGCCACTTGATATTAAGTGTATTTCCTAAAACTACTGAAAAACTATCGAAAGTATTTGCTAAATTTTCGAAGTTCACAAACCACATTAGTAACCTGTAAAGTCTTTGTGTGAACATTATGTTGCTGCTGCTGCCGCTGCCGCTGCTGCTGCTGCTGCTAAGTCGCTTCAGTCGTGTCCGACTCTGTGCGACCCCATAGACGGCAGCCCACCAGGCTCCCCCATCCCTGGGATTCTCCAGGCAAGAATACAGGAGTGGGTTGCCGTTTCCTTCTCCAGTGCATGAAAGGGAAAAGTGAAAGTGAAGTCGCTCAGTCGTCCGACTCTTAGCGCATGGACTGTAGCCTGCCAGGCTCCTCCGTCCATGGGATTTTCCAGGCAAGAGTACTGGAGTGGGCTGCCATTGCCTTCTCCAAACATTATGTTACTACTTAGTAAAGTTAATTTTACTAACATAAAGTTTACTGGTAGCCCAGGGACTAGAACAGTAGAATGTAAACCAGGATATTATTATCAAACATCTTAGACATTGAGAAGTTCTGACTTACTAAAATATATATTACAATTTAGTCACTTATAGCTATATTCCATAAGAAACATTTTTAATTTAAATTCCCTGACATTCTTCCAAATTTTCTCCCTACACATGTCTTTTCTCATTGCAAACATTCCTATAATCAGATTTCTTTACTGCACTATCACTTTATCTGAAAAAAAATTTATTTTGGTTCTTTCATCTGATCACTTCCACTTTTGTCTTACCCTTATCTGTAACTTTTTTCTTACCCTTAACTATAACTCACAGATTGAGTTTGGGCTGGGGTTGTGGACATGAAGTGAGGTGATGACTACAGAAAGTAAAGGAATATCTGTGATAGGAAGTGTAATTTTTAGGTTCTTACCAAAATTTTTTTATAGACATGTAATTTTCAGGTTCTTACCAAAGTTTTTACAAATTAAAAAAAAAAAAGGAATTGAAGTGAAGGATCATTACTTTTGGGAAAACAGCACTAAGTCACCTCAGTGCTAACTTTAAAACACACGTTAGTGCTGCTGCTGCTGCTGCGGCTGCTAAGTCGCTGCAGTCGTGTCCGACTCTGTGCGACCCCATAGACTGCAGGCCACCAGGCTCCCCCATCCCTGGGATTCTCCAGGCAAGAACACTGGAGTGGGTGTTAGTTCTGCTACTGTCTGTATTATGGATTCATTAAATTGGCTACATTCTCTTTGTCACTTGGTTAATATGTGAAATTTAAAGAGCTTAAAGCCTGGAGTAATTTTTTGTGTTTTTAAAACTATTGTGCTTGATGTAAATTCTTTTTAATGATCTCTTGTCCTGAGGATCCACACTTAAAAAGATTCTTTTGTCTTTTACAGAAAGTTTGGTTCTAGTTTGATATAATCCATCAATTTTAAGGGATAGTTACAATTACTTTCTTCAGCAGAAAATCTCTTATGCATTGATATGAAATCCCTTACAGAGACAGGCAAGGTTTGGATTCTGATCACTGAATCAAAGCCATCCAGCTTCAAACCCCAGCTTAACCATTTACTACTCAGGTGACCCAACCAAACTATTTCACATTTACAAACTTTTGTTTGTTCATTTATATAAAGGTGCCAATTGTACTTATTCCGATTTCTGTAAGCATGGCCAGCGATGATACTTTGCAAGAAATAGGCACTCAATAAATGGTAGTAGTAGCTGTTTTACTATTGCTGTCATTAACAAAAGCTCTGTATATAGTTCCTAGGAACTACAGTAAGTTGGTGGTAATTACAGTTTGTATAGTTATATAGTTATTTATTATTTGCTGGATAATAAATTCATTTTCATCTTTGTGAAAACACTAAGTCTTTTTGATGGCAAAAGTGAGAGCTGGCCATCTGAGAGGAAAGAAAGTTGACCTATAGAAATCAGATTTTTGTCAACAGATACAGGGTCAGAAAATTTATGGTGATTTTAAATATACTATGATTTTTGAGCAATTATTGCCCTCTAAATAATCCAACATAATTTGAAAGAATATTATTTTCCTAGCTCAAAGCATCCATACTTCATATAATAATTATCAGTGGAGAACTAATATGATAGTCTGTAATTTTTCATATAAATTTGAGGGGTTTGTATTAAATAGCATCACATTTATATATATATATATACATATATATATGCTATTATTAATGTTTTGCCTTAATCATATGTTTATAAAATACAGTAGTGTAGAGAAACACACTATATTTTTGAAACTTAATGATTTCTATATAAGAAACTCTATTTAGATCCTGTTATTCAAAGTATAATCTGTGGATTAGCAACAAGGAAGCTTATTAAAAATGCATACTCTCAGATTCTGCCTCAGAACTACTGAATCAGACATTGTGTTTTAGTAAGATTTCAGGTAATTCAGTGCACATTAAAGTTTGAGAGGCCTTGGGTTAGATCCCAGAGTTATTCCTGACTTTGAAGGTCTTTATTATTTCAAAATTATAAATAGCTGGAGATTTAGCCTTGCAAATCCAAATTTCCAGAGTGATGGGGATTATAACAATTAACTAGTTCATTAAGAAAGAAATCCTAATTTAAAAAAAAAAAAACAACTAAGTGCACATAGATATGTATGAAAAGGAAGTTATATTATTTACCAAGGCTGATGTCAAATCCAGAGCAATGACAAGAGTCTCTCTATACATGAAGGGCTGTCCGGTAGAAGAGGAATTGAATCACTCCATGGAGATGCAGAGAGAATTACTATGATCAGTGAATAGAATATATCAGGAAAAGAGATTTTGATGACAGATAATTGAACTGTGCTATTGGTGCCATGTGGTGACATTTGCAAATGACTTATCTATTTTTAAATATTTAAACTGAATCTATTTTCAAAAAATTTGCCGAAATTTATAACTACATAAAGCTTTACAAAATATAATTGATAACTGGCAGTTTCCTAAACTAAGAATAAAAGAGAATTCAAAATTACTTTAGAAAAGAAGCAAAACTATGTAAAGGTCTTCCCCTGCTTCAATATGTTTAAAGATAGTTTCGTTTAAGACTGAATCAACAATGATGGTTAATTTACTGTCATTTTTAGGATGCAGCAGTAATATTGAGGGAGAATCCAACACATGGGGGGAAATACCCTATTGTGGAATGTTGCCATCACCCTCCAAAGTTCCTGTTGTGCTTTTTCTCAGTCTCTGACACCTGCACACCCCCCAGCATAGTTAGTATTGCCCATCCTTCTTGAACTTGAGTAAAAAGTGGCTTCTTTGAGTCTGAAGGATTCATTCAGGTTGCTGACTTTATCAGTAGTTTGTTCCTTTTATTTATAAATAGTATTCCACAACGTATTAGTTCTCTTGATGGTGAACATTTAGCTTATTTAAAGTTTTTGGTTTCTAGAAGTTAAACTGCTGTGAATTTTTCAATTTCGCTTTTGTAAATAGGGAGTGGAATTCTAACTCAACGGTAATTGTATAAATATAAAAAACTTACAAACTGCTTTTCATAATAGTTGAAACTTCTACATAAATTTAAGCCCTTCTGGGAGGGCAAGAAAATGTATTGCATTGATGTTTTAACTTGTTTTACTCTAATAATATCCAATACCTTTTTATGTGCTAGTAGACCATTTGTGTGTCTTCTTTAGTGAGTGGTTTGTTCAAACTACTTTTTATTGTGCTATTTATCTACATATTTTTGATTGCTTAGTGTATTCTAGATATAAGTCTATTATCAGATCAGGAAAAATCCCTTTATTGTTAGTTTGCTGATACATATATTTAAATCACAAATAAGTATAAAGTTCTATACTTATTTTTTCTTCATCAGTTGAGATGCTTATATAATTTTTAACCTTTAATTGAAGAAATTTTATTTAAAAGTTTTAAAACTTATTTTGTGCCTCTATACATATTATATCTTGGCAAATGTCCCATGTACATTTGTAGTTTTTGTTTCAATTAGAATAAATAAATAAATATCCATTAGTTCAAGATAGTTGATACCTAATTCAAGTTTTTTATAGACTTACTTTTTTAATATATTTGTTTACTGTTATTGAGAAAATAGGAATAAATTCCTTAACCATAATTGTGAATGCATTTAATTCTTTCTGAAATAAGTTTTGAAGCTCATTTATTAGGTGTGTGCATATTCAGTTACTGTATCTTCCTGATAAATTCTTTTTATCATTATGAAAGGTTATTTTTATCTTTCATAAAACTTTATCTTAAAGCCTAATTTTTATGGTATTATGATAGCCATGTTAGCTCTCTTGTAATAAGGGTTTGCATGGCACATGTGTTTCTATTTTTTATTTTTAATTTGTTTATGACTTTATAAATGAAGTGTGACTCTTGTACACAACATATAATCCACCTCACCTTTTAACCTAATTCTAGTCTGTCTTTGAATGATTTAGTCCTCTTACATTTAACATAATTATTATAAGATTGTGTTGAAGTCTCCTGTTTTATTATTTTGCTTACTCTATCTAATCCTTTTATTTTTGTTCCTGCTTTTCTATATTCTTCGAATTAAGTGTATTTCAGCATTCCACTGGAGAAGGGAATGGCACCCCACTCCAGTACTCTTGCCTGGAAAATCCCATGGACAGAGGAGCCTGGTAGGTTGCTGTCCATGGGGTCTCTAGGAGTTGGACATGACTGAGCGACTTCGCTTTCACTTTTCACTTTGCTGCGTTGGAGAAGGAAATGGCAACCCACTCCAGTATTCTTGCCTGGAGAATCCCAGGGACAGGGGAGCCTGTCTATGGGGTCGCACAGAGTCGGACACGACTGAAGCGACTTAGCAGCAGCAGCAGCAGCAGGATTCCATTATACATTTTCTGTTAAAATTTTAGTGAAACCTCTTTATTTTGTTTTGGTGATTACTTTAGAAATTGTAATGTAAATTATTAACTCATCAAAGTCTACCTTAAATTAAGTAATTATTACTTACCTCTTCACAGAGCCCTGTCCCTTGTATTTTGTTCTATTAGTACATTTATTTCTATGTTACTAACCCCATGACACTTCATTATCAGCTTGCTTTAATTGTTTTTAAGCAAATTGAGAAATATCTGAAACTGTAGTGTACCACCCTTCTATTTCCAAAATTGTAAGATCAAAAAGGCAGAGTCAGCACTGATGGTAGTTGGTACACCTAATTGCAGATGACTTTAATCTAGTTAAATATGAGTGCCATTGCCAGATCAACTCAGTCTACTAGAATGCTGAAAGAGTAATCCCTCATATTAACTGCTAAGGAGAGGAAAGAGCTTACACTTTGAGATATTTTGGATCAGTCCCTAACAAAACCTCCAAATCTAAGGTCATGGGAATACTATGTGATCTCTCAACTTTCGACCCCTCCTCTGCAGCTGCTTTCTTGGAAAAAATCAGAGGGAAGATCTGATGGTCCAAACAGTTCTAGCATTTGGATCTCTTTCAGACATAATACAATTTACATGCCCTACACTGTTATCTAAGGCATGGTTGATTTGACCTTCTCCTTGAAGAGTCTGTCTGTCTAAGACAGACTATTCTATCTCTGCCCAGAGAAAATATTTAACTCAGTGTATAGAAACTGCTGTATCCATGGTTCACCTATTGAGTGCTTGTTCTTATCTGGAATTTGGTTCATCGAAGCTTCATAGCATCTACAATGCTTCATTCATCACACAGAATATTATGAATTTTTACTTGTCTGATTTTTTCTTATTATTATGATGGTAGTGAAGGTGTTTTGCACTCCTCTACATCCTGTTTGGAAGTGGAAGACCCACCAGCAGTAAATACTTTAAATCAATGCTTTCTTTCTCTGGATACTTTACCTAACGTATCCAGAGCTGCAGTCCCTATCTTGTCGCATACCTGTAGCCTCACCTCCTGAGATAATGTTGATTCCACCATTCTAATTGCTCAGATAGTAGTATGATATGTCACAATATTAGAGAAGCCTATTGCCAATATGGGTCATCTGAGGATGTGAGCTGGCCACAGCACAAGGTTGCAGCTTTGCAGTCATCAAACATTGTGTAATGAGAACTCAGTGTGCCTTCTCAGAGTGAATGACTGTGCAATGAAAATTTGAAAACACTTTGGTATTATTGATAATGTACATGCATTTGCTAGTTGAAAAGCATCAATAGGGCCTTTTAGAGATGCTCCAAACTCACCTGAAAAAGTATTGCATGAGAAATTCGGAATAAACAGATATATCTGTAGGAAAAGCTAAGGTAAGTTAAATATAGGTAAATAGGCACCAAAAGCCAGGAATGATTTATCTACTATCAGGAGACATTTATTTATATCTAGTGGTAAAATTATATTCCTGAAGAGATAAGAAAAGCAACAACTTTATCTAATTAAGAGCCTCTAGCATTAGCAGGACTCCAGCTATTCTCCAATCTGCTTGTATATGTTTGCTGTCAGACAAATTTTTATTTTACTGAGATCTTTGAAAATGTGATAATGTTATGCAACAAGATCACAGACCTTAGAGTCATCCTTGAGTCTTTCTTTTTTTCATATCCTCATATATTCAGGAAAACTTCTTGGGTCTACCTTCAAAATATATGAAAATCCCACTTACTATCACCACAAAAATCCCACTTACTATCACCACAGTTGGGGCTATCAGCATATTCCATTTGAATTTCTGCAACTGGCTTCTTCTCACTTGTCTTCCTGTTTCCACCATTGTCCTTTTACGTCCATTTTCAGAACGGTAGCGTACTGATTTTTTTTACATAATAAAACTTATTCTTTCACTCTTATGCTCAACATCCTGCCAAGGGTTCCCATTTCTCATAATAGTCAAAATCCCTATGATAGCAAATAAGATCCTGTGTGATCTGTCCCTTACTACCTGTTTGACCTCATCTTCAGTCACTTTCCCCTTTCTCTCTGCTCCACCAGCTCTGGCCTCACTGCTGCTCCATGAACAGATATCAGGAACAACAGTTACTTTCTCTTCCATTTGCAGAGAATTTCTTTCTCCCCGAAAGAAGTTTACTTTTTCACACACCTCCCACCTGTTATAGGCATAGGCTTCTCCGAAATACCTCTGCGTTTTCTCTGTGCCTTTTATAAATACGAGTGAAGGGACCACATAGCATATGGGATTAATAATGAAGAATGCAGATTTCTTTTTATCCACCTTGTTCAAGTAGAAAGACATTAAGTTTAACTATGCTGATCCTAGTGAGAAATGAATGCTTAAGAATTGCATCCTTTTTACTAATCATGTAAAACATGACAAGTGCTTATCAACATTTTTGGTTCTTTTCTCCATCTGGGGCCATGGGAGGATTAAACTTCCATGCCTTCTTGTAGTTTGGTTGTTACCATATAACATACTTTGGTCATATGAGAAAAGATGTTAATGGTATGCTGCTTGTCCATCTGAGAGCTGGTGTGCAATTATCCCTGCTTTCTTCTCGTTTCATGAACTCTGAGTTCATGAAAAAATGGAAGTGTCACAAGATGGTTCAGCCTTTATTCTCTTAATACTTCAGTAACTCTGAGGACCAGAATCTCTACTGAAACCTGCTGAACATGGCATGCACAAGAAGTCAATCTTTATTGTTATAAATAATGGGGATTTTAAAGTTGTGCTTATAGCCTAACCTAATCTTTTCTGAATAACATGCTATTGTTTTAATTATCTTATGTTTACCAGGGTTACAATAAAGAGTTCAGAAAGGTAAGGAATTAATGAGGAAAGTCTTTCATCCAGCTACTATGTATATCTACCCCTGTTGTCTGGATATTGGTAATATAGTGATAAACAGAATTTCCTATCTTCATAGAGCTTACAGTCTAGGAGAAAATGAAGTCAAGTGTTGGGTGGAGGGAATTATGGGGCAAGCATCCTGCCAAAAGGGAAACCCAGCCCAGGGTGATGAGGATGAGGGACCTAGGAGTGTGGCACAAAACTGGGAGGAGATGTCCAGCAAGGTTACAACCAATGTAAGGTAAGGAACTCAGCAAAGGACCATTACAACTTAGTCCTGAGAAATGGGGAATGTGAGCACTATGAGGATGTGGAAAAGGGTAGACAGCCAGGTGAATAATTCAAGAGAGTGGTCAGCTCAGTCATCTGAGTAGACTGAATAGGGTAACATAGGCTGCAGGCTGCCTTACAGATGGAGGAGGAAGTGGATGCGAAGATGAGAGCAGAATTTTTCAGAGGTGCATCATGGAGTAGGAAAAGTAGCTGAGCAGCAAACTTATATTTTCCAAACTTCCAAATCCCAGGACATGGGCTGCTGAATTCCCACTTGTTCTGCTGTCCTTAAGCCAGGAAAAGAGTGAGAGTACATTTGGAAAGCTGGAGCCTTCTTCTAACAATTTTGATGAACCTAGGGAAGGATGGGACTTCCCAGGTGCCACAGTGATAAAGAATCTGCCTGCCAATGCAGAAGACGCCAGAGATGTGGGTTTGATCCCTAGGCCTGGAATATCCTCTGGAGAAGGAAATGGCAAGCCAGTCCAGTATTCTTGCCTGGAAAATTCCATGGACAAAGGAGCCTGATGGGCTACAGTCCATGGGGTCGCAAAGAGTTGGACACAACTGACCACGCATGCAGGATAGGGAAGGATAGCTGCTGAAACAATGGTGGAAGACATATGGGCTGTTCTTCAAAGAGATAGCTTTCTTTTTCACATTGTGTGGGCGAAAAGAGGAAAGTTGTATGATATCTGTCACCACAAGTAAAGGAGGAACAGCTCCAGAAACATGATTTCAAGACATGGCTCCTCAAATTCCTAGTTGTATGTTCTGTCACAAAACTGATTCACACCACCACAAAGGTGCTTTGACTGAAAGAAGTGCTCTGACAGACCTGACTGTTTCAAATTTCAGCAGAATTAATTGGAGTGAAGATGGAGCAGATGTTACAATGAGAATTTTGTTAAGAGTATAGATAGATGTATGTATGTATTGAAGAGCATTTTCTTTGGATGAAAGAAAACAATGCCAATTAAGGCTATTTTAAGCATATTAGAATTCAGTGAATTAAACTGATTTTTTCCACTAATTGTGAATAGCGATTTAATCCCTCACTTTGTTAATCCTCTTCAAACTCAAAACAAATAGAATTATTCATAGAGAAAGAAGAAGGGCTGAGAGTAGTGGGATTATGTAAAGAATGGACTATGAGGAGTGAGATATAATAGAGAGATGTTAGCCTATAATTAATGACCCTCAGAGTGGCTGAGGTCAGGCAGCTATTACACAATAGTACTTTATTTCAAATTAGTCTAGAGAGAGCTTGAAAGCATCCATCACCATATCTTGTTAGTAAATGGGTTAACTGATCCACATATTTCATGCATCATGATTTCAGTGGAAAATAGCTTTAGGCTGGAGATTGAAACTACAGATTATAGCTTTCCCCCCAGGCTTTTAATTGCTAGGCATTGTTCTTGATCTTCCCTCACCTCAACTTCAATGGCATTCAGACAAATTAGTTAATTATATGGGTTAGCAGGTCACCCAAACTTGTATAATTGAACAAACCTTATGCAAATCAAGACTAAATTATTTGGGAATTAAATAATGCTTGCAAAATTGGATTCTTTAGTGACACTCATTAGCAGAATTCTGTGAAATCCTTAAATTCAGAACAAGAATTTGCTTTCTAAAATAATGTCACCCTCTACCCTATTTTATATCTCAGTAACTGATTTTCTTCTTCCTTACTTAGCCTTTCTCAAGTATTTTCTCCAACATCCTCTATATCCTTATCACACAAGTGATTAAATAGTTTCCTGTCTGTGTCAAACTGATGTATCAATTTCAGCAGTTATCACTTTTACTCCTACCTTTTTTTATTTATTTGTGTATCTCCATTCCTAGATTGCAAATCATTTAAGGATGAACTGTATCTTGGGCATCTCTTTACCTCTAGGACTTGGCAGACCGCGTGGTATATAGTGTGCCTTCAAATTTTTACTGCTTAAAAAAGGAATGAACAAATAAAATTTAAAGAATTAAACTTTTTGCTGCTTTTTGAAGACTAAAAAAAATCACTTATCTCTGTAAGTAAATATATAATGAATTATTCTAATATCATATGCTATCACAAGATAATAATTATGTAGAAAGAAGGTTTATGTTGAGTTTCATTCTGTGCCCCCATAGTACCTTAAGAAATTAATTTAGCCCTTTTATCTTTATCTGTTAAAAAAGCATGGTAATACCTGTTCCTCTTATCTACTTTAATCTTTGCTTTGAAGAGAATTGAGAATTGAATAATTGTGTGTGTATGTGTGTGTGAAAATTCTGAAAACCATAGTATATTAAACATGTAAGTTTTCCATTGTGACATTAAAAGTAGTCACCCTTTATAAAGTAAGATAAATTAGAAAAGGCAGATTCATCAGTTTCAACAACCCCTATTTCATATCAGGGTTGAATGTTTGAACCTTGCATATATTTTACTATTAATTCTAAATGGAATCATTTTTTTCATTAGAGGTACACTTAATAAGTTTGAGGTATTGATGAGAAAGATAGAAAATTCTATTGTCTTCTCCCTTTAAAAAATCTACTATACAAGGTTTATTAAATAGAAATAAGAGAGGTATGTATCATTCAAATAAATATTTTTATGTTATCCTCCAAATTACTCAAATGTTTGCATTTTTATATAATTGAAATCAGAGCACAAATTTAATTTTGAATACTGTTTCCTTCACTTGCATTGCATCTTGAACATTTTTCCATGTTGTTACATATTTCCCTAATAATATTTATCAAGAATATTACTTTATCTTACTTAAATATCCCACTAATTCTGGGTATTTTGATTGTTGCTGATTTTGCTGTTATAAAGTATATTGCAAAGGATATCTTTCCCAATAAGTTTTCCTTCTTTGGGATTATTAATTTGGATTAAATTTCTAGAGAAGGGAAAATGAATCGCTGGCCTAAGTTTACCTCCAGTAAACACCTATAGAGGAAAGGGAAAATATTTTCTTTCTTAATAAATAACTCTTCTGTTGAGCATCAACATCTTAAAGCTAAATTAAATGAATGACAACAATCTGAGATATGTCAAGAATAATCAAAACCATTAAGTAATAAAACTAAAAAAATAAATTCAGGAAATAAAGATAGCTTAGCTTCAGAAAAAAAAAAAAATTCTAGGATTTATTTCTTCAACACTATGTGTTCATTTTCCCAGTACTTTTGCCTGAGGAGAAAAATGTAAAAGTACAATGGAAATGTTATGGTTCTTAAAAAGTGCAGTAAAATTGTTCTCCAAGAGGGTTTTACACTACTAATGTACTAGTTTATCCTATCAGTTTTGTGAGTGTTGTGTATACTGAAAATATATTTTATTAGACATAATTTTAGTTAAATCATTATACTGTTTACCTTAAAAGCAAAAGAAGTAAAAGAAACCAAGGGTGAACCCAGGATTGTGAGCCTTCATATCAATGTTTCTTCACAATCTATTATGTATTAGATTTTAAAACAGACATTTTCACTTTATTTTCAGTGTTTGACTTAATCTGTATCCATGTGCATTTGGTTACTGAGGGCATCTATTAAATTGTTCATTTCAGTATTCAAATTATATAAAAACTCTTCTTTCTTTTATAGGTAGATTTTCCGAGAAACCTACTTTTGTTTTCTTAAAACAGTAGTCCCTTGAGTCTCATAAAGAGTAACAGATTAAATGAAAAAACAAACAACAACAACTTCTTTTTCTTGGTTTCTTAAATATTTATTTCCCCACCGTGGTTTTCTTTCTTTTCTTTTCCTATTTAGTTATCTGTTCTTTTCTTTTTGATGCTATGGGTTTTCCTCAAATGCTTGCTGTCTCTGGTTTTCTGTTCAAATTCATGAAAAAAAGATTAGATTTTTTAACATAGGTATCTGGCAAGGTTTTCCTCTCATGGTAATGGAAAGTTTGAGAGCTGTGAATTAGGAGCTGCTGACGCTCATGGTTGCGCTGTTTTCTGGCAGTATGATAGGTATGATATACAGCATGCGCAGCAAGTTCCCACTTCCACTGGAATGTACACCGTGTTCTCCCATGTTCATGCTTTTTGTAAAACCCACTTAGAAAATAGCATTCCTTCATTCTTGCATTTCTTCTTTCAACAAATTTGTTGTTGTTGTTGTTGTGACACTGAATCTGTTCAAAGTGCTAGTGAAGGTGAAAGTCCCCCTCAAAAAGCAATTGGTAAAAGTGCAAGCATGAAAAGAAAAGGAAAAGGAAAATTTGACTAAAATTCTTCCCTAACTTTGGGAGTGGGACCCATGAGAGGTGAGGTGGTGTCATGATCTCTAGAGTCAGTGCTAGGTAAAGTTATATTTGGTGCATCTGTGCAGGTGAGAAAGAGGGCTTTCAAAGACAACTTTCCAGACAAAAGGAAAGCCATGTGAAGAAGTTCAGATGCTTGGCATGGTGGATTTGAAAAATCACAAGTAGCTCAGCATGCTTAGAGAAGCAGTATGTGGCAGGTGCGATGGCTGGACAGGAGAGCAGGTGACTGACTTAGAGGGGTTAACCAGAGGTGTCAACACACACATGATCTAGAAGACATTATAGAGTAAGTAGAAGAGCATTTGATTTGGAATCAGGAGATGTGAAGTCATTAATTGAGCTTCTTGGACAAATCACTTAGTTATTTTCTCATGTGTAAAAGGAGCAAGTGGTTTTCCAGTGGTGCTCTAAATTGCCCTCCTGAGGATGGAGGAGCACTGTGGCCAGGCCTCTTGGTCCCCTCCCTCCTTCACTTCTACTAAATCAGTTCTGTTTTTACCTGAAATCATTTGCCTTATAATTTCATGTAATTTTTCTTTTTTGAGAGCTTCAGTTCAGTTCAGTTCAGTCACTCAGTCGTGTCTGACTCTCTGCGACCCCTTGACCTGCGGCACTCCAGGCCTCCCTGTCCATCACCAACACCCTGAGTCCACCCAAACCCATGTCCATCGAGTCAGTGATGCCATCCAGCCATCTCATCCTCTGTTGTCCCCTTCTCCTCTTGCCCTCAATCTTTCCCAGCATCAGGGTCTTTTCCAATGAGTCAGCTCTTCGCATCACGTGGCCAAAGTATAGGAGTTTCAGCTTCAACATCAGTCCTTCCAATGAACAGCCAGGACTGATCTGCTCTAGGATGGATTGGTTGGATCTCCCTGCAGTCCAAGGGACTCTCAAGAGTCTTCTCCAACACCACAGTTCAAAAGCATCAATTCTTCGGCACTCAGCTTTCTTTATAGTCCAACTGTCATATCCATACATGACCACTGTAAAAACCATAACCTTGACCAGATGAACCTTTGTTGGCAAAGTAATGTCTCTGCTTTTTAATATGCCATCTAGGTTGGTCATAACTTTCCTTCCATGGAGTAAGCATCTTTTAATTTCATTGCTGCAATCACCATCTGCAAAAATTTTGGAGCCCAGAAAAATAAAGTCAGCCACTATTTCCACTGTTTCCCCATCTATCTGCCATGAAGTGATGGGACCGGATGCCATGATCTTATTAGTTTTCTGAATGTTGAGCTTTAAGCCAACTTTTTTACTCTCCCCCTTCACTTTCATCAAGAGGCTCTTTAGTTCTTCTTCACTTTCTGCCATAAGGGTGGTGTCATCTGCATATTTGAGGTTATTGATATTTCTCCTGGCAATCTTGATTCCAGCTTGTGCTTCCTCCAGCCCAGCATTTCTCACGATGTACTCTGCATGTAAGTTAAATAAGCAAGGTGACAATATACAGCCTTGACGTACTCCTTTTCCTATTTGGAACCAGTCTGTTGTTCCATGTCTAGTTCTAACTGTTGCTTCCTGACCTGCATACAGGTTTCTCAAGAGGCAGGTCAGATGGTCTGGTATTCCCATCTCTTTCAGAATTTTTCAGTTTATTGTGATCCACACAGTCAAAGGCTTTGGCATAGTCAATAAAGCAGAAATAGATGTTTTTCTGGTATTCTCTTGCTTTTTCGATGATCCATCGGATGTTGGCAATTTGATCTCTGGTTCCTCTGCCTTTTCTAAAACCAGCTTGAACATCTGGAAGTTCGTGGTTCACGTATTGCTCAAGCCTGGCTTGGGGAATTTTAAGCGTTACTTTACTAGCGTGTGAGATGAGTGCAACTGTGCGGTAGTTTGAGCATTCTTTGGCATTGCCTTTCTTTGGGATTGGAATGAAAACTGACCTTTTCCAGTCCTGTGGCCACTGCTGAGTTTTCCATATTTGCTGGTATATTGAGTGCAGCACTTTCACAGTGTCATCTTTCAGGGTTTGAAATAGCTCAACTGGAATTCCATCACCTCCACTAGCTTTGCAGGGATGCTTCCTAAGGCCCATTTGACTTCCCATTCCAGGATGTCTGGCTCTAGGTGAGTGATCATCTGGGTCGTGAAGAATATTTTGGTACAGTTCTTCTGTGTATTCTTGCCACCTCTTCTTAATGTCTTCTGCTTCTGTTAGGTCCCTACAGAAATGTTCCCTTGGTATCTCTAATTTTCTTGAAGAGATCTCTAGTCTTTCCCATTCTATTGTTTTCCTCTATTTCTTTGCATTGATCGCTGAGGAAGGCTTTCTGATCTCTCCTTGCTATTCTTTGGAACTCTGAATTCAAATGGGTGTATCTTTCCTTTTCTCCTTATGGCTATACAGTAGAAGTGAGAAATAGATTTAAAGGACGAGATTTGATAGACAGAATACCTAATGAACTATGGATGGAGGTTCGTGACATTGTACAGGAGACAGGAATCAAGATCATCCCTAAGAGAAACATATATGAGAGCTTACCGCTACCAAAAATATTCTGAGAACTATAGGACTAAGTATCTTGGGTCTTTCTGCCAATTTAGGACAAATAGCAACATGTACTATTAGAAAGACATCAGACTGGGAGTCCAGGATCTGATTTCTACACTTGAAAAACCCTTATGCGGCCATAAAGAATTTATTTTTCCTCCTTCTTTTAAATCATGAAAATGAACAGATATTACCTGCTTTCTTGTCTCAAAACTTCTTTTTTTTTAACAATGGAAATAAAATCAAATAGGTGGAAGTAGTTAATACTCAAAATGCTGCTGCTGCTAAGTCACTTCGGTCATGTCCGACTCTGTGCGACCCCATAGATGGCAACCCACCAGGCTCCCCCGTCCGTGGAATTCTCCAGGCAAGAACACTGCAGTGGGTTGCCATTTACTTCTCCAACACATGAAAGTGAAAAGTGAAACTGTCACCTATACTGAAAGGTGTTTCTGTGTATGAGTCTCATATCAAAGATGCTCTTGGCATGAAGGATTTGGCTATTCAATGGAATTATCAAACTTCTTAGGTCATACATTTCTTGGTTCAAGTTCCTTTACTTAGAAGTGATATAAAAATCTCTATAGTGGACAATTTTCTCCACAGTTTTCAAGACACATCAGAATGGGTTTTATTTATTTAATATTTTTATTTTAATACAAATTAATAAAAATAAGCCTTAGGTGGTTGATTGACCAGTGATGGTAATCCTGTATCCCAGAATGTTTCCTTTTTTGTTTTTCTTTTTTTGTTCCTTTTTTTGACTGTAGTGTACTGCTTGTGATATCTTAGTTAGCCCTGACCTGGGATTGAACCTGAGCCACCATGGTGAAAACACTGAGTTCTAGCCACTGGGTGACCAGGGAATTCCCTCCAGGATGTTTCCTTGAATTTCATTCCCTCTCCAAGTATATATTAAGTTGAGATACTATGTATGCAGCAAAATGTATCTGTTGTTTATAGTGCCTTCCTTACATAGCTCTGGAGAGTCAGTTTACATGTTTGGTTTTTTGATTTTGGCAGTTGTTCTAATAGAGCGTTTATAAAACCAACAGACATTCCTCTTATTAATACTGATCATTCCCAATAGCAGAACTCAGGCATGGTTAGATCTTTCTCTGTTGAGGGTAAATAGGGGAAAAGATTGAGGAAAATAGATAATTCTGGCTTTCCACAAATAATATGGCCATTTCAATATTACAGATGAGGGAAAGAGAAACTCAGAGGGAGTAAAGTGTCACTTAGAAACAGAACCTGGATTCATCTGACAGCAAATCCTGTGCACATCACTCTGTGCTAACAAAGTCCAGTTTAATTCAGTTAAATCTATTTAATATAATATACACTTATCCCTGGTGGCTCAGCTGGTAAAGAATCCGCCTGCAATGCAGGAGACCTGGGTACGGTCCCTGGGTACAGTCCCTGGGTTGGGAAGATCCCCTGGAGAAGGGAACGGCTACCCACTTAAGTATTCTGGCCTGGAGAATTCCATGGACTGAACAGTCCATGGGGGTAGCATAGAGTTGGACATGAGTGAGCGACTTTAACTTGCACACTTATACGTTATCTATTGTATTAAATGTACATTAGAGACAACAGAGGTCGAAGGGTAGTGAGAATAAGAGAAGGACGGAGGCAGACCATATTGAGACTTTTCTGTCTTTTGTTATTATTGCTATCACTATGACTGCTACTATTTTGTCTTTTACATTGCTTCCTAGTCTATTCAGGGAGAGAGAGGAGAGAGAAAGATTTTTTTAATTTTGCCAATATTAGAAGTCAAAAAAATGAAACAACATTGACATTCTGTCGTGAAATTTCATTTGAAACATATACAGCCAAAATTAAGATTGATATTGAGTTGCATTTTGACTAGCTTGTTTTAGATTTAGATTAATTTTGAAGCTTTTGTTAAAAGCACTCTATAACCCCAAGTTTTTTGTAAATCAATTAAATACTATTAATAAGAAATACTTTTTGATAAAAAATATAGTTGATTAATGAAATAGAAATACTCATATGGTATTGGTGAGGAAACCAGAAATAAGGAGACCTTATTGCTGCCTGCCAGTGCAGGAGAGGCGAGATTGATCCCTGAGTCCAGAAGATCTCCTGGAGAAGGAAATGGCAACCCTCTCCAGTATTCTTACCTGGGAAATCCCATGGAGAGAAGAGTCTAGCGGATTACAGTCCTTGGTTTCAAAAGTGTCAGACTAAACAACAACAAAACAACAATTACACTAGAAGATAGAGCAAGATGCTACATGTTAAATTTGATTAAGTAAACTTAAAATTTAATTTGAAATTTGATATTTAAATAATTTAAATCAGGCTTTTGATAAATAAATAGTTTGCAAAAGCGTTATTGGAAAGCATATTTCTAAAAACAGTTGATCATTTTAGATATTCTGTTTTTAAAAGTCTATGATCAAGGGCAGGCTGCTACCAGAGCTTCTCATTCATACCCATCATTAGACTAATTTGCTTAATGGACAGTCTTGGTTACAAAACAAATCCCTTATGGAAACTTTAATCCTCAAAAAAGGGAAAAGAGAACAGGACATCAGAGAACATTCACTGGATGCTACAGAAGAATGATTGTTCAACTTTCAAAGGATCTACTGAACTACTCCATCATTCAGCTCATACTTAATTTTGTGCAGCAAAAAATTATGAGTGGTTCTTATAAAAGTCTTTGGTTGGAGTCAAGATAAACAAATGAAGCCACATTTTGGATCTGTCACGCCAGTAGCTCTAATAAAAAGTTTTATTGTGATTTGACATATACTTAGTGAGCATATGTGAATGTGGGTTCTAGAATTTCAGTTAATGTAAAGAATAGTAAACTTCAGTTTCTGGAATTCTGTTTGAAAAATAGGACAGTTAACAATTTTCCTGATGTTTTTCCGTGGTGACTCAAAGATAATAGATACTAGTTCCAAGAATACATCTTCAAGTATTTTTAGTATCCTATCAGGTAACTAATTTAGACTTGGAATCTTAAAACTAATTTAAATTATCTACAGAGTTTCTTACCGATTCCTACCATCATATTCTTTTTCTAATTTGAACATCATTCTTCTCTGGAGAAATTGGAAGCTCGAGTTTAATGCTTGGCTTTTCTCTTGGTCCTTTGTTCATATTACCTGGTTGGCCCTAAGCAATGTCATTCTTGTCCTATCCTTGGTTATCTTTTTGCTGTGAAAACATCAGAAAAATTTCTTTTCTGTTATCCTTAGCATTTTTCAGAAACATCAGATGACTTAGTGTCATTAGGTAATCATATTTTTCTTTCACCTTATTTTGTTGTTCTTCCCTTCCTAGTTTTTCTTTTTAAATACCCTTCTCAAGCACAAAGTTATAAGAAAATCAACCACATAATTATCCTGATTTCTTTAGATTCCATTATGATTCTTAATCTAGATTCTTATATAAGAGAATATTAAAATTATCTATAAAATAATCTATGCATTTTTTCTTTTAATTTGTTTCATACAATCTGATGCTGCACTATTCAATATGATATATGTAGTTACTGAACTCTTGAAATGAAATTGGACACCTCCATGTCCAAGATTAGATTTTGGATACTTTGTATGAAAAATATGAAAGATATATCAATCATTTTTGATAGTGTTACATGTTGAAATGATATTATTTAAAATATATTGAGCTAAATAAAATAAATTATTGAATTTAATTTCACCTGATTCTACTTCTCTTTTAAAAATGTATGTTAGCAAGTGTAAAATAGAATATGTTGTACACATTATGTTTCTATTGGATAGCATTGATTATTCTCATAATACTTTTAATTTTTTAAATAATTGCAGTATCTTTCTATTGCTGCTGTAACAAGTTCCCTTAAAATTTGGTGACTTAAACAACACAAATGTATTAATTTGTAGTTCAGGAAATCATCGAAAGTGTCTTGGCAAGGACTGTGCTCTTTTAGAGACTCTACAGGAATACACTTCTTTGCCTTTTGTACTTCTAGAGGCCACCTGCATTCCTTGGCTTTTGGCCTTTTCCTCCATTTTTTAAGCCAACAGTGTAACATCTTCAACTCTCTCAGTTTATGTCCCTATGATCTCTGATTCTGTTTTTACATCTCTGACTCTTCTGCCTCCTTCTTATAAGGACCTTTGACTACATCAGGCCTATCTCAAGATCCTTAATCATCCCTTCAATCCCATGTGTCACATAAAGTGAACACACTCACAGATTACAGAGTTTAGGATGTGGGCATCTTTGGAGGACCATTGTTCTACTTACTATGTTAACTATATTTAATGTTATGCTTCCTTAGTTTGTTTGTTGATTACACTTTTTACAGTTTGGTTTAGGAATGATGATACATTAACATAAGCAACCAAAAGTAAAGAGCAACAAGTCTGAAGTGGCATGGTGCAGTGGATTCTCATCTGTCTATGCCATAGACTGCATGCAGTGTGACCTTAGTTACAGCAGTCATTTGTCTTCTTGGGTTTTTTCTGTTTAGCAAAAGGAGCGTTTTGGAGTCTATGCAAGGACTATAAAATTGTAATTCTTTGGGTCACAGTTCAAATGTACTCTACTTGTTTCAATGATTGGTTTGAATCCTGGTAAAATTAATTTCAGCTATAAGATGTTTTCTGTATCTTGATCAGACTTGTGAATCCTGAGGATATGAATTATGAATTGGTTTAATGTATTACAGACAGCCCAGAATTATACTTGCTTCATTGTCCAATAGGTAAACTTTCTGTTTTCCAAAACTAACTACCTTAAAATCTATTAACTTTGTGATTTATAAGAAATTTTGCTTTAAACTTTTTTGACGTTATCTTCTCTGCATAATCTACTTAAGCAACTACTTTTTAAAAGCTATTTTTTCTCTTTTCTTCTCTCCCTCTCTTCTAGTAAACTTAGAGGCCAAGATTTAATTTTTAAAATATAAAAATATTTATAAGCTTGCTTATCTCTAGGGAGGGTTGGGAAAATTTTAGAGAAAAAGCAAAGTGCTTAAGCTGAAGGTCATGATTTTTATAATGGATGGTTAAACGGTTGAACAACTTCTTATACATTGGATGTAATGTGGTTTTATCATTCTATTTGATTGCATCATTTTATTGTTTCCAGGTATCAGAAATGATTTTATTCACATACTATCAAAAAACAAGCTCTAACTCCGAATACATGTGATTTTAGAAAAACTCATCTGTTTGAAACATTCATGACATAATTTCTAATTTGATGTAAGTAATCAAAAATTAACTAAAGAGGCAGATTTATGTGCTCATGGATTCTGAGAGGGAGGGACAAATAGAGACAGAGAGAGGGAGAGAAAGAGAGAGAGACACACACACACAGAAGCACACAAACACACACACACTGAGAGAATATCCATTTCCTTTTAAGATGTGATTTAAAGGTCTCCTTTATTTAATGTTTTATTTCATGTTCCCTAAATATTTTGGGAGAGGTAGATGATGCTCATTAGATCACTAATTGAACAATGATGAAAATCCAGGCTTGTGTTTACTTTTAATTGTGTTATTAGCATAAAATCCTATTTAGAGAAGAAAGAGTAACCAAACTGTGTGAAGTCAATGAGATGGCAATGCCATTGGGATAGAACTGAATTTTTTCTTTTCCAGCTTGAACTATAGAACATTAATTTTCATGTGACTTTTCCATAATTAGGTCAAATTTTACAATACATTTTACAAATACTGGAAACATAGACTCAAATAAGCTAATATTATACAATAAACTTTAATGGATGATTTACAATAGGATGGTTTCCTGGTTTTATTTATTTGGTACTAAATCATGCTTAAGGAATACTTTTAATGGTTATTATAAGATAACATTCTAGACTACACTGCAGTGTACTAAAATTAATCATGATATGATGGAGTCTAATGCAGCTAAACTACTGCTATGACGATTATGAGAGGATCAGCATAAATAATATGCAATCTTACAAGTATATAAAAATCTGCAATTTTAAATAAATCAGATACTCCATAAAATAATAATGTATTGAGCTAGTGATAGCTGAAATCTTTGAACCTGAAAATGTATTGTTAAATAAAGAATAATTGTAACGATTAAATATAAATATCAATTGTTTGTTGTTGTTTGTTCGCTCAGTCGTGTTCTACTCTTTTGCCACCCCATGATCTGTAGCCTGCCAGGCTCCTCTGTCTATGGTATTTCCTAGGCAAGAATGCTGGAGTGGGTTGCCATTTCTTTTTCCAGGGGATCTTCCTGACCCAGAGATTGAACCCATGTCTCCTGCATTCCAGGTGGATCCTTTACGGCTGAGCCACCAGGGAAGCCTAAATATCAATTATAGGTTTGTTTTTTTTTTTTAAAGAGCTCCTTCAAAAAGAAGCAAACAGATTCTTAATTGTTAGCATAATAATACGAATGTTTGGAAATTTTTAGTAATTCAAAATGATATAAGTTAGTTTTGAAATTTTGAATGCATTTCTGACTTAAGCCCCTGAGCTTTGAGCATGTATTTCATTATCTCAAACCAGCTTTGATGAAGAAGCCCTATTTCTCTATGTAACAGTCTCATCCTAAAATATCTAGTCTTGATCATTCCTTCCTTGGTTTCCATTACAGATCTTCCGACCAAGAAATATAAAGATGCATCTTGTAAATTTAGCATTGGAGCAGATGTGTTCTCCCAATACATACCTGAAATATTCAGTATCAGTCAAGTGTTTTAAGTAGTCTTTTCTAATTAAGCAGGATTGTGTGAACAGACTATTCCCTATAGAAAGAACCTCTTCGTAAACAGCCACCTTTGCAGTAGTTAGGTCTTTAAATATTGCAACACTTATTATCTTTATGCCTTTCATAATTCCCAATTGCCATTCATTTAGATTCAAGACTTGAGCACTTAAAATGAAATTACATCAGGGGAGTTCTAAAGATGGTGGAGGAGTATTTTTTCCCCAAGACTTGCTTTTGAAATCTATTTTACAATATTTCGTAAGACTTTTTTTTTTTCATACATAGACCAATCTTTCATGATGGATTTGACCTCATCACAAAAGTGTGCTCTTATATCAATTATTGAAAAAATTCACAATTCTGTTTTCATAATGACTCTTGTACTAAAAGCAACAATACTTTCTCATCTATTATTTAGTAGAACCGTGTCATTTCTTTACATGATCCATTTGGTATTGATCATTTTTTGTTTATATTGCAGAAATTGAAATAGGGTGTGTAATCATATCTACCCTTGGTTTTAGCATAGCTGAAATTTTAGTGACATAATCAAATTGGAATCCCATATTCCAGTTGTCACTCAAGTTTGCCATTCTTGGCCCTTCATTTCCCATTATTGTTTGTCATAGTAATTTTTTATTTTTCTATTTCATTCTCTGAAGAGAGAGCCCATCCAAGGTAGAGAATACATTTGTTTTCTTCATGTATTAGTTGACTAGTTTCACCCTTTGGTCTATTAAGTCATTCGTTCACTGACCGTTTGTGCTGTGAAGAATATAAAGATTAAGTAATTTTCTATCATCTGTGTAAAGTAAATCATCAGGGAAAGAAGTGAGTTTTATTCATGTTTTACTCTCATCCTCCTACTTCTCCTTCTTTTACTTTGTTACCTGCATGACTTTCAACCCATCGAAAAGTGTGCACTTAAACACACTGAAAATGAAACTTCAGTTTTATATTAATATCTGTATCTCTTCAGTATGCATGGTTAATTATCAATTCGGAATAACTGTTAACCATTTACAATCAACACATCAATCATCAGGAGCAAATTCAGGGACTGTGGTAGTTGTTTGTATTAAAGTCAACTCGTGTGATATGCTTTGTACTGTGCCCAGTATGCAAGAGGTATTCAAAAAGTGGTAACTGAAAGAATATGTCAACCTCTCCAAATTTCAGAAATATATATACTTCTTCTGTCTTGCGTATTCCATTCTCAAAGGAAGTTAAACTGTCCTTTCACTCTTTCTTTATAACATAGCTGCTTTGTTTATTGCTCAGGAACACTGTTCTGAATGGTTGACAGTCTGTTGTTGATTTTTCCAGACTTTTTTTTTTGAGTTCAGTATGAGTTGAGAATATTAACTACGGATGTAGCTTATTTTACGTCTAAGATTGGACTCTCCTTGGTATCCTCTCCAATTCTGCATGAATTATGAAAAATAATGACTGGGAAATGAGATTACCGTTTCTCATATTTCGCATCAACAAAGCCTCCTTATTTGAATTCACATGTGGGTTTTTTAAGTTCTGAAAGGATTTTCTTCTATGTTGCATTTTGACTTAGGGCTACTCTATATTTGGTGGTGTCCAGTTAACTGGTCAGAACTGAACATGGTTGGTTGATTGCCTGTTTCACAATTTCAGAGGTGTTATTGCTATATGTAAGATCAAAGGAAAATACCACTCCCCACAAAAAAGGTAGTTGAACATTACTTTTTCCCCCTATTTCAACCACATTTTTTCTTATTTAGGTGATGATTTTTGCTTGCTAGCTGGAAATTTGTATATCCCTTCTGGAAAGAAATAAGGATCTATACATTTCCAGTTCTTCGAAATATGAAGTACTATAGATTTTTTAAAAAATGCTACATGTTTCAAAAAATCTGTATAGACTTGTGTGCAGACAGTAGATTCTGAAATTCTGAACTCCCATACTATTTTTTTCACTTCTACATATACTTTTCTAAATAGACATTTTTCTAAAACTATTAAGGTTTCATAGAAATCATCTAATTTAAATATGTCATTTTAAGGAAATGGTTCAGACATACAATCAATTTATAATGTAATTTTATAAACATTGTGCACTCCAGATTCAGTTTGAGAAAGAACGCACTGAACATTGTGTTGAAGCTCCCCATGTCTTTCCAATTTCATTAACTTTGGTTCTTTCCAAAGATAAAGTATACCTTGAATTTTAAGCTTATCATTGTCATGCATGTTTATATACTTTTGCTACATATGCATATGCTCAAAAATGAATATAATTATAATCATAGACATAATAATATTTTCAAACTTGATATATAAATGTATCAACCCACAGTTTTCTTTCTGCACCCTACTTTCGTTGTTGCTGCTCCACATTGCATTTCTGAATGCAGTCATGCTAACTCAAGTAGCGACAGTGCATTCATTTTTCTTTTTTACTGCATGTAATATTACAATATGTGAATATTCTATAAATTCCTTGTTCACTTATATATCCAAAGTTTCTTTTCTTTTTTTCTCTTTCAAGTAATTCTGTAATGGGTATTTTCTTTACATGCATAGAAACACAGAAAAGAATGCAGGAGTGGAGAGATTGGAATTGAGGATGGAAGAATCTTTATTGCTAAACTTCTATCTGAAGTTGTACTATTACCTGTTCTTCATGGTTTCTCCACATCCTCATAAATTTTTCTTATTGTTGGACTTAAAAAATTTTGCCAGTTTCATAGTTGTGAAATGATACTTCATCATTTTAACTTGCATTTCTGTAGTAACTAGGGAAAGTCAATACTTTTTTCAGATGTTTATCGAACATTGAGAATCCTCTTCTGTCAATTGTTCATTTGTTGGCTCATTTTTTAAATAATGTTTTTGTCTTTATAGATTTATGAGAATTCTTTATGTACTTGGATACTAATCCTTCTTTGCTTATGTAACCAAACATTGCATAGCAAATATATCCTCTCAGTCTATGCTTTGACTTTTGTGATGTACATACATTTTTTTCATATGCCTAGTTTTTACTGTCTGAATAATTCATCTTTCTGTGCTGCCCTCTAATGCCACGTGGTATTTATCAAGTTTCCATAAATGTGGGGATACATTACTAAGTCCTGTATTCTGTTTTCCTGGACTAACTTCTATCTCTGAGCCAAAGTTACATTGCTTCAGTTACTGTCATTATGTATTAAACGTTAATAGTCAATACAGAAATTCCCCATACCTTGTTCTTCAAAATTGTATTGACAAATTTTGACCCTTTCCTCTTGCAAACACACTGTAGAATTAACTTTTCAAGTTCTATGGAAAACTACATGGGCTTTCAATAATAATTACTTTAATTTTATAGATTAAATTACAGTCAAGTCTTCCATCCAGGAACAAGTATACCTGTTAATTTATTTGAGTTTACTCTTTAATTTTTAATAGATAAATTAACCCTGTGTCAAAAGTGACTGCTCAAAGTCACATAGCCAATTAATAACAAAACCAGTAGTAGAAGTAAGACCTCTTGACTCCTTAGTAGCTCTTAACACTAAAAACGTTTTAATTATTTAGTCAATTAGGAAAGAAAATCTTAGAGTCCTTGCAGCTACTACAGCCACCAGCAGGAAAGTGAATTAAGCTTCCTGAGTTTACTGGGCCTTTGATAAATCAGAGTGTGATCAGAAGACTTGCTGTGAAGGCAAATTTCATCCGTTGCCTGTTCATATTAGATCAGAAACCTCTTTTTTAAAAGATTGCTAGGTTATTGGTAGGCACAATAAAGTTTAAGAGAGCTTGCTTACCAAATGGAATCCTGAAATTCATTGCGTTTTTTTTTTTTTCCTCTAAAACCTGCCATAAATGCATGTATATACAAATATATGTGTGTGTTTATATGTATACATATATACAAATATATGTATATGCTCCTTTAAAGGAAAAAAATGTTAGGTTCCCCCCTCCAAAAAACCCAGCATGTCTCAGGCACACTGAGGCTTCTTTTGATATCTGTAGTTATTCAGGAAGCAAATAAATTTGCTTTGAAATCACTGGCTGCCCCAAATTGGCCTTTTAGCTAGTCTATGCCACTGGGAAAAGTTCTGTGGGAAAAAAGATGGAATACTGAGGAGACATAAGCACAGATTCAGTCTTTAAAGTAAAACAAGAAAGATCAGACGATTTTTTCAAGTAGTCACATACTATTCATGTTAATCTACGGTCAGCCTTCTTGTTTCACTACTATAGCAGCCAGTAAGTTTATATCTGGTAAGCCAATTTCCAATCAAGATAAATCTATTGGATTAGTAGGATTATCTGATTGCAGCTGAAAGAAGTAACGTTGTTTGATCATTTGTATTTCTTGCCTGATGCTCGGATTTATATGGAGGTGGCTTTGGGTCCCGTGGATTCTGGATCGTGGTTGCAGCTGGAGAGAAAAAAGAATCAATCGGCACGTTTTGGAAGTGTCCGTGGGTGAATAAAAATAAAAAAAGGAAGAGGGGGTGCAAAACTGGGGTTGCGGCTGCTTAGAGAAGAAAAAAACAAATGAAGCATTTTGAATTGTCAAACAAGAATTACCGGGTGCTCAAGATTCCAAAATAAGCGTCTAGGAACTGGTAAATACTTTGAGCAATTCAGCTTGAATTTGACGGCGAAGTGTTGTAGAAACTGTCTCCTTGAATTATTGGAAGGGGACTGGGGAAAGATGAGGGGGCTCTCTCTGTGGATTTTTGTTACTGAGGGTAAGTTTGGGGTCTTTTATTGGGAGGGGGCTGCCTGGGTCTGTGTGCCGCTGCGCGGAAGGTGCTGCGGACGCGGTGCCTGTGAAATGGGGAGTGAAGTGGGGGGATGTGAACCACCTCGCACATCTCCGGTAGATCGCTAGGGAGCTACCTAGATCGAGCTTAAAAACCGTGCTTTGTGGCGTCGATGGGAAAGCCCAGCAACCCTGAACTTTGCGTTGAAAATCTCGCAGTCGAGAGATCCCTCTTGGATCTAGTGCTTTCTCCTACTGATACTTTAAAGAGAGGAGGCAGCGATGCATTGGAAAACCTGCATGTGGCGGGGGAAAGCCCAAGTAGAAACCGCTGCTATCTCTTTGGCAGCTGTCTTGGTTTCTAGGGGAATTTTGCAGGGGGGATTGGCCGTTTTCGTATTGTCTCTTTCTCCCTTCCCCTTCTATCCTTCCCCTTCCCGCCTCTCCCTCCTCCCCTCCGAACACTAAAGGGTTACAGGGTCACTGCATCGGATGGAGACTCTAAGAGTGGATGACCGGCCACACATGTTGTCTTGTAATGCACTTGTATGACTTTGCATAATACAGTCCGAGGTAACTTTTCTTCTAGTTGAACCAGTCCGGGACGGCGTTGCAGCCTTTCTGCCGAGGGCCCAGGCTGGCAAGTGCGCCAGGCAGCCGGCTGCATTTCCAATGCATGCCTGCCCTGGCTGCCTCGCCACTTACTGGCTTTTCTTTCCATCTGAGCGGTGCGCGCGCGTTTCCAGACGTTTTCTTGCTGCTGAATTCAGAGCTTTTTTTTTTTTTTTTTTTTCTTTTAAAATATTATTTCATTGCTCTCAACAAAAGCTCAACTTCATTTACAGAAGGGAAATCAATTTCAGCAGATGTAATTAAAAATAATCACTCCAATGGGTGAATATTAATTGACTAAGGAAACTAAAAGTTGCTTTGGAATCCAGAAAAGCATATTTTTCTGAACCGATTTTGGAGTCCGCGTAGGTTCAGAACAATTATGTAGAGAGAACGGATTTAAAATATGTATGTAGATATGTTAAATAAGTTAAGGCACTCCCCTGCCTTCTTAGGCTCCTTATACCTTCAGAATTTTAGTTGGCTTTTCCTATTTAAGGCCATTTCGTTAAAATTTAAACCTCAGTCATTCAGCTGCATTAGACTAAAATAGAGATAGATAATTGTTAAAACATAAAGTACTGTATTTTCTACATATTATTTTAAAGAAGAGCATCAAATATTTTTTCAAGGGTCTCTGTTTATAGACTATGAAATATATGTAGATACCATATACCTTTATGGTTTTAGCATTAAAACCTCTTCATCGTGAACTCACTGAAAGGCAACTCTTCAATGTCATCTAAAGCACTCATCCTCCCAGTACTTCAAGAATTCCAGATACATCAGACATTCTGGTATTAAAAGAGGAGCCTCACCAAACTTTCTTCTTGGATTTCTATGTATATATGTGTTTATTAAGTCTAAATTCTGAAACAAGATCAATGACATTCCTTTTTCCTTTTTAAGATTAAATAGCAAAAAATGAAACTCTTGTCTCCCAAGGATTCTACAGTAGAAAAGTTACTACTTATTTCTGCAGACTTAAGTTTTTCTAGCGATTATAAAAATAACAAGAAATAGTTCCTGCAAGTCTGTTAGTTTTAAGAAGATATCTCAGAGGCTGGATTTGCCTTTTTTTTTTTTTTTTAAACACAGCTCTTAAGTCATGTGGTTTATGTGCAGCATGAGCTAGAAGGATGGATATTCTGTGTTTTGGTACATTCTAGCCACTAATATTCGGACATGACTGAGCGACTGAACTGAACTGAACTGAGCCACTAATATTAGTATTCTGTCCACTAATATTGACATCTTTTAAAAAATTTAAGTTAAAACAGCTAGCAAATAACAAAATATAATAGTAAATAAATCATGAAGGCAAATGGGAGATGGATTAGAATTCCTCTTTATAGGCTTGCAGAGAATATAATGTTGATACTATAAAAGTAGATGGAGAGTATGATATGTGAAAAAGGAAGTCCTTGTAAAAGTTAACTTACATCTTTCACAACCACAGATCCAGTGGTCATGGCATGCACAATGGTGCGAAAGCCAGAAGAGATAGCTTAAAGTGCCTTTGTCATGACTGAGCAATATTTTCCTCTGGCAAGAATAATCAATACTTGTGGCCCCTTATTCCATTTTCTTTTGGCAGTGAAAATAAAAAGGGGAAAACTCTGACCCGCTCTGTGGTTTCTGCAGGCAGTTCCTACATAAAACTTTGGTGAACTTTGTAGGTGGTAGATCCACTTTGGAAAGTTAATAGGAATAAAAATAAATAAAACTACACACTCCAAAATAATTTAAAAGCTGTAACTAGTAAATGAAGAGCAACTTACCCAGTTACATAAATGTAACATAAGTTCTCTATTAATACAGTGAATTATTCTGAGAACTATTAAAAAACGTGAAGAGTTCACTTAGTTACATTTGCTCTACTTTATTCAAGTAACATTTTTGTTTTTTTCTGTTTTTTTTTTTTTTGGTCATGACTGTTAAAAAGAACATGGTGGCCTTGATCATCTGTCCCAATTTTGCTACAGAATACACAAAATGTGGTAGTTTGGGATAAAGAAGTAGAAACTCTCAATTAGCCCTGAAAGTGGCAAGCATGGTTTCTAATGTGTGTGATGAGAAATAGCTTTGGATTCCCCAAAGCTTATCACCATGGAATAACTCATGTTGCTTCACTGGAGCTTTGCTGCACCTGTCCCTAGAACCCTTCCATGTGTTATAGCTGGCCTAACAGTCAGGGGTGCTAATACATTTGCTGCAGATTTGTTTCATGATTTTGAGATATTTAAATACAGTTATATGTTATTCT
The DNA here is from genome assembly GCA_024291935.2 of Okapia johnstoni. NCBI lineage: Eukaryota > Metazoa > Chordata > Mammalia > Artiodactyla > Giraffidae > Okapia > Okapia johnstoni. The sequence continues at coordinate 93,994,019 of CM044311.1, read as the reverse complement.
ACATCAATTGATTTTTTGTAAAGGAAATTGCTCCACATTCTTAATTGAAAGCAAAATGAAAAGGACAATCCTTTTTTAATAATTTGGTGAAATTTAACACATGGCATCTCACAATGCAACTCTTCTGTTTCTTTGCTTTGTCGAGAAATGCTAAAAGCAAAACTTAAAACTTATAGTTAGTTTAAAACTTCTGTTTTTAATATTTCAAATTTGCAAAGCCCAGAAAATCTTTGAAAAATTAACATATAGAAGACTCATGATAAATCTAGGGTGTCCTTTTAAATGCGTTTTGAAAGATAATTTAAAACATTTTGAAGTAGCTAACCTCTTAATCTTGTGGGATAGCAACATTCTCAACTGTTCCTAAGAATAATTTCTTAATACTAACAGGTTTGATTACTTTTCCTTTGTTATTAATGACATCACATTGACAATGTCAACTATCACTCTCTTACTATAGAAGGATATGAATTATTTCTGTCCCCTACCTTCCCAACACCTATATGGTAGCAAACGTGTGAAAGAGAGAGACTGCCAACTCTAAGCTTAACTGAAGTTAAGGAAAACTAATAAATCACTCCAGGCATTTGAAATTATCAGACATTAAACTTTTGGAGGATTTTATATGAATTCTTTTTACAGCAGTCAATACAATCTCTTCTGTGCCTGTTTCCGTTGCATGTAAGAGAAATTCTAGTCAATGGCGAAACGCTTTACTGCTGCCATTACTGCAGACTTTATAGATGAGAGATGTGTCAGCATGTTAGCTTTAGCAGTAATGCCTCTTTTGTGTGAAACCTTATGGGCCTTGCAGGCACTCTTTCATCTTGACACTCATAAAACGTTCAATCCCCATATTTATTATTTAATTTTCTTCCTATATATAGCAGCCAAGCATTTCAATATATGAATGTGTAGCCAAAAACTGACAGGCAAGTGTGAATAGGACTAATGAGTTTTAATAATACACATATTAGGGACTGCTAAAGAAAGTTTAATTAAGAAAAACAAGTTGAGCATGAAATTCATTTTGGAACAAATGCAAGTTAAGTTATTACTGCAGATGTAAAATCAAAAACCACAGGGATAAATGACAAGAGAGAAAGTTCCAGGTTGAGACTAGACCTACTAAATGCAGTTGACATCTTAGGACCCGCCTTTAAGTTGATGCGCTTGGCTCTGCCTTATGAAATCAAAGAATATACACTATTTCAGTTTTCACTTTTCTATAACAGTTTTGGTTTAATATGTTAACTATATCCAGGCATGTTCTATACCAGTTCCCTTCAGACACAGCAGCCTTTCACTTTTCTGTGGTCAGTTTTCCTGATACCATATGTGCCTGCCTAATCTACCAGTCAGAATCCATGCCATCCCTTTGAGTGTGGTGTAGGTGGTGTTTCAGCAAGAGGACTGCTCATATGTCAATTTATCTGCACTTATAGTTCTCTTTAATTTTTGGCATTTAGAAATCCATTTTGGAGATTATTTATCTGTTTGCCCATTTATTTATTTGGTGATGGCGCTTTATATCTGGGCAGAAGTTGGAGAGGAGACGGAATACTGGGCAAATATTTCCTTAGAATGTGGTTTTCTTACATTTCATCTGTATTTATATAATATTTTATGTATGATAAAATATGTATTATCCATTCATATGTATTATGTGTAGCTACTTCTGGAAAGAGGGAAGCGGTCAGGCAATAGCATGAAGGTCTTATATATGCTCTTCAACAACTGTCTTTTTGGCAACATCTGTTTGATAGGCTAACTTATTCTTCTACACATCTTTGGCATCACCTATGTGTAACAGTAGGTTTTTCCTCTTTGAAATACCCAGTGAATATTGAGTCTTTGAGAAAAAAATAGAGGTTAGTTGTAACATTTCAAAGTGAATTGAAAATCTTCTTGTCTTTTTTTAGATAGTTATGGTGCATACTTTTATATGGAATACTCCACACTTGGAAATTTAACATGGTCACTCATTAAATCAATGAATACTGACTTGATAAAAACTAACTTGGAATTATTGTTAGTATAAGTTTTTCCCATAGGACCACCATTTCCCTTATGACAGAACTGACCAGAAAAACAGTGATTACCACATATCACATTGACAAACAGTTGTCAATATTCACACCTGAAAATCATACTCAGCCATCTAATAGTTAACCATAAGGCTACAAGGAGTAAAGGTTCACTTCAGTAACCATTATGTTTCAAGTTTCAAGTCAGTGCATCTGTCATTTTTAATTTAAATCTATATTACTTAGCTGTCCAAAACTTTACATACATGTGACATTGTTATCTATCCTTTTTCTTATGTAGCAGGGAGTATTGTCTGACATTTTAAAGCTCTGTGTTTCCCCCTAACACCCAGAACAGTGCCTGACATATCACTAGCAACTGACAAATATTGCTGAATGACTAAAAAAACCTCATCCTAGTCTTGCATATTAACAACTAAATATGTAACCTCTTGCTTAATACCTGATCTCTTCATTTTTGCTTTTAATTTTTCTTAACCTGTCAGTATTACTTTTAATTGATATATATTTAAAACTATGTGCAAAATTCCCAAAGTAGAAATATATTTAAAAGATTGAATTTTAATTAAAGACAGATAAGAATTGAAACTTCTTAGTGAAATTTTTATGTAGTTTATTTATTGTGATAAATTATTTTATCAGGTCTCACAAGTATAATAGGATTATTTGAGGTTATAATTTACCAAAATGAATATTAGAGTTATTTTCTGCTGTGTAGAAAATGTGATATCTCAAGGAACTTTGGAAGCACTAATTCAAACACTTAGAACATGGACAGTAAGATCTAAAATATGATCATGTTTGGCATTTTGGTCATTAATTCGTTTTTCAGTTTTTGAAAAAATTATAGTTACAAGTTTCCTATTGTTCAATTTTATTTAATTGATGAATTCACTTAAACTTATGTGTATATTAAATTCTTGTGTATTCATTGATGTTTTGTTACACAAATGGCACATGGATAGAGTATTGCTTTGAATTTTGTTATTGTTAGTACTAATAGAACTGTAATATGAAAGGAAATAAAAGATGTGAATATCTGAAGAAGATTGCAAGTATAATCGTCCGTCACTTTGGGGCAAAGCTTGAGCTCTAAGCCAAATCAGGAGTGACAGAACCCTTATTGTTGTCTGGTACCTTACATGAAAGGAGTTGGTGGTCTCAGTCCAGTTCCTAGCAGACAGTTACTCCTTAAACAATAGTAACTATAGTATTTGCCAATTCCTGCAGAAGCCTGGGACTGAATGGGTATAAAGGTTTAACTAGCCCCTCTCTGCTAATCATCCTGCAAGGGGTCAAGATTGACTCACCCTGGCACAGGGCCACACTGAGAAACTTAGCACTGCTTCTGCCAACGTTGTAGCCATTGTCTGGCAGCATAGGATTTTTAAAGAGGACTTCAGTTAATCAGGGCACCAGGAGTGGCAGTTCTCCACTCTTCCCAGGCACAACTCACCAGAAACAAGAATAGACTTAAACAGTGACTTGAGAGGGTAGCACTGCTCTTAGGTTGTACTGTCTTCACTATAAAGATACTGGCAGGCATACTTAAGTTGCTTCTGGACACAATGACTTGCAACCCCAAAGTAGCCCTTTTCAGACAAAAGCTTCAGTTTAATATCAAGGGAAGTAATCCACTCTACCTGGCTGTCTCTCCTGAGCTCTTGAGTGATTATGCATTTTCTTCTGGGAGAGTCACATCATCACCAATTGGTTTTAAATATGCATCCTGTGGTATTTGACGTATACATTAAAACAGTTGCCTGTGCTTTTATTTTTAAACATTCTGTTTTACAGTTGCTGTCCTTCAAATCCTCTTAATGCCCTTGCACATTTGAGAGTTAACCCTCTTCTGTAGATTTTAAAACAGCAATTAATATGTAGAGATTCTGAGAGTAGGTTCAGAGTAAACAGAAAGTTAAACTTATTTTATATAGTCAAATGTTAAATGGATTGTTTCATTTGCATCCCCAAAAGAAAATAAAGGAGAAACTCACTAACATGTAGCCGTTTGTTGTAATGATGGTCTTAGTAGAAATATTCAGTTGTAGAATGCAGAAGGAAATGCTATCACTTTGATCTCTTTTTCTTTCTGCTGTCAGAAAGCTGTTATGGCATCTTCAGATCTCACTTTTTTGCCAAATGGTAACAAAATTAGTCACCAGTCTATAAGAACATGCCTCCACACCTCTGCATGGTGAGGAATTTTCATTGTACTTCTATTTATCTTCACCTCTTCTCTGTTTTATCTCCTTTTGCTGCCAAGTGTGATTAAGATAATGCCTTCTCAGAGGTCACATATCACAGTTGAATAAATAAAATCTGAGGATAGGGTTAATGAAAGAAAAATAATATATAGAATGAATGGGTTAGTCATTCAAGAGATATTTTCTAATAACTTACAATATAATTAATTGTTCTGGGGATGGTCGCTTTCAAATCAACAGTTCAAAAGCCATAGCCTCTCTTCTGTAACCTGATAGTTATTTTTGTGATTATAATTATTCTCATCAAACTTGGGGTAAGATCTCACATCCCAAATTTTTTTGGCTTGATGCCTCACCCTTCTCTGAAGTCACACTTAACCCTTTGTTCACAGAGAGGCCCAGGCTTCACAGTGTTTGGGTCTTCTCTTGCCTCTGACAGGATTTGTCCCCTGTCAACTTCCACTCATCTTTCAGAACCCAGTTTACAGATTACTTCTTCAGGACAGTCATCCTTTTTACTCAAGACTCATTAACTCTCCTCTCAGAGAATTATCCTTCTTTGCAAAGCATTTATAACTAAATGGTTACCTGTGTGATTGATTTATACCAACTTTGTCTTCCCCATTGAACTTTTTAGTCTCTGAGTGTCATCACCATGACTGTCTCCTCCTCCTTGTTGGCCTTCCCAGTGTTTGGCACTAAATAATGTAATAACAATGAATAGGGAATCTGAGTTTACAAATTACTGTGGTAAAAAGTACTAAAGGTCCCTGAAGGAAAAAGGCAACAAATGCTTTGAGAGTTGCAGAGAGGGAGTGTTATTGTGGCTGGGAGGATCTGAACTGATACTTGAATCTTGTTAATTCAAATGGCCTTGAGGAATCCTAGCTGGAGTCCCTCCAGGCAAAATCTAATGGGAAGAGTATTCCCCAGGAAGGAAGAATCTTGGTAAACAAGTTGGGTTGAATTCACTGATCAGGACTCTCAGTGATGTTCTCTGTTTGTTTGTTTTTGTTAGAATTGTATTTTCACTAAGATAGTTTGCTACTGGGTATGATATCTGGAATAGACTTACAATTTTTGCCTTGCTATTCTTTACAATATTTTGTTGGTAAATTTTTTTCTCTTATTGCTGTCAAACTTTAGTTTGCCTTTTCTCCTACCATTCTGTTTTCTCTACTGTTTGCTTACATCATTGGAGAAGTTCAGAGTGGAAGTAGCCCAAAGAGAGAACAAGTAGAAAGAACCCTGCTTACATGTTCTGTGAAGGGAAGGGAGAGTGGGCTGTAAACTGAGAACCCACAGAGACCTGCTTGCCCTTCCTCCTGGAAGGAGGGTCTGGACAAAATTGAGGAGGAGGCAGGGTTTATCTTTAAACCTGTAAATTCATCTGCCTTGTCTCTTTTTATTTGTTGAAACTCCCTACATTCATAAAACTGTGTTCTTTTTTTTTTTTTTTAATTGAAAAATGTTTCAGAGGCTTTGTGTTTCTGATCTTCAGTTTAATTATCTGTTACACAGAGATGATAATTCTAACTTGTGGTAGTTGGTGCTGGCATTAATGAAGTTATTAATTAATTGATGATCATTGCAGAATATACTTGTCAGGACATTTGTTCTCCATAGCTACATGTTGGTATGGCCACAACATGGGCTATGATAGCACTTGAATTTCCACATGACTAATCTTGAACTTTGATATTCCCATCTATGTGACTTTTGATTCTAATCCTGTCTTACTTTTTTCTCCTTGTGCCCTTCTGGTACTGCTTGCTTTCCTCCCTAGATTTAGTTAATCTGTTAAACACTAAAATGACCAATTCTTATAACCTTTGCTCCTTGAAATTCTATCATTCTTACCTTGCTTATCCCCAGTCCTAACTTCTTTCAGTTACTCTTTGCCTCATGTTATGGAACATTGCTGGAAAAACTTTCAATACCATGCCATCTGCTCCAAATTATACCTGGTGACCTCATATTTCCCTCCTGTTGGTGTCCTGTGTGTTTTTCTTTTCTAAAAACCCTGAAACTGAGCACACAACTTTATTGAGTTAGTCTCATTCAGGAGCAATGCAAAATGTCATGTATCATACACAGGGCATATTCTTTAAGAGGTAGGGAATCTTGTCTCTGTCTCTGTCTCTCTCTCTCTTTTTTTTTTAAGCTCTGTGGTCTTGAGAAAGTTATCTTGCCATATAAAGTCTCATTTTCCTCGTTTCAAATAAGAATAGTTGGATCATAAGTTTGTTGTGAGGACTGAATGTGAAGTGCTTGAGACAGCTTGGCAAGTAGCTGTGATCCCTAATGTTAGCTGGTTTTGATGTCATTTTCACATAAATTTAGATATATTTAACTATACTTCAAAATGACATATAAAGCATGAAAATGAAACTGTTTCTGGTTTCTTCTCCACCAGTTCATTTACTGAGGTAATGGTTTCCACACGTTTGTGGTCATATACTACTCTGTTTTTGATAACCAAATCATAAAAAGTATGAAATATATATTTATGGCTTCCCTGGTGGCTCAGACAGTAAAGAATCTGCCTGCGATGCAGAAGACCTGGGTTCAGTCCCTGGGTTGGGAAGATCCCCTGAAGGAGGAAATGGCAACCCACACTAGTATTCTTGCCTGGAGAATCCCTATGGACAGAGGAGTCTAGCAGTCTATAGTCCATGGGGTTGCAAAGAGTTAGACACGACTGAGTGACTAAGCATGGTACATATATTTATACTCCTCCATAAATATTTCTATTATCAGATTGCAAAACATACACAAAAAACAAACATTAAATAAAGAGGAAAAGTCAGGTTTTTTAAAAAATATCTTATAAACTAGATAGCTTCTTTCCATTATTTATTAATATCTAAAGTTGTAGAGATTCTTAAGGCACAGTTCAGAGCTACTAAAATGTATCTGTATTTCCATTTGAAAGTTATCTTCTCCATGTTTTCAAATATTTTTTCTGCTTGTTATTATATATGATTAGGTGGTCATTATTTTCAGTCTTGCAGTATAGCTGAGGAAGAGCTTATGCTAGAACTAGGAGAAGTATCATTTCTGCTCGTTTCTCATCCTTATTCTATTACTAGTACTTTCTTTTAATCTGTATTTATCTTGTGGGGAAAACTTAATTTAGTAGTCAATTTTGTGAGGTTTATATTAACTAAAACATGATGAAAAATATGTAAATCTGCTTATCCAGTGGTATTCACTCTAATACATCACCAAACATTGAAAAGGAACAGTAACAACAACAAAATGCCACTCCTGGCAAATCCACTACAATATAGAATCATCACCCTCCCAAGAACATCTCAAGTGCTGTATGCATCATACAACCATGTGAAGTCACTGGCATGAAACCATATATACATATTATCAAGCTTGGTTTTGTTCTCTTTTTGCTTTATAAAAAATTATAATACACAGAAGTTCAATAATTTACTTCCCTTCTCTCATCTGGTCCTCTTGTGGTGGGGCATACCCACTGCTTTGGGGATTTCTGCTCCATAGTACTGCCAGTTTAATTTTCTTGTGAATATATTTGATAATACTTTTCCCCTCCTAAGACTATTTAATGGCCTTTCATCATCCAGTGAATAAAATCCAAACTCTTTAGCCTTTTAATGAAGAGCTTGCTTGATTTGGCTGTAACCTGCCTTTCCAGCCTCATCGAGTGCTCAACCTCACTTACTCTGTGTTCTGGCCAAACCAAACTGTGCCCTCCTCAAATGTGGCTCCTTTTTTTTTCCTTTCTGTCATAGGTCAGGCTTCTCAGGGAAAAAAATAAGAGAGACTCTGAGATGAAGATTTGCTTGTTAAAAGTTTATTTGGGCTTGCCATTGAGAAAAACACCTGGGCGTGTTGGGGGGGAATCAGGGAATCACCACCAACCTCTCCCTTGGCCCCTTTCCATAGGGAGCTTGGGGGCTGGGATGGCCCCTCTGAGTGGATCTGCATTGAGAAAGGAAGAGCACACCTTTCTGCACTGGTGTGGACTTCCTGGCTTGGAGTGTGAGCTGCCCTCAGGGAGGTTGAGCACCACACTATTCACTACATATATTTTCCACTGTTTCTAGAATGTGCCCTCTTCCCAGAATTCCTTCTGTGACCATCAATGTTAGTCTGATTCTTTGAGGCCAAGCTTATATTCCTCTTGATTCATGAACTCTGTCCTCTTCCACTAACTCGAGGTAGACCTGTCTCTTCTTTTAAAGCCTAACATTTTTTTTTTCTGATAGCATACATTTGTTTATTCATTTCATTTTTAATTACTTATTATGTGAATTAATTGCACATTACTTACATTAAGTGGTCAGTTAATGAATGGACTCACAGGACTCAAATAGTTTATACTCATTGGGCAGCTTTATTATGGGCAAATAGAGCAATAGCAGGAGAAGGGTATGCACTGAATGGGGCCTGGAATCTCAGACTCAGGCTTCTTTGTTCTCCCACTCCTGGGTCTCATGGGATACCCCTTGTTTCAAGGTCTTGAACCACCACAAGTGTGAATGTCAAGCATCTTGGTATAGGAAGCCCACAGTCTGCTGATGGTCAGGTTCTCTTACAGTGAGCTCTTGCCAAAAGCGCATTTCAGTTGCATGGCCAGGCTTGGCCTTTGAAAACTGCCACACTCCACTGAAACCAGGTGTTACTAAATGAAATTTTATGACATTATTATTACTAAATCCAACTCTTAAATCCCATTATTATTACTAAGTGCCGTTACAAGGCTAATGTGTTCTGACCGCAAAATAACTTATAGATTCATAGATACAAAACATTATTTTTCTTTAGTTAAAACAGTCAGTCTTCATTATTCCTGGATCTGTATTACCGTTTTGCCTGTTCACTAAATTTTTTTTAACCCCAAAGTCAATACTCATAGTGCTTTTGTAGTCATTCACAGACATGAGCAAAGCAGCAAAAAATGTGAGTCACCCCATGAGCACACTTCCTGCTGAGATTGAGCAAGGTGATGATCTGACTTCTTGCTTCAGCTCCCACACAGAGATGAACAGAGCATGCAAACAGTAGAAAGTGCACTGCAGTGTAAGAAGCTCCAGCTCTGGGGTCAGGTAGAGGGGGTTTGAATCCCAACTCTGGCATCTATTAATGAGGTGCGTGCATGCTCAGTTGCTTTAGTCGTGTCTGACTCTGTGCAATTCGATGGACGGTAGCCTCTGAGGCTCCTCTATCCCTGGGATTCTCAAGGCAAGAATACTGGAGTGGGTTGCCATGCCCTCCACCAGGGGATCTTCCTGACCCAGGGATCAAACCCACATCTCCTGCATTACAGGGGGATTCTTTGCCCACTGAGCCACCTGGGAAGCCTGTTAGTGAAGTGGCTTCAGACAGATCACTAAACACTTTTGAGTTTTGTTTTCTCTTTTGTAAAATAAAGAAAATAGAATCTACCAGGATGAATTCATTCATAACAATGCGAAATATGTATATAAGTATATATATGTGTGAAGTGTGAAGTGAAAGTCACTCAGTCATGTCCGACTCTCTGTGACCCCATGGACTACATAGTCCATGGAATTCTCTAGGCCAGAATACTACAGTTGGTAGCCCTTCCCTTCTCCAGGGGATCTTCCCAACCCAGGTCTCCTGCATTGCAGGCAGATTCTTTACCAGCTGAGCTACAAGGGAAGCCCAAGAATACTGTAGTGGATAGCCTATCCTTTCTCCAGCGGATCTTCCTGACCTAGGAATCAAACCAGGGTCTCCTGTATCGCAGGCGGATTCTTTACCAACTGAGCTATGAGGGAAGCCCATATATACACGTTTATACACACCCACACACCCACACACCCACACACCCACACATGCATACAGATTCATTTCTCTTGGAGCGATGGATACATATTTCCCAGTTCAGTGTTTGTAGTGACTTTATGGCATATAACTGGTGAATAACAACCATAGGTTGTGTAGCATTGGTCAAACTTTAAGCAGCTTTGGTAATAAGTGTGTAGTCAGTGCAGATCATCTTCAACCTATGCCTATACTTGGTAAAGGATTTTCACATAGATTTTATGATGGATATAAAAATAACAAAATTCTTGTCCTTGAATAAAAAGTTCAGAAGGAGGGGTTGGATTGAGCAAATGAAAACAATCAGTAAAAACAAAGTAAGATAGAAAATATATAGGTAATATTAAAAATAAGACAGAATAGGCCACGTGAAGTTAAAAGTTGGAGACACTTTCCTGGGTTCCAACTCCCTGTAATCATATATTTACTGAACACATGTCACATTCCAACCTGCAGTAGAGCCATTTTTAATGCGACATTTCTTTTCAGTATTGTAGGTACTTGGAAACAATTACTAGGCTGTACTTATTTTTAAATTCTTGTAAGATTTAGCACAACAGCATATGTATAATAGATACCCAGTAAATGTTTGTTGAGTAAAGAAAGAATTGGATGAATGTGTCCACCCGCTGTGAATATTTAATATCCTAGAAATTTCTCTATATTCTTTCTAGCATCATCTCTGATCTGGGTCACTCAGGAACAAACTAGTTAATGGACCAGGTATTATGATAAATTAATGCAGGAGATAATATATTCCCATTTTTGATGTTTTGTTTAAATGTTATGTATTTTGTTTTGTTATTTTTGTTATTCTATTTTGTTTTATTTTTACAGTCTCTTTGGAATTGCACATACCTTAACCCAAAGAGGAATAATGGAGGAATTTGTGAGCTAGTATCTACACCTACTAAAAAATCAGAGGAAAGCTAGTCCAGTGTGGATTGATAAGTTCATCTACTTGCCTGGACTGCTGAATAAAGATTTTCTTACCTCATTATTTTAATATATAATCAGCATTTATTATGAAATACTTCAAACATGCAGAAAAATGCAGAGAATTCCTCAACAAAGGTGTGTGTGTACACACGTCACCCAACACGATCAAATCTTAGATTTTTAGAACTTGCTGTAGTTAATTGTGGTCTTTTAAGGCCCCATCACAGGTTATCATTCACAGTTCCAATTAATCAATTAATAACATTAATTAATTGCTAGAACTAATTTCATATCCTTCTTACCAGTGGATAATAAATCATGTGTATTATGTATTCATCCATCTGTGAATAATGTGTAGTTTTGTTTCACATATTTTAAGCTTTATTTAAATAGCATTTTACTGTAATCTTCTTTGTTCAAAAATTTTGAGATTTATTCACGTTGATATTTAGGTCTATGTTCTTTATTTTCACTGAAGTAAAGAATTTTAATTTTTGAATATATCATAATTCATCTGTCAATATCTGTTAATGGACATTTGTGCTATTATAAAGTTCGGCTTTTTTTGGTTACTCATCATTATTTTAAAATGATCTTGTGTAAATGCATATGAACACCCATTCAGTGTAAAGTTAAAAATGGTGAAAAAAAGGTAACAAAATCTTGCAAACTGGTCCAGCCACTATTGAGAACAGTGTTGAGATTCCTTGAAAAACTGGGAATAGAACTGCCATATGACCCAGTAGTTCCACTGCTGGGCATAGATCCTGAGGAAACCAGAATTGAAAGAGACACATCTACCCCAAAGTTCATTGCAGTGCTATTTACAATAGCTAGGACATGGAAGCAACTTAGAGGTCCATTGGCAGATGAATGGATAAGGAAGTTGTGGTTCATATACACAATGGAATATTACTCAGTTATAAAAAAGGAACACACTTGAGTCAGTTCTAATGAGGTGGATGAAACTGGAGCCTATTATACATAGTGAAGTAAGTCAGAAAGAGAAAGAAAAATACTGTATATTAGCTCATATATATGGAATTTAGAAAGATGGTAATAACGATACTACATGCAGAGCAGCCAAGGAGACAGAGATGTAAAGAACAGATTTTTGGACTCAGTGGGAGAAAGCAGGGGTGGGATGATTTGAGAGACTAGCATTGAAACATGTACATTACCATATGTAAAATAGATGGCCAGTACAAGTGAGCGCATGAAGCAGGGCACCCAAAGCCAGTGCTCTGGGACAACCCAGAGGGATAAGGTGAGGAAGAAAGTGGGAGGGGGGTTCAGGATGGAGGAACACATGTCTGCCCGTGACTGATTCATGTTGATGAATGGCAGAAACCATCACAAAACTGTAAAGTGATTATCCTTGGTTAAAATAAATACTTTTTTAAAAAGTCATTTAAAAAAGGTAACAAAATCTAAAGTTCCAATAAGAACAGGGTAAGCATTTAAATTTCTGTTTCTATGAAATTGTCAGAGAATTTGCCTAGGGTCTATCTTCTGAAGGAACATAAAACACTTTTACAATTCAATTTTAAAGGCACTAGGATCAATTTTTTAAAAAGTGTTAATTGTGAAGTTAGAGACTGTATCTAGTGTAATGATCAAGAGGATGGCCTTTAAATTAGATGCCAGTGGGCTCCTGGATCTGCTATTGATTAGCTGAGAACCAGGGCCAAGGCACTTAACCTCTTTAAGTTTCAATACCTTGTGAGTAAAAAGGGAATAACTGTTGAACCCAGTTTATAGGGTTGTTGTAAATGAGGTGTAAAGGTTTAAAAGCTAAGGGTTTGGCATATATCAAGGAAACACCAATAAATAGGAAAAATTTCCTAACAACAAATTTGAGAGTCTATATTTTGGCGCGCGCGCGCACACACACACACACACACACACGGCTTCTCTGGTGGCTCAGGCGGTAAAGAATCTGCCTGCAGTGCAGGAGACCCAGGTTCCATCCCTAGGTCAGGAAGATCCCGTGGAGAAGGGAATGGCTACCCCCTCCAGTATTCTTGCCTGGAGAATCACATGGACAGAGGAGCCTGGCGGGCTACACAGTCCATGTGGTCGCAAAGAGTTGGACATGAGTGAGCGACTAACACACACACACACACGTTAAAATTTTCAGTTATTTAAACTAGCCATATTTGTACATTACACTTGGGCAACTGTTGTTATTGTAACAGTGACCTCTGAAAAATATTTAGGGTCCATACTATAATTCTCTGTACAGGTCAGCCCATGTATAATGGGATGTTTTTGTAACCTCAAAAGGTAAACATTAGAATTTGAAAACTTACCATGGCATACAAAATTCTCATCCTCAACAATTTATGTTAAAGTAGCACATTAGTGGGAAACAGCAGCCCTATTAATTTTAACACAGTTAAGGATTTGTGAGCACGAAAAAGACTTATTTTGTTAGGAACCAAACAAGTACTTTTTTTTTATTATTGATGAGCGTGTAAGTGTGTAAAGAATTATCAGAAATCACTGTTGAAGATTAGGCTGTATAAAATATGGTTTTGAAGACTTTTAAATCCTCACCACAGGTTCTCTATTTTAAGTGTCAAAAATGCTGCATTGTAACACCAAAATGTGACCAGGGAAGACCTAGTCGTTTAAGACCAAAATGTGATCAGAAAAGAACTAATTGTGGCCCACCACAATTCTTTCCAAGAATGAGCATTATATACTCAACAGAAATGAGTTTGTGTAGCTAAATCTTCAACAGATGCTGGAGTTCTGGCACAGAAATGGGGTGGTCTAATCCTGACTTTTGTATGTTAATGTGCTTTCACAGCAAAGGTATGCGAATTAACACAGACTGAGATATTCTTGAAGAAAGACATTTATCTCCTTATTGCCGTCTGTGATGAATTGTTCAGAGCTAAAGGAACACCAGGCTTGAATCAAATCTCCTGCTGCCCTATATAGTTTTCCCAGTCTCCTTTTCAATAACGCCAAGTCAGGGCAGCCCCACTGCCAGACCAGCACTTCTTCAGGAGTCTTCCCATAAAATGACAGGGTAAAACCATCTGTAGTACAAATCAACACCGTTGTTTTCAAACTAAGCACTCTAAAAAGTTGCTTGAACAAGCAAAGACAAATTTGCCCAGTTGTGTGATATTTTGCAGTTAATGTAAGGTACACTGTGAAATGCATGGCCCTGAATGTTACATTTTATTCTGATGTGTCTTAAGTTGGACTGGGTAAACAATGTTAGATGTTTGATTAGTGTCAGTATGCGAGATGTTATGATTAGGTATGGTTGTTCTTTTAAACTACCACATTATTTTTTGTATTGTTCCTTTGATCTCTGTCAGATAGTAAGAACATTTCTAATTTAAAATATATTGACTTTGACGCAAAAATTCATTTTCCTGTTGCAAATTTACTGATATCTAAAATATTTAGTTTGTCTCCTGCATTGGCAGGTGGCTTCTTTACTACTGAGCCACCAGGGAAACCCTAAAACATATTACTAGATGGTTAAAAAAATCTGCAAAATAATGATGCCAACTTCTGTTTCTTTTCCAAGTTGTGCCTAATGGTAATTTATCTTTTAAATTCTTGAATCTTAATTGAAGGTGAAGGAACTGTAGCCAATAACTTTGTGTATACTTTTGAGAAATAGCGAGGAGACTGACCTTATAAGGTAGTTGCACTTAAATGGTTTTAGTTGAGCTAGCATTGGTTTTCTTGTTCTAACATTATTTTTGTCTTATCTGTATAACATGGGATTGGGCCCATACTTCGTTTGTTTAATAAACATAGTCATTCTTACAAAGGTTGTTTATATTCCACTAATTCCCTATCAATATTTGAAAAAAAGGTTTTCTGCTATTGAATTCTAATTTTTAGTATATTTGATGATTAATACTGTGGTTCCATAAAATGATTGAAGATCTTCTATAAAGGAAAAAATTTAACATAAGCCTTCAGTATTTTAAGAAAACTGTATTGTGAAATGCTCCTGACACTGTATATTTTGACAAGAACTGCTTTCTCTTAAATGTGTATAAAGTCAGGAGGCAAGTTTCTCACTATTCTAATACTCGGTTATTTTACCTGTCATCTTACATCAAACCATAATTTTCCTGTGGTAGCATTTAACTCACCTGACTCCAGCCACTGTTAATGTATTTCTGTAGCTTGTAAAACAGCTAGTTATCACTGTGTCTATTTTAGCTTGTTTGTACTAATTATTTATTTTCATTTTCTCTAGGATATAGACCTGCTGCTAACTGGATTTGATTTGTAAGCTGGAAATGTACAGTCAATGGCCACTCTCACCACGTTGCTACTATGGAAAACAGAATGGTCAATAGGATATGGTCTGATAAATAGTGATGATTGAAGATGCTACTTCAATACATGTGAAATCAATGAAGATACTGGCTGCATGAAGAGCATTCTGAGCTTTTCTTGACAAAGAAAATAAAGAAATTTAAGAAATCAGAGGTGTAGTCTACCAGTATACGGTTTTTCTCAAGTGGATACAAGTACCTTTGACTCACTGTAACCAGACAACTACACAACTAATGTGGGACCATGGCAGTGCCCAGATGCACGTGGCCAGATTATGTTTGGAAAGCAGTCATGGCCTGCTTGGTACACAGGGGGTTGGGTGCCTCATTGACTCTTTTTGTGTTGAGCTGTTTGCTTCAGGCTGCCCATGTGCTCTCACAAAAATTGGATGATGCAGACCCACTGGTGACTACCAACTTTGGCAAGATAAGAGGGATCAAGAAAGAACTCAATAATGAAATTTTGGGTCCTGTTATTCAGTTTCTTGGTGTTCCGTATGCAGCCCCGCCAACAGGGGAACATCGTTTTCAGCCTCCGGAACCACCATCTCCTTGGTCAGACATCAGGAATGCTACGCAATTTGCTCCTGTCTGCCCCCAGAATATCATCGATGGCAGATTGCCGGAAGTCATGCTTCCTGTGTGGTTTACTAATAACTTGGATGTGGTTTCATCGTATGTACAAGACCAGAGTGAAGATTGCCTGTATTTAAACATATACGTCCCAACTGAGGATGGTGAGTTTACTACAGGAAAAACAGGGAGATATATTTATATTTCTCTTTTATATTCTAACGATATTAATTCATATGTACTAGTAGCATGCATGGCTTTTCTTGTTGGCATGTAGACATATTTTACATGCGTGCATGCCGCTCTGTTTATGTGTGTTAGTGTATCTGTTCTTATTTTTCCCTGTGCCTACTCCTTCTCTTTCCTCTGCAGCACGTATATTTAGGTAGAAATGGGTTCCTAATTTCCATTTCTTACCGAATGACTTCTGAGAAGATGCATCAACATTTCTCCATTGCATGTGCAGACTCAGTGAAGTTGGGGATCTCTCGCACTCAGTAAATGCAGGAGCATATTAAGTTAGATAGTGGTGTTGCATGTTCCGGCGGTCTGTGATGGAGCGCCATGTTATTTTCTAGTCTTCTATTCATTTTTCAGTAAAAAGAATATCCAAGGAATGTGCCAGAAAACCCGGCAAGAAAATATGTAGAAAAGGAGGTATGTATAAAAGTGGAAATAAAAAAATGGGGGAAACAGCTTGCAGAGGAAGAGCAAGATATTCTCCCTAAGGATGGTTTGCTGATGCTGGAAGTGAATGGCTAGGTGATACTTGGAATTTAATGAAGCCTGTCAAAGAATAGAAAGATGGTTGAGGAGAGCTCTAACTGACTAGACGTTGACAAAGCTCCTTGGTGGAGCCTTGTGTTGGTGCTGGTAGCATGGGCAGGATTTGAATCTCTGCTTTGAGTTTGGCTATAGAGAAGATACTTAGGTAATTACATTGCTGGCAGGGTAACCAAAGATGTTGCCTTCCCAGCTGGTCAACTTTGATCTCCCAACCCTTTTTTTTTTATTAACAGATAATAGATTCCTGTTTCTCTTACAAGTGATTGGTCACAAACCTAGTTTTTTGTTTGTTTATCCTTAGTTCTCTCTGAAGACCCTATGAACTTTCTCATTTAAGGGTAAATTTGCTATAACTATTGGGCAATCACCATTATTAAGTAATGGTATATTTTCCTAGACAGTCTTCCTATTTTCAGTCACTCCTCCAGGGGAAAAAAAAAAGGGATTTGCAGCTTTTTATACTAAATATTTACAGTCTTGAAATTGCTTTAACATTTTTATATTTATGTTAAACAATTTAAAACATAGGGAAGAACATGATTCAGAAGCTACAATTAAATCAACCTTCAAATCATCCTCTAGCCAGATTGAGCAAATGTAGACACTGACAGCTGCAAGCTTGCATCTGAATGTAGCTTGTCCACACTCCGTTTTTATATAACATCCAGTAAATCATTCATAGGAGAGTATGATTTTCTCTGGCAGTAAATTATCCAAGTGTTATTTTGACCTTATTATAACTTTGCCAAATTTTCAATCTTCATACAGAAGTCATATTAATATTCTAGTGCTGTACATTCTCTCTCTCTATGCACTTCTAATCTCCTGGCAGGACCAAGTCAGATTTCATTACAACATCCATGTGGGTGGGGACTGTCTAAACTGTTTGTTTTTACTGCAATTGCATTATCTGCAAGAAACTTCATATAACCAAGTCCTCAATTGCAGATCAGAAGTATTTGCATTAATTGGAGTTTTGTTTTGTTTTTGTTTTTATTTCTTTGGTTAGACTCATAGAATAGGATTTAACCTTCATTTTATTATTAATGTCATGATTTGGGCTGAAAGACTAGTATGCTTAAGGAGGTGGATATGGAGGCAACAAAGATTTTTAAATAACTAAAAAAAAGTCTCTTGTTTTTTCCCAAATGAGAATAACTGCAGTAATTTACATGCTTTCAACTAATGTACAATACTGCAGTGGTTATTATTATGCAGCTTATCAAGCATGTGTAATTAGCTAAGTGACTTTCGCCTCCTATCACAAAGATGTTGATTCACAAAGTCATAAATAAAGATGCTACTGAAGAATGCATAAATAGAGCATAATACATAAAAATGTGTCCAATCAAAAAAATGATAAGGACATCAAAAGGTAAGCTAGTGAGAAAGTGACCTTTCTTCTCATACAACTTCAGAAGAAAACAGATTTGTTAAAAAATTATTTTTCATTGTCCTTTAGATTGTTGGTTCCATCTGCTTTATGAGACAGTTGGCAAAGAAGTATGTAGGCTGTGCTATTTACTTTGGCAAACTTTGAACTAATTTATAATTAGCTCGAGGACAAGATCTATAGATACCTTCATCAGTCTGTGTGGTTTATAGTCCACATCTATTGTGCTTTTGTATTAAGAATTCTAAAAAATTAGTTTACTTTGGTATTTACTATATTATTAATAAATAAGTTATGCTTCTTTATTTGCTACTTGTATATTATCCTAGAATCTAAATAGCAAAAATTTTTAATTAATTTTTTATAGATAATAGTATTTTTAAAAAAGAAAATAAATTTTAGAGCTAGTCTTTTACATAGAGGAGTTGAATTTTTCCCCTAAACTTTCACCTTTTTTTTTTTCTTTTTTATCATGAAGTGTCTATTTTGGTCACTTCCAGAAATCATGTTTTCCTGGTTCAAAAATATTAATCATTTCATGTGTATACATATACTAATATATATATTGCAAAGAGACTGTGAGTTCTTCAACAAAATTCTGGAAGTTTATAAAGGATGATTTAGGAGGTATAGGAGTAGTTGTGTTGCATTTTATCTAGGTACCAATAAAATTCTGGCTTATTATTCATCTCTTTTTATTAAATTGTGAATAGTCATCTGCAAAGGCAGATGGACTCCTACCCTTGTGTCAATCTGTGTATGCTGTATTCATTAAAAAATATTCCGTAATTGCCTATTATAGGCACTGTCAGTAATGAATGAGACAAAGTTCTCTCTTCCTATAGAACTTACATTCAAGTAAGTTTATAAAGAACAAAGCATTTTCTACATTTTAATCTGTATGAGGGGAAGAAATCTTCTTTCTCTAAGAGATGCCTTGCTGTGATTTTTAAATATAGTCTTTCTAAGATTTTTTTTCCTGTGCAAGTGAAGAAAAAATCATATTTTTACCAGTCGGCTTCCTCTCATTTACAACAGGTCCCAGTTGTACCCTTTAATCCATCTTTTTAAATTTCCCATGATAGTTTTAGCCACATGTTAATTACTCTCTAGATATTTCTTCAGGGTTTTATCCTTGCAAAACTGAAAGAAAGGATTAATGTTTAAAAATGAGATGACTGCCAACACTTGGCCACATGGGCAGACGATATGTGATATAAATTGGAATTTGGATATAGAGGACTGACAATTTATCACCAAAACTTTGTGAAGAAAGTATATGACTGCCCTTACTTTAGAAATATGAAAGTAGGTTCTGTGAATACTTGTAAATAGTACACGTGTTTTCTCTCTGTCCAAAGATCCCGGCATAGTCCTCTTGACTGCAATCAGGAGTAGCTTTAATTTGCTTATGTTTCATTTTTGCTTTCTCTAGTTTGCTGTCTTGTGAGAGTTGCCAACAAACAGGAATGTGGTCAAATATTAGGCAGAAAACATGAGAAGGAAGAACAAGGGACCCGGAGAATCCACTGGAAATCAATTGGCTTACAGATACCCTAGAGATGTTTAGCTTTGTATTTCTCCAGTACTTTGACTGTTATTTGCACAGCTCTTGTGAGGTGAATGCAGAATCAGTTTTTATTTCTGTACAAGTTTTTTACCCCAGTTTTATTGTATAGAAAACTAGAATCTCTGTATATGGCCCTGGTACAGTTCTTGACTCCTTGAGAATTTTATTCCTGATTTTCATAAATGTTTTACTTTTGCATTCTGCCTCCTGTATTTAAGGAACAACTGGGAGTATGGTAAATCTGGAAAAAGTGTAGAGAGAGAACAGCAATGAGATTCAGAATGATCTGACTTTATATTAAAGAGGTCATTCTGGCTGAAATATTAAGAGTAGATTGTAGAAGAGTATGGAGAAACTTGGAGAGCAGATAAGAGGCTGTTGTAGTTTGGAACAGACATCAGCCTAATCCAGACACCAACCAGACAAGTAACAATAGAAGTGGAAGTCTTAATACATTACAGGCATATTTCTTAATCATTTGGTTATGTATTGTGAAAGAAAATGAACAGTCAGAGAAGATTCCTAGATTTTGATCTGAATACCTAGAAGAATAGATTCTCCATCAATTAAGATGGAAAAAAAAGCAATGTAGAATAGTTTTTTGGAGGGCACAATAGAAGGATGATGTTTACTTTTGAACCTGTTCAATTTGAGGTGACTCTTAGACATCCATGTATAGATTTCAAGGGACTAGTTTGACATTCAGTAGAGAAATATATGTGGAGATACAAATTTGGGAATCTTATACTTTGGCCACCTGATGTGAAGAACTGACTCATTGGAAAAGACCCTGATGCTGGGAAAGATTGAAGGCGGGAGGAGAAGGGGACAACAGAGGATGAGATGGTTGGATGGCATCACCTAGTCAATGGACTTGAGTTTGAGCAAGCTCTGTGAGTTGGTGATGGACAGGGAAGCCTAGCGTGCTGCAGTCCATGGGATCTGCACTGAACTCAATTGTGATATTTAAAAGGCAAAGTTTTAAAGCTGTGAGACTGTGAATAAAAGGAATTGAATGAAAATAGAAGAAAGAAAATGATACCAAAGATTCATCCATGGGCCATTCCAACATGAAGAGGTCTGGAAGAAGAGAAGAAAAGACTTTGGAGACTAAGAAAGTATTACATGTGAGATGAGAAGATGAGAAGTAAACCAAGATATTTTTGTTGTTCTAGAAGCTAAGTAAAGAAAATGCATGAAAATAGGCAAGAGTGATAATGCTACCAAATCAACTTTTGTGAGGTTATGTGGATCTGACAGACTGGAGTGGGTCAAAGAGAGAATGGGTGAAGGTCTGAAATCACTAAGCATAAATAATAATTTTATGAAGTTTTGCTGTAAAAGCGAGCAGAAAAATGGGTGTATTAGGGACCATAGATGTTGTTTTGTTGCTGTAGGTTAAGATGGAAGAAATAGAGACATATTTGTGTATAGTTGGAAGAGATCAATTAAAAATACAGGAGAAGGATGATAGACTTCTAGAATAATATCTTTAGAAAAAGATGGGTTCCAGTACACAGTTGGAGGTTTTGGATTAAAAAAAACATACGTAGATAATTTAAATTAGCATGTAGCTAGGTGGAGTCTATGAGTATGAGTACATGGGCAGAAGTCATGGTATCATTCCGTTTTTATTGATCCTGTTTTAATTATTCAGTGCATAACATTAAGGCAAGTGTAGATAGAATTGACATTGTTGAGCTATTTATATGTTCTAGACATTAGCCTTATTAGTTAATGTTACAACAATCCTATGAAATTTTTATTCCCACTTTATAAATGCAGAAATGGAGGACCAAGAAAGTTAAGTATCCTGCCCAAAGATATATAATCTGTTATCTGGCCAACAGTATTTCCTTTAAGGAGGTAATTTTAGAGCAGAGGGAATAAAACAAAACAGTACAACAGCAGCAACAACAATCCCATTTATCTGGGATCCCAGATCAAATAGAAAATGAAATTAATGGCCAGTTTGGTAGTGGAAAAATCACTGCATTATGGAATAAGTACAGCATCTGGATTTTTGCGGACTTGAAGATGAATGGGAAACAAGATTAAACCAGAGATATGACTTCATATTTGAATTAGTACCTTGGACACTTGTGGTTAAGACTTCTGAAAGCTAAACAGTTTAAGCCGAAACTCTAAAATGAAGTAGATCTAAAAGGGTTGTAAAGTTTTAAAAGAACAGCATCAATTGTCCCATTGTTTACTGACAGGCATAGAATCTACTGAAGCCGATGATTAAAAGACAATTATAGTTGACCAACTCAATTTTTCTGGAGAATAAATACCTTTTTTTTTTTTTGTAGAAAATTGGCTTGAAATTGAAAACAAATGATATGCCACCAGCCAAAAGAGCTAAGCCATGAAATAAACCCTCTGTAGAAAAGGCTTCCCTTTCTCTTACACAGTATAATAGTACATATTTTAATATATTGTTTTCACAAATAGAACATACTACTAGCTTCGTAATTATGATATAATCTTTGCTTTAATTTTACTTTTCATTACAGATTTTGTCGATAATCTTTTCACCGTTCATGTTTCTCCTTCTCTTTTTCCTTCCATGGTGGTATTGGGTTGGTGAAAAAATTTGTTTTGGTTTTTCTGCACAATTTTATGGATAAACCTGAATGAACTTTTTGGCCAACACAGTACATGCTAAAGTAGTTTAGGAGATGACCAGCTTCAGAAATCACACCAGTCATACATTTCTTAGTAACAATCACATAATCTTCTGGATTTGATAATTTTAAATTCTGGACTAGATGTGGAAGCATAATTTCCAGTTATAAGTCTTCACATAGTCTTTTGTAAGTGGACAGAATACTTTATGTAACACTCCCTATATTACATTCCTAGGGCTGCTGTAACAAATTGCCATAAACTGTGTGGCTTTAAACAACTGAGATTTATTCTCTCACAGTTATGGAGTTGAGAAGTCCAAAATCAAGGAGTTGTCAGGTTTGGTTACTTCTGGAAGCTCTGGAAATGAATCTTCCTGCTTCTCTCTTAGCTTCTGTTGGTGGCCCAAAGTCACTGATACTCTCTGGCTTGCAGTTGTATTGCTCCAGTCTCTACTTCTGTTGTTACGTGGTCTTCTTCTCTGGGTGTCTCCCAGTGTCTCTGTGTTTTCACATGGTCTTCTCATAAGGACACCAGTCATAAGATTTATGACCCATCCCAATCCAGTGTGACTTCATCCTAATTACATTTTCTAAACCCTATTTCCAGATAAGGTCATTTCTTTGCTAGGATTGCTGTAACAAAACACCACACACTGCATAATTTACAGAGCAGAAAATTTTGGTCTCACAGTTTTAAAGCCTGGAAATCTGAGATCAAAACATTGACATGGTTGGTTCTTTCTGAGGGCTGTGTGGAAGATGCTGTTCTGGGTCTCTTCCCCTGGCTTGAAGATGGCTATCTTCTCCCTATATCTTCACATAGCATTCTCCCTTTCTCTACTGAGGCATGGTTGACATGCAACATTATATTAGTTTCAGGTGCACAGCATGATGATTCGCTATTTGTATATACTGGAAAATAATCAACACGATAAGTCTAGTTAGCAGCCATCCCCATACATAGTTACAAACATTTTTTTTTCTTATGATGAGAAGTTTTAAGATTTACTCTTAGCAACTTTCAAACATATAATACAATATTATCATCTATAGTCACCTTGCCATATCTCACATTCCAGTGACTTATTTTGTGACTGGAAGCTTGTACCTTTGACCTCCACCTTCACCCATTTCATCAATGCCTCCCCCAGGCCGCTGTTCTATCTGTAACCTTATTTTTATTGTTTGGCTTGTTTGATTTTGATTTTTTAATTCCACATTTATAAGCGAGTGTTTGTCTTTCACCGACTTATTTCCCTTAACATAATGCCCATCCATGTTGTCTCAAATGGCAAGGTTTCATTTTCTATGGCTTAATAGTATTCTATTATCGGTTTATCTATCAGTGGATACTTAGGGTGTTTCCACATCTTGGCTGGTGTAAGTGATGCTGCAATGAACATGTGGGTATATCTTTTTGAATTAATGTTTTTGTTTTCTTCAGATTAATGCCCAGAAGAACTGCTAAATCATATGGTAGTTCTATTTTTTTTTTTGAGGGTTCTCCACATTGTTTTCCATAGTGGCTGCATCAATTGACATTCTCACCAACAGAGGGCAAGGGTTCCCTTTTCCTAATATCCTTGCCAACAATTTCTATTAGTTGTCTTTTTGGTAATAGCCATTCTGATAGATATGAGATGATGTCTTATTGTAGTTTTAATTTGTATTTCTGTGATAATTAGTGACGTTGAACATCTTCTTGTACACTTTTTTGTCATCTGTATGTCTTCTTTGGAAAAATATCTATTCAGATCCTCTACCTGTTTTTTAATTGGATTTTGGGGTGTTTTTTGTTATTGAATTATTAAATTACCCCTTTTTATGAAGACACTAATCATATTGTGTTAGAGCTCATCCTAATGACCTCCTCTTAACTAATTATATCTGTAAGACCTTATTTCTAAATAAGGTCATGTTCTGAGATATTTAGTGTTAGGACTTCAGCACATGAATTTTGGGGTAACAGAGATTCTAGTTGGACATGAATTCTTTAAGTATACCATGAGCTTTTCCATTTTTTTCATTCACACTGAATCCCAGAAAGATCTCAAAATGTGTTGATAATTATACCCATTCTGTAGTTGAAAAATTATGGCTTGTTGGGGTTAAATAACTCACTCAAGGTCACATGGCTGCTAGTTTATTTTTTCAAATAAAAACTCAAATTTAACTTGATATCCCATCTCTTCAGTCTAATTTAATTTGTCATCCAAATTCTCTCTTCTCTACTTAGAAGTTTCTTTAATTTGTGTTTAAGTAGTTTTCTATCAAGATTGCATACTGTGCATTAATTTTGATACTTTTAAGTGTTCAAGTGTTTGACTTTGTGTAGACAAAATGATTCATATTTTTTAAAAAAAAATTCCTTGAATTTTAAGCATCTTATCCAGATGGTTGCTTACATGCAAACACAGTTTTAGTTAAGATTAAGATCTTACAAATTAAAGCTCCTGTAGCATTGATTTTCAATACTGTTTCGTTTATCATATTTAGGAAATTGGACCAAGTTCTTTTTAAAATAATTTTTAATTAAAGAGCTCTTTCTTTGTTTACTTTAATCCTATGCATCTGATATCTATATAACGCTAGCATTAGAGCAATTTAATTATAGCCCATAATTTTCATTGACATGTGAAATGTTGCAAAAATCAGTTGTAAACAATGACAAAAAGGGACACAAAAGCATCTTTCCTCTCTTCTTTTTGACTCACATTCTGTTTTCCCAAAAAAATTCAGGGCTCCTCTTCTAGAATCTTCTTTCCAGCTTCTCCAAGTGGAAGGAGAAAGAGAAGACAGGGAGCTAAGTGTGTGTAGCACAGTAATGACACAGGACAAATATAACCCTTTCTAGTTGATATGAAGCGACTGTGAGTATTGCTGCTGCTAGGAAAGGAAGAGGGAGCCCTAGGTAAAATTATTAATAATATTTATACACCTGGTTTGGATTCCTAGGTCTCTCAGGTATGGATATGTCCCCAATGAAGGGGGCCTGTGGAAAGAGGAATGCCTCTAGCTAGTGATCACTCGGCATTCCCGCTGAGTTCCCACTCAGCATCCTTTCCAAGCTCACCATCCTTTCAGGTAGTGAACAGGTCAGACCTCAGTTTGCAGCTCTAAGCTTTGACCAGAGAGAATTGATAGGTCCTTTTCGGCGCAGTAATTTATAAGCCAGGCAGTTCCTGAGGATTCTGAGCTACCTCTGAGCTAGGCAGCCAACTAGCCTGCCAGCTCCTCTCTTGACCCACACCCGAGTCCCCGCCATCACATCCTGCCATGCTCCTTCACATTCATGGCACCAGCACAGTTTGACTTTCATTCCTTACACTTATAGGGAGAGACTACCTACAGTTCCAAGATTTCTTTAAAAAGGAGGGAGGGATTCTGTTGCTTACAAAATCCTGGAAGTCATTTATTTAGGTAATTAACTTTATTTCAATGAGAACTGAAATATTTATAAATTTGGATTCAGAAGAGGAATTTTTTCTGTAATGACCATTGAAAATATTTTGTATTCCAACTCACTCCAAAAGAGCAAGGATGAGATTTTTTTTTCTCTTTTTTAATTTATGAAGATCTTTGGTCATCTGTGCTGTCTGGCAAAGGCTTTTTGAGGGAAACACACATACACACATACACATACATA
Source organism: Okapia johnstoni (assembly GCA_024291935.2). Lineage (NCBI taxonomy): Eukaryota > Metazoa > Chordata > Mammalia > Artiodactyla > Giraffidae > Okapia > Okapia johnstoni. The sequence goes on along the minus strand of CM044311.1, from coordinate 93,968,079 downwards.
TGTACACACATGTAAAACCTTGTAGAATATTTCCTGAGGCCTCAGATTGTCATTAATGGAATCTTTGACTATCAAAACAGTGCTTTTCCCTATCTATCTATGTATCTATCTGTCTCTATATATTAATTTATTATCTCTTTGGTGTTGATCTTGCTTTGCTCTGTTTTGTTTTACATCCAGAAGACCCTGCGTCAGATTTCCTACGTGGCTGTCCCCTCTCTCACTGTCTGAGGCAAGCACTCATGTCCAGAAATCAGCTGGAGGCTCAGTATGGCAGGGCATATCCTTTGCCCTCAGGGAGCTTAAACGGCCATGGCAGCCAGCAAGTAATAAGAAACAGGACATTTTTGTTAGTGACCATGTCAATATGACCAAGTAAATATAAGCCTGATGTTTACTGAAATCTCAAAACCAAATCAGAGAACGGTTGTTTCTGTGGAAAAAAATAAAAAAGGTAATGATGCTGATATTTGGCACTGTGTTCCCTATAATAAAACATTTAATTAAATCTTTAAATGTGTATGGAACACAAAATATGCACATCAAAATAAAACACATCGGGCATAACCAACACTATAATTATATCAGCCCTGTTGCCTGAGCCCACCTTTGTTGCTCTGCCAACAAGCAGGGGTTTAAAACTTTCTGTCCATCTGTTAAAATAAATAAATAAATAAACAGCCTATGCTGTACCTATACAAATCTCTAAAGCTTGGGAATGCTTTGGCTACTGATACAACAGCTGCTGAGTTTCTGGGCTGCAGGCTATCTCTCCTAGAGGTAAATGAACAGCTGCTGCTCTGTGATTCTGGAAAGTTGAGTGTCTGCTCTGTGTAGGGCACTGTCATAGGCCTAGGAGATAACAAAGATGCATGCATGTGTGCTCAGCTGCGTCCGACTCTTAGTGATCCCATGGATTGTAGGCCTCCAGGCTCCTCTGTCCATGGAATTTTCCGGGCAAGAGTACTGGAGTGGGTTGCCATTTCCTATTCTGGGGGATCTTCCCAACTCAAGGATCGAACCCATGTCTCCTACATTTCCTGCACTGGCAGGTGGATTCTTTACCTGCTAAGCCATCTGGGATGAAAGGGGCATTAGAGAGCTGTCTTCAAAGCATTCTCTATCTTGCAGGGGTAGCAAATACGGAAAGAGAAACAAAGTAGTAAGCACCCCGAGGAAGGGAAGCAATAAGCATTATGGAGGAGAGGTGTCCATGGTTTAGAGATGTCTTGTGACAGAAAGTTGTCCTTGATGTGAGCACCCAGGTAAGACTATGGCTGTCCCTGCATGCCTTCAAAGGTGACTGTGGCCTGTGGGACCATTTTTCTGAGTAATTCCGGATTAAAATATTTCTGCGTACTTATTTCAAGTGTTTGTTTGCTTGTTTATTTGTGGATGTGGATATGTAAGTGTAAGTATCTGTGCCTCCACCTTCTTTGCCCTAATATCAATCGTCTTTTGTTATTTCTATCACTTTCCCAGGCTTTAGAAACACTACCTGCCAGCTTCCGGGGTGCTGAATCTGATCCGTCATGGGCTGGGAAACAAAACAATCACGGTTAAGAAAAAGGAAAAATAAACTTGTCCATGAGATAAAAACAAACAGGCTTGAAATGACTGTCTCTGTTACAAGTAATACATAACAACTTAAATAAATTTGTTCAAAGATTTTTTTTAACAAATTTTATGTTATGAATAACTGAGGCTCTTGAAGATGTAGTCTTTAAGTAAATGAGATGTTTCCTAATTGTGAAGCTATAGGAGCCAAGCCTGTCCTCATGAGGTGACCCCTCAGGAATGTGTGAAGGTATCACTTCCTCCTCCTACTCGGGATACTGCAGACATTATCCTTCCATGTCAGTGTACTCTTTCCCTCCTTCCTTCTCCAAGTTCCTCACCTTAATATAGAATTTCCATAATTTCTTGCCTGAACCACTACAATAGCCTTATAATGGATCTTTCTATTCCATTTCTGCTCTTGCAATACATTCTACACAGAGGAGCCAATGTGATCATTAAAGTCTGAAATCAGTTGCTACAGCCCCTTTCTTGTCCCCTCAGGGGCTTCCTATTTCTTTTAGAATAAATGTAGGACCCCTGACCACAGTCTGTGAGATCCTGCATGATGACTCCTGCCCACCTCTGTCCATGTCTCCTTCCATATCTTTCACCCTTGCTTTCTAGATTCTAGCCTTACTGATCTCTTTTTGGTTACTGTAATAGCCAATATATATATTTTTTTTGCTTTCTTTTTTTGAAATTAATTTATTTTTATTTGAAGGATAATTGATTTACAATATTGTGTTGGTTTCTGCCATATATCAACATGAATCAGCCATAGGTATATATATGTCCCCTCCCTTTTGAACCTCCCTCCCACATCCCACCCCGTCACACCCCTCTAGGTTACAGAGCACCGGATTTAAGCTACCTGTTCCCTCATACAGTGAATTCCCACTGGCTATCTATTTTACATATGGTGATCTATATGTTTCAATGCTACTCTCTCAATTCGTCCCACCAATTTCTATCCTGCCTCAGGAACTTCGTACTTGCTGCTCCTGTTGCCTTGAATGTACAATGACTACCTCTTTTTCAAAGTCTTGGCAAAATGCCACCTTATCAAAGTAGCCTTTGATGAACACTCTGTTAAGTTAACCTCACCTCACACCTTTCCTCTGGCTATTGTCTTACCTCCCCTTGGTTATCTCCTGCATTACATTTTTATCTCTATATGAAATTAGCTTGTTCATTTATGAGCTTACAGATATACTGTCAGCCCCAGAAGAACATTTCTCTTCCTCACTGCTCTGTGCTCAGCACTCACAAGGGATTCAATAAACATTCTTCCAAAACATAAACAGCCTTGAGAAACAATGCACTTTGTTGGAGAAAGCCTTTGTCTCCCACCATCTGCATTTCTTTGAGTAATGTTATAATTCTTCACCTGACAGAGCAAGTAAGAATTTATACTGTTCCTCTCTGCTATGAAATCACTATGTGTTTATGGCTCCCCAAATGAAGAAAATTTCAAAGCCAACACCAGAGTCCTTAACTAAGAAATAACAGTGTTCAGTGGCTCAGTCTGTGACAGATATAACCTGGATTCCATTGCAGGGGCCCTTGGGCCCGAGTGGCTGCCAACAGCCAAGGCTCTTGGCTTTCTGCCTTTGCACGTTTCTGCCAGCCTTATTGCCTCTGCACTGAATTTATATTTTAATACAGGACGCCAGCAACGCATTTGTGTAATAGGAGCACGGAGAATGATTTTCCTTTTCCAGGCCAGCAGCTTCATTTTCCCTTCCCACCTTCTAATTTAATTTCCTTTCCCTCTTACCCAACTCCAAGTTCCCTCCTGTGACAAATATATTTTCTTTTGTAATTATTTCACTTTCTTTGTCCTTGTTCTACCATCTACTTCTATGATAGGCCTTCTCACCAGTATTTCTATTAAGACATTTCATTTGAGGTTCATTTCATTTGAGGTTATTCAAGAGGCAACGCCTGAGTGCTAGATGAGACAAGAAGAGGTCTAACTGGATTTACTTAAGGGATTTTCTATATGGTATGAAATAACTCCTCCAGGGACCTGTTCTGGGGAGCTCTTTCCTTAGGATTTAGCCTTCCATGTGGTTAGGTCATGTCACCATTAACATGTTAATGATCCCAGAGGGTTATTTAGCCCTTTTCTTCTTTCATTAGGCATTCACAACTACTGACTTTGCTACAAAAACACAGATATATCTTTATAAAATGAGGCAAACCAGAGAATGAGACCTTCCGATATGTACAGAACCTTAGGCAGAGTTGTGGGGACCAAGTTTGTACGCTAAAAGGTATGATGAAGGCATATTTTGAGCCTGATAGATAAGGGGTAGCTTAGATGACTCATATCTGGAGAGGTCAGTGACTTTTCTAGTGGATGATGGAGGCTGGATCTTGGGCAGTTCAAGGTGAAGAGGCATAGTAAGCGCATGGTAGACCTAGAATGTCACAGTCTAGTTGAGAGCGAGAGAAATCTGTCGGTAACATAGACTAAATATGTATTTCAGAACACATTGTGGAGCTGATGAGAAGATGTTAGATTCCTGGTAGGGCTGGCTTCATAGGAGGGTAGTCTGTGCGGTCAAACTGATTGCTGTACTCAGAACAGCTTCACGCTTAGTAAAATTCTCTGCTCTAGCCATCTTGAAATTTGTAAGACTTTCTGAAGAAGGGATTTAGCATTTTCATTTGGCATTGGGCCTCAAAAATTATGCAGCCAGTCCTGCTCCCTGCCTTTGCTGGCATTTTCCCCATTCTGCATACCCATAGATGCTCTTGTAATTCTGAGATATAGTAGAACAGAAGCCCTCTGTGCAAGTTGGAAAGTTTGATTAAAACTGTCAACTAAAGCGCTATGAATGTTTGTGTGTGTCGCCTTACAGTTCCCTTCACATCTAAGGAGAACAATGAAAAAGGGACATGTTGTAATTTGGGAAAATAAAAGATCTGTTTTTCTCTTATTCCTATTTTTTATGCATTTGTTCATTGTTTTATGAAATGGTTATTGTCTAATTTGTCCTAGAAGCTATACTAGAAACTGAGGATAAAAACTAGTATTTACTGTTTTTTTTTTTTTTTTAATTTTACTGGTATTTGCCCATAAGGGACAATCAAACAAGGAATAATAATGATAATAATTGTTATAATAGCTACCACTTGTGCAGTACCTATCATGAGCTAGTCATTGTTTTAAAGGTTTTAAATATTAATTTAATTCTCGCAAGAGCCCTACAAAGTTATTACTGTTAGTCTCCCTGCTTTAGTGATGAGAAATGTGAGATATGGATAGGTTACATAAACTGTGTGAGATTCCACAGCTAGAGAATGGTGGAGCCAGGATTCACAATTAAGCAGCTCAACTCCTTTAACTGTGCCCTTAGTTACTAGTATAACAGATGTCAGAGGTGCTTTGAGGGAAGTAAATAAAGGTTGTGTGTGGCCGGGTGCTGCCCCAAGGAGGGAAGGGCTAGTTTGATCTTGGATGGGAGCTAGAGAGAAAAGGGTTTATCATCATCGTCTTGCTTGTAATGAACTGTGAAGCATGAGGAAGCAGCCTATCTCCTGAGCAAAATAAATGATCTACTGGGGTGAGGAAGAGGGAGTTTCGCCAGGGAGAGAGCAACATGTAATCAGCAAGTGCATGGGAGAGAAACCTTGATAAGGCAGCTCCCAGATCTTCATGTCTAAGGACTTTGGAGGTTTTATCTAGGTGATGGTGGGTCATTAAACATTTTGAAAAAAGGCTTCACCTGATTAGATGAGCACTTTAGAATATTCTCTCTGACAACAGTGTGAATGATAGAATCCCTGGTTGAAACACCCCAGCAGAGATGACCAGAGGGCTCTTGTAATGGGTGTTAGTCACCACACAGCCCTCACCAAAAGCAATGCCTGGAGGGTAGAAAGGAGGAAATGAAGGACAGGAGATGCTTATTGACAACCGGATAGAATTAGCAGGTTGACTGGTATTGGGAGGGCTGAAGAAAGATGGAGCACAAGGTGTCTCTAGGATGTCTCACTGCCCAGCGCCTCCCTTCCTGACCCATTGCCCTTACTTCCGATAACCAGCCATCTTGACCATGCTTTTTCACCAGGACTCAAGAGGGAAAGACAGCATAGAGAGTGAGTTAGAATAAAGAAATGAAGTTTGATTAAATGGAAAGTGTCAATGGCCGAGAGGAAAGATAAAAGGAAAAAAAAAAGTTGCAGATAACAAACAGAAGAGCAGGATAGAACCTGAACAAATTTTTAATCTCCCATATGCCAAAAGTGAGGAAAACTTCTGAAAATAATGTCATATATATAGTGGTGGTTTAGTCACTAAGTCGTGTCCAACTCTTGCGACACCATGGACTGTAGTCTGCCAGGCTCCGCTGTCCAGGGGATTCTTTAGGCAAGAGTACTGGAGGGGTTGCCATTTCTTTCTCTAGGGCATGTTCCTGACCCAGGAATCGAACCCAGGTCTCCTGCACTGCAGGCAGCTTCTTTACCAACTGAGCTACAAGGGAAGCCTGCTATACACACACACACACACACACATACACACACACACACACACACCCACACACACACACCCACCCACCCCAGACACCTTTTAACACTGGAACTTGAGGGAGAGATAAATATGTCAGAACAAGACAGAAAAAGTTGACAGGAAAATGTAATGAGACAGAAGAAAGAATCCTAAGTTTGTAACCTACCCTTGGTTGGAACAAGTTTGAAAATGATAAGAGAAACATACATAGACAGCAAATCACAAACTGTCAACTAGAAAGAGAGTAAAATCATTTGTTTATATGTAAATTACTAAAAAGAACAGACAGGTACATAATTTATGTAGCTTTGTATTAATGAATAGACAAATGAACTTAAAATTCATTCAGTAATAACTCAGAAAATACATGTTGATTGAATTCAACGTATATTATTGGAGCATTTATTGTATAGAATGCCTCGTGGTAGATATTGGAATTCAAATCTAGACTGTACAAATTAATAACACACACAGACATACACATTATGCACACTATACATGGGTATTTAAAATCTAGTAGGAAGGTAAATTATAAATAATCAAATATATGAACTATAAGACTAGAGAGGTCATTAAGGGAAAGACATGCTATTGATCCTTATAAGAATGTAAGAAATCATCAAGTTGAATATGAATCAGAAAAGTTCTATAGAAGAGGTAATATTTTAGATCAGCCTTGAACGATGGGTAGTCTGTCAACAGAAAAACATGTAGGGCTTTTGTCCAGCAAAAGGAAAGGCATAGTAGTTAACAGAGACTGAGGACTGTAGTGTTCAGATATTTATGTCCTAGAAAATATTGAATTATAGCGAAAGATCAATACCAGTTTTAGAGAAATGTTAGAAGGCCTAAAAGTCTAAGATGAGTGATTTTACTATCAACTTTGTTGTTCAGTTGCTCAGTTGTGTCCAACTCTTTGCGACCCCATGGACTGTAGCACGCCAAGCTTCACTGTCCTTCACCATCTCCTGGAGCTTGCTCAAATTCATGTCCATCGAGTCGGTGATGCCATCCAACCATCTCATCCTCTGTCATCCCCTTCTCCTCCTGCCTTCAATCTTTCCCAGCATCAGGGTCTTCTCTAATGAGTCAGCTCTTTGCATCAAGTGGCCAAAGTATTGGAGCTTCAGCTTCAGCATCAGTCCTTCCAATGAATATTCAGGGCTGGTTTCCTTCAGGATTGACTGGTTTCTTATCCTTGCAGGCCAAGGGAGTCTCAGGAGTCTTCTCCAACTCCGCAGTTCAAAAGCATCAATTCTTTGGCACTCAGTTTTCTTTATGGTCCAACTCTCATATCCATACAAGACTACTGGGAAACCATAGCTTTGACTATACGGACCTTTGCTGGCAAAGTTATATCTCTGCTTTTTAATGCAGTGTCTATGTTTGTCATAGTTTTTCTTCCAAGGAGTAAGCATCTTTTAATTTCATGGATGCAGTTACCAATCTGCAGTGATTTTGGAGCCCAAGAAAATAAAGTCTGTCACTGTTTCCATTGTTTCCCCATCTATTTGAAGTGATGGGACTGAAGTGATGAGACTGGATGCTATGAAATGATGGGACTGGATGCCATGATCTTACCTTCCTATTAATGATTTTTTGGGCAAGGGATTATGATAAGAAGTGTGGTTTCAGAAGAAGCAAGCAAGGGACAGGAAGGTTGTATGATTGGTTAGATTACAGGAAAGAAGCCTATGTAGGAAACAATGGTCCTGTAGTTCATAGGAAAAATGGCTGGCAGTAGAAACAAAAAGGATGATGAATTTGAGCGACATTTCAAAGCAGAGTTAGCAGAAAAGGAAATTGATTGCAAAAATATGGGAGTGGACAGTGAGCAAGGAAGCTTTGGCAAGGTTGACAGCAGATTGGTGTCTGTATGGTCCTGAGGAAGATGAGGCTGTCAATAAATCATATTCCCAGATCTCCTCCAGGAATAGATAAGCTTGTGAAATTTTCAGCAAAATTGATCATGGAAATGAATATGCTCTCCTTTTCTTTCTTTTTGTCCAAATGAAGGTACAAAAAATGCTATTTGTGCCATTGTAGTGTGTTCAAATGAATTATTAACCTCATCAAGGCAGAGAAAGCCTCTGAAAAAAATACTATTTTAATTTTTTTTTAACCAAAGAGGAGGCAAAAGATGATTAATATTCTGCACTGAAATTCCTCTACTACTGTCATTTCAGAGCTGGACATAGCTCTAGATTTCCAAAAGAGAAATGAATAGGATTCATAATACTTTGCTCAGGAAAAGGCCACCCACTGCCACAGCCTGTGTGAGTATAATTCTCACTGACAAGCCAATATTGAGAAAGGTATACAAGGCCAATTACACAGACTCAACCTGTTTTTCCAGCTATTTAACTGTTCACATCAAGTGCTGTGTTTATCTGCATGGAAGTGGAATGGACCCAAAGAACCTTGGAGTAGCATAGCCACATGTCTTGCTGTGAGAAGTACAGATGGGATCGGGGAGGCTCTTCCCTCAGACTCGTACACCTCGATCATTAAAACCACATAAACCTCAAAGAAAGACTGAGAATACAGGATGTGGGATCTAAGCAGTGGCCAGAATATCTGGTGAGATGAGAACATGACAGAACCATCCCAATTGCCTTTTGATGCTGACCTGCTAGAAGAGGAAGAAAAGTAGTCCCAGAAAAAGGAAAAAAAAATCAAATTCATTTTGAGATTTTAGGAAAATGAATGTTTACATTTCTAAAGTGATCATGCTGCTCACTTTTAAGAATCTGATTCAAATAGGGAAATTACTTCTTCGGGAGGATTTTTGAAAAATAGAAAGAGGGAACAAAGTAACTAGCCAACCCAATTAGTAAACACAGCAAGCTGCCATATATCCTGCCCAATAACAGATGCAGGCCTTAGGGGAGCTGCATGCCGTCTTCCAGATCGTTGAACAAATGACTTTCTTCAGTGCACTAATTATGCTGAAAGAGTTAAAAAGAAAAAAGTGTCTAAATGTGTTCTATGCCATGAAATTAAAGAAACATTCTCCTTGGAAGAAAAGCTATGACAGACCTAGACAGCATATTAAAAAGCAGAGATATCACTTTGCTGACAAAGGTCCATATTGTCAAAGCTATGGTTTTTCCAGTAGTCATGTATGGATGTGAGAGTTGGACCATAAAGAAGGCTGAGCACCAAAGAATTGATGCTTTTTAAATATGGTGCTGGAGAAGACTCTTGAGAGTCCCTTGGCCTGCAAGGAGATCAAACCAGTCAATCCTAAAGGAAACCAGTCCTGAATATTCAGTGGAAATATTGATGCTGAAGCTGAAGTTCCAGTACTTTAGCCACCTGATTCAAAGAGCCAACTCATTGGAAAAGCCTGATGCTGGGAAAGATTGAGGGCAGGAGGAGAAAGGGACAACAAAGGATGAGATGGTTGGATGGAATCATTGACTCAATGGACATGAGTTTCAGCAAGCTCCAGGAGATAGTGAAGGACAAGGAGGCCTGGCGTGCTACAGTCCATGGGGTCTCAAAGAGTTGGACACAACTTAGTGACTGAACAGCAACAATGCCCAAGGGAATGTTGAGTCTCAGGGAAGCTCAGTTGCATGAAGGACTAAACTTCGTTATTCCTGAAACCCCAAGTGCTAGCATCCTGTCCCATCATCATTCTGCAGCAAGACATAATATTTATTCCTCTCTATCCATCTTGTTTTCCGTGTCGATGTCGTTGGCCTGTCTCTGATATGGACTTCAACATAAATCTCAGTGAAGGTTAAACTTAGTGAAGGTGAGATCATTCTTATCTATTTTGTCCTGAAAACCCTTTGGCATGAAAGCCAACAATCCTGATTGCATGTTGGAAGCAGGGGAACCTGTGACTCTGTTGTAAAGGCACTCAGTTGGATGGGAAAGGAAATTAGGATAGATCTGATATTCTGTAAATGTAAGGGAATGTGATAATCTTCACTAAAGAAAAACTGGAGTCCTTGGAGGCTAGAAAGATAGGGATGATATCTAATTGTGAATGTGTTTTAGATCAGGTTAGAGTGGACAGACAGAAAATGATCATATTTAAGGTGACCTGGGCTTTGGACAAGTAGATATGAAAGGAGAGCATGTGTGCCAAGAGGACAGAATGAGTGAGGGGAGGCATTAGAGGTAGGAAAAGAATGACGATTGTTACTGTCTCCTGGTTAACGATGATTGTTACTGTCTCCTGGTTGGAGATGGGCTGGGAAACAGGTAAAGAATACCAGGGAAAGAAAGATTGATTGGGATTTTGTGAAGGACTTTGAATGCCAGTGTGAGGATTTCACATTTAATTTGGTAGGCCAAAGGGAACCACCAGATGTTTGTGCATAAGAGAGTGGCATGATTAAAACTGTTTTAGGAAGATTAATTTGGCAGTTGTCTTTGATGAGACTGATGTTGCAAGAGGCTGGGACTTGGAAAAAAAAATTAGTTAATAGGCTTTTTCAATTGTGTCATCTGACAAGAAATTGATCAGTAATTTAAAAAATCTTACAAATATTTTAAAATTTCCTATAGTCCTATTGATATCTATTTAAAAGGCTCTAAAAGAGCATAAAAGATATTATTAGCTTTATCTTTTCTTTTTTAAAACAAAGAAAGGTATGCTAGGAGAATCAGTAGATGCACTTGAAAGGTTGTTTTCTGGGGAAGGGACTGGCCTTCCAGCCTCTTGCCCACATACCAGCTGTGGAAAGAGCTCTGGCTGGGTTCATGGCTTCCTATTCTCATTCTGTCACTGTGTTGCTGTGTGGCTTTGAACAAGTCATGTTACCTCTTTGGGCCTCAGTTTTCACCTCATCTATGAAATGAAGTTTGGGCTCTGTGACCTCTAAAGACATTTTCATATTTCACTCTTTCAGAGTTTGTTTATTTTATAGGAACAAAGGGAATTGAAATGGAGAAAGGGTTAATGTTTGTCTGCATTTTCTTCTGCCTATTTCACTGACTCACCAAGAATTTTAGAGAGGAGGATGAGTTGAACACCTCACTTCATGTGTGGATTTAATGTAGCGTGAGCTTGTTTCATTTCTTGTAACAGTTTAAATGCCATCTTTAATGTTTTCTTGCCTGCTACTGTTGCTGTTTTTCCCTGTTTCCAAGAAACTAAACCATTGCAGATGTCTGTTCCCATGTCTTACAATGAATTAAGGCTACAAGAAGAGTATATTTTCTTCTTTATATTTAAAAAGACTAATAATACCAATTTAAATAAATTATCTGTGGTGTAATATTGATATATCTTAGTTTTATCTGCAAGGGAATAATTTAAATCAGCTAGCTATGAAATGTAATAATTTAAAGACATGAATTCAAGATAGCTGCCACACGTAGTAAGAACAAATAGAGGCTATTTCCATTAATTAGTTAAATCTTATACAGCCTAGAAGGCATTAGACAACCTGTGGTAGTATTTCCAAGACTAATTTATAGCTCATAGGTTGTCTAATTTTTCTTAACTAGGGAAGTAATAAGGTTTATAATTCTCATGGTTTAAAAAAACATGAGAATTTTTTTTTTCTAGAGACTTCCAGATAGTTTAATAAGCTTCTGAGGATAGTATTATTAATACGTATTTCAGTGAGAATCTTCTTGAATTGTATGTAATTGTCAGAGATTTCATCCATGTCAGTTTGGTCATACAGATGGGTGAATCAAATAGTCTTAACTCTACTCATTTGTCACTTTTCTGGTTATATTTAGAGAATCATCAACTATTACTGGATATATTCTATTATGTTTAAAAACTATTCCACAGACAGAGTTTGAGTCATTGAGAGGCTGGAGATACCACTGTTAGAAGTACCATTCTCTTTTTCTTTAATTTTGCAGAAAAATGGGCAGATAAACTACAATGGTGAAAAATTAGAGTGAAGGAATGATATTACATGCATTAAGACAGTATCCTTGATATGGGTTTTAGAGATAAACTAATGTGGACTGGCCAAATATTTTAACATTGTTGAAAATGGAAAAACTATTCCTTTTTCCTACTCTGACCCTCTCTCAGACATGCATATCACCACTACTAACCACCCTAGTACTTTTGCTCAGATTGCAGTTGAATAAACAAATTTGGATTTCCTTATTGGTTTTAGTATATTTGATTAAGTGGAAACGTGTGAACATTTACTCATGCTTCTACATCTTCTCCCAAGTAGCATTTCCAAATGGGCCTTAGTCTTCCTTCTCTCTTTGAGAAGATATAAAAGACATGTTTGTTTCAAGCTACAAATCATGAACCATTTACTAAATAATCTGTTATGCACTATTTATGAATTAATTAATACTTTAATATTTTAGCTTTTGATTCAAAATTAAGAGCAGCTGTTAACTAGTAAAATAGTAAAGTATTTAAGAAGTATTCATTCTACTTGCCTGATTAAGTCACCTACATCTGCCTCAAAAATCTTGGTATGTTTAATGTAATAAAAGAAGTCTTTAAGGAGTCTACAGATATAAATCAATTGACATTTAACAGAGTTACCAGTTTGAAAACTCGGTACAAAAGTGAAAAAACCTAGTGTTAAGAATATGGACTTTGATTAATATAAAAGATGATAGAAACATCTTTGAAATTTAGTGTGATTATTTTTCTTGTAGCTAGAAATATAGCTTTAGTAATTGAATTTATATTGGCATCTATATCATAATGCATTCAAATGCATGAAGCCTTTTCTCTGTTTATAGCCTATAGATCAATGTTGTCTAACAGAACTTTCTATAGCCATAGAAATGTTCTGTATCTGCTCTGATTGGTATGCCAGCCCCTAGTTACCTGTGGCTATTAAGAACTCTAAGATATAGTTAATGTGACTGAAGAACTATTTAATTTCACTTAACTTTTATTAGTATAAATTAAAATTTAAATAGGCATCTATAATTAACTGCTACCATTTTGGACAGTGAAGCTGGAGGATGAATACTAGTATCACCAGAGGAAAGATAAAGTTTATCTTGGATTTTCATACATAAGTAAAAACTTAAATGTCTTTGTTTTCACAAATTTTGAATTTAGAAGATAATATCTAGAAATTGTTACAAAAAATGAGCTTACTCGAATATGTCACGTATGACTATTTTTAATTTCTGGCACTTTCAGAATAGGATTCTATAAAATTTATTTTAACCAGTTATTTGCATGATTTTTTCCTTGAAATTGTATCATCAATGTTTCAAAATTGAAGTAAAAGATATTCAGAGCAATCTGCAGCATCAAAGGTTATTATTTTATACAAGGTACTCTTGATAATTTTTTTTTCAGAAATATATATATACTTAAGAGCATTTTTTTGTCATTGAAACTAATATTTACCATATTTTCTCTCAAGGGTATATATTGGGGGGGGGCACATTCCCCCAGCTATTCTAGAATTGTTCTGTAAAAAATGACTTAATCATTTCGAATTACTTTTATTAGCTTTTTTTTGTGACTCTCAGCTTATAAACTTGTCATATGGTTTGTTTTTAGAGATTTTAAATTGACCATTATAACTGTTGACTTTTCAAATCATTTTCTAAGACTGTACTGATGATTCATAATCTTCATTTTCAAAAACTAACTGTTGCCAAAATGACAGAACTATCCCAGTGGGAGACAAAAGCATATTTCCCTTGGGAATCTCTTGAAACTCACTGTCTAGGGAACAAAAACATTTTCATAAAATTGGTTCATGAGTAAGCCAGTGTCATCAAAAGTGATATCTTCTTTCTTGCCTTTCTTTCTGTACTCTGATCTGCCATGGCTTTAAGCTGAATGCATTATATAGAAGTGTTTGCAGTTTGTGAATTTCTAGCATATTAACTTGAGAACCAAAATCTTATTATTTGCCTTATTGTGTCATTTTCCCTGGCATTATTTTTGTTGTTGTTGTTTGATTGTAGGAAATGAGTTCATCAGAGCCTTTGGTACAAAACTTCTTGCTTTAAAGGCTCTTCTTTTACTCATGATTTTCTTAACAGCAGCTTGCATTTTTTTTCCCCCTAATTTTTAAGATGATTATGTGTCACTTATTTTACATACTTTTTTTTTTCTCTCACAAAGACTCATACTTTAAGTTTTCAACCAGCTGGCTGTACATTTCATCCAGGTGAGACTTTTTGTCTGTTGCCTGTTCAGCAAAATAAATCGTTCCTAAAAATCTATACTCATTGTCTGAATTCTTCGGCTGTCTTCCTGTGAGGCTTTTGTTGATGTTGTACCTGAATCCAGTATTTGTCCTTTGAGCTTCTCTTTTCTGTATCTCTGTACCTTTCTCTTTTATGTGAATGCTCACTTCTCTTCTTGTCAGATACTGCTCTCATCTTCTCTCATTTACTTAGCTGGGAGTTTAGGCAGTGAAAATTTGTTCTTACTGACTTGAGTCTGGCCTGCCTGAATAAGCAACTTTCCTGAAGCCCCAGGATCATCTCAGTGGACTTGGATTCCTCATCTCTGAGATAATCTTTCCATATAACGTACTCTTCTTAGTGAAGACTATTTTCTATTCTTGTTTACAGATGTGAGGATGTCATTTGGCATTAATCTTAGGGTGAGCTCACTCATCTTTCATGGGGGGATCCCACAAAATCTCTTTCTCATTCTTTCATTATTACTGTTTTTCTGCCTACAATTCATATGAATTTCCATGCATTTCATGAATTTTAGGTTTTGCCCTTTAACAGTAGTTAATGTGAGCATCCAAGCTGTGCAGAGCCACCTGTTGATCTTGTGATTGGTTCCAATGGAGAAGTCCTTGTAAATATGCACATAAAGAAAGGAATTAGAGGATATGCCAAATGAAAGTTTTAAATATATATTCACTCAATATGTAAAACACTGTATAGTTACCATCTAATAAAATTGAGGAGAATCTTAGAGATACTTTAAGCCACGTCTGCCTTTTGTCAGGCAAGTAATTTGTTTAGGACCTGACATGTCTTTAGAATTAAGTCTGAAGAAGCTAAATCTAATATTTTAGTTACTTAATGAGGTCAAGGCACTTGTGGAGCAGTATATAATAATTATTACTACTTTGTAAGCAATTTTAGGATTCCTATAATCCTTTCTTTATATTGCTCATTTTAATCACAATGGTAAGGGGCATATCTAAGTTGTAGAATAACTTATTGCTTTTGTTTTTTTAAAGTCTTTTAGACAGGAGAATCTAATTATTTCTTTGTACATGGACCATATTCCCAGATTGGAGTTGATCCAATGTTAATTAGGTTGGCAAACACCATCTCTAAGTTCTTAAAAATTATACTTCAAGAATAGCAAAGTGATCAATAGGCAATTACCTTTTTAATTAACAAATACTTCTCAAATTAAAAAGAAATATTCCATATTCAGAGACTTAACTAGTCATCATTAAAAAAGTTATGTTTTTGGTTTAAAGGAAGAGTCATGTAACAATAGGTTGCAAAATACCCAATGCAAAGTAATTTGAAACTTGCTAATCTTTAGATGAAGAACTCTCAGCAAGTTGTATATATCAAGTTTCTATTAGGCAAATCCCTTTGAATCATGCATGCGTAACTAATCCCTTTATTTTCAACCGCCTCACATCTTGTTTAATATTGATGGTTTAAACATCTGTACCTTCATTTCTTTAAAAAAAAAAAAAAAAGAGGCTTGACTCTGTTAAGACATCGAAAAAATCGATCTTCATTTCAGACTGTTTCAGACTTGTATAATTATAGTTGAAAAAGCCTTCACAATCCAATAAATTCTTCTTTTAACTTTTATAGAAAAATTTTTCTCTAATAATGTATACCAAAAATGCAAGAGAACTTGAAAAATACTGAAGGTTAAAGAAGGCAGGAGTTGTTTGAGAAGGATTTTCTTTTTTCCAGACAAAGGAAAAGAGAAAAAATGCATGTCTTTAGAATAAACTATGTTTCTCAGTTACTTATGAGACATGCCTGGGAAAGTGAACAAGGCAGAGCCAGTCAAGCATAATTAGGAAGCTAAGATGTTTTGGAAGGAATTACCAAGTCTACACAGATGAGGAGAAAAGTATTTTCAGGAAGTGCTTAAGTGGCTGACATTCTTTCCAAAGGAGAGGAAGATTTTCAAGGCACAGAGCTAATGTTTTCCCTTATTGGCATCATGAATAGAGAACAGTAGTGTTTTTAAAATAATGAATATGAAGTTCTAGAACCCCTAACTGTAATTATTCATACTCTTACCTATTCTTTAATTTTGGAGTAAGTATGCTATATTTAAGGAGATAGAACCAAAGACCATTTCAAAATAAAGTTGGTTATAATCTATAATAATAATAAGAGTAAGAAGAAAACTTTCTTAAAATATGTATGGATGGCAGTGTTCTGCATTTCCCCCCAAATCAAGTGGTTCAGCACATTACTTTCAGGTAGCTCCTATTGACTTTTGATACTTAGACAACCCTCTCCTGCCACCAACATTTTGTGCAGTAATCAATATAACAACATTCATATTTAATATTATCCTTCAGAATTTCTTCTTTTCCATAGAGAGAAGCTCAATCCTTTGTGAGGTTCATTTTTGCAATGATATATATTAGGCACTGCTGCTGCTGCTGCTAAGTCACTTCAGTCGTGTCCGACTCTGTGCCACCCCACAGACGATAGCCCACCAGGCTCCGCCGTCCCTGGGATTCTCCAAGCAAGAATACTGGAGTGGGTTTCCATTTCCTTCTCCAGTGCATGAAAGGGAAAAGTGGAAGTGAAATCACTCAGTCATGTCTGACTCTTAGTGACCCATGGACTGTAGCCTACCAGGCTCCTCAGTCCATGGGATTTTCCAGGCAAGAGTACTGGAGTGGGGTGCCACTGCCTTCTTCGATATTAGGCACTAGTATTCTTTAAAATTCCTTTCTTACATGTTTCCCTGTAGCCGAACAATATTCTTCTCACATTGTTTTGTGCTCACCCAGTCCACTTTTCACATTCACGCATTGGAGAAGGAAATGGCAACCCACTCCAGTATTCTTGCCTGGAGAATCCCAGGGACGGGGGAGCCTGGTGGGCTGCCATCTATGCGGTCGCACAGAGTCGGACACGACTGACACGACTTAGCAGCAGCAGCAGCAGCAGTCGCGACCTACTCTTTGCTACTCCTATGGACTGTAGCTCACCAGGTTTCTCTGTCCATGGAATATTTCAGGCAAGAATACTGCAGTGGGTTGCAATTTCGCACTCCAACCTTACTTAAATTTTCTTTCAAATGTCATAAATCTTTGACTTTGTTACCTCAGTTAACATTGTATGCAGATATTAGAGTTGTTGGAGGTTGGAGCGGAGGAAACTTAGGAGAGATGCTTAAGAGGTGTAGTAAGGAAATGAAAAAGAGAAGAGGTATGATTTGGTGGAAGTTGGTCCGGATGGGGAGCTTTGGAGAAAATTCCAAGGTAAGAGCCAGTAGCTAAATTGCCTTCTCAGGACTTGAAGTTGTGGTATGATAACTTGGCCTTGTCAGTGATCTTTCCTACTGATAACCTTGTTGATGGTTTTAGATTTCAGTGATTGGAGAGAGAGAAGTCCATTTTGAAAGCAGGTTTGTTTTTTTTTTAATTTAATGTATGGTTCAAATCATCATTATTAGCAGGTATCTGTTAAATAATCATTAGTAAGGAGTATTAAGCAAGCAGGTAGGGGATACTTACATGCGGAGAATACAGAGTCTTTGTTTTGCAAAAGATTGTTTATGATGCTATTTGTTCATCCTAAGTGTAGATTTAAAAAAAATAAATAAATCTTTAGGGCATAACTTTTCTTTCTTTTTATTTTTTTAAATTACTTTGGAACTTAATTTTCCTTTTGCTCTTGAACAGCCAAAAACAGCAAAAGACTTTGTGCTTGGCTCATATGTTTATATGTTTCTGTATGTGTATGTTTGGTGATGAGTACATATTTGTGTGAAATATGTATAAATAAGAGAAAGTGATGCTACCAGGAGCAAGGGCTTCATTTCTGTCTTTGTACTTTGCAAATGTTGTTTTTTGTCCCAGGGTTATTTTTGAAGTGTAATATCATTTGACAACTCAGTGAGTATAAATATTTGTAGTTACCGATAACCATGGTTACAAGAGTAAATCTAGTCCAACTAGGAGTAAAATCTACTCTGGAATGACAGTTATTTACTTGAGAAATTATTCTTCAGCATGCTTTCAGAATAAGTGAAAATGAGTTTACATCTTATAAATTTCTGGTCATTATTTTTTTTGCATTGTATATTAAAATTATGTTGTGGCACAAAAGCCTGGTAAATTATGTTTTGGTAATTTATAATTGTAAGATGGAGTTTAAAAATGTTCCTCTTTCATAATGACTTTAATGTTTTTCTAGTTTCTTAAGCCTACAAAACTTGATCCAGGAGCAGATTTTTTTTTACAGCTGAGATATAAACTTTTAGAAAATGGTTTTTATAATAGAAATGCTACCATAACTTTAAACCTAGCAGTGCTAGGAGGCAGCCTTCAATCTTCATGATTTGCTGACGACATAGAAGTTTGTTTTCAGATACATCTGCGATGTCTATCTTGAGCATTCCAGATTGTAGGAAATAAAGTATCTTCTTCTTAGAAAAAAAAAATTCATTTTGCTGAGGGCTGCACCAGTGGAAATGGGTTTAGTATGCTGTGCATGTCACTTAGTGCTTCTTGAATTTTGCTGGATATTTTGGTTACAACGTAGGGCTTCCTGAATGGTGGTTGTACAAACATTTGTTCTGCATTATTTTTCCCCCACAGTGTCTGGAAGCCATAGCTATGGAATTTCTAGGAAAGAGTGAAGAATTTCATCTTGCTTTCCTTTCAAAAATATTGGTGCATCCTAATCTTGTGGAAAATGCCTGAAGTTACTCTGAGACTATTTTATCTGAAGGGATGCTTTTGTTGATTGTCTATATATAAACACTCAAAAAATGGCATAAACTAAGTGTGGCAGCAAAAAAAAGAAAAAGACTGGTTTACTTTACTTTTTGTTTTGTCATTTTGTCTTTTATGATCAGGTGAAGGCCAGAAAATTCAATCAATCATTATAGATTTGAATACCAGCTGGCTGTTTGATTTTTTAAAAACTTTATTGGGGTATAGTTGATTGACAGTGCTGTGTTAGTTTCAGTTGTACAGCAAAGTGAATCCTTCATGCCTAGAAAAGCTCCAGGAGGCAGAATTTTCCTATAGGTAACTAGACTCTCCCCATCCATTCTTTCTCTCTTGAGATTAAGAGCCAAGGAAAACAGCTGCCAGATATTTGTGTTTCTCTAATGCTGTAGGTTCACTAGCTATACAGATGGGATTTTTGATAACTACAGAGGATTCACTTTGAAGGAAGGTTTTTGTAGTTGATCTTCCAAAGAAGGGTTGGGATGAGATTAGTGTCTACTCTCAGAGAACTATGAGTCTAATTGCTAACGAAAGCCTTTCCAGTAGCCAAAAGTTTGTAGTTTGCTCCTAAAATATCCTTAACTTTTGATAACATGCAATGTTTACTATATAAAAGAGATTCGTGAGAGCTAACATTTGACAAATTGGGGGATGGGAGTTGGATCACAGAAAGTCTTGTCGGCTACATTACGGACTTGAGCTTTTACTCTGTTTGAGATGAGGAGTCTTTGAAGGATCTTGAGCCTAGTATCGTCAAGAGCTAACTTTTGTTGCCTCCTTTCAATCTTAATACTATATCTAGAATTAATATCTTCATAACATGACATTATTTTACTGTCCTTTTGTAGACTCTAGTTAAAAACCCTTGTTTGGTGTTCATTTTCTCTTCATATAGTATCTCTTGTGGTTTGACCTCTGCCAAGTTTTTCTAGCCTTATCTCGTTCCGCACGCACCCTTGCTATCTGGATTGTGCAGCTACTTTGTCATTCCTTTAGCATTTCTAATGTACTTTCTCTAGGGCAGTTTCTCCCACTGTATGCTCTTAGCCACATATATGTGTACTATTAAGTGACAAAACGGGTGTTTACAATTGATCTGATAGGAAATGGGAGATTTTTTAAGTTCCTAGCTTAAGAGTTCACATATGGAAGAGACTTGGTGAAACTTCTAGCCCAGGAGTTCATGCATGGAAGAAACTTTGGGGATATCTGATTCAAATATTTTCATATCATTCAGAAATGGAGATGTGGGATCTGTGTGGGCACCTCCAGTGACAGGCAAAGGAATTGTGACCTATGAAGGAAGTCCAGTCTTTTTAAGCTATTTGAAACAGCTTCTCTGAGACACGAATTTCTGAGACACGAATTTCTGGTGAAATTTATCAGATAAAGAAGATTAGACTTTCTAGGGCCACAACAGAAAGAAACTTCCTGATTTTCCTTCTAGTTCTCATTTAGCAGTATCATATTATAGAAAAACAGAATATATTGGGCTGGCTTTTTGTGGGTTTTTTTTTTTACCCTTAACTCTTTCTTATCTTCCATAGCTTGTTAAGCTTCTTACATATAATTCACTTATATTAGCTTATACTAAGACAACACTGCAGGGCATTTTTCTGTTGCCCAGTGTAATAAAATTATGAGATGATATGATAAATGACAACTTGTCTAAATAATTCCCCACTAGAATAAAGACAATCTACTCAAAACTTTATATTGCAATAAATGTAATCTTGCCTAAATCCATATTTTTAATATAAAACATTATAGGCTTTAAAAATTTTCAAATTACTTGTAAAATACATGTTTGTTGTTTTTTTCTAAAGCTAAACAATATAGTTTTAGGTAAACCAGTAAGTAAATATCTCGTTGACCTCTTCCGTCTCACCAGATAATTTACAGACAGAATAAGTGAAAAATATGGTTAAAAACAAATATTAAAGTTACACAAAATGCCCATGATATGCCCTACGAAATAAATAAATAAATAAATAAGGTCTCCTCCCTCATGCTCTTCAATCCTATCCCACAAATATGATTACTATGAACAATATCACAATCCTCTGTATTTACATATATTGCTGTGCCTTATGTTCTTATATATCTATATTTCAAACATTTATCATGCAAATAAGTATGTAATTAATTCTTACAAAATAGAATGACATAATAGATGTTACTCACCAGTTTTCTATTTTTCAATTAGCAATAAATTATGAACATCCAGCCACATCTGTAATGTATACCTTACTTGTTTTACACTAATTTTTAATACATATGTAATAGGATTTACCATGATTCATTTAACCATTCCTGCCTTAAAAATACAATGTATTTTAAGATACATACTAACTATTATTTTATTTAGTGCATTTATAATACAGCTTATTTACTGTTGTTAATGACGACTGTGCTTTAGGAAGATTGTCCTGTCATCAGTGTGCAGGAGGAACTGGAATTGGGAAGGAAGGTGCACACAAAGAGCAATAAGGTATTTTTTCTCCCTATGATGATCCCAATCTAAGATGGAAGAATAGACCAGGATGGGGTGGAGAGAGTTGAAGCTAAGAGATGGAGAAAGAAAGCAGTCAGGGAAGCGCCCTTGGGATGACGGTAGAACATTTAAGTGGATGAAAGTGCTTTATTACTCAGTGCAGGAAGGTTGCCATTGTGACACATATATAGATTTAAATTTCAGATCTCTCCTAAAATATAACTACTTAAAAAATAAAATTGTTAATAGTGAAAATCTGCTTTACTTTTTACAGAGTCCATGAACATTACTTTTGCCTAAAAACAGATAGTTATATACCTTAAATAATAACGAAAATATTTATAGGTTGTTGTATGTTACCATCTGCTATTTGCTTCTTATACACATGCCATTCACAGTCCCACGATGAGGCAGGCATTGTCATCCCTGTTTTAGTTTATTTATGTGTCTCAGAGATGTTAAGTAATTTAAGTTTATAAAGAGTTATTATCTTTGGAGCTATGCTGATTCTGCAGATAAGGATGAGGGAGCTTCTGTTTCCTATATTAATTCTCATTAGTTCTCTGATAAATGGGAAATAAAGCAAGATGGCTATAGAAGTAGAGTCCTCTCTCTACTTTTGAGATAGAGGTATTGTTGTTCCATTTTTCTGCTTTTGAATGTTTGGGTTTATTTTTCTGTTTGTTAGAAGAGGACAAACAAGCACAAAGATTTATAGTGTCCTGATTGTATTTCTAATAGGAATATAGAAGATTTTTCTTTAGAGAATGATTTCAGACACACTTTTCTGGAATGAATGCTCACCGGGCCATTTAAGGAACTGATTACAATTTGATTTCTCTTCTTTTGTTTGGTACTTTCTGTACTCAAAAATAATTTTTCTCTATTAACTTAATTTCTCATTACTGTTATTAATTAGAAGACATTTTATATCAATGAAAAGCTTGAAATATCATTCATTATTTCCTCAAAATTATTAAGAGAATCTGTCCATGGTGAGTTAATTAAACATTTTTGAAAGGACTTAGTTTTATGTTTAATAAAATGAGACCCACATTTCTATGGAGTGTTTTACTATTGAGCCTGTTAATAAATACATATGGAAAAAGATAGTGATCAAGGATATTAGGCTCCTGATATGCAATTCCAAGGAAAAGGGGAACTGTAGTTTATTTATTGGCCATGCAAAGACATCAAGGGGACGGTGTTTTATTCCCAACTTCTAAATTATTTTAATTTGTTATTTGGCAAATGGCATACCCTAGTTCTATATTTCTACTAAAAAGTAAGAAGGGGCCTTAAGAATGGCATTTATCAATTGGTTGTTTAGTAGACTGTAATTAATCAGTGTAAGGGGAAAATGCCATGTGTAAATAATATCTGTGATTCCCCTAACTCACCCCTCATTCCTCAGTTCCAGGAGAATTCACCCCTATTGATTTCCAGAACTCCACATTTGGTTATTCCCTTTAGAAGCCGAAAGAGTAAAGGAAAGAAAGGGAAAAAAATTTGCTTCTGTCAGCTATCTTTTCATGATATAATTAATGGAATGGTGAAGTGATCCTAGTACACAGAGGTAACATAGATCCCCAAAGAAAAGTAAAGCTCACGGTACCAGAATTATGTGAGGGAGTTAAATTCCTAAAGGAAATTATAACCTGTGTAGATGGCGAAACTGAGGTTCAGAAGTTGCAGACCTTCCATAAGATCATAATTGTCCCCGACATTTCTCTCTCCTTTTCCTTCCTTCCTTTTATTGTATTGTTTCGTCAACCATAAAAACCCTCACTCCTCATCTTTAGTGTGTCTTTTTTTTAAAATCTCAGACTGGAATATTTTGGGTATGTTATAACTAAAAATTTCTAAGCTGAATAGAATTGAGTTCATGGTCTGGAATTTCAGAACATGATTCTTTTAAACTTTTTATTCATTTTTGGACTACCTCAAAAATAGTTCTAGGGACATTCATTGTTAACGTCATCAAATTTTAAGGATGGATAGGATATTTGTCTTTCGGATAACACAATGACTCTCATATTTCTCTTGGATTCACACACTATTTGAGTCCTTAATAAATATAATGGGAAAGATAATGATAACAAAATTAGAAATCTGAAATAAAGAATTAGCATGAAAATGACTTCCCATGAAAAGAGGTCAAAAATAAAAAACACATTTGGGTGTCTTCTGACAGTGCTATGCCTAAACGAGTGTTAGAAATAAATTCTCAGTTGTTAACTTTATGATTCAAAGTAGAACAGAAGTAAGATAAATTCTGGGAAAATTTTTTGTCTCTTTGTATTAGTCTAAGAGTGAATAAGGTAGTACAGGTTACTTTAATACATTTATAAGAAAGGTGTTACCTTGGCTGAAGGCACATACTGGTGATCTGAAACACTCTTTTATTCTCAAGAAAAGGACTTGGCTCATCCATCTCTAAAATCTATAGGTCAAGGAAAATAATTAAAGAGGCCTATGAGATGTCTTAGCATATTATACATGGAATGATTAGGTGTTGTGTCTAGGAGACAGTTTAATATAAAATAGCTTTGGAAATATGCAGTTTAAGATATAAAGAATAATTTTAGTTTCTTCCTACTTTTTCATTTGTCCTGTTATTATAATACATGCAGGAAACAATGGTCCCAGTGGTCCATAGTTAGCTTCTGAATAACATTCACATTGAATGATTCATACTTGGTATGAGTCAAATGGAAGACAATTTTTTTTACCACTATTCCCTTATATGTAAGTTTTTTTATATGCTTTTGCTTCAGTCACTATAAAATGGTGAAAGTAACATTTAAAAAGCTAGTCAAGAAACAGTGCTATATACCTATTTAAGGCTACTAATAGAATCAGAATTTTATTTTTTTATGACTCTTATTGCTTTTACAGGCATTATTTTATAGTTGAGGTATTGTGATACTGTGATGTTATGAGGCATGTCTGTGTAGGTCAGATGTTTGTTCTCTGGAGGCTGAGCTCAGGGAAGTATCTATTATGCCTTAAAATATAGAACTGAGTTGTAGGTGAGAAGGCCATGGGGAAATTATATCACAAATTGTACTATTGTGCAGAGACATTACATCAGTGTATGTCCGTGCTCAGTCATGTCTGACTCTTTGCAACACCCATGGACTATAGTACACCAGGCTTCTCTGTCCATGGGATTTCCCAGGCAAGAATAGGGGGTGAGTTGCCATTTCCTTCACCAGGGGAGGGATTCCCTGATAGCTCAGTTGGTAAAGAATCCACCTGCGATGCTGGAGACCGTGGTTGCATTCTTGGGTTGGGAAGATCCCCTGGAGAAAGGATAGGCTACCTATACCATTTTATGGGCTTCCCTTGTGGCTCAGCTGGTAAAGAATCTTCCTGCAATGCAGGAGACCTGGGTTTGATCTCTGGGTTGGGAAGATTCCTGGTGAAGGGAAAGGCTATCCACTCCAGTATTCCGGCCTAGAGAATTCCATGAATTGTATAGTCCACAAGGTCACAAAAAGTCATACTTCACTTTCACATTCTCCAGGGGATCTTCCCCAGCCAGGGCTCGAGCCCTCATCTCCTGAGTCTCCTGTATTACAGGCAGATTCTTTACCATTGAGCCACCAGGGAAGCCCAAGGCAGAGACATAAAGATAGTTTCTTTCATGCCTACGTTTCTGTATTATGCACATAGGATATAAACTTTGCTGGGTGCTTGTGCTTCTCTCTGTCTATGATTTGTATTCAGTCCTCTGAACCCAGATAAAAATTCACCAGAGATGCTGTTTCATTTCTTACCTTTCTGCATTTGGAAGTGAAAAGTTCCAAGAAGTTCCAAGTTGTGAAACCTTGATGGTAAACCATTCACTGCAGTTGAAGATGTATGCTGTTAGGTATACTGGTAGATCTTAGTATAGATGTTTTCTTTCCTGCATCCTTGAGACATCTAAAACTTGAGATAAGACTTTTTTTTTCCAGCTAGGATAAAACTCTGGTTTTATGCCACTTCATGTTCATCAGTACAGTTCCTTTTTTTTTAAAAAAAAAAAAAAACAGTGAATAGTTGGGAGAATGTGTATGTTAGAATTTTTCTTTTATGTAGCCATAAAGGTGAAAAACCCTGGGTGTGCCTCTGTTTTGATGTTCCAGGCTGAAGTCACTGTAGTTGTGAAATGAAACGGGTATAAAATGAGTTTGATGGTTCCGTCAGCTTCAGTAGGAAGATGTTGATTTCACTCTCTAATAGGAAAAGGTAACACAAATTGTTGTAAAAGTAAAGGACAGTAAGTTGCAGATTTGTGAGCATTGTTAGAAGAAACATATATAGAGATTTTAAAAATTAAGTTTTAGGAGGTTATTATCTTATATTTTTGTTTTATGTTTTAATAGTTCCCTCCTATCACTCCCTCAGTATGTGACATCAGGTCTTTTAATTCCTTTAATATTGGTATTTCTCATTTGTAAAATGAGGCACACTTTACAGGAAGGTACATTATAGGCACACAGTACAGGAAGGTATCACCACACACTAAAGGAAATGTTGCATAAATTGAGGAAGTATAGTCATAATATTTAAAAGTCAAAGAAGGGGGAATTTAAGGAAGAGGTCAAACTTAGCTCTGGGTTTGATACCACTGGTATTGATAAATTATCGCATTTTCATATTTGCTGTTACCAAAGGTGAATCATTCATGTGAAAGATGAAATAAGTGATTTTATTTTTAACAAAAATAGAAAAAAAGAGGAATTGAAGGTTTAAAGTGAGGGATTGTCATGCCTTTTTATTATTTCCAGCCTGTTTTGTGTGCTAAACATGAATGCTGAGGCTTTGTGAGGACTGCAGGGATAGGGGAAGTAGTATTGCTGAGCTTGAATCTTTGATATAAGATACTTTACCCAGTGAGAATGCGATTCCACTGTATTTGCTTTCTGATACTAAATGTGAGTGGGACACACTATTAAGAATAAAATAGCTGATCAATAAAAAGTTTTCCTAGCCAGCATGCCCTTTCTGACTCAGGGCTACATCCTAGGAAAATACTCCCAGTCAACAGTCTCTCACATACCTACCCAACAGAGTGAGATAATTATTTGGGGTCTTATAGTCCTGAAAGTTCAATGAGGCAGCAGACTCACTTGGGTCAAAAACTGAAGTGAACGGTGTAGAACTTGGTCTGACAGCAAAAAACATGGCAGAGGTTAAGGGGACGTAGCCAGCCTAAATGTTTATGCCCAGTAGAAGTTCTTCAAAATGTATGAATCAAAACTTGATCAAAATTCATAGAGAAATAGATAAGTTAAAATAATCTTCTCTCAATAATTGATCAAACCAGTAGGTAGAAAACCAATGAGAATATAGAAAAGTTGAACAACATTAACAGCCAGTTTGAAATAGTTGACGTACATATAGCATTCCACTCAAACTAGAGTAGAATACACATTCTTTTTCAAGGTACACAGAATATTTACTAAGATAAACCATATTTTGAGCCATGAAAGTCTCAATAAATTGTAAAAGATTACAATCATTCAAAGTATGTTTTTTGACCGACCTTAATGGAATTAAACTAGAAATCGGTAAGAGAAATGCTCTAGAAAATTTCCAAATATTTAGAACCTAAAAAATATACTTTTAAATAACATATGGGTCAAAACAAATCGAAATGAATGTTATAAGGTATTTTAAACTGAATTAAAAAATGCAATTATTAAAATTTATGAGCTACCCTTAAAGTACAATATAGAGGAGGACAGCTGTATTAGAAGGTCTCAAATCCGTAGCATCAGCTTCCACTTTATGAATCTAGAAAAACAGAAGCAAATTTCAATCAAGTTTAACCTAAAGACACACAAAATACTTAGGGATAAATCTGCCAAAAGATGATATTCAAAACCTGAAAAATGTTGTTGTAGGTAAAAAAGACTGAAATAAACAGATATACCTTGATCATTGATCCAAAGAGTCACTGTGTTAACGTTTCAGTTCTCTTCCTAATGGTTTGTGGATTCAGTATAATTCCAATAAACATATTAACAGGCCTTTTATTTTTTAAAAAGATTGATACCTGATTCTCAGGCTCATAGAGAAATGCCAAAAATCTGGAATATCTAAAACAATTTTCAAAAATAAGAAAAAAGTAGAATTAGTACTACCTGATTTCAAGAAAAATAATAAATTGAACTTCACCAAAATTTAAAACTTTGGCTCATCAAAGGATGCTGTTAAGAGAATGAGCAGAAATGCTACACGTTGGGAGAAAGTTTTTGCAAATCACATCTCTATAAAAGACATATCCAAAATATATAATGAAGCTTCAAAAAGCAATAATGAGAAACAAAAACACTGAAAAAAAAAACTGATCAAAATATATGACCAAATATTTTACCAAAGAAAATTTAAGGATAAGAAACAAGTACCTGAGGAGATACTCAACATAATTACTTATTGAAGAAATGAAAATTAAAACAACAATGGTATACCGCTACATATGTATTAGAGTAGGTCAGTTAAGAAGACTGACCATGCCACGTTAGTGGGGGATGTGGAGGGATGGACACATTGTCGGTGGTAAGGTAAAATGGTGCAACCACTTTGGATAACTGTTTAACAGATACTTAAGAACCTTAACTAACAGCTACTATATATGATCCTATCATCCATTTGCTAAGGAAGTAACCCAAAGAAAAGAAATCATGTGTCCATGAAAAGAATTATATGTGATTTTCATAAAATCCTTTTTAGTATTAGCCAAAAATCTTAAACTACCATCATCTACTATCCATCAACAGCTGAACAGATAATCTAATTGCAGAATATTCATAAAATGAAATACCACTTCAATTCAGTTCAGTTGGTCAGTCATGTATGACTCTTTGCGACCCCACAAACCACAGCATGCCAGGCCTCCCTGTCCATCACCAACTCCCGGAGTGCACCCAAAACCATGTCTATTGAGTTGGTGATGCCATCCAACCATCTCATCCTCTGTCATTCCCTTCTCCTCCTGCCTTCAATCTTTCCCAGCATCAGGGTCTTTTCCAATGAGTCAGCTCTTCGCATGAGGTGGCCAAAGTATTGGAGTTTCAGCTTCAGCATCAGTCCTTCCAATGAACACCCAGGACTGATCTCCTTTAGGATGGACTGGTTGGATCTCCTTGCAGTCCAAGGGATTCTTAAGAGTCTTCTCCAACACCACAGTTCAAAAGCATCAATTCCACGGCGCTCAGCTTTCTTTATAGTCCAACTCTCCCATCCATACATGACCACTGGAAAAACCGTAGCCTTGACTAGACGGACCTTTGTTGACAAAGTAATGTCTCTGCTTTTTAATATGCTGTCTAGGTTGGTCATAACTTTCCTTCCAAGGAGTAAGCGTCTTTTAATACCACTTAGTAATAAAAAAAAGAGCAAACTATTGATACAAGCAACATGAGTGAATCTCAAAATAATTATGCTAAATGGAAGGAGCCAGACTCTTTCCCACTGAAAACAGTATGTGTTGGATAATTCCACTTGTATAAAACTTTTAGAAAATGCAAACTAATCTATAGTTATATAGAGAACATCAATGACTGCAGGGAAGGAAAACTGGGGAGAAAGGACAAAGCATAGGGACTACAAACGGATAGGAGAAAACTGGGGAATGATAAACTTGAATGCAGTCTTTATTATAGGGATAGTAATGGGTCCACACATCTGTCAAAACTTATCAAATTATGCATTTAGCATATGCAATTTATTATGTGTCAATTATACCTCAACAAAGAAAGTTTAAAAAATCATTGAGTTCACATCTCTATTTCAAATTCAGATATGCGTTACCATAGGATTCTTTCTCAACTTCGCACATTCTATATTTGCATATTCCTCCTCTCATAGTGAAAACTGGTTCCTAATAAAATCAGAATATGTACTCATTGTTCTGTCTTGCAACATACACACACACACACACACAGACACTGTTTAGATGACATCTCTCCTGCTATTACCAGAGAAAACCAAAGAAGTAAATTCCAATCCTTATATCTGTTGTGCTTGAGAAGAGAGAGGTGGTCAATAAATACTTATTAAATTGATTAATGAATGTTAGTCATAGTAATCATAAACCTTCAGCAGCAGTCTTTGTGAGTTTTCAAAATAAAACAAAATTTTACCTTAAATAGATTAAAAAAAAAGGATTTCTTGCAGTTGTTTTTACCCTTTATACATTAAGGTACAATGACAGTGTACAACTAGAAAATTATATTCAGTTTACTTCAATTATTTCTTTTTATCTATGTGGGTCATGTTATGATTTGATGTACAAGTGCAGTAAATTTGTTTATGCTTAGATATTGAATTTTATGATATACAGGTATTATTTGTTTATGCTTGGGTTAAATTTTGTGATAGTCCCCTTTAATTTACATTTTGAATATGTAAAGTATTTATATGGTCCAAAGGATAAAACATATGCTCAGATCTTTCTGTCGTAAAAATTTCTTTCAACCTCTACTTCTACTTAGTTAATGGAGAGAAAATCATTCTCTGAATTTCTCCTTGCAAAAAAAAAACAATTTTTTTTCTTATAAAAGTATTTTTATTTCTGTTTTTCATTTAAATGAGGCATACATTCACAGTATCTCTTGTATCTACTCTCTTGCACTTTGCTTTTTTTACTTAATAATATGCCTTGGAGGTAGCACTCTCTCCTGACATCTTCTTCCTTCATTTTTCACCTAGATAATTCTCTTTCATCATTCTTTAATCAAATCAGTTTTCTATGGATAGCATTTAGATGGTGTCCACTATTTTGCCATGACAAGTAATGACACGGTGAATAATATTTTAGATATATTGGTTTTTACCTTTGGAGGATTATCTTAAGGATGAATTTCTGGAATTGGAGTTTCTTTTATTGTGGAAGATACTGCCAACTTCCCCTCCATGCGTTTGTCCATTTACACTGCCACCAGTAATCTATAGACTGTTCATTTCCCTACAGCCTTGTCTTTGTGTGCTGTCAGACTTTTGAAGTCTTACCTATTTGACAGATTGGGAATGGTCTCCCCTTTTATGTTAAATTTGGTCTTATTTACTATTTAGTTTATAATGAGGTTGAGTACCCTTTAATATTTGTTTAGAAACAATTGGTATCTTTTTCTCTGTACTGTTTTTCCATCTTGGTCAGTCTATGTCTCTGTCTCTCTGTTCTTGATTTTTAGAATCTTTTTTATATATTAGGGTGCTTTTTCTGTGAGATAAACTGCAGATATTTTATTGCAATTTGCAATTTTTTTCTTTTGCTTCTGCTTATGGTATCTTTTAGAACACAGTAGTTTTCTTTCAGTTGTAATTGAAGTTATCAAACTTTCTTTGTTTTTGAATATTTAGTTATAATTAAGAAATCTTTAGTTATAATTTAGAAATCACACTCAGTTTATAAAGTAATTCATGTGCTTATATATCCTTCTAGTGTCAATATAGTTTACTTTCTTTTCACTTAAATGTGTTTCATTTGGAATGTACTCTATATTGGGTAATGTTAAGTGCAGAGCCAGTTTGATTGTTTTAAAAATGACTGTCTACTTGTTTCAACATAAATCATAAACTCCATCTTTTTCTTATTGACTCAGAATGCTACTTTTATGATACACTAAGTGTTCATATGTTCTTGAGTGTGCTTTCAGTGTTCTAATTTGTTCCATTAGAGTGGCATCATATAGCTTTAAGATTGTAAAAGCTGTAGAAGTGTGTTTTCATGTGACAGGATACTCAATTATTATTTTACCTAGAGATTTTCTAGCTATTCCTTCATGTTCATTTTCTTATATAAACTTTAGCGTTATTTTTTTTAGCTCAGAAATGCAGTTAACACTTTTATAGACATCATAAATTATATGCTGATATGGTTGATTGAAGATGGTTACAAATTCTTGGTTACTCATACTTGAAAATGTGGAGTCTAATCTCCCTTCTTTTGAATCTGGGCTGGCCATAGTGACTTGCTTGTCTAGCAGAATGAAGCAGAAGTGTCATTCTGAGGCATAAAGACCAGGGTGGAGAAAGTGTCACAGAAACTTTCCAGGTATCAAGATGTCCCAGACACCATGCTGTGAGGAGGTCCAAGCAGCTCCATGGAGAATCCATATGGACAGGAATCAAAGATCCTGACCAACACCCCTGACTGAGTCAACAGGCTCTGCCAACTAGCCAGTCAGGTGAGTGAATTTTCTTAGACATAGGTCCTCTAGCCCAACTGAGTTATCCCATCTTATGCTTGTATAGTAGAGATGAATCTTCCCCACTGAACCCTACTCCAGTTGCAGATTTTGAAGAAAGAAAATAATTACTAAGGGTTATTGCTATTTTGGAGAAGGCAATGGCACCCCACTCCAGTACTCTTGCCTGGAAAATCCCATGGACAGAGGAGCCTGGTAGGCTACAGTCCATGGGGTCGCTAAGAGTCAGACACGACTGAGCGACTTCACTTTCACTTTTCCCTTTCATGCACTGGAGAAGGAAATGGCAACCCACTCCAGTATTCTTGCCTGGAGAATCCCAGGGACGGGGGAGCCTGGTGGGCTGCCGTCTATGGGGTCGCACAGAGTCGAACAAGACTGAAGCGACTTAGCAGCAGCATTGCTATTTTAAGCCACTGATTCTGGTGTAGTTTATTACATAGTAATATATTGCCAGAGCAGTTACCTTAGAGAGAATTAAAAGCAGATAGATAATACTTTAACTTCCCAACTTGTGCTAAGATGCCTTTCATAACTCTTTAACTTTCATTTTCCTACCATATTTTATTTAAAAAATAATATTGAGAGAGTTGTAGTTTAGTGTATTTAAACACATGGACAATACTAGGAACATCTTATCAAATATTGATCCTGAATAGTATAACATAGGATGTGTCTTAATAGAATAATTTGTAACAATTGGAAATAATCTGATTATTACTTTCATCCTGTCTAAGTAAGTATTCAAGGCAGTTTAAAGCTATATATAGGTCAGGTCCTTGTTATAACAAAATATCAACAGAAGGAGAAACCCATAAAAAGAAGAAGGGATTAAATAATTGCATTATTTTCTTGGTTCTAAGTTTCATCTTTTTACATTTTCACCATTTCTCAAGTTGAATGCTCTTTGCGATTGGCATGTATGTTTGAAATAGTTGTTTTCCTTCCCCCTAAAGCTATCATTAAATAAAAGAAGTGTTTCACAATTGAGGAACCACGTGTATATCATGAAAGGTTTTTCTTTTTCTCTTCAAAATAAAGTAAGAATCTATAAATGTCTAATATCTGCAAGAAGATTCTTCAGGTATTTTGTTTGAAATGGCAAATGTAGGTAGAGGTATATCTCCATTCTCCCAAGAGGTGAGGAATTAGTGCATGGAACTATTTTTACTTTACCACATTGCCTTTTTGGTCTCTATGTCTATATAGCATAGAGTCTGTAGAGTATTTAGTGGTAACAGATGCTGAAACCAGACTGCTTGTGTTCACATCCCAGCTCTTCCACAGTAGCTATGAGATTTAGGGAAATTTTGACTGTGTGGATCACAACCAACTGTGGAAAATTCTTAGAGATGGGAATACCATACCACCTGAACTGCCTCCTGAGAAATCTGTATGCAGGTCAAGAAGCAACAGTTAGAACTGGGCATTGGAACAACAGACTGGTTCCAAATCAGGAAAGGAGTACGTCAAGGCTGTATATTGTCAAATGCTTATTTAACTTACATGCAGAGTACCTCATACAGAATACCGAGCTGGATGAAGCATAAGCTGGAATCAAGATTTCTGGGAGAAATATCAATAACCTCAGATATGCAGATGACACCACCCTTATGGCAGAAAGCGAAGAAGAACTAAAGAGCCTCTTGAAAGTGAAAGAGGAGAGTTAAAAAGTTGGCTTAAAGCTCAACATTCAGAAAACTAAGATCATGGCATCTGGTCCCATCACTTCATGGCAAATAGATGGGGAAACAGTGGAAACAGTGTCAGGCTTTCTTTTGGGGGGCTCCAAAATCACTGCAGATGGTGACTGCAGCCATGAAATTAAAAGACATTTTCTCTTTGGAAGAAAAGTTATGACCAACCTAGACAGCTTATTAAAAAAAGAGACATTACTTTGCCAACAAAGTTCTGTCTAGTCAAAGCTATGGTTTTTCCAGTAGTCATGTATGGATGTCAGAGTTGGACTATAAAGAAAGCTGAGTGCCAAAGAATTAGTGCTTTTGAACTGGTGTTGGATAAAACTCTTGAGAGTCCCTTGGACTGCAAGGAGATCCAACCAGTCTATCATAAAGGAAATCAGTCCTGAGTATTCATTGGAAGGACTGATGCTGAAGCTGAAACTCCAATACTTTGGCCACCTGATGTGAAGAGCTGACTCATTTGAAAAGACTCTGATGCTGGTATGGAGAAGGCAATGGCACCCCACTCTAGTACTCTTGCCTGGAAAATTGCATGGATGGAGGAGCCTGGTAGGCTGAAGTCCATGGGGTCGCTAAGAGTCGGACATGACTGAGTGACTTCACTTTCACTTTTCCCTTTCATGCACTGGAGAAGGCAATGGCAACCCACTCCAGTATTCTTTCCTGGAGAATCCCAGGGATTGCGGAGCCTGGTGGGCTGCCGTTTATGGGGTCGCACAGAGTCGGACACGACTGAAGCGACTTAGCAGCAGCAGCAGCTGATGCTGGGAAAGATTGAAGGTAGGAAGAGAAGGGGACGACAGAAGATGAGATGGTTGGGTGGCATCACCAACTCTGGACATGAGTTTGAGTAATCTCCGGGAGTTGGTGATGGACCGAAAGGCCTAGTGTGCTGAAGTCCATGGGGTTGCAAAGAGTCGGACACGACTGAGTGACTGAACTGAACTGCCTACGTTATAGTTTGCTATGAAAATTAAATGAACTAGTATTTGTAAAGCATGCAGGAAAATTACCTGCATGTATCAAGCATCATGCAAGTGCTTGTTAATTCAATAAAAGGCAGGGAGGACCTTAGAAGGGGAAAATTGGTGTTTTAAGGGGAAAAAAGTGACAAAGTTACAATA
The DNA here is from genome assembly GCA_024291935.2 of Okapia johnstoni. NCBI lineage: Eukaryota > Metazoa > Chordata > Mammalia > Artiodactyla > Giraffidae > Okapia > Okapia johnstoni. The sequence continues at coordinate 93,933,617 of CM044311.1, read as the reverse complement.
GGATTTACTTAAGCAGCTGCTATTCATTTACATCAACTCCTGTTCACTTATTTGTAACATCTCTGTAGCAAGTATGAGAGGTGCTTTTGGAAAGTTTCCAAGCCTTTAGAAAGTTCCAAGGTCTAAATATATGCGAACCTTTTTGTATTGCAGCAAGTTGTTCTGTTATGTACACATTTTAGTACAGATGGCTATTTTGAGAGAGTGTAAGCAAAACTGGTTATAACTAATGAATTTTGTATTCTCAAGATTTGTTTTTCTCTCAGTATGTTATCATTTTGAGCTACATTTTTGGAAGCATATATGACAGGTGTACTTACCAACTGTGCCTGAAAGAATTATGTTTTGGAAAAAAAAAAAAAAAAAAAAACAACTACCACTGCATATCTCTAGCTCCCTGCCCTTGTTTCATGTTGAAATTATTCCTGCATGAATTTGTTTGCTTCATATTTCTCAGGTGTGTTTATTTATAATTTATACCCTGACTACTTCACAAATGACTTTAAGATAGCTTTTTAAAATTCATGTATAATAAGACAATTAAAATAAAAATAACTCAAACTCTAAAAACAACAAAATTCTGTAGAACAATTATCCTTCAGTTAAAAAATAAAGAAATTAATAAAATAAAAAACTCAAACTCATATGAATATTTGTAAGGGTGAGGCTCTCAGTGGTAAAGTACATATGCCTAAAATCTTATTAGTTTATATTAAATTCAGTTTTGAACTTCCTGGTAGGCAAGATAAAAAGGAACCATGTGTAAAGTAGATAGCTAGTGGGAACCTGCTGCATAGAACAGGGAGCTCATCTCGGTTCTCTGTGATGACCTAAAGCGATGGAATGGAGAGGGTGGAAGGGAGACCAAAGAGGGAGGGTTCTATGTATAGGTATAGCTGATTCACTTTGTTGTACAGCAGAAACTAGCCCAGTAAAAATTTCTTTAAAAGAGGGACTAGGCCAAGTTAATTAGAACTGATAATTTTCTTCTTCTTGTCCTGAATTTTGAAAAACATTTTTTTGTGTGTGCGTATCTGTGTGTGTAGTTTCCACCAATCCAGGAAAAATATCCTTTATAGAGCTTTTTACAAAAGCTGCAAAGATGTTCCTTATATTGCAAACCACCCTTAATAATAGTCAAGGGTATATTTTGATAATGTCATTTAGTGAAAAGTTTAGTTGGCTTTGGTTTTGGGTTATTTTATTTGTTTTTCGTAAGACCTGGCTGATATGGCCCAGATATATTGCCTTCTGCTCTGGTAACAATGAAAATATTTATTGAAGTATTTCTCTAAGGATGGTCTCCCACTACTTACTTACATTAGAGATTTTCCAGCTATTTGTTTGCCAGTTCTTGGACTCGCTTCATCCTCAGTAGCATTAAATAAATATCAGGGCTTCCTGAGAGACAGAGCCACGAACCATGAATCATTTTGAGAAGTCCTGGATGATGATCCTTGTTGGAAACATTCTTCCCAAAAGTTTCTTGTTGCTTCATGTTTCTTTCTCATAAAAGCTGATAAATGTGACAGCAGATGTATACCCGGATCTGCTGTGGGAGTGATAAACCTAAGTTTGAAAGTGCATAGACACTTTCACCAAAATTTAGGAAAAGGGTTTGAAAGAAATTAGTCTGTAGCAACCCTACCAATAAAATATAGATAATTAAGGAAAGAAAAATGGTAAAACTTGTGTCTCTAAGTTAAAGTAACTGAACAGACAAGATGATTGTAGATATTAGTAGATGCTGTGACTGCACATATTTATACCACAAGTCCAAAACACCACATCCCACAACTGTTAGTATTTAGGAGGGTCTTCACAGACAAGGTCCCACTCCTCTTGTTTTCCTTAGGAATAACTAAAGTATGACCTTAATTGCTCTTTTGTTAATTCTCTTGGGTACAGTTCTAGTAGTTGCTTTACAGAAAAGAGAAACAGCTTGGAACAGACAAGTTTGGATGAGAAATAAGAAAAGTAATCTAGGTTCTTAGGGCGGACTCCAGGATAGTGACCTACAAGAATGATAATATATATATTTTTTACATGCTAGTGTAATGCTACTTCTGATTTCTATGTCGAAGCATTTTAGCTACTGTAACCTTAATCTGGAAATGGCGCAGAACCCTCCTGTTCCTTCAGGTGACTTCTCTGTGCTTGCTCTCACTTGTGCGTCATCTTGCAAAGGTGGCAGAAATCCATCAGGGTGAAGAAGGTATCACAGTCTTCTTGCCACTCTGCTTTGGTTCAAAGCTAAAGGTGCCGCTGTGCAATGCTGAGCTTTATTGCTCAATCCTGTCCGACTCTTTGCAACCCCATCGACTGTAGCCCTCCAGGCTCCTCTGTCCATAGGGATTCTCTAGGCAAGAATACTGGAGTGCATTGCCATGCCCTCCTTCAGGGGATCTTCCCAACCCAGGGATTGAACCTAGGTCTCCTGCACGGCAGGCGGATTCTTTACTGTCTGAGCCACCAGGAAAGCCCAAAGGTGCTGCTAACCTAAGACTTTCTTTTGGGTTAACCTTGCCTGTCTCTCCCCAGGGACCTATTTGAAGTATACAGAGGTATGTTGTTGATTCCAGTTCTAACCATGGCCTTTAAGTGGAGGCCCCAAATGACATGCAAGGCATGATATCTGTGTGAGGTTTATAGTTCTTACAGGACTGCATCTATATGACTTATACATATGCAGATAATGGAGGGCCATCCTTAAAACATTGGTAAAACTATCCTGTAAAATAATAAAATTATTCAAAGGCAATATATATCTCAGGTAGCCTTATTTGATACTTTTGTGAAGGCAGGCACACAATTATTGCAGCCCTGTGTTTTCCAAGGGAGAAATATAACACCAGGAACGTGAAGCTTAGGTTGTGTTATTAGGCAGATGAGTCCCTTAACTTCTATTGCCTCTATTTTTGTATTTTAACCAAAGAATCCTGGCTTACCATTAGTGTCACTGTGAGCAATAGCCAGTGCAACTGATAATAAAATGTTCAGTGAAAATAAAACACAAATATAGAAGAATTTTAGAGTTCAGAAGTGTACCGAATTAAGATGTATGTATTCTCATATTATATTTAATTGTGATGTATAAGCTGTTAAAAACAAAGTGGATTAAAGAACAGACATTTGTATTGTAATTTTTTCGAATAAGCAAGCAGTGATTTCTAAGTCTATTTGCTGAGTTCTCTTTTTGCCATGTGTCAGCTTTTTGTGACACAGCTAAAATGACAATCACTGCATGATATAACCATCTACCTGGCGTATACAAGGGTATGTCAGAAATATTAACCGTGTGGGAGTCATTTAAAAAGCAAGTAAGTATGACCAGAATCATTTAGCACTTAGAACCTTCCAGAGCAGCGGTTTGAAAAATAGCCTTGGGCCGCAGAGTTGTCTTCACCAGCTAACATCCTGGGTTTATTATATCAAAGGGGCACTGTGATTCTTTGATCCCTGATTCACACATTTTAGAGCATTGCTAACTTCAGATCCTGATATGTGTTTTGTTGCTACTTATTTGTGGCTATCTGGGTTTCTTTTGTGTGTCCTTGAGTGTGTTTTCTTCACTGCTTTTATCATTTGCACGCATGTGTTTGTTTTTAGCTAGGAGTTATCTGTGTGTGGTTCTATATTTTGCCAAAACTCCGTATCATAATGGTCTGCCACCTCAATATGCATCTTGTAGGCTAAGTGTGATTCCTGAAAGTCATGTGTTTTGTTCTGATTTTACTTAACTTCTTGTATCTAAATGATAGATAAACAGATTTTCTTCTTCTGTTCTCTGTTGGTTTATGTAGGTCTCCTATCCTAAGCAGGTAGCAAGAGAAAGTGTGATACATGTTGTAGTAAAATGAGTGGTTACTCCTGCCATTCTCCAGCATAGAAAGAGCAGAGGCAGGTGAATTATGTTCCACTATGTCAGCCCCAAGCTAAATGGGGCTTTATCTTTCCCACACAGTGGAAGTATCTAGAGAGAATGCAAAGTAGTTTCCATTGTACAATGAATCACTCATTAAAGTCAGTTGACATCCATGGAACACTTGTTTCAGATATCACAGCCATTGGGGCAAAAGCTTGTTTTCAAAGAAAAGCAGAGTAGTCATACTGGACTAGTCATACTTTTATATTCTTTTCAAGTGAAAAATATGCTTGGGGTCACATTAAAGACATTTTCTGTATATGTGCATTGAAATTTATTTATTTAACAGAACCTTTCAAATCTTGTGTTACAGGTTTCTGATCATATGTTCATTATTATAACCTCTAAAAAGTTATTAAAACTCTTAAGTTACCTGAATGATTAAGAATCAAAACCATTCTAGTTTGAACCTAGTCCATTCAAGATTAATATCAGAATTCCATTTCAGTGAAGATCTTTGGGATGTGATGCTTTATATATTAATTCAGCTTTACTTTACCTGACATTGAAAACATTTTTGGGGGGATAAAAACTGCTTTAATATATCCTATCTGATATCATTAAAATGCTGAATGTTACTACTGTTTTAAAATGAGGAATTAGAATCAAAGATACATGATGTGCTTTACAATAAAGTCCCTTTGGTGATAAACATTCTGGTTCACATTTTATGAGTCTCCCCAGACTGTTCTCTCCTTACATTGCCTTTGGAGTTATCATTATGAACTGGAAGGAAGTTTGGCTCCGTTTCAGACTCAGCCATTTACTCTTTGTGTGACTTCAGGTTAATGAACTTCTCTGGGCTTTAGTTTCTTCAGCTGTAAACCAGGAGACTATAAGAATGCTTTTAAAACATACTTTGAAGAATCTGGAGAGTAAGCATGAATGAGTAGTATCTAGTTAAAGATCTGTTATCTTAATTCACTTGAGAATGACTATGCGTTTCATAGGTGTTGTTGCAGCAGAATTGAAGATAAATGAACTAATTAATGAAATATTTAGATGAACAGGATCAAGAGAAGTAAACGGAGAATGGTGAGTTGGAAAATTTGTAGAGTTCCTCTAGAACTCCAAGACAAGAAATATGGTTGATCACTATGATGATTATAACACTTAATGTTTATTAAAGGCTTATTACAATGTGTCTTAATAAAAGTGAGTGATATTATCCACATTTTTCAGATGGAGAAATTGAAATCAGAGAAGGCATATACCTTCCCTAGCATTACATGGCTAAGTCAATGCATATGGGTTTGACCCTATCTATATCTGTCTGACTTCTAAGTTCAAGCTCCCATTATTAGGTACAGACCAAACTGTGTGGTAAGGATATATGGCTTACTATTATATTACACGGTGGTAGTGATGGATTAGAGCACTAATAATTCCCCTTAGAATACTGAGTCTGCCTTCTACCACTTGAAAAAATTTCTTCTTGGATTATATATTTAACGTATGAGTTCCTAGAGCAATGTATCACCAGATATGAGTCTTTGTCATGATTAAAGAAATGTATATTGTTCTTTGTCTTTAGCTGACTCTTAAATGCAACTGCCATTCATGATTATAAATTATCCAGCATCATTAAGTATTGTAATCTAGCATTTTTGGCCATTTAGTGAAAGTCATGAGAATAACCATTTTATTGATTAAAAAGAAATGTATACTGATATAGTTAATATAAAAATTGATCTACATATGTTATTTGCATGATAATCAGCACAAGAAGCATGTGTGCAACAGCATTTGGGATTCTAGCTTATCAAACGACAGTAACAGCTTTTTACTAATTAGGTTGCTGTGGGTTGATTGCTGAAGACATTGGTCTGTCAGAACTCAAATGACAAGACTAATGCCAGTGTTTGCACAAGATAAATTCTTTAATCATTTCATTCTTCATTGTATAGTTTATAATTCTGTTACCCTCCCACTGAAGGAAAAACAAGCTATCTTTTCCTGGTTATTGAAGTCTCCTTTTAGCTCATGCACGCTCATGACAAAGGACATTATGGGATCTTAAGAAGAAAATTATTAAGGCTGTTCAAGTCCGTTGTCAAATAGGCCCATGCAGGACTAACTTCATAAAGAAGGAATGACAAACTTAAACTCAAATAATTGCCTTCTAAGCAGAGTTCTGCTACTTAAAAATTCAACTTTGACAAAGTCCCTTTATCTCAGTTTCCTCAAATATGAAATGAGGAGGTTGTACAATTTAAGGTTTCTCTCATCTATGATATCCTAAAACCTGGTCTTCTAAATATGTTTCATTTCATAAACTATGTTAAAATTATTAGAATAATCTATGCAGCTTCAGGCTGATTCAGAACATTTGAAGTATCTTTCAAGATGGCGAAAGTCTTATCTCTTTTATTCTTTATAAATATTAGATGTTTGTTTTTCTATGAAAAATTGGATTTTTTTTAAATTAATTGTAGTAGAATTTTATTAATCTAATTTAATTAGCAATTCCCAACTGGAGACACATGCCAGTGTCTGCACAAATTCTTTAATCATTTCATTCTTCATTATATAGCTTATAATTCTGTTACCCTTCCACTGAAAGAAAAATGTCTGGGAATGTCTGGAGACATTTTTGATGGTCAACCATTGGGGAATGCTACTAACACCTGTTGGAAGAGAACAGGTGGCTGCTTTATATCCTTTAATTTACAGTACAGACCCCCTACTCCCAATAAAGAATTATCCTGCTCAAAATGCCAACAATGCTAAGGTTGAGAAACCCTAAACTAAATATGTACCCTAAACTAAATATGTACTTCAGATTAAAGTCTCATCTGTAAAGTATTTAATTATGCCTTCTTTTTAGTATTGTAAGACTTAACATAGAGCGTTTAAAGGCTTATAACTAAAAGCTGTTTGAAACTGACACACCACAATGATTATGCTAGCAATGACTTAAATGAATAGTATGGTTTAGTTAATTGATTTTCTAAAAAAAAGTATGAATCAAAAATTTCTTTGCACCAGTTGTTTGACCTATTAAGGTTTTATAGCAGAAAAAGAATACTGATATATGCTTATGTTTCTTACTGAACCTGGAGAACAAATTAGGACAAGAACAACTTTCAAAAAAGTTTCTTCCCCATTTTTAAATAATCTATGGGAAAACTAATTTACATGCTGTAAAAAAGAAAGTACTTACATATATAGAAACTGGTGCCAAAATAATAAATAGCACTGGAAAGATACTGTAAAGAACTGTGCTGAACAAGAGGAGCTCCTAGAGATATTAAAACCACCCACAAATGAATCAGAAAAAAACTGCACTTGAAAGATGACTAGCAATGTAGTGGTAGCTGAGCTGGGAACCATTTTCAACATGCTTCTTTTCTAAAGATTCCATCTTTTCTGCACTAGTATGTCCTGTAGCGGTCAGTAATATTGGTCAGAAAATGGTCAAGTGTAGAGCGATGAATTTACTCGCTTGAAAGCCAAGATCCTTGAAAACAGTCAGTTTAAAAATCTGTAAATCAGTGCTATTCTTTTCCGTTTGAGCAGCCTTTTTCCCAAAGGAATCCTGGCTGAGGAGTAGGAGTGCACTGTTTGAAAGAACTGCAGAAGTGCTTCTTAGGTGTTTTTCTCCTTTAGCAAGCTGTTGGGAAGATGGAGGAGTATTCAGCGTGAGGTGTACTGTCATTATATTTATTCTAGGGCTTTTTCAGCACTGTAATTTATTTTTGTGCCAGAACAGTATGAATTGTTAAAAAATGTACTTCTTCACAAAATGAAGCAATTGGACTAGATCTATCTTGAATTATGCACATATCATAGCTAAGAGGATGGTATTTTCTGAATAATAAAAATCACATCCTTTTGCAAAAACAAAATACTCAAAATCTTCATCATTACATGTTTAAGGGCTACTCTTTTATTTGGACCTAAAATGAACTTCTGAAAAAATTTAATGATGCCCTGAAAGTTCACCTCGTCTTTCATTTAAAACACATGACATTCACTATCTCTTGTCTTTCTATTAAGACACTTTCTTCTGGAAATGAACATTTTGGAATCAGTGTCCAATTTTTAGAAATGCAGAATCAACTTCATTGTACATTGAGACTCTTCTAGAAGGAGTATGACCAAATCATCCCCTTAAGGAGCATAAAAAGTAATGGACATCTTGGGCTTCCCTGGTGGCTCAGATGGTATAGTCTGCCTGCAATGCGTGAGACCTGGGTTCCATCCCTGGGTTGGGAAGAGCCCCTGAAGAAGGGAATGGCTTCCCGCTCCAGTATTCTTGCCTGGAGAATCCCATGGACAGAAGAGCCTGGTGGGCTACAGTCATAGAGGTCGCAAAGAGTTGGACATAACTAAGCAACTAACATTTTCACTTTCACTTTCAATGGGTATCTTAGATAAGGAAACAATTAAAAGTAAAAAAAAAAAAAGAAGAAGAAGCACCAGATAGAACTAGCAATTCCCTCCTCTGTAATCCTAAGGCAAAGGATAAGGAAGTTTCCTGTCACTGAGTACCTACTGAGAGAAAAACACTTCTGACGCTTTCACATGTGTTCTCATGGACTCCTTCGAGCCTCCATGCAGGGTAAATGACACTGTAGTGTGTATATTTCATAGATGAGAATATTGAGGTGCAGAGAGGTTAATCTCATTCAACTAGTTAGTAAAGGTCTGAGTTTGAGTCCAAATGTGAAGATCTCTAAAGTTAATACCCTTTCCACTAACCACACTGCTTACATTCTTGATTGTTCTTTTATATTCATTTCTATTAAAAAAAAATTCTCAACCACCTTAAGTCTCCACTGCTGGATGAATTCTTGAGAGTCACCCAGGGTTTGCACATCTTAGTGCTCATCAAATACAGTCTGTATTCAGTATTACTGATTGCCATATCGTTGGTCTTTACAAATATTTGTTAAATAGATACCAAAATTGAAAACATCATCCTTCATTTGCTTAGCAGAGGTGGTGGAATGGCATACCTGTCAAAGCATTTAGATGTTCTGAAGGTCAGTGTTAAGTAAATGTGTGGTTCTAGTTCTGCGGAAGTGGCAAGGTTTATGTAAATAACACTGAAGACTTCAACATGTATAAATGCTGCTTAATTTCTGCCTACTTGAATCGCTTTACCAAAAAACCCCAGTTCTTTTTTAAATATATATTACTATAAAACCCCAGTTCTTCAGGTATATGTTCAGACATAGTGTTTTGTCTAGAATATGGGGGAAAATATTAATACAAAAATATGTATTTCAAAGGAAAGCATTTACATATACCTATGTGGTCCCTTGGACTACAAGGAGATCCAACCAGTCCATCCTAAAGGAGATCAGTCCTGGGTGTTCATTGGAAGGACTGATGTTGAAGCTGAAACTCCAATATTTTGGCCACCTCATGCGAAGAGTTGACTCATTGGGAAAGACCCTAATGCTGGGAAGGATTGAGGGCAGGAGGAGAAGGGGACGACAGAGGATGAGATGGTTGGATGGCATCACTGACTCGATGGACATGGGTTTGGGTAAACTCCGGGAGTTGGTGATGGACAGGGAGGCCTGGTGTGCTGAGATTCATGGGGTTGCAAAGAGTTGGACATGACTGAGCGACTGAGCTGAACTGATGTGGTGTGTGCTTAATGTGCAAATGGAACATATCAACTGTAATTAGAAGATCTAAAAGAGTAGTGATCAAATCCTTTAGGTAAATTATTTTTATGTTAGGAAATGTGTTAAAATTATTCAAATATTTTAAATTTTTAATTGATTATTAGTTTTTAGCCCTGATTTATATTAAAATAGGCATTGCCAAAGCATTTTGTCTTATTATTATTATTTATTTTTAACTGTGATGGATCTTCATTGCTGCCTGGGCTTTTATTTAGTTTCAGCAAGTGAGAGCTACTTTCTAGTTGCAGTGAGGGGGCTTCTCATTTCAGTGACTTCTCTTGTTTCAAAGCATGAACTCCAGGGCGCATGGGCTTAAGTTGAGGCTTGTAGGCTCAGTAGTTGTGGCTCCTGGGCTTTGGAGCACAGGCTCAGCAGTTGTGGCAGACAGGCTTAGTTGCTGCATTGCATGTGGGATCTTCCCGCATGATGGATTGAACCTATGTCTCCTCGTAGGGAGGTGGATTCTTTACCAGTGAGCCACCAGGGAAGCCCCAAGCATTTTGTTTATATGCCTGATCTGTTTTCATAAACTCCTGGTGGGCAGGAACTGGCTACTCATCATCGTATGCCTGCAGGTGGTTAATGAGTGAATTTCTATTTTACTATACTGTTGCATGGGATGGAGGATGCAAATTGTGATGTAATAGGAAAAAGCATTATGTCCGGACTGGAAACTCTAGCTCCAGATCTTCTCCTAAATGTCTCTTGACTTTGAGTTCCTGATAAAATCATGGCATTTCAGAAGTTATATAAAGTTTTTTCCCCTTCTGACAGTCATATTCTACTGACATAGATAGACACAAGCCTAATAATCATCTTTCCTATTAATAGAATACACTGATGCAATTCTGGACCAAACCATAACCTCTAACCAAAATGTGCATCATTTGAAATAAACTATATTCAGTGAGAGTTAAAAATAATACTGTGAATAAAGTTGAAAGCATGCCTGATGTATTTATTTTAAAAAAATGTATTGTTTTTGAAGGAAAATCATGTTGTTAGTTTTGTTTTATTCAGAAGAGGTCAGAGTTTAAGGATCTTTTCTCTTGTATAGAGATATGACTAACAGATCAGTCATTCCCTAACAGGGACTCTCTTGATGATGCTGTCTCTCTTTGAAAATGATCCCAGTGTTTTCTGAATGTGTCATAGATGCATCACTATCCTGAGGGTAAAAGCTCTGCTCCCGTCACAAGTTAAAAAAAAACACTACTTTTGTGTGAATATTAATTAAAATGATAATAAAGATGAACAGATTATTTATAATATTACTTTTTAAAATTGTATTCTTTACCAAAACATCTTGAAATCCAAGAACAGTTATTATAAAATTATTAAGAATAGATATTAACAAACAGAACCCATTTTTTTGACTTGTTTAAGAAGCAAATGTAAAATAAATACTGTATATTGCTTAAGATCAATTCTTTTGAGCGTATTCAGAAATAGGAATGTTTTGGACTTAAATACAATAGTAAAAATAAACAAATGAAATAATAATTAGATTGTGTTTTATATGTATTTTATTCTGCATTTTTACATGACTGTAGATTACAAATGGGCTTCACAGGTTGTCAGATGATGAAGAATCTGTCTGCAGTGTAAGAAATGGAGGCTCAATCCCTGGATCTGCAAGATCCCCCGGAGAAGGGAATGGCAACCCACTCTAGTATCCTTGCCTGGGAAATCCCATGGACAGAGGAGCCTGGTGGGCTACAGTCCGTGGGGTTGTAAAGTTGGACACAACTGAGCAAAGGAGCACACACACAGATTACAAATATCTCTTTATGCCAATAAACTTCAAGGAATATGCTACTTTTAATGGCTACATATATCTTTGTGTAAGAAACATAATTATTTCTTGGACATTTAGGGTTATTTCCATTTTAATTTTTTAAGCAATTCCATAATGGAATGTGTATACACCTGCAAGCATTCATGCACACATACAGCTTTGTGAGCTTTTCAGATTATTTCCTTAGGAAAAATTCCTACAGGTAAATTTGTGGGATTGATAGGTATGCAATGTGTTTTATATTTTAAAAAATAACTAATTTTAGACTTACAGAAACTTGGCAAAATAATACAGAGATTTCCCCACCACCCTCCAGCAAGCTTCTTTTAATGTAACATGTAGTGTAACCATAGTACAATGATCAAAACCAGGATTTTACATTAGTATGACACTATTATCTAAACTGCAGAGCTTAATTGAACTTCCAATTTTCTCTATTATGTCTTTTTTTTTTTCTTCTGTACCAGGATCTTATATAGGTTCTCATTTGGATTCAGTTGCTTTTTCTCTTTAGTCTCTGTGATAGTTCCTCAGAGTTTTCTTTTCTTTCATGATCTTGACACTTTTGAAGAATACCGGTTAGTTTTTCTGGAAAATGTTCCACAGTTTTGTATTTGAATGAGGTTATGCATTCTGGGCAAGAACTGCATCTTTCACAATGCCTGGCACTTAGGGCTTTGTGATGTGCACGTGTTTTATCACTGGTAATATTACCAACCTTGAACACATGGATAAGATGGTATCTGCTGAGTTTCTCTACTGTGAAATTGGTATGTTTCCCCTGGTAACAAATAAGTACCCTGGAGGAGATACTTTGAGACTATTCAAATATCCTGTTTCTCTTTACCTTATCATCACTAATTTTTGAATCCATGAGTGAACCTTGCCTGCAACAGTCATTACTGTGGCATTTACCTAATGGTGATTTTTCTATTTCCTTTCCCTCTTCACTGATGCTATACTTTTTAAATGACTTGTTTTTATTTTAATTATGGAATATTTCAAAAATGAAACATTCAGAAAACAATAAATCAGATACCCATGCACTTCCTCAACTTGATTTAATAGGATGGTAACATTTGGCACATTAACGTTAGATCTCTTACCTTTGCATATGATTTTTTTGTTTTGATATTTCTTTAAAAATAAAATATAATAGATACACTATAGCTAAATTCCCTCAGACTGTCCTTTCATTCTCCTTCCCTCTCTAGAAAGTTGGCATATATTAATCACAGTCATTTTTAATCATATACATGCATATATATTTGACCATAAATGCTATAAAATATTATACATTTGAATTTTATATCTAAACCCTGTTATACATATAAAACCAAATTTGCTTTCCCTGCTTTTTACCTTTTAACATTAGCATTTTGTCTTTTAGATTTATCAGTGTTAATGCATATAGACCAAGTCCATTCATGTTACTGAGTGGATAATATTCCACATGTTCAAGAAAATACATTTAAGATTCAACATTAATTCAACACATTTATTGAGCAACTACTATGAGGACCAAGAAATGTTTTGTTCTCTGACTTTAAGATGGATTCCTTAAAGAGAAAGAGGATTTACATTTTAGTACAGATATTGCAGCATTATTTGTAATAGCAAAAACATGGAACCATGAAAACTTAATATTACGCTATATTCTCATAAAATCATATAAAATGTAAAGTGATTGTTGTGTTAAGTTGATGGGGGAGTCCTTTGCCAGTGCAGATGTATATCAAATCATCACATTACACACTTTAAATAACTTAAGATTTTTTGTCAATGCACCTCAGTAAAGCAGAAAAATAATGTTACATCTCATTCATTTATTTATGTAATCTATAAATGTATGTTTATCATATGTTGTAGGTATTAGGGATGCAACGTGGTTTCCTTAAGAAGCTTACAGTCTAGAAGGAAGATATAGACCTGAATATATTTGAATGTAGTTAAGTGAATAGTAATGTAATTGTCTAAAAACTGTAATTGGATTTTTCCCAGATTATCATGAATTCAGAAAGTAGGCAGTGATCATCAAATTTTCCTTGTGGAGAACCTAACTAGATTTTATGTAAGTGATAGTTCTCAAATATGAGAAGGCATTTGTCACTTTGGTTGAGATTTCAAAGAAGAAGAAAAGAAAAAGATGTTAGCAGAAATAATGAACAGGGAAACATCCAGCTAAATTAAAGACACGTAATGATCCAACTAATGTGACAATTTGATCTCTGGTTCGTCTGCCTTTTCTAAACATGGTTTGTACATCTGGAAGTTCTCAGTTCACATATGGGTATGTTGAATGGGAGGCAGGGGAGTGGGAAGGCTGGGATGATGTGAAGAAATAATCTTGAATTGCAACACAAGTAGAAACCATATCTGTAAGGGACTTGCAGTTATTGTAGTTTCCACATGGTCTGTAACTATGTGTCCTATCGAGAAAGACAAATCAGGGTGAAACCCTGACTTGGACTTTTTTTTGTGGTATTCCTATGAGCAATTCACTTTCTCAGTTTTTTAAAAAATCTTTAATATAGACTCTGGGAGTTGGTGATGGACAGGGAGGCCTGGCATGCTGCGGTTCATGGGGTCGCAAAGAGTCGGACACGCCTGAGCGGCTGAACTGAACTGAACTGATAGACATATTAATGCTTAATTCAAAAGAATGCTAGGAGCATATAATAGTTGTGGCTAAACTCCATGCATGGTCTATAGTGTTGTTGTTGTTGTTGTTCAGTCACTAAGTAGAGTCTGGCTCTTTGTGATCCCATGGATGCCACACAAAAGGCCCCCTGTCCTTTTCTATCTCCCGGAGTTTGAACAGATTCATGTGCTTTGAGTCAGTGATGCCATCTAACCATTGCATCCTCTTCTGCCCACTTCTTTTGCCTTCAATCTTTCCTAGCGTCAGGGTCTTTTCTATGGCTCTTCGCTTCAGGTGACCAAAGTATTGGAGCTTCAGCTTCAGCATCAGTCTTTCCAATGAATATTCAGGGTTGATTTTCCTTTAGGATTAACTGGTTTGATCTTGCAGTCCAAGGGACTCTCAAGAATATTCTCCAAAACCACAATTCAAAAGCATCAGTTCTTTGGCACTCAGCCTTCTTTATGGTCCAGCTCTCACGTCTGTACATTACAACAAATAAAACCATAGCTTTGACTATATGAACCATTGTCGTCTAAGTGATGTCTCTGTTTTTCAATATGCTGTTTAGGATTGTCACAGCTTTCCTTCTAAGGGTCAAGCATCTTTTAATTTCATGGCTGCAATTGCCATCCACAGTGATTTTGGAGCCCAAGAAAATAAAATCTGTCACTGCTTTTAGTTTTTCCCTTTCTACTTGCTGCCATGAAGTGATGAGACCAGATACCATGATCTTAATTTTTTGAATGTTGAATTTTTAACCAGCTTTTTCACTCTCCTCTTTTATCCTCATCAGGAGGCTCTTTAGTTCCTCTTCAATTTCTACCATTAGGGTGGCATTGTCTGCATATCTAAGGTTGTTGATGTTTCTCCCAGCAATCTTGTTTCTAGCTTGTGATTCACCCAGCCTGACAATTCGCATGATGGTCTCTGCATATAAGTTACATAAGCAGGGTGATATACAGCCTGTTGTACTCCTTCCAAATTTGGAACCAGTCCATTATTCCATGTCAGGTTCTAAGTGTTGCTTCTTGACCTGCATACAGGTTTTTCAGGAGACAGGTAAGGTGGTTGTATTCCTATCTCTGTAAGAATTTTCCAGTTTCTTGTGATTCACACAGTCAAAGGCTTTTGCATAGTCAATGAAGCAGAAGTAGATGTTTTTCTGGAATTCCCTTGCTTTCTGTATGATCCAGTGAATGTTGACAATTTGATCTCTTGGTCCTCCGCCTTTTCTAAACCCAGCTTGTACATCTGGAAGTTCTCAGTTCACATACTGCTGAAACCTAGCTTGAAGGATTTTGAACATAACCTTACTAGCATGTGAAATGAGCTCAATTGTATGGTAGTTTGAATAATATTTTCATTGTATTTCTTTAGGATTGAAATGAACATTGACTTTTTTCAGTCCTGTAGCCACTGCTGAGTTTTCCAAACCTGCTGGCATATTGAGTGCAGCACTCTATCAACATCATCTTCTAGGATTTTAAATAGCTCAGCTGGAATTCCTTCACTTCCACTAGCTTTGTTTGTAGTAATGCTTCTTAAGGCCACTTTACTTCACACTCTAGGATGTCAGGCTCTAGGTAGTTATGTGAGTCATTAAGAACTTTTTCCTATAATTCTTCTGTGTATTCTTGCCACTTCTTCTTAATCTCTTCTGATTCTTTAAGGTCCTTACCAATTCTGTCCTTTATCCTCCTTCAGATCAGAGTCTTGTCATGGCAAAGGGGCTTGAGTAACTCATGACCTATGAGCTATCCCATATAGGGCCACCCAAGACAGATGGGTCATAGTGAAGAGTTCTAACAAAATGTGATTCACTGGAGGAGGAGATGTCAAACCACTCTATTCTTGCCACAAGAACCCCATGAACAATATGAAAAGGCAAAAAGAGTTGACACTGAAAGATGAGTCCCCTAGATTGGCAGGGGTCCAATATGCTCCTGGGGAAGATCAGAGGGCAAAAACTAATAGCTCCAGAAAGAATGAAGCAGCTGGGCCAAAGCAGAAACAACGCTCAGTTATGGATGCGTCTGGTAGTGAAAGTAAGTTCAACACTGTAAAAAACAATATTGCATAGGAACCTGGAATATTAGGTCCATGAATCAAATTGGATATGGTCAAGCAGGAGATGAAAAGAGTGAACACTGATGTCTTAGGAATCAGTAAGCTAAAATGGACAGGAATAGATGAATTTAATTCGAATAACCATTGTCTCTACTACTATGGGCAAGAATCCCTTAGAAGAAATGGATTAGCCCTCATAGTCAACAAGAGTCCCAAATGCAGTGCTTGGATGCAGTCTCAAAAATGACAGAATGCTCTCACTTTTGTTCCAGGGCAAACTATTCAACATCACAATAATCCAAGTCTATGCCCCAAACACTAATGCTGAAGAGGCTGAAATTGACTGATTTTTATGAAGACCTGCAACATCTTCTAGAATTCATGCCAAAACAAGATGTCCTTTTCATCATAGGGGTTGGAATGCAAAAGTAGGAAGTCGAGAGATACCCAGAATAACAGGCAAGTTTGGCCTTGGAGTACAAAGTGAAGCAGGGCAATGGCTAACAGAGTTTTGTTAAGAGAACACACTGGCCATAGCAAACTCGCTTTCCCAAAAACCCAAGAAATGTCTCTACACTTGGACATCATCAGATGGTCAATACCAAAATCATATTGATTATATTGCTTGCAGCCAAAGATGGAGAAGCTCTGTACAGTCAGCAAAAGCAAGACCTGGAGCTGTCTGTGGCTCAGATCATCAGCTCCTTGTTGCAAAATTCAGGCTTAAGTCGAAGAAAGTAGGAAAAACCACTAGGCCATTCAAGTATGACCTGAAGAAAATCCTTTATGATTATACAGTGGAGATGACTAATAGATTCAAGGGATTAGATCTGGTAGACAAGAATGCCTGAAGAGCTATGAATTGAAGTTTATAACATTGTGCAGGAGGCAGTGACCAAAACCATCCAAAGAAAAAGAAATGCAAGAAGTCGAAGTGGTTGTCTTACGAGGTTTTACAGATAGCTGAGGAAAAAAGGTAACCAAAGGCAAGGAAGAAAGGGTAAGATACTCCCAACTGAATGCAGAGTTGCAGAGAATAGCAAGGAGAGATAAGAAGGCCCTCTTAAATGAACAAAGCAAAGGAATAGAGGAAAACAATAGATTTGGAAAGACTAGAGATCTCTTCAAGAAAACTGGAGCTATGAAGAGAATGGCCTAGAGTAGTTTATCATAAATATTAAAGCTGCCATTGCTGTATTCTTGTGCTATGTTTATTTTTTCCTTATAAACGTTGTTTCCTAGATGTTTCCTAGGAACACTGTTGTCATTTTAAGTAGTAGAGTGAATTGTTACATGTCTTCATTAAAATTTGGGATGGGATTATTTTATCTTCATTTTTAGTTTAGTTGAGGACAATGATTACATTCTCTTTTTTCTATTCATTAACTTGTGTATTTATCTTTTTTCTTATACAATACATTGTTATCAACTCTGGTTACTGTGTTATTCCTTGAAGCTTTACACCTCATTCATCTTATAGCTGCAAGTTTGTAAGCTTTGATCAACTTTTCCCTAATTCCTTCACCTCCAACCCCAGGCAACTACTTTTCTACTCTCTAACTAATTTTTTTTAAGATTCCACTTATAAATGATATCATGCAGTATATCTCTTTCTGTCTGGTTTATTTCACTTAGTATAACGTCCTCAGGACCCATCCATGTTGTCAAAAACAGGAAAAATTCCTTCTTTCTCATGGCTGAATAATATCCTGTTATATCTATATATATTACATTTCTTTAGCCTTTCATCTGTTGATGGACACACGTTGTTTCCCTGTCTTGGCTACTATGAGTAATGCTGTAATGAACATTGGAATGCAAATATCTCTTTCATATCCTGTTTTCATTTCTTTTGGATATATACCCTAAAGTAGGATTGCTGGATCATATGGTAGTTCTATTTTTATTTTTTGAGGAACCTCCTTTCTCATTTCCATAGTGGCTGTACCAATTTGCATTCTCAAAATGATTGTGTTTTTAATTTAAGAAAGAACAGTGTGATGGCAGTTTGAAGAGTGACTTGAAAGGTCTTAAGAGGCAGTAAGACTTCTTACAAAGGTGTTACATTTGTTGTTGTGTAGAGCATAATACGGTACAATCTTTTAATATATTGTTTGTGTTAGTTTCCTAGGGATGCTGTAACAAAGTACCACAAACTGGGTGGTTTAAAACAACAGAAATCGATTTTCTCACAGTTCTAGAGTTCAGAAATCTGAAATCAAGGTGTCAGCAAGGCCGTACACCCTCTGAAGGTGCAAGAATCTGGTAATTTTCGGTTTGTGGCAGTATCACTCCAGTCTTCTTACATCAGTCTCTCTGCATGAATGTCTATCCTTCAAATGCCTCCTTTTTATAAAGAAACCAGTCATATTGGATTGGGGCCCATCCTGCTCTAGTATGATTTCCTCTTAAATAAATACATCTGCGACTATCCTATTTCCAGCTATGATTGCATTTTAAGGTGCTGTGGATGAGAACTGGAACTTGCGAATTTAGGAGGGACACAGTTCAACAGATAGTATGGTTCTTTCTGACTTCAGGGTCACATAGTCCTTTCTAGGTATTTCCCGGCATTGTGGTAATGATTACAGTGTGAGAATTCAAAGCTACTTTATAGTTATAATGTCAGTTTTGTAATAGAGCCAGTTGCCATCAGTGCTAATCAAAAACAAACTTCACCATTCAAATACTGGGCAAACGTGGGTTGGTGCCTGTAATTATTTCTTAATTATGCTTACTTTCATGGATCAGGCAGTTTAAAATTATTGAGTGATAATCAGTTTTTAAGAAAGCAAAGCATAAAATGTTTATAATATAATTAAAACTATGTAAGAAATATTCATGTATGTGCATGTTTGAAATTTAACATACTAAAAATAAGTGTTAGTTTTGTTATGATGGTAAAATTATGATATTTTCCCCAAAATTGTTTTTAAGTTGATTTCTCCTATAAAGAAAGAGAAAGCAGATGAATCCAAAACATAAGCTGATTTATTAAAACTGATTGCTATTACTCTTAGATCTTGATTTCCATGCAATTTGAAAATGATCATCACTATTCTGAACACACAGAAGAAGCTTAGTAAATGCTTGGTGCCTTGATGTGATTATTAATACCACAGCTCAGACGTGACATGGAAAGTGACTAAAGGTGGTGAATTGTTTTACAGCAGACATTCTATTTTTATTTTAACTATTGAACCATTTCTTGAGGTTGAGAGAGATAATGTTTAACTCAGTCTCATTTTAACTTAGAGTAAGGAAGAAAAAGTGATGATCGCCTTATTTATTTACGGAAGGATTATAAAGTATCATGCTAGTCTTTTCTCTCTGGAAAGTGTAATTTTGGATGCCATAGAAAAGTGTGCTGCTTTCAAGTGTGATGAAATGAGAAATAGAAGTGTGCCATTTTTTAATTACGAGTTACTGGTGGTGTTTTCAGAAATTCGGTAAGTAGCTCAGTTTAAAAATGGACAAAGTGTATGAAGTTATTTTGAGAACAAAATGTCATTACCAAAGGTGTACTTTTTCGTATATTGAACTAATAAATAGTTCAGAAAGTCCCTTGCAAATTTATCAAAATGTCATCTTCAGGTGCTGGGTTGGAAAATTAGTAACTGCTGGAGTGTGTGACTGCTGAAAGGTGTCATATAGGCAGGGGCCTATCAGTTTTTAGCTTCTGGCATAAAGCAAAGATGTTAATCATCACTGTTGAGATTTAAAATGTCAGAAGTTCTTAGCATAAAAAATAAAGGTTAGAAGTTAAGCATCTATGGTAGTGTATATCCCAGTGTGCAAAAAGGAAACAGAATGCTAAAACAATACTCAACTAATTATTACTCAAATTACAATGGTTAAGAATGACACAGATAGCAAATAGCTTTATAGTATATAATGGCATATTCATTAAATTTTGTTCTTATAAGATGATATGCCTTGGCTTTTAATTACTATAAGCAGGCAGAGGGATGGCTAGTGCATCCTTCACACATGTACCATTTATCCTTAGATACATATGTGGCTATTCATATGTTTGGGAAAATATAATTTTGCTTTCTTAACAAAATTGTTAGCAAATGGAAGAAGTTGTCTAAAATATTTAATGAAATGATGTAGGATCAGACTATTTTACTTTAACATGCTTATTCGCTTGGAAGAGAGAAGACCTAGATAGGAAATGACTTCATGCTTTAATATACCTGCAACACTATTTCTCCTGACACTTTATATTAGGCTTTTTGTTCAACTTCCTAACACTTTCACACTGACTTTACTCATTTGGTCCTTCCCAGGATGCAGATGGAGTCAGTATACCTCATCCTGCTTGACAGGTGAGGTAAAGAAACTGACCCTCTGGTATTTCTAGTTTCTGACCCAAGGGCAAACAATGCTAATACTTGAAAGACCTGGGCCAAGAACTTGGCTCTTCTAGAGGTCAGGGGTCCACTACAAAGTATTGTAGATAAGATGATTTATTTAAGTGCAAAATAAGGATTTAAGGCTGAGCAGAGGTAAAGCAGAAAGAAATAGCTTATTTGTAGTCATGAAGCTATACTAGCCTTTAAGGTTTGAGCAGAGTAACACTTGGGGTTTATATGCTACCTTTTCTTCAAAGAGAATACAAGAATATTTCAAATGCTATTAATCTATACCTGGGAGATAGCAGATAGTGACTGTTAGAGCAGATAAAGACTGGCCCAAATGCTTAAGTGACCTGTGTAAGATCACTGTTTACAGCACAGTCTGTTCTGACACCTAATGATTTAGAAACCCTTGGATAGTTAAAGATTAAATCCTGGTTGAATTCTCAATGGCTTTGGATATGTTTTTAATATTGAACCACTGTGCTTCATCAGTACAGTGGGATTCTGGTAATATGTCTTGAATAGAGTTGACATGAGGATTGAATGGAAGAGCACATGTAAATTGTCTAATAAAGGTCTGACCTATTCAAGAAGCTTACTTCTTCCCTACTACCTGAGACACTTTATAATTTCATCCTAGTTTACTTAATCAGAAGGGAAGGGAAGTGAAAGTCGCTCAGTTGTGTCCGACTCTTTGCAACCCCAAGAACTGTAGTCCATGGAATTCTTCAGGCCAGAATACTGGAGTGGGTAGCCTTTTCCAAACCTCTTTATTATTTACCTCGATACCATATTTATAACATTTTGTTGCTTTATCCCAGGTTTTTTCCCCCCATTTTGCTGTTTTTTTTTTTTTTTTTTTAATATTGGAGTATAGGTGCTTTTCAGTGAGTGTTTCTGCTGTACAGCAAAGTGAATCAGCTATATGTATACATGATGTGAAGTGAAATGAAAGTTGCTCAGTTGTATTTAACTCTTTTCAGTTTCATGGACTGTATCCTGCCAGGCTCCTATGTCCATGGAATTCTCCAGGCAAGAATACTGGATTGAGTAGCCATTCCTTTCTCCAGAGGATCTTCCTGACCCAGGGATCGAACCTGGGTCTCCTGCATTGCAGGCAGATTCTTTACCATCTGAGCCATAGCAAAGCCATTATGTGTATACATATATCTCCATTTTTTGGATTTCCTTCCAGTTTAGGTCATCACAGAGCATTGAATAGAGTATTATGTGCTATGCAGTAGACTCTAATTAGTTATTTTCTTTGCATATCGTAGTGTATGTATATTAATCCCAATCTCCCAATTCATCCCACCCTCCCCTTTCCTACCTTGATGTCCATATGTTTGTTCTTTAAGTTTGTCTCTCTGTCTCTGCTTTGCAAATAGGTTCATCTGTTTCCTCAAATTTAAGTACTTGTTATAGTGTTCCTCTTTAAGCTGAATTATTTCATTATTCTCCTTCCTGAAAAAGAGAGGTCAGTGTCACTTTGTAACAACATAAATGATTATGGGGACATTTTGTTGATTTATTTATTATAAGTAAATGATTTTATTATTCATGGCACAGAAGAAAACACGAGTTCCAATTTTGTATTGGCTTTCTTTGTTGGGGGGTATTTTAGAAGGAAGTAGACTTTCAGGGACTCACTGGACATTTTTTGGTTTAGGCCTTGTCAATGAGCAATTGATCTCTCAGAGTAAGGAAATTTGGAATGATTGTTTTACTTTTAAGAACTGTTATGGTGTGACAGGCGAGCTGGTTTGTGGTGCATAAAGGTTGATATTTTTTAAGGACTAAATTGATATTTTGGGAACTTTTATGGATAATTCAGAGATTTCCATTATCAGTATCAAATTTTTTTCCTCGTGAATAATATAGAAGAACTATGCAAGACAATTGGCATTTTCTGACCCTATGAAATGTGCCCCTGGGTAATTGAGAAAACTAAGTTACCAAACAACATAGAGAGTCGAATTGTGAAGAATGTCTCCAAGTACAGTGATTTTACTTGAGTATAATTCGTGCCAAGGCATTTCTTTGGCAATAATTAGGTTCCAGTCCTAGTTAACCCCTGATGAAATCTTTAATACATGATGATGTGGTCATGTCATCCACAGAGAGGAAGAGAACATTTTCCTGTTTACTTCAGTAGAATCCTGTGCATTTACTCTGAAATGGTATCCAAATTTTAGGATATATGTTAAGAGAGGAAGCTTTAAAATATGGCCACTTTTTGAAATACTGGTCTGGTTTGTCAAGTTAGATACCTACTGACCATGATTTTTGCGGTAATAGTAAAATGTCAATTTTTAAGAAAAAGAAAGGAATATCAAGCGTGATACTAAGTATCTTACCTACATTATTATGTTTAGTTCTTAGAATAACCCTGTAAGCTCAATGATATTATCTCATTTTACACATGAGAAAAACTGGGGCTTAGGAAGTATTATTAGTATACTGTTAATGTCACACAACTAGTTAGACATTACAGTGCAATCTCTGAATACTATATCCATTTTTGTTTTTATTTTTTTAATTACATTCAGTCACCCAATAATCATTAGTATCTAGAGATCCATATTAAGGTCATGAAGTTTTGTTTCATTTTCTGGAGTAATAAAAAGTAAATGAAAAGTGTACAATATTAAAATTTTCTTTTGGCAGATTTCTATAAAAGATAAAAGAAAACATAAGAACAATCAATAGTAAAACGGTCTTTTCTGAAATTTACTTATTTCACACATGAGTTATTGGTCATTTTATCAGCATATTTACCGAGACCTTATTGCATGCCGAACATTAAGCCTTCGCATTATCTCAGTTTTACAGATGAGGAAACTGAGGCTTAGAGAGTTTAGTTTAAGTAATTTACCCAGGTCACCAGGCCTTAACTGGAAAAAACGTAACTACTTTGTTAAGTGCGTTAACAAATGCACTTAATAGCTTTGTTTTATCTTAGGCTGAAAAGGAAGCCTTGTAGGGAAGAAAAGTGATGTTTTGAACACATGATTCAAAGTTACAGAAAAATTGGTTGAAGATATAAGAGTTTATCCTTTCAAAAATGGTGTCTGCGTAAGAAACCACTACTGAGGAGTTAATTGGGACAACAATAACTTAAGGACTGAAGTGCATTAATTGTTAAGGTAGCTTAAAATTTTTTCAGGGCAAAGACCTTTCCGAATAATTTTTTTTCCCCAAAATAAAGGTAAATAAGACATGTTAAGAGAACTTAGATCAAATAAAGACATAAGCTTATAAACTTGGGGGAAACTATCCAAATTAGGCAAAAATTTCTGCCTCCAGGAATCTGTAATGGTAGTAATAGGAATCTGAGATTTATTTTTGTTGTTAAAAAATCTAATTTTTTCCATGTTTGATGGGGTTATTCAAGTTTGCTGTATTTCTTTATTTTTTACTCAAATCCATCAATCAAAATGATAGCATTATTTTCCCCAAGCTGCCCAGAAGTTTTGATTGGCAGCTATATCCTTTTAATTTGTAAAATGCATTGATTATTAATAAATGGCATTTATTACTGTTTAAAAATATGAAGTTTTGTTTTTAGTATAAAGGAGAGAAGCAATAAAACTGAAATCTTGATTAAATATTTGGAAATGATTGCACTAAAGTCTATGTGGGTTTTTTAAAAGAAATATTTTTATTCAGAAATGGATGAATATCAATAGAATATCCTATTTTTGTTCTTTTTTGGTCTTCAAAATAGTTGATTTTCAAAATGTCAGAATCCCAGCCTCATTTCCTTGCACATACATCTCTCAATTGAGCAGCCAGCTCAGTTTCCAGACCTGATCATTTTAATAGGTTTAGGACTTCAGGTAGTAGAAGTAAACTGAGCAATTTATTAGAGCAAATAAACAAGCAAAAAAAGAGAAAAAAAAAAACCTCTGAGAAGTCCTTACATAGAAGAACTAATCTGAAAGTCAAACTGCAGGCAAATGAGAAAAAAGTGGTGGTAGGTAGAGCAAGTGTCACTTTATCCCATAGTTTTAACCAATTATTTTATTCTTGGCATCTGCTAATACTTTATTAGCTATCATTTATTGATGCCAGGAACCAAGCTAGATGCTTTGTAAGTATCTAACATTTCATGTTCTAAAAAACATGTGAGGTTGGTTTGTATATGAAAAATAAGGTTAAGTAACTTGTATAAGTTTATATAGCTTGAGGTTGAACCCATGCTTGCTTGATGCAAAAATCCATAGTCTCTTCTATCATGCCATTTTATAATGCAGTGTAATAAAAGATGTAGCAATGTTTCCATGGTGTACTACTCAGCAATAAAAAATAATGAATTGTTGATATACTAAATAACTTTGATGAACCTTAAGAGAATAATATCTAGTGAAAAAAAAGCCAATCCTAAATGAGTACATACTGTGTGCTTCTCTTTTTATAACATTCTTGAAATGGCAAAGCTGTGGAAATGGGGAACAAATTAATAGTTGCTAGGGGTTAGGGAGGGAGTGCATGTGGGAAGGGGCAAGAAAGAAGTGGATATTGTTACAAAAGAATAATGCAAAGGATCTTTGTGGTGATAAAATTGTTCTGTTTCTTTTATTTATGCAATAATTACTTTATTCATTTACTTAATTTATTTAAATTTTATTTTTATTGGCCTCTAACTGATTTATAATGTTGTATTTGTATCAGGTATACAGCAAAGTGATTCATGTATCAGTTCAGCTCAGTCGTGTGTGACTCTTTTTGACCCCATGGACCGCTCCATACATATATTCATTCTTTTTAGATTCTTTTCTCTTACAGGTTATCACAGAATATTCAGTAGTTTCCTGTGCTACACGCTGTCTTTGTTGGTTGTCTATCTTGCATGTATTGCAGTGTGTGTATGTTCATCCCAAGCACCTGATTTATGCCCCCCACGTATTTCCCTTTTAGTAACCATAAGTTTATTTTGGATGTCTGTTAAGACGGCTTCTTTTTGTAAATAAGTTCAGTTGTATTTTAGAAGTTAGATTTCACATATAAGGGATAGCATGATATTGTCTTTGTCTGACTTAATTCACTTAGCATGACAATCACTAGGTCCATCCATGTTGCTGCAAATTGCATTGTTTTATCTTTTTTATAGCTGAGTAATAGTCCAGTGTATATATGTACTACACCTTCTTTATCCATTCCTCCGTTGTTGGACATTTAGGTTGCTTCTGTGTCTTAGCTACTGTGAATAGTACTGCAATGAACATTGGGATACATGTATCTTCCTTCTTGACTCTGGTGGTGAATACATGGAACTGTACAAGTTATAAAAGTGCATAGAACTACACACACACACTGTCAGTCCTCATATATACACATGTACACACACATATGCACATATATATACACACAGAAGTACAAGTAAACTGGGGAAATCTAAATAAAGTCAGTGGGTTTCATTGATGCCGATATCCAGGTTATGATATTGCAATACAGTATGGTAAGATGTTACCTTGCTGGGTAAGAGTACAGAGGATCTCTGTGCAATATTTTTTTCAACTGTATGTGAATCTACAATAATTTAAAAAAGAAGTTTAATTTTAAAAGGGTAGCAAAGGGAGCATAGAAAGGGAACCTTCAGCAAGCTTTAGAGCTTGCTGGTCTTTCCTGCTTTTTAAACACCCAGGGAGCTGGGGTAGACTTTGACAGACTGTAAATCTATAAAAATTTCCCAAACGGAAATGGAAAAAGACAGCAAGGCCTGGTAATGGAACAAGAGCTCTGCTATATTTCAAATGAGTGTAAGTCCCATGTAAAGAATTTTAGCCAGTCCTTCCTTCCTGGACCCTGACAGTGGCCATTCAGTCCCCAATAACTGCTCAGATATAGAGAATGCACAGGCTATCTGTTTTAGATAAAATGAGCTTTTTTTTTTTTTGCTAATAAAGATACTATGTTAAATGTATAACTAATTTTGTGCGTGTACCTTGGTTATACTATTCATATACATTTATTTATCAGAAAATACATTTAATACAAATGGTATTTTTATTGTGAATATGTAGTTGCTGCATACTGGAAATGTTAAGTAAATATGCATTCTTAACAAGAATGCCTAAATTTTCACTTGTACATCTTAACATACTGCAAACAAGGCAATTTTTCATACATTCTTCTCATTATTTGTTTTCATGTTTCTCGTCTGTCTAGATGTTGAGTCCTAGGATTGTGAAACAGTTCTTCTTCATTTATTAAAATATCTTTAGTATTAAAGAATTAGTATTGTTAGTATTGTCTTTTACTTTGGGCATAATACCATGCAAATAATGATACTTAATTAATGTGTATTGACATAACTTAAAAGTGAGTGGTGACGGGAAAAAGGGTGAATTAGCATGTATAGTTACTCAGAGCATGTTATTTCCAGGAAAGGAGAGGCTACAAAATCAGAGCTATAGGACCTGAGCCTCAGAGATAGAATATTTCTGAAGCCCTCAGACAGTGCTTTGTTGAGGGACCAGGGCAGGATATACAGATGTCCAAACAGTTACGGAGGGAAAGATAGCTATCATCTGGGTCAGAAGGGTGATCTGGAGACCTGAGATTTACACCTAAGGATATAATAGGAAGCCAAATGGTTATAGGATTTTGTCTTTCTCCAGACCTAAAAGTAGTTCCATCTCACATCTACTTGGAGCTAGGTGCTGGAATATATTTCTGTCATCCCGTTTAGTCCAGAAACATGTATGAAGTTGAAGCTCTTCTTGCATGTAATCCTCTGTATTCTATATCTCTGTTGTCTGTCTTCATTGCGTCATCTTCATTTCCCAGAACTTATTAATAAATTTATCATTTAAAGTCTTCAAGTGGCCCTTAAATTATTTTGGAGAGAATTTGATTTTGAATTCATTAGCAACAGTTGTTTTGTTTTTAACCAAGATGGTTTATTTATAGATAGATAGAATTATTATTGTCCAGAGACCACCATATAGACTGGATAGCTTTATAAGCAATATATGACACTTACACATTCTGAACATCTAGTCTTAAAAACGTGGATGTAGATAGAAATAGAGATGTAAATATCTAAATACTTATATCCATGGGGAAAATACACTACTATAAATGCACCATCTCACTACCAACCAGACACTGTGTGCTAACTACTCACATAACCTTCCTCATAATCATACCTTTGTTGTGTATTAATGTCCACATTTGGTAGGTACAGAAACTAAACTTTGGAAACATTAAGTAGTTGATTGAAAGAGATACAAAAATACTTGAGGTAGGATTAAATATGATAGCCTACTCTAGAGCCCTGTTCATTCTGTGACATTAAGTGGCTATTTTCAGAGAAGAAAAGGCCCAATATAATATAATTTAATTTTCAATTGTCTACAATTTCTGGTGTAATGTTTAATATTTATGTTTGGTCCTGTGAGTGGAATATGTGTCATTTTCTGTTTTTCCCTTTTCTTGCTATATGTATGTGCAAACAGTTATGATATCAGCTGTTGAAACAGTTTCTAAATTGAAATGCAATACATGTAGTCTGCCTGAGTGTCCACGGGCCTTTAATGTGACAAGAGTAGTTCATTCTCACAGCATCTCCAATATAGTCATAAAACGAACATATACTAAATGCCTACTATTTATCAGTACTTGCGCTACATACTGGGAACACTAAGATGAATATGACATGATTCCTCCTCTTAAGGAACATACAGATTGGTGGAAGGGATATGTAAGACGTAAGAACTATGTAATTAGCATCAGAAGTAACAGAAAGGCCATGGGTTGTACAAAGAAGAGAGAGCTTATCTGTGCCTACTTATTATAAAACCATGGGGAAACTAGGACAGGCTTCAAGAAAGTGATGATGCTTGACTATGAATTAAAGGAGTTGTAGTAATTATCAGGTAGACATCCTTGAGTCATTCTAAACAGAAAGATTCATGTCCTGAGATTTCAGAGGTGTCGCAATAGCTCATTGTTGCAATAGTCACTATGGATTGACTCAAAAAGTTGAGGAAGTGGCTGAAAAAGAGGCTTTGAGAGGTACACTGAGGCCAGACTTATCTGGAACTTTTACAGTAGCCAAAGGATTTAGTCTTCATGATGGTGGTAATGAAAACCATTCATGAGCAATTTTTTTTAATCAGGAGAATGACATGATCTGATATGAATTTCAAAGTAATAACTTTGGCAACAGCATGGAAAAAAAAGATTAAAAAGCATATGGAAGCAGAATACTAGTTGGGGGGCATAGATGTAATCTTGGGGAGAAATATGGGGGCCTTCAAATTGTTGAGAAATATAGGAGCCAATTCAATAGGAATTGAGAAGAGGGGAAGATTTTAGAGATATTTAGAAGAACATGTTGCTTTGTGACATGTCAAAGTTGAATAGTCTTTAAAGGCTGAGTGGTTTCATGAACAGAGAGAATATAGTAAGTGGAGCAGGGTTTAGTTGGGAATTAAATAAATTTGATTTAGGTGTGTTGCTGAGTTTGAGAACACTCTGGAGACCACCAGTTATGTTAGTACTGAGCCAATCTGTCAATACAAAGAATTTCATTCTGCAGTGTTATTCAGTCTAGATGTTAAAAATGTAGAATTAGATTTTAGAAGCAATCTAAGGTTGATAAAAGACAAGTGGATGAGTTAATTGAGATTTTTGGTAAGAGAAAAATGTGATTGACTAGGGCTAGTAAAAATGACTAAGTATAGGAAGAAACTGATAGATCAGTAGAAAATACACAGATCAAGGACTCAGAGGTTCCAGGATCTCAGAAAGAATAAATGAATGAAAGAGCTGAAAATAGTTTAAAGATTTTACAGGTAGAACAATCCTGAGTCATATAGTACTCTGTAGATTAGGGTTAGATGAGTGGGTTGCTGAAATGATTTGGGGATAAATTTTTTTTTATAGAAGAAGAGATAAAAAAACTGAGAAGCTGGGAAATAGAATACATATGTTGAAATCACTCAAAATTATTACAGGAGTTAGATTGGAGGGATATTGTAAGCCAAGTTATTTTTTTCTGTGAGTGTAAGGGAATGATTTGAAGATCAGTAGAAGAAATGATTAGAGTGAAGAGTAAAAGATAGTGTAGTAAAATATTTTGGCCTCAAGGAGAAAGGACTTTTTCAAGAACGAATTCATGTTCTTAAAATTGAAACCAGAAGCCAAGAAAATGCCTGAGGTAGCCCTTGGGTCTGATGAGAAACCAGTTGCATGAGTACCATGACCAGAGGCTGACCATGGATGACCGAGTCATGGAAACCAGCTTCATGTTTTAAAGTATATAGCATGTTCTATGATAAAAGTTCTTTGGAAAATACATGTTGAAGGAACATTAATTATGACTGCCAGTAGTCAGGGAACATTCTATCAAAGATGTAATATTGGACTAATACTTGGAAGGAGTATAGAATTGGTGGAGGAAAATGAAGAAGATGGAGGAAAATACTTCAAAATAACAAATATTTTGAGGCTACAGTGAAAAGAAGATGAGGATGGAAAGACTATCTTGTCTTTAAATTATATTTTTTTTCTTTAGCAGGGGTATTAGTTTTGCGCTAATTTATGTGAATATACTGCAGGTTTCTTAGAAATTTTATTTACATATTGCATGCTGATAGTCGTTTGTAGAATAGTAACTTAACATTTATTTGAAAAAGAAGATGCCATTTTAGCGATGATCAGAAATATACTTTTAGTATAAATCACCACTCTCGTAGTTCTAGAAATGCCTAAAAAAAATTTTTTTTAAGTAAAGGTTGAAAGTTAATAGTGTAATCTTTTGATTAATTTTAAATATAATCATTAGTTTTTAGAACAGTGTTCTCTGTGTTATGAAGGTGCTGAATTTTAAAAATTCTAAATGAAATCCATTTTAAATTCTAATTCCCTGAATGTCAAGCTGCAAGATGGATAAGGTCATAGTCCTTGTGTTTTCTCAGTAACACCATTTTATGACTGTGATGATATTCCAGCATGAATTTGAAACGTGTTAAGGGAAAATGATTGAAGTTGGTTGACAGCCCATCTAGACCTCTGTCATGAGGGGATATGTAAGGAAACTGAAGTAACTTTGGGGGTTGAATTATATGTGTGTCTGTGTGTATATATGTATATATAGATATATATTATTATTTGTTTAATTCTTGGCCCTAAAATTTTTGATCTGACTTCATATTTAAATGAATATATATAATACATAATATATACAATACATATATGATGTAGAATACATATTAAATGTACCTACTGAATAGAGATATTATATATTATATATTTTGTATTATGTGTACACTATATGTGTATATATATAAAATACAAGGCTAAAGACTATTCTGAACCAAGAACTGAAACAGATGCACTCTTTCTGACCCAAATTAATCGATCTGATGCCTAGTAATGAGAATTTAAGACATGGGAAACTGGGTCAGACTTTCTGTTTCGGGCTACATTAAAAAGAAAGCTAGAATAATTCATCTTAAAGATTGCCCATTTGCTTCATGTTAAAGCATATTTTTCAAGAAAGTAATGTTTACCAGTAGGGATTTTAGCTACATTTTTTCATTTGTAATTTGTTAGGCTATCAAATACATGATGACAAGATTGACTGTTAACTTTGTATAATTTCAGACTACTCTCCAAAACATATATAGCATTTTCTATCCTGTGAGATGAGATAAACAGAGGTTGTTTTATATGCAGAGCACTTTTTTTTTTTTTAACACAACATGGTAAGGAAATAGAAACATGAAATATTTGTTTCAGGTCAAGTTGCAAAATGACTTTTGGTCAGTGTTTGGGTATGGAGGAGGAATAGAAGAAGATTGATGTTTTGATGGATAATAATTGACTCTCAGCTGTTCTCCCTCTTCTAAAGGCAAGGATGAATTTGCACTGATGCTTCCTTGCTGTCATTCTAAATAATATATTTCTGTGGCTCAAGCTGTTATCAGTAATTGTAAGTAGGTATTTCTGTGACAGTCAGCCCTCTGGAGCTTGCCTGATGAATCTGTCCTTGGCCCCTTCAGCCCTCCCTGGCTGCTGTACTTGAGGTATGTCTCTGCACCCCTTCCCTCTCAGGATGAGACCTACAGTCTTTTGAAACTGTTTTTATAATGAATTCCTGAGTAAGAAGCATTTGAATGCTGATTAAGCACTTGTGCTCTGGACTCAAAACTGCCAATAACTACTTATTTGATGTGTGAGGGGGCAAGTTATTTCAGCTCTCTGCGCCAGATTCCTGCACTGAGAATGGGAATGTTGACAGCAACCTACCTCGCAGGAATGTGGTCAAGCTGAATGAGCAGGCATGGGATACCCTTAGCACAGAGCTGGTATGAGATCAATGAATGCTCAGTACTGTACTTACTGTGATATTTGGGAATTCATTAAACTATCACACTCAGCACCCTTATTTTTAAAAATATTTGTAAAGGATTCTGAGGTTTGTAAAATGAACTAAGACTGACACACGATGTAAGCCTTATTAAATAGGAAACGAAGCTGTGAAGTTTGTGAAACCTGATTTGAACCTGACCTTTACAACTCTCTTCGCTCTGTTTTTCGTTTTCAAAATGGTGATAATACACCTTATAGGGTTTTGAAAGAATTAGATGGAAAGTGTATACACAGCACTTCACATGGCTGATATAGTGAATTCAAGAAATTGTAACTATTGTTATTATTAATACTATTTTGAAAATTTTTATTAAGTGATTCCTTTTATGAAGTCATCTCTGCCCGGCTACAATAACAATAGCTATTACTATATATGCCATGATTTTTCAAAAGATATTCCATACATTTTAAATTGCTCCTGAGATGTCATTGAATTACGTACTAGAAAGTCATATGTATTGAAACCTGAGGGTTATATCAAATTTAGGTATCTCCTTAGTTGAAGAAATCCACCAAAGCTTTTGTAGTTTAAGGAGGTTTCTCTAGCATGAGAGAATATTTAGAGATTTTTATTAAATTTTCATCCCTGTAAAAGTTGCTGTTCTTGGAACTAGTGACAGAGATGAAAGCTGTGCTTTTATTATAGGGCATTCTGTATACAGCATGCATTTTTGTGGTTAGTTTTACAAAAATAAATTTAAATGTTGCTTTCTTCCATTTAGTATTAATATGCAGCTGGCATGTATTTATAAATGATGTATAAGTAACTATTTTTTACTCCTTTTAAAATACAGAGATTTCATTTGATTCACATTTCTTTCATTTTTATCCTCTTGTGTAATCAATGGAAGAAATGATCTTTCCTGCATATTTCAAGTTCTTCTTCCCTGCCCCTTCCTTTGTTCCTCATGAACGTAATACTGCTTCAGGCACTGTGTGTTTGAAAAGACCCCATTTAGTGAGTGTTGCTATTATCTTTCTGCAAAATAGGGTTGAAATTTTCTCAGATCCCACTAAGTTTTCCTCAGCCTGTCATAAATGAATATGTAGAATTGACTCTAAATGGAGGGATCTCCCAGGGGCAGAATGATAACCAGTGCTGAGACATGTAAAAGGTGAAGAATTGAGAAAAGACTAGATTTGAGAACCTAGGGGTAGTAACACAAAATATATTTTTATTGTCCTCTTTTTCTCACTCCCCATTTTCATAGTAATAAAGTAATAACTTAACTGGAAATCACTTCCTGTGAGCAAATCATTTATCCTTGACCTCAGATACATACAATTAAGATGCAAGTCATTCCCTTCACTTGGTTGGAAGGATCAAATAAGATAATGTATATGGTGGAGGCACAAGATAAACTATGAAGTTGACAAGGGTATGTCAAGTATTACGCTTTGTACTTCATGAATGTTTGCAAATCTAATCATCCTTTCAACCCTAAGAGATGCATACTATCACCATTTGGCAGATGAAAAAACAGACACCAAGGATGTATGTTAGTAATGTCTATAATGTTTGATTTTAACCAAGGTCCAGCTGATTCCAAAGCTAGTGGTTACTGTTTTTGATCATGATATGCAAATATAGGATATTATTTTAATACTTAATTATATGAGTACTTTATTTTATTCAGTGAGTTAAAATTCAAGCTGCTAAACCAGAAAATAATTCAGGGTGATTTTAACTTTTCAAAAGAATTTTTTGCTTTTGATGACACAAGAGTGTATTTTAAATAGAACTTTTTTTCCTAGTGCAATTAAGATACAATTTGATATTTAGAGACTTCATTTATATTCAAATTTCCAGAAATGTGGCTTGGTGAAACTGATGAGTCCCTTCAGTGCATTTTCACGTTGAGTTCAGAAAGTAGATGAAACATATTTGACAACGATAAATTTAGAGGTTAAACATCAGAATCTGCATAGTGTGCTTGCCATGTTTTCAGCACAGTGTAAGTCTGAAGTGTCCCTGAGTAATAAGATATAAGTGATGTGTATTGCTGTCATTTACTTATAGGCCATTAGCTTTCCTCACATCTCGACCTTGAAGACCTAGGCCAAAGGGAAATATGCTTGTGATGTCCAAAGAACTCAGTTCTTAAAGTGTACTGAAGTGGTCCCATTTGATCTGTGAGCTCATGTGATACTCAATTTAATACATTTTTAAAGTGATGATCACTGAGTCAGGTTATTGTTTGCTTCTTTATTAGTTTTAAAATTATATGTCGAGAATTTATATGAAAGAAGTTTTTCTGGAAAAGATATTTAAAATTTGAAAGTTGTGTGTTGTTTAATGGACTATACATTCATCTCAGTGTAGTATTTTCCTGGCCATAACAGCCCAGATCATTGCTCAGCTATTCTAAAACTTAAACAAATGAACAATGGAATGGTATTTCAAAAGCTTTAAAGGTAAATAATCCTTGTCTTACATCTATCTAATGATTCAGAAGTTATTGTTTTTATTAAAGTTCTTCTACGTTGCAGATAATATATTATTTCATACTGATAGAACTTAATTTGTGTCACCATTTTAAGCCTCTATGCCTCAGTATGGTGTCAGATGAGTCTTACCATGTTAGCCTTCATTATTAGACTATCTAAGGGCCTTTTTCTTTAATACTGGAAGCTCATTTAATAATGTATGGTTTGTGTTTCATAAAAAGATAATTACAGAATACCCAGTAGTTGCTTCAGTTGAAAATCAATTTAAATAAGTTACTCCCAATATTACAATAGACACAAAATGAAACTTATTGGTAATTACTAATTGTAAGACAAAATCATTAGGAACCCTGTGGACAAGCAGAGAACAGATTTGAATCATTTTTTATGTATGCTTAAGACATATCCTCAGGTTTTATGAGCTGTGTGGGCTGAGGTTGCTAATATCTTGAGAAAATTAAGTGCTAAATGTATTCTGAGTGCATTGATAATTTGAAGTGTTCTAAACACTATGGTAAAAATGCTCCTAGGATTTTTACCCAAACAATATTGTTGGGTGGTTTTTGAGGCCTTAAGTTAATAGATATCACTGTTATTCCTTACCCCCTTCATGGAACATGGGCTACCAGGCATGAAGCAAGGAGGATATTAAGATCTATCTATTAGAGATAGGTTGAGAATCAGTGATTCAAGAAGATGAGCTTGTGTTGATAGGACAGGCTTCCCTGGTAGCTCAGCTGGTAAAGAATCCACCTTCAATGCAGGAGACCCCAGTTTGATTCCTAGGTCAGGAAGATCCCCTGGAGAAGGAATAGGCTACTCATTCCAGAATTCTTGGGCTCTCCTGGTGGCTCATCTGGTAAAGAATCCATCTGCAATGCCAGAGACCTGGGTTTGATCCCTGGGTGGGGAAGATCCCCTGGAGGATGGAATGGCTACCCACTCTGGTATTCTGGCCTGGAGAATTCCATGGACTATACAGTCCATGGGGTCGCAAAGAGTCAGACATGACTGAGCGACTTTTCCTTTCTTTCACTATGTTGGTAGGACAGGGAGATGAATGTCAGGTAAGAACTGATATCCAGGAAATTCAACAATTCAACCTAAATCAATATGGGGTGATTCTGAGTGACTCTGAAGCAGGAACTGAAGTTCTCTGGATATTCTATATCAAAAAGGTAAGCATGATGAGAGCGTTTAATGTGGGCATGAACAGATCATTTACTTCTCAACATCAGATGTCATCACACAATTAAAATCAAAATAATCTTCTCACTTGGTTGAGAAGATCAGAATCCAAAACTCATGAGAGTAGTGTGTGTGCAGAAGAGGAAGCAAGTCGATTGCATCAAGCTACAAGAAGGGTAAAGGGAAGAAGGAGAAAAAGAGGCATAACAGATTCCAATAATCATTGGACATGCTCACTTGTAGAGATGGCTAATATTTATAAATTTCAAAACATTTTATAAGGAAGTGCATGAAGTTAAAATCCAAGGACCTTGTCATTTTGGTCACACTACACAATTGATTTTTCATAGCATAACTCTGGAGCAATATTGAGATAACTGAAGCTGGAGAAATTTTAGCTTATTCTTGAGTTGCTTAATTCAGAATTCTCTTAATATTGTATTGTGATGAAGAGACATGAAGTATTTGGTTAAAAATAATCAAGACAAAATAACCCCAATGGTTTAATCAGTGAAAGTTTCTTTTTTTTCTTTTTTTACTTCTCGTTTTTTAATTTTCAAAAAGGAGATTTAAACTTATTTTATTTCACTTCTGTTAAACTCAGAGTTACTGTATTCTTAAAGCTTTTGAATTCAAATTATGCTCTGTGGTGACTTCCTAAGGATGGTTAATTTTTGTTTTCATCATTGTGTAAAATTCTGCCAGCCTCTAATCATAGGTATGCTGTTGCTTATCTGTGCTTCTAGTCATGTAGATGAGATAGACAACTGCACTTCAATGTCTTACATATAATAGACACTCAAGGACTTCATATTAAATTTCAGTGATATATTTGGTATAGTGACGTGTGTTCAGGAAGGGTAGTTATCATGGTTGAGAAAGTGTGTGACACTGGGATGTTGTTAATATATATATGTTGAGTTCTTCTGTGGTTGCAAGGAAACTCCAAATGGAATCAACAATTATACTGTTTTCCTCAGATGTGGGACTTAACTGTATATTTGTAGAAGCATAGTAGGTTCCTCTGAAACAGTGGTTCTCAAAATGAGCAGACCCAGTAATTCATTTGTATAAAATATCTTGTAATGTACTTTTTAATTTTTCTAAAGAACATTTAATTGGAATATAATTATTTTACAATATTGTGTTGGTTTCTGCTGTACAGCAACATGAATCAGCCATAAATATACATGTTCTCTCCCTGTAGAGCCTCCCTCCCACCACCCTAGATTCTCACAGAGCACTGGGTTGAGCTCCCTGTTTTATATAGCAAATTCCTGCTGGCTATCTGTTTTATATATGGTAATGGATATGTTTCAGTGCTACTTTCTCAAATTGTCCTACCCTCTGCTTCCACTGTTGTGTCCACAAGTCTGTTCTCTATGTCTCTGTCTCTATTCCTTCCCTACAAATAGGTTTATCAGTACCATTTTTCTAGATTCCCTATATATGTGTATTAATATACAGTATTTGCTTTTCTTTTTCTGACTTACTTTACTCGTATAACAGGCTCTAGGTTCACCTACCTCACTGACCCAAATTTGTTCCTGTTTATGACTGAGTAATATTCCACTGTATATTTGTACCACAACTTCTTTATCCATTCATCTGCTGATGGACATCTAGGTTGCTTATGTGTCCTTGCTATTGTAAATAGTAGTGCAATGAACACTGGAGTAAATGTGTCTTTTTGGATTATGGTTTTCTCAGAGTATATGCTCAGTAGTGGGATTGCTGGGTCATATGGTAGTTTTATTCTTAATTTTTGAGGAATCACCATTCTGTTCTCCATAGTGGCTGTATCAATCTACATTCTCACCAACAGTGCAATAGGGGAAGAGGGTCCCCTCTTCTCCACATCCCCTCCAGCATTTATTGTTTGTTGATTTTTTGATGCTGGCCATTCTGACCAGTGTGAGGAGATACCTCATTGTAGTTTTGTTTTGCATCTCTCTCATAATAAGTGATGTTGAGCATCGTTTCATGTGTTTATTGGCCGTCTGTATGCCTTCTTTGGAGAAATGTCGGTTTAGGTCTTCTGCCCATTTTTTGATTAGGTTATTTGTTGTGGTTTTTTTTTTGTTTTGTTTTGTTTTTTTTTTTGCTATTGAGCTGCATGAGCTGCTTGTATATTTTGTAGATCAATCCTTTGTCAGTTGCTGCATTTGAAATTATTTTCTCCCATTCTTAGGGTTGTTTTTTCATCTTGTTTATAGGATTAAGAGTATACTACAAAGCTATGATAATCAAGACAGTATGGTACTGGCATAAATACAGAAATATAGATAAATGGAATGAGATAGAAAGCCCAAAGATAAACCCACACACCTTCGGTGCCTTACCTTTGACAAAGGAGATGAAAATATACAATGGAGAAAAAACAGTCTCTTCAATAAGTGTTGTTGGGAAAACTGGACAGCTACATGCAAAAGAATGACATTAGAACATTTCCTAACACCATACACAAAAAGTAAACTCAAAATGGATTAATGTAAGGCCAGAGACTATAAAACTCTTAGAAGAGAGCATAGGCAGACCACTTTTTGACATAAATCACAACAAGATCCTCTTTGACCCACCTCCTAAAGAAAATGAAACCAAAAATAAACTTAGTGTACTTGTAATTATACTGAAATGAAACTAATAGATGATATTCTATACCTATATATGCCTTTTTAAAAACTAATTTTAAAATGACATATACTTTATTATGTAAATGCATGGGTATGGCTTCACTAAAAGATAGACAAAGTAGTCAGATGCATATACCTATGCATAGAATTCCTGAAATGGCTAAAATGCAGACAAGAACATGTGTGAGATACAGGTGTTGGAAACACAAACACTATGAGCAGCTCTGCTGCCAGACACCCCGGTCTCCAAAATGATAAGTGACTCTTGATAATGTTCTGAAAAAGAAAATACACACGTGTCTGGATTTTTACAGAGTAGTTGTATTTGGGGAGATTCATATTCCTATTCAACTGTGACAAAAATAAAATTTTAAAATATTGATATGTAAAAAGGGGTTAAGTTATGGGCTCAAATAAGTACTTTTTTTTTTTTTAACATATATATCTCCAGCAAGGTGTTTGATAAGTACATAAGCTGAGATTTCAGATAATTTCCTGTACAAGATTGTTCTTAAAAACAGAACATCTAGCAAGAAGTGCCAAACAATCAATAAGAGGCTCCCAAATTAGAAACAAACCAACATAAAACAGTCTAGAGGACACCAGCCACTCTAGTTGCATACTAGATTTTAAATCTGAGTTAAATTTCAAGAAATAGTTTTCTAAGAAAGGTCTAAAATCAACGGTAGGGAATGCAATAGTGAGACATTGTTGTTTAGTTGCTCAGTCGTGTCCAACTCTTTGTGACCCCATGAACTGTAGCCCTTTAGGCTCCTCTGTCTGTGGGATTTTCCCGGCAAGAATACTGGAGTGGGTTGCCATTTCCTTCTCCAATAGTAATACATTCTAGTACTTAAAATGCCTGATCTTATGGGTGTTCTGCGGTTCATACATAGAAATGTATTTGTTTGAGTTCTGGACCTAAACTGAGTCTGAGTGAGAGTGTGCTTGGATTTTTCAAGGCCCTTTTCTTCAATATTAAATGACACTACATGCCATAGTATTTGTTGAACATGTTTTGCAAATCAATAAGTCAAATACATGTGCTTAGTCGCTCAGTTGTGTCCAACTCTTTGAGACCCCATGGACTATAGCCTGCCAGGCTTCTCTTTCCATGGGAATTCTCCAGGTAAGAATACTGGAATAGATTGCCCTGCCCTCCTCCCGGTGCTGTTCTCAACCCAGGGATTGAACCCAGGTTTCCCACATTGCAGGTGGATTCTTTACCATCTGAGCCACCAGGGAGGCCCATAAATTCTAGAAATTTTGTTATGGAAATTTCCTTTAATACTGATGTAAGGATTTGTTAATGGCTCCTGAAAAGGCAATGGAATCTTCTTAATTTGTTTGTTCTCCTGAGGTAGTAAGTTTCAGTAAGCTTAGACCAAGTTAATGATTCACTGGGATTTGAATTTTGGCCTCAAAAAACAGTATTGTTTTCTTAGGACTTTGTATTCCTCTGAGTGCATCATTGCTGGGAAGCAGAGAACAACTAAAAGATCATTTGTATTTTCTATTTAATATTAGTAATACCGTGGAATCAAAGAATCATAGTTGCTTAGAAAACCCTTTAATTGGTTTAGTCATTAAAATAAGGGTGTTTATTGAATACTAAACATGTGCCAGACACTATGTTATTAAAGATACTGTAGGCAAATCACATGGTTTAACTTATATTCTAACTGGCTGTGTAGGGAAATTACTCTTACTTTCCTCTACTGGTTAAAAATTAGCTAAACTTACAATCTGTTTTAAATAGTCTTATAGTCAGTATTCAAAATTAGGCTTCAAAATTTCATGGACAAATTGCTACTTTCTGAAATAAAATTTTGTTACTGCCTTTTCCTCCCTAAAGTCGTGTCAGGGGTATTTGGAAGGGTATGTGTGAGAGAGACTATAGCAAAAGGTGAGTTTCTTCATTTCAGTATCCTGTTGTCAGATTTAGTTCCTGCACCTTCCAT
The DNA here is from genome assembly GCA_024291935.2 of Okapia johnstoni. Lineage (NCBI taxonomy): Eukaryota > Metazoa > Chordata > Mammalia > Artiodactyla > Giraffidae > Okapia > Okapia johnstoni. The sequence continues at coordinate 93,893,562 of CM044311.1, read as the reverse complement.
ATGAGTGTACCAATTATTTGTGATTGATATCTGCAGCTAGTACAATTTATGTCCCGTCCTGATAGATCTTGATCTCCTCTGACTGACTGCCCTGGCCCCATTCGGCTCCAAGGAAGTTGGACCCTGGTTTCTGCTCTGATTCACTTCCACCCTCTTTTCTGGATTCTTCTATATTGTCCTGGTGGATGCATAGCAGGCTTGCTGGTTCTCAACTCAATGTCTTTTTTTTTTTTTCTTTTTTTAAAAATTTTGTTTAATTTATTTTAGTTGGGGGCTAATTACTTTACAATATTGTAGTGGTTTTTGCCTTACATTGACATGAATCAGCCATGGGTTTTCATGTGTTCCCCATCCTGAACCCCCCTCCCACCTCCCTCCCCATCCCATCCCTCTGGGTCATCCCATTGCCCCAGCCCTGAGCATTTGTCTCATGCATGGAACCTGGAATGGTGTTCTGTTTCACATATGATAATGTACATGTTTCAATGCTATTCTCTCAGAACGTCCCACCCTCACCTTCTCCTTCAGAGTCCATAAGACTGTTCTATGCATCTGTGTCTCTTATTTTGTCTCACATATAAGGTTATCATTACCATCTCTCAAATTCCATATATATGCATTAGTATACTGTATTGGTGGTTTTCTTTCTGGCTTACTTCACTCTGTATAATGGGCTCCAGTTTCATCCATCTCAATAGAACTGATTCAAATGTATTCTTTTTAATGGCTGAGTAATATTCCATTGTGTATAGGTACCACAGCTTCCTTATCCATTCGTCTGTTGATGGACATCTAGGTTGCTTCCATGTCCTGGCTATTGTAAACAGTGCTGCGATGAACATTGGGGTACACGTGTCTCTTTCAATTCTGGTTTCCTCGGTGTGTTTGCCCAACAGTGGGATTGCTGGGTCGTATGGCAGTTCTATTCCCAGTTTTATAAGGAATTTCCACACTGTTCTCCATAGTGGCTGTACTAGTTTGCATTCCCACCAACAGTGTAAGAGGGTTCCCTTTTCTTCACATGCTCTCCAGCATTTATTTCTTGTAGACTTTTGGATAGCAGCCATTCTGACTGGCGTGAAATGGTACCTCATTGTGGTTTTGATTTGCATTTCTCTAATAATGAGTGATGTTGAGCATCTCTTCATGTGTTTGTTAGCCATCTGTATGTCTTCTTTGGAGAAATGTCTGTTTAGTTCTTTGGCCCATTTTTTGATTGGGTTGTTTATTTCAACTCAATGTCTTAACCATATGAGATAGTGCTTTACGTGTATGTGCTCAGTCATGTCCAACCCTTTGCAACCCCTTGGACTGTAGCCCTCCAGTCTCCTTCTGTCCATGGAATTTTCCAGGCAAGAATAGTGGAGTGGATTGCCATTTCCTATGCCAGGGGATGTTCTCTACTCAGGGATAGAACTCACATCTCCTGCGTTGGCAAGCAAATTCTTTACCACTGGGCCACTTGGGAAGCCTTCAGATAGTGCTTGCAATCTGGCAAAACCAACCCAACGACCTTTATTTGTGTGATTACTTCTACGTCTAATGGTATGAGATTAAGCTGTTTTCCAAGACCATGTGTGGTATCCCATGAGTTGGCTTCTTCCAAAGTTACAGAGACTAGATAGAGGAATGGTAGAGCTTTCAACTAGTACAAGCTCCATCCACTCTGCTCTTAAGGTTCCTCCCACTTACCTGAAGCTCCTCCCTATCTTCTGGACAATCTGGGAAAGTCAGGACACACATCTACTGGAATGGCTCTTCAACTTTATCTTTTTTCCAGTATTCTCTGGGGCCAGAAAGAGCCCCAGGCCAAGTCTGATCCTCATTACCCTCAAGAGGAGCCAAATTAATTTTGACATATTTCTCAGTATAAAATAATGCAAGGCTTAGATGTACAGAAAAATCAGATTTTGACTACCAAAAGCTTACTTTTATCCCCGTTTCTTTTCCCTTTTTGTATTCCATCTTAAATAAATCCAGTCTTCCTATTCTACCTCGCCACATTCAATTAGGTGCTTTGGGTGAACTACAAAATAAAAATTCTCTTCACCTGATAAAAAAACACTGATAATTTTCAAACTATATCCCCAGTAAATTAAGTATTTAGGATACAGTGGTGGAGAGGGTAGAAATGATCCCTACATTCATGGAGTCCACATTCTACTTGTGGAGAATGGACACAAATAAGTCACTATAAGTAAATAGAAATGAGTGTACCAAAAGAGACAAATAGGTTGTTAAAGCAGGGAATATTGGAAATTTGAAGATATTGGGTGGTTCTAATTTTTTGTTTATATTTAAAGAAACTGAGACTTAGAACTTTTCAAATATTAATCAATTAGTTACTGGCAGAGTCAGGAGTAAAGACAGAACTCCAGAATCCTTTCTGGTGAACCCATTTCACAGGTGACATTTAGAAATAATAATTATAGTGATTCTGAAGTGCAAGTTGGACTGGTTTGTATAAAATCTTATGCAATAAAATACACTCTGCTCCAATTAAACTAGGCTGCTCACCACCTCCATCATAGCTTACATATTTCATACCTGTATGTTGTTTTTTTGTTTTGTTTTACATTCCTGCATCGTCATCTCCTGTCATTTGTAGGCATTATAATTCTTGTCCAGCTCAGATACATCCTTATTCATGAATCTAATTCTGAATACCACATCTAGAAATAAGCTCTCAACTGAAATTACCTCATATGGCATTTTTCACATACTGCCTGAATTACTGTTTGGTTTCCCACTGAGTTGAAATCATTTTGTGGTCCAAATACTATATACTGTAAATGTATATGGTCCTTTGCTCACAGTTATCAGTAAATGTTTGGTGAATAAATGCATGAAGTATGTAATAAAAATCCATGATTCTAGATCTAATAGAAATTTCCTGGTACATAAATGGTTCAAGGGCCTCATAATCTAATCTAGTTAATGAAATATTTAGTTTCTGCTTCTGTTTACAACAACACTGAATGCACGCAAGAATAAAGCACAGTGAAGCATAAACACAAATTATGTTTTGTATATGAAGAGAATCTTCCCTGGTGGCTCAGTGATTAAAAAAACAACAAAAAACAAAAACTTGCAATTCAGGAGATGCAGCAGGAGCTGCAGGTTCGTTTCCTTGGTCAAGGAGATCCCCTAGAGAAGGAAATGGCAACCTAATCCAGTATTCTTGCCTGGAAAATCCCATGAACAGAGGAGCCTGGCGGGCTACAACCCATGGGGTTGCAAAGAGTTGGACATGGCTGAGCACATTATACACCATCATGCACACTACATAGTTTGCTGAGGCTAGTATGTCTGTCCTCCAGTAGTGGTTAGTGAAGGGAACCAAAGACAGAAAGCTTTGAGTTTAAACCATTTTTGAAGTTTTTGAGTTGAACAGGCTGTGGTGCCTTAGAGAAGTACCTTAGGAGAAGTTTAGAGTAGAGTTAAGTTGATAGACCTGAATGGAGTATTAGCTGTAGGATCTAGGTGATGGGGAGGTGGACCTTTTGAAGCTGATGATTAGGAATTTTAATTATATTCAAAGGATAATTGGGAGCCATTGATGGCTTCTGGGAAGGAGAACATGAAATAACATTTAGGGAATATTCCTATTCCTGTCCTTTGCTCACACTGTTTTCCCATCTGAAAGTTTCTTTTCCTGTCTTCCTACTTCTCTTTAGGCCATTTTCCTTCAAATACTAGTTCCAGCCTCTCCATCTCTGAAGCTTTTCTGATTATTTTAGTCAATGTGTGTTCTGCTTCTCTATCATTTTCTTTCTCTCACCTGCATCCCATTGCATTTACTACAAAATTAGCACCCTTCCTAATTCTTTATTCTTAATTCATAATTGACTCTTTAAATATTTTTTTTTTGTTTTATTATATGGTCATATTCAGTAACCCAGAGTTTCTTTTGTATAGTGATGGAAAACAAAGTCCCTGTAGGAAGGTATTGTATATTATATTCTAGAATACATCTAAGTACATTGATGCTTAATACATATCTTTAAGCTATACTGGGAAAACATATGACCCAGGTATCAACTCAGAAATAAATAAATGTTAAAGTTTAGAAGAGACCTTGCATCCTCTCCAGAGCTTATGTTGAGATCAAATATGAAATCAGTACAAATGGTTTCTATTGCACTTTTGACCTTTGGTGGTGGTTTCTAGGTTGAGTGTATGCTAGATTCACCATAGCTGTTTCTGAATGATATTGATCTGTCTCAAAAATAAAACGAAATGAAGCAGCAACAGCAAATATTTCCTCTAGGTGAAATGTTTTCACTGTTGAAAGTTTTTGAAGAGTTATTGGCTCCTGGGTGGTAACGGACAAATTGGATTTCTTTTTGCAGAAGGACTTTAGTCATACGAAAGCCAAGATGGCCTAGCACAATGCATATCTTTATAATTGAAAACAAAATTTATTTCATTGCTCTTGGATGCATATATTTCGCATGCTGTAGATTTAATATATCAGAAATTAGTAGAAGATTTATTTTTCTGGTAGCAATAATTAGTAAAATTCCATGTATAAATAAATTCAATGTACTGATGATTATGTCAAAAATTGACATCTTTAAAAAATCTGGCATCACTATAATTTCCTTAATATTTAGTTTTTAGAGATGCGAAAGTCTTATTTAAAATTGACATTTTGTTAAGCCCGTTTTCTTCTATTAACCTTGTAGGCATCATTGCATCACTTATGCAGCCCCTGTCTTTTCAGGTATAAAGTAAGTAAGCTGTAAACCTTGTTTGGCAGTTACCACTTCTCTGTGCATGGCAGACGTGCATTTTTACTCAGGTATTTTTTAAAAAGCTATGATGTGTTCACATATATGGCATATAAATTAAATGGTAATTATCTCTGTGTCCCAATTACCATGTGACTGCTGTATAATATAGCAAGTGATCTTTGAAAATACAGAATACCATATAAATGTGAACTTTGACTTTTTTCAACCACATTTCTCCGAAGTGCAGATCAGACATCTGCAGTGGGTGTCAAAAATCCTTGGTAACATAACCATTTAACTTTTATATTATTTTAGAAATGTGGTTGATAGCTGAGATTTGCAAGTGCACAGAAAGCTACAGAACCCTGATGGCAAAGATGAGCTACTTGAATTTAATATGAACTAAAACGATAATACTAATACTTTATACTTAAAAGCTAACTTTTTTTTTTTTTTTGCAAGACACTCTTAACTCTTTAGTTGGATTAGCTCTAATCTTTAGAACACATCTGTGAAGATGGTCTCTGTGAACAGGGTTAAATGCAATGGAAAGAAGGCTGATAGAAATAAGGAGTCACTATCCCATTAACAGCTACTGATTAGAGAGAAAAGTAGGTGCCTGGTTTCAGAAAAAGCTGATGACACAACTGTGTTTTCCACAGGTGGGGTGGGGCAAGTCAATCAAATCAAATATCTTTACTGTTTCAAGCAGTACAAATTTGTGGTCCTGGAGAGTTTGGTACATAATTTCCTCAAGAGGACACAGTGAGAGTGGTTAAGAATTAGAATCATGAGAAGGTGGTGTAGGGATCTGTGTAACATAATTTCATGGAAAAATAGCAGTGAGTAATTTTGACATCTTGAAGCAGAGTAAGATGAAATACTGAGGATCTTGCTATATTGGAGGTAGTATTTCTGGTGACCAGTGGGCCATCTGTAAAGTCAGGCTTCTTAAGGGCTGGAAATAGGTTTTAACTATAAATTTCAAGGTGGAACTGATATAAAATTTACCTATCATCTACAGGCAATGAGTGCTTTATTTATTTATTTATTTTTGCAAATTCCTACATAGATAGGTAGTAGAAAAAGTCTATACTCATCAGAGGTCAAAGCAAAGGAGAATGATGGAGCACATAGGAAAATAAAGAGTAAATAACCCATCCACATGTATTCAAATCCAACTTACATTTTGTGTTTGGGCCAGAAAAGCAAACATCTGCAGGCCCAGTTTCATTCAGGTTGCAGGATTTTAGATTGAGCTCTCTGATAAAGGTCAAAGGGTTTTCCAGATTTATTAAGACTAATTAGAAAATAGCATTTAGTATGAGTTTAAACTTTATGAGTACTTCAAACACTACATAAAAAGTTGCTGAAATACTGATATGATATTTATAAGTTAAATGATCTGTTTATTGAAGAGAATTTCTCTAGGCATCACTTTAGCAACCTGCTTTTATTTGTGTTTTATTGGAACTTTAATTCATATTAACCTTTATTCTCCTGAATTTAATAACATGAATTAAATATTTTTTTCTCTAATACTTGCTATAGGACAGAATCATGGATAAATAATATGTGGAGTTAAAAACATGGAAAATAATGAACAGAAGGAAAACAGGAAATTGTGGTTAGGAAGATGAAAAAAAATAAGTAAATTTACCAATAAAAGAGTTTTTCCGGGGTTTTATTTGGGGTCTCCAGAGCAAATATTTTCAGGGGATGTTGTATGTATTACATTGGAGAACAAGATAAAAGTGATTTGAAAATTCTTGTTATGGGGACCTTAATTCATGCATGCTGCAGAATCAAATTTATAAAGTATAAAGAATACACTTTAAAGACCGCTCACTGACAGCAAAATGAAGATATAGGAAAATAGGAGGAAAAAAACAATCCTAAAAAAGCATAAGGAGAATCCAGAGGAAACTGAATCCTAAAATATCAACAGGGAGTTGACTGACCCTGTTAGTGATTTTGTGAAACATATATTGGTTATTGCTGGTTAAAAGTGTTATAAAACTCAAGGGTTTTTTTCTCTTGCTTTAAATTAAGTAAGATCAATTTTCAATTATACCTATTTTTCTATACGTTTAAGTCAGATTCATTGTTAGGATAGGATAGGACAAAATTTGACCAGATGAATCACCAATTAAATATTACATAATGTAGAGCTGCTAAGCAAACTGAAAATGATTTGGATACTTGAGGGGCAAGTGGTGTGCTGAAAGCTTGTGAATGATAATGACAAAGTCCTACTTAGTGTCTCAGTGTGTTTGGTGCATTGGAACATACTGAGGAGTACCATTGAAAACTTCCAACTAAATCGAGATACAAATTGATTCAACAAGACATGCTTTGTTATTAGATTGTCATGTGCTACAAAATGAAGCACCATCGCACAGGTTTTGTTTGTCAGTGTATGGTTGGGTAAATAAGATGTGCTTTTGTGCTTAGTTTCTAATATCTAGAGTGAAAGCCCGCCATTGTTGCATAAGCATCATGGAAAATATTTCTTGCCTGATGGATTTCTGCCTTGATTGTAAATTGAAAAGTAAGATTATTAAACAGAGACTCTCAGCATATGTATGCAGTGCTCCTGATTGGAAGGTTACTCTCATATGCAATTTTCTGTTGCCTTTTATTGACTATGACAGAACCCACCTGATGCGTTTGCACAATCAATTGCTGTAAAGCATATGGGCAAAAATGAATTCCAAAGGAGGAAAATAAAAATATATTCTTTTGCCAGCCTGACACTAAAGTGCTGACAGATAATTGAGCTGTTGAAAACTTGTAGGTTTATCCAATTCTACTGTATCTTTATTTGTCCTCCCTTTTCTTAGTAATGATATTGAGACTTTTTAGCTTTGTTCCTTGACACTTTCCCAGAGACATTTAGCTATATATGTGGAGCCTTATATGTGCTCTCTAGCTGGCAAACTGGAAAAGAATCTGCCTGCCAGTGCAGGAGACATAAGAGATGTGGGTTCAATCCCTGGTCAAGGAGATTCCTCTGAAAGAGGAAATAGCAACCCACTCTAGGATTCCTGCCTGGAAAATCCCGTGGACAGAGGAGCCTGGTGGGCTACAGTCCATAGGACTGAGCATGTGGAGCCTTGTAGTCAAAGACTTCCAATTTTTTATAAATTAGTCAATTTTTAAAATATTACATATTTTATGACCAAATTAAGTTGTCAATAAATAATGTATTTCAAAATAAATTAATTCTTCAGAAGAAAAATAAGGAAGACTATTTACCTTCAGTATCTGAAGTGCTTTGAAAATGTACTTCTGTAATTTTCAATACTCTATCAAAGTGAGCAGTATTAATACAGTCAGACCCCAAGTTTCAAAGTAGTTGTGTCCTAACATTCACTTGTTAGGCAATAGTTTGGAAGTTAAAAAAAATATATATATATATATTTTTATGTAGAAAATGGTGATTAGGTTCCCAGACTGCCCCACAAAGTCTTTCTCAAAAACAGAGCCACTCATGGGATACATTCAAATCTGGGTTTTATTACCACCTGTTTATTGCTTTGAGTTATTGATAAAGTTTTAGTGCAAAACTTGCCATCATATTTGAATCTTCTGATCCTGTTGTTTTCCAGTGTTGTTTACATTGGTGTGCTACCTCTACATGTTTTTGTTTCTTTTGATCGGGTTACATTTTCTGGTTTGGATAGAGGAAGCATATCTGTGAGTCAGTTTTGTCTTTCTCACTCTTGCAGCAAAATCTTGGGCAGTTTAATCTCTGACTTGCACTCAGTTTCTCTCTCTACCTGTAAAATGCAGAGAATAATACCTTTACTATAGGATGTCTGCAAACAGTAGAAAGTTTGTGAAGTGCCTGTGACTGTTGTTTCTCATTCGCAAAGTTGTGTCCAACTATTTGTGACTCCGTGCCAGGTTTCCCTGTCCTTCACTATCTCCAAGAGTTTGCTCAAACTCATGCCCATTGAGTCGGTAATGCCATCCAACTATCTTATCCTACGTTGTCCCCTGCTTCTCTTGCCTTCCGTCTTTGCTAGCATCAGAGTTTTTTTCCAAAGAGTCGGCATTTTGCATCAGGTGGCCAAAGTATTGGAGCTTCAGCTTCAGGATCAATCCTTCCAATGAATATTCAGGGTTGATTTTCTTTAGGATTGACTGATTTGATCTCCTTGCTGTCCAAGGGACTCTCAAGAGTCTTTTCCAGCACTGTAGTTCAAAAGCATCAGTTCTTTGTTGCTCAAAGAACTGAGTTCTTCCTTATAGTTCAGCTCTCCCATTTGTATATGACTACTGGATAAACGTAGCTTTGACTAGATGGACCTTTGTTGCCGAAGTGATGTCTCTGGTTTTTAATATTCTGTTTATGCCTTGTCATAGTGCCCAGCATATATTGAGATACTTAATATGTGGTAGCCATTTATTTGTGAGTTGTGCCTACATAGAAATTTAGCTCCAACTAACTTGATAAAAAACTGGAAATCTATTAGATTATATATTTCAAGAAAATAGTGAACAATAAAACTGTGTAATGATATAGGAGCAACTGGTCCTCAGGAATAACAACCAAAGACTGAATGCTGACAACATTCTCTCCTGACATTTTGTTTCTGTTTATCTTGGTATCTTGCCTTCAGTGCCTCCCTGAACACTTTAGCTTCTCTGATGACATAGTGGAGGAATGACTGTGTTAGCTCCCAAGACTGAACTAACCATCTGTGGCCCAAGAATGGAGTCATTTTGAGCTGAAGTGAACATTCATATGGGAAGTGTTGATGAGGAGAGAGTAGACTGAAGTTTCTAGAAGGTGGTAGACAAGTGCTGGACAAACGACCCTGTTTGCCACTCTTCTGAGTCCTTTTCTGTCCTTTACCTTCTTTTTCTTTTCATCTAAGAATATGCCCCATTGACGGTTGAAAGAACACTGGTTAGACTTGTTTACTTTTTTCTTATAAGATTGAGCCACAGAGACATGTTGCCCCACATGCACAGAAAATTCTCAATTTCTGAAGACTAATCATATTTCCATGGTTATGTTATGATCATTATTCACCTACAAGGAGTTCTACAATGTTATAAAATAAATACCTAACAGAGGGACATGCTGTATACAAGTATTTTGCCAGATAAGAATAGGTTTGTTGTAAAGAAAAAGATGTAAAGATGTAACTGCCAAATCTGATAGTCTACCATAGCCATAGAGGAAGCCCAAGTGCATCATCCTTGGCTATACTTACCAATGTTACTCTTCTCATATATCTTTGAAAATACTATCAAAAATAATATTACCACATTGGTTTTGATCATGGGGAAACTTACATGTTTCTCTCCAGTTTTTATTCTATCTTCTATTGGCTAACATATAGATACATATTTTAATTACAGTGAAATTTTATAGCTGTCTGTAGAGAATTCTGATGAGAGTCAACATGGTGCTGTATGAGAAACGTAGGTTTGGGAGTAGACTAGTGATTCTTTTCTTTTTTTGTGTGTGTGTGGAGTTTTTGGAGCTCTGAATTTCCTGTGAAATTCTATGTGACATCAAGGAAGTTACAATATTTTACCTTTTTAACCAAAATTGCTACACATGAAAGTGTTAGTCACTTAGTCCGACTCTTTGAGACCTCATGGACTGTAGCTTGCCAGGCTCCTCTATCCATGGAATTCTCCAGGCAAGAATACTGGAGTAGATTGACATTCCCTTCTTCAAGGGATCTTCCCAACCCAGGGATTGAATACGAGTCTCCTGCATTGCAGGCAGATTCTTTACCATCTGAGCCACCGGAGAAGCCCTCAATTTCTACATCTGGTAAAAGAAGAAAATGGAGTTATAAATAGTGCTTTCCTCATAAAATCTTTTGTGAGAAATATAAATAATGCATGCAAAGTATCTTGTACACAGTGTTTTAATATAATTTAGTGATAATAGAGGTTACTATATATGAAATAGTGATGATTTTTGACTCCTGTTATCTGATTTTATGGAATTTTTAAATAAGATTGAAAGCAATATTCAAGTATCTATGCTATTTGTTAGATAGGGAGAGGGAAAACAATTTTAAATCTAATTTTCATATCTGTTCTTCTGTATAGACTAGAATCTCTCTGTGATTAGAGGGTAAATTACTCACCTTTTAGTGTTACATTTATATATTTTCAGATTACTGGGGCCATTTTGTAAATGTGCGTTGCAGTGCAGTAAATGGTAACTGGTGGCCTAAAAGCATTAAAATAAGGCTTAAGAAGTGAGAAAAAATTCCTTCATGCTTTACTCTAGGTAGTTTACAAACTATCTGCTTTCTCACATTTTATTGTGGCAGCCCATAAATTCTTAGGAGGATCATAGCTTCATTGCAGGAGGTTGTTGATTTGTGGAGATTTGTATTTTTCTGTAGTGATTAGACAGCCAATAAATGCTACTTGGTTATAATGGTGGTGTTTCTTGTTTTGCTTAAGAATGGAAATTCAGGCAACAAAGGCATTATATTGTAATACTGAATTATCAAATCGAAGATTTTTTTTTCCCCATATACAAGTGAAAATAAAATCAGGGCTCAGGTGTTCTTTTACATACTGATTCTTCCAATGATAAGAAATAAGAGACCTTTCAGACCATTCCATTAAATAGATTCTGGTAACCTAATGGATTCATGCACTTTCTAATGGGAGAGCAACAAAATATTCCCTTTTGATGTTTAAGACTTCACCCACTGATGGAAAAATGCCTTAAAAGAATAGTCACTTGTCAGATTCAATTGCCCACCATATAAATTCAGTTCTTAATCTATACTTTGTTCTTTATTATACCCTGTGGTCCATACAAAAGAAATATATCCTCAAGAAGTAGTAGTTTGCTTTATAATTTCTTCTGTATTATGGAAAAAAAAAACCCTGAAATTCTTAACAACAAAAACTACAGCCCTCTACCCCTTATTCATGGCAAAATTATTTCTTAGATTACTATTTGGTTATACTCATAAACCATGGTTAAGTCCTTACAATAGCCAATCTTAGGGACATCTATTCATTGTGCCTAACTGTCCCAATTTTACACACTGTCTGTTGTGTAAAAAATGAGGAAACTAAGGCAAATGTCCATTCTAAATAACAATTTTAGATGAACTAATCATACAATAAGACTGACAAATATATACTTTGACTGGCAATGTAGAATTATCTTATTTGTTCTAATAATAGTCAAAATGTTTCTTACAGATAATTGAAGGAGGTTATTCTAAAATTAATCTAAATTTTCTTTTATTTTAATTACTATCATTACATAAATTGTAAAGCACATATGACCTCACACCTGTAAGATAATTGTAAGATAACCGTTTATTTTAGCTGTTGTATGTACTGTTCTGGGCTTCCTAGGTGGCGGTAGTGGTGAAGAATCTGCCTGCCAATGCAAGTACCCTTTTATCCTTCCTACTTGCATTCACAGTTGTAGTCAAAATTGATAATAATATGGATAGTAAGACACATTTCCCTTCCAAAAACAGGACATGGCCTTAAAAAGTATGGGATACCTCATTTAAAACACGTCTTACAAACCCTTACCTCAAAAACAAATGTATGTATGACTGATTTAAAATTTAATGGCTATTTGTCCATTATATAGCTGTGTATACATAGATATTTTCAGCAAATTGATTGTTGATTTTTGTAATATGTCATATTTTTATTTTCTTGAATACAAATAAGCATTTTTCTTTACTTAAAGAAAGGATATATTTAAAATATAGGTACTGCCTCATCTTAATTGTATTCTGTGTTCTACCTACTTTATCTGTTTTTCCATTTCAGAACCCAGATTTCATGATGGTTTACCAAGCATGAACATAAGATAAAAGAATCCAAACTGAATGTCATGAATACAGTTAAAAACATACATCTATATGTTTTAGGACCTATCTAAAATCAACCTGACATTAAATGTCTGTCTGTTCTTGTGAAGCCCTTTTCTTCTTGGCTTGCTTTGACCTAAATTTCCAGCCTGATATTCTTATTCAAATGTGTCATGAGGGCAGCCAGATGGCCTGATTTTTCCAGGCAAGAAGTAAAAACTGTTCTGCTTTCTCATGGGTTATTTGAAATAAGTTGCCCTTGCAGTGAATATGAGTGTCTCAGTCAGCTAAGCAATAGAATGGGAGGTTTAAAATCAGAAGTCTGAGTCCTCCTCTCCAAAACTGAGTCATCATAACCTCTGTGACCTTGACTTGTTTTTCTGTCTTGAAAAATGGGAATTATAATATGACCAAGAATATTGTATGCCCTGAGGCTTGCGGGAAAGATTAATGTAGAAAGGTATAGGAATAGCAGCAGGTTAGTTTTTGAGGACTGGCTAATAGAGACATTGTAAATTGCCTCACAAATAATGAGCTTTCCTGTCCCCCTGGTGGGGAGAAAATTGCCCACTATTGGAAAGTTAGAGGATGATAAGAAAGGAAAAAGGAGGAAGGATTTTGCTGGTCACAGAGGTACCATTTAGGGCACTGGAGCATCATTTATTAAGTGGACCTTCGTGGCTAAAAAGAGCTAATTCACCTACCAAACTGAGCAAATTTACATTCTTCCCATCCAAAGGATGAGACTCTGCATAGCTAGTTATTCATCTTTTGGGAAATAACTTGGTAAGCTATGAGCAATGGAGTAAATCAGCAAAATGAAATGTATTCCCAAATGCCAAAAGCCACATGCTCCTGGGAAATATACTAAAATATTATTGTTAATTGTATATCTACAAAAATTCTTGTAAATGCACTCATGTTAATCACTACTGCAAAAATGTTCTATTTCCTTATGTTTTATAACATTCAATTTCTTGGAAAAATACAAGATAATTTTAAAAGCAATCAAAAGAACCAGATTAGTTCATTTTAATTAAATCTTACAGAAAACTGCCTTGTTATAGCTTTGAACCCTAGTTGGTGACTTTCTCAAGGTGAGAAAAGATATATTCAGTCCTCCATATCACTATAAAGTACTTTGTACTCTACAGGTAGAAACAAATAAATCCCACCATCGTTAAGACTGTATGAAGGAGGCTGAACAGTACTGGTTTATGTTTTCATAATGAGTTTCTGGTATTGAACACAGAACTTCTATCATGGTTTCATGGAGTTTTCTTGGCATATGCACATAACAAAAGGTCTGTTTTTCCCTCTAATGCACCAATTTTAGGCAGAAGCTTGTGTTTGTGTTTTTGGTGTTTAGCTACTACTTGAATCTAACCCAGCCTCCAAGGATTTCTGCCATTTCTGCTGAAAGATAAAAGGATTTATCTTTTGCATGCAAAAGACTTCTATAAGAGCCATGACTGATATCTGGCAGAGCAAGTCAATTATAAAGAAACCAGAATAGACTGCTAATGTGTGTATTTGGGAGTGACTAATAGAAATCTAATAGAAAGTAAGAGAGTTCCAGAAAAACATCTATTTCTGCTTTATTGACTATGCCAAAGTCTTTGACTGTGTGGATCACAATAAATTGTGGAAAATTCTGAAAGAGATGTGAATACCAGACCACCCAACCTACCTTTTGAGAAATCTGTATGCAGGTCAGGAAGCAACAGTTAGAACTGGACATGGAACAACAACAGATTGGTTCCAAACAGGAAAAGGAGTACCTCAAGGCTGTATATTGTCACCCTGTTTATTTAACTTACATGCAGAGTACATCATGAGAAATGCTGGGATGGATTAAGCACAAGCTGGAATCAAGATTGCTGGGAGAAATATCAATAATCTCAGATATGCAGATGACACCACCGTTATGGCAGAAAGTGAAGAAGAACTAAACAGCCTCTTGATGAAAGTGAAAGAGGAGATGCAAAAGTTGGCTTAAAGCTCAACATTCAGAAAACTAAGATCATGGCATCTGGTCCCATCACTTCATGGAAAATAGATGGAGAAACAGTGGAAACAGTGGCTGACTTAATTTTGGGGGGCTCCAAAATCACTGTAGATGGTAACTGCAGCCATGAAATTAACCTTCTGTCCATGAAACTCTCCAGTCAGGAATACTGAAGTGGGTTGGCATGTTCTCCTCATCTCCTAAGTATAGGTTCCTGAAATTAGACTTGCTGGCTCAAATGTGTTCAGGGTATTTACACCCCCACCATCAATTAGAATACAGGGATTCAGACAGGACCCAGAGCCATACTCTTGATTCTTTTCAAATAACAGAGCTAGCATATATCTTAGTGATATAAGCCTATTGCACTGGAGTAACTAAAGCCAGAGGAGATAAATGATCTGTTCAAGGTTCAAGCTAGTTACAATAAATGTAACTTATTGCACACAGCTAGTGCAAATAAGACTAACTTTGGGGTTAAGTAGAACAGACTACAGAAATGTAATTTCTCTTAAACTGCCTCTGTTTCATAATATGAAAATATTTGCCTACAAAAGGCCATTGCTTACGAAATGTTTTTATATGTCATGATAAGGAATAGGGGTAAAAGTGGATGTGAGGGTAAGGGGATAGAGGTGGGGAGGGGATCACTTCAGAACAAGAATTTCTACATGTCTTGCTGAATTCAAGACAAGGCAAACAGTCATGAACTGATAAACCATGACCCCTGCCCTCTTGGGACCTGTTAAGAAGGCAGACATAAACACATATAATTAATAAATAACTTGCAAGAGCAAGATTCTGCAGAGAACTCTTCAGTCACAACATGCAAGCAATTTTTCTAATAAGCTATATGGTCTTTGAATAAGATGATGACCAAAAAGAATTTAGTTTCACCAAGAGACCATCATAATTTTGAGCTGTTGTTCTTGCTCTGTAGAGATTTATATGCTTTCTCAATGTCTTTAGAAACATACTTGTGTGTATTTTAGAAGCCCAGGTTTGTTGATGACACGTTACTGCAATACCATCAGTTTCTATGGAGACACTAACTATTGTGCAGTTAAGGGGGAAAAAGAAGACTCTTCTGCTTCCCTGTGGCTTTAAAACTGTTTTTACTTGTTTTCCTATTGCACACATGCAGAAATAAAATTAAAATGGTTTTCTTTTCAAACAATATTATTTGAATGCCAATGGGATTCTCATTTATTTCACAAAGATTATAAACATTTTCAGATTAAATACAGTCCAACAAAAAATGAGATCATCCCTGACCATCCCATTCTAATGGCAAAGATAGCGTTTCCTTTGTATGCTCAATAAATCTAGAATTTTTTGACATTACTTAAGTTCCTTTTTTAACTCATCCATTAAACACTACCAATAACTTTACCTTTGGTCTTTTGCACAGCTGTGGTGTGTAGATAACTTCCATTTATATTAACCACAGTTACATTTGCATGCTAGTAGCAAAGTACCCTTTATACAACCCAATTAGTGTAAAACTATATGAAGGAATAAATAAGTCTTTTCTACTTAAAAAGAGGCATGATGATTCTATTTAATAAAAAAAGAAAATCACACTGGATTTGTTCCTGGATTCTGATGGATCCAATCTGTTTTTCTTTTTTTTTAATCATTCATTTAAAATAAGTTTTAAAAATCATATTTGGTAAATAGCAGATCAGATTCTCTGCTCTGAACTCTTTTTGCATTGGCTTTACTTACTGTGTGGACCCTTTGATGAATTTTCATTCCTCCTTAAAATAGGATTCTCTGCCTCCTTTTTTTTAAGTTCTATGAAATGATGAATTACATACATATCAGTAAATAGTATAGTTGGTGAAGGCATAAAACCATTCCTAAAATGATTGTAAGAAAAAAATTACTCTTGAATTCATACATTCAAATATATTTTAATATCAAAGTTAAATGTTAACTGTTAACAGTGAATCCATGGAGATGGTGTCATACTTCGCAGTCTAAGTACTTTTAAGTAGCACAAGGTCTTTCAACATAATTAGCACAGAATATTGAACCCTGCCAGAAGTATGGGGTTCACCATTAAATTTAGAGGCTTCTTTATCTCTCTTAGTCTAATCATGTGTGCAGAAGACTAATTGTTAATAGCATGGTCTTTATTGCTCATAGCTTTCTTTTATTTTAAATGGAATGGTCTGCTTTGTGAGAAATAATTAGGTTTTATAGGCCTACCTGCATAGAGCCTTTTGTTGAATGTCTTACTGTTTTGCCAATTCAGATCCTGAGAGCAATTAGAGGCTTTGGCAGAGCTGTTCCTTAAATCACACACATATTGTGTTATTGCCTGCTTTTTTATTTTTTACCTGCAGTAACAGATGTAGAAGCTTCAGTTACTTGTGAGTACACCAAGTAATTGTTGGCCAATGCAAAAGCTTGGATTGGGGGGCATAAGTTAGAAAGAGGAACATGTTATGGAGGTCTGGCACATGGCAGTGTGTCCTGGTGTCTGACGTTGTCTCCATAATGCTAATGTTCTCAGTCATGGAAGAACAAAGTCTTCAACCATTCTCTAAAATGACAAGGTGGTTTCCTTGTTTAAAATGATGGTCAGAGTTGGTAGACTGTAGTCTTTGGGAATGTATGGATTTATTCATACAAGATAATTTATTTGCTTTCCATAGTCAGTTGGGAATTATGCGTTGTTCAGTGAGGTAAATAATGGGGACACTTTTCAAAAGTGCTCATAACAATTGTCACAATCAACATTTCATCCGTGAAATTTCAATTCATATGATGAGTCAAAGACTCCTCTGTGAGATCTAATAGAAGCATTGGCAAAAATGTTGCAAAGTTCAATAGTAGTTTGGAGGAATTCATCATGGTATGGTGGAAAATTTTGTGGAAAAATTTTGGCCATTTGGCCTAGTGAGTTTCTCCGTGACACAGAAGGATTCAATGAGATTACTGTTAATAATTTAATGATAATGAAAATCACTGTTGTTTCTAAATTAAAATGCCAGTGTAAACTGCAGATTATTGCACTTAGAGTTGTAAAATAGTGATGAAGAGTTGGTATTCACTTTCCAAAACTTGTTCATCAAATGACAGAAAATTCTATGTGTGTACTGTTGCATTTGCCTTGAACTTAACAGTGCATTTCCTTTTCTGTGTTTTCAATATGTTAGCCAGCTACCATTTGCTCAGGCAGCTCTACTTCTGCTACCATATAATCAATAACAGTCAGAGCACTTTCAATCTTGACAATTTTCTTTAGTGGAAAATTACTTTGCATAGGCTTTTTACCATCCCAGTTGACAAACCAGCTTCACTCAAATCTCCAGTGTCAGGCATTATCAACCCCAAAAAGGCACTGACAGCTTTAGGCATATGCAAGTACAAATCAATATTATTTTTCAACTAATATCCTTTGGAAACATTTTTTTTTTTACTGAAATAATAGAAACTAGATAAATTTGTGACCTAAATCTAGAGACAAACCTGAAGCTAACTTTGAAAAATGTCTTATGAAGTTGCAGGATCCACAATTTCAACAGTGAAATATAACGGTAAGGGGTGGACCTGTCATTTTTGATGTAAAGAAATAGGTCATTGTGAAAGTGTTTTAATAGCAACCAGTGATGCCAAGAACTTTCTTTCTTTCTTTCTTTCCTTCCTTCCTTCCTTCCTTTCTTCCTTCTCCTTCCCACCCTCCTTCCCACCTACCCACCATCCCTCCCTTTCTTCTTTCCTTCCCTCCTTCCTTTTTCTCCCCACTATGTAAAGAAAAGCATGTAAAAATGCCTTTATATTACCTGGAAGATTTCATTTTATGTAATGGATTTTAGACAAGTATATATACATATTATTGCTTTGAAGCATACCTGAGATCTTTGAATTCCTAAGAGGGGTTTGCAGTTGTAGAAATAATTACCTAATTAAAATATTGAGAGAGTATTTCTTTTTATGGAAAAGAGATGAAGAAAATAGAAAATCTAAGAATAACTTTAGTGGGTAGAAAGTTTTATTTGAAACAGTCTGACATTTTTTATTACAAATGCAAATGGAATAATTATTCTTTTATCAAGCAGAAAACCTAACCTATCTGTCCTTTTTTTTTTCCCTTTGGCTATTTTGACCACCCAAGAAAACTTTGTTTGTATTTATGAAAATTAGTTGTTGTAATGCTGCTTTGTGGTCTTCAGAAATCAAGCATAATTAAGAAAAAATATTCTAAAAAGGTTGAGATTATTTGAGTACAGTAAGGTTGGAGAGAATTATGTGTTAATGATAACTTATAATACTTAAACATACTTGTAAATACTTAAACAGTGTTAGTGTTAAGTAGAACTTGAAGGTTCCTTTTAGCTCTGTTTTTAGAAATAAACATTGTTTATGATTTGGTGAAGACCTTTCCATACTTGTTATGCATATGTACATATATTTTATATACTTAAATATTGGCATACTATATTTTCTGTTCCATCATTTACACCCTGCAATTATTATAGTGATGATTTGTTCATACATGTAGATCTACTAATTTTAGAAAAAGATGTTCTGTAATTTATTTTAAAAATTCCATATGATTAATATTTGGACTGTTGAAATTTTCTCCATTATAAATAATAGTACTCTAAAAGCCCCTGATGCTGGGAAGTACTGGGGGCAGGAAGAGAAGCGGACAACAGAGGATGAGATGGCTGGATGGCATCACCGACTCGATGGACATGAATTTGGGTAAACTCCGAGAGTTGATGATGATGGACAGGGAGGCCTGGCGTGCTGCGATTCATGGGGTCTCAAAGAGTTGGACACGACTGAGTGACTGAACTGAACTGAACTACCATATTACTATTCTACCATAATAAATGTACTTATATCTTTGCTACTTATATCTTTGCATACATATTCAATTACTTCCTAATTATGCATCAGTTCAGTTCACTTCTGTTGCTCAGTCATGTCTGACTCTTTGTGACCCATGAACCGCAGCATGACAGGCCTCCCTGTCCATCACCAACTCCCGGAATCCACCCAAACTCACATCCAGTGAGTCGATGCTGCCATCCAGCCATCTCATCTTCTGTCCTCCCCTTCTCCTCCTGCCCTCAATCGTTCCCAGCATCAGGGTCTTTTCAAATGAGTCAGCTCTTTGCATCAGGTGGCCAAAGTATTGGAGTTTCAGCTTCAACATCAGTCCTTCCAATGAACACCCAGGACTTATCTCCTTTAGGATGGACTGGTTGGATCTCCTTGCGGTCCAAGGGACTCTCAAGAGTCTTCTCCAACACCACAGTTCAAAAGCATCAATTCTTCAGTGCTCAGCTTTCTTTATAGTCCAACTCTCACATCCATACATGACCACTAGAAAAACCATAGCCTTGACTAGACGGATCTTTGTTGACAAAGCAATGTCTCTGCTTTTTAATATGCTCTCTAGGCATGCGAGCATGCTAATTTGCTTCAGTCGTGTCCGACTCTTTGTAACCCTATGGACTATAGCCTGCCAGGCTCCTCTGTCTGTGGGACTCTCCAGTCAGGAATACTGAAGTGGGTTGGCATGTTCTCCTCATCTCCTAAGTATAGGTTCCTGAAATTTGACTTTCTGGCTCAAATATGTTCAGGCCATTTATACCCCCACCATCAAATGTAGAAAAATTAGGGTTTTCACAACCTTCATTTATTGTCCCTAACTTTTTTGGGGGGGGGCCGAGTTGCTATGATAGGTTAAAATATATTTAATTAGATTTTAAATCTACTGCTCTTTTCAGATGTCAGATTTAACAGGTATTGCCAAAGCTATTGATATGAGTATCTGCCTATAGATACTGTGCTTATAGATGATATAGACATAGATGTAGATATAGACATGGTTATATACTTTCAGATATAGCTATAAACACATAGCTATATAGCTATAAAGACATAGATATAGTACACAGACATAGACAAAGGCACACATACCCATGCACAAACTTTGATTTCTCCCTATATGCCTTGATTCATGCTGGGAAGCTGAGCGCATATTCTGCTATCCCTATTAAATCATGACTGATTTGATTGCTCTTGTCAGAAATCATATCTCCCTCCTTAAATGTCTATGGTGTCTTGGACTCCTATGGAACACTTAGACTTATCTTCTTAATTTTATGTAGGCATTTTTCAGCTTCAGTATTAGTAGGTACGCTCTCTGGTTGCAGGAACTACATCTTACCCATCTTTCATCCTCCACAGATAGCTTCAGTTCAGTT
Organism: Okapia johnstoni; assembly: GCA_024291935.2. Lineage (NCBI taxonomy): Eukaryota > Metazoa > Chordata > Mammalia > Artiodactyla > Giraffidae > Okapia > Okapia johnstoni. The sequence goes on along the minus strand of CM044311.1, from coordinate 93,872,747 downwards.
CAGTTTAGTCACTCAGTCGTGTCCGACTGTTTGCGACCCCATGGACTGCAGCACGCCGGGCCTCCTTGTCCATCGCCAACTCCCAGAGTTTACTCAAACTCATGTCCACTGAGTTGGTGATGCCATCGGGCCATCTCATCATAATCAGATAGCTTATGATTTGGCAATATTTATTAATTTAGGGAAGGTAATGTCAGTTTTGTCTGCTTATGAATTCCCATTGTTTTCTGCCACAAAAGGTGTGATTTTTGAGAAATACGGTGTTTTGGAAAAAAACAGGATGTGGAGTCAGAGAATTTGTCACTTTCTTGCTGTGTGATTTTGGAGCTGTTCCACTTCTGCTGTGAATGTTAGCTTAATTCATCTATGAAATGAAGGTAATAACAATATACTTCCCAAATAAATAATAAATGAAGAATACATAATAGTTTGACAAGTGCTTTGTTCATTTTTCTATAATCATAAATATTAGAGTTAAGATGTAAATGTTTATGTCAGTAAGAAGTAAACAAGAAGACTGAGTCCCCTTCTCCCCATGTGTTCACACTGATGTGAATCTTAAGTACATAAATAGACAACAAGATTCCAGTTGTAAATGTTAAGACCATATTCATCCATCAGAGATTTTTTAGTAGAAGCTGAAAGAAAAATCAACTCACAAATAGGGTTATACTCTCTTTCCTGTATGACAGAATAGTTAAATTAATGGCTAAATCTAATTAAGAAACTGAAAAATTACAGCACTGCCTGCTGCCAATACTAAACCCAATGGACTGTGAGATAGGAATATGGTAACACTTGAAATTACCTCACCATTGTTGAATATTAAGGCAATTTTGCTACCTATCCTTAGAAGTAAAACAGCCCTTGCAATTACACTTTGTAATTTGTTATTGGTTCAAAAATTAATGACTTTTACTGTAATAAATGGATTATCACAGATGACAAAGTACAGTTTTAATTAACAGTGACAGGTGAAATCTCTTATAGTCAGATTAAATTTATATTAGCAATTATATAAGAAGTTATATTTTGATCATCACAATTTTATATTGAGGTTAAGAATATTAATCATATATAGCCTTACCCCTAACTTTTTGTGAGAAATCAGAAAATTATTAAAGAATTGTAAAATAACAAACTGTTAAATATGTACTTCTGGATAAATACACTTTCATAATGACCCAGAAGCTCAGGTTTGAATTTAGAATTCTCTAACTCTTGGACTTCCATGTCAGACCTTTACTGAAGAGGCCTCCCATTTGTTGCTTGAGGCATCACTTTCCCACCCTCCGCTCAGTGTTGCACCACAAGAAATCTTGTGGTTTGATTCTAATGAATTCTTGATGCAACTTCCGAGGCTCCAAAGCTCTGTCTTGGACAACTTTCTGGTCTGGGGATACACATATTCTACCTTCAGGCGAATGGATCAGGAAAGAGCCTTACAAGGTCCTAGATCAAGCTTAGGATTAGGGCAGGAAATGTCAGAGTTGTATCTATCCTGGAAAAAGGTCTAGAAAAGTATCATAAACTGCAAGTGGGCACATCTGTTTGGCCCTGCAGATTCGTTGTCACTTAAGGAGTGTAGAATCGTAAGGAGTCATAGATAGGCCTTGTAAAGTAGAGGGCATGGGGGCCCACCTCACCTGGGTCAGGGGGTGGTAATGATAATACTTGACACTCTTGAATATATCCCAGAGATACCAATAGATAATGCCACAAATATCTCAATGATAATGATGAGTCTAATATACTAATTTTAAATTTTATGCGCTTTATCTAATTAAAAAAGAAGATGTGTGTGCATGCTCAATTGTGCCCGACTCTTGCAACCCCATGGACCAGGCTCCTCTGTCCATGGAATTTTCCAGGCCAGTATACTGGAGTGTGTTGCTGTTTCCTCCTCCAAGGGATCTTCCTGACCCAGGGATCAAACCCATGTCTCCTATGTCTCTTGCATTGGCAGACAGATGATTTACTACTGAGCCACCCTTTATATTTAAACCAATGCATTATGTGGTATATTAATTTTGTTTTAGAAACAGGGATTTTCTATGATATAGTGGGGTGTGTTGAGTTGTGGCATTTTTTTTTAACATATTTATAGAACATGGAGTTATCGAGAAACCTTATATGTCAAAGTCACAGAGTGTACCAAATAATTCATGTGGACATAGCTACAGCTTTGGGTATATGTGCCTGTCAGGAGAGTCTTGGTATTTGTCTAACAGGACTAATAACCAATTCTGTACACAGTATACAAGTATGTATACAGAAGAACATAAACTATTCGAAGCATATGCATCAAACTGTTAACACTGGTTTACTTGGAGATGGAATCAATATTTTAAAAAACTTTTTTCCTTGTAATACTTTTGTAGTATATTTAAAACATAAGGCCATTTATAGACTTTAAAGGTATAAATATCTAATACAGTACTTATATGTTGAAATTTAAGTATTCATCCACTCAACATTACTTTTGCTTCTATACTAAGCCAAACTGCTGATGGACTTATCTTTAATTAAATTTGGCATTCAGTAGACATAACTGATCATGGATTTTCAAATATTTAATGAATGAATATATATTTAACCTGTCATTATAAGAAAATTTAAATGAAGATAACAGTAGAAAATATTCGCCTTACATAAAATAGAAAAGGACCAGTACATACCTTGTTGACTTCTTTGGAATCCTGTAGGTTCAGGAATCTCATTATTGTCGTGTTTAACATTTCATTTGATACATTATTAACTATATTCCTATTCACATTAACCAAATCAAAACAAAACAAAACCCTCTGCACTGATTTCACAGGATTCTTTCTTTTCTTTCTTGTTGACTGTCTAACACAGTCTAACTTTTCAATATTTAAGTACCAAAACCTAGTTTTAAATCCAGTGTTTCTGAATTATTTCCAGTTGTTATGTACAAAAAGTGAGTCATATTGCTTAAAGACAGTTTAATTTTCTAAAACTTGGTATATGCAGAATATTGCGTCTATATCTGCAGGGATCATTGCATGCCTCACAGTGCACGAGTGCAGTGTCTCAGATAGCAGGGCTTTTGTTAAATTAATGAAAACTTAATAATTAAATTTTTAATTCTATCTGTAAATTTTTTACTAACTGAGATTCTTTTCACAGTGAAATCCTTTATACCTGAGATAGTTTGGAAGTAATACGTAGTTTTAGAGGCATCTAATTCAGGCTTTGCAAACTCAAAAGCATATATAACTGTTGTTCTACATCTGAAACTAACACAACATTGTAAATCCAACTATACGCCAATAAAAATTTTAAAAAATAAAATAAAAGTAAATAAAATTCAACAAAAGAACCAATCAAGTACTATGAGAGAATAGATCAGTACTATAAGAGAATAGTGGAGAAGGAAATGGCTACAGTCCATGGGGTCACAAAGAGTCGGACATGACTGAAGTGACTTAGCATAGCACGTAAGAGAATAGATATTATCAGTCTAAAGAAGATAGGGACTCATGGTTCCTGAGGTGACCTGGGAGTCCATACACCTCCTAAAGGCATCTGTTAGAACTCTTGTGAATAAAGTACTGTGCCAGTGAAACTAAACACTGCTATGGGCTATAAATTTAGGAGACTCCAGAACTCAGACTCTCATTTTCTATACATATTTAATATTCAGTGTTTACCTATGCAGATTAGAAGGTCCATAGATCGCCTAATTCTAAATTGAGAAAACAGGAAAAACACACAATCAAGTGATGCTAACATGTGTGGGAGAAATGATAATATTGATTTTATGGAGGGTATCTAGTATTGTTAAGCTCATTTGGGCCGTCTGTTTAGATTTAAATGATTCAGGATGCTATTTCACAGATATCCCAACTTAGATGTTTTCTGGCTTAAAACAGTAGGGTTATTCATTTGTTTCTTGTGGTAGGGGAGAAAAGTTAGTGTTTATCTTGCTTTCCAAGTCAGGGAGATAAAGGACAATCTTTCAAGTTAACACACGGAACACAGGGCTTCCCTGGTGTCTCACTGGTAAAGAATCCACCTGCCGGTGCAGGAGACATGGGTTCAGTCTTTGATCCAGGAAGATCTCACATGCCGTGGAACAACTTAGCACAATAAGAGATACCACCAAAATGAGAAGCCCGCGCATGACAATTTGAGACTATCCCCTGCTCTCCACAACTAGAGAAAAGCCTGCGCAGCAACAAAGACTCAACACAGCCAAAAATAAATATATAAATAAAATTATTTTTTTAAATGGGGCATAAAGAAAAGAAGTCTCCCAATGAAACAAGACAGTGAAAGCTACTACTTACTGCATGTCTCTTTGCTAACATATAAAGGCAGGAAGGCTCATAATGTTCATATTACTAGGTTCCAATCAACAAAGGGTTAAATAAAAACTGGAGGCTGAAGGGACTTGTCCTTTTGCCAGGGGATGTATGTCCTCCATTCTATCTTTCATTTGCTCTTATGGGTAACTGCTGGGCTTCCCGAGTAGCTGAGCTGGTAAAGAGTCTGCGCAGTTTGATTCTTGGCTCGGTAAGTTCCCCTGGAGAAGGGATAGGCTACCCACTCCAGTATTCTTGGGATTCCCTGGTGGCTCAGATGGTAAAGAATCTTCCTACAGTGTGAGAGACCTGGGTTCAATCCCTGGGTTGGGAAGATCCCCTAGAAGAGGGCATGGCAACCCACTCCAGTATTCTTGCCTGGAGAATCCCATGGACAGAGGAGCCTGAAGTGCTACAGTCCATGGGGCTGCAAAGAGTCAGGCACAACTGAGCGACTAAGCACAGTATGGCATCATGAGTACCTGCTGAGTATGCTGAGTATGGCACCTGCTTATGCTTGTTATAGAAACTGGCCCAACAAGGTGCTCCCCATGAAATGGAGCACAGCTACCGAAGGATGAGGTGTGGTTAGATCCAGAACTTGACTGGCCATGAGGCTGTCTGGATGCCACCCCAAAGACTAGGTAATAGCATTTCCCCAGAGCAGTGACCATACTTGTTCCAGGTTTGGAGCAATTCTGAGACCACAGCTCCCTGAGTGGGTCAGAGAGTGAGCAATAGCAAAGTGTGAGGGCGCAGAACGGTACAGGCCATTTTGCTTTTGAATCTGACGTTTGTCAAGAGCCATGGTGTATTATTTGGTTCCTACTTTTAAGCAGCTTTAGAAAGTGAATGGAATGTGGATCAGGAGGTAATGGACATTCTTCCCTGGCTTTGCCAAATAATAATTTACAAGACATGTGGTATATGATAGTGATTTTTTGGTTTTAGTTCACTTCATTCTTATAGTGAGAGGAAACTGAAATTTAGAGAAGGTGAATTGCTTGCCTAGGAACACATAGCTAGTAAGAAGAGGGATTCACACCCCTGTTTGTTGAATTTCAAGCCTAAGCTACCTACTGTTTATTAGCTGTGATTAAGCTCACTACTCTTAAGATTCTGAATCAATAAGCTTGTCTAGTCTTTTAACACAGTGGCTAAGCTGTCTGGGTTCAGAACCTAGCTCCACCACCACATGTGTGACCTCAAGCAAGTTGTTTTATTTTGTTGGACCTTAGATTTCTCAGTATAAAATGAAGATAAGAATTCAGTTCCTAGGGATCTCATTAATATTAAATGAATTAATACATGGGATGTGCTTAAAACAAATCATTCCCAGCCCATAGTAGCTGATATTGCTGTCATTATCATTACTATTACTAATTATCAAATACCACCAACCCTACAAGTAAGAACTAAATAAAACCTTATAAATAAAATTTCTTTTAACTTGAAGTATTAAAATTCAAACTTTTAAGTTAAGATGAGCAAATTTAAGTGTTAGTTGCTCAGTTGTTTCCAACTCTTTGCAACCCCATGGACTGTAGCCTGTCAGGCATCTCTGCCCAAGGGATTCTCTAGGCAAGAATACTGGAGTGGGTTGCCATTCCCTTCTCCAGGGGATCTTGCAACCCAGATACTGAACCTGGGTCTCCTGCATTACAGGCAGAATCTTTACCTGCTGAGCCACCAGGGATTTCAACACTTCAAAACAGGTTCGCATGGGTGGAGAGAACTGTAAAACAGCAAGAAAACATGAAAAGGAGAGGACACACAGACATGGAGAAAGAGACAGTCAGAGAACTATATAGCAGCTTCCAGGTTAGAGACAGTGATAAACCCAAAGACAAAGAGACAAAAGTACAATTTAAGAGACTGCTCATCAAGAAATACAATTAACTTGTGATTTCAAGTAAACTATTACTTTAAACAAGAATTGCATTTTCATAATTCTAGGCAGACATCAAAATTTTCTCTCTTTGTACTGATTCGCATGGAGGCTGAAATGAAACTTTACAAAAAACAGTTGTCATCATATCTCTGGGAATCCTGTGATAATATGGAATCAGAATTTTAAAAAATGATAGGTCCCAAATAAGCAAAACATAAGAAAATGGATACTTTATCAATGTTCTCTTTACTCAATAACGTATTCCTATCCTGGGGTTTACAAATTACAAAGACACATGGTTTCATAACATAGTTCTCATTTATTTAAAAATGAACTTTATTTTTTCTTTATCTGCAAGGAGGAAAGTGCTAATGAGTTAGTATGTGTAAGAGTAGAACATTTAAGGGAAGGAAAAGGATGACACAAATATTAGCTTTATTTTCAGATTTGATGCTTAGGACACTGAAAATTGCCCTCCTTTTTGGTAAAATTATAAATTCTTTCCATTTTCAAAATTATGATAATCCTGCAATATATGGCCAGATTGCCTGGCTTTGAATCCCAACTTCACCACTTACTATATGGCTGACTTTGGACAGTTTATTTGACCTTTCTGTACTCTTTAATGCTCAAAATTCTCCAAGCCAGGCTTCAACAATACATGAACCGTGAAATTCCAGATATTCAAGCTTGTTTTAGAAAAGCCAGAGGAACCAGAGATCAAATTGCCAACATCCGCTGGATCATCGAAAAAGCAAGAGAGTTCCAGAAAAACATCTATTTCTGCTTTATTGACTACGACAAAGCCTTCGACTATGTGGATCACAATAAACTGTGGAAAATTCTGAAAGAGATAGGCATACCAGACCACCTGACATGTCTCTTGAGAAACCTGTATGCAGGTCAGGAAGCAACAGTTAGAACTGGATATGGAACAACAGACTGGTTCCAAATAGGAAAAGGAGTACGTCAAGGCTGTATATTGTCACCCTGCTTATTTAACTTCTATTCAGAGTACATCATGAGAAACGCAGGGCTGGATGAAGCACAAGCTGGAATCAAGCTTGCCCGGAGAAATATCAATAACCTCAGATATGCGGATGACACCACCCTTATGGCAGAAAGTGAAGAAGAACTAAAGAGCCTCTTGATGGACGTGAAAGAGGAGAGTAAAAAAGTTGGCTTAAAGCTCAACATTCAGAAAACTAAGATCATGGCATCCAGTCCCATCACTTCATGGCAGATAGATGGAGAAACAGTGGAAACAGTGGCAGACTTTATTTTGGGGGGTCTCAAAAATCCCTGTAGATGGTGACTGCAGCCATGAAATAAAAAGATGCTTGCTCCTTGGAAGAAAAGTTATGACCAACCTAGACAGCATATTAAAACGCAGAGACGTTACTTTGCTAACAAATGTCTAGTCAAGGCTATGGTTTTTCCAGTAGTTATGTATGGATGTGAGAGTTGGACTATAAAGAAAGCTGAGCACCGAAGAATTGATGCTTTTGAACTATGTTGTTGGAGAATGCTCTTGAGAATCCCTTGGACTGCAAAGAGATCCAACCAGTCCATCGTAAAGGAAATCAGTCCTGAATATTCACTGAAAGGACTGATGTTGAAGTTGAAACTCCAGTACTTTGCCCACCTGATGTGAAGAGCTGACTCATTTGAAAAGACCCTGATGCTGGGAAAGATTGAAGGCGAGAGGAGAAGGGGACGACAGAGGATGAGACGTTTGGATGGCATCACCGACTCATTGGCATGAGTTTGAGTAAACTCCGGGAGTTGCTGATGGACAGGGAGGCCTGGTGTGCTGCAGTCCATGGGGTCACAAAGAGTCAGACAGGACTGAGCAACTGAACTGAACTGAACTGTACTCTTCATCTTCAAGATGAGATTAATGATATTATAGGATTCTCGTGGGAATTAAGTGAGATAAGTGATGGGCAGGGCTGTGTTCCCTCCCTCTTATTTGACCTGAGACCAAACTATGGTAGGGGTAACTAAAATAATGGCGACCTCCTTCAAAAGGTCTTGTACATGCACTGTTCTATTCAGTGCCCCTGACCCTGAAGCAGGCCGCTGTCAACCCATAACTCCACCGGAGATTCCTGGACACTCACAGGCAAGTCTGGGTCAGTCTCCTGTGGGGTCACTGCTCCTTTCTCCTGAGTCCGGGTGTGCACAGTTTTGTTTGTGCCCTCCAAGAGACATATCATGTTGATGTTCACTCTTGCCATCTCCTGTTTGACCACTTCCAATGTACCTTGATTCATTACTTTGCTGACAAAGGTCTGTCTAGTCAAAGCTATGGTTTTTACAGTAGTCATGTACGGATGTGAAAGTTGGACTGTAAAGAAAACAGTGTCGAAGAATTGATGCTTTTGAACTGTGGTGTTGGAGAAGACTCTTGAGAGTCCCTTGGACAGAAAGGAGATCAAACCAATTAATCCTAAAGGAAATCAGTCCTGAATATTCATCGGAAGGACTGATGCTGAAGCTGAAGCTCCAGTCCTTTGACTACCTGATGTGAAAAATGGACTCATTGGCAAAATTCTGTTGCTGGGGAAGATTGAAGACAAGAGGAGAAGGGTACGACAGAGGATGAGATGGTTAGATGGCATCATTGACTCGATGGACATGAGTTTGAGCAAGCTCTGGGTGTTAGTGATGGACAGAGAAGCCTGACATGCTATACAGTTCATGGGGTCACAAAGTGTTGGACATGACTGAGCGACTGAACTTAACTGAAGTGTGCAAGGTGTTTAGAATTCTGCCGTACACCTATCTGTACTCAAGAGACCTTAACTGTTAGCAGTAGATATAATGGCATGATTCTTTATCTTTACTTACATTAAGCAGTTACATATGCACTCCTTAGGTACTATAAAAATTTTTCGATGATATTTTATGCCTTTATTCCCAAAGAGTTATGTTTTTTATATTTTGTTCCTTCCAACCATGGTAGAGATGGTCAAGGATACAAAGATAAAAGAAATATGACTGGGGCTTCCCTGGTAGCTCAGATAGTAAAGAATCTGCCTGCAGTGCATGAGACCTGGGTTCCATCCTTGGGTTGGGAAGATCCCCTGGAGAAGGGTATGGCAACCCTCTCCAGTACTCTTGCCTAGTGAATTCCACAAACTGAGGAGCCTGGTGGGCTACGGTCCATGGTGTCACAAAGAGTTGGACACGACTAAGTGACTAACACACACATCCATGATAGAGATGGTCAAGGATACAAAGATAAAAGAGAAATATGAAGGAAAAAATAAACTAAGGAAAAGAGGGATGGCTGTTTGATGGCAAAGAATAATGTGGATATATTTGTAACACTACATTTTTTGAGGATATTAATTTGTTAAGATTCAAATTACATTACATTGGTTGTGATAATTGGTTATAACGATGTTTTGAAAACACTCATATTTTTGTTTTATATCATCAGCTCAGCTGAGAATGTCTTAAAAGTGGAAATGCAAGTGTTGATAACTCTAAGGATATAAACTTTCACTAACTCATTTATAAAATCTTTGTTAAGTACTTTAAAAAATGGCATTTAAGAAAATGGATTCTGGGAGCAGATGACATAGTGTTCAAAATTCTTTTCTGTCAGTGACAGCTACAACCCTGGTTGACCTCTCCAACTCTTGATTTCTTCCCCTGGCAAAAGGTATGTCCATCACAAAGGTTGTTGTGAGATTTATTGGACTAATGCATGCAGATTGCTTAGAACTGTGCTTGACACCGTGTTTGTATTCCATAATTTTCACTATTATATTAATCTTTAGGCTAGGAGAGACAATGATTAGGAGAATCCTATTCTTGGTCTCAAACAAATTGCAAGTCAATTGGAAAACACTAAGGAGTATATCGGAGAAGGCAATGGCAACCCACTCCAGTACTCTTGCCTGAACAATCCCATGGACGGAGGAGCCTGGTGGGCTGCGGTCCATGGGGTCGCTAAGAGTCTGACACAACTGAAGACTTCACTTTCACTTTTCACTTTCATGCATTGGAGAAGGAAATGGCAGCCCACTCCAGTGTTCTTGCCTGGGGAATCCCAGGGACAGGGGAGCCTGGTGGTCTGCCATCTGTGGGGTCACACACAATCGGACACGACTGAAGCGACTTAGCAGCAGCAGCAGCAGCAAGGAGTATATAGGCTCTTGTAAATAAGTCAGAAAGAAAAGACAAATATATGATACTGCTCATGTGTGGAATAAAAAAAGATAAAAAAGAAGTTATTTACAAAACAGAAACAGACTCATAGACTAGGAAAACAGATTTATGGTTACTAGCGGGGAAGTATAGGGTGGAGGAATACATTGAGGTTTGGGAATTGACATGTACATGCTGTTATATTTAAAATAGATAACCATCAGGGACCTACTGTACAGCACAAGGAACAATGCTCAATACTATGTAATAACCTATATGAGAAGGGAATTAGAAAAAAATAGATACATGTATATGTCTAACTGAATCACTTTGCTGTATACCTGAAAGTAACACAAATCAATCAGCTATATGCCAATAGAAAATTAATATATATACACACACATTAATGAGGAGAGTGAAAAAGCTGGCTTAAAATTCAGCATTCAGAAAACAAATAACATGGCATCTGGTCCAATCACTCATGGCAAATAGATGGGGAAACAAAGGAAACAGTAACAGACTATTTTTGGGCTCCACAATTACTGCAGATGTTGACTGTAGCCATGAAACTAACAGATACTTGCTCCTTGGAAGAAAAGCTATGACAAACCTAGACAGCATATTAAAAAGCAGAGATATTGCTTTCCCAACAAGGGTCCACGCTGTCAAAGCTATGGTTTTTCCAGTAGTTATGTATGGATGTGAGGGTTGGACTACAAAGAAAGCTGAGCACTGAAGAATTAATGCTTTTGAACTGTGGTGTTGGAGAAGACTCTTGAGAGTCCTTTGTACTGCAAGGAGATCCAACCAGTCCATCCTAAAGAAAATCAGTCCTGAATATTCACTGGAAGGACTGATGCTGAAGCTCCAATACCTTGGCCACCTGATGAGAAAAGACAACTCAATAGAGATCTAATGCTGGGAAGGATTGAAGGTGCGAGAAGAAGGGGATGACAGGAGAAAATAATTGGATGGCATCACCGACTTAGTGGACATGAGTCTGAGAAAACTTCAGGAGATGAAGTACAGGGAAGCCTGGCATGCTGTAGTCCATGGGGTCACAAAGAGTCAGACACGACTGAATGGCTGAACGACAACAAATACATTAAATCATGTATAGGCTCTTGAGTAAATAGGCTCTCACTTCCTAGGTGGCTCAGTGGTAAAGAACCACCTGCCAAGCATGAGATAACATGTTCAGTCACTGGGTTGGGAAGATCCCCTGGAGGAGGAAAAGGCAACCCATTCCAGTAGTCTTGCTTGGGAAATCCCATGAACAGAGGAGCCTGGCAGACTATAGTCCATGGGGTCTCAAAGAGTTGGACATGACTTCTCAAGAAACAGGCAGCAGCAAATAGGCTCTTATAACATGCTATGGTAATTGTTCTGCAGCAGATAGAAGTGTGTATAGGTTGCTGCTCATAATGAGTAATAAGAACCCATTCACTCTGTGGAATGAAAGATGCCTTTCTAGAGAACGGAATCTGTGAACTAGATCCTGAGAAAATGTGGTTTAACCTTAGAAGAGAGTGGGGAGGGTATCAAAATTTGAGGGTACAGCACATTCCCAGGATGCATGGGTGCTAAGTCGCTTCAGTCATGTCCAACTCTGTGACCCTATGGACCATAGCCTGCCAGGCTCCTCTGTCCAGGGGATTGTCCAGACAAGAATACTGGAGCAGATTGCCATTTCCTTCTCCACGGAATCTTCCCAACCCAAGGATCGAAACTGTGTCTCTTATGTCTCCTGTATTGGTGGATGGATTCTTTACCACTAGGGCCACCTGGGAAGCCCAGGATACTTTGAGAAATTTCAAGTTGTATAATATTGCTGGAGAAAAATGTGGGAGTTAGCTTAAGAGAGTGCAACTCTTGGTAGAAGATAAAGAGAAAAGTGAGCAGGAATGTCTGCTCAGATCAGAAATGTCTGTTATAGGTGTCAAGGAGGTTAGATTGCCAGGCATTCCTCAGAATAACCACATGGTGAGAATGAAGATGAGGAAGACTACTCTTTGCTTCCTTTTGGTACAACATAGGGAAGAGATGGAAGGAAGGAAGTTTCTGGCAACCCCTTTAGGTACTTCCTAAAATCCAATCAGGAAGTCAGAGTAGCCCCCAGAAAACGGCCCATCAGTGGAGAAACAAAGAAGTGGATGCATTCTACTTGGGTGGGATCTGAGTAGATATTTCCTCACTTCCATAAATATGAATATAGGCCTTCCCTCAAATGATTGTTTCATATCCTTTTTCATTTTATTTCGTAAGTATAAATCTGGATGTTGTCATTTGTTTTGCACAATAAGAACTTAAAATATTCATGTTTGATGACCTCCACATAAGCATTGCTCATGCCCAATTTCACAACTATTATATAGACTGTTTCTGCTCAGAATTTATTGCTAAGTCCATGGTTCTGGTACCAAGAGAAGAATAGCAAAATAAAAATACCATTTCTTTTTACCTTGGTCTACAAGCGACAAACAGTTTTCTTGGTGTGATTCATCTCACTTAGTAAAGAGCTTCAACATTTGAGGGTCTGGTATTATACCATAACAGAATAAAGGTAGCAAAAGGGACTATTTCTCTATATAAGCAGAAAGGTTTTGCATTCTTTTTATTACAAACAACCTTGACTTCAGTTTTCTCTTCATTTTCTATCCATTGACCATTATATAGAGTTCTTATTATACTTTCTGATACTGCATTGCTAAGAAAAATCAAATTACTTAAATAAGTAGCATGCTTTGTTTCTATAGATGAAAAGTTTATTAGTCAAAAATATATAAACTTTTTCACACACTGCATTGGCTGATAGTTTAAGTGAAAAAATAAGATCTGGTTATGTTGTAACACTAGGAAAACAGGATTTCAGAGTTTTATTTTTCTTTATTTAGAGTTAACGAATTTTTTCAACTTTTGCTGAACAAAGACAATTTAAATAAGACAGCAGAGAGTTGTATTATAAATTATTTGGAGGCTTTTTAAAATGCCTAATAAATAAACATGTTTACAATAGATAGAGATATTCATAAAACAATTCTACCATTAATATAAAAAGCTTTTATTTATTTTAAAAAACAAAATAAAATTGAGTCTACATCTTTTTATTGGTTTCCTGTCAAAAGTGACTACATACAAGAGCTAGTTGAGAGAATTAGTTTGAAGTTTTAGAAAAGGGACTTGAAGGAATTAATCTTTACTGCCATTTTTAAATTCTGACTTTAACTAGAATATTTCTCATTTACTGGAAAGATGTCACAGATTTTTCATATATATTCATTTTACCTGAACACATGAGTGTCAATAGGCTTTTTTTTATGTATAATATATATCATATACACAAAATGTCTTCATTTCAATTAAAGTATCATCTATATAAGGCTTCCCAGGTAGTGCTAGTGGTAAACAATTTACCTGCCAATGCAGACAAGAGATGTTGGTTCGATCCCTAGGTTGGGAAGATTCCCTGGGGGAGGGCATGGCAACCCACTCTAGTATTCTTATCTAGAAAATCCCATGGACAGACGGGCTTGGTGGGCTATAGTCCACAGGGTAGCAGAATCAGACATGACTGAAGGCACTTAGAGTGCAGGCACATATAAGAAAGTGACTCATTTAAACTCCTGTCTCTCTCTCAGAGCAGCCTAAGCGCTACTGATATATAGGCAGGAAGAGGCAGCAGAATCTTTGCCTACAGAAAACTCAGATGGCACCCCTTTGGAGCTTATCAGAGCCCATTCAGGTTTATCCTGAGGAGTTACTTGATGCACTGCCTGATTCTCCTTCTTCCTCGGGGGCTGAATGCACAGCTTTAGCAAGACACCCAACTCCTGCTGACTTAAGAAGAGTGTTATTTTAATGATGATTATAATGAGCTTTAGTGTTGCTGGGAGCCAAATGTATCCTTAAGTCCAAGAGAAAATGCTGCAATCAGAGTGAAGTATAATGTGGCTTAGATTATTATTTGATAAGTTGGCCTTTTAATTTTTCCCTTCTTCTGTACTCATTTATTGCCTACTGTTCCAAGGTGAATAATTGCCATGCATCTTTATGAAGATATCTTAGCAACGGAAGCACAGTGAATGCACTGAAAGGACAGGGCTGCCTCAGAATGTTTATCTGGACACGTTAATCAGTGAAACTGTGCCTTTGATCTCAGGACCTGCATTCATTTCTAGTGTTTGATTTTGCCTCCAGCAGCCATTACAAGCTACTTTTTTATTAAGTGACTCCAGCTTCAGCAGATGGTTTGTAACCACTGCTAAGCCCATCTTTGCACTGAGAAGTTCATTAAGGGAACATCTAATAAAAGAAACTTCAGTTAGACAATTTGATATGATGATTCTATGGCAATCCTTAGAGTTAGTGGACGTTATGAGTGAACTTTGGTTTTAATAGACTTTGATGTGATCTGGTCTGAAATGGTTATGTTTATTTTATCTTCTGTTAGACTTTATGGTTGAAAGATTTATGGAAAAGAATAAAGGTAAATAGTTTTCATTTTTAAGCTGTAAAAATCTCTTAAGGGAAGTACATTCACTTTATATTGCTCATCCATTTTCACACACAAAAAAGGTTTTTCCTGCCAGGTAAGACTGGGCGAGGTAGAAAACTAGTCTTGGTCCCAGATTGTGATGAAACAGCTCTTAACCAGTTGCTCCCAAAGTGATTAGGGTATGATCCATAGTAAGTAACACATTTTTCATGACACCACATTATTCACAGTACACTAACACAGTATACACAGTATACTAACATACACAATATGTTAAAAACTGAAAAAAGTGTTTAACAGAATAATATTTTTTGTAACAGACAGTGGACTCTATTTTCTACTTTATTTCATTGAAAATAGATGCTGGTCACAAATCACTAAATTGATTTCACCATCCATGAATGGGTCACAGTTTGTAAAATTCTGCTCTAGACCACATATGACGCAACTTAGAATAGAGGGAGGCATAAAATATGTTTCTCAAAGTTCCTCCCAACTGTAAAAGTCCATGACTTTCACTAGAAAATGCATTAGATGTGATCCTCATGTGGTAGATTGAAATCAATGAATATCCTAAATAGGTCAATGGATGCATCACCTGCCTGGGTGATCCCATTCAGTATGAGGCTCTGTCTGATGAAGATTGTTTCTAAAGGAAGTGTTAAAATATATGAATTTTTTTTAAAGAATACTTTTTAAAAATAATTACCAAAATATGCTTATAAAAATATCTGAACTTTCAGTTCAGTTCATTTCAGTCGCTCAGTCATGTCCAACTCCTTGCAACCCCGTGAACCGCAGCACGCCGGGCCTCCCTGTCCATAACCAACTCCCTGAGTCCACCCAAACCCATGTCCATCAAGTCGATGATGCCATCCAGCCATCTCATCCTCTGTCGTCCCCTTCTCCTCCTGCCCTCAATCTTTCCCAGCATCAGGGTCTTTTCAAATGAGTCAACTCTTCGCATCAGGTGGCCAAAGTATTGGAGTTTCAGCTTCAACATCAGTCCTTCCAATGAACACCCAGGACTGATCTCCTTTAGGATGGACTTGTTGGATCTCCTTACAGTCCAAGGGACTCTCAAGAGTCTTCTCCAACACCACACTTCAAAAGCATCAATTCTTCAGTGCTCAGCTTTTATAGTCCAACTCTCACATCCATACATGACTACTGGAAAAACCGTAGCCTTGACTAGATGGACATTTGTTGACAAAGTAATGTCTCTGCGTTTTAATACGCTGTCTAGGTTGGTCATACCTTTCCTTCCAAGGAGTAAGTGTCTTTTAATATCATTGCTGCAATCACCATCTGCAGTGATTTTGGAGCCCAGAAAAATAAACTCTGACACTGTTTCCACTGTTTCTCCATCTATCTGCGATGAAGTGATGGGACCGGATGCCATGATCTTAGTTTTCTGAATGTTGAGCTTTAAGCCAACTTTTTTACTCTCCTCTTTCACTTTCATCAAGAGGCTCTTTAGTTCTTCTTAACTTTCTGCCATAAGGATGGTGTCATCTGCATATCTGAGGTTATTGATATTTCTCTCGGCAGTCTTGATTCCAGCTTGTGTTTCTTCCAGCCCTGCATTTCTCATGATGTACTCTGCATATAAGTTAAGTAAGCAGGGTGACAATATACAGCCTTGACGTACTCCTTTTCCTATTTGGAACCAGTCTGTTGTTCCATGTCCAGTTCTAACTGTTGCTTCCTGACCTGCATACAGGTTTCTCAAGAGGCAGGTCAAGTGGTCTGGTATCCCCATCTCTTTCAGAATTTTCCACAGTTTATTGTGATCCACACAGTCAAAGGCTTTGGCATAGTCAATAAAGCAGAAATAGATGTTTTTCTGGAACTCTCTTGGTTTTTCGATGATTCATCAGATGTTGGCAATTTGATCTCTGGTTCCTCTGCCTTTTCTAAAACCAGCTTGAACATCTGGAAGTTCACGGTTCACCTATTGCTGAAGCCTGGCTTGGAGAATGTTAAGCATTACTTTACTAGCGTGTGAGATGAGTGTTAATTGTGCGGTCGTTTGAGCATTCTGAAACTTTACTGTTATGTATAATATGAATTGCGATTGGTGAACTGAATGTGAAAAACTTTTATTGAATCACTGATACAAAATAATTATCTAGTTGCAGAGCTAAGTTGAGGGTAATATATGTAATGAGATTCACTTTTCATACCCCTGTCATTTTCTGTCC
The DNA here is from genome assembly GCA_024291935.2 of Okapia johnstoni. Classification (NCBI taxonomy): domain Eukaryota; kingdom Metazoa; phylum Chordata; class Mammalia; order Artiodactyla; family Giraffidae; genus Okapia; species Okapia johnstoni. The sequence continues at coordinate 93,855,668 of CM044311.1, read as the reverse complement.
CCAGGATAGACCAGGCTGGCATGGGAATTTCACGGGGACAGAGACCATCATGTCTTTCAGCCCTGTTGACCACTTTTTTCCCCAAAGCAAGGCATACCCCATGTTCCAGGCCCATACCCCAGGTTCCATACCCCATGGAACTCCATGGCCTTCATCAGATGTTTGTTGAGTGTATCAATGTTAATGAATAGATGAATGGATGAATGAATAAGGCTTTTTTTTTTTTTTTAAAGGCTTGCTCTAGGTAATTTGGAAATAACAACATTGTCTTTTTATCTCTGGTTTTGCTTTCTTTTAGTCCTTCCTGGACTTAATTCCCTTAGAAAATGCACCCATTCTTATCTTGTTTTACCTAGACTACTTCGTTATGAGGGGCTTCTTGCCTGACCAAGTTCCTAACCATCTTCTTTTTGTATTTTCCTCACAAAACTAACCTGTCTGTTATCTTGTCCTTCAGATCATTTAGTTATACACTAACTAATGCTCACTATTTGGTTCTTCAGTCCCTTTAGTTACATATTAATTAATTCATTTTAAAGAATGAACAAGTCTCACCAAAACCTTATGGTATAGCTTTCAGAAGAATTTACATCTCACTCATCTCTTTTCTGGGAGAAGGCATCCTATTGGATGGTGTTATTAACACTGTTAGAAAGATATGGGAATGTTAAAAGATCATATTTTGTCAGTATCTCACAAATAACCTCATATAGTTTATTTTCAACTTTCTTCAGAAAATACTGACAGTACGCTGGGGACAGAGATTAATGAGAAATCCTGAAACTATTGAACTGTTCATACACACACACACACACACACACACACACACACACACACACACAAACACACACATACATATATATGTATACACACTCACACGCACGCATATATATTTCTTTCTATGGTCTAGGCGAGTTTTGTCAAACTGTGGTTGTAGATTTTGGGGTGCTTCTAAAAAGTGTCAGTCTCTGAGTCATAGTCTAGACCTATTAAATCAGAATTTCTGAATATAGTAACCAGAAATCTTTATTTTAAACTATCTCAAGTGGTACCCTTGCATGTTAAATTGAAGACCAAATTTGAAACTTTTATTTTTCATGTTTAAAAATATCTATTATAACTTATTTGAAGATAAGTTTCAACGTCCCCTTATCCAGATGATCCAAATGTCATTTATTTTTCCTCTTGCATTATAAATGGGCTTTGGGACCATGTGACATGAATGCACAGTTTAGTCAATAGGAATGTAAGGTGAATTCTAGATTGCTTATCAAGGCTTATCAAAAGTCTACCTACATAATAGGCAGAGCCAGCTTTCATTTTATCACAAATTATTTTCTTAGGAAAGACAAAAGATGTTAAATGAGAGGATAGAAGTAGATGATCTTTTAATCTTGTTTCAGCTCTAGAAAAAAGAATCTTTCATTATACCACACATTATTTAAAAGTTAAATCCACTAAAGAATAAATACAACAGAACTAAATATTTTATTTGTATCTCTATGCAAATATATTATGGAAATTCTAAACCTTTAGATTTTCCATTTGAGTTTCTCTTCTAGCAGGGGTAAGGGGACTAAATTTATTCTTTAAGTGAATAGTGTTGAATGCCTACTAGATAGCAGGAACAATGTTAAGATCTGGAGATGGAGGAAGAAGCAAAGACTTCATACCTGTTCTCATGGAGCTTTTGATAATTCTAGGACATAATTATTTTTGAAGTTAATTTTGAATGATATTGAAGTACAGTTGTAATAAGTATGGGAGCGGTAGACCAGGCCCCCCTTGAGTAATGACATTTCATCAAAGTCCTGAAGAATGAACAAGAGGTAGATGACCAGGCAGAGGGTCAGGTAGAGTATTTCTGGCAGAAACAGCATCAGTGAAGAGCCTATCCTTTCATTCGTAAATGACTTTTTTTTTTTTTTTTGAGGGTTCATATGAGGCACAGCACATATTTTATAAGTAAACTTTATAGTTTTAGTTGTACATAATCAATTCCTTACTTTCTACTTTCAAATATGTCAGTTCACCAAACTCTAAGGTTAAATACAAATACGTAAAAAATTATAATAATAATGATGATGTGTTCAGGGTGCTTGCTGTGTGCTAATTACTACTCTTAGTATATTTATGAATTGCTTTATTTCATCTTTATGACAACTCAATGGGTTTTTCAAAGGCAAAACACACTATGTGCATTTCATGTAATTATTTATAGAGATTATTAGAGAAGGCCTTGAGATAGTAGAGAAATTTAAAAGCAAGAAAATATGTTTATTACTGCTAGGAAAATATTAAAATAATTTTGTATCATCTCTGCAGTATAGTAGTCACTCAACCATGACTTACTCTTCTCTCTGCATATCCATTTGATCATTTTAACAGAGTGGAAAATTGACCCCTCTTTGGCCAGGATTAAGTACCAGGCAGGCATTGGCACCAAGTAGGAGGCTACTATGACTCGATGGACATCGTGAATATATGCTGGGCAAAAATGAGCCCCTGTGGACCTGAATTAGGTATTTAATTATTAGAGTTTTAGGAATCTGTTGTAAAATGTTAAATTTGTTAGAATGAAGAAATACGTGAAGCAATGGCACCTCTAAGAGATTAGTAAAATAACAGAATTAATTGAAAAAGTGCTCCAAAGTTAGTATTTAGAGTCTAGATTGGTAGCCTTTGCAGTCTCAGTAGTAAGCTCTGTGATAGCTTTGTGAATGCCATCACCCTGTACAAGCTTTACTTTTTTATCCTTGTAGGTGGCCTTAGACTGTATTCACATATTGAGCCATGAGAAACAATAGTGAGGAAAGTTTTATTGTTTAGGCACTATAGCCACATCAAATCCAGGGTCTGACAAATCTAGTACCAATGTGATCTTCACAAGCTTCTCTGCACCTCGCTTTCTTCATCAGTACAATAAGAATATTATCACTATCATTGATAATATTTGTACGTATCATAAGATTTTTGTGAAGATCCATTCATTCATTCATTTATTCATTCAACACATTTTTAAGAGCACCCACTATGTGTCAGGCACTATGGCTCTTTTCAGTGGAGGAAAGAAAGACAGTAAACAAACAAAAAAAATAAGAGAATAGAATACGGAGAAAATTAACTTGAGAGGGACAGGAATATTTTAAATAATATATGTAGGGAAGATAACACTAATAAAATGGCATTTGGGTAGAGACCTAAAAGAAATTAGTGAATAAGTCTTACAGGGATGGAGGGAGTGGGATCATATTGGTAGAAGGAGGAGCAGAGGCAGAGTCCTTGACATGAGCATTTGTGACATATTCATAGAACTGCAAGGAGGCCATCATGGCTGCGCTGTGTGAGCAAGGGGGAGAATTTTGCCGAGATAAGTTCAGAAAGCTCTCAGGAGGAGAAGAGCATTTAAGAGCCTTGTAGAACATTATAAGGCTTTTATACCTGTCTTTTACCATATATTGTCACATTTAAGACTGTGTTACTTTCATCATTATTCCATATGTCCTGTGCTGTACTCAATTCCATCCAACTCTTTGCAGCCCTGTGGATTGTAGCTTACCAGGCTCCTCCGTCCATGGAATTCTCCAGGCAGGAATACTGGAGTGGGTTGCCAGGGGATCTTTCTGACCCAGGGATTGAACCCATGTCTTTTATGTCTCTTTCATTGGCAGGCAGATTCTTTACTAATGAGCCACCTGGGAAGCCCATTATTCCATATATGACTAAGAAAGAAATGAACCTTCCATGTAAATAGTAGTATAGTTTTCCAATTAAATATTTTTATTTTCTATTTATTGAAAGAGTTCATTTAGGTTTATTTAGACAAAGATTCATCTTTATGCCATTCTGGCCTGCCACTGGGTCTTGTTGCAAACACAATAACTTATAATTTCAATGTTGAATCATAATAGAGACTTACTGAAGATGTTAACTCCAGATATATGTAGTCCTAATGGTACCTATAATTCAACTGAAGTGACACTGTGAGCAGCTATGACCAGGTTTATTCATGAATAAGCTACAATTGCTGCATCACAACTGCCAGCTGGTTGACAGCAAATATCAGACAACTTTTGATTTCATAGATAAAATCAATCTTTTGATTTTATCAATAGTTGCTCAGTCATGTCCGACTCATCGCGATCCCATGGAGTGTAGCCTGCCAGGCTCATCTGTCTATGTGATTCCCCAGGCGAGAAAGCTGGAGTGCCATTTCCTTCTCCAGAGGATCTTCCCAACCCAGGGATCGAACCTGGGTCTTCCACGTTGCAGACAGACTTTTTATTGTCTGAGCCACCAGGGAAGCCACTATATATAAAAAGTAAGTTTTATTATTAGCAGTTAAATATTGGTCTAGATGCAATAGAAGTTCAGAGGAAACGTTATTGAGAAAAGGGGAATTATTTACTTCCAGAATCATTCTTGCGCCCACGAAGAGAATAGACTGACTGAAATGAGCAAAGGTGGAGGCAGAGAGTGGGCAGGAAGTTTAATTACACGGATTCAGAGAGATGGTGGTGATTTGACTTCACATGGGAGTTCAGAAATAGTATGACATGGTTAGTTCTTCTATATTTTGAAGGTAGAATTGACAAAGTTGTTGATAATTGGATATGGGGAATGAGAGAAACAGAAAAGTCAGAATGACTCTTAGGTTTTGTCTTGCAATTGGGAAGACTGTGGGCAGTCGGTTTAAGGTCCACAGAGAAGGTCAGGAATCTGATTTTAGACACGATACATTTGAAAATTATTACTCATTCAAGTAGAAATGTTGAGCAGGGAGTTAGAAAATGGGTCTGAATTTTGGAGAAATACAGTCTAGAGATACAAAATTGACATAAAATGACTCCATCCTAGAATAGATGCTGTTTAATACCATGAAACAGGGTAGCATCACCTAGGGCAGTGTTTCTCAATATTTTTGGTACTATCCACACTTAAAATAACATTTTACATCACGAAGGTACACAGACCTAAGCACTGGAAAAAGATGTATTGCTCCATGGTAACTTTATTTTACTATGTGTGATACATTTTGTTTTTCTTGTCTCTTTTTCTATTTTTGTTCAAAAACCACAAGTTACTACATGCTTCTCACCTTGAAAAACAATGGCTTACAACGAGAATGAGAATAGAGAACATGTGAGTTCCAAGGGCTGAACCTTGCAGTTCTTCAGCATCCAGAAGTCTAATTGATATAGTATATGCAACAATTTTCAACAATGCCTAACTCAAAATTTTAAGTTTTTTGAAAAAGTTTTATTATTAAAATTGTTCCCTCCTCCAAACATTCTTTGATTTATTTATGTCAATCTTACAGTTAGAGGGCTCAGGCTATGTGTGTCTGTGTGTTAGTCACTCAGTCGTGTGTGACTCTTTGCAACCTTATGAACTCTAGTCCACCAGGCTCCTCTGTCCATGGAATCCTCCAGGCTAGAGTACTGGAGTGGGTGTCATTCCCTTCTGCAGGGGATCTTCCGGACCCAGGGATGGAACTCAGGTCTCCTGCATTACAGGCAGATTCTTTATTGTCTGAGCCAGTAAGGAAGCCCTCAGGCTATAGTATATAGAAAAAGAAATAGGTAATATGTTCATTTTCTATGCTGTGTAAGGACTAATCACAGATTTGGTAAGTTAAACAGCATACGTTTATTATTTCAGTTTTGGTGACTTAGAAATCTGAGTACAGTTTAGCTGAGTTTTCTCTTTCAGGATCCTCAGCTAAATTCTAGTATTTGCCAGGATTGTAGTCTCATCAGAAGCTCATCTGGGGAAATATCCAATTCATAGCTTCTCAGGGTGTAGGCAGTATTCATTTCTTTAGAATTGTAGGACTGAAATCCTCAGTTGCGGGCCGTCTGATGAGGGTCAGTCTCCTCTCCGGGATGCCACTGCTGTTTCTATTCCTTGACCCTCTCCATAAACAGTTCAGAGCATATGTCTTACTTGTTCAAGCATAGCAGGTGAATTTTTCAAGCTTGAGTCCGCTAAGAGGACTTCTTTTGTGGTTCAGATGGTAAAGAATCTGCCCACAATGCAGGAGACCTGGGTTTGATCCCTGGATTGAGAAGATCCCCTGGAGGAGGGCATGGCAACCCACGCCAGTATTCTTGCCTAGAGAATCCCCATGGACAGAGGAGCCTGGCAGGCTACAGTCCCTGGGGTTGCAAAGAGTTGGATATGACTGGGCGACTAGGCACACAGTCTGCTAAGATGGACTCATATAATGTAACACAGTCAGGAGAATGACAACACACTACCTTTGCCAAGCACCATAATATAATCAAGGAGTGAATATCACTTTTTTCATACTCTGTTGGTGAAAAGCAAGTCATCTGTTATGCCCTTAAGGGGAAAGGATTATAAAAGGGCCTGACTGGAGGTCACCTTAAGTGTTTCCTCCTGCCTTTCTCCTTTTCATTCAGGTATTCCTCGCAACCTGGAACTTGTAGAAAAGAGTGAAATCACTGGTTCTCATCTTGGTTATAAAATAGGAGAGCACAAACTAAGGGTCAGGAATACATGAGCTCTACTGAGTACTTTCACTGTTCTCTGGTGAATATGACAATATAATTACCCTATCAGAACCCTTGTTTTCCCATCTTTAAAATGATGGTGGCAGTGTCTTTCCTGCATCTTTTCTCACAGGATTCTCATGAGTATGATATGAAATAATTTTTGTAAAATTGAATTTTGAGCTATGCAGTAGTGACAATATAAAAATGATAAGGTGACAGTACTCTATGTGGTGATGATTATACTTTAATTCTCTGAACTCGCATTCGTCACCTGAGAAGATACAGCAGTATTGTCAGTGACCTGTGGCAGTTCACCTTGCTTTAAACCTAATCCATAGCAAGCTCTCAAATATTTATTGAGTGAATAAAGTATGTTTTTCTCTTTTTGGTTTATAACTAGTTTTGTCTATCTTGGGAGCCATAGATAGTTTCACCTTCTTTTATAGAGTATGTTTGATTTTTAAAGCAAACTACAAGTGTTGCACAGTTTGTACTAAAGGACTACTTTATTGCTTTTTTTATTACCTAAAAAATGCAACAAAAGTTTAAAATTAATAACAGTCAGTATCAGGGAATAGGGATAATAAAAGTTATGTTTCTTGCTTCAGAAGCAACTCACTTTCCATTTGCTTATTAAAATATGAGAAAACTTTCTGGTGGTTTATCAGGGGAGTAGAAAAAAGGAGAGAGAGAAAGAAAGAGAATTTTTTAAACTTGAAGCTTAAATTTGCTACTTAGCATCTTTCAGTCGAGAACAAAATTGGCAATTTGCCTGATTTGGATGGATCCTCAACTACTAGAAGACCCACAGTCATTTTTGGGAGAAGAAAGCAACAGTGAAACATTAGGGGAGAAGCAGATCAGAGCAGAGCAAATCTAGATTCCATCACTGTTTCATAGGAGCATGTCAGTTGGTCAAAGTGGTAAGCTTAAATGACCATTCTAAGAAATCTTATATAATATACAGAGCTGCATCCCCAGGAAGGAAAGATATTTTTCTTTGCAAGACAGTATCCGTTTTGTATTTGTTTAAATTTTTAAAGTTTCATCAAATACATCTTCCAGTGCTCATCACTTAGTAGCATCTTGTCAATAATTCCCATTTATGACTGTCACTGATCTATCTAGTGCTGAGTTTTATGCCCTTTTAGCGTCTCAATCAATCTTCTGAAAATGATATTAACACAATCCTGGCTTGCCTTTCACCATCCACTACTTCCAAATACATATTCTTCTTTCAATTGAAATTTATTTCAGTAAAAGCCAATTTCTAACCTTTTAACCTAGCTCTTGCTCAGTCCACTTTCCCTTCTTTATCACAACAAGGACAAGAACATCCACATGTAGCATGTGCTGTGGGCCCACAGTCCACAAACATGTATCTGAACTATTCATCTTTCATTCAGGGAAGAATTCTGGTGCATTTATCAATCTTTTCTGCCTTGGAGCCTCCCCTGGTGGCTGAGTGGTAAAGATTCCATCTGCCAATGCAGAAGATCCTGGAGATGCAGGTTCAAAACTGGGTCAGTAAGATACCCTGGAGGAGGCCATGGCAACTCACTCCAGTATTCTTGCCTGGAGAATCCCATGGCCAGGGGAGCCTGGTAGGCTACAGTCCATAGGGTCACAAAGAGTTGGACACGACTGAGCACACAGGCAGTGTCTGCCTTGGAATATTGATTTACAGTGCTTTGTGAAGCCCACTGAACTGTACACTTCAAAATGGGGAAGATGGTGAGATTTAGGTTTTCTATACTTTGCCACAATTTGAGAAAATAAAAACTATGAAAAAAAAGAAAAAAATAAAGTGCCTTGTGAGATGAAGGTAGGATTATTATTATTATTATTATTATTATTATGATATAATGTATTTGGTAGATTTTTTTGAAGTGGCAAACCACTTCAGTATTCTTGCCTTGAGAACCCCATGAACAGTATGAAAAGGCAAAAAGATAGGACACTGAAAGATGAACTCCCCAGGTTGGTAGGTGTCCAATAAGTTACTGGAGATCAGTGGAGAAATAACTCCAGAAAGAATGAAGGGATGGTACAAAAGCGAAAACAACACCCGGTTGTGGACGTGACTGGTGATAGAAGCAAGGTCTGATGCTGTAAAGGGCAATATTGCATAGAAACCTGCAATGTTAGGTCCATGAATCAAGGCAAATTGGAAGTGGTCAAACAGGAGATGGCAAGAGAGAACGTTGACATTCTAGGCATCAGCGAACTAAAATGGACTGAAATGGGTGAATTTAACTCAGATGACCATTATATGTCTGAGGAATCCCTTAGAAGAAATGGAGTAGTCATCATAGTCAACAAAAGAGTCTGAGATGCAGTACTTGAATGCGATCTCAAAATGACAGAATGATCTCTGTTCGTTTCCAAGGCAAACCATTCAATATCACAGTAATCCAAGTCTATGCCCTGACCAGCAGTGCTAAAGAAGCTGAAGTTGAACGGTTCTATGAAGATCTACAAGACCTTTTAGAACTAACACCCAAAAAAGATGTCCTTTTCATTATAGGGGGCTGGAATGCAAAAGTAGGAAGTCAGGAAACACCTAGAGTAACAGGCAAATTTGGCCTTGGAGTACAGAATGAAGCAGGGCAAAGGCTAATAGAGTTCTGCCAAGAGAATGCACTGGCCATAGCAAACACCCTCTTCCAACAATACAAGAGAAGACTCTACACATGGACATCACCAGATGGCCAACACTGAAATCAGATTGATTATATTCTTTGCAGCCAAAATGGAGAAGCTCTATACAGTCAGCAAAATCAAGACCGGGGGCTAACTGTGGCTCAGATCATGAACTCCTTATTGCCAAATTCAGACTTAAATTGAAGAAAGTGGGGAAAACCACTAAACCACTCAGGTATAAACTAAATCAAATCCCCTATGATTATACAGTGGAAGTGAGAAATAGATTTAAGGGACTAGATCTGATAGAGTGCCTGATAAACTATGGACAGAGGTCCATGATATTGTACAGGAGACAGGGATCAACACCATCCCCAGGAAAAAGAAATGCACAAAAGCAAAATGGCTGTCTGAGGAGGCCTTACAAATAGCTGGGAAAAGAAGAGAAGTGAAAAGCAAAGGAGGAAAGGAAAGATATACCCATTTGAATGCAGAATTCCAAAGAATAGCAAGGAGAGATAAGAAAGGCTTTCTCAGCAATCAATGCAAAGAAATAGAGAAAAACAATAGAATGGGAAAGACTATAGATCTCTTCAAGAAAATGAGAGATACCAAGGGAACATTTCATGCAAAGATGAGCTCAATAAAGGACAGAAATGGTATGAACCTGACAGAAGCAGAAGATATTAAGAAGAGGTGGCAAGAATACACAGAAGAACTGTACAAAAAAGATCTTCATGACCCAGTTAATCACGATGCTGTGATCACTCACCTAGAGCCAGACATTCTGGAATGTGAAGTCAAGTGGGCCTTAGGAAGCATCACTACGAACAAAGGTAGTGGATATGATGGAATTCCAGTTGAGCTATTTCAAATCCTAAAAGATGATGCTGTGAAAGTTCTGCACTCAATATGTCAGCAAATTTGGAAAACTCAGCAGTGGCCACAGGACCGGAAAAGGTCAGTTTTCATTCCGATCCCAAAGAAGGGCAATGCCAAAGAATGCTCAAACTACCGCACAATTGTACTCATCTCACACGCTAGTAAAGTAATGCCCAAAATTCTCCAAGCCAGGCTTCAGCAATACATGAACTGTGAACTTCCAGATGTTCAAGCTGGTTTTAGAAAAGGCAGAAGAACCAGAGATCAAATTGCCAACACCTACTGGATCATTGAAAAAGCAAGAGAGTTCCAGAAAAACATCTATTTCTGCTTTATTGACTATGCCAAAGCCTTTGACTGTGTGGATCACAATAAACTGTGGAAAATTCTGAAAGAGACGGGCATACCAGACCACCTGACCTACCTCTTGAGAAACCTGTATGCAGGTCAGGAAGCAACAGTTAGAACTCGACATGGAAAAACAGACTTGTTCCAAATAGGAAAAGGAGTATGTCAAGGCTGTATATTGTCACCCTGCTTTTGTAACTTCTATGCAGAGTACATCATGAGAAACACAGGGCTGGAAGAAGCACAGCTGGAATCAAGATTGCCAGGAGAAATATCAATCTCAGATATGCAGATGACACCACCCTTATGGCAGAAGAAGAACTAAAGAGCCTCTTGATGAAAGTGAAAGAGGAGCGTGCAAAAGTTGGCTTAAAGCTCAACATTCAGAAAACTAAGATCATGGCATCCGGTCCCATCACTTCATGGCAAATAGATGGGGAAACAGTGGAAACAGTGTCAGACTTTATTTTTCTGGGCTCCAAAATCACTGCAGATGGTGATTGCAGCCATGAAATTAAAAGATGCTTACTCCTTTTAAAGAAAGTTATGATCAACCTAGACAGCACATTACTCCTTGGAAGGAAAGTTATGACCAACCTAGATAGCACATTAAAAAGCAGAGACATTACTTTGCCAACAAAGGTCCGTATAGTCAAGGCTATGATTTTTCCAATAGTCATGTATGGATGAGAGAGTTGGAGTATAAAGAAAGCTGAGCACCGAAGAATTGATGCTTTTGAACTGTGGTGTTGGAGAATGCTATTGAGAGTCCCCTTGGACTGCAAGGAGATCCAGCCAGTCCATCCTAAAGGAGATCAGTACTGTGTGTTCACTGGAAGGACTAATGTTGAAGCTGAAACTACAAAACTTTGGCGACCTGGCGACCTTGAAGTGAAGAACTGACTCATTTGAAAAGACCCTGACGCTGGGAAAAATTGTGTGGGCTCCGGAGGAGAAGGGGGGATGACAGAGGATGAGATGGGGTTGGGTGGCATCACTGACTCAATGGACATGAATTTGTGGTTGCTGGAAAGGATTTTTGTAAGTTGGTGTCTTGACAGGAAGTGAGGACTGGCATGCTGCAGTTCATGGGGTCGCAAAGAGTCGGAAAAATATTTTTGGAATAGACTGAATTCTCAAAACGAAAACCTGAACTGAACTGAGCGACTGTTTTGCAGTGGTTTATCCTATGATTCAAATATCTTGAGACCAGAGTTGCTTAAAAGATAGTTATTCTCATCTGGTGTGAGGTGCTAAGGTTGGGTAGAATTAGAAGTGAGAAAGACAAATGGATGTGAGAGATGTAGCAGAGAAAAATGACCAGAGTTAGTGATAGATGTGACAAATGTATAAGATGTGGCTATACTGTGAGTCCTAAGAAAAACAAAAATACAAAGACTTTTGTAGAAACTGTCTTAAAGGCAAATTTTAGGAGATGGAAAAATAATATGTTTATATTACAGGTCAATGTAAACTTTGCATGTATGTACAAGAAGACAGTATATAACAGAGGTGACTCTTCTTTTTATACTCTATGGTTTTTGACTTTTTATTTTGCTTAAAGCTATGTGAGACTTTGAAGTCGTCCAGTATCTAAAGTGGTTTGAATAGTGGTTTGAATAGCACTCCTTCAAAATTCATGTGAGAGTTGGACCATAAAGATGGCTGAGTGCCGAAGAATTGATGCTTTTGAATTGTTGGTGCTGGAGAAGACTCTTGAGAGTCCCTTGGACAGCAAGGAGATTAAATTAGTCAATCCTAAAGGAAATTAACCTTGAATATTCATTATAATAATATTTCTGAACTCAACATTCAGAGAACTAAGATCATGGTATTCGGTCTCATCACTTCACGGCAAATAGATGAGGAAACAATGGAAACATTGACAGACTTTATTTTTTGGAGCTCTGAAATCACTGCAGATGGTGACTGCAGCCGTGAAATTAAAAGACACTTGCTCCTTGGAAGAAAATCTGTGACCAACCTAGACAGCTTATTGAAAAGCAGAGACATTACTTTGCCAACGAAGATCCACCTAGTCAAAGGTATGGTTTTTCCAGTAGTCATGTATGGATGTGAGAATTTGACTATAAAGGAAGCTGAGCCTGAGGAATTGATGCTTTTGAACTGTGGTGTTGGAGAGGATTCTTGAGATTCCCTTGGATTGCAAGGAGTTCCAACCAGTCAATCCTAAAGGAAATCAGTCCTAAATATTCATTGGATGGACTGATGTTGAAGCTGAAACTCCAATACTTTGGCTACCTGATGTGAAGAGCCGACTCATTAGAAAAGACTCGATGCTGGGGAAGATTGAAGTCAGGAGAAGGAGACGAAAGAGGATGAGATGGTTGGATGGCATCACTGACTAGATGGACATGAGTTTGAGTTAGCTCTGGGAGTTGGTTATGGACAGAGAAGCCTGGTGTGCTGCAGTCCATGGGGTTGCAAAGAGTCTGACATGACTGAGCAACTGAACTGAGCTGAAATTATTCATTGGAAGGACTGATGCTGATGCTAATGCTGAAGCTGAAGCCTCAATTCTTTGGCCACCTGATGTGAAGAGCTGAGTCATTAGAAAAGACCCTGATGCTGGAAAGATTGAAGGCAGGAGGGGTGACAGAGGATGAGATGGTTGGATGACATCACCTACTCAATGGACATGAGTTTGAGCAAACTCTGAGAGATAGTGAAGGACAGGGAAGCCTGGCATGCTGCAGTCCATGAGGTCACAAAGAGTCAGACACAACTGAGCTACTGAAGGACAACCTCAAAATACCTGTCCACCTAAAACCTCTAAATACGACCTTATTTGGAACTAGGATCTCTGTAGATGTAATTAGTTAAGATGAGTCATGCTAGATGAGGGTGGGCTTTATATCCAAGGACTGGTGTCCTTACAGGACAAGCTGAGAATACACAGAGATGTACATGTAGGGGAGAATGCCATGTGAAGACAGGGGCAGGCTTTGGTGTGAGGCAGCTGCAAGTCTAGGAACACCATATACTGCCAAAAACCACCAGAAGCTAGGAAGAGGCAAGAGAAATTTCTTCTCTAGACTTCAGAGGGAGAGTGGCCCTGATGACAGCTTGGTTTCAGAATTCAAGCCTCTAGAATTGTGGCAGAATACTGTTCTCTTGTTTCAAGCCACTAAGTCTGTGGTAATTTGTTATAAACACTGTACTTAGTGCTTCGTTTGGATGAGTTTACATAAATCTGTCATGGAGGGCTTATCACTGTATGTTTTTTAAATGAGGAACCCAAGGATTTGAAGAATTTTTGCCCTATGAACACAGTGGTAGTAACTCATGGAGACGGGATTCTTGTAATTAGAGTTTTTACTCTGATCCACCAAGCAAATGCTCTCTCCTCCATTCCTTCAGCTTCAGAGCAACTCCCAGGAAATAAAGATATTTCAAGGTTTAAGGGTCTCTGAAAAAAACATTTTGTGTTGAGTAATCAGAATCAGGGTTAGGTCCAGGGTTCCTGTCCCAGGTAAGACATCTTATTCCTGTGCTTCAACTTCTTAGGTTTCTCTGGGCCTCTGAGTCTTTGGGGATTACTTCATTTTGTTTTCACCTTTCCCAATTCTGCAGTCTTTAGTAACTAAAGATTTTTATAATCTCTAAATTTTTTTTTGCACGGGGACATAAGTTCTGTGGGTGTTTTAAAATACACACACTTCATAAACTTGGAGTCTCAGTGAAGCAATATGCAAAATATTTAAGCTTTTTTAATGATTTCTTCTTAATTTATCATAATGTCTTTGATGGAATGCAAATCCACACTTTGGAGTTTCTCCTGTTTATAGAAGATGTATGCTAGCAAGTGTACTTTTTTCCTTTGGAAGGAGAAATATCACCAAGATTGAATAGAAAGCTTTAAAAATGTCTTTTATAGCCATGCTTATAGTATATATGGAAGGTAAATTCAATTTTTAAATTGCCAGGTTTCCCCCATTATAAATATTTAACATATAAATTATTGGATTTATAAATGGGTGAATTGATAATCTGATCACTTAAATTTTTATTTATTGCCAATCTCCATATTACTGTAAATGCTTCGGAAGTCTCATTTTTCATTTGCATGTCTCTTTGTTTCAAATATTTCATTTATGGGACTTAAAATTTCTGAGTGGGGCTGGAAGGCAAATTCCCTGCTATTTGTCTTCTAATCTGAATTGTTTTAATACTAGAAAAACACATTGATTCAAAATATAATCAACAGTTACTGATTAAGGGCCTACTATTGGCCAAACACTATTCTAGATATTGAAGATACATTGAACAGGAGAGTAAAATATGGTTATATGCTTATGTATATGCATGCATAAGAGAATGAATTTGATTAATTCTCTGGGAAATACTAATATATAAAAGAAATAGTAAAACAAAGTTGTTTTAGGGAATATTTTGTATATAATATTAGTGACTTCTGATTTAAACTGCCATAACTCATGCTTTGATTTTCTGGCACAGTGAAATAGAATGTGAGCTACAAATTTCACCACATGTAATTTAAAATTTTCTAGCAACCATGCTTGAAAAATGTATTAAAAACAAATGAATATATTATATATATTAAAACATATAGTAACCATATATTTTATTTAACCAAGTATATTCAAATACTATCATTTCAACAAGTAATTAACATAAAAATTATTCATGAGATCATACTTTTTTGTACCAAGCATTGGACTTCAATGTATATTTCACAAATACAGTATATCTCAGTTTGGACTAACCACATTTAAGGTGCTCAAAGCCGCATGTGGCTAGTGGTGACTATAGGACACAATACCTATCTAATGCCTTGGATTTTTCCTTGCCTTTTTCTTTTAAAATGGGGACATCCTATTTTTTCCCCCCTCTTGTTCAACAGTCTACAAATGGAAAAGATGGGGGAGAAATGCAAGGATTTATACTGGTATTTTCTTTGGCATTCCAATAGAAGCACAAATTATAGGATGTATTAAAAGGACATTTAAAAAATATAAAGCTAAAAATGTTTATACCTTCCTTAGAAAAATATTAAGTTTGGATAGTAGAAGTAGTTAATAAAATCTCTTGATTTTATATTATCTTCTGAAAATAACTAGATGAATGATATTTCTAGGTTTAAAAATTTAAAGGAATTTGGAAAAGGCATCAAAGCCATGATATGAACCTTGACAGATTCTTGGCTAGCAACCAAGGGATTTTTCTCGTTGGAGCAGCTCTGAAGAGGAATTTTATCATATAACCTGTGCTGTTTTCTTTCCAATATCTACTATGTTGAGTCTCAGATGATAATTTTTTTCTTTTTCTCTGGCATAATTCAGTACTATTTTATGTAAAATTTAGATTGTATTATTACTAGATAGCTTAAAGGAAAAACAGTTTTTTTGCAATTCCTAGTTTCATTTTATTCTTGATTTGTTAATAGGTTTGATGAGTGTTATACAGTTGTTAATATTACAGTGAAACCTGGCACTGAAATCTGGAGAATGAAAAGAGAAATGGAGTTACTTTGTAATTCTGTCTCTAATACTTGATAAAATCATAATGTATTATTTTCAATCTTAAGTTTTTACTTCAGAAGTGCTCAAATGGTATGAAACTGTATGGACTTTGCATCTGGGGTCCCACTAGGATTATGAGTTTCCTCATTGTGAAATGGGATCCATACTACCTTCATTGTAGAACTGTTCAGAGGATTCAATGAAATAAATATGTGACATATGGCATTTTGGGCTTCCCCAGTGGCTCAGCTCTAAAGTATCCACCTTCAGTGCAGGAGACACAGAAGATGCAGGTTCGACCCCTGGTTGGGGAAGATCCCCTGGGAGAGGGCGTGGCAACCCACTCCAGTATTCTTGCCTAGGAATCCCATAGACAGAGGAGCCTGGCAGGCTTCAGTCCTTAGGGTTGCAAAGAGTTGGACATGACTGAAGCTGCTGAACATGCATGCACACATACAGCATTTAAGGTTATCAAAGCATTTAAGAAACCTGAGTTAAAAAAAAAAGACTTGATTTAAAAAAACCCATCAAGAACAAAATCGTGTTCCTATGATTTATGTAGGCATATATATTTTTAAGTGAAAAGTGCAAAATAGCATGTATTTAGGTTCTTGGATCATGACTGATTACTTGAAGTAATCAAAACATCAAAAATGAAATTATTAAAGATAAAAATACTGCTCTTTGGTAACATTAATCAAAAGACAGTCACTGAGGAATTAACTCAATAAAAATCATAAAAGAATAATCATTATAGTCTTAGAATAGCTGATGTATAATTTTTTAAAGAGAAATACAAACTATTGTTTGCATTTATTCTATTGCACACCTCCCATTTATCATTGGCGAGGACAGTATTTTAAGCTAGTTAAGATAAAATATTGTCTGTCATTTAAATTGCTTTAAACCCTCTTCACTAGGACCTTAAATGCCCCAGTAGGACATTTTAGCATAACTAGATGTTTTCCGTCTTTTAATTACTATGACTAATTTTTTACAGCTCAGTTACAAACCCTTGAAAATAATGAATATGGTGACACAATCTTAATTATAGTGGTGCAAATAGCACCAATCTAATACAGTGTGAGACTTACATTGAAAAGGAATTTCCCCGGAATTGAAGCTCTTCTGATTGCTTTCCACATCACGTTTTAAACAAACACTGTGGTGCTTTAGCCATTACTTGGTTGCCTAGGATACACAGTTAATGTAGCCCTAAGATACTGCTACCAGTTAGGCTTTGAGGCCATGCCTGGAAGTGCTGCACGTAGCTGCTTCTTTAATATATTAGATAAATTTAACAAAGACACTTTGGGAGAGATGCATTTTGATTAATGAAACAACCAACTATTTTTGAGTAGTTACACTGATAATAGTTATTTTTATTTTAATTTAGTGTAATCTTCTGTGAGAAGCTAAAAGTGACTGTTTTTAAAACAAATGTAAAATTGATTCAGTGACGTAATTCTCAGGCCATTGTCCAAGAACATAATTTTTTTTCTTTTTGGTTACTGAAATACTGAAAAAGATAACTAGCTAATCACAGAGAGTCATTTCTATAAACTTTTTCTTTTGATAGTTTCTTTTATTGTTACATTGTTATTTAGTCTGTGTGACATATTACAGTTTATTTTTATTAAGATATTAAAAGGTTCATATGTTATCATAAAATTTTATTACAATAAAAATAAACATTAGCCAGATATTTGTAACCAAGTAATTAATGAGAGTATAGATGCAACCACTGAAATGGACATAAATTTCAACATTTGGTATATAGGTTACCATATCTTTCAGATTAACAAGTTATCTTTCAATTCCTCTAATAGTACATTTTAAATATTTCACCAAATGTTAATTTGGGATTAAATGTAAGATGGAAGTAGAAAGTTGTTTTAAATCATAGGAAAATTTTGGGTTATCTGATTTTTAAAATTGATAATGATCTTGCCTTATTCCTGTGGAAAATTGAATTGTCTTCTTGGCTGATTTGAATGCAAATCAAATTGGACTTGTTGAGTGGGAAAATCTAGCACTGAACCAGCAGGTGGTGCTTGAGTTATAAGTGCGTTTAAGATAGTGTTTCCTTTTTTTTAGTAATGTTGCACAGCCTTTAGGAATGGTTGCTCTTGTTTTCATTTATTATATAGGAGTCATTACATTTTAGAGGGAAAGATATTTTTAATATTTAGTGCTTCTAAATTATGTCAGGAATTGATAGGTGTAACTCCTTTCTCTTCTTCCCTTCGCTCCTTCCCTCTGTTCTCTAATCATTGTTTCCTGTTCTACAGCTGTTTCAGCAGTTGTACTGTCTGGTAGGAAGCCTGAAGTCTTTCCTCCAAAGCAGAGCACCTGGGGGGTGGGAGTGGTAATACATTGTTTCTACAGTCAGCTGCGCAGGGAGAGATTCAGGCATGTTGTCTGCAGGTGCAGCCCTTTCTATATGGGAGGGCTTTGAGGAGGTCCCTAGCCCTTCATCTTGAAATCTTGGTGTACTTTATGGCTCCAGTTTCCAAGTTCAGTCTGCTGCGGCTTTCAACTCTTGTTGCCTGTGGTTATTAACATGCAGAATCCTTTATTGTGATTCCACTTTCTTAAATCCTCAAAACACATATGGTCTGAAAGGTAACAAAATATCATCTTTTCACATGTGTTACAAGTACTAGGGAGGGTGTTTATGTACTAAATTTTCCAGAAAAAAAATTGACCATTTAGCCAAATTGAATAAGCAATCAAAAAGCATTGCTTTTTGCTAGATTGTGCATTTTTTAATTGCCATATAGTTAATTTACAATGTTGTGTTTCTTTCAAGTATACAACAGAATGATTCAGTTATATAAATATATATAAATAGATATATGCAAATATGGTGCATTTTTAAATTATATTTACTAATTGTAGTAAATGACCATAGTTCCTAAATAACAAAGGACGTTATACTTCAGCTTACCTAGTATGATTTCTTTCCATGAGCAAATCAAGTATACTTTACTATTATATTTTAATTATTAAATATTAAATCTAAAAAAGTTCTAGATGGTCCACTACTTCTGCAAAAGTAATCAGAGACCAATTTATAATTTCATTAACTTTAGAGGATCCCTTTATGGTTGTTTTTATTAAGCAATATTTTATTTTATAGTATGGATGATCGATGGATGGTCCTAGAAGCGTATGCATACCATCACATTTCTGATGTTTTTACTTAGGTGATAACTGAGTTATTTTCCTAAAGTAATAGGAATGCTGTTTCTCTATTTATTATGAATTATTTTAGATAATAAACTATGTGGACAGTTAGTTCATTTTAATATAAGCAGTTTGAATAGACCACATTTTTTTCTCTCAAAAAAAGCCCACTTTCTCCTACTTATTTTTCTGCAAAAATTTTCCCTCTTAGAGTTAATTCTTCAACCAATTATTATAATGGTTTCTTCCTGAGCTCTGATTTAGTGTCAGACCAGTTGGTATAAGCAATGGCAGAGTAAAGCAAATAAAATAATAGAACTTCTTTCTGTATGATTAACATGGCATCACATATCCATTTCTTCAATTTTTTTTCTTTTCCCTCTTAGAATTAAACTTAATACACTATCTGTCAGTTATAAATCAGGCTATGCTAATAGGGGTCTACTAGATCTCTGATGAAGGGAATGAAATTCATTTTGTCTTTGTGAGCTCCATTGGTGTGTATGTCATTTTAATATTCTACTTTCCAGGTTCTTATGATTAGGAGTAGACATAGATGCAAAATGTATACATGGTTCATTCAAACTCCGACTGCTATTGAAAAACGTAATAACCGAAATCCAAAGTCCTAATATTCTTGGGTCCAGGGAGTGAATATTTTGTTGTTTTTATTCATGGGAGCTATTTTCATATCCTTTCTCCCTTCGGATCTTGCATATCAGAATCAGTGAAACAAATTTCTTTCCCAGTTCATCTTTGGCTACTTGAATTTACTGCGGAGCTCGAGAAAAGGAATGTAAATACTAATGAAACAATTGCAGCTTACATCCCAGAGTGCTTCAAATCAAAGGATTAGGAAAAAGACCCCTCTCACGAATTGATGAGAAGGACTAAAATTTCTTACTAGTTCACAAATTATATTTAACTTTTTATTCTTCCACTGTATATAAAGCTTTTCGTCAGCTGGTTGATTCTTAGCACACCAGGCCAACTCTTGTGTCTCAAATCTGCATAGAGATAAGTTTTTAGAGGAGCAGAGTCCCTTTGGGGATGAAATTTGCTTTTGCTGTTTTTGTTATTCCTTTTTCACGGGGGACTGTATAATAATTTTCTGCTCTATGGTCTTGAAATAACATTAAAGATTGACAATTCAGTTAGGCTTGTCACTCTCAGGTCTAAAGTTGACTCATACTGCACTGGGGAATGGTGATGTCCACATGACTTTTCAAAGATACCTTTTATATAGAAATATTATTTTTCCAATTACAGGTGGCATTTCGAAATGCTTTTCTTGTTGGTGTCATTCAAAAACATTATTAAAATTTTATCTTTGTATACCCATACTCTCCCTTCAGGTGATTTTAGTCTTTGGAGGAGTTCTTAGAAACTTCTTCCTCAGGCAGATACTAAGAAGATGAGAGCACAGAAAATCTGGAAGACTCCATGATTGGAAGTTCAGTTCAGCTCAGTTGCTCAGTCGTGTCCGACCCTTTGCGACCCCATGAATCGCAGCACGCCAGGCCTCCCTGTCCATCACCAACTCCCGGAGTTTACCCAAACCCATGTCCATTGAGTCAGTGATGCCATCCAGCCATCTCATCCTCTGTCGTCCCCTTCTCCTCCTGCCCCCAATCCTTCCCAGCATCAGGGTCTTTTCCAGTGAGTCAACTCTTCGCATGAGGTGGCCAAAGTATTGGAGTTTCAGCTTCAATATCAGTCCTTCCAATGAACACCCAGGACTGATCTCCTTTAGGATGGACTGGTTGGATCTCCTTGCAGTCCAAGGGACTCTCAAGAGTCTTCTCCAACACCACAGTTCAAAAGCGTCAATTCTTCGGCACTCAGCTTTCTTCACTGTCCCACTGTCACATCCATACATGACCACTGGAAAAACCATAGCCTTGACTATACAGACCTTTGTTGGCAAAGTAATGTCTCTGCTTTTTAATATGCTATCTAGGTTGGTCATAACTTTGCTTCCAAGGAGTAAACATCTTTTAATTTGAAGGCTGCAATCACCATCTGCAGTGATTTTGGAGCCCCCCAAAATAAAGTCTGACACTGTTTCCACTGTTTCCCCATCCATTTCCCATGAAGTGATGGGACCGGATGCCATGATCTTAGTTTTCTGAATGTTGAGCTTTAAGCCAGATTTTTCACTCTCCTCTCTCAGTTTCATCAACAGGCATTTTAGTTCCTCTTCACTTTCTGCCATAAGGGTGGTGTCATCTGCATATCTGAGGTTACTGATATTTCTCCTAGCAATCTTGATTCCAGCATGTGATTCTTCCAGCCCAGCATTTCTCATGATGTACTCTGAGTATAAGTTAAATAAGCAGGGTGTAGGCAAAGACAAAAGGAAACAGATGCCCTAGGTTAGAGATAGTTGTAGGACTAGAGTAAAAATGAACTCAGCTCAATTCATTTTTAAGCTTTATATTCAGTACTTCATGCAATATGTGAAAATGAGAACTCTTTCTACCTACGTTCAATTCTTTTGTACCTTTGTTCAATCTCCAGCCTTCTCATCCATAAAAGTGATATTACTCACTAATTTCTGTAGTTGAAGAAAGAGGAACTTGGTCCTGTGCCCCATCCTCGTTCCCTACAAACCCCTGCAAATGTGAACACTGAGCTTAGAGAAGGCATATAAGTTCATTATGGACATTTCATGTGTAATGTGTTGGCAAGTATAATATCCAAGTAACATTATTCACAGACAGGTTTGTAGAACCAGCATCAAAGGAGTGGAGAAGAAATGCAAACACAGAAAGGGACCAGAACATAGTTATGAGACATAATTAAGCCTTCTCTCTTCTGTTTTTATTTCTGAACAAAAACATTTACCTTTTAACTTCTCAAAAAGCCTTCTCCTATGTAGGAGGGAGGCTTGGGGGCTTTGGGAGGATTGCAGTGTGAGAAAGGAGTCATTAGAGTAATCAAAATGAGTTTCACTTGAAAATCCACATGCCAATACAAGTTTCTTTTTCCCATTGTGTGGTTGGTCTTGTCATCTTCTTTATGGTATCCTTTGCCAATCAGTTTTTAATTTGGATGAAATCTAGTTTATAAATTTTGTCTTTTGCCATTTGTGCTTTTGGTGTCATATATAAAAAGACTTTGCCTAACCTCAGCTCACAAAGATTTGCTCCTATATATCTTCCCTAAGAGATTTATAGGCCCTGTCCTTTAGGTCTGTGACCCATTTGGCTTAATTTTGTTTGTGGTATGATAAAAGGTCCAACTTCATTGCTTTATATGTGGATAGCCAGTTGACCTAGTACCATCTGTTGAAAAGACTGTTCTTTCCGCATGGAACTGACTTGGTATCGTTGTCAAAAATTAGTTACTGCAAACGTGAGGATCTATTTCTGGACTCCTAATTCTATTCCATCAATCTATATGTCTATCCTTTTGCTAGTACCACAGTCTTCCTTGGTAGTAAGTTTTGAAACTGGGAATTGTGAATCCTGTAACTTTGTTGCTTTTCAAGATTATTTTGGCATTTGAGAGTCCCTCAAACTGCCATTTAAATTTTAGAAACAGCTTACCAATTTCTGCACACAGCTGAAAGTTTGATAGGAATTGGGTTAAGTCTATAGGTCAGTTTGGAAAGTACTGCCATCTTAACAATAATAAGTATTTTGATTGATGAACATAAACTGTTCTTCCTTTATTTAGTTTTTAAAAAATTTCTTTCAATAATGTTTTATAGTTTTCAGAATAAAAGTTTTGTGCTTTTTATTAAATTTATTCCTAAATATTTTATGATTATTTTTATGCCTTTATAAAGGTGTTGTTTTCTAAATTTATTTTTTGATTATTCATTCAAATGAAAATAGTATAGTATACAAAATTGAATTTAGCTTTTATATTGATCTTGTACAGTGCAAAATTGTTGAACTCGTTTATAAGTTTTAATAGTTTTTTAATGGAGTCCTTATAATTTTATAGAACAAGTTATCTTTGAATAGGTTTTTTTTTTTTTACTTCTTCTTTTCTAATATGGTGCCTTTTATTTCAATGTCTTGCCTAATTACCATGGCAGAAACCTTCAGTCCAATGTTGAATAGAAGTATCAAGAGCAGACATGCTTTTTTCTGATTTCATGGAGAAAACATTCAGTATTTAATCATTAAAATAGTAAAATTAGGTCTGGGTGTTTCATGGATGCCCTGTATCAAATTGAAGACATTCCTTTGTATTTCTAGTTTATTGAGTGTTTTTCTCATGAAGAACTGTAGAGTTGTTTTCAAATGAGTCTTCTGTATATATTGAAGTAATCCTGATTTTTCCCTTTATTTTGTTGCTATAGTATTTTACATTAATAAAACCTAAAACCAGCCTCAGATTCTTGGTATAAATTCTACTTGGTCATGGCAGATGATCTTTTTTAATGTGTTCCTGGATGTAATATGCTAGTAGTTCATTTAGGAGGATACTCTCTTTTATAATGCAAAACACTTGTAAAACCAGGCTGAAAGACAAATACAGACCGTATTTCACCCTTGACCTATTTTCTTTCAACATGTTTGGCATCAGCAGCAAAAATGAGGAGGTACAAATTTAAAGTATTTGATATGAAATATACATGTCCATTGAGCTTCCCTGGTGGGTCAGTGGTAAAGAATCTATCTCCCAATGCAGATGTGGGTTCAATCTCTGGATTGGGAAGATCCACTGGAAAAGAAAATGATAACCCACTCTGGTATTCTTGCCTGGGAAATCCCATGGACAGAAGAGCCTGGCAGGCTACAATCCATGGGGTTGCAAAAGAGTCTCACATGATTTAGTAACTAAACAACAACAACATATATGCATCTTAGTGACGTGGTTAAAGAAATCCATAAAATAACAATTATGCCAATCCTAACAATCAGTTTATAGCCAGAAAAAACATTTTGAATCTGAATCTAGGTGTCCCTGCCTCCATTGTGAGATAAGGAGGAAAAAACAGTTGTAGATCTAGATCTATATATCATCTACCTTATCTATTTATCTGTATTTCATATATGTTCATCTATTTATCATCTATTTTATCTATCAACTATCTTATCTAGTTATATCTATCTTTATCTATGTATGTAATCTTCTTCCCACAAAAATTAAAAGCATTTTTTGAGGAATATAATTTTCTATTGATTTTGCCTTTACTTGGTAGGCAGTGTAGACGCATCTTTTGATTGAAGGTGTGCTATAATAGATGTGCAAAGTCTGGTTAGATGAAAAGCACACATATCTGTAAAGATTTTAACCTACACAAAAGGCTACATACTAAAGGTCCAGGCTCTGACAACCAACCTAGTAGATCTTCTGGAAAACAAAGGGAAACATTGTTTATCTTGTCAATGGAAAGGACTTGCTTATATTAATTCAGGATTTAATAGCAAGCTGAGCCATAGGGAGCTGCTATCATGATGATAAACACCACTGGAGTCCTCCGGAAAAGGTACTTCTGATGTAAGAGACCTCAGGGAAAGGTTTCTGGGGAATCCATAATTAAATGTCACATCATGGCAAGGGCAGAGGAAAAAAATGACTCTACTTGGAAAATGATAAAATATGAATGTTGGGTCAAAATATTTTTATGCCTTGTATAAAAGGCTGACTCTCTATCTAGTGGCTCTGGACTTCCAATCAAGCAGCTTCAGTGAACAGACTATTTGTTAACAAAACAAAGGTAGTGAATACACTTTAGCGTTGCTAGTTGCTAATCCCAATAATGCTGATAAAATTTCCTGGATTCTTAATAGGAATTTTTTCCTTCTGTGTTGATATCACGTGAAAATTGAACAGAATGATACAACAGTGATTTGTCTCCTAACAGATAGTTTAAAACATTTTAGGGATAAAAGAGTTGTACTTGCTTTCCTCACTTACCCTAATTTAGTTTGTTTATTAAAAAAAAAAAAAAAAGGTGGGGGGAACCTACCTTAACTTTTGGATGTTTCTTCTAGTAAGAGAATATTGTGATTCAAAACTAGTTCATTTCTCCAGATGGATCCAACTCACTGTGATTAACACATAAAATATGAAGGTAGGCAAATTAACACAGAGTACAACCCCTGGGGGCTGCCATAGAAGCAAACAAAGTTATTGGGCCTCAACTAAACTAGGTAGTTGGAATGGCTTCAGTGACTTTGAACAGTACTAGTTTATTGCTACAGTAAGTGTAAGTGGAAAATTCTAATCTTTAAAAAAGTGGATTCCCACTTTCATGACCTTCTTAAGTGAGTTTTTAGCAGTTAAAGAACGGACCATTTTTTGCACAAGGTACGTAATGAAAATAGCTCTTTAGATAAATTCATATAAAACCAGATATAAAACCAGTGTATTTTGAATAAAACCAGTATCCTGGTCAGAGCTTCTCCCTAATCCCTTACCCAACCTCCTTTTCCGAAGAAATGGTGACTGGAAAGAGAAGAATTAATACAGGAAAGGAAAGAAAAATCTCAGGGACAGAAGTAAAATGACAGTGAAGTTTAGGAACTAGAGAATCCAGAAAAGAAAAGTAATGATGACAGGCAACAACGTCTAAAGTGAAAATGTTTTTTTTTTCCCCTCATACCGCAGTTTATAGGCAAGGAAGCACACATATGGTTAATTCTTGGATAATGACAGATTTTGGAATTGAAGGAGAAATTAAATGAGTCAATTGTTCTCCAAACTAAAAAAAGTGGTACGTAGGTGGGAGAGGTAAGGGCTGCGGACCAACACTGACAAAGAAGAACCAAGTGAAAGTAGATGAGATGTAAAGTCAAGAAGGAACCAGATTCTCTTCTGTGACAGTCTCAAGGACTGGAGGAAAACTTGACCTTATAAAACACACTGAATTATTAGCATCCAAAAACCAATTAGTAGATTTCAGGATTAGTTAAGAGAAAGACTACACAGAAATTTGACTTAGTATTTTATAAAAGAAAGTGAAAGCGTTAGTCTCTCAGTCACGTCCAACTCTTTGCAACACCAAACCAATAGAGTCTAATTAAGATAGTACTTAAGTATTACACCTTAAATATCATAATAAGCAATGTAATAACAATCTATTAACTTGCTTCTTTGTTTTTACTAAGTGGCACGTATTGTATTCTTGTGCCCAGCACAGTATCTGGTATATAACTGGCAACTGAGAACTATTTCTTGAGTTAATATAGAAATATATTTTATCCAGTGCCTTCACAAAGCAGGTGATATTGTTGGCCTTCACCAGATATTACTTATATGCACGTTATGTGGCAGATCAAAAGAACACACTGATGTTCTGAGGGGTATAATCTTTGAAATGGCATAAATGGGCTCACTGCCATTTATTCTATTTATTGTGGTCTTTTGTAACAATGCTCCAACTCGTGGAAACATAGTCATGTTACAACTAAAAAAGTCTGAGATACAAAGTCTGAGAAAAGTGAGACAGCTTATATCCCTGAGAAAGTTGAGTATGTATCCATATACCCACCACATCCCTCTATTTCATGCTCCCTTTATGGAAGCTGGCATTCTTGTTCCCTCTAGGCCCTCTGGTGAGCAAGCAGAACTGGGCTCACTTCAATTCTTCTATCAACCAAATCGCAGACATGCCTTAGTTTATCCTGTGATGCTCTCCATCCTTTCATGATATAATTTGTTTTGTTCATCTCTCTTCTCTCCAGAACCCCATTTCACTTCCTTTTCTCCAAGGATGACTGTATCATCTTTTTAGGGATGACGGTAGATCTGTTTTCCCTTTAAAGGACATTGACATTTTTAGTGAAACTAAAGACTCGAGCAATCATCAACAGAGACATTGGAGAAGAAGAGGGAGGAAACAAAAGAACTGATATTCTCTTTTAATATTTTGATGAATTGTCACTGTACCAGGTAGTAAATATAGAATTTTTCTATTTGTCCCCATTGATTAAATGTAGTTATTGCTATTTCCAAAATGCTTTGGTTCTCTTAATGAAAGAAAGATAGTGAAATATTCTCAAGTTCCAACTGCATGCTATACATAACTGCAACATGATACATTAATATTATATGCAATATCTTATTTAATCTTTACAGTGATTTTTTTTAAAAAGTAGCTACTGCATTCCCATTTTACAGATGAGGATACTGAGTGTCAGAAATATTGAGATTTCTTTAAGGACTCATAACTAGGTATATTATGGCTATAGCTCTAGACCACTATATTTTCTTTCATAAAGCACTACTGACCACATCAGAAAATTAAGTTTTAATTTTTATAAGATATGTTGATGCAACAGATTCTGCCTGAGTTTGGTATACGTTTCTTTTTCACTTTTGATTTGTGCTAGATTCCTCTGCAAGAAGGGAAGTCTTGATTTTATTTTCATGAAAGTGGCTCAGAGTTTTAGTGAGGTTTTAGGAACCAATTCATATGGGTCCTTTTGCTGTTATTTAGTTGCTATGTCATGTCCGACTCTTTGTGACCCCACGGACAGTAGGCCACCAGGCTCCTCTGTCCATGGGATTTCCCAAACAAGAATACTGAGGTGGGTTGCCATTTCCTTCTTCAGGGGATCTTCCTATGGGTCTTATTTTGGATAAATTATTTTTTAGATTTATGTGGTGGATTGTTTGTATTCTACGTGTAAAATTGTTTGTACATATTTGAATTTAAATATACTTTTCCCAAAACTTATAGAGATTGCCTGGGTAGACCTGTTGTTAGTAGCAGCAACTTCACTGTAGAAGATCAGTACAGGGCAGTGTTTGATTCCCTCAGAATGCTGTGTCTACCAAAACTTGTATTATTATTGAGACCTTTCTCTAGATGGAAGCTTTCTGCTGTTGACCCTTAAAGACCATTAATAAACTCACACCTTAGCAATATCTGCAACAGTTGAGTTCTGCAGTCTAAATTTAATTTATTTTATCATTAATATTTGATAGCACCTTTAATATTTAAAATCATGCAAATATATAACAAGAAGTGGTAACATGTATAGAATCTTGAGTAGCTTTGTCCTGGAGTGTAGTCTAAATCATGTGCTCTGGGAGAATGATTTTGTAGTGACTAAGTACTCATCAGCTCGAGGGACAAATACACCATTTACTCTACCGTGTTATATTTCCTTCCTTGAACAGCTGCTATTTATTATTCATATTACTTCATGTCAGGGCTTTGTACTATCAAATATATCACAGCGAGTATCCATATCTTTGCCTCCTTCCCATAAAATTTGGGAGGAAAAGCAGTTTTTTTTTTCTTTTAGAATTTTCTCATCACTGTTTTTCAGCTTTGAAATAGTATTGCCACCATTCTGTTTTCTGTATCTTAGGGAAACGTGTTTTATGGGGCTACAGGGATGAGATAAAAGAATCAGCAAGCTGCTGTCCTCCCGTTGGGCTGTTTGATGGAGAAAGAGTGGGAAATGTTCAAGAATAGACTGAATTCTCTGGGCAAGTTCTCTGTTTTCTCCTTCAAGGTTAACTCCAGCCTATGCAGTTTCTTTGACAACCTGCAGAGCCCAGTGCTTGCAGATAGACACTCGGATTTCATTTGTCATTTGATTAATGTTTAGTATAGTAAAGCCTGTCAGAGGAGGCAGTTGTCAACTATGTAAGATTTCTGAACACTAGCACATCACCATTTAAAAAAAATTCAATCAGTTAGGAATCAGACACATTTATGTAACGTAAAGAGGCACCATGATATATTTAGTAAGGAGTGGTGAAAATGCATGGATTTGGGGCCACACTGGTCAAGGTTTATGTCTGTGCTTCACATATGTTAGTTATGGAACCTAAGATCATTGACTTCATTCTCTGAGATTCAATGAAATGAAAATAATAGGACTCACCTTGAAGGGCTGACATGAGAAATATATGCCACATCAGGATAATAGATGCTATACGCTATGTATACAAAAAGTGGGTTTTTTTAAATTTCTTCCTTCCTTTTCTTCCTTTTCCTTTAAACAAACATTTATTGAGCCCTCAGATGCTATTCTTTGGTCTAAGGACATGGTGATAAGCAAAAGTACCTGTACTATCTGCTCACAGTGAGTATATAATCGGGTGGAGAGAAGTACAACAAAGAAGCAGTCATACAAACAGAAGCACACTCTCTCTGAGGCAGATGCTGCAGAAAGGAGGGGCAGGTTAAAGCATATTTCAGAAGAATTTGAGTGCTGTTAAGGTCTGGCAAGCCTCTGTAAGGTGGTAATGGTTGATCTTAGGTCTAAAAGAGAAGCAGTAATTAACGAAGCGTAGTAGGGAGTGAAAAACCATCATCATCTCCACCGTTATCATCATCACCACCACCATCATTATCCCTACCATCACCATTATAAAATACAGGGCTCTTTGAAATGGTTCTCCAGAGAAGGAAAGTCCATCTCAAATTTTGCAGTTCATTTAATTGTGCTGTGTATCAGATCCTTGTTTTTCCTTCTGCCTTTTTGTATGCATATCCCTGCCTTCAGTCACTTTTGGAAGCTGCTGATCAGCAGTGGTACTGAAGAGACTGTTATTAATCTTTTGGCTTCTTGATTACTCTGTTGGGGTGAGGCTGATACATCTCTATTCACTACTGCATATACCTTCCAACAACTAAAAATCTCTCTATTCTTCAGCAGAGTCGTACAGTCATTTTTGGCTCACATCACCAACTCCAGATGTTCCTAGCATTGTTAACAGGCCATCTGTGTATCCTAACACTAAACTGAAACTGGGAGGTCCAGTTGAGTCAGTGGTGTGCATTCCTAATAATTCATTCCTGACCCTGGTAGATGAGCCCTGTGTATGGGCAAACCATGGCAGACATGTACAATGGCACTTGTTTTCTTCATTTACCATGAAATGTCTGCAGAATTAGTGACTTTATAATTCAACTCTTACCATATTTTCTGAATTTAGAGATGCCCTGCTTGTGACTAATGTCCTTATTACAGTTCGGATGAAGATAAATGGAAAATGCGGGCAGAACAATAGCTTTCTTTGTCCTTTCTTATTTCCATGTACTCATCTAAATATGTTGCCAAAGATCACTTTTTTAAAGTGGTAATCCTAGGAGATCCTACCTAGTTTATACTTAATTGGATTAACATTTAGTAATTGGCTAATTTAGTTAAATAAATGGACAATGATGTTTTCTGCATAAGTATATCTGAAATTCTTCCACAGGAAAGAGTCGGTTATTTATGTATATATTTATTTATTTTATAAGTTCAGACAAACATAGAATTGCCTCCTGAGTTGCATCAGTGACTAGAATAGGGAGGAAAGTCATATGTGTTATTTGAGGACTAAAATGGAATTTTAAAGATCATAAAGCCTGTACCTCTTATCTTATACATGAGATTGTGACTTGCCCAAGCTCACATGACAGGCATTTATGGGAATCTCCAAGTATCAGATGAGACATTTAGATGCAATGTGACATGGATATTGGATGGTTCAGTGCCAGGAAACAGCTCCTCCAGAAAAGGAGTCATATTTCTATTTATTTATGTATGACAAAGGCATATTTGAGTCATAGTCTGTTCACTTAAAAGAGATTTCAGAGTAAGTATAATCAAACATATTCACATAGATGGGAAAACTGAGACTCAGAATATTGTGGTTACTTATCTAAGGGCATATAAATGATTTGCAGCCAGGGCACTGGACTTAAAACTAACTCAGTAGTCAATGAATGCCTTCTCTAAGTGAGGCATTGTACTAGATGGTGGGTTATAAAGTTAATGATAAAATTTACTCCCTGAGGATTGATGTCTTGTTTTTGTAATTCCTAGCCAGCAGAAAGAATGGAAGCTTCATGCCCATCCTTTAAAAGTTGATCTCAGGTTAAGGGGACCCTATTAAAATCCTTCAATTTTTCTCATTATTCTCAGGATAAAGTTTAAAATCTTTAACCTAGAGCCTACCTGGTCTTCTGTAGCTGACCATTGAGTTATTTACTCAAGATCTGTGTTTATCACCAGAAAATAACTAATCTGCATAAAACATAAATCATGTTTCTTTTTGTTTAATATATCACTTCTAGCATATCAAATGGAGCCTGGTAAAGAGTAGGCCATCAATAATTACCTGCTAATTGTCTGAATAGATGAATGAATCTCGCTTAGAATGACTTGTTACTGCTCTGCTTGATTGGCAAGGGAGAGTCGTATTCTAATCTCAATGGCATATTTTCTCATAATCTCTTTCAAATCCTTCAGGAGATATTTTTTCATGCACTCATTCATTCACTGAAACACATTTCCTTGTATCCAAAATCAAATACCACACTCCATTCTAAAGCAATTCACAATCTTGTTTGTTTAGGGAATATTCTTAGGATATGTGCAAACATTGAGGTATGATGTGAAGGTTATAAAGCAAAATTTTCTTTCTCCTGAAAACATATATTTAAGAGCCTAAAAGTATATTATTGGTTGATATGCTTACTGATCTGGACATAACTGCATTGTTTTATTTTTGTTGTAAGAGTCAAGAAGCATTCTATCTGGAAAGGTGCGGGTAATAGAAAATTTTAAGCACTGGAGAGAGAAAATAGCTTATCCCTTAGATTTACTCTGGCAGCTGACTTCCCTGTTTTTACAGAAAGAGCATTTTATCTGGGCACATAGGGAAAGTGGAAGTCATAATGGAGGAAATGGTATCTACCTAGTATGTGCAGAGCCATCTTTGATACCTGGTGACAGCTTCTAGGAAGAAAATGTAATGGTGGGATGGTTTCCCTCAGAGTTTACCTCCAATGTGTGAGCGGAAACTGGTTGGGCTTTTCATCTCTGTACATATTGACTGTTGTCTTCACATATCTGAATGAAGGAGAGAGAATAAGAAAAGGATGAATGTAAAGAATTAGCCTTGTGGTTACTGACTGTATCTACATATTGTCACTATATGCAGAAATAATTTTTTTTTTTAGATCAACTTTCTCCATAAGTGTTGCATGCTTAGTCACTCAGTCTGGTCTGACTCTTTGAGACCCTATGGATTGTAGCCTCCCAGGCTCCTCTGTCCAAGACAAGAACTTGGATATATTTGAATTACCTATTTGTAGGTTATTATATGTGAGTGTTTAGGGATGGAGAGTTAGCTGAGACATGTACTTCTTCCCTGTAGGTGAAAAGAAATGTGGCAGGTTCATCATATATGTATGTATGTCTTAGTTGCTCAGTGATGTCCAACTCTGTGACCTCATGGACTGTAGCCCACCAGGCTCATCTGTCCATGGAATTCTCCAGGCAAGAATACTGCATTGGGTAGTATTCCCTTCTCCAGGAGATCTTCCTGACACAGGGTTCACACCCGGGTCTCCCGCATTGCAGGTAGATTCTCTACCATCTACAGCACCAGAGAAGCCCTGTTTCATCATCACTTCAGTTCAGTTGCTCAGTCGTATCCGAGTCTTTGTGACCCCATGAATTGCAGCACGCCAGGCCTCCCTGTC
The DNA here is from genome assembly GCA_024291935.2 of Okapia johnstoni. NCBI lineage: Eukaryota > Metazoa > Chordata > Mammalia > Artiodactyla > Giraffidae > Okapia > Okapia johnstoni. Next base: position 93,823,179 of record CM044311.1, on the reverse strand, counting down.
CATCACCATCTCCCAGAGTTTACCCAAACTCATGTCTATCGAGTCAGTGATGCTATCCAGACATCTCATTCTCTGTCGTGCCATTCTCCTCCTGCCCCCAATCCTACCCAGCATCAGGGTCTTTTCCCATGAGTCAACTCTTCGCATGAGGTGCCCAAAATATTGGAGTTTAAGCTTCAACATCAAGTCCTTCCAATGAACACACAGGACTGATCTCCTTTAGGATGGACTGATTGGATCTCCTTGCTGTCCAAGAGATGCTCAAGCGTATTCTCCAACACCAGAGTTCAAAAGCATCAGTTCTTCGGTGCTCAGCTTTCTTCACCATCCAACTCTCACATCCATACATGACCACTGGAAAAACCATAGCCTTGACTAGACAGACCTTTGTTGTCAAAGTAACGTCTCTGCTTTTTAATATGCTATCTAGGTTGGTTATAACTTTCCTTCCAAGGAGTAAGCATCTTTTAATTTCATGGCTGCAATCACTATCTGCAGTGATTTTGGAGCCCAGAAAAATAAAGTCTGAAACTGCTTCCACTGTTTCCCCATCCATCTCCCATGAAATGATAGAACCTGATGCCATCTTAGTTTTCTGAATGTTAATCTTTAAGCTAACTTTTTCATTCTCCTCTTTCACTTTCATCAAGAGGCTCTTTAATTTTTCACTTTCTGCCATAAGGGTGGTGTCATCTGCATATCTGAGGTTATTGATATTTCTTCCGGCAATCTTGATTCCAGCCTCTGCTTCTTCCAGCCCAGCGTTTCTCATGATGTATTCTGCATATAAGTTAAATAAGCAGGGTGACAATATACAGCCTTGATGTACTCCTTTTCCTATTTGGAACCAGTCGGTTGTTCCATGTCCAGTTCTAACTGTTGTTTCCTGACCTGCATACAGGTTTCTCAAGTGGTAGGTCAGGTGGTCTGGTATTCCCATCTCTTTCAGAATTTTCCACAGTTTATTGTGATCCACACAGTCAAAGGCTTTGGCGTAGTCAATAAAGCAGAAATAGATGTTTTTCTGGAACTCTCTTGCTTTTTCGATGACCCATCAGATGTTGGCAATTTGATCTCTGGTTCCTCTGCCTTTTCTAAAACCAGCTTGAACATCTGGAAGTTCACGGTTCACGTATTGCTGAAGCCTGGCTTGGAGAATTTTGAGCATTACTTTACTAGAGTGTGAGATGAGTGCAATTGTGCAGTAGTCTGAGCATTCTTTGACATTTCCTTTCTTTGGGATTTGACCTTTTCCAGTCCTGTGGCCACTGCTGAGTTTTCCAAATTTGCTGGCATATTGAGTGCAGCACTTTGACAGCATCATCTTTCAGGATTTGAAATAGCTCAACTGGAATTCCATCACCTCCACTAGCTTTGTTCATAGTGATGCTTTCTAAGGCCCACTTGACTTCACATTCCAGGATGTCTGGTTCTAGGTGAGTGATCACACCATCGTGATTAACTGGGTCGTGAAGATCTTTTTTGTACAGTTCTTCTGTGTATTCTTGCCACCTCTTCTTAATATCTTCTGCTTCTGTTAGGCCTCTACCATTTCTGTCCTTTATCAAGCCCATCTTTGCATGAAATGTTCCCTTGGTATCTCTAATTTTCTTGAAGAGATCTCTAGTCTTTCCCAATGTGTTTTTTCCTCTATTTCTTTGCATTGATTGCTGAGGAAGGCTTTCTTATCTCTCCTTGCTATTCTTTGGAACTCTGCATTCAGATGGGAATATCTTTCCTTTTCTCCTTTGCTTTTTGCTTCCCGTCATTTCACAGCTATTTGTGAGGGCTTCTCAGACAGTCATTTTGCTTTTTTGCATTTCTTTTCCACGAACCTCCGTCCATAGTTCATCAGGCACTCTATCAGATCTAGTCCCTTAAATCTATTTCTCACTTCCACTGTATAATCATAAGGGATTTGATTTAGGTCATACCTGAATGGTCTAGTGGTTTTCCTTGCTTTCTTCAATTTCAGTCTGAATTTGGCAATAAGGAGTTCATGATCTGAGCCACAGTCAGCTCCCAGTCTTGTTTTTGCTGACTGTATAGAGCTTCTCCATCTTTGGCTGCAAAGAATATAATCAATCTGATTTCAGTGTTGACCATCTGGTGATGTCCATGTGTAGAGTCTTCTCTTGTGTTGTTGGAAGAGGGTGTTTGCTATGACCAGTGTGTTCTCTTGGCAGAACTCTATTAGCCTTTGCCCTGCTTCATTCTGTACTCCAAGGCCAAATTTGCCGGTTGCACCAAGTGTTTCTTGACTTCCTACTTTTGTATTCCAGTCCCCTATAATGAAAAGGACATATTTTGTGGGTGTTAGTTCTAAATTGTCGAAGGTTAGAGAAACCTAAGTAAGATGGTAAGTGTTGCGAGAGGGCATCAGAGGGCAGACACACTGAAACCATAATCCCAAAAAACTAGCCAATCTGATCACATGGACCACAGCCTTGTCTAACTCAATGAAACTAAGCCATGCCATGTAGAGCTACCCAAGATGGACGTGTCATGGTAGAGAGGTCTGACAGAATGTGGTCCACTGGAGAAGGGAATGGCAAGCCACTTCAGTATTCTTGCCTTGAGAATCCCATGAACATTATGAAAATGCAAAATCATAGGACACTGAAAGAGAAACTCCCCCGGTCCATAGGTGCCCAGTGTGCTACTGGAGATCAGTGGAGAAATAACTCCAGAAAGAATGAAGGGATGGAGCCAAAGCAAAAACAATACCCAGCTGTGGATGTGACTGGTGATAGAAGCAAGGTCCAATGCCGTAAAGAGTAATATTGCATAGGAACCTGGAATGTTAGGTCCATGAATCAAGGAAATTTGAAGTGGTCAAACAGGAGATGGCAAGAGTGAATGTCGCCATTCTAGGAATCAGCGAACTAAAATGGACTGGAATGGGTGGATTTAACTCAGATGACCGTTATATCTAGTACTGTGGGCAGAAACCCCTTAGAAGAAATGGAGTAGCCATCATGGTCAACAGAAGAGTCTGAAATGCAGTACTTGGAAGCAATCTCAAAAACGACAGAATGATCTCTGTTTGTTTCCAAGGCAAACCATTCAATATCACAGTAATCCAAGTCTATTCCCTGACCAGTAACGCTGAAGAAGCTGAAGTTGACAGTTCTATGAAGACCTACAAGACCTTTTAGAACTAACACCCCCCTTAAAAAAAAAAGTTTCATCATAACTATCTTTAAAAAGCCTTTGTGGAATAATGTGGAGTATAAGAAAACAGAGATAGATAACAAAATACAGATGCATGCAGAGTAGAAGTGGCATTGGAAAATTGTCAGAATTTCAGCCTATTTTGATGCTTCCATATTTTTACAGAGGTTATAGTACATTTACAATATATCATCCTCTGAGAAAATGACATGGCCTCTGAAAAATGATGAACTTTGGACTCAAACCTGTCTCTGACCCCCAGCTTCCCAGGCGTCATATGTGTGACCTTAAGGAGATTTTTACCACTTTTATAATGTAAGAATGATTGAACTGGAAAGATGAGAGAGATGAAATGATTATGTACATACATATGCAAACACTGCCCAGCATGGTTTCTGACCCACACCCAGTACTTAAAGCATAGGAAAGTACATTCCTTTATCTTTTATTCAAAGTCAAGGAACAAAGTAGCATTCTTAGAGCAGTAACAAACAGAAGAATCTCTTCTCAGTATCAGATGTGAACTATAAAACTAAAAGATATAAAAGTTATAATTCAATTCCTCATATATTGGCTAGTTTATCCATCATATCTCATGCTACCTAGAAGTAAAGGCTGAGGTGGAGAATTCTTGTACCGGCAGTTATTGAGGGAATGCTCATGCAAGAAATGGCAGGACAGGGTAGGAGAAGATGTTAGTAAGTGAGGTGGTCTTAGGGGGACCTGAACTTTAGCCTGATCACTCCTAGAGCCCTGGAGCATTAACGGCCCCACAGAGCTGTTCCCATCTTGCTGTATCGTGTTGGGGGGCTTTTTGTACAATGTGTGAATCATTGCAGTGTATAATATACTGGACAGAGTGGCTCCTGTTTGCTCAAAGACAGTTCTCCAAATAAAGGGGAAACTGTGCCTATCAGTAGTGACAGAGGAGAGTTCACTTGCCTGATGACGAGGACGTTGGCAAAGCCACCACATTGGTCACAACAGTATCTCATTATTACACTGTATCACACATACCAACCAAAGGAAGACACACATAGGGTGAAATCTGGTAGAGCTCCAAATGAGAAGCTTCCATCATTTTCACAGATGTGTTACTCTCCAGATATTGATGGATGATGATCCTTGTAGATTATTGTCAACCAAGAAGCTCACTTGAGCCTATTGTGTTTAGCATTTTGTTGCAGCTTTATCACCTGCTAATTATTGATTTAATTACTATCAGCCGTTTTAGGGAAACAGTGAGAGACTTTATTTTCTTGGGCTCCAAAATCACTGTGGATGGTGACTGCAGCCATGAAATTAAAAGACACTTGCTCCTTGGAAGAAAAGCTATGCCAAACCTAGGCAGCGTCTTAAAAAGCAGAGACATTACTTTGCCAACAAAGGTCCATCTAGTCAAAGCTATAGTTTTTCCAGTAGTTTTGTGTGAGTGTGAGAGTTGGGCCGTAAAGAAAGCTGAGTGTCGAAGAATTGATGCTTTTGAACTGTGGTATTGGAGAAGACAATTTAGAGTCTGTTGGAATGCAAGGAGATCCAACCAGTCCATCCTAAAGGAGATCAGTCCTGAATATTCACTGAAGGACTGATGCTGAAGCTGAAGCTCCAATACTTTGGCCACCTGATGCAAAGAACCGAATCATTAGAAAAGACCCTGATGTTGGGAAGGATTGAAGGCAGGAGGAGAAGGGGATGACAGAAGGTGAGATGGTTGGATGGCATCACTGACTCGATGGACATGAGTTTGAGCAAGCTCCGGAAGATGGTGAAGGTCAGGGAAACCTGGCATGCTGTAGTCCACAGGGTTGCAAAGAGTCAGACATGACTGAGTGACTGAACAACTATCAGTAGGGTTAAGCTCAATTTTCAGCCCCTTTCTCCTCTTTGGAGATCTGTGGCTCGAAACCATATGGTGGCTTTTTTCAGTCTGACCAACCCCTGGACCCTAAATACATTGTTAGCATAAACTATTAGGTATGATCCCTGAGGCCCTCCATAAGTCACTGAGTTAAGAACAATGATCAGGTAAGAGGAGAAGGGTACATAGACACAAAGACACTCTTGCTGCTGCTGCTGCTGCTAAGTCGTTTCAGTCGTGTCCGACTCTGTATGACCCCATAGACGGCAGCCCACCAGGATTCTCCAGGTGAGAATACTGGAGTGGGTTGCCATTTCCTTCTCCAATGCATGAAAGTGAAAAGTGAAAGTGAAGTCGCTCAGTCGTGTCCGACTCTTAACGACCCCGTGGACTTTAGCCTACCAGGCTCCTCTGTCCACGGGATTTTCCAGGCAAGAGTACTGGAATGGGTTACCATTTTCTTCTCCAAAAGACAAAAAGAAACTCTTATCACACAGGAAATTCCAAGGGTTTTAAAAGGAGCCAGGACAAAGACTAGACTTCTCTGTAGGTGAGGTCAAATTCTTTCCTACACATATGGGGTTGTTCTTTTCTTTAAAACAGTTTGCATTCTCATAAAGAAAAGACCAGGAGAAACTTTAAGGTTCTGAAAAAGGAGAGGATGTTGGTAGCAGTACAGTTGGAAGAGTGGGAGATTTGTGTCTTTGTAACCTCTGGAAGCTACATTTGTAGATCAAGCCTACTGTTTAAGACTGATTATTTACATGGAGAAGTTTTGATTGCAGCTAGGAGAAGCTAATTGGCATAATAAGATAGCTACTCCTTGCTCCTGCCTCTGGGTACAGAGGATTCAGGTTGTTTGTATCTCTGATTGCAAACATGTGAAGTCATGGTATGCATAATAGCATGATTAAGTTGTGAAATTGAGTTCAAATGCATGCTTATGTTTTGTTTACATATATGAAGCATCTCTGTGTTTGATGCCATCATATATCGGTGAACAGACTACCTGAGTATCACTCAGGTGTCCTTAGAGGTTCTGGTACATGGATTAAACCCCTCTGACTGCATCCCGTTTTGATGAACACGAAAGATTGTGGTCATCTTTTCCTGGTCATACCCTTAGGCATGTTTTCTTTACTTTTTCACCTTTTCTTTTTTTCATCTACATTCTTTCTGTTTTATTTCTTTTTCTAGGAAGCCAAAAACGCCATGGCAGGAAAAGGACTATGTATAGGTAGACCGTATTTTATTTTATGCCAAATTTACTCAAGTTAACCAGATTAACTAGTAATGATGAAAATATATGGTGGAGAACACTACAATTGAATTAAATATACAACTTGTCTCCAAAATTCTCTCACTCATTTTTTTTTTTTTTAACTTAAGCGTCATCTTGCTATAATTTAGAAAGCAAGCTTGGTATAAAGTCACAGGACAAAATAAGATAATTTATGGCCTGCTAGGTTTATAGTCATTTTTCTGTATGATCTCATGGTTTAATAATAACAAATAAAAGTCTATTGAATAGATGTGTTAGGAGTTGTGTTGGCCCTGAATGGATCAATTTGTCTTCCTAGCCCTCTATTTCTTCATCTGTAATACAAGGAGATTGTCCAGGCTGAATGGTCTCTAAGGATCCCATCTAATTGTAATATTATACATTTTACATTGGGTTATACAGCTTGGGAATTTAGCATGTTAATGACAAATTCAATTAATTTAGACAAATAATTTGATGTCAGTCAATCAAATCATAACTAATGATTTCCTTAACAAGAAAGACCTTCTGTCCAAAATAAAGGCTCAACTTTCTAGTTTGAAACACCAATGATTCTTATTCCACATATAAGACACTATTTCCTAGCTAGTGTTTCTACTCTGGGAATTAATTTTGATAGTAACACATACATTCAAAACATTTCTCTTGCAACAAAAAGTAATTATGACCCATTAAACATTGCTGTCACTGGGCTGTGATGACCAATGCATATTAACTAAAAACAGAATGAAATGTCCCTCCATTACTTGGTTTTCTGAGAGCAACTCCCGTTGTAACAGGGTAAAATTTTTATATTACAATAAAATCTTCTAAACTATATTAAGTTAGTTGGAGAGTGGAAATGTTCCTGGTAAATTTTGTATACCTTCTGTTTATTCATGCTCAGTGGAAGATAACAGTGCCCGAACTAAGTAAACTTAATAAAGTCTGTCTCCAGGCTTCTGCCCTGTGTTTTTCCTCTGCTCTGATCAGAAATTTGTCCAGCCTAGTCTGAGTTGATTTTGATATCCCATCAGAGGCTTCTTCCAGTTTGTGGATACTGCCCTGCCCTGACTTACCCTGTACTGAACCAATCTTCCTTATCCCCTGTCCTTCTTCTCTTTCTACCCCTTGTAACCCTGCTCATCATTTTGGATTTCCTGCTGAAGCCTATTTCATGTTGTTCAGTCGTTGTGACTTTATTTTGCTCCATATTTAATGAAATTTTATTACTACAACAACACTTTTCTCATGTGTTAGACCATAACCTTGTGCTTCCTTTATTTGTTTTAAACTCGAGTAATGAAGTTTCTGGTAACTGTGTGTCCCTGGATTGCATCGCCTCTGCAAATTGGAGGTTACTGAACTAAGATAGAAAACTCATTTCCTTGAGTCAGGGTATTATATTTTGTACTTAACAAAACATCAGCTTCCAGACTGAATGGGATTTGCCAATTTTCTAAGAACTAGAGCGCAGTACAGTACAAGTAGTAGTGGATCTTACCAAAATAATTTTATATCTATTGAGAATTCAGAATGCACTTCTGTGCCTCAAAGGAATCATTATGCACACTAATTATTGTTGTACACTGCAGAAATAGTAGTTAGTAGAGGTTTCGTTTGATAGAAAGGCAGATAAATCAACTTCCCTGTAGTTACTTTTGTGACCCCATGGAAAGTAGTCCACCAGGCTACTCTGTCCATGGGATTTTTCAGGTTAGAATACTGGAGTGGGTTGCCATTTCCTGCTCCAGGAGATCTTCCCCACCCAAGGGTTGAACTTGGATCTCTCCTGCATTGCGGGCAGATTCTTTACTAACTGAGCCGTGACCAGTGTAGGGGACTACCTATAATCGGACTATATTAGTTACAATTAAGTTATGTGCAAGGATGGATCATTTGCTTTTTGAAAACAAAAACAGAACTAAACCTGCCATGATCCAATTTCAAATGGCTTAATATTCCATGTTTGCACTCATTGCTTGCCAAGGTGGATCATAAAAACAACATGTTTTAATAGACATAATAAAGACATGATGGTCATAAAGAAACCATGGAAGTCAGATTGGGACTTGAACCACTGTCTTTTAATTGAGAACACACACAGTCTCAGCACTTAGTCGCATTTTTGTAAATGTAGACATGTTTTAGACATGTTACATCCATTTTTCCAATTCATTCAAATAGGCCTTAACTAAGTTACTTCTGTGAGTGAGAGTCTGCTGTGCTAAGAATCAGTCGCTGATAAGACAGTCTTCAGTCAAGGCGTTAAGAGTTTAGATAAACAAGCCAACACAATTTTTATATACAGAAAGGAACTGAATATTCTTAAAAGAGAATAACAGAAATGAAGTCATGGAAATGTGAAAGTTTAAGGGGATTTAGGAATAAAATATAATAGTTACTAAGCACTGTTCTAGGTACAATGCTAAGAATTTCAATATCTAATGTTACAATAATCTATTTATTCTTTAATATTATAATATTAGCATTACCTTTTACGAGTCCCATGATCATCCTTGAAGTTTACTTCTTGATTTTACAGATAAGAAGCTGAGGGTTAAATAACTTGAACATCTAGTAAATCATGGAGCTGTGATTTGAATCTGGTTTTGACTCCAAGTCCTATGATGTGAAAACACTGTTTTAATGTGAGTGGTTTTTCACAGCTAGAGAAGAGAATTCTGGGAAAAGTGACTGAAACACTGTCTCTTTACCAGACAGGTAAAGATCTTATGTACGATGTGTACTATAATTGTATTTTTCTGATCTTCAGAATTCCATTCATGAATGTGAGTTATTTCCAGGATTATGATGATAACAAATATCCCTCTTGCCAGACTTCTGAGCAAGTAACATATGTTTTCTGGTTTCTTAAAAATATAGATTTGTATTCTTGATTTTTTTTTTTTTTTTTAGCATGGAAAACTTGCCCAGTTTTTTCTGTGAAGACTGTAGACCTCCTGAACTCTCTCCTTCCTTCTTGCCCTCAGCCCTCGGTCAACCACTCACTCCTAAAGGCACATCCTGTATCTTGTCAGAAGTAGAAATTCCTCCATGATCTTGTTTTCAGTATACCTCTCTACAATACCAGCTACTTTTTTCCAAGCTTACCCTTGATACCCCCAGATTTTTAAATCCTCAATCCTATTCAGCAATGCACTTGTTGATTTAACTAACTCTTCCTTGTTCTCATCCCATTAATATCTTTAAATAGCTTACGGTCCATCTTTGTTAGCTCTTATCCACAACTATGTTTAATTCTCTACCCTTCTCTTCCTAGACCTTGACTGTCTGCTTCTCTACTCATTTTGCTAAGCATGATAGGAAAGGCCACAACCACACTGTGTGGCTGGCCACTCTAAATATACTGCCAACTTCAAGTGGCTCTCAGGCTGCCTGATAATTTTGTTACAGTTCTGTTGTTTATTTTCCTTCCATCATTGATCTTTCCTTCCCTCAAATTGTCAATAGTTCTTCTTCAGTCTTTACTCTCAGCTGGTTATATTGCCTCCTGTTTCAGTGGAAAAATAAAAACAATGAGGAGAGAGTGTTCATGATCTCCCTCTACCTTACCTCACCTCACCTCACCTCACCTCACCTCCTGCCAGCCCCCATCTCCACCCTTATACTGCAAGAAAGGCCAAACCCTTGACTTATGTACTAGACATCATCCCCATTTGCCAACTCCTGGAAATTGTTCCATAACAACCTCCCCCCCCTTTTACCACCTTCTGTTGTTGTTGTTGGTTTTTCTGTTTACCATCAGTGAGTGATCATTTCCATCAGCATGTGAATATGATAAAAGGGCTCAATCCTTGAACTCTTTTTCAAAGCTATGCTTACCGAAACTCCTGACTTTAAATACTATCTCTGAATTTATAATGGTAAAATTTAAATTGCTACTCCAGGCCTCTCCTTCAATTCAGATTTTAATATTTCACGGCCTGTTCTCTATCTCCACTTAGAATTCCAATAGTCATCTTCAGCATGACATGTCCATATGTTTTTCCTTGGCTTCATGGTCTTCCTTAACTTAGCTAAAAGCAGCTCCAAACTTCTAGTGGCTCAGATCAGAAATATTAAAGTCATCCTTGACTTTCTTCTTCCTCTCACACCCCACATCTAATATGCCCTCAAACTGTCTTGGCTGTGTCTTCAAAATATATCTAGAATCTGATCTCTTTTCATCCATTCTGGACCAAAACACCATCATCCCTCACCTTCATTATACTTTCTCTCCTTATATCCTTGCCCTTGTAGGCCTATTCTCAACAACCACAGTGATTATGTTCAAATGGATGTCATATCATATATATCATGTGACATATATGTGATATGATATAATATGATATGATATATCCTTGCCTCAGAACACTTCAGTGTCTCTTTTTCTATCCAGAGTAAAGACCAAAGTACACACAGTGGCCTACAAAGTCTTACAAAGTCTAGCTCCTAATACTTCTTTGAGTATCTATATCCTCTCTTATTTGCTTATCATGTTCAGCTACACTGGCTTCCTTGGTCTTCTGTAAAGTAGGCATGCTCTAGCCTTAGGACATTTGTTTACTTTATGTTCTGTCTGTAAAGAATACTTTCCCTCCAATATCTACATGGTGTGGTTTCTCTTTTTTTTTTTTTTTGTCTTCACTAAAGTGTCATAGTATTGGAAGGCTTTTTCTAAACTCTGCTATATGAGGTTGCAATGCTCCTTTCTCTTAACAGGCCCTAATTTTTCCTCTGTCATACATTTTTCCAGAGGACTTTTCACCACCTAAAATACTATATAGTTTACTTATTTATATGGTTTATCATTAGTGTCTTTATTAATGATTTTATTTGTGTAAAAATTTTTGAACATTTGTGCACTGATATATTCCATAGGCTTAGTTTAGTGGCCTTACAAGAAATATTGGGTGAATGAATAAATCTATAGGAAATTGTCAATAGTCTGTCACAACTCTAACCTATGTAGGAAAATAAAATCTAAACATGTGGTCCTCCTCTTAGCCCAAGAAGGTGCCAAGCTTTCTTAAACATTTAAATGTTGATGAGAAAAAAGTTCTTTAAAAAAAATTATGTGTATCAGTTGTAGAAGACAGTATAACTGAGGAAAGTCAACATTTTTGCAATACCCAGTGAAGTCACTGATTTAGGCAAAATCATTATTAGATCAAGCCATCAGATAAAAGGTTAATGGAGAATCAGATGTCATCATCTTGACCCACTGTTTAATCTTAGAATTATTAAAAGTAGGACAAACCAACATCATGTGACATATTCACCCTGATATTTTGGGAAATAAAATATGCAGCATCACTTATAAAATATCCTTAAAAAAATTAGAAGTTGTACCTAAATCTAAAAAATTCTTAGATTTAACTAATATTTTACAAGAAGTGTAGATAATTTGAGGGCACTTTAAATGACATCATGATAAGACATATACATTTAGAATATAGGACATTTTAACAAAAATTCTGACACAGTTTTTAAATTAGGCTAATGGTAACAAAAAAATGGGTGAGAGAAGATAGTTATAGTAAACTAAATTTAAGATATGTAACAACCAGTGGCAATGTGCAGACATTGTTTATATCCTGATTCAAACTAAACAACAGAAAAATGGTGCTTTGGAGACAGTCCATGAAATTTGAAAATGGTGTGGTTGTTAAATTATACCAAGGAATTATTGTTGATTTTATTAGGTGTGGAATGGCCAAGTGTTTATGTAAATAAAAGCTCATAGATTTCAAAATTGCTTACTGCAGTGTATAGGTGTGAAATGATATGATATCTGAAACTTGCTTTAAGATACTTTGTAACTTAAAAGAAGTAGGACATAAGATATAAGAGTGACAAATCTTTATCAAACTTGGATGATGGGTGCTATGGACTGAATTGTGTCTGTCTCAGATTCACAAGTTGAAGCTCTAGCCACAATGTGGCTTTGGAAATAGGACTCACAGGAGATAATTATCTCCTATAGGAGATAATTAAGATAGAATGAAGTCATAATGGTGGGATTCTAATCTAATAGGATTGGTTGCCTTATAAGGAGAGGAAGACAGATGTTTCTTTTTCTCCCCATGCATTCACATACCAAGGAAAGTTTGTGTGAGGCCACAGAAAGAAGGTAACTTTCTGCAATCCAAGAAGAGAGATCTTAGTGAAAACTGAATTGGCTGGCACCTTGATCTTAGATTTCCAAGCCTCCAGAGCTGTGAGAAATCAATTTCTGTTGTTTAAGCTACCCTGTCTATGGAATTTTGTCATGTCAGCCAAAGCTGATAAAGACAATGGATAGAGGGGAATTGATGATACCAGACTCTCTAATTTTATGTACTTAGAAAACAAAAAAATTCTTCCGCTGAAAGTTTCTGACTCATGACAGTAGAGATAAAATGTTATTTAAAATTACATTCTCATTTTGCTACTCTGTTCCCTAACCTCCATCCAGTTGATCTTGTAGATTTCCTATTAATGTGTCATTAGCAACCTAGAGCCTACAAGAGCAAGTCCAAGCTGCTTAGCCAGCCAGTCTTTCCCATAATTAAGCTCTAAATGAATATTTCCAGAAATGTCTCCCTCTGCTCTCTGTTAACACATCTTTATACTTTAGCAAAATAAACTAATTTTATATTACCAAAAATGCCTACTCTCCATTTATATTTGTAATGATTCTTCAAATTCAACTCAATTTTTAAATTAAAAAAGAAAAGGTAACTAAACAGTTACTATTTCCAATTACATGCAGCTAAATAAATGAAGGCTGTGTAGGTTCCAACAGCAGCCCTTGATTTTTCCTTCCTGGGGAACTGGTAATAACCTTCAATCATTGTGGCTATGAAATTACTTCTGGTAGAACTGTAGATCCTTTCCTATGGTTCTCACTCTGGGAGCCCCATTGGTGCAGAGAGGTCTCCAGTTTTTCGTACCTTTACTGATGAGTTAGTAGTTTTGCACTTACAGACATGCAGGATGTTCAGCCCATATTATTAAGAGTTGCTTTTCTTCTACTTTATACATTTTCTATCCCTTTCCTATCACCTTTCTTTTTTTTTTTTTTCACTTTCTGCCCCCAGGATCTTGATTTTTTAACTTGCTACTTCCATATTCTATTAATTCATAAAATTATACACACACACACACACAACACACACACACACGCAACTTTCATATCTTTGGATTACAATATAGAAAGATTTCATCTATACATCTTTGCATCTTGCTTTTTCTTACTTAACAGCTCATTACAGAAATCCCGCTTCATCAGCTGGTGAAATTTATAACTGGTGAAGACTATAACTTCGTAATAGTCTCAGCAGAGATCAACCACAATTCACTTAATCATTTCCCTAGTGATAAGCATTCAGGTTTCCTCTGCTAGTTTTGCCACTAAAACCCTGTGGGAGTGGAATCACTGGTATGTGGGTTTTAATTTGAATGCATGCTTTCAAATTACTTTCTGAAAAGTTTGTGAAAGTTAATATTTCTGTAAGCAATGTATGAGAGTTCCCTACAACATGTGGGAATGCTGGGCATTGTTATGCTTTTGGTCATATTCCGTTTATTGGAGAAAATAGTCATATTTCAGAATTGCTTTTATTTGCATTTCTCTCACTTTCCATGGTGGTTCATCATACTTCCATCTATCTTTGGCCATTTTGATTTGCTCTATAAATTGTCTATGATTATCTTTGGCTCATTTTTCTACTGGAATATCAGTCTTTTTTTGTTATATATTTTTAAAGCTTTTAGTATATGAAAAATAAAATCTTAAAATTATGTGTATTACAAGTAATTGTTTTTGAATCTATCATTTATTAATTGCTGAAAATATATTTTGTTCATATATGAATTTTAAATGTGTTCGTGGTAAACATGTTTATCTTCTGTTTTTTATCTTGTTTTTAATAAACTCTCAAATATCTAGGTTGTATTATATAATCTCTTAAATTGTCTTCTAAGATTTTTATTGTTTTATAATTACATCTTTAATCATTGGGAATTGGGTGAGACAGGGAGGGATCCAATGTATTTTCTTCTAATGGATAGCCAGTTACAACATCCATTTACTAACTACACCATTCTTTTCAATGAATTGAAAAACTTCCTTAGTGATCCATTATATTCTACAATATACTGTGGTCTATTTCTGAGCCACATGTGCTTCTTTGTCAGTGGCTTTAAAATTTTACATTCATATAAAATCTTCTCTCTTACTAGTTGGAAGTTCTGTCATCTTGCTTTGGGGTCCCATAACACTTTAATTTTACTTCTCTTAAGGCAATTACCACTTCCCACCTTAAACTATAGTTGCTTATATACATGTCTCCTCAATTTCTCTACAAAATCCTTTAAGAGAAAAATCCCCATTTATCTTTGCACTTTTCACAGTTTCTTGAGGAATTTAGAAACTTTGGACATAGTTATTGAATGAATACACTAATCATTAAATATGGGCTTCTCTGATGGCTCAGGGGATGAAGAACCTGCCTGTAACATAGGAGACACAGAATACGTGGTTGGGTTCAATCCCTGGGTCGGGGAGATCCCCTGGAGTAGGAATGGCAACCCACGTCAGTATTCTTGCCTGAAAATGTCCATGGACAGAGGAGCCTGGCAGGCTACAGTCCAAAGGGTTGCAAAGTCGGACACGACTGAGTAATTAAACACAATTGTGAAAACTATGAGTTTTGTACAATTTTAGAAACCTAAAATGATGATGATTCTAGTCAAGATGTGGCAGGTTTTTGTTTTCGTTTTACTTCAGAAGTTCTTGCTACAGCAAATGGAATTGAACCAAGGAATTTTATTTATGTAATCTCTTAATGTTTTATTCATTGGTGCGTAAAACCAGACTACCCTTCTTGCATAGTTCATTCTACTATATGATCATTTAGTAAGTGGTTCAGTTTAGTTTTCCTTGGTACATTTTCCACTTATTAAAGCCATGCATGACACAAATGAGTGCTTACGTCTGCAAGATTCAGAAACCTTTGATAATATTAAAACAAGCCATGGAAAAAATTTGCGTATTTTTTTTAATCACAGCTTTTGAAATGCCAGTTTTGCTGTTATAATAACAAACGATGATCACAACAACTAAAGTTTCTAATTCGTGAATATGTTGGCATTACACAAATCTTGATATTCAAGTCAGCGAAAAAAGAGTGATTAGCAAATGTTTTCCAGGAGCTACCTAAAACCATACAGCTTTGACTCTGGGCAGATAACAATTGTTAGAGGAACTATTTTTGGTAGCCTCTGGGTAAAATAAGATAGTAAATTCTGCTTCATTTCCACCCATTTTGTGAAGTACACTGGGAAATGCTGAAGGCTGACTCAATTTTACCCGTTTTTGACTTAATGTTTTCTTTCTTTATATTCAGCATATAAACTGAATATAAGCCAATGTGCACATTTTTAAAGACTCAAATTAGCCTGTAATGATAATATTGAGATATGGTCCTTGTGTTAAAAAACACCCTAATTTGCTTGTTCTGATCGGTTGCTCAGAACCCACTGGAGAACCTGTTATCTCTTCTATTGAAAAGAGAGACACTGTCTCCCTGGAGGCAGGCAGAGGTTCCAAACCAGGAGGACAGGTTGATCACTTAAGCTGTATTTATTGGCCTTGACAGCTAGGCAGAGTGTGATGGGTAAGATGTCAGGGAGACAGTTTGAATAATTAAATGTGAATCAGAAGTACAGTTGCACTGGGGTAAAAGTAAAGGGGTCCTGATGAGGCACGATGATGGGCAAGATGTATGGAACATTACCACTTTCAAATATGGTTATTTAGCTCATATTGGACAGCTCTTTCTGAGATTTTTTTATTAAATAGATCATCATGTTTCTGAGATTTGGACCCTCCATTAATGTTTTAATAGACTTCATCTTCTTTAATAACCTTCATTTCCTACAGAAATACTTCTTCTAGCCTGGTAACTCCAAAATTAGTAAAAATGAGCAAATAAGGCCTTGGCCATCATTGTATGAGTTGCTGCTGCTGCTGCTAAGTCGCTTCAGTCGTGTCAGACTCTGTGCGACCCCATAGACGGCGGCCCACCAGGCCCCTCCATCCATGGGATTTTCCAGGCAAGAGTATTGGAGTGGGGTGCCATTGCCTTCTCTGTGTATGAGTTGAGTGAATGCTTTTTTTGTCCTTGTTACTTTTTTCCTCTGTTTTAAGCTCTCAATTGAAATAACGGACTTTTACCAGGAACAAATCAATGACAGAAGAGCAACGTAATAGCAATGAGCCAAGAAATATCAGCTTAATATCAAAGTCTTTGATTAAATGCTTGGAGTGAGCCAGCCGAGACATGTAGTTCTCAGAGTTCAAAGCAAAGAAATAATGCCAGAAAGCAGTTGAAAGTTCAGAGAAGGTTTGACGGACAATAACCTTATAATCTGGTAATAATTTTTAAATTAAAAAAAATTTTTTTTGATCTGCTAATAATGTTAGTCAGTACTATTGAGGCATTATTCTGATTTAATCCTGATTATTTTATTCATTTCTCCAGGACAGGAAATGAGCCAAGGGTGGTTTGAGGGGTTCTGAGGTGGTTGAGAGGTGAGAAGTGTCTCCCTTGCAAAGAAGGGGAATAACAAAAGAACAGTGTTAAATCAGACATCAGAGAATGATATTCTGTGACAAGCAAACATGCTGTGTCTAAATTTGACTTTCCTGGTAATGAAGCACATTTGTTTTATGATAAAATGAAAAGCAGTTACTGTAACAGTGGGTTGCTAAACATGGGATCCATCTTGTGATGGTGTAAACAAATATTTGTACCTTTTAAAAATATAATACATAAAAAGTGAACAACAAAGCATTTGAGTGATTAAAATTTAAATGAGATAAAATATAACATAGCTACATAAAATATTCAAATGATGTGATCTTTTTCTTCATTTACTATGTCTTAATGGTGGGGGAAATAATGTACTTCCAATTGATACTAAAAAGAAACCATTTTATTATGTTTACTACACAATGAGCCTGCCTAAGGCATTCTCTAGTTATGTTATACATTATTAACTGTTATAAACCATTACTCTGAATAGCGCCCAAGAGGCTTGTAAGTTAATGTATCTGTTTAAGTGCTTACCTCACTGCAAGAGAGTAACTTAGACACTGAAAAGTGACTGCTTGTTCATTGACTCTGATTCTGCCAAAATTAGGATCAAGTTTGGTGGGGGTCAGAACATGTTAGGAAACATAAAAGAAAGAAGAGGAAGAAAGAGTCAATTCATTGAAATAGGAATTCTAAATACTGATTTTATGATAATCTAGGATATCTATTTCAATAACTGTCACAGAATTCTCCAAACAATCAGAGAATATGGATCTGATATACCCTCCTTTCCCTCCAAGAGGCATGTCTACAGCCTTCTTCCTGCTGAAGTTAAAAGTTACGTGTTAGTCGCTCAGTCGCATCTGACTCTTCGCAATCCCATGAATTGTAGCCCACCATGTTCCTCTGCCCATGGAATTCTCCAGGTCAGAATACTAGAGTGGGTTGCCATTCCCTTCTCCAGGGGATCTTCCTGACCCAGGGATGGAACCCTGGTCTCCTGCATTGCAGGAAGATTCTTTACCAACTGAGCCACCAGGGAAGTCCTTTTCCCTGTTACAACTGCTGATAAGGATATGATTAGAGAGATAGACAGGGTTTGGAGAACTTACTTCTCTCTTTTTCTTCTTCCAATCTGTTAAACTTATTTGGTTAGAAAATTTTTCTGCACTTCCTATACTGCTAAGAACAGAGATAATTAACTGTTGATTATTTCTTGAATGTTATCTTAGCACATGATATAAGGGAAAAGAAAAGTGAAAGTGTTAGTCACTCGGTCCTGTGTGACTCTTTGTGACCCCATGGACCATAGCGGACCAGGTTCCTCTGTCCGTGGAATTCTCCAAGCAAGAATACTGGAGTGGGTAACCATTTCCTTCTCCAGGGGATCTTCACCACCCAGGGATCGAACCCAGGTCTCCCACATTGGGGGCAAATTCTTTATGGTCTGAGCCGCAAGGGAAGCCCTGATATAAGGCAGCCCCCCTCTGTTTTTGTTCCAGTATTCTCGAAAGTACAAATATGTGTTCACTTGTCTGATTGAATTTTTTTCTTCATTCAGTAAACATTTATTCACCTATCTACTATGTGCCAGGTCTTATGCAAGGGGTAGGAAGAAAGTATCTATATCTATATCTATATCTATATCTATATGTTCTTTTGAATAAAATTGGAAAACACAAGAGAAAATCATAATTTTGGTTTCTTTTATATAACAAGTTTGATTTTATTTTGATAGGATACTTGTGTTCTTTTTATTTTTTTTTTGGTTTACCTTACTTCATATCTCATTCATTATGAATTTTTCCCAGACCTGTAAAGCATTTTTTTTTTTTTGACAGCATGAAGTTTCTTATGATATACACTGGAGAACGATATACAAGAAAATGTGTTTTCATAGTCTAAAACAATGTGAAGGGAAAGTTCCATTTTTTTTTAAATAAAAGATAATTTGATCAGATAGGCAAGAGCTGTTTATACATTGTGGGTTAAGCAGATTGAGAGAAATCAGTGATAATGCCCCTGGAGAGGTGGTAAATAAAATGCAAAGAAACAAAGAGAAAACTTAGCAGTACGAGCAGAAGGTGAAAAGGAACTAGAATTTCTTATGTCCTGTTTTGAAATTGAAATCGTTTTCCTGTAGCCTTCTCCTTTCTCTAGAACCCAAAAGAGTCAGCAAGTGTTTAATAGGGATGGCATCCTGTTTTAGAGAATTTTATGTGCTTTTTTAAAACATCCATTCCATTGGTCCAGTCCACTGTGTTTGTTTTCCTTCAATTCCAGGGGTTTTGGGATGACCACTGATTCCACGAAGGGACCTACTCTTATATGATGTGGTTGGTTACCAAGAAAAGTGGTTTTACACACTTTTACTATCTGCTTCAATGAGAAAAGAAAAATGAATTGATTTCCATTTCTTTTCAGCACATTTTTTTTCCCAGCATATGATTATTTGGTCACAGATCCTTCATCAACTTTGTGTTACATCTGTTATGTCCTTTAGAGGTAGGTCAGACACAGGGTTTTGGTAGCATAGTTCAACTTGGTGGAAGAGAATACCCTCTATTTTCTAAATTACTATTTTCATAAAATTATATACATGTGTATATCTGTTTGTGCGTATATATATATATATGCACACACATCGACAAATGTGATTTCTTTATTGTATTTTGTCTTTTCTTCCTTTTTTCCTCATGCTTTTTATCATTCACCTTATTTTTCTTTCTCCTCCTCCTCCTACTTTTATTAGTATTAGCGTTTATTAGTAATAGTACTAGTAGCAGTAGCAACAGTATTATCTTCTATACAATGACTATATATTTGGTGTGTACTTGTGATCCTATTTATACATTATGTAGAATACCTAAAATGTTTTTGTTTCTCCATTTTACAAGGGTAGAAACAGAAGAGAAAAAAGGTTAAGTCACAAAGTTAGTAGCATTGAATTATTCTCATAGTCAGGAAACTGTTGAAACTAAAATTTCACAATTTGTAAGGTTAAGAGAGCTAGCCTCAGTGGATATTGAAAGAAACAAAGGGAAACTTGTCTTATAGATGCAAAAATAATATTTCCATTTGTATAATTTAGGGACAAGTTTATAAATTAAGGTAAGGTATGGAGTTGAGTTGTTTCTGGCTATCATTTTATCATAGACAGAGCCATTTAAAAATTCCTGTGTTAAATGAAAATGATTTATTACCAAAGTTTTATCTGGTTAAATAATAATTTTGAAATTTTGATGAAAAGTTATCTGCTGCCTCTCTCCCTAAAATTATTTCCACTGATGCTCCATTCTTCAGATCACTAATGGTACAATAAATAGTAATTACAGTTTATCTTGAGATGGCACTTTAAAACTACAGCTATAAGTGGCTGTAAATGTTTAATGTGTAATTATAATGTGGAAATAAATTACTAACCTGGAAAAACAAAAGAAGAGGTTGGCATGCTTTCCTTCAGTGCTTAACATTTGTCTTTAGACACTGAACCAGTAATGTGAAATTGGTACTTAAAACAGTACTGTAAACCTAAAGGAATTTCTTACACTTGATAACCAAGTTATATTTGGCACATAATATACAAAATATGTTGGTGAATAAATGAGTGATGGACAATATAGATTGAAGTTGGCTTGTACTTAACATAAAAATATTTTCTAATATATAGGAAATGATTGCCAAAATCTTGGAGTGTACAAATGTATTTTCAAGGGAACAGGCAATTTCACCTGAAAGAAACTAAAACTAATAGTACTGGATAATTTATTCAGATAGTCTCAGATACTGACTTTTCAAGATCTCTCCATGAGAAATTTATTATTTGATTTAAACTATCCAACTAATTCATTAAATCATTCCATATATGAATACATTGTTTACTAAGTAAAAAGAATGGACACAATGACTGTCAATTTGGAGAAGTAAAAAACATCTTAAGTGATATTCTGATTGTATATGTTTTAAAATTTCTTATTTTTTCAAATTATGATAGTTTCAAAATCTAGAAACTAGTCTAGATAAATCATTTGTCAAAGTGCAGCCATTAAAAGGATCTTCATATTTGATACAATTGCATCCCTAATCATTTTACTTTCTGCTTTTGAATAATTTTATTTTGTAATTTAAATTGTAATTTTTAAGGTTCCTTTAAATATTTAAATTTTCCTTCGGTTTAAGTTTCTCAGTTCACCTCAGTACTACCTAAGTATTGAGTTATCTTTCAGAAATAAGTTCCTGCATTGACTTCTAGTTTTTTCCTACCTGAAGTTCTGTCTCAAATTCATATGTATTCATGAAACATTTAAAAAAAATATTTTATGTATATATATATATATATGAAATGGAAATTAGGTAGCCCAAAACGATTTGATTTTCCAATACCTGAGTTTTACCAAAAAACAAGAACAAAGAGAGAGAGAAAGATTATAGTTATTGTTCCGAGTATAGTACTTCACTGATCCTTTAGAAAATATTTAGTTCTTGCTATGTGAGAGCAAAGATGTTCTTTGCGAAGCTCTTCTTATCTGATAAAGGATGAGTTTATTCATGATTTGTCAGTTACTCAAGATGGTTCAACAGGATGTGAGAGAAAAATGGCTGAGACAATTCATGCACTAAGCAGTGTTTTAATGAATGAATAGTCCCCTCCCCCAATCCTAGTAAACAATCCTGTGCAGATTTGCTTCTTAGGATCTTGAGATCTTCATCTCAAGCATAAGGTGTTCAAACTTATGTTTTTTCAAAGGTTTATGTTCTTATGTTCTTTCAAAGGTGTTCAAACTCTTGGAATGGTTGCCATTCATCAGCTTACACTTTACATATTACATATGTCAAGTATTTCTTCAAGGCTACCTTTTAATTATCTTCCTAGTACTGTCTATTAAAAATTATTTCCATCAAAATACATTTATGTTTTATTTAATTTTCATCCTTTTACTTATCACATGCATGCAATAGCCAGTCACAAGTACTAAATTAATTTTTTCAGTCAAAAGCAAAACAACAAACTTAAATTTTAATTGACCTAGGTGGATCTCCATGACTTTATTTGAGACTCATTATGGCCCAAAGAGTCTGAATCAGGAGGCATAGTTTTGGTTATAATGATTAATAGTGATTTTTCAGCATTAATAATGATCTTTCCCCCATTTATCCATCTTTTTCACAGCTATCAGTGTATAGTATTTACCATGAAACCCTGCCAATATCTTTCAGTGATATTAACTATTTCTTCCAGAAGAAAAACCAAGCTAGTTAGCATGATTTACCAGGGGAGCTGTAATCTGACCCATTCCTCATCTTCCACCTTTACTTGGGTTATAGTACATGTTCAAGTAACTAAACCATCAGGCTTCCCGATCTGTCCTTCACTTCTCAACATTCTTCCCAAACATGCACACTAGCGTCTTGTATTCATTCCCTGCCAGTCTAGCTCCTTCTCATAACCCAACTTTCAGTTCAGAAAACTCTTCTGAACTTTTCAGCATGTGGTCCCCTGGCAACTTGTGTGTGTATGTGTGTGTGTATGGAAGTTGTCTGCCTTTCTAGGTGCTTAGCTCTTTGAGAGGTGAGTCTGTGTCTGAAGAATCATTTGCAAAGAATCATTGCAAAGGTAGACCTGGTGCCTGGCACACAAAATGCAGTTTTGGAGATAAGCATTAGGCTGGTAAGAGAGACCATGAATGGAAAGAAGAGTAAAAGTTTGAGTTCATGTATTTAACTTCCTTTAGTCAACTGCCAGCAAATAAATGGACAAGAGCATCTTATTAGAGTTATGATTTGAATTACCCAAGAGTTCAACGTTAGTTGGCTTCTGTTACATTCTTCCCTCACACCACTCACCCCATTGATAAAAGGTGGTATTTCCCTTATAGGACACGAGAAAAACACCAATATTCTTGCTGTTTATATTTTATGCATGCAAACTCTCTACTTTTCACAGTTCAAGGCAGTTAATGCAGGTCCCTAGTTTCTGCTACGTTCCAAAGGTGCAACAAAGTTTTCAAGTTATGTTCTTTTTCCTGGACTTCAGGAAAATGTTGGAACCTCAGGAGACCTCGAGCAAATTTTTATCTTGCAGATGAAGAAACATTTGCTTATATATCCATCATCCGTTTATTAGCTGAAAATGCCAGGAAAATGCCTGATGCTGTGACAAAACTGAGAAAGCTTACTCATTCCGGGAGTTCACTGTTTATTTAGAAATAATGAAATTTAATAAGATAATTACACAGATAAAACATTTGCAAAATTAAAGCTTTGTGCATAGATGATTGGTGGTTGATGTAAAGTGTAGGGTACAAACGAATTGTCTTCTGTCCTTTGCTCTTTCTAAAATTAATAGTTTTTAAAAGTTTTTTAAACTATAGAGTGATATATAAATATTTTCATTACCTCATTGTTACCCTCTGATATTTTGCATTTCTGTTGGTTCAATGTTAAACCAATATTTACTACAGTATATCTAAAATTCTAGTCCGATGTTATTTCTCACGGACTCCTAATTCCCTTTAGAGGAGATAGGGTGTAATGATGAAGAAAACACCATTTAGAGTGAGAGACACTTGAATCACATTTCTAGTCCACCAATTGTAAGAAATACAACCTAAGATAAATTAATTGCCCTTTCTATTTAAGTTTCCTCAACTGTGAAATAGGAATGACATTGTTCCTCCCATATACGACTTTTAGCATGTTTAATAAGGTACTGAATGTGATGCAACAAACATGGTAAGCACTCCATAAAACTGGTGAAAAAGTTTGCTTTTGTTGTTATTTTGCCACTTATATACCATCTTTATAGATGTCTTTATAGTCGAGTGAACTGGAAAACATACTGCCAATAACATAGCATTTAGGAACTGAACTTGGAGTTCACTCAGGTTACAAAGTAAAAATTATTTCTTCACTCCTTTGCTCGAGCTGATTCCTCAGCTTGCAGTGGTCTTACTCCTGTCTCTCACCCCTCAAAGGCCCTCTGTTTCTTCAGTTTTCACCTCAAATGCAGTTCCACAAAGAAGCCTTCACTAAGACTGCACAGAAAAATTGATTCTCCTTCCCCTTTTTCCTACCCATAGTGGTTTGCTGTTATCACTCATTTCAGATATCCTGATTTTAAAATTGTCTCCAAGTCTATCTTCCCATAATATCATGAGATCTGTAAGCATATGGGGGACGTTTAGCACAATTTTGTGCATAGTAGGTTCTTCTAAACTGAATAGGAAATGAAGAACTTCATTATCCTTGTGACTCATCTTAATTTTGCAATCATATGCCATCATTTAAAAACAAATCTATAAGCGTAAATGCAGATGTGATGATTAGGGTATATGAGCACATTGAGGAAATCATAATTCTAGAAAAGTGTAGAGAAAGTAATTTTCTTGACTGTAAAGCAATGGTAAACTTACTCATTTTTTTATTTTATTTTTTATTGAGCTATAATTGACATATAATATCATGTTTGTTCAGGTGTACCACATTTTGATTTGATACTTTACACATTAAAAAATGATCACCGTGAGGGTGGCTCAGATGGTAAAGAATCTGCTGTAATGCCGGAGACCTGGGTTCGATCCCTGAATCAGGAATATCCCGTGGAGGAGGAGATGACAACCCACTCCAGTATTCTTGTCTGGAGAATCCTATGGACAGAGGATCCTAGTGGGCTGCAGTCCATGGTGTTGCAAAAAGTTGGACATGACTGAGCAACTTTCACTTCACTTCAAATATAGTTACCATCTGTCACGTACAAAGTTATTACAGTATTATTAACTATATCCCTTATACTGTACGTTATATTCTTGTGACTTATCACAGGAGTTTTATACCTCTTAATCCCCTTCACCTATTTAGGTTATCTCCCGACTCCTCTCCCTTCTGGAAACCACCAATTTATTCTCTGTATCTATGAATCTGTTCTGGTTTTATTTGTTCATTTGTTTTGTTTTTTAGATTCAACATGCAAGTAAAATCCTATAGTATTTCTCTTTGTCTGACTTACTTCACTTAGCATAATACTCTCTAAGTCTTCTTTATCTTTGATGGACACTTTGGTTGCATTCCTATCCTGGCTGTTGTAAATAATGCTACAGTGAGAATAGGGGTGCATATATATTGGGTTTTTTTTGTTTTTTTAGTTTAGTATTTTCATTTTCTTTGGATAAATACCCAGAAGTAGAATTGCTAGCTCATATGGTGGTTCTATTTTTAATTTTTGAGGCACCTCCACAATGTTTTCCACAGTGAATACACCAAGTTACATTCCTATCAATAGTATACCCAGGGTATCTTTTCTCTACAACTCACCAATTCTTTTTATTTTTGTTATTTTGGTAATAGCCATTCTAACAGGTATGAGGTTCTATCCAGTTGTGATTTTGATTAGCATTTCCTTGATAATTTGTGATTTTGTTGTTCAGTCACTAAGTTGTGTCTGATTCTTTGTGACCCCATGGACTGCAGCACACCAAGCTTCCCTGTCCTTCACTGTCTCCTGGAGTTTGCTCAGATTCATGTCCATTGAGTAGGTGATGCTGGTAATTAGGATACTGAGCACTTTTTTCATATACCTGTTGGTCATCTGCGTATTTTATTGGAAAAATGTCTGTTCAGGTCTTCTGGTCCATTTTTTAAATAGAGTGCATGCTTTCTTATACTGAGTTGTATATGTTTCTATATTTAGGATATCAATCTCCTATTAACATATGATTTGCAAATATCTTTTTCCATTAATGGTTGCCTTTTCATTTTGTTGATTATTACCTTACCGTTGCTGATTGATGTATTCCTATTTATTTTTTCTGTGGTTTGCCTTTGCCTGAAAAGACATATCCAAAAATTATTGCTAAGATATATGTTAAAAAGCATACTGCCTATATTTACTTATAGGAGACTTATGGTTTCATGTCTCACATTTAAATATTTAATTCATTTTGAGCTTATATTTTATGGTGCAAGAAAGTGGTTCAGCTTCATTCTTTTGCATGTAGCTCTCCAGTTTTCCCAGCACCATTTATTGAAGAAACTGTCCTTTCCCCACTGTATATTCTTGGCTTCCTTTGTTGTAGATTAATTGACCATTAATGCCTGGATTTATTTTTGGTCTCTTTATTCCATTCCATTTATCAATGTGTCTGTTTTTCTGTGAGTACCATACTGTTTTGATTGCTGTGACTTTGTAGTATAGTTTGAAACCAGGGAGCATGATACCTTCTGCTTTGTTCTTTCTCAAGATTGCTTTGACTATATAGGGTCTTTTGTGGTTCCATAAACATTTTAGACTTTTTGTTCTATTTCTTTGAGAAGTGCCATTGAAATTTTGATAGGGATATTGTTGAATCTGTAAGTTGTTTCTATTTTAAAAATAAAAGCTAATAAATGAGTAATTTGTATTTCATTCATATATCCATTCATCTCTTTCAAATATTTATTGAACCTTTAATAAGACTCTAGAATTTGAAATAATCAGTACTAATTTATTCTCCAGAATTTAATATTGTTAACATATGATAACAGACTTTATAGTTAGAATGTTTACACCTGATTTAAATTAAAAAATAAATTTTGATATATATTAAGCAAACTTATTTTATACATGCTGTATTGTAAGAATGGAAATCCTTAGAGGAAGAAGATGGGGAAACAAATTAAAATGCTATAATTCTAAATAAATATATACATTCAGGTATATTTATATACCCATCTTGAGATAGCTATGCATTCAAACTTTAACATGTTATAATTAACTTGTAGTCATTTTAGTCCTGAATTTAACCAAAAAGTAGTAAAGTATAATTTTATTTTTTAAAATTATATCAGATCATTACTATTGACCACATACGGAGAAAAATCCATGGTACATTTTTATTAGAAACATAAATATGTGTTTCAGTTATTTAAAGGGAGAAGAAATTTAAAAGATTATTGAGACATTTGTTTTCCATTTTGTAGATGTTGAAGTTTTGACTAATTTATTCTCACCTTAAACAGGGTACAGTTGAAAGTTTTCTTTTATTTAACTTGAATAAATACTTTTTATTATGATGAAGGAAAACCCAAAATTTTTCTCAAGCTTGAGTAAAAAAATTATAGAAGATATTCTTTCTAAAAAAGATTATGAAAAAATGAATATAGCAAAATTATAATCATTGTGCTTCTCAGATATACTTAAAATCAAGTTTTCTCTTATGTTTAAATTCATTTGTTTCTTAACAAGTCAATACATTCAGAACTATACAGTATCTTTCCTTTATTTGATTTTAGCTTTTCAAAGTTATAATTAATAGAAAAAATCATGATTATACTGTGGTTGTTGGTGTTCAGTCTCTCAGTTGTGTCTAACTCTTTGTGACCCCATGGACAGTAGCACACCAGGCTTCCCTGTCCTTCACCACCTCCTGGAGTTTGTTTAAACTCATGTCCATTGAGTCAGTGATACCATCCAACCATCTCATCCTCTGTGGTCCCCTTCTCCTCCTCCCAGCATCAAGGTCTTTTCCAATAAGTTGGCTCTTCATATCAGGTGACCAAAGTATTGGAGCTTCAGCATCAGCATTTCCAGTGAATATTCAGGGTTGATTTCCTTTAGGATTGACTGGTTTTATCTCCTTGCAGTCCAAGGGACTCTCATGAGTCTTCTCCAACACCACAGTTTGAAAGCATCAATTCTAGCGCTCATCCTTCTTTACAGTCTAACTAGCACATTCATACATGACTATTGGAAAAACCATAACTTTGACTATAGAAACCTTTGTCTGCAAAGTAATGTCTCTGTTTTTTAACATGATGTCTAGGTTTGTCATAGCTTTAAGGAGCAAGCATTTTTTAATTTCAAGACTACTGTCAGCATCCAAGGTGATTTTGGAGCCCAAGAAAATAAAGCCTATCATTGTTTTCATTGTTCATTTGCCATAAAGTGATGTTTAGAAAACTAAAATCATGGCATCTGGTCCCATCACTTCATGGGAAATAGATGCGGAAACAGTGGAAACAGTGTCAGACTTTATTTTTTGGGGCTCCAAAATCACTTCTGATGGTGATTGCAGCCATGAAATTAAAAGACTCTTACTCCTTGGAAGGAAGGTTATGGCCAACCTAGATAGCATATTTAAAAGCAGAGACATTCCTTTGCCAACAAAAGTCCGTCTAGTCAAGGCTATGGTTTTTCCAGTGGTCATGTATGGATGTGAGAGTTGGACGGTGAAGAAAGCTGAGCGCCGCAGAATTGATGCTTTTGAACTTTGGTGTTGGAGAAGACTCTTGAGAGTCCCTTGGACTACAAGGAGATCCAATCAGTCCATCCTAAAGGAGGTCAATCCTGGGTGTTCATTGGAAGGACTGATGTTGAAGCTGAAACTCCAATACTTTGGCCACCTCATGCAAAGAATTGACTCATTGGGGAAGACCCTAATGCTAGGTAGGATTGGGGGCAGGAAGAGCAGGGGACGACAGAACATGAGATGATTGGATGGCATAACTAACTCGATGGACATGGGTTTGGGTAGACTCCAGGAGTTGGTGATGGACAGAGAGGCCAGGCGTGCTGCAGTTCATGGGGTCGCAAAGAGTCGGACATGACTGAGCGACTGAACTGAACTGATGGAACTGAATGCCATGATCTTAGTATTTTAAATGTTGCATTTTAAGCCAGTTTTTTCACTCTCCTCTTTCAGCCTCATCAAGAGGTTCTCTAGTTCCTCTTTACTTTCTGCCATAAGCGTGATGTCATCTGCATATCTTAGGTTATTGATATTTCTCCCGGCAATCTTGATTCCAAGTTGTGCTTCATCCAGCCTGACTTTTCTCATGATGTACTGTGTATATAAGTTAAATAAGTGGGGGTGACAATATACAGCCTTGATATATTCCTTTCCCAATTTGGAACCAGTCCATTGTTCCATATCTGGTTCTAACTGTTGCTTCTTGACCTGCATACAGGTTTCTCAGGAGGTGAGTCAGGTGATCTGGTATTCCCATCTCTTTAAGAATCTTCCAGTTTGTTGTGATCCACACATTCTTATCCAATCTCTTTTCAATTCTTAGAAACAACTGCTCTAATCAGTATATTTGTCATCATTCCCTATATATTTACATGCCCATTCAAAAATTCTGTAATAATATTTTATGTGTATTTAAACAAAACATATGTATCATTCTACACCTTTTTTCTTTTCCTTTTTTGGGTCTTTTGTACTCTTTAGTAAGTTAACAACTTAATCTATAATGCATTAAATTTTCTTAATTTAACATATTTTTGGTTACTATCATGAATGGACAGTTTTCTCTATAATATTTTCTGATTGCTCATTATCTTTATATTTGAAAGCTTTTGATTTTTTTTGTGTCAGACCCATTGGACTTATTATAGTTTGACATTGATTCTTAAATCATCTATGTAAATGTTAGTATTTCTTATAGATTTTGAAAATGTTGTTTCTTTTCCTATATTTACATCTTTTTTCCCTATTTTTGGCATAAAATTTCTCTGTGTTGAGTAGAATCAATGATGGAAATAATGACTCATTACATGGCAATCATAAAATAACTTCTTTTTTCCTATTGTGCCTTTTAATCCACTTGGTGGACCATTTTCTTTCCCTCAGAGGAAATTTATGATAGGTCACACTTAGATTACCAAAAAAAAAAAAAAAAACCCAGAACATTGTAATTGTGAAAATTCCACATTTTATTCAATGTTAAACTTCTCCTGCAACTTGAAACTGCTTCACATCCGAAGCCTGAAGCAGACGCTGGCTTGTTTTGCTCTTAAGCTCGTCCCGTTCCTGCTCCTCTGTGACTCTGATCCTCCTTCTCACTCACTAAGTGTGTTCTTTTGTTCTTTTGCAGGCTGTCTGACTCTTTCAGGCACTATTTCCTTCCTTCTGCCAGCAGGTTATAATTTCCCTTAATTTTGCATCCAAGGGCATCACTTTGACCTCCTCCTGAAAAAGCTGTTTTCTCTGGCAAAACTCTGGTTGGTTCATCTTTCTTTTTAATGATCCCAGGTCAGCATTTATACCATAAATTCCATATTCAATTTCCTGGAAGTATTCACCTTTGGTCTTCTATCAGTACAAGGGCAGTTACAGATCCAACACAGTGTGTTTGTGTTTCCAGTCATGTTAGTTCCCATGTCAGGCATGCATTGGCACATGCATGCAACCCTACAGGTGGTTGTGATTTTGTGTATTTTACTGTCTAGTGCTGCATAGAGTAGAGTAGTACAGTATCTTTATTTCAAGCCCAAGATGTCCAGAAGCAAGTATAAAAGCAGCCGTGATGTAGCTGGTACTGCTAAGAAGTGCCAAGTGATAACGATGGAAACAAAAGTGAATATATTTGAGGGAGTGGAGTGACAAGAGGAAGAAGAAATAAGTGAAGAACGGAAAAGATTCACAAAACATGAAAAGGCCAGAGGATTGTCTTTATTTGAGGAGGTACAGTTAGTTTTTAAGGCACAAAACCCGAATGTAGACCAGTACGTGAAGGTTGCAGCAGCTGTTCAGAATGCAATACAGTGCTACCGTGTCGTCTATGATGAGAAATAAGCTCTGCTACCCAGACGTCACTAGATCTTTTCTTGAGGGTACATAGAATTGAATCCAGCAAGGAACCAGAACCTGTGCCATCAGTATCAGGTGTGAGTGAAATTGCAGCTTGCCCTCCATCTCCTACTACTGACAGTCCTCCAACTCTACCTTCTCCCATCTCTCCTCCCTCCTCCAGTCAGTAACACTTCTTGCCTGTTCACTGGATGCCAGCCCTGTTGTATTATATACTACTGTACTTTTCAAGGTACTGTGCTATAAGATTAAAATGTTTTCTTTTTTGTGTTTGTTTTCTATGTATCATTTGTGTGAAAAGTATTATAAGCCTATTACAATATAATCTTATATAGCCAATTTTTTTAGTTGGATATCTAGGCCAACTTTGTTGGACTTGCAAAAAAAAAATGGACTTATGAACACACTCTTGGACTGGAACTCACTCATATATAGGGTACTTACTGTTCAACGTTCTGCTCCCCTACCATAATTCATTTCAGTCAATGTTTGCTTGTACCTTTTTTCCTACTGTGCAAGGTGAGCTCCAAGGCATGCCTACCAAGGTCTTCAAGTCTACCCTTTGAAGCTACTCATACTGAATAGGAAGAGAGACAAAGCTCTCATCTTCCCTCCTCCATGGGGAGGGGAAGGAAAATGTGTCTACATATAAATCATTTTTCCATATAATCAGTATTGTGTTAGGAATCACAAGCCAGCTATTTTGTCATCTCCTTTGCAAGTTTTTCATTGATGCTCTAGAAGCTCACTTTGGAATAATTTTGTTCTTGATCTTGTCTAAGAAAGAAAACATTCACATGAACATCTTGGGGGTTTTTGTTGTTGTTTTTCAATCCTGGTCATTCTTGATTTTTTACCCAGTCTGTTACCATGTTACCACTAAATGTGGTTTTTAGCACTTTGAATGTATCATACCATTCCTTTATGGCTTGCAAAGTTTCTGGGAAAATTCAGCTGATAGCCTTATGGGAGTTCCCTTATATATTAGTCTTTGTTTTTCTCTTGATGACTCTAGAATTCTATCTTCAACTGTAACTTTTGCCATCTTAATTATGATATGTCTCAATGTGGGTGTGGTTGGATTCATCTTATTTTGGGCTCTTTGTGTTCCCTTTACCTGGATATGTGTTTTCTTCTTTGGATTTAGGGAATTATTAGCTCTAATTTCATCAACTTTATTCTTAACACCCCCTTTCTCCTTCTATGATCCCATGATGCAAAAGTTAGTACACTTGAAGTTATTCAGAGATCTCTTAAACTATTTTCATTTTAAAAATTTGCTCTTCTTTTTTTGCTGTTCTATTTGGGTGGTTTCCTTTGTTCTATCTTCTAGATCCCCTGTGAATTCTTCTGTTTCATTTAGTCTACTGTTCATTCTTTCTAGTGTGTCTTTCATTTATTGTATTCTTCAGTCTGACAGGTTCTTTTTTATATTTTCTAGTTCCTTGTTAAAAATTCTCATTTTGTTTATCTATTCCTTTTTCTAATTCAGTTAGTGTTCTTATCACTAATGTTTTATGTTCATTATATAGTAAAATATTTCTATAGTATTATGTTTTTGAGGGATTTTTCTCTTTCAGTAGAGACCAGTTCCTCTGTCATTTCATTTTGCTTAACTTTCTCTTTCTCTATGAATTTAGATGAAACAGTTATCTATTGAGATTTTCAAGGGGTGTCCTTATGTAGGAGTTTGTGCACATGCCTGTGGTGAGAGGGCTGGATTTGATGTGAAGAGGCTGTGTTCCCCTCTGCTCAGTGGCCATCATCTCCATGTTGGGGATGGAGTCACATACCAAGCTGATGGAGCAGAAGTTGTGAGGGTCAGATCTATGTTGCCTCTCTTACCTTTGCATCTGTGGTCTTCTCTCTCCTAGCACCACCATCCTTGCTCTAAGGAGAAACAGTATTGGAGCAAAAGGAGCCTGTGTAGGCTCCTACCTCATGACATGGGCTGGGCTGCTGTGGGCCAGCCACAGACAGAGGCAGGGCCTCCAGTGCACTGCCTGTGCAGGTGCTGGCAATGACAATGGCTTCCATTGATTGAGTCTCCATTATTCTCTACAGCTGATCACTCCCTCTGGCCCCTGCCTCCCTCACTCTTTTGTGGAGCAGGCAGGACCCCCACTGGCTCTTAGTATGTATCAGGGTGCAGACTGTCATAGTCCAGCCACTCCAAACGATTAGGACTGCCCATGATGCTACCTGTGAAAGTGCCAACAATGGCCATTCCTACTATGATCAGACACTTCCCACGGTCCCAAATTGCCTCCACATCCCAGGGCCAAGGGCTGACCTCTCTTCCCATTTGTGGTAATCCTCACTCCAACGTGAAATTGTGAGGTGAAGTATACAGAGCTGGAACGCTTACTTGGTTCAGGCTGGAGTCTGTGCTGTGCTCATTGTGGGAAATTGGTCAGCCACTGGAGCAGTCCTCACCCTCTCTGCCCTACCTTGGGAGCATACAAGCATTTACACATGCCTCACAAGTTGAGTACAGGCTTCTCTTTTGTTACTTCTGTTGGCCCTCAAAACAACCAAGGGGGCTTATCTTCCATGTTACACCCCAGGGCTGGGCTGCCCAATTTATAGCTTGAACTGCTAACTCCCCAGGCTAGATCTCTGCCCATATAATCTTCCTTTTCCTCTGAGCCTCCTCATGGGGCACAGGTTCCACCTGATCATTTTTTTTTTTCACTTGCTACCCTCTTCCATGGGGATCTTTCTTATTGCCTTGGTTGTACAGGAGTCTTTCTGCTAGTTTTCAGTAAGGTTTTTTCCACATGTTGATGTTTTTTGATGTGTTCATGGATGGAGGTGAATACCACATCCTTCTAATTCACCATCTTGATCAAGCTTCAGCACTTTAAATGTAAGAGAAGGAAACAAATTAAATGATTAAAAGAAACTTCCTCATATTTGATCACACTCTGATGATAAATCAAATTCCTTTGGAAGCCATATGAATGAATAACTTGTTATATGCTTATTTTCTTCTATAGATACAAAAAAATATGTATGACCCTAAAGTGATTGTCCAGCAAGAGTGACTGTTTTTGCCAAGCTAAATGCTAATACCTCTACAAATTTTTCTTATGATTCATTGAAAAACAACTCATGTAGGGAGCCCTGATACATGGATTTTTGTAGAAATGTGTTTCATAACACAACCAACTGTGTTATGATTTTATTATAACCATCAAAGAGTACTTTAAGTATCCAAAGTAGTATGTTGTGTATTCTGTGAGTTAATCTTCATAAATAAGTGGTAGAATCTACCCTTGAACATTCAAATGACTTGTTTTGAAGAGCATTTATCACTCTTTTCCAAATTTCATGCTGGTCTGAAAGAGTTCATGCAACTGTCCTAAGTGTCTATTTCATGAATAAAAATTGAGCATTTGTTTGTGACTAATAATGAGAATGATCATTTTATTAAATAATCAATGCTCTAGTGGTTATAGTACATCTTAAGGGGTATAATCCTATGAACATATCAAACCTGTGGCTCTGACTTTATTTTTGCCATTATCTTTATATCCAAGCCAACAGCATAGACCATACAAAGAGGTGCTGATGAACTCAAATTTTTAAAAATAAAACTCAGTTGAAATAGAGCATCTATATAATTAAGTAAGCAGTGTTGTTGTTGTTCAGTCACTCAGTCATGTCCAACTCTTTGTGATCCCATGGACTGCAGCATGCCAGGCTTCCCAGTCCTTCACCGTCTCTGGGAGTTTGCTCAAACTAATGTCTGTTAAGTTGATGAAGCCATCCAACCATCTCATCCTCTGTTTCTCCCTTCTCCTCTTGCCTTCAATCTTTCCCAGAATCAGGGTTTTTTCCAATGAGTTGGCTGTTCACATCAGGTAGCCAATGTTTTTGTGCTTCAGCTTCAACAAAAGTGTTTCCAGTGAGTATTCAGGGTTGATTTCTGTTATGATCGACTGGTTTGATCTCCTTGCTGTCCAAAGGACTCTCAAGGGTCTTCTCCAGCACCACAGTTCAGAAGCATCAGTTCTTTGGCACTCAGTCTTCTTTATGGTCCAACTCTCACATCTGTACTTGACTACTGGAAAAACTATAGCTTTGACTATATGGACCTTTGTCAGCAAAGTGATGTCTCTGCTTTTTAATACACTATCTAGTTTTGTCATACCTTCTCTTCCAGGGAGCAAATGTCTTAATTTCATGGCTGCAGTCACATCTGCAGTGATTTTGGAGCCCAAGTGACTGAAACTGCAGGCTGTGTCACACAACTTAAATTCAGTTCCTCGGCTCATTGTTTTGGACAAGTTACATAATATTTCTAGAAATATCAGTTTATTCATTCACGAAATGGGGATAATAACAGTATCTACCTCATGGAGTTATTAAGTAGAACTAATAAGGTCATTCATGAAAGGATGTTTTGCCAGTGCCCAGAATATAATAGATAACAAGGGGTAACTTGACTAGATTTTATTATAACCATCAAAGAGTACTTTAAGTATCCAAAGTAGTATGTTGTGTATTCTGTGAGTTAATCTTCATAAATAAGTGGTAGAATCTACCCTTGAACATTCAAATGACTTGTTTTGAAGAGCATTTACCACTCTTTTCCAAATTTCATGCTGGTCTGAAAGAGTTCATGCAACTGTCCTAAGTGTCTATTTCATGAATAAAAATTGAGCATTTGTTTGTGACTAATAATGAGAATGATCATTTTATTAAATAATCAATGCTCTAGTGGTTATAGTACATCTTAAGGGGTATAATCCTATGAACATTAATCAAATTCATTTTTCAATTAAGGTGTTAAAGTTGATCCTTGGTCCCTGAAAGGCCATTCCTGATTATAGAAGCTGGGATTGTAAAAGTGTATTTCAAAATAGCATACAGTTTTTTTAGTGCCTACTTTTTAGTCACCTTTTTTCATGGCCTGTGATTATACATTTATCTTTATAAATATGAGTATTATTCATTTGCGTCCACTCTATTTTTTTCTAGTTTTATGAATCTCTTATTTATTTTGAAATTAGATTTTAAGTTACCTAAAAGAAGTACCTCAGTATCCCTCTGATTGTTGAAAAATAAGATAAATGGAAAAGACTAGAGCCTTGGAAAATATGCCCCAGACTTTATTAGGCAATGATTTTAGGAAACAGAAGTGAATTTTTTGTGTGCCAATGTTTCCATCTTTTTACAGATGGCTCTTTCTGGCAGAGATAAGGGCAGAGGGGAGCCAATAAACTTGCCATCTTTTCCCTAAGAAGATATGAATAATATAACATATTGCCCCTAAAAATAATTTTTCCTATCATTGTCTACTAATATATGTTTCCTCTTGTTTATCTGCCTTAAGGTTGTTATACAAAGACAATATTTAACCTCCATATTTCTTGTCAAAAATATTATATCACTATTGAGCGCATTTTGTCTCAATCTTCTCTTTCTTAACAATGAAGTCAGTGCTCTAAAAATGGATGGCAATAATAAATTTTAAGTGGCAGGTGATGTTTGTTCAATAAGCAACTTCAATTACTTCATGTTCTTTAAGTAGAGGAACAAAGGTAGAATTTAAAATTATACATTATAAGAAAAGACTTTAGGATAATACAGACAAAAAGTAATAATCAATGTGCTTGAAGATTTTGCTCTATTACAGGTTAACCAATAATATTTATAACAATAAAATTATTCTTATATAGTAAAAATCATCATAAAATTATCCTATTTAATTTGTATACTTAATCTGTCCCTGGTATAACAAATAATTAAAATAAGTAGGCTAGCATCACATTTAATGTTTTATTTATAAAATATCAAATATTTTAAATAATAATATTCATAAATAAGAGGTAGTTTCTTCTTGAATTTTACATCAATGATCTATGGCAATAAACAGGATTGTTGAAACAGTAATTTTAGATAAGTTAGAAAATTTTGATAGTCTCATTTATTAGACATTAGTTCAAAATTTCATTTTAACACTTTATTTGCTTCTAGAAAATATTATTTGAATGTTCTTAGTTGAGTACATTGTATTGAACACAGACTGAATTTTTAAAAAAATTTTTCTTCTTGTATAAGGTGTCTGAAAAGCCTCAGAATAAACATTGTGAATGCTATCAATTTAACTAATAGCATGTGGTACCTGTAACTATTTAGGTAGAAGAGATTTGTTTGACTCTTTATTTAGAAGGCATCCAGTTTAGGTGAAATGCTACTTTGATTCAAGTAATTTACCTTAATATTTGTTATTCTCTTTTACTTAACATACCTTTACTTAGTTCTAAAATGTGTCAAGATTTAGACAGTGACTTAGGGTTTAAAGATGAATTTGACATGACCCCCTTCCTTCAGATGCTCAAAATATATTGCAGAAACCAGAGAAGCATCAAGCCATACTGAAAGCAGTATGGCAGGAACGGTTAACGTGGTTTGAACGAATTATTGTCGAACCTAAGATGAACCTGCATATTACAAACATGATAAAATTAAACAGGTGCATTTTGGTTAAATAGAGTTTGAGAAAAGTTGTCAGCTACAAATTTAACTGTGTGGGTCCCAAGCAATGGGTAACAGACTTTAAGGATGAGTAGCCAAATATGTAGTCAAACAGCTAAAAATATTTTACAAGCTTTCTCTCATCAACGCTATTTTTACAAGATTATGTGGAAGGTTCACAGATTGATGCCTCTAGTTTACGAATTCTTTTAACATTCTTAACATTTTTCTGTCGGTTGTTTTTATTTATTTATTTGTTTGTTTGTTTGCCAAAAAGTGCTGTCCATTAACCTGGATGGTCTGTGAGTCAGGGAATTAAAATACGTGAACAGACTTTAAAAATTGCATGCTTAAAAATCTACACATTTTCTAGACAGCTGTCCATGGAATGTATCATTTGTTCTTTGAAAAGTCCTTATTTAAACTTAAGGTTGACACTTTGTCTTTAATTCATGCTGCAATGCTTGTAACTTCCCTACATAATAATGTGAGTTAAGGAATGTATTAGTCTACAGTGGCTAGTGCTGTCACTTGGTTTATATATTTAACAGTGTAAAAACAACTCTTAGATGTTTCTGTCTGTTTGATATAGAAATACATGCGTGTGTGTGTGTGTGTGTGTGTGTGTGTGTGTGTGTGTGTGTGTGTGTGTGTGCTTATTGGGATCATAAATGGCTTCAAATGTAATGTTTATGTCCTAAATGTGAGTCTCAAGTCAGACTCAATAGTTTTATCAGCTGAAATAATTGTTATGGTGAGTGCAAATAACTGGAAGACTTTAAAGGTTCAGAGAATGTTTCTTGAACATACTTTTAAGTTGCCCATCTGTACCTTCAGTGTCATGTGCACTGATAATCAAGATAATAGTGTGTGTGTTGTTCATCTAACCAGAATGTCATTCTGAGTGGCCATTTTATTGATGACTTAGAAATTCAACACATTTATCCCTGTGTAGTTTAAACTCCTTACTAGCATTATAATTAATTGGAGAAATCAAACATTTATTCAAAGAGTCTAGAGATTTTGGCACAAATAAAGTCAAAGCATCATAGAGCAAGAAGTAATCTAAGAAAATCAAGCATTTCAGGGTATGCCTAGAGTATTTGTTTGATTTGTCTCAAGTGTAACAGCAGTTGAAAATTATGACCATATGATATTTTGAATGATAAAATATATATATTTATGATGAAAATGGAATGTTGAGATGAGTGTACTAAAAAAGTAAATATTTAACCTACTTCCCCATATCACATAGTGTACTTACTCCCTGTTCTGTTGTTCTTATTTGCTCAGTAACGTCCGATTCTTTGAGACCCCATGGACTGTAGCACACCAGGCTCCTTTCTCCATGGGGATTTTCCAGGCGAGAATACTGAATTGGGTCGCCATGCCCTTCTCCAGGGGATTTTCCGAACCCAGGGATTGAACCTAGGTCTCCCATGTTGTAGGCAGATTTTTAACTCACTGAGCCACCAGGGAAGCCCAAGAATACTGGAATGGGTAGCCTATCCCTTCTCCAGGGGAACTTCCAGACCCAGGAGTCAAACCAGGGTCTCCTGCATTTCAGGCAGATTCTTTACCAGCTGAGCTACCAGGGAAGCCCAGTTACTCCCTAGTGAAAACAATGTAAAACAGTTTCTAGTTATCCTTCCAGGGAATCTCTGTCTACATATAAACATGTGTAAGTTTAATTCTTTTTCTGTACAAATGAGGTGAAGCTTTTCATATTGTTCTGAAATGTACCTTTTCTTCTTAATCATGTGTGTTACATAATTTTAATATCAGAACATATGGATCATTTTAACAAATGCCTAAGACTGAATTGGTTCACTGGTAATGGATGAATGGATTTGATGGATGTTTTAGTTGCCATCTTGTTTTTTTTTATAATTTCATTTTTGGAATGACTTAATGATGATGTTGTTATCATGGACAGTTGGTCATTTCTGAATCTCTATGAAAGGTATTGGATCAAACATGGGTAATATAATTGCCATCATTACTTAGTGATGGGATTTTGGACAGGTAGAGTTAACTTCCAATGTTTCTGTGATTATGTTTATAAGATGGATGTATTTTAAAACAAGAACATCAGCCCTTGATGTACAAGGTGATTAGAAGAACACATTGAAGCAATATATGTTTCAAAAAAGATGAAGTCCCTTTTAAATGTAAAGTAGATTTAGGGGAGAGTTGGATAAAAAATAAATAAATAAATAAAGTAGATTTAGCATCCCATGCTCTTAATAGAGTTATATAACTCAAGCGTGGGCTGTGTTATGTGCCTCAGTCATAGACAAATAACTTCTGGCAATTTTATTTGATTATGCTTCACTTGATCTGAGATTTAAGGGAAGTCTGAGATCTCACTGGGCAACACTCAAGACAGTGGATGAATCTGCTTCTACTTGCTCCTTTAGTTACTGTTATTACAAGTGGTCCTGTGAGCCCCACAAAAGCAATCCTACTGTTGGAGAATTTTCTGAAGCTTTTAGTCATATTTGTCTACTGTAAATTGTGGATGAATAGAGAAGAGTAAGTCAAATCAGACATGCATCTAGTTGTGTGACTTTGTGACAATTAGGGAAGATAGGTCTTTGAAAGTGCTAAGTAGGATAAAGTACATTCAACCTCTAGCAAAGTTCCTGACAGGCTCATAGTCATTCAAATGTTAATTCCCTCATAATACATAGATAACCAAATTAATTGTAATGTAGTAAAGGTAATGGAATTAAAGAAAAATCTCAGCAACTTTGTTTTACTATAAAATCATTAAAAATTTATTGTACAAAACTGAAAAAATCTTTGTGTATGTTTTGATAAACTGATAACTTACTATTGTAGTTCTGAGCACTGCCTATTTTCAAAAAGTTCAGTTCTTTCTAACAGCTCCTATTTTATGAAAGTTCGTATTTTATGGACTTTTGCTCTGGGGAATAAATAGTAAAATAACTGTAGGTATTTCTCCATGCCTCAGACAGCCCCTGGAGAACAGGAAAGGAAACAGGTATGGCTTGGCAACTTTCATTGTGTGCTCCAAGCTCAGCTCATTCCTTTTATTTGCATTGTTACTTACCACCCATGAATGAAAATCATTATAGGAATTTCTCAAACTATAGCCTTATATCTTGTTACCACACTTGTTTCCCCCTTTGATTTAAGTATTCACAATTAATTAGATTTCTTTTTTAAAAAATCTGAAATCACTATATTTACTAATACAGAAAAACCTCCCAGATATATCATTAAGTAAAAAAAAGCAAGGAGCAAAACAGTTAATTTAGAATATTATCCTTTATGTAAAAAAGAGTGAAAATACATATAGTTTATAATTGCTTGTGTCTGTAGAAATAATTTTCTTGAATTTGCATGGAGAATACAGAAACGACACACACAAAAAGGAAGAGTAGTTATCTACAGGGTTGGACATAACAGGAAGGAACAGGGAGATGAGATGGGACCATGACTTTTCCATGTACTTTGATATTTATTGATAGATTTTTCAACTTTGTGAATGAATATCTATTTACAGGATACACTAAATGAAAAAAAATTGAAATTCATAGTAGATCTAGAAAAATGCATTATAAATGGCATGGAGTATAAACCTGAAGGAAATGGGTCTTGGTAACACTTTTTTTTACTGTGGCCTGTAACTTAGGGCAAGTTACTGAGTCAGTCTCCCTGGCCTCAATGTCCTTACCTGCTCCACATGAACAGGATGCAGTAGGTTATCTCATGCTGTAGATGTCATTTGGGTTGTATTTTAATTGAGCTAAGAATGTGCATAATCTAGAGCTACTGGATTAATGCCATGGGTCACTGAAAGTATGGAAATCTGTTTTCTAATATATTTTCCATCCAAAAAGTTGTCATAATATTTCTTTGACAAGGTCCCTTTTATAATGTTCTTCTGTGTTTTTTAAAAAGTAGAGACATTGTGTGACATAATTTCTCTTTAAAGTATTTGATTACATAGCAGTTTTCCTTAGAGGAATTTAACTGTTCAACAAAAATTTATGCCCTGAAAGTAGTGATAGAATTTATGGAGCACCAACTATGTGGCAGGTAGTGTGTTAATAAGTTTACATCTGTAATTTTCACACCAATCCTACAAAAAGTTGCTTTTATACATATATTTCTTCTTGAGAAAATAGGGCTTAAAGATATTTAGATCACAGGATGGATATTCTAAGTATAAAACTTCAGTGTCAACAGAATGTATTAGAAAAGGTAAGGAAGATGAATATTAACATCTCTCTATGGAATATGTTAGCTGTAGCTCTGTCTAGAAGCAGTAAAAGGCTAGATAATTTCCTTAAGTCTTTTCACTGACAGACTGGGTCTGAGAGAGGGTGTGGATCATGGGAGCTTCCCCACAGGCATGCTTAACAGAGAGACAGAGAAAAGTGGACACAATGAGATAACCACTCAGTGATGCACACATAAATGGGAGCAAAAGAAAGACACACACACTCACAAACAAACCATATCCACAGGCACAAAAAGAGAGAGAGAGAGAGATACAGGGAAAACGCAGAACAAGATATGCATGCCATCTAAAACAAACTCAGAGACAGCCACTATGGAGATACAATGAGATGCACTGGGGAGGCTCACAGAGGAAAATACACAAAAAATACAAACAGAATGGGACACAGAGTGTCAAAGACATTCAGAAGCAGCAAGAGAGACTCATAAATGGAGACACAGAGAAATATATATGACAGATAGGAAAAAAGCAGGTACCTGGTCAGAGAGAGACACAAAGCAGAGTGAAACATGCAAATAAGCAGCAAGACATAATTGGCCAGAGTCTCATACATTCAGAGCCATTTAGACACAAAGCAAAGTGAGTGACATGTAACTCCACAAGAATGAAACGCATGTTTAACTAGACAGAAAAACTCACAGATGCTCACACTCAAAGAAATGACACAGACAGAAGCAGATGTAACAGCCATGCACACAAAGATAGACACACACATAAATAGGGAGAGAGACATAGATATCCACAGTCTGTAGACAAAGAGAATATGACTTTAGTTCTTAACATAATAATAGTCACTTGCTTCCCTGGCTCCTGCACTAGACAGCAGGCCAAGAATTCCTCACTTCCCAAGCCACAGATGGTACCCCCACCCTTGGATCACTGTACTCTGTTCCTATTGCATTTTTATACTTCTGTTTATTATGTTCTAGGGAGTAAATTTCTCTCACTTCTTGATGTTTATCCCCCTTGGATATTTCTTGACAATTTTCACCTCTTCCTTACATTACACTCCTTAATTATTCTAAAAATGAAAGTTCTGAACTGCTTCACACTGGGTTCATTGTCTAAAAATGACTTTTTCCAATTTAGGATTTCCTACATAGCCTTTTTTCTTCCATTATGTGCCATAGTAAAGTGGATATATCCTTGCTGATAGCTGAAACCCAAAGAGTCAAAAATTTTGTCAGAATCAAATTTTATTTATTCACACCAGTATGGTGTGAAATATTTTGAGATAAAGATTATTTCTTTAGTAGATTTATACATATAAAAGCAAAGGAATAGAGCTACTTAGTATGTTTAATGCACATAGATGTTTGCATTGATTTTATCTACATCTATGATGGATTTACCTTCTATCTATTTAAATATTCCCACAAAATACAACTTTATTTGGAGTGGACAACTTTGTTTCTTCTGGGCATTGTCTTCTCAAAGAGAAGGCATCGTTAGCCTTGAGCTTGCGGTCACACAGACATTTCCAGCTGGTATGTGTCATAGCCAAGCACGTACGCAATGTGGTCAATTTTAATATATTTATGAACAACTTTTCATTTACTCCAGTTGAGACTCAAAACAGAAAATAAGAGTCAAGATTCTCCAAATGGGAAAAGAATCTAGGACACAAGTTTTCCTCCAATTTTGGCCCATGGACCTCAGTCATCATTAAATTGTTATATTCTTGGCTGAACCATGACCAGTCTTAGGAGAAAGGGGAGGTAAGAATTGTCATTTTTATTAAGCTCCTTAGGTGTTTTTATGCACACATGTTGGAGAACACTGTCTGGAGAACTAAACTGTATTGATTTTTTATAGGCATTAATTCTGAAAGATAAGTTCAAATGCAGAAAAAGGGAAGTGTGGGAAAGCTTTCCAAATGTGAATTTTGTGCATTGAAATTATCCTGAATCTATCTGTTCAGTTTGCTTTCTTCCTTTTTTAAGATGATGAACCATTTTAGTCTTTTTATGTTCTTGTTCTCTTGTGAGGTTTTTCATTGTCCATCTGCTTAATCAGGAATGTCTGGAACAATTTAGTTGCCTACAGATTTCTACTCCATTTCAACAAAATAATGTTGAAATTCATTTACTCTCAATGAAAAATAATCTTCAGATGAATCACAAAGGATAAATGAACTCTAATTCTATGCAATTAAAACATTAGATATTGTTTCTTAACATGGCCAAGAAAAGCTGGGTTTTAATACTAAATAAACACAGATGTGTGTGCTCAGTCACTTCAGTTGTGTCTGATTCTTTGAAACCTCATGGACTGTAGCCCTCCAGGCCCCTCTGTCCATGGGATTCTCCATGCAAGAATACTGAAGTGGGTGGCCATGCCCTCCTCCAGTTGATCTTCCCGACCGAGGGGTCAAACCTGCGTTTCCCGTGTCTCCTACATTGCAGGCAGATTCTTTACCCACTGAGCCACCTGGGGAGCTGAAATACAGATGTAATCCTTTTCAGAGGGGAAATACATAGGGATGTATTTAACTTAGAAAACACACATTGGAGTGATTATTCTCTTGTGATCGGGATTTATTTATCCAAATAATTCACCACAGGATTTCAATGCTGCAACTTCTCTTAGTGTATCTAAAACTTACAAACATTGATTCATGTGCAAATTTTCGAAACACATCTCTTGCCTGAAGTCAACTGCATATTTTTTATTGCTTTAAATTTTAATACAATTGTATCCAATTTTCTATATTAAAATAAAAATTCTGTGATATTCATGACATGGCTGTTTATCTAAATATGAAATATTTCACAAAATCAAATGTGATTTCCATATTTGAAAAAATGTGCTTTCTGTTTTCATTATAAAAATACTGGAGATTAAATGTAAAAGCCTTTATATTTATATGGCTACATTTTTTTTTCTTGAAAGGCATTCTTTGCCAATAGCAAAATATAAGTATTAAATATGTCATCTTTGATAAGTACTATTATTTTGGACTATCTTGAAAAAAGTAGTTTTATTTGTGGCATTTTAATGGCTTAAAGGGTAGAATTAAAATGTGTGGAAGGAAAAATCAATAAAGCATGGGGCCTCTTATCCCACATTGATTCTTGTAATCCAGTAACTATTAAATTCTTGAGAGATAAGCCTCTTCTAAGATGGCGTGTTTATATTTTGAAGATCAGATGCCTTTATTTTGCTCATGGGTTTCCCCAAATCACAGTTCATGCACAAAATAGAATGAAAACTTTCACTG
Organism: Okapia johnstoni; assembly: GCA_024291935.2. Classification (NCBI taxonomy): domain Eukaryota; kingdom Metazoa; phylum Chordata; class Mammalia; order Artiodactyla; family Giraffidae; genus Okapia; species Okapia johnstoni. Next base: position 93,778,756 of record CM044311.1, on the reverse strand, counting down.
GTCATGCTTCCTATTATAGATATTCTTAAACTGAGCGTCTTAAAGGCTCACTGTGAGTGGGGTTACCCTCAAGCAACTGCTTATTATAGTGTGATTTCACCTTTTAAAAAATATTACACATTATAAAACAAAGCTAGAATGTCTGAGATGATAATAGAATGAACAAGAATATTTTAATATTCAAATCATTTAAAAGCATAATCTCATCCTGAATATCATTCTTAACCTTTCTGCAAAATTTTTTTTTGGCATCTTAACTGGGTAAAGTATGAGAAATGCTAGCTTGTCTCAAACCTGTCAACTCTTTTCTTGATGATTATTATTACAATGGAAATAAAGAATTGTTATGACATTTTACTTTTAAATTTTCTGTATTTTTTTATAATGCTACAAATTCAGATCTGACATTTTGCCAAAAATGAAAAAAAAAGAAATTTTTTTTAAAATTTTCATTTGCTGGTAATCATTTTCAAATCTATAATGGCTAGATATCAAAAGGGTAATGGGTTTATTAAATACATATGAAATGTTTACTTCTATAAAGACACCATAAAATACCTATTTTACTTTCTTGTGCAGTTGCCCTAGTATCAATTAATCTAGTTTTTTAATGTTTCAATTACTGTTTTAATAATAATTCTTAATATTTAATGTGTCCTTAAAAATGTACCAGAGACTGGCTTAAAATTTCCAGATATATTACCACTTAAAAAAAAAATCATTCATTTATTTTTGGCCAAGCTGGGTCTTCGTTGCTGTACACAGGCTTTCTCTAGTTGCAGCAAGTGGGGCCCACTCTCCAGTTGTGCACAAGCTTCTCACTGTGGCGGCTTCTCTTGTTGCAGAACATGGGCTCTAGGGCACATTGCGCAGCCTTCAGTAATTGTGGCCCGTTGGGCTCAGTAGTTGCAGCCTGCGGTCTCTAGAGTGCAGGCTCATTACTTATGGCACATGGGCCCAGTTGCCCTGCAGCATGTGGGATCTTCCTGAACCAGGGATTGAACTGATGTCCCTTGCATTGCAAGGTAGATTTTTTAACCAGTGGACCACCAGGGAAGCCCTATTACCATGTTTAATATATGAGCTTCATGATGTTTCTATTCCCAATTAACAGGTGGATAAATCAAGGACCAGGGTTTTCAAGTAACTTGCTTAGTCTGACAATAGGTAGCACAGTGGAGCCAGAATGCAGCAATAGGAAATCTGATTCCAAAACTTGTTCTTTATAGACATGTAAGGATGCAAGTGGATTTTAATTTTAATAATTGTCTTAAGTATATATGGATTTTTTCTTTAAGATAATACAGATACTTTTCTTTTGAATATGTGATGCCGCCAGTTGTTTGTGTCATAACTGTGACCTTTGTAATTGGTAGTCCCCATGATTTATGCTTCACTTACTAATAATTACATAATACAAGGTTCCTATGTTACATGAGAAAAGCCTTTTGCAATATGTTCATAAACATCATCTTATTTGATTCTACAATTATCTCCTGAGATGTATAGAAGGCATTGACTTTTCCTTTCTACAACTAAAGCAAGGGAGGTTTAGAGATGTGAAGTAACTTGAACAACGTCACACAGATTAAATGGTGGAGTTCAACCTAGGACCTAGTGCTTTTGTTACTAATTTGGGCTCTTTCATTACAGATCCTGGCAGGTGTCATTTTGAGGTGAACCATCTCATGCCTGTAAGGCCTGTGGGTACTGTGAGAGCATTGCTCATAGCTTCATCATCTAGGCTCTGATGTTACTGTGGGGTCCATAGCCCTGTGACAAAGTAACAGATTTGGTTCAAATGTGATGTTCTCCATCTAAATAGATCATGCTTCCTGACTTCTTCCAGGCTGCCTTGCTTATATAAAGTTATTTTCCTGCGTACTCAATGTCTCTGTTAGGGACAGGACATCTGTGAGACTCCTTCCTTCTGCAGAGCACAGTACTCACACATGTCTTTATTTTTTTAATCCTGTGTATACAGTCTTGTTTCTCTTTCCTCCTACCATAGAAGAGTTACTCAGCACATGTTATGCTCTACTTTCCCACATTTGTAATTGTTTCATTTACTGTTTTCTTCATCATTTCAATGCATCTATGCCATGCAATAGATTAGAAGCGGAGGAAGTAGGGAATCTCAGATTTCAGATACATATAGCCATCTCATTGAGATCCTCTTGGATTTTAACTGCTATTCTATTGATCTCCCTGGATGCAGTTTTAAAACATTTTTATGATATTCTGTGAGAGCACAGAATAGTCCTGAGTTATGAATTTCAGAATAATACACATCTGGCTCCACATCCTGGCTCCCTGTTTACAGAAAAAGATACTGGACTAATTTGTCATTTTTCTATTCCCTGGACTGCCTCTCCAACTCACCTATTAACGGAATAATAATAATCCTGGGATTTGGAATAGTTGTGAGGAGTCAGTGTGATCAACCACGTGGGGTAGTTAATATAGTATCAGTTTTCTTGAACAAGTTCATTAATTTCTATTTCCTAAACTATTAACTAAAGATAATACCATCTACTTCACTACAATAGCTAGTATTTTGGTTGCCTATTTACATTGTATCAAGTAAGCAATTTGATATTTTTGACTAGTTCTTATAACAACTTCATAGGTAGCTGGCATTATTAATGTCCTTATTTTATAAACCAAGAAATGAAGAGATAGAGAAATTAAGACCACAGAACTTGTAATTAGCCAAGGAAGGATTTGAACTAGGTAGCAGAGTTCTAGAACCTCTACTTTAATCTGTATGCTGCACTGCTTGGCTTAGCCTAACTGTTAAAAATATATGAAAATCCATTATTTGTTAGACACAAAATCATCCAGAAAGCTATTTCTGCCATACTGTCATTGTCAAAATATGGAGCTATGTGTAGATAATAGGGAAATTGTCCTTGGGTGAAGAAGTACTTTAACATAGTCTTACTGGATTGTATTCTGTTCTGTTGGCATTTTCCAACTTTATATTTAAAGATGCTTGAGTAATACAGAGCATAAGAACACTGCAAAAGTCACATAGCTGGTAGATGACTGAGTGGGAATGACCTAATTCTAAGTCCTTTTTCTTTAGAACATTGTTATGATAGGAAGTATATGTGTGAGTGTGTGTGTATGTGTGTGCATATTAAGAGTTTGTTTTGAGTCAATGGACAGGAGATGAAAGACAAGCAAAAATTTAACCAAACTTCTCTAAGTTAAGCTCTTTCCTAGCCCTTAATTATTACAACAGTATTTAAGGGGGATTGGCATTGGGCTGCTAAGAATCTATGAAGTTAAAAAACATGTCCAAAGTTACACAATTGGCACATGAAAGAGTCAGTATTTGAACCTATATATATATATATATATGTATCTGTCTCTAAACCTATATATACAGGCTTCTTGGTGGCTTAGGGTAAAGAATCTGCCTGCCATTGCAGGAGACGCTAGTTCCATCTCTGGTCCTGGAAGATCCCCTAGTGAAGGAAATAACAACCCAATACACTATTCTTGTCTGGAGAACCCCATGGACAGAGGAGCCTGGTGGGCTACAGGCCATGGGATTGCAGAGTTGGACACGACTTAGCAACTGAACAACCGCAAACAACAAACAATGAAACACACACATGCACACGCATATCTGTCTCTAAACACATTCACAATACCAAAAAGTATGCTGTATATTTTAGGAAATACTTTCTAGAGTCATAGGCTTCTGGGTTTAGAAATGTCTTTCAGATTAGTCCAGAGGTAATGTTTAAAATATAAATTGTCTAGTCAGAAACTTGGTGCTGGGAGCCCCCTGCTGTGCCAGGCATCAATCCTTTAGTTTCTTAAATCTGCTACACTGAGGACATCTGGGGAAGGGGCTAGAGCTAAAGCATCTGAGGTGCTAGAGTAGAGATTTCTGGACAACCAGTAATTTGCTGACCTGTGCAGAGCATTTTCTGGACTGCAAAAAAGGCAGAACCCCCAAGAACTGATGTCTTCCAACTGTGGTGCTGGAGAACACTCCTGAAAGTTCCCTGGACAACAAGGAGATCAAACCAGTAAATCTTAAGGGAGATCAACCCTGAATATTCACTGGAAGGACTGATGCTAAAGGTGAAGCACCAGTGCTTTGGTCATCTAATCCGTATGACAACTCATTGGAAAAGTCCCTGATGCTGGGAAAGATCAATGGCAGAAGATGAGGACTTCATAAGATGAGATGGCTGGATGGCATCACGTATGCAATGAACATGAACTTGGATAAACTCTGGGAGATGGTGAGGGACAGGGAGAACTGGCATGCTGCAGTCCATGGGGTCGCAAAGAGTCAGACACAACTGGGTGACTGACAATAGAACATTTCACTATTTCATTGGCCTATTTGGCTGTGCATTAGCCCTAGCTACTCTTGCTCTTCTTTTTTTTTTTAATTGTTTAGTTTTTATTTCATAGTCATAAACTTAACTTTGCAGTCCAGCTAAACTTGGAGGGGGACAAGGAAAATATGAAACCCAGAGAACTGTAGCGAGAGCACAAAGATTATAGGATATTTCGAGCAGATGAGGGTGAACAGTTGTTCTCCTGGGCTACAGAAGGAATGGTCTGGTGTTTAAGTAAAACACAAGTCAAACTTACTAGGTTTGTCCACAGTCAACAATGGTGATCTTCTTGCTGGTCTTGCCATTCCTCGACCGAAAGCACTCCATGGCTTCCACAATATTCATGCCCTCTTTCACCTTGCTAATGACCACATGCTTGCCATCCAACCACTCAGTCTTGGCAGTGCAGATGAAAAACTGGGAACCATTTGTGTTGGGGCCAGCATTTGCCATGGACAAGATTCCAGGACCTGTATGCTTCAGGATGAAATTCTCATCATCAAATTTCTCACCATAGATGGACTTGCCACCAATACCATTACGGCATGTGAAGTTGCCACCCTGCTGTCTTTGGAAATTTGTCTGCAAAACAGCTCAAAAGAGACGTGGCCCAAGGGCTCGCTGTTGACAGCAATGTCAAAGAACATGGTGGGGTTGACCGTGGCTAGACAGCACGGGAGGCTCTGGGGTGGTGGCGTCTGCAAGGCCTCTTGCTCTTCTTTTAAGTCAGGTTGACTACTTCATTTGTCCGCACTTAAATTATTCCATAACGATTTAGTTTACTAATAATATTCACTGTGAGGAAGTTGTTCCTCTTAACTTACATTACTTATTTTGTTTAAATTCTATGATCTTCATCCTTCCTAATCTATTGGCTTGTTTTTAATATTTTTTCTGGTTTTTCCATTTAAAGGTGTTTCTATAAATATTTATTTTTATTTAAAGTTTAATTTCAATGACTTCTAAACAAAATACTGGTTAGGGAAGTCATAAAGGCTTTTAATTGTAATATAATTATGCTAAGTCTATCAGTTTGTGGTTTATTTAAAAAAGATCTATATTATATCTGATACTTCCACATTCAGTTTTTCCATTTTCCTGCTTGTCCTTTATTGCCATGTGACTTATTTTAAAGGAGCTAACTAGGTAAGAAACCTGAAATCTTGACCTAGCTCTGCTTTTGACCAGCTCTGGTGCCAGGCAAAGTCATTTCACACTCCACTTTGTTTTGTTGAGGACCTGTGAAGCGAGAGGATTTGATAGTCACTCAGCAGGGTCCCTTTCCAGCTCTAGTGTCTGCCCTATGAATCTGGCCATTTAATTCCTGGATTTAAAAGTGTTTCTACAGTATCCAGTGTAAAATTGACATTTATTGCATCAGGTGAGAAATAGCACAGAACTGTGTCCCTAACAGATTCGAGCTAGCTCTCATGGTAAGAGAGAGTCAACCCATGTGGGCTTGAGTATGTGGAGTAGAAAGAGTAAAACTGCTTCATTGGGGATCACAGATGATTAATAAGGACAGGCATGCAGGAGACTGGCAACTCACATAGTCATCTCAGGAACACACATTCAGCCACTAGGCTTACCTAGGACTTCAGCATTAGAGGACTTGTCTTCACTGGTTTATTTCCCAGTGAGACCCACTTGGATAATAGGATCTTAATAATTACTGGCTCAATTTATTTATCTGACTTATGGACCTAAAACAGAGTAATGTCCAAGAATCAAGGTATTTTCACAATCAGGTCTTGCTGAGGCATATAGAACTACCTCTAGTTCATATCCAGAATACAGCAGTTGAGGCAGAAACACACAGTAGTACTCCTTTTTTCAGGGTAAAACCTTTTTACACATTATTGTTGAGGAGATGTGCTATGATTATCTGTCTCATTTTCTCCTCTCTGAGTTTATTATAAATAGAACTTTAAGGAATTAATGCTATGGGATAAAACACACAAGATGTGAGTGTAAGAGTGCGCTTCTATGAAATAGTGACAAGACTTATAATGGGAAGAAAAGTATTCTATTTTTATTATTTGGTTTTTCCTCACATATGTTTGGTAAGAACATTTAACTTATGCTCTCTTAGAAATTTCAGTTATACAGTACAGTGTTATCACCTATAGCTGTAGTTATCATGTGCATTAGATCCTCAGACCTTCTTCATCTTATAACTGAAAGTTTTTACCCTTTCTGTTTCTCCCACTCCCAGACCTCACAAACCCTACCACTTATTTTTATATTTTTTTCTATACGTTTGGCTTTTAACCATTCCATGTGTTAATTGACACCATGTAATATTTGTCTATTTGTCTTTCTGGTTTGTTAACTTACCATAATGCTCCCCAGGTTCATCTATTTTACTACAAAGCAGACTCTTTCTTTCTTTTCTGAAGCTGAGTAATATTCTATTGTGTGTATATATGAGCTTCCCTGGTGGCTCAGATGGTAAAGAATCTGCCTGCAGTGCAGGAGATCTGGGTTCAATCCCTGGATTGGGAAGATCCCTTGGAGAAGGAAATGGCAACCCACTCCAGTATTTTTGCCTGGATGATTCCATGGACGGAGGAGCCTGGCGAGCTACAGTCCATGGGGTCGCAAAGAGTCAGCATGACTGAATGACTAACACACTAACTAACTAAAGGGTGGGGTAGTGAATATATGCACTACATTTTCTTTATCCATTCATCTGCCGATGGGCACTTAGGTTGTTTCTGTACCTTGTTATTTGTGGATAATGCTGCTATGAACATGGAAGTACAGATATCTCTTTGAGATAATGATTTCATTTCCTTTGGATGTATACTTAGAAGAGGGATTGCTGAATCGTATGGTACTTCAACTTTTAAGTTCTTCAGAAGCCTCCATACTCTTTCCATAATGGCTGTCCCCGCTTACATTCCTGCTGACAGTGTACGCGGGTTCACTGTTCTCCACATTCCCTCCAGCATTTGTTATCGCTTGTCTTTTTGATAAGAGACATCCTAAGAGATGTGAGGTGATATCTAATTGTGGTTTTGATTTACATTAGCCTGATGATTATTGATGCTGAGAATCTTCTCATGTACCTGTTTATCATTTGTAGGTCTTCTTTGGAAAAATGTCTATTCACGTTCTGAATGTTTTTCTTGTTGTATGCTACAGAGTTGAATGAGTTCCTTGTACATTTTAAGACATTAAAATCTTATTGGATATGGGGTTTACAATTGTTTTTCCCTTTCCATAGGTTGCCTTTTGTTTTGTTGATGGTTTCCTTTTCCGTGCAGAGCTTTTCATTTTAATGTAGTCCCACTTGTTTATTTTTGCTTTTGTTTTCTTACTTCTGGTGTCAGATTTAAAAAAAAAATCATTGTTAAGATCAGTGCTAATGGTGTTTTCTTCTAGGAGTTTAATGTTTCATGTTTTGTTTTCAAGTCACAATGCATTGTGAGTTTTCATTAATTTATTATTATGTTTTTGTTTATGACGTAAGATAGGGATATATTTCATTCTTTTGCATGTAGCTGTCCAGTTTTCCCAACATTGTTTATTGAAGAAACTTTCCTTTCTCTATAGTATAGTCTAGGCTCCATTGTTGAAAATTAATTGACCATTTATGCATGTGTTTATTTCTGGAGCCTTTATTCTGTTCTGCTGATCTGTGTATCTGTTTTTTATATGAGTGCACACTGTTTTCATTACTATAGCTTATTTGTACTACAGTTTGAAGTCAGTAAGTGTGACACCTCCGGCTTTGTTATTCTTTCTCAAAATTGTTTGGGTTATTTGGAATCTTGAAGGTTTCATACAAATTTTATAATTTTTTGTTCTATTTCTGTGAAAAATTTCACTAGAATTTTGCTAGGTATTGCACTGAATCTGTAGATCCCTTCGAGTAGTATGGGCTTTTTAAAAATGTTAACTCTTTCAACTTTGAACATGGGATATCTTCCCGTTTATTTGGGTCCTCTTCAATTTCTTCCATCAATGTCTTATAATTTTTAGTGTATAAACATTTTGCCTTGGTTAAATGTATTACTAAGAATTTTAATTTTTTGATAGTGTTATATATTAGATTGTTTTCCTAAATTCTCTTTCTCATATTTCATTGCTATAGAAACACAACTGATTTTTATACACTGATTTTGTATTCTGAAATGTTACTGAAATAGTTTATTAATGTTAACAATTTTTTGGGTGGAATCTTTAAAGGTTTCTATATATGATATCAGGTCATTTGCAAATAGATAGTTTTTGCTTATTCTTACCTAATGGATATATTTTATTTATTTTTCTTGGCTAATTATTGTGTATAGAACTTCGAGTACTATGTTGAAAAAAGTGGTGAAAGTAAGCGTCCTTTTCTGGTTTCTGATCTTAAAGGAAAAGCTTTCAGTAATTCACTGCTGAATATGATTTTAGCTATATGCTTGTCTGCTATACAGAACTCTTGTTAGGCTTAGATACCTTCCCCCTTACAATTTGATAAAACTGTTTTGTTTTCCTTTTTTTTTTATCATGAAAAGATACTTAATTTTTACAAGTACTTTTTCTGTATCTATTTAGGTGATCTTTGACTTATATCTTTTACTTTATTAATATGGTGTCATCACATTAATTTGTGAGTATTAAACCATCCTTGAATGGTTCAATAAATCCTTGAATAAATCCCATTCAATCATGATATGTGATTCCTTTAATATATTGTTGAATTTGGCTTGCTAAAATTTTGTTGAGTTTTGCATCTACATTCATCAGGGATATTCCTATGATTTTCTTTTCTTGTAGTCTGTTTGTTTGATCTTGATATCAGAGTAATGCTGGCTTTGCATCATGAATCTTAAAGCATTCTCTTCTCTTATGTTTTTTTGGGAGAGTTTATAAAGAATTGGTATTAGTTCCTCTTTAAATATTTATTAGAATTCAGATGTGATTTATTTTCGAAAGCAGTAGAATGAAAAGGTGAAATCTAGAAAGAATAGGAGTGTCTTATGGTTCAGTCTTGGGCATTTAGTCTAAGATAATACAGAAAAAGGAGATAGTAAAGGTTTTTAAACAGAGTAGTGAAACAACGAAAGTAGTGTTTAATAAACACTAATCTGAACTGTATTTAAAAAACATATTTTACATGATTTGTTTCCATTTTGAATTTTAAAAAATCTTATTTTTGCTCATGAATTTCTAAAACATCAAAATGAGTGTTAAACTATATTTAGTTTTCATCTGTCTTTATAACTATTTTAAAACTCACAGTACAAAATTGTTGTACATGCGTTTGCATTCCCATTCCCTTGGAGTGCTTGCAATTTTAGTCTTAGAAAGAGTTGAATGTGTGTACATTTTAGTTGATGATGATTATTAAATCTTTTTCTTTTTTGGTTCACAACTATTGTAATCTCCTACTTCGAAGATTTATGGACTAAAGGATGACTTGGGAGACAGTCTAGAGTCTGGATAACAGTGGGAGCAACTATAAGACTACTATAATAATTCAAGCATATGGTAACAGTGGCCACAGACCAGGCTAATAATAGTTTGGCGAAAGAGTGACAGGAACAAAATTTCTCTTGAAAAATTAATGAAGTCTGGTTAAGGCAAAAGGGAGGAAGAAGGAATGGTTCAAGATTATTTCTAGATTTATAGTTTAGAAACAAAAAAAAAGCAAAACGTATGATAGGAGTTAAAACTGACTTTGAGGTAGACATGCTGGGCATCCCTGATATCCTGAGATGGGAATGAAATATCCAAGAAGGAATAGCTTGTGGGCTATATTTTTCTATGAATATAAGAATAATTGGGATATGTTAATTCTCTGTATGTTAATTTTCAGGCAAAATAAATCCAAGTATGAATTTAATAGAAAGCTTTAAAATGTTTATAAAATCTCAGATATGCTAGTGTCTTAGATTTCATTTTTTGGTGACATATTTGCAAGCGGAAATAGAATAAGATACTGTAGACTCCTTTTCCTGATCTAATTTCTTCTAATATAGCTATTTTTGTCTGATAAAAAATATAATCCAAAACCTCTATATAAAATTTCCTCTGTCATATTTCTTAAAATGACTTTGCCTCTTTCTGATTTTCTGTTTAAGATTCAAATAGAGCAGAGTTTATCAGTTTGTGCTTAAATCTTTTAAATGGCTTCTTGTTGCTCTTAGGATTAAGAAAAAATTCCCCAGACTAAAAGAGCTGCATGCTGGGATTCCTGTCTGTTTCTTCATTGTCATCACCCACTACTCTGTTCTACACCAGAGATGGCAACCACACCGACCTTCAGTTTCCCTCTCATTTTAAGACTTTGCACGTGCTATATTTTTCTGTCGGACATATTCCCACCCTACTTACCTATCTGCAGCCTTTTTCCCTGCTTAGTACTCACTTATCCTTCAGTAATCAAGCTTCGTTGCACTTATTCAGGGAAAACTGCCTGGGCTCAACCAGATCCCCTTGTATAACATCTGGTAACATCAAGACTTAATATCCTTAGCACAGTTTTTGAATGTGCACTTATGTGTGTGATTATTTGTTCAGTGTTTCTTTCTCCACAAAAGAAATTTTCATAAGGGCAAATGTCTTGCTCTTTTTGCCCACCATATATCTAGAGGACGGAACATAATATATTAAACATTTGTTGAATGACTGAATATTGGCAGCCATGAGAGGGAAGTTGGATTATTGATGCCATCCCAATCATCTAGCCAAGTTGAGATATCTTTGAGCATCTGATGGCACTTGTATTCTCATCATACTCCAAGTACATCTCTGGATAATATGTGGAAAGCTAGAGTAGTACAGAATGTATCCTCACAAAGTACTGAAGGGTTTATATAGCAGACAGCCACATTGTCCCAGATGGGAAAGGAACATTATTCTGACATTCTTCAAGCTATGCAATATTGCATCTGCATTTTTTTAAAAATCAAACAAATATAGTGTTAAAACATAATGAGCGTGTGTAAATTTGGTGATGTTCAGATTAAGGGTTAACCTAGTTTACTTTTTATCTAGTTAAAAATTTTCCCCCAGATCTTATTGTTTTTATTTTAGACAGGATTGCTTTTGACTTTAAAGTGTTGTAGTCAAAGTAATTTTATGAAGAAAAAATTCACTTTTCACATAAATATAAATAAGCACTTCTTAGTGTTATTTAGAACACTAAGGAAACTATTTAGAACACTCTGGGACTGCCCAAAGTTGTTCTTCCTCTCTTTCTGGATTCTAACAACAGTGTCTCTTTTATTCCCAAACGTCATGTTTTCATCTGTATTCTTCCCTAAAGGACTGTCTGAAGGAATATGTTTTGTATTCATATTGGCAATTTCTTCAAACACGAAGATAAATATAGAGAATGCTGCTGCTTTCATAACCTTGGAAATCAATTTCCATAGCATGTGTACATACGAACCACTAGCGTAAACAGTCAGCTCACCTAAAGGATACTGAAACGTCATGAATGAGATATTAGTGCCATAAAAATTTGCACAATAGATGGATTCTTTGAAAACTATCAGCTGTTCCAAAGTTTGCTTCTAGTATCTCATCACAGCTGTTTGCATTACTTTTTAATTTTATCATAATGTGGATTTATGGCATTATTCAAAAATATTTTTAACTGAAAAATTTTCAGGAAAAATATTTCGGTATGATATTTTGATACATGTTCATATAATCGATTGTTTAAGACGTGTGATAACTTTAAGTAGTATGGTATTATCAAATTAATGAGTATTATTCCAAGTCAATTACTTTCACACATTTCTACATCCTTAAGAGGTATATACTGCAGTTATAGTAAATAGAATAAATTTCAGTGGGTAAAATTTAATACTTTGGCAATGACACCAATTGTTGTGATATTTGATTTCTTAAAGTCATTGTATTTAAATGTTTATCAATTTGGAAAAAAAATCAGATACAGTAATATACTGCTGTTTTGTTTTTTTTTAAAATGTATTGAAGTCTAGTATTGTCCTCCATATATTCTTCAGACATAGTTAGATTTCTACATCCTCAATCTTACTTTTGTAAATAAATTTGTCCTAACAACATCCCTGAAAAGATTTAGCCTGCTTCCAGTGGCTCCAAAGCAAAAGTGACAACTTCCTTAGATTTTCCCATTTTGTGGAAACTGCCTTAGGAAACTTTTACAGTCCGTTTACCTCATAGGCTGTTGGGTAAAGAGGGCGGGGAAAGAGGACAGCAGTGTTATTAGCCAGGGCTCTCCATCTCCGTCATGATGGGACTCACTGGAGCCTGGAACTCTCAATAAATCTAAAAATTCCAGACATATTCTCTTAAGAAGGACACATTTCTCATGGACAGCTTTCTGAATCAGAAGCTAATGATACCCTCAACCTACTTGCCATTTTTTTGCAGATATGTGTGACACAAAGTACGAATAATTTCTGCTGAACTGAACCTGTAATGAAGGAATTTATAATCAGTTCTAATGTATTTGAGACCTAAAGTACATTAGACCTTCATCAAAGGAAATGATAAAAAGCAGCTTTAATGTGGGTGGATAGTAATTATTTCGGTGCTCATAATTATTCTACAGTTAACTACAGAGAAATGCTGATACTTTTATTCCTTTTTCAAAATATAAAAGGCACTGTGGTCAGATTCTGAAATGTAAGAATGCATCATGCATCTTTTGTAAAGGATGATACTTTGAATTATACTTATGTTAATGGCAAAGGAAGTATTTTGGATTTAAATGAGTTCAAAGTTCATGGTGAGGAGTTCCTGCACCTTTCTTAGTCCTGTTGTTTCACCATTGAATCTATTTATTGGCTGTGGGAGATATAAAATATAGTAATTACTCTCACTGCGTTTCAAAAAGACATGCGATCTGCTTTCTTATTAACTCTAATAAGAGTTATGAGTGAATTCCTCAAGGAGGACAGACCATATGGAGTTTCAGTATAGAATAAATCACTTCCAGACTCAGGTTTTAGAGGACTCATTTCTTTTATACTTTGGTGATTTAAGATGCCCATTTAAACTGCTGGTTTTGAAGATGCACTATTTGTAGTTTAAAAGAAGCATAAACTGTGGTTGGAATGTTGATAATGATTGTTATTTATGATGAACGGTAAATGTTTTGCCCTTTGAGGAAATCATGGTGATCAACTTGCTGGAATGCATAGTCTCTAAATAGTGGTTGCCTATTTTTATTAGAAAATTAATGACAATTACCCCTTAAATATTTCTACTTAAAATTTTTTTAGCATCGGTAATTACATCAACAGTAACAGATTGAAATAAAGGAAAAGTGAGACAGAGTTGCTAATATTCTAGAAAGAAAAGAGATCAAGGAAATGGTTTTCTTTCCAGCCTGGGAATAATGAATCTTGAGATCATGTAGAGATATTTCTATAATCCATAAACATATTTACTCTAGTTTCTCAGTTTGCAACCCAAAACCTCTCAGATATTTATTCTCAGTGCCTTTAGGCACATAAGATAAAGGAAATCTGTTTTCTTTCTTTTTATAATCCTTTTCTTTTTCTTGCTGGAAAATTATCAGCCCTTCTTCCCAGGTACCCTTCAAAAAATCAGATGTGTAAAAAATTTTTGATGTTAAGAAAACCCAACTGTACTTGACCCACTAAAATCTAAAATGCTACTGAAACCCATAATGTGGGAACAATTTAATATCATCTAACAAGAAGATTTTTAAAACCTACTAAATAGTATTCTTCAGAGTTTCCCTAGTGGCTCTGATGGTAAAGCATCTGCTTGCAATGTGGGAGACCCGGGTTCGATCCCTGGGTCAGGAAGATACCCTGGAGAAGGAAATGGCAACCCACTCTAGTACTCTTGCCTGGAAAATTCCATGGACAGAGAAGCCTGGTAGGCTACAGTGCATGGGGTCGCAAAGAGTCAGACACGACTGAGTGATTTCACTTTCTTTTTTCTCAAATAGTATTCAATAAATGTAATTCTTTAGTTGAGAAAATGGCTTAACCCTTCCTTTGAATAATGGTGCCCTCATCTGTTCATGATGCTGAAGCAGTATCTATATGTTTCTAGCCCTTCAGATTTGCTACAGTAGAAGATGTTCCATGTAGTGTATGTATGTAATCATTATCTCACATCAGTTAAGATCATTGCAACTTTCTGAATATGAAAAGTGATTATAAATAATGTAGCAAAAAGCTAGCTCAGCCATTCCCTGTGTGGAATAGTTCTCCCAAAGACATAGTATTATTTCTCTGGTTTATCTACTAATATAGACCCAGAGGCAGATAGCAACTGAGAACTATGTTCACCATGCAAACAACCGGGAGACATTGTGTTAATAAAAAAATTTTGCTATCTTATCTCATGTAGACCAAGAGCTAACAATTTTGTATGTGTATAAAGTATGTAAATCTACTGACTCTTGGCTGTAGAACCTGAATGATTTCCCAAAGGAACCACGTAAATTGCCTTAGGCACCCTAAGAGAAGAAAAAAAAAATATCTTCCAAGAGAGATATATAGCCACACACTTAATGTAATTGTGATAGGGTTTAGGTTTGTCTCCACAAATTATTGAAATAACAATTTAGCAAAGAAAAATTTGAGCTCACATTAAGAGTTTCCTAATATAGTCAAGAGTCAAGCAAATTAAGTAATTTAGCTAAAATTGGAAAACAGATGTATTTTGGCATCAATAAGAAACTAAACTGTACCTTAATCTGTGTTGTTAACTAGTAAATAAAGCCATAATTTTTATACGGTGTCCTTGAAAATAGAAATGCAAGAAAATATATTTGTTGAGGTTTATTAATTTATTCCTTTAGGTAATTACAGAAAAGTTAAACGTTTTTCTAAGTCTAATATTTTACATGATGTAAGATATTCAATATCTCAAATATAGTTCTGATACAGTAATTTTTAAATTGAAATTAATGTTTTTCTATTTTTCAGAAATGCAGCAACATTGTTGCATGACCATCATATAATACTGAGGATACTTTCTTCATTTAAACAGGGTTATATTCAAGAAATGTAGATTTCTGTGAACTTGCAAAGGCATGCTAATTGTAAACTATTGCTTTCATCTAGTTTTTCTTCTCAATGGAATGATTACTTGCAGGACTAGGAAATTTACCATTTAATTTACTGTGTAGAGCTCCTCTGTATCGGAAATGGCCTTGAGACCATGACCTTACAATTGAGTAATCAATGGGTCCCTTCTGTTACATCATCAGTTTCTCTATTTCCAATCTTTGATCTTTGCCAGTTATTACTATTTTTCAAGGCTGTCCCTCTGAGCCGATGATACTCATATATGTCTCATTTTTTTCCTTCTGTTTTCTGGGATGGTATTTTTTATTCTGTGAAGGCTGTGATATTAAATGTAGTTTTGAATTACAAACAATACATGGTAATCGCTGAAAAGACAGAAATCTTTCTCAAAATGTTTAACAATCCCTTCCTATCAAGTGTGCTTAGAAGTAATGCCTGCTTCTTTACTATTTATATCATTAAAATTGACATATGGCATTCAGTCCTCTTTTTTTTCTTCCTTTTTCTATAACTGTTATTTTATGCATGACAAAATTCTCTTGCTTATGGTTATGTGGTTGGCTGTCTTTTAACTTGAGTGTTATGTGTTTGTAATGATTGCTTTTTGCATGAGGATTATGAAATGCAATACAAATTAAATGGTTGTGGAAACAAAGAGAAATATAGGACTTCACATGCTTTTTTTGTGCTGAATATGTGATGCTTAAAATTACTTTCATATGGCCTTTGACTTCCCCTTTGATGTCCTACTTTATTCTTAGCAAATTAATATTGTTAAGAATAATAAAACATTTATTAAACATTCTCAGTATTTTAATACAATTATTATCCTAAAACATGATCCCATTATAAATAGCTACACTGGGCATGAAATTGCACTAGGGCATAATTGGTTATATTTCTAAATTGATTATGAAATATAAGCCCTGACTCTGTAACTACCTTAATTATGAACACTGACTTCTACAGTGGTACCTTTGCTCTACCAAGTGATGAGATTATTTATTCATACATTTGTGCAAGTTGCAAAGGTTTTAAATCCACGGCTACTTTTAATCAAAACACATGGGGAAATATTTATGTAATGACAAGTAATTTTAAAAAAAATCACAGTTTTGAAAAATGTGTGACATAAAAATGTGTAAAACCTAAGTGTTAATGCTTTTACAATAAAACAGAAGAAAAAAAAAAAAAAAAAAAACCCTAAAAATTTTTATATCTCTGTTTTCCCTAATGGTATTATATTGTCCCAAATTAAAGAATGAGTTTGGCCTACTTTCTTTATTTTTGTCGCCAATTCAAATTAGAAAAGACACTGTATAAATTAAGTTCTTTCAGCTAATAAAACTGTTTACTTTTTTTGTATGCAGTTGGTATTAAAAAAAATCATTTCGTTTGCTTATGAAGTGACTTTCAAACCATATGTATTTTTTATGCTGGATATATTCACAAGCCAAATCCCTGAGATATTTTGGGTAAAGGGAATTTTTTTTTTCTTAAAATAGATAACCAACTTTGATGTAATCACTCCCCCATGCTTTTTGGAAATAATCCTTGAGAATTTTAGTATTTACACTTATTTTTTCCCCCTCAGTCTTGTTTATTCTTGAAATGTCTTTTTTTTTTCCCCTCCATTTCTCCGTTCTCAATCCTAGGTCCCCTTACAAAGAAACAGACAGATGATTTAGGTGATAATGACGGTGCTGAAGATGAAGGTATTTTTCTCCACCCAATCTATTTGCATGACAAGGGCCTCAATCACTTTTTCCACCCTTTTCTATTTTTTTACTTCTTGTCTTTTTTTGAAGAGTTGTTTTTAATTCCCGTTTTTGATGTGTTTTGTCTTCTTGCTTGTTGTTACATATGAATATACATTTTTAATTTTTTAAAAAATGAATGTTAAATTTTGATTTTGATGCCAACCATTACAACGTTTTAAAAAGAGGGGCATTTTTGTTGCTGTTGTTTTCTTGAACTGACTTTTGATATGTTTCATTCCACATTTTGACTGAAACTTGTCCTTATTCTTTGAACTAACAATCTCTTCCCTGTAGTCTCTTTGTACCCATTTTGCATGTTTTCTGATCTATGTAAATATTTTACCCGATACAAAATGTTTCATTTTTACATTTTATATTTGTTTAAAAAAAACCGCGCCCAATAAAAAGAAGGACAAGCTAAAAGCTGATATAAAGTGTTTCTTGAGCAATATAATTTAGGTTAAAAAAATACTGATTTCTGTTTGTGTGCTTAAATATTACATCAATAATAAAATCATATGGGTGTGAAAGCATACATCTATTTAGATAATTGTAGTAAACCTTATTTAACCACTTAAGAACCCTGAGAAGATTAAATGAATATCTTTTAATATCAAAGGCACATAATTTGAAGATTGGCAAGTAAAATATTCTGAATTTCAGATTGTTGCTAACTATAAGTAATAATGTCTTTATGCTGTACTAATATCAAAATTCTTTTCTCTTTCCAACTTTCTTATGACTTACAATTCTGATATACTCTGTACATGTAAGTACTCACTAGATTGATTTGAGATTTCTCATTCCATTATGTACCTTCACCTGGTATTAAATGGAGTGTCTAGAGAGACCCTTGTTTTTATTTTTTTTTTAATGCCACCCTAGTTATGATTCTTATAGAGATGACTAATGTAATCCTAGGTTTAAAAATAATTCCCAGAACCTTGGAAATTAAATCTCATAAGAACAATAATGTGGTAAGAAAGATTTTCCAAAAGAAGATAATCCACACACAAGCCAGCAGAAGTGCTAGTTCCATAAGGAACAACTATGAGTGTGTTCTTACTAAACAATTGAAATTGTTTCATTAAGATATATATATATTTAACAAACTACTTCAGTATGGAAAATTATAGAGACAAATTATTAAATATTTAAAAATTCTATTAGATGTTAATATTTTTTATAACATTTAAGAATTATTTTGATTAAATGAAATTTATGACATTTGATTAAATATTCATTTGCCATGAATACCACCAGTGGGTTAAAGGTTAAATATAACACAGTCATTAATTCTTGAAATAAGTCTTTACAGCTGCCCAAGGTATTCATTTTGAATGCTAAATAGCTAAAAATAAATATATAATATCAAAATACAAATGATTTTTTGTAACCCTGTTGGAAATCTGAAGTATTAAAACATCAAAGACATTTATTCACCTTGAGGACTTGGGTTGTTGTTCCTAGTGCTCTATAAAAACAGCTTACACTTGGGGACCTTGAGATTTGTTGAATCCTCTGAAAATGCTTAGATCTTGGACATTTGTTATCAGATTGCTTAGTGTGTAACTTTGTAAACTCCAGATTTTCCCAGAATACTCACAATGTTTGTTTACATCATGTCCCATTTAAAAAAATATTTTGATGACTGATTTTATGTGGTGCTTTTTTTGCTTTTGGTAAAACAGCATCAAGTAAGATATTTACATGTTTACAAGTGATACCTCTGAACAACTACAGTGAACTAAGCCCTGTAAATGTAAATCTATCTCATAGACATAATTTGAAGCACATTTAACATTTTCAGATAGCCATTAAAAATATCCTAAACCCCAACTTAAATTGGCAAGTAGTATTTAGGTTGAGTACTAAGCCAGTCATCCTAAGAGTTACCAAATCAGTAAAATTTTTAAATGCTCATAAGTGTAAAGTCCAAGAAATCAATCCAAGTTCTTATTCCTCTGTGTTGTTTGGGTAATTGTTTAGAAGATAAGAATAAATTCAAATACCCTCCAGGATAGAAACCTTTGAATAATAACTGAGGTTCATCAAATGAGTAGAGGGCAAAAAAATTCTTGAAATATTTTTAAATGTATCAGGAAAAGATTTGATTCAGGCAATATCCCCCAATTTTAAAACTGTTAAATGCCCCCAAATTCTAAATTATGGGCATTAAAAACTTCATGAGTCCTTTAAGAAAAAAAAAAAAAACAGTAAATATGTTCAAGGAGTTATGTGACTAATAATTATTCACCAGGACTGTTAAAGGGAATTATGACTTCAAACATTGGTTGTCAGGCAAAAATAAATCCCAATTGACTGCTCTAGAGCAATTGGCACTTGTAACATTGGCTTAAATTTTTGGTTTATAAGAAAGATTAAATAGTTACTAAAATTTAAAATCAAAATACTTACTCAGTTTCCAGTTTATTAGCTTATAACTTGAAAAAATTAGTTTTTTACTGTAAAAATTTTAGGATAAAAATAATCAACAGTGTATAGTATTCCTTCCCACTTAGTTCAAAGACCTAGATGCTTAGTGAAAACTTTAAGACATTGTGAATAACAGAAAATATAAGCATACTTTAGGAATATTTGTAGTTTTACTAAACCTGAGCTAGTGTTTTAGTCTCTGACAGTATTCTTTTGATTTTAGTAAGGTCAGTAACAGCTGTTCAGGCAAAGTCAGATATCTTAGGTGAAATGCACTTAATTTCTAAGGGAATATGTGAGACAAAGTTTAGAGGGACAATATGGCTCAATTGGCATTATTGATAGCATATAATAGTCAATTTCATTTATAGTTCTTTTTAAAATCAAAGTTTATATATATAGTGAACTATCTACCTTTATTGTTATGTTGTTATTTTTATTATAGTTGAACAATTTACTATTTATATTTACCTCAAAAAAGACCTGTAGACTATGAAGAAAAGTAAAATCTAAGATGGACCCTATGATAAAATGCTATCAAAAGTAAAGATTTAATGAGCCACTAAAGGTGAGCCACTCTGATAAAGCACTATCAAAAGTTAGCAATTGTTCTGTAGTATAAATATGGCATTTCCCAAACTTTATTAGCAGTATTAAGAGTTTTTATGTACAAGAATGTTGCCTATGTTGGTAATTAATATTCTATCTAGCATTAACTTCAAGGTTACTTCAAGCAAAAATAAATATTATTTAGAACACAGTATTAGAATTTTATAGAACTTTCTGGAAAAGAACTGATGGACACATTCAAGTACTTAAGCAAAGTTGAAATCATTGAGAAGTTTGGAAAGACAAATTGAACATTAGAATCAGCCCAATCAATCAGTAATCCTTTCAAGTCTAATTTTCAAAGAAAACTAGAGAGATGCCACTTAGAATCCCTCCTAGAATCTACTGTCATATTTTCAGTGCATCCTGGCACTGTCTACTCCATTCTGCTACATTAGGTGTATAAGATGTGGCAGGTCTTCTCAATGTGTGCCTGTATTGTTTTCCAGGTGAACAGAATGGTTCTACCAAGATTTCATTACTGTTCACAGTTGGTGCTCTGTAATTCTATGTAATTTTAATTAAAGAAGAATTCTGAAACAGCCTCCCTCTGTGCTACCTCCAAGCATACAATTAGCAAAGTACAGTGTCTGCTGTGAATAGTCAGTTAATGATCTCGATTTAATAATGTATTATTGCTTCCTCAGTGCCAGCCATACTAGAAAAATAAGCTACAACTGTGTGCAGTGAACAGGCATTTAAGGAGGAGAGTTTGACAGTTTCAGAATTGTTTCTTTCTATAAGCCTAACATCTCTATGAGTCCCCCAAGTCTTACAAATGAGTGAATATAACTTTCCCTCTCACGGATTTAAGGAGAAAATACATTTAGGTTTTTTCACTAAATATAGGGTGTGTCTAGTAGATGGTTTTTATGTCAAAGTATCCTCCTGTCACCACTTAAAAATAAGACACTTCTCAAGTACACATTTGTGGGGAGAGGGAGAGAGTATGATAAACTCACACTGATATTAGATATTAAATTGAAACTAGGCACTTAAAAATGTCTCTAAATTCTGCAATTAGCTATTTCTCCGACTTGAAAATCTGGACAAACAAGTTGAGCTACAATGCCTGATTTTAAAATGGTTTTCATTGAAAAACATTATTATTATAGTAGAAAAATTGACACATTTCTCTAGTCACCTTTTTTTTAAAAACGACAATGTAAAGCAGCCTCTAAGTTATCGTAGTTTTTTCAATGAGTTCGTATCGTATTAGTCTATTCTGAAAGCTGAAGCCTCAATTGTTATGATTTAGGGGATTTGTTTGATAAAATATGTCAAAAGCAAAGAAACAAAGCCATACTTTTAAGTGACACTTTATTGCTATTAACATTAAAAAAGAAAGCCTACACACTTGGTGTAATTGGGTTTCAATTGTGGGTAGAAGAGATCATGTGCTATTATATAATAGTGTTTCCAGTGTGTACATATTCATAATCATACAGATATATGTACACATGTAATATTTCAATTTATATAACAGTTAAAACCTTGTTAACCAATATGGGGTCCCTGGTGGCTCAGATGGTAAAGAGTCTGCCTACAATGCAGGAGACTTGAGTTCGATCCCTGGGTCAGGAAGATCCCCTGGAGAAGAAAATGGCAACCCACTCCAGTATTCTTGCCTGAAAATTCGCATGGATGAAGGAGCTTGGCGGGCTACAGTCCATTGCTCAGACACAGTTGAGTGACTTCACTTCCATCGTTAACCAATATACAGTTTAGCATTTTTTGTCTCTAGAAATTAGTACATTTTTTACCATTTAAAATTATCCAGTGTTTCCCTTATATATTATTTCTAGACCCTGTTGAAAGCTACATAATCATGGTAAAGTATCTTAGAAAAGCAAATACATTTGATTAAAATTTAGAACTGTAGAAATCACTTCAACATCACTCTAAACTTTAGAATTGTTTGCTTGAACTTAACTGTATTTTCTCTAATGTTTACATGACAAAGTCATAGAGCCAAAGTGTCAGTCAGTTTTCTTCTTTCAAAGGACAAGGGTAATTTGAATGAACAGATGACCTGAATGGAACTGAAAAATGTCATTTGAATGAAAGTCCCCTAAATGCAACAAAGATAAAAATATAGATTTTTGCACTCTATTGCCTACAATTCATCTAATAGTACTTGAATAGTTAAATGATACTTCTTTCAAATTCTGTAAAATAATGTTATAATTATGTTCTCAAATTGGAGCATAAGTTATTCAATGTAATTGTGATGCATTCAATACAAATCTTTACAATAATTAAGACGAGGAAAAGAGTGTTTTATTCATAATAGCAGTGATAGCACTGTCCTTAGTTTTTGGCTCTTAAATTCCATAGGAGGTCTAAACAATTGTTAAAAGAAGTTTTAAGAATCATTATCATTCTATTATATCTTTTAATTCTACTGTCACATCAAAAATCAGTTAAAAATAGCACTGAAATTCACACCTACTTGCAATTATTCCAAGTTTTGTAATTCAGTTTTACAATATTTAACAAAATTTTAGAAAGAAAACAACAGATATCTATTGCTTTTTTCAGCAATAGATCTTAATACAAGTTGCTTAAGAAACACTTTAACGAAGACAACAATTTAAAGAACTATGTTAAAATCATGCCCTCTTGTTTCTACAATGGAAAATATATTCTCTGCTTCATTATGCATGTAGAGGATAACAGTTGCCAATCATTTGTTTTTCAGATATTCGGGACAGTGGGGGTCCCAAACCAGTGATGGTATATATCCATGGTGGCTCATATATGGAAGGGACTGGAAATTTATATGATGGGAGTGTCTTGGCAAGTTATGGCAATGTGATCGTCATCACAGTCAACTATCGACTTGGGGTACTCGGTAAGAAGTTTTTTTTTTTTTCAACATCATTCCATGAATATGTGATAATTTTGTTTTGACTTATTTTGTTTTGCTTTGCTTCCTTTCACTCATTGTTCTATACTTGCTGATTTTGAAGCAAAATTATATTTTCAATAAGTTCTATAAATATTCATAAATTACTTGATAAAGGACAGCTAGGGTTAGTTTTGATATTTAATGATAAAAAGTAATGAAATTATTCACATTGTCGAGAAATGCTCTTCTTAGCTTGGCTGTATAGAAATGTGAAAAGCAGCCATGACAGGACCTTTCTTAAGAAGAATTAGTCTCTGGGCAGATTTTTTTCTCTTCTGCATTTCTTTGTTACAATGCTATAAAATTGGCTGAGGTCTGCCAGGAACGTAGAAACTAGTTTATATTCTCTTCAAGAATATGTGAATGGACTAGCTTTGGGAAATGATTGCCTTTGCTGTGTAGGTTTGTTTGTTTTTAGCTTATCACATGTAATTAGAAATATTTTGTTTAGATGTCGTTTACTGAATTATTTGATTTGCAAAACATACATTGATTTCACAAAATGTCAATGAGTTCAGTAATGTAGATGCATGTGAAACAAAATCAAACTGTAGATCTTTTGTTTTTTGAAGAAAAGTATAAAGCAGTATTATTTAAAATAAATTATCAAGTGCTCTGAAATAGGCATAAACTTGCTATTCTACTTGTATAAGTTTATTTTTTTTATAGTATTGTCATAATTTGAGGAGTAAAAAGATCTATACCATTTAATAAAGCCCTTCTATCTGTGGTGTTTTAAAGATACTTGCTAAGAGTACAGTTATTATAAGAAGTTGTTTTCTAAGTCTTAATTGATCAGAGTCCTATCTCTTACTGTGCACTTAGAAGCTGTAATTTATGTTATTTGGGCACAAAGAGATACTACATTCATTCTTTGCTCTGAAACATTTTGAAAAACAAGTTTGAATTATATTCTCCTTCACAATAATTGTTAATATCATTTATTTTAGCCACATTGAGAATCAGTTTATTTTTCTCTTCAGTGTTAGTTATTATTATTCTAATCCCTTCTATGTAATCATAATTCTGTGTTTATGCCAATCTCAAAACATAAAAAGGAATAATTTTTGTCAATCAAGGTTGTGTGTTTTGGGGAAGGGGATGTATTAGCAAAGCAAAGTGAGACTTGATCTTTTTCTAGTGTGCTGTTTTGAATTCAGAGTATGGTGGATACTCAGTGTATACCTACATTGGATACAATGTAGGTATAAAATATTTCTGTAGCATTGTTCAAATACACATCAGTTCAAGTACCCGTTGTGTGTAATCAGGCATTGCTTTAGATGTTCTTATAATTTCACTACATAGGGGTGAATGACCTCCCACCAATGAAAACTCTCCATGTTAGAAGATATATAAAGAGATGTTAATAATAATCTTCTCAAATTAATCTTAAATATCATAGTGTTGTCATTGGTTTCTTAGAAAAGATTTGAATGTGAGAATCTTCACTATCTTTAATGCATGTAACTTTAATTATGGCACCGTTTATAGCTAAGTCATTTTTAACATTTATTATTCTCATATTTTTCTGAATTTCTTAAATTGAAAATCTTGATGCAGTGGCTAGTTTTCCGATTGAAAATTTAAAATTAGATGCCAAATTATGGTAATAGTGTTTTCAAGGACTTGAACATCTGCATAGTCATATACAGTGATTTTATTTAAAAAAATCTTTTGGCCATACCTTATGTTGCCTATGATTGGTTATACGCACAGAGAGATCTCATAGAGTAACCTGTGCTGCTATGCTGGTACAAGTTTTGCCCATTTTAAGAAATATATTTGGAACTGATGAAGACGTGACTTTGATCTTTGAATCCTATATTCATGTTTGTATCCTATCTTTAAATGTGTATTCTAAATGATTGGATCTCAGGACAAAAGATTCACCAGTTAAAAAATGAAGAATTTGATCTGTGTAACGGCAGGCAGTATTGGGGTTGATGATGGATGATTTTTCCAGTGTTAAATATTTGCTCTGGCTCTGCTACATTTAGGATTTAAACTTTAGTGGGCTCCTTTGTTCCTCTAAGAGACATTATACCCTAACGTTTATCTGCCCTTTATAGATCTCCTCTCAACATGATAAAGTACTAAACGTTGTTAGTGAAACATTTTTAGGTGCGTTTTGGAACCTTAGCTCTAGAACCGATGTTTTCTGGTCACTTCCTAAAATATGTGTTGGGCCTTAGTAAAAGTATTTAAGTGAATTAATTCATGAAGAATAAATTGTCAAAACGTTTGTTTCATCACACTTTGCATGTGTGCTATACCACAGCCAGATCAACAGCTGATCTACCAGGGGAACTGCAACAGTAAAGACTGTAGGGTTTTAGTTGTTGTTGTTAATACTTTGTCTAATGGTAACAAGATAAGCCAAGTTTTCTTGGGTGTGGGATCCAAAAGTATTGCTATTTAGTTGGCTCTTGGCGAGTTTTGGACTTTAAGTAGAAAATAAGATTTGATCCCATATCAGAGGATATCCCGAGCTGTGTTTTGATTTGGATGTTTTGGTGTTATGGAAATGAATTTTGGGGTTCAATGTGTAAATTGGCTAATTATGAGATTTGATCTCAGGTAATTGACAGAAAATATCAAGATGCCTGAAACAGGTAATGTAATTAGTTTTGCTTTGAATTTGCCATCCCAGAGGAAAACAATTACAAGTTTGTTTTAGCAATAAGTAAAAAGTGATAGTGTTTCAGTCAAAAATTTCATATGGATATCTAGCAGCCAAGTTCTCAATTTAAAGTATTTTATATTAAAAAAAATATTTTGTTTGTTGCAAAGTAGAATTAGAATAGAAGGAAAAAAAATACCTCCAATGATAGCATTGTTTCCCAACCAAGACCCTGTCCTGGTTTTCTCTAAGTGGTAACACAGACTGTCACTATCATTGCTTTGAAAATGCTATTGGTGGTGATAAGAAAACTGTAATAAAGTTGAAGGAAAAAAAAGGCTAGAGTATACAGGATTCTGCCTGCTAACCTACTTCCTCAGGTTCTCTTAAAGTTCTCCACAACTATATCTCATTCAGTCTCACATTTTTTTAGTAAAAATTTAGACTTTAGTTATATGCGTTCTTCCTCATTTTAATTCTTTGTCCTCTGTTATCTAATACATATTATATAAATTGCTCTTTAAAATGTTTTTAAAATAATTATTAATAGAGTTATTTTTAGTATTCTGTCAGTAGTATATGGTTAAAAAATCAGAATGAAAATTATAATGTTGGAAACAGTGAGAAATGCTTTGGTTAAGTGGCCTTAAGAGAGGAAGATAGTATTAAATAATTTTTGATTTTACATTGAATAAGTATATGTACTTATGGACAAGCATTGAAAGGGAATATGAAATAAATTCTTCTGTATTAAGAGGAGATATGCTATAAACATTTTTGAAAATAGAAACCATCCAAATATATTTTCAAATCTTAAAAATAGAAGCATACATTAACTATTTTAGTGTTAAAAATGTGTTTCAGCCCCCTCTCTAAACTTAGAATAAATTTGTTGTTTTTTAGAGAAAAAAATTTTAAAAATTATCTCTGTGGAGATCTTAGACAAACATAAGATTTTTATTTGATGGAAATTTAATAAGATAGTTTTATTTTGATATGAATATTTTAGAGGCAATTATGCATTCATAATTCAAACACATGTGATTTATTTTAGAAAAAAATTCCCTTAAATATTTCAGAGCTACTGATAATTCTAGACATTTGGCAACTTCTTAGTAAAGGGTCTAATTAAATATTTTGCTTAGTATTCTAATGTCTCTACTACCCATCCATGGAAAAAATAATTAAGTGCTAGTTCATTTACCAGTTATGTTTGAAGAATTATATTTAGCTAACTTTATAATGTCATGTAAGGCTAAACCATTTAAAACAAACTTTTATTAATATTACTGAATATAAATTTTAATGAACACCTAAATTGATATTTATTCTATTGTTGTGAGATCTGTTAATTCTTATAAGTATAATGTCTATGCAATAATAATGCTTCAAGTATTATGAGACAAATGAAAGAAATAAATATAAATTTGGAGTTGTTGGTCATCAAATATATGACACTTGTTTCTAGCACTGTATATCTTCTAAGACGTATGAATGTAAGAATAGTACAGTCCTTATCTTTAAAGAGTTTGCAATCTAATTGAGGGAGGAAATATGCAATCAATAAATAATATTGATATTCTACTTCATATTTTATAATAATATGTATTTATTAATTGATTTGTATGTACATGGTCACTTGATATATAAAAAAATCAGAACAACAAAGTAAGAAAACATAGACTATCATATGGATCAACATAATACAGTGATGAGATTCTTATTTGAATCTGAAAAGTTTAGCAGATTTGGTAAAGTTTAGGTAATGATCGTGATTTAAAAAGGAAAACATATTCATTTAAGTGACTCAATGTTTTGTCATTATTTTTTGCATTTTTAAAATTTCTTTGGTTCTGAAGCCAGAAAGAAACAAACTCTAAATATAACCTTATATTTGAGAGAGAGATATATATATAACATAATCAAATATTATATATTATGATACTAATATCGCACTGTCATCCAAATGTGTTATTAGTAGGTGGAAGAGGGAATCAGTCTGTCCTTGAAGAGTCAAAGATGTTTCCATGGACTTGGTAGTATTTGAGCAAAACCATAAAGGATGGGATTAAATGAAGAGAGAAGGACATTCTTTTTATTTGTATTTGTTTATATTCTTTCTGCTTCAAAAAATTGAAAGTGATTTGTGACAAACACATACATGTACATAGTTTGATAAAACCATATTGAATATGAATGCATATATTATAGAGAAAAGATTCAGAAATTTAAGCCATGGAAATATACTGGAATTGAACATAAATATATATCTCAATTTCTTAGAGGCAAAGTAAAAAGGATAATGGATTGAATCTCATAATTGTTATTATGAGATAAAGGAAATGTATATATCAGAAAAATACACAGAAGTTTTTTTCACAGTATACTACAGAGAAATTTACCATGAGTTGTATGTATTTGGAATACAAAAAAAAAAAATAGGAATCCTGTGATAGTCTTTATGCCATTAGAAGATGTAGAAATATTCTCAACATATGTTTATATACTAACCCTTTGTAAAAGCCAAAGACATAGTGATAAATGTCCACAACTTTTATAGTGTCATTTTAGCAAAGAACTAACCAAATGCAATTCAAGTAAGACATTTGGTGGTTTCACATTTAATAGACTAGAGCTAAAAACCAATATAAAGCAATGATAGTTAACTTGGTCCATAGATTTCTTCTCTCAAATACCAGTTGTGTTAACTGAGTTTTAATAGGGGCTGGATGGTAATCAATTTTAGTTTGAGTGCTTAAATGATCTCCTGGAATAGAGATATTGTTTGTCCTTTGGAAAAAATTAAACTTAGATAGGAGCTTTCAAGATTGTCAATTCCATTGGTCACCTTTCTTTTCTTACCTTATCTCATCTCTCCATGGCACAGGACGCAGTTAACTGTCCCTTTTGTGTATGCTTGTTTGTTTGCATGATGCCAGGATTTCCTCCTGCCTAACTATTTGCTCCTTCTCAGCTCCTTTTGCTCTTTCTTACCTTGATACCTAAATATCGAAATGCCTCTATGCAGATGTGTTGGGTCCCTTCCTTACTGTGTCTCCATAGGGGAATTTATTCATGGCTCTAAATACCATCTATAAATAGTGACTTCCAAACTGCATCTTTAGGATTGACTGTTCCTCAAAGCATTAGACTTATGTACTTCCACCTACTGACATCTCTAACGATTAAGGAAAATCTCCAACTAAATAGCTGAAATATATTGATTTTCTCAGGTCTGCATATTTGTCTTCTGCATCTAGGTTATAGTAATTATTGCAACGACAGTAATAACAATCACAGTCACATTAATTGAGAAACTCAAAAAGCTATTTTGGGCAGTTTGCATAGATCATTTTTTTTGGGGGGGGGGGGGGGCGCCCCATTGGAGAATCCAAGGCTTGGATTATTAAATTCGCATGATAACCTTGTGAGGTAGGATTGTTATTTTCCTGATTTTATAAATGCAGAAACAAAAATGAGTAGAGAGTTTAAGTAACTAATTCATACTCATACAGGTCAAAGAGTGTTAAGTGGTAGAACCAGGATTCTAGCCCAGATGGTCTCTTGAACACAACCCCGCACTGATGGCATTGGTACTGCCATCCATCTGGACAAGCAAACAAAACCTCTACAGACTTTTTCTGATTTGTCTTTTCTTTAGGCTGAACCTCCAATTCATCAGCTTCTCTCGGTGACTTGTTCCAGCATACATCCTGGATCTGTCTCCTTTCCATTTCTCCCTTTGCCAAACTAAGCCAGTTCTCCTTGAGCCTCTTATATTATTTATCTCTTTCACTTTTGCTCCCTACCTATAATCCATTCTCCGCACAGAAAAATCAAATTATCTTTTTAAGCCATAAATTATACCAGCTCACTTTTCTGCTTAATACCCTCCACTGGCTTCCCCACTGTTCACTAAGAATAGAATCCAAACTCTGTCCCAGCCGTGTCTCACAGAACCCTGTGTGAAGAAGTATTTGTATCACTTAGCATCTGTACTTCTTGTACATGTATCCCATAGTTTGTCTCAAAATGCTCTTCCTCTCTATGCCAGCCACATTTTGTTCTTCCTACACACCAAACTCATTCCCATTTTAGGGATATTATACTTGCTGTTCCCTGTGCATCAGATCTTTGTGGGGCCAGTTCCTTATTCTTCTGATTTGGTTTAAAATGTCTTCTTCTTGGAGAGACTGTCCACATTTATCCAGTCTACAAAGAGTCATCATGTTACAAGTCACCTACCTTTTAAAATCCTCTCTATTGCATTGATCAATCATACCCAACTGAGTGAATGAATGAAATAGTCACTAAGTCATGTCCAACTCTTGTGACCGCATGGGCTTTAGCCCACCAGGCTCCTCTGTCAGTGGGATTTTCCAGTCAAGAATACTAGAGTGGGTAGCCATTTCCCTCCCCAGGGTATCTTCCCGTTCCAGGGGTCGAACCTGTGTCTCCTACACTGGAGACAGATTCTTTACCGACTGAGCTAACAGGGAAGCCCATACCCAATTACTTCCTATTTATATTTGAATTTTTTAATTTTAGTGCTGTCTAGAACTCTGAAGTCTCTTTAGGCTACTTTTAGTCCCCATATGCTGTGTGTTCAGTTGCTTCAGTCATGTCCAACCCTTTGCTCCTCTGTCTTTGGGATTCTCCAGGCAAGAAGACTGGAGTGGACTGCCATGACCTCCTTCAGGGGGTATTCCTGACCCATAGATCAAACCTACGACTCCTGTGTCTCCTGCATTGCAGGTGGAATTTTTATCCAGTGAGTCACCTGGGGAGCCCCTTTTAATCCCTGGCACATGGTATTTTCTCAGAAAATATTTATTAAATAAATTTAAAGTGAATCTGAAGAGTCAATAAGTGCTGATCTGATGTGGTCACGGAGTGGAGGAGGCCAAGTTTGAGGCAGAGAGAAAAGTCTGAGTGAAAGCCAGAGGAAGAGAGAGCCTTGGCATATTAAAACAGATGAGCAAGGCTAGCAGGAATGCTTTGAGTAAGGAGTGAGTAGTGTCAAAAAAGGCTAAAAACAGGCAGCAGGTCAAACAGCATCTTATTAAAGATTTAGAACTTCCAATAACAATGAGAAACAATGATAGGACTTTGAGCAGGTAAGTGACATGATTAGATTTACATTTTAAAAACTGTGTTGAGTAGGCCTAGACCTTGATCAAAGTCGACGTTCTGTTATGGAAACAAACAAACAAAAAAAAAAAAAACCCATGGCTTGTGCCTCATTAAAGTGACATGCTTGATAAATTCTGTGAATGAGACAGATATTTTGCTCATAGAGGATTGAAGCACAAACTGAGTGCTGCCTGACTCAGGTGAGCACGGGAATCTGTCCTTTGTACAAAGAGCATCACAGGGGTTTTGCTGCTTTTGCCTCCGTATTTTGATAATGGAAAGAATCAAACCATCATTATGGAGAACTCTATTGAATTTCTGCTTTGAGGAATATGAATTAATATGATCGGTATTATTCCAGAGACTGGCCTGTACAAGAAACTGCAATGAATTATTGGGTTGGCCAAAACGTTTGTTCAGATTTTTCCTTAAGATGTTTATGGAAAAACCTGAAGGAATTTTTTTCCCAAGCCGATACTTTACTATAATGTCTTCTTATTTGAGTTTCTGTGTTGTTTCAGTTCAGTTCAGTCGCTCAGTCGTGTCTGACTCTTTGCGACCCCATGAATCGCAGCACTCCAGGCCTCCCTGTCCATCACCAACTCTCGGAGTCTACCCAAACCCATGTCCATCGAGTCAGTGATGCCATCCAACCATCTCATCCTCTGTTGTCCCCTTCTCCTACTGCCCCCAATCCTACCCAGCATTAGGGTCTTTTCCAATGAGGCAACTCTTGGCATGAGGTGGCCAAAGTATTGGAGTTTCAGCTTCATCAGTTCTTCCAATGAACACCCAGGATTGATCTCTTTTAGGATGGATTGACTGGATCTCCTTGCAGTCCAAGGGACTCTCAAGAGTCTTCTCCAAAACCACAGTTCAAAAGCATCAATTCTTCAGCGCTCAGCTGTGTTGTTTATATGACCTCATTTAAGCTCTGGGTTGTCCTAAAAAAGAGATTAAAAAAAAATTCTGTGACGAGGTTGGAAGTATCAGGTTTATAATTTCATTAAGACCAGTGATTTGGAATAAGACCTCAGAACATAGAAGAAACATTTCCCTCATTTCTAGTTACAGTGATATGTGACTAGAATTGGACTACTATTTTCAGGCACTCAAAAGGATTGCAACTCACTAGTCCATAACCAGAAAGATATTGAGTTTCCTTTTCAAAGTAGAGACCATCATCTTAACTCAGTCATTGACTTATTCCATGAACATTATTCCATGAACTTAATTCCATGAACTTATTCCATGAACAAAATTCCATGAACATTTGATACAGGCCCACTATCAGTTCCTGGTAGTTGGGGGTCTGTGACATATTGTTGAAAAAAGTCAGACGAAACCTTCCTTTCTGAACCTCACAGTGAGTAAAAAGAATGCCATTAAACAAATAAAACTATTAGCACAAATTTTGTTAAGTTATATATCCAAAAAGAATAGACTGTTAAAAAAAAAAAAAGAATGTTTGTGGTAAAATGTAGACTGAAGGATTCTGGAAAGGCCTCTATGCTAGTACAGTTATAGCTTTTGGTTTGTGTTTCTCTCCATGTATTTTCAAAGTTAAATACTGGAAGATAGATAAATATTTTGAAATAACTTTAAAAAATGTAAGATAATTAGAAGCAAAATAAGTCATTTAAACAAGCAGCTAGGTTAAAAATACACAAATCCAAACAAACAAACAGACCACCCACAATTAACCAGGCAAAGTTCTCTATCAGAATTAAGTGAGCAAAATTGGTTTGTAAAATGCAAATATACCAGGAAAGAATCCCACCGGAGGGACTAGCCCTTAGCTACTGAATTCTTAGAGAGCAGGGCACCAGTACTTTTCAGAGACAATTTAAGGGGCCCTCCCTCATCAGCCTTATATCCCTGAGATAGTGTATGCAAAGTAGTAAAATAGTCCCATTACTGTTTTTTTTTTATTATTATTAAATGGAATATGGTCTCTTTTTCATCCAGTATCAGTTTTTTCCTCTTTGTTCTAAGCAAATAATTTGGGCTTGGATTTTGCCTTTGGGTTTAGTTTGCTAAAGGATCAAGTGATCTTTCCTTGCTCTGATGAGTCCTCAATATGAGACCAAGTCAGGATTCCCTCACCTTCCCATGACGTAGTGCCAGGGTCCTCGAAATCCCATTCACTTTCACTACTTTGCCTTCAACACGTACTGCAACTTCATCTGCCAGAGCATCTCATGAGGTCTCTCTCTTTTTCTTTCTTTTTTCTTTCTAAAGTCTTTTCTTGATCTACTTCATAAACATTCAAATTTTGCTCCTTTTTCTTTATCTTCCTATTTTTAATTGGTACAATTTAATTTTTTTTTTAATTCCTTATATTTGTTTCCTTCTTTCTATTTCTGTTGCTACTGACTGTTCGCCTTGGGTCCCAAATCTTCCAGCTGAACTTCTAGCCTCTAGATTCAAATTTATATGTAATTTCATTCCACACCACAAACAGGCAAAATAGTTTAAAATATAAGTATCATTTTTTGCTTTTTTTTTCAGTTTTAATTTTTGTTTTTTAGTTTTTCTCTGATCATCATCAGCAAATGGTTCTCATTATCTCTAGGATCCATTCCAGATATTTCCTGCCATTCAGGTCTGCTAAGGAATGTTGCTCTTCTCTTCAGCAAAATGTATCTTCTATTCATTTCTGGAAAGTCCTGTCCACACAATGCAAGCTAACTTCTTCACAGCCTACCAGGATCAGTTCCAATATCTTACTTGCCACATTTTGCCCAATCTCCCAGACTCAACTATCACCATACCTTCTGCAGAGCTAACCCAGGCCAGATCTGTCTCTTCTTTCTGCTTCCATAGCTTTCACTTCGGCATGCAGAAAACCAATCCTACTTTTTATTGTTGCATGTAATAACTGTTTAGTAGCTGCCTTGCAACCCAAACTATAAATAAACACTTTGTCTTATTTGGTTTTCCAATATGCTTCAGACTAATAAGTACTCTGTATATATAATTCAGAACTCACTAATAAACATGCAAATTAATTCACTGTCTCCTCTTCTTGGGATATACATGTCTTAGGATACAGAAGAGGTGGAAAGGGTGGCTGATGGTGGATGTGGATAGTGAACAGTACTACTTATGTGCATACATGAGCCTTGTGTCTAGTCCCACATAAATGAGGTTAGATCTTATTAATGGTAGCAAAATGGTAGTTTGCCCCCAAGATCAGTGGCAAGAAAAGTATCCTCTGGAGAAGCACACTGTGTACTGGTACTGTAATACATGAAAACTGTAATTTATTGTAAACTGATAAATGATTTCTGCATTTGGTGGTTGTGGTTTAGTCGCTAAGGCATGTCCGACTCTTGTGAACCCATCAACTATAGCTTGCCAGGCTTCTCTGCCCATGGGATTTCCCAGGCAAGAATATTGGAGTGGGTTGCCATTTCCTTCTCCAGAGGATCTTACTGACCCAGGGATTGAACCTGTATTGTATTGCAGGCAGATTCTTTACTGCTGAGCCATGATGGATTCTCAATTTCTGTATTTACCCTGCATTTAATATTTGCTTTATTCTGTTTCCTGCTTAGCTTAGGATAAGTAAAAAGATTGGTGCTCCTGAGCATTAAACACAAAAACAGTATTAAACACCAGTCTTTGAATTAAAATGTATAAAAATGACAGAAAGGGTAACTATGGACTCTATGTATGTAGTGGGCTATGCAATCTATATAAATATTTTGAACTCAGACTTGAGTTGCTCTTTTGTAAATGCAAGAGGAAACAAAAGGAAAATATTTTTTGTAATTTTTCTTAGACTTTGCCTTTTGATACTTTACCTATCTTGAATTGATTTACAGATGCTCAACTATTGCCATGAGCAGACAGTGGTGGCTTGCGAGATCATAAACTATTGATTATCCACATCCTGATCCATTTTTTTCCAAAAGTGCAATTAGGACCATAGGTTTAGATATTATTCTTAGAAAAAATTTCCATATATGAGACAAGTTACATTTCTCAACTGATAATAAAGTACCATTTAGAAACTCTAAAGAGCTGAGGCATATCCCTGCGATGAGACAGATCCAAGAGAAATATTAATTTCTATTCTGGTATGTGCTAGCTTCTTGTATTTGAACTTTGAAAAACATCATCTTTTCCAGAAAAGTTAATTCTTATAGAGAATATACAACACACTCAAACAAAAAGTTTTAAAAAGGATTTTTGTGTTAATATCATCATAATTAGGAAGAGTTTTTCTGATAGAAAATATGTAACTCTTCTTAAGTTATTTAATTGTGCTGAAATTAAGTTTTTTTCATTTCATATGGAAATAAGCTCTAAGAAATATTTATTATTCCTTTTAAACATAAATAAAAACATTGCTTCATTACATAATGTTTTCCCTTGAAACATGCCACAATTTAAACATGTTTAAAGTCATAAGAAACTTGTTTTCAGAGTGTGTGTTCAACTCTTCTGTTTTAGGGTCAATATGTAATATTTACTAAAGCAGATTGTTTATAGTCTACAGTTTATATTTGGATTAATTTTCTAGAAAAACTTGTTTAGAGGGACCACAGCAAATCTATATAATGGTTCCCTAATTCCAGGCTACTCCACATTGAAATGAATAGTAAATGCATACTTCCATAGTAATATTTTGCCATGACTTACATAATCTTGATATTTACAAAGGTAATTAACTATATTAAATGAACACCTGTTTTTAACCTTCCATTTTCTAGAAATTATTTGTGACAGCTTATCAGAGCACATACAATAAAATATGGTTACATATAAATAATGAATTGGATTTATCAAAAATAGAAGGCATGGAAAATGGGAAAAGACATAGTCTCAAAACATTTTCAGAGTTGATAATTTGGGCTCTGAGCCAGGACTGTACCAAGTGTTCTTTATTTCTTAATAACAGAAGAATGGTGAAACATGACTATTCAGAGAAACCAAAGACATTCTAGGCATTAAGTTTTTCAAAAAAAGCTTTTCATGTGTTGTTTCATTTTCAGAGGACAATTATATAAATAGAATTCTATGGTAAAAAACGTAAAAACAAACAGCCCAAACCTTGTAGTTTAGGCTTAATCGTGTGCCTTGTTTGGTGTGCTCTACTGACTACAGTCCTCTG
The DNA here is from genome assembly GCA_024291935.2 of Okapia johnstoni. NCBI lineage: Eukaryota > Metazoa > Chordata > Mammalia > Artiodactyla > Giraffidae > Okapia > Okapia johnstoni. Next base: position 93,742,792 of record CM044311.1, on the reverse strand, counting down.
CCCCATGGGTTACCTATTCGCTACCTGTTGCTAGAGCCAGCAAAACAGGAACTTCCAAATACAGAGCAGCTGAGGACAAGGGATGTTGAAAACAAAGCATATAAAGAGATGAGTTTTTAAGGTATGTACACATTCTACAGGTAAATTTTCTGATGGATATTTGTATTGTATGAGAAAATGACTATTTTCATTATAATATAATCAATATATTTAATTTTAAGTTTTATAGTGGCCACATTAAACTACAGAGAAACAGATAAAATTCATTTAATTTTTTTCATTCAACATATTATTTTACTCAATCAAAATGCTTGATATCTAGGTGGAATAAACAAAATCTTAATGGACATTGTGTATTTTTTCTGTTTTACAGTCAAGTGTATATTTTACACTTACAGAACATCTCAATTCATATGCTTACTTCCAACAGATAAATTAAAATGTAGTCCTACCAACATAGTACAGTTGAGTTTAACAGGAAACAGCAGTTGACACTGATTTGTTTTTAAAATTAAATAAAATTTTAAAATGTAGTTCTGTGACACAAACCACATTTTTAGTGCTCAATAGTTACGTGTGGTTAGTGGCTACGCATTAGGTACTATTACTCTAGACTGCTGTTTTTTACTTTTTTGATTATACTCCCTGTTAGAATAAATTTTTGAAGCAAGAATCCTCAGCTCATGGTTATATTTGTAATCTATATGCATATACTATGATCTTAATATATTATCTATATCTAAAAAATACATAGAAGACAAGTTTTAAAGATGAAATGGCATTTTAATTGTTATATTACTCATTTTTAGACACATTTTAAAAGCCATGTGCTTAAAAATCATTGTGATGTTTAAGATACTAGTTTCATACTTTGTCATACAGATATTTGGGAGACTGCTTCTAGGATTAGTCTAATGTTTAGTTTTAATGGCTGTTAGGGCTGAAAAAGATGATTCACAAAGACACCAAAGTACTTTTAAGTAGCAGTTCATTACTAATCATAGTATATTTAAATCCATATAATAGTCTTGATAATTTTAAAGACTGAATTCTGATTAATTAGATTTAAACTGTCATGGTTTCTGCCTTGGAATGTAATTGGCTACAGGCTGTCACTTAACAGAAAAAAAAAAAAGTGCCAGTTTGTCACTTTTGTGGCTTATTTGTACTTGTAACACCTTCAGTCTGTGGATATTTATTGTAAGAACCCTTTGAAGCCACCTGCCCCCTGTGAGTGCTAGATTTGTTACAACTAGATAATGTAAGCAATAAATCCATCTAACTGGGCTGATGTGATGTGCAGTATGCCCTAGAACAACAAAATTAGAAAGGGCGTAATAGACTGTTAAGCAATATCCTTCTTGCCCTCAGGAATCCTCATGCACTGTATATGACAGGTGTATGTGACATGTGCACTTATCTGGTGTGTTTGATTTACATACCCAGGGAGAAGGCTTCAATATCATTCTGTATATCAGAAAAGTTAGATTTCTTCTTCCTTTACGAAAGATAGATATAAACACATGTTTTGTTGTTTTCTTCCTCCAGTCCTTTGGATTACACTGTGACTCCCTTAGGCAAGCACTTCCCATTATGAAACTACTGATAGAAGTTTAAATGTTCCTTATCATAAGGAGTATGCTTTAGTGACATTATGTACTGATATTATGGTTTGAGTGTTTTTCTTTTATTGACCATTTTTAGTAGTTTCAATATAGCTAATATAAGTAACTAGAAATATCTTTCATTGTCTCACAGTGAGCACCATGGTATTCTTAAAGCAGAGTAGAAACTTTATATGGGTTCTTTCAGCTTTGTGAGTATATAAAAACTCCATCCAGCAATCTTGCAGCCTTAAAGTGGACCCAAGTAGCCACTTAAACCTCCTCAAACTGTGCCCAAGAGAAGAGCACAGAAAACTGTGCTAGCCAAAGAACAAATGCAAGAGTGGTGGAATTAGGATCTCTGTTTTAAAAATATTCCTTGTTTCATTCACTTTATAAAAATTCAAATTAGGCTTTATTACATTTCAGATTATGATACTCTGCTGAAAGGGATTGAGAAAGCTTTTTAGTTAAAAAAGAAAAAAAACTTTTTAAGTGATGTTTCAGAATGTTGGAAGTTTGATTTTCATTTATTTTTAAAAATAAAATCTACTTCTTTGCAAATGTCATTATGATAATGAACATTTAAAAAGACCTTTTTTTCATATTTCATGGTGGGAAAAACATAATCATGTGACATTTTTCAAAAATTTCAGCTTGATTGTGTCTTTTATATCCTTTGCTTGGCCATGTCATATTTATAGTGGCTAATATCAGTAAAATGTATTCTGTTATTTAATATTTTTCTTTGTATTCTATATCCTCCTCAATGTAAGGCCTTTTATTAGTCAAAAATAATTGGTGTTTACATCCTTCTCTCCAAATCTCAGGAACTTTGTAGCCACATTTATCTTGGATGCTCATCTCCATTTAACATGACCTTTTTTTAGATGGTGTTTGATATGCTCTTTTCCACTAATGAGAAATAGATCTATGAAGATTAGAGCAAAGGAATGATAAAATTGAAATCACAATATGCTTCCTTTTGATTATTGAAATTATCAAATTATTTCATTGATCCTATTACTTCAAGCTTCTAAAATACTTAAGGTTTCCCAGGTGAAAGTTTACTAACCTCCCACTCTAAGATAATTTCTCTGTAGATAGCTAAGTGAGAGCCCAATGCTAAGCTGTGATTTTGTTTCATTACACAGGTCATGTTGTTGAGCACAATACAATGCTTTCTGAGTCAAGGCTCTGATGGAAGTAGGCAAAGTTAAGCCACCTCACTGAAAATGTACACTCATCTCCTAATTTTATTATATAATTGAACTCGTGAGACATATTGATTCAAAAATTTGACAAATTCATGCAATTTAATTCCAGAGTATTTTTTTAATACAAAAAGTGCATTGACTATTGACCATATGTGTGCCTATATAGAAGGGTGTTTCTCTGTGCATCCAAATAGGCTGTTTTGCTCCAGGAATTAAAGTATCACTTAATATGACAAACTATTTTTTTTCTTGTTCACTCAAATTCTTCTCGAGATACAGGCAGCTCTCTTGATCATCTGTCCTCCATGTGACATTTTTATAACTCAGATTATCTCGATCTCGATCTGTGTCTCTGCCCTCACAATACATGGCCTTCTTTTATTCCAAGGCCAGAGAAAGAATTGCATGTAGCCTTTTCATTGTCTAAGGTCAACGTAACTGATGGTGTTGGCCACAACAAGTGATGTGCCTCCACTTAACTGCAAGAGAGTTGGTACACATCAGGAAGCAATGAAATATGCTATTACTGTTTCAGTCATGATGCTTATGTCATTTGAGGCAACACTTAAACTTTATGTGTCTGATTTCTCAGAGATTCATTCTAAGGTTCGGTCTGAGTACTTTTCTTTAAAAAGCTAGTTTGCAATGTTTTGAATATAAGGGCTTCTGGAGAAAATACTGATGATGATTCATTCTTTTGAAAAACAATAATTAGATAGTTAATTTATCCTAAGCTAGATATTGAGGATCGGAGAAGGCAATGGCAACCCACTCCAGTACTCTTGCCTGGAAAATCCCAGGGATGGAGGAGCCTGGTAGGCTGCAGTCCATGGAGTCGCGAAGAGTCGGACACAACTGAGCGACTTCACTTTCATTTTTCATTTTCATGCATTGGAGAAGGAAATGGCAACACACTCTGGTGTTCTTGCCTGGAGAATCCCAGGGACGGCAGAGCCTGGTGGCTGCCGTCTATGATGTCACACGGAGTCGGACACGACTAAAGCGACTTAGCAGCAGATATTGAGGATACAAAGAGGAGTGAAATATAATCTTTCCGCTCTCGAAAAGCTTGCTGATCTGTGAAAAAGATATTTAAACTTGTAAATTATATTGGTAAACAATTCCTCTCACCTATTCAACAAGTGTTTAGTTATCACCTATTAGACACCAGATCCTATAATAGGGATCAGGACAAAGTTTCTGGTTCATAGTGATTATATTCAACATGAGAATAAAGATAGTATATAGAAAAATTTAAGAAGTCATATCAGAGAGCTATATTTACTGTGAGAAAGATAAAACGTTATGATGCTCAGAAATGGAGCTTGACAAGCTACTTTGATTAGGTGATCAGAAAAGACTGTGCAGAGTTGGGGCCTCTCCTGCTGAGATCTGAGGTGCCATCCATTCCAAGATCCTGGGACACAGCATTATGCAGAAAGACTAAGAAGGAACAAGTTCCTTAAATTGTGATTAGTTGTCCTAAAGGAAATCACCCCTGGGTATCCAATGGAAGGACTGATACGGAAGTTGAAGTTCCAGTGTTTTGGCCACCTGATGGAAAGAGCCAACTCATTGGAAAAGACCCTGATGCTGGAAAAGATTGACGGCAGGAGGAGAAGGGGGTGACAGAGAATGAAATGGTTGGATGGCATCATCGACTCGATGGACTTGAGTTTGAGCAAACTGTGGCAGATAGTGAAGGACAAGGAAGCCTGGTGTGCTGCAGTTCATGGAAAGAAAGTGAAGTTGCCAGTCATGTCAGGCTGTTTGAGACCCCATGGACTGTAGCCTGGCAGGCTCCTCCACCTGTGGGATTTTCTAGGCAAGAACACTGGAGTGGATTGCCATTTCCTTCTTCAGAGGATCTTCCATGGGGTCTCCGGGAATCGGAAATGACTTAGGAACAAGACTATGGAAAACAGACCAGTGGCATTTGAGCACAACATATCAGAGTAGAGTGATAGAAATAAAATTTGGAGATGAATGCAAAATCTAAGTTACATAGGGTCTGTAAAATTAGATGAGCATTCTAGTGAAGAGATGGAAATAAGCTTAGGCTATTTAGGGGCACACAGTTTTTTCTACTGTCTCATAGCTTGGCAGGGGGTCAATGAGAAAAACTGCTTGGGGAGAAAGTGTGCCTGAGCTGGATTTTAAAGAATGAATATGAATCAGTTGGTCCAGAAGAGTTGAGGGTCAGCACATGCAGGGGATATTACGCTGCTCATTATTATTAAAACTGAAAATGAGAGGAGGGAGATCATAAAAATTTATCTGACTGCCAAGAATTTGGAGGCATGGACAGCAAAAGGATAGGAACTGAAGACTCCCAGTATTTTTTTATGGACCCTGAAAAAATATCAAACAAAATTGTACCATTTCTCACATTAACATTATGGTTATCTAAAGAAAAGAAAATTAAAGGGTGTTTTATAGTTTTTATAATCTTCAGTTTGCTAAGATCATTCTTATGATTGAAGCTTCTTCATTATATGAATACATAATGGAATGATTTGAGTCGCTGTCATATTATATAGACACTTATTTAAATGCTTATTAATTTTGACATTGTAGATTTCTTCTTGTGTGAATTCTGCCATGATTTTCAGGACTTTAAACTCTTTTGTAGGCTTTTCAGAAATTTATGAGATTTAAAAAACTAGGCTGAGAGTTTATATCCAGAAATAAAGATCCCTTCTATGTGGTAAAGATAGTTGATTCTCAGGTAGGAGTTCTTCAACATTCATTCAGCTAATATTCACAGACGACTCTACCATGCTAGACACTGTTCTAGGTACTGAGGACACAGAAGCAAACAAGTGACAAAATTCTCTCTTTTGTTGTGCCTCATATTCAAGTGAGAAGAGAAAAACAATAAACAAAATGAATAAGTAAAATATGGAGTATGCTAGCTTGTGATAGTGCTGAGGAAAAAGAAAAACATCATAGAACATAGATGGGAAATTTGGAAAAAGGAGTAGTGAATTTTAATAGAGTGGCCAGAGAAGACTTCTAATAAAGATATGATTGAGAGTCTGTACCACTGAATATCTAGAGAAGAGGGTTTTAGGCAGAGAAGAAATCAAAAGCAAAAGAACTGAGCTGCAAGAGGGACAGAATATCAGCCTCCAAATAAGTTAGATGAGCCCTGGGACTTGAATGGGGTGGATGATGCAGAGATGCCATTGGAGGAAATGTAGCTGCTCCCTGCCCACCCACCTCTGTCCCTGCCCTTTGAGTAATATGGAAAGGCTTTGAAGAGTTTGAGCAATGATGCCATGCCCTGAATTAAACTGTTATCCTTTGTCTTCTGTGTTGAGAATAGATTGGAGAGAGGCAAGAGTATATGTAGGGTGAATGGGTGGGAGGCCACTGTGATTATCCAGGTAAAATATGATGGTGGCTCAGACCAAAATAGTAACCATAGAGGTTACTGAGTGTTTTGAAGTTAGAGGTAATAGGATTTGAAAAATGGTTTAAAGGAGACAAGAATGTTTCTAAGGTTTTTATTCCTTAGCCACTGAGACAGGAGCTTTCATATTCGGAGAAAAATAAGGTAACAGGAGGAACAACTTGGTGGTGGTGCGGCAGGTGCTCAGGGCTGGATAGCGAATTGGAAATACCTGTGTGCATGCGTGCTAAGTCGCTTCAGTCGTGTCTGACTCAGTGTGATGCTATGCACCGTAGCCTGCCAGACTTTTCTGTCCATGGGATTCTCCTGGCAAGAATACTGGAGTGGTTTGCATGCCCTCCTCCAGGGGATCTTTCCAATCCAGAGATTGCCCCTATGTCTTTTGTCTCCTGCATTGGCAGGCAGATTCTTTATCACCAGCACCGCCTGGAAAGCCCTGGAAATGCCTATTAGGTATCAAAGTGGAGGTCTCTACTTAGTAATTGGATATGCAACTCTGGAGTTTAGGGGAGAGGTCCAGCTAGAAAAAAAAGGTGGTAAAATTAGTGGGTTTTCATAATCCAAATAATCATAATTCCAGGGCTTGTGTTCCTTTATAGGGTTTATCTGATTTGTTTTTTCTAATCCATTTCATTCATATTTTAGTTTTTTTCTTCTGCCCTCTTGTATTCTAGCAGTTAACATGCAGCCCATCTTATTTAGTACTTGGCCTTGAGCAGAATTATATATCTAATGGTTTTAAAAATCATCTGTGATGTTTCCTTCTTACCTACAGCAAATAGGTAATTGATCTTAAGATGTCCCACTGAGTGGCCATAATATTATTTTCAAGATGACTTTTAGTAGGTTATAGAATTACTGGAGTTGGGGTATGTGTGTGTATGTATAGATATATGTGAATGTGTGCATATGTAAAATATATATATATATTTGTATAATATATGTGTGTGTATATGAATGTATATAGTCAATCAATTTATCAATATGTTTCCATGTGATGTTTTTATTTTTACTTGGACTTATTTGAGCATGTTAAAGAGATATATATTTAATATAGTAACTATGCATATAGTCCAACCTGTCTCATCAAGGCTTATAATTCTCTAATTTCATAGGTCAGTTTATAGGGTTCCCATTCAGCTCCTAGGCTGTCATGACTTATGACATTCAAGTATATGTTTTGGGATGGTTTTAGCCAAGGGAAGTCATGTAGCCAGTGAAGCAGAGAAAGGAAAGAAGATTGCCATACTTGAATCTGTACCATCAAAATGACAAAATAGGTCTAGAATAAACAATAGGTTAGTGCTTGATATGCCTACAGCATCAACTTTAATGCACAACAGGCAAGTTATTTATGAAATGAACCTCTTGAAAATACATAGCTCTTTTAATATGAATCTCATTTCTATGTTCCTTTCAACAAAATAGTGTGGCATTATCCATCTATTTAGAACACATGGTTGCTTTATTTTTTTTTAATATGATGACACCATAGTAGGAAATGTCAAAGAAATTCAGTCATGTCACAAATGGAACCCAACTATTTTTAAAAATATCTTTTGTGATATTTGCCTTTTTAAAATTTAGGAAAAAATAAAATATGACTTTCTAGAACACAAAGCAGTCTATGTTAGTTTTAGGTATATATTATTTGTGAAAAGGAGAGAGACTTCTCAGTGAAAGATGTGTTTTGTTTGTAACTGATAGTCAATAAATTTTTTTTTGTTAAAATTCTCCTAGAATGATAATTTAAATTTGCAACGGTAAAATTTAGGACCAAATTTTTTTCTTTGGGAATACATATCATTGTCAAAATCTAAGTCAACAGGTTATTTATTTTAATAGATGTGTGTTTTGAATAATACACATTATTAGTATATGTAATAATATAGATAGTAATGTATTCATGCAGTCCATGGAGTCACAAAGAGTCAGACACGACTGAGTGATTGAACAACAACAAAATGTATTCAATATTACATGTGCACACACAGATTCTTTCATCTATGCCTTCTCTATCTCCAAGAAGATTTAAAATAGCATTTGGCTACCACACATATGTAGAAAGTTTTTAATCCTGAATTAAAGTCCTGAGACACAATCCAAGTATACCAGATGCTTCCTTCCTGGTAGGAAAGAAGTGGTCATCTGTCTTTCTCCTACTGAAAATGAGAAACTTAGGACAAAAGAATGAATATAGCTCAATAGACTAAAGGCAGTTAGAAAATAATAGATGTACATAGAACTTTGAAATTTATGAATTGTTTTTACAGTTATTTTCTCATTTGATTCTCATAAGATCTTTGTAAATTCGGCAGGGTATATCTTGATAATTCCAGTTTGTATGTGGAATATATGGGGCTCAGAGATGTTAGCAGGGATGGCTGTACTGATAGGTTTATAAGCCAGGGCTGGAACTTGCTACCAGGTCCTTGTTTACAATTAAAACATAAATTCAAAATGGTTAAGATAAGTCTGTAACATAAATCTACACCATCATGACTATAGAGGCTATTAAAGACACTAGAATGTTTTGGAGTACAGCTCTAACTTTATAATGCCTAATATATCAAATTTCAACCATTATGACAATTCTATAATGACTTCAGAGTCTTATAATGTTATTATAAGTAAGAAATATATTAGAATTTTGAAATATTATTCATACTATGAAGCTAATTATTCTTGGAGGTTAGCAGCATATTACTACAACTACTGTTCTTATTATTACTACATCTAATACTATAGTAGTAATTATTTGAACACTAGCAACAATATTAATTATGGTTGATTGAGTTATATACATTATTGTTCTTATAAGTTGGAGGATTTTATAAGTTTATTTTTAAAAGGAAAAAGTATAAATTTCTGACAACATATTCTCACTGGTGGAACAATTTAAACTTGGGGAAATAAGTGTGGTTTTATGGAATTTTCTTTAGTGAACTTCTTCCAAGCAATTTAAATTTAATTGACTCTATTAATTTCACATTTTGATGTGATATTATGATTTATGAAAGAACTTTCTATACTTTTGAGACTCAATTTCATTACTGAAAAAGAAAAGTTTTCAGACCCATATCACTATGCCTATAGCGTAATTTGTGTATATTCAGACAGTATAGTACAATCTATTAGTGGCATCAAAAGTTAGAGCAGCATAGCATTTTTCTATAACTTCAAGTTAAAATGAGCATTTCTGGGGTTTTTTTTTCTTTTTTCTTTTTCTGTTTTTTTTTTTTTTCTTTTTTTTCTAAAGTTGCCAACAAAATGTTAATGCTCACATGGGAAAAGGGATCTTGAGTATATAGTTACTTGCTAAATTGATCTCAAGGCCCCTATATTGATCTACTAGGTAACATGATATTCATTTTTGAAAATCACTGTAATATGTGTTACAAAAATCATCTAAAATATACTTACATAATAGATGTAAATATCTCCTTTGGAACTTTTTAATGCCTTTTACATATTAATGCAATGGACTAAGTAATTTTAAAGTTGTGTTTGAGGAAACAATTTTATTCTTTTTTCCCAAACTATGCATAAAAGTGATAGGAAGTAGAAAAATAATAGTAATCCATTTTCATTCGCAATTCCCCTCCTTGATGGCTCATACTGTAGCTACTTTATTTTTTCAAGACAAAAGGGAGGTTTGTCAAGTTCTTATTGAGTGTAAAATTAAGTGAAAGCATAGTGTACTTTAGGGTAACATTTTTATTAACATTTAAAATTATTTATCAATATTTAAATGTACCTAGCATAGAAACTATAGAATAAAGGGAGATCTGCTTTAGGACAGTAGAAATAGACAAGTCTCCTTTCTTTATGATGCAACCTGAATTTTAAAAGAATGTCTCTTAAAAAACTATCTGAAGATTCTGAAAAGCCTTTTGTTCCATAATGATATTCATTAATGTACAATATGTTGAGCAAAAAGAATAGCTGTTACCTGAGGTAGACTCCAGTTATGAGTCTTAGAACAGAAAGGTAAACTCAGGGACATGCTGAGCATTCAAATGCAAATGCACTCTTTAAAAAGGTCTCCTTTGTATCTGTATATTAAAGTGTATCTCTATATTAAAATGCAAATTAATTCTTTCTACTGCAGAGTATTTTCCTACCATATTTAATGATATACAATTAAGTTATTTTTCTTTTTAACTGTGACAAATCAAAAATAAATAAGTAAAACAATTGGTTGTTGTTCAGTCACTAAGTCATGTCCGACTTTTTGCAACCCCATGAACTGCAGCATGACAGGTTTCCCTGTCCTTCACCATCTCCTGGAGCTTGCTCAAACTCATGTCCATTGAGTCGATGATGCCATCCAACCATCTCCTCCTCTGTCATCCACTTCTTCTCCTGCCTTCAATCTTTCCCAGCACCAAGGTCGTTTCCAATGAGTCGGCTCTTCATAACAGGTGGCCAAAGTATTGGAGCTTCGGCTTTAGCATCAGTCTTTCCAATGAATATTCAGGGTCGATTTCCTTTAGGATTGACCAGTTTGATCTCCTTGCTGTCCAAGGGACTTTCAAGAGTCTTCTCCAGCACTGCAGTTAGAAGGCATCAGTTCTTCGGCACTCAGTCTTTTTTATTGTCCAGCTCTCACATCCATACATGACTACTGGAAAAGCCATAGCTTTGACTATATGGACCTTTGCACTCTCACATCCATACATGACTACTGGAAAAGTTATAACTTTGACTATATGGACATTTGCAGGCAAAGTAATGTCTCAGCTTTTTAATAAGCTGCTAGGTTTGTCATTGCTTTTTTTCTAAGGAGGAAGCATCTCGTAATTTCATGTGCAGTCACCATCTGTTGTGATTTTGGAGCCCAAGAAAATAGTCTTTCACTGTTTCCACTGTTTCTCCATTTGCCATGGAGTGATGGGACAGGATACCATGATCTTCGTGTTTTGAATGTTAGTTTTAGGCCAGCTTTTTCACTCTCCTGTTTCACCTTCATCAAGAGTCTCTTTGGTTCCTCTTTGCTTTCTGCCTTAAGGGTGGTTATCATCTGCATATCTGAGATTATTGATATTTCTCCCAGCAGTCTTGATTCCAGCTTGTATTCCATCCAGCCCGGCATTTCGCATGATATATTTTGCAAAGAAGTTAAGTAAGCAGGGTGACAATATACAGCCTTGACATAGTCATTTGCCGATTTGAAACCAGTCTGTTGTTCCATGTCTGGTTCTAACTGTTGCTTCTTGACCTGCATACAGGTTTCTCAGGAGGCAGGTCAGGTGGTCTGGTATTCTCGTCTCTTTAAGAATTTTCCACCATTTGTTTTGATCCAAACAGTCAAAAGCTTTAGTGTAGTCAATGAAGCAGAATTAGATGTTTTTCTGGAATTCTCTTGCTTTTCCTATGATCGAACAGATGTTGGCTATTTGATCTCTAGTTTTTCTGCCTTTTCTAAATCCCACTTGTACATCTGGAAGTTCTCGGTTCACATACTGTTGAAGCATAGCTTTAAGGATTTTGAGCATTACTTTGCTAGCATATGAAATGAGTACAGTCGTGTATAGTTTGAACATTCTCTGGCATTGCCCTTCTTTGGGATTGGGATGAAAACTGACCTCTATAACTAGCCAAAATGTGTATATATGGTATGGTTAGGTTCTGTGCAGTGGAGGAAGGTAAGAAAGGGTGGAGATTATACACCTCTAGACAATGGGTATTCATGATCTGAAACTTTTATATAATTTCAAGTCATAAAATAGCCAATTTGTATTTTTAAGCGGCTTTATTGAGGTATAATTGATATACTAAAACCTGGGCATATTTAACAGAGAAGGCAATGGCGCCCCACTCCAGTACTCTTGCCTAGAAACTCCCATGGACGGAGGAGCCTGGTAGGCTGCAGTCCATGGGGTTGCTAAGAGTCGGATACGACTGAGCAACTTCACTTTCACTTTTCCCTTTCATGCACTGGAGAAGGAAATGGCACCCCACTCCAGTATTCTTGCCTGAAGAATCCCAGGGATGGCGGAGCCTGGTGGGCTGCCATCTATGGGGTCGCACAGAGTCGGACATGACTGAAGCAACTTAGCAGCAGCAGCAGCAGGGCATGTTTAATGGAGATAATTTGATGAGTTTTGACATATGAATGTATCCGAAAACCATCCCAACAACCAAGGTATTAATGAAAGTATCAAGCCATCACCTCCAAAAGTTTCCTTGTGTCTTGTTGTTGTTTGTGGTAAAAACACTTAATATGAGACTTTCCTCTTAAAAAGCTTTACAGTATGTAATATACTATTATTGACTATGGACACTATACTGTACCACAAATATTTAAAAATAATTTTTATAGAACTGAAACTCTATACCAATGAAAACAACTCTCTCTCTTCTTCTTTCCCCAGTCCCTACTAATACCATAATGATCTCTGCTTTTATGAGTTTGTCTATTTTAGGTACTTCATATAAAGGGAATCATGTAGTAGTTTGTCTGTGTTTGGTTTATTTAATGTGACATAATGTCCTCCAAGTTCATCTGTATTGTGATAAATGATAGGATTTCTTTTTTAAGGTTGAATAATATTCCATTAGGTGTATATATCCACCTTTTTTTAATCCAGTCATGTGTTGGGGTACATTTAGGTGACTTACATAACTTGGCAGTTGTAAATAGTGCTTCACTGAAAATTTGTATTTTTGAAATTTTATAAATGGCATGCTTACAGTTGGGAAAAAAAAAGTCTTTCTTTGATTGGACAGAATAGGAAACAGTGCTATGCAGGTAAGTGACAGAAAGTAATAAAACTGAGTCTAGTACCAGATTATTTTGTTCTCTGGGTCAAAGCTTGTTCTTTTACATTGTAACCTGGGTTACCTGAGAATGTTGTGTAGTGTAACTTTTTGAAATTACCTACCACCTGGTCAACTTGCCATTTTAAGAAAGAAAAATTGAAAGATATATTTTGGTAATTGGCTATATAAGAACAATATTTTATTTATATCTGTTTTAACTTCAGATTTAGCCAAATATATAGCCTTGCAAAATAGTATGACCCCAAGATTTGGATAATTTGCATATATCATATTTTGAATAATTTAAATGTGTCTTATTTTGTTCGATCAACTGCATATTTATGACATGTTTTATTTTGAAAGTTAAGTTTTAGCTTTTACATTGTGGTTTGTTCAGTTACTGATTTAAGTTATCACATTTATCAAGTAAGAACTTGCTTAGTAATTTTGTAGTCCTCGAATAGTTATTTTTTAATATGATGAATAACTTTTACCAACCCTAGTCTTAAAGTCATCCCACTAGAATGTATGTTTAACATGAACAGGATTTGTCTGCCTGTTTCAGTGCTGGATTCTCAGCCCTAAATCCCTGCCTGTCACAAAGAGACTTTTCAGAAATATTTGTTGAATGAATGTGTGATTCACTGCTGCTTTTCTACAGAACTTGTAAAAAAAAAAGTAGATAATGATGTTGGTAGAGTTTCAGAATATTTCCAAGAACTTCTGAATTGCTTAGAGAGAGAAAAAAAATTGGGCTTATGATTGCTGAGGCAATGGATTCTATACTCATAGAGTGAAATTGTCTCTATGTTTGGAATCCTGAAAGTGTGTAGAGAAATATGATGTGCAAGCAGTCGAGGTTGACTGATGCTTCACAGGAAAAGTCTCACTGATATTGAACTATATTTTTCTTCTGTATATATTCAAGATGTTAGAGTGTATGAATTATTTTTTATTCAGGAAACTAGTTTTCTTGGTTTAATTTTATATTATCAAAAAGCAAATACTGAACAGAAAATGAGACCCCTCATGTTACTCTTTTTCTTAACTCCTTGAATTGTGTGACTACTTTTTCTTTAGAGATTAAGATACAGGCCAGAAACTTATGTCATCTTTAGTTATTGTGAATATATATATATATATATATATATATATATATATATCCATCAACCTTTCTTAATTCATTAAGCTTAAATCATGTAACACAAAGTCATTGCCCTGTCTGTAATTTTGTTACTTTTCTTTTTTTTTTTCAAGTAAAACTTGAATTTACTTGTTATTTAAAATTGCCCCGTTCTTAAACAGTGAGTTTTCACCTTGTGTTGATCTAGGTCAAGTCGTCAGCACAGTGAGCCCCTGACGATCCTCTGAGGGTCTCTAAAAACTAGTGTGTACTTTTTTTTTTTTTTTTTTTTACTGTGACAAGACCATTTAACATATCCACCCTCTTAACAAATGCTTAAGACTAGGTGGATATTACTTAAATCATCCAAACAATTGACAATCAGAAGGGAAATATGTTATTATGGATGTGCCTAACAGCCCTGTCATTTGTGTTCTCTCTTAACAAAGCAAATGAGGCACAGAAAAGTATAACTTGAAATATTTACTCTGCCAGTAAGTGGTTGCTGTGCACATTGGAACCCAGAGACAACCTGAAGCAGGGATTCCAGCCTAACTTCTGTGATATTTTACAAAGGAAAACCTGAGTGAAGGTATATTTTATACTTAATTTGACGGACAAATTAAGATTGGAAATTTCGTGATCACTTTTGAAGTAAAAAGATATGCTTGGACTATGATTAAGAAGATAATGGTAGATAATAAGTAGGTACATAATGGTGGGAGAGTGTAAATAGGAGGCCATGTACCTACACAGCGAGGAAAATGTGAGGTGCAAATCTGTTCACCAAAAATGTGAGCATGAAAAGAAAGAGGATTTTTTGTTGTTAGTGAGAGATATTGTAGGACACCTCATGAATGGATGAAGGGAGCAAGAGTCAAAAATGAAGCTGTGTTTTTTGATATGCCCTGCCCAGTTTTTAATATTCTCACAAGCTGACTTCAGCTAACCTGGGCAGCTTCACTTCCTCCAGCATCTCAGTGAATATTACTGCTGTCACCTCACTCTGAGAATTAGATTGAGGATTATAAACATGCAGAATACTAATAATTATAAACATGCAGATGATTTTGCACTTTAAGCATAGAAGCTACTAGCCTTATAGTCATTATTTCCCATTTTTTTCCATAGTGTCTAAGCAATTCTAAATTTTTTGGAAAAATTTGAATTCTATCAAGCTATCTTTTTGTCTATATCTGCATCTATATATCCCAAATCAAATACCAGTCAAATGTGGCAAAATTGTTGTGGTACTATAAATGGATCATTATCTTCAATGTAGAGTTTGCCTCTAATATAGATCATCTGGTATGATTTCATCCCATTCCACTGAAATGAGAGTATGTTTACCCATTAAGGCAGCTTTAGAAAAATTTTGAACCGAGCACCTAAAATAGATGAAATTGGAGGATTGTCTTGGCATTCCAAGGGAACGAGGGAAAGTTGCTCAGGGAACGGAGGATAAGTTCAGTCACTTACATTTTTCCTGATTTAAGTTTGTAGTGAGATAGTAAAGTGGAGATGCCCGATGAGCAATGGCAAACACTAATTTGTGGTTCTGGAGACACCTGTTGTGGAGATAGACATTTGGATGGTTTCCATAGAGGGCATAGCTGAAGCCTTGGGTGCAAATGAAATTGCTAAAGGAGAAATATTGGGGAGCAAAATGTGGTGAAGGTAAAAACTTTGGGAAACTTCTGCATAGAAGAAATCACAACAAAGATGAATCAGCATAGGTAAGAAGAGACACTCAAGTGAAAGGAGATCCAAAGAATAAAACGTGATGAAAAACCATGCTTAGTGCTCCAAGAAGGCAATGGAAAAATACTGGTAAATTTGGTGGTCATGCATTAGGGACCATGGTTTTTAAAAAATGATAGTCATAGTTCAAATGGCAAACGGCTAAGGAACACCTACTTAACTGGGGCTGGGAAGGGGGAGAGATCACCCTTATAGACTGCTGTATCAAGAACTCTTGTAATGAAGGCATTGTGAGGGGAAAGTAGAGTGGAGGAACGTGCTATATTTGTTTTGTTTTCCTGTGTTGATGTAGTGTGTGGGTGTAGTTGCATGTGGGTAGGTGTGTTTGGAGGGGTCTTCCTGCACATTTCTAAGGAAAATTAAATATGAAAACAAAAACAATGAAGAATGAGTTTTTGATTAGGGACTGAAGGTTTGATGCAACAAGTTCTTGAAACATGAGAGACAGGCTGAGATATTCAGGCTGGAATCAAGAGTACCTTTTCTGCAACTTTAGCAGCAGAATAAGAGAAGTTTCCAACTTGTGTCATCTGGTTTTACATTTAAATTTGTTGAGTTTGGCTGTAAATACTGGAAGGAAGGAACAGTGAATAATAATGTTTTTCATTGTTTCATTCTAGATATTTCTTTAACAGAGTAACCATAGTTCTAGGCTTATTTGGCATGATCATTCAACATTTGCACTCATTTGACAAATTTTATTGAGTGCATAGCTTGCATTATATACTATATCAGAAAAGACAAGAAACAGAGTTGCTGCCACTTTCAAGGAATTCACAATCTAGTAGTTTAAAATGACTAAGAGTCATAAAGCAAAGAAGATTATGACATAGGAATAAAGGCATTATCTTATGATCTGTGGATATTCTTTGAATTGGCAAAATACCTTGCATTTTAAGATGACATCTCTAGGGAGGAAAAGGATTTGTGGGGATAAAAAAACCGACATTGGACTATGTGAAAAGGAGTTTCTTGACGATCATAAAAGATAGTGAATTTCCATAAAATGGTATCTCACTCTTTATTTTGTTCCATGCTCCCACCACTCCTGCTGATATTAGTTGAACAAATTCTAATTTATTAACAGATAAATGGTTATTTATATTAGAACGCATATAATTTTGATGTTGTTGTTTAGTCACTAAGTCATGTCCGACTCTTTTACAACCCTGTGGACTGTAGCCTACCAGGCTTCTCTTTCCATGGGATTTCCCAGGCAGGAATACTGGAGTGGGTTGCCATTTCCTTCTCCAGGGGATGTTCCCAACCCAGGGATTGGACCTGTGTCTCCTGCATCTCCTGCATTGGCGAGCAGATTCTTTACCACTGAGCCACCAGGGAAGCCCCAATTTTGATGTAGCAATGTAAAATAAGTCTATGCCTTAATTATCAAACCATGCAATTTCTTTACAGCATCAGTACAAAAGAGGGCTTGCTTTATTGGAACTTTAATATGTAGCTAGTGTGCTGTGAGACATAAGACCAAATCCTATTAATATCTGTGTTGCTGTTCAGTTGCTAAGTCATGTCTGGCTCTTTGCAATGCCATGGACTGTAGCATGCCAGACTCTTCTGTCCTCCACCAGTATCACCCAGAGTTTGCTCAGATTCATGTCCTTGAGTCCATGATGCTATCTGACCATCTCATCCTCTGCCGTTCCCTTCTCCTCTTGCCCTCAATCTTTCCTAGCTTTGGGATCTTTTCCAATGAGTCAGCTCCTTGCACCACGTGATCAAAGTATTGGCACTTCAGCTTCAGCATAAGTCCTTCCAATGAATATTCAGGGTTGATTTCCTTTAGGATTGACTGTTGGATCTCCTTGCAGTCCAAGAGACTCTCACGAATTTTCATCTATTTACTTTCTAGCATAGAAACTCTAGGTTAATTATCTTCTATTAACAAAAGCAAAGAAAGAAAATAAACCAAAACACACACATAAACTCTGAAGTATCTTAGTGTTATTATGATGAGAAATTTATATTGTTATACAGAGAAATACTCTTTTCAAATATATCTTTAAGATTCAGTAATATTCATGATAGATAGTTGATTTAATCCAGGAGCATTTTAGTAGGATACAAAGAATCTTATAACTGAAAGGGACTGAAATAGAAATTATCTAGTCCAACTCTTTATAGGTTAAAAATTGAGGTGAGATGTTAGAGGGAAATATATTGCTGGAATCTAATTCTCTTTACTCTCATTTTGAGTTTTAATTTAAAATGTTTTGATATCATAGTATTCAACATTTTGTCCTTTCACCCATCTGTTTGGTCATCTGTTTATCATTCACCTCTAAGATAGTAATTTTCTTCATGGGCAAGAGCTATGCTTTGCTTGTTTGTGACCCAAGTACGAGTACCATGAACATAATTGGTGGTTTGAAAATATTAGTAGAAATGAATGAATGCTCCATCTTATCTAAAATGGATATTTATAAATCCTCCACTCAGGGTTCCATCCAGTGTTGCCACATGAAGTCTCATCGAACAGAAAAATCTGCCCTCGCTCCATTAGATCCTCTGGCCTACTAGGGTACGGTCTCAGCAGGTAACAGGAGACCCAGGGCTCAATGCTTTCACATAAGGTGATCTGGCCCTCATATTTCAGGGACATTTGCAAGCAGTTTAGAATGAAAGTTAGAAGCATATCTGGAGATTACCTTGAGTGTCTGGAATCAGAGAAGATGGGAGGATGATAGGAAGGACCCAAGCTGGGGAATCCTTATTCAATCCCATCAACATTGAACATTTAATTCTCTGGATACCACAACCCTGACTCTGACCTGGAAAGACAGGAAATCTGATTTCACTGTGTGGCATCCCCTCCCATTTCCACAAATACACTGAATGGAGAGAACCCTGTTGGTGAGAGAATGATGACATTTTACTGAGGAGGAAATTGAAACATGGGAAGATTAACTCATTTGCTCAAGGGTAACATTAATTATGTGTGCCTGGTGGCTCAGACAGTAAAGCGTCTGCCTACAGTCTGGGAGACCCGGGTTTAATCCCTGGGTTGGGTAGATCCCCTGGAGAAGGAAATGGCAACCCACTCCAGTACTCTTGCCTGGAAAATCCCATGGATGGAGGATCCTGGTAGGCTACAGTCCATGGGGTCACAAAGAGTCAGACATGACTGAGCGACTTCACTTTCACAGTACTACACCAAACTGATACCCCCCTTTCCACACATTAGCATCAATGAACTCAAATTGGTATCACTTACCTTTAGGATGGTAGTTTTCTTGATGGGCATGAGCTATGCCCTTTATGAGTCCATGAGTTACTAAATTAAATGGAAGCTTTTCTTTTAATAACCGTGTGAACAGTGGACATTGTCCTTGTGTCTAAAAGAATCAAGGAACCCCTCTAGTAAATATCTCCCTGAAGTACTAATAGTTTAAAAAATTTTAGAACCTTCCTTTGTAATTAATATTTTTTCTTTTCTACTGCTCCAAGGGAGCTCCATATGGGGTTTCCCTGGTGGCTCAGTTGGTAAAGAATCTGCAGGCAATACAGGCGACCTTCTGCAATGCAGGCAACATAGGTTCAATCCTTGGGTCAGGAAGACCCATTGGAGAAGGAAATGGCAAACCACTCCAGTGTTCTTGCCTGGGAAATCCCATGGAATGAGGAGCCTCCTGAGCTACAGGCCACGTACAGTTCATGGTGTGGCACTTAGCAACTAAACTACGGCCAACACCACCACCACTGCTTCATGAGCACACAAGAAAGAAAGGAAAATGCTAAATTGCCCCTGACACTTAATAATATTTCAGAATTTTTGTCTTAAAAATATATTAAAGGTGCCCCTCTTACAGGTCGTCCTTTATCTGATTCAATTTTTAAAGAGCAACTGTTTGAAATGATGAACTTGCAAAAGACAGTTAAATGTGTTCCTGTTTTAAAAAAGAAACACTCCAATGAGAAAGTTGTTTAAAAGATATCTTGTGATTGCATTCTGAGATGACAACTGATCAATAGCTTTGTTTTGCTCTTTTTATGCCAGAAAGATTTTTATACATTACTTAGATCTCTCAATACACTTTTCTCACATCTTGAAGATGGTAGGGTTTTTATATTACTTACAAAATACAAATTAAACACAAAGGGAAAGCAGATATTTTGATTGAGGCCTCAATTCTTCAAATAAATGTTTTCAACAGTGACTACTACTAGCTATATTAGAAATGTTAGTTTTAAAAACAATGATTTATTCCAAAGAGAAGTTTTTAAAATACTACATTAGTGTATTACTTTAGTCACTCCAAAGTAGCATATTGATTATAAAATTAGATTTTAAGAATGTACAGAAAAAGATAAAACTTTTTTATATTATGAAATTCATCCACTTTCACCTTTTCCTACTTATATTTCTCTAAAATACAACCTTGATATAGGAACATTTTTGAAAAAATAGCAATAAAGTTAACCACACAAATTATTCCCCTTAAGAATAATATTTTCCTTCAATCAGTAATATAATAGAATAAAAGCTTACATTCAATGCTGTGCGCTTGCATAATGTAAGAAACCATTTAGTGAAGATTTGAAACAGGCTAGGTGAATAGAATGTCAAAGAGATGAATAAAGTTATTCAGTAAACAAACACTCTGTTCTCAGGAAGCTTACCATCTATTGAAAAGAGTAAATAACAAACAGATCTGTTAGATTCCCCCGTACTGAACATTTACTCTATGCCATCCATCTTGTTAATGTCAAGGCATGGTTTTTAAAGCCTTAATATCTGAAATTAGATTACAGTTTCTCCAATTACTATCTTTGAGACCTTGAGCATGATATTTAACCCTCTTTCCTTTTCTGGAAAATAGTGGTAATTGTAAGGTAGTTGTGATAATTTAATAAATTGATAAGGGTAAAGATCCTAGAAAAGTGCTTGGTGCTCAGTAAGCATGAAATTAGTGTTAGCTATTAGTAACCTCAATCATTATTCCACATGCTGAGGTAGGTATCGTAATCTCTGACAGAGAACTTGGTGACATCAAGTCTTTCCTGGGCTTCCCTTTTAGCTCAGCAGTAATGGGAAACCACCTGCAATGCAGGAGACGTGGGTTCGGTCCCTGGGTTAGGAAGATCCCCTGGAGAAGGAAATGACAACCCACGCCAGTATTCTTGCCTGGGAAATCCCTTGGACAGAGGAGCCTGGCAGGCTACAGTCCATGGGGTCACAAAGAGTTGGACACAACTTAGCAACTAAACAGCAAAAACCAGCAACCTGAATCCTTATTCCACATTTACAAGTAGGTATCATAATCTCTGACAGAGAATCTTAGTGATATCAAATCTTTTCCAAGTTTGTACCCTAGAGAGGACAAAGCCATGTATTAGTCCCATGTCAAATCACCAGACTCCAAATTCCACTGGTCTTCACACTGGTTTTCAAATTAATTTTAATGAAGAAATCTTCAAATCATGTTTCTCACAAGATAGTAATAGTATGAAAGTGAAGTGAAAGTTGCTCAGTTGTGTCTGACTCTTTGCCACCCCATGGACTGTAGCCCACCAGGCTCCTCTATCCATGGAATTTTCCAGGCAAGAATACTGGAGTGGGTTACCATTCCCTTCTTGAGGGTATCTTCCCGACCCAGGGATTGAACCCGGGTCTCCCTCATTGGCAGGCAGATTCTTTACCATCTGAGCTACCTGAGAAGCCCCAATATATTTTATTTTTACTGCAAATGTCATCTTTGTGAATGGTATAGTGTCTTATTTCATTGTTTTTAACATTAAAAATATGTATGTATACATTTGTGTCTACTTGTATGTATAAAGTATATGTATACATTTTATATATATTTAAAATATATGTGAATTTATATAAATTTTATTTGTATATATAAATGCCATTTTCCCCTGAACTGCCATGCTAAGAGAAGATTTGAAGTAAGCAATAGACCTTCTAGAATATCGATCTGCATTTACTGAAGTATAGACAATCACCTTCCAATTTGGAAAACTTAGTCGATTTTCTCAGCTAATTTTTCTTCTATTTTTAATAGACAGTTAATCTTTATGTGAATTGTTTTACCTCCTATTGGGTTTTAATGAGATGTGAAGTATTTTATTTTTAGCTGTTATAGAATTAAGCAGTATCTATTGACATTAACAATTAGCAATAATTACCTGCAATAGGTGTATTTTTAAACCACTTATAAAGAATTGAAAAGCTGTTTTCTAGGCATAAAGAATGTGTGTGTAGGGGGTGGGTGGGTGGCAAGTTGCACATGAGATGATAAACGAATTCAAGAGTTCTTAACTTCTTAAAATGGAAGAAATACATAAGATATTTCTAATATTTTTTTTGTATAGCTAATCACTAACTCTCCTTGGACTATAGATGATTTTTTTTTGAAATATCATATAAACTTTACGGTAACTAGCCTATAATTAAAAGATAGTTTTTTTCATTGGGAGGAGAGTTATATTTTTTTCCTTCAACTTAATATTGTTTTGTTTAAATAGTCTGTATGTGGTACCGGATAAATATGTACTTAATTTTAATTCCCTTTGGTTAGTCACCTAGGTTTCTACTGAACTTTATAAATGTTAAGAGAGAAGATTACAAATTTGATCTCTAGTTGACTCCATCTGTTGTCACCCAGTCATCTAAAAATCCTTAAGACCAGTTAGGCAAAGCAAGAGACTGCAGAGTGACAGTAGTTCCTTCATCTGAATATGATGAAGTATTCACATGTTATCAGATTTCAACTATCTGAGGCTCCCTCTTCATATATAAAATTATGACAGGTGATTAAACCAGATGATTTCTATGTTCCTCTATGGTGATGTAATTCTCAGATCCCATGACTATGAAAAATTTCCATTCAATAAATAGATGAGTTCTTTTAGAAGTGTGACTCATAGTTCTTTAATATCACCAAGTACATCTGAGCTCAAATGTAAGAGTCATATATAATAAAAAGAAATATATTAACCTGAGCATAATGCTTTGTCTATATTAATGTATTTGTTTTAATCACACACACACACACACACACACACACACACACACCCCCCAATACATATTTCTTCATATAAGTGTACTACTTACTGTGGAAAACTCAAATGATACAAAAAATATAAAGGGTGTAAAAAGCCCTAAAGTTTTACTGCTTATGAGCAGCTAGTAAAAATAGTTTGATACTCATCTTTCCAAACATCAATCCTTGTTTTAAGGCATTAATCCTTGCATACTAAGGTAATATACAATTTTATATAAACTGCATTTTTTACACGTATACCTATATATGTATGTGTGTATTGTTGTTTAGTCACTAAGTTGTGTCTGACTCTTTTGTGACCCCATGGACTGTTACCCCTCAGGCTCCTCTGTCCATGGGATTGCCCAGGCAAGATTACTGAGTGAGTTGCCATTTCCTTTTCCATGGGATCTTAGCTTTATACTATGATTTAATATCTGATGGATCAAGACCACTTCACACACATTCACTACTTTTTGTTCATTTACTTTTCTAAATATGTTCACAAGTTTATTTTTTATGACAAATCTTAGAACATTTCATCAGCTCTAACCTCCTGAAGCACATTATAGAATTGTAATTAATTCTGTAGTGAATATATAAATTAATTTTAAAAAGATAAACACTTTTTACAATGTCAAGTCATTTTTTCCCACAAATAAGGCCTCTTCTATCTTCAGATCTTTGATGTTTATTTCAATAATACATATGTCTAGGTTGCATACATTTGTAATTATATATATTACTTGATATTTTAGGGTTTTGTGAAGGTACATTTGAGATTTTTTTTAAATTATATTCTATAAATAATTATTTTCTGAAGTGATTCCTAAACAATCACCCTAAAGAATGATTTTATACTTTATAGCTTTTCACATAACTTAAATTTTCCAAATGAACAATTAAGTGTTTGAAAATATTAATAATGTTATCCATGTCTTTTCATACTTAGGTTAGCTGGATGAGGACTAGACCCAAGTTGTTTATTCACAATACTGTCCTTTCGTTAACAGTGCTAGGAACCTGGAAGATGCTCAATAAATAACTCTTGAGTGTGTTAAAAGATTTTTGATTCCATGGTTCTAGCTTAGCATTTAAACAAGAGAAGGAGTAGCCATCACTTTTCTTAATTTCTGAAATACTTCAAAAATTCTACCATTAAACCAGACTTGGTCTTTTGGTCAGAGTCACAAGATACTCATGTTAAAATGTTAACTACTCATTCATCTCTTACATGCTAATAGTCTTATTAAAATAGACCCTAAATTGTATCAAATGCAGTTTGATATCTGTTGGCATTTTTTTTTCCTTTCACATATTAATGTGGTAAATTAGAGTGTTTCTAGTTGATACGAAGGCTAAAACTTAACAGTTTGAAGGACTCTCTTTAAGAAGGGGTACAAAATTGTGAATGCCTAGTTGAGTGTGAAAGTGAATATTTATTTAGAATGAAAAAGGAAAAGCTGCCATAGAAGAGTTCTCTAGGAGTAAAAGCTTCATCAAATTCATGTTGTTGTGAATTACAGCGAATTTCTAATATTTAACTAACCTTTTGTTTCTGAGGTGAACCCTAATTGATCATGGCATAATTCATTAAATATCTTGTTTAATTCTATTTGGTATTAATTAAAATTATTAAGATTCATATGATATTGTCTTATAGCATTTTTTCAGGATTTATTTATAAAGTTTTAAATCAGTGATATGTTTGTTTTGTGAAAACAAATGAAAAGCGTCCTTTCCTTTCTCTGTAGTTTTTATATTCCAGTTGAGCTTAATGTTGTTGCTTAAAGTTGTAAGTCTTTGTATTGAAATGATCAATAACAACTTGACGAGGTCTATGAAGAAACACTTATAATAGGAACAGTATCATTTTAGTTTGAAAAAAAGTCATGTTGTTATCCCATCAAACTGATGTGGAGAGAGCAAAAAGGCAAAGATATTTACATATAGTCTCAAGTAAGTTTATTTGTGATCCAATCTGCCTTTATTATTGCTATTTTAATATGATTGTTTATCAGAAATACAGCCAGTCTTCCACACCATTATACCCATATCTTCTCCACTTTGTATACTGTTCTGCTTTTAAGACACGTCCATAGTCACATGTAACCTGCTTCACTAGTCAACTCCTTAGACATCATCCCAGATTTTAACTGTAGGTTGTGAACACGTTGGTGCTGCCATAGTGTGTTAGTCGCTCAGTTGCATCCAACTCTTTGCAATCCCATGGACTTCTCTGTCCATGAGATTTTCCAGGCAAGAATACTGGAGTGGGTTGCCATTTCCTTCTCCAGGGGGTCTTGCTGAGCCAGGCATCGAAACTGGGTCTCCCAAATTGTAGTCAGATTCTTTACTGTCTGAGCCACCAGGGAAGCCCCACAGAAAGGACAGCAACAAATGACACCTTTCCTTCATAAGTTGGTCATGTAGTAAATTATTTGTGAGATGGAGAGATATTTCTCTCTCTCTATGTTCCCACTGCTGATGCATGTGGGCTTAAAGAATTGAGTTCAAGTATGAACTTATAGTTTCAGCACATCTAAAAAACCAGGAAACAGTTTGAACTGAATCTTAAACAATGTTGGTTACTTTTTTAAAATAATAACCTTAATAACTTTTTCTTACCAACCCAGTCCCTTTTGCAGAATAAGTACTTTTGTATATAGTGCAATACATCTGACATTCATTTCAGTTCAGTCGCTCAGTCATGTCCGACTCTTTGCGACCTCATGAACCACAGCACGCCAGGCCTCCCTGTCCATCACCAACTCCCAGAGTTTACCCACACCCATGTCCACCGAGCCGTTGATGGACAGCCATCTCATCCTCTGTCATCCCCTTCTCCTGCTGCCCCCAATCCTTCCCCACATCAGGGTCTTTTCCAATGAGTCAGCTCTTCGCATGAGGTGGCCAAAGTATTGGAATTTCAGCTTCAACATCAGTCCTTCCAATGAACACCCAGGACTGATCTCCTTTAGGATGGACTGGTTGGATCTCCTTGCAGTCCAAGGGACTCTCAAGAGTCTTCTCCAACACCACAGTTCAAAAGCATCAATTCTTCAGTGCTCTGCTTTCTTCACAGTCCAACTCTCACAACCATACATGACTACTGGAAAAACCATAGCCTTGACTAGACAGACCTTTGTTGGCAAAGTAATGTCTTTGCTTTTTAATATGCTATCTAGGTTGGTCATAACTTTCCTTCCAAGGAGTAAGCATCTTTTAATTTCATGGCTGCAATCACCATCTGCAGTGATTTTGGAGCCCTGAAAAATAGTCTGACATTGTTTCCACCGTTTCCCCATCCATTTCCCATGAAGTGATGTGACCAGACGCCATGATCTTACTTTTCTGAATGTTAGGCTTGAAGCCAACTTTTTCACTCTCCTCTCTCACTTTCGTCAAGAGGCTTTTTAGTTCCTCTTCACTTTCTGCCATAAGGGTGGCGTCATCTGCATATCTGAGGTTATTGATATTTCTCCCAGCAATCTTGATTCCAGCTTGTGCTTCTTGCAGCCCAGCGTTTCTCATGATGTACTCTGCATATAAGTTAAATAAGCAGGGTGACAATATACAGCCTTGATGTACTCCTTTTCCTATTTGGAACCAGTCTGAGATCCCATCTAAAAATAAATATAACAAATATAGAGTGTCCCCAAAATCTAACACAGGGAAAACTTCATATTTTACTGTACTGTACTGAGTAGCTGAATTTCACAAATGAATTGAATTATAAACTGGTACATCAACTATTTCTTGTATGTGTCTACTGAGCGCATTTTGACTAAGAGTCTTTGACTTTGTACTTTTGATAAACTGGTACAATCCTAGAAATTTACATTACTGAACAGACTGTTTTTCAGCTTCATGTTTTCTTAAGATTTTTTTCTGTGACTTTAGAAATGTTATGATTTTAAACATCAAAATAAATCATCCCAATAGTATGCTAGGAACTCATGGTCAGCAGTAATACTGACAGTACCTTTTTTGAGTTTTAAGTAAAATTACTGTGATAGTCATTTTACAAATTAGTTACCAAAATGTGTATACTGTTGATGGTGATGTACCGTGTTTTATACAATTGATAGGTTACACCTCAAACATTTTTACTGATTATATGTAATATCTTTAATGTATTTATAAAGATTACTTGTAAAAACTGATCAAACACAAGAAATGTGGAAAACAAAGTAGGTAACTTTTTACCATTCACATACTTAAATTCTCATTTTTCCTTTATTTTTTTGAAATCTCTCTGAAAATTAGTCTATTGATCCACCATTCACTGTTTTTAGTGTTTCTTTTCCTATTCTTTACTTCTTTTCTTTTAAAAAAAATATTTATATTTGTTTTACCATTTTATGCTATAGATTTTTATGTTAGATATTTTTTGTAAGCAAAATACACCTTTAATATAGGGAAAAAGCTCTGTTCATAATTCAGATATCCATTTTCCTTTATAAAGTACATCAGTATAGCTTTTAAAAAAATAATAGTGACTTGGGAACTCATTTTAATTAAAGTAATTAAATTAAATTTGCTACCTAATTTAAATACGCTATAAACACTCTTCAATTTGAATATACAAAAAGGGAAACCGTGCAAGAAGGCCAAATGAAAGTTCTACTTCATTTTGGCTTTGCCCAGGGAGACCCTTGCCTTTGAAGCATGTATGAAAATAGTAAAAATTGTTAAAAAAAAAAAAAGAAGTATAGGTTGTGTGAGTAGGAATTTGTGCTAACTCTCTGTGTATATATAATATTTACTCATATCATAACCAGGACTCAATTATCTACAATATAATGAATACCTTTAACTCTTTTCAAATCAATATGTACATTCATTCTTTTATTATAATAATGACAGCCAAAGAAGAAAGCTGTATGGGAAATTCAAAATCATATTGAGTGATAAAAAATATGGAAGTTCAGGGAATGAAATGCCATTAAAATTTATATTGATTAGGGAAAATATTGTGGAGTAATTTAAACCCAACTGGAGCTCGAAGGACATATAGGCCTGAAATAGAGGGAGACATGGAGAAAGATGTCACTGCTATTTTTTCAAGATCAGATTTTGCAAGATTGTTACCTCCCTGTTTATACCTGGGCTTTCCTGGTAGCTCAGATGCTAAAGAATCTGACTGCAATGCGGGAGACCTGGGTTTGATCCCTGGGTTGGGAAGATCCCATGGAGAAGGGAACAGCTACCCACTCCAGTATTCTTGGCTGAAGAATTCGGTGGACAGAGGAGCCTGGTGGGCTACAGTCCATGGGGTTGCAAAATGTTGAACACGACTGAGCAACTTTCACTTTCACTTTACTTATACCTAGTGGCTCAGGTCTTTGCTGGGCTAGTTTGTTTGTTTGTTTAACAATGCTCTAAAACCAAAAAATCAGAACAGAAGTGACTAAATATTTTGTTCAAAGTCATGAAGAATCATTCTTCATAGAGCAAAGTGTGTCAATCCTGGTATTTTGTAAATTAATGCACACTATCACATTTTTCACTATTAGAAAGAAGGAATAAAAAGGAAACACAACATAGGCTATCACTTTAGGTGCTTCAATAAACAGTATTTGCCAAGATGTGGATGAATTCTTTTAGAATCATTATAATTAACAAGTGATGACCATGTTCATAAGAGAGGTGATATAAGAATTTGTATTTTAAAATTAGTTCTATTTGTGTAGCAAGTTACTGACTAAAGTTGACGCTTTGGAAGAATAATTGTTTGGTTGCTAAGTCATGTCTGACTCTTTGTGATCCCATGTACTGCAGCACATCCGGCTCCCTGTTCTTCGCTATATCCTAGAGTTTGCTCAAATTCATGTCCAAGGAAGAATAATTATAGTACAATTAATTTGAAAACATTTTCTTTGCTCAGGTTGTTTCTTCTGGATGTTTGCATGTTGTCATTCAAGTGTGTATATCTAAATAAAATAAACTTATCTTAAAATTGTCATGAAAATATTTATAATTTTTAGGAGTAACTGTACTCTAAGTGCTGTCTAGAAAATGTCTATGTTGGTAAGTTAACAAGAAGCTAACTAATGACAAAATACTCTTGATTTTTTAAAATTGAGATGTGCATGTGCCTGGCAAAGGAGTTTTCTACACTAAGCCCTACATATTAAAACATTAATTTTAGATGTGTCTATGGCAGCATAATGCATTCTTGTAGTCTTCCAAGATGTGCCAAATTTTGTAATCTTTCCTAAGAGTCACAAATCAAGAGACCTGCCGTATATAAAGTGAAGAATGACCATGACTGTTCAAAGAGAGTTGCAAATAGTAACAATTACCAAATTTCTGTTAATCAACATACATGGCTTGCATGTCAAGAAATACTGTAACCACATTTAACATGGAATTCTAGATAATTCTGAGTATTGCCAGTCATCCTCAATATTGGCAAGGCAATATCCCAATTCAACTCTATAAATAAATATATCAAATCTCTTATAATTTATATTATTATGGTACCAGACTGAAGGATGGGGAGTGTGAACTGGCACAGCACTATGATCCTTAAAAAAGTTATTTTCATGTTTCCTAAATCATGTTTGTTAATATTGATGAAATAGTGGTGTTGTCCAGAATCTTCTCTCTCCCTAAATTTTCATCACCAGACCTTATTTTTCCAACAAATAGCAAAAAGAAGGAAAGTTGCTATTTCTCTTCTGTTACCCAGCTGTGTCCAATATCAGGATCTTGAGGCATTCCTCTAGGGCACTTTGTCAAGTGTACAACCTCCTATTTTAATGTGAATAGAAAAAAAAAAGCTGCTTTCTTCATGTTGCAGAGACTTCTTCACTTCTATGTAATGTAGTTGCAACATGTTTATACTGTTGCCATAGTAGTAATAGTAACATTACCACACATGGGTAGCATTTTTTAGCTCTTTCACTACACATTATCTACTCACTAGCCTATCTCATTTAATCCTTAAACCACCTGTGTCTTGGAGGTGTTAATACTGTTTTCCAACTGAGTGTGACTGAATTTTAGAGTGCTGTCTTTGTCTACGTCACATAGTTGAAATGGAAATACAAGGCAGATCTCTCTCAGATGGAAACTATCTGAATACACATTTTTAAAAAACTCGACATTTACCAATTGTATTTGCCAGAGGTTGAAAAAGAGAAAGTAGCACACATAACTCCTGTCACAGAAAATGTAACTTGTAACCAGGAGCTGTTGTCCATAGGTGTGACAGTTCCATCTAAATTAGATCCAAAAGAGGCTGTGCAAAAACAAAGAGGTCGAAGATCCTTCCTGGAATCTATCCGCATAAATGCATATGCATGCAGACCCTTCCACAGGGAATCAGAAGAAAATGAGAGTTGTTTGTATGTGGAAGACCAGAGACTAGTAGAAGACTAGAGTATATGGCAAATGTGGCAAGAGGTCCAGTGTCACTGGAAAAGCCACATGTTGGCATGTGCAATTTCATGACAAGTTTTGTGACTCAGTGTCAGATGAACTTTAGAGCCCACATTCCTGGGGAAGTACAAAGTACACGTGGTGGAGTCACCATTCTTTCACACAGGATCCAGCAATGCTGTGGCTTTGAGGACACTGGGAACTTGGGAATCTAGAAGAGGTTCTTTTGGCATTTTCTCAGGGCATTAGTAAAAAACTATTAAATAAAACAAGAAGAAACAAGATCTATCATGTGGCTCCTGTTTTTATTTAAGACTCACTCTTGGTAGGCTTGAACTGAACTGAACTGAACTTGGTAGGCTACAGTCCATGGGGTCGCTAAGAGTCAGACAGGACTGAGCGACTTCACTTTCACTTTTCCCTTTCATGCACTGGAGAAGGAAATGGCAACCCACTCCAGTGTTCTTGCCTGGAGAATCCCAGGGAAGGCAGAGCCTGGTGGGCTGCTGTCTATGGGGTCGCACAGAGTCGGACACGACTGAGGCGACTTAGCTGCAGCAGCAGCAGCTTGGTCACCAGAAGAAGTTCATAAAAGAATCACTGACTAACATTCTAGAAACATGTAAGAATAACAGCTAAAGGCTTTGAAGTGAATGGCCGTGTGGTATTGCCTTAAGTCAAGCAGATACAGGCAGACAGCCATGGTAATCTGAGTTGATCCAAATTTTACTGTTGATCTAGTTTGAACCCACTGACTGCTTGATTTCTGGCACATTCGTGATCAAAATCCTAAAACATTACTCAGTATTTCCTCTGTGTTCTAAATATCTCCAGTATCAAGATTTGAAACCCACCGTCTTCTAGGACTCCCTCCCATGTCAGTCTTGCAGATCTTAACGTTTGTTTTCCAAACCCAAGTTAACTTCCAACTTTCTTAACTAACCTGACTTATTTTCTTCCTCTCTCACCTCCCAATCCTACAAAGTGGACACGAAATGAATATTGTCGGAATAGGCAGTATTGAACAAGCTTTGAAAATTGACCCAAAAGTACCAAAAAAAAAAAAAGGCAAAAAATCAGCTCTGCTTTGGACTGAGTCATATATTTTCCCTATATCCATACACCAGACTAAATAGAAGGATAGAATGATACGTCATTTTCTGTTCTGGGATGTTTGATTTCATACACCTTTTTCAATGTCTGAAAAAAATGGTTACCTTCTGTTTTAAAGTTATAATCTAGTAATCAAGCCTATGTAGGGCCTGGGTAAAATGGTAAAATTTGATATATCTCAGGGAGCACTGCCATTTGGATAGGTTTCCAATTTCTGAACTCTCTTGTTTATCCCAGTTGTTGATTAAAATGGGTCATGATTTCTATCATCGGTTATCCCATTGTAAACATACAACTTTAATATTGAAAGGAGTCGGTATAGATGGCTCCCATGATAATTCCTAACTCATACATTATTTGATTTAATTTCATTTGTAATGTCAGTTTTAAGCACTGAGCACAAATGAAATTTTTATATGAGACTCCTTATTCATCATTAGGACTAAATTGAATGTATAGTTCATACAGGTAGCTCTGGATTTTTCATTACTACAACATTTCTGTGAAGTACTCATTCTAGCTCTGAAAGTGATTTTCAGATCATTTATTCATGTCTTCACAACTATAGAAGCCACACTAGTAATGTCAGTGGTTAATTGAAATCATGGATCATGTCTTAGTTTGAAAATGTCTCTACAGCTTTTGTCTATAATAAAACCGACTAAGGTTTTGGATGGAGAAAATCATAATATGAATTAAAAGTGTTCCTCTCCTTAATAAAAATATATTTAATAGAGTGTTTCAGTATGGCTTAATTTTAGTTTGTTGTTGTCTCACTTTGCACAGCAATGAAGCCTGAAATAATTCAGGGGAAGAAAAAAAGAAAAAAGAAAAAGAAAGAAAAGAAGTGAAATCTTTCTAATTCAAGGGCTTCGGTATTTGATCTAGGTTGACAGTAAAGAGATAAAGTATTTTGAGCATCTTCCTAATAACTAACACCGTGAAAATGGTATTATGCTCTCAAAGAGCTTACAATAAAATTGTATTTAAAAAAAAAAAAACACTCTCTTGTTGTTTGTTTTGTCTAAAAATATGCATTTGAGCCTCTTTTTATTTTCTCCACCTCTGAGACATATGTAACTGTAACCTAGCAAAATTATTTTGGTTTGTTTGTTACGCTATTGCTTTGTACCAGTAGCAGGCCACACTCAGTATATTCAGAGAGATCTCTATGCATGTAGGTTTCTCAGAAAATATTTGTAAGGGCTGTTATTTTAGTCCTTAGGAAACAGTTCTGTCATGTGATGTGAATGAGCAAGGTAGCAGTAAAAGAGACATTTGATAATATTCTTTGAATCCATCGATACAGTAAATAAAATTAGATAATTTAAATAGCTCTTCCGCTTCCCCCATTGAAAAACTAAATTTTCTTCTCTGGGCCTCAGTTTCTTATTTGTTTATTTAGGGACTTGTACTGGATAATGTATAAGTGGGATCTCATTTTCCATATTTTAAATTCTGTTTAAGATGTATAGAGCACATACACTAAGATTGTCCATTTCATCCAAATTTTAGAAAATTTGGCATAAAATTGTTTATGCTATTTTCCTGATATCCCTAAATCTCAAGAATGTCAGCAGTTATGTCACTCCTGCCTTTCAGTCTTAATTTTTAAAAATTTGTGCTTCTTTCTTATTTTCTCAATCAATCCTGCCTGAGTTTTATGTATTTTATATATCTTTCAAAGGGTCAACTTTTGGTATTATTAACCTTCACTATTTTGTTTATTTTTCTTGTTATTAGTTGATTAGTTTTCTGCCTTATTATCATTTGAAGTTTACTTTGTTATATTTTATAATTTTATTAGAACCTTTAAATTTATTAATTTCAGTTTACTTTTTTTACATTAGTAAATATTTAATATTTAACATTATCACTTAGATATATCTCAAATATTTTTACAGGTAATATTTAACTTCTGTTCTACATATTTAGAAATTCCCATTATGATATCTTCTTTGACCCATGCATTATTTATGTACACTTTTTTTTGTTTCTAAATTTCTAAGAATCGTTGCCTACTTTTTGATTTCTAGTTATATTGATTTTTCTGAGTTTAGTTTATAGCTTATCAATTATTTTGTATTTGTTCAAATTTTCCTTTGTGACCCATTGTTGTTACAAAAATAGTATCTATTTCATTCTAGAGATTCAAAAGTATTTTCTCAAATTAGTAAGTTGATGACTAGATACCTTGGAGGGAAAATGAGTGTCATCAATAGATTAAAGTACATTTAAAAGAGTAAATAAACTGCCCTTGAGACAATGTGACCAATTTGATTCATTAAAAGATTCTAAAAGGCAAGGACATTTGCATCTGAACTTCTATT
The DNA here is from genome assembly GCA_024291935.2 of Okapia johnstoni. Lineage (NCBI taxonomy): Eukaryota > Metazoa > Chordata > Mammalia > Artiodactyla > Giraffidae > Okapia > Okapia johnstoni. The sequence continues at coordinate 93,709,071 of CM044311.1, read as the reverse complement.
CTTTTATAAAGAGAAGTGCTCTCTAAAGAGTTGAAATGTAAATAAGTTCAATTCTTCATAAAATTGTTCTTAAATAAGACTCTTCCACAGTGCTTGTCGCCTGCCCTGCTTCAGTAAAAGGGCACATTCAGGGACAGGCCTGTGGGACAGAGACTTAAGACTGTCAAAGAAATGCATGCCAGTTGCCTCTACTAGTCAACATAAACATAAATGGGCAGCCAAAGGGCATTTGACATCTTCTTTGAGTTACAGTGTAGGTTTGTATATACTTCTCTATAGTTCAATTACAGGACACAATTTATACTCTTAATGCTGTTATCTGTTTTAAGGTTTTCTTAATTAACATATTGTAAAATCAGGAAAAGCTTTATTATATCTCAAAATTTGAAGTATGTGTTTTAAACTTTGAAAGCATACAAATAATAATTATAAAATAGCATACACTGGATGGTAGAAAAGGTATGATTTTGAAAGAACAGTGACTACTTCCTCTTTTGTATGATGACCTCTATGGATGATGTGTAATTTTGGCACATCAAAAGAAAGAAGTAAAAGTCTATTAATCTTAAAGTCCTCATGGTAACCACTAGAAGTTTTCATAAAATAATGATAAAATAAAAGAAACAGCAGAATCCAGAATTGGGAGGTGAAGAGAAGGATGGCGTTTTTGTCTCCTAAATTTCTTAGTTTTTATAATGGTAAGTTAATAGATATTGTTGAATTGGCAATTCCAGTATTTGGCATGCATGTGTTTACCTAATTGTTCATATACATCTGTAATATTTGAAATATTTAAAAATAACAATAAAAGTTAAAGTTACTGCCAACAGAAAAGTTAAAAATAATATTATAGATAGTGCAGATTATGTGTGTATGTGTGTGTACTTCTGAACTTTTAATTTTATAGCCTTCTATATGGTTGAAAATATTTAACTCTGGGCATGACATAATAATTTATTTACCATCTGGTATACAGGCAAAGGAACTATCCTATATCCAGGCAAAGAAACACTGTTCAGATAATTAACTTGCTATATCTGTATATACTGACATGGAAAAAGGGCTATGATATATTTATAAGTAAGATAAAAACATACTACATATAATTGTGTATATTGTGCTTAGTTGCTCAGTTGTGTCCGACTCTTTGTGACTCCATGGACTGTAGCCCACCAGGCTCCTCTCTCCATGGGATTCTCCAGGCAAGAATACTGGAGTGGGTTGCCATGCCCTGCTCCAGGGGATCTTCCCAACCCAGGGGTTTAACCCAGGTCTCCGGCACTGCAGGTGAATTCTTTCCCATCTGAGCCACCAGGGAAGACCAGTTGTGAATATTACGTATTCTAATTGTTTAAGAATGATGAAGATACATATATGTTTCTATTAATCAATGCATGGGAAATACTCAGAAAGAAACACACCATACTAATAGCAGACACTATTTGGGCAGTGCTTTTTTTTGTATTCCATCATATTTATTATTTAAATACATAAATTATTTTCACCAAAACAATTCATTGATTATACGGTAAAATTTTAAGAGTAAAGGAGATTCTAGATAACTTAGTTAACAGGATATCTAACTTAACTTAGTTTACTCCGTGCTTCCAATGTTTATCTGTGCCTTGCTCACTGCTCAGCAGCCAGACCAGGTCCGTCACAAATAATAGAACTCTTTAAATATTTCTGGAGTGAATTCATAAATTTAAGCAGATTGCTTAATATAATATGTGATATATATAGTAGGCATACAATCGGGAATGAACTCATAAATGCAGATTGTCTAATATGTGGCATATAATATGTATGCAATAGATGAACCTCTTGTTTTGTTAAATAGCCTATATGAACCAATACAAATAATTAGTTTTCAGGAATTAGAAATCATTCAGATAGCAATGTGAGTGATGGCTGATAGAAAGCTTTGTTTTTTTCTATTATTTTCCTATGTGTAGTTTTAAAATGATCTACTTGTACACATATTTCATTTTAAAATAATAAGTTAACTCCTGAGTCTTTTCACTCAAGATTAAAACAAAACATTCTCATTTGTACCTTTATATGTTTGTCAGTGGCATATACCTGCCTTTCTTTGCGGATTATGTTTAATCCAGATTTCTCCAAAATGGATAATACATTGCCTAAAGCTTCTTTATTATCATTCTTCATATCAGCAGCCCAAAGCAGAAATCTTTGCTAACTTTTAGGTTTTAGAATTCTGATAAGCAGCTTGGTGCTTCTTTCTTGTAAGTTCTATCTGCAATAAAATCCCATTGAGTACAGGAGTATAGAATGGCATTTACTTCCTCAATTAATTTCATTGTTACTGTGCTAGAACTTGTGTCAATAAAGTCATTCTGAATGTCTTTAATAGACAAGAAACCTCAGTCATGATCAGAGTGAGGAAAAGGGAGAATTGCACATGTGCTAATTTGATGGTTATGGCTTCCGATGAGTTTCCATTTCCCTCAGGCTTTGGACTAAAGCTGAAAGCAAAAGTAAAATGCAAGATGCCAGAGGTACTTTGCTGCTCTGATTTAGCTTAAATTAAATCAGTTACTGACAGGACTGGCACTCCACAGTATGATAGTAACCGTAACACAGTAACCTAGATGAGGTCTGGAAGTCTTCAGATGAGAACTTGGTCATTTGTGGTAGTGTCTTCCTCTTATATTAATAAAGGGAAACTGATCAGTCTCTAAACAGGCAAAGTTATGTTTCTCTTCAAACTCAAAGTACAACCTAACATAGCTGTTTCTGATATTCTGATGATGTTGGTGAGAGAAAAATTGGAAATGTCTCAAATGGTAAAATTATGATCAGAAAGGAGAAATGTAACCATTTTGCTTTGGTATAAATAAAGTTGTCGATCCAGTAATAGACTGTTGCGTGGCTTGTTTAAATGCAAGAATTTAGTATGCTGCTGCTAAGTCGCTTCAGTCGTGTCCGACTCTGTGCGACCCCATAGACGGCAGCCCACCAGGGTCCGCCGTCCCTGGGATTCTCCAGGCAAGAACGCTGGAGTGGGTTGCCATTTCCTTCTCCAATGCATGAAAGTGAAAAGTGAAAGTGAAGTCGCTCAGTCAAGTCTGACTCTTCGCGACCCCATGGACTGCAGCCTACCAGGCTCCTCCATCCATGGGATTTTCCAGGCAAGAGTACCGGAGTGGGGTGCCATTGCCTTCTCCGAGAATTTAGTATAGTATGCAAGAATTACGATATTATACTCTTTATTTAACAAGCATAATATGACAGGAAAAATAGCCTCTTGTCTCCATTTTAGAAATGAAGTATAAGTAACATATTATAAATTTGTCCTAGTTCATTGATGTGACAGCTAATAGATGTACATATTGGAAATTTACTTAGTAGATTATCATTTACTGTCACTTTTTTAATTAGAATGTGATCTTCCATTGTCTTTAATCTATTTGCATCATGATGAAAGATTTCTTTCCCTTAAGCAAAATCTTTATTTATCATAAGGCAATTTTACCGAAACTGTTACATAAAGGAGGAAACTATAATAGGAATCATTAGTTTTTGAATGTTCAGACTACTTGGCATCTTGAAAAAAATAATGAAAAATATTTTATTTTTAGTAAAAATGTGATATTTATCTTTTCAAAAAAACTCATATTTTTATCTTAAATATTTAATTATTTTGCCATTAGTTTTGTAAGTATGCCTTGGAAAATTTGAGTAGATTAAGGCATTGTTGGGAGAAGGAAATGGCAACCCTCTCCAGTATTCTTTCCTGGAGAATCCCAGGGACAGAGGAGCCTGGTGGGCTGCCATCTATGGGGTCACACAGAGTCGGACACGACTGACGCGACTTAGCAACAGCAACAGCAAGGCATTGTTGATATATATACAACTGAAACTTAAGTGCAAGTATAATCAAACACTTTCAGTCAGCTCTGATGGCAGGAGTCTTCTGTATAATTTTAACTCTGCACATACACCTCTTTTGCACCTATAAACAGGCTGTTAAAGTAAAGAGTTCTACTGGTATAAAAGAGTTAATTTTAGAGGAACTCTTGGTGAATGGGTTATGGAAAAAATAGATGGGAGATGGGAAAAAATAGAGTAAAAAGTCTGAATTGCCTTTTGAGGGGAAAAAATCACACAATTTTGACTGGATATGTGGTGACGGTCCATCGGCTTCTATTGGAAGTATAACAGTAAGTGTATGTAGATGATTTTAACTAATGACACTTTGTTTAAATTATTTCAGAGTGGGCTATCCATTACATGGTATAATTATCTCATACAAACTCCAGAGTAAGATTGTGAGTTCAGTATGATATTTGTGAAAAGTAAGTGCTATTCCATATTAAGAGACATCTTTAGCTTTAGTTGAGAGACTTGGTATGAAGTAACTGTAATTCCAACTGTGTTGATACTTAACTTTTATTCTTTGTATTTATTTCAGTTCATCCACACTTTAAAAAAAAAAAAAGATCTCAGGTCTAAAACTCACTTTCAGCCCTTTCATCTCCTAAAGTTTTAGCATCATGATGTATTATATGAGCACTATATACCATTGTTTCAAAGTCTTTAGGAAAGATACTGCCTTACCTCCAAGATGCTCCACCCTCAATGACTGTGCTATTTTCATGCATACATCATTATAGCCAAAATTTATTGGACGTATATTGTGCCAACAACCTTTCTAAGTTCTTTGATATACACTAAGTTTATTCCTGACTTCATCCTTAAGAGAAAATCCTGTTGTATTTGCCAGCTTACAGATGAAAGCCTGAGACAGAGAAATGAAGAAACTTGACGAACGTAACTTTGCTGGGAAATGGAAATTTTGAAGTTTAAATTCAGGTAGCCTGATTCCAGACTTTATCCTGAATCTTAAACATAGAGTTTTGATATTTTGAAATACAGATGACTCTTGCAAGGATGACCTTTAAGGTGGCTTCTAGACGTTATTTATGCTTCAGAATGAATGAAGGAAAGAAAACTTTGATGAATATAAATTTGACATTGGAAGAGAGATGGTTCTTGGTAATGAAATATGACAAAGACTTAGATGTTAGAATCTGGGGCATGTAAGCCCCTGAGTTGACAATTTGATTAGAAAAATGTGTGAGAGCTATCTTACGCTCTTTGTCTGAGAAGGGGTGGTATACTCCCTCTTCAGGTGACTAGTTTAACAGCACTAGGCCTACACAGTTGAGAGAACCCCAATAAAACCCAGATACCTATGAATACATCTGCCTCTTTTCTTTAAGCCTGACATCTGTTGTTTTATGAAGGTAATTGTGTAGTTTGTAGAGATCTGGTTGCAAGAATATTTTTGTGAAAAACTCTGCAAGTAAATAATAGGCAGCTTGTTACTTCGAGAATTTCTAATAGTGGGGGGCAGGTATTTGAAAACAATAATGACAGTAATTAAATAGAGAGTAATTATTTTTCTATAGTATATAACTAATAGGAGCTAAGGTCTAGTTCTCTGTATATGAATGAGTGGATAAATGAATGAGTGAATAGATAATGAGAGAGAATGGGAGAATGATGATAGTTTTTTTGAAAAAGCAGTCATGTTTGATATCATCTATTATGAATAAAATTTTAGAAATTGGATTTTTGAAAATTGACTTACATAGAGTTAATTTTATATTCTCAACTAAGTTTTAGTCAATATCAAATATGAAACCTCAGCAGCATTCAATTGATTTGCTGGGTTTAGACAAAAAAGAATCTCATGGAAGACGTGCCTTTGTTAACTCATAGTGGCTGAAGAGATCACTTTTTCAATAAAGCCACATTTTCTTTAATAATACGTGTTAGGTTGGCAGTAGAGATTTATATAGTAGAGATGTTAATTAGCATTCTTTTGGGGCCAAACTTTCTCCTGTATTTAGATATAATAGGGTTTAAATTATTTCAGAAAAATGTGCAATGTTTATAATGTCTTTATGGGGAGAGGAGTAAAAATGGACAAGAGTTAAAACTTAGAAAATTCCATCATTCAGAACTGCACGTTTCCAACTATAAATATGGAATGTTTATGTTATATGCGCAGAACTATCTTCCAACAATACAGCCTGTCTGTACTGCTAGGAAGATCTGAGTAGCACATGAAAGATCACTTGGTGATCAATTAAAACTCTTAAAACTGGTTTATCTACATGCTGTCAAATAATATTTAAAATGTAACATTCTCCTTATCAGAGTCTGCAGAAATTATATCAGATACCAGAAAAACAATCAGTCAGTTGTGCCTCCTAAATTTAGTTTCAACCTAGGAAAAACATGTTCACTCTATTGAACCAGAAAGTAGAAGCAATTTTGGCCATAAGCTTGAGTTCATACATCTAGTAAACAGGCTGTCATAGATGAAAAGAAATATATGCTTTACAATATTTGCTAATTTATATGTTTTTGCACAAGGTTACTAAAACCAATTTGTGTCATTTATATTGAGATTTTGGCTTTTATCTATCTTTGATAGATAAACTGACTTTTATGGTAATTTTTTACCATAATTCTTTGTCCAATATAAGTTACAAATGTATCTTTCAGATGTTAAACCAAGTATACTAGTTTTCAAGGGAACATACAATCTACATGTATTCTCTTGCCTCATGGCTTGTTAGTAAACTATTATTTCATATTAATTATCAGGCTGAATTATCAGGCAACTGCTGATAATGGACATTGTGAACAAAGGTGCTTTATTAGGTGATGGTGGTTGGGAGGATACTTCAATTACTCTTTGAATTGTGATAATGTACACACATCTGATTCCTAGACAATAGTCAACTGAAGAAGCAAGATAATGGGAACATGTGATTGGTCGAGAAGTTTCAAATTCAGTTACTAAGAATATTTAGAGGTACATACATGTTTTCAAAGTGAGGGAACGATGATTCGTTTGTTTGAACTAAGAGTTAGACCTGCTTTAGCTATTCCAGTTATGACTCTGGAGAAGGTTCTTATATGACTTACTGCCATTTTTAAAAAAGTAACTCACTGTCCAAAACCTTAATCCTGCATGGATAAAAGTCCAGATTTTCTACGTATCTTAGAACTTTAATGTAATTTTAAAACAGTATCTTTCTAATATTTCCCAGTTATTTTCATAAATGCCATGCAATTCATATCTATATCTTTCTATTCACATCAGTGATTGATAAATGGTTAGTAAAACTTCAACAATTGGAGAGTCCTGACCTTTTTATCAGCAGTTACAGAATCCTATGGGTCAGATTAGTGAGAGGAGGGAGAAATAGTTGATGTGGGTGAGTATGGTGAAGGTGAATGTGAGAAGCTACAGGGATTGGATACCCTAGAATTTAAGGGAAGATATCAAAGACGCTAATACTTTAAATGTTGTATCTGTGTAAGTTCAATTAATACCTATGTCTATATTGATATCATTCAGAGGCTGAAAAGTATCATGTTTTTGCTGCTCAGAGATTCTGGTATATATGGCATCACATAGAGTTTACTTGGATTGTTATTTTAAAATAATTAGGATACTGTAAATTACAAAGTTATAAAGTTATATTGATCACTATTCACTGATTAGTGAATAAAACAGCACTTGTACATCTGTGTCCTTGTAAAGTGTGGTTTATACATCTTTGAGTGAGAGTAACATGGTTTTGGTTATGGCATAAAGAAGGATTCAACCAGAAATCAGGTGGAATCTGACTGTTTAAAGCTTTACACAAAAAAAGTCTAGAGCAGTGACTGTCAAGCTTCACCAGGAATATCAAACTTTGGTAAAAATGTGAACTTCCCAGGGCTCTATGGCCACAAAAACTGGTTCCTTAGTTCTGGTGGGAAAAGACCCTTGTATTTTACAAACACATCAGGTGGTCTAAGGCAGGTTTCCATTGGCCATATTCCATATTTTGAGGTAACCTGACTTCCCTGGTGGCTTAGACAGTAAAGCGTCTGCCTACAATGAGGAAGACCCAGGTTCTATCCCTGGGTCAGGAAGATCCTCTGGAGAAGGAAATGCCAACCCACTCCAGTACTCTTGCCTGGAAAATCCCGTGGACAGAGGAGCGTAGTAGGCTATACAGTCCATCAGGTCGCAAAGGGTCGGAAACGACTGAAGGATTTCATGTTCACTTTCACTTTCAGTCACTAGTTGGGCCTAAAGCCGTAATATTTCACGAGACATTTGAAAAGTGGAAAGGGGAAAAGAAGGAGGGAGGGAGGCAAGAAAGGACAGAGGATTAAGAAAACAGAAAGAAAAGGAAATCCTTGGAAATACCTTCAGTTGGACTAAAAGGCAAAGGTTATCAGTAGAATCTGCAAGAGCACAAGATACTGTCTCTTCTCGACTTAAATGTCATTTTTCATATTTTTAAGTATATTTTTACTGAGTGGTATTTCAGACTTTTAAAGAACATAGCAATAGATCAGAAAAAGTTAATTCCAACTGCAGAGGATATCATTTGGCTATACTGTTATTTTTTTAAGTGCAGATAAATGGTGAGTAGCATTAAATCTGAACTTTGTAGCTTAAATGACAGAATCATGTACTGCTATTGAAATTGCTCTCAGATTTAGAATGAAATAAAAGCAATTCCTTTCAATTAGTAATTCCTCATATTTGATAAAAATGAGTGATTTCCTCAACATAGAAATGAATATATGCCTTTAAAACCAGTTCCACATATCAAAATGCTACTAGAGTGTCCATAAATTTAATGAAAATGGTAAGTAATCTTGAACATTGCCAGATGATGGTATCTAAGATTGCAGATGTATGCTAATTAATGGCTTAAGGAAAATGTTTGGTTTTATCCCCTGGACACCAGAAACCTGTAATCTTTTATTGTAACGAAAAATGAAGGTTCTCTTTAAATCCCTTCCCAGAGACTACCTTAAGAAGACACTTTCTGTTTTTGAATAGGAAATGAATGAAAAAAGCTGTCTGTAACAAGCTGCATTTATGGGTGGTCAGTAACCTAACCTGACCACATCAGTGGAAACACAAGCTCCTTCATGTGGGAAGAGACCCTCAAACCAGCATGAAAGAGGATGCATTTTTCCACTCATGCTTCCCATTTTTGTACTGGCCTCAGTGGAATTATACACTTATATAATATTATGCATTATATAATATATGTGTGTGTGTATATCTATATATTATATATATATGTAATATATATGTATATTGCAAAAAAGCTCTAATTATGTCTCTTTGACTAGTGTTTTTGTTGTTGCTTGCATCAGATGCCTGACAGAGGACAAATTACAATTTCACTCTGTATCGAGAATTCCAGCAGACAGAGGCATCTGATTCAGATAAATTAAGCACACATTTGAAAGAAAGTCTTTTATTCTAGACATGGCTGACTTCATTGCTAGCTGTGATATTCAGCAATAGATGCAGAGACTGAGTGAGAGGAAGTGCTGACCAGTACAAATACATTTCCGTTTGTGAAGCGTGTTGGGTTATCGGAAAGTCTGCTCAGAACGCATTTCCTAGGTTTTAGCAGATATCCTTACTTTTCCATCAAAAAGATCTACTATTTACCATACACATTACCATGTGTCTCTTAAGGCCTGTTATTAAGTTATCTAAATATATTTTTGCCATTATTTTTATCCCATTTGAAATTCAGACTTTTAAATAAATTGATTTATTTATATCAAAACCCCAAAACTATAAATTCCACGAAATTAGGGACCACATCTTTGAAAAAACCTAATAAAGTACGTCTCACCTAGTTGTCGCCTGTTGAAATAATGAATACTTAATTAGCTTGAGGCAGCTTGGGAAATTAAAAAGAACTAGAAAAACATACAGGCCTAGAGGCTGGTTTTAGATAAAATTCCCTGATGACACAGATGGCAAAGAATCTGCCTGCGATGTGGGAGACCTGGGTTCAATCCCTGGGTCAGGAAGATCCCCGGGAGAAGGGAATGGCAGCACACTCCACTGTTCTTGCCTGGAGACTTCCATGGACAGAGGAGCCTGGCTCTTTACAGTGCATGGGGTCGCAAAGAGTCAGAAATGACTGAGCGACTAACACTTTCACTTTAGTGTCTCATTTAGCTCAGTGTTTTCTTTTTAAGACTTTTATATATATCATTTTATTGAAGTATAATTGATATACAACATTTTATTAGTTTCAGGTATGCATTGTTAATGGTGAAGGAAATGGCAACCCACTCCAGTATCCTTGCCTGGGAAATCCCATGCACAGAGGATCCTGGCGGGCTACAGTCCATGGCATTGCAAAAAAGTTGGACACAACCTAGCAACTGAATGACAACAAGTACATCATTCAATATCTGTATATATTGCAAAATGTATATGACAATAAGTCTAGTTAACATCCCTCACCATGCAGAGTTATGCATTTTTTTATTGTGATGGAGGCTTGGAAGATGTATTCTCTTAGCAACTTACAGATATCAATACAGTATTATTAACTAGAGTCAATATATTGTATCTTACATCCCCAGGACTTATCTATTTTTTAACTGGAAGTCTGTGCCTTTTAACTTTTTTCACCCATTTGCCTCACCTTCTCAACCATTTTCCCCACCATGAGGTTTTTTTTAATTGAAGTATAATTGCTTTACAATGTTGTGTTGGTTTCTGCCATACAACATAAATCAGCAGTAAGTACACATATGTCCCCTCCCTCTTGAACCTCTTTCCTACCTTCCTCATCCCATGCCTTCAAAGGTGTCACCGAGTGCTGGGTTGAGCTCCCTGTTTTATACAGAAACTTCTCACTGGCTATCTCTTTTACACATGGTAATATATATGTTTCAGTGCTACTCTCTCAATTCCTCTGATCCTCTCCTTCCAAGCTTGGAGTTTTTGTTAGCTTATTTGTTTTTAGACTCCACATATAAGCGAGGTCATTGGCTTTTGTCTTGTCTTAGCTCAGAGTTTTCTGATACTACCAGCAAAAAGAGAAACTGTTTAATTTTGCTCTAACAGTCCAATGAAAGGAGTACTCAGGATGAGAGATTTGTCTGGTTCTGAATGTAAGAGTGTATCAAGCTAGAAGATAGTTGAAGCTATATAGTTTTTTGAAAGGAATAGGAACAATTTTTATGTTTCTCCTTTCTTCTGTTTGCCCTCAGTGAAAATGGATACTGTGAAATTAGATGTTTACTCACTGAGGATATTACAATGAGGAGCCACCAGATCCAGAAGAATATTGATCATTGTTTCCCTAGGATTTAAGAAAATGCCTGGCATATAAGAGGATCTCAGTAAATACAGCTCGAGTTGAAATATCTCAATCTCAATTAAAAATCAAGCTGGAGCTAGGTCACTGACTTTTGTTCTTCAAAGCCCTACTTGTAGCTAAACATTTATAAGATACCTGCATCCCAGACAACATGATTCGGTAGAGTCATGTCTGGACCACCATCTTGATAATTTATCGATACAAGCTCTGAATTGTGTCAGACCTGCATGTTGCTGTTGTTAATACTTTTCATCTGGTACAAGAGTGGTCTTTATAGAGACCACCAGAGCATACATGTCCTGCTGCTTCAGGTGAGGTGTGAAATACCTAATCATTGTCTTGCTTTGGCTGGAAATTTAGGGGACATTACTTAGAAAATGAAATTTTGAAACTTGGGTGACATTAAAATCAAATAGAAATATTTATTATCCATAGAACTTTTTATTTTCAAGCAATCATAGCAGTTAACTGAAATCCATGAGAAATAAATTGCTGAACAGCACCTTTGGCTTATATTTTATACAAATGAAGACTGTTTGGAAGATCCACCAGGTGAGGCAGTGCCAGCTGCAACCAGGGGGGCTGCTTAAAGAAACAGGGGACTGTGATCCTGTGGACAAGGGCATGGGAAGTTGCCTCCCTCTCATGGAAGACAGTCCCCAGGGAAGTTCCCTGGTCTGCATTAAACAGTCAGGATGACACTTTGATTTGGCAGACTGACTGGCTAGCTCTTTAGTCTGAATTGATCATGTGGGCAACAGAAGGGTCTTTAATGTGTCTTCAGGATGGGCCTGTGCTAATGATTGAGCAAATGTGATTTAGAATGCAATATGCATGAGTGCTCAGTCACTCAGTCATGTCCAACTCTTTGAGACCCCATGGACTGTAGCCTTCCAGGCTCATCTGTCCATGAAATTCTCCAGGCAAGAATACTGGAGTGGGTTGCCATGTCCTTCTCCAGGTGATCTTCCCGACTCAGGGATCCAACCTGCAAGTTCTGCATTGCCTACATTGACAGACGGATTCTTTACCACTGACCCACTACACTATAGTCTGAACTAAAGAGTGAAGTCGCCCAGTTGTGTCCGACTCTTTGCGACCCCATGGACTGTAGCCTACAAGGCTCCTCCGTCCATGGGATTTCCTAGGCAAGAGTACTGGAGTGGGGTGCCATTGCCTTCTCCAGGAGACCTTCCCCACCCAGGTATTGAACCCGGGTCTCCCGCATTGTAGGCAGATGCTTCACCGTCTGAGCCACCTGGGAACTAATATGAAGCAGTAATTTCTAGAATTACGAATGACTCCTGTGCTATCTTGGCTGTGTCCTCTTTATCTCTGTAGGCAGGCAGGATTTCTGGGAAAATGCCTAAGTGATTATGGATTTGTCCAATGATGTCTTGACTAAACAAAATTTTGTTTCTTTTTTAAGGGGAATTTGTTTTTCTGCTACTTTTGCTATAGAAAAATGTTTTCACTTGGAGATTGTGTGTGTGTGTGTGTGTGTGTGTGTGTGTGTGTGTGTTAGCAATCCGCAGTTTCTTAGTTTCCTGAGGCCAACCAGAGGGTCCACTGCATAGGATCCTTCAGTGTTTGGGGTGAGCCCATATGGCTTCAGGGGTAGCAGAATGACTGCTCTTTTCTTCCCCACTGAGGCCCTGCAGCTCGCTTTAAGGATTTTAGTGTTTGGTTTCTATTTGGCTTCTCTAAAAGTAAAGTTTTGAAGTGGGTTTTAAAGCTTATAATCTCACTAAGTATCTAGTTTATTTCTTTGCACAAAGGGCTTTTGCCTGAATAATGTCTGGAAATTTCCTTTATCCTTTGGAAGCTTTGTCTTGGGTGCTTTATCACACAGGGAGACAGTGAGTATATAGGAAAGTAGGTGAAAGAGGAAGTAAACCAGATCTTAGAATTTGATACATGATGTCAGTTACATCATATTACCATGAAATAACCCAAACCCTGAGGTCAGCAGAGCCTGGCACATGAAGGAACTCAACATGCTAACTGCAAAAATGCATACATTATGGATCTTAAAATATTGTAAGCTAAGGAGATGCTTTAAAAAATTTATCAACATAATGAAAATTAGCATAATGAAAATAACTGTTCAAAGATTTTATTATAAATTATTTGAATGATGGAGTCATGTGTAATTCTAGATGTTTGTGTTCTAAATTTATATAGAACAAGACATTATTTAACATCCGTGTTTTGTTTTATTGTGGAGTTTTTGTTCTTAGTAAAAGATAAATACTTACAAATATTGTAAATGTTTTTAAAGTAGTCTTTTATGCATATTACAATGTCCTGGTCATCTGTGAGATCCTAGTCTTCTTAAACAGTCATGACCTGGTTTCAGATATAATATTTTCTTACTTCAGCTACATATCCTGTCTCTTGGATTGCAGACTTTGGACAGTGACTATTTTACGCTATTGGACAATCAAGAGACTTCCTATCCTCACCCCTCCAGGGTGTAGACTGTCAGCTTTTCACTTTTAAAAGAAGATCCTTGACACTTTTTGGTCTGAGACCCCTTTGACAATCTGGTGGCTCTTTTCTCAGAACAATGTCTTCTGTTGTTGTTGTTCAGTCACTAAGCCGTGTCTGACTCTTTTGCGACCCCATGGACTGTAACCTGCAAGTATCCTGTGTTCATGGGATTTTCCAGGCAAGAATACTAGAGTGGGTTGCCATTTCCTTCTCCAGTGAATCTTCCTGACCCAGGAATTCAACCCGCGTCTCCTGTATTGGCAGGCGGATTCTTTACCACAGAGTCCCAGGAAAGCCTATAATGTCTTTAATGCATAAAATAAAATATGTAAAATTACAAGGAAAACCAATTATTTGGAAATGCAAAATATCAAAATACTTTTAAATGTAAAGCTTAAGATTATGTGGGCATTCTTATTAACACACTAAATAACAATATCTACAAGTGGTCTAATAGCAACCATCATTTCAGAGTTGTGATGAGCATAAATATTAATAGTATTTTGGCATATCTGTAACGATTATCATGTGATATGACATTATTGATGCTTTCTATTAATAATAGAATTGCAGTACTTCTAATACTGCTGTGGTTTATTGCCTACATTCAAAATGAAACACAACACAAAATTTCAATTAGAGGATGGTGATGATAGACATATAATATTTTTCCTAATCCAAGTTCACAGACTAAAGTTATGAACCCTTGTCATAGAGCAGTAATAACATCATGATCTCCACTGTATAAAAGGGTAAAGTTTTATTACTCAAATGTTTCTAACAGGATGTACATTTTGAGTAATAAATTTCCACAGATCTATCCCCATCTCTTGATTATTACCTTTTGAGACTAGTAGAGTGTTCTTCAAAGATAATGAAAGGAGGGGGCAATCTGATTATAAATAAAGAAAACCTAACCCAAGACCCAAGCCCTAGGGGTTAAAAAGCCCCAAGCCCTTTTTAACTAATGGGATTTGAAGTGTTTAAGGAATACGTGCTCTATAGGCAAAGCTCTACAGTCATGGTTAGTAATTTTAGCAGATCATTGGGTTTTGGTTTTCAAAGACTAAGGAGTATTGGGGAATAAGCCATGTCTTCTCAGGTATTCCTGTAGCAGAGCAAAGAGTTTTTACAAGCTTCTTCAGTCCCTGTCAGACTTTGCCAGCTAGGACATGAGCACCACAAGAAAAGTGCAAAAGATGTTTGGCTAGTGCAGGAATGTGTGCTTTGGTTGAGCTGGGTTCTAGACTGAATGCTTGTGTCCCCCCCTAAATTCATGTGTTGGAATCTTAACTCCCAAAGGTGGTGGTGTTAGTAGGTGGGGCCTTTGGGAAGTGATTAGGTGAGATGGAGCCTTCATGAGTGGGATAAGTGCCATTAGAAAAGAAACCTCACAGAGCTTCCCAGCTGTTTCTCCCATATAAGGATGCAAGAAGTCTGTGACCTGGAAGAAGGCCCTCACCAGACCATGGTAGCCTATTGGGTCTGACTTCTGGCCTCAAGAACTATGAGAATTAAATTTCTGTCATTTTTTTATGGTACACAACCTGTGGCAATTTGTTAAAGCAGCCCTAACAAGCTGAGACACACTGACAGAAATTCATGAATCCACAATTATTTGTTGCACATATGGCAGTGACTTTCAGCTCCCTCTCACTTCCATTCAAACTTGACTTTCCAGGCAAAATCTGTGTGGAACCTTCATTCATAAGATCTGTACTTAAGTCCTGACTCTGCACTATATGCTGAATTTCCTTCTCCTTTGGACTATTCATTTATAAAATCTGGTCTGCCTTCTAAAAAGATTGGTTAAAGCATCAGATGTAATAAGGCATGCAAAAGCTGTTTATTGTAACTTGTGAAACACAATGCAAATATGGGTAATAAGATGATAACAAACATAAACATACTGAACATTGTATTTGCAAATGCAAATTAATGTAGCAAGACTTTTTATTTATTCAAAACAATTTTAAACAAAAAACATGGCATCGCTATTTTTTAATGAGAAAGCACTTTGGTTTTAACACGTTGAAATCCAAAAATATTCCTGATGATGTCCTACATTTTACAGCATTGTATTTTTAGTTGGTTTTATGATATTAAATAGGCTAGAAATCCTAGATGTTAGGAAACGTCTTTCTAAAATTCTGACAGCAGTCCAGTATTTTAATTGAATGTTTTATCTAATGGAATGACAAACTTATTTTCATATGATTAGCAAGCAAAGACTCAGATATGACTTTGTAAATGAAATCTAACTACCCAGTATGAAATTAGAAGACACTTACAAAGAATTTAGAGCAGGTCCGTCTGGGATAGATAAGAGGTTTTAAAGCTTAACATGTGCCTGAAAAGCACCTCAAAAAATTCCTGAGAAAAATTTAAAACTGAAGATAGTGATTGATAAATGTGATAATATTCTAACTATAGTAACAGTGCTGAGCAGCTGAAAAATCAAATTGATTCCCCTGAAGGCAGGAACATATTAAGAAATGTCAAGTAGGTAGGGGTTCTTAGAGGAAACAAGATGTGTAATTTTTGAACAGTAGGTTATGACGCTTGTGGAAATGGATAATTTTGACAGCACATTTGTGTTGGTTCTGTGTCAGAGCAGGTTAAATCACTTTTACAAAATACCTTTTCCTCTTTGTAACTTAATCACCGAATATTTATATCTTACAGTTGAAATCATTTGGGGAGCTTCATTTTATTTAAAAATTTAGCAAGAATTATTTCTGATTAATTAAAATAATGTTCAGGTGTTTGCATGTATAAAATTGAAATAGTACCCTTCACTTTAGAACAATTAATGAAAGGACTAAAATTAGACAACAATTGAAAAATTTTAGAGAGATAGTGTTGGTTTACATTGCTATGAAAGAAATATAGAGCATTGCTAAAAATAGTGTAATTTTAAAAGGTATTATATGATTCCAGAGCTAGGTCAAGAAAACATAAGATAAGCCTGGGGCATCTTGTGTTGCCAGAAAATAAAAAGTTCTAAAAAAAATAGGGTTTAACCAAAAGACATAGAAGCTAACCTGAAATAGCTCCCAGTGGCTGAAGGTAGAACAACTTAACCAACAAAATGAATAGCGTAAATAAATACATAAAATAAATGAATAATTTTTAGATTATACCCAAAACATTAAATAAATATCTATAAATCCATACTGGCAAAAATACATAAGTAGGTAAATGCATGAATGGGGTTGAAGCGACACATTTTTCAAGAGAAGAATTTCAGTGAATAAGTGTACAAAGAATGTATAAGAAATTCACCATTAAACCCCAAAGTAATAATTGTTTTAGTCAAGATCCACCAATGAATGCTAAAATTGGTGAGTAAAAGTTTAAAGAGAAACTGGATATTTGTATAGTCTCAAAGTATCCCCTCCCCAAATGTGAAATTACCAAGTGAAAAATAATAGCATTATAATAGAGAATCCTGCTAGATACTGTACTACGTTAACCAAGTGATCAAGGTTAACAGCATCAGCAGTACATAATCATATGACATACCTCAACTCCACTCACTGAGAAGGGCATATCACCTGTCCGGTGTCTTTGCTAATAATACAGAAGCTGTAACTAATCATGAGAAAACATTAGACCAACTCACAAGTGAGTCAGTTTATGAAAAAACTGACCATTACTCTTCAAAGGTATCAAGCTCATAAAAGATAAGGAAAGACTGAGAAACTGTCAGAGAAGGGAGGAGACTAAAGAGACATGACAATTAAATGCAATGTAGGGTTTTGGACTGGATCTGGAAAAGAAAAATTATGTTAGTGAAACAAACTGGAAAACTTGGATAAGTTATGTATTGTAGGTAATAGTACGCATCCAGATTAATTTTTTACTTTTGACAAATGGTCTATGGTTATATAAGATGTCAACATAAAGAGAACTTGAGTGTAGGATATATGGGAACTGCTATTTTTGAAACTCTTCTATTAAGTCTAAAATTATCTCAATATAATTTTTTTAAAAAGCTGTTATAATAAAACTGGCATATACAAGTGTAAGGTAATGACTAACATTTATGTAGCAATAAATGTCAGGCACTATTTTAAATGCTCTACCTTTACTAGCTAGATAATGTTTAACATATTTTAACTGCTATTAACATAACCATTTTAAAGATGGGAAAACTGAGGCGAAGAGGGGATACATTTTTTCCCAGTCATCCTTTTTGATAATGGTGGACTTAGGACTTCAACTCAGGATTGTAACTCTAGAATCTGTACTCTTAAACCACTGTCTAATGGTCTCCAAGATAAGTGACTTACCTATAAGAAATACAGCTACTTCATTGGTGTCACTTTTGTTTTAAGTGCCTTGGGAATTTATTTTAGAGTTTGGACCACTTAAAAAAGTTAACCTGTGTATGCCAGCTAATGTTTGTACTTTGAGAATGTCTTTGGTATTTAAAAATTATTTAGGGTCACTAAGCTAGGTAGTTTTAAATAAAAAGTAAGGTGTGGTTTTTTAGTAATGACCCCATCCATCTTTTGTCTTATTATGGGTTTTATTTTTAAATTTTAAAGAAAATATTTTGATCACCTTTCTCTAATAAAATGTATGACATGGATACTATTTTGTAACCTGATTTTTGACTAAACTTATAGCATAAATATAATAGCAATAAATACTAATCTGCATCACTTGTAGTAAGAGAAACATTTAAATCTATGAGTGTATTAGACTTCATATAATCAAGTATGTGGGTTTGGATATTTGGTATTTTTTAAGAAGCAATACTGCTATGAAGACCTTTGAATACATACAGTTGACCCTTGAACAATGAGGTTATGGCTGCTGACACACCATACAGTCAAAAATCAAATATAATATATAGTTAGCCTTCTATATATGCAGTTTCTCTGGATTCAAGGTTCCAAACCTGTGGATTCAACCAACCTTAGATGGAAGAAATGGAAACAAATATATTTATATGTGGACCATTACAAATTTGTGTTACTCAAGGATCAGCTATATTTTCTTGTATCATTTTCCATCTATACATTTATTCATTCATCTTTTTTCTCTTTCATTCTTTCAAATGTATTTATTTTTACCACTACACTAAAGTCTTTGACTGTGTAGATCATGACAAACTGTGGAAAACTCCTGGAGAGATGGGACTACCAGACCATCTAACCTGTCTCCTGAGAAACCTGTATGCGGGTTAAGAAGCAACAGTTAGAACCCTGTATGGAACTACTGATTGGTTCGAGATCGAGAAAGGAGTATGACAGGGCTGTCTGCTGTCACCCTGTTTGTTTAACCTATATGCTGAGCACATCATGAGAAAAGCCAGGCTGGATGAGTTCCAAACCTAAATCAAGAAAGGCGGGTGAGACATCAACAACCTTAGATATGTGGATGATACCACTCTAATGGCAGAAAGTGAAGAGGAACTAAAGAGTCTCTTGATGAGGGTGAAGGAGGAGAGTGAAAGAGCTAAATATTAAAAAGAAAAACAAAACAAAGATCATGGCATCAGGCCCCATTATTTCATGGCAAATAGAAGGGGAAAAGGTGGAAGTAGTGACAGATTTCCTCTTCTTGGGTTCCAAAATCACTGTGGACGGTGAGTGCAGCCATGAAATCAGAAGACAGTTGCTTCTTGGCAGGAAAGCAATGACAAACCTAGACAGTGTGTCGAAAAGTGGAGACATTACTCTGTGGACAAAGGTCCGTATAGTCAAAGCTATAGTCTTCCCAGTGGTCATGTACAGTCGTGATAGCTGGACTGTAAAGAAGGCAGAACCCCAAAGAATCGATGCCTTTGAACGGTGTTGCTGGAGAAGGCTCCTGAAAGTCCCTTGGATGACAAGGAGATCAAACCAGTCAATGTAAAGGGAGTTCAACCCACTGGAGGGACTGATGCTGAAGCTGAAGCTCCAGTATTTTGATCATCTGATACAAACAGATGACTCATTGGAAAAATCCCTGATACTGAGACAGATAGAGGGCAGAAGGAGAAGAGTGTATCAGAGGATGAGATGGCTGGATGGCATCACTGATGCAATGAACATAAACTTCGGCAAATTCCAGGAGATGGTGAGGGACAGGGAGGCCTGGTGTGCTGCAGTCCATGGGGTCACAAAGAGTCAGACACAACTGAGTGACTGAACAACAACATTAGTGTCAGACACTATTCTAGGTGCTAGAAGTATAGCAGACAAAAAAGAAGTTATCCTCTATACCTTAGCATGGGTGCGAAGTTGCTTCAGTCATGCCTGACTTTGCAACACTTTGGACTATAGCCCACCAGGCTCCTCTGTCCATGGGATCCTCCAGGCAAGAACACTGGAGTCAGTTGCCATGCCCTCCTCCAGGACATCAGGGGTCAAACCCTCATCTCCCTCAGCTCCTGTGTTGCAGGTAGGTTCTTTACAGCTGTGCCACCCAGGAAGCATATCCTTTACCTTTAAGGATCTCATATTCTTTAGGAAAAATGCCTGGAAGTAGAATTTTGAGTCAACAGTTATCTGGATATTAACATATTTTGACCGATTTGCCGCATTATTGTCTAAAGAAGTTGTGGCAATATACAATCAGAAATATTTTAAACATTCCTGGCAAATTGATTCTCCAATATTTTCTTCTCTGTTTTTTAGATTGAATGATTTCTGTTGATCAATTTTAAAATTCACTAAATTTTCATCATATAATAACTTAGAAATTTTATCTTAGATATTATATTTTTCAGTTCAAAGAGTTCATGTTTTGGACAGTCTATTTCCCAGCTGATGTACCTTATTATTCAATTAATGCTGAGTATAGTGTCTTTAAATCCCTGAGCAGAGTTAATAATAGCAGTTTAAAATCCTTGTCTATTCATTTTTACCCTGCAGTATTTCAGAATCAGTCTTCATTAGTTGCCTCTTTATTGAGTATAGATCACATTTTCCTATTCTTTTAATATAATTTGGATTATATCAATGAGTATCATGAATGATATATTGTAGAGACTCCTGATTCTGTTATGTTCTTCCAAAGATATGCATACCTTTGCAGATGTTGTCCCGTGTCTTCAGATAGTTTTGTGTGGTTTATAATTGCCAGAATTTATAGTTGTCACATTTGGGGTAGTTATTCCAATAAGAGCCACTTCGCTATGGCCAGAAGCATAATTTCCATGTAAACTGGTTCTTGAAAGCATTTTTCAGATGTATTTTACAGTGCTTTGAACTTTAGAATAGTATTTTGCAGACAGACCATCACTGGGTAGATAAATTCTCTAGACTTTGTTTAAATTTAATTACTTTGTACCCATAGTCTATAAGTAAATATGCTTTTTTCTTTCTAATTTTTAAACCTATTAATGTGTTTGGTAACCCAAAGAGGTTTTCTTTCTCATGAAATTAGATCAACATTAAAAAATGATGAAGTTGCATTGCCTTTAAAAAGAATTCCTGCTCTGTAATTGACAAGAATTCTCTAGGGGAGATAGAATTATAAATAGATTTTTTTAAAAAAATTTAAAATAAGGCAGAAAAATCAGAAGAGATCAACTTCAATTTACTACTTTTTTTCCTTGAACCCAATTTCTATTTCTGGGCATGCTAAAACCACCTGTCCTAATCTTAAATTTTTACCATTATGTGCTATTTGTAATGAAGCATATTAGAATATAGATTGTTTCAGATTTATGGCCTGCCCTACATCTGTTCCTAGTGATCTTCAGGTAAAATTAGAAATACAGCACTTTCTGTACTGTCTACTAACATATTGTTAACAGTGAACTATGGGAAGTTCTGATATAGGTTACTTAATAAGGAACGACAAACTTTGCAATGAGCTAAAATTTTTATACCCATATATACCCATAACACACAGAGGAAACTGAAAGTTTCCTGCATGTATATATATATATACATAAGACCGTATATTCTATCTGTACACTTATTTTTATCTCATATAAGTTAAAATCAGATCAACACATATATAATCTACCAATGCAATAAAAGTCAGCTGAACTGTCACAGTGTTCATGGAATCTGAAGATCAGCCTTAAGGAATATAGCAAATATTAATGTTTTACTGTGAAATTATGTTATGCCTTTTCCCGTGACCTCAATTTTATTCTTAAAAGTGGTTTTTAAAATCAACTCCCCACACAATGTAGAACAGTATTCAAATCCTATATTCTGTTATTTTTTCATAAATATATTATATCTGTCCAGCTCATTTGAAGCACTTTATTTAAAGGAAAGTCAAAGTATTTGTACTAGGTACAGTATGTGATTGAGAACTGAAAGAATGCATTTATTTTCACTGCTATATTATAGTTTGAAAATAAAGGAAATATTTTAAGGTATACTGCAAAGCTAAAATACTTAACATGGTAAATGCTATATGGTTAGCCTAGAAATAGATCCTGTTACATGTAAGAATCTGATATATATATCAAATTAAATACATGCTAAATAGGAATTGCCCAAAGAAAGGCAATGCCAAAGAATGCTCAAACTACCGCACAATTGCACTCATCTCACACGCTAGTAAAGTAATGCTCAAAATTCTCCAAGCCAGGCTTCACCAATACATGACCCGTGAACTTCCAAATGTTCAAGCTGGTTTTAGAAAAGGCAGAGGAACCAGAGATCAAATTGCCAACATCCGCTGGATCATCGAAAAAGCAAGAGAGTTCCAGAAAAATATCTATTTCTGCTTTATTGACTATGCCGAAGCCTTTGACTGTGTGGATCACAATAAACTGTGGAAAATTCTGAAAGAGATGGGAATCCCAGACCATCTGACCTGTCTCTTGAGAAACCTGTATGCAGGTCAGGAAGCACCAGTTAGAACTGGACATGGAACAACAGACTGGTTCCAAATAGGAAAAGGAGTACATCCAGGCTGTATATTGTCACCCTGCTTATTTAACTTATATGCAGAGTACATCATGAGAAATGCTGGGCTGGAAGAAACACAAGCTGGAATCAAGACTGCCGAGAGAAATATCAATAACCTCAGATATGCAGATGAAACCACCCTTATGGCAGAAAGTGAAGAAGAACTAAAGAGCCTCTAGATGAAAGTGAAAGAGGAGATTTAAAAAGTTGGCTTAAAGCTCAACGTTCAGAAAACTAAGATCATGGCATCTGGTCCCATCACTTCATGGGAAATAGATGCGGAAACGGTGTCAGACTTTATTTTTCTGGGCTCCAAAATCACTGCTTATGGTGATTTCAGCCATGAAATTAAAAGACGCTTACTCCTTGGAAGGAAGGTTATGGCCAACCTAGATAAAAGCAGAGACATTACTTTGCCAACAAAAGTCCGTCTAGTCAAGGCTATGGTTTTTCCAGTGGTCATGCATGGATATGAGAGTTGGACGGTGAAGAAAGCTGAGCACCGCAGAATTGATGCTTTTGAACTGTGGTGTTGGAGAAGACTCTTGAGAGTCCCTTGGACTGCAAGGATATCCATCCAGTCTATCCTAAAGGAGATCAGTCCTGGGTGTTCATTGGAAGGACTGATGTTGAAGCTGACTTTTTTTGGTCATTGGGAAAGACCCTAATGCTGGGAAGGATTGGGGGTAGGAGGAGAAGGGGATGACAGAGGATGAGATGGTTGGATGGCATCACTGACTCGATGGACATGGGTTTGGGTAAACTCCGGGAGTTGGTGATGGACAGGGAGGCCTGGCGTGCTGCAATTCATGGGGTCTCAAAGAGTCAGACATGACTGAGCTCCTGAACTGAACTGAACTGAACTGAAATAGGAATTTAGATCATTAATAAAAAGAAGGTCATTCATTTAGTGATTAAGGAATAATTATCTAAAGGAAATAAAATGTATGTCATCATTGTCAGTTCACTAAATATTCAGTTAAATACTTGAATATTTTTAAAACGTTAAAAATCGAAACTCAGGAACCAGAGAAAACACAGGGAGAAAATAAACTGCAGAGAAAAATTTAATTTTTTGAGATATAACTTTTAGCAAATATTAAAAAATCTTCATTACCAAAGCATTCAGATACTGAAATTTATTAAATCTCAGAAGATAAATGGACAAAGACATTACATAATCACTACCAAAAATGTAATTAATTAATCTATAGGTAAAATTCAACCCTTCTATATTTAAAGGCTTGTACATTGAAATAACATTAAAGATCTATTTCCTGTCCCCAAATCAATAACTGTTAAATAATAATAATTTCATATAGTATCTGGTATATTGTGATTGGTAATAAATTTAGTAGAGAGTAATTGAAAATTTGTACCAGGAATCATATACATAATAAACTTACTTATTATTACTTCCTTTAGAAGAATGCATTAATAGGAAAGAATCTAAAATATGAAAAAAAATATACTATCGGGATTTTTTTTTCAATGTTACTTAAGACAGAAGTATTTCATATCACCTAGAGGCCATAGCTCAGACGGTAAAGAATCTGCCTGCAATGTAGGAGACCCAGGTTTGATCCCTGGGTCGGGAAGATCCTCTGGAGAAGGGAATGGCAGCCTACTCCAGTATTCTTGCCTAGAGAACTCCATGGACAGAGGAGCCTGGCAGGGTACAGTCCATGAGGTCATAAAGAGTTGGACACGACTGAGTGACTAACGCTCTCACTTTAACTAGAAGCCATCAATAGTGAATTATTCAGGTAAGTTATGGTACATCCACATAGGCTACTATGCAGCCATTGCAAATAATGGTCACTAGACCCTGTAAGGTCATGGCATCTTGTTTATTATATAATGCAAAATGAAATATCAGCATATAAAATGATTAAAACAGAATTATTATATCTATGTAAAAGAAGGACACTTAAAAATAAAATGAAAGTAAATACTTCCAAATTGTAAAATTATGTACATTACGGAGACAACATGAGTAATTTTTTGCTTCCTTCTTCCACTACTCAAATTTACTCTTATTTGAATATTACTCTTTAACTATGAAAACAACTGCTAAGCAACAATTTTAAAAATTTGCACCTTGAGTACCAGATAATACCCTAATGTGTATTCTACATTTTTAATAGTTTCATCAGTTTTACCAGTTATTATTTGTCTTTCCTTATGAGGACAAAGGGGCTTCACTGATAGCTCAGTTGGTAAAGAATCTGTCTGCAGTGTGAGAGACCTGGATTCGATCCCTGGGTTGGGAAGATCCCCAGGAGAAGGGCAAAGCTACCCACTCCAGTATCCCAGCTTGGAGAATTCCATGGACTGTATAGTCCATGGGGTTGCAAAGAGTCGGACACCACTGAGTGACTTTCACTTTCATGTTTACTTTCACTTTCATGAAGACAAAGAGTATTCAACAGGAGGCAAGTGCAGGAAGCCCTCTGGTTCTCAAGATTTCCATAGCACATAAATTATAAACAGCCATCCCTTTCTCCAGGGGATCTTCCCAAACCAGGGATCAAACCTGAGTCAACTGCTAAAGGCAGGTTCTTTACCATCGGAGCCACCAGGGAAGCCCCCTTAAACTGTACATAGAGCAAAAATATTTTAGAAGCAAAAATAATTTTAATAATTCCTTTTACCAGTAAAATCTAAAATATGGATGAGTCTAAAGATCAAAATGACAGAGAAAATTCTTCAGCTATATAAATATCGACTTGGTGTCTCAACTCAGGATATTCCCTGAAAAAAAGTAGCCTTCTGACTTCACAGTAAGTGAAGTAATATGTGCATGACCAGAGACAATTCAAACTAATAAAAATACCCGTCAACCCCCTGCATGCTTTTGCAATCATGCCATGTTTATGATTCTCCTCATACTGCAAAATAGACTAAATATAGAAGAGTTCAAGGAAAAAAATGGATTTTTAAAAATATGGCTCTCTTATCTGATTAGATTTCAGTTTTTTAGAGACAAAATGCCTTTATACTTCTTTGTCACCAGAATAAGTCTTGGGATATTAGCCGTCCAGTGAGTATATCAAAAGTTGAATAGTCAAAATTCATCATTACCATTTATTATTTAAGGCATAGATTCTTCATCTCATTTCAGGCAGAATGCATTTCTTCATAATCTTTAAACAATATTGTTTTGGAAATTTTGAAGACACCATCCAAGAGTGGGAATACATACTTTTCTTATTCCCAAGACTTGATCACATTTAAGAAACTTTAACTGGGGGGACTCTAGTTTTGTTTCTTAGATCTCAGGAGCTTTGGAAGCCTAAGGAGTTCAAAATTCACATCTCATACATATTTTCTCCATTTTGTTTCCTTGTCTTCTTTCACCACTGGAGCTAAATGCTGACTGTAAAGTCAAAATCCAGTCAAAATGTGGACTTAACATGTCTAGCAATCATAAAATTATTTGGTAAATTTTGTCTAAAATAGCAAATATTTTATATTTAGAGCTGGAACAAGTCATGAAAATTGTCACCTAGTTCCCACTCTCCACCTCACTAAAATTTTGAAAGCTTTAAGTGACTTACTGAAGGACCATAGCTAATTAGAGGCAATGTTCTGACAGAAAACCCAAATCTCTCAACTCCTGTTCAGTGCTCTATCCAATACTTTATGTTGCTACTGAGGACAATTTTAATTCTAATTTTCCATGGTTAGATTTAAAGCACAATCATTTTCAAAATATACTAGGGAATCCTATTTTTTTGATTTCTAAAAATAACCAACTCTAAAGTAGATTTTCCTGTTTTATCTTATTTTAATAACTATTTTTTAATTATCTGCTTTTATAAAAGTGTCACTCTGAAGATTCAAAACAACAAAAATAACATTACAAAAACACTTTGACCACTACTGTCATCACCAAAATATGCATTCTTTTCAATGAAGTAATTTATAAACTTTAGTTAGAACTTTCTAAGTGATTTTTTAACTGATATTCTAAGTATATCTCATTCCTTAAGGTAATGCAGATATTTAGCATCAGTAGGAAATATTTATTGCCAGTAACAGTGGAACATGTTGGTGTATGTGATCTGCATACATGAGGCAGGGAATAAAATCTTTGTGATTCGCAATACCCTCTTTATTCTATTCCCAGGACTCTCAATTATCAGCATATCTGAACCTCCCAGTCCAGTAATAATTGATTTAATAATAGCTATCCTAAAGCAAAATAAGATACTGAAGTGCTTCCTAATATCACAGATTAACTAAATAGTGTTGAACATATTTTTGTGTTATGCTCATTTCAATATAGGCTAATCTTTTAAATATATAGTGAATGTATATTATACTATGACATTTTATGAATATGATTCCTCAGAACTTCTGTCTAGAATAGTAGATAGCAGAAAGTTTTTATGAAGTGTGTTTTTCTCTACATTATATTACTACATGATTATTTTTTTTCAGGTGTTGAAGAGGGCATTGTGATTTTGGGGAGTATTTCAACTCTGCAATGTCCCAATTAAAACCAAGACTCAGAATCAGTCCTCCTTTCATTACCTCATTTGTCATTTGTGCATGGATTATTGACAGCAAATCATTTGCAAGACATGCACCAAGACAGGGTTGTCATGATTTAGTTGTTAATCAACTTCTCTGGCTGGAAACTTCCTCTTATTAGGGCAGAATACTACATTTCACAACAGCTATAGAAATATTTTGTTTGTATTCACTATTTGCATGTAGAATCATTTTGAAACTAAAATTGAAGGCTTCTAATTTTGTGCAGAATGACAGCTATGTATTTCCATAAATGTCTGAGCATTTTGATATGAAACTTATTTCTCATCTGAAGTCATAATTGTTCAGTGTGAAAGTAGGACATGGGAATGAATAATAATAATAATTTGCCTTTCTGAGATCATGGCGATAATAAGCATAATTTTCAGAGCTGCATATAAGCAAAAGGAGCTCTGACTATAGGCAGGATGACAAGATGGTTATTGAGGGGAGGAGGTTTGTGAATTGCTGACAGGTGAGTTACCCATCTTTGCAGCCATCTTGCTTCTCTGTCCTTTTTCTATGTAACTGCAGCCTCTAGCCAGCTCCTTGCCACTGCTTTACTGGAGACTGACAAAGAAAGCAAAATAGAGCCAGAGTAGGAATCCCAAAGGGTTAATACCTTTTATTATAAAGCTTGGTGGCATGACCATTTAGTTGTGACGCGCCAGTTTTTTAAGCAATCTGTTTCTGTTTAGAAGGATCCATTTCTCTCGGTTGTCAAGAAGTAAAAAGATTTTTTTTTTGCTGTTGTTAAATGATGTTTTAAATCCTTCCAATTTTATGTTAAAAAAGGTAGCTAAGATGGTTGAGACTGAAAGACAGTAAAACATGAAAAGGAATAAAGAACCTAGCAAACATAAGGTCTGGCAACAACCATGATAGTTGTTTGGCTGCCAGTAGCAGTAATAAGGACTAGTTGTACTGGTTGAGAAAGCTGTTTAATTCAGATGCATCCAACAAAATGCACACCCTTTGAAAGAGATATGGTGTATAAATTTACACTTTGAAAAGCACCATCACTAACTCCAATTCTGAATGACTCGGAAAAAAAAAAACAAAACAACATTTGAATTCTTCAATCTCATAGACATAAGAAAGAGCGTGTCGAATTGCAGAAATCAGGAGAGATTTTGCCAAAAATAAAATGTTCATTGTTTTTGTGTATGTGTGCATGAGCATGTGTCTGTGTTTAAGTAAAATTGTATGAGTTTATTTGGGCTCAGTATCATTTTCTAGTGACAAGTAATCCTTTTCAGCTACTCCACTTAGCTATAAGGTCTATAGAAATCTGCAACCAAGCTGTCCCCTTTAGTATTCTGTGTTAACCTGGACTGTGAGAGGAAATTCCCTTTCAAAAGTGATAGTATTACCATTCACACAGGAAACTGTCTTTCATGTGTTCAGACTCCAAAACTCACCCTCATTTCTGGGACCTACCCCATGAGATTCTCAGAGAATGGTAAGAGGTTTGTTCAGAACCACCCACACATGCTTGTCTATTTCCTGAATGATCAACAGAATGCATTTGTGAAAAGGCTGCCTGGTTCAGAGATAGAGCCTGTGCCTTGGATACAGAGATGTGAGATGCTCCTCAGTGCAAAATCTCACTGACGTTTATGGATATTGCATTAGCATCGTGCACAAAATGTTCAACTGTCTTACTCTTGAACCCTTTTCCCTGACCCCAGACAAATGCTTTCTGGAGATATAAATGTGTGAAAGGTGGTCATCTATATAAACCTGAAGAAATACACAGAGATAGCATTGGAGGAAAATTGTTATTGCACTGTGATCTTGAAAGAAAATTGATTTATTATTATGAAATAACAAAGTACTCTTAAGGCTAAAACCTTTTGTGCCCTATTTCAACCTGACAAAAAGGTTTACTTTCAAGTTATAAACCCATCCAAAGTGTGGCCTCTAATGGAAAATATGAGAGCTCCTTCACACATGGCAGTAGGAACCCCTGCACAAATAAAAGACTTCATTAAAATATGGTCAGATTCTGTGTGCTACAGCAATTTTCAGCTACAGATAGAAAAGGAATTGGTTGCACCTGTAATGAGAGTTCAATTAAATAACCTTGGGAAAAATTATAAGGAAATTAAATATTGAATCCTTCATCACTGAGTATTTATTTTGAAGTGTATAATGTATAGACTGGAGAAGAGAAGAGTGGAGATGGGCAGGCATGGCCCCTTTTCTGTTTATTTTCTCCTGCTCAGGACCTGTTGTTCTCCTACCAGAGCCTCACTTCCATGTCTAGTTCTGTGAAAAAACAGGGTGATACAGGACCACTTGTTCCACACAACACATAGATGTTGGAAAGGTCAGTGGGTGATGTCAGTAAAGGACTGTAAACTTTATGGACACAGTAGTAATATTGTACACTCTTTGTCCTTTGAACTGTTGATCAGATCCAATGGCCTAAATAACCAAAAGTAGCAAATACGTTTGTTTATCTCTTGTTTCCCAGCTGGGAGCATTGTAGGCTAATAATATCTCCCAAGATTCTCTTTAACCTGATGTGGTATTTTGTTGGATGTGCAAGTTATCTGAATAATCTGAAAATCATTTAAAATATTTATAGAGAAAAAGCCTTTCAAATCCCTGCAGAGTATTGCATTTGGTCAAAGCACAGCCCTAAAATAGTTTCTCTCTTTTTTGTACATGATATCTTTGCCCAGTACATCCCTCTTCCGCTAATGCCTAGTTTGACCTTTACCTTTTCCAACAAAATTCCCAAATCCAATTTTTTCTAGCTGAAAAATCCACAAATGTTTAACAGCAGGAATGATTTACTCCTGGCCAACGTTCAGGGCCATTTTCCAACCTCCTCAGCACAATCCCAAAATTTACCAGGACAGTGACTGTGAGTGGCCCCCACTAAGGGATCCTGGGGACTCTTCTGAAATCCAGCATATTCAAATTTAGAAAGGTTGGTCCTTTCCAATACCCAGTACTCCACTGAAATCTAATTATACTATCCCTAAATAAACCCTCCAGCTCTGTCCTGATCAAGTCACAATAATGCCCATCATGCAGAAAAGACCAAATTGCTTCTAGCACACTGCCTCACACCTAGCAGTGTGAGGCATGACTATGCCTCATGACTATGCATGAAAGTGCACTAAATAGCAGAATATTCTACAGCCAAGGTCACAGCAGTTACATTTTGGAAGCAGGCTTCATGGGAAATAAGTCACCTGCATCAATGTTCTACTGAATCACATAGATGAAATAGTTTTCTTTATCATGGAAACTTGATACATGAGAGATATTATTTATTTTCACTTTATCAGTATTTACTTATTTTAAATAGGGGTTTCCCTGGTGGCTCAGATGGTGAAGAATCTGCCTGCAATGCAGGAGACTCGGGTACGATCCCTGGGTTGGGAAGATACCCTGGAGGAGGAAATGGCAACCCACTCCAGTATTCTTGCCTGGAAAAATCCCATGGACAGAGGAGCCTAGCGAGCTACAGTCCAGGGGTCACAAAGAGTTGGACATGACTGAGTGATTAACACTACTTTAAATATATTTTACAACAGAATTTTATACACATACTTAAATATATTTTTTTGCAATTGCCTTATTTTTATGTATTTTCATTTTTAGTTCCCATTGTTTTACTGCTTGGACCTGTGAATAGAGGCTACTTTATAAGTTTCTATATCATGGTCTCCAATAGTTCCTGCCATCTCGGTTTCCATTTTATGCAGCTTCTGTTTTCAGATATGATGCATTCTTTCTAAATGTGGGTTGCCCAGATGAAGGTTGAGAGGAACAAAACAGTATTAGAATTTTCCTGTACATGTTCGGTATGCATCATTTTTTTTTCTACCTTCAGAAGAGCACTGTTAAGTAACTAATAGTAGCGCCAGTTTACAGATGAGAAAACTGAGTTTCAAAAAGTGTATAACTTCCCTCTGTCAGCACAGTATTCAGAACTTGGAAAAGACAAAGCAAAAAAAGAAAACGACAGTTTAGAAATGAAAAATAAGAAATAGCATCTATCGATTGGAACACTTACTATGATTTTCACATTGCTATACTATTGTGGGGTTCCTGCCCAGGTCTGTATCCCAGTTATGGCTCAGGAAGCACGGGGCAGGAAAATGTGAGGTGACTGGATGGTGACGGCAGCAGTGCGGGGGGCGGGGGGCGGAGGGCGGCAGGTAGTGAAGAGTGCCAAGAGAGTTACTGCCATAATGGGCAGGGAGGTCTTAAGCTGCCTCAGAAGAAATGTTCTTGACAGCCTTTGCAGTAGATGGCGATATTGTACTGCCTTGCAAATTTGGGGAAGCCCTTTTTTTTTTTTTTTTTTAATATCTGAAGTGAATCTATATTACAGCTAGGTAATTCCCGGTCGCCCTGCCTCTTGTATACCTGCTAGTTACATTAATGCTTGACCCAGACTGAGATTCAGAACAAAAACAGTTGTCTCCCATCCACAACTCTCTGAGAAATCAGACCCCAAAATCCAAGAGTCCTTTGGTTCTTCACCTGGATGTCTCCTAGCACCTCAAAGTCACATGTCCTAAATGGAATGTATTTCCAACTCAAGCTGTTATCTCTCTTTTCTGACTTTTCTCATTAGAGATACCCCCATCCACCTGGTCATCCCAGCCATTAACTTGGGTATGAGCCTTGTGGGCAATGACATGGTGGTTAAGAGCTATAAAGCATATGGGTTCTGAGGTCAGTTGTCGTGATTTGGAATTTGGCTCTCAAACTAACAGTGTGACTCTTTAAATCTCAGTTTTTCCATCTCCAAAATGGATGTAACAGTCATACCATACTCTCAGTTTTGTTGTGCTAGTTGCATGACATAATTTAGTGCTGAGTGCTTAACATAGCGGCAGACCTATATAGGCCCCAGCAGAAATTAATTTTGATGGTGACCATGATGATTAATGATGATCTTTGATTCTTTCTTCAGTCATCCTCATGCAAAGTTACCAAATCCTGCAAATTCTAAGTATTTTCACATCTTCACCCTATGTTTATCACTCTGCCTTAGTCCTTGATCTTTTTTGTTATAAGCATTATTGTATGGGCTCCTAACCTGTTTCTTTACTCTTGATTAAACCAGCACTGTTTGTCCTTCATGTTGCCCCAGAAGCATAAATATGAGTTTGTTTTCCTCTGCTTAAAATTCTGGAGTAGTTTTCCTATTGTTTATAAATCCCAAACTCCTTTTCATGTCATAGAAGGTTTTTCATGA
Source organism: Okapia johnstoni (assembly GCA_024291935.2). Lineage (NCBI taxonomy): Eukaryota > Metazoa > Chordata > Mammalia > Artiodactyla > Giraffidae > Okapia > Okapia johnstoni. Next base: position 93,676,741 of record CM044311.1, on the reverse strand, counting down.
TATGAGCTCTGAATATTTATCCAACAACATCCTTGGCCTCCTGCCACTTACACCCTTTATCCTTGTTCATGCAGGGTTTGAATGAGAAGGAACCAAAGTCATTTACCTTTTTCATGCCCTTACTTGTACCCTTACTCCTGCGTGAAACATCCTGTCAATGTATCCAACTTTCAAATTCCTATTCACTGTTTCCAGTAATTACTGTCAGGCTGGTCTGTCTGAGAACTAGAAAAGCTTATGGTATGTAGCCTTAAAGTATCTCTGGTTCTGGGAAACAAGATATCTCCTATAAGTCGATATCTCCTGTATACCCTGTTGTAAAGTATCTGAAAGGACTAGATAGGTTTGTGTCTCCAGTGTAACAAATTTTGGAGGTGGCTTTTGTGAATTCCCCATGCCCTTGGAAGGCATTTTATTTCACTAGTATTTAGGACCTTAGTTGGCATGTGTTAGTTTGATTTATAAAATATAGGCACATGGATCAAAGCTAGAATATGCTCTATTGGTAATTCTTTGACATTACCTCTGCTTTCCATTCTCGTTTCCATTCCAACCTCAGAATGTAGTTCCCATTCACCTAATAGACATTGGCATATATCAGTACAAGGTGCTTCTCAGCCCTGAAATCTCCAATTCTTTCAATCTAGCCTTCTTATCTAGTATCACTGCCACCTTTTCTCACTTAATCATAATCTTCCTCAGCTAGAGAACTTGACTTCAATTCTCATTTCACTCAAATAAATACTTAATTCCTTGTCACACTCCTTTTTACCTTTCCTTGAACTGGACTGTCATCTGGTGTTCCCAACCTGCCTTGGTCCTACTAGGAGATACAGCCCATCAAATTTTTGCCGTAAACTATTCCTATGTCTTACCAAATGCTGTTTCCAGAGTCCCTGAAAATCTTATTCTTTAGAAATAATGTTCTATTACTCATAAGCAAGTACAATACTTCTCTTTTCCATCTAGCCACTTTTTGAATATCTCTATTCCATTGAACCCATGATTTTTTACTTTTCTGTTTTTTACATATTTTAAACTCTTACCATCTTTCTGGACTTTTTTGTTTTGCCTCATAGTAAGATTCCCCAAGATTCATCCCTACTCTTTCCCCTTCTGGCAATCCTAATAGAGATCATCACCCATGTAGCACCTTGATGCTTTGTAATAAAATCTTTAAGAACCTACCATTTTCCTAAATAACTACTGTGTTAAATTCGGAGTGTGAGATTTAGTATTTTCCCTCAAAGAGTACTTTTCCATATCATTGCTACCCTTTTCAATTCTAACCAATATAATCATTAAATAAACACACTAGCTGAGGCCCACTGTGGCTTTGTAGAACCTAGAAATTAGGATATAAATATGAATATCTAAGATTGGATAAATTGTTAAGCTACTAAGTATTGTCTAAATATAGTCTCAGTCACCAACAGGCCGGGTTCATCCTTATAAAGAGATTTTACTTAGAGTATGCCCCTTAAATCCAGTGAGAATTTACATTTTGATCTCATTATGTCTAGGTTATGTATACTGTCATACTGATAACCTTATTTGAATGTAAAACGAATAAAGTGTTTTTGTTCTAACTAGTGAAAGGCAAGATAAACAATAAATATCTTAACAAGAGTCTTGTTCACTGAACTGGATAAATTTTAGGGACTCAATTCTACAAGGAAGCCATAGATTTCTTCTCTCCATATCATGAACATCTATCACTCAGGTTACAAATCAATATCAATAAAATAGCAGGGTGTTCTCACTCCTTTTAGGCTACACAAGTCATTTCAATCAATCATATTTGCATTTGTAAATGCCATGATGTACTCAAGAATACTGGAGTGGGTTGACAGTTCCTTCTCCAGGGGATCTTCCTAATCCATGGACTGAACCTGCATCTCCTGCATTGCAGGCAAATTCTTTACCGCTGAGCCTGAGTAGGGAAGTCCTCTACTGACATAAATGATCATTTTTCTGCTAAATGTTCCCTTATTATATGTAACAATTTTAAATTTTTCTGTAAAATATAAAGTATCAAGATCTTTATTTGTAAGTTATCTTGTGTTTTTTAAGTCCAATATTTTTCCATATTTTAATCATTCAGAGGATTTTATTTTTATAGCTGTACATTTATGCAATTATATTTCATTGCGCATTTTTACTTTACATTTTGCTTAAGTAAATATAGGAAGGAGTTATGCTTTAGTTTCTCTTTTAGTTATGGGGAGAAAATTACTATAGTTTCTTAATACAGTAGCAGGCAATGATGTTCTGAAGCTAGCTCTTACTGGTTTATGAAAGCCAATTGCATCCATCTCTCCCCAAATCTTGGAGAAGTCAATGGCACCCCACTCCAGTACTCTTGCCTGGAAAATCCCATGGACGGAGGAGCCTGGTAGGCTACAGTCCATGGGGTCGCTAAGAGTCGGACACGACTGAGCAACTTCACTTTAACTTTTCACTTTCGTGCACTGGAGAAGGAAATGGCACCCCACTCCAGTGTTCTTGCCTGGAGAATCCCAGGGACGGCGGAGCCTGGTGGGCTGCCGTCTATGGGGTCGCACAGAGTCGGACATGACTGAAGTGACTTAGCAGCAGCAGCAGCTCCCCAAATCTGTACTGAAATATGTTACACTGAGAACTTAAAATGGACCATGGTGGGAATAGTCCACCATAGAAATCATCAGAAGCTACAAATCAGGCCTCTTCTTCCAGACAACTGGTTCTTAAGTACTAACCGGCATACCACTGATGTTAGGGTATATTGTTGTTGTTGTTCAGTCACTCAATCATGTCCGACTCTTTGCAATTCCATGGACTGAAGCACATCAGGCTTCCCTGTCCTTCACTCTCCCAGAGTTTGCTCAAGTTGGTGTCCATTGAGCTGGCGATGCTATCTAACCATCTCATCCTCTGTTGCCTTCTCCTCCTGCCCTCAGTCCTTCCCTAGGATATCCTGCCTTATATACTTAGCTGGTAGATCTGAGGAGCCAGATAATGTGGTTAACTGGTTGGTTTTGTTTTTGTTGTCATCTATGTGGTGGTTGTGGTTTGTTTTTTCGTTTCCTTTTTTTTTTTTAACAGTTAACTAGGGACTCATCCAGTTATGCAGTAAAGCTGTCAGTATGAACTGTGAGTCATTTTTTAGTAGTAGGGATGTGCATTCCTTGACAAGGCACCAACCACAAATAGTTACTGTAATAAGCAGACTGTCAGCCACAGCTTCAATACATTTTCAAAGAGATCCAAAGACCTTGAGCAAACTGAAGTTTAAAGGAAAAAATGAAATTGTTCTGTGGATGATTCAGATAGAGCTCAAAAAGAACATAGAAAATGATAATAGCAATAAAAAAAGCAAGTTTGATCAGTGGGGTAAAAAATTAGTTGTTTCTAAAGATAATAGAATTATTTGAAAATATTATGTGTTAATTCAGTTTAGAGAAAGAGCGATAAACATATACTTCTCTGAATCTTTTAGGAAAATAATATAAACAAGAAGCCAATACCATTCCTTCTACTTTCCCTCCATCACCCCCATTTCAATCTCCATGAAACTGTGGGCTTTGTTTACTTTAGTAGAAGCAAAAAGCTTTGAGGTACTGGGGTACATAAGCTTCAAAACTTAAGGGATGATCTTAGAAAACAAAATTTTACCAAACTTGGTACAGAGTCTAGAGTATGCATCAGTGATTTTTGTGATTAAAATTAACACATTGAAATTTTTCAAGCTAATTGGTAAAAAAATAATTGTGACTTGCACTAGTAGACTACATTTGTTTAACTTTTTCCAAGAACATTTTGAACAAGGCTGAAAGATGTTACCTCTATGAAACTCTTTAAGTTGGGAACATGAGCAACCCTAGGTCACTGCTGTACAGCTCTTAGTTAAAAAAATATGATTTTGAATAACCTCTATCTTTATCTCATAACTATGTGGGGGTTGTGGCGAGCAGAAGAGGGAATCTAACTTCTCATTGTTAAGAGGCAGGGCTTACTTAGGATTACCTGTCCCAATCCCAAACCATCTTGAGGTCGTCTGAGTTTCAGAGAAAGGCAGATATGAAAAATACAAAGATTCAGAGACAGAATTGGCACTGAGACAGAGCAACATTTATTTTGACCAAGAAAGTCATCCTAGTAAATCAGTAAAACAATTCAAGCTTAATTATTTTCTGCTCAGAATTTTATCCTGATATGAGAGGTGTTGATATTTTGTCTATATTGCATCACAGAAAACTAGCTAATTATGAAGTAATTGTTTTAAAGTCACAAACACAATAATTAACATAGCCATGTTTTAGGGCTAAGACTTTTGACTCCCATGTCTTCTCTTTTGCAACTGCTCTTCAAGGAAAATAGCATAGAGCTTAAGAAAAGCACATAGGAATGCTCTCTTTGGACATTTTGACCATCTCATTAAAAAATATTCTATAGCTCTCATTTAACCTAGCAAAAGCTAATATATGTATTTTTCCCTCACCTTCCAGAAAAACTCTTTTCCAGTTTTTAACATGGCATCATGAAGTGCATTGGGAATTCACATGTGTATGCTCTCTGTAAGATGTTCCTGTATAGTGTGTGGCCTGCCATGATATGGGGAGGGGAGAAGGAAGAAGCAGGATTGATTACATAGACTTGCTTCTGAGACCAATAACTAAAAAATAGAAATAGAAACAGAATGTTTGGAAGCTGGCATGATTTTTTGTTGTTGTTGTTTGGGTGTTTTTTTTTTTTTAAAGAATGTGTTTTCTTTCAGCAGCTTGGCATTTTTCTCTAGCATGTTAGAGTTGAATAATATAAAATTACAGTGAAATCTGTTTGCAATATCATTTTGGAGTTTATTCCATTTGTTAGCTGCCCCCTAAAGAATATTTCTTATTTTGCTTATTCAATATTTGCATATTTTGTATATAAAACTTAGGTAAATGAGATTCTTATTTCATAGATTCCCTGCAAAGTAATAAATATTCTATTTTTCAAAACTCAAGTATAAAATGGTGGTATCTCTCTTCATGGTACTCAAGACATTTTGATTTGATCTTTTCATTTTGGAAACTATGTTGGGAAATGATCTGAATTTACACAGGGGGTTTAACTTCTTTTTCAAGAATAGGCCCTAAAATGGTGTGGAATTTTATTGATTTACTTTGAAAATCACTGCACTGCCCTTCAAGAACTCTGAACTGAATTGAAAGGACGTATTGCAGTTGCTGTATCAGAGATGGAGCCATTTGTCTCACAACATTACACAGTATATATTGAAACTTCAGATACATTTTGCTTGTCTAAAATACAACTTTTATATTTAAGTCATTCTAATGACAAGCTAGTATAAAAACTAATGATCAGATCTTCTGGTGCAGGTTTTTTTCTAATAGATTTGCACTTGGCTTGGCATCCAAAATCTGGTGGCTTATACAGATAGCCTATGAATAAAATGTTAATGATTATCCTAATCAATGCTCAGACTTTTTCAAGAAATGCTCCAGTTTTCCCCCTTCTACCATTTCCCCATATCCCAACTTCTTTTAGCTTGTATAATTTTTCTTTAACTTATTCCAAATCTCACAATTTTCCTGTTCTTCTTGGGCAGGACCCATGAAACAGTCCACTTAGGGATTGGACACATGTCTGGTCTCTGTCTTCACTTTCCTCATTAGAAGATTCAGGATTAGAAATAGCTGATTCTTAGGACTTCACTTCTTCAGTGGTTAAGATGCTGTGCTTCCACTGCAGGGGGTATGGGTTCCATCCCTGGTCAGGTAACTAAGATCCTACATGCCTCATGGTGCGGCCAAAAAAAAAAAAAAAAAGAAAAGCTAATTCTTGACACTAAAGATGTGATTTTAAGAGAGTTTGTATAAGGATAAAGAAAAATGTTATATCTCAGATTTACAGGTCAACTTGATTCGTATAGCAATGTTTTCTAATGGTAACATAAACTTACTGTTTACAAAATGGAATAATTTAAGATTGTGTTTATTCTTATACATGACCTTTAAGTAACCAGGGCTACACAATCCGTTTTAAACTGGCAAGCCTCTAGCAACTATATTCTATTATTTGATTTTTGGTTCTTTCAACAGGCTACGTAGTCTTACTCTTTTTTTTGCAGGGGTGGGTCATTGAGGAAGCTTGGAATAGACATGGAATAGTGAATTTTGGCTTGTTTCTGTGCCAGCTGAGAACATAATTATAATTATATTAGACTATAACTATTCTGTGAACTTACAGTATCTAGTCTAACGATGATATCAAGAGCATCTATTTACAAAGATTAATCTCCTAACTATTGTGTGCCAGAGAGTTTTCTGGTGTTGGAACCAAACCATTGGTGAGACTCATTACCTTATTAAAGAGCTTCCATAGGGTAATACAGATAAACACAGATTAAGTGCTATTAGTACCATGATAAAAATACTGTAAGAACTCTTGGGTTTTCCACCTAACTTAGCTTTAGTGGATCAGGACATTCTACAAGGTGAACAACACATGTAAATGTCTAGAAAAGTTTAGTGTGGAGAAGAGACTTCTGAAGTACACAATGGCCAGGTCAGGAAGGGCATTGCCTCTTCTATTAAGTTTATCCTGGGACAAAAGGACACCACACTGATGGGCTTTTAGGAAGACAATGGCCTTATCAGATGGAATCTGTAGCCATCCAGGAGAGTGATGATTAGATCTAAGGAAAAGGGATTTCTATAAAAAGGGCGATTTGGAGCAAGAATAGACCAGGTTGACTTGGCTACCAATTGAATGAGGGAAGGAAATGGAGTAGCCAGGATTAATCATGGCCTGGACAGATGATGATCCTTTTACCTTAGATGTTTATGTGTGTGCTCAGTTGCTCAGTCTTCTCTGACTCATTGTGACCCCATGAACTGTAGCTCCCCAGGCTCCTCTGTCCATGGAATTTTCCAGGTAAGAATATTGGAACAGGTTGCTGTTTCCTACTTTAGGGCATTTTCCTAGCCCAGGGATTGAACCCACATCTCTTGTGTCTCCTGTTTTGGCAGAGAGACTCTTTGCCACTGTGCTACCTGGGCTAGAGGTATACATATGCTAATGTTAAAAAGCTCTTGTATGATAATGATGATTTAATTTTGTGTTTTGACTATTTAAAAATACGAAAAAATTTATATAAAACATAAAAATGTTCCTTTAAACTCTTTAATGAAGGTCTCTACCACTGCAGTTCGTATTTCCCTTCTAGAAGGGACAGATGGTAGCCGCAGAGTGGGAAGAGGTGATTAAAAAGTGGAAATTATCAATTGGTGAAGCCAGGGTTACCTCATCAAGGCAGTTGCCTTTGAGGTATGAGATATTGGAGAGAAGGTAGGAAACTATACCTGCGGGTATATACCTTTGAAACAATGAAGCATTTGCTGAAAGCTGGGACAGTTTGTCTTCTATTTTAAAGTCTCAAATGAGAGTCAGTGTCTGTCTCAGCCAAATTCCTTGAAATACTGTCATATATTTTAGGCAGCTGTAAGGGGATCTTTTATTACATCCTTTCAAATCCTGATGTGCCCTCTAGAATTTGGCTTTAAAATACTTGTAGCCTTTTTTTCTCCCCAGCAGACTCAGAAGGCTCTCTCTCTCTTCTTTTTCCATTTTCAAGTAGCTACAAAGTTTACTTTTGAAGTAAAGATTTACTTTTTCAAGAAATTTTGAAGGTCTTCGATATGACAGTACAATTTGAACTTTAAGAACTTTGTAATATATCCATCTTATGTGACTTTAGGTTGCCAATTTTATTTTGTTTTTTGAAAAGTCAAACTTCCTGAGGTTTTTAGTCCACATATAAATTCTTATTTATTACATGTTACTTCATTATTGTGTGGACTTTTTAAAATAAAACAGGTATTGATGTAAAAAATCTTCTATTTTCATTCTTTTTTTTTTTTCTGTCTCCCTATCTCTCCCTTTTCTCTATTCAGTTTTGTTCCAACAAATATTTATTCTTGGACTAATACTTTTGAGACTTGTGGGGGCCCTGCAAACACAAAAAGAAGTTATTTCTACTGTCAGGTGGTTAGAATCCCCGTTTTCCTTGCTTTTCTCTTTTTAACTTTCACCCTTTTTTTTTTTTTCCAAATACATCTTGTCTATTTTTTCCTGCCCTGTTTTTCTAAATAGACTACACTTTTGTATGTATGTGAGTAGATAGCATTTTTGCCCCATTCAGTTTTCAAGTTGTTTAGTTGCTGAGTTGTGTCTGATTGTTTTCAGACACCGTGGACTGTAACCTGCAAGGATCCTCTGTCTATGGGATTCTCCAGGCAAGAATACTGGAGTGTGTTGCCATTTCCTTCTCCACGGGCTCTTCCCGATCCAGGGATTGAACCCGAGTCTCCTGCACTGGCGGGCAGATTCTTTACCACTGAGCCAGCAGGGAAACCCCAGTTTTCAAGTGGGCAAGCACAAATACATGGCATATAGGTTCATAGAATGTTTCCATCCTCAGCATGGCAGCTGGAAAAAGACATGAATGGTACATCCTTTCATTTCTTCTTCTGGATTACTTCTCCTTCTGGGAGGGAATGCTTGGGACCAGATCTGATACTACAAAAATGTATTTGTGTTTGTGGCCTGGCTTGGTAGGCAGCAAAGCGATGGCAATAAGATTTGACAGAAAAATGCCAACAGTTGTAGACTTGAATGAGCTCCACTCAGTTAGATGAAGGATAACCTTCCCAATACAGACTGCACAAAGCTGGAGACCCTTCAGTGTTTCCAGTGAGGACAAGCTGCCCTGTCTTTCCTGGCCCCAGAAAGACCCTAATACTGCTGCTTCTGCCATATTCTTGTGGTGAGGATCCTATAAGAACTTTGGAAATGGAGTTTTGCACACCCTTGGCACCTCCTCACGATAAAGGCAAGTTCAGGTTACCTACCTGATGCAAGTAACTGGTAACAATTCCAGAATCTCTCTACATCCTTGCTTGAGCCCTCTTTCCTGAATGGACCATCTCCATAGCAGGATGAGGCCTCAGGCCTGCTGAGGTCTATTCCTACAGGTTCCAGATTCTATTCATTTTCTACAGATGAATGGCACTGCAAATGCCTTGGTTATTTCTTTATTCTTGTTTTGCACAGTTTGAATCTGGAACTTCAGCCCAATTGTAAAATGACTCTAGAGCAGGTAGAGCCAAAAATTTCACGTTAAATTCCAACCCCAATTTGTACTGCCTGCTTGGAGCGCCATGTTAAGGAGCACGCCAAGGTTTCGTGCTGGTTCAGTGAGAGAGAGCGCTGGTCTACAAGGGATATATTCCATCAGCAAGGCAGGGCACTAACGGCATGTGTTCCTGACATTTCCCATTCCTGGCCTAGTGTTATCCTAAATCTTTAAGAGAAAGGAAGACAGACCTCTCCAGTGGCCTGCCCTGGGGCACACACTGGCCTGTTGGATGCTGTCTGTAAATTAAATTACCAGATCTGCTAGTGATGATGGATATGATAAGAAACACATCATTTGTGCATTTCAAGCAAACACAGAAGTGTTTGGTAAAAATAACAGAAGATATGGATCCAAAAGCACTTTCTCTAGCACATTTGCCTCTATAATTGCAAGGAAGTCTTACTACATAGTCTTTTCTTGAAGCAAAATGGATGTCACTGACCCGGTAGGGCTTGTGAGGTTCTGAGAAATCTTGCCCTAACAGAAATAAAAATCTCTTCCATCAGTTTGTGGGTGCTTCTTGAAATTTAATCATAGAGAACATATCTCTATGACATACTATGTGAATGAATTCTAATAAATAATTCCAAAATTGTAATAGGATTGAAGAATTCTTGGAGTGAGAAGGAACACTGGGTCACTGATTCCGGTTCTACTGTTTTCTCATCAAGGGAACTGAAACAACCTAACCAACTGGTTCTTCTTCATTTCAAGGGGAAAGAAAACTGATATTTATTCACTGGCTCCTGCCAACTGTCTTATAGATCAGAAGACTTGAAAGCAGAGAGTTTATGTAATACGTTTAAGATTATGCAACTAGGTTAGTAGCACAGTTAGAATTTGAATCTAACTTTTTCTGGCCTATAAGCCTGCATGCTCTTTACATGAGATCACATTGCTTTGTATCTTACTATTCTTCTCATCTATTCTTGTCCTTATCCAATTCACTGCCTCTATTATCTAATTCTACTGAAATCTAATCTCTGATACATTTGACTTAGTAAACATCTGATAAACTAATTTGTGCTTGTGTTGGGAAGACTCAATGTCTTATGACACTTATTGTATACCTACTTTGTGATAATCTCGAGGAATAGAAAAGAGACTCCACCCTGCTCTGAAAAATCCCAGAGCATCACTGGACTGCCGTCTATTTGGGGCTTCCCAGGTTGTTCAGTGGTAAAGATTCTGCCTGCCAATGCAGGAGACTCAGGAGATGCAGGTTCAATCCCTGAGTTGGGAAGATCCCCTAGAGGAGGAAACGGCAACCTACTGCAGTATTCTTGCCTGGAAAAATCCCAAGGACAGAGGAGTCTGGAGTGCTACAGTTCTTGAGGTTGCAATGAGTTGTACACATCTGAGTGACTGAGCATGCATGAATGCACACATCTATCTAAACAACCTATTGCTTTTTGTAAACAAATTTGTGGTTAAGTTATTGATATAACTACATTTTCCATCATTCCCAACACAGTGCTAAAGCAGTGGCTGTTTCTTCTTTGTTGTTGTTGTTCAGTGGCTAAGTCATGTCTGACTCTTGCGACACCATTTACTGCTGTACCCCAGGCTCCTCTGTCCTTTATTATCTCTTTGCTAGCCCTACATGGCATGGCTCATAGCTTCATTGACTTATGCAAGCCCCTTTGCCATGACAGGGCTGTGATCCATGAATGAGGGTGCTGCTTTGGACTATTTCAAATCTACTTCTTCTGTAACACTAGATTTCTTTCCCTTTTTCCCCTTCTTTTCATGAAATATTAAGAATGTCTACTTTACTAAGGCTCAATTCTCTTTGATTAGTTAATAACTTCTTGGAAAGGTCTTTGAAAACCTCAAATATGAAGCAAATTGTAAACTATTTTCTCCTATAGCTTTTGGCATTTTTCCCCTCTAGAAACAGTTGAAGGTCTTTCCCATCATCTGGACCTAGTCATCGTTAAAACCTAAAGAAGAAGAAATGGTGGCACAAAATATCTACTTATTATTGCCCCTGGCCAGGCTCAGCAGGCAGGAAAGATTCAAAACCCAGCAAGCCTATAGCTCTGCTTCATTATAAAGAAATGCCACCACCAGCATGTCTCACTTCACTTTCTGAAAGGATATTTAAGTGCAAGAGTTTTTCCCAGCAAGCCCTTGTTATTCAGATTGAAGTGTTATGTCAGATGATACCCTCTGACTCTGAGGCACAATTTAAAGTGTGCGTTGCCCCTTTCATTGGTGTAGAGCAATGCATTCTTGGTATTTACAGAGTCCAATATTCCACAAAGGATTTCTTTGGAGTCAAGGACAAACACTCTCCTTCCCCATGTCCCTACATTTCTGTCCTCCAGCTAAGTCATTTTCTTTCATTATCCTGTATGAAGAGTTGAGACTACTAAGTTGAAATAAGTATCCTAAAGACAGTGTAACTTGCAGTTGCTTCAACTATCTTTCAACACACTATAGAGCTAAAAGAAGCAAACAGCGCACTCTATAAATTTAAATATATGTCAGTTAAAGCTATAGTAATAAGGGATTAAGGGATTATTTATAGCTACTAATTTTTTTAAAAAAAGTATTTAAATGTTAATACCATGGCTAGTTTGAGTGCAGTGAAAACATCACACTTACCTGGTCATTTCAGCTCAGGGCTGTTCATCTGAGCATCTTGGGGAGTTCTTGCAACTTTCCAGTGCCAGCCTCCATCCCCACCCCAAACCTTTAGGGATGGAGCAAAAAAAAAAAAAATGCTTTGTGAAAGTGATTTTCATTATATTTAAAGAGCAACAAAAATATTTGCATTTCTAAACCTCATAATCTCACTTATGGTAAATTATTCTAAAGAAATAATTCAATATAAGGGAAGAACTACATGAGAGGAATTTGGAGTTATTTATTATACATAAAAATTTAAGGAACTTAAATATTTAATGAACAATAATAATTTCTATCCCCGTCACCCCACACCCACCAGTATAACACCACCTGCCTATGTCTGTTTTAAAGCCTGTCTAGTGCAGAGTTGGCTCTGAAACCAGGCAGAATGCAACCTACTGGTGGCAGATATCTGATTCTAGTGGGGTTGGCAAAGCTAGGGGCAATTAGTATTGATGTCATTACTGAAATTATATTTTTTTAAAAAGAAACTGGCTGCAAAAGACCAGAAGGAAATAGAGAAAGACAAAAATGTTTTGGCTTGTTGAAATAGTGGAACTGTACAATAATTGTTTTTCTTTCATTTGAATTCTGTTAACATAATTTTAATGCCTGTACAAACCTTTTTAATGGAAACTATTGGCAAGCTAAAGATATATTTTAACTTTATTAATTTGTCTAAAGATTACAATGTAATAACATCAACTGGCCAGACTCAAGTAGCTTAAACCCAGTGTCTTAAGAGTCACCATTTGTCTCAAGTATCACAAAGTGCCTCTTCCTATCAGTGGAACAGGAAAATGGATCATTCTTCCGTTACTGGCACACGTTTGGAGTAGGACATTTTCTCTCAAAATGAATGTTATTCATTTTTAGGAAATGACTAGCATATGCATCTTATTATGCTAGCTAGTTACTAAGTCAGGAAGTCCTTATGGAATGATTCAAGGCAAGAAATATTTGATTGAAGGGAGTCAAGAAGGCTCAGTTAAGATACAGAAAAGATCAAGACACTGGCATTTGGTATCTCAAAAAGTAATGCAAAGTTCATTTTAACCCTGGGCTTGACTCATTATCAAGGCTAGGAAGCTGTTGATCTTGTGTTTCTTTCTGGATTCTTCTGTGGATAAATTGTCCCTAGGGGATCAAACTTTATCGTAGGACTTCCCCAGACAAAAGCATTGCAGGTTTTGGGCCTTTCCTGTAATGAATTTTTTTCAAAAGAGATTCTGTGTTTTTGTGTGTGTGTATCTGTGTTGTTCTGTGCCAGGTATATTCCCTGGCATCCTAGACTTTACAATCTCATTTTAAGACTCACCTTGTTCCGGCTCTACTACTGAGCAATCAGTTCACTTGAAGATGCAGATTATTGCTGATGGATTATATCATTTTTCATCTGTCAGATCAATGGGTGAGCAGTTTATTAACCCAGAGACCTCCTAGTTTTAAACCCTTAAGTCCCTGGAGTATTAATCTAGGCACTTGAAACCACTTGGGTTGATACTTAGTTTCTTTCTTCTTTTCCCTGATTATTGGCAATAGTTCCAGTGAATATTAAAGGCCACATCAGTTCAGTTCAGTCGCTCAGTAGTGTCCGACTCTTTGTGAGCCCATGAACCGCAGCACGCCAGGCCTCCCTGTCCATCACCAACTCCAGAGTCCACCCAAACCCATGTCCATTGATCACCACATAGATCACCATATAAAGGCCACGTAGATCACCACATAGTTCACTCAGGACTTAACTAAAACACAGATTCTGGTTGAGTGGAACTGAGGTGGTGCCTTAGATTCTGCAGTTCCAACTTGCTCAGGTAGCGCAGGCTGTGTTGCTTATCCATGGGCTACCATTGGAGACGTATGGGCTCAAAAATGAGCCAAACCCTGAAAGACAGACAGAGGAGGAGAGAATGCAGTCTTCCTACAACAAACTGAGTATTAGCCTTCATTCTCCCTTCCAGTAATCCATATGATCATTCTAATTCTAAAATTTGAAATTTGCTATTATTTTATTGTGCTTTATCATGATTCTCCTTTTTCTGTCTTTTTTTTCCCAATGCAGGAAAAAAAAATGGGAAAAAAATAATGTAGATAATTCCTTAATATGGGTCATGTTTCTGTGGTATCCTTTTATTTAAATTCTGTGTATGGTATGCAGGGGGCTGTCCAGGTGGCTTAGTGGGTAAAGAACCCACCTGCAATTAGGAGACACAGGAGAGATGGGTTTGATTCCTGGGTTGGGAATATCCCCTGGAGGAGGACCTGGAAGCACCCTCCAGTATCTTGCCTGGAGAACCCCATGGACAGAAGAGCCTAACAGACTATAGTCCATAGTTCGCAAAGAGTTGGACACAACTGAAGTGACTGAGCACGAGGGTGGTATGCAGATTTTCATGCAACTTCAGCATATATGTATTACTGTATTTAAGATTTTAAAATTGCTAAATTTTTATAAATAATATATAAAGCTCTCAACTAATATGTATGTTATGTAAATACTTGGGGGGGAAAACAATCTTTTTGATAGTGATGCAGCTTAAAGAATCTATAATTGGTTCAGATACTTGATTATAAATTTGGGCTGTATTCACTTCATTGAAATTGGCAGTTTTCTTACCTTCTTAAATTGTTCTTCATCATCTGTAGAATGGGTATCATTACATTATCAGGGAGTATTGAAAATTAAAAGAGAGAATTTACATGAAACACCTTGCAAACAAAACATTTTACATTGTTGCTAAAGATTGATGATTTATTGGTTTCATATACCTTGTCTGAGATCACAATATGTTTTATTGCATTTCACATGCCAATATCAATGAACTTCATTAAATTTAACTATAAGAGAGATAGTAAATTAAAAAAACAAACTCTTTAAACTCACCCTAACTCACCTCTAGAAAGAGGCAAATTGTTATAATATATACACAGAATTTATTGACAGTAATCCTCTAAACAATAAAAACGTGCTAATTTTGAGAAATAATTATTTAAGCTATTACAAGGTCCAGTGATTTTATAGCTAGCATTTTTTCCTCTGGCTTTCCTAAATCTAGTAGTTTATCTCAATTACCAAGTGACGCTAATATGTAAGTATTCAAGAGGTGAAATAAATTCATATTAACTTTGTATAGAATGGCTTCTAAAACAATGATCAAACTTCATGAGAATGTGAAAATACTCCTTAAATATGATAATCATTTAGAAACCACTGACTCATGTATCTAATGAGTCAAAAATATTAATTTCCTTTTGCTCTACCCCAATATATGTAAATGTTAGCACACCTGCTGAAAAGGTTGAATCAGAGATTAGCTCAAAACTGTCAAGGAGAATATCAAAACGGCACCTTCTAGGGCATGTAGGCAAACCAAATACTTAGTGGAGACAGGCTAATTTATCATAGTGCAGTTGCGATGGCAACAACAGTTCTTGGTGCCATGTGACCCAAAGCAGTTTCTGTTGACTGGCTCTAATTGACTGTCAGTTCAGCAAAGGTTCCACTGTTTCCACTGAAAGGGAAGAGAGAGCATTGATACTTGTTGAAAAGGCATAATAATAATAGTGTATCTCAAACCATGAAAGCATCCCTTTGTCTCCTTGACGTTTATTTTTATTCTGGCTAAAGGGACCCCTCTAATTTTTGCTATACAAAGGTCCCTTATTTATTCACAGATTAAATATGCGTACCTCTGTTTATGAAGAATTCTGTCTATGCCAATAGAGTTGCAAATACGTATTTAAATCATTTATGATATTAATGATATTTTACTTACAGTGTGATAATTTTGAACATCATTTTCTAATATTTTCTGTAAAATCAAAATAAATCTGGTTGTATGAAAAATGAGCTAATAATTAAATTTCCCTGCATATCATTTTCTCAAATATAAAAAATGGGGCCTGACAGTGTTCCTCTCTGACCAGAAAGAGCATGAAATCTTTAGGGAAGGTAGACAATAGGTTTGCACATAATTTTTCTTGTCTCATTTTCAGTGTGAATTTTCATTGATGTGTAAGTAACAAGGGCCATAGAGATAGTCACACTCTTTGATTCCACAATTCCACTCTTGGGATTTTATCTTGAGGAAATTCCACTAAAGAAAGAGTTCTGTAACATAGGGGAGAAAGAATGAAGTTTGGAGTCAGATAGATATGAATTTCAAATCCTGGTTCTGCCACTTGCTCACTGAGTGCCCTTAGGGAAGTATTTTACCTCTGTGAGTCTCAGGGTTCCTCATTTGTAAAATAGGCTAGACAGTATCCATCCTGAACAGTGATTGGGAGCCTTATAAATCATATGTGCTAAGTGTCTGGTCTATGCCTCGTGTATCTATCTGAGCTCTCGGGATGCAATGCAGTCCTTCTCAGTGCAGCATCATCTGTAAAGCAAAAACTTGGAAACAATCCATATGCCCTGAATTAGAAATATGAGTCAGTAAATTCTATACATATATCAACAGAATTAAATATGATGTGATCATTTAACATTTTCATCCTAAAAAATAGGAGTTATGGGGGAATATTTATGACTTAATATAAAAACAACAACATTACAAATAGCAGAAGTAAAATTATGGACCTTATAATACACTATCATTTGAAACAGACGTTTATGAAGAAGGTAGTTTGCCAAATGAAAATAGTATATAGGTCTTATGACTATCAGTGATTACTGTATTAATGTAGAACACCTCCTTTAAGGTATTATAATCTCTTTTCAAATAAAATTGCATAATGAAAGAAAAAATGCAGAAGTTGGAGTGGCAGAGTGAGCACCCTCAGCAGTCAGAGAAACTGGGGAGCCCCCTACCTATCCCTCTTTCTCTTTCACTTAAGATTCGTTCACCCAAACTCCAATATAGGCACTGAAATGTGGTTCTGCCAACACTTTTGAACATTACCTTTATGTCCCCAGAGGAGTGCTGCTTCAAGTGAGAAATAGAAAAGACTTCACAAGAAAAAACTCATGTGTGAAAGAATTGCAGTGTGTGCACCATGGAGATAGTGAGTGAAAGTGAAAGCAATCTGCAAGATTGATTAAAAGGTGTGGTTTGCGTTTGAGAATGCATTTTCTTTCGAGTTTAAAACTTTGCTAGATATCCTAGCATTTGGAAGGAACAGCTATAAGTCACGTTCTAGTGTTTTCCATAGAACTAAAAGTTCATTATAATCTCACACTAATGACCACAGGAACTGAGAGACATGATTTTCTAGCTGAGTATTAAAGTAGCAGTTGAGCAGATCATAAAGATCCAGGTTCCGTGCTGACAGCCTGGGCAGGAGTGAGGAAGACAGGTAAGAAGGCATTGAAAGCGGCAGCTGGGTGAGTCTCTTAGTGAATGCTGACATGCTTTCCTCTCTCAACATCCTAGCTAAACTGGCGAGTATCCAGGTACTATTATTTACTCTTGCAAGGACATGCCACAATTCACCTCATGCAAAAAGTATGTCAAGCAGAAGAACTCAGGAATACCCAAAGAAAAGTGCTTGATGCCTTTTAACAGTATTCTTATCAAGACCACTCTGATTCTAACCCATGAGATGATTTCTGAAGAGTCTCTGTTGAATTTTCTGTTGCTGCTTTAAGACAGAATATGTATTGAAAAAGATGTAAAAATGTAGACTGAAATTCTGTCCTGCTGGTGTTGGTAACTTTTGTCTCATTCATTGTTAGGGTCTCCTCTGAAGGCCAGAATCACACCACACTCCAGTGGGCTTATATAGTATTCTCAAAACAAGGAAACTACACTCTTGTCAAGTACTATGTCACTGTCATTCTCACGGACAAGCCCAAGTGGTCTTTTGAAATTTGGTGGCCCTATGCTTCCTTAGGATGAAAGGGTCATAGCTTTAGGCTGTGAGTCTCCCTCCTGAGTTCACCCGTCTCTCCCTCATTCATCCGTCTCTCTTTGTGATCTCATCTCTGTCTTGGATATGGCTGAGTGTCCCATTGCTCTGTTAGCCACAGATTTCTCCCCTCACTCAAATCCCTGGAAAGATCACTTTTGAATCAGAGGAACCTCTGCTCCACTTCAGCCTGTACATTCCCTTTGCCTGTTCAAAAGTTTTAGGTTTTTGGAAAGCAAAAGCCAGCAAGGCTTACAGGCTCTGCCTAATTCGTGGTTGGCCTCATGCATCACCAGAGGCCATGACACATACAGTCTACCAGGGGAAAAATGTAAAGGAGAACATCCAGAGAGAGGAAGAACAGTATTCCCCACTAAAATGCACGCCTGCATAGTCTGGGATAAAGCATAAGGTCGTGTGGGTGTGGTCTCATTGCTACCTGAAAGTAAAAGCCTAGCGGCATGGAGACAGGGAATACTAAAACAAGCATCAATCCGTATGTAAGATCCCCAGGCTGAGTGGGGAAATGATTTGAGTTCTCTGACATAGGCCCTTTATACTAATGTGAGGTCAGCTCAAGAGAGCACTGTTTGAGAAATCAATATAACTCTTTCAGGTGTATTTGTTTTGACCTAAAGTCAAAAGTATGCCATACTTTGTGTGGGGGGTTGTTTATTAGATGATGTGCTTGTATTGAAGCTGGTATTTGAATGTGGCATGAGATTTTATCTTGAATGACATATAATCTTTTTATTGAGTTTTTTTAATAATCAGTAAAGTTTCTCATCGCATTAATTGTGACTTTTTTTCTTAAATCATTTACACCTGAAGTGTGACTTTGGTCTTTTAGATTAGCTTGTTTGGGCAGCATATTAACAGGGTTGAGATTTCAGGCATGGATGTCTTGGGACCTGGCTAACCTGACTCCGTTCCATGGTTATAGATTAGACCTCTAACCTCAACCTGTCAGTTTTAAATGCATTCTTCTGGTCTCAAGGGGTGTTTTGTAAGAGCATGTGAACAAACCAGTGGAAATTGATTTCCAATTAGAAAAAGACTCAAATTTTATGACCTACACCTTATGAGTAACCAGTATCTTAGCATATGGAAGACATAATTAATTCATTTATTTTCAAAAGTCTACAAGGATGTCAAGATAACACAAATTTACATTGAAAACATTGTTTACTCTTGACAGATCAGTAGACTGAAGTCTGTGTCTGCAGGCATCAAATCTGTTGCTCTTGAATGATATCCATTTAAGCTTTTCAACATTTTGTGAGGAGCATGGAAAAGGGAGGGAAAAAAAATTATATATATATGTATACACTCTCCTGCTAATAATTCTTTATCTTACAACTAATCAGCAACTTCTAGAATTATTTTCACCATAGGTGATACAGTCATCTTAAATTAATAAAGATCTATTTCATCTGTTAAACCATGCAGATTCATAGTAAATGTGTCAGAAATAGTTATGGCGAACTGCAGTTTTATAAGCTCAAGTCATGTAATGTGTCATTTGCTGCTCCCCTATTCAAGCTTTGACTAGCCTTTTAAATTTTTTTAAAGAACCATAATGCTTATGTGTCTCTTTTTATTACCAATGTCCATGCAGCTTTTTCCCCCTTTTTTTTAATGCTCATATTTAAGGCCTATCCTAATTTTCCTTATTCCTTTCCTATTCCTTTTTTTTTTTTAATAAAAGTACCATTTTAGGCTGAATCTAGATTGTATGGCAACATAGAACATGAATGTCATGAGCATGATTTTAACTTCTCTGAACCTGCTTTCAAATCTATAAAGTTTAAGTAATGATTCACACTATCTTAGGATTCTTGGGAGAACAAGATCATTGTTGTTGTTGTTCAGTTGCTAAGTCATGTCCGACGCTTTGTGACCCCATGGACAGCAACATGCCAGGCTTCCCTGTACTTCACTATCTCCCGGAATTTGCTCAAACTCATGTCCACTGAGTCAGTGATGCATCCAGCCATCTCATCCTCTGTCACTCCCTTCTTTTGCCCTCAATCTTTCCCAGTATCAGGGTCTTTTTCAGTTAGTTGACTCTTTGCAACAAGTGGCCAAAATATTGGACCTTCAGCTTCAGCATCAGATAGGCACATTAAAACTGGTACAGTCCAAGGATATAGTACACAGTAAAAGTTAATTTGATGATCATCAGACACTGGGGATTTTGAGTCCAATTGCCTTTCAGCTACCTCACTATTACTGAGGTTAATGAGTGAGCTGTGAAGAACTATGAAGATATATAATAACTTAATCCTTTGCAACACATCATGAAACACTCAGTAACTAAAGTTAAGATCTTATATAAGATATATTTTAAACGTTGAAAATTCCACACTTTGGAAGATATTAATATTGTAATGAAGATATAATATCTATTGTATTACAAAGCTCCAAACACAATTGGTCAAACACACCTGTAGCATGCTAGAAATATTATATTCATTCACTGATTCATTGATATATTGATCACTATAAGTAGAGTGATATTAGGAACAAAGAAATAATAAACTCCAGATTAAGGAAATATATAAGAGAGGCATGTAATTACAATGCAGTGTAATTATAATATTTAGCATCAAATCATTGCACACATGTAGAGTTCTTTTTAAATGTTGTCATAATAGTGACAATAAAGGATTGATCACCTTGATCACTGATGACCTTCAAGGTAGAAATTTTAATGAAACATCTCTTTGTATGTAATTTTTAACTATTGTAAAGCCAAATTTTGTAAAGCCCAACATTCAGAAAACTAAGATCATAGCATCCAGTCCCATCAATTCATGGCAAATAGATGGGGAAACAATGGAAACAGCGAGACTTTATTTTCTCGGGCTCCAAAATCACTGCAGATGGTGACTGCAGCCATGAAATTAAAAGATTCTTGCTCCTTGGAAGAAAAGCTATGACCACCCTAAACAGCATATTAAAAGCAGAGACATTACTTTGCCAAAGAGGTCCATCTAGTCAAAGCTATGGGGTTTCCAGTAGTCATGTATAGATGTGAGAGTCGGGCTATAAAGAAAGCTGAGCACCGAAGAACTGATGCTTTTGAACTGTGGTGTTGGAGAAGACTCTTGAGAGTAACTTGGACTGCAAAGAGAAAAAACCAGCCCATCCTAAAGGAAATAAGTCCTGAATATTCATTGGAAGGACTGATGCTGAAGATGAAACTCCAATACTTTGGCCACCTGATGTGAAGAAGTGACTCATTGAAAAATACCTTGATGCTGGGAAAGAGTGAAGGCAGGAGGAAAAGGGGACGACAGAGGATGAGATGGTTGGATGGCATCACTGTCTCAATGGACATGAGTTTGAGCAAGTTCTGGGAGTTGCTGATGGACAGGGAAGCCTGGCGTGCTGCAGTCCGTGGAGTCACAAAGAGTTGGACGTGACTGAGCAACTGAACTGAACTGAGAGCCCAATTAGATACATAGTTTAGTGAAGATTACATAAAATGTATGGATAACAGAGACGAGGCTACCTTTTCATAAAAGTGCATAAATTTGACCTGACTGTAATATAGAATCAATGTTCTAGTTTATCCCTAAAGGATATCCTAGTATTATGAGACTGAGAATTCGCTGGCTCTTTGACAATACTGAAAACAGATCTAAATGCTTTGATGAGAGTAAGTTTGAAGGTAAGAGCAAATGAATGTTTTGGGTGGTTTCTGGTGATTGGACCAAACTGCCAAAGGAAGCAGAGACCAAAAAACAAAAAACAAACAAAAGATAACCAGACCTTGTTTTGTGTCAGTTTGGGTGTTGTTTTCGTCTTTTCTCCACAGTTGCAGAATAAGCTGACTTCTAGCAACTACTTAATTGAGTGAGAATGACTTAGAAAGGGAAGGAGGTACACACTGCTTAAAAACTAGCTCTAGCAAGAAAATCTGCATAAGTGCACTCCAAAGGGATTTGAAGAATTTACATAACAGAGACTAGGGATAAATTTAGAGATGAAGGATCTGATTTGCTGAATCTGATATTGCTTTCCTGGATGAGGAAGTTCTTGGATTTTACTATAAAGGAAAATTAAAGGAGATACTAATCCTTTGGATTATTTTGTATTTCTCTCTGTTAGTATTTTATCATGACTACTGGAATCAGCCATGCCTGGAATTGAATTGACTGTGTAATTTTAGACAAGCTTTGTGAGGATTAGGTACCTCTTTTATAGAAATGCATGCATGAGAAGTCACTTCAGTCGTGTCCGGCTCTTTGGGACCCTATGACTGTAGCTGGTCAGGCTCCTCTGTCAATGAGATTCTCCAGGCAAGAATCCTGGAGTGGGTTGCCATGCCCTCCTCCAGGGAACCTCCCTGACCCAGGGATCAATGCCTTGTCTCTGGCATCTCCCTGCATTAGCAGGAGAGTTTTTTTCCACTAGCACCACCGAATACTAATACTAATACTAATATATATATATATGCATACAAAGTATAATATATTATGGTGACTAGTATAAGACCAGGTACAGAATCAATATCATTAAATATTAATTTTGCTTTGATTTCTTATATAGATATTGGTGCTTCACCTCTTAAGACAATGGCAATGGCTTTTGAATACAAAAGCAGATTTTCTATGAAACAAAGTATGTAAACATGCCTTTCTTTTTTGCCCTTTAGATTTGTTTAAGTCATGACCTAAAATGGTCAGTCCTGAGTTCTCTAGTGATGGTCAGACCGTTACTCCCTGTTAGGGAAGATATTCAGACTAAAAGTAAGGCAGAAGCACTGGTCTCCCTGATATCTCTCACCTTGTTTGAGAGGCTTCACATATATGACAAGCTGAAATACTATCATCTGAAGTCAGGAAGAAGCTACTCACAAATGTTTCTCACAAAGCGACCTCACATTCTTCACTCTTTCATTTTTGGTCCTTTATCTCAATTCATTTTTGGTGAATGACATGGAATTTTAAATCAACAGACTGTAGTTCAGATTCATTCACTTTCTTTTTGTTTGTCCTTTTGCAAGTTAAGCATATCAATAGATTTATATAGTTTCTCATCTATAAAACTGATATATAAATACCTCTCTCTAAGGGTGTTTTCAGATTTACATGAGATAGTGTTTGTAAAATGCTTACCTCGTTGACACATAGTAAATAGTCACTCTAATGTAGTAACTTTTGGTATTATTTATTAAGATAAATAATATTTTAATTCTTACTTATTTAATCATTAATAGTGTTTTTAAAATGCTATCTCATTGACAGTAAATATTCACTCGAGTGTGATATGTTTAGTACTATTTATTAAGATAAATAATATATTAGCTATTACTCATTAATTTCGTCAAAATGTGTTACCTGTAATCTTTTTGTGGTATTTTTATGGGATCTTCACTGTACTTACTTATGCTTCATCATGTGTTACAACATCAAATAACCAGGTTACCAGATATCATCATAGGTCTCTGATGCTACACATCTCTAGAGGGTATTAGAAAGCAGAATGTTAAAATGTATAGAGTGCAGCCTCTTCTAAGTCATTTCTTATCTTCACTAATTGTTTAAGTTTTCCATTGCTGCTATAACTAACAACCACCAATTTGGAGGCTTAAAACAACCTAAGTTTATTATCTTCAAAAAGTGAAGGTGTTAGTAGCTGGATCATGTCTGACTCTTTGCTGCCCCACGGACTGTAGCCCTCCAGGCTCCTCTGTCCATGGAATTCTCCAGGCAAGAACCCTGGAGTGTTGCCGTGACCTCCTCCAGGGGATCTTCCCAACTCAGGGATCAAACCCAGGTTCCCACATTGCAAGTAGATGCTTTACCATCTGAGCCAACAGAGAAGCCCCAATTTTATTATCTTACAGTTACATTCTATAAATCACAAGTCTCAAAATCAAGGTCTCAAAATCAAGGTGTTGGCAGGATTGCATTTATTTTGGAAGCTCTAGTGAAGAATATATTTACTTGCCTTTTCCATCTTCTAGAGCTTGCCTTCATTCCTTACTTTGTAGCGTTTTCTTCCATCTTCAAAACCAGTGACCCAGTATCTTCTAATTTCATTTTCTCTCTGACCTTTGCTTCCATCATGGCATCTTCTGTGATTCTCAGTCTCCCACCTCCTTCTTTCCACGGCAAAGACTTCTATGATTTTGCTATATCCACCCTAATAATTCAGGATGATCTCGTTTAAGTTTCATAAATTTAATCACATCTGCAAGATCCCCTTTCTTATATTAATATAAATTTTTTATATTCAATATTCTGGATATAAGGTCATGGATATCTTTGGGAAGTAGGAAAGCTACTTTGGGAACATACAGGGAATGTTAAGAGAAATGTTCAAGTTTAATGTTGTTCATATTTTAATTTATAAGTATATATCCAAGAGGATATAACAGAGGAGGCTTTTACTGGCTTTTTACTATGTAACAGAATTTGTGCCTGTTAATTTACATAATTTCATTAAATTATCTAAGCCACATCCATTTTATTAGGTAGGTTGCTTTACCCTATTTCACAGAAGAGAAAACAGGACTTTAGGGCAATTTATTCAAAATAGCCCAGCCAGCGGTAGAATCAAGAATTTGAAACAAGCCCTAACAAAAGCAGAAGATATTAAGAAGAGGTAGCAAGAATACACAGAAGAACTATTAAAAAAAATCTTCATGACCCATATAATCATGATGGTGTGATTACCAACCTAGAGCCAGACATTCTGGAATGTGAAGTCAGGTGAGCCTTAGGAAGCATCACTATGAACAAAGCTAGTGGAGGTGATGGAATTCCAGTTGAGCTATTTCAAATCCTAAAAGATGATGCTGTGAAAGTGCTACATTCAATATGCCAGCAAATTTGGAAAACTCAACAGTGGCCATAGGACTGGAAAAGGTCAGTTTTCATTCCAATCCCAAAGAAAGGCAATGCCAAAGAATGCTCAAACTACCACACAATTGCACTCATCTCATACGCTAGTAAAGTAATGCTCAAAATTCTCCTGGCCAGGCTTCAAAAGTATATGAAACGTGAACTTCCAGATTTTCAAACTGGATTTAGAAAAGGCAGAGGAACCCGAGATCAAAATGCCAACATCCATTGGATCATCGAAAAAGCAAGAGAGTTCCAGAAAAATATCTACTTCTGCATTATTGACTATGCCAAAGCCTTTGATTATGTGGACCACAACAAACTCTGGAAAATTCTGAAAGAGCATCACTTCGTGGCAAATAGATGGGGAAACAATGGAAACAGTGACAGACTTTATTTTCTTGGGCTCCAAAATCACTGCAGATGGTGACTGCAGCCATAAATTAAAAGATGCTTGCTCCTTGGAAGAAAAGTTATGGCCAACCTAGATGGCATATTAAAAAGCAAAGATATTATTTTGCCAACAAAGGTCCATCTAGTCAAAGCTATGGTTTTTCCAGTAGTCATATATGGATGTGAAAGTTGAGCTATAAAGAAAGCTGAGCACCGAGGAACTGATGCTTTTGAACTGTGGTGTTGGAGAATACTCTTGAGAGTCCCTTGGACTGCAAGGAGATCCAACCAGTCCATCCTAAATGAAATTAGTCCTGAATATTTATTGGAAGGACTGATGTTGAAGCTGAAACTTCCAATACTTTGGCCACCTGATGCGAAGACCTGACTCGTTTGAAAAGACTGTGATGCTGGGAAAGATTGAAGGCAGGAGGAGAAGGGGATGACAGAGGATGAGATGGTTGGATGGCATCACCGACTCAATGGACATGATTTTGAGTAAACTCCAGGAGTTGGTGATGGACAGGGTGGCGTGCTGCAGTCCATGAGATCACAAAGAATCGGACACGACTGAGCAACTAAACTGAACTGAACTGAACTGACCACTTCCAAAGTTCACACTCTTTACTGGGTTACGCTCTGTCTATAAATCACTGTAATTTAACTAAAAGAGGTTAAAAGTATTCCTATAGTATAAACAAATTGTTTAAGATTTGTATATTACTTTATATGGCTAATTGCTTATATATTTACTAGTGATTTTACCTTTTATTGAACTAAAAATGGAAGACATTCAAATAGAAAGTATCATTCTATTACATATGTAGTTATTAAATATGAATGGTTTTTCTAAAAAGATTAGTTTTTCTTTCATAATCAATAATTCTTTTTTTAAAACATTCACATAAATTTTAGAAGAAACAAGATCAAAAATTTTAATACGGTTGCTGAAGAGTTTTGTACTTTAATCAAATGAGTATACTGAGATGCCTTTTATCTTTTAAGTTTTAGTGGAGAGGCCCTACATTGCAAACTGCCCTGAGTGGTTAAGATATTTCTCAGTGAGACATTGAGGAAAACAGAGCAAATCTTATGTTGTATGAATTCAGCAGTTCCAGTATCGACCTTCCAGTCTTATAAGAAAGACTAAACACAACTACTTTAAGGCACTAAAGTGAAATGAAAATAAAATAAGATAATTACTTACAGTTACCATGTTTCTATTCTACTTATGTAGACATCTAGTCTACTGATATTTCCCCCCAAGTTAATACCAAAGGAATGACCTTTTGGATTGAATGATTCTTTAAATACTAAAGCAAGTGTGTTAGAAAGCTAGCAGAAATATAAATGTTATTTCCCCATTGAGAGTACACATATAATAAAGAGACTCCAAATTTGAGTTGAAAACTAACCTGTTTTCTTCAGATTTTGCCTAAATATTATATTTTATCATACAAAAAATGCACAGTCTAGCAAAAAGTTTAGCCAGTGTAACAATGCAAAATTGTTCCTGGTTGAAGGAGCCGTGTTACCGTTATACCTGCCAACCCGTTTATTTAGCCATTTTCATCCTCAGCCATCTTTTATCACAATTCTCTACCAAATTCAAAATAGGAACCATCAGCCCATCTCATTTTTTATAAAATTTTGCCAGTCCCTAGCCCAAACTATAGGTTTTAAGCTGTTTCACATATTCATTTAGAAGCCACCTAAATGAAGATGAAAGGATTGCTGAGAAAAGGAAGACTTAAGTGCCCCAGCCCTCTCAACCTGTGCCCCTCGGAGCTTTTCAGTTGTTTGTTTTGACTGAAAGAGAGAGATGGAACAAGGGAGAAGTGTTTGAAAAGCACAGTTCTACCACCTCATACCTGGTTAACAAATACATTAACAAGTGTAAAATTAACAGTGTGTAGTTTCAAACTTTGAATTATAAATTCAAGGACCATAACATACAAATGAAATAGAATTTAGCATATGTATTTCAGTTTCTGGATCTATTGACTTATTTTTCAAGTAACATATTTAACTTCAGGTTTGAGACTCAAAATGAATTAAACTGAAAAACACCCTGCAAGCAACTTGGAACTTACATGGAGTTCACAGGAACTGATTTCACTACACTTGTTGTTTAATGGATATACAGTAGAAGCATTGCAGTTGACTTCAGTAATCATTGTTTTTTTTTTTTTTTTTCTGTGTTGAAATTCAGTTAATACTAGGAATGCATCTAGACATTCAAAATAACTTGCTTTCATCCATCTAAAGATTTGATTTATTTTGTGTTGATTATGATTAAATCTCATCTATTTTGCTCTAAGAAAATAATCATTTCTCAGCAACTCAAATTTAATTGAACTTATAAAGATGAATTTTCACTTCACTTAAGAGATTATCAAGGCATTTTCCCAACAGGATTGTACTGTCCTCGTTGAAGGAAGCAATTAAAGTGTATATGAATTCTATGACTTGTCCCAATTATACAGTAAGTGATTATCAAAATGAGAAAAGAAACTAAAGGCTTACCAACTAGTATTTGTTCTCACCATGATCTTTCATCTTTTATATATAAAAACTTTGACGATACAAATAATTAGAAATTGACATTATGAAGAATTCAGTGCTGTTGATCTTTGTTAATTGTAGTAGTTGGGATTATTTGAATTGCTTGATTGACTGAAACAGACCCCTAGGACATGATTGTTCTTGCCACTCATTTTCTGTCCTAAGAATATTTTCCTCTGTGCCATTCCGAATATGTTATACCGAAAGCTATAGCAAGACCTTAGCAACCAGGGTGCCGCTAGACACTTCCTAAGTCTCGTGTAATATTTTGGTGGTAGTGATGCTCCTTGATGATTTGCTTAGTGAATCAATTACAAAATAAGGTCTTAAGGAAACAGCCTCATTGATCCAGGTGAATGCAACTAGAAGTATTTAAGGATGACTATAGAAACAGATTTTCTTCCTGACTTGGAAAAAAAACCAGTTTGTGTAAAAAACTAAATGTTGTTGTTGTTGTTGTTCAGTCACTCAGTCATATCTGACTCTTTGTGACACTATAGACTGTAGCCCACTAGGCTCCTCTGTCCATGGAATTCTCCAGGCAAGAATACTGGAGTGCGTAGTCATTCCCTCCTCCAGGGAATCTTCCTGACCCAAAAAAAGACCTTAATATTTATGTTTAATATTTTGGATCGATTTTTATTAATAAACCTTCCTTGAAGTTCAAATGGATAGGATCAGGCAAATATAAGTTGTTTGCCAATCATGATAGAAGAAAGAAAATATAAATATAGTTCAGGCAGTCTGCATGTTTCCTAAGGTAAATTCAAAGAGAATTATTTAATCATTTTTTGGCGTAGCACTCAAATGAAGGGCTTCCCTGATAGCTCAGTTGGTAAAGAATCCACCTGCGATGCAGGAAACCCTGGTTCGATTCCTGGGTCAGAAAGATCTGCTGGAGAAGGGCTAGACCACCCACTCCAGTATTCCTGGGCTTCCCTTTTGGCTCAGCTGGTAAAGAATCCACCTGCAATGTGGGAGACCTGGGTTCGATCCCTGGGTTGGGAAGATCCCCTAGAGAAAGGAAAGGCTACCCACTCCAGTATTCTGGCCTGGAGAATTCCATGGACTGTATAATCCATAGAGGTCACAAAGAGTTGGACACGACTGAACGACTTTCACTTTCAAATTAATGATTTAAGGTACATGGCCTAAAGTTTTGGAGGAATTGTCTCCTGGAAGAATGCAATAGTTTTAGATTTTAGGGGGGATTTGGGTACTTGGGAGAGGATTTGATGGCTTATTAGACTTGTGTTTGTGAAAGGTGTCTAGAATGACCAATAATAAGACAATCATTTCAATTCAAGTTGTTGTCTCGAGATGGGAACAAAATCAAAAACATTGCATTGGCAGCATGTACTAATCAAACGTACATAAATGGACCAATAAATTACAGCAACCTTTTCAAATAATTTAAATATTTGTTTAATATTTTCTAATATTATTGGATTAAATGATAAAATGTACATAAACAGACCAGCAAATTACAGCAACCTTTTCAAATAATTTAAATATTTGTTTTGTCTGATATTGGATTCAATGATAAAACAGTTCATTATGAGAAAAAAGGAAAATCTATTGTCTGAACTTTTCAAACAATGTAATCAAGATTATAAAATCATTTAAAATACCAAGATAAAATAATATGTTGATGAATATTTCTAGATAGCCATCAACCCTGGTGGATAATGCATGCCACAGGCTAGTAGACCAAAGATCATAGATGCCCATGGGCACATGTTTGTATATACAACGTAGTGCCTGTTCTGATTATTCAGTGTCATATAAACCAACCCAAAATGTAGCGACTTAATTTATTTTAGAGTTGTCTCATGATATTGTTGTTCACTAAGCTCAACTGGGTGTTTCTCATTTGGGTCTTATGGGTTTTCAGTCAGACAGTTTCTTTGGTTTTAGGCATTTGAAGATTTGAATGTGCTAAACATCCAAACGGTTTATTCACTCACAGATCAGATGCCTCTGTGTCCCTCTGTGAGGACCACTCTTTGTAGCAGAGTAGCATGGGCTTCTCAACAAGAGCCAGGAAGCAGAGATGACAAGTCCCGTTCAGGGCTTCACAGATTACATACAATTTGTGAAGCCCAGAGTCAGGTAAAAATTCAGGCTCCCATGTAAAGCATGGGGCCCTGTATGAGGCTGGCCTTGGCACTTTTTAAAGGTATGTCTGCTGCCAACACAGTGTCACTTGAGCCGCTCCCTGTGGAGGAATGTCACATGCATACAGGGCTTAAAGAACTGATAATGGCCATCTTGAAAGTAAGCTAAGGTAGTAGTTTCAAAAGAAATGGAATCAATGGCTGACTTTGAATAACTGGAAGATTTTACATTTAAAAAAAAAAAAATCCTTGAGACTTCCCTGTAAGTCTAGTTGTTAAGACTCCAAGCTTCCAATGCAGGGGGAATGGATTCAGTTCATTTTTTGGAAACTGAGATCCCATATGCCACACCATGTAGCCAAAAAAAAATTTCTGTCTTTGACTGAACACTGGCAACCATTTTCCATAGCTGACTAATGGCTTCCTCTTTTAGACAGAACATGGAACTTCCATTTCACACACTCTTTACCTAGCCCACTGTGTATTTACATTACCTTCTTGTCCACTGCAGGCATTTGCGTTTGAGAATTTTTTGTGCTATTAGCATAAAGTTCTGTTTTGTTTTATTTTAGTGATATAACTGTTTTATAACTATTGTATAAAATTATGTGTACTATTCTAAAGTTTTATATATTTTCAAATTTGATTTTATGTATTTCTTATCTCCCTCTATGATTTCTCATTATTTTCCTTTTAAGATAAACTATGAATTTAATTTAATAAAGAACAGAATTCTTTATTTTGACAAAACATGAATAAAAAATAAAGCTTTGTATTTTCTGGCAAGGTCCCCTTCATACTTAATTTCACGTATGTTTTATTATTGTGGCATAGATTTTTATCTAGTTATTTTAATCAAGACTGATCCTTTTCATAGATATAATATATAACAACTTAGTAAAAGGAACAGATGAGTGAGAAAAAAATTCTGACCAATAAATATCTTATAAACCTTACCATTTCCCGCAGATTTTCAAGCCTATTGATGTAGAAACCAGTATTTGGATATATGAAAATAAATGTTACTATGTTAAATAATCTTTATTAGTACTAAAAGTGATTTACAAAGATTCCATGTCATAATTACATAAGCAATTGTACTTACTTTATGTTTTTTATATACTTAATAGTACTTTTGAAATAAAAATTCTAGTTAAATGCTAAGGAGCTACATTTTTTGACCATTAAAAAACTATTAAATCATGATGCTTTCCTTTTGTAACTTTCAGCTAATTCCCACATGAATATTAAATGTGAAAATATAGTACAATTAAAATTAATAAGAAAATTGAATGTCTTACAAATACCATATCATTCACTTTAAAACCAATCAAATCAATTTAGTGGCTAATTATTTTTCAACAAATTTTCTTATCTAATATTAACTTTATTAGGAAATATAGCTCAAGTTTAAAAAAAGCCATTTCTCTCCATAAATCCAAATGCATTTGTGCACATTCTGAAACTGAAAAGTTATTTCTAGGAAATAGGTAAATGCTTTAATATTATGTTTTATAAAAGCTATTATACTTTCATAGAATTACTAAATTTATCCCAGTGGGCATTGGCTGAATTTTTCCAAGATAATTTTTTTATTATTATTATTAATTGTGCAGCCTTCTTCAAGAACTGCAGAGTTTCTTCTCAGAATAGGGAAAATGGCAGATTTGGGGTAAAGGGAATTGGAAAAAAGAAGTTGGAAGTTATTTTTTGAAAATAACTAATCACTTTGCCTTTTTTGTTCTAATGCTATGTATCTTCCCTGGAAAGTAATTTTATTTACTAAGAGTATGACCTTTTTCTGGGATAGTGGTAGGTGTGCAGTCACAGCAGGCAGGCTGCTTGGGGGTTAAATATCATGAGCAAGTCACTTTACCTCTTTATTCTTCAGTTTCATTATCTACAAAATGGAAAGACCAGTAGTGCCCATCTCCTATGGCTGTTCTGAGATTTAAGTAAGTTCATGTATGAAAATCTTTTGTTACAGTGACTGGAAATACTGTACATTCCATGGAGATCTTCCCAACCCAGGGATCGAACCCAGGTCTCCCACATTGCAGGTGGATTCTTTACCAGCTGAGCCACAAGGGAAGCCCTGATAACTGTGATCTTCAACCTAAAGTGACAAATCCTGGAACTTTTAAGATTTTCCAAAGGTTTCAGAATCAATATTTCTAAAGGAATCATTGTGCATCCTGAATGATGATACACACTTCACTCTAAGATGGATCGTTCTGAGATTGGTCTAAAAGTCTCAGGGATGGGTTAAACATCTTCCAAGATGAAGCAATCTTGAGGAAATATTTTTAAAGTTTCTGATTGATCTATGATTATGGTATGATCTTCCTCTTCTAGCTCGTGGAATCTTAAGTATATATCTGATAAATGAATTCAAACATCTTCAGAGCCTTAAACAAAGAAAATTTAGAAAATTGGTGATTGTATTGAGAAAGAGAATGGCTGAGTAAAAAATTTCTTTTACAAGTCAGTTAATTTCCAATTCTTCCTTTTCAACAAAATTGAAGGTGATGTTAATTGAGTTGTCAGCTGAGATCATTAACAGTAATATTTTATTACAGATTACTATGTGATTTCTGGCACATAATTTGGAAGGAGTTCAAAGAATTGAATGACACTTCTGTAACAAAACTCCATCTATTCTCATCTTCTTATTTGTGGATATTAATTTTCTCAGGACTGACATATAAAAATAAAAACTAACAATAAAAATTATCTTGAATACCATCTTATTAGAGCAATAAAAGTATTCAGCCTTGAGTACAAGAACTGGTTGTATTAATAGAATCAAGAACCATCCATCTCATTAAGAAATGAATTTCCACTTTATTTTGATTTTGTTTAGTAATTATCAAAACTGATGTTTATTTGTCTTGATCAAGTAGATGCTAAAAATAATTATACTAAAAGTTAAACTGAAAAGAAAATGTTAACACTTATATTCTTCTGATCACAGGAAATTTTTGCTTTTTTCTTTTTATATACATATTTTTGTGGCAGAAAATTTAAGAGGATGATCATCAAAGGTCTTTCATATGTAAAACATTTATTCTATTAAAATACATTTTTGAGGGAGATGTGAAATCAAATAAAAATTCAAGCATAGAAAGAAACTATGTAAAATATTTTAACTGTTTCAGCAAAGTTTGTTGATATTTAATATATTTTCTAATACATCATGGTACTTAGTAAACTGATGTGACATTTAGAATCAATCAGATACAAATAAAAGTTACAAACATTATTTTAACCTGCCAATATTTATGGTGTATTGGGAATTACATATTTTCAAGTGTTAAATTTATGATAAAATATTTTAGAAGTGAAATATATGAAAGTACATCATTTTAAAAATATTTCTTTAGAAGGCATATGAGCAGATATACCTAAAAACTACAAACTGGTGATCCCTTTTAAGGAATCATCCGGTTCTAATATTATATGATTATTTTGAATAGAAAATAATATTTATGTGCATTTTATAAAGTTTTAATTGGAATCTTTTCCAGAATTGTTTTAGAATATTTAATGTGATGATCTTTTAAAACCTGTTTTCCATTTTTAATGTTTATTTTCATGAGGAAATTCTTTGGCAACTTGATAGTCTCCCCCAAAAGTAAAAAAGGATTAAGACCACACAGGTAGAAACACACCATGGGCCAGGCCTTTGGGGTTAGTTTGGGGAGAAGAGTAGGAGGGAAGGGGAAGCCAGGAATATTCACTAAAGCACTGTTTATTGTGATAAAAAAAAGCCCTATATAGATGTTAACAATATAATCCATTTTAAGTTCTTAATTTAAAAAAATGGCATTTTAGAGGGCTGTATGTAGGAAATGAAAGTACACCGTTGAGGTTCTTTGGGGGATGTTGGTATTCTGACAGGGGTTTTGGACTAACAAAATTTTGAAGGAAAAATGGTGCTGTTAAAAAATTCAAAGAGTAGTAACTCTCTGACTGACAAACCAGCCCAATACCTTCAGGAATGAGGAGAGAAACTTCTGAGGCAGATGCTTGTTACCAATTCAGAACAATTAAAAAACATCGACCTGGATAAAATGTAGAATTGTAACAGCTATTATTGTCCAGATGTTTTCTTCAGCTGCCCACCTCACAGGACCACTGTGCTAACCTGGGAGCTGGAGAATTGCAGTCCCATTTCTAGATTCAGAGTAAAAGACAGGGAGAACCTGCTCCCAAAGCATAGCCGTGTATAGAACGAGGAAGATAATGATGATTTTTCCCATAAAGAACAGATCATTTGACAAATATATATTGGTAAATATATTCTAAAAAGACCAATTTGAAATATCTCTAACATAATTTTTAAATTATGTTAAATTTTAAAATGTACCATAAAGTTTGAAAAATATAGATTCATAATTTACATAATAATAAATCAGCACCCAGAGTAAGAAATAGAGCATTACCGTTAAAGAAGTTTATTTTTTCAAGTAACATCTACGTCATTCCTCTGATTTCTCCCGCTCCAGTTAGGATGCAGAGATCTTCAAAAATTATATGTCATTCAAAACTTCTCTAACTGTCATTCATTGCTATTTTAGTGTTGTCATTTTCATTAGAATCATGGTGTGTTAAAAACTCCAAGATCTTACTATAATCTAGTTCTATTTAAAAATATTTTTAAAGTGATCATGCAATGAAATACTTCTAAAATTCCAGGCCTAACAATCAATTTTTAAAGTATAATTTCATTCTTTAAATGGTGTGTTTTTGTTTTTTCTGCTTTCATCTTATCTATGAATAATTCGATCAAAAAAACTACCTTTCTAACTACAAAAGAGTTATCTCTTGTATTCTGGAAAAGATAATTTAGTTTCCCTAATTGTAACTGAATTATACCATGAAACCTCATACAGGTCTAGGTCTCCAACTCTTAGTTTCCCTAGATAACACAATTGTCTTCTGTTATTTTCCCTTTCTAATCATGAAACTCAAAAATCAATTTCTAGCTTGCCACAAGAGATTAAAATTCACCTGAGCCTGCTTTTGAGCTTCCCAGGTGGCAAGTGATAAAGTATCCGCCTGTGTGCAGGAGATGTCAGTTTGATCCTGGATTGGGAAGATCCCCTGGAAGAGGAAATGGCAACCCACTCCAGTGTACTTGCCTGGGATCCAAAGCTTGTTTCTCACTAAATTCTGAGAATAATCCACTTCAAACAAATTCACTTGTTTTGTGTATTCACCATCATCCATCATCCTCTACCACCCATCCAAACTCTATCCATGTTAAAGCAATTCCTTCTCTAGAGTAGTACACAGAGAATTTCATTACTTTGATCGTATGAGGTTTTTGTTACTGATTCCATCTTTACTACCCATCATATTTGAATCTTGTAATGTTCTTTTACATCCTATATGTATATGTGATTAGATGCTGCATGAAAACAGGGAACCACACTCATGTTATAAATTTTATAAAACCGAGTTTTGGGGAGCATGGATGAATGCAGGACCCAATGCATTATCAGTTCTAACTTTAGAATAAACCTTAACCAAGTGTTTCCAAACCTTAGGACAATCCACTAATACAGTGCCTACATCATTATCATTGTATGGTAGCTTTACTGTCTGTTGATTTTGGTAGACTATATGCAAAAAGCCAATTGAGTCTTTTCTTACCACTTCCCCTTTTAATAAGCTCTGGCAAATCATTTTTTCTCCTGATAATTAAAACTTTCCTTATCGCTTTTCTGGAGACTGTGAATTATTAAATTTTTAAATTTTGAATATGTAAAGTCTAGTATACTGGCAAAGCAGAAATATTTCATCAGATTTGAATTCTCCCCTCTCCAAGCTCAGGCCTAACTCAGGCTCAGAAACTTATGGGAAGAGGTGGAGACACGATCAGTTTTTTCTACTACTCTTTCACCTACTTCACCTCTCTCTCCCTTCACGGTACTGCCATTGCCTCTTCCCAGGCCGGAGAAAGAGAGGATGAATAGGGGAGGGCATGAAGTTAGAAAGACCATTCTTGGAACTGTGAGTATGTGTATATTTTCCAAGAGTGGGCTCATTTTTGGATTGGGGGAGAAAGTGAGGACCACTGAGGGGAACTTGGCCTTCCATTCTCATCTAGTCATTCTGTGTGCCACAGAGAATATTAAAGGTTTCTTCATCCTGAGCAAGGGAACAGCTACTAAGGGGTCCTACCCCTTGTGTCCCTGTACCCTGCCTTTGCAGTGATGGGAAGAGGGACTCTGAGAGTCTCATACTTCTCTGAAGACCTGGTCATGCCCAGCCCGGGCCTTGTATGTAGGAACTGTACAGCCCTCTTCTAAGTCATTGAAATTCCCCAACATTCAGAGTCACACACAAATTTCCTGGGATACACCTGTAGATAAATTTCTGTTATTTGTTTTCATTGCCATGACCAAGGAGTTGTTCTAAACAACTTTTAATATAAAACTTCCTATTTTACATGTGGAGTTTTGAGTTACCTATTGTTAATCTTAGGGAGTGGTTAGTGTTCGTATTCTTTTGTACGTGGAAACTGAGACTCAGGAATTTAATTTTTTGCCTGGGGTCACACACTTGTGACAGAGCCTTTTGATCCTCTGTTCTTCAGGGTCACCATATAACCTCCTTCAGGGAGCCAGTTAAACTGATAACATTCCAGTCTGCCTTGTAAAGAGTGCTATACCAAATATTGATACATTACCTTCTGTGATCATAGACAAACTATTGAACCTCAAAGATTTTATCTGTTAAAATAAAATGATATTAATCATTCCTATCTCAGACACTTATTGGAATAATTAAAATAGTTTGTGACACGTATAAGGCACTTAATAGTGTTTGAATTGAATGAAGTTTCACAGATAATAGGATGGCTTTTGTCTTAATTTTCAACTTGAGACCTGTTTTTCTCTTTCTCTGTCATCAATTGAGTGGCAATTAGAAGTACTCTCACAATAGATAATGTATAGTTAACTTCTGAAAGGAATAAAGTTTTAAAAGAGAGTTCAGTTACTATTATAGATACCATTCTTACAGAATTCTGTATTACAGAATATCTGAATTTTCTTGTGAAGGTCAGTTTCTATAGACATACCCAATCCAGAGGTTTTATATCAACTTGGCATATGAGATGCAATTCCTTTAATCCATGTTTCATGGACAAAAAAGTTAATGCAGTTCTTACTTTTCCCTGATATGAGAAGAACAAAGTGCTCCTTGCATAATTCAGTGGTTCACAATGGCTTCAGATGGAGGAAAAACTTGTAACAGTTGTAAGATGATCAGCTGTCTTCTTGTCATCAGGAGTTTACAATCTGAGCACCATATGGTTGGTGTCATTAATTTTGCATTCCTGCATATTCTTTCTTTCTTGTAAATTACCAGCTAAATTGTACATTCACCTTAAAGGAATTTGAAATATATGGCAGGTTGTCAGATTTGCCCACACAGTATCAGATGTCAGGCCACCCACTGAGAGTTTTAATTGAAGTTACCTTTTCGCTGAGTGGATGGGAATTATGTGATTTTTGATTCTGTAGTTATAATGGAATATTTTGTAGATAATCACTGTCACTTACAAAAAGAGAAGAAAAACAGAGCAACTTAATTTCCCAAATGTTTTCTGGGAGGATCAAATCTCCTTATTAAAGTGTGTGTGCATGTGTGCTATTGCTCAGTCATGTCCAACTCTCTGACACCCCGTGTACTGTAACCCACCAGGCTCCTCTGTCCATGGAATTTCCCAGGCAAGAATACTGGAGTGAGTTGCCATGCCCTTCTCCAGAGGATCTTCCTGACCCAGGGATCGAACCCTCATCTCCTGCACCTCCTGTATTGGCAGGCAGATTCTTTACTACTGAACCTCCTGGGAATCCCTTATTAAAGTATATGTCTATCCAATAAGCTCTTTCAAATTATTTCCTCCCTGTAATTCCTCCTGATGACACCTGATAGCAAATGAACTAGTTGACGCTGTTTCAGGTAAGAAGAGAATATCTATGCCAGCACCTGCAGTTGATGCTTTTAGAAATGATGAATGTTTTAGCTAGGAAACTTTGCACCTACTGGGAAACTTACTCTTTAATGTCATCTATCAAATATGTAAATTGCATATTACCCCAGGGTTGGGGCCAATTATTCTAATTATTGTTGTTTATTATTTTTTATCACCATCGATGTTGCACCTAGTGACTCTGGTACAAATGTTACACAGTTAGAAGAGGAACTGTTATTTTCATATTTCCTAAGCAACATCAATTTGTATGGCTAACATTTTAGCAATAAAAAGCAAAATGTAAAACTGCAGCCTGCTGTGAAGTGAAGTCTACACATTGAATGAACACTGCAGGGACATACTCATAAATATTCATTAAATAGGGTTTCATTGAAAATGAAATGTAAGTACTGAAGGTAATGCAACACAAGTAGGTAAAAGGCTATTCCACCTCAGTGAAAGAAACCAGATAGAATGAGATAATCTAAGAAAAGAGGATAGAGGTTTTTTTTGTTTTGTTTTGTTTTTTAGGATAGAATTTAGAGCATGCGTTTTGTACTTTAAACTATGAACCAAGAAGATG
This sequence comes from Okapia johnstoni, assembly GCA_024291935.2. Taxonomy (NCBI): domain Eukaryota; kingdom Metazoa; phylum Chordata; class Mammalia; order Artiodactyla; family Giraffidae; genus Okapia; species Okapia johnstoni. Next base: position 93,638,568 of record CM044311.1, on the reverse strand, counting down.
GAGAATTAATCTAATTGTCATATTTATCTTGGTGCTTCTGATGCCCAGTTTTCATAATAAAAGGGAGCAAGGTTTTTAAACATCCTGTCCAATATAATCTGAATTTGGTAGGTGGTTTGAAAGTCTAGGGAATTCTCTTGGAAGAGTTAATGAAGCATAGTCTTCTGGATGGATATAGCATTGTTCAAGCACTCAAGGTGGCCTGCTTCTTAAAATCTCTGTGGCCTCTAGTAAGTCACTAAGATCTCTGCAGCTTGAAAGAAAGCAAGTGAAAGTGAAGTTGCTCAGCCATGTCCAGCTCTTTGCAACTCCATGGACTGTAGCCTACCAGTTTCCACCATCCATGTGATTTTCCAGACAAGAATACTGGAGTGGGTTGCCATTTCCTTCTCCAGGAGATCTTCCAGACCCAAGGATTGAATCTGGGTCTCTCGCATTGTAAGCAGACGCTTTACTGTCTGAGCCACCGGGGGAGTCTAGCTGTTTGCTACCTGTAAAATGCATAGCACTACTTCCTCACTCAAATGGTTTTGTTAAGGAGAGAGTATGTCTGCCTGTGAAAGTGTTTTATAAATGATGAAGCAGCATGAAACTATTTATTGTTATAGTTCCCTGGTATTTATTTCAGTATACTTGTGGAGCCTAGTTCCAACCTCAGTGATGGCTTAGTTTTATTGACCTTTTTATGTTCATTGCCTCTATTCTCTTTACTTGCAATAGATGAACTAATAAGTGAATTCAGATACTCAATCAATAAATATTAAGTGAGAACCTGTTAAATTGCAAGCATCATTATAGGGGCTCAGGGTAAATCAATAAACAAAACAAACAAAATATCCCACCTGCCTGGAGCCTATGTTTTATTTAGGAAATGTCAACAAAAATCTAACGTAACTACATAACAAATTAAGTTTGTTATAGATGAGAAGTGCCAGAGTCCCGCTCCAGCTGGTCCAGGGGTCCCCAAGGGATGAACGGCATCGGCGAAAGGGAAAGAAAGGAGACAGAGAGTTTTTTGATGGCCCAAGGACCATAATCTTTATGGCTTTAGTCTCTATTTATATAGCACATGTTCTTCTACGTAATGATTCTTACAATATTTTTCCATTCAGATCAACATCCCCTGATTCTAAGATGTGTTAAAAGTTTTTTTCCTAGTCTGTTGTCACATTTTGGTTACATGTTTACCCCGAAACCTATTTTTATTTTACTAGAACATAGTCTATGAATCATATCATTCCATCTATTTTTTCTGTACAGCCTGCTACTACAGCAAATACAGCGCCTTGCTTCAGTGAGTAAGTACTGTAGTGGTGGCTAAGAGTAAAAGTTTCTCATAGTACAGCCATTGTCAGCGGTGGCTTGTTTACCATCTACCCACATAATACAAGACTATTTCTAGCAGGGGCAAGTCTTTTGCTGTTTACCTAGAAACTATTTACAATACAATTTATATAGTTCTTTTCCGTTTATGCTTAGATTCTGAGGGGAAAAGGCAATTGGTTTAGTTTCTGTAATTTTCCCTGATACATGACCCAAGTTTTCCAGTCATCAATAACAATCTTCTCATGAGGCCAGGTCACAATAGGCTTAGGGCTTGTTTTCCAAATGATCATGGCCTTATTCCCTGGCCGAATGTTAGGGACTCACCAGTCAGGAGCCTCAGTAGGTTTAATCATTTTTGGAATGTTTCTCTGGGGCAAGGGATCATTTTTCTTTTTCCTGGACTCTCCTGACCTCATCATGGAAGCCCCTACAACTCCAGCCATCAAAGAATGAAACAGAGTTAGCCACAACAAAAGCACAGAAACAGAAAGGAGGGAAGGTTCCAATCCAGGAGAGAAACCGCTTTGCAGTTTCTTCTTGAGTGGTGCCGTGACTTTGTCATCCGGCAGTAGTTCCAGAATGGCTCCCAACAGAGAAGCACTTTGGAGAAAAATAAATAATGAAGGTGAAATAAGAAGTATGGAGGGTAGCAGGAGTGTAGAAGAGCTGGGTACAGTAATTTCAAAAGAGACTGGTCATAGAAGCCTTCAGTATGCAAATATTTAAAGCCAGACTTTGAAGTGCATGAGAAAGCCAGCTCTGTGGATATCTAAGAAAGAGCATTTCAGGCAAAGGAAGCAGAAAGTGCAGAGATCCTGAGGCAGAAGTATGTCCCTGGTATTCAAGAAACATCAATAACTCTTGAGGGACTAAGAAAAAGTGACTGTGAGAAAAAATGGTTAGAAATAGTGTCAGAGTTAGCAGGCCAGATGTCATAGGGACTTTAAGGTCATTGAAGATTTGACCTTTTATTTGTGCATAAATAGAAAAGAAAGTTTTGACAGGACTTATGACAAGATTTGACCTATGTGTTAACCGGATTATTCTGGCTTTTGCATGGATGAGTTAGGTGGCCACTCAAGAGAACACTGTAATAATCCAAGTGAAAGAAGATGGTAGATTAAGGAAGAATAGTAGCAGTAAGAGGGGTGAGGAGTGGGAAGATTCTAGGTGTCTGAAAGTGAAGGGAAAAGTGAAGTCACTCAGTGTGTCTGAAGTTGCTGCCAACACAATCTGTTCATAGTTTGGATGAGAGGTGTGAGAGGACAAACAGAGGCAGGATTACCTGAGCAAATGGAAGAACTGGGTTTCTGTTAACTGAGGGCAGTTTTTGTTTTGTTTGTTTTTAGTGTGTTTGTGTCTGAGTGAGCATGTGAGTACTTAAGGTCAGTATAAGGTAAGTTGCTTGCTTAATTTTCAACCAGTTGCTAGTATGGGTTTTCCTGTTCCTACAGTTATTAAACAAAAAGTGATACTGCTTCAAGTTGATTTATGTTACTGTGGCAACAGGTCAGTTCTTAGTTTTGTTTTTCTAAAGGTTGATTCAGAAGGAACAAATCAGGCTGTAAATCCTTTTTTGTTTATGTTGCTATTTATTACTAAGCTATAGAATTATCGAAAAAAATATGCTGATGTGTTATGATCAATTCCAGTGTGCTAAAGAGCAATGAACTGTGTTCAGTCAGAAAATGAACCCATCCTCAGGTAGGAAATCTGTGCGAAAAAGAGAAAGATTCATATAATTTTTAAAAAATATTGATAGGCTATTTCTAAAGTTAAATCTGGGAGAAAAATAGTAAGAAAGAAATTGACTCCTATGTTATTGTTCAGGGGAACTGTAAAGATAGTGACATCACCCATGGTTACTGAAGTGTGTGTGTGTGAACAGATTCTTTAGGTCTGTGGTGGCAGGGAGTCGAGAGGACTAAATGGATGGAATTAATAAACTAGTTTTTACTTGTGAATCTTGATTAGAGTGATGGTTTCATCACATGTCTTATGGGTTAAAGAGAATGAATGAGTTAGCACTTTTGAAGACCAGCTGGTAGATGACTGACTGAAGATCAGGGAATAATCCATGTGCATGCAGGACAAGTCAGGTAGCTGTGACTCATTCCAGACACTGATTGCCTCAGGCAGCCACTGTGTTACAGCTCAGCTCATGTGTAAATGTGGGAGTATCTGCTAACGTTCTTTTGGTATAAGCCACCTGAAATCAAGGGAGATTAACATCAGCATAAAGGTGGCTGATGTGATGGGTGATGGTGCCAGTTGTTAGAAGGATGCTCAAAGAATCACAGATGTCCTAAACAGCCATATCTTGAGAAGGACAGACAACAAGAAGTCTCAGGAATCTTGGGAATCTTAGAAACAAGTAGCAAAGGTACTGGTGATGAGCAAAAATGGATATCTTGGGAGTTATGGAACAATTAGATGGGTAAAGAAGGAATCAGTCATCAAAGAGATGAGATGCAAACAAGTTAAATATTCAGAGAAACACTGGAGTCATCCAGGGCAGTCTTAGAATTGGATTAGAGAGACCCATGAATCAGATGCCAAAGTCTACAGTGACTGATGGTACCACAAGGGAGAAACTAGAAGTTCAGTGAATGGCAGGAGAAAAGAACATGGAAAGATAGTGGTTTGAAAGCGTTGTGGTACAGAGAAAGGACATGCTTCCCATCACCTGACTTGCAAGTAGGTAAAAATGGGCCTCCATTAAGAATACTTTACAAAAGCCATCTTTCAGTTAAGGCCGTGTGTTAGTGGTAGGAAAATGGCTCTCTTGGGGGTTGAAAAAGACAGCAGGTGTTGGAGACAGTTTCTTTAGTTTGCCACAAAATTACAGGTAACTCAGACCCACTGATGCTTGGGAAGACCCCAAGCACTTTCAGTTCAGTTCAGTTGCTCAGTCGTGTCCGACTCTTTGCAACCCCATGAACTGCAGTGCTCCAGTCCTCCCTGTCCATCACCAACTCCCTGAGTCCACCCAAACCCATGTCCATTGAGTCGGAGATGCCATCCAACCATCTTATCCTCTGTCATCCCCTTCTCCTCCTGCCCTCAATCTTTCCCAGCATCAGGGTCTTTTCAAGTGAGTCAGCTCTTCGCATCAAGTGGCCAAAGTATTGAAGTTTCAGCTTCAACATCACTCCTTCCAATGAACACCCAGGACTGATCTCCTTTAGGATGGACTGGTTGCATCCAAGGGACTTGCAGTCCAGGGGACTCTCAAGAGTCTTCTCCAACACCACAGTTCAAAAGCATCAATTCTTCAGCGCTCAGCTTTCTTTATAGTCCAACTCTCACATCCATATGTGACCACTGGAAAAACCATAGCCTTGACTAGACGGACCTTTATTGACAAAGTAATGTCTCTGCTTTTTAATATGCTGTCTAGGTTGGTCACAACTTTCCTTCCAAGGAGTAAGTGTCTTTTAATATCATGGCTGCAGTCACTATCTGCAGTGATTTTGGAGCCCAGAAAAATAAAGTTAGCCACTGTTTCCAGTTTCCCCATCTATTTGCCATGAAGTGATGGGACCGGATGCCATGACCAAGCACTTTAGGAGGGGTCAGATCTGATGTAATCAGTTATTTTTCCTTCTGGCCTTTTCCGTTTCCTCTTTCAGAAATGTGTGATGAGATGATAATGACCATCAGATAAATCAGTGGAGCTTTCTTGTGATATTTTATTTACTTTCCCTTAACGTAGATGCAAATCCCATTAGGCAATGACCAGATTATTTCTGTGTTCTGAATGACATCAAGCAGACTCTTTGTGCATTCCAGAAATGCTAATCTCACCTATTTTGCCTAATCTCAAACCCTCAGATGGTTTTCATTGATTTTGTTTATCTTTTTTTTTTTTTTTTGGCAGCATTATGCAGCTCCTGTGATCATAGTTCCCTGAACAGGGATTGAACCAGGTCCTCACAGTGCAAGCACTGAGTCCTATCCACTGGACCTCCAGAGAATTCCCTAATAGATTTCTTTTTCTTAAGATATTTTTCAGATCTTAGTTCTTTCTTTAAATGTGTATTGTAATTGAATAAGGATGATTTACCAAATCGGAGAAGGCAATGGCACCCCACTCCAGTACTCCTGCCTAGAAAATCCCATGGACGGAGGAGCCTGGTAGGCTGTAGTCCATGGGGTCGCTAAGAGTGGGACACGACTGAGCGACTTCACTTTCACTTTCATGCATTGGAGAAGGAAATGGCAACCCACTCCAGTGTTCTTGCCTGGAGAATCCCAGGGACGGCGGAGCCTGGTGGGCTGCCGTCTATGGGGTCGCACAGAGTCGGACACGACTGAAGCGACTTAGCAGCAGCAGCAGATTTACCAAATAACAATATGATAAGCAACTGCTCCCCTCATTGCAGGAGAAATGTTGTTAACTCCTGAAGGTACACAGTGTTATATCAGTATTGAAGAAATTGAATGTGTTAGTTGCTCAGTCGTGTCCGATTTTTTGTGACCCCATGGACTGTAGGTCAGCCAGACTGCTCTGTCTGTGAAATTCTCCAGACAAGAATATTAGAGTGGATTGCCATGCCCTCCTCCACAGGATCTTCCTGACCTGCAAGGTCTCCTGCATTGCAGGCAGATTCTTAACCATCTGAGCCACCAGGGAAGCCCCCAGTACTGAGGAGGGAGATGCTAAAGACTTTGGATTGTTTTCTAAGACTATAATATCATTAGATAAAAAATATATGCACAAGTAAAACAGCTGTGAATGAATGGTTTTAAGTGCATGTAACAGTTTACCAGGATCTAAAAAATTGGGGGACAGTTGACATTCTGTGAAGATAAAAAATTATCTGAGCTATTCATTCTACTTTGTCATTTTATGAAGAGGTTGTAAGAAAAAGTGAATAGTAAAGATTTGCATTTGAATTATAAGCAGATACTGTGATGAAACTCAAATAGAGATAGTTTTAAAATGAAGGGTAAGAATTATTGTGAGTAACTATCCACTTCTCATAGGGCTGCTTAGCTTCCTGGTCCTTTTCTGCAATGGAGACCACACAGTACACCTTATCTTTATTCCTAGCAAGTAAGATTTTCCCCTTATCTTATATATCCTGAAAAAACACATTCTGTAAATAAATTACAATTTCCTTGTTTTTGATTAAAGACAAGGTTTGCATTCTCAAATTGTTTTCTCAGAAAACCTCTTGATGATTCAGTCTCAATCAGAATATGAACTTTTATTTAGGTAAAGATCAAATCACAGAGCAGGTTGAGTCCATAGTTTTGCCACCAACATGTCCTTATTTAAATATCTAATGAGGTTGATTTTTAAAATCTCAGATATTTTTCTTCAGAGATACAAGAGGTTATGCATGCCTGTGGCATATTCTCCAATAAAAGAGACAGGATTTAGTGAAGACGTATGGCCAGTCCTTGTTTTAGGCATTTACTTTTCAGTTCATTAAGTGCTCACAGCAACCTTGTGAGGTATGTTTGTTATCTTTGTTGCAGGAAGGGGAACCCCTTCCAGGGCCCAAAACTGGGCTCTTGTCTAACACTCGGAAATGAATTGTCCAAGGAGACACATGTGCTAACAAAGCAAGAGATTTTATTGGGAATGGGAACCTGGGTGGAGAGCAGTAGGTTAAGGGAACGCAGGAGAGCAGCTCTGCCACATGGCTCGAAGTCTTGGGTTTTATGGTGATGGGATTAGTTTCCGGGTTGTGTTTAGCCAATCATTCTGACTTAGAGTCCTTCCTGGTGGTGCACGCCTTGTTCAGCCAAGATGGATGCCAGAGAGGATTCTGGGAGGTGGTCAGACATGTGGTTTCTCCTTTTGACCTTTCCCGAACTCTTCCAGTTGGTGGAGGCTTATTAGCTCTGTGTTCCTTACCAGGACCTCCTGTCCTAAAACAACTCATGCAAATAGTTACTATGGTGCCTGGCCAGAGTGGGCGGTTTCAATCAGTGTGCTTTCCCTAACGTCTCCATTATATAAATGAAGAAAGTGAAGTTTAGTAGTTATGTGTTCTCTCCTAGACCTCAACATTATTCACAAATAAAGCTAGCTTTTCAGACTAGCCATTGCTCTTAAATTCTATGCTAAGTTCCCTCTTTCTGAGAAATTTGGAATCTTTTCCTTTTTAATTTGACTGCCTTAGTTTAGGCCATCATCATTTTGCTGAAATCCAAACTAGTTCTTTATATTATGAAGCCTTTCTTGATCTTGCTCCTGTCAGTTCATTTATAGTTAAAGCATCTGAGGCTTGTAAGAAGTTAAGAGACTTGCCTAACGTCATACAGCTAAAAAAAAGTATCAGAGATGGAGTTTAGCTGTAACTTATTGAATGAGAGATATAATTCTTAATTAAAATCTTGGAACAAAAATCAATAATAAAAATCTAACCTACAACTTTTTTTATGCAGCATGAAAATATGGAATTTCCTATCTGCCCTGAAGGTCAATAGATGCTAGTTTCACTGGAGCCCAGGATAAATGAAAAATCCAGTAAAGCCACTCCTCCACAAAGTCAACCAATTTCCAGCCTGTTGAAGTTCAAAGTGGCTGGTTCCACCTGTTATGAGAATGTAAAATCTACATAGGGCATGAGCGTACACACACACACAAACTTTCTATAAAAGTGATTCAGGAAAAAAATCCAGTAAAGCCAGAAAGTAGAATTTGAATACTCTAACTGGTTTGTCTGAGATTTTATTTAGTTTTTATAAATGTATTTTTGAATGTTTTTAACCAATTGTTAGTGTTAAAAGCATTCTTTTAGTAACTAGGGTGAAAAAAATCATTTGAATTTATAAACTCTAATGAAATACTGAATTATACCTTGAGGGAAGGTGGTAACGAATACGATTTTTAGTCTCCAAAGACATGTATCCGTCCCCATGGATGGTGTAAAGACTTCAGCAATGCTATTCTGAGCTTGTTAAAAATTCTTAAACATATTTTCAAGGGTAACACCTCATGGAAAATATTGAACTAGTTGCCAGAACTTGTCATAGGCATAGATTATGTTGTTCAAAATTATCATTCACTTCCTGAAGATTATTGGAATACTACATTAATATTAACCCATTAAAGGGAGTAGTTTCCTCTTTTATGTTATTTTTATTTTTTTCCGAGCATTTATTATTTTCACTTGCAACTGGCACAAGAATTTCTACAAGCAAGGTCATCTAAGTAAGTGTCAGCAAACTGCAGCCCATAGGTCAAATCCAGCATGCTGGTTATTTTTGTACAGCCCTTGAGCTAAGAATGCTTTTTACATTTTTATGTGGTTGAACAAAATCAAATGAAAGATCCTTCAAGACATGTAGAAAGTATGAAATTCAAATTTCAGTGTCCATAAATAAGCTTCTATTGGAACACAGACCTGTTGATTCATCTAATTACTGCTTATGACTGTTATCATGCTACAACAGCAGCATTGATTAGTGGAAACAGAGACCCTGTGGCCCTCAAAACTGAAGCATTTAATATCTGGACCACTGCAGTTAAAATATGTGCCAAATTCTGATGTAAAGTGATAATTCTTAAGTCTTCCAAAATTATTTTTAATGTGGGAGACATCTGTTTCCTTTCTTCCCCCAAAATGTGAGCCTCCTTTAATTTATTTTTATCAGGTCTCTCACAAGGCCTAGCATATTCATTGTATCAGTAAAACTGGTAATGTCAACCATCAAGATGATTAAAGACTTAATTACAAGAAATATTTTCTTGAGAGAATATTTTATGAACAGAGGCCTGTGTTGAAAGGATGGTCCTGGATATCTCATTTTTTAAAGAAAAAAGTTGTTCTTCAGACTATGTTATAACTCAAAGAGTTTGAATTGACCCAAATTCCTGGGTAGGGCATTCAATCAGTCTTAATACAGTGAATGGGGGTCATTATATCAACCTCTTAAGTTTGTTGTGAAGTGTAAATGTAGTAAGTTGTTTAAACAAATAAAGCTTTGAGGGTGCTATTTATTCTGATTTGTAATAGATTGTCAATCTATTTTAGTCTTTTTCTGTGTCTATTCAAATGCTAGCTGGGCTCTCTGTTGTCTGAAGGCAAAAATCAGATCTAGAATTCTATGTAACAGCTCTAACAAAATAGCCTAAGAGTGTTGCATTTTTTAATCTTTCAAATACTTATTCTGGTTTTGTAGTTTATAAATCCAGTTTCTGCATCTGCTTTCTCCTTCAGGGCACCATGTTTCATCCTAAGCATGGCCATATAGGTGTCTACCTCCTACACTTCCTCATAAGTACCATGCATTTCATGTTTATTACAGTGTGTTTAATTTGCATTATTTCAGGTTTCTACACTATGGGTTTATACATTTCAGGTTAATAAGCACTATAAAAGTACTTCTCTCATTTATTCTAGCATTATAAGGGTAATGACATCTAAGCAGTGTGACACCATGGTGAATCTGTTTGGATAACCAGAATTACAATGGCAGATGGCAACCTGTGGACATTATTATTGAAGTTTTACTGTTACATTTTCACAGATTTTAAATTAAAATTCTCAGCTGAAAGGGTGCCGTAAGATTAAAGAAACTACCTTTAAAATGAAGCAACCTGTGTAACCTTTCATGAATCAGTGCATAGATTCTATCATTCTTTGAGGTTTACAAGGTATATGCCTTGTTTTGCTGTACCACCATTGTTATAACATGGAAAGGAAGACTTTATTGCCTTAGTTTCACCCTAACATTGGTGCTTTTGCTTCAGCATTCACTGTCATATGTTAGGCAGTGCATATATTAACAAATTAAAAGACTTTGAAGTGATTCTAATTGTACTCTATCTTTCTTGAATTAGTACATTTCTTTTCATTGTTTAGAAATGTTACAGAAATAAGATTTTTTTTTCCCTAGAGTAGCATGTAAAATCGTGTAAAATAAAACTCAGGTAAACACAGAGACATACACAGAAGTATAAGGCAAGTATTCTGAATTAACTTGTACCACAAACTTTCAAATTGTGGAGGTGATAATTTTATTCCTTTACCATCTTCTCTATTTCCATGCTGCAGCTCTCAGACCATTTAATGGGCAAGAAGACCTTCAAGACTGTTAGAAAAATGATCAGATTTAAGATACATTGGTTCAAAGTAAGGGCATGAGCTGTTAATTATGAGTACATAACTAACAGATAATATTAGTTCAATTAATGCCTTTTGTGACTATATTAGCTGCTCAGGTGCCTTTTTGTTTCTTTCTTAATGATAAACTCAGTCTCATAAGTTTATGAAATAATTCACCTATCAGTGAGAGGCATTCAGGTATTTACAAATGAAACTTGTTTGTCCTTTTAAACCACTGGACTTTGGAATTCTTTGAGACTGTGGTCCAGTCTTGACTGTCCATCTTCATCTGTCTTGACTGATACTGCTAGTGTGTATAAAATATCAAGGAGGCACAAATTCGAAACTGTATATTGTTCTAGGATATGACAGTTAAGAACAAATGAGTATTTAATCATTAGCTTGGTTTCTGCAGTGCTATAGCTTGATAGGAGGGCCAAAACACTTTCCAGATTGAGGGAGGCCCTTACCCCTTTTTCTGTACTTGCATCCCATTCAATCAACTCCTACGGAGAGAGGTACTGAGAAAAGACATCACCTCAGGAGCTGTCAGCATCAGTAATTGATGACAGATATCCTAGATAGAGGCTTGCCATGCTCCCCTCCCATGGACAGAGGAGGGTGATGGGCTACGGTCCTTAGGGTTGAAAAGAGCTGGACACGACTGAAACAGTTTAGCACACATGTATCCTTGATGGTAAAAGCAGAATTTAGGGATGGTGATCTGTACCCCACACAACTTTCTATCTCTCAGCTGATTCAGGGATGATGTTTGGGAGTGAAATGAGTAAATCAGTATTTCCTGAATTTAGCTGATAAACCCAGTGGCCTGATGAACCTATTTTAAAAGTTGATTTTTTTTTAAGCAATGAAAGTTGAATACAAAACAAAACAAAACCAAAAGGTTATAAGACAATGAACCTAAATCTCTTCCCTTATCTAGACTGTATATCTTATTTCAAGAAGATATTAGTGTGATTAATTTTGTATGCCTCCAGAAATTTGCAGTGTATGTATATGTTTATGTGGCATATGGAAAAATATATATACAGTAAACACTTTTAATCTTTCATTTTTGCTAAAATAGATTTATTTATGAGACCATTTATACATGTCTTTTTCTTCTTAATATATTCCCATCTGAGGACCTTTTAAAAATTCAAATAACCAGCTCTCCATAGGTTCTGCTTGAGTGTACCTGGACAAAAAAACTCAGGAATGTTTATATTTAAAAAGCTTATCAGGTAATTCTAATGGTCAGTCATATTGAAAACTTTTGTAATAGGTAATTGATAAGGTTCCTTTTATCTCCAAGAGTTTTAAATTCTATGATATGTCCACATAAACGATAAAACTGTGATAGTTTCATTGGTTCTTCATATAACCACAATCTATTTAGTCTTGACAATTAAATAACTTTGAACTTAGATCTGCTGTGTGCCTTACTTCACATTTCTGTAGAGAAGCATTGTGTGGGTTATGCAAAATGGGCTTATAGAAATGAGTCGTTACCAGAATATTTTGTAAAATCATACCACAAAATGCCAAATATGCAAATACTAGAAAAACTAGTTTGTGATGTAGCTTAAAATTTCAACTGGAAATGTTCATCTAACTGTTCTCATGGGCAGAAGAGCTCAACTATGTTGAACTCAACCAGCAACATTGATTTTCCGTGTTCTTCTCCCTTCTGTTGAAAAGAATCAAGTTAAATCCGTAGAGAATGAAAACTAAACAGCTCTTAACATGAAGGTCCTTGTCCTGTTGCATTTATCTTGTAGGTTAAAATCACTCATTGATCGCTAATCACCTGTGGTTGTTTACACACAACAGTTTCCCTGGATAGCACAGAGCCACAAAGAGGATTATACATACTGCAGGAAGCAATCAATAAAAAAGGCTCATAATGATCTTGCTGAGAGGAAACTGAAAGATTTTCCCTTTGTGACAGTCTGTATAAGTGTGATGGGATTGTCAAAACAGACATAAGGGTTTCCAGCTGACAGAAACATGTTTCTTTTTTTTTTTTTTTAACATTTGGCTATCATATCCACTTTTCTTGTCTCACTATAATGATATTACAAATGAAAAAAATCATTTAAAATTTATCTTAATAGGCGATTAAATTCTTGCTTTACATTTTTGCCCAAGTAATTATGAAACATGCCATTTGTCACCTTTAGAGTGTTACTGGGTTATTTTTGGGTTTGGTTTTGGCTTTTGCTGAAGCATCCACTCAAGTCTGCTTTTATCTTTTGAGAAGCTGGATGATATTTATCTTAGTGTTCTTAGAAAATGGTTCAGTGCCTCTCTAAGTCAAAAATGATTATTTGGTCTTAAACAAAAAGCACATTGTGTATAATCAACTAAAATATATTGCAATTTATTCTTCAAGCACTAATCTGTGAACAGTAAATAAAGTCATGGTTAAATTAAAACTCACCTTTAAAAATTTCTTCTATCTTGTAGATTCTGGTCTACAGTATAGATTATACCTCATTCCCATTAGAGGAAATAATGGAACCTATTAACTCAGTCAGCCTGAGTTTCTTTCCTGAGCTTTGTCCTGAAACATCTATACGAAACTACAGATTTAATATACTCCATTCTGAAAAGCCAATATGAACAAAGTAAATTTCAAAATGAATCTTCTATTCCAGCTCCCAACAGTATGAATGAAGGACACTGACCCTTCTGAGAACACTTATGCATAGGGAGACAATATCTCATCTAAAATTCTTTGAGATCTTCCCATAACCATCTCCCTCCTGATTTCATAAAGTATGCTTATAATTTCTCCCCAGATGATATTTGATAGTGACATAATTCTCATAAACAGGTTAAGATTATTGAATTTCTCTGTGCACTGTCAACCAGGTGCTCTTGAAACCAGCTAGCTGCTTATTATTATCCATTTATAGTAATAAATATTGACTTATACTGTATTATATGAATACTGACTATAGATGGCTCTAATGATCATCATTTACCACCATTTATTTTCACTGCTTCTGAAACTTCACAATTCTTACCCCATTTTCCATATAGAATATTTTATTTAAAAGTTGTAAATATTACACTTGGTACAGCTTAATAAAAGGGCTTTTGAGGCGCTTTCAGGGGTTAATTACAGGGAGAAAATAGTAGAAGTTGTCTAGCGTATAAATGTGTATAGACTTTGATAGTGAATGTCAATATCCACATGCCAGATAGTTTTGCTTGCTGCTTCAAGTATATGAAGATCACAGTATGGAATCATAATTTGCTCACCAAACTACCCAGGCCTTCCAGAACATTGCCTGAAATTAAATCTTCTGCTTGTGCATAGCTTATGAAAAATTGAATGGCAGTTCATTTTCACAACACATGACAAACATAAAAGAAATTATGAATTAATTTTAAACCCTGCTTAGTGAAGTCTTATCAAATTGATGGCACCCTTTGTCTCACTGAAGTCAGGCATCAGTTGATACGCTTAATTAGAATCAGGCATCACTAAATGTTTCAGAGTGACAGTTTGGATCATCCTATTGGACCCCCTGCCCCCCATGGTTTGAAGCTTAAAACAAAACAGTTGACTTTAAAGGTTGACTAGAGATGCCTTTTCACTTCATGCAGTACATTAAACACATCAGAATGTATTATTATGCTGGATGTTCCAATCAACAAAAGCCAAAGGCTTTTGAGGGCTTGTTTAGACAGATGAAAGGAGAGAGAGAAAGACAGATTAAAAAAAAAAATTATATTGGCTTATGTGTCGTTGACTCTTCAACAGTTTTTCTTCAGTTTATTTCAAGGGAAAACAAGAAGACATTGGAAGTAACTGTCCTTCTGCCATTGTCTTTGGATTATTCAGAAATCAACTATGTATTTGACTAATTATTTAGATTTTTTTCTCTTCCATCTTAGCCATTTTGGCATTCATTAGACACAATGATCGGCTTCCACTTGACACTATACCATGAATACACACACATTATCATTTTTCACCGTAAAAGTATTCTGCTTATGAATAATGTCCACTGATGCTGTGGGGCACCGGCTCTTTGTTGTTAATCAGATGCCAACACTGATAGAAAAAGCTGCCCAGTCCTCCACATTTGTAGAACTTTGATGATCCTTCTTTACCCACTAATAAGTGTGTTCTTAGGTTTGGAGTATTTTTTTCCAGGGAAATACCATGGTCAAGAATATTGAGGAAAATATATATTTATATTTACATTCGCATTTATATTTATATAAATACACATTATATATATGTATGTATATATATAAAACATATATTATACATAGACATATATATATATGAAGCACTGTCTGTATTTTCGCCAGCCTGTAATGATTGTATACTGTTTTAGAGCTAAGAACTATATGGTCAGTCAAGTTTACATCTGTTTAATTAACTCAAAACTAAACATCTGTTTAATTAACTCAAAACTAACTCTGGAAAGAGTTGGTGGTGTTGGTTTGAAACACAATAAAAAATGTAAAACTGTCCTCTATCGTTCACTGAAGACTAGCCTAATAGCCATTATAGGATGAAGGTAAGATATCTCAGGTTCAGATGATTATGATGTGGTTCAGATTTTACTTTATTTCCAGCCTATCTCAGTCTCAGAATAGCACCAGCAATTACTGAATATGTCACATGTTCAGTTCAGCGTTATAGTTCCAGGAATATTTTTTTTTTTCAATTTGGAGGGGAAAAAAGTATCTATTAAGAGCAAAATGCAGTCAAAAGAGGTGTGAAACTTTTGTGCCCATGGGAATAGACTTGTATTTGTTTCCCTTTTTTTCATGGTTTATTACAGCTTCAAGTATTTCCTTGCAAGACTGATATGTTTTTATTAAAATAGTAGTAGTCATGATAAGGATGAAAGGTACAGATCTGGGAATTAGTGTTAGAACTAAATTTTCATATATTAATTTAATTAAAAGTACAGCTTATTTACTCTTAATTCTCTTTGTGGACTGACAGTGTAGCGTATTAATAGCCCTGAAAGTAAAAAGGCATAACATTTTCTAAAACATTTTTTTCTTTGTAAGTGCTTCCACATTAATTAGTTTTTTAAAGAGACCTTATGTATCTCTTTACTCTCTTTACTCACTGTAACCCCAGCAAGATACTTGCTGAGCCATCCGTCCTTTGTTTGCATTTCAGAATCAGTTCTTCAGGTTTCAGTGAGGCACCCATCACTCCTACCAGGATACAAGCCAGATCAGGAAAGCATGGAAGGCTTGAAGTTAACTTCAGTGAAAGGTCATTCGCAATCAATTCCATTTCAGCTTTTTTCTTCCTTAGGTACTTAGAGTCTCTGCTCCTCCTTGAGTTGGGTAATATTTTGTGTTATCTGCTTTGTCAGAGAACTCTAAGAATTGAAAATGAGCCGATGATTGAAGCTTTTGGAGGAATTAAACTTCTTAAATTTGAAGGGTCTGTGATTTTGTTGTACTTTACAGGCAAATTTCCTTCCCTGCCATCTGATTTTCACATCTCCTACTATTATTGCCTATGAAAGTAAGAACAGCATTTAGGGAGCCCAACAAAGCTTCCCAAGTGTGAAGCTGTGACATTTTGTTATTCCAGAACTACTTCAGGAAGCAACGTTGTATTTCTACTTAACATTTAATGTTTTGCAGCTGCTAAAGAATTATTCACTGTGTAGTAAAACAGAGGAAAATCAATCTCTTCATAACATCATTAGTAATAAATATGTTTGCTTATATTTTCCAAGAGAAGTGACAAGAAACACAGATAATGAGCAACTATTTGACAGACAAACAAATGTGCCAGCCAATATTAGACAAAGCAAAATGTAAAATAAGAAACTGAAACACTTTATCATTTCTTATAATAAAACCTCATTTTAAATGTCCAGTTAATATTACCAAAAATTTTGGTCCCTGTGGAAGGAGAATTATAAAAATGGCAGGAAGAAAGCATTGTACTCCCTTCTTAAGAACAATCATTTCTTGCAGGAAAATGTATTTTTGTATTCTATTTTATGTTAATTTCCAAATTGAGCTCAATTAAAATAAATCATGAATGATCATAAAGAAAAAATACTGTTTTAAAAAAAGACAAAAATAGAATTTCTGTCTAAAGCTTTGTTTACACGCAAGTCAGTGGAACTGTTCCCCAGCATTCTGTGACACTCGATGCTAGTCTGTAGGGGGAAACTGGGAGGAGCAGCTTCTGGTCCTGGAGAAGGTGATTGGGATGGAATGTTATTAGATCCCTCTGTGAAACCAAGGGGGTTCATTGCCAAGGGTGGAGTTTAACTAGCAGGTCTAGCTAGGAGGAAAGACAGGTGTGACCTCATTGATCTCTCCTATTATCAGTTTTGATGAAGCTGGAAAATTGTGAGACTCACTTGTAAAGGCCATCTTTCACCATCTCTGTCATCCCCAGAATATTGACTACTCCTTTGCTCCTTCCCTGTGTTTTCCAGCATGATGATTTGATGCAATGTATTTTAATTATCTGTTTTGTATTTTTGCTTCCCCTCCTAGATTATTAGCAGATAGCTCCTTGAAGGAAATGACCAAGCCAGATTCACATTGATTTATCATATAAATAAATATATAATAAAGAAAAGAATTTCAACCAAAGCTTTATATTTGTTCTAAGAATTCTATGGGTGACTTTATATTTGAAAAACTTTGATGTGAAGATAAAATGAGACAGAGGCCACTTTCTGAATAATTTAGATCCTTAAGCCCCCTTACCTGGCCTTAGATGGAAATTGGATTGGATTGCTTTCATCCAATCTGGGCTTCATTTGACCTGATTTGAAAGTCAATAATGTGATCTGATAGCAGGACTCTAATATATGCCTCATCTGCCTGATTTCAGGAGTTTTTTAAGAAATTCTGAAATAGATGGTATTTTTCATCACATCTTGGCTTCCTTCAGAGAAGGTGGTGGGACCAGGAACCAGAAATCTCTCCCTGGTGACGCTGGTTGCATCTGTGCAGCTATCAGCATTTCCTCCTACACCTCTATCCTAACAAATACAGTTTTTGATGTGGGTGTAAACCTAATTTCCCTGTGCATAATGTTAGTGTCTCTGGAGTGTGCAGAGCTGGCTGGAATCTGTACTAAGTGGTTTGGGAATCAGGCTTTCCTTGTCATTATTTGCACAGTCTGTAGTATTCAGCTGCCAACCCATGCCACATTATTTGTGTGATGCTTGGTGACAGTCTGTGTTGACTTTTAGCTATGATTCTTGACATAATTTAATGAGCTAGAATGCCATTTTACCCTGGAAGAAATATGCACGTATTTTCAATGCCAATGAAAAGTTGTTTATTTTACACATATATTATTTTTCTGCGTCCAGGATTTTGACTCTTGAAATGTATTAACATGATACATTCAGTATGTAAAAATGTACTATTTCCTACTTGCATTTAAAAGAGGTTTGGTCTTCAGCATAGTTGAGGGAGGAAAATGTACCCTCTTGCTTGTACTAGGCTTGCTTTTTTTCTCCTCTTCCTAATTAGCTTTTAACAAGCTGTCAATCTTCCACTCTATATGTTGCATTTGTAGGAACAGGACAGGTATGTGTTGCAAGCTCCCATGAAAGTAGACTGTATTACTTAAGGGAGGCAGCTCCAGGCTGTCAGGGTGGGTCTTAGCGCCACAACTTTGAGTCAAATACAGTCTGACTTTTCCTGGTGCCATAAACCAGTGCTGAGAGCTTATATTTATGTGTCTGTGTCATCTGTCTCCTTCCTTAGAGATGGCATCGGCTTCTTCTGCACAGACCCATTTTCATATAACAGGAAAAATCTCACTCAGTGTTTTATTTCTTTCATTAAATTATTTAAAATAACATCTACTGTTTTAGTAGTAGAAAGGTTGTTGCTCAGTCTTGTCCTCTTCTTTGTGACTCCGTGGAATGTAGCCCACCAGGATCCTTTGTCCATGGGATTTCCCAGGCAAGAATACTGGAGTGTGTTGCCATTTCATTCTCTAGGGGATAGTCCCAGCGCAAGGATTAAACCCAAGTCTCTTGCATTCCTCACAGATTCTTTACCATCTGAGCCACCAGGGAAGCCCTATTGTTTTAATAGTAGAAGTAATATGCATTCAGTCTGAAGAAAAGCAAACAACTCACAACTTACATTGAATAAACCAAAATAGCCTGTTATTCCACCACACTGATAATTTAATATTTTGATGCATTTCTTTTGGGGTTCATGTAAACGTTTTCTGTAGGATTTGTGTGTTTGTATCTATATACAGATGTTTAATTCTTTGTTATTCACAGAAAAGGTCACATTTTATATTATTTTGTAACGTACATTTTTATTAGCAATAGTTCATGAACATTTCTCGTGTCAGTAACTGTTACAGTATGATTTTTAATACACTGTCATGTGGCAGTAATTTACCTAACCTACTGCCCCATTAATGGATATTTAGCTCATTTTAAAGTTTTTGCTATGCATAAATTCTCTTTGCATTTCCTGGATCATATCTTTAGGACAGAGTTCTAGACATGGAACTACCAAATCAAAGGCTACCCTGGTGACTCAGTGGTAAAAAAAAAAATCTGCCTGCAATACAGGAGACCCAGTTTCAATCCCTGGATTGGGAAGATCCCCTGGAGAAGGAAATGGCTACCCACTCCGGTATTCTTGCCTGGAAATCCCATGGACAGAGGAGCCTGGAGGTCTACAGTGCATGGGGTTGCACAGAGTTGGACATGACTTACTGACTTAACAGTAACAACCAAATCAAACGCTAGGTGCATGTTGGATCTTTTTATATCTGTTGCAAATTACCCTACAGAAAGATGAGCTTTTCTCATACTTCCACTGTTAAGAATGAAAGACTTTCTCTGAACTGATCTCTACTCAATGGGACATTTATTATCTTTAATCATTGCCAGTATGCCAACTGAAATATAGAATCCTTTTAAAAATAGTCACATTGGTGAGTTTAAATGGTTCTCATATGTTTAATACTCATTCATTTAGAAGGAAAGCCAACTTAGATAGCAGCTCACTGTCATTTTTGAAAGAGGGGTTTCTTGAATCACATTGCTTCGTTCTCCACAGTGTTTCACCCATGTCATGTGCCCTGGGTAAAATTAGCTTATCTTATAATGCAACAGTGGTAAATGCTAATTAGCTGTTAGGATTAATATATTCCTACATATAATAATAATAATAAGGAAAATAATAATATTATATACATCTCTATGGTACTTACTACATGATAGGCACTGTCTTCAGTGCTTTACATATGTTAACTCTTTTACTATATTATAAAATTATATATAAGGCATTTAGCACAATGCTTGGTACCTTCAATAAACATTAACTGTTGTTTTTGGTAAATATTATACTTTTCTTACCACATGTGCTACACATGGACTGTTAGGGATAAAAAATGATTTTACTAAAACATTTTCAAATTGTCCACATAAAATTGCTTTAAAATATCCAATGCAGAAGTTTATTGTGAGCAATCATTTAAAATTCATTTTTTGTTTAATGTATGACAAGATTATGAGAAGGATGGGTGTTTGAAGAAGTAGGTTAGTAAGTAATATCACTATTATTGACATACCAAGTGCCAGTATTTGGTGTTCTTACTCATTGTTAGAATTGTAATACACAGATTACGTGGAGTAGAATCAAATAGGCATTTAGTGAATTGGAACAGTGGAGGCAATTTATTTGCATAGTCAAAAAAAAAATGATTTCTCCATTTTACTGAATTGTAGTATCTGCTGCTATCAGAGTTCAGAAACTGAAAGATAAAACAGTTAACTACTTGTTCATTTATTCTTCAAAATCCTGATATTTGGTTTCTGGTGGATATGAGTGTGTTTTACGTATTTATTTATTACATTTGTTTTTAGGATAATATTTATTTAACAAATATCCAGTGCAAAACATCATGCTGGACTCTGATATAGATTTTTTTTTAAAAAAATGTAAAACTATAATTTGTTCAATGTTATCTTCTTCTGAAGAAGCAATCAACACTACGTGCCTTCACTTCCATTTGAAAAACACATAACCTTTAAAACCATTGGTTAGTTCTCTGCTCGTATTCTTTTTGTTTTAAATTTATTTTTTTATTTTATAGTAAAGTTGATTTATAGTATTGTGTTAGTTTCAGATGTGCAGCAAAGTGAATAAATTATACACATACATATATCCACTCTTTTTTTAGATTGTTTTCCCATATAGACCATTACAGAGTATTGAGGAGAGCTCCCTTTGCTATACAGTCGGTCCTTATTAGTTATCTATTCTATGTATAGTAGTGTGTATATGTCAAGCCCAATCTCCCAGTTTATCCCTCCCTCCCCTTCCTCCTTTTGGTAACCATAGGTTTATTTCTTACATCTGTGACTCTATTTCTGCTTTGTAAGTAAGTTCATTTGTACCATTTTTTTAAATTCCACATATAACATACACATGATATTATATGATATTTGTCTTTTCTCTAGCTTAACTCGGTATGACAACCTCTGCAGTGGTGTTATTTCATCCTTGTTGTTTTTTTTTTTTTACTGCTGAGTAATGTTTCACTGTAGGTTTGTAGCATATCTTCTTTATCCATTCCTCTGTCAATATACATTTAGATTGCTTCCATGACTGTGTTTTTTAAAATTAGTATCAACATTTAAAGCTCTATGAGGCAATGCAGGAGGAAGCATAGAGATATGGCTATGAGCACACGTTTTGGTGATGGAAAAACCTGTCTTCAAACCTCAAGTCTGCCACTTCAAGCTGGCTGGCACTAGAAATGTTACTTAAATTCTCCAGGTTCTAATTTCTTTATTTATAAAATGAGGATATTTACCTCAGAAGTTGATGTGAGAATTAAATGAGATAAGGAATGTTAAGTGTATAGCACAGGGCCTGGAACATGAAGCACATTACTAAAGTAAATGTTAGTTGTTGATTTTATAATTATTACTCTATGGACAATGCTGAATTATCCAACAAGTGTTCTGTTGATGTGTCCAGATTTGATTTTGAGTTATCTGCAGAACATAAATGTGAAGATGATCAGAAGACAAGTAGGTATAGTTGCTTTAAACTCAATGAGAAATGCATTTGTTTGTCATTAGTATATGGATGAATATATAGACAGAGATAAACAGTTTCAGGAGAAAGATGGTACCTGAAAAAGTGGGTGTAAGTAGGCCCCAGGACATAGGAAGAGAATACTTTATAGAGAGAGGAAGAGGGAAGTCTATGCCATAGCAACAGGAGGGAAGGTGAAAGATGAGTGTGGGTGAATTCATGAATATTTATCTATTTGTCACTCCAGTACTTATGCTTAAGAGTCTTAAAAGGTAATGTGTTTTGTCTTGATTCTTACTAAAGTTTTATTTTAAAGTGATTATGTGTCTGGAAGCTTTAGTTGATTACAAAAAACTCAAATTTACTAGCTATCCAGTAAAACCCTAGCCAGAATAAAGGAGTTTGGGGAAATAAATAAATGATGCATTTTTAAAGTTTTTTTTTTTTTTTTTTTAAGAAAATATAAGACAGTTTGTTAAATTTTTAGAAATCATAATTTTATACCCTGGAAAAGATTTGCCCAATGGGAAGGCATATTTCTTCACTTTGTTTTTTAACTATAGTCAACCCATGTAAAAAATAGCACTTACGTATAGAGAGAAACAACTAAACAATTAGACAATCAATATAAGTGAGTATTTGGAAAAACAACTCCTCATACATTCTCTCTCTAGACTTGTAGTTCCCTTTATGTGAGGATAGCATGTTTTCAGATGCCGTTTGTTATAGTTGCTAATTCTTAAGGTATAAATATACTTTCTGAATATATTCTTAATTATTTCAATAATTGACTGCCAAAAGGAGAGCTTTATATATGATCCAGTCTTTAGTCATTTTTCTTTCCTAGCAGAAATGATACATTTAAGAAATGTAAGACTTCTTAATCTGCAGGGTGGAAAAGAGCAAAACTGTAAATAAAACATAATTAGAAAGATTATTTTCCTATATGACCTGGGGCATTTTACAAGTTCTACTTCTCCTTATTGTATTTTCAGAAAAACTCCTCTAATAGCCAGTGCTATAAATGTCAATTTATAAACTCTGAGGTAAAAGAAGCATCTGAATTGTGCTTTTGAAATCCTGTCTTTGCTACTTTGAAACTGAATATGATGAATTGTTAAATAATCTTCTATTGGTAAAACCAAGTCCTAAAACTGAAGTCATCCATAAATGTTCAGCTTAAAAAATACTAAAGAATATCTGTATAATATTATGTCAGAAAGTGAAGTATGACATTGCAATAAGCCTAAAAAAGGAAATTAAATAAAACTAGAATTTATACAAATTTATTACCATAGATTTACCAAAGTGTTGCTAGACTTTAAGATGTCAGAAGGAAATCATTATGTCTTGCATTGCTGGATCAATTACCTTTGCAGAATCTAATAAATTTTGCCTTCTGATTTTGATGGATGTTTAACCATCTGCTTCTGGAAACATTTCCGTTTATAGACCTGGAAAATGCTTCAACGGAGTGCTTATTAACTGTTAGCAATTGAAAGATACAAATAGGTTTTGTGTGGTTACTGTGGCTTAAACAAATGTCGGGACCACATTTTATAACTAAGAAAATGAAGGGAATTTAATGAATTATTGTTTTTCTTCATTTGTTAAAATATTCCAAAGAATATTTCATGCAGTAATTTATATTAAACTTTTAAACTGCATTAACTCAATGGAAAAAATGGTAAATACTTTCAAAATTTGTCTATGTAAATATTAAGATTTTCATTCAGCCAAGTCTATTTAGCCTCATTTATAATAAGTATTAGTTAAGTATTTGATGACATAAAAAATGTAATTACTGAAAAATATAAAATATTATTTCATAGTTACAATAGCATTTGGAATTGGAATGTTTAAGGTTGTGTTATAAATTTAATCATATTAAATGTTTATATGCAAAGGAGGGTTTGAATATATATATATTCATATTCAAACTTATTCTTAAGAAGTCTTAAAAAGTAAAAACAAAAGATATTTATATAACTAGATTTTAGAAAGAGCTATTTCTCCATCTAACTAGAGAAAATAAATATTAAAAAAAATTTTCTTGGAAATTTTGTGGTAGATTTTCAATCTATTAAAATTAGTCTGATAAATTCACTTAATCTGATAAAATCAGACAATGGCTAAGACTTTTGCTTGGCATTTTTAACAATATTGATTAGCATATTAATAATAACTGAAGCTACAACATAGTTGATCTGGTCTCTTCCTATTAGATATAGCCTCTTTAAGAATAGGTATCATTCTGATCTTTGTATTTTATATCTTATTACCTTTTTGTGAATTTTAATATATGTCTTTACATACTCACATAATTTCACCATGGTGTAATATTACATCATCTTAAATAATTCTTTCACAGGATAATTCATGCACATGCAGTAGAAAGTACACATATCTGTGACCTAGGGCATTCTTTAGTGGACACAGTACCATACTTGATGCTGTACTAGGTGTGATTTCCTTTTCTTTTTTGTAAAATAACATTGTAGCAGGAGTAGAATATGAAGGGTGAGCATTCTCAGGGAAAACTACCTCTTTCTCACTATTTAAGTCTATACACTTAAGGCATGAGAACCTCCTTCCTACACAAACATAGATAAGAATGAGACCTAGGACAGGCCAATCAATCTATTGTTGTTGAGTCTCTCAGTCATGTCCAACTCTTTGTGACCCTATGGACTACAGCACACCAGGCTTCCCTGTCCTTCACCATCTCCCAGAGTTTTCTCAAACTCATGTCCATGGAATTGGTGATGCCATCCAACCATCTCATCCTCTGTTATCCCCTTCTCCTCTTGCCTTCTGTCTTTCCCAGGATCAGTGTCTTTTCCAATGAGTTTGTTCTTCACGTCAGGTGGCCAAAGTTTACTGGAGCTTTAGCTTCAGCATCATTCCTTCCAATGAATACTCAGGGTTGATTTCCTTTAGGATTGACTGGTTTGATCTCCCTGCAGTCCAAGGGGCTCTCAAGAGTCTTCTCCAACACCATGGTTCAAAAGCATCAGTTCTTTGGTGCTCAGCCTTCTTTATGGTCCAACTCACACATCCATACATGACTACTGATAAAAACCATAGCTTTGACTATATGGACCTTTGTAGGCAAAGTAATGTCTCTGCTTTTTAATACACTGTCTAGGTTTGTCACAGTTTTTCTTCCAAGGAATAAGTGTCTTTTAATTTCATGGCTGCAGTCACTGTCCACAGTGATTTTGGAGCGCAAGAAAATAAAGCCTATCACTGTTTCCATTTTTCCCTACATGTTTGCCATGAAGTGACGAGACAGGATGCCATGATTTTAGTTTTCTGGATGTTGATTTTTAAGCCAGCTTTTTACTCTCTTTCACCTTCATCAAGAGGCTCTTTTGTTCCTTTTCACTTTCTGCAATAAGGGTGGTGTCATCTACATATCTGAGGTTATTGATATTTCTCCTGGCAATCTTTATTCCCACTTATGCTTCATTCAGCCTGGCATTTTGCATGATGTACTCTGCATATAAGTTAAATAAGCAGGGTTGCAATATACAGCCTTGACATACTCCTTTTACAATTTTGAAGCAGACTATTGTTCCATATCTGGTTCTGTTTCTTCTTGACCTGTGTACACGCCAATCAGTCTATTCTACCTACAAGAGATAGTTTTAGGAAGCTCCTGCCCCAATGAGATCATAGTCTCAAGTCCCACACTTTGCTTCAACTCTTTATTCTGAGCAGTAGAGATGGAAAATATAAGCCTCAAGCTTCTGGCAGCCATATTGTCCACAAAAGGAGATAGCCTACAAAGAGTCCTTGTGACATCCTTTGATTCTAGGATCACGTCCAATTTTAACCTAATACTACTCTGGATTTTTTAACTAATAAAAGTGGCTCAGTGGTAAAGGATCTGCCTGCCAGTGCAGGAGGCTGAAGACCCATGGGTTTGATGCCTAGGTCAGGAAGATCCCCAGGAGGAGGGCATGGCAAGCCACTCCAGTATTCTTGCCTGGTGAATCCCATGGACAGAGGAGCCTGGTGGGTTACAGTCCATAGGGTTGCAAAAAGTCGGAGGCAACTGAGCACATGCTGCTGCTGCTGCTGCTGCTAAGTCACATCAGTAGTGTCCGACTCTGTGCGACCCCATAGACAGCAGCCCACCAGGCTCCTCCGTCCCTGGGATTCTCCAGGCAAGAATACTGGAGTGGGTTGCCATTTCCTTCTCCAGTGCCTGAAAGGGAAAAATGAAAGTGAAGTCGCTCAGTCGTGTCCGACTCCTTGCAACCCCATGAACTGCAGCCCACCAGGCTCCTCCATCCATGGGATTTCCCAGGCAAGAGTACTGGAGTGTGGTGCCATTGCCTTCTCCGACTGAGCACATACACACATCCTTATTTTTGCTTAAGCCTTTTTTACGTTGGACTTATATTACTTGCAAATGAAATATGTTTGATACAGTAATCTGTATTATGGCAGGGGCTTCCCTGGCAGCTCAGCAGGTAAAGAAACCGCCTGCAGTTCAGGAAATGCAAGAGACTTGGGTTCGATCCCTGGTTCAGGAAGATCCCCTGGAGGAGAACATGGCAACCCACTCTAGTATTCTTGCCTGGAGAATCCTATGGACAGAGGAGCTTTGTGGAGTACAGTCCATTGGGTCACAGAGTTGAACACGACTGAAGTGACTGATTCTAGGAATGGGTGAACTAAAATGGACTGGAATGGGTGAATTTAACTCAGATGACCATTATATCTACTACTGTGGGCAGAAATACCTTAGAAGAAATGGAGTAGCCATCATAGTCAACAAAAGTGTCTTAAATACAGTACTTGGATGCAATCTCAAAAACAACAGAATGATCTCTGTTCATTTCCAAGGCGAACCATTCAATATCACAGTCTATGCCCCAACCAATAATGCTGAAGAAGCTGAAGTTGAATGGTTCTGTGAAGACCTACAAGACCTTTAGAACTAACACCCAAAAAAGATATCCTTTTCATTATAGGGGACTGGAATGCAAAAGTAGGAAGTCAGGAACAGCTGGAGTAACAGGCAAATTTGGCCTTGGAGTACAGAATGAAGGAGGGCAAAGGCTAATAGAGTTTTGCCAAGAGGACGCACTGATCATCACAAACACCCTCTTCCAACAACACAAGAGAAGACTCTACACATGGACATCACCAGATGGCCAACACTGATATCAGATTAATTATATTCTTTGCAGCCAAAGATGGAGAAGTTCTATACACTGAGCAAAAACAAGACCAGGAGCTGACTGTGGCTCAGATCATGAACTCCTTATTGCCAAATTCAGACTTAAATTGAAGAAAGTGGGGAAAACCACTAAACTATTCAGGTATTACCTTAACCAAATCCCTTATGATTATACAGTGGAATTGACAAATAGATGTAAGGGACTAGATCTGATAGACAGAGTGCCTGATGAACTATGGACAAAAGTTCGTGACATTGTACAGGAGACAGGGATCAAGACCTTCCCCAAGAAAAAGAAATGCAAAAGCAAAATGGCTATCTGAGGAGGCCTTACAAATAGCTGGGAAAAGAAAAGTGAAAAGCAAGGAGAAAAGGAAAGATATTCCCATTTGAATGCAGAGTTCCAAAGCATAGCAAGGAGAGATAAGAAAGCCTTCTCCAGTGATCAATTCAAAGAAATAGAGGAAAACAATAGAATGGGAAAGACTAGAGATCACTTCAAGAAAATGAGAGATACCAAGGAAATATTTCATGTAAAGATGAGCACAATAAAGGACAGAAATTGTATGGACCCAACAGAAGCAGAAGATATTAAGAAAAGGTGGTCAGAATACACAGAAGAACTGTACAAAAAATATCTTTATGACTCAGATAATCACGATGATGTGATCACTCACCTGGGGCCAGACATCCTGGAATGTGAACTCAAGTGGGTCTTAGGAAATATCACTACAAACAAAGCTAGTGGAGGTGATGGAATTCCAGTTGAGCTATTTCAAATCCTAAAAGATGATGCTGTGAAAGTGCTGCACTCAAAATGTTAGCAAATTTGGAAAACTCAGCAGTGGCCACAAAACTGGAAAAGGTCAGTTTTCATTCTAATCCCAAGGAAAAGCAATGCCAAAGAATGCTCAAACTGCCACACAATTGCACTTATCTCACATGCTAGTAAAATAATGCTCAAAATTCTCCAAGCCAGGCTTCAGCAATACATGAACCATGAACTTCCAGATGTTCAAGCTGGTTTTAGAAAAGGCAGAGGAACCAGAGATCAAATTGCCAACATGTGTTGGATCAGCAAAAAAGCAAGAGAGTTCCAGAAAAACATCTATTTCTGCTTTATTGACTATGCCAAAGCCTTTGACTGTGTGGATCACAATAATCTGTGGAAAATTCTGAAAGAGATGGGAATACCAGATCACCTGACCTGCCTCTTGAGAAGCCTGTATGCAGGTCAGGAAGCAACAGTTAGAACTGGACATGGAACAACAGACTGGTTCCAAATAGGAAAGGGAGTACGTCAAGGCTGTATATTGTGTCACCCTGCTTATTTAACTTCTATGCAGAGTACATCATGAGACATGCTGGGCTGGATGAAGCACAAGCTGTAATCAAGACTGCCAGGAGAAAAATAAATATCCTCTGATATGCAGATGACACCACCCTTATGGCAGAAAGTGAAGAAGAACTAAAGAGCCTCTTGATGAAAATGAAAGAGGAGAGTGAAAAAGTTGCCTTATAGCTCAATATTCAGAAAACTAGGATCATGGCATCTGGTCCCATCACTGCATGGCAAATAGATGTGGAAACAGTGGAAACAGTGGCTGACTTTATTTTCTTGGGCTCAAAAATCACTGCAGATGATGATTGCAGCCATGAAATTAAAAGACGCTTACTCCTTGGAAGGAAAGTTATGACCAACCTAGACAGCATATTAAAAAGCAGAGACATTACTTTGCCAACAAAGGTCCGTCTAGTTAAAGCTATGGTTGCTCCAGTGGTCATGTATGGATGTGAGAGTTGAACTATAAAGAAAGCTGAGCACTGAAGAATTGATGCTTTTGAACTGTGGTGTTGGAGAAGACTCTTGAGAGTCCCTTGGACTGTAAGGAGATCCAACCAGTCCATCCTAAAGGAGATCAGTCCTGGGTGTTCAGTGGAAGGACTTTTGTTGAAGCTGAAACTCCAATACTTTGGCCACCTGATGTGAAGAGCTGACTCATTGGAAAAGACCGTGATGCTGGGAAATATTGAGGGCAGGAGGAGAAGGGAGCGACAGAGGGTGAGATGGTTGCATGGCATCAGTGACTCAATGGACATGAGTTAGGGTAGGCTTCAAGAATTGGTGATGGACAGGGAGGCCTGACGTGCTGCAGTTCATAGGGTCACAAAGAGTCAGACATGACTGAGTGACTGAACTGAACTTAAGGGACTTAGCATTCACATACTATTTTTATTTTGTCTGTAAAACAAAGGACTGGAGTAGATGTTCTATGATGTCTCTTTCTTAAATCAAAGTTTATTTTTATGACTACATAAACTTAACTTTCACTTTTGACTTTCGTGCATTGGAGAAGGAAATGGCAACCCACTCCAGTATTCTTGCCTCTAGAATCCCAGGGATGGCAGAGCCTGGTGGGCTGCCATCTGTGGGGTCGCACAGAGTCAGACACGACTGACGTGACTCAGCAGCAGCAGCAAACTTGGTAACAGAGAGCACACATATATTTTGTATCAGAATAAACCAATGCTATTTAGAGTTTTCCTTTCTTTTAGGTTTATCCTTAGCAATAATTTTTAAAAGTGCTTAGTTTCTCGCAAAGAATTAATCTCAAACATATACAAGCAGCTCCTGCAGCTCAATTCCAGAAAAATAAATGACCCAATCAAAAAATAGGCCAAAGAACTAGGCAGACATTTCTCCAAAGAAGACGTACAGATGGCTAACACACACATGAAAAGATGCTCAACATCACTCATTATCAGAGAAATGCAAATCAAAACCACAATGAGGTACCATCTCAAGCCAGTTAGAATAGCTGCTATCAAAAAGTCTACAAACAATAAATGCTGGAGAGGGTGTGGAGAAAAGGGAAACCTCTTACACTGTTGGTGGGAATGCAAAGTAGTACAGCCATTATGGAGAACAGTGTGGAGATTCCTTAAAAAACTGGAAACAGAACGGCCATACGAGCCAGAAATCCCACTGCTGAGAATACACGCCAAGGAAAACAGGATTGGAAGAGACACGTGTACCCCAATGTTCATCGCAGCACTGTTTACAATAGCCAGGACATGGAAGCAACCTAGATGTCCCTTGGCAGACGCATGGATAAGAAAGCCATGGTACATATATACAATGGAATATTTCAGTAGAGTTAAGTTCGGTTGCTCAGTCGTGTCTGACTCTTTGAGACCCCATGAAGCGCAGCATGCCAGGCCTCCCTGTCCATCACCAACTCCCTGAGTCCAACCAAACCCATGTCATTCACGTCTATGATGCCACCCAGCCATCTCATCCTCCATCGTCCCCTTCTCCTCCTGCCTTCAGTCTTTCCCAGCATCAGGGTCTTTTCCAATGAGTCAGCTCTTCGCATCAGGTGGCCAAAGTATTGGAGTTTCAGCTTCAACATCAGTCCTTCCAATGAACACCCAGGACTGATCTCCTTTAGGATGGACTGGTTGGATATTCTTGCAGTCCAAGGGACTCTCAAGAGCCTTCTCCAGCGCCACAGTTCAAAAGCATCAATTCTTCAGTGCTCAGCTTTCTTTATAGTCCAACTCTCACATCCATACATGACCACTGGAGAAACCATAGCCTTGACTAGACAGATCTTTGTTGGCAAAGTAATGTTTCTGCTTTTTAATATGCTGTCTAGGTTGGTCATAACTTTCCTTCCAAGGAGTAAGCGTCTTTTAATTTCATGGCTGCAATCATCATCTGCAGTGATTTTGGAGCCCAGAAAAATAAAGTCAGCCACTGTTTCCACTGTTTCTGCATCTATCTGCCATGAAGTGGTGGGACCGGATGCCATGATCTTAGTTTTCTGAATGTTGAGCTTTAAGCCAACTTTTTCACTCTCCTCTTTCACTTTCATCAAGAGGCTCTTTAGTTCTTCTTCACTTTCTGCCATATGGGTGGTGTCATCTGCTTATCTGATGTTATTGATATTTCTCCCAGCAATCTTGATTCCAGCTTGTGTTTCATCCAGCCCAGAGTTTCTCATGATGTACTCTGCATGGGTCTTTTCCAAAGAGTCAGCTCTTCACATCAGGTGGCCAAAATATTGGTGTTTCAGCTTCAACATCAATCCTTCCAACGAATACCTAGGACTAATCTCCTTTAGGATGGACTGGTTGGATCTGCTTGCGGTCCAGGGTACTCGTAACAGTCTTCTCCAACACCACAGCTCAAAAGCATGAATTCTTCTGTGCTCAGCTGTCTTTATAGTCTAACTCTCACATCCATACATGACCACTGGAAAAACCATACCCTTGACTAGACGGACCTTTGTTGACAAAGTAATGTCTCTGCTATTTAGTATACTGTCTAGGTTGGTCATAACTTTCTTCTAAAGAGTAAGCGTCTTTTAGTTTCATGGCTGCAGTGACCATGGGCAGTAATTTTGTAGCCCAGAAAAATAAAGTCAGCCACTATTTCCATTGTTTCCCCATCTATTTGACATGAAGTGATGGGACCAGATGCCATGATCTTAGTTTTCTGAATGTTGAGCTTTAAGCCAACTTTTTCACTCTCCTCTTTCACTTTCATCAAGAGGCTCTTTAGTTCTTCTTCACTTTCTGCCATAAGGGTGGTATCATCTGCATATCGGAGGATACTGATATTTCTCCTGGCAATCTTGATTCCAGCTTGTGTTTCTTCCAGCCCAGCGTTTCTCATGATCTACTCTGCATATAAGTTAAATAAGCACAGCGACAATATACAGCCTCGACGTACACCTTTTCCTATTTGGAACCAGTCTGTTGTTCCATGTCCAGTTCTAACTGTTGCTTCCTGACCTGCATACAGGTTTCTCAAAAGTCAGGTCAGGTGGTCTGGTATTCCCATCTCTTTCAGAATTTTCCACAGTTTATTGTGATTCACACAGTCAAGGGTTGTGGCATAGTCAATAAAGCACAAATAGATGTTTTTTTTGAAACTCTCTTGTTTTTCGATGATCCAACACATGTTGGCAATTTGATCTCTGGTTCCTCTGCCTTTTCTAAAACCAGCTTGAACATTTGGAAGTTCATGGTTCACATATTGCTGAAGCCTGGATTGGAGAATTTTGAGCATTACTTTATTAGAGTGTGAGAGGAATGCAATGTGTTGTAGTTTGAGCATTCTTCAGCATTACATTTTTTGGCATTTCATTGAGTAACGGAATATTACTCAGCCATTAAAAAGAATGCATTTGAATCAGTTCTAATGAGGTGGATGAAACTGGAGCCTTTTATACAGAGTGAAGTAAGTCAGAAAGAAAAACACCAATACAGTATACTAACACATATATATGGAATTTAGAAAAATGGTAATGATGATCCTATGTGCAAGAGAGCAAAAGAGACACAGATGTAAAGAACAGACCTTTAGATTCTGGCGGAGAAGGCGAGAGTGGGATGATTTGAGAGAATAGCATTGAAACATGTATATTATCATATGTCAAAGAGATTGCCAGTCCAGGTCTGATGCATGAGACCAGGTGCTTTAGGGATGGGATGGGGAAGGAGGTGGCAGGGGGATTCAGGATGGGGAACACATGTACACCCATGGCTGATTCATGTCAATGTATGGCAAAAACCACTACAATATTATAAAGTAATTAGCCTCCAATTAAAATAAACAAATTAATTTTTTAAGTGCTTAGTTTCTTTTTAACCTCTATATCTTTTAATGATTAGTTATCTGTTCTGCTATTTATAAAATTCATAGTAGCTTTGAGTTATTAATTTTTAAAAATATTAATAAAAGCAATTAATTGTATTTAATCACATAAATGGTAGTGGAAGAAAAAAATTCACACTTATGTATCAGGTTATTGACTGGATTCTCTTAACTAATTCCCAAATCATATTATCTTTACCTAAAGTGATTTACAAGACACACTTTGTTTAAACTCCCCTAAAACAGTAGTAATTGTCATGCAGAATATGTTTCATTTTAAAAAAAGGCACTGTCACTTTTTGAATTAAGTTATGCTAACTCTTAAAATTGATTGTTATCCAAATGAGTACAAATATCAAAGTGAGATCCTGGTTAATGGTGGACAGTCCTGCATTGCCTTGGTCTGTTTCAGTTGGCATCTGTTTTCCTGTTGTAATTATTAATGGGGTCTCATTTTAATATTGTAAGTATCCCAGTTTGGAGAAAAATTATAGTCACCCCAGATACAGCCATCAGAGATACTTTATAGCCAAATGGTGAAAGAAAAGGCTGATAAATGAAGTATGAGGGGGTATAACTACAAAGGGTATATATGGAAACAATATATAAAATCTAAAATATTATCATCATTATATTGTGTAATTTGTGGAAGAAAAGAATGAAAGAAATGTAGATGCTTATTAATGAATTTTGCTATAATCACTAACTTTCAAACTATTCCTGAAAAACAGGAATTGAATGTCACCCCCAGATACTTGTTTTGTCTACATCAGTGCATTCTATAGCAAAACTCAGTGCTAAATGAAGCATTCTTTACTAAACTTCTACATCAGTAGTCACACCAAGAAGGTTTTTCTAAACTAAATCTTGAGATAAATGTAAAATGTTATTATTGTTACAAGCATTATCATTAAAGTGCATAACCATTTTCATTGAGACCCTTGCATTTAAAATTTATAGAAAATTTGTTTTGCGAGATGAATTTCATTTATAACTTCCTGGATAAACTGTTAGATTAAAGTGGAATCAGCATTTTACTAAATCTGCCACCTATTCCAAATGTCACTTTTGTGTCCTACTTTCTTCATGTATATTCTTTCAGTAGAAATACAATACTTCTGAAGGAATAAAAGAAATTAATAGGTAATTGATTAGAATTAATTCATTATTAACCATATTAAACCACAATAAACTAGGTTCAGACACAGTGGGCAAACTCAAACCAAAGCAGCTTTTCCTGGACTTTCTTTTTTAAATACACTTCCATCATTTTATTTGAATTACCTTATTCAGCCACATACACATATGCACACAGATACAGGAAGGTCAAGAGGCTACATTTAGCCTGTGAGTCATAGTTTGCTGAGCCCTGTCAGAGAGTATTAACACTGTGCCCTGTCAGAAAGAAAAAATATGATGTCAGTTTCATGTATAACCAGCTTCCTTGCCAATCAAATAATGCTATAGATAGGTGTGACATCATGTCTAGGCATAATCACAGTTTGACTGATAGGTTGGAATATGGAATATAAACAGGAAACTAGAAAATAATCGCTTGACTTAAACTTTAGTTAAAAATAATTGAAGAAGGACAACATTAGTAACATGTGAATGTATTAGAAATATCCTAAAATTGTTGCTTCTATAACTGTCAAGATATAATCTAATGATGAAGAACCTTGAAAGTGGTTGATATCATTTAATTTATTGGTTAATGAAATCGCTCATTTTGAGTACATTCTATTATATAGATCAGTATTAATAATATAATTATAGACCATTCTAAATAATCAAGAATAAAAATATAGCTTATCACATGAAAGTATATTTTATTGCTAAATATTAGCAAAATATGGAATTAATGTTATGTTTTTCCTAGTGACGTAAATTCTTTTTTAACATGAAGCTACATAGAAAAACCTTTTCTGGGTGTTATAGAGATCTTAAATGACATTAAAATAAAAACACCTATATGTGATGAGACAAGTTTTTTTTCCAACATTTTATAATATTGTTATTTAATCTACAGATTTTATCAGATTTCATCAATTGTATCAAGGTATATATTTAAATTTTATTTTTAAAATTTATTATCTAATGTTTCATATTGAAGCATGCTTGAAAATTATGAAGCATGATAATAAAATAATCATCTGTCAACCAGTCACTCAACTGAAGATCTAGAACAGGGTCCATAAACTATATGCTATACTTATATAGTAGGCAAAATCCAGCCTGCTGGCCTGCTTTGGTGAATAAGAATTTATCAGAACACAGTCACTTGGTGAGGCAGAGATTAAATACTTGAGTCATGTGGTCTGGCCAAGTCCTTCATTTTAGAAACAAGGATGTTAAGCGGAGAATTATAAAGAGACTTACCTGAGGTTCTACAGCATATTAGTGGTAAATTAAGATACACTTGATGTATTTAGCATTGTTATGTGATAACACTTAATGTTACACTTAATGTATTTAACATTAAGGAATGTTTCTTAATATTTCCAACATACTAAATACACTTCCTATAACATATTAAATATACTTCCTTGGTGGTTCAGATGGTAAAGAATCTGCCTGGAATATGGGAGACCTGGGTTTGAACCCTGGGTGGGGGAGATCCCCTGTAGAAAGAAATGGCAACACACTCCAGTATTCTTGCCGGGAGAATCCCATGGACAGAGGAGCCTGGTGGGTTACAGTCTATGGGGTCACAAAGAGTCGGACACAAATGAACGTGACTAACACACACATACAAATACACTTAAAGAGTTGTATTCAATTTTATTTGTTCTATTCAAAATAAAGCATGATGATACTGTTCATGGTTGAAACTTATTGATAAATAACATTAAATATGATCTTCTCATCCGTGAATCCTAAAGAAGATTTGCAAAACCCTGCATATTAAATAGCCCACAGATTTCTATGGGGATTAGAAATTTTATTTTCTCCGCTAATTTAAGCATATGGAGGACTTTCTTAAGAGAACTCACTAATTCCTACCAAGCTGGATACTTTTTAGTGAGTTAATAATATGCTGAGCATGATGGAATGGTGATTTCAGGCATCCGTGTGAAAGGCTATCAAAACAAAAAAATATTAGTGATACAACTGCAGGACTATGATTTATGCTATAAAATTACAGAAAAATATAACAAATTTGAAGAGTATTGTATAAGACAAATTTTAAATATCTTAGCATTAAATGTGTATGTCTTTCTGAGAAAAATATGCTATTTATCTGTATGGATAAGTTGTTTGGGTTAAACCAACCCTAATTAATCACTGCCTACATTAAGTCAAAAAGGACAATATCAGAAAGATTTTTGCCTCCAGATGCTCAAATCCTACAGATCATAATGTATATATAAATATCAATGCTTATTATATTTTAGATAGCTATAGTCTATGGAGAAAACTTCTGAAATATTGTTTTTTACTCTATTTTATTTTAGATAGATATTCTAAAATTGGATTTTCTTTTATTCTTCAGTGATATTTCTTGGTTTTTTTTTTCTCTTTTTCTCAGTATTACATAAGGCAGAAATTTGTCTATTTAATTGCCTTTGCCAAATAGCTTTCACTGTTTTTTTTTCTGCTTCATAACTCATTAAATTTTTCACTGCAAAACTGAATAAATTGATTTGTCAATTTACTTTTAGTTTTCATTTCTTAATATTAAAAGCATTTGTAGATAAAAATTTAATTTCTGATTAAGCCTTTGACTATGCCTTCAAATTTTTGATATGCAGTATTCTTACTGTCATTTTTATAACTAATACCTGAATGGAATTTTTCCCTCTGTTTGGCCCCAACAGTTGTTATGTAGAGTCATTTTCATTTAAATTTCAGGGAATTTTAGAATGTTTGCAATTTTATTTCTTACTTTATTTTTTTGTAATACAGTCATCCCTCTGTATCCATGGGTGATGATTCCAGGACCCTCTTCTCTCTTCTGCAGATACCAAATCTGCAGATGTTCAAGTTCCTTATATAAAATGGTGTGGAATTTGCACATAACCTATGCACATCCCCCCACATACTTACATTTACTCTAGAGTACTTACAATGCCTAATACAATGCAAAAAAGTGAAAGTGAAAGTTGCTCAATTGTATCTCACTCGTCGCAGAGAGTCGGACACGACTGAGCGACTTCACTTTCACTTTTCCCTTTCATGCACTGGAGAAGGAAATGGCAACCCACTCCAGTGTTCTTGCCTGGAGAATCCCAGGGACGGCGGAGCCTGGTGGGCTGCCGTCTATGGGGTCACACAGAGTCGGACACGACTGAAGCGACTTAGCAGCAGCATAGCACATTCTTTAGATGTGTTATCATGGGTATCATTTGAACTTGATATTGTAAAACAATTTAATAATCTGCTTTCTGTTTTTGTGATTCTTTACCGTTAATTCTGTATACTTTACATCCCTTAGCTATATGAACTGGAATATAAATAGTATGTACCTATCTCTACTTTTTTTCTGCTCATCTCCTGTCCTTTTCTTTCTTTCCCCTTCCTTCCTTTCTTTCTTTCCTTCTGAGTACCGTTGGCCCTGTGTGAAAACAGGAATACACTACTGTGGAAATAATTGAAAGGAAGCTCAAAAAATTATTACCTTGAATGTATAGCACAGACTTGTAGCAGTTCTTGGGTTTAAGATGTCTTTATCTATTCCCAACTTTACTAATCAAAGCTGATTATAATTTGATTTCTCTTCCTTTGCAGGGCCAATTTAGGAGTTCTATAAAATAGTGTCTATACATATGGACTATTTTAAAAATGTTATAAAGTAGACAAGTCATTTGTAGTAGTTGAAATATATGCATATCTAGTTCCCTTGCATATACTGCTTAAGTTGAAGACAGACTGGCATTAAATACAGATGTTGAATATAAGGTGGATGTAGGTTTTGTAAACCTAAAGAAAAACCATATGGCAAGACAGAGGACTCAATACCACGGAGATAATGATGGTGCCTCCTCTGCAGATGAGGAAGAATAGAGTCCATGCTGAATGGAGGATCTAGAGTCAGCCTTCTGAAAATTAGAAGAATTTCATTAGAGAAGCTTCATTAGTATTGGCCTTAAACCTTAATAACGGCAGTCCTTACTGTCTACTTAGCTATCTTGAGCCCCAAAGTAACTGACAGTTGATCTGTCATTCATGAAAGTCTTCATCCTGAAGCTATCCTTCTGTCTTCAGCTCCTTAACTTTCTGCTGATCTGAGTAAAATGTGACAGGGAGACAGAAAAGTAGTAAGCTGTTTTTAAAAGTCTTGAGTCTTTGTACTCAGTTCATGAACAGTTTCTACTGAGAAGATGATTTTTAGAAATGAAGTTGGACTTTGAAAATCAAGCACAAGACAGTGAGTTTGCAACAAAATAAAGTTCAGAATACAGAATTCTGAACTATATATATATATATATATATATATATATATATATATATATATATATATAGTTTTATTTTCTGTGCCTTTGAAGGCATTTCAGAGGTCACTATAAGAACCCAAATAAGAAGCTTCTTATTCAAGTGCCATCTTAAATTGAAGACCTGGTGAAGAAAGTATTTCACTCTCTCTTTATAATATAATGTGTTAAGTCAAACATCCTTTTCAGGCTGAGCTTACTCATCCAAGTCTATTCTTGGTGAAAGTTCTACCATGAACTGTCACAGTTTAGTTAAAACTTTCAGCATGGATGTTTTATTTCTCCCTTTATTTGAACATTCTTGAAACTAGTTTTCATCTAAATAACATCTAAAACAGATGCTAGAAAGTCTCAAATATTTCCTAAATAATCATTTCTTTTTTCAAGTGGGCAATTTAGTCTCAAAGTTTAAAGTTCTGGAACAATAAAGAATTTAGTGTGCAGGAAACTAGGAAAGTCTCTATTAATGCAAAAGCATGTGCTAGTTCCATTAACTAACAAACACGTTCTTGGATATGTCTCAGTAACTACGTAGTTATCCTCTGGTACAGAATAGCCTAAGGGTACTTTCTAATTAAAATTTTGAAAGCTGATGCTCAGTATACCATATCTGTCTGCAATTCTAAATTAAGTTGGGATCTCTTGTGTCGTATTAATCTATAATCTTTCACTGCTGTGTAACAGTTGAAAAAATGCTAATTTAGTAAATCAGATCAAGTTCAACCCTGAACTATTATTGCTATAGCAAATAAAGTTTGTGGTAGTTATGATTGAGTTGCAATTTATGGAACCTCATAATCCTACTAGTAATAAAAATAATAATTCCAACATAATAATATTCTCTCATTTATTTCACTCCTGCTGTGTTCCAGGCCTTTTAAATATATCATATCATCTTATTCATACCACAACTATGTGAGTTATTCCAATTACGGTTAAAACAGCTGAGGTGAGAAAAGAAGATAGTTTTAATTAAGACAGAGATGGACGCCTTGAAGTTAAGTGGGAGAGAGGGGGTAAAGGGAGCAGTTAGAAAAGGGGTTCATTAAAGAACTTTAAAATCTTATAAGTAACATTTTTGTAGTTTTATAAATTGCTTTTCTAATGTCTGTGGACCTTAGATAATGTGGAAAGATAAAAGGAAACACAGAAGAAAATAAAAATGGCCAATTCTGTCTCACATGTGTCACACTCCACATGCTTAGCAGATTTCAGGCGAGATTGTGGATTAGTTAGACGGCATCTGCAGTTCAGGAAAAGAGTCTGAGTTACAGTTTTGAAAGTCATCAGTGTTAATAGAAATTGAAGTTTCAGGTATGGAGAAGATTTTGGGGGGGGCTGTTGTATTGGGTCTTTGTTGCTGTGCGAGGGCTTTCTCAAGCTGGCAGGGGCTAGTCTTCATTGCAGTGAGTGAGCCTCTCATTGTGGTGGCTTCTCTTGTAGCTTCTCTGGTTGTGGAGCATGGGCTTAGTAGTTGTGGCACGTTGGGTTTATTGCCCCACGTCATATGAAATCTTCTCAGACCAGGGATTGAACCCGTGTCCCCTGCATTGGCAGGCTGATTCTTAACCACTGGACCACCAGGGAAGTCCCGGAGAAGCTAATTTAAAATAACTGTGTAGACTGAGGAAAAAAAAAAAAAAAAAAGAGGACAAAGGATAAAGCATGGGGAAACATTGGTATTCAGAAAGCAATAAAATTAGAGATATTAGGAGAATTATTCATTCAAACAGGGAGTTATCACCAAAGCTAACAGAAGAGAGATTTTATGATACAGAAATAGTGAACATGTTGAATTGTGGGATCAAATAAGATAAAACTTGAAGGTATCTAGTGGGTTTGCCAGTTGGTTAGCAAGTGAGCAAGAGGATATGGACAGACTTGAGAGCTCTGTGCTCTATTCAGGAGCATGTGGTAGGTGACTAGTGAGGAAATTAGTGGAAACTTTATAGAAACCAGGGTGTGCAGAGAAGTAGATGACAAGGTCAGTAGCTAGAAATTCACAAAAGAATTTTATTAGAGGGACTTAAACACGTGTACTTGTGGAGAGAGAAAATATGGAGACGTAAGAGGGAGAGAGGATACCAAAGGAGATCTTGAAGGAAGATCCATACCTCTCAACAGGATGTCCCAAGAGGTCTGCTTCAGATACTGACATAGGGCCCTGAGTGAAAGGAAGACTAGATGCTGAAAGCCAGCCTATCCCTGCTTGCCTAGCCATGTCAGCTGGAATAAAGGGTGCTTTTTTGTTAATAGTCCAAATGGGGCTGCTTTTTCTGTTTAGTCTTCTCAGAAAGGACACCTTTTATAATTCATCCTCCCAGAAATGATGACTTCTTTTTTTGACTTCTAATTTGACTTCTAATTTGCACAAGTATTTGCTAGTAGCAGCCCAAAATTTAGCATGAAGCTGGTAGTTTTGTTTTTATTTCAATTCTCCATGTCATGTTATAAAAAATCTTTCAAGATTCAAACACAATTTTAACAGTTACTGTCAAATATCTTATAGAGGCAAGAATTTAGTGCACATTTTGAACATCTTTGAACAGCTGTATGTTCAAAGAAACAAATGATTCGCAACATCATATAGACCTACCGTATAGGTCTTCCCTCGTAGTTCAGTCGGTAAAGAATTTGCCTGCAATGCAGGAGACGTGGATTTGGTTCCTGGGTCGGGAAGAACCCCTGGAGAAGGAAATGGCAACCCACTCCAGTGTTCTTGCCTGGAGAATCCCATGGTCAGAGGAGCCTGGCAGACTACAGTCCATGGGGTTGCAAGAGTCAGACACGACTTAGTGACTACACCACCACCACCACCACCATATACTTTTGTATGTAGATGAAGCGTATTTGCTTTTTTAAAAGCACAATAGCAAAGCAGAATCTATTTGTCATGATTATAACATTTGGTTGGGATTCCTTGCCCCTTGCAAAGAATTAGTAAATCTGTGTGTTTTCATATATCTAACACACAAAATTTTATTTTCTTTTTTTGTTTTCTTGTGTTTTAACAGTTTTATTTGGAGTATAATTGATTTACAATGTGTTAATTTCACTTGTATAGTTAAGAGTTTTAGTTATATGTATACAGGTATACTTCTTTTATGTACTTCTGATTAGCAAGGGACAACATAGAGTCCTAGAGTTTAGGGATCCCCAACTCCCGGGCCATGGACCAGTACTAGCCTGAGGCCTGTTTGGAACCAAGCCGCACAGCAGGAAGTGAGTGGTGAGTGAATGAGCAAGCAAAGCTTCATCTGTATTTACAGCTGCTGCCCATCACTGGCATTACCACCTGAGCTCTGCCTCCTGTCAGATCAGAAGTAGCAAAGTAAGTGTAATTCACTTGTATCATCCTGAAACTATCTCCTCCCACCACCCACCTGGTCCATGAAAAAACTGTCTTCCATGAAACCAGTCCCAAGTGACAAAAAGTTTGGGGGCTGCTGCTGTAGTTCCTCCTGTCGCCAAACTGAAATGACAGAGTGTCAGCATTGGAAAGTACCTCAAAGTTTTCTACAGCAACCTTGGACATGTTACATTTGACCACATTCAGAGAGTGAGGGACTTGCCTGTGGTCACACGGCTGGCCAATAGCAGAGCCATACGACTTCTGATTCCCCATTAAATGTTCTTTCCACTAGATCAGAAAACAAAGACTTAAACTTATCCTTTTTGTAGCAGAACGTTAAAGGACTTTTTCACAGAGCATCATGCGTATCATATTCACCTTGTATGAGGTAGAAGCTTGAAATACAGTCCTCTTGCTTCCTAAACTTGCCCTGCTTGTAAAAGTTGAAGGAATCAGCTGTAATTCTGACTTTTTTCTTTAAATTTTTAATAATGGTTCTTCCTAAATGGATAGAAAGGGGCATGGTTAAATGTGGCAGTTTGATTTTTCATGATAGTCTTATACGTTTTTGTCCTTGAGCTCAAATAACATTTTTTTGAAATTTTATGCCAATTTTTTTTTTAAGTAAGAATATTGTTTGAGTTACATTTAGCATTTTGAGATAGTGCATGAGGATGGGATTGGCAATCACATAGATAAAATTTAAAGAAGACCTTGGATTTTGTGGTAGCTGTCTAGATATCATATCTGAACAAGAACACACACGGTCATAAAGAGCTCTGTCGGATAGTTGTGAAGAGCAGTGTATCTTGGTTTATAATTTTGGTCATTGTTTTCCAAATTGTTTTTTTTGAATTATTTACAGGTATTATTTGAATTAAGAAGTCTGTCGTCTATAAATGATGCTATACTTTATTATAACCTCTTGCTACCCTTATGTGAAAATGTATATAGAAATATTCCACAGGTAGGAAATATGTTTCTTTGGTTTTTTTCCTTTTCCTTCAGGATCTTTCATTAAGTAGCCAAGTTTTAAGACATCTTTGAACACAAATGATGTCTTTACCTGAAGTAAAAGTCCTGTTGCTGCTCTAGAGAAATTGCTTAACTAGCTGAAAAGAAAACGTAACACACTTTGTTACAGTAAATGCAAATGTTACTGATAATACTGTTAAAAAACTTAAAATACACATATATAAGTATACATATTTTTATAGTATGCATTTGTATGTTGTGTGTTAGGTTTGGGCTATCAATACAACTATCTATTTTGAGCCAAGTTTATTCATGCCTTAAGGATACTTCAATTTTATACAATTCAGTAGTATTTAGCTTATACTCTTTTTGAGAATTAAAGATTTTTAACTTTGAGTAGTGTAAACTAATACTTGAGATAAATATTATTTTCATCACAGTTTGGTTTCTTGTCTCTCTCTCTAACAATAGAGCCAATGATTTAAAATCCCTCTTTCCTATGCTCAATATCTTTCTGTTGTTAAGTCACTCAGCCATGTCCGACTCTTTGTGATCCCATGGACTGTAGCACGCTAGGCTTCCCTATCCTTCACTATCTCCTGGAACTTGCTCAAACTCATGTCCATTTCAATGGTGATGCCATCCAACCATCTCATTCTCTGTCGTCCCCTTCTCCTCCTGCCTTCAATCTTTCCCAGCATCAGGGTCTTTTCTAATGAGTCAGATCTTCACATCTGGCCAAAGTATTGGAGCTTCATATTCAGCATCAGTCCTTCCAATGAATATTCAGTAAATACTGATTTCCTTTAGGATTGACTGGTTTTATCTCCTTGCAGTCCAAGGGACTCTCGAATCTTCTCCAACACCATGGTTCGAAATCATCAGTTCTTTGGCACTCAGTTTTCTTTATGGTTCAACACTCACATCCATACATGACTGCTTGAAAAACCATAGCTTTGACTAGATGGACCTTTGTTGGCAAAGTAATGTCTCTGCTTTGTAATATGCTGTCTAGATTGGTCATAACTTTTCTTCCAAGGAGCAAGCGACTTTTAATTTATGGCTGCAGTCACCATCTGTAGTGATTTTGGATCCCAAGAAAATAAAGTCTGTCACTGTTTCCATTGTTTCCCCATCTCTTTGCCATGAAGTGATGGGACCAGATGCCATGATCTTAGTTTTTTGAATGTTGAGCTCTTCGGTTCCAGTCAAAAGTCTACAACTCTCCCTTCCAAAGCACACTTTCATGCATTCCCCTTATAGGCGATAGCTTGTTTTCCTAAATCTCAAAGTGTATGACATGAGCTAATCTGAAGATGCCAAGAGATATATATTTTTTGTTTGTTTTGAATTGAAATACTAATATGAAGTAAAAAGTCAGTCTTGAAGGAACTGTCATCAGAAACAAATATAATTGTGTTACCAAACAAATAATATAAAGATAATTAAATAATAAACTAAGAAAGTATGTGAATTATTTGTACAACCCATTTTTTACATTACATAAAAAATATGGAAACTTATAGGTATCATTTAAGAACATTCAGATGACCCCACTGAATGCTGAACGTATATATACATTCCATACACTAACTCTAGCTGCCTGTATTACCATTCTCAGTGATAAGCAGACTTTATGAATTGTGTTATTTGCTTGCTCAGCAGTGTCAACAATGACAATCTGGTAGATTTTAAGACAAAAATTGAACAGAATACTATAGAAATAGATGAAATATTCCCTTAAAATAGTGTCAATGTCATGTATAGACCTTGCTAAACCCCCAAATTGAAAGTGGTTGATACATGTTGCAAGGTAAGTATACAGAATTGATCTTCCCTGTAGCTCAGACGATAAAGAATCTGCCTGCAATGTAGGAAACCTGGGTTCAATCCCTGGGTCAGGAAGATCATCTGGAGAAGGGAATGGCAATCCACTCCAGTATTCTTGCCTGGAGAACCCCATGGACAGAGGAGCATGGTGGGCCACAGTCCATGGGTTCGCATAGAGTCGGGACAACTGAGCAACTAACACTAGTACTATACAGAAATATGACATGAACCAAGCGTTTGTGTGCACGCATGCTAAGTCGCTTCAGCTGTGTCTGACTGTGATGCTATGGACCGTAACCCACCAGGCT
Organism: Okapia johnstoni; assembly: GCA_024291935.2. Taxonomy (NCBI): domain Eukaryota; kingdom Metazoa; phylum Chordata; class Mammalia; order Artiodactyla; family Giraffidae; genus Okapia; species Okapia johnstoni. The sequence goes on along the minus strand of CM044311.1, from coordinate 93,594,360 downwards.
CCTCTATCCATGGGATTCTCCAGGCAAGAATACTGGAGTAGGTTGCTATGCCCTCCTTCAGGGCATCTTCCCGACACAGGGATCGAACCCACATCTCTTATAACTCCCGCATTGGCAGGTGGGTTCTTTACCACTAGCGCCACCTACGAAGCTGTAACCAAGCTTTACATTTATTCAAAGAGAATAGTCTAGGACTAAATAATGCCAATGCCAAAACTTCTTTAGTAGATGAATTGGAAATGAATATCTGAAGAAAAAAAAGCATACAGTTTCTGGAACAGTTTTATAAACTTTGCCTGCAAGTCATACTTAACATCTAATAGCAAGACAAGGTCAACAACAGCAGGATCCTGGGACATCAGCGTGGAAGGGAAGCTCACTGAGACTCAGATTTACTGGACTGGAGATGTGTAGAAGATGGATAACAGCAGGGTGGTGAAGCAGCTGATAGACTAGCTTAAATGAAGTGATTGTAAGCACAGTAGGCGAAAGAAGTACTCTAAGGCCTTCAAGCAATGTGGCAGAACTCCTGACTGCCGGACAGTGATCGCAGCAAACAGACCATACTGGCCTCCAGCAGGCAGAACCTAAGAGCCTCACTTCCTGTAACCCTGCCGGGCACACTCTAGGGCTCTTGCCTGAACTGGAATAAGGTGACTCTGATGAAATGTTTAATAGTATGTTTTCTCTTAAAAATTACTTTAAATACTTTATTGTACTAATTTTAACACAACTAATATTTCCACTAAAAAGGAGTTCTTGTCAAAATCTATCCTTTGGCATTTTCATAACGGCCTTTTTTTTTTCACTTTTAAGTCACCCTAAACTTCCCCTATAACCTCTGGTTAAGTTTTTACTTTTTTGACATAAAACTGCTTGGAAGATTTTAATAAAGTGTGTTAATCAGAAAATAAATACTTTATAGTCAAAAGATATTCAATAAATGCTTTACTGAATCCTAGACTTTCTGGAAAATTATCACAGAGTGAACTTTGATGTGACAGAGTGAACTTTGATGTGTTCACTTTCTCTAACACTCTACAATTATTGAGAAATCATCTTTAACTGGACCAAATTGAATAAGAAAAGAATATAAGGAGACTTAAAAAACAAAATTTTCTTGTTACTGTCAGTGTGTGTATAGGTTTATATGTATTTTTCACTTTCTTTATTCTTATTTCCTACTTATTATGTAAATGAAGATGACTTGAGGATGGTTTCAGCATCAAAATGTGACCAAACGTAGGGAATAAAAATCAAATTATATGCAATTTTATTTTTCTGCAATCAAATTCACAGGGACAATATGCCATGTGCTGTGATTTTAATTATTTGATAAAGGAATGCAGACCAGTTCATCTGGAAAAACAAATTAGTTCCTAGTATTGAATTTTATATGTACTTTATTAAATGAATCCTTACAGAGAGTTTTAAAGTAACATAATTGCAAGGTAATTTTGAAGAATAACGGGAAAATTTCTTCAATATTTTTATGTCACCCATTTATAAAAGCCAAGAACTAAATACCCTTAGGAAATATTTTAGGACTTCCCTGGTAGCTCAGACAGTAAAGAATCTGCCTGCAATGCATGAGACCCAGGTTTGATCCCTGGGTTGGGAAGATCCCTTGGAGAAGGGAATCGCAACCCACTCCAGTATTCTTGCCTGGAGAATTCCATGGACAGAGGAGCCTGGTGGGCTATAGTCCATGAGGTCCCAAAGAGTCAGACATGACTGGAGCAATCATAGCAAGCAAGCAGGTAAATATTTTAGAGATTATCTAAAATTTCAATAATTTATACTCTAAATTAGCCCATGGACAGCATATAAAAAACTCAAGCAAGAGTTAGCCTGTTCTTTGAACAGTCTGTCCCAGATACTATAGATTAACATGAGTTTGTTTTAGAATTAAACTATAGTCAGTACAGGACTAGATTCTGTGATGAATCTGAAGTGCCAGTGTTCTGTGCTGTTGATTCAATAGTAATGCATATTGTTTAAACATGATATAAGTCTATGTTAGAGCTAACATTTGTTGTGAAAATCTGGGAACTCGATTTGTCTTCTCACCACTTTTGCACAGAGGGGTGCCTCAAGTAGAATGTAAATTGTTACCAAAAAAGAGTTTTGACTCATCCCAAGTAATTGCACAATAATTTATTTCAAATCTCAGAGTTCTGCTTCATGAAGCGTGGAAAGGATATTTGTGCTTAAAAAATTTTACCATAAAATAGAACCTTTTTATGACCTATTTTTATTATATCACTATAATATTTTTTAAATGAACTATATACAGTTATTTTAATGCATTCAGTAGATGCAAAATCATGTATTGAATTTCTGACAGAGTTTCTCTTTTTAACTCTTTTCATAGATTCTGATACCTAAAATAATAGGAGTAATTTAGACTGGTATTTTGTAAATATATATCAATTAGAAAATATACTCTAGTTTATTAAGCTCCTAAGATAAGGTAAGCCCAATCCTTTTTGCTAAAGACCAATAGAGAACATGTGTTTAGTGGTGGGTGATTCAAGTAAATGTTAAGAAAGGCTTGTAATAGTCTATGGTAAGTATTATGAGAGAAGATATCCAGGGTGCTTTGTGAAAACAGAGGAAAGTCACCTCACCAGCCTGAGTCCTTCAGGTTATTTCACTGTTAGTCATTATGGCTAGAAGGGACAGCATTTCACTGAAATTTGAATCCAAATGCAAGAAGTTGTATGATTGCAGTCCAGATGTTTTATGGGTAGGTAGGAAGAGATTAAGGAGGAAGGACATAGAAGCCAGATAATTAGGTCTTCGCTTGCAATGGAAAGAAAGTTGGATTTTATTCAAAATTATAAGCGAACATTAAAGCTGGGACATTTTTAGGAGGAGTGGTTCATATGGTAAAGAACCTGCCTTCATTGCAGGAGACCCAGGTTCAGTCCCTGAGTCAGGAAGATCCTCTGGAGAAGGAACTGGCAACCCACTCCAGTATTCTTGCCTGGAGAATTCCATGGACAGAGGAACCTGATGGTCTACAGTCCACTGGGTCGCAAAGAGTCGGACACGACTGAGCAACTAAACTTTCACTTCACTTTCAGACTCTGGAGCTACTAGAAGAATACAGCATGGAAGACCTGCCTAGATCTGGATTTAAATCCTGGCCTTGTCAACTAAGAGTTAAATGACTTGGGCAACTTATTTGACTTCTAAACATGTGTCCTTATCTATAGAATACTTATATAGTGTATAGTTACTGTGCAGTAGGTGGTAGTTGTTACTGGTGATGCTAGCTGCTACTTCTTAAAAAGTAGAATTGAAGACCAAATTCTAGAGGTAATGGAAGGATTGAGTGCTACTGGATAGCTGACTGGAAATAAAGGTATAAGAATAGATTTGGAGTTTGGTGTTTCAGACGTTAAATTCGAAACAAATCTAGTGCAAATCTAGTGAAAATCAGTTTGTGAGTTATTGGCAGTGGTGTGTTAAATGGTAAAGCTTTGGGAATGGTGATTCACCACTCATTCTATTGCCTAGAAAGGATTATAGATAGGATATAGATAGCAAGATGTTAATGGTGAAAACCTGGATACACTCTCTACTATCTAAGGGATAGTGTGGAAAAAAATAAAAACAATGAAGACTGAATGATAGAGGGGACCATAAAGAAAGAAAGGGAAAGGGGTGTCAATAAATAAAGACTCCAGGAAGGGAACTGTTCATATTAAGAATTGCCAATGAGAAGTCAGCTGTGATAAGAGCTGAAAAATACCCACAGAAAAGAGCAACTAGGAAATCACTGGCAACTTTCAGAGAGTGAAAAGGGCTAAAATCAAATTTCCATGTAACGGAAGTAATTGAAACTTGAGGAAATGGAGAAAGAATATAGTGACTTGGCTGAAAATAGAGAGAGAGAGAAGAGGTTAAGAATATGTTTTTCTAATTTGAGAATATTATCACACCCCATGAGAAGAAAGAGCTGTTTGAAGATAAGTATACAAAGTGGTAAAAATTTGGTAATAGAAATTTTATTTGGAAATTTCCCCTGGATCACAGAGATACAGTAGATGTGAAATCCTGAAGTGAGGTACCACATCCCTCATAAAGATATCAGCTTAGATTTCCTAGGCTTCTCTGAGGCCATGACGTGGGTTCCCTTTAGTCACAGGGGCTTCCCTGATAGCTCAGTTGGTAAAAAAAAAAAAAAAAAAACTGCCTGAAATGCAGGAGACCCCAGTTCGATTCCCGGGTTGGAAAGATCTGCTGGAGAAGGTATAGGCTACCCACTCTGGTATTCTTGGGCTTCGCTTGTGGCTCAGCTGGTAAAGAATTCTCCTGTAATGTGGGAGACCTGAGTTCAATCCCTGGGTTGGGAAGATCTCCTGGAGAAGGGAAAGGCTACCCTCTCCAGTATTCTGGCCTAGAGAATTCCATGGACTGTGTAGTCCATGGGGTCACAGAGTCGGACACGACTGAGTGACTTTTACTTTACTCACAGGGCACAGAGAACTGGTGGTGCCCAACTCACACTAAGTGCAAACCTCCCTATGCACATGTAGTAAGAAAGTCCCTTCCCAGAATTTGCTGGGGCTAAGCATGTGTTAGGATTACCTCTGAACCCATATGGTTTACAACCAAGAAATGGCATGTAGACATTGGCTCTTACCCAAGGGGACTAGCTGAAGTGCAAATGAGTAGAGGGGTCTATGGAGAGTGAGCCTCCAGGAAATCAGGAGCCATGAAAGGAGCGATTCATGGTCATATGTGACAGCTGCAGTGGGAAGTGCCCACCCGGGGAGCTTCTGAAGAACACACAGCAAACCAACGAAGATACAACAGGGCTAGAAAACATAAAACATCTTACAACAGCATGAACCAAGTAAGAATATTCCACTTTCCCTTTCCTAGTGGGAGAGGAGAGAGTTAAGAAACACAGTCCAGGTACTTCCCTGGCAGTCCAGTGGTTAAGACTTCGCCTTCCAATGCAGTAGGTGCATCTTCAATCCTTGGTCAGGGAGCTGAGATCCCACATGCCTTGCAGCCAAAAAACGAAAACATAAATGAGTCAATATTGTAACAAATTCAATAAAGACTTAACAAATTTAAGAGAAAGAAAGAAGGAAAGAAAGAAAGAAATTTAAAAGAAAGAAAGAAATACAGTCTGCCACATTCCTTTCCTTGGTGGCCTGCCTGCCTGCAATAGAAGTAGCTTCAGCTTAGATAAGAGTTCAGAGTTTTGACTGTTATTTAGGACTGGACTAGTATTTAGTAGATATAGGATTTGTCATTTAAAGTGATTAGTTTTATACAAATAACTGGAAAAGTTATGCATTGTTTGGATTTTTATCACAGTAGTGGTGGAGGAGAGGGACTTTTCCATTCAATAAATGTACAGATGTGAGACAAAAATAAGTTGTGTCATAACTGGACACACAAGTCATGCTTATTCAGCTTACTGGTGCATGTTGTTAAATAAAATCCCAAGGGGTTGAGAGTAATGAAGTCCGCATTTGGGAAAACTGAGCTTGAGCAGCAAGCTTTCACATATGTGAAACAGGAGATAATGAGGGACAATAACAGTTAGATGTAGTTGAAGGAGGAAATGAGAGATTAGAAATAAGTTGGAAGAAATGTCCTATTTTCTTTGGGAATTGATGAGCCTTCCTGCTGAGAGTTCGGAGAAGGCAATGGCACCCCACTCCAGTACTCTTGCCTGGAAAATCCCATGGACGGAGGAGCCTGGTAGGCTACAGTCCCTGGGGTCGCTAAGAGTCGGACACAACTGAGCAACTTCACTTTCGCTTTCACTTTCTTTCCTGCTGAGAGTTAAGATAGTGGGAAAGTGGTGGGTAGATTAAAAACGACTGAGGCAAATGATAGAGGTTTGGGGTATAATACAGTACAGCAGTGGTTCTCACAGTGTAGTCTCTAGACTTGGAGCATAGTGTCTCCTGGTAACTTAAAAAATGCAAATTATCAGGCCCCAGTGACACCTACTCAGTCTGAAACTCTAGGCACAGAACCCAACAATCTGTGTCCTAACAAACCCAGCTGGTGATTCTCACACAGACTGTAGAGTTTGAGAACCACTCTGGTAAAATAGAGTGCTTTAAAAGCAAGGTTCTGTGTTTACAGTAGAGCAAAGTCATTTGTTAATTCAGTGCCTTTTGCAAATTATTTAGCCTCTCTGTGCCTTAGTTTCTTCATCTGTAAAATTAAGATATCTAATAGCAGCCAACTCATAGTATTCTTATAAAATCTATATGACTCAATGCATCTTAAGTCTTTAAAACAGTCTCTGGTATATTGAAAACAAATTATTATTGTGGAAAATAAAATGCTCAGTATTCTTGAAACACTTGGTAGTTCTGATTAATCTAATGTGCTATGCTTTGAGATATTTGCTCCCTTAGGGCATGGATTCATTGCTTTAATGCCCTGCCACAAGACTGTGAGCCCAGGAGCTGTGTCATCTTTTCCTTTTTTGTGTAATTTCTTTAGCAGCATGAGGCAATGACTCAGGAAATGGAGGAAGAGTGAAATAAAATGTGCAGAGCAATGCATATAGAATTAGTCAAATTCTGCAAGAGTTTTGAACAAAAACATGATAACTAATTTTTGAGGAATAAGATTATGTTTTGAATTTTTTAAAAAACACTTTGAGTATTTCTTTGAAGAAATATTGCTAGGAGACCATATCAAATGTAGTGACCTGGTGAAGGACAATTTCTGTGTTAACTAGAGAAGGCTAGTTTCCAGTGTATTTGAAAGAAAATATCAATTTGTGTTGATTATTTTTCCATTTACTTAGATCTACAGAGCTTCATTCTTCAAGTCTTTAATAATGTTTCCCAAGACCCTTATCCTTTGATCATAATATTAGCCACATAGATGATTCTCCAGTAGTTCTGCATTTATTATCAGTGATAAAACTACATTTAAAAATCTCCTATTTGTTTTTCTCTGGTTATACTCTAATAGTTTGGAAATGTGTAATAAAATACCCTAATGACTACACCTTGAAAACTGAATCCCATTCTAATTGTTTTGATGCATGGGCTAGCAGGATAATTGATTGACACTAAGACCACTCAGTAAACAATCAGCTAACAGAATTAGATTAATGAAAACATATGGTAATTACAACTGTGCAGAACAACTTGAAATCTGCAATGTACCCTCAGGGTAAATAATCAAAAGTCTGCTCAAAGAGCAATTAGACTTAATAAGTCTTATTATTCGATTAGGATTAAGAGAGGCTGAAAGATAAAATTGTAAAGTTTTAGGAGGGTATTTGATGAAAGATTTACTTCATTCCTAAGAAAACAGTTTTAGTATTTAGAATAATCATTGAATTTTTAGAGATGGGATTATCATATATGTTTTTATAACTTTGTTATGAAACTTAAGACTTTTCATGGTGCTTTGTGTTTTTTATAAAATACATGTACTTTTGAGTCCTCAGACTTTGACACATTCATTCACCTAACAAATAATTCTTAAGCACTTACTATATAGAAGGCTCTAAATAAACACTGTTGAGAAGGGGTAAAACAAGCCACAAATCCTGACCTTTCAAATCAGGTTTTGGTGGAGAATTAAAATTTTTATAATTTCAGCTGAGCTATTTCAAAGCCTAAAATACGATGCTCTTAAAGTGCTTCGCTCAATAAGACAGCAAATTGGGAAAACTCAGCAGTGGCTACAGGACTGGAAAAGGTCAGTTTTCATTCCAATCCCAAAGAAAGGCAATGCCAAAGAATGTTCAAACTACCACACAATTGTACTCATTTCACATGCTAGCAAAGTAATGCTCAAAATTCTTCAAGCGAGGCTTCAACAGTATGTGAACCAATAATCTCCAGATGTTCAAGCTGGATTTAGAAAAGGCAGAGGAACCAGAGATCAAATTGCCAACATCTGTTGGATCATACATAAAGCAAGAGAGTTCTAGAAAAACATCTATGTCTGCTTCATTGACTATGCCAAAGCCTTTGACTGTGTGGATCACAAGTACATTAAGGCTATATATTCTCATCCTGCTTATTAAACTTAAATGCAGAGTACATCTTGCAAAATGCCAGGCTGGATGAAGCACAAGCTGTAATCAAGATTGCCAGAAGAAATATCAATAACCTCAGAAATGCAGATGACAGCACCCTTACGGCAGAAAGTGAAGAGGAACTAAAGAGCCTCTTGATGAAAGTGAAAGAGGTGAGTGAAAAAGTTGGCTTAAAACGCAACATTTGAAAAATGAAAATTATGGCATCCTGTCCCATCACTTTGTGGCAAATAGATGGGGGAACAATGAAAACAGTAAGAGACTTTATTTTCTTTGTCTCCAAAATCACTGCAGATGGTGACTGCAGCCATGAAATTAAAAGATGCTTTCTCCTTGGAAGAAAAGCTATGACAAACCTAGGCAGCATATTAAAAACCAGAGACATTACTTTGCCAACAAAGGTCCATATAGTCAAAGCTATGGTTTTTCCAGTATTCATGTGGATATGAGAGTTGGAGCATAAAGAAGGCTGAGCATCGAAGAATTCATGCTTTTGAACTCTGGTGTTGGAGAATACTCTTCAGAGTCCCTTGGACTGCCAGGAGATCAAACCAGTCAATCCTAAAGAAAATCAATCCTGAATATTTATTGGAAGGACTGTTCTGAAGCTCCCAATACTCTGCCACCTGATACAGAGAGCTGACTCATTAGAAAAGACCCTGATGCTGGGAAAGCTTGAAGGCAGGAGAAGAAGGAGATGACATTGGATGAGATGGTTGAATGACATCACCAACTCAATGGACATGAGGTTGAATAAGCTCCAGGAGATGGTGATGGGAAGCCTGGTGTGCTGCAGTCTGTGGGCTTCCAAAGAATTGGACATGACTGAGTGACTGAACAACAACAAAGTTCAAGGTGAGGAAAAATAGAAAATCCTTAGGGAAAGGTATAGATAAAATACAAGCAAAGATGAAAAGAAGTGAATGCTTTTGTGGGGACATCAGAGAAAGCTTTAGGATTGCGTCCAAGTTCTTAAAAGTTTGAACAATCTGTGACACATATTGATTAAAAGATAAATATCTTATTTTACACTACTCTCTAAGATGGCCCTATTTTATGTTTTATCCTTCCATAATAATTGAAATTATATATTTGATTTTGTAGTCTCATTGTCATTTCCTAGATACATGAAACTAGAAGTAAAGCCATGAGTCATAAATAATAAATAATCAGCTTTCCACTCTTATTTTGATTCAGGACTCAATAATGTTCTTCTTACATGCCACCCTGAATATTTATTATTAGGTTCAATGAGCTCAAACATGGAGGTGACCTATGGTCATATCTTTCTAGAAACAGAACACTGGCTAATGGGATTTATATATTTCCAAGCCTGGGATCTGAAATGGTATCAGCATCATAGAAATGGATTGTACATACTTCTGAAGATGAGTCTATTTACACCTTCAACTGTCTTCAGATACATCATTGTTTTTTTGCTAGATACCTCGGCCTGAAAATAACCTAGTTTTTATCTCACCGATTTGGGGATTCAGGGAAAGTAGAGAATGAGTTCACATGGAGGTTTAATGGAGGAGGCTCAACAATGGGGATCTCCTCCAAATCCCTCCCTTTGATCCCCTCCACTACTATCCACCACCATCCTTTCCAATCAGTGAGGAATACTTCACTGGAAAAGAGGCTTTGGGACAGAGAGAATGACAAGACAAGAATTATTGTATGATAAGAAGGTGACAATCTGGTGTTATGCAAACCATGGAATAATATTGGTTCCAGAATGAAAATGTAATTGATTTTCAAGGAGGGAAAATATCCTAATACTAATACTTAGAAGTGTAATAGTTCTTCTAAGCATGACAAATATGTGCAGGATATCTTTGAAAATATGAGAAAATGGAGATTCAGACAGGGTGTTTGACTTACCCAAGGTTGCACAGACTAGTATGAACTTTTTTTGGAGACAGTGTCTTTTGATTCCTCTTCCAGTGCCCTTTTCTCATGTAACCTGAATGTCCAGGGCTTCTCTAACCATCTTGTCAACTCCTTCCCATCATCTATCATATTAACCTTCATCTTCTTTTTTGTGGCATTTTTATGTTCATGTCATTTTGATTGATTTATTTGCTCGTGTTTATGTTTATTCCACTATAGACTAAGTCTCCTGAGAACAATAATATATCCTGTTCACCACTGTTTCTGCATCTGGTTATCACTACTGTATCCCAAGTATCTGATACAATATTGGTAAATCCACAAGAAATATTTATCAACTGACTATTTATTATAACAAAGTGGTTGCATGCATGCTTAGTCACTCAGTCATGCCTGACTCTTTGCAACCCTGTGGACTGTAGCCTGCCAGTCTCCTCTGTCCATGGGATTAAATTTTGACAAATCAGGGTAATCACAGCTGAGTGATATACTGATACACTGAGTGAAACAAGAGTTAAGGAACTAACATAAATATCGCCAAATTCCCACATTTGGTTTTTTTTTTTTCTCTTATTTCAGGGCTGCCCAGGTGGCTTAGTGGTAAAGAATCCACCTGCCAAGCAGGAGACATGGGTTTGACAAGTTATTCTTTTACTGATTCTCTATCATGGATAAATATGCCTACTACAAGCTAGTCTCTCTAATTTTCTTATTTTCAGTTAGTTTTTCCAAGCTACACTGAAGAGCACAATTCTGCAAGCCGATGATTCTTTCCATGACATGTGTCCTTAAGGAATCTATGACCTTTCATGTTTCACTATCATTTTCTCAAATAAATATTGGCATTTCTTTTCATATTTCCTCATAAATACTGTCTAACTTTTTAATAATTCGATTTTTGACCACTTGCTAATTTGTTAAGTTTATATGTTGTCACTTTACTGATATGTATCCAGGTTCTATACTCAATATCTGAGCAGAGAAATTCACTCAAACATTCATTCCTTCATGTATTCTTTCATTTAACAAGTAGGCAGAGTATTTACCATGTGCTGGGTACTGTAGATATAATGTGATCAAATAAAGTCAAGGTCCTTTCTTCCTCGAGTTTCCAAACACACACACACACTCACACGGATATGTCTATGACTACAACTGTGACAAATGCTATGAAAGTGAAAAGTGAAAGTCACTCAGTCATGTCCAACTCTTTGCGACCCCATGGAATATACATTCTGTGTAATTCTCCGGGTCAGAATCCTGGAGTGTGTAGCCACACCCTTCTCCAGGGGATCTTCCCAACCCAGTGATTGAACTGAGGTCTTCTGAACTGCAGGTGGATTCTTTACCAGCTGAGCCATCAGGGAAGACAAATGCTCTAATAGATAGATATCCATGCTATGTGAACCTATAATAGGACTATTGGACATCACCAAGTAGATAAGAGAAGGCTTCGCAGAGAAAATAACGCAAACTAAAATTTGAACCATGACCAGTTGGTGATTAGGCAAACAGGGGAAGAAGGCATAATTCAAATGGGGATGCAGGTGAGGGGAATTGCCTTGATTCAGTGTTGAGAGGGTTTATGGTAAAGGATAGGCAAAATAGCAATTTAATAGTGTAACCAAAGTTCAAAGGATAAAGGGGAGCTTTATCTATGTTTGATAAGGTTGGTAAAGATTGAAGCATATAACATCATCTACAGCATATTAAGGAGTTTATTAACCCTAAAAGAACTGGGAAACAACTAAAGTTTTTTAAGCAGGAATTTAAACTTTTCATATGAGAAGTTAAAGGTGCCAAAGTTGATTTTTAGTGATCAGGTTTTACTGAGATTGAAAACAATGGACAGAGTCCAGATTCTAGGAGCATGAGGGAAGGAAATTCATGCATTCAATTTTGGCCATGTTGAGTTTGAGATGTCTTTGAAATACCCAGGAATAGATGTAAAGTAGGCAGTTGGTTATACAGATTTGCAACTCAGAAGAGTGTTATGGCCTAGAGATATAATTGTATGAATTGATTCTGACTAGATGATAATTGAATCTGTGAGCATGGATGAGATCACATAGGGAGAAAATATCAAGTTAGAAAAAGAAAGAGAATTAAGGAACAATTTTAGAAGATTGTCAACATCGTGTGGCTTGAAGGAAGATGAACATGCCAACAAAGTTAGAAAGAAGAAGGAAAGAAATAGGAAGAAGACCCGGAGACAACTGTCTTGAAGACAAAGGAAGAGAAAGTACCAACAATGTCAATGTCGGGGGATAAGAGGTCATGACCCTTGTGTTTACAAGTAACAAATAAATGGCGTTTATTGACCCATAATGATCATGTCCAGCATTGTTCTGGCTTCATATAAGCCTCAGTCAGACACAATGTCACCAAGACTCATATACCTCCTCTTGCTTTCTGTGACATTGACTCTGTCTTCATCCATGATTGACTGGATAGAAGAATGATTGATAAGGGAATATTAAAGATGGATTCCAGGAACTTCAGCTGAGCTTTTGGTTAGCATGCAATACTTATAAAATGGATCCCAAGTTCTAGCTTGTGTATGTGATGACATATTGGCGTTTTTCACTAAGATTAATAAAACAGTTTTGGAGGGAAATTTTTAATTTAGCTGAGTTTAAGAGATATGTGAGCCATTCAATAGGCAGTTAAAAGTAAAAGTAAGTGGTAAGTAAAGTTATGAAAGTGCATGGAATTATTTATAAAGACATAGAGAAACTGAAGAAGGCCTAGCACCTAGCATTGAGAGACCCCAGCATTTAAGGATTAGGTGCAAATGAAACAACCAATGAATAAGAACAAAAAGAAGTAGTCAGGAAGAAAGAAAATAAAAAATATGGGATATCACTGAAGCCAAAAAAAAACGGAGTGATCAGCTTTGTCAAATTATCGCAAGAATCAAGTAAAAATGAGTAAAATAAGGACCAAAAACATTCATTTTAATTAACTGGTGACATTAGGAGTTGTTTTACTAATAAACTAATGGCAAAGGCAGGTGAGAATTAAGTCAGATTGGAGTGAATTAAGGAGTGAATGGGAAAATAAAGAATGAAGAAGGGATGGTTATCTACATATATATATAACCCTTCCAGAAGAATGAATTGTAAAGAGGAAGAGGTAAAGCAGTAACTAAAGGAGAAAGTGGGATCAGAGAGGTGATTTTATTTGTTTGATGAGAGACACTTGGGAATGTTAAATATAGAATGGAATAATCTAAGAGAAAGGAAGAAATCAGAAATACATAAGAGGGAAATCAACAGATGGGAAGCGATGAGATTCAGAATACGAAATAAAGATTTTATAAAGCAGATACAAGGTCACAGGATTATTAAACATGAAAGTTTATTTTAAAAATGACTCAAAGAATCTAGGTTGAATAGGAAAAGATGTGAAGATTAGACAGAGTTAATAGGTAAGAAAGGTCTTATACAAAGATTCCGGTGAGACAAAGGCTCTGTTTAGTGTAATTGAGCACCAATATTTAAAGAATGTTCTTTTGTAACAAAGTTTGGGCTAATCCTGGTACACAATGCGAAATTTTTCAAGATAACCATGAGACTGGAAGTCTTACCAAGGTTACTATAGGGACATTATCTTCCTATACAACCATGGGACTATTTTTGCATTCCTGTTTTAGTCTTTTCATCATATCCTTTTATTGATTGCTTATGTATCTTTCCAGATAAGTCTAAATTATGAACTCCTAGAATTCTTTCTTTCCTCTTCTTAAGGATACCAAAGGTTTTTTTTGCTTTTTTTTTTTTAATAAAAGAATACTTTATAAATGTGTTCAAAGTATTGAGCTGAGATTTCTCATTTACCATCTTAATCATGACTGTATTGATACTTTTGAGGTTAATGTTAAGCTCCCAGGTAGTAGCAATGGCGTACATTTACTTCCATCTCATCTTCTATATTGAACGGTGGTGTCTTATAGGTAAAAATATCTAGAAGTAATGTGTTACTGCTCCTGATCCAAACCCACCTTCTCAGTAAAAATACAGTGGGTTATACCAGCCAGTTGTGCCTCTTGGCCAAATTTAAATCACTGGAAAGTGAATTGGAAAATTGAAAAATTACTTTATAGAATTAACATATAAAAAGCTCATTTAAAACATTAATTATTAAGTAAGAAATAATGTGTACAAAACTACATTGATTAAAAATCATATTATCCTAAAATATATGTTCTTTTAAGTTTCCTTCATGTTATTTTCAACTTTCATTTGTATTTATGTTATTTAGTTTATGTTCATCATTTTTAATGACTGCAAAAAATGCCACTGGGTTGATGCATTATAATTTACTAAGATGTTCCTATTTTGTTTGACATTTGGTTATTTCTATTTTTTTCCTTATTATAATATTTTAAGGAACATCTTTGGAAATATAGTTCTTCTTTCTTGTTGGATTGTTTCCCTTGGATATATACCTATGAGTATAGATTGCTATATCAAAACGTAAAGACATACATATGATTGTTGATATTCTTTCAAAAAAAGATTGTATAATGACACACTCTTCCAGACTCATCAGGTATAAAAGCTCTTGCTTTAATATATAAAATAGCTTCTCTGCTTAATTTGGTTGGATGGCAGTGGACGTTATTTCAAGTTAGTGTAAATATTCCTCTAATATTTGAGTATTATAAGTGGTCTATTTATATTTTGTAGAGTATAAATTATTATCAATTTTATTTGAGGAGAAATGAATTTTTTATCATTTAATCCATACATTCTCCTCAGTCCAGACTTCTACAACTATTGATTTCAGTTATGTCTATTATACATAATCTTACATAAATTATTTTATTATATTATATCAAATCTTTACTTGCAGCCTATATTTAAGACTATTTTAGTGTCTGACTCTGGATCTTGTAGTCACATTAAACTTGATTTGGAGCCCAGATATGAATCTCTAGGTGTCTTGCTGATGACTTAAACTTCCAGTTTTCTCATCTGGGAATAATAATAACTACAGTATAACAGTTGTGGGAGGATTAAATATAAAATACTGAAGTATTGTGTTCAACAAAGTCCAGCTACTCACTGATTTAGATTATCAGCCAAGCAAGTCAGGATAACTGATTTTATTTGAGATCATTTGTTTTTTATCACCCTCTTGTAGATTCACCAAGCATTTGAGTTGATAGTATTTGAATGGTTTCATACCATGAATTGAGCTTCCCTGGTGGCTCAAACAGTAGAGTCCACGTGCAATGCAGAAGACCTGGGTTCAATTCCTGGATTCGAATGATCCCCTGGAGAAGGGAATGGCAACCCACTCCAGTATTCTTGCCTGGTGAATTCCATGGACAGAGGAACCTGGTAGGCTATATGGGGTTGTGGAGAGTCAGATACAACTGAGCGACTAACATACATACACACACACACACACACACACACACACACACACACACACACACACACACCAGGAATAAAAGTATAGAATGTTGAGTCTTTTTAGTGGGAATATTGACTAAACACATTTCCATATAAAGTTGATTTAGTTCAAAGTGCTAGAGAATTGTGGTCATTGCTTACAGGCATCACTGATAGACTGTATAATTCCAGCTATTTCTATGTTATATAAAGCTGGGATCTTATTTCATTTGATGTATTATATCCGTTGTTCAGTGACATTGGCCAGATATGTCTTCTGTTTTTTTATATTGCTATGTAGGGGCATGTTTTGATGTGCTCTTTATTTTAATGTTGTTATATATGTCTTTTTTTTAAGATAGTTAACTTATATCTGTGTTATAGTGTCTGCTCTTTGCATTGTGTACCATGGTACCAGGCATATTTTCTTACATATAATCATATTCTAGCAATAATGCATGTATTTATATAGCACTTTATAAATTTTGAAGCATTTTGCAAGAATTCATTTTCTCTTTGATATAATAAATGTTGACAAGTCATATACATATGAATATCATAAATACATAAATCACCTGCCATGATGTTTTCTTTTTATTTCAAGTAAAATAATTTTAATGACACTTTTGTACCACATCTATGACTGTCAAAACACTATCACTCTCAAATTTTTTAAATCTCTTTTGATATTCACCTCAAACATGTCAGGAACAGAGAATATGTATTAGTGTCAACTTACTCATGAGAAAGTTAAGACTGCAAGGCATTAAATAACATATTGCATGGTCATGTGTGTAAAAAGTGAAATAAATAGGTCTAGAATCCAGGTATTTGACCATTAGCTCTATTCTAACTCTTCATGTGTGCCATTCTTTAGTTTGGTATAAATGTAAATGCCAAGAATGAGGCACTCTAGTTTCTAAGGACTAAAAGAAAATAGACAATTTCGTCGCTGAGAAACATACTAAGAAGGTTTATCTAAAGCAATAAAAAATAGAAACTACACCATTTATATTTTAATATTTAATTATTCTATGCATATTTTTTTCTTGAGAAAGAACAGGACTAATGGGAGTAGAAAGAAAATGCTTCTAGGAGAGAAAAAGTAGAATTCCAATAGCCTATTATTCTAACTCTACCACATATCTTTGAATGCTTGGTTCATAGAATTTAAGAACCCACATATAAGGAGCCAGAGGATGTCATGGATTGTAAATTTAGAGTAAGGGCAGTTAACTCTATAAGGTGAGGAATGGTCATTCTAGAGAATAAAAAAAATAGGAATGAAAAGTATTAAATGATTGATTAATGGTCATAGTCAAACATGCCTTGTATCAGTTTTGAGTCAAAATGCTTCCTGTCATATTGGTGAGGGTGATCCCTATTGGTAAGAGATTGATTTCATCTCTGTCGCTACTGTGAGTTTCAGTGAGGGTAGTGCTGATAGGTACCTGGAATATATAAATAACTTGTAAGTACTATTTCCTCTTTTTTAAGTTAAGTTTTGATTGCAGTTTACTTTGAAAAATACATTCCAAATTCTGGCTCACACATTACATTCTTTTGTCACCACCTGACACTTCTCTGTTGCCTGGCAACATGATACAACTCTATACCTGGAATGAATCTTGAAGAGGTATTGGTCACTAGTGACTAGTATGTGGATAGTTGTCTAAAGATAGTGAATAGAGTTAGAATAATAGAGACACTACTGAAATTCTACTTGTTTCCTCATAAAAAGGCATTTTTATTTTACCTGTTACTTTTATTTTTCTCTCTCAAAGGAACAAATTATGAAATAATTAAATTTAAAACTACAAGTTATTGATTTCTTCTGTCTTTTTTTTCCTTTGTTATTTTGGATAAGCTCCTTAGCATATTTCTCATAGACACTGTCAATTTTCTTTTATTTTATCCTCATATTTGAAGAGGAATGCATTACTTGGTTTTACATGTACTTTTAAAAATGTATATCAATTGGCATATAATAAAAAATAGTAAATTACTTTACTTAAACCATGACTGCAGGGCACCCTTGGCCTTAAATTTCCCCAGATCAGTTGTTGAGCTGTTCCCAATTTGCCCTGGATGTATGAACTGTGAGTGGAGAGCACTGGTCCCACTTTGCTCAGGAAATGCTATGGATTTCAGTTTTGAGTTCAGTGTGTGCCCAAAGGATTAGTGCATAAATTTCTTACATGTTTTTCATGAACTTCCTGGATCAGAAACACTTGGATCTTTGTTTGAAAGGCAGGATCTTTGTTTGATCTATCCCAGATCAGAATCCTTGGCGCTGAATTCCAGGAATTTGACCTCAATTTCCATCTCTCTACCTACCTCTTGTCTCCTATGCTTCAACCTCTTTAGAGTTCAATCCCTGGGTTGGGAAGATCCTCTGGAGGAGGAAATAATAATCCACCCCAGTATTCTTCCCTGGGAAATCCAATGGACAGAGGAACCTGGTGGGCTACGGTCCGTAGGGTTGCAAAGAGTCGGACATGACTGAGCGACTAACACTTTCACTTTCAGAGTCCATACACAACTCTTCCTCTGCCTGGATCTCTCATTTCCCAACTTTCCCATGAAGGATTCCTTCTCCCCGTTCAAGTCTCAGTTCAACTGTTACCTCTAGACAACAGAGTTCACTGATTCCCCACAGTAACCCCTACTGTCGCCCAGGAGTTCCTGTCTCATTAACATGTTTTATTTGTATCAAAGTAGTTAGCGATGCCAGATTTTATTTATTTCTTTATTTTTGACATTTAATATCTGTCTCTTTTTGCTCAAGTTGAAACTCTACTAGCACAGGAACTTTTCTATGCTTTGTTCACGGCTGTATTTGTAGGAGGTGCTCCAACAAGAACAGGTAGAATAAATGACTGAATCTTTTTAATAAGCTCCTTAGGTTACTGTCACATATCCTCCAAATTGACACTTTGGGGCTAGAGGATGTCTCAGGACTAGCATATATTTCTCAATTAAAACCAAGCAACGTGATGGCCGAGGTGATTTCCAATTCTTTGGCATAAGCAGATCTTCTCAGAGGCAAATCAAATCTAACTGAACCCCCTAGGAGTGCTCAGCACATCCCGGAGCCCAGTGGCTGTGAGAAAGTTTACTGGCTGTGACTGAAGATCCTGGCTTTGGGTTCTGGCTCTCCGGTTTATTATGTACCTTCATTAAATCCAAATAACCAAAGATTGTAGACTTTAGGGACCTCATCATGATGCCTTATCTCTCATAGTCAAAATTTCTGCATATATCAAATGAGAGAATGAGACCAGATTAGTAATCCATACTAGCTTCTACAAAATGCCATTTCATTAAAACCTAATATTGGCTTACTCAAAATAATGCAAGAAATTGCAAAAGCTTGTATAGTACAAAAATGTAGGAAATTCTGACTACTACAGCTCTCTCTCTTGGAGATTCAAAATACACATTTGTAATTTTAAAATAATAAAAATCCTTTGGAAATAAATCTATATTATTTAACTGAGAATTCATCAGATTTATCTGATCATAGCACCTTTTCTTATCCTGGAACAACTCTGAACTAATATTCCACAAAATTCAGTTTGAGAAATGCTGGACTAGATTATCTTAAAGCTATCTTTAGATGGCTTTACCAGATATCTTAAAGCTATCTGGTACATGTGGTTCAGAATTGTCTGGCACCATGTTATAAGCATGCTTGCCATCCACTCTAGAAATTCTGTAATCCCCTGGGAATGGCTGCACATCTGCAGTAAGAAAGAGCTATGGTGATTTGAAACTTTCTGCTTTATTTGCTGAAACCACTCATTAGTATCCACAAGGTTTGGAGTGATCCCGGATAAGATCAGCCCCCTTCTATGAGAGCATGTGCAGGCAACCTTCCCACTCTATCCCAGTAAATTCCAAATCTCAGAAAGCTGTGCAAAATTAAAAGAGTTTGGGCCAAGGAAACCTTTATCCAGGTAGCAGAAACTCATTCTTGTGCCAGTTGACAGGTTAAGAGAGAAACTTTTGTCTATTTCTATAGAAAATATACATTGAAAAATTAAAACAAGGAGCTTTAAAAGTTTCCCTTTAACTGTCACTAACACAATGTTTCCATACTTCAGATGCCTCAAATGAATTTTCTCAGGAGAATGCATACATATGCCTGAAGTCATGCATTTGGAAATAAGGTGATTTTTAAAACAAATATCATATATTACCCCATGTATGTGGAATCTAGAAAAAAAATGTTTCAGATGAACATATTTGCAAGGTAGGAATAGAGACACAAACATAGGGAACTGATGGGTAGAAACAATGGGGTGGGATCAATTGGGATATTGGAATTGAGGTATATGCACTACCATGAGTAAAACAGACAGCTAGTAGGAACCTGCTTCATAGCACAGGGAGCTCATCTCGGTGCTCTGTGATGAACTAGAGGAATGGGATGGGGATGAGGGTGAGAACGAGGCTCAGGAGGGAAGGAGATATACGTATATGTATAGCTGATTCACTTCATTGTACAGCAGAAACTAACACAACACTCTAAAGCAGCTATATCCCAATAAAAAAGAAAAAGAAACTATTACATTATGGATTGAATTGAGTCCCCCAAAATTCATGTGTTGAATTCCTAACACCTGGTACCTTAAAAGGTGATCTTATTCAGAAACGAAGTCATCACAGATACAATTAGTTTAAATTAATAACATTAGGATGAGGTCATACGTGGAATAGAGAGGGCTTCTAATCCAGTATGAGTGGTGTCCTTATATAAAGGAGGCATTTGGACCGCAAGACAAGCATGTACAGAGGGGATGTGATGCAAAGAGATACAGGAATAAGATGCCATTTACACTCTAAGGAGAGAATCCTGGTATAGATCCTTCTCTTACAGCCCTTGGAAGTAACTTACCTTGCCAACATTTTGATTTCAGACTTCTGGCCTCTACAAACATGGGACAGTAAATGTTTGTTCTTTAAGCCATCCAATTCTTGGATTTAGTTTCAGCAGACCTAACACACTGATACATAGGATCTAAATGTTGGGATCAAGTCTCTTAGTCCTCTAGGTACATTTGTCCAGCTCTCAGATTGATTCTTCCCTTCAGAATATCAAATGCATGAGTGGGCTGAAGGTGTTTCAGAGCAAGCCAGTGAGTGGTCCTCCCCAGACCACTTTCTTTGATTCTTGTCCCCCTAGAATAGCTGGTTTAGCTCGTCTTAGAGAAGATCCCTTAATGACATTTCAATGAACTTTCCTTTACTCTTCTAGAGAATTTTGCTTCAGCTGAAGTAAACATTGGAAGAAATTACAAATATTTGTAAAGATAAAAGGCAATGAAATTACTTTGAAACACACTTTATCCAGCCTCATAAGGTTGACCAAACAACATTTTGGGCAAAACTGCCTAGATTTTTGAAGTGGATGTTAGAAATGGGTAATATAGAAAATTGAAACGAATTTTCCCTGAAATTACCACTACCATTTCTAGTGTTCTTTGAGGACTGGCATAATGCAGTTCCTACCTCTTAGCCTAAGGCAGAGAGGTCAGAGCTTTAAATGGTACTTGTAACAAAGGGAAGTCAAATTGCTCTTGTCATTAATTAGTTCAGATGTTACTTCAAATTGACTTTGACCCTATTATTGAATCAAGAAATTCAAATCTGAGGGAATCAACTGTGGGAATGCTACCAGCTCAGAAAATTTGAGCTCAATTTTTTTGCAGTTAGAAAAGGAATAAGTGGCCATGTTTAAATTCAGTTTAGCACTAATCTTGATATAAGAGGGTTGACAAAATATGGAAATAATTATAATATGAAAAATATTATATCAATGCTTGAATCCAAAAGCTTATAAACATTTCCATGACACTTTCTATATTTTGTTTCTCTGTTTTCAGTTCCTTTCTATATCCGTTACCTAGTTTGCCTTAGTGGAGTAGTATCATCTGCAACACCATAATTGTCACCATTAACTTCATTTTCACCAACAAAACAGTCATTCAGGGCCTCATCCTCTGAACCTGTGCAAAGAGTAATGTGCAGACCCAGCTCTGCCCTGTGGTTATTTATAATTGTATCATTGTATTGAGTATATGCCATACTGTGATTCAGTTGGACTTAGTAAATGACTTAATAATTCTTTTCACTTTTATCAGGAAAGGAGCTCTTACTGTCGAATTCTCACTTGCTTTGAGAATTAATGAGTTTGTCTATTAGTCGTGGCTTTACTGTCAAATGTTCCAAATGCCTTTCTGTATCAATACTGATATTTTAAAGTGTATTTTCACTTTTACTAGAGCTGGTAGTCTCTACTTGGATAATGTGCCTAGAGCAATAGAAAAGATGCTCATAGATACATTTTGGGAAAGCTCACCATTTTTCTATCACCTAAAGAAAAATTATATACCTGATTACTGAATATGCCCACTTTTGAAATGTAGTTTCATATGTTCATTTCTTATTTTGTTTTCAACCATATGAGATATCTGGGGACACAAATATTAGAGTAAACAGGAGCAAGTATATAAAATACGATCTGTCTAGTCTAATAATTGCTATCAGGAGGCTAGTACCGGGAGTCATCACAGTTTGCTTCTCTCTGTGGGAAAAGAGTTACAACAAATGGCAGATCCTATTTGAAATGCTCTTTCCTTGTGGGGAATAAAGTTTCTGTGTGAGTAAGGGACAAGCTCATTCTTAAAAAGAAAAGATGAAATGCTGTTTTATATTCTCTCTTCTACCATGCTTCTGTCAGGCCTTTATAATAACCTGCTGTTTTCTTAGGGCTTCCCTTAGCCAATTCTAGGACGAATGAAGAAAAGGAAAAAGTTGCTCTGACTTTAACTGGAAGAACCAGGGTGAGAGGGCTTTACCTTCTTCACACAAGCTTACCTATCATGACTTCCAAAGGGTACAAATATGTCTTCCAATAATTATTAATAATGCTTCCTGGAAACAGAGTTGTGCACACAGAAATTAACATTTTCTCCTGTATTTTCTTTGTTCCCTGTACAACTTTCCTGAATTCCACATACCAATAGTTCTGTTTTTAAAATGCATTTATTGCCAAATATGTTTTATGTACTGCTTTCTTCAACTGAACTGATTGATTCTACTTTAATTTTCCTATCAGATGCACATCTCTCTTTTTCTTTTCCTTCAGTACCACTGCTCTCTCCTCAGCATCTTCATACCTTCCCTGCCATTTCTACCTACCATCACTGTCATCTCATTCAATCACCTCTGAGCTTTGCTCTCTCTCTCTCTGTCCATCTCTCTTGTGCAATCCACTTTTGTTTTTTCCAGATAAGGCAGGAAAGACCAGTCAGCTGATTGGCAAGAATCTTCATGAGGTGGCACCTAATTTGATGAATGCTTTGGCTCAGCTAACTGCCTTCTGTCACATCTCTCACAGGTTGTCACTCATTAACTAAGCCTACAAAGCCCGAGGTATTAGGCAGCTGTTTTCATAGAATGAGAAAACCCAACACTCAAATCAACTGCTATAACAGCACCAGCATGACTTACACATTCCTTATCTTAGGCAAGTCTGCACATGAAATCACATGCTGTACTCAAAACAATCTGAGTCAGTTTTTCTTAAGAAATGATCGTTACCTAAGAGAGCTTGAAG
The DNA here is from genome assembly GCA_024291935.2 of Okapia johnstoni. NCBI lineage: Eukaryota > Metazoa > Chordata > Mammalia > Artiodactyla > Giraffidae > Okapia > Okapia johnstoni. The sequence goes on along the minus strand of CM044311.1, from coordinate 93,571,391 downwards.
AACTCTTTTCCAGTGTCCAGAAAACTTTGACAGCAGTGTCATCATGCTTCAAGTCTGTTGCCAAAACTCCCTCTCCCCCTGGGCAGGCTTGAATGGACATTCAGGGATGATTTTTTTTTCCTCTGATGTTTTGTTTTCTCCTTACCCCATATCTGAGCAACCTCTTTTGGACTGACACTTCTTTTTAAATTATGATGGGAGATGAGTTGAGTCATAGTCCAACCTAGTAGTCTTCCCCTTTAACTTTAAGAAGACTTCGTGTTGCTTCAACCTTTCCCACTATAAATGTTAGAATGTGTCCAGCCAAAAGTAACCAAAAATCCCATTCACAGTGGCTAAAACTATAAAGACATGTAAAAACACCTCTGAGAGTTTGTAGTCTCAGGGCAAGTATAGAAAGCAGCTCAATTATGTCATGGAAGACTTTCTTCTCCCACCCATCCTTTCTCCCATTTTCAGGATTTTGGTTTTGCATCTCATGATCCTCACAGCTTCAAGCTGTCACAAAACAACCAATGGATCAAGAAGGGAGGGACAGGGGAGAAACACTCTCTGCTCTCTCTTATAGAACCCTCGCCCCACCTCATCCAAGCTCTCCCTCCCTCTTTACTTTTCTTTGGGCAGACCTGGATCACCAACTCAGCTCTAGACAAATTACTGGCAGAGAAGAACAGAATTGGCATAACTGGTTTAGAATAATCATGATCCATGCTCAGCAGCTGGGCATATTGCCCAGGATGAGAGTGAGGGATGGCTTCTCTTAACTAGCAAGAAGTAGAAATGGCTGTTAAATAGGCTAAAATGAATGACTGCCACACCACACCCCACTGGGTGATTATATATTTATTCTCTTGGGAAAAAGTGACTTCATTTATTTTTAAGTCTTTGGGTGCTAGGCAACCTCATAATTTTCCCCACGTACTGCTTACCTGTCCTTTCTCATCCAGACTCTGCCTGTTAGCTATTTTTCACTCTCCCTATCTTGAGTGAAGACACTTTATAAAGAGAGTCAATAGTCCCTTTATAAAAATACATTTTGTTTTTTACAAACACACGTAAGATTGCAGCATGTTTGAAAATTTTTGCAAACAAGCATGCAAATTTTTATGTGACTTGTATAACAGTTCCAGTTAACAATGTTCCATTGCCTTAAAGATTTATTTTTGAGAGTCTTAATCTATTTTGAATATTATTTGATGCAGGCAATATCATGAAAATTGTTTACTCTATTGGCAACTTGATGATAATGGTAGTTCAAGCAGTATGTGTCTTCTTGAGATAATGCCATTATAATTTAAAGGGAGAATTAGTAAACAACTCACAGCTGTTTGGTATGAAATGTGTGTGTATAGTTATAAATATTCATAAATATTTTATCCTAATAAAATATATTAGTTTTATTTTTTCTTAAGAAAAATAGCAGAGGATATTAGAATATAAAATGTGCTTTTTCAGTCTGTGTTTTCTTACTGAAAAATTTTTTGTAAGTATATATTCATTTTTAACAAAGTTTATTTTTTAGAGAAATTTTAAGTTTACAGCAAAACTGAGGAGAAAGTAGAAATATTTTCCACAAACTCCAAGAACACACACATATATAGCCTCCCCTATTATCTACATGCTCCACCAGAGTGGTACATTTGTGACAACTGATGAACCTGTATTGACACATCATTATCACTTGAGTCCAGAGTTTACATTATGGTCCATTCTTGGGTTGTATGTTCTATGGGCTTGAACAAATGTATAATGGCATGTAACTACCTTTTAGTAGGGCTTACCAGGTGGCACTAGTGGTAAAACACCTGCCTGGTCATGCTGGAGACATAAGAGATGTGGGTTCGACCCCTGGGTCAGGAAGATCCCCTGGAGGGGGGCATGGCAACCCACTCCAGTATTCTTGCCTGGAGAATCCCATGGACAGAGGAGCCTGGTGGCTACAGTCTATAGGGTCTCAAAGAGTCAAGCACGACTGAAGCGACTTAGCATGTGTGCATGCACCAGGCTCCTTTGTCCACGGAGATTCTCCAGGCAAGAATACTAGAGTGGGTTGTCATGCCCTTCTCCAGGGGATCTTCCCAACCCAGGGATCAAACCCAGGTCTCCTACAATGTATGTGGATTCTTTACCATCTGAGCCAACAGGGAAGCCCAAGAATACTGGAGTGGGTAGCCTGTCCCTTCTCCAGTGGAAATTCCCAACCCAGGAGTCAAGCCAGGTTTTCCTGCATTGAAGGCAGATTCTTTACCAGCTGAGCAACCAGAGATAAAAAATACTTTTAAAATACAAAAAAAAAAAAATGTATTGTCTATATGACTTGTATGCATTTGGTGAGTTGTATGTGGTTCAGTATCATAAATCTATGACTATATTCAATCTGAAAACATTGTGCCAAATTCATAATTCATTAAAAACCTCTAGAACAGGCCTGTCCAAATGAACTTCTGAGATGACAGAAATGCTCTGTATCTCCACTATCCAACACAATAGTTACTAGCTTACATGTCTCTTGAACACTTGATATATAGTTAGTGTTACTGGGAAATTGATTTCTTAATTTTATTAAATTTTAATTAAATTTACATAGCCACCTGTGGCTAATGGTTACTGTGTTGAATATCATATGTAGAAGGAAATGTCAGGTACAAGGGAGAATATTTCTGTCATACTTTATTGAAGGTTCTAGACATCCCTTCTCAGAGTGTGGAAATGGTCTCTAGCGCAATGGACCCCCCACATATCAGAACACACAAGAATTACCTGGAGAACCACTTTTAGGTAAGCTCCTCAACATCAGAGATGCTTGATTCATTAGGTTTTGAGTGGGGTCTAGGTTCAGGTCATTCTGATGCAATTGTTCTGAGAACCAGATTTGAAACATACCGATATCTTTTCCCCTGCCTGTCCATAGGAGCCAGCACCAGAAGCTGCTCTCCATTGCCAAGTGCCTTTTAAATATTTCCTTCTTTTTCCCACAACTCATAGTAAGCAGTAAATTATCATTCTCCACAACACACATGCACACCCATATATATTTATGAATGTATGTTTGTATAATATATATGTATATTAAGTATGTATGTATACACAACAAAGGGCTTCCCTGGCGACTCAGCAGTAGAGAATCCACTTGGAATTCAGGAGCCGCAGGAGATGCAGGTTTGATCCCTGGGTCAGGAAGATCCCCTGGAAGCAGGCATGGCAACCCACTCCAGTATTATTACCTAGAGAATCCCATGGACAGAGGAGCCTGGTGGGCTACAGTCCTTAGGGTCACAAAGAGTTGGACATGACTGAAGCGATTTAGCATGCATTCATAGATATCAAAAGACATAAATTGCTCAAAATTATATTTACTTACTCCACATCCAAGGGCAGAGAAGCCCAAGCAAGATGGTAGGCACTGGAGCGGTGGCTGCTCAGCACTGAATGACTTTGAGGAGATACCCCACATTCAAAGGCAAAGGAGTAGACCCAGCAAGATGATAGAAAGAGCAAAATCACATTTAGAATCAAATCTCATACCCGCCAGAGACGCTCAGAGGACTGTAACAAACTTTGTGTGCACAAGGACCCAGAGACCCCACAGAAACTGAGATAGAACAGTGTTTGAGTATCTTATGCAGAGGTACGGGTCAGCAGTGGACTGCCACAGGGTCAGGGGCTCTGGGTGCAGCAGACCTGGGTATGGCATAATCCCTCTTGGAGGAGGTCACCATTAACCCCCGTAGAGCCACAAGAACTTACAGAGGACTGGGGAAACAGATTCTTGGGGGGCACAAACAGAACCTTGTGCATATCAGGAGCCAGGAGAAAGGAACAGTGACCTCACAAGAGACTGACCCAGACTTTCCTGTGAGTATCCAGGAGTCTCCGTCAGAGGCGTAGGTTGGTGGTGGCCTGCTGCAGGGTTGTGGTCACTAGGTGCAGCAGTGCCTGCATGGGACCTTTTGAAGGAGGTCGCCATTATCTTCATTACCTCCACTATAGCTTGGTAAATAACAGGGAGGGAATACAACCCTACCCATCAACAGAAAATTGGATTAGAGATTTACTGACCATGGCCTCACCCATCAGAACAAGACCTAATTTCTCAGTCAGTCTCTCCCATCAGGAAGCTTCCATAAGCTCTATCCTTCTTATCCTTCTCCATCAGATGGCAGACAGACTGAAAATCACAGTCACAGAACACTAATGAATCTGATCACATGGACCACAGCCTTGTCTAACTCAATGAAACTATGAGTCAAACCTTGTAGGGCTATCCAAGACAGATGGGTCATGGTGGAGAGTTCTGACAAAATGTGGTCCACTGCAGAAGGGAATGGCAAACCATGTCAGTGTTCTTGCCTTGAGAACACCATGAACAGTATGAAAAGGCAAAAAAGATAGGGCACTGAAAGATGAACTCCCCAGGTCAGTAGGTACCCAATATGCTACTGGAGATCAGTGGAGAAATAGCTCCAGAAAGAATGAAGAGATGGAGCCAAAGCAAAAACAACACCCATTTGTGGATATGACTGGTGATGAACATAAAGTCTGATGTTGTAAAGAACAATATTGCATAGGAACCTACAGTATTAAGTCCATGAATCAAAGCAAATTGGAAGTGATCAAACAGGTGATGGAAAGAGTGAACATTGATGATTTAGAAATCAATGAAGTAAAATGGACTAGAATGGGTGAATTTAACTCAGATGACCATTATATCTAATACTGTGGGCAAGAATCCTTAGAAGAAATGGAATAGCCATCATAGTCAACAAAAGAGTCTGAAATGCAGTACTTGGATGCAATCTCAAATCATGCTTGGATAGCATGATCTCTGTTTTTTTCCAAGGCAAACCATTCAATATCACAGTAATCCAAGTCTATGCTCTGACCAGTAATGCTGAAGAAGCTGAAGTTGAATGGTTCTATGAAGACCTACAAGACCTTCTAGAATTAACACCCAAAAAAGATAGCCTTTTCATTATAGGGGACTGGAATGCAAAAGTAGGAAGTCAAGAAACACCTGGAGTAACCAGCAAATTTGGCCTTGGAGTGCAGAATGAAGCAGGGCAAAGGCTAAAAGAGTTTTGCCAAGAGAATGCACTGGTTATAGCAAACACCCTCTTCCAACAACACAAGGAAAGACTACACATGGACATCACCAGATGGCCATATTAATTAATTATATTCTTTGCAGCTGATATCAGATTAATTATATTCTTTGCAGCCAAAGATGAAGAAGCTCTATACAGTCAGCAAAAAACAAGACTGAGAGCTGACTGTGGCTCAGATCATGAACTCCTTATTGCCAAATTCAGACTGAAATTGAAGAAAGTAGGAAAAACCAGTAGACCATTCAGTATGACCTAAATCAAATCATTACAACTATACAGTGAAAGTGACAAATAGATTCAAAAGATTAGATCTGATAGACAGTGTGCCTGAAGAACTATGAACAGAGGTTCATGACATTGTACAGGAGACAAGGATCAAGATCATACCCAAGAAAAAGAAATGCAAAAAGGCAAAATCATTGTCTGAGGAGGCCTTACAAATTGCTGCGAAAAGAAGAGATGTGAAAGGCAAAGGAGAAAAGGAAAGATATACCCATTTGAATGCAGAGTTCTAAAGAATAGCAAGGAGAGATAAGAAAGCCTTCCTCAGTGATCAATGCAAAGAAATTGAGGAAAATAATAGAATAGGAAAGACTAGAGATCTCTTCAAAAAAATGAGAGATACCAAGGGAATATTTCATGCAAAGATGGGCTCAAAAAAGGACAGAAAAGGTATGGACCTAACAGAAGCAAAAGATATTAAGAAGAGGTGACAAGAATACACAGAAGAACTGTACAAAAAAGATCTTCACAACCCAGATAATCATGATGGTCTGATCACTCACCTAGAGCCAGATATCCGGAATGCAAAGTCAAGTGGGCCTTAGGAAGCATCACTACAAACAAAGCTAGTAGAGGTGATGGAATTCCAGTTGAGCTATTTCAAATCCTAAAAGATGATGCTGTTAAAGTGCTGCACTCAACATGCTAGCAAATTGGGAAAACTCAGCAGTGGCCACAGGACTGGAAAAAGTCAGTTTACATTCCAATGCCAAAGAAGGCTCAAACTACTGCGTAAATGCACTCATCTCACACACTAGTAAAGTAAGGCTCAAAATTCTCCAAGCCAGGCTTCAACAATACATGAACCATGAAATTCCAGATGTTCAAGCTGGATTTAGAAAAGGCAGAGGAACCAGAGATCAAATTGCCAACATCTGCTGGATCATCGAAAAAGCAAGAGAGTTCCAGAAAAACATCTACTTCTGCTTTATTAACTATACCAAAACCTTTGACTGTGTGGTGCAGAACAAAGTGTGGAAAATTGGGATACCAAATATGGAAAATGGGAATACCAGACCACCTGATCTGTCTCCTGAGAAATCTGTATGCAGGTCAAGAAGCAACAGTTAGAACTGGACATGGAACAGCAGACTGGTTCCAAATAGGAAAAGGAGTGCGTCAAGACTGTACAGTGTCACCATGCTTATTTAATTTATATGCAGAGTACATCATGAGAAATGCTGGGCTGGATGAAGCACAAGCTGGAGTCAAGATTGCCGGGAGAAATATCAATAATCTCAGATATGCAGTTGACACCAACCTTATGACAGAAAGCGAAGAAGAATTAAAGAGCCTCTGATGAAAGTGAAAGAGAAGACTGAAAAAGTTGACTTAAAACTAAACATTCAGAAAACTAAGATCATGGCATCTGGTCCCATCACTTCATGGGAAATAGATGGGGAAACAATGGAAACAGTAGGAGGCTTTATTTTGGGGTGCTCCAAAATCACTGCTGATGATGACTGCAGCCATGAAATTAAAAGACGCTTGCTCCTTTGAAGAGTGGTTATGACCAACCTAGACAGCATATTATAAAACAGAGACATTACTTTGCCAACAAAGGTCTGTCTAGTCAAGGCTATGGTTTTTCAAGTAGTCATGTATGGATATGAGAGTTGGACTATAAAGAAAGATGAGCACCGAAGGGTTGATTCTTTTGAACTGTGGTGTTGGAGAAGAATCTTGAGAGTCCCTTGGACAGCAAGAGATCCAACCAGTCAATCGTAAAGGAAATCAGTCCTGAATATTCATTGGAAGGACATGGTGAAGCTGAAACTCCAATACTTTGGCCACCTGATGCGAAGAACTGACCCATTTCAAAAGACCCTGATGTTGAGAAAGATTGAAGGTAGGAGGACAAGGGGACAATAGAGAATGAGATGGTTTGATGGCATCACCGACTCAATGGACATGAGTTTGAGTAAACTCCAGGAGTTGTTGATGGGCAGGGAGGCCTGGCATGCTGCAATCCATGGGGTTGCAAAGAGTCAGACACGACTGAGTGACTGAAGTGAACTGATATTTATCTTTATTAGTAAAATGAACTTTGACCTTTTAAATTACATTCTGCTTTTTTCAGGTTTTAAGAATCTAGTGGTGACTCATTAAAATGATTTATGACTCAACAACGTGTTAGGAGTCAATTTTAAAATAAATCATTATCTGGATAGTCGTGATTCAGGTCCTGAAGGTTTTACATAGGACCTCAGGGCAGAGACACAGAGACAGCAAATGGAGAAAGATTTTTTGTTCCACTCTGCATTAAGCCACAGGCACCCCCGCACAGCTAAGAAATCTGATTCAACAAATGAACCAGTGGCTCTTTGTCTTTTTTAAGTGAATCGTGAATAAACCACATAGTTATGGTCTGACTGCCATAAAAATCAAACATAAATGTCTCATGTAAGAATTATTTTCATAAGTAAAATAGACTTATCTTAAAATATGATGATGAAAATCAATATAATAGTAACTTTTTATGCTGAATGTTAAATGAGTAGTTTTAACACACTCTCAGATACATTATGTTAGTTTTTAATATGTTTTTTTTCATTTTATATAGACCCAGAAAAGGCAAGAATTTATGAATAGCACACATACAGTCTAAAGTTCTGTTCATTGTAAAAATCTAAATATTTATCATAGATGCTTAGTCCAAATAATGCAGCGATGTTTGTGCTTATTTGTTAAAAAAGAAATCTTGGAAGAGATTTCTGTTTACAGCAATCTTAGTCTGTTTTTCTCATGTCAGAATGGCTTTAAATTTTATCCATGTGGGTTACAAATCTGAAGCAATTAAAATTAATGATTGTCTGGTAAAATAAGACAAGAGGCTATTCAATCCCTGGGGGATAAATGGTTCTTCATTATCATTTATTATTCCTCCTGTTTCCTGTTACAATATGCAAATAAATAGAAGAGGGACACCTTATAGGCATTTTCATTATTTTGATGTCACTGGAACACAGTTTAATACTCTCATAACGAGTGGTCTCCGCACAGTTGGATCTCATATTCAGTGATATAACATTTTCATCGAGATGACCTGAATATGCTGTGGGAACATTAAACCATCTTACAGATCAGTTCCTCATGAGTTCACTTGTATGTGGCCAAGAAAATTCACCCATTTAGTTATTCATGCTGCTACTTGTGGTTTGTAAAAGATACACCACATGTGCACTAAATGGTCCATTCTGTGCTAACTGTATTTGTAACATCACATCAGATGGTATTTGGACCTAAGTTTCACTCTCCTTGTTGCAGAGTAAATCAAGTGTATATACACAAACACATATATATATACACACACAAATCAATTTAAAGTAAACACATTTTTTGTTTCATGCTATTATATCTAAATATTACACATAAGTCAATAGAAGTGGATTACATAAAGGATTTTACATGTTTAAGTCTTATGGAAAAACTAAAATAAATTGGAAAAAAATATGTATTTCATATTTTACTTTAAAATTGTGAAACATATAGACAATATATTGGTGGATACTAGCTTTGTAAGATTTTCTTTTGTGTGAATATTTCCATATTTAATCTTGATAAAAAGCAAAAAACCCTTAATTAGTAATGCATTAACTCTATTTTAAAACCCATTAGAATTTAGCTTTCTATCTTACTTCTGATGGCAAAATTTTAAGCTCATGCGTGATTCATTCTTCTTTTACACTGAAACATTTTGTGTAGCAAAGGATCCAGGCAAAATTAGGTGACAGCATTAATCCTTTCTTTCTCTCTACCAGCATATAATCGCTTGACTTTAAGTTAGAATTATGAATATGTGCTTTGCCTGAAGAAGATGGATATTTTTTTGTTTTTATAATTCTTAACAATTTTTGGGAATTCCATGAGCACTTTACCAAAGTCAAATAATTATAAAAATACAAAGCAGAAGGCTAGACCAACATCAACAGCTTTACAGAGGAAATGTCTGAAGCTTTAACCCTACAAAGAGGAAAGAGAAGGTGAAGGATGGAAGCTGGCAGAGTTGGGCAACAAACCTGCAAAAACCATTAGATATAAAAAGTGTTGACTTGACGTGAAAATGTTTAATGTTTTTTGTTTATCTTTCATTTTTTAAACATGCTCATTTCTGTGGATTTTCTTGGACCAAAGAATTCATTTTTTCTTCTGTTAGTTTCTTAAAGATTATTTAGCCTACCAGCCTATGATTTGCAATATTTGGTTGCTTATGAGAGAAACTAGCTAGGACTGGCTTAAGCTAAAAGGAGATATTGTTTGAAGATTATTTGGGTGTCATGAAACCCAAAGGCCAGAATGCCACTGCTCCCAAGAAAGGTACTGCAGCCAGGGACTTGGAGTCTGATAGAACTTTCTGTTTCTCTCTGTGTGGCCACCCCATTCTTTCTGTAGACCAGCATTCTCTCTTTCAAAGGCTTATGGAAGAAAACATGCCACCCCTCACCCCTCACCTCCTTGAATTTGTGTGTTTCAAATCCAGCTGCTGAAGGGAAAAGGAATGAATGAATATCTATGAATCTCAGTGTAAATTCCTTAAAGGGAGACCCTGAGCTAGAATTGGTCATGTGCTTATCCTGGACCAATCATCTGTGTCTGCATGGCATCCTATTATACAAAATGCTGCAGGGGACTTTCTGCCATGAATGAAGTGACAAATAAGGCAAAATTATCATTAGTTGGTCTGACACTCCAAAATGCCCCTGTTTAATGGTAGACTATTTTGTGTTTTGTTTTTAATTTTAGGAATGACTTCAATTAATTTCAAAATATCAACAAATATATATCAGATACTCAAGGGGAATGTATCAGTCTAAGCATTGGTGTATCTATGTTGTCATTTTTTTTTTAATTGAAAGTAAAGTTTGGAGTAACAAATGGTGTCAAATAGAAAACTAATTCTTACTTCTGTTCAATGGTTGTGGCTCAGCATCTACAATTTATGTGGTACTTTGTTGCCATTCCACATATACAAAATTATCTCCGTCTCTATTTTAAGATACTTATTGTATATATAACAACAAAGAAATGCTGGGTTTTTTGACTCAGCTCTTCTCAAACTTTAAAGTGCATCAGAATCACCTGGAGGGATTATTAAAACACAGTTTACTTAGCCTCACAGCCAGAGTTTCTGATTCAGTAAGTCTGGAGTGCATCCCAAGGACTTCCTTCAGGAATTTCCTCAGCAAAACTACCCTAAAAATGTAAAACATAAGCTCCAAATCCGTGTGTGTGTGTTTGTGTGTGTGTTAGTCACTTATTCATGTCCGACTGTTTGCAACCCATGGACTGTAGCCCACCAGGCTTGTCTGTCCGTGAAATTCTCCCAGCAAGAATACATATAAAGTTTTTCAAATAGTGGGTTGTGACGTGTTAGTGTGTGATTAAATCAAATTAGTGGATTCTTTTTTTCCAGATGAAACAGGGTGCATTATGAAGGCATGTTATATTTAAGGTAATTATTACACTGTGAATAATAGCATAATATAGTTTCACAATACAGGTCATGGTCATAAAAATTTACAGTAAACTGCATCAAATCATTTTTAGAAGTGGATGAGATATATAAATGATAAAATCTTGGAATGGAGCTACAGCGTACTTTTGTACAAAATGATGATGATGGGAATGGGAATATTCCTATTCAATATTCTGTTCTATAGAGATCTGTTATCCATCAAAGATGGCATGAGAGATTCATATTAATTTATTAGAATTCTGCCTCTATCGATGTTTCCAAATTCATGCACTTCTGATCTGGATAAAATACCCAAATTCACCCATTAAAAGTGACTTTTAAACTGTGTTTCAGAATCCTAAGAGTGTATTAAATTTGCTAAGAATTGAGAAATTGAGGCCTATGTGAGTAGGGCTCTTCATTCATAATTCTACTTTAATTAAAGCCCTTTATCAAATGGATTCTAAGGTTAATAGTGGTTCTTGAGTTCTTACTATGTTCATAGCACTATTCTAAGCAACTGTACTTCTTCATAATTATCGTATGAGGATTGTAATATTATCATCACCTCCATTTTTGATTAGGGAAACTGAGGCATGGTGAGTTTAAGTAACTTGCCCAAGTTTTCAGATTGTGTTCTTAACTATTATGCTATAGCTACATCTCATAGCATGACTATACCCGAGCACAAAAAAAATAAATCTATTTTTTAAAGTTCCTGATCTAACCACATAATGTAAGAAGGAGACTTTCAAAGCTCAATGAAGTAAAATACTAGAACCAAGCTTCATAGTAGCAGGAGACCCAGCCCATAGTAGCAGGGCTAGAATTGAAGTTCACAGTTGATTTAGTGCTGGTCCCAATAAACCAAGAGTCATCCAAGATCTTGCCCATTGTCAATAAACTTTGACTACTAATGTCCCATGGGCAACATAATACCATCAGTGCAAATGTCTCGATGGATTGAGCCACACTTGAGATTGGCTGAAGGGATGGCTATGGCTAGCTTTCATGATCTGCAGAACCTCCTGGCAATTCTATTCATTTTACAGAGGAGGAAAGTGAAGCCCAACACAGATATGTAGTTTTCCTGTGTTATATTTTAATAAGGAGCATAGGTGGGCTTTACACTTTGGACAGCCAGCCTCTAAAGCATTCATTGCTTTCACCTCATTCACTGATATTTCACTTGCCAGGTCCTCTGTTGTCAAATTACTTTTGAATTTGGAATATGCTTACTTCAGAGTCAGCTTTCCAAATCATGTGTAATTTATCCAAGCTTAAGGCACACTGTTACATCTTTAGAAGAAAACATCCATGTGCCTTGCATGTCTCAGTAGAGGAGGTAATTAATAATGTTATGACGTTTTCAGCAGGTGGCTAAAATACTGATATATTAAGAAGAAATGGTAAAGTATAATCTCAAAGTAAAACTTCACTTGATTATGTGTATCAAAAAATATCATTTCTGTTAAAACCCAATTATGGCAATTTCATCCCTTCCATTCCCAACTAGATACTAACCACCTACAGTCCATTTAGCTCAGAGTCCTCAGAACATGGACATATGTTCAGGATTAAATCTATTTACACTTTTATTCTCATCAGGAGTCACTGCCTATCCTACCGCTGCTCCCACAGAGAAACCCAATGGTCCTGCTGATTTCAGTTCTCTCAAAGCTGCCAACCCCTGAAATACTGGTGTATTCTAGACTCTAGACAGAGATGAAGGGAAAATCTTTTACCTTTTGCACCCTCCAACGCCATACCAGACATTATCACCTGGATCTGAAAGCATTACCCATAACACGGTCTATCAAAGTTTCCTTACAAACAATTTTTTCTGCTGCTGGTCTTCAGCTCCTAACTCCTATCAGAAATTTCACACACCAACAGAGGAAGCATGCTTACTTTTATGATGGCCAGTAACAGTCTTCAGACATAGACCATAGTTTCTTCTATGGAGATAACAGTCTCTCTAGGAGCCAGTATCTCCAGACATGTGGTGCAACTCTGAATGTCCCATAAAAAAAGCTTGGTTACTTGGTAGAATAGTTGAACACCTTAGAGACACAGTTGATTAGTCATATCCATTGCAGAAGAGTCTGTCTCCTTGATGTTCTCATAATAGAACTGTGGTTAGTATTTTTCCCAGAACACAAGAACGGTTTGCCCCCAAAGGGGATTTCAAGGAGTTTTGAAGAAAGCTTTTAGATGACATTTTTTTCCCATATTCTACCCAGAAAAGTTTTAAAAATTCTGAGTAGATTTTATTTGAAGTACTTGGTCATAGATGACATTCGAGAAGTTTTAGGAGATTATTTTAACTTTGATGTCTCTAAATCTATGTCATAAATAACCAGAAATATAATTTCAGCTGTATATCTTATAATAATGGAGAAAAATTACCAAGAATAAGATGATGCAAATAATGAATATTTCAAGAATGTATGTGTGAAAAATTGGTAAATCACTGGTTGAAAGAATTAATATAATTTTTTCAAGAATTATAGCTAAAAGGGTACCTTTATTCTCCTGCTGCCACTTTGTATTTTAAAATCCTAATAACGTTTTGGGAACTTACCTCTTAATTTTCCTTCAGAGCCAATTTATAAGACAAAGAAATTAATTTTCTTTCTAGTTACACTTCATTTTGGCCCAAAGCTGGTATTAACCAGCATGATCACTATTTTATTCACAAATGGAGCTTCAATTGACATTTAACTAATTCCAAAGAACTGAATCCACCCTTGAATAATGAAAGCATATTACTAGTAAGTACAGAGGGTAAAGCATTTCAAAGTAGAGTGGCATCTTCAAAAGAAGAGTGAAAACTTATTTTAAACAATATGGTAATTGCATGTCTTTCTAAAGTTATCAATTTAAAAAAATAACAGAAGTTTTCTTTTCTAATATAACCAGATTTTTTAAAGTCCATTAAAGCAAGGACTTATAACAAAGAGTTGCATGAATGCCTGAATACCTAAACATATAAATTGTCCCACATTACTGTGCCAGTCTTTTGATGTAAGACCAACAACTTTACTTTGCATCCTAGTCCATTAATGGGAATCCCTTCACATTCTTTCTTATCTGTAGTACCCTGACAGACTTCCAGTTTCGTTCCACTTGCTGAAGCAAAAGTGAGCGGATGAATCAGAGAAAATCCTACCACCTCCCAGATTCTGTAGATTTTGGAAAGCAGTTAGTAGGTTTTACAGAATTCAGAAAGACTGATGAATCCACAGGATTAAGTCAAGCTTGTATAAGAAAATTCTAGTACATTGATTGAGAAATTATCTGTGTGTATTAGGTAAAATATGTTAAACATATAGTATGAGAGTCACATAATGAGGGCAAGAATGCAAAGAACTCATTGGGTACAGATGAGTAGTGAAGAAACCATGACTTCAGTGAAGCTGAAATGATAGGTAAATTTAAATACTTAAGATGAAGGAGGGAACGAGAAAATTGACCTGAAAGGGGCAGCGTGGTAAAGTGTGCCAGTACAGCATGTGTCAGATGTGTTCAGTGGTAGCCAGAGTTAAATTATTAATACTTGAGTTGGGGGGATGGGATGGTACATGGTCTTCCTTTGAGCTCTTCCAAATCCCAGAAGATCCAATGAGCTCAGTCAGGAACTGCCTCTGTAGTGTTTGTTATATAATATTTCAGCCTAACACCCTCTAATCCCCAACTCCAGACCAGGCCAGCCCACGCCTTCATAGTTCAGTCCTGCTTCATCAGGCTTAAAAGCAAGATTTAATTATACCAAGAATCCATCAGCAAAAGGTGTTTGAAAAGCATGCTAATCTAAGTTTCCATGGAAGATAAAGTAGAAAAAACAGATAAGGACAAAATTAAAATGGGCTTTCCAACTGCCCTAAAAGTTTTAATTTTATCCTTCAAGATTATGAGAATGATTTGAACTGGTTATTTAATGAGTTTAAAAACCCAGGTTTAAAAAGGCTTATTTTTTTTGAAGTTGTACCAGTTTACACTGGCACCATTAACAAGTGCAAATGCTGTTCCTGATTTTGGAACACTTCTACTTTTTACATTATTTTAGTTTTTTAAAAATTCCATTTATTTAAACAAAAAACCACAAAAGAATAATTCATCTATTTCTCCCACCCGTAAACCCTTGCCCCTGGGCAAGCACCAATCTCTTCTTTGTATCTGTTAGCTTGGTTTATTAGGAGTGTGTGTCTGTGTCTGTGTGTGTGTGTGTGTGTGTGTGTGTGTGTGTACACATACTATGTAAGGTTCCATATGTAAGAGAGATGATACAGTATCAGTCTTCTCTGACTTATTTCACCTAGCATAATGCCCTTTAAGTCCATCCACGTTATCTCAAGTGAGTGATAGCTTACGGTGATCAGGTATCTTTTCAAATTAGTGCTTTTATTTTCTTTAGCAAACTGCCTAGCAGTAGAATTGCTGGATCATATGGTAGTCCTATATTAATTTTTTGAGGAACCTCCATACTATTTTTCATGCTGACTGCACCAAATTACTCTCCCTCTGACAGTGTACAAAGGTTCCATTTCTCCACAGCCTTGCTAACACCTGTCATTTCTAGTCTTTTTGATAATAATCATTATAATGGTTGTGAGATAATATCTAATTGTTTTTCTAAATTGGGGTACAGTTGCTTTACAATATTTTGTTAGTTTCTGCTGTACAAGTAAGTTAATCACCTCTCTCTCTCTCTCTCTCTCTTTCTATACACACACACACACACACACACACACACACACACACATGTCCCCTCCCTTTTGGGCCTCACTCCAACCATCTCCATTCCACTAATTTCTAGAGAAATACAAATCAAAACTATAATGAGATGTCACCTCACATCAGTCAAAATGGCCATCATCAAAAATCTACAAAAAATACATGCTGGAGAGGATGTGGAGAAAAGGGAACCATCCTACACTGCAGGTGGTAATGTAAGTGGATCTAGCCGCTGTGAACAACAGTATAGTGATTCCTTAAAGAACTGAAAGGAGGCCTGCCATTTGACCTAATTCCACTACTGGGCATATCCTCAGAGAAGACCATAATGGTGATTTTTATTTGCATCCGGACATGGAACAACGGACTGGTTCCAAATTGGGAAAGGTGTACATCAAGGCTGTATGTTGTCACCCTGCTTATTTAACTTATATGCAGAGTACATCATGAGAAATGCTGGGCTGGATGAAGCACAAACTGGAATCAAGACTGTAGGGAGATATATCAATAACCTCAGATACACAGATGACACCACCCTTGTGGCAGAATGCAAAGAGGAACTAAAGAGCCTCTTGATGAACGTGAAAGAGAGTGAAAAAGCTGACTTAAAATTCAACATTAGAAAAAAGAACATCATGGCATCCAGTCTCATCACTTCATGGCAAATAGATGGGGAAACAATGGAAACAGTGACAGACTTTATTTTCTTGGGATCCAAAATCACTACAGATGGTGACTGCAGCTGTTCTTAATGAAATAATTGATTTCATTAATTTAGTGAAATTAAAAGATGGTTGCTTCTTGGAAGAAAAGCTATGACAAACCTAGACAGCATATTAAAAAGCCAAGCCATTACTTTGCCAGCAAAGGTCCATCTAGTCAAAGCTATGATCTTTCCAGTAGTCATGTATGGATGTGAGATTTGGACCATAAAGAAAGCTGAGCGCCAAAGAATTGATGCTTTTGAACTGTGGTGTTGGATAAGACTCTTGAGAGTCCCTTGGACTACAAGGAGATCCAACCAGTCCATCCTAAAGGAAATCAGTCCTGAATATTCATTGGAAGGACTGATGCTGAAGCTGAAGCCCCAGTACTTTGGCCACCTGATGCAAAGAACTGATCACTGGGAAGGAGCCTGATGCTGGGAAAGATTGAAGGCAGGAGAACAAGGGGGCAACAGAATATAAGATGGTTGTATGGCATCATGACTAAATGGACATGAGTTTGAGCAAGCTCCAGAAGTTGGTGATGGACAGGGAAGCCTGGCAAGCTGTATTCCATGGGGTCATAAAGAGTTGAATGGATAATTAATGATGCAAAGCATCTTTTTATGTACCTGTTAGCCTGCTGTATGTCTTCTTTGAAAAAATGCCTATTCACATCTTCTGCTCATTTTTAATTGGATTGTTTTTGCTGTTGATGTGTATGAGTTCTTTATATATTTTGTTTTTTAACCACTTATCACATATATGATTTGCAAGTATTTTCTCCCATTCAGTAGGCTGCTTATTCTTTCTGCTGATGTTTTCCTTTTTTGTGTAGAAGCTTTTTAGTTTGTTGTAGTCCCACTTTTAAATTTTGCTTTTGTTGCTTTTGCAAAAAGCTTTATCTTTACTCAAAATATAGGGTATGTTTAAAAAGAAAAATATAGGAATCAGAAAAGACTTTGAAAAGTTAATTATTATTGGTAGCTTTGTAGTATACTCTGAAGTCAGGAAGCCTAATTTCTCCAGCTGTTTTTCTTTCTCAATATTGCTTTGGCTATTCAGAGTCTTTTCTGTTTCCATACAAATTGTAAATTCTATGAAAAATGTAATTTTATAGGGATTGCATAGAATCTGTAGATTGCTTTGGGCAATATAGTCATTTTCACATTATTGATTCTTCCAATCCAAGAACATGGTATATCTCTCCATCTGTTTGTGTGTGTGTGTGTGTTTTATTTCTTTAATCAATGTCTTACAGTTTTATGCATACAGGTCTTTTGGCTCCTTAGGTGGATTTATTCCTAGATATTTTATTCATTGTTATAATGATAAGTGGGATTGTTTCCTTAATTTCATATTGAGGGATATGGTTTCAGCATATGAATCTGGAGAGGATTCAGTCCATAACAACCTGAAAAGCCTGTGAAAAGGGGTTCAGCATAAAACCAAAAGGAAGTAACAGGGAATTGAGGAATGGTGAGGCTGGGGTGGCAGGAGACAATTTTGTGAGCCCTTTTCAGGTGAGGAAGATGGGAAGAAGGATTTAGTGTTTTGAAAGAGTAATAGGGACATTAATCAGATGAACAGCATTGTAAATGTTAAGGACTTAAAGGGAAGAGAAAATTGCAGAGGTTCTTTTCCTCTTTTGAAAATAATTTATTTTATTTTACGTTACCTATTAAGTGAGAATTATTTTAGAATGATTGATAGCACTAGTGAAGTAGAGTTTATTAAATCTTTGCTAGTCAGTGAGTGATCCATATGGACCACCAGCATTGATATCACCAAGGAGGTTGCTAGAAATGCATAACTGAGGTTCCTCTTCAGATCTGCAGGTGTATTGTATGCACACTAGAATTTGAAAAGCACTGCTCTAAATTAGGAAGTCAAGCTTTTGGTGAGTAGATGTATATTAAAATAAAATGACTTTAAGAAACCCTTCGTCTCATGTTCTAAATCATTCTTAGCCTAAAAACAAATTTAAAAGATTTTTTTATCTAATAGATATTTTACCTGCAGGAATATGAAAAAGGATATTTTAAAATTCTAGCATATCTCTTTATGTAAATTTCAGTGTAAAAAAATATGGTTTGTTAAAAAATGGATGGGGAATAAGATTTTCAAAGAAAAAGCATATTTGTCTATCTTACCTGTAAAGCCTACACGATTAGATGTTTTTCCTTGAGTTAATAGGATATGAACTGGCTTTGTTTCACAATTGAACTTATCAAGATAATAATAATTTTGATGCAAACTCATATTTATAAGTATTTGTAGTATATAATCAGAGATTATATGTACAGTATTTAATGGGATTTATTTGATATTAGCATGCTCTGTAGTAGTTTATACTTTCCATAGAATCATAGAATTTTAATGTTTGAATGGACCTTGTAAATGACCTAAAATAATTTACATTCAGTTCTGCAATCCCTTCCTCAGTGTCTATGTATGAAGTTTTGAATATCTGTATCACTTAAAATATGTTTCTCAGAATTTAACCAAGCACCAGATCCACAACAGTGATCACTTCTGACAAACTGAAACTTGTAATTCAATTTGTGTAGCTTGAAGCTTCCTGTTAGCTTTGTTATTACAAAGACCATTTGTAACGGTTAAAATTATGTTTAACCAAAATTATCAGAACCCTCCCATGACTTCTTGCCAGTGTTCTCTACCAAGCTAGGCTTGTGCAGTTAAATTTTTGAAAGTAAAATATAGCTGCTGCATTATCACGTGTTTGGACATAGGACTGACTTGTTAGTATTTGTCAAGATAAATTTGAATCTTGACTCTCACTTCTCATATCAGCTGTGCCTCTATGTTTTTTGCCATCTGCAAATTTTAATACGTTTTATATCATTATTTAAATAATAGACAAAAATGTTCAAACCCAAGGGAGTACACTGCTAAAATCAAGATATTCTTTATTAAAAATTAAATTAGTTTGGTAGAAGGTCTTATGTGAATTTATATTGGCTCTTACTGTTTGTTAACTTTCTGAATGCTAAGATGCTAATTTTTAAGCAATAAAAAATATTTCTACTTGATCTTTAAAATGGAATGATAGTCATCAAGATTTCAAAATACAGAAATGCTTTCGTGTATGTCATCAAAGAACAACTCAGTCCAAATATTAGCATCTGTTGTTTAAACAGAGTAAAAGACCATATCGAGAGAGGGTGTAATATGGCCAGATATGGTTACCATGGGAGTCATAACTGTGTCTTAAATTATGTCCGTGTTAAATCTCAATCATAACATCATTTTACTGTAAGACTTTTTTTATTTAATTAACTTCAGATTTTACTAAATTATGTCTTTATTACTTCTGGAGAAAATGATAAAAGCCTCTAAAGATTATTCAGTGTATTTAAAATAACAAGTCTACCTGGGTCAAATCCAATAATTAATATTTCCCTAATGAAAATAAAATTAAGATTTCTTCTTATTAGATAGTATCATATGCTATTTTCATTTATTAATATTACTTCACCTTGCCAATGTGCCTTTTATTCAAGGATAAAATCATCTCTTGTAATTTCATCTCTCTTTCATTGATGGACAAAGTGGGATATCAGAGGTGTAATGACTTTCCTTGAGTTGTATGTCCCATTAAGGATGAAGGCAGCTTTATTATAATCTATGACCTCTGATATAAAATAGTACCTCCATTCTTCATCAAATTGCTAGTGAACCCTTTAAGTATCACAATTTGGAAAATCCATAAGTTCTGGATTTTTCTTCATCCTGTCTTTAGATTCTAGTGTAAGTGCCAGAAATGTAGTAGATGTTCAGTAAATATTGAATCTATTTTTAATATAAATATTCAATAATATTGAATATACTAAAAAACTATAATATATATGACTCTTTCACTTAGAAAATGATTCCAATTGCAAAGACCAAATAAATAAACTTTACTTATTCCCTCAACTTGCTCCTGTTTTATTCCCTATGAGCACACAGCATAAGCCCATTGCCGCGTTTGCCTTATCTCACAATCCCCCATCCTTCACCCACACAAACACATGCTTGTTCATTCTTGCCCATGTGAAGTCGTTCATGCTCTTCTTGCCACCTTCAGTAATTTTTTTTTTTTACCATCAAACTAAATTTATATATAGAGAAAAAAGAATGACAATTAAATATATGTGTACTGGAGTGAGATACCCAAGGTCAAATATCTAGCTGTTTGATTAACCAGCTATGTAACATTAAATACTGTACTTCACCTGTGTCTCATTTTCCCCATCATGTAACAAGGATGGTGGTAATTTCTAGCTCCTAGGCTGTTATAAGACTCAAATCATCAAATAGCTAGCAAGGTTGACTTCATCATACTTTCAGCTGTAAGACCTTGTTCTCATACTCCCCTGTGCCATATAATCAAGCTACCTTCTCCAACTTCCATTTTTATCTCCTCCATAACCTACCCTTGTCTATCATAGACCATTTGATATCAGTACTGCCCTGTTTGCCAAATATAATGACCTTTCTCAGAATTGGTTCTTCTTTTCCCCCATAAACAGTTTTAAACACCCCAATGACTTTGTAAATGCTTCCTCCTCTAACTTCACAACTCTTTTGAAGATCTTTTTCTACCTCTTTAGATTATATTTCTAGTTTCAAGACTTCTATTTCTATTCTGATCAAGAGTTTTACCTTTGTAACCGTCAGCATATAGTCGTCCAGTCACAAAATTAAATTCAGTTATATTTTCATTTTCATTATTCATTCTGTCTTGCATTTTCTCTCACGAGTATCTCCTCTGCTCCATCCTCACGGACATTCTCTTTTTTATTATTTTTAATTGGAGGATAATTGCTTTACAATGTTATGTTGGCTTTCTTTAATCAGATCCTTAGTTGCCTCTACTTGAAAAGATCTGTCCAATCTCGCTCCTTGTCTTATTTACCTCATGCACAAACATGATCTATGTAAATCACAGATCTAATTGTGTGTCCCTCTCTTGATTACACATTTTCAGTTCTTTCCAGTTTCCAACCAGACCTTACCTTATTTTGTCTGTTCACCTGGTTGTGGACTGAATTGTGTCTCCTCCAAATTCATATGTTGAGATGGTCACTCTCAGTATCTCAGAATGTGACTGTATTTGGATATAGGTCTTTAAAAGAGGTGATTAAGTTAAAATGAGGCCATTAGGGTGGGCCCGTAGCTGATAGAACCAGATGCTTTATAAGAAAAGGAGATTAAGACACACAGAGATACCAAGGGTGCCTTTGCACAGCAAAAAGGTCACGTGAGGACACAGTGACAAGGTGGCCATGGTAAGTCCAGGGGAAAGGCATCAGGAGAAACCCAACCTGCTGACACCTTGATCTTGAACTTGCAGCCCCCAGACTGTGAGAAAATACATTTCTGTTGTTTAAACCACCCTGTCTGTTGTATTTTGTTTTGGCAGCTGTAGCAAACTAATACACACCTCTTAAGTCCTTCACAGCTTCATGCTTTAATCAAATGAGTTGTTATTTCAAGTTCTGTCCTTTAGATGATGCCATTCTTTGATTTTCAAATGTTTCTATTCTCTTCCCATCAATCAACAATCTTCTCAAAAACTGTTTTGTGAAAAATCCCCTGAATCTTTCCTGACTGTGACCTCCTGGAGCACTTTGTTTCACCTTCCCTTATGGCACATATGACTTTATATCTTAGGATACGTTATAGCTGATTATGTGCATGTTTAAGTCTCTAACAAGCAGTCATTTTCTTGATAAGAGAAACTATGTCTCCTAAGATATGTTTGCAGCATCCTCCATTTTCAGCACACTACATGAGACAAAGCAGTGCTGAATGTCATGAAATGAGAACTAGTTTTTCACATTCCGAGGATTTCATATGTGGAATCTCATAAATATTGCAAACTGTAGAAAGCCGGAGTCTGGTCTTCTTGTTGTACATATACCTGGAGATGCAGGTAGATTCAGAGATAGATAAATCTCTGTATGTACACACACGTACACTTGTTAATATGAACATGCACGAACAAAATGGTTTTAATTAATAGTTAGTCAGTATCTTTCACAGTGGAACACAGAATGTAACGCAGAACACAGAATGTAATGTAATGTACCTAATGCTGGTTAGGTATGCAGTTTTTAGAACTGAGTTCTCCAGAATGATCAGAGTGAGTATAGTAGTTTTGCTGGCCCAAATTAGTCTTGACTGATTTGGGGGGGGGGTTGTCTTTGTGTGTTTGTGTGTGTAGTAGGAGTATGGGGGATGCCACTGCAGGGTTTTGTAAGAGGATCTTACTTGATGAATGAACCCCAAAAGAGTTCTGTGTTAATGTGGTTTTTGCTAGGTTACGTTGTGATTTTTGTTGTTCAGTCTCCCAATTGTTCCCAACTCTTTGAACCCCATGGACAGAAGCACACCAGGCTTCCCTCTCCTTCACCATTTCCCGAAGTTTGCCCATTTCCATTCTTGCAGCAATAAAGATTTTGGTTTAGTTGTGTCCCCATTCCATCCCCTCTTCATTTCTGCCAGGCACATGTCACTGGAGTGGAAAAGATTAATGAAAGGACCACAGAATATCCCCTAATGCTGCTCAGATGTAGCATATGTCTCTGCTGCTCGCATTTCATTGGCCAAAGCATGTCACATGTTAACGCTTGATGTCAGTGGGAAGGGAATTACATACCTCCCCCAACAGAGAGGGACCCTTTATGAATAGGACTATATCACTGTTTGATTTTGAAGAAAATATGTGACAGTAAAGGCAGATACAAAAAAATCCTGAATCCCCCTTGCTTCTCACCCCAACATTTTTCTCCCCATGTTCTTTTCTGTTTCTTCCTCACCTTTGCCCTTGCCCTAACTCCATAGAATCATTCTTGGCTCTTCAGGCAGACATTCAAGTTTGCTTGTACAGGTATGCCCATCCCTAGAGAAGGAGAACATATCCTGAATGTGTTCAAAATACTGATCCTTACTCTACTGTACAGATTGGGCTCTGTACAGTTAGGGAGAAACACAGATTAATGTAAGACAACAGGACTGGGGCCATATCTTCCCTGTATAAACACCTACCCAATAAAGAAGCTAATTTCTTTATGAAACTTAGGGTCCTTTCATGTTCTTGGCTATATAGACAGTGATTCTTGGGAAGAATTGAAAAGCCCCTTTCAAATTAGAGCCTTTTCTTCTTTTTTATTGATTTAATTTCATTCATTTATTCAGTCCCTCATCTAATGGTATTGAACATCTATTCTGCGTTACATTCTGTGTTCCACTGTGAAAGATACTGACTAACTATTAATTAAAATATCTAACAGCTACAGAGTGTTTAGTATATGTCAGATACCATGATAAGTGTGTTAAAAAATGCATTATTTCTTGAAATTTTTTCAAAATCTCTACCTAACTCTAAGAGATAGATACTATAATGTTATAGTAGAGGAAACAAGACTTAGGAACGTTACATAATGTTGCTACATTTGCTTGTTGGAAATTGGTGGAGTTAGAGAATGAATCAACCAAGGTTTCTTTGACTTCTGAGTCAACACTCTTAAACACTAAGTGTACAATAGTTTCATTCTTCGGGAACCTTATTATCTAGCTGGTGATGAGGGGAAGTAGTGATTTCTAAATATCTAGGTTAAATTAAAAGTAGAAAATACAATAAGAATTTGTAAGGTGTGTTTCATTGGAGACTAGAGAAAAGTAGGAGTGATTAATTTCTAACAGGCAACAGAAGAGGGACATGGAAATCCTTTATCACAAGGGCAATGACTTATCTGAGCATAAAGCGTGGTTAAGAGTTCCATAGGCAGAAGGCATGTATAGCTTGAGCAAGATCAGAGAGATGTGGTCATGTGGAGAGGACAAGGCACAGAACTGGGTGATGCTACATGAATAGGACACTTAGTGAGGTTAGAGAAGGTGAGGATCCCAAAGGATCTTAGTGACTATGGTAGTGGAATTTGGAAACTTTTATGGATGTCAATAGGAAGGTGCTTCTCCTCTAAATCAGTATCAACTATTTATAAGTATTTTAGGGAATTTGGAATGACAACTTTAAAGATGGCTTACAAACAGGACTTCAAAAAATTTTTTAATCAAAACATAATACCTCTGAAGATAAACTCTGTGATATTTAAGGACAATTTAGTCTCTGAAGTTCAAATGAGCGTGAATATAATTAGCCATTTGCTCCTTCAAAATGAGGATAGATCTGTCTAATGTAGCTTGTAATTTGCCAATGGCATGTAAATCATGTTCTCCTGAAAATCACTGAAGTTATATAAAGGAACAGTCCTTTTAACAATATTAAACCAAAATACTGACACTTTTCAATTATTATTTGATTTTTAAAATTTACAACATAATAATACAAAGGGATAAAATTCTTTTCAATTGAACTAAATATTATTTAAATACTTCAGGAATAATTCTGTTAAGGCATCTGTATGTATAATAGTATCATCTGTTCTATACACTGTGTTTCTTCTGATTTGATTGTTCTTTTCTACAGATAGTCATGATTCTTTTGACAGATTATACATAATGGCCAAATTGTTTATTAGTTAATATCTTATAGCAGGTAAAATATTGAATGAGAAACCTGAATTAATGAATTAAAGTTGGGCTTCATCAAAATTTCTTGTTTCCATATGAAAATTGATGAGTTTGTTGATGATTTATTGCATTTTCCATTTGGAAGCATTTTATTTAGTGCCATTAGGTTACCATATAAAATATAAAAGGCTAGAAAAATTGATACCATGTCTCTCTTAAATCTGATGATGGGATGAGAAGGTAAAATCTAAATCTCAGTCTTCAAGGTCAAAAAGGGATTTCTTACCTGATTCAATTACTATTCAATTTGATAGCAGTAAAGGAGTTAAGAGCATCTCTCTTATAATTTGGCTAGACTTTCATTATAAAAATAGAACACATTAACAGGAAACCATTAAACACAATTTACGTGTGAATAGCACCCTTGGTAGAAGCTTTGCTTCTGCCATTTACAGGATAAAGTAAAGGTAACTGTTTCACATCAATTACCAGTCACTGCAGACAACATACTTTTATTAACTCTGTGGTCAAAAGCATTCATATTTATATTTTAAGAGTGACACAAATCCATTCTTTTCAGTATTAATCTGCGTCGCACACAATTACTGCCCTGACATTTATTGGAGTAATAAATTGGCTTTAGTGTTTGTTGGCTTTTCCCTTCCTTTTGGCCATCCTGCTTTGCTGTATTGTGTAATATGCCTTCATTTTTTTAACTGACTGGAGGGAAAATGGTTCCAATTTCACATTAGTGAATGTGGCCCATTTATTTTAATTTCCTTGGTACCCCTAAGAGGAAAAAAAAAGTATAATCAGAGTTTCAATTCAGAACAGTAGCTATAAACACAAAATGCAAATTAGCTTGGGGGTTTAAAGATTCTATTTATTATCAAAGTTTTAGTTTATGTTTCTTGGATCCATAACTGTGCCACAGTGGTTGTAGCTGTCTAATGGTAAAGAAGAGATCCAGGTTCAAGGCTAGGCTATGCTTCTCTCTCTGTAACTCTGGGGCCCTGGTAGTTCTGTTATTTCGAGTTTTATTTTCTCATCTGTAAACTGGGAATACTAATAACTCCTTTCAGAGTTATTGTAAAGATGTATTTAAATAACAAATATTCAACAATACCCCTTGAAGCTCACATTGTACTGAAATACTGAGCTAAGAAAGTTTACATGAGCAAACAAAACCTAGAAAAATCTCTTCTCCCTTGGAACTTTTCTTTTGTCATATGAGAAAACAAATGGCAATTCTATGGTATAGAGTGAAAGTGAAAGTCGCTCAGTCCTGTCTGACTCTTTGCGACCCCAAGGACTATGCAGTCCATGGAATTCTCCAGGCCAGAATACTGGAGTGGGTAACCTTTCCCTTCTCCAGAGAATTATTCCAACCCAGGAATCAAACCCAGATCTCCTGTATTACAGGCAAATTCTTTACCAGCTGAGCCATTAGAGAAGCCCAAGAATACTGGAGTGGGTTGCTGTGCCCTCCTCCAGCAGATCTTCCCGACTCAGGAATCGAACTGGGGCCTTCTGCATTGCAGGTGAATTCTTCACCAACTGAACTATGAGGGAAGCCCTATGGTATAGAGTAAGGGCTTAATATTTACAGAACTTTCTATAGCCTGTAACTATAAAATGAGATGGCATTTTTTAGAATGCCAAATTGATATCAATATTTCCAAAACTTTCTATAGCCAATAGCTATAAAATGAGGTGGCATTATTTTTTTAATGCCGAACTGATAGATGTAGGGCCAGAGCTTCTCCTGAAAACATCCTTTAGTGCTTCTCGGAGTCCCCAAGAAACCCTTTCTGTAGCTCAGAGAACTTGCTAATGTTCTCACCATTCTCTGCCTCCTCAGCCCACCATGACAGCAAGTCTGTGCTTCTGACCTTGTAGTTGACATAGCCCAGTGCCCCCATGGTGGCCCTGTCCACCTCCCTTAGTACCTACACTCCAGCCTCAGGGAATTCCATGTCCACGTTACCCTACTGCCTGATAGACAAAATAAGAATTAACCCCAACTTCTTTCTTGATGAAGTCTGTTTTTTCTAGTTGTTATTTTTCTATCCCTTGCATGCTAAGTTGCTTCAGTCGTGCCTGACTGTTTGTGACCCTATGGACTGTAGCTCACCAGGCTCCTCTGTCCATGGGATTCTCCACGCAAGAATACTCCAGTGGGTTGCCATGCCCTCCTTCAGGGGATCTTCCTGACCAGGAATCGAACCTGAGTCTCCTGCAGTTCCTACATTGCAGGAGAATCCTTTACCCTTGAGCCACCGGGGAAGCCCCTTAATCTGATCATTTTTTCAGTATGAATGACTAGGAAATCTCACTGGTTTCAAAGGAAATACCATTTCCCACTCAAAGGGCACATGTCCTGACACTCAGCTTCCCACAGAACAATTAATAGAACAGATCAGACTTGACTAACACTATGGGTACGTATTGGCTGGTTCATGTCATCTTTATCATTTTGCCTTCAATTGGAGTTCTAGTGTTCCTTCTACAGTCCTTGAATAAGCTTCGTGGTTTTTAAGTCAGAAACTTGAAAATTTGCAATTCTGTTCTCACTGTCATTGTTTCAGAGAAACCAGGGTCAAATTTTGGTCATAACTCAGCCCTAAGGTGAGAGCAGGGTATGGTCTGTTCCCTTTTACTCATCTAACTCCTGGAATTAAGACCACATTCCGTTTGCCATGTTCTGTGCAGTATGGTTGAGATTGTGGGTGCCACTTTCAAGGGATATATTAATAGTAGAGATGCTAGATTTGCATATAACAATTAATCAAGAGCTCCTCTTCTTTCCTCTGAGGATTTTTGATATGATATTGTAGGAGAAAAAAATAATTGCTCCCTTAATCCTTCTGAATTCTTAGCTGAGACTGCTATAATAAAAGACATATTAACAAGAGAAAAACAAAAAAGTTGATTAACAAGTATATATGTATACCTGGGAGAACCCAGGGAAAAGTGAGTGACTTCCTAAGGTGGCTTAGAATTTTAGTTTATTTGGTATCATCAGCAAATAATGATACATTTTTGAAAAAATGACAAAGAAAAGCAGTTTTAGGCTTCTAAGGGCTAGTAAGTAGGATATGTTGTATAGATTCCTTTGCTGCCTTCTCCAGACTGTTAAGGTCTAAAATTGCCTCTGGGAATTAAACTTTGTCCTTTCTGGTAGAGCAAAGAGGAGAAACACCTTTGTAAATTTGTGTCCTCCTTTTAGGCAAATGGAGGAGGGCCGAGAACTTTCTTTTTATCTATTTCTTCTCACCTGCTTTCAACTCAAAATAATCAGTATGCCAAAGTGCCATGTTTGGGGATAGTACAATCTACTATACTTCAACATGAAGTTACCAAAGCAGGGCACAAAGTTTAGAGCAATAAAAGTGAATCAGATAGTAAGGAGGAAACACAGGTGCTTTATTGATACTTATACATGGCAATAAATGGATCAAAATTGTCATCTTTAAATATAAAGAGAAGTTACTGCAAAAATGTGAGGGGATAGTAAATTCAGAAATGAGAATAACTTTAAATTGTGATGCACATGACAGATCAAGTCTTTAAAATAAGATTTTGCGCAAAGTAGTGACTCTTGATGACACCATTTCTTGGTTAAAGGGTATTTTCTTGGAATGATAACAGACACGTGGGATTTTGAGTGTTCTTGAATGAATTCTTCATTTCTAAGAGTCTTCACACTGTTAATACTTTATTATAAAGAATTTGAAAGGCTTTAATGCTGTCATGATTTGCAAATAACTGTTTTTGCCTTCCAAATAACAATATAATTGAGTTTAAGACCAATATGCTCACAGTTGGATGAAATAATTTTTTAGAATGCTGAAATAATAGTATCTTACTAACTCAGAGGCAATTATGTCAGTCAGTGAGTTTATCTTCAGGAAGATCAAATTCAATACAAAGGTGTCAACTTCTAATTAGCTACAAGGTCATCTAGCAGTTATTTAAAATTATTAGCGATTGAATAGACCTTAAAATTTCAGACTAAAAGACAGAACCTAAGCATATGTGATGCTTCAAATAAATACGTTCTTTAAGCCAGAGAAAACATCAGATAAATCTCCATTTTGCTATTCTCATTTAAAAGTGGTATTTTCTAATGGCTATGTTTAATACTGCTATGTGTTTTAAGTAAACTGAAACTTTGTCAAAGACTTTTGCAAGTGTTGAAAAGTTAACAAGATAGTTAACAGAGGATCTCAAAACTGAAAACAAACCAAGACCCATGGAAATTATTGAAAATCACCAAATAGCGTCTAAATATCTTAGGATATGTAAACCACGTTTTTCTATATAAATGAATGTTACATTTATCCTTTTATTTGTCCTGAATAATAAAGAACAAACTTATTAACATATCATCTTAAACATTTTGCTATATCATCACAACCTTTTCAGATTCACCCGTATTTTGCTTAAGTTTAAACCACTCAGCTCCTTTCCTGTCTATATTGGTCTCTTTCTTTTTGCCATCTGTGGACATTCTACTTGTGCTTCAAGATCCTATTTAAATATTATCACTTTTGGAAGAAATAGTCACCTCCCCCTCACGTGTTACACTTGATGCACACTTCTATTAAAGGTTATTACTGTCTCCCCATACAATTGCATTTCATTCTTTACTTGTATTTCACCATTAACTTGTATCCAGATGAAAGAGATCACACTTTATCCATCCCTTTAATCTCTAATAGCATGTCATAAAAGATAGAGGCTTTAGAGCCAGGTAAACAAGGTAGGATTTTGAATCTTAGAGCACAACTATTATGTCTCAGAGCAAATCTTTCAATCTCTCCAACACTCTGTTTGCTCATCTGTAAAATCGGGGTAATAACCTACCTCTTGTTATGGGAATCAAGTGAGTTACCATATAAAGCACCTAGCTCAGTACCTAACCCTGAGTAGAGACTTAATAAATGATGGTTACTATTCTCGAGGGAAGAGTAATAGAAAGGAGAGTATTTCCAAGTCTAAGTAGCAGTGAAAGTGGAAATGGTCATTAGAAGGAACGCCAGCAAAAAAACTGAGTAGCTGGAGAAAATTTCCAGTAACTCACATATTTGAGTGATTTTCATATGGACAAGAACAAGTCTTTTTCACTCTGTGTCTCAAAGTGGTGAGTTTATACACCATATTTTTGCTCTATTTATTTATAGTTTAAACTTGCCCTAACTATAGTTTTAAAGATAAAACTGTGTCAAATTATTTTAATTTTATGGCCATCAGACAAGAAAGAGCACATTATATTCTTACAGAACCTGATTTCAAATTTTATGCTATATATAAAAATACTTGAATATTTAACCATAGATTCAATATAACTCAAGATTTTTAAAGAGACTTAGTTTTTGTTTATACAAATCCCTCATTATGAAGAAGTCTATGGTTGTTTCACAAACATTTTAATCAAATTCAGGTCTTTGATGCATACCTGTGTACCTTAATCTCTAGGTTATATAGATATAAAAAATCATTTCATTTGGCAACTTGTCAAGTACCCTATTTAGATGAATTCAATTCACATAACTGTCTCTTTAGAGGAATCAGAGATTGGTGCAGTCTGTGGCCATTTTATAATGGATTTATTGAAAAGGCCTACCTGATTTCTCAGGTGGGAAGGATTGAAGGCGGGAGGAGAAGGGGACGACAAAGGATGAGATGATTGGATGGCATCACTGACTCATGGACATGAGTTTGAGTAAACTCCGGGAGTTGGTGATGGACAGGGAAGCCTGGTGTGCTGCAGTCCATGGGGTCACAAAGAGTCAGACACGACTGAGCTACTGAACTGAACTGAACTACCTGATTTCTCAAGCAGTGAGATTCCATAGATTCATTTGGAAACACCCTTAAGACAAAATTTAAATTACCTTTAGAGGACATTATACACAAGGTTCTCCTTTCAAGACTATGAAACACTCAAGTATGTTAATTGGTTTCCCTACTTTTCCTTTACCTCTGCAAACTCATTTGTAGGTTAGAAAGTACAGGATTGATTATTGCCTTTGATTAAAGTAGCCAAATATGCCTGTGTATAAATTAGATCCCATACAAAGTTGATTGTGTTGTGTAACTTTAATGTGGATCGTATGTATAAAGTGTGTATAACTTTAATACCATATTTTTAAAAAATAGGACCAAACCTATAACAATACATATGTATTTATTTTAAAATGTAAGAAAGACAAATAACCCTAAATGTAAACAAATATTAGTTAAGAGGATATCACCACAGCCATGTTTTTGTATCAAAAATGAAAACTTCCCAATGTCACAAAAATGGGATAATATTTAAATCACTTATTTATTAACACCAAATACTAGCAATTATAATAAATACGTATATATATTGTTAAATTTAAGCAAGGAAATGTGTTTCCAAATATATCTATGTAATATGCAAGTAGAGTATAAAATTATATGTACAGTATGATGCTATTTTGTTGCATTAAACACTTTCAACAATGCAAATAGAGCTGGAGATAGGTACATAGAAAGGCACCAATATCTTCATAGTGAATATATCTGGATGATAGATTTATTGGTGATTTTTGTTTTTCTTGTTACTCATTCAGGTTTTCTGCTCTGAATATGAATCATTTCATACTAGGAGAAAGGGAGAAGTTAGTTTCCACAAAGGAAATAATACTCCAAAATTTTAAGCATTTAACTCCAAACATTTAGCATTTGGTTTAAACACTTTAAAATGTTTGCATAGGTAAATACTAGAATGAATGGTTGACTTTACCAGAATATTAAATAGCAAGCTTGATAAAAACCATTCTAGCAGTATACCTTGACTCTTACTGTAACTCAGCCCTCAAGGTCTCCAGTCACAAGATTGTATGATGAGTTTAACAATGTTTAATGACCTGCTTGTAAAACTTGAATTAATAGTTTCTAGGCTGGAGATGTCCTGTTACTGAATTCTGTGCTCTAATACATCGTGTTATGGTAGCTTCTGTTGCTCTTACATTTTAACATATGGGTCATTTTGAAATTTTTGTTAAAAAGACAAATATCTTATATAACATAAATTTGTAGGTCACACATCCATCTGAACCTGTCATTTACCCAAATTGCAAAGCCATCATGTGTAATTTGTCCCAATTAGCAATTTAATAGTTAGTAATTAACTTACTGTTAATTGATTCTCTCTGCAATAAATGCTTGAGGAAGTAAAATGAATATGATGTGATTTTTTTGTCAAAGAGAAAAATTTTAACTTGAGATTTGTGCAAAAGCTGCATTGTCTTGGAAGGACAAATTTTTTTTCTTGCCAAAATTGATACCACGAAATTGATGGGATTTCTATCAGCTCTTTTTGAAAATTGAAAATTATGTCGATAATTTTGGTATTGTTTTAATTTTTACTTTTTAATTTTTTTCTCATTAGAAATGCAATTTTACCTAATTTTTTAAACATTGATGTCTAGGACTTGATGTAATACTCTCCCTAAAAGGTGTGATTAAATGTGCTTTCATAAGGAAATCTATTACACTAACAGTTTGAGGAAGCCTGTATAAATTTATAAAGGATTAATTTTATATTATATCTGAGTCATTCACTAATGCAAATGCTAATTTGAAAGCTTGGCTTGTTGTTGAATGACGGAACATATTCCAGTGTAGCAGTTTGAGTTTTGCTCTTTAACATTGGAGAAAAATTTTTCCATTTAAAGACCTCATTATGCTTATGAAGGTATGGGAGGGATACATAAAATGCAATTAGAAAACAATACCAGCAAATTAGGTTGCATATTCTTACATGAATATTTGGAATTCAGAAGTAATCTTGTGTCCTTTAGTTGGTGCTAAACGAAAGATTTGGGATTGTGGTCTGTGTTTTTATATTGTGTAGCAGATTCAAAGAGAGGAAAGGATTTAAAAGTACATAGTCCAGAAAGTGATGAGATGCTTTTAAGAGGAGGAAACCGTTTTACTCTTAAGGTCTCTGACTGGGCCTGAAAATTAGACTGAAGAAGGCAGATTAACAGGAGAAAAGCATGCACATTCATTTAACCTAAGTTTTATGAGAATGAGAGCCCTCTGAAGGAAATGACAACCCAAAGAAATGGTTAAGCCTGAGTATTTTTACTCTAGGTTTGATGAAGAGTGGAGAATCATGGAAACCCATGATAAGACAAAGGGTGTGCACTAAGGTAGGTAAACTGGAGGGAAGAGCAAGGCCTGACTGTTTGGAGTCCTCTGGGTGTCCCCCAATCTTCGCAAATAGGATGCTCCTTTCTGACCCACACAGGAAGGGCATCTCTCCCGTGAGGGTCTTCTGACCCACTCCAGGGGAGATGAGGGAGGTCAGAGAGTCCTTCCAGCTGCTGCTGTTTCTGTGACCTGCTTCAAGGGAGGGGATTTATGACAACTGAGTTTTTGGGGAGGCCTTGCTTTTAGGCAGTTGATGATTTCAGAAACTCAAATGCCTTTAGCTCAAAATAAATCTGATGTCAAAGTGGCTTATTTCCGAGTGTCATATCCTAATTCCCTTCAAGCTTCACGTCTTTCCCATGAATGACTTAACCACTGGTATATCTCTTTATCCTTTTTTTTGTTCTCTTGCTGGCTTTTTCTCCTTGGTTTCTTCCTTTTAATAAACCTGTCCTGACTCTGGTTTCTAGTAAATGAATGGATGGAGAAGCGTGGGCAGTGGTGAAGACAAACTTAAAACAAGATTGTGTGGAGCGAGAAATACATTCCTACTGCTTGCAGGTCTCCACAGTACTTTACTCTTATCTCTTGGTATCACTGAATGATGATTTACAAAGACTGTTGCTGGTCAGTTATGATGCATTCATGGGTGAAATGGAAAAAATAAAGTAGTAACATTTCTTAAAGCTAAATAGATTCAATTTAAAGAACTGCCCTTTATTTTGAGATTATAAAAAAACTCTCTCAAGTTAAAACTATCCCTTTGTTTAATGAAATGGTAGTATTTGTAGAAGAAAGATGGTTTGTTTTGCTTTTTTATATCTCCTTTGGGAAAAGCAATTAGATGGAAATTCTGTTTTGGTTTCCCACATACATTTTTTATTCTAATTTAACTATCTCATGAAACGCAACCATATCAGAAGCCAACTAATAGAAACTAAAAGAAATAAAAAGTAAGGCAGTTTCTCTCAACATTCAAGTTAAGATGCACACCTGGGAACTGCCAGACACCATGGTTCTAATTGTGTAGAGAAAACAGGTTTAAGACTATAAATCTTTATGCAGAAAGCTTGAAAAAAGTGATGAGAGAGACATGGGGAGAAAAGAAAGAGATACAGAGCTCATCACATTTCTGATTTGTTGTCTCTAAGTCTAGCTCTTCTCTTGATTTTCCTTACATGAAATAATACATTCCTTTTTTTTTTTTTTTTTCCGTTGAGATAGTTTGTCTTGGCTTCAGTCACTTGCAAGCAAGAGTGTTTCCAGGTAAAGGAGTTTCTGGGAAGGGCCATCTGCAGTTTCTTTGGAAGGGCCCTTGAATATTTTCTTTCAAGAGCGATGCCCAAAAGCTTGACTTGGTTATGGCGGTGCACGTCTCAGAGGAGGCTTCCATGATGCTGCCCCTCCAGCTCTAGGCTCTGTTGCTTGCTGTTCTACAGATGGCCAGTAGGTGGCAGAGATCTCTACC
This sequence comes from Okapia johnstoni, assembly GCA_024291935.2. Taxonomy (NCBI): domain Eukaryota; kingdom Metazoa; phylum Chordata; class Mammalia; order Artiodactyla; family Giraffidae; genus Okapia; species Okapia johnstoni. The sequence continues at coordinate 93,536,903 of CM044311.1, read as the reverse complement.
TCCTTTGTCAAATTTCTGGTGTTCTCTTGGTTTCTTGGTGCATGTTTCTTGTTAGGATAAACCTTTAATGTCTAGCAGTCCCTCAATCAGATGGGCAGCACTGGGGTCTCTCCTCGGCCCCAATGAAGCAGCTTCCTCTGTTTATTCTGTTTGCTTTACACAGCCTTCTGCTGTGGGGCTGAGTTAAAATTTAATGTGTATTTGTTACTACGATATAAAACAATCTAGGAAATCCTAGAATTGCAAAGTGAGAGGAGTCTATGAGCATTTAATTTTCAAAAGCTGTAGGTACAGAAACAAGATGGTTGAGGGCTTGTATGACTACATTTTCAACACATTATTTTCATATACTTCATATCTTGGGAACTCTTTATTAAAATATGCATAGTATTTATTTCCATTTTTTTGCTTTGCCTTTCTCTTCTACTGATGTATAGTTTTCATATTTCTATTATTTTAAGGGCAATTAAATAATAAATCTTCCGTAAGTCAGATTAGGAAATTTATTGTAAATTTATGTATCTTTATCTTCATAAAGAAAACAATGGTTTTTTGCAGAGATAATTAATAATATTAGCATGGTTATTGTCCATAGTTTCAGTTCAGTTCAGTTCAGTTCAGCCGCTCAGTCGTGTCCGACTCTTTGCGACCCCATGAATTGCAGCACGCCGGGCCTCCCTGTCCATCACCAACTCCCGGAGTCTACCCAAACCCATGTCCATCGAGTCAGTGATGCCATCCAACCATCTCATCCTCTGTCGTCCCCTTCTCCTCCTGCCCCCAATCCTACCCAGCATTAGGGTCTTTTCCAATGAGTCAACTCTTCTCATGAGGTGGCCAAAGTATTGGAGTTTCAGCTTCAACATCAGTCCTTCCAATGAACACCCAGGATTGATCTCCTTTAGGATGGTGTCCATAGTTTAGTAAGTAATTTTTGAAGCACTTTAAATCTGTATATACATACAGATAATGGATATGCTAATTTTAGAACAATTCAAACTTATCTTCTGAAGTAGTCACTTGACAACAAACTGGTAATTATGTATGCACTGTAGTAATTATTAAAATTTAAAATGTTCACTTGCTCTCGTTGACTATACTTTGAGCTGAATAATTAGGGTTGTACCAATATGAGTTTACACAACATAAAAATCTTAGGGTTTCCTTCACGAATAAATCCTAATTACTAGAGATTTTTACTTTTTTTCTGAATTATTTAACAATGTCACAACAGAATCCATGCCCAATGAGTACCGTCAAGCCAACAGTTGTGGCTAGTGGTGAGTTATCTTGTCTTTGGAAGGATGAATTCTCCATTGCCAAGACACCATTTTGGACTAGCTTGTAGGAAGATGCAACAGAGAATGTAATCTTTAAACACAGCCTAGAATATTAGCTCTGAAAAGTCAGGAAAGAAATCTTTTGAGTGAAAGTCCTGGGATGAACTGCTGAAACACCACTGTCCCTGAATACTGAGGCAGAACTAGATGCAAGTTGGGGAAATCAAAGTTCTAGCTTCCTTTTCTAGAAGAACATTCATTTGATATACAATATAGTGTTTGTCCCTAATGCAAAGTTTCTCGAGATTCTTTGAATCTTCTGGGTACATTCCAGCTTACTATTATCTTTCACAACTTTACAGGACCTTGAAGGAGACAAATAGGGACTCTGGAAAGTGCTGGTAATGATCTCTTTTATAATAGATCAAGGTGTTGGTTACAGGATTATTCACTTTGTAAAAGTTCATTAGGCTATAAATTTAGGATTGAGATGCTTATCTCTGCATACAATGGGCTTCCCAGGTGGCACAGTAGTAAAGAATCTGCATGCCAGTGCAGGGGATGCAAGAGACATGGATTTGATCCCTGGGTCAGGAAGATCCCCTGGAAAAGGAAATGGCAACCCATTCTAATATTCTTGCCTGGAAAAATTGCATGAACAGAGGAGCCTGGTGGGCTACTGTCAGTCCATTAGGTTGCAAAGAGTTGGACACGATGGAGCACACACGCACACTCTGCATACTGTATATTTAAATACACTTTTACTTAAAAATGAAAACAAATCTAAAAGGATATATTTAATTTACTCCCATAAATTACTGGAAGGGGGAGTAATTGAGAGATAAAAAGGAAAAGGCAAAAATAAAAAATAAAAACCAGGAAATAAGAGAGGCACCATGCCAAATTGCCACATGGCATATGACTACCTCCAACAGTTCACATTTTTCAAACACCTATGGTGTGCCAGGAAGATGCTCTGTGCTCTGCATATAACACCTCATTTAGTTCTCCCCAAAACTTGAGTTAAGCATTATCATCTCCATCTTACTGATGAAAAAAAATGTAAAGTTCAACAAAGATATATGATTCTAGGGTCCCAAACCTGGTCACTGCAGGAGCTGGGGTTCTGTTTGGAGACAGGCTCCTTCTCCCAGGTTACATATAAGGCTTTTTGGTTATCATAGGAGGTCCCTCTTCTCAAGCATCAGAAATGCTGGCATCTGCCTGCCGTTTGCAAGGGTGAGGAATGAGGTATGGGTAGAAAGGCATAGAATGAATATCATGAAATCTCAAGGGGATTAATGCCCATTACTTCCTTTGAGGTGGAAATCCATCATCGCAGTGCGGAGAGGCACTGCTGTTAAATTCTCTGCAAACAGCCATCTGTCTGAGATCTCCCTGGAGTGGCTGCCATCCAGGACGACTGTGTTGCTGCAGTCTTTGAGTGGTTGGAGTGCTGTAATGTCTATGTTAATATCTGGGAAAGAGCAGCAGCAGCCAGACCACTCCAATGGAACAATTCGAATTGGGGTAAGTTTGAGCAAAAAAACTCATGCTGACTGTGTGATGAAGAGACAGAATTGGTAACAGTGACAGGCCCTGCAGTCAGCAGCTGCAGATTTTATGTGAAGGGGAGACTGATCTGGAAAATGGGAAGGGTTGACTGCCAACAACAGTTTGGGGGGTTTTGTTCTGTACATCCCCTCCCTCCTTTTATACCACTCATCGTATGTAGACACTTAGGAAATAAAACATACTTACCTTATCACAAGTTGCAGATGAGCATAGGTAGATACTAGTGCTGAGAGAAAGTAGAAGATAGAACTAGTGTTCATTGCAAAAATCTAAACAAGGCTTTATCTACTACATCCAGAAGGTCATAACTCCCTGGTGTTCCTAGTAGTAAAGTCTGTCAGTCGTGTCCGACTCTTTCCCACCCCATGGACTGTAGCCTACCAGGCTTCTCCATCCATGGGAATTTCCAGGCAAGGGTACCGGAGTGGATTAGTCATTTCCTTCTCTAGGGGATCTTCCCGACCCAGGAATTGAACCCGTGTCTCCCACATTGCAGGCAGACACTTTACCTTCTGAGCCACCAGGGAAGCCCTGGTGTTCCTAATAGCCCTTTAAGAGTAACATGGACTTGACCACAGTTAGAGTTCCAGGTAGAACATGTTGTAGTTGTTGTTTAGTTGCTAAGTCATGTCTGACTGTTTTGCGACCCCATGAACTGTAGCCTGCCAGGCTCCTCTCACTATGGGATTTCGCAGACAAGACTAGTGAAGTGGGTTGTCAGTTCCTTCTCTGGGGAATCTTCCCAACCTAGGGATCGAACCCATGTTTCCTCTTGGCAGACCACTGAATCACCTGGGAAGCCCCATAGTAAAGCATAAATCATCTGTTAAGTCAGAAAATACTTGAGTATCTGTTGGGTATAAAGCTTGGAGTGTTAGGTATTAAGGGGAATAAAGAGAGAGGTCCTATGACTCGTGCCAGTAAATGAGTATTACATGCAATGAGGACCACAGGAGTACATGGTCTCTCTTCTGGAAAACAGTTCATCTTCTGGGTAGGATCAACTATAGTTTCAAGAATGTGAAAGAGGCTAGGATTGGGAATACTTTAGGTTTATGACCCTTATATAACTTCTCAGAGTTACACTTTCTGTATCCCACTGAGAAAAATTTTCTCCTTGTACGCAAGATAGTCATTTGTAGGTGGTCCTCTGTAAATCTCCCCAGGGCATTCTGGCAAAAATAGAATGAATTTTTTTTTTGGAGTCATCATTCAGAGCCATGAAAGATTCTGATGTCCTCTATCAGAAGCACAGGAAAGGCTGGTAAAAGTCAGATTTCCCACGAAAGGGCACAATGAATCAAGCCTTTCATAAACACCAATGACTCCTTGAATCATTTTGTCTGCTGATTTGCAATATGAAATCATCACCATACTGTCAATCTAGCTGTAGTTAAACACTTGGCTTTGTAGGAGTGCCATTTTGAGTTTGTGGCATCTTTCAAATAAAACTCTTTAGAAGAGAAAATAAACACATTCCATTTTATTAGCATTTAATTGCACAAGATAAACAAATAAAAATTTAATGCCTACCTCTAAATCACACCCATCATTTTTCGTGAACCCACATGGTTCTTTCTTTAGCTCTTTCTGGCTAATAATCTCTTCTTACAGTAATAATAATAACTACTATTTAGTATATGCTTCCTGTGGGCCAAGAATTAGAGATACTTTATTACAGATTATTTAACTACATTCTCAGTTCCTATTAATCATAGTATTATGAAAGATTTTTCTAGAAATCCATTTTCTATGGATTTCTGTGGATTTTTCTAGAAAACTACTTTGAAAAAATGGTTAATGAACACATAGGCCAAACTTAGATTTCTAAATGAGGGTCTCAGTTGCTGAGAATCATTGAGTAACTAGCTTGTAATCTTTCTGACTTAAAGTTACAAAGTATGACTTAAACGTGATTCAAAAAGCACAGACAAGAAATACAAAGCATAAAGAAGAAAATTAAGATAGTCTGTTCTTTGGACAATGTTATACACAAAACTGAAAGGAAGGTCACAACTTAAAAGGAGATATATTCAGCATTTAAAATTGATAACAGGGATTGTTATCTAGAATATACTAGGAATTCCTTTAAATCAATGACGAAGCCACAGATTCCAAGAAAAGTCATAGAAGTATGACTTAGTTGGCAAAGTATTTAGGAAAGGAAAGATGCAGAAAGGGAAGCCCAATGGAAAATAAAAATATAAAATGATGTTTAAACTTATTAATAAGGAGGGAAAAACAATGCGATGCCATTTTGTATCAATCCGATTGGCAAAAACTGGAAAGGAATAACTATCAGGGTTGCTGAGGATGTGGGAACACTTGTGCACTGTTGATAGGAGTGTAAACTGGGTTAGTTTTTCTGAAAAAGTTATTGCTGCAGAGAAGCAGTTATAAGACTGCTCTGTGACCTTGGCTACACAGCAGAACTTAACTATGTGAAACTCCTTTATTTAAAAAGTCGCAGAGAGACAGCTACTTGTATTTTGTGGGAAATATTTTCTTACAAGAGGGAAATGAGGCCATTTTATCAGTAGCTTTAAACTTTTTACTAGAAATTTAGGTTAGTAAAAAAAATTGAAAAAAAATTCAAATATCCTCATTTATTCAATCTTCTATTCCCAGAAGCCAAACACTGATGTCCACTATTGTGCCTTGAGTGTATTTGATACTAACAGTTTTGGATGAATAGAAAAATTAAGAAAAAATGTTTTTTAAAAAGTCCTAATTACTCAAAGTGTATGTGTAGCTATATGGCTAATTTTAAAAATCATAAGTGAAAAGAAAAAACACAACTAAAATGTACACTATATCACAAACCTTACTCATATAAAGAACAGATAAACCTAAAACCCTACTACATATTTTGCAAGCATAACTCAAGTCAGCTATCAAGCATAATAGAATCTGAGGCAGGAGGAGTTTGAGTAAAGGAATTAGTAACAAAAGAGTCTGTATAGTCAAAGCTATGATTTTTTCAGTGGCCAAGTACAGATGTGAGAGTTGGACCATAGAAAAGGTTGAGTGCTGAAGAATTGATGGCTTTGAACTGTGGTGCTGGAGAAGACTCTTGAGAGTCCCCTGGACAGCAAGGAGATCAAACCAATCCATCCTAAAGGAAATCAACCTGAATATTTACTGGAAGGACTGATGCTGAAGCTGAAGCTCTAATAATTTGGCCACCTGATGTGAAGAGCAGACTCATTGGAAGAAGACCCTAATGCTGGGAAAGACTGAAGGCAGTAGGAGAAGGAGGTAATAGAGGATGAGGTGTTTGGATGGCATCATTAACTCAAGGGACAAGAGTTTGAGCAAACTCTGGGAAAGAGTGAAGGACAGAGAAGACTGGTGTGCTGCCGTTTATGGGGTCACAAAGAATCGGACACAACTGAACGACTGAACAACAACAACAACAAAAGGGGAAATAAATAGCTTTAGAATACTTGTCCTGACCATGTGCCACAAAATGTTAAGAATGATGAACCCAGTTCTCTGCACTTGAGATCCAATAAGCAAATAAAACCACCTCTATTATATAGCCTATTAATAACAAAGGCAGGACTTGGAGCTAAGTTGCAAGATTTTCTGCTCCTAATCTTACCCTCTTTCTGTATTGTGTATTTGTATACTAAGTGAAGTGAAAGTGAAAGTGTAGTTGCTCAGTCGCTCAGTCGTGTCCGACTCTCTGTGACCCCATGGACTATATAGATATAGCCCACCAGGCTCCTCCATCCATGGGAATCTCCAGGCAGGAATACTGGAGTGGGGTTGCCATGTCCTTCTCCAGGGGATCTTCCCGACCCAAGGATCGAACCTGGGTCTCCCGCATTGTGGAGACACCAATATTTCCACAATTCATTCATGCTATAAAGATCATTATAACTCAATTTGAAGATGTTTACTAAGTAGCAGTTGTGTGGAAAAAATGGATTGTCCTAGGTTTTCAAGAAGAATATAGCTAGAAGGGTAAGCCAAATAAAACTTGGTTAAGTTAGGTATAGTATAGTTCCATTTAAAAAAACAAACACTTAAACAATAATGAGACTTCACCAAGTCTTTGATGCAATATAAACTTATACTAATATTGTTGAACAGTATAGCACTCAGCAGAATTTCTGAAAAAATATCATTTACCGAGCTGTCTACTCAAAGTCCTGGCAACTACTCCCTCCAAAATGTATCTTCTTGGACTTTCTAAAGACTCCAACACTTTTCTCTCATACTGTCTTCTTTAACTTTGTGTTTGTTTAGTTTTCTTCTTCATAATGTAGTTACTTCTATTCTCATTTTTATCTCTGCAGCTCTACTTATTCCTAATAAGAGCAAAAGACTAACAGGTAATGTTCAGGGGAAAAGATTATAAACACTTACGCAGGGTGACAGTCTCTTTGGAGCCAAATGCATTTCAGAATTCCACATTTTTAAGGTTTTTGGAAGTAATATGATGCATAAGAAAAATTAAGCATGCTGTGCTGTGCTAATGTAATCACAGTTACATCATTTTTTCTGCAATAAAACATGAATATTCACACTATATAGAACTGAAACTTAACATCAGTTCAGGTCAGTTTTACCCTCAAATAAACTGAGATCAGGTCAAGTTTTGCTGTCAAATGAGTCTTTAAAATCTTGATTTTTATTGTTTCTGAATCATGAAATTGAGGATAAGAGAATGTGCCCCTATACATCAATTTCAAAAATAAGAATCATGAGTTAAGTTGCATAAAACTCATAGCTCATTGTCTAGGTCATGATAAATATATAATGGGCGTTGTCTATAATTACTAATAATAGTTCATACTTTTATGGATAACATATGCATTGTTTTGTTTAATCCTTGTAACCACTCTTTAAATTAGATATTCTTATTTCCCTCATTGTATTGAGAAGGAGAACAAGATTCAATACTGTACCCAGAAGCATCTGGGTAGTTTGTGGCCAAGCTGAATTTCCATGTAAGTTGTGTCTTACTTCAAGGCATGTGCTTTTAATAATATACTATGCTGTGGCTGCTGACCTCAAGAGGAATTGACCTCTGGTCAAACGTAACAGAATAAACATACATTTCCCTATTATTCCCTCTGAAACCTTACTAAAATAACAGTAAAGTATATTTTTAAATTCTGTATTCACAGTGGGGTAAGAATGTGGAGGAAAAGAAGGATGATAGAGGAAATTTTTTAAAAAATTGGAATCCGGAAAGCAGATGGACAAATTATAAATGATTAAATACTACCAAGGAAGCTAAATCATAAACCAAGAAGCAACTAAATTTAAATTACAGAATCCACAAATGCTCAGGAAATTGCCAAATTAGATATCTTTAGAATGTTGCATAAAACTGGGATTGTAAAAGGGTGGCAATGGCAGCCCACTCCAGTACTCTTGCCTGGAAAATCCCATGGACAAAGGAGCCTGGTAGGCTGCAGTCCATGGGGTCGCTAGGAGTCGGACATGACTGAGCGACTACCCTTTCACTTTTCACTTTCACGCATTGGAGAAGGAAATGGCAACCCACTCCAGTATTCTTGCCTGGAGAATCCCAGGGACAGGGGAGCCTGGTGGGCTGCCGTCTATGGGGTCGCACAGAGTCGGACATGACTGAAGTGACTTAGCAGCAGCAGCATATTAGTTAAAATTCTTTGGAAGCAGAGAAATGGAACTTCTAAGGGGAAAAGAAAAGGAAATGCTAGAAATCGGACATTGTAAAAGAAGCAAAGACTGCCGTTGATGGACTCCTTACTAGACTTGACACGACTGAGGAAACTTATCAGTGAGCTTGAATATAGGTGAAGAGAAACTTCCCAGACTTAAATGTAAATTCTTCTGAAGAATTAAAAAGGCAGACTGGAATTTCCAAGAACTGACAAGAAGTGGCAGACACCAAACTATATATCCTAGAAATTCAGAGAACATCGTGGAGGATAAATACCAAAAAAATAAAAATAAAGAATGAACAAAAACAAACCAAACCTAAACAAAACCCTACAGTTAGGCATGTCATATTCAAACTGCAGAAAAGCAAAGACAAAGAGAAAAATCTTGAAAGAAGTCAGAGAAAAACAACTTACCTATAGAGGAACTGTAGTATTGGAGAAGACTCTTGAGAGTCCCTTGGACTGCAAGGAGATCCAACCAGTTCACCCTAAAGGAAATCTGTCCTGCATATTCATTGGAAGGACTGATACTGAAGCTGAAAATCCAATACTTTGGCCACCTGATACGAAGAGCTGACTTATTTGAAAAGACCCTGATGCTGGGAAAGATTTAAGGCACAAGGAGAAGGGGACGACAGAGGATGAGATGGTTGGATGGCATCACCGACTCAATGGACATGAGTTTGAGTAAACTCCTGGAGCTGGTGATGGACAGGGAGGCCTGACATGCTGCAGTCCATGGGGTCACAAAGAGTTGGACATGACTGAGTGACTGAACTGAACTGAATAGAGGAATAAGGGGAAAAAAATGACATAGGACTTGTCATCAGAAACCATGCAAGCAGAAAGAGGATGGGATGAAATATTTAAAGTGCTGAAAAAGCAAACCCTATCAATCTAGAATAATATATTCAGCAGAATTATTTTTCAAAAGTAAAACAGGGGACTTCCCAAGTGGTCCAGTGATTAAGACTTCTTCCAGTGCAGGGGGTGCAGATTTGATCCCGGGTCAGGGAACTAAAATCCCACACACCCCGTGGCCAAAAAAACAAAACATAAAACAGCAGCAATATTGTAATAGATTCAACAAGGACTTTAAAAATGTCCACATCAAAAAAAATATTTTTTTAAGTGAAAGAGAACTAAAGACTTTTGTGTGCAAACAAAAACTGAGTTCAGGAGTTCATTTTCAATAGACTTTCATTATAAGAAATGTTAGAACAAGTTCTTTGGGTGGAAGGAAAATACTGTACTCTGTTATAAATCACTTGTACTACATGAGAAGTGGCATTATAATATTTGAAGGTGGATTTAGTTTAAAATGTGTTTTTTAAACTCTAATGCAACTGATAAATTATTTTTTAAAAAGAAGTAAAATTGATATACTGAAAGAGGAAATAAAATAAATTATAAAATGCTGTATGGAACCAGAGAAGGCATAAAAAGGGAGAGTGGGCAGATAGACATACAAAGAAAGTGTAACATATAGAAAAGCGTTACAAACTAGATATCAATCCAAAAATATTAATAGTTAATTCAGTTATGAATAGTCTACACAAACCAATTAAAAAACAGATTGTGAGGGTGGATAAAACAAGCCTCTAATATATGTATCTATAAGAAACCTACTTTGAATATAAAGACAGTTCATAAGTTAAGGGATAGAGAAAGAAGTGCTACACTAACCCTAATCATAAGAACGAGCAGAAGACCTGCATAGATATTTCTCCAAGAAGACGTACAGATGACCAAAGGACACATGGAAAGATTCTCCACATTGCTAGTTATTCAGTTCAGTTCAGTTCAGTCACTCGGTTGCATCTGATTCTTTGCGACCCCATGGACTGCAGCAAGCCAGGCTTCCCTGTCCATCACCAACTACCGGAGCTTACTCAAACTCATGTCTATTGAGTCGGTGATGCCATCCAACCATCTCATCCTCTGTCGTCCCCTTCTCCTCCCACCTTCAATCTTTCCCAGCATCAGGGTCTTTTCAAATGAGCCAGCTCTTCGCATCAGGTGGCCAAAGTATTGGAGTTTCAGCTTCAGCATCAGTCCTTCCAATGAATATTCAGGACTGATTTCCTTTAGGACTGACTGTTTTTTTCTCTTTGCAGTCCAAGGGACTCTCAAGAGTCTTCTCGAACACCACAGTTCAAAAGCATCAATTCTTCAGTGCCCAGATTTCTTTATAATCCAACTCTCACATCCATACATGACCACTGGAAAAACCATAGCCTTGACTAGACGGACCTTTGTTGGCAAAGTAACGTCTCTGATTTTTAATATGCTATCTAGGTTGGTCATAACTTTCCTTCCAAGGAGTAAGCATCTTTTAATTTCATTGCTGCAGCCACCATCTGCAGTGATTTTGGAGCCCCCCAAAATAAACTCTCCCACTATTTCCACTGTTTCCCCATCTGTTTGCCATGAAGTGATGGGACCAGATGCCATGATCTTAGTTTTCTGAATATTGAGCTTTAAGCCAACTTTTTCACTCTCCTCTTTCACTTTCATCAAGAGGCTCTTTAGTTCTTCACTTTCTGCCATAAGGGTGGTGTCATCTGCATATTTGAGGTTATTGATATTTCTCCAAGCAATCTTGATTGCAGCTTGTGCTTCTTCCAGCCCAGCGTTTCTCATGATGTACTCTGCATATAAGTTAAATAAGCAGGATGATGATATACTGCCTTGACGTACTCCTTTTCCTATTTGGAACCAATCTGTTGTTCCATGTCCAGTTCTAACTGTTGCTTCCTGACCTGCATACAGATTTCTCAAGAGGCAGGTCAGATGGTCTAGTATTCAGTCTCCTTCAGAATTTTCCAGTTTGTGGTGATCCACACAATCAAAGTCTTTGGCGTAATCAATAAAGCAGAAATAGATGTTTTTCTGGAACTACTTGCTTTTTCGATGATCCAGCAGCTGTTGACAATTTGATCTCTGGTTCCTCTGCCTTTTCTAAATCCAGCTTGAACATCTGTAAGTTCACAGTTCATGTATTGTTGAAGCCTGGCTTGGAGAGTTTTGAGCATTACTTTATTAGCGTGTGAGATGAGTGCAATTGTGCAGTAGTTTGAGCATTCTTTGGCATTGCCTTTCTTTGGGACTGGAATGAAAACTGACTTTTTCCAGTCTTGAGGCCACTGCTGAGTTTTCCCAATTTGCTGACATATTGAGTGCAGCACTTTCACAGAATAATCTTTTAAGATTTGAAATAGCTCAACTGGAATTCCATCTCCTCCACTAGCTTTGTTTTTAGTGATACTTCCTAAGGCCCACTTGACTTCCTATTCCAGGATGTCTGACTCTAGGTGAGTGATCATACCATCATGATTATCTGGGTCATGAAGATCTTTTTTGTATAGTTCTTCTGTGTATTCTTGCCATCTCTTCTTAATATCTTCTGCTTCTGTTAGGTCCATACCATTTCTGTCCTTTATCGAGCCCATCTTTGCATGAAATGTTCCCTTGGTATCTCTAATTTTCTTGAAAAGATCTCTAGTCTTTCCCAATCTGTTGTTTTCCTCTTACACTGTTGGTGGTAATTGTAAATTTGTGCAGTGCAATGGAATAAAATGTGAAGGTTCCCTAAAAAACTAAAAACAGTGTTGCCATATGACCAAGCAATCTCACTTCTGCACATATATCCAAAGAAAACTCCAAAAAAATAAAAAACAGTGCATGCACCCCAGTGTTCACAGCAATATTATTTACAATAGTTAAGATATGAAGGAATCTAAATATCTATTGACAGAGGAATGGATGAAGAATGTGTGGTGCATATGTACAATGGAATATTACTCATCTGTAGAAAAGAATGAAATAGTGTCATTTGCAGTAACATGGATGGACCTAGAGACTGTCATACTAAGTAAAGTAAACCAGAAAAAGAAAGAAAAATACCATATTATATCACTTATATGTGGACACTAAAATGTGACACAAACTTATTTAGAAAACAGAAAGAGACTCACAGACATAGACAACAAACTTATGTTTACCAAAGTGACAATGAGGGACAAAAAGAATGCTGGAGTAGCAATGTTAACTTCTTTGAAGTAGACGATTTCAGAACAGTAGAGATTATCAAGAATTAAGGGTATTACAGTTGAAGCACCTGCTGTGTGTCTAACATCATGCCAGTTTTTTTCGCTCACAGTATCCCATTTATTCCTCACAAAAATATGATGGTCGGAAAGCATTTATTTTTTGAATATAAGGAAATTAATAAAATGCAAAAATGACATTGCATTGGTTTCATTTTATTAAATTAATTTCATTAAAACAGGTAACAAAACACTATCACTTGAAAACTGTAAACAGGAACTCAGTGCATCATTATGCACTTTGCTCATCTTGTATCATACTGATTATTGTCATATAAGCCTATTTAAAACTGCTGCACTCAGTTAGGCAAGACACCAAGAAAGACGTGTGGTCAGCAGAACCTTTCAGGTCAGCCTGTTGCCTTGTGTGGTCTGTGGTTATCTTGTCTCATATGTGCCTGATGCTCTTGTGTCTGTGTCACATGTAATCTTGGTGGCAATTTTGACTGCTTCCCAGTGTCTCACAGCTCTGCCACATGGCTTGATGTTGTGTTTGGTATGTGCTTAGCGCATTTCATCTGCCTGCCAAGTTTGCATTTGCTCCACTTAATGCAGCTCCTGCCTCGGTAGCGTGCTACCATTTATCATTCACAAACATCTCACCCTGCAGAGTAGAGCTGGAGCGATTGTGGCTTCCGTGTTGCTGGGCTGGCTGGAATCCAGGGTCTTGTTACCAGTGTTATGCGATTCCATTTAATAATAGAAAGTGCTGATGGTGTGGCTGGTGAGACTGCCTGAGAAATCCACATGCTAGCAAATCTACCTCCCATTATCACTGCCCTGAACTTCAATGTTTCAGGCCACTGACTTCATTCATGGTTGCATGGTCCTTTGGAGAGCCAACTGTATACATTCTCCATTTAAAAAGTAGACAATGTGTTATTTGGTCTGATGTGGGAAATGGCATGATTTTTTTTAAATATCATTACAGTCAAGATAGTGTCATTCATTTTTAAGTGTTAAGTGTCAATTCTTTAACTTAAGCAAGAAATTAAAATATTAGTTTTATAATATAAATATTATTCTTTAACAAATTGTCAATCAACTAAAGAAACTTAAAGCCCAGATTGTACTTAAAAACAAAATAAAAGAAGCACGCAGATTAGTTAGCCAGGATATTCATGCCGCAGGCCTCCTCCACACTTCCTGGCTTTGCAGATTTATTTTATGCATATTAGTTGTATTTAACACAATCTTATGTAGTGATTTTTGTATGTCAGATAGTCTTTTAAGCACTTTACAAATATGACAAGATTTAATGCTCGTAACACCTGTATGAATTAGATACTATTATTATCCTCATTTTACTGATTAAGAAACTGAGACACAAGAAGCTTAAGTTGCAGAAAGTTGAAGGACTGAGAAACCATTGAAGTAGAGCCACTGCATTATCTCAGATGATAACCTTGCCTGTGTTTTATCATCTCACCCACAAGAGTATATCCCCAGTGCTAAATTTCAGTATTACTTCTAGCCAAACTCCTCACTCTATGGAAATGTATTTTATTTTCCCTAACAAAACATGGAAGGACACTGTGGATGTTTACTGACTGCAGAGAAACTTGATGTGATACAAACAGTTCAGTTTTGGCTCCAAACTAACAAGTAAGTGAGGTGGTGAAGTTTAGTGCATTGTTCACAGAAACTAAATGTGATTTATAGCACTAAAAGGAACAATATGATGAGAATTATGTTTTCCACCTGCACACTGACTAGGACCCCTTGGATAAATGGAAAACAACAGCAACAGTGTCAAATAAGTAAGGCAGCCTAGTGTGGGCAAAAGATGACAGGGGACCCCAAGTGGAAGTTCTAGTCTCTCTGATGTCCTGGAGTAATTGAGTTATTTTAAGTGTTAGAAGAATAAGACTCCTGAGAGTCCCTTCAACAACAAAGAGATCAAACTAGTCAATCCCAAAGGAAATCAACCCTGAATATTCATTGGAAAGACCGATGCTGAAACTGAATCTCCAATACTTTGGTCTCCTGATGAGAAGAGCCGACTCACTGGAAAAGACCCTGATCCTGGAAAGGATTGAAGGGAGGAGGAGAAGGGGGTGACAGAGGGTGAGATGGTTGGATGGCATCACTAATGGACATGAGTCTGAGCAAACTCCGGGAGACAGTGGAGGACAGGGAAATGTGATGTGCTGCAGTCCACAGGGTCTCAAAGAGTCAGACATGACTGAAAGACTGAACAACAGCAGCAAAAGGTGTTAGAATATAACCATGTAGTTTCTGGAGTCAAAGCAAGCCACCAAACCAGCTTCCCCCATTCCTCCCCTTCGAGGAATAGACACATAGCTTGTCACTTTATGTGATTTTTTTGCTCATCGGCATTGTTCAAGGGTCAACCATGCATCTAGACAGTGCCATCGCACAAAATCCTATTTATAAACAAGCACAGATGAGGAAATAGGAAACAGACCTACTTAAATATTAGCTAAGGTTGATAGTGAAGAGTGAACTTCATTTTGTAGTGTGTTTACTCAGAATAATTAAGTTTTTCAAGGCCAATATGTCACTAATGCTATTTTGCATGTTTTAGCACCTTTTGCTTCCTCTGAAGTAAACATGTGAAAAGAGTAATTAAATAGCCATACAGGAAGTCTAAAGCAGTGGTTTTGGGCATATTAATCGGGTGGTAATTTCAACAATAAACAAGTACGCTTGACAGTGTGATGAAACATTACTGAAGAATGGTGCTATGAGGACTGGGATTGTAATAGGTTCAAAGAGAAAGTATTAGTGCAAAAAAGTCAGGGCAGGCATTATACCTGATGTTAATGCCTCCGGTAGAAATAAAAATATATTGAATGAATTTTATGACACAAATACATTTGCAAATATGGAAAATTATGTTTCTTTTTCAAAGAATGTTATGAGGCATGAACCTCCTAAAGAATAATAACTAAAGTAAGGTAATAAAGAGAGAGTGTGGCAGTCAGTGTGAATCTGAAGAATGTAATCCTCATTGGGTTTTAACTCTTATTTAATTTCTGTGAGCAAGTCATGGAGCTTTACTGCCCCACTGAATTGTCAGGTTTTGGTCAAAATTGATTTTTTTAAAAATCTATTGTCTAGTTGTCCTGTGGCCAATTGGGCACATCTTACTCATTGTACCAAGCTGATTCACTGAAGGTCGGCCATTATAACTTCACTTGATTCTCAACTCATTCACCATATTGAGAAGGAATTTACCTATATCCTTTGCCCTTCTTGTGATGTGGGACATGTACTTTACCTCAAATACATTCCCATTAGAAGATTCCCAGCAGTAAGCCACTTCTACAACTTATTATAGGAATAGTCTTCTAATCATGTAAGCACATGTTAAAAATAAAGTTTAATGCCAGCGTCTACCATCTTTCTTATAGAAGTTCTATTCAGAATGCTCCTGCATGTGCTATATAACATAGGGAATATTCTAAGTTTGCCCACTGGTTTATTTAAAAAAAATTTTTTTCTTCCAAAAACAGCTACTACAAAGAATTAAATTCTTTTGCTTTGGGAAAAAAAATTACTGTTCTGAGTCTAGAGCTGTCCTAAATTTCTTTTGTTTCCGGAGTGTTCAGGTGACCTTTCATAACCCCTATGTATTTTTAAAGTGGTCTTCTTTCTCGTTGTTTAGAAATCTTGAAGAATTAAAGAAACATATTCCAGCTCTCTTAATCCCTTTCCTTCTGTACCCACAGTAGCCAATGATGCTTAATTATTTTGTGTTTTAAATGGTTCTTTAGTTATTTGTTGCATGTAACCCTCGAGGCAAAGAACATGTGGTATTTTCCTTGTATGTGCTCCACATAACCTATCATAGTCTTTAGCATCAAAAATTGCTCATCGGATATAACCATATTTCACTTAGCAAACTCTAGTTTCCTCTGAAGTTGTTTCACATAGTACAAGACTCCTAGGGCATGAGAAAACAGGAAGACTCCCTGAAAAGCCAGTCATTTGGGAAGGAGGTACCCAGTATCCAGTGCCAGTCACCTCGTAATTTTACCTTCAGTTCCAGGATATAATTTTTTGTTTTAACCTCAAAAGGGGTTATCTTATGGAAAGGGCTGTCCAAAATTTCTCAGTTACTTTCTGTAATTCCGAAAGCCTTTTCATTGGCTCCAAGTGATTTTTCCCCCTTGAGAATGAAGCATTCAAAGGCATCAGGTAAGAAAGATAACACTCAGTAGGTTAGTGCAGCTATTGGAGCTCACTCCTTGCAAAGGACAAAATCTGCATCCCTGAAAAAATGAGAAAAGCAAAGCAATGGGGTGAGTTGCAGGGCCGGCAAGCACAGTCAGGGTTTCTGGCCATGAGGGTGCGGTGTGTTTGGAATCATTTGTGTTCACAGTGCCTTTGTAACAGGCCTGTGACTGCCTGTGCTTAGGAAGATAAGGAACATTAAGAGGTAACCATTTTCTGCTTAAGAATATGAGAAACTCCAGTAAAACAGGCAGGACCTTCATGTCGCCACAGCAGTAGCCGAAAAGTTTGTTGAAGTTGAGCTACTGATAAGCTCAGAATAGAAATAAGGCCAATCCTCGGATGTTCCAACCACTTTCCTAAAAATGATCTTTCTGAGGTCAGTATTCACAGTTCTCACAAGTCAAAGGCATTTTTCTCTGTCCTAATTCTCCTTGACTTTCCGTAGCAGTTGACTCTGGCTCCCCACTATTCGTGATAGGCTCTAATTTGACATCCAGCCTGCTACATTCTTCTGTCCTCTTTCTTTTTTGCCTACTCTTTTCTTTTCAGAGAAAAGATGCAGGAGACTAAAAAAGGCTGAATGTCCACCGTGGATCTCCTTCTGATTAGGTCTGTGTGTGGTGAGGGGAAAGATGGGGAGGGAGGTCTGTTATTCCTTGGGGAGGTCAAGGACACCCTTCAAAAGAAACTCTGAGCAAGTGACAGCCAACTCTGTATAGGAGGAGTGAGGAATGGAAGTTAGGTGGGAAAATATGGGCAGATTCTAGCCTCCTCTGAAAGGGGCCTCCTGTGACCCTGAAAGGGGATGTTGGTGAAGTAAAGGATATGAGAACCAACACACACGACACACACAGTAGGTCAGCTTTGTGCTGGGCAACACATTCATGCATTATACAAAGAATAATTGTCAGCCACATTAAAATGGAAAACTTCTGCTCACTGAAGAACACCTCTGAGGAAAACGAATAGGTAATCCACAGTGCAGCCTTCCCTGGTGACTTGGTGGGAACTCTCTGCCTGCCAATATAAGAGAAACGGGTTTGATCCATGAGTCTGGACGATCCCCTGGAGAAGGAAATGGGAGCTCACTCCAGTATTCTTGCCTGGGAAATCCCATAAACAGAGGAACCTGGTAGGCTATAGTCTTTGGGGTCCCAAAGAGTTAGATGCGACGTAGTGACTAAACAAAAACAGAGAATCTACATTGTGGGAAAACATATTTGCAAAATGTGTACCTGAGATACACTGTCTCCTTTTATCTCAGAAAATTTCTTTAGGAAGAAATTATGATTTCCCCTTTGCCAGAAGATGAAAAAACATCAGAAGGTTTCAACTTGTTTGATAAATTTTATGAAAAATTTCAAACATCAATAAAGTTGAAAGAACTTTACAGCAAGCACTCCTAAATCTACCATTAAATTCAGTCATTAACATTTGTATACTTACTTTACTCCATATTTATCCATCTATTTATCCCTCTATCCATAAATCTATCTTAGTTTTTGAGGTAATTCAAGGTAAATTTCAGGTATTAGTATATTTCTGATACTTCAGATACTTTAACATGCATATATAACCAGAATTCAATATTTTCCTCATAGCTTTTTTTTCCCTGTTGATACAAAGCACGGACACAGATGCACAAATCTTAAATGTTTTTTTAACAAGCTTTTGACAAATGCAAACAGACTTGTGTAACACTGGCAGCATGCTTCATCACAGTCATTGCCCTACCCAAAGTAAAATCACTGATTTTTTTTTTCAGAATAATTGTGCTTGTTTAGAAATTCTTGTAGATGGAGTCAAAGAGTATGCATTTTACCTGGAAGGCTTCTTTTATTCAGCATAATTATATTGAGAACTGTCCATGTTGTTGGCATATTAGTATTTTTCTTGTGTTGAATAGTGTTTCATTCTACTATTATTATACTGTATTCTGTTTACTTATTCTTCTATTAATGGACACTTAGGCTACTTGCAGTTTGAGGTCATTATCAATAAAGCTTCCATGAATATTGTTGTACAAATCTTTTTATGAATCTAAATTCTTATCTTTTTTGTATAAATACTGAGGAATAGAATTTCTGTGAGTTATTTCTCCAAGTGACTACCATTTTCTATAAAAGCAATATATGTCAGTCACAACTGCTCCACAATCTTACCAATACTGGTGTGCTCAGACTTTAATACTATTCATTTTTGTAGTGTTTGTAGTAATTTTAATTATTATTTCCTGGATAATAATGATCTTGACTGCTCTTTATGTGTTTTTTTTTAGCTTTGTATGTGCTTATTGGGTGTTTTTTATCTTTTTTAATGAGAAGTCTGTTCAAATATTTTTCCCACTTATAAATTGAGTTGTTGGACTTTTTATCATTAGAATGTAGAATTATGTATATTTTGCATAGGTTTGCTTGATCAGGTATACATTTCACAGATATTTTCTCCCACTTTGTCTATTCATTTTCTTAATGGTATCTTTTGATGAGCAGAAATTTAAAATTTTGATGTATTTAAATTTATCAGTTTTTATTTTTTTTATTTTTATTTTTTATTTGTTTAATTTATTTATTTTAGTTGGGGGCTAATTACTTTACAATATTGTAGTAGTTTTTGCCATACATTGACATGAATCAGCCATGGGTTCACATGTGCTCCCCCTCCCGAACCCTCCTCCCACCTCCCTCCCCTTCCCATCCCTCTGTGTCATCCCAACGCTCCATCCCTGAGTATCAGTTTTTAAATACTTACTCTTTTCTATCTTCTAAGAAACTTTTGTTTAGCTCCAAGTCCTACAGATATTTTGTATTTTTCTTTAAAAGCGTTAATGTTTGGATGTCACAATTGGGCAAATGTTCAAATTAATTTTTGTATATTATGTGAAGTAATTTTTGGATTTTATTTTTTTCCATGTGGGTATCTAACTTTCTAGTACCCTTTGCTTAAAAGACTTTTCTTTCTCTATTGTATCACTTTGGTTCTTCTCAAAGACTTTTACATAAATTACTCAAGATTTCTCAGGCCAAGAAACAAAAGTCAAAAATCACATTTGACTGAATAAATTGATTTATGTTCTTTCCCAAAACATATATACCTAATGAAAAATAATGCTAATAAAAATAATTAAAAGTTAATAGTCACTGTGCTGTTTCTTAGCATAGATAGTTCCACTTAATTTTCAAATCCACTCTATTAAATAAGGAGAAGGAAATGGCAACCCACTCCAGTACTCTTACCTGGAAAATTCCATGGATGTGGGAGCCTGGTAGGCTACAGTCCATGGGGTTTCAAAGAGTCAGACACGACTGAACAACTTCACTTTCTTTCTATAGTTCCTTTTGGAGAAGGAAATAGCAACCACTCCAGTGTTCTTGCCTGGAGAATCCCATGGACAGAGGGGCCTTGTGGGCTACAGTCTATGGGGTTGCAAAGAGTTGGATGTGACTAAGCAGCTAACACACACACTATTAAATAAACATTTTTTATGATGCTTGCTTAGAAGTAAAGAAGCAAACTTATAGTGGTAGAATAATTTGTTAAAGTCACACAACTCCTAAGTAACAAAACCAAAGCTTAATCCAGGTCCAGTTGAATCTCGAAACTACATTCCTAAGCAGTATGCTGTATCATCCTGAAATGAAGATCAATATTGCTAATCATACATTTCATATGTGAGAAATGACTTAACATTAGGTAGGACTGCTTCTGCTACCTAGCAAAAAGTCATCTGTGAACCTGCACAATACCTGGACAAAAGCTGGAATTTCAAACCAGCATTTTAAAAAATAGTATCATGATGGCTTTAATGACTTACATCTTCATCCTTTATATTTTACTTATAGTGTTTAAATTAATCTACTTGCAAATATGATTTTAAACTAGTGTAACAGAGGGTAAAAAAGGAATGTCGAGATTTTTTTTTTTCTTTGTTGAAACAAAGCAAGCCATTCAGTGCTCCGAAATAATTTGTGTAACAAGAGTTCTGATCTCAAATCAGACTTTCTTAGTTTCAGGAACTCTGAAGAAAGGCACTATGATTTAGAGTATTGCTAGGGTAAAAACTATTTGTTTGGAGACTATTTGGCGATTATAGTCTTAGTGTTTCAACAATGACCTAAAGAAAAAGGTATTATCTCAATATGTGTGAGATTTATTGCAAGCATAGTACTAAGAACTGTACCTGCTATTTTGCAAAAACGTGAGTAATTGAGGCTCCACACAATATTTTCTTAAATATAATTCAGCAGTGACTTGAAATTGCTTTTATACATATAAAGATGACAATAGTATTTCCTCAAGTGGACTCGAATACAACAGTTTTGTTCTTTAAATAATAATGGAAAATGGAACATTGGCAGAGTAACATATTTACCCCTGTTTCATTAAGAGTAGGCACCAATGGCTCTAACAGAAGCAAATAGATTAAAAAAAAAAAACAAAAACCTCTTTGTTTGTGTGAATGTTTATGCATCCTGGAGCTCTACTTTAGTGCATAGGAAATGGGGCTGTGCAGAATTTCTGGGCTCTGCTAATGATCTAGCTGCAATCTCCCCAGGCTAACACTTGTTAGACTCTAGTTACCTCCTGTTTCTGTGTTTGAGCCCATAATTTGGGTTCAACAGGCTCATGCTTTTCTGTGTTTACATGGAAAAAATAAAACAATCTCAGTGCAAACTTCTAAGTATCTCTTTCTTCAAGACTGTATCTTAGGAAATACAGATTTATATCTCTCATATCTCCCATGCTGCCTACATTTTAAAATCAAGGTGAGAATTTTTAAAAAATTGCTAAATAATTGTATATTTATGAAGTATCAGAGGGTAGATTCCACTGCTAAGCAAAAAAGTTGCTTTCTTATTCCTTAGTTTTATTTAGTGTTGTGTCACCTATCCAACAAAGTTTACAAGAGCTGATAGTGAATATCTATGAAAATTGTATAGTATCCTTAAAATAGTTTTTGAAAGATTTGGGGGACTTCGCTGGCAATCAGGTGATTAAAATTCCATGCTTCCAATGCAGGGGTTGCAGGTTTGATCCCTGGTCAGGAAACTAAGATCCCACATTATGAGCCACGTGGCCAAAAAACAAACAACAATCCACTTTGAGTGTAAACAAAAATTGTTAAGAGAAGTTATTAATGATAAATAGGTGGAATTTATAGAGTTTTAAATATTTCTATCTTCATGCTAAAAGAAATATTAGATAAAATAGAAATGTTAAAAAACTATAAAATAAATGTCATTAGATGAGAAATTCTTGTGTTTTTATCTGCCTTTACTTACTGTATGTCTTATATTTAACTTACAAGCACAAAATACGATTACTATATTCAGAATATATATTCAGTGCATATAGTCAGTGCATTCAGTGCATAGAATATATATATTCTAAGTGCATTAGAATGTAATCAAGTTGCCCTAATTTTAAATATTGGCTGCATTATAAATACAAGTATACTTCATTTAATTGCACTTAACAGATATTGCATTTTTTACAAAGTGAAGTTTTGTGCAACCCAGTGTTGAGCAGGTCTATTGGTGCCATTTTTCCAATAGCATTTGCTTGTATTCTGTTTCATATGTTGGTAATTTAGTAATACTTTTTAATATTTCAGACTTTTTATTATTATATTGGATATGGTGATATGTGATCAGTGGTCTCTGTTTGACATTACTTCTGTAATTATTTTGGGGTGTTGCAAACCATGCCTATATATACAATTGACCAAAAATATAGATGGCCAAACCAATAAGATGGCAAGTGATAGATACTGCTGTCTGTGATCTGACTGCTCCACCAACCTTCCATCCCCCTAATCTCTCTCCCTCACCGTTGGCCTCCCTAATCCCTGAGACACAACAGTACTGAAATTAGGCCAATTCATAACTCAAAAATGGCCTTTAATGTTCAAGTGAAAGGAAGAGTCACACATCTCTCACTTTAAATCAAAAGCTAGAACTAATCAAGCTTAGTGAGGAAGGCATGTTCAAAAACTGAGGTGGGAAGAAACCCAAGGCCTCTGGAATCAGAGTTAGTTAACTTGTGAATTCTAAGGAAAAGCTCTTGAAGAAAATTAAAAGTGCTACTCCCATGAGCACAAAAATGATAAGGAAGAGATATAGCCTTATTGCTCATGGAGAGAAAGTTTTAAGGGTCTGGATAGAAGATCAAAACTGCCACAGCGCTCCCTTAAGCCAAAGCCTAATCCAAAGCAAGGCCCTAACTCTCTTCAGTGCTGTGAAAGCTGAGAGAGGTGAGGAAGCTGCAGAAGAAAAGTTTGAATCTATCAGAATGTTGATTCATGAGGTTTAAGGAAAGAAGTCATCTCCATAACATTAAACTGCAGGTGAAACTAGCGCTAATATAGAAGCTATGGGAAGTTATCCAGAAAATCGAGCTAAGATATTTAATGAAGAGTTTCAGTGTAGATAAAACAGACTTATATTGAAAGAAGATGCTATGTAAATTTTCACAACCAGAGAGGAAAAGTCAATGCCCGGCTTCAAAGCTTCAAAAAGCAGGCTGACTCTCTAGTTAGAGGCTAATGTAGCTGGTGACTTTAAGCTGAAGCCAGTGCTCACTTATCATTGGCTACACCTAGGGCCGTTAAGAATTATGCTAAATGGATTCTCTCTGTGCTCTATAAATGGAACAGAGCCTGGATGACAGTACATCTGTTTACAGCATGTTTTCCTGAATATTTTAAACCCACTGTTGAGACCTACTGCTCAAAAAAAAAAAAATTTCTTTCAAAATATCACTGCTCATTGACAATGTACTTGGTCACTCATGAACTCTGATGGTGATGTACAGTGAGATTAGTGTTGCTTTCATGCCTGCTAGCACTACATCCAGCCTGCAGCCCATGGATCAAGGAGTACTTTCAACTTTCAAGTCTTATTTCTTAAGAAATAAATTTCATAAGAATACCGCTGCCATAGATAGTGATTCTGCTGATGGATCTGGACAAAGGAAGTTGAAAACCTTCCAGAAAGTATTCACCATTATAGATGCCTATAAGAACATTCACAATTCATGGCAAAAGGTCAAAATAAGAATATTAACAGGAGTTTGGAAGAGGCTGATTCCAACTTTCATTAATGACTTTGAAGGGTTCAAGTCTCCAGTGGAGGAAGTACCTGTAAATGTGGTGGAAATAGAAAGAAAACTAAAATTAGAAGTGGAGCCTGAAGGTGTGACTGAGTTG
The DNA here is from genome assembly GCA_024291935.2 of Okapia johnstoni. Lineage (NCBI taxonomy): Eukaryota > Metazoa > Chordata > Mammalia > Artiodactyla > Giraffidae > Okapia > Okapia johnstoni. The sequence continues at coordinate 93,512,869 of CM044311.1, read as the reverse complement.
TTCCAATCTCATGATAAAATTTGAGTGAATAAGGAGTTACTTCTTATGGATGAGCAAAGAAAAGTGGTTTCTTGAGATGGAATCTACTTCTAATGAAGATGTTGTGAAGATTGTTGAAATGACAACAAAGCATTTAGAATATTACTACATAAACTTAATTGATAAAGCAGTGGCAGAGTTTAAAAGGATTGACTCCAATTTTGGAAGAAGTTTTACTGTGGGTAAAATGCTATCAAACAGCATTGCATGATACAGAGACATTGTTTGTGAAAGGAAAAGTCAATCAACACAGCAAACTTCATTGTTGTCTTATTTTAAGAAATTGCCGTAGCCACCCCAACCTTCAGCAATCACCACCTGATCAGTCAGCAGTCATAAACATCCAGGCAAGACCTTCCATGAGCAAAAGGATTATAGCTTGCTGAAGTCTCAGATGATGATTAAACATTTTAGCAATAAAATATGTATTAATTAAAGCATATATATTTTTAGGCATAATGCTATTGCATCCTTAATAGACTACAATGAAGTATAAACATAATTTTTATATGCAGTGAAAAACAAAAAAAAATTCATATAGCTTGCTTATTTTCATATTGACTTTACTACAGTGGTCTGGAACTGAACCCACAATATCCATGAGGTACACTTGTATATTTTTATGAAGTGTAAGTTTTTTTCATTTCCCTCAAGTTAGGGAGAAGTCAAGATTCCATTAACAGAAATTCATTTTACAGTAAACCCCAAGATTACATATCTATTCTATCAAGTAAAGGATTACAGTTTTAGCCAAGGTCAGATAGACAGTTCTATATATAAGTGAGATGGTGACTGAGAATTGAGATATGAGTTAGGATTTAGCGATAGATTGAGAATTGTCCAAATTCAATTATTGTGTTGATACCATATGCACGTGCTATTATATTTGCTTGAGAAGATTGTCCAAAATTTATAAACAATTCCCATCCTTTGGGATTTTACAATCTGATAGGAGGGATAAGAAATGAATAAATCTTAAGCATACACATGTACCTACACACACAAATACACATAGCAGTATGTATCAAGTAAATATAAAGAACAACCAGATAAGACAGAGTGTGCCACTGAGAGTCTGGAGACCTTGTACCAAGTTCTATCCCCATCACTGTGTTGTTTGTACAGCTAAATATTTTTATTGAAAAATGTTAATTTTTTCTGTTTTATTCTTCCAAAATATTCAAGATAGTCAAAATTAGATATAATTTACAAGTTATTTCCTTCAGACAAAAGTAGTTGATGAAATTTTTGTGAAGGAAAAATTTTGGCAGGAAAAGTAATTTGAAACCATGAAGGGCCCTGGGGTTCTACATGGGCACGTTGAAGTCCAAAATGTTTGCTATGTGTAGGCAAAAATTGGAGTATGAGCTTTCTAGAAGGCAATAAACAGAAGATTTGATCAAGTTTACCATTTGAAAGGTCTAAATAAAGCAGTTGCACAAGAAGAAACTCATCTATTCTCAGAACTTGGCAAGAGGAGATGTGTTAAACCTACCCTCAGGAAGAGGCATTGTGGGACAGAGTCGGCATCCTCAACTCATCATTGCTATGATACAGCAGACTTCCTGGGATTGTTTCTATGACACCCCTCTAGATGGGCTGCTGGTTTAACATTAACTGACCTAAAAATCAGTTATGTAGTTTTGGGCTGGCCCCTTGCCCTTTCCAAGCTTTAGTTTTCTTAGGTGCACAGTGAGAGAATTAGATTGATTTCAGTTCAGTTCAGTTCAGTCGCTCAGTCGTGTCCGACTCTTTGCGACCCCATGAATTGCAGCACACCAGGCCACCCTGTCCATCATCAACTCCCAGGGTTTACCCAAACTCATATCCATCGAGTCAGTGATGCCATCCAGCCATCTCATCCTCTGTCGTCCCCTCTCCTCCTGCCCCCAGTCATTCCTAGCATCAGGGTCTTTTCCAATGAGTCAACGCTTCACATGAGGTGGCCAAAGTATTGGAGTTTCAGCTTCAACATCAGTCCTTCTAATGAACACCTAGGACTGATATCCTTTAGGATGGACTGGTTGGATCTCCTTGCAGTCCAGGGGACTCTCAAGAGTCTTCTCCAACACCACAGTTCAAAAGCATCAATTCTTCGGCACTCAGCTTTCTTCACAGTCCAACTCTCACATCCATATGTGACTAATGGAAAAACCATAGCCTTGACTAGATTGATTTAGAGGATACATTTCAGCTTAATGTGCCAAAGAGAGGTGAAGTCATTGGTGTCAATGATGCTCAAAGAGTCTCTGGGGAAGAGATGTGAATTTGGTCACATATAAGTTGATATCCTCCCAGAAACATTAAGGAGACTATTGGAAGTGGGTAACAGAGAATGATCAGGGCTAGAGAAAAACTGGTAGATGGTATTGTGTGTCATGCATTAGAGCTGTGAGTAAAAGAATTCCTCCTGGAGACAGTGTATAGGTAAGAAACAAGAACCAATCTATAAAGGAATATCTGAGAGTCCACATGGAATGCCAGGATTAAGAGATGAAAGAGGAGCCAACAAAAATAATAGAGAAAAACAGAGTTCAAGAATCTTAAAAGAATGTTAAATGATGATTTGTGAATGGTAATGAAAAATAACACTTGAGGATAAGATACATTAATAAGTATGATCCAAAACAATTAATGAAATCAAATTAAATACATAAATAACTTTGTTAGATAAATACTTATAGATGCTAGTTACTACAAAAAGCTTTTAAAAGTACTAGGGAAAGAGTTATTGCTACAAAGATATTTTATGTTGTATGAATCTGATAAGTAAAAAAGAGAAAGAGAGAATACATTAGACTATCATAAACACCAAAAGACAAGCAAAAATTTCTGCACCTTTGAAAAAGATAGATTCCAGATGACTCACAAATCCAGAATGAACTTCATATAAGTAGAAGCATTGGAAATGATCCCCAAAGAGCGGAAGTGACAGGACTAGTGCACTGGGGGATAAACATGATTTTGAGCATCAGAAACAGTGTGGACAAAGACTTGGAAGTGGAAAAGTTTAAGACTTTCAGGTAACAGCTAATAACTATATTGGTCACATAGAATATTCATATATTGATATAAGGCAGCAGTTATTGATATATTTGAAAAGTTAGATTGAGACACTCAAATACTGGTGTGAGAAAAGCCAATTCATTGGATGATAAGAAGCTATTGAAGTTTTTGAGCCAATAAATGGCATGATCAGAGAAGTTCTTCAGGAAGACACATCCTGGCCGTAATAGGATAAAACAGAGCAGATTAAAGTCAAAAGAATGGGAGGTCTCAGAGGAAGTCTAGTTGTGGAAATAGCATATGTAGATGGCCTGGACTAGGGGGAGTCACAGCAGGAATGGAAAGAAGGGGATTGAGAGGGCTAGCTGGCACACTTGGCCAGGGGTTGAATGTCAATTTGTAACTACTAGAAAATGACTGCGTGAACTAAGGCTAATTCCCTATCTCCACTGCCATCTTTCTTACTTAGTAAAAATGGATTACAGTGTTTTGCTTCTACCTGTCTCAGAAATGCTGTCAGAGCTGATTACACATATTTTTCCAAAGTAATCTAAAGTGCTTTAATTCCTTGGAACTGGACAATATGTAAATACGATTATTCATTATGTGTAAAAGAGGAATACAGGATGATGGATGTGCCAAGCCTATACAAGAGGACTGTTTAAGAATATTGAGAGGGAAAGAAACTGGATAATCAATATGCTGCTTAATGAGGAGGGCTAAAGACATTGATAGAAGGATACTGAGTGAAAGGGAAATAAAAGAGGATAATGTATTGGGGAGTTAAGACTGATGAAAGACGGTTATGTTACATTAAATAACTTGAAGAGAAAATGTCAGTTTTAAGGATTCTCTGCTAAATATTAAGCAATAAGGAAAAAGTTTAAAAGTCATTTCATTTAGATCATTGGTATGTTTATGAAAAGAGATGAAAAGAAATTAGAACAGTTTTACGTATAGGTGTACATTCTAAATTTTATACCAGAGGTAGTCAGCACTTCTGTGTACAGTCACATTAGAGAATAACTCTAGTGATTAGAAACCAACCACCAGAGTTCAAAAGAATGGGCACTGATATAGGTTACTGGCACTGACATTAAGGAGGCAAATGTAAAGTACTCAGAAAAATCACTTTAGGATCAGGTTTTTAGCTGAAACTTGTATCAATAACCATGAAAAGAAAGGAATTCAATTCCATGAAACTGGGACTGTGAATGGAGAAGGCAATGGCACCCCACTCCAGTACTCTTGCCTGGAAAATCCCACGGATGGAGGAGCCTGGTAGGCTTCTCCATGGGATCGCTAAGAGTCGGACACGACTGAGCGACTTCGCTTTCACTTTTCACTTTCGCGCATTGGAGAAGGCAATGGCAATCCACTCCAGTGTTCTTGCCCGGAGAATCCCAGGGGCGGGGGAGCCTGGTGGGCTGCCGTCTATGGGGTCACACAGAGTCGGACACGACTGAGGTGACTTAGCAGTAGCAGTAGGGACTGTGAAATGACTATTTTTTCAAATTTTCGTAGCATGATTGTGGATCACATTGACCTAATATTTATCACAGATTAAAAGTCTGCAATCAACTGTCGGAACTTCTCAGATGACACTAGTGGTAAAGAACCTGCCTGCCAGTGCAGGGCACATCAGAGATACAGGTTTGATGCTTGGATCAGGAAGATCCCCTAGAGGAAGGCATGGCAAATCACTCCAATACTCATGCCTGGAGAATCCCTTGGCCAGGCTACAGCTGATAGGGTCACAAAGAGTCAAACACGGTGAAAGAGACTTAGCACACACACACACAATCAACTGTCAGGCAATAATGCAGTATTTAGCATCAAATAAGCAAAGTCACTATTAGACAGCTAATGTTGTGGCTGCTTGCAGAGAAGAGGCTCTGCTTTGGATTAAAAAGATGAAGTTAATTATGTCGGTCTTTTGGGACTTCCCTCTCTCTAAATGTTACAACCGCAGCCTCTTGGCCTCTTTTTCAGCAAGAGTTTCCTTAAAGTTTTTCTTCTCTCAGCTGAGGGTATCTTTTTTAAGTTAATTTTTATTAGAGTATAGTTGCTTTACAATGTAGTGTTAGTTTCTGCAAAATGAATCAGTTATGCATATACATATAGCCACTTTTTTTAGATTCTTTTCCCATAAAGGCCTTTACAGAGTATTGAGAATAGTTTTCTGTGCTAATAAGTAAGTTCTTATTAGTTATCTATTTTATACATAGTAGTTTGTGTATGTCAATCCCAGTCTTCCAATTTATCCCTCTTCCTTCTTACTCCCTTGTAACCATAAGATTGTTTTCTACATCTGTAACACTATTTCTGTTTCATAGATAAGTTCATTTATACCCTTTTTTCCTTTAAAGTGTGCTCATGAATGTTGAAGAACATTCCTGAATCACAAGAGGGAAGCTATAATGGTGAAATGGGGACTAGAGTTATTGCTCTGAGGGTGAAAAGTGTCACTTCTGTCTGTTTGTCTGACCAGTTGAGCATGATAAGTCTCATCGGAGAAAGAAGAGAGTGCTAGGCTGACAAGTTAGATATTGGGAAAAGGCTTGGCCAACTCTGGCATCCAACAGTCAGAAGCATTGTGAAGACACGCCCTTCCCAGTGCTTCTAAGGATATTGTTAGTATAATTATCAGAAACTGCAGATTTTTCACAGGGGTTTAAGTGTGTGTGTGACATCACACACTGATCCCACAGTTTCCAACAGAGTCCTATGAGATGCTAACATTCCTTATATTTCCCTCATGGTCAAATGCAGGAGGTAAGGAACCCAGGGAGCCCTGTGATTGCCTTCTTCTGGTTCTGCTGCATCAACTCTGCTTTACATGTTTTACCTGATGTGGTTCCAGGTATTATTATACTAGGAAATAAGATCCTATTCTTAAGATGAAGCAACTAGGAGCCGAGAAATAAAGTGACTCAGCCAAGTTCCCACTGGTTTCCTCTTTCGGAGCGCCACCTGCAGTATTAGACCGATTTGTAAAGGGACCCATGTGGACTGGATTTCATAGCCCCAGTCTAAGAGACAGAGTAAATGAAGATTTGGTATGTCCCTCCGAAGAGTTGCCAGGCCTGGGGTTTTACTGATGAGACCATTCCATTCTCACCTTTGTTAGCTGGTCAGCCACCACGTAGACCAAGGAGAGCTCCCTTTTGCTTTGTGTGAATTGGCTTTTGCTGTAGTAGAACTAACTGGCTGCAAGGCAGATTTCTTATAATCAATTTGGAATGGCTCTGACTTTCTCTTTCCCTTATATGTGGCAATCAACTCTACATGGATGCCTGGAAGATGCTTCAGGGATTGGAGGATGTGAATGGGACAGAATAGCTTATAAACCAGAGCATGTCACAAAATCTAAAAGAAGGTAATTATAGTACCCAGGGCTATGGGGAGAACTAATGGGATCAGACTAATAGAAGGAGTGTTGCTTGAGAGTAAGTGCCATTAGCCTGTGTGAGAAGCTCAAAAAGAATGTGGAATTATGCTTTTTGTGTCATTAAAATATTGATCCCAGCTACTCAGAAGTCAAAAGTATATCTCTGGCAGACAGATGAACTCTGTATATTTCTTTTTCTTTAATTGAGGTGTAATTGCTTTACATTATTGTATTAGTTTTTGTTTTACAATGAAGTGAATCAGCTCTATGTATACATACATTTGCCTCCCTGCTGGATATCCCGCCCACCCCACCTGCATCCTACCCCTTTAGGCCATCACAGAGCACCAAAGCACCGAGTTGAGGTCCCTGTGCTATACAGCAGCTTCCCTCATATGCTTTAACTCTAACTTTCTGTTTGTCTGGATAAAGATGCAGGGCAGTACTACTGAAAAGAGATGTAGATTTATGTGCTTGACAGTAATAGCTCTAGACATGGATTCTCTGCCTTTCCAGTGCCAATAAAGACCCTCTTCTCCTCTGTAGAGAAATTTAATTATTCATATAGCATAAACTGTTTTAACACTTAACTCAAGGCTCACAAACTCCAAGCAAATCTTCAGCAAGATGTTTATTTCTTTTTTTACTTGCAGCCTCACACTCATAATAAGATGTCACTGGACTCTTTTCCCTATGAACCACTTTATGAATGTGCTTGGTTGGAGATGTAAAATGAAGTGTCATTACAATCTGGGACAAAGAGAACGCATGTATAGGAAAAAAATACTCAGTGGTGCATGGGGCTGTAATCGATGTGTAAGAGAGATTCTGAGACAATTCTGGCCTCTTTTGATAGCATGTTCTAATTTTCCTTTTCCTTCATATGTATATAAATTATTTTCTTTGGAGACCTCAGAGTTAGCAAGAAAACTGGTGATTTTTTTTTTTAAGTTAAGCAAGGAATATACTAGAGAATTGGACTTCCCAGATGGCGCTAGTAATAAAGAACCCGCCTGCAATTCAGGAGATGTAAGAGATGCGGGTTCAGTCCCTGGGTTGGGAAGATCCTCTGTAGAAGGAAATGGCTACCCACTCCAGTATCTTTGCCTGGAAAATCCAATGGACGGAGTTACAGGCAGGCTACAGCCTATGGGGTTGCAAAGAGTCAGACACGACTAAGCAACTTAGCAGGTTCATACTTGAGAATGGATTCCTTGGTGGTTCAGACAGTAAAAAAATGTGCCTGCAAAGCAAGAGACCTGGGTTCGATCCTGGGCTGGGAAGATCCCCTGGAGAAGGGAATGATATTCCTTCCCACTTCAGTATCCCTGCTTGGGAAATCCCATGGACAGAGGAGCCTGGCAGGCTAACAGTCCATGGGGTTACAAAAGAGTCAAACATAACTGAGTGACTAACTTCCACTTTCCATGCTTGAGAATACATAATTTGTAATAAATATCAATACTAAAGAACCCATGATGCAAAGTTCACTGGAACATGTTCATTTTTTAACTTGAATACATTTTAGTGAATAGCCATATTTCTTATTATAGCATATAATTTAATGCATTAAGTAAGGTGTTATACAGATATTTTTTAATATGGTAATAAAAATCAAATGGAACCAACCAAATTTATATGGTGGTGAACCTTGAGGCTAATATTTTACTATAGCATTTATTTAAACTCTCACATTACTAGTCATTAAAAAGAGAATGGTGAGATAATTAGGTGCTTCTAGTAGAAGGTGTACAGTTTAAGCATTTTTGTCACTGACACTAATGACTGATATCTGTGAGATTTTCAGTTCTGCAAATCTAACAAAGTTCACAACCAATAGACTTCTAGAGGATTCCCAATTTGGCTTAATCACCAAATATTATTACATTACAGTACCAACTGCTTTGTGAAAGTAGCAGAATACTCTATCAAAAATGCTTCTAACAAAATAGATGTGGAAATGATGTTTTATAGCTAGCTAATGACTACTTTATCCAGGGAGAAACATTACAGAATAAGGTTATTTTTACTCCATGCCTACTCTTATACTATTCCCAAAGCACACGTGTAAGAATTTTTAGGGGATAGTGGAATGTGGAAGAAAGTACCTTGAAATCAACATTAAAAGCCAAAAAAAAAAACAGCTTGGGTGTGTCTCCTGCCTTCAAGACAATATCATGCAGTGAAGGGCCAGTTTCTCACTATTCCTGAGTCTCAGTCTGCTCCTCTAAAACCGGACTGGAGTTCCTTGTTCCACTCAGGTCTCAGTGTCATTATGATGATTAAATATGGTGATGAAGTTGAAAGAATTTTGCAAACTGAAGCAAAATCATTGTTTTAATTTTAAAAATCTATGCCTCTAGTGGACTTCCAAACACAATTTCACTAATTACCATACTAATTAGAAGTGCACCTTTTGACACTGACTATATAGTTGTGACATCATATTTATAGTACTTTTTTCAGTTGCTTTTACTGGACTTTTATTAGTTTGAAATCATTCTAAGTAAACCAGTGATGCAGATGCTTAAACTGTACACCCTCACACTCTATGAGAAAGACTATGATTATCCCTTCTTTAAAGATGTGGAATTTAAAGCTTAACGAGTTTAAATAATTTGCCCAAGGAAATCTGAGCAAAGACCTATCCCTAGAAATCAGGCTCTTAAACATGATAACTTACAGCCTATTTTTCCAGAAATACATTTAGATAATTTACACTGATGTAATAAGTGTTTTGGGTGGTTCCTTATGTCTGCTCTTTCCCCTCTTCATGATACATTCTCTTTCAAATGTATTTTCTTACTAAGAGCAGAATAGTTTTTCTTGATCTCTTTTATAGATTCAGGTTTGGAGGTTCTGAAAGCAAGTCACATGGGTGGGAACAAAGATAGACTGGAAGATCTTTTTTAATCTTTCCCGTCTGAGAATATTTTTTTTTTCCTTTTATTGAATTATATGTAATACAGAATTATCATTCTTATGTCATTTAAACAGTCTACTTGGGCTTTTTCCTACTAATTCAAGGTTATAATTTTCTTAAAAGATGAGTAAACCATAAATCTTTTATTGGAGCAGGTTTTATTTTCAATACAAAGGGGAATTCAAAGTTCTCACCATAGAAGTTCTCTAAGACTAGTATATATAATGGGATTTTTATGGTTACTCCTCGAAGATAAATGGCCATTTCTGTTTCTATTTTTCTGTAATAAACCATTTAATAAAACATTAAATTTCTCGATGGCATTTGCTAATAAGCTCAAGTGCTATATTTTAGACTTAAGAAAACCATTCTCCTTTCAGGCATTTTAATAAATTGGGAAACCTTGTCGTTTATTATGGTAAACATGAACTTCATCAAATTAATAATAAAGGACTTCTAATTCATCTTGCTTTCATTTTCTTGAGGATGCAGTTTTTTTAATATGACTTTTAAGCCATGTATATATATATATTCATTTTTCTACATTAAGATTAATTATTTGCTGATTGACAGTTTGAGTTGAGTCCTATTTTCCTCCTGCCTAATTACATCTAATCGTTTTGTTATCCTTCTGTAATTTCATGACAACTCTACTGAAAGTATTGTGACTATAGATTGATGTTACACAGCTTCTTATATTGTTATAATTTAGGGCCTATTAATGGCAGAGTGGGGAAAAAATAACAAGAACTTAATTGGTTTTAAATTGGCCTTAAATTGTAATTAGAGGAGAAGAGAAGTAAGTCATAACTTACGTGTTTTTTATCACAACAAAACTTAGAGGCATTGATGTGTCAGGGCACTGTTTTTGTGGGGGGAAGGGAAACTTCCTAGTAATTAGACATGTGTTAATGCTGCAGTGCTGAGCAGAAAAAGAAGCCAGCACCTGTGAGATGCTGATGAACCTTAATTTTTAGGGACTCTGAACATCTCATACTAAGAGTCCAGCTCTAAGTCTGGCAATGGCCAGGCAGAAAGGTGAACATATAATTATATATATATATATAAATATATATATACACACAAAACCTTTCACCAAGACACAGGACATAAAATTGAGTTGCTTGGCAACTGGATTTGAGGAATGCCACTCCATGTAGTTTTCTAATCCTTAAATATTTTTGATACATATTATTGTTATATAATTATATATATATATATATATATATGTATGTATATGTATATATATACCTCCTTATATATTATTATTACCACCTATAGCAAGCTCTGGCTCAAAGTAACCTTGATCCTGCAGTGGTCTTGGTTTGGATGTCCGTGGGAGGGCACTCTGGTTGCCACATCTGTCATCTGTTGATTCTCCAGAGTTGTTTCTGGTCATCTAACTTGCTAAGGGGGGGTCTGTTTTTTGTTCCTTTCAACTGTCCAACTATATCTGTTGCAAACCTCAATCAAAAAAAAAAATGACCTTCTAATATAGAGAAGAAACATCTTCAGTTCAGTTCAGTCACTCAGTCCGACTCTTTGCAACCCCATGAACTGCAGCATGCCAGGCCTCCCTGTCCATCACCAACTCCCGGAGTCCACCCAAACCCATGTCTGTTGAGTAGGTGATGCCATCCAACCATCTCATCCTCTGTCGACCCCTTCTCCTCCTGCCCCCAATCCTTCGCAGCATCAGGGTCTTTTCCAGTGAGTCAGCTCTTAGCATCAGGTGGCCAAACTATTGGAATTTCAGCTTCAACATCAGTCCTACCAATGAACACCCAGGACTGATCTCCTTTAGGATGGACTGGTTGGATCTCCTTGCAGTCCAAAGGACTCTTGAGAGTCCAATACCACAGTTCAAAAGCATCAATTCTTCGGTGCTCAGCTTTCTTTATAGTCCAACTCTCACATCCATATTGTGACCACTGGAAAAACCATAACCTTGACTAGATGGACCTTTGTTGACAAAGTAATGTCTCTGCTTTTCAATATGCTGTCTAGGTTGGTCATAACTTTCCTTCAGTCAGGGGAATTATTGTTATTAAATTCCCTGGACATAATTATAAAATTAGATCTTTGGGGGGGTGTGGTAAATTATTTCCTTTAATTTGCTAAAACCTCTTACCTCTTTTACAGTAGAAAGGAGATAGTCATAGATAATGAAAAGAAGTCCTTGTGAAGTCAAAAATAGAAGAAAGAGTGAAATATTTGAATTAGTATTGGTTGCGAGTATTAGTATTGGATTAGTATTAGAAGTAGAGAAACAGACTAATCAAGGAAGAGGCAGAAGTGAGAACAGGATCCAAGCCTTTAGCTCATTTATATTCTCAAGCTTATCTTGGGAATGACACTTTATAGCTAAGAAAAGATTGTTTCCGAGAGTGAAATCAGGGTAAAATGGCTAAGTGGACAGTTAGGAAGAGAAGAGCTCATCATCATAAAGTCTGCCTGAAGTCATCAGTCTTCCCCTTGAGGGGGTTCTCCGGGGAGCAGAATGCTGGCAGGGTGGCAGCAGCTTTTCTCTAATGTGAACCTCCCGATCTTTGATAAGCACAGAACTCTTGCTGAAATGTCTGCCACACTGGATGCATCCATAGGGCTTCTCCCCGGTGTGTACTTGCCGGTGCTCATGAAATCTCATACAGTTATTGAAACTTTTCTCACAGTCCACACACTTGTAGGGATTCTTGCCAGTGTGGACTCTGGTGGGCGCTGAAGTGTGAACTGTTGGTGAAGCTCCTCCTACACTCTCCACACTGATAGGGCTTCTCTCCAATGTGGATTCTCTGGTGTATAACCAGACTCGAGCCCTGGCTGAAGCATTTCCCACACTCTCCACTCTCTGTAGGGCTCTCTCCTGTGTGAATTCTCTGGTGGGTACCAAAGTTGGAGGAGTCGTTAAAGCTTTTCCGCCAGTCGAGATATTTAAAAGGTTTTTCTCCCGTGTGGATTCTTTGGGGTCGGACTAGACTCCTGCTTCTGCCGAAGCACTTCCCACAGACACTAAGAAGGGTTTTCCTTCTGGTGGGTCATGCAGCCCATGAGACGTGCACTCCTTCCAAAGCTTTCTCCATATCTGAGGAGCCGGAAGGGCCTCTTCCCCACAAGAGGCCTCTGATGCACTAGGGCTTTCCCCAAATCTCGAGGCTGAGGCATCAGTTTTCCCTGTCCAATTCCATGAAGATTTTCCCACTGTCTTCCTGAGATGCAATCCCTTTTATGATATTTACCTGGATCAACATTCTGGGAAACGACCCTTTGAGATTTTCTATGAATGCCCTATGCTTCTCCATATGCTTCTCCATGTCCTTACAGTTCACCTGTGTTGCATCCTCCTTGATACTACTTTCAATTTCAAAATCACTCTGGCTTTGCAGTAAACCTGGAGGTCCCTGAAATTCTGGTTCTTGCATGATTTTCTCCTCACTCATTCTCTCGCTGCCAGAATCTTCCACAAGCGCCTCCTAGGAGTCCTTCTCAGGTTCCCAGCCTGTAGGTTCCTGGGATTCAATTTCCATGTCATCTCTTTCTTGAACTGAGCATGATGGGGCTTCTTCTGGGGAGCTAGTGGGAGCAGCAGGTGCCCAAGAGTTAATCAGGGCATCCATCTCCTTGTAGAATGCACAGGACTCTAGCACATGACCGTTTTTCACTTTGCCGTAACTCTTCCGACGGCTTTTGAACTTGGTCCAGCACTGTTCCAGACTTCAGAGGAAGCCGCACTCTTGCAGCTGCTCAGCCACGGCCCCATACACCTTGCTCTTCCGATGACAGGTTTACAGCGCTTCGTAAAACCGAGTCTCATGGAGGATGTCTAGGAAAGTCTTGGTTTCCTTGTAGCCCCAGTGCACACCACTCAGGTTTTGAAATATGACAGGGCCACCATGAAGCTCAGGCTTCCAGATAAACTCAACGCCCATTTCATCACCATCAGACTCCTCTGCAGCTTCTTCCCCCTCCACCAAATGGAGCTGTTCTTTAGCACTGATGCCAATTCTCTTCAGTCTGGGGAGAGACAGAATCTCCTTTGGCTTATCTGTGGATGAAGCAGGAGCTGCAGGATTCAGCAAAGTGTCCATGTCCTCAAAGAAGGCACGGGGTTCTAGAAAGTGGCCATTTCTCACTTTTCGGTAACTCTTCTGAACTTTTGACTTTTGAACTTGGTCCGACACTGTTCTTGGAAAAGAGCATTAGGAGTGCTATGTTATAGCACTAATAAAGAGATTTATGTATTTCATCTTGCTTCTTTCATGCCATTTCCCAGAGCCCATGAAATTGCCTGAAACACAATAGGTAAATACTCTTACATATTTGTTGAAGAATTTCTAAGTAAGTAGATGAATACTAATCAAAAACTACTGGACTATATAGCAAGTCAACTTGCACATATATATTTTAAACATTAATAAAATATTATTCTCCCATCACTAATTTTAACTGACCTACTTCTGCCAGAATGTGTGAGGATAGTTTGGAAATAGATATGTGTATTGCACGATTATTGTGGGAAAAATGTATTCCTTTCAGTAATCTATGCCGTTTTTTGAAGAATTTTAAGCAGCAAATTTCTATGCAGGAATATCTAAAGCACTGAATTTGTCGATACTTCCTTGTCTATAGATAATTTCTGGTACCAAAGGTTCAGCATATCCTTGGGCAAGATATTGAGAACTCTTAAAGCAAATGCCAGGTCTTTCACATTCAACCCTGCAGGCTTGAGGATGAAATGTGAGTAATCTGATCTACAAATATATTCACAAATGTGTATAACAGCTGTATGTAGAGAGAATATGAGCAGTTTCCCGTTGTTGTTTAATACTTTTCTGAGCTTCCACAATGTTCCTGGTGCTAACTGGGGCACCTCAATTATTCTCCATCTGTGCTCACTACCAAAGCTGTCAGCCATCATACTGCTTGGGCCCTGAAGCCTATGGCAGAGAGCCTGACAGGGTAAATGGTGCAATCTAGTATTCCTTCCTGGGTAGCCTTGCTAGTTAATCTAGTAAAGGGATCTCTTTGTGCCCAGTATTGACTTAGAACATGAAATAAAGCCATGGGTTATCATGGCCTCAAAGGCAACTTTGCATAGAAGAGATGTTATGTTGGAATTCCACATAAGAGTATTTTCAGTGCCGATGGGACAGGATGGCTTAAGGGCAAAACTGCTGTAAATGAAGGTGTTCTAGGGGAGTGTGGGGGAAGTTTAATAATCAAACTTATGAACAGATTATAATATGCATCAGCCTCTACTCCCAGTTGTGTTTTTGTTGTGTAGTCACTATGTCATGTCAGACTATGTGACCTCATGGACTGTAGCCTGCCAGGCTTCTCTGTCCATGGGATTTCCAGACAAGCATACTGGAGTAGGTTGCCATTTCCTTCTCCGGGAGATCGTTCCTACCTAGGGATCAAACCTGCATCTCCTGCTTGGGAGGTAGATTCTTTACCACTGAAGCTCCTGGGAAGACATTCCCAATGTTACTTCCTATTAAATAGTGTGTTATACCAAATCAGATAGAATTTTCTGCAAAAACCTTGGGAAAACCATATTTTTTCTTTAAGCTAATAGCCATGCTGCAATCTTGAGACTACAGTTGGTGAAACCAAAAACTTATGACTTCTGGCAATGTTTGAATCAAGTCATATGCCTTGTGACTTACGATGACCCCAAGTTGTTTCATGAGAATCCATGAAGTGGCAAGCTCTGTGCAGTAAGCTCTACATGGATTATTATTCCTAATTCTTTCAATAACTGCCCAAATTAGTTGTTATTCCTAACTGACAGGAAGAAACTGAGGCACAGAGGAGTTAAGTAATTGTGCTGAGTTTGCATGGCTATAAAGCATCTAAGCTGGAGATTTGAACCTGGGTGTATATGACAGTATAACTCACATTCTTGTACACACTGCGTCTAAGGGCTCAAAGCCCTCATGGGTTTAGAACTGATTTCTGTGACTTCTGAATTCTCATCTTTGTCCTCTTTAAAACTGCTGGTGAGTGTGTGAGTTGGAGGAAAAATTACTTAGCTCTCCTAAGGACATAGAGAGTAGTCATCATGGTACCACCAATGTTGGACTAGAGGCCTTCAATTCAGAGTCATTTTTATTTTTCATTTCTCTTTCCACATGGTACTCAGTATATACTCTATAATAAAAATTTGAGTTGGGAGACAAGGGTAGGGGGAGCAGTGAACTGGAATGTTTTCCATTTTCCAGCTAAACCTGAACAAGCCATTCCATCTCATATGTTAGCAGATCACATAACTTCGATCATGTATAACTTGGACTTTTTGAGCTGATGTGAAAATAGAGAAAGAGGAAAAAAGAGGAAGGGCAGGAAAAGAGAAAATGGGAAACAAACCCTGGAGCTGATTCAAAAGTACAAAAAGGAGAATCAGAACATGTGTTCTCCTCTACTCTCCTTGAGCAGTAAGATTTAAAGCAAGTAGAAATAAACATTTCCTTGAGGCTCTTTCCCTTTACTCTCGCTCCCCAAGCAAATGTTCATTTTTCTTGAAGGAGATTGCTGATCAGAATCAAATTCTCCCTTCCTCTTTCTTGCCACATCCCATCCTGCCCTACAATTCAACTTGCTTACTCCTACACCTTCAAGATTCCTCCACTTTCAATCAATCATGAGAAGAGCCACGCTGTAATTTTGTGCTTTTCACATTCTTAACTTACTTTACAATGGGATTTTGAGGTGCTTTTTGCTGGCTCGAGCTGATAAGAAAAAATATATATATAAGAGTGTTGGCTTCTTGAGCTTACATCAATGTTGTGAATTATATAATGAAACCTGTCTGGGTTGGAATTCTAAAGCTATTATCCTCCTAGCACTGAGATAGGACACCAAAAGAACTGTTTAGGATCTCTTAGCCATTTATAGCTTGATAAGTCAGTTTCTTTTCCTCTTAAAAAAAGGTTTGTTGAGAGTTAGTTATTCAACTTACCACATTGTCAATATTTTGCATTACCAGCCATTTATAGCTTGATAAGTCAGTTTCTTTTCCTCTTAAAAAAAGGTTTGTGGAGAGTTAGTTATTCAACTTACCACATTGTCAATATTTTGCATTACCAGCTCTTGGGGAACACACTAAATCCTAAGGTATGATTTCTCCATAAGGTTATTCTGCCTCTTAAATGAGGTCTCAATATCTATTCTAGTGGTGTTTGAGAAGTTTTCACTTGGGATCTTCTGTGACCTTGGTGTTGTGTGCCATTTGTGCATCATTAAAAGGTTGTAATGAAGTTCTGCCGCACACAGATTGTAAAAGGTCAAGCAGAAAGTTAGGAACCAATGAGGTTGGGAAGAAAAATTGTGCTTGCTGCAGAAGTTGAGGGATTCATTATATTGATGCTATGGGGTTTTCAGCAGAGTAATAACTGGGTTAGCAATAGAATGTAAATCTTCTCAGCCACTTAGTCTGAATCTGCTTCTTCTTGATTTGTGGGGATATATTTTTAACAGAGTACAAGGAAAGTCATTACACTCAGAGGAAAGCCAGTAGAATTGGTAAATGCACTATAGATGGTTCAGCCATAAAGAAGAGTAGAACTGGAGGAATAAAGCATATCAGCTTTCCTAGTTGCCACTCAAAGAATTACTGTCAACACCTATGAAATTGTCTCAGAAGAACTTTGCATAAGTAATTACTTTTATTCTTAAAAGGATATACATTATTGTTTTTAGCTTCAGTAGTCCAGAAGTACAAATATAGCTAATTAAAATGTTTCAAATAATCAGCAGAATTAATTAAATGGATTTGAGATTAAAAATATCAAAATAGCAGCAGCTTCAAGCCAATTTATTAAGGACCAATAAGACAAGCTAATGAGGTCCTGACTACTGTAAAAGGGAAAGAAACTCTAAAGTTACTGGTTCTCTACTGAATATTCTCTGGATGCATTTTCTTAAAATGAAATTCTAGAAATTATGTGCAAAAGTGCAGCAGTTGATTGCATGTCTCACAACCTTACATATGGAGTGAAATAATTTCTTCTTTAAACAAGCCCCAAACCATCTGTTGACTTAAGTCAATTATCTGAATTTTACTTGGAAATAATTAGAAGTCTAGATATTCCATAAGACTGACTCAATGTGTTTATTTAATTTATTCATGAGGTTTTACGTATGTGTATATGAGGGGGGGAAGGATAAAAAACCTTTTTCTTCAGCAGGATAAAGAGTCGGTAAGATATGTCATAATATTAAGACTATTATTAGGCATTTCAACTTGACTCAAATTCATTGATTTAAGTTGAATGATTTAAAAGTTTTAGAAAAATAAAAATGACTTTTTAGAAAGCTTTGAAATTCAGGAATGAAGGACAATGGGAAATTACAGATAGTTTTTTTCAAAAACTTGTTTTGTAATTATCAAGGGATAAAGTATTAGACTAAAATTTAAGGTAGAAAAGCTACCTATAGTTTGATTTGCAATAGGTGGCATTCTGATTTTATAAAAATTGATTTATTTTCTTTATCAAAACTTTATAAGTGGCTTCCTTGGGCCAGGTGGAGTTTGAGTATCTCTTGCTAGCATTCAAATATAGTAATCCCAATATTTAAAAAAATTTTTGTCCAAAAATTCTAACTGATTAAATATCAACTAAGAAGATAGCATAATTCAATGATTTGAAAGTATTCCTTGAGAGGAAAGCAATAACTGGATGAATGGGAATGTTATATCACAGTCCTTTAGAACTAGAACTTCTATGCTTCATTCATTAATATAGTCTCATTGTTCAGAGGAGATAGATATTTTTCTATCTAGATTTTTTCCTCCAAAATATAAATTCTATTGAAATCATTGTCTTTGTGATAAAGAAACATAGTCATTTATTGATATGTTATTTATTACTTTAGAACTGCATTTTCTATTAAAGTTTGTGTGTGCAAAATACTTTGGTTACTAATTAACATTGATTTAGTATTATAATTATGCATAATAAGTATTGCATTTATTATGTTTGCATCTAAGTATTACATTATATTACATACTAATAATAGCATCTAGAGTCTTTTCTTGGCAGTGGTACCTATCTCATTTGTATATTCATTTATTCTCTCATCCAACAAACAGTTTCTTAGTAATTTCTCTCTATCAAGCTGTAGTAAGTTTCCCCTCAGAAAAGAGCCTATAATCTAGTAGAGAATTAGATATATAGGAAAATAATTGCAAGCAAACATGGTATATAGTGGAAAGTACAAGTATACATATACCAAGTAGAATCATTGTCAAAAGGGTACCTTGCTATATCTAAGAAATCAAGATGACTGTGAGAAATAAATAAGATAAGGTATGGCATTCAGAAAGCATTTATGGCTATGGGAGTTAATTTGATTACTATGCATCAAGTATTTATTGAGGATCTACTATGTGCCACATATGGTATGAGACTCTTTAGGTATAAAAATAAAAACAGCAAGTTCCTTGTACTCAAAGTGTTTACTGCCAAGTAAAGGAGACAGTAAAAGGATAGAAGAAGTAAAATCATTGCATCATTCCATAATAATAAATACTTAAATAAAACTATGCATCATGCTTTTAGCAATCTGCAGGGGAGAGACTAATTATCTTCCTAAGTGCATTGGGAAGACTTTACTGAAAAGAGAAAGTGGAGGAATAGGAAACAACTTAGATAGATGAATGGGAGTTTGCTGGACAATAAAGTTGATCCAAAGGGGCAAGAATAAAAAATATACCAATAAGATGGTCTGAAAAAATATGGCAAGGGAGTCTAATATTAAAGTATGAATTTCAGGGAAATGTCCCACAGTGAGTTAAAGAGATAGATAAGGTTGATCACACCATAAAATTTCTCAACATGTGAACATGCAAATTCTTCTGAAAGGCATAGATCTTTCTTTTTGATATATAACATTGTAGTTTTAAAATAGCGTAGCAAAATAAAATTTCAATACAGCTGTATTGAACAGCATAGTTTTGAAATGCGTGAGTCCACTTGTATGCTAGATTTTCTTCAATAGTAAATACTAGAGTACTACACAATCCATACTTGGTCGAGTCTGTGAATGCAAAGGAACCGTGAATATAGAAAAAACTCAGATACCCTGGAACCAGGGCGACAGAGAGTAGATTTTCAACTGTGCAAAGGGTTGGCACCCCTAACCCTCCTGTTGTTCAAAGTTGAGCTGTATATCCATTTCACTCTAAGATACGACAAAATTAAATACAGTTAAGTTCCCTACATATGAAAGAGTTCCATTTTGAGAGCATGTTCATAGTCCAATTTGTTCGTAAGTCCAACATAGTTAGCCTGGTACCCAATTAACACAATCAGCTGTATAATAAGTTTATAATTACTGTACTATAATAGGTTTATAATAATTTTCACACAAATAATACATTAAAAAACAAGCACAAAAAATAAAGAAAATATCTTTAATCGTATGGTATAGTATCATGAAAGGTACAGTAGTACAGTACAACAGCTGGCATAGAGGTACTGGCATCAAGTGAACAGGCAAGAAGAGTCATTGACTGGAGGAGGGAGAGGAGGTAGGAGATGGTAGAGTTGAAGGATCATCAGCAATAGGAGACAGAGGGCAAGTTGCAATTTCACTCATGCCTGACATTGATGGACTGACTGCACGTTTGCATCTTTGAAAGTTTGCACCTTGAAGATTTGTATGTAGGGGATTTACTGTAGATGCAAAAGAACTAAATAACATAATTAGCTAAGGTAGATACTATAAATGTATATTGAAATGTACATCATGAAAATAGAGAATATGCATTTTTCTCAGGTACTCTTGGGACATTCATTAAAGTTGACCATTATACTAAGTTATAAAGAAGATCTTAGTATGTTATAAAGTTTTAATAATACTAACATTTTTGTATCAATACATAACAGAACTAGATATTAATTTAAAAAGACTTTCAACCTGGAAATATCAGAATTATCTATTAAACAAATCCTGAGGAAAAAGGGACATACAAGTCCTAATTTCAGAATTTCCAAAAATTAATATAAAACTCCATATATTCAAATCTGTGTGATACAAATAAATCAATAACAGAAAATATGATAATCTTAAATATTTATATCAATAAATATGAAAGAATAATATAAATGAGTTAATTTCTCAACCCAGAAACACAGCAAATAGAAATAAAAATAAAACCACTACAAAGAAGTAAATAATGAAGCAAGAGACTGAAGTTAATTAAGTATAAACCAGAAAAAAGGAAGAGATAGTAGACACATCCCATGTTGACATTTTGACACATTAATAAACTAAACAAGCCATTGTCTATCCAGATCAAGAAAAAAAGAGGGGAATAAAAAATAAAATGAATTAAAATATATATCACTATATATATGTATTGATATACATAAACATAAGTTCTGTGAATCAAAGAAAGCAAAATTCAAAAATTTTTATGTTGACAAATATAATTTAAATTCCCAGCAACATCATCTCTAATGTTTAATAGAAAATATTTAAAATGTGTTAGACATGTGAAGAATCAGAAAAGTATGACTCATAATTAACAAAATGACAGTTAACAGAAACAGACCTTGAGTGATTCATGTTTTGAAACTAGTAGAAAATGACTTTAAAGCCATTACTATAAATATATTAAGTGATTTAAAAGAAATGGTGTTCACAATAAATAAATATGTGGAGAAATGTCAGCAGAGAAGCAGAAACTATAAATGTGCACCAAGTAAAAATTTTAGAGCTAACAATTAGAATATCTTAAATTTTAAAAGTCAAGGATGGGCTTAAAATGAAATTGTAGAATGCAAAAGAAAAGATTACTGAACTTGAGGATGGACCAATAGAAAGTACTTGATCCAAAGAAAACAGGGCAAACTTGAAAAAAAAGTGAAGAATCTCAATGTTTTGAGAGACAATGTCAAGTAATCTATGTTACCTGTGATATGAGTCCAAACAAGAGTAGAGAGAAAAAATGGAGCAGAAAATTTTTTGAAAAAATAATGGTTGAATGCTTACCAAATTTATTTTAAAATATCAAGTTATGGATTAAAGAATTTCAGTCAATATTAGACAGTAAATAGAAAGAGAACCTCATTCAGATAGCTCCTAGTCAAACTGCTAAAATTCAGTGCTAAAGAGAAAACCCTGAAACCAGCCAAAGGAGATAAAATATCATTACATACATGGAAAAAAAAAATGATAATAAACCATAGCCAGATATGAATGAGGTTGGAATGGCATCTCAAACATGTTGAAAGGAAGGAAAAGTTGAACCCTGGATTTTAAATCCAATGAAAACATCTCTGGAAATAAAGGATTAAATAAATGTATTTTTGGATGAATGACAACTGATAGAATTCCTCATTGGCAGACTTGTACTATAAGAAATGCTAAAAAGAAAAAAAAAATGTTATGGTGCTAAAGTAAATGACACCAATGGAAACTTTAACCTACAGGAAAGAACAGAGGTCTCTGGAAAATGATACACTGGTGGGAGGGAGAATAGAAGAGATGATCAACATTTTAAAAATTTCTTTTAAAAATGTCTGTCTGTTTAAAATAATAATGTATGTGGGTTTTATTCCATATGTAAGTGTAAAATATATGACAACAATTGTACAAAGGATGGGAAAATAAATAAAATTAAGTTCTTGTGAGGTTTCATATTTTAAAAGTACTAAAATTTATTATCAAATAACATATAAAAATGATGGTTTGTGTGTGCACAAGCACACATGTGTGTGTATGTGAGAAAGAGACAGGGAGAGAAAGAAGGAGACAGAGAGGAAGAAAGAGATGAAGACAGAGGATGTGGTAAAAATATTAATAGATAATTTAATAAAAGGGCTTATAAGTAGTTATTAGTCTTTCAACTTTTTTATAGTTTGAAATCTTTAATAATAAAAAGGGAGGAAAGGGAATAGTAAATATAAAGTACCAGTAACTGGATATTTTAGGGATAAAGAAGAAACATACAAGGAAAGAGTCTAAGAAAAAGATATTTGGAAGCTGCATTAAGACAATACTTTATTCTTAATATAGTGCTGGAATTTAGTAGGTGTAAAATATTTTGGATAAATTAGTTGATGAACAGGAACTTGAGACATGGGAGATTAGAAAGAAGAAAAGGAAAGTAATTCTGAGTATTAATCCACCATCCTAATTTAACAAACGTGTGTGCATACTGTGCGTGCTAGGTCGCTTCAGTTGTGTCTGTCTCTTTGAGACCCTATGGACTGTAGCCTGACAGGCTCCTCTGTCCATGGGATTCTCCAGGCAAGAATATTGGAGTGGGTTGCCATGCCCTCCTCCAGAGGATCTGCCTGACCCAGGGATCAAACCCCCATCTCTTACATACCTTGCATTGACAGGCGGGTTTTACCACTAGCGCCACCTGGGAAGCCCTTCACATACAGCCCTTCACATATGTAATTAAGAACATGAACTGTGGTGCCAGATTCATAGTTTGAGTCTGAATCTTGATGCAGTTACTTACTAGCTGTGTTGTTTGGTCACTAAGTTGTGTCCAACTCTTTGGGACCCCATCATGGACTGCAGCACTCCAGGTTTTCCTTTCCTTCACTATATCCTGGAGTTTACTCAAATTCATGTCCCTTGAATCCAGTGATGCTATCTAACCATCTCATCCTCTGCTGCCCCTCTTCTCCTTTTGCCTTCAAGCTTTCCCAGCATCAGAATGTTTTCCAATGAGTCAGCTCTTCACATCAGGTGGCCAAAGTAGTGGAGCTTCAGCTTTAGCATCAGTCCTTCCAATGAATATTTAGGGATGGTTTCCTTTAGGATTGACTGGTTTGATCTCCTTGCAGTCCAAGGGACTCTCAAGTATTCCCCAGCACCAAAATTTGAAGGCATCAGTTCTTTGGCCCTCAGCCTTCTTTATGGTCCAACTCAGATCCACACAAGACTACTGGAAAAACCAAGCGGAAAGCAGAAACACTTTAAGACATTATTTTAACTCCATCTGGGTAATGTGGTACACTTTTTCTACAATGACAGGCAGTGATCCCATGTCCTCATAATCACGCTTTTTTATAATGCCCTCTCCCTGGATTTTCTGGTGGCTCAGACAATAAAGAATCTGCCTGCAATGTGGGAGAATGGGGTTTGATCCCTGGGTTGGGAAAATCCCCTGGAGAAGGGCAACCCACTCCAGCGTTCTTACCTAGAAAATCCCCATGGACAGGGGAACCTGGTGGGCTACAGTCCATAGCGCCGCAAAGAGTCGGACACAACTGAGTGACTCAGCAAAACACAGCATGACCCTGTGTGTGAGCACAGTCCCTAGTGAATATCTTCTAGTGAAGAGAAAATGGCTAATGTGATGAGGTTATAAAAGAAAGTTACTTTTGTCTTATCCTTATTCCCCTCCCCACCCCGGCCAGCTCTCCTGACTTACTTGGTCTGAGGGAGTCAGTAGCCATGTTGTGATCTTCTCTTTGGAGAGGTTCATGAGATGAGGAACTAGGGTAACCTTTGATCAAGCCCCTCAAGGAACTGAACCCTCCCAACAGCAACATAAACGAGCTTGGAAGCAGGTCCCCCCCTAGTTGAGCATTAAGATGGCCGCAGCCCTGCTCCATACCTTGAAGGCAGTCCTGATGAGACTCTGAGTCAAAAGATCCAGCTAAGCAGTGCCAGAGAGATAATAAATATCATTGTTGGAAGCCATGAAGTTTGGAATTAGTTTGTGGCATATCATAAAATAACTAATACGCTTGGCTTTGTAAATGTGTATTTTTACAACAAATTTGAATAGCTGGAAAGTTTAATGATATTCTTGAGATCTTAAAAGGGTTATTACAATGGACTTAACGCCAACTTCACCACTATACAAATGATTGTTAGTCTAATTATTCATGGTCTCACTAATACAAATTTGCAGAGGCGGTTTATTCTTTATCTTTTTTTTTTCTTCTGTTCGCCTCATTTATAACAGATGATCTAGTAACTAAAGTAACTTGAAAATGATGGACTGATAAAAATTAAAATATTCCAGAAGAATCTGACACAAAGAAAAAAAGGAAGTTACGTTAAGACAGTGTATTTGTAAGGGTATTTGATACAAATCTGTGCAAGTAACCTGTCAACCTATTCCAAGGTTGAATATACTTTTAAAAAGTTTGTTTTCTTATTTAATTTTTTCACTGTTGACCATGATGTAAATTCTATCTAAATATAGTTTTTAGATGGATTATGGAGCAAATCTTTGTGTATCTGCATGTGTATCTCTTAATTTTAGTTGCCTTTAGATTTTCTACTGTGTAGTAACTAGTATCCTGTCAACAAGGATGTCTGACATGATTTGGAGGTGAAATCATGTCTCTATGACACCTGCTTTCTTTAAGTGCTAACCTTAAGTTGGTTCTTGCTGTGGGAAAAGTGTGTTTTGTCAGGACTTCATAAGTGAATGACTAGTTTGTATTGAAAATTATGATCTATATTCAAAAAATCAGAACCAACAGTCTTTCAAATGATTAGTCTGGTATTTGATAGAAGAAAAAATTGATAGCAAGTAAGTTCTTCAAATATACTCACTGAAGCTAATGTGTTTTTCTCATATTGTGATGCTTTTGGTGATAAAAGTAATAACATAAAGAATATTTGACACAATCTAAATCTTCTTCCTTCCCTGTATTCTTGAGTTCTCTGCTTAATAAACATTATAAATATTTCGCTGTTGCCCTGAAAGTATGGATAGTTGCCAAACATAACTCCTTCAGATAAGGAAAAAAAATTCAAAACCATAATCTCAAAGGAAAATAGGTAAATAATGATACTATGTTTAAAGTCATCAGAGTTGGCAAATCTTGACCTTTTTTTCTTCTGTTGCTGAGAGAAATGAATTTGATAAATTTACCTTTCTACCTTCCAAGCCCCATTAAATTAATCTTATTACAAATGGGAATTTAGTAAAACTAGAATATATCTAGGGGGCATATTTTTACTGACTATAGAGGCAGTCCGAACTATACTTTTACTTGCTCTGAGTATTCAGAAACGGTAGATCAATAATTACAAATTCAATATCCAGAATTGATTTTCTTCTGTTTTAAATCAGCCAAGAGATTTATAACAATGTTTGTTTAGAAAATGCTATTTAAAAGCCCACATGGAAAGTTAGTGTTACTTTTCTTCTCAGTGACATTACAGAGTTAGATGAAGTCTTCATTGGGTTAAAGTAGGCAGATCTGAGTAGAGTTCTATGGAAACAATTATTCTCAGGTCTCCCATGCTCTAATGGGCATGCACTGTCCTACTAGAGGAATTTCATTTGGCAAATTTGTGATGTATCTGTGCATACCAGCTTTGTTGCCTAGTTTAAGTCATCTGTTACACTGTGCCAGGGTCTCCAGATATCTAAACTTAGACACCCTTTAAGAAATCACATTCATCTATTTGAAGAAAATAGTTTGAGGCATTTGAGGAAAAGCTCAAAAGGACGTAAATATTAAAGAAAGTAAATGTAGACTGTTCAAGTACAGAGAATTGTCTTGAGAATCATAACACAAAGCCCCGGAAAAGCTCACCCTAGTTCTTTACTTTGAAGCTCTACAGGATTTCCTCTCAGCAGGCTGGCCTGAGGCAGAACTGGGAAGTAGGTGAAGTTGGAGTACATTTTTTCCCCCTTGAGTCTTTTCTTCTAGCGCTACATGTGAATTTGCATCTTAACCACACCACATTAAGGTGTGTGGAGAGGGAGTGATACCTATAATATGCCAGGTACTGAGAGAAAAGAGTTGGTGAGATGAAAAGAGTTACTGCTGTACATATGTGTATATATACTTTTGTGATTCTGTGCTAAACTGAGGGGTAGAGTCAAAGAGGATAACTTAGTTTCACAGAAGGGAATCCTCATTAGCAGACAATGGATGTGCACAGGCTTTGGAAATGTGTAAAAAATGGGGTTTAATCTTTCTGTAAATCCAGAAGAAACTGTATGATATTGAAGTCAGAATAAGTGTAATTTGGCATAAGGCATAGAAAAAGTCATATGTTACCTGTAGCAGAACCTCACAGGGCAGTGAGGTTAAATAATTAGAAATAACTTGATTACCTTGGATATAGGTGTGTACTGCTGTTTTAATGTGATCAAAATGGCCTTTTGGTAATGTAACTGATAACTGGGCACAGGTTAGAATAGAGAGGAAGAGACAGAATGAGGGAAACAAGTTAAAAAATATTGCAGTGACCAGATAACTGATGATAGTGGGAATGAAGAGGAAGGGAATACCCTGGGAGATATTTTGAAGATGCAATTAATGAGACTTTCCATTTATATAAATACAGTACATGAAGGAGGCTATGAGGCCCCTAAGATGCTCAACTGCATGTGTTTCATACACCTTTTTTCTGTATAAAATAAAAATAAAATTTATGTTATCTAAACATATATTTTCTGGAGCAAATGAGCATTTTAAGGTTAGATGAAGGAGGAATACAACGAGTGAGTTGATAGTGGACTTCCCAAGTGGTGCAGTGGTAAAGAATCTGCCTGCCAATGCAGGAGTGCAAAAGAGACATGGGTTTGATTCCTGGGTCAGGAAGATCCCCTGGAGTAGGAAATGGCAACCTATTCCAGTTTTCCTACCTGGGAAATTCGATGAGCAGAGGAGCCTGGCGGGCTACAGTCCATGGGGTCACAGAGGTGGACACGATGGAGGAACTCAGCACACATGCAGGAGTTGATAGAGCTCGTGAAGGTGTGAAACTGAACCACATGGGGGACAGTGTGGGCAGCTCATTGCTTATGCAACTGTCTAGATAGCTTTTGGCCTAGAAGTCAAGAGATGATAAAGAAACCACCTTGGGTGTGTCAGAAGAGTGACAAGAAAGTAGTTTGAATCTCATTTTTGTTATTTCTGAAAATGTTGTATACTGGTGTGGTTGGTTATTAACACATGTAGCGAAGGAAAACCTTTCCCTTCTTTCTTTTGGGAGAGAGTTAGAGGCAATGTGGAAGGTTGATCTTTTCAGCAACTCTAGAGGGGAAACTAAGACAGTAATTAAATTGATATAAGACATATTAACCAGAGAAAAACAAATTTAATTTTTTATGTACAGCATCCCCCAAAATATGGGATTCAAAGAAGTAACCAAAGCAGGTAGCTTTGATACCTTTTAGGCAAAGAAGCAATAAATTAGTGTTGGATTGACAAAGGGTTTTGCGCTTAGGGTAGCTAATTAGTGAAGAAGTTACAAGGTTAATTTATATAGGCTTTTTGCCCCTGAATTCTCTGTCTCTGGTGATAGGATGTCTTTTTACCTCCTGGTACAGGGAGGGTCTCCCCTAAACATGGGAGATTCATTTCCTGTTTTTAGGAAAACAAAGGAAGATCAGAGTGTCCTTTTGGTACCTGCTGTTTCTTAAGTAACTTTAATTCAGTATAATCAATATGCCAAAGTGGCATATTTTGGATGGCATATTTTGCTCCTTTTCCCACAGGATCTGGAGACGGAAAGAACAGGTTTTGAGTTCCAACTCTTAAACTTACTTCTTATATGACTTAATATCACTAAATCTCAGTGACCTCATTTGTAAAATGGAAACAACAGAGGTTCACTGTAGGGTGATTGTGAGGATTAAAGGAGACAGCTAATATGCAATACTAAGTGTTCAGTTCAATTCAGTTGCTCAGTCATGTCCGACTGTTTGCGACCCCATGGACTGCAACACACCAGGCTTCCCTGTCCATCACCAACTCCCCGAGCTTACTCAAACTCATGTCCATCGAGTCAGTGATGCCATCCAACCATCTCATCCTCTGTTGTCTCCTTCTCCTCCCTCCTTCAATCTTACCCAACATCAGAATCTTATCAATGAGATGGTTCTTCGCATCATGTGGCCAAAGTATTGGCGTTTCAGCTTCAGCATCAGTCCTTCCAATGAATATTCAGGACTGATTTTCTTTAGGATTGACTGGTTGGATCTCCTTGCAGTCCAATGGACTCTCAAGAATCTTCTGCAACACCACAATTCAAAAGCATCAGTTTGTCAGCACTTAGCTTTCTTTATAGTCCAACTCTCACATCCATACATGACCACTGGAAAAGCCATAGCTTTGACTAGATGGACCTTAGTTGGCAAAGTAATGTCTCTGCTTTTTAATATGCTGTCTAGGGTGGCATTAATATGCTGTCTAGCTTGGCATACTAAATGTGGCACTCAGTAATTGATCAGTACATAAATAATAGTTGCTGTTGTTATTACCATGTTGTTATATTATGGACAAATGAACATAGAATGATGATTTGGGACATGGTTAGAGGCAATATGGAAAGCTGATCTTTTCTGCAACTCTAAAGGGGAAACTAAGATTATGAAAGGTGGAATTAAAAAGAACTTAGATAGAAGATTTCTGCCTAAGATTTTTCTATTAAATTTAAAATAAAAGCCTTATAGCTATGCATTATAGTTGGTTATTATTTGCCAAATAATTTATCACATGCACTTCATAATCTCTAACATTTTAATATAAAAGTCTATATATTAAATAACAAAAAGTTTATTATATTAAAATGTCTGGAATATATAAATATATAAACTGATAAGTTACTATGAAGTTGGTGTACTCATTAAGGGTAAGTAAGGGGCATGGCTCAGATATGATTTTTAAAAAGTGAAAGTCTAAATAGGAAAACTTCTCAAATTTTTGGTGACTACATGAAAGAATAACAGGAATTTGAGGCAGCATCCAGTTTTCTGTTACTGTATCATTTGATACGAATTTTTAAAAAGATGACTGATGATTTGATCCTGAAAGAGAAGTGTTGGCAGAATACTGAAGAACATAGGTTTGTAGGGAAATAGAGTTAATTTAAACAGAGGTGTTAAATGCTTAGTTATGCTGTGTAGAATTCGAGGCAATGTTGCCAATCCCACCTTAGATGATGTCAGATGGGCAACTGAAAATATGAAGCTGGTGAGAAGGTTAAGAAATAGTCTCTGGTCATTCTGTTCTTTATTAAGTACGTGCTTTCTGTGAGAATCCATACTAAGAATTTCTTTTAAGCCATTTATATACCGGTTAGATCTGGTTGCAGGATCAAGAAAGCCAATGCCTTCTAGAAAAATTTAGGCAAGCAGAGATTAGAAGGCATTCCATATGGAAGAGATCCGAATGAATAAATGAGTGGAAGAGGTACATGGTTGCTAAGAAATGAATACAGTTGTGTTTCTTGGCTACAGAAAAGGACAAATGTAGCTGAGAATCTTTGGAAAGTAAGTCTGATGTAGGAAAAAACTTTTGTATTTATTGTATTTAATACTCACAGTTGCACTAAGTGGTAGTTACTTGCTTTTTTATTCCACAGATGAGAAATTTGAGAGTCAGAGAACTCATTGGCTTGTCTAACATGTTTAACCAGGAAATATGATATGAGGACTCCAATTCCCAAGGAGAAATTTTATGTCTTTGGGGAAAGGCACAGAAGGAGGTTTTGATCTTCCATGAGCTGAAAGATTGTGTTGGTATATAGGAACTAGAGCAAGACAGCAGAAAACTAACTTTGGCATGATGATGAAGAGTTTGTTCTCAGATTGCCATGTAATAGGTCATCCAAATCAAGATTGGAAAATGTAGGCTCAGGAGTTAAAAGGTTGACAAGTTATAATAATAAATCTGTGAAAGTGATGGACATATTAAGGGTACTGATGATAAAATAAAAGGATGTGGTGCAGTGGTGAGGTCTAAGTTATAACTGGGCAATACAAAATTTGAGACCTGATAGATTGGTAAAGCTACTTGATCGCTTCCCACAGTGTTCTCAGTCCACCGCAGGAACAGACAGAACAGACACTGTGGATAGCAGAGGCAAGTATTGGTGTGGCTGCGTAGCATAAGGTAATAGGTTACTGACAATTGTGTGGGGAGACCCACTAAAGGAATTGACCATAAGAGTCCAAAATAAGTTCACGGCCAGAGCAGCTATGAAGAAGCTAATGGTTTATGAGCGATTGGTAAATAGATGAGTGAATCATTACCACTGTTAAGTGTTCATACCAGTGCAGGGTATTTGACATAAATGACTCAGATTGAAGACATTAAGATATACTGCTGCTCCCCGTGTAAAAAGTGTAATATTCCCTTCTTAATAAAGTGAGTCACTCTCAATAAAATATATCTTCTTATGTGGAATTTCATCTGTATCAAAGGATTCCATTACCTAAATAATTCCTTAAGTTCTGCTTGTATGGTATTACTATGCACAACATGTAGCTCAACTATTTAATCAGTCTCAAGAGAAAACAAATCAGTAAAAAATAACATTTTAGATTTAATGAGTTTAAGAAACATAGATTGTCAGAGATGGAACTAGAAAATATTTAATTCATGCTTTGTGTTTTTTCTTTTCCTGATGAAAAACCACATAAAATTATATTAGGGATACAGGAGGGCATTCCTTTAATACCATTTGAATAGCAGTGTAATCAATCATGAGGTTTATATGCAAAGTTACATATTTTAGTATTTTATTTCATTAAGATTAAGAGTTTATGCTGCATATATTCCAGTAACTCTTAAGAGATAGAGTTCAGAGTTCTTGGGGGGTGGTCACTTTAGAATATCTGAATAGTGTCAGAATGAGTGTTTAATAAGAGGATATTTATTTGAGCCCAGAGCTGACAAGATTTACCTAAAATCATTTCCTTCACTGGTAGAAAATCCTAAACCTTGAAATCACTGCTTTGGACTAAGACACTGATTCATGGAACAGACTCACTTACTGAATCACATGTCTGGTCATCACAGTGCCCATTTCAATATCTTATTACCACAAAAAACGCAAAATGAGAGTCAAAGTCTTCAAAAACATAAGATCTACAGGGAAAACATTAAAATGGTCCTTTATGGTTTAAAAAAAGGCAAAAAAAAAGAGAACCACTATTTTAAAGTACTCATAATATCCCGATTTAAAATGTAAATATTGCCAGGAATGACACAATAATCTGTTGGCTCCCATCTAATACAAACGCAAAGACCAGTTATCAGTTTGGGGCTTCCCAGGTGGCACAGTGGTGAAGAATCTACATATCAATGCAGGAGATGAGACATGGCTTCGATCCCTAGGTTGGGAAGATCCCCTGGAGTAGGAAATTGCAACACACTCTAGTATTCTTGCCTGGAAAATTCCATGGACACAGGAGCCTGGTGGGCTCCAGTCCATGGATTACTAAGAGTTGGACATGACTGAGCAACTAAACACACACACAAACAACAGAGCAAAAAGCAGAGACCAATACAATATACAGAAAGAATGTCAGTCAAATTGAAGGCAGTGAAAAGGTGAGGAACAGGGCTCTTTTGGGAATGTTTGTAACATAAGGTTATTTGGACTCTAGTGTAGAAAGAGTGTCTTGAAATAAAAGACTTGATTCCAAAAGGAGGATTGAGGTAAGCGATAACTGCCTCAGACAAGCTTGGTTTAAATCCTAGGGGGAGAAAAAAAGAGAATCAAACAGACTTTCTAAATCACAATTATTACCCATTTTCTATTGGCAAAGATGATGACGTGCTAGTACTTATTGTTAAGCTTCTGTGGTTTAGGTGTTGCTTATGATTATGATTTCACACTAATTTAAATTATGTTTATTTTAATAGAAACATAGACATGAAAAAAATATTTAATT
Source organism: Okapia johnstoni (assembly GCA_024291935.2). Lineage (NCBI taxonomy): Eukaryota > Metazoa > Chordata > Mammalia > Artiodactyla > Giraffidae > Okapia > Okapia johnstoni. The sequence goes on along the minus strand of CM044311.1, from coordinate 93,480,880 downwards.
CAAAGCTATTTTTCGTAGTTATAACCAATTAAAATATGAAATGAGTGAACTTACTTTGAGAGGTATTACTTGTTTTCTTGCTGAAAACATTGAAAATCTCGAACAAAATGCAAGTCACAGTATTCAGGATCAGACATGAATTTAACTTTAGCAGATTACACCGGATTTACTTTTCTAAAGAGTAGAAAGCTCAGTCGTTGCAGTCCAAGTTGACAGCAGAGGAGTCAGCCACATTATCCATAACAAATGAGGTGTAAGCTGCTGGGCTTCCTCATTGAGGCCTCACTAGTGGATATAGTCGTGGATGATCTTAGTAAGGACCACAGCAGATTTTCTGAAAGTGCAAATTCTCCCTTCAGCTCAGCCTTAAAAACAAGGCTTAAGCAGGCTGAGACACAGCCTTGTCCAGAAATATGCTGATGGCCACCATACTTGAGCAAGAAGCTTCTGATCAATCTTAGGGTTATACAATGCACAATTCAAAAGCTAGTGTATATTAGGAACCTTGTTCAATTCTGAACAGACTTCTCATCCATCATTCTTTCCCTTTCTATGATTACCCCCACTTGAACCAAATACTTTCCTGAATTTAATGCTATGGAACCAGAGCGAGATTTATTTACCTGGATGTCTCTCGGAGTGATGCTAACGACCCATAGATGAGCTGTAGGAGTTATTTGATGGAAGAGTATAGGATCTGCCATAAAATTTCATCCCAAATATGAGTGATATTCAAAGAGTGTTTTATAATAGTTTAACTTAATTTTTAATGTTTCTGAGAAAAAAAGCAATTCCATCAATATTTGAAAAATGCATATTTCCATTTTTTAGTTGTTTAGGGAACCTCCAAACTGTTTTCCACAGTGGCTATACAAATTTACATTCCCACTATCAGTGCTGGATGATTCCCTTTTCTTTACATCCTCTCCAGCACTTATTGTTTATAGATTTTTTGATGATGGCCATTCTGATCAGTGTGAGATGATACCTCATTGTAGTTAAACCCAAAAAGAAGGGATATATGTATACATATAGCTGATTCATTTCGCTGTACAGCAGAAACTAACACAACATTGTAAAACAACTATAGTCCAATAAAAATTAATTTAAAACGTGTATTTCATGTCCTGAGATCTGGAGAAATTTAGGAAATAATCAATAATTTATTTTAAGGAAGCATGCTATTAAGCTAAATTATTATATGAAGACAATGATTTTAAACAACATAAAATTGGTTGATTGTGTTTCTTAATCAATCAATAAATAGCAAATCAATTAAAATGATAATCAGAGTCCCTAGATTAGAAACAATTTTGATTAAGTACTCCTTTAAAATAAATGCCAGACGTGATTGAAAATGTCACAAAATGAATCAAAATTCTTTTCTGATATTCATGTCGGCAGTGTAAACTGCCCAGGAATTACACATTCTAATTAAGGACAGAATGGAGCCACATAAGAGTAGACATTTCTGCAAATTAATATGACTCTTCCTTCAGTTTTTACCAGTAAACCTCGTAAGCATTTGTGTGTTAAAATATCTTAGAGGAAAAATAAAATTTACTTTAAGATGTTTATATTTTGCAGTTAGAACTAAAAAGAAAAAAAGGACACAGAAGTAATCCATATGTAGATTATTGATTCTTGTGTGTATCAGTATTTAGATATGTCTCCATGCAACTGAAAATAAGCCAATAATATCTTAATTTCATTGCTTTAAGTAACTTTATCAGTATCAAATCATGCATGGAAATAGCTAATTTAATACTAAGTATATACACTTTACACTGTTCTATGAAGAATCACTGTGGGTGTAATAACATGTGAGATAGTAATTAAACTAAGCAACAGCACTTTATTTCACATATCTCTGCCCACACTCCATCATTCAATTAGCTTGTAATTACTAACCCAATTAAATTATAATTTATATCATATTATCTGTATTATATAACATATTATTTGTCCAGTATATATCATCCCTTATCTCCAAAACTGAATCAGTGAAACATACCAAAATGTTTTAAAAATTTGAAAACAAATTTTTTCCAAATAAATTCTGTTCTTCTTAGAAGTGACACAGGCATATTATAATTCTAGATTTTAGAATATTTTAAGATCAGTTCTTTAACCGTTAGACTCATTTTCCTTTATTGGTTTAGCTGCTTTGTTGCCATACAGAGAGAGAACTTCACTTTCTTCCCATCACTCTATTCCAACTTGAGTGAGGTTTCCTGAACACTCACAGTGGGTCTGGATTCCCATCTGATTCCAGGGATTCAGGATGGGTCAGAGAAGAGCCAGACAGTGTTCCACTGTGTTCAGCCGAAGCTTTTATCTCAATTAGAAATGCCTCTCTATGTTCTCTTTGCCTAACTACTATACATCTTTCTCAATACAATTAAATTGTCTTATCTCCTATGAAACCTTTCTTGAAGCTGCCAGGGAGAGTTAAGGATTAGTTCCTCCCTTCTCTGGGACCATAAAATGCAAGTGCTTGTGTATGTGTGTACGCACATGTGTGTGTGCCCATGTGTCTATTTCATGGTCATGTACGTGAGTGTGTGGATGTTTCTAAAAGTACTGTGGATTTAAGGTGGATAGCCTAAAGTTTCATTACCAAGATTAACTTATAATATTACTGAAATACATTTGAATCATCCATACTCACTGTAGTTTACATGATGCTAACAAAAGTTAATATTTCAGGACCTCTTATTTGCATAGGCCCTGTGAGCACTCCCTGGAGTAGGATATAGCAACCCATTCCAGTATTCTTGCCTGGAAATTCCTGGACAGAAGAGCCTGAGGAGGCTACAGTCCATGGGATTGCATAGTCAGATGCAACTGAGCAGACACACAATGTAAATACTGATAGTAACTGGAAGGTATATAATGTTACATATCATGAAACATTTGCTTGTATTTCTGGTGAAGAGGTTGCAAAAGAAGGCATTTGAATCCTTAATGTTTCAATATTTGGTATGTTTTACTTTCTGCTGCTGCTGCTAAGCCGCTTCAGTCGTGTCCGACTCTGTGCGACCCCATAGACGGCAGCCCACCAGGCTCTGCAGTCCCTGGGATTCTCCAGGCAAGAATACTGGAGAGGGTTGCCATTTCCTTCTCCAATGCATGAAAGGGAAAAGTGAAAGTGAAGTCGCTCAGTCGTGTCCGACTCTTAGCGACCCCATGGACTGTAGCCTACCAGGCTCCTCTGTCCATGGGATTTTCCAAGCAAGAGTACTGGAGTGGGGTGCCATTGCCTTCTCCGGTTTTACTTTCTAGTTCTAAATAAATATTTACTTTGTCCCTAAATTAGTGTTTGGATTTTTTTTTTCTTTTTCTTAAAGAAGTTACCCCAGATTGTATAATCTTCAAGCACCACAAAACCTAAATTACCCTCTTTGGAAACAGCAAAGTAGATGCAGGAGAACTATTCATTAAACTCATGAGCAAGCTTAACATTTGTTCTGCACTCATCACTGCATTAGGTAGGGTCTTGCCAAGGTTCCATATTAGAGCTATAAAATGCTGTGCTTTTTTTGCCCTTGTTTCCTGTTCATATATAATTTTTGCAAGGCAAGTTTATGGAGACTCAAAAATAAAGACGCTGTAGTTCCAAAGAATAGCAAGGAGAGATAAGAAAGCCTTCCTCAGCGATCAATGCAAAGAAATAGAGGAAAACAACAATGAGAAAGACTAGAGACCTCTTCTAAAAAATTAGAGATATGAAGGGAACATTTCATGCAAAGATGGGCTCAATAAAGGACAGAAATGGTATGGAGCTAACAGAAGCAGAAGATATTAAGAAGAGGTGGCAAGAATACACAGAAGAACTGTACAAAAAAGATCTTCATGTCCCAGATAATCACAATGGTGTGATCACTCGCCTAGAGCCAGACATCCTGGAATGTGAAGTCAAGTGGGCCTTAGAAAGCATCACTATAGACAAAGCTAGTGGAGGTGATGGAATTCCAGTTGAGCTATTTCAAATCCTCAAAGATGATGCTGTGAAAGTGCTGCACTCAATATGCCAGCAAATTGGGAAAACTCACAGTGACCACAGGACTGGAAAACGTCAGTTTTCATCCCAATCCCAAAGAAAGGCAATGCCAAAAAATGCTCAAACTACCACACAATTGCACTCGTCTCACACGCTAGTAAAGTAGTGCTCAAAATTCTCCAAGCCAGGCTTCAGCAATATGTGAACCGTGAGCTTCCAGGTGTTCAAGCTGTTTTTAGAAAAGGCAGAGGAACCAGAGATCAAATTGGCAACATCCGCTGGATCATCGAAAAAGCAAGAGAGTTCCAGAAAAACATCTATTTCTGCTTTATTGACTATGCGAAAGCCTTTGACTGTGTGGATCACAAAAACTGTGGAAAATTCTGAAAGAGATGGGAATACCAGACCACCTGACCTGTCTCTTGAGAAACCTGTATGCAGGTCAGGAAGCAACAGGTAGAACTGGACATGGAACAACAGACTGGTTCCAAATAGGAAAGGAAGTATGTCAAGACTGTAGATTGTCACCCTGCTTATTTAACTTATATGCAGAGTACATCATGAGAAATGCTGGTTTGGAAGAAGCACAAGCTGGAATCAAGATTGCCGGGAGAAATATCAATAACCTTAGATATGCAGATGACACCACCCTTATGACATCAAGTGAAGAGGAACTAAAAAGCCTCTTAATGAAAGTGAGAGAGGAGAGTGAAAAAGTTGGCTTAAAGCTCAACATTCAGAAAACTAAGATCATAGCATCTGGTCCCATCACTTCATGGGAAATGGATGGGGAAACAGTTGAAACAGTGTCAGAATTTATTTTTTTGGGCTCCAAAATCAGTGCAGATAGTGATTGCAGCCATGAAATTAAAAGACGCTTACTCCTTAGAAGGAAAGTTATGACCAACCTAGATAGCATATTTAAAAGCAGAGACATTACTTTGCCAACAAAGGTCCGTCTGGTCAAGGCGATGGTTTTTCCCGTGGTCATGTATGGTGAGAGTTGGACTATAAAGAAAGCTGAGCGCTGAAGAATTGATGCCTTTGAACTGTGGTGTTGGAGAAGACTCTTGAGAGTCCCTTAGACTGCAAGGAGATCCAATCAGTCCAACCTAAAGGAGATCAGTCCTGGGTGTTCATTAGAAGGACTGATGTTGAAGCTGAAACTCCAATACTTTGGCCACCTCATGCGAAGAGTTGACTCATTGGAAAAGACCCCGATGCTGGGAAGGATTGGGGGCAGGAGGAGAAGGGGATGACAGAGGATGAGATGGCTGGATGGCATCTCCGACTTGATGGACATGAGTTTGGGTAAACTCTGGGAGTTGGTGATGGACAGGGAGGCCTGGCATGCTGTGATTCATGAGGTCGCAAAGAGTCGGACACGACTGAGTGACTGAACTGAACTGAACTGAGTAGAGAAAAAAGAAACAAACAGTGAAATGAGAGAGATCAAAACTCAAGGTTCAAGTCCCATACCTACCCTTTATTCACCTAACCTTTAATCATAACTAATCAATTTAAAATTTCTGATTGCTTATTTCTACATGTATGTAATGCAGAGAGTAGTCCCTTCCTGGCAGGGTTTGGGATGATTAGAGATGACATATTTTAAATTTTTCATAGATCACAGCTAATCAAAAACTGATGTAACTGCCATGAGAATTACTTTCCTCTGAGTAAAAATTGTTTGGGGAAATGGTTTCTGCCCATTTCTTTTTCATAATTCTAAGGGTAGCCATGAAAGAGTCTCAGTTTGGTGCTAATGTACCTTTAACAGCTCTCTTTTATAGTGGGTAGTTCTGATCTTACCCAATGAGGAAAGACCTCTGAGTGCCATTTTTATGAAAGAGACATGGCATTTCTTAGCTCAGGCTATTTACCTTACCCACTAAAAAAAATACCAGGGAGAAGGCTGACAGAGGACACAGAATATTTTAAATCAAAACAGTCAAACATATAAGACTAGAAGATTTCTTCTTCAATAACATTTCCTCTGTCTGGATGACTGTACATTTTGGATATAGGAGAAGGCTAATGTAGTCTATCTATATACCATCCATTCCTTTCCTTTCTTTCTTTTTAATTGGAGGATCGTCACTTTACAATGTTGTGTTGGTTTCTGCTGTACATCAATGTGAATCAACCAAAAGTACACATATATACCCTCCTTCTTGAGCCTCCCTCCCACTGATCCCCTATATCACATACCCCCATCCCACTCTTCTAGTTCATCACAGAGCACCAAGCTGATTTCCATGTGTTCTACAGCTGCTTCAAAAGCATACCATCACTTGGTCCAGGAGGCTGAGATGATTTGGAACTCTTGGAAGTCACTGACAATGGTAACTAGATAATTCAAATTTCTCCTGTCCAAAGCAACTCTGGGCAGTCCATATTGTGAATAATTAACCTACAGAATTTTCTGCAGCTGTTAGTAGAAGCTAATTTGTTCAAACAACTGCATATTTTAAACAGATTCCCCCCAGATGTATTTTTTATGTAACTTATATGTATATTTAGCTGTTAAACCAGCTCTCTGATGGACACATCAAGTGACAAATTACAGTGAAAATTATATTATTTTCTAAGAAAAATTCCCATTTGAAAAATGAGATTATGGAGAATATATAGTGGGAGGAAATGGAGCATTGCTTTACTTTGAAAGTGTTGCTCCATTAAGATCAAAATGCGTCAACTTAGATACCCTAAATTTACAGGAGTTTAATGCATTACTACATCATTGAAATCTGTGAAATAGCTTCACTAACTTGGTTTTTAAGTGAAATCTGTCTTATTTAAGGAAAGCAGTTTACTTTCTAAAGTTGTGATGCAAGAGGAAGTAATATGAAATAACTATAGATAGTAGCAAATTCTCAGAAAATAGTTGAATAACATGAACAAAGTTGGCATATTTAGACCTTTAGCTTCATTGCTCACATTTTTGGTTCACAATAATCAGGCAAGGAAGGCACATTTTAATGTAGCTCAAAATATCAAAAATTTGGTCTCTAGTGGAAACAAAAGGCAAAACCATCTCACAGATGTGCAGTTACTCTCTACTGAATTACAAAGTTAATTCTAAAGTGGATCCATGAGGAGCCAGCAATGGAGGAACAAAATCAAACAAACATCTACATATGTTGTATAGCCTTTTGCCTACAGACAAAAAATACTCAGTATTGCTAAAACCTTAAGTAGAATATTTTAAAAATCTAATTTATATGATGGATTCATTGTATTGTTAGAAAAAAGTTACTACTTAGTAAGCTTTCCAAGGAGAACAGCAAATGGAAGACTGTTCGTTTTGCTAATTTATTTATAACATGTAATGTTGCAAGAGAGTGACAGGCATACATGTTAGAGTCTCCTTTTTGGAGAAAAGTTTTCAAACACTCCGTTGTGTTATGTTCTGGAGTCAGCACAGTCTACTCATTGAGGAAAACAGAGGTGTCCAATAGCATATGTTTACAAGTATTAATAGTAAATTGTTGCCCATCTGAAGGGTTCTGGGCAGAAATTTAGACTATATCATTTCCGAAGGCTCTTACAACACTAAAATTCTATGTGGTTTCAGTTTTGTTATCCTAGTCATGTATTAACATATATAGGATTCTTCCTCACAAAAAGCGTATAGACATTTCAAAAACAAAAACAAACAAAAAAATGGTAATCGCCTAATGGAAAGAGCTTACTCATTAAAGTCAGAAGAAAGATCAAAACTTAAATCCTGCCTGCCACTTCCTACCTATGTAGCATTAAAGTTATTATCCAATCTTTGAGATCCTGGTTCTTTTTTCATAATTTAATATTAAGGATAGAAATTACTTTCCCTATTTTGCTTTATAGTCACTGAAAAGGGGGCTTCCCAGGTAGCACAGTGGTCAAGAGTCCACCTGCCAATGCAGGAGACACATAAGATGCAGGTTCGGCCCTTAGGTCAGGAAGATCCCCTGGAGAAAGAAATGGCAACCCACTCCAATCTTCTTGCCTGGGAATTTCCATGGACAGAGCCTGTCAGGATACAATCCATGGGGTTGCAAAGAGTCAGACACGACTGAGTGACTGAGCACCAATTGAAAAAGAAATGGACTGGCAATTTATTTACTGCTGTTTTACATTAGAAGCAACATTATTTTTTTTTAATTTATTTATTTTAGTTGGGGGCTAATTACTTTACAATATTGTAGTGGTTTTTGCCATACATTGACATGAATCAGCCATGGGTTTACATGTGTTCCCCTGGATATGTTATTTTAAGAGAAATTTTATTTCAGTCATGCTTTGCAACTTCCTACTCTGAGGGTATCTTGCATAATCCTTCCCCACCTCCAAATCTAAAGAACACTTGCTTTAATATTAGCTGTATTTCTGTAAATGCGGATTACTTTTCTTTATTATTTTAGTGAAGCAAAACCCATGATATAATTATGCGTGTGCATATGTATCAGTATAAATATAAATGTATTTTTCTCCTCCTTATCTGTCAGATTGCAATGTTAATGCACTTGGCTAAAGACTGTGCATGATCTCTGTATATTACATCTGATTCTTTCTACTCTGCTATCGTAATTTCTGTCTAAACAACCATTGCACCAATGCCTATATTCAAAACATAGCCAATGGGACGGAGATGTTCAATCATAAGAGACAGAATGAATTAGCCCTTTTCTATCATTCTGGTAGAGAATAAATGTCAGAAATCTGGTTGCTGTCTTGGGCGGTTGGCTGAGTTTGAAGATTGTTTCATCAGTGGGTGGGCTGCACCTCTCTGCTGTGTACTCAACTGTGAGTTTTCAACTGGACAAGAAAAAGTCTGCATTGCTCCACGTTGGTGGCATCAGAGAAAGGCATGCATTGTGTATGTATTTATAACTGGGGAAAAGAGAGATACTTAAATTATAGAAGCCTATCTTGAATTATTTAATCAAATTTAAGGACGTTTCTGCCACCCTATTTGTTCATATCAGAGAACAATAGAGGGTTCTAATATGAAATATTTAGGCTATAAGACTGATACTGAATGTACATTGTAAATGTACAATAGCTACAGTATTATTATTATTTGGTTATGGGTGTTAAAATGAGAGCCTAAGAAATCTATTTCATTATTCAAGTTATATTTTTGTACTTGCCTCTCTGTATAAAGTGAAAACATCAAACAGTTTAAAAAGAATGTTCAATTAAGAGGTTTTTCCAATGAGGCAAGATACACATTGATATAAGATGTATACATGTATTCTCAATACTTTCTTGATATGACTGCCCATTCTTCCTTTTTTATACACATCCTAATGTTCTTTTACTAAGACTTTATTTAGATCATTGGGCCAAGAGGAAGTTCTTTCAAAAAAAACAAAGTATCAATTAAAAGAGGTAGATATAGATACTCTATCACGCTTATTCATACTAGCTTTAGCTATCATTCTTTATTACTTTTGGTTGAAAATAAGACCAGTATATAAGCAGTTGATGGCATGTTATTCAGTCATTGAAAATTATTAATCAAAAGAACTGCATAACAGATTGGAAATGATTTTAAGATGTAATAGTAAATTAAATAAAGGATATGTAATAAATCACAAACATGGTTAGAGCTTTGTTTATAAAACTTTTAAACTTTTTTATAAACTTTTTAAAACTTTTTAAAATAGGAAAATATACCAAAAGTAGTTTCTTTTCCTGTGTGTGGTAGAATTCTGATCATATTTTATGCTTTTTTCTATTTATTTTTATAGTTGTTTTTTTTTTTTTTTTTACTGAACATAGATTTTGTTCTTAAGGGAACATATATTAGATGAACATACATATATGCATGATATAGTGGAGTGGTTAAGCATGTAGATTCTGGATCCAGACTGACAGAGCTTAAGTGGAGATTCTTCTTCAGCAAGTTGCCTCATCTCTCCCAAGCTTCATTTCTTCATCTATGAAATGTGCACATTCATTGGTCTGTTGTGAAAAACCATGTTAATGTATATAAAGCAATTAAAATAGTGCCTGGCATGTTGGAGGTAATCAATATGTATTAAGTATGATGGTTAAATTTATAATTTAAAGCACATTACAAATGGAGGACAATCTGACATTCAGTGTACTTTGAAAACACATATTTAAAATCTATAATTGTATTTATAATATTCAGTAACATCCAGATTTTGAGGTAGCTTACTTAAAATTTGGAACATATTATCTATTTGGAACATAGTTAAAATATGGATTTTTTAAGTCTTTGAATATTTAAAAAATAGATTTGGAAAGTTCATATACTAGTGCTAGTGCCTGTGTAATTCATTCTTTAAAAACTCTCAAACCCTTGGAGTAGTTTTTCTTATTTTGCAACCAGCTCATACCCTAATCTCAAATTTTCTCCTTTATAACTACAGCCAATAAGATGAAAAGATGCTGGTAACAGGGTTTCTGACAAGAAGAAAGAAAGAGAGTTGGTAGACAGATTCTTAGGACAGGGACATAACAACCATATATTGTGAAAAACAACAACAAAAAGCTCAAGAACCATTCATTCTGCAGAGGAACAAACAGTTTCTGGGAGAAAAAAAATACTCTTTTTTAGTTTGCAGTACAGTGAATACAAAAAGATGATACTTCTGCTAAATTTTTAGTAAGTTACTATTCAATTCACTATTTCACAAAGCAGAAACATTTTTTGCACATTTTAGAAGATTTTTTTTTAATTTAGTACTTTTGTGTGGGAAGGGATATGGGAAGAAATAATTACATGAAAAGGCTGATTACTTAATTTCAAACAGCTGAGTACTAAAACAGACATTTCCAAATCACAGTTGTTTTAAAGTTCTCTCCTTTTGCGTTTTTCATATATTTTCTAAGATTGTACAGGCACTTACTTTACAGCTATAGTTGATTTATTTAACTATAGTCTTTCCTAAAGAAGAGCTGTTAATAAGTAGGTTACAAGAAAATTCCATCTATCTTTTCATAGTCCATTCTCTCTAGGTTTTACTTAAAACAAAAACAACATACCCTTTCTACTCTTGAAGATGGTATGGAGTGAATAAACAAAGGATACGGGAGGAAGACTCAAAAGAGACTGAGCACATAAATTGTATTCTTATACTCTTTGTTCTCGAAGAATTCGGAATACAGATGAACACAGATAACTGAAGTAAGGATGAGATGATGGTTGAGTTCATCAATATTCAAAGGAAAAAGTGATTGGAAAGGATTATCTGATCTAAATTAAGAGAGAGTGATGTCAGCCTCTTAATAACTTCTCAGAAAATACTGTTCCTGACATTTAATGCTTCAAATTTTTCCTATAATCTTTGTTCCATTCATGATATGCCATAAAAGTCTATCTTCTATAATTCAATCATGATTCATGTTTTTATACTAGAATGATGAGCTTCAGTCTTGATATCTTACTTCAAGTCAACTTCAAATATTTAAATAATGTGAACTATCTCTTTTTAAAAAACTTAATAGGAAGACTGAATTGTAATTCATCTTTTTGTCAAAATTATGACTATATTTTCTCAACTATAAAATATCTTTGATTGTAGGAATTATCACCAAGTTAGAAACAATCTTTGAAAGAAAAACAGCACTATCATATTTAAGATGTATGTTGGTAGTTGGTTGTGAAATGTGATCCAATTTCATAAAAACTGCAATTATAAAAATATAAAAATTATTTCTTAAAATTTGCACCTTAGAAATGGATAGATGGCACATATGTGATCAAGCAAATGTAATAATAGGTTGGGTATAGTTGTTATATGAATGCTTACTGTATTCTTTTTACTTTGCTGTATATTGAAATTTTTCCAAATGAAATGTTAGGGAAATTATGCTTCTTAGGATGGAATAATTAAAACCTCCTAATTCAAATTAAGAAAAATAGCATTTATTAGGCCTTCAATTACTTCACTGAATTATCTTTCTGTTATCACTCGGCTTCCCTGATGGCATGCGGGAAACTCAGGTTCCATCTCTAGTTTTGGAAAATCCCGTGGAAAGGAAATGGCAACCCATTCCAGTATTCTTGTCTGGACAATTCCATGGACTGAAGGGCACGGCGGGCTACAGTCCATGGGGTTGCAGAGTCGGACACGACTGAGCAGTTACAAAGCAACAACAAATCACTCACTCATGAATATGTCTTCATGAAGTTGTATTCTCATAAATCAAGTGTGAATTAAATAATTTCTTTGGAAGTATATGTCCTGTCAGCAATTTCACTCTTATCCATTGGGTCTTATTCAAATTTCCTTCTTCCTTGTTATTTAAAACTTCATGCTGATGAATTTTCATAACACATAGCTCTTACTCTTAAGCTATCTCCCACCTTACAGTTGTATTGTAGTCACTGTGTCTGATTCTTAACATTTTGAGCAAAGATCCTTTGTATTTTATCCTTCAAAGCAGAGGATTACAAAGTGGGAAAGGAGAGCTTGAGGAAGAGAGGGAAGAAGACATTTTTTAATCTTTGAATTAAAAATCCAATTTTTATCTATTTTTTTCTGTATTTTTATCTATTGTTACATAGCTTATTGAAAGTAAAATAGCTAATATACTCAGTTTATTGGCAGCAAATAGATTTTAAGATATTGGGATCTAAGTTCACCTTTTTAAAATGAATTTATTTATTCCATAGTTTTTAACAAACAGTATTTGAGCTCCTACCATAGTCAAGTGTTTGAATAAAAGTCTCCTAATTACCACTACAGAAAATACTGTCAATTGATTTTCAAGCATATGAATGCATTTTTGGATTAAATCATTAAAATCCATCTGTGTGTGAATTTTTAAAAGTCAAATAGTATATATGTATGTATATATATATGTATAAATATATATAGTGTAAGGTAATTCTCTGACCAAATGTACCAAATATCTCACCAACTTCTTACCTCAACCACCATCACTTGGTCCTTTCATAAATATTTAACGAAGCATGTGTGTGTGTGTGTGTGTGTCTATATATGTGTGTGTGTGTGTGTGTATATAATGAATATATATACAATTTTGGATTATAGTGACTGTTAAACATGTGATCTTAAACATTTTTTCTGATTTTGAGACATTAATTCAGTTATTAATAGCTTTAATGTGCTGTGCTTAGTCGCTCAGTTGAACCCTGCGATCCAATGGACTGTATCCCGCCAGGCTCTTCTGTCCATAGGGATTCTCTAAACACGAATACTGGAGTGGATTGCCATTTCCTTCTCCAGCGGATCTTCCCAACCCAGGGATCAAACCCAGGTCTCCAGCATTGCAGGAGGATTCTTTACTGTCTGAGCCACCAGGGAAGCTGAATAACTTTAATATGTACCCTTAAAGAAAACAGTCATATAATAAAATATTCATTATGACCTTTGAAATGATAGGATGAAAAACTCCAGTAGAAATTTAGAGAAGTGAATATATCATAATGCTAAGTTTAGAAAACAGTACAAATTTTATAACTCAGTATAAGCAACTATATATATATATCATATACTTGCTTAAAATTATTAGAATAGAAAACTCAAAAATTTTAATAGCCCTTGTATCTTTGTGGTAAAATTCATGAAAGTTTTTCCTATTTCCTAAAACAATCTCAAACTTTTCAAAATATTCAAAGTATTACTTTATTTGAAATAAATATTTGAAAAATAGCCTTAAATAATATATAATACAAGGATCATTTTTTTTATAAATCAAAAGTTTATAGCAGAATCTCTATAAAGTATATTTTATACTGTAGTCTTTAATTTTTTCTAGTTATAAATTTTCAAAGATAAAATTCAGAATCTCTTTTAGCATCCAAAATGCAATTAATCTGGTGATGTGACATAAAATCTTCTCTGAAGTATAATATCATTTTTTTTCATAGACAAACTATTACTTTTTTTTCAAACAATAAGGTAGGAGTTTGTTCGAGGCGCTCATCCTCTTAGAGCCATTTTGTTTTATATTTAGCACAGTAAGAACAAGCTGATCAACCTTCTATAACAGTTAAGTGTAGAATTACAAAGCTTGCCAGTGCATACATAAATTGCAAAAGGTATAAAATGCCTTTATTATCTTAAGCTACATAAAGATAGTGTGAAAGAAAAAAGAAAATGTGTACTGATGCCAAGTTTTAAGTGATTTAACTAACAAGTACACCCTGCTCTTTCACTCTCACTGCAAGTCCAAGTACAGAGTTTAGATCTTTGCATATACTCATTCTCTGGGATTTTTTTGTGACTGCATATCCTGGCCTTTAAATGTAGTATAAAGTTCTGTGCCACAATTATACCTGTGGACACTATAAAATTAATTTTAACGTGTTTATATTTGCCCATGTTCCTGTAATACTCTCCTTAGTTGATTGTAAGGATCCATTCCCCCATGCTTTTCTCATTTGAATAGTTATGAGACAAAATTATAGTGATGTATGGAATTCTCTTAATCCCAAGTTACATAACAGAAAAAGAAAGCAAATGAGTTCTCCATCTCAGGAAGGATTTTTTATTGTCATCTTTTGCTTTGTATTCCTGTAGTGTGGTACTATTTGCTACTCAAGGCAGAGACTTTTAAATCATTATGAATGCAGAGTTTTAATAGGTTTTACTAAATGATATATATTTAGCATTCATTACATTTTGTGTTTTTCCCTATAATGCCATGATGTAAAATAAAGTAATATCATCGAGTTATGGGGAAAAATCCATTTTGTTTCAAGATTTACTTTGTATTGACCTTAATACCCTAACTTAATAGTTAACTTGAAGAAGCTCAAACAATTCAATCTAGGGGCCAACAGAGGTTCAGATGCCTTCCTCTAGGAGAGAAAGCAGTAAGATTCAGAGACAAGTGAAAATTTAAAAGTGACTAGAAGGGAAAATAGACTACTTAGGAGGCCTTGAGAGAATAAAAAATAAAAACCTTCTGAAAAGTGTCCATTTTGCAACCTGAATTGTCACAATTGAAGGCCTGGCTTATCAAACTGTCCAAAGAAAGAGAGTGGGGAAAGAAAGATCATCAATCAAAGCACAATGATTTTTTATTGTTTAAAATTAAACAAGTATCCAAATTTTTCAGAACAGAGTAAAGAAATTACCTAAAATGCATCACCAAGTGCTGGTCCATCTGCAGTGAAGACCGTTTTATGACAGATTTGAAATAGAAGTTGAGGATACCACAGAACAGAACTACAGTCTCTTTTTAAAAAATCAATAGCTTTTAAAATATCAGACGCTTTCATGGCTGAGATTAATAAAGACCAAGAATCCATCCCGAACACACACAATGACTTCTATTACAAAAGGAAAAATGAAAACGCTGCTATTACTGACACAGTCAATAGATCCCACCTCAGTGTATACTGTACTTTTCTATATTTTTAATTTAAATGCATATAGTTCCAGGGACTGAAGCATGATCAGCATTCTTTCACTTCACAGCATAATGGAAGATGTAGAAGTTTGTCCCATAAATAAACATATAACCTGTCTTGGGTACCATTTGCTTAAAATATTTCCCCTGGAAGCTTATCTAGCCATTCTCAATATGTGGTTCTTCCTCTAACCTGCCCTTTATTACTGCTCTCCTTCTTTCACCTAGAACTTGAGCAGAATATCACTAAATTGTGCCTTCTGCCTCAGACTTATGGATGCATAGTCCAGAGTCCACAAAAACAGCAGCTTTGTTAAAAAAAAATAAGAGAATATATTAAAGTATTTACATTCAAATTTTCATAAGCTTAAAGAAATGCACAATTTATAAGCACATAGTTTTTCCCAGGGACCTGAAAATATTTCTTACTCTTTGTGTTTGTAAGCCCTGGGGGTAAAAGGAACCTATACTTAAAAAATTAAAAAGTAGTTAATAAGTACTAATCTAACAGATCTTTCAGCAGCATTTTTATTCTTATTGTAAAGGGGGAGGGTACCAGTAAATCATTCAAGAGAGCTCTGCAGTATTATGTGGAGTGTATCACAGATCCATTTAATCCAGTTACGTTCAAGATGTAATTCTCTTACTGATGGACATCCAGGATTTCTATGACAAATTCACAAAGGCATCCAGAAAGCTAAATATACTGCACAAAATTTACCTTAGAGACTGTATGAACAGACCATTTCTTCTTTCATGATAACATATAGTAGACCCAGGTTCTTGTGATGGTATGTTTACTATATCTAATCATTTTGCTTTAACTCATTAACTCTTCATCAGCCAAAAAGCAGTTCAATAGACAAAGACTTGCTTTTCCTTAAGGATCTACCATTTGTCTCATAGCATAGGCATCCACTCAATCATTAACTTTTAAAATGAGGAATAAAGTAAAAACTTTCCATGCATATAAGACAGACAAAAGCCATACAAGTAGAGAGAAATCAGCCCTCCTGTTGTCAAGAACATGCATCTCTATGTGTAATCATTTCGTTTCTGTGTAAGAATCAACAAAATGTTCTATTTATATAATGCAAATTATTTTGAATTAGAATTTTAAATAGGAAAAAGAAATAAAATAGAGAGTACTTTAAGAAAAGATTTTTTTTTTTTTTTTTTTTGCTCTAGAAAGCCTCGCAAAGATATTTCAAGGGTAAAGAACATTTGGATCAATTCATTCAGGGCGACTTGGCTATTTGAGAACCAACTAAAAGCAACTTTTTGTAATCAAACCAATAGAAATCAAGTTGCATATAAGGGCTCACAAGGATTAAAACCCTGAGAGGACTGGCAATATTTGTACATGATCCACAGCAAAATTTAAGAAAATAAAAATTTCTTTCAGGAAATCATAGCAATTTTCCAGAAAGCCCAGGGATTTCTAGCCACTTTCCATTTAAAATGTGGTCCTCAGAACAGCAGTGTAGACATCATTGGGAATTTGGATAGAAATGTCAATCCCTGGCCCTTGTCTGACCCATTCAGGTGATTTTTACTCACTTTAAAGTAATAATGTCTCACCTTCAAAGTTATTTGCCATCTCCTCCAGATTTTCACAATTGTAAATAATGTTTCAACCTTGATGCATTGCTAGGCCATAATCTGTGTAGCCTGAGGAAGCATACTGCTGAAACTATGAGGCAGAATTTCTCTTTTCCGGACAGCTCTGACCTACCCAGAGCAATGATTGATCTGAGATGAACTTGTAACTGAAAGAAATTAACCTGGAGCTATGAAACCAAGATAAAATTTGTGGTGGTCTCTAATCAATCTGGCAAATGGATTATTTAAGGGCTTCAGTGCTGGTCTTCTCTAGTTAAACTTTTAAAAACAGCTATTTATTTTCATAGGAATCTATTTTTATTACCAGTGCTTCATGTGAGTTGTGCATTGATTCAACTATTATAGAATGTGTTTCCACTCTGAATTCTTAAAAATTTCTTAAGGTGATTTAAAATTAGACCTAATGATAGGAAATACTTTCCACTTACTTAAAAGGCAAACCCAAATTAATAATAAGTTCACCTTTAACCTTGTCCTGTTGCAGAAATATTTGCTTTAACTAGTATATTATCTAGCCAGTAACCATATTAGATCCAAAACTAGTCTTTCACAGTGTTTAATCTTTCACAGTGTTTTCTTCTTTAAAACTAACAAAGAGATGAGTATTATCACTACTACTGTATTATCACTACTGTTGATATTATCACTACTATTATAAGGCTCCTCATGCTGTGGTCACTATCATTTTTAATCCAGAAATATAATTCCTTTTTGTTACTTTTATTTTTGTCTATGTGCATGGCCTGCAGAATCTTAATTCCCCAATCAGGGATTGAACCTGTGCCCCTTGAAGTGAAAACGCAGAATCTTAACCACTGCACCGCCAGGGAAGTCTCTAGAAATATTTTTCTTTAACATACTTTGATAAATTATTTATTTTTCCCTTCCTTAGATACTGGAAAACATATTTGTTACAGTGTTAAACTTTGGTTTTCGAAAAGTAGTAAAATTTGTTTTAGGGGATTTTCCTTGAATTTTTTAGATATATTATGAAACTTTATAAAGTCCACCTAATTTCTAATGTCAGTTAAATTTATGAATATGTTTAAAAGGTAATTTATAATTCATTAATTACTAACCAATGGTTCCCCTGCCTCTCTAAATTATCTAAACTCTAATATTATCACTACTATTATAAGGCTCCTCAAATATGGCCAAGTCCCAAAGTAAAGAGCAAACACAGTGTAGTTGAATCTACTCCACAAATACTGTGCCAAAGAAATCCTGAAGTAAATGAGTTGAAAATAAATCTTTGACTATCTCTGAGTTTTCGGATCTCTTGATTTAAGAAAGAACAGACAAATATATTTAAATTATAATTATAAATAAAAATATACAATGAATTTTAAAAAGCATGAAGAGATAAAAATAAAATGGATATGTTGTGTACAAAGCAGTCCTCAAGTAGCTAATAGCCCCTTGACTATAGCTATAAAGTGGAATTATTCGGAGAAAAGACCAAAAACAGGTGACTCTCAGGAGCTTTTGAGACAGTAATGGATGGGCAAATGTAAGGAGGCAGCTATGAGCTGGGAAAGACACATAAGAAAAACCAGAGGGAAGGGTGTATGCGAAGGATTATGTACGAATGTAATAGGAAAAAGAGAGAATAATCTGATTTTTAAAATGGAGGGCAATTGTTATTGCTATGACAGATTAGATTTGTTGTATTTTTAGTGATTATAACACAAAATTTTGCGGATGGGAACATGAGAATTTTGTTTATCAGGAGGTGTAATTTATCCATAGGTACTCTGAGCTGTACTTCTAATTAGTTATCAAAATCAGTTGCCATTTGGTAATTTAGGAAAATTAAATGGAAATAATAATTTCAGGATCCTGTGTTTCACATTTTTGAGACAAACCAAAAAGTTATATTATTCATAAAATTTTTATCTCTCTCTTTTTCACTTCAGGAGGAAAGGGGTCTCTGGAGCACTTTGGCACATGTTGGTACATGACAGTTCTGGTCATTTCATAAAGATACAAAGTTAGTCCATAAGTTTGACCTTATAAAAAAATTGTTCAAACCTCAAATATGACTTTTTTCTGTCAGCTGGTGTAACTTTAATATTTAGAAAATCCTTTTAGTCAATGTCAGAATAATTTGGTTAATATATATTTATTACTATACATATTTATTAAAATATAAAGATTGAACCTCCTGCCTGCTTCCTCTCATCCCCAACAAATACCCATTCTAATGTGTTTCATAAATCTCCATTTTTTTCTCTCACATGGCCTTCTCTGTGTTCTCATATATCTAGAGAAGAAAATATAATAAAATTTAGTATTATGGTTTTGGAATATAAGTAAGGAAATTCTATTTTCCATGGAAATTGAGTTAAGGAAATTTGTCTTTATCACATGGATGTACAAATCTGAACATTATCCAAGAAAGTAGTATGAACACTATGTCCTAGTGTTCTATATGTTGTTTTTGTTGTTTAGTTGCTAAGTCTTGTCCAACTATTTTGTGACCCCATGGACTGTAACCTGCCATGGGGATTTCCCAGGCAAGAATACTGGAGTGGGTTGCCATTTAGTGTTCTGTGTAGTATCGGTCTCCTACATTGCAGGCAGGTTCTTTACCATCCAAGCCACCAGGGAAGCCCCATATTCTGGTATACTGCATGCTTGCATGTGTGCTAAATCACTTCACTCATGTCGGATTCTGTGACCCTGTGGACTGTAGCCTGCCAGGCTCTTCTATTCATGGGATTCTCCAGGCAAGAATACTGGAGTGGGTTGCCATGACCTCCTCCATGTGGTATAGTAACTCTAATACAAATCTAGGGGTAACAAGATGATTTTGAATATTTTTTATTTAATTTAAAAAATTTTCATTTTATATTGGAGTCTAGTTGATTTACAATGTTGTGTTTCAAGTGTACAGCAGAGTGATTCAGTTACACACACACACACACACACACACACACACACACATATATATATATATATACACATCTATTCTTTTTCAGATTTCTTTTCTCACTTAGGTTATTACAGAATACTTACATATTTTCTTAAACTTCTTAGTAACTTTATATTTAATTAATACTCTAGAAAGCAATTTAGTTTGAAACATAAATGGAAAGATGGTTACTACCTTTTTTTTTTCCATCTAATATGTTTAAACAATTGTATTTTAAGGACTCAGTACCTTTTACAGGAACTAGTAGCTACAGGGTAAAGTCATAATCTTGCAGTTTGATCAAAGCTTGTGTAGCTTGTAGCTCAAGTCCTTCCATATCACTTTGCCTTAGTGTCCCCATATGCAAAATGAAACTGATTATTGCACCATATGCTATTAAGATTTAACAGGGATCCGTTGGGTTTCATTTTGGTTGGACTCATATTTGAAGGTTACAGTTTCTATTAATCTACACTAAATCCTCTGAAAAATTTTACTTGAAACTTTCATTGTGAACATAATTATCTCATGGTGTAAATGTGGGATTTTAGGAAGGTCTAGGCTTTACCTATCCGCTAGTGTAATGCCCTAGGCAATTTTCTTCTCACTGAGCTTCAGATTCTTCTTTAATAAAATTAAAATAATAATATCTATCTCACTAGATAAACCTAAGAAATAAATGTATATATAAAAAACTGTAGTAATTTTGAAGTTGTACTACATATTGATATTAATACCAATCAGCAATATCACTCTGAAAGCTTCCATCGCCAGGTTTATTTTGTTCATGACTCAATCAGTAAAGGATCCACCTGCAATGCAGGAATCTGCCTGCAATACACGAGACCCGGGGTTCGATTCCTGGGTCCAGAAGATCCCCTGGAGAAAGGAATGGCAACCCGCTCCAGTATTCTTGCCTGGAAAATCCCATAGACAGAGGAGCCTGGAGGGGTACAGGCCATAGGATTGCAAGAGTCACACACAACTTAGCGACTAAACCACCAAAACCAAACAAAATTTCACATTTACATTTGAAATAGCAGGACTTAAAAATACGCAATGTGTTAGATAATATTTCTAAACATATGGCTTTCCTCTTAACCACACAAAATTCACAAGGACTTCACCTTCCCTGTCTCATAGCACAGAACTCCTGGTCTACTTAATGAGATGCTTCAAAATGGGGGAAGGCGTGATGTCAATTAAATGGAAATCAGGAAAATGTTTATCTTTTCAAAAGAGTCCTTTGTTCTTAATAAATCCCCTTCCTCTTTCTGGTCACTGGCAAAACTGGCTTTATATCTGACACATACTTTACATCTCCATTTAGAAGTCTCTGTAATTGCAAATTTCCTAAAATTGACAAGCTCTTATGGACCTCAGGATGAATATACATGCTGTTCTTTTTGCCTAAAATAATCTTCAAATGCCCAGCTTCTTCTTTTTTGAGTCTCAGGTTATATGTCATCTCATTCAAGAGAATATCTTTGACTACCAAATTCAAAACATATCCCACCTATAGCACCCTTTTCTTTTCCCTTGTAGCACTGATCTCACTGTGTAGTTATGTACCTGTTTATTTACTTATTTGTTGTTTGCCTCCTCCAGTTTACTGTGAACTCCATAAGGAAGGGTTACCATGTCTGTTTTGTTCTGCTACATATATCTAATGTAGTACCTGGTACATAGAAGGCATTTAGCAAATGCTTATTGACTAAATGAATAAAAGGAATGGAGAAAATATAATTTTTAGTGTTTTGTGAAAATAGAATTAGTCCAGAAAAACTGTCTCAGAAGACTGGATTCAGTTCACTTCAGTTGCACAGTCGTGTCCGACTCTTTGCAACCTCAAGGACTGCAGCACACCAGGCCTCCCTCAGTTCAGTTCAGTTCAGTCGCTCAGTCATGTATGACTCTTTGTGACCCTATGGGCTACAGCATGCCAGGCTTCCCTGTCCATCACCAACTCCCAGAGCTTACTCAAACTCATGTCCATTGAGTCAGTGATGCCATCCAACCATCTCATCCTCTGTCGTCCCCTTCTCCTCTCGCCTTCAATCTTTCCCAGCATCAGGGTCTTTTCAAATGAGTCAGTTCTTCGCATCAGGTGGCCAAAATATTGGAGTTTCAGCTTCAGCATCAGTCCTTCCAGTGAATATTCAGGACTGATTTCCTTTCAGATGGATTGGTTGGATCTCCTTGCAGTCCAAGGGACTCTCAAGAGTCTTCTCCAACACCGCAGTTCAAAAGCATCAGTTCTTCAGTGCTCAGCTTTCTTTATAGTCCATCTCTCACATCCATACATGACTACTGGAAACCCCATAGCTTTGACTAAGTGAACCTTTGTCAGCAAATAATGTCTCTGCTTTTTAATATGCTTTCTAGGTTGGTCATATGTTTTCTTCCAGGGAGCAAGCATCTTTTAATTTCATGGCTGCAGAAATTAAATCATCTGCAGTGATTTTGTATCCCAAGAAAATAGTCTCTCACTGTTTCTATTGTTTCCTCATCTATTTGCCATGAAGTGATGAGATGGATGCCATGATCTTAGTTTTTTGAATATTGAATTTTAAGCCAGCTTTTTCACTCTCCTTTTTCACTTTCATCAAGAGGCTCTTTAGTTCCTGTTTGCCTTCTGCCATAAGGTTCATGTCATCTGCATATCTGAGTTTATTGATATTTCACCCTGCAGTCTTGATTCCAGCTTGTGCTTCATCCAGTCTGGCATTTCACATGATGTATTCTGCATATAAGTTAAATAAGCAAGACGACAATATACAGCCTTGACATACTCCTTTCCCAATGTGGAACCAGTCCATTGTTCCATGTCCGGTTCTAACTGTTGCTTCTTGACCTGCATACAGATTTCTCAGGAGGCGGTAAAGGTGTCTGGTATTCCCATCTCTTTAAGTATTTTCCACACATTCAAAGACTTTAGCATAGTCAATGAAGCAGAAGTAGGTATTTTTCTGAAATTCTCTTGCTTTTTCTATGATCCAACGGATGTTGGCAATTGGGTAGTTGCAATTGTTAGGTGAACATTTCCCTGTGAATCTTTTACTAACATTTCAGCTCAATATACCTTAAACTTAAATCATTATTATTTCTCTTCTGCCTGTATCCTCCATCACCGGTGCTCATGCTTATGCACTTACGGACTCTTGTAATGGCTCCATCTACCTTTAAAGTAAATTTGGGAATCATATTTAGGGTCTTTATCTTCTTCACTCTATATATCCAAATAGATTTCCTTCTCTAAAAGTCCATTCTTCATTCTTATGTATATTTGTCTCTTATCTGAAAATTTGCATTAACTAATGACTAGATTCCATGACTCCAGTTTCTCCATTTTTATATACATGGACAACAAGGAGATCAAACCAGTCCATCCTAAAGGAAACCAACCCTGAATATTCATTGGAAGGACTGATGCTGAAGCTGAAGCTCCAATACTTTGGCCACCTGATGTGAAGAGCCGACTCATTGGAAAAGACCCTGATCCTGGGAAAGATTGAGGGCAGGAGGAGAAATGGGTGACAGAAGATAAGATGGTTGGACGGCATTACCGACTCGATGGACATGAGTTTGAGCAAACTCCGGGAGATAGTGAAGGACAGGGAAGCCTGGTGTGCTGCAGTCCATGGGGTCACAAAGAGTCGGACACGACTTACTGACTGAAAACAACAGCAACAACAATTTACATGCTGATTTGTTGTTGTTGTTTAATCACTAAGCTGTGTCTGACTATTTTACAACCCCATGAGCTGTAGCCCGCCAAGCCCCTCTCTCCATGGTATTTCCCAGGCAAGAATCCTGCAGTGGGTTGCCATTTCCTTTTCCAGGAAATCTTGCCAACCCAAGGATGGAACCCGTGTCTCCTGAATTGGCAGGCAGATTCTTTACCACTGAGCCACCTAGGAAGCCCTTATATGCTGATATCTCCCATTTAATTATTAAAACCTTACGGGCAGGGATTCTCTTCATTATCACAGTTCCTAGCATAGTGACATATTCATAATCAATTCCTGCTTAGTGCTTATTTACTTACCCTAAGGGACTTCCCTGGTGGCTCAGCTAGTAAAGAATCAGCCTGCAATGCAGAAGACCTTGGTTGGATTCCCCGGTCAGGAAGATCGCCTGGAGAAGGGATAGGCTACCCACTCCAGTATTCTTGGGATCCCCTGGTGGCTCAGACGGTAAAGAATCCACCTGCCATGTGGGAGACCTGGGTTCAACTCCCGGGCTGGGGAGATCCCCTGGAGGACGGCATGGCAACCCACTCTAGTATTATTGCTTGGAGAATCCCCATGGACAGAGAAGCCTGACTGGCTACAGTCCATGGGGTCACAAAGAGTCAGACACGACTGAGAAATAAGCACTCACACACGCTTACCCTAAGATCCTGTAGTTTTTATACTCCTTTGTAGAGTCAAACTATAATGTGTAATAATGATGAATTATATTTGTAGAGTTGTTTTCAACATGTCTTCAAATCCTTTGTCTTATAACTTAGCTCTAGTTGGTAATGATTCAAACATCATTTAAAACCTACAGTGCTCATTCCTTTATCTCTTTCAGGCAGTCTGCCCTGAGGATATAAGCAATAGTATCTGTTATTTATTTTTTTAAGATTCCTTGTTATACTCTGTTAAACCTTGATAAATATCCTCCCTGTGTGTTTCCGGGGATAATAAACTGTGTTTCTGCTCAGCATTTCTTGGCCCTACACACACACACACAGAGTAGAGTATGTGTTTTTAAGTAGAAAAGGGAAACAGCGAGCTAGTCACAAAGTGTAATGTTTTTCATCTCAGCAGCTTTGTGACTTGGTCAGCAGTGGGCCCACCTTTTGAAAAGTAACAGCCTAATCAGAGTGAAAGGAGGCAGAGGGATCAGGCTGATCAGAGGATACTTGTCTGTAGCATCTAACCGTTTCTCTCTTGCCCCAGCAAGGAGCAAAGAGAGTTCATCAGGCATGCAGCCTCATATCAAATGCTCTGGACACTTTCTTTCGGGCATTTTTGGATGTTTGACTAGACAAGCCTTTTTCTGCCTCAGCACCCTTGTCGTGTTGTTTCTTCATGGTCAACATGACTGAGATAAGATAATGTATGAGGATAACTTGACAGGATCTGAAAAATAGACAAATAGACCTTGAACCCACTGAAGAAGCTTCAAAAGTTAGTTATAAAGGTGCACGATGAAAAAAAAAAAAAAAAACACACATGGAGCTGGATTTAGTTCAAGAAGAAAAATCCAATTTTAGTAGCAAACAGGTAGCCAATGAAAATTAAGTTAAGGGCAGTTGTTACTTACATCTTGTAGATTACCTGAAAAGTCACTAACAATTGCAGAGATATATGCTAAATTAGATTGCAAAAACACAACAGGGGAGTCATTGTCTTGTGTAAGAGCCCCTATATACATACATATTATATGTGTAACATGTTACAGGCACTACTTATAAGCACCACATTCAGGGAGTAAATTTTGAAACAATTTTGGCAGTAGAATATTTTTATATGACATTTTTAATGGTCATTGAATGTATGGTATAAATTAAAATGGAACTACTGATATTAAAACAATTATGGGAAAGAATTAGAAACCCCATACACTTAGCCTTCACACCTGTCTCCCATGGTAACCCCTGAAAAGTCCTCTACACAACATGAGTTTATTTAATCAAGTACCAATAAAATCTATATATTAATACTTAATAGTGTAAAACTTTCTAAAGTCTACTAAACGATATAATCATGGAAGTGTTATTTAATAGAGCACTAATTACCTGTGTAAGTTATATGTCTTATGTTATTTTTATAGCAACGAATCAGAAAGTCAATAAATGTTTCACAAATGCTACTGAATGCAGAAAGACTTTGAGAGAAATTTGACAAATGATTTTGCAGAAAATGAGGCTCATAGTGGCTTTCTTCTCATAAATTTTCCAAGGAGGGCATATGGGCAGTTAAAGAACAAATGGTTTCTCTGCATTTGTCATTACAATTCCATTTCCTGGAACTTGCATAGCAAACATATTCTTCCATGTGTTAATCATCATGAGGGTCGTGAAGAACATCAGATGTGATAACAGAGATCAGTACACTCACAATGACCTCAGATCAAAGTAATCCAAAATTAAAAGATCAAAGACCAAATCATACGACTAGACAATGCTCTTTTTCTCAAGCTGCTCACATATTTCACTTTGTTAAAGCAATTTGCAAATACCAAGTGTACAGTTATTTGAAAAAATCTTAACAAAGTAAACTTCTGTTAACATTTAAATGCCTGAATGGCAAAGCACTTTGGACTTTAGAGGGAGGTCAGAAATCGTCCTCATCATTTCCACTCCCAGAGGGAAAGAGTGAAATAGATTCCTTCTTTTCTTCATGCCTCAGGCATAGAAAGAATTCTTGGCCTCAGAAATCAACATGGTACGAGGAAAGAGAAATCACACAGTGAGTACTCAAGTCAATCTCCAGTCCAGACTAGTTTTCTACTTAAAGATTTCCAGGAATCATGCTTCAGTACAGAGTCAGGATAGATTATATTTAGATTTAGAAGGGAAGTAGGCAACAAATAGATATTTTCAAGCATCGATTTATTACTAATCTATGAGAGAGGCATTCAGGGTATAAGTGGACTAGAGTGTGGCCCCAGAAACCTGGGAGAAGTAGGTGGATTGTTTAAGGTTTGAGCCTCATTTCTTTTCTCAGTTGCTACTATCAGGATACTCTTTCAGGTTCCCAGTAACACAACTGCTATATGAAATCCATGTACATCTTTGTAGGCAATGAAAATAAGAAGTAAATACAAAAATAAGACTGTGACAGAATAAATATTAGTATTATCATAATCCTTAATAAAAATAATAAGTGTGAGTTTTCAAAATCAATATCAAAGAGGACATGAACATTGATTATTATTTTTAGTTGAGGTACAGTTGATTTCTAATATTAGTTTCAGGTATACAACATAATGATATAATATTTTTATAGATTGTATTCCATTTAAAGTTATTACAATATAATGATTATATTTCCCTGTGCTGTACAATGTATCCTAGTGACTTATTTATTTTATACATAGTAGTTTATGTTTCTTAGTCTCAAACACTTATCTCACCACTTTCCCTTTCCTTTCTTCACTGGTAAACACTAGCTTATTCTCTTTATCTGTGAGTCTGTTTCTGTTTTATTATATATATTTGTTTGTTTTATCTTTTAGTTTCCACGTATAAGTGATGACATAGAATAGCTGTCTTTGATTTATTTCACTAAGCATAAAACTCTCTAGGTTCACCCACATTGTTGCAAATGGCAAATTCTCATTCTTTTGAAGGGTGAATAATATTCCACTGCACTTTTTCTTTCTCTCTTTATCTGCTGATGAGCACTTAGATGGCTTCCATATCTTGGCTATTGTAAATAATTCCACTCTAAACATTGAGGTGCATGTATCTTTTCAAATTAGTCCCCCACACTTTGGCTTTATACTCAGGAGTCAAATTCTTAGATCATATAGTAGTCCTATTTTTGATTTTTTGAGCAACCTCAATACTGGTTTCCACAGTGGCTGCACCAATTTACATCCCTACCAACAGATTATGAAGGTTCTGTTTTCTCCACGTTCTTACCAACATTTGCTGCTTCTGCTCTTTTTAATGATAGCTATTTCGATAGGTGTGACGTGACATCTCACTATAATTTTGATTTGCATTTCTCTGGTGATTAATGATGTTGAGCATCTTTCCATGTACCTGTTAGCCATCTGTATGTCTTCTTTGGAAAAATTTCTATTCAGTTCTTCTGTCTATTTTTTAAGTGGGTTTTTTGGTTTTTTGATATTGAGTTCTATGAGCTGTTTATATATTATGGATATTAATGCCTTATCAGTAACATCATTTGAAAATATTTTCTCCTATTCAGTAGATTGTATTTTTTGTTTCTTGGGTAGTTTCCTCTGCTGTGCAAAAGGTTTTAAGTTTAATTAGGTCCTATTTGTTTATTTTTGCTTTTGCTTTCTTTGCCTTAGGCAGCAAATCCAAAAAATATATTGCTCTGATTTATGTGATATAAATGTTCTGCCTACGTTCTACCTATGTTCTTCTCTGAAAGTGTGATACCTTCAACTTCATTCTTTTTTCTCAAGATTGCTTTGACAATTCACAGATTTTGGGGGTTCTATATAAATTTTTTCTATTTTTTTCTAATTCTGTGAAAACTGTCATGATTATTTTGATAAATATTGCATTGAATCTCTAGATTGCTTTGTGTAATATAGTCATTTTACAGTAGTAATTCTTCCAATCCACAAACACAGTATACCTTTTCATTCGTTTGTGTCATCTTCAGTTTCTTTCATCGGTGCCTTATACATTGCCTCTGTTCTTTTCCAAGTACAGAGCTATTACCTCCTTTTTGAGATTTATTTTTAGGTATTTTATTTCTTTTGATGTGAAAGTAAATGAGATTGTTTCCTTAATTTCTCTTGTTCCTGATCTTAGAAGAAATGTTTTTAGGCTTTCACTGTTGAGTATGATGTTAGCTATGGGCTTATTATATATGGCGTTTTTTATACTGAGATATATATAACCACTCTGTGGAGAGTTTTTAATCATAAATGGATGTTGAATTTTGTCAACAGCTTTTTCTTCATTTACTGAGTTGATAATATGGTTTTTATTCCTCAGTTTGTTAATGTGGTATATCACGTTGATTGTTTGTGTATATTAAACCATCTTTGCTTCTTTAGGATAAATCTCACTTGATCGTGGTGTATGATCCTTTTACTGTATTGTTGAATTCTGTTTGCTAATATTTTGTTGAAGATTTTTGCACCTGTGTTCATCAGTGATACTGGCCTGGGATTTTCTTTTTTGTGTGTGACATTTTTATCTTATTTTGTTATCAGGGTAATGCTAGCATCATAGAATAAGTTGAGAAGCTAAACACTGAGGATTCTTTTTTCTTCATAGCACTTGCTGCATTGTATTTGAATTTGTGTTATGTATCAAGTTTGTACTTGAGTTTGTATTATGTGGAAACTATTCATTTTGGGAAACACAGTTGAAGTAATTTTTTTTAATAGTGAAAATAAGTCTCTTCTCAAATTGATAAGCTTTTGCTCTATTTTCTCTTGACATATTAATAACCTGCTGTCATGGTTCCAGTGAGTGGCTGGTTTCCGCTTCATTAGGTTGACTGAAATTCTTGTAACCTGTTCACAGAGGCTCGTCACCAGTCAGTTATTGTCAATGTTGCTTTCTTCCTTTTTCTGTGTGGATGAGAATTAAGTAAAATTAGGACATCTGACATAGAACATCAAAGAATCATCTGAAATTCAGGAACTCTTGGTTTCATATCCTTTCTCCTGCTTTGCTGAGAAATGACAAAGAAGTTGAAATCTTATCTGAAAATGCTAATAAAAGGTGCCCTTCCCACGGGCTCCCTCTTTCAACTGAGTTTAACTCTCTAATTCACCCAGGCTGGGCAGGCTACCTACCTTTTCTATTTATTTATCCCCTAATACTTCACCATAATGCTCTTCACATGGTCCAGGAGCTACGTGAGTGAAAACGGAGATCGTGTAACTTTGTCATTATAACCTCAGAATCTCTCCTAGCCTCTGGCCCATTGGAGGCTTTCGATTTTATATTAATACAGCAACATTAATTTTACGAGTGATAAACTCAAAGCATGCCAACAGATAGCACTCTTGGCAAATAAGACTGTAAATAAATTATTTTGGGAATGAGGCGGCTCCACTTCTTCATGCTTCTGCTTCCAGTTAGATAACACCATCAAGTATCGATAGGAAATTAGGAACAGAGGGCATATTTCCCCTACTCTGTCCCTGAAAACCACTCTTAAGAAATCCAGTTCTCCTATCATTGATACTTCCTATCATCACATTCAATTATAAGATTCATTTTTTCTTTTACAATCCAGATTTCCATATGAGAATCGGCTTATTTAGTAAATTAATTCACAGTTAATTTATGATTAATAAGTATGTGTTAATATTAACAGAATAGCTTGGACCTCTTTACTCTTGCAGAGAATACATGCATTTAAAATAACCTGTAAGGTTTAATCAGAGGGAATAATCCTGACTGGAGTGTTAGGGATGCAATGTCAAGAGGTTATGACTCTATGTCTACTGCTCCATTACAAAAGTAGATAGGAGTTAAGTTTGAAAATGGATAAAATTTAAATGTGAAAACCCCCAAATAAATATGAAAATCATTATGTTTGACTGAGATGGGATTTCTACTAAATATTTTGTGATTTTTTTGAATAACATAACTGATAACAATGGAAACCACTAGTCTGTGTCATGTTTTTAGTTTTTTGTTAAGGGGTGACAATTTTTTGAGAAAACTTATTGAATTACATTATTTTAGTGGAAATTCTCAACATTCTTCTTCTTAATTAAGAATATTTGTTAGAATATTTTTAAATATAATTGAATTTGTAGAACCCATGCTAGTGGCATTTAGAAACTCTGAGACTTTCGTAGGTGACCTTAAAGGCAAGGCAACATCTTTCTGAGAATATCCTGGAGTGAATTAAGTAATTAAGTAAACATACAAGCAGACAAGTGTGTGTGTGTTTGTGTGTATATGTAATTTTTTAACTGATAACTTGTGGCTTTCACCAGCACCAAATATTCGAAGGGCTTCAATTTTTCCACTCTGAGAATGATTTGATGATTAATGAGACAACTGGTCCATGAGTACCACTGCAGAAAGATGCTAGCTACATATAAATGATTATAATTATCCAATTTTATGAATGTTTTCTTAATAAGCAGATGGGAAATTTCTGTCCATGGCAAGGAATTTCAAAGGCTTAATCATTTCATTTTTGTAACTATTCAAAATTTCAAGTATAGCTCTGCTTAGAACTAAAATCACTTTTAGAAATCATTCATATTTATTCTTCAGGGCAAAAATTAGTGAATGAATGTGAATAAGTTTGGACGGTCTACACACCAAACAGAAAAGTAAAATCTTGGCAGTTTATTTGATCAGTGTAGATTGTCAAATGAAATATTAATAGCCAAAAGGAAGCCTTTAAAACGATTTGGATTTAGATCTGCAAGGAATTGTTTTTCTGTATTAATATAATATATGTGAGTCTTTTCTATCAAGCTTGTGTTAAAAACAGATAATTCCTCTAGTCACTCACTCAACCTTTTGAATAGTCAATCATTAAATCCAAAATGATTTCAATTGATATGAGTATAGGGCACAATTACGTAGTGTTTTGGAGTCAGTGTACCCAGCTGTGAATAAAAACACAGTGTATAATGGAAAATCTCTGCTCTAGGTTTACAAAGAAAGCAGTTACAAAGGGTAACTGAAATAGCTCCTGGGGTTTCATAGAGAGATCAAGTCCTGATGAAAGTGGTCAGAGGTGTGGCACAGCCTCTAATTAG
Organism: Okapia johnstoni; assembly: GCA_024291935.2. Taxonomy (NCBI): domain Eukaryota; kingdom Metazoa; phylum Chordata; class Mammalia; order Artiodactyla; family Giraffidae; genus Okapia; species Okapia johnstoni. Next base: position 93,449,549 of record CM044311.1, on the reverse strand, counting down.
GAACAAGGATACCCACTCATTATCACTCCACAGCAGCTCCCCCTAATAAGGCAGTGCTTCTTTGTCAGTGGATGAGTGGTACGTTATGTACAAGCATAACTGCCCACAGTTCAGTTAGTGTAGCTCTAAGCTTATGTCTGGAATAGCTGTTTTATCTGTCTTTCCTCCAAGTATTTTCTCTGCAGCATATCACTGAAGTGGTAGTAGCATTCATCTGATTAAAATCAAAGCATTTCCCTATAAATGTTGGACCAAAGCAAACGCATTCACAGGAAATATAAAAAGGAAATTTAAATACAAATCGCATGCATAATGCTGCTAATTTGTTACTACTTGCAGTAAAGCTCTTAATGAGATTATCCAGGATTGGGTCTGTTTCCACTGAGAGTTTCATTAACCCCCCTGAATATTTTACCTTTGTTTATGCGATGTGCAAGTATATTTGATTATAATATTTCACATCTTGTAATTCAGTCTTTGCAAATTTGTAAAATTTGTGTTTATCTTAAAAGAATAAAATTCAGATGTGCATGATATAAATGTTCTTTGTATAAAATATATGTACATGTCTATGTCTATTTGCCTATATATGCACTTAAAAAGTTATTCGATGAAGGCAAAAGGTGGAGGATATTTTTATCAAATTCAGAGAATTCGGTGCTTCAAATGCTGTTTCAAGTGTCCTCCTGGACAATAAGAAAATATATAAAAAGTTGGATGTCTGATAGTCTCAGTTTTCTGCAGTCCTGTTCAGAAGAGATACACTAAATAGAATATAGAGTACTGTAGTACTTCTCAGACTTTCATGTGCGTCTGAGTCACTTAGGCATCTTGTTAAAATTCAGATTTTTGATAAATCAGTTCACTGTGAGGCCTGAGTCTCTGCATTTCTAACCAAATCTCACAAGGGCTGCTGCTCCATAAATCATTAGCATTTTGAGTAGCAAAAGGATTGTCTGTTAAACTACTAATAGGTAGAATCATTTCCAGTTTAAAGAACAGAACATAAGGCAAATGAGTGGTATAACCAAAATCCAAAAAGTGAATAATGTCTTAAAATACATATGCCATTTGAAAATGTATTACATAGAAGCCTGCCTATGCATTTATCAGGAATCTGAGCTTTGATAACTTGAATAAGATCTCATTAAATAAATGAAAATGCCACAAAATGAAGATATCAACTAAGTTGGGCTCCCTGCTGGGAAATTCTGATAGTTACTCATATTAAAGATAAACTGCTTTATTAAAACTGGACATTTCTATTAAAACCAAAAGCAGTCCTTAAAAACAGCTGTATAAATCAAAAGGGAAAATCAAGGGAAAACAGTGGGAGTTATGAAGCAGACATTTTAGTTCCAGTTCTGCCATGGAACCAGTTTCATTATCTATAAACTGAAAAATGATAATTATCTGATCCAAATCTCATAAATGTATGATGAAATCTGAATATGATAATCCACATGTATGCATTTTGAAATCATTTATAACGTATAAGTAAAACATTTTTAGAATTGTAAATGTTATTTGCTGCTGTAGATACCAGGCCATGATATACGCTTTGTGGTATATGTGCTAATTTGCAGTGTTTAATTTTGTTTATGATCTCCAGATTTTAACACACATGAGGGAGAAACTGGTCAATTTTATTTGGTATTACATTTTCAAAGATGCCCTGGTTTCATCTGAAAATGTGCTTAGAGATTCTCTTGGCACAGATTCCATTTAAATGGTGCTAATGTTATTCATTCTCATTGAAGTCTGTCCCTAGGGTTCTGGGATTAAAGGAGAGAATGTAGTTCCATATCTGGGTAAACAGCTACAGAAAGTGATTAAAACTTATTAGTGGTATCAGTAATTATGTTGACTTGCAATATATGTGCCATCATTTTAACCATTTAGTTAAACATGGAAAGGAAATTGAGAAGGAAGCTTTAATTAATCTCAGAAGTAAAAAGTTCAAAAGAATTTTCTAGCATGAAATAGGCACCCTTGTGAAAAGAAAACTTACTGTTTAGTCAATGCAGAAACTCAAAGAGAGCTAAAATGTGAAAAAAAAAATCTGTGAAATTAATTCTCTCAGGCAATGAACTTGTGTTCCAAAAGTTGCAGTGTTTCTCAGTGTTCACTTCTGGATGCGATGTAGTGCCAATGTGTTTTGCTGAGTTGGGGATTTCTCATGGCAGCTGTCAAGGTTGGTGTATCATCTTTAAAGATGTTCCTTAAAACTTTGCTCTGACCCCTGGCTACTCTTAGACCTTTCTGTGGATCATGGAAGGCATACTTTAGTTTATTCAGGTTTTGCATTAATTGAGTATGGAGTTTATGTTTCTTGTTGAGAAAAAAAAATGGTAAGACAAATCTTCCTTGAGTTTTCCAGGATTTCACTTAAAATGAAAACCCACGCTGTAACCTTGTGCTCTTATTGCTGCTCCCATTTTGCTGTGCCAGGCCCTAGACAACTCAGGAATCTTTCAAAATGGGCTCAATTTTGCATAAATCAACAAATTCCTATGTTAAAAGTGTTCAGTAGTATGTACCACATTATAGATTTGTTGTAAATGTTTATCAAATGGATAAACGACTAGAAGAATGACTGACCAACTGACTGAGTGAATGAATGAATGAATAAAGACATATTATTACCTATCCTCCAGGGAAGAAAAGTGCTTTTACTCTAAGCCATGCTGTATGTCAGAAGTGCCCTAATAAATAGACAATAGGAGCAGTGAAGAAATTGCAGTTGCTTTTACAGGGAAATCAGGAAGTACTCACGGAGAAAAGGGTACTTGAATAGAGTTTCAACATATAGAAAGTTGTGAGAAGAAATGGCATTTCAGACAAAGGACATGATTACTATATTTTCATTGTACAATGAATATCTTAGTAAATAATATGTTCTGTAATTTAAAAAAATGAAGAATATTTCTAAAATTGAAGACAGACATTCAGACTTTTTACTCTCTGAAGAGGCCTTTGTGGTTGCCAATTTTTCAATGACACAGGTATTGCTGGATGTGATTTCTCCTGTGTTGATCCACAGTTAAACAAAACCACAGTTAGGCTTTCTTTTCCCTTTTGGTTTAGCTGTTGAACATTCATATGTGTGTGCAGTGGGGGAGTGAAATGTTCATTTTTTCCCCTTTGCTTCTTAATGTAATCATCTTGTAAAACTACAGTTAAAATTAATAAAGATCTTTTTTCTAAAATTAGAAGGATCTATTTGCTTTGACAAGTTCTAACTGTTTATAGTGTCAGATTATTTTCAAAATATTACAGATGTGGAAAAGGGGTAGAATTAGTTTTGAGTAAAATTATGGCTTGTCGGCAGATAACACAATCAACCTTTCAAAAGCAAACACCTCTTTCCAAGTATAGTTGTTAGAAAATGAAAGCCTTATTCAAATGCTAAATAAGAAAAATGAGGATGGGAATATAAGCTCCTCTGGAAAAAAAAATAACAAAGAACAGTATTTTAGGCATGGTTTTCAGAGATTTCCAACTGCAGGTGCTGCTTAGTTGTTGATTGGTTCATTGGATGGCCTTGATGGTGTTGATAGCTTATCAAAGTGGGGAATTCAAGTTAATGACAGCTAATAACATGATTGAATGGTGCCTGATCTATTTCAGGATGGAAAATCGATAGTCTGTTAGATTCGTCAGGAGAAGATGGGGAAGGGAAAGCAAGCTGTATTTGCCTTCATCACCACGGCTACACTAATTAAGCACCGCCTTTAGATTGAGAGGAGCCTGGAGAATTGAACTGGTAATGAGATTCAGGCTTGAAATAAATGAAGCAACTTCACCATAAGGCACACTGACAGACAATTAAACCTCTTTATCAATGCAGCTTTCATCCAGAAAGAAAATCTCATATGGCAGCTATAAAACAAGTGGGGGACCGGGAGGAACTATAAATCATTTTCTCAGCTTGCAGTTGTTCTCACAACTTCCACATTGTTTTGACATTTGGGTTTCTTTGCATTAAAAGTTAGTCATAGTTAGTAACACTTCATTTTGTTACATGGAGGTTCCTGGTGTGTCACATTTGTTGAAACGTTTCAAGGAAGGTTTTGATTAAGTATAAAACTGATTAGCGATAAAAAGCAATTTCCTCCAAAAATTTTGGACTGGAAAGGGAATATTCTAAAGAGTACCAATAATCATTGTTAGCATTTCAAAAATCCTTTAAAAAATATTTCCAAGTAGTTAATTTTATAGATAAAGGCTCATTTTTGCTTATCCAAATATCACCTTTTCCTCCAGTTAAAAATTCTCTGTTGGGAAAGACCATCTCAAATAGTCAGAGAATCATCTAAATTTCTGGAACTGGAGTAGATTTTATTTTAAACACAATGAGGGGAGAATGGGTTTTCATTGGCCGATAAGTGTTCTGGAGAATGGGAACATATCAAATATACTATTTAATATTATAAAAATTAAATAATATCAACCCATCATATTTTGCAAAAAAGATATGCCTTTTAATCTGAGGTCTGTTGTTATGTTCTGGTGTGTTAGTGTTATGGTGAACTGCTGTATATAACATAAAAATATTATCACCTATGAAACCCCTCACCAGCAATATTCTTGGTGCAGTTCGTACTATGTGGCATTGCTGTGCATTTATCTCTGAAGTTTCTAGACATACGTTTTAAGATTTGAGGGGAAATAGCTAGAGCATAACAACGTCTTTCCTTTTTCTTCTTTCATTTCTCCATGATACCTAACATTATGAACTTCACAAAACATATTTATCATTTCCTTTTTCTATATATTGGTTATTGGTAATATTTCCTAGCTTAGGTTTGGTATAAAGACAGAAAAATAAAAACACCTGGCTGTTTCATCTCATAAATTATGATACTTCACTTTACTTTTTGTGTACTTATATGTTTAATACAATTTCCCATTTCTCAGCCTTTCACAGTGACTTCTTATTACGAACCACCCTTCCCTAAGCTTCTGTTATTCCCTTATTTCTCCTGCAGTTGTTTATTTGTCCTTCTATCCATGTTGTATGGCTTGGCTGTTTGAGCTTCAAAAATATTATAGTAATGCTTCACTTAAATTGAACGTGTGAGCTTTAGAAATATTATAATAATATTTCACTGGAACTATTTTACTCAAAAGCTTTTACTGAGTACTTGTAGGGTATATTGTGCTGGGGTGTATTCGTCCAGGGACACAGATGTGTGCAGTCACTCCTTCATTTACTCAAAAAACATCTGTTGGACTCAGTGTTTTACATGTGGTGAACACCAAGGAGCATAGCACACTGGGTATTCAAAGATAGTCTCACCAGGCTTAGATTCAGTCTTTGCATATATATAGCATTTAGTTTTGCTGTAAAATAAATGGATGGTTGCATGGCATCATCAACTCAATGGACATGAGTTTGAGCAGTCTCCAGGAGATGGTGAAGGACGGGGATGCCTGGCATGCTGCAGTCCATGGGGTTGCAAGGAGTCAGACATGACTGAGCAACTGAACAACAACAAAAAATTTATTTTAAAAATTCAAAATACAATATAACAATCAAAGTTAGATATATTAAAATTAAATATAGTTTAAATAAAAATGAAGGAAATAATATAGTAAATATGTATTTGATAAGATGTAGTGGTACAGAAAAAGTTGAGGTTTTTTTGTTTGTTTGTTTGTTTGTTTGTTTGTTTACTTTGTTCTTGCTCAGGAATTAAAAGTTTCAGGGAGGAAGTAGGATTTGAGTTCAGTCTTGCAGATGAGTGGGCTTCCCTGGTTGTGCAGTGGTCAAGAATCCGCCTGTCAACGCAGGAGACGAAAGAAACCTGGGTTTGATCCCTGGGTCAGCAAGATTCCCTGGAGTAGGAAATGGCAACTAACTCCAGTATTCTTGCTAGCCTGGAGGGCTATCATCTATGGGGTCACAAAGAGTTGAATGAACTGAGCACACACACACTTGCAGAGGTTGTTGTTGTTCAGCCCCTCAGTCGTGTCCATCTCTTTGCGATCCCAGGGACTGCAGCATGTCAGGCTTCAGATAAGTAGGAGTTTTGTAAGTGATGGAGAAGTAGAGAGACGCCCATATTCATGAAGTCCTGCAAGTCAGCAGGGTTAGTGTTGGTTTCTTTTGGCTGGATCATAGATTTTGTTGAGATGGTTGGCATGAAATTGGGGTCAGATTACAGAAGGTATAAAGTACCATGACTGAGGAGTTCAAACATTATGCTGCAGCCAAAGATTTCTTCTGATCAGGAAATTATATGACATTATGAGTTTTCAGGATATGGCTAGTGGTAATTGTTGGAAAGAATGTGTGTGTGTGTATGTTCAGTCACTCAGTCGTGTCCAACTCTGCAACCCCATGGACTGTAGCTGGCCAGTCTCCTCTGTCCATAGCATTTTCCAGGCAAGAATACTGGAGTGGGTTGCCATTTCCTCCTCCACGGGATCTTCCTGACTCAGGGATTGAACCCGCCTCTCCTGAACTGGCAGGCGGATTCTTTATCACTGAGCCACCTGGGAAGACCATTGGTAAGAATGTGCAGCATAATTGTGTTCTCAGGTTATACCTAGCAGCAAAAAAGGGAGGATTCAGAGTTCATTGAGGAGGCTATTGCATAGATATTTGTTGTTCAATTGCTCAGTCGTGTCCAACTCTGTGACACCATGGACTGCAGCATGCCAGGCTTTCCTGTCCTTCACCATTTCCTGGAGTTTGCTCAAACTCATGTCCATTGAGTCGGTTATGCCATACAACCATCTCATCCTCTGTCACTCCCTTCTCCTCCTGTCCTCAATCTTTCCCAGGATCTGGGTCTTTTCCAGTGAGGCGACTCTTCGCATCAAGTGTCCAAAGTATTGGAGCTTCAACTTCAGCATCAGTCCTTCCAATGAATATTCAGGGTTGATTTCCTTTAGGATGGACTGGTTGGATCCCTTATAGATATAGGTGAAAAATAATGTATACTTGTGTCTTGGCAAGTGAGCTGGAGTAAAAGGAGAAGAATCACTAAGAGGGAGATTGGAAAGTCAAATTCACGGGAATTAACATGTCACTGGATGTGGGAGGTGCTAGAGAGAAAGGAATTGAAACTGACTGAGTTTCCAGACTGACTAGATCAAAGGGTTTTATTGTCAACTGTGTTGCCAGATTGTTTTCATTCTGGGCAAGTGTCTTCATATTGAGAGAATTATTTTCTTTATTGGATATGTACAACTCTTAAAAATATATTTCCACCTTTTAAATTTTAGCTAGTGGATTCCTGCCATTTCTCCATTAGAAAATAATAGTACAGAGGACACTTAGGGACCCTTGGAAATGTATGTCATCAGTGACATTGGTTTTGGAGCTATTGTATGAATGGCTACAATACTCCAAACCCATAAAGTGTGTGCTAGGTCACATGGGTAAATTGCTCAAGAAAGTGGAGGCTCAGTCTTTGCCTCAGAGGCTTGAACCCCTGAAAACAGTACAATAACTACCATTGATTGGATATCTATACTGCACCTGACCGACTGATAAGATCTTTACAAAAGATATCTTACTCAGTCTTTGGAAGGAATCATTAGTCCTCTTTCACAGATGAATAAAATGAAGTTCAAAAGATTAAATCACATGACCAAAATCTCATGACCAGAGTCATGGAGAAAGGATTTTAACTGATGTTAGAATCTAGTCCTAATTTAAAGTTTGTAAGACATTGTTTACTTTTTGAACTTAAGGAGTTCTTTGATATATGCCTACTTCTTTGAGAACTTAGCATTATTCTGTGTATATAATATTTTCTCAAAAATTCAAGTGGTTACATTTTTCTATTATACACTGCAGCTAAAGTTTTTCTCTCTGATTTCTTCCCTCAATATTCCTGGGTCTAGAAGCAAATTATAAAATTTATCATACATCCATACTCAGGATTCCTCAAAAAATATTCTCTTCTTGTCTTTTATCATGTATTTTGGAATTATTTTACTTCATTTCACTTATTCAAAGCAACTAATAGCCATGAATTTCTGTAACACTGTACTTTTTAACAGAACATTTTATTTGAGGTAATTGTAGATATAGTTGTAAGAAATAATACAGAGGCCCCGTGTTACCTTTACTGAGTTTCCCACAATGATAATATTTTAAAAAACTATAGTAGAGTATCTCAAGCAGGATATTGATATTGATACAGGCAAGATAAAGAATAACGGCATCACCACAAGGACCGCGTCTGTTTCTTTTTACAGCCACACCTATTTTCCTCCAGCTTCACCCCATCTTTAATCCTTGGCAACCACGAATCTGTTTTTCACTTCTATAATTCTGTCATTTCCAGAACATTGTATGAATGTAATTATGTAAGTAAGATTGGGAATTGGCATTTTCACTCAGTCTAAATCTCTGGAGATTGATACAAGTGGTATCATATATATTTATATTTCTGCATACTAAAATGTAAGCCATGTCTTTAATATTGATTTTATAAATGTAATGATATGTTTATAGCAAAAATTTCTCTGTAAATTTTTAATATACATGTGTGTACAGCTGCATACTGAGTATTTTAAGTAACCTTTACACTGAACTGTCTTATTCTTCCTAAGCATTTAGAATTAATTGACTTACTTGGAAAAAGAAATGAAAAACAATTAAAATATAATATGAAACAGGTGTCTTCTAATAATTTAAGCTAACATTATTGTACTTTGGGGGTGATTTGTCCTTCTGGGGAAACTTGTAAATGATAAGCTCCTTTATCTAGTTTTAAAAGTATTTTTCCCCTATGTCTATTGCAGTCCCCTTTGGGGTAGGCATTATTTCTTGTTCATCACTTTCTAATTTGGGTTTAACCAGCTTTGAAGTCATTGTTATGTTCTGTTGAATAAACATATGGCTTTTTTGGAGTTGCTCCTCAATTTTTCTTCTCTATGCCTAACTTACAAGGACTTCTTCCTCTTGTTTCACCATGCATGTTTTAATAAGCCACTTAATTTTCATAAACACTTTATTTGACCCATACTGTCAAAAGTTCTCTTTCTTTTCTTTTGAGAGTATTTTTCTTTATTGCTGACCTATTACTTTTGAAAGAAACTAACATATTAAAAATGTTCTTTATCCCTCTTTATTTGGGCTCAGTTGAATTTTTATCCAGCATGGAAAAGAGTATTAGCCATTAACGTGTTGTAACTTATTGGAATATTTATGATAAGCAAAGATGTGAAGATATTTTGAGCATCTAAAGATTCCTGTCAGGGTTACATTTGATGTTACTCTCTAGGTACAAATTCTTTAAAATTTAAATGTGGAATCCTGTCTGCTGATGCTGTAGCATTCCTGTCTGAAGTAAAATCATAAGCTGGCCATAAGTTCCTGAACCATTTCTCACTTGGCCACTGAAAAGGCAAAGGCCTTTTTGTGAATTAAAGACATGCTAAATAATTGCAAAAACAACTAAAACATTGCCTTCAAAGGATTATGTGAAGTGTTCCACATTTTTCAGTTTTTGGAGTGGTATACACTTGATCTGTCATTTTTAGAAGCATGCATTCCTCCAGCGCATGCTTCCCCAGACTTGTTAAAGCCTGAAACTACCAATGTTCACTTAGATGGCTTCTTCTCAGTGAACATTTCCCTGATTGGTAGTTATTTAATTCTCTATTCCATCAAGTACTGTGCTACATTTCCCTGTAGATTTGTACATTCTTTTCCACAGCTCTACTTTCCTGATGAACTAATCATAGCATTCAGTTTGGCTGTTTGCATTATTACTATAGATGAGTTTTATTTCTATCTAGATATTTTAAAGGGATATTTATTTCCTTGTAATTTCTTTTTTGGGGTAAGGTTAAATATAATTCTTCTTGTTTGGATCTAACATCCATAAGAAAAGTATAAAAACCTGAAATCAATGGAAAACAAACGTTTTTAATTTTTTACTAATTGGCTTTTCAAGTATTTGTTTCTTTGAGTTTAAATACATTGTAGCAATGAATGAATATTATCAAAAGAGAGCTATTATGACTTTAACTTCAAGGACAATGCCTAGCACATAGTAAGTTCTCAAAGAATAGTCCAGTGTATAAACAAATTAATAAGAGATAGAGAATGTTTGCTTAATGTAGACTGCCAAAACATGTCATTTTGACCAAGGATCCTAGTCAACGATATTATTTTCCTAATATCATGGCTCTTTGCTTAAATTATCTGGATGAATGCCTCAATTTGTCAATGTATCTTGACTATATAAACACAGAACCTTAGAACATTTTCTTTTAATCTTGGGAGATCTAGGGTAAAATGTTGATGGGATAGACAAATTTAAAGCACTAACAAAATAAATGTATTATTCCAGAGAATAATCCTTTTCTGACTTTTGGTAAATAGTTACTGCTGCTTCTTAAAGGTCACATTCAGAAAGACCCAAGGCAAGTGCTGAGAAATATTTATTGTCAGTCCTTCTTATACATGCTTAGATACCACCTGGCACTGAGCAGCAATAACTATGTCCTCATGAATCAGCTGGAGTAGATCATTTTTTAAATTATCATCTTTTTAAAAAAAGGCATTTTAAAAATCTAAGATTCTGTGATTTTTCTTAACTATCAACTATTACTTCTGTTAATTACTAATTGGCCAGTCTAAGAGGGGAGGTACAAACTCATATTCCACAATATGGCCAGGTAAGGTAGTGAAGTGGGCAGGTGTATGTCAGTCCCCAGGGAAAGCAGTAGCTGCTTCTAAGCTCCGATAGGTCACATATAAAAATGCAGAATGAGTATCTCCAGCTCATACAATTGCTTCAGAGAAGCTGAAGCTTTGAGTTTTTATGGAAACTCTCATCTCCCAATCCTTAAATATCGAAAATTATTTCATGTGTTTTTAAACCCACTATGATCAAAGCAAATGAACTACAGGAAGATACATAATATAGATGAAGCTTAGCAATATATTAAATATAAAATAAAATTCCAAAATATTTTATATTGCCTTTTTAACTTTTTGTAGAGTTCAAGTTATAAAAATACATTTTTAATCTATATATACATGTGCAATAAAACTCTAGAAAAAGGAGAATGATGAACACAAGTGATACAGAATGGTAATTATATTTGCTGGAGAAAGGAAAGGAATACATTATTAGATACATGTAATTAAAATCCTGTCTTATGGATTGAATGGAGGGTTCCTGAGTGCTGTTACATTATGAAAAATAAAATATGAATAAATGAACACTTGAACTTACTCATGAACTTATAAGGAAAATATGTCATAAGACAAAGGTCAAATCTTTTCATATTTAGTCTAATTAAAAAATGTATTAGACCAAACTAAATACATGTATTGTTGGATATACCGGTGAACCTACTCCTGGAACTACCAATTTTCAACCTAAGAGAAAAACCAAGCTAACAAGATGATTATTATGTAGGTGAGAAGTTAATATGTAAGATCAACAGTGGTTTAATAGAATGACTAAAGAAAGGTCACAAAGTAATATCTGAATATTTGCCAAATTAACATATAGGCAGTCGGCACTAGATAATGAATTAGAATAATCTCTAGCCATTTGGAAAGATGTATGTATGAGGTATAAGAACTGAGTCTTAATGTATAAGTAGGTGGTTTATATGTAGGAACTTGACAAGATCAAACTATCCAGTTGAAAACTAAAGCCACCTAGATATTGAAATAGATATATAGATAGATATTAATTTAAACTTTCTCTTACACCATTGCCATATGTATAATTTTTTTTAAAAAAGCTCCCTATACTTCAGAGAACTGTTATGAATATAAGAACTAATTCCCAAAATAAGAGTTTGAACTTCATGGATACAGTCATTAAAGTAAATATAGTAATAGTCGGTGTCAATATTGTTATTATATTGAAGTGATCAGTGAAATTCCTGTTTGTCTCTTTCTTTTTTTTAACTCAGTGCTATTAGTAGCTCAAGTGGTAAAGAATCCACCTGCAATGCAGGAGCCCTGGGTTCGATCCCTGGGTTGGGAAGATTTTCTGGAGAAGAGCATGGCAACCCACTCTAGTATTCTTGCCTGGACAGAGGAGCCTGGTGGGTCCCCCAATCCCTGGGGCTACAAGGAGTCAGACATGACTGAGTAACTAGGCACAGGTTTCAATATTTGCTAATATCACTCTGTTCTGCTCACTGTTCGATAGATTCAGGACACAGAGTAACTGTCCAGGTTGGATACAGAATGTATAGTGTATCTCCAGTTGTATTGAAAAGTCATTCTAAAATGTCACTTATTACTCTGCTTCTCTATTAAAATGATGAATTCGAACAGTAGGAGGCCAAAGTAAATTGATTAAAAAGTCTTTCTTTATAAGCCAGTAATATCACATTTTAAAAATATGTTAGACTAAAATTCAAATATAATTTATTCTTTGTTTGGGATCTGTTATTGATTAATCTTGAATCTGACACATCGATTAGCATAATAGTAGGTACTCAATAGACAGTAACCAAATAAACTAATGGTTTGGCTTTTTTCTGTTTTAATTGATCCTCAAAACAACTTGATACAAACCACAAATCTTTATGGATAAATATAAGCACATATGCTATTCCTATACAATATGTATATATAAACCTATATGTCTAACATGCACAGAGTATTCTCTATAGCTTTTGATTTTTCACTTTCAAGGCATATTAACATTATCATAGAACAGATACATTAGTAAGGAAAGGAAGATGAGAAAAATCAAAATAGAAATAATTATACCCCTCATACCAGATAATACTTGCTTTTTTATGTTCTATACCATGTGCAGATGCTTTGAACCTTTTTTCATTTGAAGGCAGTAATCTTAAGAGCATCTGCTTATCAACACTCTATAAAGCTCCAAAAGACACATTTTCACATGCAAGTAAATTACAGTATTAATTTCATACACTTTCAAAAAATTGATCTTCAAAAAAATCAAATGATAGCATTCAGAGATTTTGACTTCCTAAGGTTTCTGAAGAAAAATGGTAAAGTGAAAGCAGTGCACAAAAGATATGCTTTATTTCCAGAATAACAAAGTTTTATGAGACATATTCTTTATCATTCAGATATATTCTTGTCTAGTATTTATTAGGGTTAAGTGTCAGTAAAAAGTTATTTAAAACTTTGTGTTACTATTATTTTCCTGTAATTTGTACATCCCCTAGTTTGAAAAGTTGAGAGTGATAGTTGCCCAGTTAAGTCCGACCAGGCCAGCATATTGGAGTGGGTGGCTGTTCCTTTCTCCAGGAAATCTTTCCAACCCAGGAATCGAACCCAGGTCTCCCACATTACAGCCTTCAGTTCAATTTAGTCGCTCAGTCATGTCCGACTCTTTGAGACCCCATGACTGCAGCACACCAGACCTCCCTGTCCACTACCAACTTCCGGAGCTTACTCAAACTCATGTCCATTGAGTCAGTGATGCCATCCAACCATCTCATCCTCTGTTGTCCCCTTCTCTTCCCACCTTCAATCTTTCCCAGCATCAGCATTTTTTCAAATGAGTGAGTTCTTCACATCAGGTGGCCAAAGTATTGGCGTTTCAGCTTCAGCATCAGTCCTTCCAATGAATATTCAGGGCTGATTTCCTTTAGGATGGACTGGCTGGATCTCCTTGGTGTCCAAGGGACTCTCAAAAGTCTTCTCCAACACCACAGTTCAAAAGCATCAATTCTTCAGCGCTCAGCTTTCTTTATAGTCCAGCTTTCACATCCATACATGACTACTGGAAACCCCATAGCTTTGACTAAGTGAACCTTTGTCAGCAAATAATGTCTCTGCTTTTTAATATGCTGTCCCTATCCCTTAGATAAATGAATTTAAATCGTTTTTTTGTCCTGAGAACTTTGCAACAATTATTTCCATAAAAACAACTGAAGATGCTCTGTGTTGTTTTAGATATGGTGATAGGAACCAATGAGCTTAACTTCTACACAATTAAAGAATTGGACCTCAGAATTAACCTCTCTAGGTCTGCATCCTGGCTTTGCCATTTATTAGTTGTGTGACCTTGGAATAATCACTGAACTACTCTGAGACTCAATTTAAATATTGGATATGGATTTGGATGCAAATAGAAATTATGTCATAATGCTGTCATATAGATTTAGTAAAATAATTCTTGTATAGGTATTTAGGTGCCTAATATTTAGAAATATATTGATACTTTAAAATATTTCTGATATTTGATAAGCCCACTGTTAAATTTTTATATATCAGTCACTGTACATCGATGAATCAACTTAAATCTTAAGGGCTGGACATTTTAAGGGCCTATATCAGCCCTTTTTATAATCACACTATAAATCTTTGGAAATCAGGATTTACAACACCAGTTCAGAAAAAACTTAGCTACAATACAGCTGAAGTAGGTGCCACTCTAATAAAGGTAATTTTTCATTTTGCCAGAAGCTCTCTTCTTTAACTTTATCTCCCTCTCCTCTGTTTTAGGTTGAATGGTGCAAAGACTAGCTAGAAATTTTCCAATATGTTTAAAGGAACTATTCTTGTGCAACAAAAATTTATTTCTACATCATATTTATTTAGACTGAGGTGCCAGTTTTAATTTTTCAGTGTTGTACATTCACAAGCTTTGTTTTTTGTGCCAGTTGATCCAACCTGCTTGCATTTCTTTTCTTTTTTACCTTTGTGGCTTTTAGAGTATTAGAAGTGTTTAGGCATTTAAGTTCCTAGAAATACAGCTTACAGGAACAAACATATGTCATTAACATTAAGGGGGACACTTTATGTAACTCATTAAAATACCGATCTATGAATATCAAGTTAAAGCCCCCCATAATATGAGTGAAGTTGTAAAAGTGATCTCTTCTCTCATTTTGCATAATCCTCAGTTTTAAAATGACATATAAACAGTTTCAAAACTCCCAGGAGTGCTGTAAATATTGTAAAGTGGTTGCTTCATACCAGTTTATCTGACGCCTCACTCAATGAGGCTTTCAGTTTCAACTCCATCAAGTCACAAAAATAATTACTGTGTCAAAAACAAGCCACGAAATATAAATAAGTTTTCTTTCTTTCAAAATCTGTTTCCTCTTAAATTACCAACTTGGTAAACATGATTTTACTCACTTTCTAGTTATGTTTGTCACATTTATATTGTGCTTCATAGTTTACAGGCATTTCTAAATTATCTATAAAGTGCTGTTATCATTATCTACCTCAGATATGTACCCAGCAAGCAAATCTTTCTGACTAATACTCATTTTTACCTTGGCTGGAAGGTTCTAATGATGCTTGTAAGTCTCCTCTCTCAGTGAGTAGGGTCTTCCAATTTACAATCATCTCTGACTGTCCAGATCTTAATCTCAGAACTGTACTACAAATTAGTATGCATCAGTTTTCATCTGTTAAAGGCCAGGAAACTGAAATTCAGAGTGTTTTGCTTAAGATTTTGAAGCCAATAAAGAGTAAAAGTTGGAGAGGAACCTAGGTTTTCCAGACCTTGATAGAGACAGCTATGCTGCCTAGTTACAAAAGTCTGTTGATTTCATTGATATTAAAAGTGGTTCTGTGACTGTAGACTGTCTCTGTCAAAATTTATTATGATTTTTGTTGTTTTCTATTTGCAAATTAAAAATCAAAGTCAGTAGAGTATGGTCAATGGAGCAGTACACTGAAGTTAGATTTGGGTTCAAATCCTGGATAGCTGCTTGCTAACACTGTGACCTTGGAAATAACATGATTATCCTGAATTTACTTATTTGCCAATGAGAAGATTAAATGACATAACTAAAGGACTTAGATAAGACAATTATTGGCACTTAAACTAAAAGCAATAGCCCTTATTCTGTAAAATAATAAATAAGTAAAAATGTGGGAAAGGGGGATTAGCTATCAGACAGTATCCTGTCCTGGTTCTTCATATCACTAACAGCTGTGTGACCTTGAACAAATCTTACTGTCTGGATATTGTTTTCCTCATTGGTTAAACAGATATAAAACCATATTACAGGATCCATATAAAGATAAATGATTCATGGAGAGGTCCTTTCAGCAGAGAGCCTGCAGGTCATGGAGATAACTTTTGAATTCCTGAACCAAGAAATTAAAGGTATAAAAAAGTCTAAGAATAGGTGATAAGTGAAAGTGTGGCAAGGTTAACTTAGAGACTGGGCAAAGATAAAGGAAGCCTGGGGCTAGTCTTCCATCTTAGAAGATGTAATAAAAAGAAAGACCCTATGGTTTGAAAGCTTGGACTATAATTTCTCCTCTACCACTAATTTGGTATGGAGCCCTAAAATTGTCATGTAACTTCTCTGATCTTCAAAGCCCTATCCACTTAATGAAGATGTGGCACTGGATGGCATGTAACTGTGGTCACCTCCAGCACTATGGTTCTATGTGTCCATACATCAGTTGACAGCATCATAAAATATATTCCCCTAGATACTTAATATTTTTAATATTCTACTTTTAGGGTTTTAGGGCAAGGGATGTTTTAGGGTAAGGGAATGAAATAGTCCCATATGGAAGTCTGTATATGTCATCTACCTCCTAAAAGTTTACAAAAGAAGAATTTCTTGGAATATTAAACATCTAGAAAATACAGCACAGAAGAGAAACTACTAACCCCTCAATTCCCAAATTTAGTAGCCTCCATGGAACTTGTATAATCACTTTTATAATTGTTGCAGTGGACAATATAAGAGCTTTGGAAAATAGTCAAATGTAAGAGATTTTTATCATTATCATCTTTGTCACCAACATCACTCCCACCACCACAACCATCATTATCCACAACATCAACATTCATACTGTTGCATTTATGAACACCACTTCTATCTATATACTGCAAAATGTATTGTTGTTGTTGTTGTTTAGTGGCTACGTCATGTCCGATTATTTGGTGATTCCATGGACTGTAGCCTGCCAGGCTCCCCTGTCCATGGGATTTCCCAAGCAAGAATATTGGAGAGGGTTACCATTTTCCTTCTCCAGGAGCTCTTCCCAACCCAGGGACTGAACTCACATCTCCTACATTGGCAGGCAGATTCTTTACCACTGAGCCACCTGGGAAGCCCTCAAAATGGATTGTAACATGTAAAATTATGGGTACTCGCAGGCTAAAATAGCATTTGGAAAATATGTCCCCCACATTCCAGAAAGCTGAATGTTGATTTTGGACTTCAGTATTCACCTGGTTCAAGTATAGAATTCAAATATTCTTAGGTAATGACAATTGCACTCATCTCACACACTAGTAAAGTAATGCTCAAAATTCTCCAAGCCAGGCTTCAACAATACGTGAACTGTAAACTTCAGGTGTTCAACCTGGTTTTAGAAAAGGCAGAGGAACCAGAGATCAAATTGCCAGTCATTATTTGACCTGCAGTATATCTGAATCTTCAGGGCAATAGGCTTTGTTGTTAGCCATTCACTTCAGTGACTTAATAGCCTGCAGCTTTCAAGACCCTGTAACTTATACACTAGGAAGTGCCAGAGAGCCAGGGAAATTCAAGTTCAATTTGAATGATACTTTTAGAGGCAACTGGGTAGGCTTGCATGTGATCTATAGTTAGTAAAACATGGAGGGTTCAGGCCAAGTACATATGCTCATTATTTCTGCTGTTCTGGAGCAGTGACTCTGACACCATTTGAAAGAACAAAAGCAGTGAGTTCTGTCTGAGAGCCACTTGACCTTTTCAACTCTACTTGACCTCCACTCTGTTCACAGGTCCTAAGTGGAAAAAGTGTGCCTGAAAGTGCTGTTGTCCACAGCAGCGTTTTGTTTGGAGATCACTGACCAGTCACATTTCCACCCAATAGAGTGACCTCTGCTTTATGTGACAAGACTGTCAGTAGGGCACAGAGCAACATTGCCACATCGGTTCCCATTTGTATTCTAGACAAATTGGCAAGGGTATGAAATTAGCTAATGCAATCAGCGATTGGGGCTTGAGTTTCAAATAGCCCTAGAAACTAGTTCTAAAGTGGGCTTTCAGCACAGGGGGAAAAAATTAAAGCTTTTGCTGCATAGCTATGGGAATAAAATTTAGTCTCGAACAGATCTTGAATAGATTCATTTCTGGATCTTCAAATCTCCTCCGTCTTCACCATCAAATATTTTCATCAAATATAAACAACTAGTCTTCACTTTCAAACTTCACCATCTCTAGGATCTCACACAATGAGAACTGTATGCCCAGCTATTAAGCACTCATCATTTAAGACACATGGAATTTTATGGGGACAAATATCATAGCCTAGGATGTACGACTAGAACAGATGTTTCTAATGTCTTTACTTTGCAGAAGTAAACCTACATGCACATAAAAGTGAGAAGCTGAACTCACTATTTTTGCACTTGTCACTTTCTTTTTTAAATCAAACAGACTTTTCTGCTTCTAATTTACACCCACACTCTCCCCCAGCTATTCTTTTACCCTATTTCATGTATGTGGACAATGTTCCCATCTTTCACAACTAAAGACTACACTTTCCTCTCTTGGAAATCCCTTTACCTCTAGACTGGCTCTTGATCATGCTGCCTTGAAATGTCCTGTGGAATAAAGGGAATAGATAAAAAGAAAAATGAGTAAACATTTTTCCCAAGCCCCGTCATACTGCCCATTTGCAGTCTCCATAGTGAAAGTCACTCGGATCTCCAACATTGCAAAGTGTGTAATGCTGCCTGTGCCTAATTGTTTTTCTCTTTCCAGAGATAACGTTATTGAGAGCAAAATTTTTTCTCCTAAGATTTTAACCCATTTTGAAAACTTGGTTTTTTTTTTGCATGTTCTGTAAGAGCTTGAGCATGAAGGAAACGCTTAATAACCATAAAATAAAAATAGCAGGTTCCTACAAAAGAAATGTAACCTTGCCGCATTTTTTCTTGCTTTAACTGAAAGCAAGGTTGCGCCCTCTGTTAGCTGAAAATCCACCAGGATCCCTTAGTCTTTTATTATCTTCTACCTAGAGGGGGAGATTATTTTTTTCCACATCTCTGATGACATTTTCAAAATAATCCTTGTTCTATAATAATCTCTTTGGGGAGAAGGAAAGAATGCAATTTGTGACATCCCCATGATTATCATGTGGCAAATTTGCCCTCCAGATTCAACAATGACATTGTTTTTAAGCCAAAACCTAGAGCTAGATCTTCTAAAGCAAAGATTGTTTGCCCTGGTTTCTCCCTCACATGGAAAATCATACCTAGCCTTGTTTAGCTGATGGTTTCTAAATAACAGAGTGAAGAGAGATTTCTCTTCTTTTTCCTTTGTAGCTGGATCTGCCATACTTACACAGTGCTGATAGATTCTGTATTCACATATGTACAAAAATTTTTTGTTTCAGCATCAAGTTATTTAAAAATAAAAAAGATAAACAAATAAATATATATCCTAACTTTCAAATGTATAAGGAGAAAGTTTTTTTAAGATGGTTAAGGATACATTCAAATATCCACTAGTATTTGAGCATAATTTGGAGCTCAAGGATGGGGATGCCAAATGCTACCATTTATACATTTATATAGTTGAGAAGTGTAACCGTAGATGTTTAATCTGAGATAAATTCACCGAACATGAGGCTTTCTGGCATTGACTCCACCTGTAAGGGAAAACTATATGTTTCTCCCATTTTCTCAAGACTTCTGAGACCAAATGAGTGGGGATTTTCCTACATCAAGCAATTCTTTAGCTCTCAGCAGACAACAACTGGGTGTCCTACAAAGTTAATTCTGATACTGTCTACCTGCAGATATCATCAAATCCCTCAGATTAAGGGCTCAGTCCCGCAAGAGTACCCCCACTGCAGATGTCAATTTCAAATTCAGGTTGTCATGGATACTGCAGACCAAACAGCTATAAATTCAAGTTTTCACAATCCCTCCTCAGGTTTGATAATGTACTAGAATGGCTCACAGAACTCAGGGAAACATTTACTTACATGACCTGATTTATTATAAAAGTGAACTACCTAGAGGCAGCCAGATGGAAAATGTGCATAGGGCAAAGCATGGCAGGGGTAGGAGGTGTGAGGTTTCCTTGCTGTGTCTGGGTATGAAGTGAAAAATGTTAATCACTCAGTCCCATCCAGACCATAGCCTTCCGGGATCCTCTGTCCATGGTATTCTACAAGCAAAGATACTGGAGTGGGTAGCCATTTCCTGCTCTAGGGGATCTTCCCGACCCAGGGTTCTAGCCCAGGTCTCCTGCATTGCAGGCAGATTCTTTACTATCTGAGCCACCAAGGATGTCTGCATGTACATCCTTCCAAAACTTCAACATATTCCCTAACCCAGAAACTCATCAAATCTACTTACTTTTGAGTTTTTCTAGAGCTCAATCTTCAGCCTTCACTGCCCTCCTACTTTCCTCGAGACAGTGGGTGGGACTGAGAACCCCTCCAGTCACTTGGTCTTTCCAGTGACCAGCCCCATCCTGGGGCTATCCAGGGACCACAACCAGTCACCTCATTAGCATGTGCTCCAAAGCTCCTTGTGAATTACAGAAGACACTCCTATCACTAAGGAAGTTTTGAAGGTTTCAGATGCTCTGTCCTAGGAATGAGAAACAAAGACCAAATATATTTCTTAATATACCACACCAGCTCACCAGGATTCATAATTTGGGATTCCAAGGCAAAGAGAGAGCCATTTGTACATAGGTTTTGAAGATGAAAACCAGTGGCAAAGGAGAAGAAATGATGGCCACCTGAACCCTGGAATTCATTTCTGGTGAGTTACCAGAGATTAGAGAGCTCCTGCAGCTGTTGTGGCGGTCAAAGATTTCTGCCCCTGGGCAAGCACTGCTGAATTTGTTGTCAAGTGACTGTTTTGTTTGCCGTTCTACCTTGAGATCGCTACCATATTTTAAAATTTTTTCCTCACCATCTCCTCATTCTTATAGTACTTTTTTAAACCTTTTTGCCTCATAGTCATAAATATATGTATTTTTTCCTTCCAAGTGATTGTAAGTTTGTTTTCTTTTTCTGGAAAATTTTCTCTGAAAATTTCTATTTCTATTGTCATTACTGAAGCTCTTGCTTCCAGGCCTCATGTATGGGTGAATATCATAGCTGGAACCCACATGATCCATTTTGCCTATAGCTGATGTCTCGAGAATCTGCAGTTACTTCCTAATAACTCCTGCACTAATCAGCACTTCACCTTGACTTTTAAAATCTGTGGATATATACTATGTACTTCAATGGCCTTCTCCTTCCACATACTTTAGGGGCTTCTCTGGTTGCTCAGTGGTAAAGAATCTGCCTGCCAATGTAGGAGATGTGGGTTCAATCCCTGGGTAGGAAAGATCCCCTAGAAAAGAAAATGGCAACCCACTCCACATACATACTTTGGCCCATCTCAAGTCTTATCTCATATATGAAACATCGTGTTATGAACTCAGTTGTTTTCACCTAAAATTAGTATGTTGAAGTTCTAACCCTCAGTTTGATTGTATCTGGAGATAGAGTCTTTGAAGGGTGAAAGAAAGAAAGTGAAAGTGAAGTCGCTAGGTTGTTCTGGACTCTTTGTGACCCCATGGACTGTAGCCTACCAGGCTCCTCCGCCCATGGGATTTTCCAGGCAAGAGTACTGGAGTAGGTTGCCATTTCCCTCTCCAAGGGATCTTCCCAACCCAGGGATCGAACCCAGGTCTCCCGCATTTTAGGCAGACGCTTTTACCTTCTGAGCCACCAGGGAAGTCAAGATTAAGTAATCAAGATTAAATGAGGACATAAGAGTGGGCCCTAATCCAATAGGATTGGGACTTTGTAAGAAGAGGAAGAGATCTCTCACATATATATATATATATATATATATATATATATATATATATATATAATGAATGCTCTAAGTTCTAGGAAGGAGAAACACATTATTCTATAAAAGCATGTAGCAAAAGAACCAAGTTTAATCTGCATAGCCTGGAGTTCCTGGAGGTTTCTCTGAAAAGTTTAAGCTGTAACTTGAAATTTCACAAAGAATTTACCAGGCAAAGAGGTAGACAGTAGGTGCAAAACATCTGACTCAGGAAGGAGCTTGGGTATTTGAAGATCTTAACAAAGGGTAGTCTATCTGAAATTATTGAATGTGATAGAGAATGGCATGAAATGAAGCTGGAGAAATCCGAGGCAAATTACAATGTGGCTATGCAAGAAAAGGCAAGATTTTTATTCTAAGAACAATGGAAAATCATTGAAGTATTTAGAAGTATGATACGAGAAGGTTTATCAGTTGGTTGGGGAAGTTGGTATGATATAGGACGTTCAGGTGTGGACATAGTCCCTTTGGGAACTGGTCAAGTAGATAGTCAGTGGAGGTTTTGAATAGGGAGTTATATAATCCAGTTTGGGACTCAAGAGACAGTTTGAAGTCTGAAATACCTTTGAAGTTGTCAGAATATACATGTGTATGTCCATGAGAGTCTATAGGAAGAAGGTACAGTGATCAAAGAAGCAGGCTAAAATCCAGCACTGGGTCCTGAAAAAAAATCAAGAAGTATCCAAAGAGATAGGAGGAAAAGTGTAAGACTGAAATCTCAGGTCACAAGGAATGAGGATGTTTCAAGAGAGCTGGCACCAGTATTACTGTCAAAAATTGTGAGGGTCCTTTAACATGAGGCAGAAAATGCCCATTGAATTGAATAACACAGAGGTTCTACTTTGGGGCAAACATTATGCAAGGTGTTTTACATGTAGCTTTAATTCTCAAGTGCAGTAGATACTATTGTCATGAGGCAGATGAAGAAACTGAGCATCAGAGTTCAAGGTCACACAGTAAGAAAGGGTGAAGGCGAATCTGGCCTTCCTGATGCTAAAGACATGGAGACCTATACTTCTGTTCTGCCACTTAGCCCAAACCAGTTGTGTAATTTTTGTTGTTGATGCTTGTTTGTTTGTTTTGGTATTAAAATCAAGGCCACAGAATTAAATTCTGTTTATTCTCTTATTGCTTTTATGTGTATGTAGTAGCCTTGTCTCACCCACTGGATTTATAACTTTGCTAAGGGCAAGCACCAGAGCATAGTGTAGAGGAAAGAAAATAGACTTTGCAACCTGACAGACCTGGGTCACAGTGTAAAAATTATAATGTCCATGAAGTGTCTTGTGGAGTGACAGGTACAGATGAGCCAAGTGTTGAATGCGACTTTCATTATTTCTTTGTATCCCTTTCAGCCCAATATGCTGTACAGAGTAAGGTTAAATAAATATCAGATTTAATTCTTAAGGTACTTTAAGGGATAATAAATCCTTTATCAGTTAATTGTACCCATCATAATTGCTAATTTAGTTTAGCAGTCAATCCACTCCCAATAATGAAGACTTGCCTTACCATGGGACTGAAAAGAAAATAGAAAATGAGATTCTCAGCCTTTTCTTAAACCTGTGCAAATGCCACCTTGGGAAACTAGACCCCTGAAAATCATGAGCTCCTTGATAACAAGTTCTGTGATTTCTCTAAGATTCCATTTCCACTGTACCTAATCTGGCACTAGGCACATGGTATTTACACAGCACTTACTAAAATAAAATCAACAAATTGCATGTTGATGAAGAGGAGATTTCTTGGCCCCTAAAGACATCAGAAGTTTTCTTTTCAGAATTACAAAATGTCTGGTGCTAGAATGGCATTCTAACTTCCTAACTACTATCCTCACCTCTCTTTGTAATACATTTATATATAGTTTATATGCATATACAATTGGGCATTTTATCATCCTTTCCAAAAATGTCATGAAAATAGTATGATATCAAAAGTTATTTTTGACACATGAACAGGTTAAAAATATTTCTCAGACTGGAGCCAAGGCTTAATAAGTACTTTATCATCATGACTCATCAAACACTATATTAGAATACTCTGTGAGTATTATCTGAATGGTCGATCATGCCCAAGTATGTGGAAACTTATGTGGGACCAAATGTAGATGCTTAAAAACTCCTCAATTGCCTGTTTCCCACCCTTTCCAAGCTTTACAAATACAGTAACAAATGCATGATCCAAGTCTGTGCTCATTTTCTTTTATTTAGGTATCATAAGAACATAATATTTTAAAACCACTTGATTCTTTGTTATCCTTCAATATTTTCTGGAGGATTTGTTTACCTGCGATTGCTAATTTTCTGGACAGAGTGACAATAATATGTTTTGGATCATGTGAAGAGCTGTGAAACTGTGCTGTTGCCTCCGTTATCCCATGCTCCTGCCAAACTGGTCTCTTCAACATCTTCAAACATGCCAGTTCTGCTATGTTCCCCTGAAATGACACATGCTTCCTTTGCATCCTACAGTGGAAATACCCCTCCTTCCAAAGCTCAATTCCCAGACTGCCCTCTCTAAGAATGTACACGTATCAGAGACTTAACATAGGCTTGATAACAGACGGCAATTTTCTTCCTAACTTAATTCCTCATGTACTATTAAGAACGAATAAATTGGGTTCATTAGTATCTCTTTCTAGAACTTGAATGAAGATATGCAAACTGCAGGTATATTGCAGGCATCTCAAACACATTAAATGTTTACGGAGACCAGGCAATTACAAGAAATGAATATGGTGTGCCTGGTGGTCAGAATGTAAAGTGGGGGTGGTAGAGGCTGTGATAAAACTAAAGAGCATATGCTTGTATGAAGTAGCAGCCCCTACTATTTTTAGCTGATTTTTGCCATACTTTGTTCTATCATTTACTTTACGCCTAGAAATGTGCCTGACACGTAGTAGAACCTCTATACATATTTGTCGAATGAATGCATGAGTGAGAAACCATTGCTTCCAAATCTCCCACTTTCTCAATAAAGAAGAGAAATCCAAAATTTGTATTGGAACATTAACTTTTTAATTTTGATGACAAATCCATTAAAATGAAAAGTCTGCTCTGACCAAATCCATCTACAGACCACAGTTGGTCAGCAGTTTAGTACCCATCCTATATTTGATTTTAAAGAGGGAATTCTTTTTTAATAATTTTGTAAAGGGTAATAATTCAGGTAATATTTATAGCTTCTCTCTGGCTGGAATCATCAAAAATAGTTAAATAATAATAGAAAAAGAATGGGTAGAATAGATAGGAATTACACTTAACATTTTCTGAAACATTTTCATCTGGATTCTCACTTGATCCTTACAACAGCTCAGTTAAATGGAAAGAAAGTTACTTTCACCTCCGTTTAACTGCCTTCGAATACATCCAGTCTCTTCACTGCTGTTCTGATTGAATGGTGATTATTTATTGACCCATTTTAAAAGCAGCCCCAAAGTCAGTGTAGTTCTCCTCTTTGTACATTTAGTCAAACTGACTGACCTTAGAGAACCCCAAACACAGTGCTTTTACCTGCTCAGTTGGTAGCTTGTCACGTGTCCACTTTGCGATGAGCTATTTCAGTGGCTTCATAAAAGAGCCACCTGCCTGGACATTCAGAAAGGCTGGGTTCTTTAGATACGGTGCTGCTTAAAGCAACCTGAAAAGAACATCATAAAGCATGTCCTGATTCCTGCCTTCCTCACTGCCTCATCTAGAAAATGTGTCTACCTGCCAAATACAGCAGGATCAGAAAATCAAAATAGAAACAAGAAACAAAGGAAATTGGAGACAAATTTATTTTCATAGTGTGTCCTTGTCCAGGTACATGAAGAGCAAAAGAACAACTGTATCTGTTTGAGTCTATTACCTAGACATTATAGGAAACAATCCTCAGTGCAGGCAAGTTCAAACACGTGTGGTTAGCCTGTTGTCAGATCTGGAAATGCGAGACTTAATACAAACAGATGGGTATCATTTAAAAGTAGATGACTTTCGACTCTGATTATACCTTCATTTGGTTTCGGAAGTCTTGGTCTGCCCAGGAAATTTTCTATTCTGTACCTTCATGACTTAGAAATGATGAGGCCCAAACAATCAATGTTTTCTTTCAGAACTGAAAAAGGTAAGGTATCCCAGATAGCTGGTGTGGAATGGATGAATTAATGTGTTTTAACAAACCACCTGTTCCTCTTGTTCCCCAACCAGGTACATAAAACACACACACATTCATTCCATTGTAAAGCGGGGGTAAAAATACCCACAGGCCACAACCTACATAAATTCTTAAGAAAAGCTAAGAATTTTCCTAAGTTCACAAAGATGAATTTAGTAGTCAGTCAAAGTGCATTTAACACTTGAGTTAAAATAGACACGTTAGGCTCCTTGAGGACTTCAGCATTTTTTCATTAATTTTTTTTTTTGGAGGGTAGTTGCTTTACAATGTTCTGTTACTTTCTGCTGTACATCAAAGTGAACATCATATATATATCTTTTTCGGATTTCCTTCCCATTGAGGTCACCACAAATGACAGGTGTATAAACTGTGTTGCCTAGAAAGGCAGTAAGGACTTCACTGTCCTTTCCTAAACAAGCCATTAGGATATAAAGAACTTAACAGGCCAAAACCTGCTCAAATGGACACCCATTTGTACCCATTTCTGAAGTACCTTGTTGCCCGACCATCACAGAAATTAACTGTCTTTGCCTTTCCTGCATTCTGCCTGTGATGTAAAAAAAAAAAAAAAAAAAAAAAAGAATTTCCCTTTATAGTCTTTTCAAGAGTTTCTCAGGACAGAGAGTATAAGCTTCCTTGAATTTACAATAAAATGATGTATGATAACATTTATGTCTACTTTCCAATCAACCTTTGTAAAAGAATTTGGTATAAGACTCACTTTTGTTGTAATATAGCATCTGGTAACCTGAGGTCTGTAGAAAAATCCTGTACCTTTGATTACTAGAAGAGATATTTACTAAACAAACAGACTATTGAAGGTGATGTCATAGCTAGCTTTCTGGTAAGTTTGTATATGTAAAGTGTTCTAAAAACTAAACTTAGGCAAAATAAAATTAAATATTCAGATTTAGACAAAACAGAATTAGATAGCTAAACATGTAGCAATAAGTAGAATAAACATGTACTTCAAGTAGTTATTTTAAATGTATGTCTTTTCACTTAGCAATTCTATGTCTTGGAATTTTGTGTGAAGAAATTACAGGACAGTGCACAAAAACTGAAATGTAAGAAAAATCACTTCTACACAGTTCACAACAGTGAAAACTGGTAGTGCCCTGTGCCTTTCAAAAGATTATTATTTAATAAATTATTGTACATCTATGTAATGTAATCATTTCCATCATCAATGATAACATAACACAGAAAGAGGACACAGAACGACATCCATCATACACATTAACTGAAAAAGCAGATTACAAAAACAGTATAATAATCTAATTGCATTTTTTCTTAAACTATATATGTAAAAAAAAATGTCTTGAATGATAAACACCAAAGTATTAGAAAATATTATGTCTGGAGGGTGTAATTAGGAGTTACCCTTGTTTTTCTTTGTATAATTTCTGCTAATGGCATACCCAATTTTTATGTTCAGACAAAGGAAAGGAAAATAAAAGAAAGCATCATATTTCTATCTTAAATCATAAAACTAGAAACCAAGCTTGCAAAAAATCACAGACCAACTATAAACCAGTTGGTAACTCTCAAATTCACAAACTCAGGTTTTCAGATAAGCTGTGCTTCACATCTCAAAGACTCCCATCCCTCTGAATTCATTCAATCCTTGATTTTGGTAGTGTTAAAATGGTCTGAACTAGAGGAAATTCAGGAATTCTTTCCATTCTAGAAGATGTTCTTTGTCTTCCTAACTTACTAAGTTACTTTTAGGATCTTATTATTTCAGACTTCAAAGATTTGTGCTGTGTTTCCTCTCCCCCCGCTATATTTCTTGTTTCTGGTAGGCTATTCTAATATGATTGCTATCTGGTTATTCCAGGTTCCCATAGAATAAGTAAGCAACACCTGATGAAGACCACCAGAGTGGTCATAATGACAAACTGTGCAGATTATCCTCTTCCAAATGCCCTAAATCTTTGAACAATTTTTCAAATGTCTGTCCCACAGAAGCAAATATGTTCCTCTATGTGGTCCTCTATCTGCTTTCTGTTTGTGTGTGTGTGTATTTTGTTTTTTGGTTTTTTTAAATTTGAATTATAGCTGACCTACAATATTGTGCCAAACCCTGGTGTACAGCAATGACTCAGTTTTACACACACATACGTTTTTTGTTTAATATTCTTTTCCATATGGTTTATCCAGGAGATTGGATATAGTTCCCTGTGCTATACATATACAGTAGGACCATATTGTTTATCCATTCTATGCTGTTCTGGAGGAACAACTCTCAAAATGAGTTCAACACAAAAACATTTTTATTAATGGTCTGGCTTCCTCTTTACACTTCCTCTAGGATATCACTTGTATCTCTAGTTGCAGTAAAAAGTGCTGAGTAATCCCTAGTGAAACAGTTGATTCAAAGATAGATCACTAGTGAATGCTAAAGCCCTTATATGAAAGTTGAGGAAGCCCTTATATCAAGTAGGGAAGTGCTAACAGAATAATTGTAAAGTTTCAAGGTATTATTCTACAGACTGCTTGTTAATTGCAGGTGGGAAAACTTACTTTCACTATGGAGAAATCCTGTGGGAATCACCTTGACCAAGAGATCAAATTTTAACTTTATTACTAGTGGGATTGGCTGACATTATATGCTTTCTGATTTGAAGTAATAAGAAGTAACAGTATTGCTTACCGAGTATTCTTGCTTAAGATTGTTTAACTTAAAAATAACCAAACCTTTAGATCTAACTTCTAGTTCACAGGAATTGCAGGGGACAAAGGCACAGATTAACTCAAACCACGAGGAAACAATCAGAGAAATCCAGACTGTAAGCAATTCTACAAAGCAATTGGCCTGGTCTTTTCTAAAACTCAGTATAATGGAAGAAAAAAATGGTGGAGGACTTCTCTAGACGTAACAAACAAAGGCAATATGGGACACTTTATTGGATATTGGTTTTTAAAAAAAGAGTTATAACAAATACTTTAATGACAATTGGGAAAATTTGAATTTGCATTGGATATTGGGTGATATTACAGAATTGTATTTTTTTAAGTGTGATATTTTAAGTGTATTTCAAGTGTGATAGTGTAATTATAGCTACATAAGAAAATATGCTTATTCTTAGAAGGTGAAAACTGAATTATTTGAGGGAAAGACTTATGTATGAAATTTACTTTCAGATAGTCCCTCCCAGAGTGAAAGAGAAAGTAAGAGAGCAAGAGAGAGGACAAACAAATATGGCAAAATATTAATAGCTGTTGGCTTTAGATGATGGGCATATGAACACTCATTTTATTGTTCTCTCAACTTTCTGATGTTTGAAATTTTTCATAACAAAGAGGGGCAAAAGGGAAGGTTAAACCAAAAAAATCAAGCCTTTTATAGTAATACTTGGCATTCTGATTGTGTTTGTAAACCTGTATCATAAATATGGCATATTTAGAATTTTTCTTTCATGGTTCTTTTAAAACTGCTTCAGAGAAAATAGTTTGAATATTCTTGTAAGATTGTCTCTCTCTTGAAGGACTCGTGGATTTTTATTTTCCCAGTCTGTTTGTAACCTCCTATAAAGCTTCTGGAACATTTTGGATTAATCATCAGTAAACATTTACTAAGCACTTCCCAGAGTTCAAGCACTCTACTAGTTACCATAGGCTTCACAGTGTTCAGAGTAGATTCTGTCACAGCCTCAGGTGTCAGGAAAAAGATTTCTGTTCTTTATCCAGTAATGAGATTATTTTAACTGATCTCAACAGGGAAATTCAATCTCATAATGATGGATATGTTCTAGATATAATACTCAGTACTCCTTGCCAAGACTGAGAGAACTGTAGGGAATGTTTACCCAGCACAGAATCCAAGAATCTGCTAGGGTCACTCTGTCCTTTGGCCACAGATAAGTTAGGTTCAAGCTCTAGTCCATGATTTGTGGAAAGTTCAGCACCCTTACCAAGTTTGCTGTGAATTCCTGGGTACCATAGATTCTCACGGTCACCTCAGACTCTACTCACCTTCTGCCAGTGAATTCATTCAGTTCTTGTTCCATCCATATCAGCTCAGACCCACTCCTTGGTTTTTTTGTATGAAAACAAGGATTTGATGATTTATGGAAATTTTCTGAAATGTCATGTGGTCCATAGCATTAATTGTATGTTGGAAGGGGAGAAATGTAAAGCTGAAGGAAAAGCAGCCAGGGAATTAAAACCTTCATAGATCATTAAAGAGTCCAGATCTTATCCTGCTTCCTTATGTTTAGGTTGAACTTTTCTGGAAAAATGCCTTTCTATCCTTTGACATCTAGATTCCAACTCCTTTTTAGGAAACTCCATCATTTTAATTTCTCTTTCAGGAACCATCTCTGATTTCCCAATGGTACAAGTCCCACATCTAAGAAATTCAGGGTGAACTAGTCCCTGGGTCACCTACCAGTTAGTTCTTAGAGGATTTTGCCTTTTGAATCAAGCATAATTTTGGCTTTTGTTGGGAGGTGGGTGGAAGGTTCAGTGCTGAGGAAATGGTGGATGTGGGGAGAGGCTTTGGCACTCCCAGCCAGACGAAATAGTTTATGATGGACAAGACCTCCATCATAGTCTTATCTCCAGTGCAGACCTTCCAAATTACTCCTCCAACTGTACAAACAAATTCACACACTTCTCAAAGATGAACAATAACTTTCTGGAAGCAAGCTGTCAATCCCGTGAGATAAAACTTTTTCTTACCTGCCTTTTTAATTATCAAGGCCATCTTTCTCACAATGGAATGAATATTTCTTATTATAAAAATAGTGATTTTTAAAATCCTTCCTCTACCAACTTCCCCAAACAATACATGCCCCCCCAATACCATGAGCATACACAACCTCACACCACAAGCACATACACACCCCCACTTCCCACCCCACCCACCCACCACACACTGTTTTTATTTGAGCCTTTTTAAGAGTTGGAAATAGACCTGGGTAACTCTTTTGGTTATTCCAATACCCAGACAAAACTTTGCAGCCATGACCAATAAGAACTTAAACTGTTAATAATTTCTTAGACAAGGCTTTCCTCAGTTTCAATCTTGAAGGTGATGGAAGAGGACAAATCATTTAATTGAAGCTATAGGAAGGCATGGCTGTGATTCAAGAACAGAAATTGGAGAATAACCTGAAAAGGGGTCAACAGACTGAGAATCAAAAAGACCATATTAGAAAGTGGTGAACGAGAAGGTCAGTTTGTAGAACACTAAAGAATGAATAGATTATGAGGGACTGGTGAAGTAAAAATGAACAGAGTTTTTACACAGTCTATGAGAGAAACAGGGAGAAATAGGAAAGCAACATGGCCCATCTTGTTTGGTTATCACCTCAATACTTTGATGTACATGAAGCCATATACTTAGCCAAAAATAATTAAATAAATAATTTGGGGCATCTTTATAATTTAAATTACAAATCAGACCTTGACCATAGAAAAGCTATATTCCTTTTTGAACCTGAATGAGATGTCCTGTCCCCTTCCTGACTTTGTACTGAGAGGCTAAGAAACCAACCCCATGGTGGGTGCCCAGTATGACACTACATAAAGAGACTGAGGTGTGTGAAGTAGTAAGAGAAACATGATTTATCCTCATTTTTCTGGACAGCCCCAAAGGAGCCTGTAGCTTCTGAGCAAATGACTTGAAGCTAGATAGTGTGGGCCCTGGCAATTCTGAAGAAACTCTTAAACAGTCCGGGAAGTGAAGATTGGATCAATTTATCATACACAGTGAAATGCTACCTGACCAATGGAGGTAGAGCTGGGTGCCCAGGCACAAGCAGAGGCCAAGGTCTAATCCTGCCTTCCTAGATATCAAGCAAGTTCTCCAAAGGGTGTGAGGAAGATTCGGGGCTATACTTTCTTGTCTGCCTAGAAGGGTTGGTGCTCTCCCTGCAAGAGCTTGCTATTTATACTTTCTTTTCAGAAACAATCATAGCTACTTCTGATATAAAGACAATTTAACGTTCTGCTAAAGTTCTGAGATTATTAAAACCATTTTCCTAATGTCTTTATTATAATAGCTATCATTCTGATCATCCCACTTGTAACATTATTGTTTCTTAAGATTTCTAATGCATCTTAATCAGACATATGGTTTCCTAAGTTAGCCACTTTTGAGGCAATTTCATGAAGATTATATTACTCAGAACCCTTATTTTAAATCATATGTTAGGTAAATGAAAATACTGAGTAAGTGAACAGGATTACAACTTTTATTTGTATTTTCTTTTACAAATAAAATTGTGAGTAGTTAGCTAGAACATGCAGTAGGTTTATTTTCTGTCATATCCTAACGGCAAGCAGATGACAGGAAGGTGTAACATTTGTTTCAAGGTAAATAGCATTGAATATGCTTGGAGAGGGGGTTAGTTGCCTAGAAAGTACATAGTTGAAAGCAAATATTTTTCTAACCTTCTGAAGGTTTCAGTGATTCCTATTAATAATCCAAATATATTTTTGAAATAGCTAGCTCTATTATTGTTTACTCTTGTTCTAGGTAAATGGGCTTAAAGTTTTAACAGTTTTGACTTTTAAAAGTATATTCTGTCATCTCCAGATCTTTCACAGAAAAGAATATACACACCTATGGGGTTCAGACTACAGCCTATTACATGCAAGGGGATGCAGGGTCCAGTGCTGAAATAATCACTGAGATCATTGATGCTTTAGCTGAACTTAAAATAAAAATTGAAGTTTATCTGTTGCTAAGTATATAGCATAAAATTTACAAAATAACAAGTATCTTGACTAATCCTTATATTAAAATAGTAGCTTCTGGAAGACCCAGTTTTAAGATTCAGACCTAGATAAAATATGGTAAAATAAACAGAACTTACTGTCAGTGTTTCATTAGAAATCAAAATTCAATAAAGTGAAAAGTGACTATTGTTTGCAGGCTACTTTTACATTTTATAATTCTACCTTCCTTTTGTTTTCTCAACAAACATGGCTTATTTCTAGTCTAATATGTTTAAAGCTATGCACATATGTAGGGTGCTTTGATCTTTGCTCAATCTGAAAATAACTCCAAAATTGCGAGATTGAAATAGTCCAAAATTGCAAGATTGAAACAGTCCTCAATTACTGAATATTTTGCAACTCACAGGATATGGCATATATCTGTAAATGTGAAAATATGTGTCTAATGTTATCAATGGAGTGTTTACATTAATATTAAGAACAGGAAAATAGAGCCACATTGCAATACCTACCATGTTATTGATGTTTGTTACCTCCACTTTTCAGACGCTAGCAAAAGTCCAGTGAATACACAAGTCTGTTTTCATGAACCCTAATGCTAAGCTTATGTGTCTCAGTAGTATAAAATTTGGACTTAGGTCATTGAATTCTGAGGCTACAGAGCCAGGTAAATATAGGGAAAACTTTATACTTACAGGGTAGACAGAGCAACATTGTTCTGAACAGTGGAAATTATTCAATTACAATTTTTTTTAGGAAAAGCGTACCTGGTATAGACTGCCTGATTATTCAGTGGAAGTTGGGGAAGGAATTCTACTAGAAGGGGAAAAATACTATTTTCTTGACATCTTTCACTAGGTTCAGGAGAAACAACTCAGTTTACCATGAATAAACTAGCTCTCTTCCATTTGAAAATATGTCTACTCTAGGCAGGTCAGTTTTTCATAAGACTTTAGGACGAGAAATTGGATTCCTGTGTTGGGTAGAACACTCTGGGCTTCTTAAATATCTCTAGGGTCAGATAGTATGATAAAGGGGCCATCACTCAGAATTGTAATAGGACCTAAAGGCCATTTTGGCCCCAACCCAGACTGACCACTAGCAGAGCCTGCAATGATCTAACCCTGAAGTTATCCTGCTGGGCAGCTCTATGCCTGAGGATTTAACCAGATACATGTTACTATGTATTAAGAAACTGTTTTTCATCTCTTGGTTAGAGATAATTTTAATGAAAAATTATTTAGTAAAAACAAACTTTGAAAAGGAAATAGTAAGAGTTTTCAACTGAAGATTCTCTTAGCTCAGTGATAAAACTTCTCCAAACATACTGAAAAGAGCAGGATTGATGATATGCTCATTCCTACATCCATTCATTCAACAAATATCTACCAGTGTGTCAGCTCTCAGCCAAGTTTCAGGTGCTGTGTGATGAAGGAAATACAGTCACTTCCTTTATGAGAGTTAAGGTTTAGTCCTAACATTCTGCTAAAGATGTTAAAGTGTTACACTCAATGTTTGAAGATGTATACACTATCTTGAAAGTGTTAGGTCAATGCATTGCCTCCCCCGCTGCCCCCCCCATCATCAATGCTATGCTGTATTACCTTATCTTAAAAAAATGTGTATGATTGTATATAATTATAGTTTATCTTGTCAATAGTGGAACCAATTTTCCCCTGTTCACGTGAAGATTTTGCAGGAGAAATGTGATTTCTGCCTTTTCCTTTGGTCTCTAGCAGAGTAGGATGCATTTTCTCATCAGAAATGCATTCCCATTTCTCATCAGAAAAGAGGAGAAAGATCTCAAGGTTAGAGCTCTCATCTTTTTCTTGTCACTTATTGACTCAGTTCAAGGAAAATTGTTACAGGTTGGTTAACTTTGTTTTTACTTTTAATGCAGTAGCATACTCGTAGTAACTCTATCATTATATTCATATAAAACTTACCATTGTGTGGGCAGCAATTCTTAGTTAGTAGGAAAGAAGATGAGCTGCATCTAGTGCTTGCTCTCTAAGTGCTTAAAATGATGAGAATTTAATCATTGTAACTAGAGAAGAGTCAAGGCCTTTTTATTAGAAAAAAAATTAAGAAAAAGTACAAATACTTATTATTCAAGATATTTTCTGTAAAGAATTGTTTCACAAACTGTTCTAAAGTCATTATACTCGAATCTAATGTATAAGAAATTCAATTTAAGTTATATCATTGGTATACAAGGATATGTAACAAAGTTAAACAGGTAGCTTTACTGCAGGATTCACTGTATTAATTGTTCAAAAGATACTAATATGCTAGATTTCACAAACTCATTTGACTGTAGGATCTACTTTTTTCTGTAACACTTATTAACTTCAGCCTCACAGAACACATGTTCCACTGAATAGTTTGAGCAATGCTGCTATAAATATTATATCTTTGAATAGTATCTCCTAGAGTATTATTCTACATGATCTAAAGGAAAATGAAATGCATCAGTAAGCACCCCACAAAAATCACAAACAAATATGAATTATACAGTTTCTTAAGGCTGTTTAAATATTATATTAAGAATGTAAAAAGCATCATTTTTCAGGAAAGAGGAATTATTTAGGAGTCATTAACCTAGGTTTTGATCTAGACTCTACCTAATTTACTTTAGGAGTCACTTGCCTAGGCTTTGATATAGACCAAATGACTGTGGGAAAGCGTGTCAGTTCTCTAAACCTTAGTTTTTTCATCTGTTCTATGGGGATATTAATATCTATTTTGACAGCCTTGCTGGATGATTGAAAATCCCAAACAAGTTCATGGGTATGAAATAGCTTTCAGACTTCTCACACAGAAGGACTATTATGTTCCACCAAAAATACTACGTGTCATTGAATGTCCTGGGATGACAAAAAACTATAAATGTGCATAATGAATCAGTACAGACATCTTAATTTTGACAGTTCTTTGGGTAAAACAAGAAAATAGTCTGTACTATTTCAGCTATTTTACATGTAGGGAAAGTTAAAAACTGAAAATTAAAGTCATTTTTTCTGATTTTATTGGGCAAAATGGGGCAATAACATCTATTTCAGCTCCTGATTTCAAGAAAGAAACAAAAACAGGTTTACTTGCACATATGGTCCCCAAACTGTTCTGGAAATCATTCATCTGGTAGTATTTGGTCAAGTGTCATTCTGCTTGTTAGCACCATTAGCACAGAAGAAATTGATTACTCCAGTTGGACTGTTAATCCATTTGACTCAAAGTTAGAATTGACATGTTTTCCAACGATTCTATCTGTTAATCTATAGACATCATTCCCAACACTAGGAAATCTCAGGTCCCCTAAAATTTAACATAATGCTTGATATAAAACACAAATAAATTGACATTGGGGTAATAAAGTAGTGTAACAGATAGCAAGTTTGGTCTCAGTGGAATAAACCTGTCTGCATGTGTGCATGCTGAGTGGCTTCCCTCGTGTCCAACTCTTTGTGACCCTGTGGACTGTAGCCCACCAGGCTCCTCTGTCCACGGGATTCTCCAGGCAAGAATACTGGAGTAGGTTGCCATGCCCTCCTCCAGGAGATCTTCCTGACTCAAAGATCCAACCTGTGTCACCTGTGACTTCTGTATTGCAGGCGGATTCTTTACCACTGAGCCACAGGGGAAGACCATGCCTATGTATGTGTGTATATATATAATAATATATAATATATATAATATATAATATATATGTGTATACCTAAATAAATGTATTTTACCTGAATATATATAGATAAATACAGTAAATATATATATATATGTATACAGTTTTAATATATATATATATATATATGGAAAGTGCTTGAAATGTGGTATAGAAATTTAGTCACCAGTAATGCTGAAGAAGCTGAAGTTGAACGGTTCTATGAAGATCTACAAGACCTTTTAGAACTAACACCCAAAAAGGATGTCCTTTTCATACAGGGGACTGGAATGCAAAAGTAGAAAGTCAAGAAACATCTGGAGTAACAGGCAAATTTGGCCTTGGAGTACAGAATGAAGCAGGGAAAAAGCTAATAAAGTTTTGCCAAGAAAATGCACTGGTCATAGCAAACACCCTCTTCCAACAACACAAGAGAAGACTCTACACATGGACATGGTCAACACCAAAATCAGATTGATTATATTCTTTGCAGCCAAAGATGGAGAAGCAGAAACAAGACTGGGAGCTGACTGTGGCTCAGATCATGAACTCCTTATTGCCAAATTCAGACTTAAATTGAAGAAAGTAGGGAAAAATCACTAGACCATTCAGGTATGACCTAAATCCAATCCCTTATGGTGATACAGTGGAAGTGAGAAATAGATTTAAGGGACTAGATCTGATAGAGTGCCTGATGAACTACAGATGGAGGCTCATGACATTGTACAGGAGACAGGGATCAAGACCATCCCCATGGAAAAGAAATGCAAAAAAGCAAAATGGCTGTCTGAGGAGGCCTCACAAATAGCTGTGAAAAGAGGAGAAGCAAAAAGCAAAGGAAAAAAGGAAAGATATTCCCATTTGAATGCAGAATTCCAAAAAATAGCAAGGAGAGATAAGAAAGCCTTCCTCAGCATTCAATGCAAAGAAATAGAGGAAAACAACAGAATGGGAAAGACTAGAGACCTCTTCAAGAAAACTAGAGATACCAAGGGAACATTTCATGCAAAGATGGCTCAATAAAGGACAGAAATGGTATGGACCTAACAGAAGCAGGAGATATTAAGAAGAGGTGACAAGAATACATAGAAAAACTGTACAAAAAAGATCATCACGACCCAGATAATCACGATGGTGTGATCACTCACCTAGAGCCAGACATCCTGGAATGTGAAGTCAAGTGGGCCTCAGAAGGCATCACTACAGACAAAGCTAGTGGAGGCGATGTAATTCCAGTTGAGCTATTTCAAATCCTGAGAGATGATGCTATGAAAGTGCTGCATTCAATATGCCAGCAAATCTGGAAAACTCAGCAGTGGCCACAGGACTGGAAAAGGTCAGTTTTCATTCCAATCCCAAAGAAAGGCAATGCCAAAGAATGCTCAAACTACTGCACAATTACACTCATCTCACACACTAGTAAAGTAATGCTTAAAATTCTCCAAGCCAGGCTTCAGCAATTCATGAACCATGAACTTCCAGATGTTCAAGCTGGTTTTAGAAAAGGCAGAGGAACCAGAGATCAAATTGCCAACATCTCTGGATCATCGAAAAACCAAGAGAGTACCAGAAAAACATCTATTTCTGCTTTATTGATTACGTCAAAGCCTTTGACTGTGTGGATCACAATAAACTGTGGAAAATTCTGAAAGAAAATTCTGAAGAGGAACTAAAAAGCCGCTTGATGAAAGTGAGAGAGGAGAGTGAAAAAGCTGACTTAAAGCTCAACATTCAGAAAACTAAGATCATGGCATCTGGTCCCATCACTTCATGAGAAATAGATGGGGATACAGCAGAAACTATCAGGTTTTATTTTGGAGGGCTCCAAAATCACTGCAGATGGTGATTGCAGCCATGAAATCAAAAGATACTTACTCCTTGGAAGGAAGTTTATGACCAACCTGGACAGCATATTAAAAAGCAGAGACATCACTTTGTCAACAAAGGTCCGTCCAGTCAAGGCGATGGTTTTTCCAGTGGTCATGTATGGATGTTAGAGTTGGACAGTGAAGAAGGCTGAGCACTGAAGAATTAATGCTTTTGAACTGTGGTGTTGGAGAAGACTCTTGAGAGTCCCTTGGACTGCAAGGAGATCCAACCAGTCCATCCTAAAGGAGATCAGTCCTAGGTGTTCATTGGAAGGAATGATGTTGCAGCTGAAACTCCAATACTTTGGCCACCTCATGCGAAGAGTTGACTCATTTGAAAAGACCCTAATGCTGGGAAGGATTGGGGGCAGGAGGAAAAGGGAACGACAGAGGATGAGATGGTTGGATGGCATCACCGACTCGATGGACATGGGTTTGGGTAGATTCCAGGAGTTGATGATGGACAGGGAGGCCTGGCGTGCTGCGATTCATGGGGTCTCAAAGAGTCAGACACGACTGAACAACTGAACTGAACTGAACCGAATATGATCTCCTGTTAATTCAAGTTACTTGAAATTTTTTTTACCAAATTTATGCAAATTATTTTTAATAAGGTTAATTTTTACTTCCTCTAGGCTTAACTCTAAATTGCAATTGAGAATGATATCATTATTATTTTAATATAAGTATAGTTGGTTTACAAATTCTATTAGTTCCAGATATACAGCATAGTGATTCATTTTGTTCAGACTATATTCCATTATAGGTTGTTGATATCATTATTAAGGTACAATTTATTCTATAGTCACTATTTTTTCTCCCCCTTTCCCCGTACATTCACTCTTTTTACTAACTTACAGAACTCTTGGCTTAATATTTAGTTTATTCTGCATAATGGTATAATCAAATGTTTTTATGAGTTTATCAATTCAATTTTCAATCTTTATTTCCTCAACTTTTGGTGTTCACAAAAATGTAAAAAAGGCAGGCCAAGTGCTAGGTAAAAAAAAATTAAATCACCTAGTTGATTAATTTCTGACAGTAAACTTGAAATATTTTTGTTTATTAGAGCCTAATTGTCTAGTTGTTTTATAGTCATGGCTAAAGCGTGTATAAGCCAAACATATTTTCAATACCCAGTCTCAAATTTTTGTGCTGAAAAATTAGATTCTATATATTACTAACATTATTATGTTACTGCTTAGTCGATATCTGCAAGCCAGATACATTTTTTTAAATGAACTGACTTTATTTTTTTCAGAACAGCTTTAGGTTCACAATAAAATTTGAAGTACAGAGTTCCCATGAACTCCTGTTAACAGATATATACTACCTCCTCCACTATGGCCATTCCCCACCAGAGTGGTACAACTGACTTGTTACAACTGATGAACTTACGCTGACACGTCATCATCTCCCAGAGTCCATAGTTTACATTAGGGTTCACGCTTGGTGCTATCCATCCCATGAGCTTGGACAAACATGTGACATGTATCTACCACTGTAGTATTACACAGAATAGGCTCAGTGCCCCTCAAATTCTGTGCTCTGCCCCCCTAAGCCTTGGCAACCACTAAACTTTTTATTGTGACCATTATTTTCTTTTTCATACTGTCACACAGTTGGAATCATCCAATATGTAGCTTTTCCAGATTGGATTCTTTCACCTAGTAATATGCATTAAAGTTTCTTCCATGTCTTTTTGTGACTTTGATAGTTCATTTATTTTTAACACTGAATAATATTTCTTTGTCTGGATGTACTAGAGTTTATCCATTTCTTCTGGAAGGACATTGTGGTTGCCACCAAGTTTTGGCAATTAAGAATAAAGCTGCTATAAACCTTTGTGTGGAAATTTTTGTGTGGATGTAAGTTTTCAGTTTATTTTGGTAATTATCAAGAAGCATAATTATTCAGTTGTATGATATGAATGTTTCAGTTTCATAAGAAACTGTGTTCCAAAGTGGGCATCATTTTTCATCAGCAGTGACCAAAAGTTTCTTTTGCTTTAAGTCACTGTTAGCACTTTAGGCTTTGGCCATCCTAATAGGCATGTAATGCTATCTCATTGTTTTAATGTGACATTCCCTAATTTTTTCATAAACTTTCATAATCTTTTCATAAACTTTCTTGTCATCTATACATCTTTCTTAGTGAAGTGACTGTGAAAAGACTTTTGCCTATTTTTAATAGTATTATTTCCTCATTGTAATGTTTCAAGAATTCTTTTTAATGTTTTGAATAACAGTCTTTATCCATTGTGTCCTTTACAAATAATTTCTCTTTGTTCATGGCCTGTCTTCTCCTTCTATTGACCAGATACTTTTCTTCTGTAGGAATATTAGCTATATTTTTCATGTGATTTGTGATGTATTATTTCATCCAACTTAAAGACATCCAGTATTTTAGACAAGCAAAAAGTACATATAAGAGTTTAAACATAGAATTGATCCATGGTTTCTTGCCAGATAACTTTATATGCTAACTTGACTATTTCTAATCTATTTTCTTAGTTTATTTTAGACATGTTCATTATCAAGAGTTAGGTTTTAAGAGATATTTTGTAAGCTATCCATAACTTCTTTCACACAAAACTTGAGTCAAATAAATAAATCTTTTATGTTTAAAGTTTCATATTTCAGATAACCAGTGGTAAAACATATACTATATGCTGGAGGTATTCCAAGTATTTTATATGTATTATTTCATTCAGCCTTCAAAACTCTATGAAACAAGGACTGTTATTATTATCCACATTTTATGGATGAGGAAATAAGACAGAAAGAAAGTAACTTTCTGAAGGTCATATGACAGTTCCTGGGCAGCAAAAGTAGTGTTCACACTCCAGCAGTATAGTCCAGAAACTTGGGGCTGAACTATTCCATGCCATTAACAGTGGGTCAGGTTTCTCCTCTCTGCAACATTAAAATTTGTGATTGTTCTTGGTTGGTAGTATCTCCTTCAGTTTTCTATATGGTAGGTGATGATCAGTTTTTAATCAGTAATTTTTTTTTACAGAGATTAAATTTTAAGGAAAGAGCTGAGAAGAAAGAACAGGTTACTTCATAAACTGTACAGGCAAAAGTTGAAAGTTTTTTTTTTTTAATTAACTCACTTAGAAAAAATATATATATTAATGACTCACTTCTTGGGGATGACGTTAAGAATTTATTTTTAATCTCTACATTAAAGAATTATCATTTATTATTTCTGAAATAATTAAATAGCCAAAGAGTACAATTTGAGTAAAAGCAAAATCTTAAAATACATATGGTAAATGTTGCTTAATGGCTTCTTCGCTCATTTTACAATTGTTGTTACCCTTCACTTAACATTTTTCTGGTCTTTCTTTGGTAATTAAGTTCTTCTGGCTTTTCCATACCATTTAAGTAATAGTTTTTATACTGTTTTTCATTAAATTAACAAGAAAAAGACATTTCTTTAATACAAGCAAATTATTTTTCACGGGGTTAACAGGAATAGGATTACATCCTTCAGGAAATTTACGAGTAATTTTCCTATCCAGTGATAGGATAGATGAGAGGAGGGTTGCCTAAGTGTCTCCTAATCTTTCATCTTGTCACGTTAGGATTCATTAGATGCCGAAATTCAAAATGCCTCCCATGAAGAAAATAAAATCACGTGTGTGGATGGTCAGCTATTCAAGGAAGAGCAATGGGTGCAGGAACAGGAAACTCAGTTTGATGAGAAAATGGTTTGAGTCATTGAAGATATAAATAAATCCAAGTACAATCTATGGCCCTTATGGGAATGAAACGTAGATACCTAATAATGTCTCCCTCACAATATTCTGTAGTTAGTACATCTGTGATACATATCAGCTAGTGATTCATTAAATGAACAGATTACTATGTTTAGCAACTAGTAAGTGTAAGATACTATCTTATTTTTAGCACTGAACTATATAGACCAGGTACCAGTTTAATGAAGCCTGCAGTCTGGTGGCGAAAGGGAGAGAGACAAATAATAAACAGATCATCAATAAATGAATAAGGTGATTTCAGATGGTGATAAGTATAAAAAAATAAAACAACATGAATACATAGTGACTGATGGCCAATTTAATACATAAAATGTCATTATTTATTTTATTCCATGCTTATACCACATATATAGAACTAAAATACACAAATGCTTAAACTCTAGGTTTAGAAATAAAACATTGAATCCTCTATGAACCCTGCTGATCTCAGCTTCTCCCTTACCACCACGTCTAGAATTTGCCACCATTTTTCAAGTTTGTGTTTGTCATTTGCTTGGTTTTCCTAGTGATTTTACCACACGCATATATACCTGAAAACAGATTGTCTAGTTTTACATACTTACAATGTTACAAAAATGAAATCATAGCTTTTTCCATTTGTTTGCAACTAGATTTTTTAGGTCTACATTTTGTTTCTGATATTTATCCATGCTGATGCATATTCATGCATTTTCAGTGCAATGTATAATATTCCTGTGTGTGAATTCATCACAGTGTATTTATCCATCTTGCTCTCTATTGACCTTTGGATTGTTTTCAAGTTGTTTGTTCGCTTCTTGTTTCTATTACAGCTATGATAGTGCTGATTATTTTTTAAATCAGACTTTTAATGTGATGCATATGTGTTTCTCTATGGGTATGTCCCTATATGTGGAATTTCTGCATCACAGGGTATGTGTATTCAAATTTTCTAGAAACAGTTTTGTTCTTTCAGGTAGTACCTATGCACACTAGAAATGTGACTGTTTGAACACAGAATGTTCCACACAAAGAGAATACAAGCAAAGGCCATACAGTAGGATGAGCTTGCTCGTTCTAAGAAGAGAAAGAAAGGCTAAAAAGCTAAAACATAGCAAGAGGAGACAGGGCTAGATCTAATAAAATCTTTTGGACATTTGAAATACTAATCAGGATGAGAAGCACATGATTGTATGTACTATACTTAATTGTCAGTAACCTTCAAATATATATACATTAATTTATATCAATAATA
This sequence comes from Okapia johnstoni, assembly GCA_024291935.2. Lineage (NCBI taxonomy): Eukaryota > Metazoa > Chordata > Mammalia > Artiodactyla > Giraffidae > Okapia > Okapia johnstoni. The sequence continues at coordinate 93,406,411 of CM044311.1, read as the reverse complement.
TATATTGATAATAAATATTAATGCATTATAATATAAATTTGTGTATTATATAATGTATAATATATGTCATTATATAGTACAAAGATGTAAAATAATTTATAATTTATAAAATAATAATTATATATGTATAATTTTATACATTTTACACTGCCACAGACTACATAGAACATGGAGACAGTTGAAGCCACAGTTAGCCACTAGGAAATTTGTATTTTATGAAAACTCCAAGTTATGACACCAGAGTAAGGAGAGCCACAGAAGCAAGAGTGCTATGATTGATGTTTGGCCATAACTTTACAATTATTATTCCTGCAACATAAGATGCAATTGCTCTCTCCCAAGATGTCACCTCTAATCATCTCTCTGCTCTAAATGGCTTGGTGGTTGTGTACCCTGGTTAAGAATTAGCAAGCAGAAATTTGTTTCAGAGTAGAATTTTGCTTTCTTTATTCAGATGAGATGCGGATAGAAATGACTGGGGTTGAAAGCCTCTCCCCACAACACAGCCCTTGGCACATCCACAGAGAAATAGTATGAATTTACGGTGAGTTATTGGTTTCCAATCTGTCCCCCTTACACAGAGAGTGGGGAGAAGACTGAAGAAAAAGGAAGACCACTTCAGATTTAATTAGCAAGGAAACCTCCTCAGGAGGCTGGTCATGGGTGGCCACAGGAGGAGTATATTGTTGCACTTGCCTACTAGAATCTTGAAAGGGTACATAGAGACCTTACCTGGGTTTGGTCACAAATACCATCCAGATGGTCTCAGCAGCATGTTGCTCTCAAGTCTGTGTCCTTGAAAATGGCACCCACTGTGGGCACAGTGGGGAGGATGTATATTCCAAGGACAGTAAGTGGGTGAGGAGCCTCTGATAGCTCAGGTCCAGTTCTCAGAACAAGGCAGTCATGTTCTCTTAATTATCTCTTCCAACAGTTATTTAAACCTCTGGTGTGTTTATTTTTCTCCATCAGATATGAGTTTAGGATGTGTTAACAAGCTCTTCATAGCAAAAATTAATTACTGATTAAACAACATCTGGTTGGATGGCATCACCGACTCGATGGACATGGGTTTGGGTAAACTCTGGGAGTTGGTGATGGACAGGAAGGCCTGGCGTGCTGCGATTCACGGGGTCGCCAAGAGTCAGATGCGACTGAGCGACTGAACTGAACTGAAACAACATCTACAGACTGAATACAGCAGTATCACTTGATTAATTAATGTGTCTACCTTGTTTTCATAAAAGAAAGAAGGCATTTAAGATAGAATAGAAAAAATAGGTAAACAAAAAGCTGTCAAAGAAACATATTGCACTTTAAAGAAAAAATAAATCATCAACCTTAAATCTCTGACATTGCTGCTTGCATTTTGCAGCCCACTGATTGCATCATAACATCTTATGGAAAAACCCAAATAATAACATTCTCTCAAATAATAACATTGGAGGGACTAGAAAATACCCTGAAATTTAAGATACTAGCATTATTCTTAGTTTGTAAAATTACAATACATTTTAGTACTTTTTTGCACCATAATGCCAAAGTACATAGTTATAATATTTAAAAATATATTAAAATCTAAACTCTATATCTACCTAAAATATTAACACTATATCATTCAGTACAGTTCAGTCACTCAGTTGCGTCTGACTCTTTGCAACCCCATGGACTTTAGCATGCCAGGCTTCCCTGTCTTTCACCATTTCCTGGAGTTTGCTCAAACTCATGTCCATTGAATCAGTGATTCCATCCAACCATCTCATCCTCTGTTGCCCCCTTCACCTCCGGCCTTCAATCTTTGCCAGCATCAGGGTCTTTTCCAATGAGTCAGCTCTTCACGTTTGGTGGCCAAAATATTGGAGCTTTAGCTTCAGCCTCCGGAGAAGGCAATAGCACCCCACTCCAGTACTCTTGCCTGGAAAATTCCATGGCTGGAGGAGCGCCTGGTAGGCTGCAGTCCATGGGGTCGCTAAGAGTCAGACACGACTGAGCGACTTCACTTTCACTTTTCCCTTTCATGCACTGGAGAAGGAAATGGCAACCCACTCCAGTATTCTTGCCTGGAGAATCCCAGGGACGGGAGAGCCTGGTGGGCTGCCGTCTATGGGGTCGCACAGAGTCGGACACGACTGAAGCGACTTAGCAGCAGCAGCAGCAGCTTCAGCCTCAGTCCTTCCAATGAATATTCAGGGATGATTTCCTTTTAGGATTGACTGATTTGATCTCCTTGCAGTCCAAGGGGCCCTTAAGCGTCTTCTCCAACACAGTGATTCAAAAGCATCAGTTCTTAAGCACTTAGCCTTCTTTATGGTCCAAATCGCACATCCGCACATGACTACTGGAAAAACCATTGGTTTGACCATACGGACCTTTGTTGGCAAAGTAATGTCTCTGATTTTTAATAGTATGCTATCTAGGTTTGTCATAGCTTTTCTTCCAAGGAGGATGTGTCTTTTAATTTCATGGCTCCATAATCTACAGCGTACTCTTTTCTTTAGTAGGGTTTACATAAAACAAGTTTAAGAGAGAAAGAAAATTCAGTTCATGGAAACTGAGCTTTAACAACAGTGAAAAACACCTTTTTAAGAGACTTGAAAACTTGATTCTTGAAGAAGCAGACATCATTCTTCAAGATGTTTTATATATGTAGCTTCCCAGTGAACCCCCTGATAATTGAAATTGGCTTTACCATTCATCCCCAGTTACAGAAATAGCATTCCAGAAGTAGCCAGTATTTTTCATTCATGCCAAACTACAGCTAATGCCATAGACTATTAAATTGAACCAGGCTGTGTGTAAGGATGTCATGAGTAGCATCTACATATTCCCAGTACCTGAAGAAGCCCTCTTTAGACTGAGGGAAGACAAGTCATGCATGATGGGGCCTGCATGAATTCAGAGCATCAGGGTGTCCCCTACAGGCCTACTGAGGTACAGAAAATTGTTTCCATGAAGAAGTGTAGGCTCCCTTTCCCAGCTCTTTTGGTTTTAACAAAAGGGACTGAAAATCTGGATTTTTGTGTAATAGCTTCCTTTTTCTAGATTCTTGCAAATGATCTTTAAGACATTGCACACTATGTGGGCAAAACACATCACTAGCTGAATCTGGCCCATGAAGTGCCAGTTTAGAGGCTGTGATATAATTCAGCCTGAAGATTTACACCTGCTGAAATCAGAGAAAGGGAGGATGTGGGAATTAATTAGATTATTGTGAATAAGAGTTTCTTAATATATTTGGAAAGACCTCCACTTCAAACACTGCATATGAATAATGCATGATAATGAGATGAATATTATTGTACTTTAAACATAAATGTACTACCACATTAAAATAGCTTCTAAATCGTCCTCTTGTTCTTAGTTGCAGAACAAATTTGCATGCCCCAATTACCAACATTCTGGTGTGCATTTAGCAGAAGAACACTTCTACAGAAGAATGTGTGTCATTCAGTGAAGAACGTGACATAACAGGCTTTCAAGCTACTAAACTGAACAATGATTTTTTAATTTTGTCAGTGACAAACATCAGCTATTCTCCAATTTGTTTAAGGAGTATGGGTGTCTTCCCATGTTTGCACTGTTTTTCTAATTTTTAAAAACAGACCTTAGGAAAATGCATCATTTATGAATGCACTGTTTTCTATTCAGTTTCAGTCATATAGATTACAATCAAAATTGACATAATATATCCTGGACAATCTTACAGAAGCCATACACTGCCTATAGAAGTTGCAGGGTGAGAATAATTATTCCTTAATGGTAGGTACTTCCCCATTACTTACAGATGCATAAATAAATAAATACAATCTTATAACACTGTCCCCAGCTAATTTTGGAATATATAACAAATTGCCATGATCCAATAGCTACATTCACATTCTTTCCTACTTCCTACTCTTTTGCCTATATTCCTTTAAATTTATTTTTAGTAACATGTAATTAATACTCAGCAGCATAACTGAATTTACTAGCGGTTAATTGTGTCCTCCCACTTAAATACATAGATCTTGATGATTCACACACCATCTACACATATACATGTATTCTGAGAAATTTTATGTTACAAATCCAAGTAGGATTATTAAATAGGGGTCAAAGATATTAAGAATTATTGATTGAAGACTCTATAATGACTCATTGTATGGTTTCAACCCTTCATTTATTCATCAAATATTTACTTAGCACCTGCTATGTGCCTGACTGGAGTACAGGTGTGTAGAATGCAAACAGTAAACCTTTTATTACTTATACTACACATTTCCACAATTATGTTATTCTGGTATTATAGACCTACCAAATGAAGTACAAGTTGCCATATTATACCATTTGAAACCTGGTGCAACTGTACATAAGCCCATTCTGACATTTTCCCCTCCTCTTCTTCTATGTGTACTGATAGAATATTTACATTTGCAAGGACCCAGTGAATAAGGAAGTTCTTAAGGTTTGACTTCATCCAATAGTCATGACCTCATCTAGCTTTCATACATTTTATTTTTAATAAAGAGGAAAATCTTTCAGAGTAACAGTAAACCCGTCACTGATTTCTATCAGGGTACATTTGGCCAGAATTGGATCACAGATATGCCCTGGCGAGAAATATTGAGCAAGCATCAGTAGCATCTGCCACACTTACTTAACATCCTTTAACACCCCAATTTAACATTCTCTCTTAAATGTTCATCTTCCCTCATACTACTCCTTTGAAATATCTTCTTGTGACATCTCCACCTGTTAAAATCCTACATTTCAGTAGTGAACTGAAACTTACCTTGAAGTCTGCATATGCCTCTCCTTCCCAAAGAGGAGAACTTCTGTATTTTAAATGTTCAGTCTGTCACTACCTTATTTTCTAATTTTTAGGCTTTGTTTAATAGTTATTAGCATGCATCTCTTCTTTTGGTATCAAATTATAGACATCTTTGAATGTAAGGACAGTTGTGTTGCTGTTGTTGTGGGGTTTTTTTATGGCTTTAAAACCTTTTATCACCTTCCTAAATGATATAGGCACTGAACAAATATTTGTGAATAAAATTTTAAAAATTTAACCCAGAGAATTCTAAAAATATTTGAAGTGAGTTACAAGCCAAAACCCGAACAACATATGATAGATGAAAGTTCGTTTGTTTTTAATGACATTTTCCACATTGCAGGTGCTCTCCTCTGCCTTTAAATACCCTGGGTCATAGACATGTTTTCCCCAGGTCTGGAAAGATCTCTACTGCTCATGTAATTCCCTCTTTCTTTTCTAAGTATATGTCTAACACAGTGAGATTGTAATATCATGTATTGACAATAGCAGCCTTTACACTTCCCTGGTAGCTCAGCTGGTAAAGAATCTGCCTGCAGTGCAGGAGACCCCAGTTCAATTCCTGGATTGGGAAGATCCCCTGGAGAAAGAATGATTACCCTCTCCAGTATTCTGGCCTGGAGAATTCCATGGACCGTAACATGGGGTTACGAAGAGTCAGACAACTGAGCGACTTTTACTCTCACTTTCAGAAGCCTTTACACATAGAAATCAACAAAAGTACTCTTCGTTTTGAAATAGTGAGTTATATAAAAGAAGTTAATTCCTCAGTTTCACTTATACAATCTTAGAAACATATATATTATATATAATATAAAAATAGTTATATATACATATATAAAACAAACTTTTTATATATATAAACATATATAAAGTTTATATATAAACGTTTATTTTTGTATATATATATATAAACTTAAAGTTTTATTTATTTTTTTTATTTATTTATTTTAATAAATTTATTTATTTTAGTTGGGGGCTAATTACTTTACAATATTGTAGTAGTTTTTGCCATACATTGACGTGAATCAGCCATGGGTTCACATTGTGCTCCCCCTCCCGAACCCTCCTCCCACCTCCCTCCCCATCCCATCCCTCTGGGTCATCCCAATGCTCCATCCCTGAGCATCCGTCCCATGCATAGAACATGGAATGGTGTTCTGCTTCACATATGACAATATACATGTTTCAATGTTATTGTCCCAGAACGTCCCACCCTCACCTTCTTCCTCAGAGTCCACAAGACTGTTCTATGCATCTGTGTCTCTTATTCTGTCTCGCATATAGGGTTACCGTTACCATCTTTCAAATTCCATATACATGCATTAGTATACTGTATTGGTGCTTTTCTTTCTGGCTCACTTCACTCTGTATAATGGGCTTCAGTTTCATCCATCTCAATAGAACCGATTCAAATGTATTTTTTTAATGGCTGAGTAATATTCCATTGTGTATATGTACCACAGCTTCCTTATCCATTCGTCTGCTGATGGACATCTACGTTGCTTCCATGTCCTGGCTATTGTAAACAGTGCTGCGATGAACATTGGGGTACACGCGTCTCTTTCAATTCTGGTTTCCTCGGTGTGTATGCCCAGCAGTGGGATTGCTGGGTCATATGGCAGCTCTATTCCCAGTTTTTTAAGGAATCTCCACACTGTTCTCCATAGTGGCTGTACTAGTTTGCATTCCCACCAACAGTATAAGAGGGTTCCCTTTTCTCCACACCCTCTCCAGCATTTATTGCTTGTAGACTTTTGGATAGCAGCCATTCTGACTGGTGTGTAATGGTACCTCATTGTGGTTTTGATTTGCATTTCTCTAATAATGAGTGATGTTGAGCATCTTTTCATGTGTTTGTTAGCCATCTGTATGTCTTCTTTGGAGAAATGTCTGTTTAGTTCTTTGGCCCATTGTTTGATTGGGTCATTTATTTTTCTGGAATTCAGCTGCAGGAGTTGCTTGTATATTTTTGAGATTAATTGTTTGTCTGTTGCTTCGTTTGCTATTATTTTCTCACATTCTGAAGGCTGTCTTTTCACCTTGCTCCTAGTTTCCTTTGTTGTGCAAAAGCTTTTAATTTTAATTAGGTCCCATTTGTTTATTTTTGCTTTTATTTCCAATATTCTGGGGGGTGGGTCATGGAGGATCCTGCTGTGATTTATGTCGGAGAGTGTTTTGCCTATGTTTTCCTCTAGGAGTTTTATAGTTTCCGGTCTTACCTTTAGATCTTTAATCCATTTTGAGTTTATTTTTGTGTATGGTGTTAGGAAGTGTTCTAGTTTCATTCTTTTACAAGTGGTTGACCAGTTTTCCCAGCACCACTTGTTAAAGACATTGTCTTTTCTCCATTGTATACTCATGCCTCCTTTGTCGAAGATAAGGTGTCCATATGTGCGTGGGTTTATCTCTGGGCTTTCTATTTTGTTCCATTGATCTATATTTCTATCTTTGTGCCAGTACCACACTGTCTTGATGACTGTGGCTTTGTAGTAGAGCTTGAAGTCAGGCAGGTTGATTCCTCCAGTTCCATTCTTCTTTCTCAAGATTGCTTTGGCTATTCGAGGTTTCTTATATTTCCATACAAATTGTGAAATGATTTGTTCTAGTTCTGTGAAAAATATCATTGGTAGCTTGATAGGGATTGCATTGAATCTATAGATTGCTTTGGGTAGTATACTCATTTTTCACTATATTAATTCTTCCAATCCATGAACACGGTATATTTCTCCATCTGTTTGTGTCCTCTTTGATTTCTTTCATCAGTGTTTTATAGTTTTATATATATAAGTCTTTTGTTTCTTTAGGTAGAAATATTCCTAAGTATTTTATTCTTCTTGTTGCAATGGTGAATGGTATTGTTTCCTTAATTTCTCTTTCTGTTTTCTCATTATTGGTGTATAGGAATGCAAGGGATTTCTGTGTGTTAATTTTGTATCCTGCAACTTTACTATATTCATTGATTAGCTCTAGTAGTTTTCTGGTAGAATCTTTGGGGTTTTCTATGTAGAGGATCATATCATCTGCAAACAGTGAGAGTTTTACTTCTTCTTTTCCTATCTGTATTCCTTTTCTTTCTTTTTCCACTCTGATTGCTGTGGCCAAAACTTCCAAAACTATGTTGAATAGTAGTGGTGAAAGTGGGCACCCTTGCCTTGTTCCTGACTTTAGGGGAAATGCTTTCAATTTTTCACCATTGAGGATAATGTTTGCTGTGGGGGGTTTGTCATATATAGCTTTTATTATGTTGAGGTATGTTCCTTCTATTCCTGCTTTCTGGAGAGTTTTTATCATAAATGGATGTTGAATTTTGTCAAAGGCTTTTTCTGCATCTATTGAGATAATCATATGGTTTTTATCTTTCAATTTGTTAATGTGGTGAATTACATTGATTGATTTGCGGATGTTAAAGAAACCTTGCATTCCTGGGATAAAGCCCACTTGGTCATGATGTATGATCTTTTTAATATGATGTTGGATTCTGTTTGCTAGAATTTTATTAAGGATTTTTGCATCTATGTTCATCAGTGATATTGGCCTGTAGTTTTCTTTTTTTTTTGTGACATCTTTGTCTGGTTTTGGAATTAGGGTGATGGTGGCCTCATAGAATGAGTTTGGAAGTTTACCAGCTTCTTCAATTTTCTGGAAGAGTTTGAGTAGGATAGGTGTTAGCTCTTCTCTAAATTTTTGGTAGAATTCAGCTGTGAAGCCGTCTGGTCCTGGGCTTTTGTTTGCTGGAAGATTTCTGATTACAGTTTCGATTTCCGTGCTTGCGATGGGTCTGTTAAGATCTTCTATTTCTTCCTGGTTCAGTTTTGGAAAGTTATACTTTTCTAAGAATTTGTCCATTTCTTCCAAGTTGTCCATTTTATTGGCATATAGCTGTTGGTAGTAGTCTCTTATGATCCTTTGTATTTCTGTGTAGTCTGTTGTGATCTCTCCATTTTCATTTCTAATTTTGTTGATCTGATTCTTCTCCCTTTGTTTCTTGATGAGTCTGGCTAATGGCTTGTCAATTTTGTTTATATTCTCGAAAAACCAGCTTTTAGTTTTGTTGATTTTTGCTATGGTCTCTTTTGTTTCTTTTGCATTTATTTCTGCCCTAATTTTTAAGATTTCTTTCCTTCTACTAACCCTGGGGTTCTTCATCTCTTCCTTCTCTAGTTGCTTTAGGTGTAGAGTTAGTTTATTTATTTGATTTTTTTCTTGTTTCTTGAGGTACACCTGTATTGCTATGAACCTTCCCCTTAGCATTGCTTTTACAGTGTCCCATAGGTTTTGGGTTGTTGTGTTTTCATTTTCATTCGTTTCTATGCATATTTTGGTTTCTTTTTTGATTTCTTCTGTGATTTGTTGGTTATTCAGAAGCGTGTTGTTTAGCCTCCATATGTTGGAATTTTTAATAGTTTTTTTTCCTGTAATTGAGGTCTAATCTTACTGCATTGTGGTCAGAGAAGATGGCTGGGATGATTTCAATTTTTTGGAATTTACCAAGGCTAGATTTATGGCCCAGGATGTGATCTCTCCTGGAGAAAGTTCCGTGTGCACTTGAGAAAAAGGTGAAATTGCTTGTTTTGGGGTGGAAAGCCCTGTAAATATCGATTAAATCTAATTTGTCTATTGTATCATTTAAAGTTTGTGTTTCCTTGTTAATTTTCTGTGTTAGTTGATCTATCCATATGTGTGAGTGGAGTATTAAAGTCTCCCACTATTATTGTGTTATTGTTAATTTCCCCTTTCATACTTGTTAGTATTTGCCTTATATATTGTGGTGCTCCTATGTTGGGTGCATATATATTTTATAATTGTTACATCTTCTTCTTGGATTGACCCTTTGATCATTATGTAGTGTCCTTCTTTGTCCCTTTTCACAGCCTTTATTTTAAAGTCTATTTTATCTGAAATGAGTATTGCGACTCCTGCTTTCTTTTGGTCTCCATTTGCATGAAATATATTTTTCCATCCCTTCACTTTCAGCCTGTATGTGTCCCTAGTTTTGAGGTGGGTCTCTTGTAGACAGCATATGTAGGAGTCTTGTTTTTGTATCCACTCAGCCAGTCTTTGTCTTTTGGTTGGGGCATTCAACCCATTTACATTTAAGGTAATTATTGATAAGTATGGTCCCGTTGCCATTTACTTTGGTGTTTCGAGTTCGTGTTTAAACATCCTTTCTGTGTTTCCTGTTTAGAGAAGATCCTTTAGCATTTGTTGGAGAGCTGGTTTGGTGGTGCTGAATTCCCTCAGTTCTTGCTTGTCTGTAAAGCTTTTGAATTCTCCTTCATATCTGAATGAGATCCTTGCCGGGTACAGTAATCTGGGTTGTAGATTTTTCTCTTTCATTACTTTAAGTATGTCCTGCCATTCCCTTCTAGCCTGAAGAGTTTCTATTGAAAGATCAGCTGTTATCCTTATGGGGATCCCCTTGTGTGTTATTTGTTGTTTTTCCCTTGCTGCTTTTAATATTTGTTCTTTGTGTTTGATCTTTGTTAATTTGGTTAATATGTGTCTTGGGGTGTTTTGCCTTGGATTTACCCTGTTTAGGACTCTCTGGGTTTCTTGGACTTCTGTGACTATTTCCTTCCTCATTTTAGGGAAATTTTCAACTATTATCTCCTCGAGTATTTTTTCATGGCCTTTCCTTTTATCTTCTTCTTCTGGGACTCCTATGATTCGAATGTTGGGGCGTTTCATATTGTCCCAGAGGTCCCTGAGGTTTTCTTCATTTCTTTTGATTCTTTTGTCTTTTTTCCTCTGCTTCGTTTATTTCCACCATTCTATCTTCTACCTCAATTATCCTATCTTCTGCCTCTGTTATTCTACTGTTGGTTCCCTCCAGCGTGTCTTTTATCTAAACTTAAAGTTTTAAAGTAGTTATCAGCTTCCCTGGTAGCTTAGCTGGTAAAGAATCTGCCTGCAGTGCAGGAGACCCCCGTTTGATTCCTGGGTCGGGAAGATCCTCTGGAGTAGGGATAGGCTACCCACTCCAGTATTCTTGGGCTTCCCTGGTGGCTCAGATAGTAAAGAATCTGCCTGCAAAACAGTAGACCTGGGTTCGATCCCTGGATTGGGAAGATCCCCTGGAGGAAAGCATGGCAACTCACTCCAGTATTCTTGCCTGGAATCCCCATTGACAGAGAAGCCTGGCAGGCTACAGTCCATGGGGTCTGTACGTGACTGAGGGTTGAACGTGACTGAGTGACTAAGCACAGCACATATACTGATTAATTGGTCTCTACTTGTTAATATCTTAAAATTTTACTTTCTACCTTAATTACCTCCTGACAATGTCTACATGCATTTGAAATAATTGCTCATATTGAACATGCTGATCATGTGCACTATTTTTCAAATATTATTCTTACATCTTGGCCATTGTATGTGTGTGTTTGCATTTCTCTGGAATGTTGGATTGTCCACAGGCCTCTGAGTTAGAACATATTTATGTTCCCAAATAAATTTCTCGTAAGAATTTATCACAGACAGATTAAGTTTTCTTGAATCTCTGTAATTTATTCTTTGTAAACCTTTACATAGTCTTCAGAAAACAAACACAACTTGGTGCAGACTTATTCAGATTATTGCTATGTTGATGGATTTTTTTGTGAAATCTAGTTTTTAAAAATGTTTTTGCATCAAGGACTGAGTGACTGATTTAAATGAAATATACTCCCTGAGCCATTGTTATATTAAATGAAATCCAGATATTCCTAAACTCTTTGAACAGAGTTCCTCTTCTTCTCTTTAATGGATTCCCACACTTGGTTGTTGTTGTTCAGTCACTAAATCCCACACTACATATGGACAAAAGGTTTATTTCAAAAACCCATTTCCTAGTTAAAAGTTAGCTGAGAAAAAAAAAAAAATCTCAAACATTTATTAGAATTTTTGGACCTCACATTGTGAATAGAAAATAAAATGATTATGAAGGAAAGAATACACGTACAAAAATACCTCTGTATATCAGCCCTCATATCAAAAATTTAAGAAAAAAAAGAAATTTATTATTTATCATCAGTTCACTTCAGTTCAGTCGCTCAGTCATGACCAACTCTGCGACCCCATGAACTGCAGCACGCCAGGCCTCCCTGTCCATCACCAACTCCCGGAGTCCACCCAAACCCATGTCCATCGAGTCAGTGATGCCATCCAACCATCTCATCCTCTGTCGTCCCCTTCTCCTCCCGCCCCCAATCCTTCCCAGCATTAGGGTCTTTTCCAATGAGTCAACTATTCGCATGAGGTGGCCAAAGTATTGGAGTTTCAGCTTCAACATCAGACCTTCCAATGAACACCCAGGACTGATCTCCTTTAGGATGGATTGATTGGATCTCCTTGCAGTACAAGGGACTCTCAAGAGTCTTCTCCAACACCACAGTTCAAAAGCATCAATTCTGTGGCGCTCAGCTGTCTTCACCATCCAACTCTAACATCCATACATGACCACTGGGAAAACCATAGCCTTGACTAGACGGACTTTTGTTGGCAAAGTAGTCTCTCTGCTTTTAAATATGCTATCTAGGTTGGTCATAACCTTCCTTCCCAGGAGTAAGCCTCTTTTAATTTCATGGCTGCAATCACCATCAGCAGTGATTTTGCTGCCCCAAAAAATAAAGTCTGACACTGTTTCCACTGTTTCCCCATCTATCTGCCA